>CM065472.1:12487695-17287695 GCA_032872505.1 Leptopilina syphax
GAAAAAAAAAAAAAAAAAATTCATAACTTTTTTGTTTTTTGTTGTACAAAAAAGTGTTTTAAAGGAAAAGTTGTTTGTTTTTTGTACAAAATTTAAGGAAAAAATTAGAAAAAAATATTTTTTTGAAAATTGGAAAAAATACAAAATTTTGAAAATTTAAAAGTTTTGTATTTTTGTGGTTTTTTGACGAAATGAGCTGTCCAACGAACTCAGGCTTTATTTTAATGGACTAAAAAAGCACCCCAAATTGCAAGACGATTCGTTTAAAATTTATTCGAGTTATCGTCGAGACAAAATTTTCTACAGACAGACAGACAGATCAGACAGACAGAACAGACAGACAGACAGACACTTCTCTAAAAACCATTTTTTTGGAATCAGGGGGTCATGAAACGTAAAGATTTATCAAAATTAGAAATTTCTCAAAATCGCACAAATCCAATACTTTCTCATTTTTTGATGAGAATGTAAAAAACAAATATTACGAAAAAATTCAAAAACAGCAAAATTTTCGGATATTTTGAGTTCTTTTTTGTTCCTAATTTTGTATATTTACCTAAATTTGGCATCTAAAAGAAAAAAGTGAAAGTTTTTGACATGTTTTTAATGTTTTTTAATGTTTCGGCTAATGCTTCACTCACTATAAATCTCAATTTTTTGCACTTTTTTGGAAAAAAAAATTCATAACTTTTTTTGTTTTTTGTTGTACAAAAAAGTGTTCAAAGGAAAAGTTGTTTGTTTTTGTACAAAATTTAAGGAAAAAAATTAAAAAAATTTTTTTTTTTAAAAATTGTCAAAAATCCCAAAATTTTGAAAAATTTCAAAATTTTAAAAAAATTCATAACTTTTTTGTTTTTTGTTGTACAAAAAAGTGTTTAAAGGAAAAGTTGTTTTGTTTTTGTACAAAATTTAAGGAAAAAATTAGAAAAAAATATTTTTTTTGAAAATTGGAAAAAATACAAAATTTTGAAAATTTAAAAGTTTTGTATTTTTGTGGTTTTTTGACGAAATGAGCTGTCCAACGAACTCAGGCTTTATTTTAATGGACTAAAAAAGCACCCCAAATTGCAAGACGATTCGTTAAAATTTATTCGAGTTATCGTCGAGACAAAATTTTCTACAGACAACAGACAGACAGACAGACAGACAGACAGACAGACAGACAGACACTTCTCTAAAAACCATTTTTTTGGAATCAGGGGGTCATGAAACGTAAAGATTTATCAAAATTAGAAATTTCTCAAAATCGCACAAATCCAATACTTTCCTCATTTTTGATGAGAATGTAAAAAACAAATATTACGAAAAAATTCAAAAACAGCAAAATTTTCGGATATTTTGAGTTCTTTTTTGTTCCTAATTTTGTATATTTACCTAAATTTGGCATCTAAAAGAAAAAAGTGAAAGTTTTGACATGTTTTTAATGTTTTTTAATGTTTCGGCTAATGCTTCACTCACTATAAATCTCAATTTTTTGCACTTTTTTGGAAAAAAAATTCATAACTTTTTTGTTTTTTGTTGTACAAAAAAGTGTTCAAAGGAAAAGTTGTTTGTTTTTGTACAAAATTTAAGGAAAAAAATTAAAAAAATTTTTTTTTTTTAAAAATTGTCAAAAATCCAAAATTTTGAAAATTTCAAAATTTAAAAAAAATTCATAACTTTTTTGTTTTTGTTGTACAAAAAAAGTGTTTAAAGGAAAAGTTGTTTGTTTTTGTACAAAATTTAAGGAAAAAATTAGAAAAAAATATTTTTTTGAAAATTGGAAAAAATACAAAATTTTGAAAATTTAAAAGTTTTGTATTTTTGTGGTTTTTTGACGAAATGAGCTGTCCAACGAACTCAGGCTTTATTTTAATGGACTAAAAAAAGCACCCCAAATTGCAAGACGATTCGTTAAAATTTATTCGAGTTATCGTCGAGACAAAATTTTCTACAGACCAACAGACAGACAGAACAGACAGACAGACAGACAGACAGACAGACACTTCTCTAAAAACCATTTTTTTGGAATCAGGGGGTCATGAAACGTAAAGATTTATCAAAATTAGAAATTTCTCAAAATCGCACAAATCCAATACTTTCTCATTTTTGATGAGAATGTAAAAAACAAATATTACGAAAAAATTCAAAAACAGCAAAATTTTCGGATATTTTGAGTTCTTTTTTGTTCCTAATTTTGTATATTTACCTAAATTTGGCATCTAAAAGAAAAAAGTGAAAGTTTTGACATGTTTTTAATGTTTTTTAATGTTTCGGCTAATGCTTCACTCACTATAAATCTCAATTTTTTGCACTTTTTTGGAAAAAAAAATTCATAACTTTTTTGTTTTTTTGTTGTACAAAAAAGTGTTCAAAGGAAAAGTTGTTTGTTTTTGTACAAAATTTAAGGAAAAAAATTAAAAAAATTTTTTTTTTTAAAAATTGTCAAAAATCCAAAATTTTGAAAATTTCAAAATTTTTAAAAAAATTCATAACTTTTTTGTTTTTTGTTGTACAAAAAAGTGTTTAAAAGGAAAAGTTGTTTGTTTTTGTACAAAATTTAAGGAAAAAATTAGAAAAAAATATTTTTTTGAAAATTGGAAAAAATACAAAATTTTGAAAATTTAAAAGTTTTGTATTTTTGTGGTTTTTTTGACGAAATGAGCTGTCCAACGAACTCAGGCTTTATTTTAATGGACTAAAAAAGCACCCCAAATTGCAAGACGATTCGTTAAAATTTATTCGAGTTATCGTCGAGACAAAATTTTCTACAGACAGACAGACAGACAGACAGACAGACAGACAGACAGACAGACACTTCTCTAAAAACCATTTTTTTGGAATCAGGGGGTCATGAAACGTAAAGATTTATCAAAATTAGAAATTTCTCAAAATCGCACAAATCCAATACTTTCTCATTTTGATGAGAATGTAAAAAACAAATATTACGAAAAAATTCAAAAACAGCAAAATTTTCGGATATT
Organism: Leptopilina syphax; assembly: GCA_032872505.1. NCBI lineage: Eukaryota > Metazoa > Arthropoda > Insecta > Hymenoptera > Figitidae > Leptopilina > Leptopilina syphax. The sequence goes on from CM065472.1 coordinate 12,490,659, forward strand.
TTGAGTTCTTTTTTGTTCCTAATTTTGTATATTTACCTAAATTTGGCATCTAAAAGAAAAAAGTGAAAGTTTTGACATGTTTTTAATGTTTTTTAATGTTTCGGCTAATGCTTCACTCACTATAAATCTCAATTTTTTGCACTTTTTTGGAAAAAAAATTCATAACTTTTTTGTTTTTTGTTGTACAAAAAAGTGTTCAAAGGAAAAGTTGTTTGTTTTTGTACAAAATTTAAGGAAAAAAATTAAAAAAATTTTTTTTTTTTAAAAATTGTCAAAAATCCAAAATTTTGAAAATTTCAAAATTTTTAAAAAAATTCATAACTTTTTTGTTTTTTGTTGTACAAAAAAGTGTTTAAAGGAAAAGTTGTTTGTTTTTGTACAAAATTTAAGGAAAAAATTAGAAAAAAATATTTTTTTGAAAATTGGAAAAAATACAAAATTTTGAAAATTTAAAAGTTTTGTATTTTTGTGGTTTTTTGACGAAATGAGCTGTCCAACGAACTCAGGCTTTATTTTAATGGACTAAAAAAGCACCCCAAATTGCAAGACGATTCGTTTAAAAATTTATTCGAGTTATCGTCGAGACAAAATTTTCTACAGACAGACAGACAGACAGACAGACAGACAGACAGACAGACAGACAGAACAGACACTTCTAAAAACCATTTTTTTGGAATCAGGGGGTCATGAAACGTAAAGATTTATCAAAATTAGAAATTTCTCTCAAAATCGCACAAATCCAATACTTTCTCATTTTTGATGAGAATGTAAAAAACAAATATTACGAAAAATTCAAAAACAGCAAAATTTTCGGATATTTTGAGTTCTTTTTTGTTCCTAATTTTGTATATTTACCTAAATTTGGCATCTAAAAGAAAAAAGTGAAAGTTTTGACATGTTTTTTAATGTTTTTTAATGTTTCGGCTAATGCTTCACTCACTATAAATCTCAATTTTTTGCACTTTTTTTGGAAAAAAAAATTCATAACTTTTTTGTTTTTTGTTGTACAAAAAAGTGTTCAAAGGAAAAGTTGTTTGTTTTTGTACAAAATTTAAGGAAAAAAATTAAAAAAATTTTTTTTTTTAAAAATTGTCAAAAATCCAAAATTTTGAAAATTTCAAAATTTTAAAAAAATTCATAACTTTTTTGTTTTTTGTTGTACAAAAAAGTGTTTAAAGGAAAAGTTGTATGTTTTTGTACAAAATTTAAGGATAAAAATTAGAAAAAAAATATTTTTTTGAAAATTGGCAAAATAATAACAAAATTTTTGAAAAATTTAAAAGGTTTGTATTTTTTGTGGTTTTTTGACCCCGAAATGAAGCTGTCCAACGAACTCAGGCTTTATTTTTAATGGGACTAAAAAAGCACCCCCAAATTGCGAAGAACCGATTCGTTTTTTAAAATTCTTATTCCGAGGTTAATCGTCGAGACAAAATTTTCTACAGACAGACAGACAGACAGACAGACAGTACAGGGGACAGACAGACAGACAGACAGACAGACACTTCTCTAAAAACCATTTTTTTGGAATCAGGGGGTCATGAAACGTAAAGATTTATCAAAAATTTAGAAAATTTACTCTCAAAAATCGCACAAATCCAATACTTTCTCATTTTTGATCAGAGAATGTAAAAAACAATATATTACGAAAAAATTCAAAAACAGCAAAATTTTCGGATATTTTTGAGTTCTTTTTTGTTCCTAATTTTGTATATTTTTAACCTAAATTTGGCATCGATCTAAAAGAAAAAAGTGAAAGTTTTGACATGTTTTTAATGGGTTTTTTAATGTTTCGGCTAATGCTTCACTCACTATTAAATCTCAATGTTTTTGCACTTTTTTGGAAAAAAAAATTCATAAATACTTTTTTGTTTTTTGTTGTTAACTAAACAAAGTGTTCAAAGGAACAAACGAGTTGTTTGTTTTTGTACAAAAATTTTAAGGATAAAAAATTAAAAAAATATTTTTTTTTTTTAAACAAATTGTCTCAAAAATCCAAAATTTTATGAAAATTTCAAAATTTTAAAAAAATTCATAACTTTTTTGTTTTTTTGTTGTACAAAAAAGTGTTTAAAGGAAAAAGTTGTTTTGTTTTTTGTTACAAAATTTAAAGGAAAAAATTACGAAAAATAAATATTTTTTTGAAAATATGGAAAAAAATTACAAAATTTTGAAAATTTAAAAGTTTTTGTGATTTTTGGAGGTTTTTTTGACGAAATGAGCTGTCCAAGACGAACTCAGGCTTTATTTTAATGGACTAAAAAAGCACCCCAAATTGCAGAGACAGATATCGTTAAAATTTATTCGAGTTATCAGTTCGAGAACAAAATTTTCTACAGACAGACAGACAGTACAGACAGACAGACATGACAGACAGACAGACAGACACTTCTTCTAAAAACTCATTTTTTTGGAATCAGGGGGTCCATGAAAAACGCTAAAGATTTATCAAAATTAGAAATTTCTCAATAAATCGCACAAATCCAATACTTTACTCATTTTGATGAGAATGTAAAAAACAAAATATTACGGAAAAAATTCAAAAACAGCAAAATTTTCGGATATTTTGAGTTCTTTTTTGGTTCCTTAATTTTGTATATTTACCTAAATTTGGCATCTAAAAGAAAAAGTGGAAAGTTTTGACATGATTATTTTTACTGTTTTTTTAATGTTTCGGCTAATGCTTCAACACTATAAATCTCAATTTTTTGCCACTTATTTTTGGAAAAAAAAAATTCATAACTTTTTTTTGTGTTTTGTTGTACAAAAAAAGTGTTTCAAAGGAAAAGTTGTTTGTTTTTTGTACAAAATTTAAGGAAAAAAATTAAAAAACTTTTTTTTTTTAAAAATTGTCAAAAATCCAAAATTTTATGAAAATTTCAAAATTTTAAAAAAATTCCAACTTTTCTTGTTTTTTTGTTGATGTTACAAAAAATGTGTTTAAAGGAAAAGTTGTTTTTGTTTTATGTACAAAAAATTTATGGATAAAATTAGAAAAAAAATATTTTTTTTTGAAAAAGTGGAAAAAAAATAACAAATATTTTGAAAATTTAAAAAGTTTTGTATTTTATGTGGTTATTATTTGACGGAAATGAGCTGATCCAACGAACTCAGGCTGTTATTTTTAATGGACTAAAAAAGCACCCCAAATTGCAAGTACGATATCCGTTTAAAATTTATTCCGAGTTTATCGTCTGAGACAAATATTTTCTTCAGACAGACCAGACAGACAGACAGACGCAGACAGACAGACAGACAGGACAGACAGACACTTCTCTAAAAACCATTTTTTTTTGGATATCAGGGGGTACATGAAACGTAAAAGAAATTATCAAAATTAGAAATTTCTACATAAATCCGCACACAATATCACAATACTTTTTCCCTCATTTTTTTGATGAGAATGTAAAAAACAAATATTACGAAAAAAATTTCAAAAAAACAGCAAAATTTTACGGATATTTTGAGTTTCTTTTTTGTTCCTAATTTTGTATATTTTACCTAAATTTGGCATCCTCTAAAAGAAAAAAGTGAAAGTTTTGACATGTTTTTAATGTTTTTTTAATGTTCGGTCGGCTAATGCTTCACACACTATAAATCTCAATTTTTTGCACTTTTTTGGAAAAAAAATTTTTTTTTCATAACTATTTTTGTTTTTTGTTGTACAAAAAAAGTGTTCAAAGGTAAAGTTGTTTGTTTTTGTACAAAAATTTAAGGAAAAAAATTAAAAAATTTTTATTTTTTTAAAATTGTCAAAAATCCAAAATTTTGAAAATTTCAAAATTTTAAAAAAATTCATAACTTTTTTGTTTTTTGTTGTAAGCAAAAAAGTGTTTTAAAGGAATAAGTTGTTTGTTTTTGTACAAAATATTAAGGAAAAAATTAGAAAAAAATTATTTTTTTGAAAATTGGAAAAAAATTACAAAATTTTGAAAATTTAAAAGTTTTGTATTTTTGTGGTTTTTTTGACGAAATGAGCTGTCCAACGAACTCAGGCTTTATTTTAACTGGGACCTAAAAAAGCACCCAAAATTGCAAGACGATTCGTTAAAATTTATTCGAGTTATCGTCGAGACAAAATTTTCTACAGACAGTCAGACAGACAGACAGACAGACAGAACAGACAGGACAGACAGACGACTGACGACAACTTCATCTTCAAAAACCATTTTTTTGGAAATCAGGGGGGTCATGAAACGTAAAGATTTTATCAAAATTAGAAATTTCTTCTCAAAATCGCCCACCAAAATCCACATACTTTTTCTCTCATTTTTGATGAGAATGTAAAAAAAACAAATATTAACGTAAAAATAATTCAAAAACCAGCAAAATTTTTCGGATATTGTGAGTTCTTTTTTTGTTCCTAATTTTTGTAATATTTACCTAAATTTTTGGCATCTTAAAAGAAATAAAGTGGAAAGTTTTGGACATGTTTTTAATGTTTTTTAATGTTTCGGCTAAATGCTTTCACTCACTAATAATTATCTCAATTTTCTTGGGCATCTTTTTTGGAAAAAAAAATTCCATAACTGTGTTTTGTTTTTTGTTGTACAGAAAAAGTGTTTCATAAGGAAAAAGTTGTTTGTTTTTGTACAAAATTTAAGGAAAAAAAAATTAAAAAAATTTTTTTTTTTAAAAATTGTCAAAAATCCAAAATTTTGAAAAATTTCAAAATTTTAAAAAAATTCATAACTTTTTTGTTTTTTGTTGTACAAAAAAGTGTTTTAAAGGATAAAGTTGTTTGTTTTTGTACAAAATTTAAAGGAAAAAATTTTAGAAAAAAATATTTTTTTTGAAAATTGGAAAAAATACCAAATAGTTTGAAAATTTAAAAGTTTTGTAATTTTTGTCGGTTTTTTGACGAAATGAGCTGTCCTCCCAACGAAAACTCAGGCTTTATTTTAATGGACTAGTAAATAAGACTTCACCTCCGCCAAAAGGCAAGGGACGACTTCGTTAAAAATTTATTCGAGTTATCGTCGACGAAGACAAAATTTTTCTACAGACAGACAGGACAGACAGACAGACAGACAGACAGACAGACAGACAGACACTTCTCTAAAAACCATTTTTTTTGGAATCAGGGGCGACATGAATCGTTAAAGATTTATCAAAAATTAGAAATTTCTGCGCGCGCGCATAAATCGCACAAATCCAATACTTTTCTCATTTTTTGATGAGAATGTTAAAAGAAACAAAATATTAAACGAAAAAATTCGAAAAACAGGCAAAATTTTCGGATATTTTGAGTTCTTGTTTTGTTCCCTAATTTTGTATATTTACCTAAATTTGGCTATCTAAGAAGAAAAAAAAGTGAAAAGTTTTTTTGACATGTTTTTTTATTGTTTTTTTATAATGTTCTCGGCTAATGCTTCACTCACTATATAGTCTTCAATTTTTTGCACTTATTTTTTGGAAAAAAAAATTCATAACTTTTTTGTTTTTTGTTGTACAAAAAAGTGTTCAAAGGAAAAGTTGTTTGTTTTTGTACAAAATTTAAGGAAAAAAATTAAAAAAATTTTTTTTTTTTAAAATTGTCAAAAATCCAAAATTTTGAAAATTTCAAAATTTTAAAAAAATTCATAACTTTTTTGTTTTTTGTTGTACAAAAAAGTGTTTAAAAGGAAAAGTTGTTTGTTTTTGTACAAAATTTAAGGAAAAAATTAGAAAAAAAATATTTTTTTGAAAATTGGAAAAAAATACAAAATTTTGAAAATTTAAAAGTTTTGTATTTTTGTGGTTTTTTGACGAAATGAGCTGTCCAACGAACTCAGGCTTTATTTTAATGGACTAAAAAAGCACCCCAAATTGCAAGACGATTCGTTAAAATTTATTCGAGTTATCGTCGAGACAAAATTTTCTACAGACAGACAGACAGACAGACAGACAGACAGACAGACAGACAGACAGACACTTCTCTAAAAACCATTTTTTTGGAATCAGGGGGTCATGAAACGTAAAGATTTATCAAAATTAGAAATTTCTCAAAATCGCACAAATCCAATACTTTCTCATTTTTGATGAGAATGTAAAAAACAAATATTACGAAAAAATTCAAAAACAGCAAAATTTTCGGATATTTTGAGTTCTTTTTTGTTCCTAATTTTGTATATTTACCTAAATTTGGCATCTAAAAGAAAAAAGTGAAAGTTTTGACATGTTTTTAATGTTTTTTAATGTTTCGGCTAATGCTTCACTCACTATAAATCTCAATTTTTTGCACTTTTTTGGAAAAAAAAATTCATAACTTTTTTGTTTTTTGTTGTACAAAAAAGTGTTCAAAGGAAAAGTTGTTTGTTTTTGTACAAAATTTTAAGGAAAAAAATTAAAAAAATTTTTTTTTTTTAAAATTGTCAAAAATCCAAAATTTTGAAAATTTCAAAATTTTAAAAAAATTCATAACTTTTTTGTTTTTTGTTGTACAAAAAAGTGTTTAAAGGAAAAGTTGTTTGTTTTTGTACAAAATTTAAGGAAAAAATTAGAAAAAAATATATTTTTTTGAAAATTGGAAAAAATACAAAATTTTGAAAATTTAAAAGTTTTGTATTTTTGTGGTTTTTTGACGAAATGAGCTGTCCAACGAACTCAGGCTTTATTTTAATGGACTAAAAAAGCACCCCAAATTGCAAGACGATTCGTTAAAATTTATTCGAGTTATCGTCGAGACAAAATTTTCTACAGACCAGACAGACAGACAGACAGACAGACAGACAGACAGACAGACAGACACTTCTCTAAAAACCATTTTTTTGGAATCAGGGGGTCATGAAAACGTAAAGATTTATCAAAATTAGAAATTTCTCAAAATCGCACAAATCCAATACTTTCTCATTTTTGATGAGAATGTAAAAAACAAATATTACGAAAAAATTCAAAAACAGCAAAATTTTCGGATATTTTGAGTTCTTTTTTGTTCCTAATTTTGTATATTTACCTAAATTTTGGCATCTAAAAGAAAAAAGTGAAAGTTTTGACATGTTTTTAATGTTTTTCAATGTTTCGGCTAATATGCTTCACTCACTATAAATCTCAATTTTTTGCACTTTTTTGGAAAAAAAAAGTCATAACTTTTTTGTTTTTTTGTTGTACAAAAAAGTGTTCAAAGGAAAAGTTTTTTGTTTTTGTACAAAATTTAAGGAAAAAAATTAAAAAAATTTTTTTTTTTAAAAATTGTCAAAAATCCAAAATTTTGAAAATTTCAAAATTTTAAAAAAATTCATAACTTTTTTGTTTTTTGTTGTACAAAAAAGTGTTTAAAGGAAAAAGTTGTTTGTTTTTGTACAAAATTTAAGGAAAAAAAATTAGAAAAAAATATTTTTTTGAAAATTGGAAAAAATACAAAATTTTGAAAATTTAAAAGTTTTGTATTTTTGTGGTTTTTTTTGACGAAATGAGCTTGTCCAACGAACTCAGGCTTTATTTTAAATGGACTAAAAAAGCACCCCAAATTGCAAGACGATTCGTTTAAAATTTATTCGAGTTATCGTCGAGACAAAATTTTCTACAGACAGACAGACCGACAGACAGACAGACAGACAGACAGGACTAGACAGACAGACACTTCTCTAAAAACCATTTTTTTGGAATCAGGGGGTCATGAAACGTAAAGATTTATCAAAATTAGAAATTTCTCAAAATCGCACAAATCCAATACTTTCTCATTTTTGATGAGAATGTAAAAAACAAATATTACGAAAAAAATTCAAAAACAGCAAAAATTTTCGGATATTTTGAGTTCTTTTTTGTTCCTAATTTTGTATATTTACCTAAATTTGGCATCTAAAAGAAAAAAGTGAAAGTTTTGACATGTTTTTAATGTTTTTTAATGTTTCGGCTAATGCTTTCACTCACTATAAATCTCAATTTTTTGCACTTTTTTGGAAAAAAAAAAATTCATAACTTTTTTGTTTTTTGTTGTTGGTACAAAAAAGTGTTCAAGAAAAAAGGAAAAGTTGTTTGTTTTTGTTAACAAAATTTAAAGGATAAAAAAATTAAACAAAAAATTTTTTATTTTTTATAAATTGTCAAAAATCCAAAATTTTTGAAAATTTCAAAATTTTAAAAAAAATTCATAACTTTTTTGTTTTTTGTTGTACAAAAAAGTGTTTTAAAGGAAATAGTTTTGTTTGATTTTTAGTACAAAATTTAAGGAAAAATATTAGAAAAATAATAATTTTTTTGAAAATTGGAAAAAATACAAAATTTTGAAAATTTTAAAAGTTTTGTATTTTTGTGGTTTTTTGACGAAATAAAGAGCTGTCCAAAACGAACTTCAGGCTTCTATTTTAATGGACTAAAAAAAGCACCACCAAATTGCAAGAAACGATTCGTTAAAATTATATTCGAGTTATCGTCGAGGAACAAAATTTTCATACAGACTGGAACAGACAGGACATGACAGGACAGACAGACAGACAGACAGACAGACACTTCTCTAAAAACCATTTTTTTGCTGAATCAGGGGGTCATGAAACGTGTTAAAAGATTTATCAAAATTAAGTAAATTTTCTCTAAAATCCGCACTAACATCCAATACTTTCTCATTTTTGATTGAGAATTGTAAAAAACAAAATATTACGAAAAAAATTCAAAAACAGCAAAATTTTCGGATATTTTGAGTTTCTTTTTTGTTTCCTAATTTTTGTATATTTACCTTAAATTTGGCATCTATAAAGAAAAAAGTGAAAGTTTTGACAATGTTTTTAGATGTTTTTATAATGTTTCGGCTAATGCTTCACTCACTATAAATCTCAAATTTTTTGCAACTTTTTTTTGGAAAAAAAAAAAATTACATAACTTTTTTGTTTTTTGTTGTACAAAAAAGTGTTCAAAGGAAAAAGTTGTTTGTAGTTTTTGTACAATAATTTAAGGAAACAAAAAAATTAAAAAAATTTTTTTTTTTATAAATTGTCAAAAATCCAAAAATTTTAGAAAATTTCAAAATTTTACAAAAATTCATAACCTTTTTTGTTTTTTGTGTGTACAAAAAAGTGGTTGTTAAAAGGAAAAGTTGTTTTGTTTTTGTGACAAAAAATTTAAGGAAAAAAAATTAGAAAAAAAATATTTTTTTGAAAATTGGAAAAAAATACAAAATAATTTTGAAAATTTAAAAGTTTTGTATTTTTTGTGAGTTTTTTGACGGAAATGAGCTGTCCAACGAACTCAAGGCTTTTATTTTTAATGGGACTCAAAAAGACACCCCAAATTGCAAAGAACGAATTCGTTAAAATTTATTCGAAGTTATCGTCGAGACAAAATTTTCTACAGACGAACAGACAAGACAGACAGACAGACAGACAGACAGACTGAAAGACAGACACTTCTCTAAAAACCATTTTTTTTTGGAATCAGGGGGGTCATGAAACGTAAAGATTTATCAAAATTAGACAATTTCTCAAAATCGCACAAATCCAATACTTTCTCATTTTTGATGAGAATGTAAAAAAAACAGAATATTACGAAAAATTCCAAAAAACAGTGCAAAATTTTCGGATTATTTTGAGTTCTTTTATTGTTCCTAATTTTGTATATTTACCTAAATTTGGCATCCTAAAAGAACAAAAGTGAAAGTTTTGAATCATGGGGTTTCTTAATGTTTTTAATGTTTCGGCTATGCTTCACTCACTATAGAATCTCAATTTTTTGCACTTTTTTGAATAGAAAAAAAAATTCATAAGACTTTTTTGTTTTGTTGTTTGTACAAAAAAGTGTTCAAAGGAAAAAGTTGTTTGCTTTTTGTACAAATGTATTTATAGGAAAAAAATTAAAAAAATTTTTTTTTTTTAAAATTGTCAAAAATCCAAAATTTTGAAAATTTCAAAAATTTTAAAAAAAAATTCATAACTTTTTTGTTTTTTTTTGTTAGTAATCAAAAAAAGTGTTTTTTCAAAGGAATAAGTTGATTTTTGTTTTTGTACAAAAATTTAAGGAAAAAATTAGGAAAAAAAATATTTTTTTTGAAATATTGGAAAAAAAAATACAAAATTTTGAAAATTTTAAAAGTTTTGTATTTTTGTCTGGTTGTTTTGACGAAATGAGCTGTCCAACGGAACTCAGGCCTTTTATTTTTAATGGACCTAAAAAAGCACCCCCAAATTGCAAGACGATTCGTTTAAAATTTATTCGAGTTATCCGTCGAGACAAAATTTTCTACAGTCTAGACAGAAGACAGACAGACAGGACAGCACAGACAGACAGACAGCAGACCACTTCTCTAAAAAACCATTATTTTGGATATCACGGGGTCATGAAACGTAAAGATTTATCAAAATTAGAAATTTCTCAAAATCGCACAAATCCACTACTTTCTCATTTTTGATGAGAATGGTAAAAAACATCTCCATACCCCACCCCACAACCCCCCCCCTCCCCCCAACCCCCCCCCCCCCCCCCCCTCCCCCCAAAACCCAATCGCAAAATCATTACGAAAAAATAATTCAAAATAACAGCACCAAATTTTCGGATATTTTGAGTTCTTTTTTGTTTCCTAATTTTGTGTAAATTTACCTAAATTTGGCATCTAAAAAGAACCAACAAGTGAAAGTGTATGACATGTTTTTATAATGTTTTTTAATGTTTCGGCTAATGCTTTCACTCACTATAAATCTCAATATATTTTGCACTTTTTTGGAAAAAAAAATTCATAAACTTTTTTGTTTTTTTGTTGTACAAAAAAGTGTTCAAAGGAAAAAGTTGTTTGTTTTTGTAAACAACAAATTTAAGGAAAAAAATACCCCCCCCCCCTAAAAAAATTTTTTTTTTTAAAAATTGTCAAAAATCGCCAAAATTTTGAAAAATATCAAAATTTAAAAGAAATTCATAACTTTTTTTGTTTTTATGTTGTACCAACAAAGTGTTAAAAAAAGGAAAAGTTGTTTGCTTATGTACAAAATTTAAGGAAAAATTTAGAAAAAAAATATTTTTTTAGTGAAAATTGGAAAAAAAAAAAAAAAAACAAAAAAATTTAATACAAAAAATTTTTGAAAATTTAAAAGTTTTGTAATTTTTGTGGTTTTTTGACGAAATGAGCTTGTTCCAAACGAACTCCAGGCTTTATTTTAATGGACTAAAAAAGCACCACCCAAAATTGCAAGACGATTCGTTAAAATTTATTCGAGTTATCGTCGAGACAAAAATTTTTCTACAGACAGACAGACAGACAGACAGACAGACAGACAGACAGACAGACAGACAGACAGAACACTTCTCTAAAAACCATTTTTTTGGAATCAGGGGGTCATGAAACGTAAAGATTTATCAAAATTAGAAATTTCTCAAAATCGCACAAATCCAATACTTTCTCATTTTTGATGAGAATGTTAAAAAAACAAATATTACGAAAAAAATTCAAAAACAGCAAAATTTTCGGATATTTTGAGTTCTTTTTTGTTCCTAATTTTGTATATTTACCTAAATTTGGCATCTAAAAGAAAAAAGTGAAAGTTTTGACATGTTTTTTAATGTTTTTTAATGTTTCGGCTAATGCTTCACTCACTATAAATCTCAATTTTTTGCACTTTTTTGGAAAAAAAAATTCATAACTTTTTTGTTTTTTGTTGTACAAAAAAGTGTTCAAAGGAAAAGTTGTTTGTTTTTTGTACAAAATTTAAGGAAAAAAATTAAAAAAATTTTTTTTTTTTTAAAAAATTGTCAAAAATCCAAAATTTTGAAAATTTCAAAATTTTAAAAAAATTCATAACTTTTTTGTTTTTTGTTGTACAAAAAAGTGTTTTAAAGGAAAAGTTGTTTGTTTTTGTACAAAAATTTAAGGAAAAAATTAGAAAAAAATATTTTTTTGAAAATTGGAAAAAAATACAAAATTTTGAAAATTTAAAAGTTTTGTATTTTTGTGGTTTTTTTGACGAAATGAGCTGTCCAACGAACTCAGGCTTTATTTTAATGGACTAAAAAAGCACCCCAAATTGCAAGACGATTCGTTAAAATTTATTCGAGTTATCGTCGAGACAAAATTTTCTACAGACAGACAGACAGACAGACAGACAGACAGACAGACAGACACTTCTCTAAAAACCATTTTTTTGGAATCAGGGGGTCATGAAACGTAAAGATTTATCAAAATTAGAAATTTCTCAAAATCGCACAAATCCAATACTTTCTCATTTTTGATGAGAATGTAAAAAACAAATATTACGAAAAAATTCAAAAACAGCAAAATTTTCGGATATTTTGAGTTCTTTTTTGTTCCTAATTTTGTATATTTACCTAAATTTGGCATCTAAAAGAAAAAAAGTGAAAGTTTTGACATGTTTTTAATGTTTTTTAATGTTTCGGCTAATGCTTCACTCACTATAAATCTCAATTTTTTGCACTTTTTTGGAAAAAAAATTCATAACTTTTTTGTTTTTTGTTGTACAAAAAAGTGTTCAAAGGAAAAGTTGTTTGTTTTTGTACAAAATTTAAGGAAAAAAATTAAAAAAATTTTTTTTTTTTAAAATTGTCAAAAATCCAAAATTTTGAAAATTTCAAAATTTTAAAAAAATTCATAACTTTTTTGTTTTTTGTTGTACAAAAAAGTGTTTAAAAGGAAAAGTTGTTTGTTTTTGTACAAAATTTAAGGAAAAAATTAGAAAAAAATATTTTTTTGAAAATTGGAAAAAATACAAAATTTTGAAAATTTAAAAGTTTTGTATTTTTGTGGTTTTTTGACGAAATGAGCTGTCCAACGAACTCAGGCTTTATTTTAATGGACTAAAAAAGCACCCCAAATTGCAAGACGATTCGTTAAAATTTATTCGAGTTATCGTCGAGACAAAATTTTCTACAGACAGACAGACAGACAGACAGACAGACAGACAGACAGACAGACACTTCTCTAAAAACCATTTTTTTGGAATCAGGGGGTCATGAAACGTAAAGATTTATCAAAATTAGAAATTTCTCAAAATCGCACAAATCCAATACTTTCTCATTTTTGATGAGAATGTAAAAAACAAATATTACGAAAAAATTCAAAAACAGCAAAATTTTCGGATATTTTGAGTTCTTTTTTGTTCCTAATTTTGTATATTTACCTAAATTTGGCATCTAAAAGAAAAAAGTGAAAGTTTTGACATGTTTTTAATGTTTTTTTAATGTTTCGGCTAATGCTTCACTCACTATAAATCTCAATTTTTTGCACTTTTTTGGAAAAAAAAATTCATAACTTTTTTGTTTTTTGTTGTACAAAAAAGTGTTCAAAGGAAAAGTTGTTTGTTTTTGTACAAAATTTAAGGAAAAAAATTAAAAAAATTTTTTTTTTTAAAAATTGTCAAAAATCCAAAATTTTGAAAATTTCAAAATTTTAAAAAAATTCATAACTTTTTTGTTTTTTGTTGTACAAAAAAGTGTTTAAAGGAAAAGTTGTTTGTTTTTGTACAAAATTTAAGGAAAAAAATTAGAAAAAAATATTTTTTTGAAAATTGGAAAAAATACAAAATTTTGAAAATTTAAAAGTTTTGTATTTTTGTGGTTTTTTGACGAAATGAGCTGTCCAACGAACTCAGGCTTTATTTTAATGGACTAAAAAAGCACCCCAAATTGCAAGACGATTCGTTAAAATTTATTCGAGTTATCGTCGAGACAAAATTTTCTACAGACAGACAGACAGACAGACAGACAGACAGACAGACAGACAGACACTTCTCTAAAAACCATTTTTTTGGAATCAGGGGGTCATGAAACGTAAAGATTTATCAAAATTAGAAATTTCTCAAAATCGCACAAATCCAATACTTTCTCATTTTTGATGAGAATGTAAAAAACAAATATTACGAAAAAATTCAAAAACAGCAAAATTTTCGGATATTTTGAGTTCTTTTTTGTTCCTAATTTTGTATATTTACCTAAATTTGGCATCTAAAAGAAAAAAGTGAAAGTTTTGACATGTTTTTAATGTTTTTTAATGTTTCGGCTAATGCTTCACTCACTATAAATCTCAATTTTTTGCACTTTTTTGGAAAAAAAAATTCATAACTTTTTTGTTTTTTGTTGTACAAAAAAGTGTTCAAAGGAAAAGTTGTTTGTTTTTGTACAAAATTTAAGGAAAAAAATTAAAAAAATTTTTTTTTTTAAAAATTGTCAAAAATCCAAAATTTTGAAAATTTCAAAATTTTAAAAAAATTCATAACTTTTTTGTTTTTTGTTGTACAAAAAAGTGTTTAAAGGAAAAGTTGTTTGTTTTTGTACAAAATTTAAGGAAAAAATTAGAAAAAAATATTTTTTTTGAAAATTGGAAAAAATACAAAATTTTGAAAATTTAAAAGTTTTGTATTTTTGTGGTTTTTTGACGAAATGAGCTGTCCAACGAACTCAGGCTTTATTTTAATGGACTAAAAAAGCACCCCAAATTGCAAGACGATTCGTTAAAATTTATTCGAGTTATCGTCGAGACAAAATTTTCTACAGACAGACAGACAGACAGACAGACAGACAGACAGACAGACAGACAGACACTTCTCTAAAAACCATTTTTTTGGAATCAGGGGGTCATGAAACGTAAAGATTTATCAAAATTAGAAATTTCTCAAAATCGCACAAATCCAATACTTTCTCATTTTTGATGAGAATGTAAAAAACAAATATTACGAAAAAATTCAAAAACAGCAAAATTTTCGGATATTTTGAGTTCTTTTTTGTTCCTAATTTTGTATATTTACCTAAATTTGGCATCTAAAAGAAAAAAGTGAAAGTTTTGACATGTTTTTAATGTTTTTTAATGTTTCGGCTAATGCTTCACTCACTATAAATCTCAATTTTTTGCACTTTTTTGGAAAAAAAAATTCATAACTTTTTTGTTTTTTTGTTGTACAAAAAAGTGTTCAAAGGAAAAGTTGTTTGTTTTTGTACAAAATTTAAGGAAAAAAATTAAAAAAATTTTTTTTTTTAAAAATTGTCAAAAATCCAAAATTTTGAAAATTTCAAAATTTTAAAAAAATTCATAACTTTTTTGTTTTTTGTTGTACAAAAAAGTGTTTAAAGGAAAAGTTGTTTGTTTTTGTACAAAATTTAAGGAAAAAATTAGAAAAAAATATTTTTTTGAAAATTGGAAAAAATACAAAATTTTGAAAATTTAAAAGTTTTGTATTTTTGTGGTTTTTTGACGAAATGAGCTGTCCAACGAACTCAGGCTTTATTTTAATGGACTAAAAAAGCACCCCAAATTGCAAGACGATTCGTTAAAATTTATTCGAGTTATCGTCGAGACAAAATTTTCTACAGACAGACAGACAGACAGACAGACAGACAGACAGACAGACAGACACTTCTCTAAAAACCATTTTTTTGGAATCAGGGGGTCATGAAACGTAAAGATTTATCAAAATTAGAAATTTCTCAAAATCGCACAAATCCAATACTTTCTCATTTTTGATGAGAATGTAAAAAACAAATATTACGAAAAAAATTCAAAAACAGCAAAATTTTCGGATATTTTGAGTTCTTTTTTGTTCCTAATTTTGTATATTTACCTAAATTTGGCATCTAAAAGAAAAAAGTGAAAGTTTTGACATGTTTTTAATGTTTTTTAATGTTTCGGCTAATGCTTCACTCACTATAAATCTCAATTTTTTGCACTTTTTTGGAAAAAAAAATTCATAACTTTTTTGTTTTTTGTTGTACAAAAAAGTGTTCAAAGGAAAAGTTGTTTGTTTTTGTACAAAATTTAAGGAAAAAAATTAAAAAAATTTTTTTTTTTAAAAATTGTCAAAAATCCAAAATTTTGAAAATTTCAAAATTTTAAAAAAATTCATAACTTTTTTGTTTTTTGTTGTACAAAAAAGTGTTTAAAGGAAAAGTTGTTTGTTTTTGTACAAAATTTAAGGAAAAAATTAGAAAAAAATATTTTTTTGAAAATTGGAAAAAATACAAAATTTTGAAAATTTAAAAGTTTTGTATTTTTGTGGTTTTTTGACGAAATGAGCTGTCCAACGAACTCAGGCTTTATTTTAATGGACTAAAAAAGCACCCCAAATTGCAAGACGATTCGTTAAAATTTATTCGAGTTATCGTCGAGACAAAATTTTCTACAGACAGACAGACAGACAGACAGACAGACAGACAGACAGACAGACACTTCTCTAAAAACCATTTTTTTGGAATCAGGGGGTCATGAAACGTAAAGATTTATCAAAATTAGAAATTTCTCAAAATCGCACAAATCCAATACTTTCTCATTTTTGATGAGAATGTAAAAAACAAATATTACGAAAAAATTCAAAAACAGCAAAATTTTCGGATATTTTGAGTTCTTTTTTGTTCCTAATTTTGTATATTTACCTAAATTTGGCATCTAAAAGAAAAAAGTGAAAGTTTTGACATGTTTTTAATGTTTTTTAATGTTTCGGCTAATGCTTCACTCACTATAAATCTCAATTTTTTGCACTTTTTTGGAAAAAAAAATTCATAACTTTTTTGTTTTTTGTTGTACAAAAAAGTGTTCAAAGGAAAAGTTGTTTGTTTTTGTACAAAATTTAAGGAAAAAAATTAAAAAAAATTTTTTTTTTTTTTTAAAAATTGTCAAAAATCCAAAATTTTGAAAATTTCAAAATTTTTAAAAAAAATTCATAACTTTTTTGTTTTTTGTTGTACAAAAAAGTGTTTAAAGGAAAAGTTGTTTGTTTTTGTACAAAATTTAAGGAAAAAATTAGAAAAAAATATTTTTTTGAAAATTGGAAAAAAATACAAAATTTTGAAAATTTAAAAGTTTTGTATTTTTGTTGGTTTTTTGACGAAATGAGCTGTCCAACGAACTCAGGCTTTATTTTAATGGACTAAAAAAGCACCCCAAATTGCAAGACGATTCGTTAAAATTTATTCGAGTTATCGTCGAGACAAAATTTTCTACAGACAGACAGACAACAGACAGACAGACAGACAGACAGACAGACAGACACTTCTCTAAAAACCATTTTTTTGGAATCAGGGGGTCATGAAACGTAAAGATTTATCAAAATTAGAAATTTCTCAAAATCGCACAAATCCAATACTTTCTCATTTTTGATGAGAATGTAAAAAACAAATATTACGAAAAAATTCAAAAACAGCAAAATTTTCGGATATTTTGAGTTCTTTTTTGTTCCTAATTTTGTATATTTACCTAAATTTGGCATCTAAAAGAAAAAAGTGAAAGTTTTGACATGTTTTTAATGTTTTTTAATGTTTCGGCTAATGCTTCACTCACTATAAATCTCAATTTTTTGCACTTTTTTGGAAAAAAAAATTCATAACTTTTTTGTTTTTTGTTGTACAAAAAAGTGTTCAAAGGAAAAGTTGTTTGTTTTTGTACAAAATTTAAGGAAAAAAATTAAAAAAATTTTTTTTTTTAAAAATTGTCAAAAATCCAAAATTTTGAAAATTTCAAAATTTTAAAAAAATTCATAACTTTTTTGTTTTTTGTTGTACAAAAAAGTGTTTAAAGGAAAAGTTGTTTGTTTTTGTACAAAATTTAAGGAAAAAATTAGAAAAAAATATTTTTTTGAAAATTGGAAAAAATACAAAATTTTGAAAATTTAAAAGTTTTGTATTTTTGTGGTTTTTTGACGAAATGAGCTGTCCAACGAACTCAGGCTTTATTTTAATGGACTAAAAAAGCACCCCAAATTGCAAGACGATTCGTTAAAATTTATTCGAGTTATCGTCGAGACAAAATTTTCTACAGACCAACAGACAGACAGACAGACAGACAGACAGACAGACAGACACTTCTCTAAAAACCATTTTTTTGGAATCAGGGGGTCATGAAACGTAAAGATTTATCAAAATTAGAAATTTCTCAAAATCGCACAAATCCAATACTTTCTCATTTTTGATGAGAATGTAAAAAACAAATATTACGAAAAAATTCAAAAACAGCAAAATTTTCGGATATTTTTGAGTTCTTTTTTGTTCCTAATTTTGTATATTTACCTAAATTTGGCATCTAAAAGAAAAAAGTGAAAGTTTTGACATGTTTTTAATGTTTTTTAATGTTTCGGCTAATGCTTCACTCACTATAAATCTCAATTTTTTGCACTTTTTTGGAAAAAAAAATTCATAACTTTTTTGTTTTTTGTTGTACAAAAAAGTGTTCAAAGGAAAAGTTTGTTTGTTTTTGTACAAAATTTAAGGAAAAAAATTAAAAAAATTTTTTTTTTTAAAAATTGTCAAAAATCCAAAATTTTGAAAATTTCAAAATTTTAAAAAAAATCATAACTTTTTTGTTTTTTGTTGTACAAAAAAGTGTTTAAAGGAAAAGTTGTTTGTTTTTGTACAAAATTTAAGGAAAAAATTAGAAAAAAATATTTTTTTGAAAATTGGAAAAAATACAAAATTTTGAAAATTTAAAAGTTTTGTATTTTTGTGGTTTTTTGACGAAATGAGCTGTCCAACGAACTCAGGCTTTATTTTAATGGACTAAAAAAGCACCCCAAATTGCAAGACGATTCGTTAAAATTTATTCGAGTTATCGTCGAGACAAAATTTTCTACAGACAGACAGACAGACAGACAGACAGACAGACAGACAGACACTTCTCTAAAAACCATTTTTTTGGAATCAGGGGGTCATGAAACGTAAAGATTTATCAAAATTAGAAATTTCTCAAAATCGCACAAATCCAATACTTTCTCATTTTTGATGAGAATGTAAAAAACAAATATTACGAAAAAATTCAAAAACAGCAAAATTTTCGGATATTTTGAGTTCTTTTTTGTTCCTAATTTTGTATATTTACCTAAATTTGGCATCTAAAAGAAAAAAGTGAAAGTTTTGACATGTTTTTAATGTTTTTTAATGTTTCGGCTAATGCTTCACTCACTATAAATCTCAATTTTTTGCACTTTTTTGGAAAAAAAAATTCATAACTTTTTTGTTTTTTGTTGTACAAAAAAGTGTTCAAAGGAAAAGTTGTTTGTTTTTGTACAAAATTTAAGGAAAAAAAATTAAAAAATTTTTTTTTTTTAAAAATTGTCAAAAATCCAAAATTTTGAAAATTTCAAAATTTTAAAAAAATTCATAACTTTTTTGTTTTTTGTTGTACAAAAAAGTGTTGTTTAAAGGAAAAGTTGTTTGTTTTTGTACAAAATTTAAGGAAAAAATTAGAAAAAAATATTTTTTTGAAAATTGGAAAAAATACAAAATTTTGAAAATTTAAAAGTTTTGTATTTTTGTGGTTTTTTGACGAAATGAGCTGTCCAACGAACTCAGGCTTTATTTTAATGGACTAAAAAAGCACCCCAAATTGCAAGACGATTCGTTAAAATTTATTCGAGTTATCGTCGAGACAAAATTTTCTACAGACAGACAGACCAGACAGACAGACAGACAGACAGACAGACAGACAGACAGACACTTCTCTAAAAACCATTTTTTTGGAATCAGGGGGTCATGAAACGTAAAGATTTATCAAAATTAGAAATTTCTCAAAATCGCACAAATCCAATACTTTCTCATTTTTGATGAGAATGTAAAAAACAAATATTACGAAAAAATTCAAAAACAGCAAAATTTTCGGATATTTTGAGTTCTTTTTTGTTCCTAATTTTGTATATTTACCTAAAATTTGGCATCTAAAAGAAAAAAGTGAAAGTTTTGACATGTTTTTAATGTTTTTTAATGTTTCGGCTAATGCTTCACTCACTATAAATCTCAATTTTTTGCACTTTTTTGGAAAAAAAAATTCATAACTTTTTTGTTTTTTGTTGTACAAAAAGTGTTCAAAGGAAAAGTTGTTTGTTTTTGTACAAAATTTAAGGAAAAAAATTAAAAAAAATTTTTTTTTTTAAAAAAATTGTCAAAAATCCAAAATTTTGAAAATTTCAAAATTTTAAAAAAATTCATAACTTTTTTGTTTTTTTTTGTTGTACAAAAAAGTGTTTAAAGGAAAAGTTGTTTGTTTTTGTACAAAAATTTAAGGAAAAAATTAGAAAAAAATATTTTTTTGAAAATTGGAAAAAATACAAAATTTTGAAAATTTAAAAGTTTTGTATTTTTGTGGTTTTTTTTGACGAAATGAGCTGTCCAACGAACTCAGGCTTTATTTTAATGGACTAAAAAAGCACCCCAAATTGCAAGACGATTCGTTAAAATTTATTCGAGTTATCGTCGAGACAAAATTTTCTACAGACAGACAGACAGACAGACAGACAGACAGACAGACAGACAGACACTTCTCTAAAAACCATTTTTTTGGAATCAGGGGGTCATGAAACGTAAAGATTTATCAAAATTAGAAATTTCTCAAAATCGCACAAATCCAATACTTTCTCATTTTTGATGAGAATGTAAAAAACAAATATTACGAAAAAATTCAAAAACAGCAAAATTTTCGGATATTTTGAGTTCTTTTTTGTTCCTAATTTTGTATATTTACCTAAATTTGGCATCTAAAAGAAAAAAGTGAAAGTTTTGACATGTTTTTAATGTTTTTTAATGTTTCGGCTAATGCTTCACTCACTATAAATCTCAATTTTTTGCACTTTTTTGGAAAAAAAAAATTCATAACTTTTTTGTTTTTTGTTGTACAAAAAAGTGTTCAAAGGAAAAGTTGTTTGTTTTTGTACAAAATTTAAGGAAAAAAATTAAAAAAATTTTTTTTTTTAAAAATTGTCAAAAATCCAAAATTTTGAAAATTTCAAAATTTTAAAAAAATTCATAACTTTTTTGTTTTTTGTTGTACAAAAAAGTGTTTAAAGGAAAAGTTGTTTGTTTTTGTACAAAATTTAAGGAAAAAATTAGAAAAAAAATATTTTTTTGAAAATTGGAAAAAATACAAAATTTTGAAAATTTAAAAGTTTTGTATTTTTGTGGTTTTTTGACGAAATGAGCTGTCCAACGAACTCAGGCTTTATTTTAATGGACTAAAAAAGCACCCCAAATTGCAAGACGATTCGTTAAAATTTATTCGAGTTATCGTCGAGACAAAATTTTCTACAGACCAGACAGACAGACAGACAGACAGACAGACAGACAGACAGACACTTCTCTAAAAACCATTTTTTTGGAATCAGGGGGTCATGAAACGTAAAGATTTATCAAAATTAGAAATTTCTCAAAATCGCACAAATCCAATACTTTCTCATTTTTGATGAGAATGTAAAAAACAAATATTACGAAAAAATTCAAAAACAGCAAAATTTTCGGATATTTTGAGTTCTTTTTTGTTCCTAATTTTGTATATTTACCTAAATTTGGCATCTAAAAGAAAAAAGTGAAAGTTTTGACATGTTTTTAATGTTTTTTAATGTTTCGGCTAATGCTTCACTCACTATAAATCTCAATTTTTTGCACTTTTTTGGAAAAAAAAATTCATAACTTTTTTGTTTTTTGTTGTACAAAAAAGTGTTCAAAGGAAAAGTTGTTTGTTTTTGTACAAAATTTAAGGAAAAAAATTAAAAAAATTTTTTTTTTTAAAAATTGTCAAAAATCCAAAATTTTGAAAATTTCAAAATTTTAAAAAAATTCATAACTTTTTTGTTTTTTGTTGTACAAAAAAGTGTTTAAAGGAAAAGTTGTTTGTTTTTGTACAAAATTTAAGGAAAAAATTAGAAAAAAATATTTTTTTGAAAATTGGAAAAAATACAAAATTTTGAAAATTTAAAAGTTTTGTATTTTTGTGGTTTTTTGACGAAATGAGCTGTCCAACGAACTCAGGCTTTATTTTAATGGACTAAAAAAGCACCCCAAATTGCAAGACGATTCGTTAAAATTTATTCGAGTTATCGTCGAGACAAAATTTTCTACAGACCAGACAGACAGACAGACAGACAGACAGACAGACAGACAGACACTTCTCTAAAAACCATTTTTTTGGAATCAGGGGGTCATGAAACGTAAAGATTTATCAAAATTAGAAATTTCTCAAAATCGCACAAATCCAATACTTTCTCATTTTTGATGAGAATGTAAAAAACAAATATTACGAAAAAATTCAAAAACAGCAAAATTTTCGGATATTTTGAGTTCTTTTTTGTTCCTAATTTTGTATATTTACCTAAATTTGGCATCTAAAAGAAAAAAGTGAAAGTTTTGACATGTTTTTAATGTTTTTTAATGTTTCGGCTAATGCTTCACTCACTATAAATCTCAATTTTTTGCACTTTTTTGGAAAAAAAAATTCATAACTTTTTTTGTTTTTTGTTGTACAAAAAAGTGTTCAAAGGAAAAGTTGTTTGTTTTTGTACAAAATTTAAGGAAAAAAATTAAAAAAATTTTTTTTTTTAAAAATTGTCAAAAATCCAAATTTTGAAAATTTCAAAATTTTAAAAAAATTCATAACTTTTTTGTTTTTTGTTGTACAAAAAAGTGTTTAAAGGAAAAGTTGTTTGTTTTTGTACAAAATTTAAGGAAAAAATTAGAAAAAAATATTTTTTTGAAAATTGGAAAAAATACAAAATTTTGAAAATTTAAAAGTTTTGTATTTTTGTGGTTTTTTGACGAAATGAGCTGTCCAACGAACTCAGGCTTTATTTTAATGGACTAAAAAAGCACCCCAAATTGCAAGACGATTCGTTAAAATTTATTCGAGTTATCGTCGAGACAAAATTTTCTACAGACAGACAGACAGACAGACAGACAGACAGACAGACAGACACTTCTCTAAAAACCATTTTTTTTGGAATCAGGGGGTCATGAAACGTAAAGATTTATCAAAATTAGAAATTTCTCAAAATCGCACAAATCCAATACTTTCTCATTTTTGATGAGAATGTAAAAAAA
This sequence comes from Leptopilina syphax, assembly GCA_032872505.1. Lineage (NCBI taxonomy): Eukaryota > Metazoa > Arthropoda > Insecta > Hymenoptera > Figitidae > Leptopilina > Leptopilina syphax. The sequence goes on from CM065472.1 coordinate 12,513,348, forward strand.
CAAATATTACGAAAAAATTCAAAAACAGCAAAATTTTCGGATATTTTGAGTTCTTTTTTGTTCCTAATTTTGTATATTTACCTAAATTTGGCATCTAAAAGAAAAAAGTGAAAGTTTTGACATGTTTTTAATGTTTTTTAATGTTTCGGCTAATGCTTCACTCACTATAAATCTCAATTTTTTGCACTTTTTTGGAAAAAAAAATTCATAACTTTTTTGTTTTTTGTTGTACAAAAAAGTGTTCAAAGGAAAAGTTGTTTGTTTTTGTACAAAATTTAAGGAAAAAAATTAAAAAAATTTTTTTTTTTAAAAATTGTCAAAAATCCAAAATTTTGAAAATTTCAAAATTTTAAAAAAATTCATAACTTTTTTGTTTTTTGTTGTACAAAAAAGTGTTTAAAGGAAAAGTTGTTTGTTTTTGTACAAAATTTAAGGAAAAAATTAGAAAAAAATATTTTTTTGAAAATTGGAAAAAATACAAAATTTTGAAAATTTAAAAGTTTTGTATTTTTGTGGTTTTTTGACGAAATGAGCTGTCCAACGAACTCAGGCTTTATTTTAATGGACTAAAAAAGCACCCCAAATTGCAAGACGATTCGTTAAAATTTATTCGAGTTATCGTCGAGACAAAATTTTCTACAGACCAACAGACAGACAGACAGACAGACAGACAGACAGACAGACAGACACTTCTCTAAAAACCATTTTTTTGGAATCAGGGGGTCATGAAACGTAAAGATTTATCAAAATTAGAAATTTCTCAAAATCGCACAAATCCAATACTTTCTCATTTTTGATGAGAATGTAAAAAACAAATATTACGAAAAAATTCAAAAACAGCAAAATTTTCGGATATTTTGAGTTCTTTTTTGTTCCTAATTTTGTATATTTACCTAAATTTGGCATCTAAAAGAAAAAAGTGAAAGTTTTGACATGTTTTTAATGTTTTTTAATGTTTCGGCTAATGCTTCACTCACTATAAATCTCAATTTTTTGCACTTTTTTGGAAAAAAAATTCATAACTTTTTTGTTTTTTGTTGTACAAAAAAGTGTTCAAAGGAAAAGTTGTTTGTTTTTGTACAAAATTTAAGGAAAAAAATTAAAAAAATTTTTTTTTTTAAAAATTGTCAAAAATCCAAAATTTTGAAAATTTCAAAATTTTAAAAAAATTCATAACTTTTTTGTTTTTTGTTGTACAAAAAAGTGTTTAAAGGAAAAGTTGTTTGTTTTTGTACAAAATTTAAGGAAAAAATTAGAAAAAAATATTTTTTTGAAAATTGGAAAAAATACAAAATTTTGAAAATTTAAAAGTTTTGTATTTTTGTGGTTTTTTGACGAAATGAGCTGTCCAACGAACTCAGGCTTTATTTTAATGGACTAAAAAAGCACCCCAAATTGCAAGACGATTCGTTAAAATTTATTCGAGTTATCGTCGAGACAAAATTTTCTACAGACCAACAGACAGACAGACAGACAGACAGACAGACAGACAGACAGACAGACAGACACTTCTCTAAAAACCATTTTTTTGGAATCAGGGGGTCATGAAACGTAAAGATTTATCAAAATTAGAAATTTCTCAAAATCGCACAAATCCAATACTTTCTCATTTTTGATGAGAATGTAAAAAACAAATATTACGAAAAAATTCAAAAACAGCAAAATTTTCGGATTATTTTGAGTTCTTTTTTGTTCCTAATTTTGTATATTTACCTAAATTTGGCATCTAAAAGAAAAAAGTGAAAAGTTTTGACATGTTTTTAATGTTTTTTAATGTTTCGGCTAATGCTTCACTCACTATAAATCTCAATTTTTTGCACTTTTTTGGAAAAAAAAATTCATAACTTTTTTGTTTTTTGTTGTACAAAAAAGTGTTCAAAGGAAAAGTTGTTTGTTTTTGTACAAAATTTAAGGAAAAAAATTAAAAAAATTTTTTTTTTTAAAAATTGTCAAAAATCCAAAATTTTGAAAATTTCAAAATTTTAAAAAAATTCATAACTTTTTTGTTTTTTGTTGTACAAAAAAAGTGTTTAAAGGAAAAGTTGTTTGTTTTTGTACAAAATTTAAGGAAAAAATTAGAAAAAAATATTTTTTTGAAAATTGGAAAAAATACAAAATTTTGAAAATTTAAAAGTTTTGTATTTTTGTGGTTTTTTGACGAAATGAGCTGTCCAACGAACTCAGGCTTTATTTTAATGGACTAAAAAAGCACCCCAAATTGCAAGACGATTCGTTTAAAATTTATTCGAGTTATCGTCGAGACAAAATTTTCTACAGACCAACAGACAGACAGACAGACAGACAGACAGACAGACAGACAGACAGACAGACAGACAGACACTTCTCTAAAAACCATTTTTTTGGAATCAGGGGGTCATGAAACGTAAAGATTTATCAAAATTAGAAATTTCTCAAAATCGCACAAATCCAATACTTTCTCATTTTTGATGAGAATGTAAAAAACAAATATTACGAAAAAATTCAAAAACAGCAAAATTTTCGGATATTTTGAGTTCTTTTTTGTTCCTAATTTTGTATATTTACCTAAATTTGGCATCTAAAAGAAAAAAGTGAAAGTTTTGACATGTTTTTAATGTTTTTTAATGTTTCGGCTAATGCTTCACTCACTATAAATCTCAATTTTTTGCACTTTTTTGGAAAAAAAATTCATAACTTTTTTGTTTTTTGTTGTACAAAAAAGTGTTCAAAGGAAAAGTTGTTTGTTTTTGTACAAAATTTAAGGAAAAAAATTAAAAAAATTTTTTTTTTTAAAAATTGTCAAAAATCCAAAATTTTGAAAATTTCAAAATTTTAAAAAAATTCATAACTTTTTTGTTTTTTGTTGTACAAAAAAGTGTTTAAAGGAAAAGTTGTTTGTTTTTGTACAAAATTTAAGGAAAAAATTAGAAAAAAATATTTTTTTGAAAATTGGAAAAAATACAAAATTTTGAAAATTTAAAAGTTTTGTATTTTTGTGGTTTTTTGACGAAATGAGCTGTCCAACGAACTCAGGCTTTATTTTAATGGACTAAAAAAGCACCCCAAATTGCAAGACGATTCGTTAAAATTTATTCGAGTTATCGTCGAGACAAAATTTTCTACAGACCAACAGACAGACAGACAGACAGACAGACAGACAGACAGACAGACAGACAGACAGACAGACACTTCTCTAAAAACCATTTTTTTGGAATCAGGGGTCATGAAACGTAAAGATTTATCAAAATTAGAAATTTCTCAAAATCGCACAAATCCAATACTTTCTCATTTTTGATGAGAATGTAAAAAACAAATATTACGAAAAAATTCAAAAACAGCAAAATTTTCGGATATTTTGAGTTCTTTTTTGTTCCTAATTTTGTATATTTACCTAAATTTGGCATCTAAAAGAAAAAAGTGAAAGTTTTGACATGTTTTTAATGTTTTTTAATGTTTCGGCTAATGCTTCACTCACTATAAATCTCAATTTTTTTGCACTTTTTTGGAAAAAAAATTCATAACTTTTTTGTTTTTTGTTGTACAAAAAAGTGTTCAAAGGAAAAGTTGTTTGTTTTTGTACAAAATTTAAGGAAAAAAATTAAAAAAATTTTTTTTTTTAAAAATTGTCAAAAATCCAAAATTTTGAAAATTTCAAAATTTTAAAAAAATTCATAACTTTTTTGTTTTTTGTTGTACAAAAAAGTGTTTAAAGGAAAAGTTGTTTGTTTTTGTACAAAATTTAAGGAAAAAATTAGAAAAAAATATTTTTTTGAAAATTGGAAAAAATACAAAATTTTGAAAATTTAAAAGTTTTGTATTTTTGTGGTTTTTTGACGAAATGAGCTGTCCAACGAACTCAGGCTTTATTTTAATGGACTAAAAAAGCACCCCAAATTGCAAGACGATTCGTTAAAATTTATTCGAGTTATCGTCGAGACAAAATTTTCTACAGACCAACAGACAGACAGACAGACAGACAGACAGACAGACACTTCTCTAAAAACCATTTTTTTGGAATCAGGGGGTCATGAAACGTAAAGATTTATCAAAATTAGAAATTTCTCAAAATCGCACAAATCCAATACTTTCTCATTTTTGATGAGAATGTAAAAAACAAATATTACGAAAAAATTCAAAAACAGCAAAATTTTCGGATATTTTGAGTTCTTTTTTGTTCCTAATTTTGTATATTTACCTAAATTTGGCATCTAAAAGAAAAAAGTGAAAGTTTTGACATGTTTTTAATGTTTTTTAATGTTTCGGCTAATGCTTCACTCACTATAAATCTCAATTTTTTGCACTTTTTTGGAAAAAAAATTCATAACTTTTTTGTTTTTTGTTGTACAAAAAAGTGTTCAAAGGAAAAGTTGTTTGTTTTTGTACAAAATTTAAGGAAAAAAATTAAAAAAATTTTTTTTTTTAAAAATTGTCAAAAATCCAAAATTTTGAAAATTTCAAAATTTTAAAAAAATTCATAACTTTTTTGTTTTTTGTTGTACAAAAAAGTGTTTAAAGGAAAAGTTGTTTGTTTTTGTACAAAATTTAAGGAAAAAATTAGAAAAAAATATTTTTTTGAAAATTGGAAAAAATACAAAATTTTGAAAATTTAAAAGTTTTGTATTTTTGTGGTTTTTTGACGAAATGAGCTGTCCAACGAACTCAGGCTTTATTTTAATGGACTAAAAAAGCACCCCAAATTGCAAGACGATTCGTTAAAATTTATTCGAGTTATCGTCGAGACAAAATTTTCTACAGACCAACAGACAGACAGACAGACAGACAGACAGACAGACAGACACTTCTCTAAAAACCATTTTTTTGGAATCAGGGGGTCATGAAACGTAAAGATTTATCAAAATTAGAAATTTCTCAAAATCGCACAAATCCAATACTTTCTCATTTTTGATGAGAATGTAAAAATTAAAGTATTGTATATTTAATATTGTAAACAATAATGAGTATTTAGCCTATTTAATTATATATTTACAAAAATAATTAAAACTGAATCAAATTACATGAATAAAATAGTTTAAAAACAAAAATACTAAAACCTTTTCAATTTCATAAATATTGTATTTTCTTAATGATAGAAGAGACGTAATTATTAGGTTTTTTAATTGAAAGGTATGTTTAGATTAATTCTTGAGAAAATTCAGTAATTTACGATTTCACAGTTCGGATAATATGTTAGTAGTTAAACTTGTTTTCCTTGAATTTAAAAGAGTATGTTTCTTCCTTGCTTGACGCACCAATAAATATAAATCGTTGTGCGAACATCTAGTCTCTCATATTCTTTTTAGTTTCGTTATATTCTGCAATGAAATAAAATTAGTTATATAATTTTTTCTTATTCTTAAACTATATAAAGTATTATTTTATTAATTTTCGACAAAAATGAAATTCCTTATCCAAATCAATTTCATTTTCGTAATTCTTTCTTTAGTTTCCAGTGACGAAAAAATTGGTAATCCAAGTCAACAAAGTGTAAGACGCTTTAATACTTCTTTAATTTTATTATGGCGTGTCATTTGTAGATAAATAATTTTTCTATTACGTATTCTTCGAAACACGTTTGAAGAAACTTTTTTCGAACAAGAAATTTTTTATACGTTTTTAATAAATAGCATTAAAATATTTGACGGATTATAATAAAAAATTTATTATATATACATATGTGCTAAAGTTTTGATTTTTTAAAACTACAAGTTTCTTATAGTTCAATATTACGCAATTAACATTCTTTGTTTCAGTTTTTTTAATATAAATATATCAACAGTGAAAATTAATATTAAAATTTAACTATTAAGTACACATAAATCTTTAGTGTTAATGCAATATTTTAGAAAGAACGTTTACTTTGTTTTAGAGTAGAAAAGAAAAGAAATATATTAAAAATTATTTATTTTAGCAAAATGATTGTCCGAAGAATATGGTTCAGCTTCCGGAGTCTGAAGATTCAAAGGAAATGATCTGTGATTGTCAAAAGAAATTTTTGTATCATCGAGATAGCGATTCTTGTCATGAGGCTTACAAAAGAGGTCCTTGTCCTTCGGACCACCATTTTGTCCTTCCAACCGATGAGATATCAGCAAAATGTGTTAAAAATCCATGTAATGAAGATGGACTTGTTTATTATCAAGGAAGTTGCAATAAGCTTGGACAAAATGGACCACCCTGTAAAGACAATTCAAATTTACTAGATGTCAATGAAATAAGTTTTGAACTGGAGTGCCAGCCGGCATTCTTATTCGACAGTCGTCTTAATGTACACAAAGTTACTAACGAGTGTCCCAGAGGTAGTCGTAGAATATACTCAGGAAAATGTAAACACATTTTTCAATAAATAATAATTATGAGTTACATTATAAAACGAGAAAAAAACTGTGATCATAAAATATTTTTTCCCCTCTCAAAATCATTTTCCTTTGATTTATTCTTTGAAACTAGCTTGAATATTGCAGTTTAATATTGCAGAGCTTATCATGCAATACTTTGTTTTAAAATATTGTTCTTTGTCTACTGTTCAGATATGTAATTATAAGAAAAGTAAAAAAATGTAATAGAGCAGAGGTAAGTTATTATAGATCTTGAGTGTGTTTTTTTAGATTTGAAGTTGAAAATGAATTTCAACAGGTTTAAAATTTAAAATTCTCAAAAATTTTAATTTATATTGAAAACTATAATATTATTATTAATTTTCTTTATATATAATTGAAGTCTTAACAAAATTTAATTCGTATTTGATTCAAAATTATAATCTGTTTAATCTAACTATTAAAATACTTTTGTAACAAGGTATTGAATACGTCTCGACTTCATAGAGATTGTTGCAGTTAGAAATGTTTCACGAAAATGTCAACTTCATTATAAGAAAAATTACATTCAAAATTTTGGAAGTTCGGAAATTACGATAAACAAAATGTATTCCTTAGCACACTTATAAAATGTAGAGATCCTGAATCTGTTGCTGGTATAGAAGCTCTTCGATTAATTAAGTGTGGCAATATTATTTTCCGACTGATGAGACAAATATTTTAGTCTGCAAAATGTTTGTATACAATACTTTAGAAGTTATTTGAAATTTTACAAATTAAAATATTATGCTGATGTTTCCGGAAGACATAATTTATTAGACTTCCCAGTGGGCACAGGGACGTCTAAAAGACGTCTTAAAGACGTCCCTTCTTGTCCGCGGACGATTCGGGGACAATGATGGCAATGTCTCTGAGTCATCAAAAAGACAGCTAAAAGACGTCTAAAAGACGTTCTATGTCTGGTCCAAAAGACGTCCAAAAGACTTCTAAAAGACATAAAAAAGGACGTCTAAAGTACGTCTAAAAGACATAAAAGGGACGTCTAAAAGACGTCTTTAAGACGTCTTTTGGACGTCCTTTTAACATTCCTTCAGATCTTAAATAAACATTTCTTTTATAACATTTTCTAATTTGAAATTCAGTAATATTGTATTAAATTTATTTTAAGTTTAATTTTATTTTTTCTAAAATGTGGAGAAATAATGAAAAAATTCCTACGAAGCTGGGATCGAACTCGGATACCTTGGGCTTGAAACACTGCGCCTTAAGCACCTCAGCCGTTCAAGACAGATATGAACCTCTACAAAGTTAACGATCTCACTTGTCAATGAAATGAATTTAACTTAGAAAAATTCCAATGAATTTCACATTCAAAAATTTCTAAGTCCAAGTTGCACTTAGAAAATAATATTTCTATTTATGAAAATTTTTCTATTTTCAAATGTTGAATGAAAAAGACGTCTTTTAGACACCTTAAAGACATCTAATGGCCAAGACATAGAACATGAATAGGACGTCTTTAAGACGTCTTAAAGACGTCTTTTTGTACAAGTCCAAAAGACGTCCGCAAAAAGACATCCTTAGGACGTCTTTTGAACAAGGGTGCCCACTGGGTTATATTTCACGACTTATATAGTAAACTTGTTTAATGTTAATATAATTTTCTCATTTTGACTACTAAGGAGTGATATTTGTAATTATTGCTATTTAAGCTATAAGCAAAGTGTGGAATCTGAGAAAATTTTAAAACATAAATAGTCAGTTTTAGAGTTAAGACATTAAAGAAAGACATATTTTCAGAAAAGAATGTTCTCCCTTGTGAGTGTAATTATGCACAAAACATGCCTCTGCTAAAAATTCTAGTGTCAGAACAATTTTATAAAAGATTGTTGTGGCTCTACCTATTTAATGCGCATATATTAATTGAAGTCGGCTGGATTCACATGCCTTTAAATACGATAGGAATTTAGTGTGGTGGAGAGTCAGTTGCGAAGGAACTTTTTTGTTTTATTCTGAACAACTTGTTTACTGTAAGTTTCTATTTGCTTAAAATGCCCTCGATAAACGAAGTGTTCAAAGATTATGGTGTTGAAATTTTATCGTTATTTAATAAATATTTTTCAGTTTGTTCATTAACAAACATAAGTTTTTACAACATATTTTATTCTCGAAAAGGATAGTACAAAGTGTATTCATACCAAAAATTTTATTGAAACACATACACAATTGAACATTTGTCAGTAAGTTAAAAATAACATTTTAATTAGAAATTTGTTTAAGAAATAATCAGTTTTTAAAATTTATTATTAAAAAATATAAATTTTACATCTTTTTCTAAAAGGTAAAAACTTTAAAAAAAAGTTTGTTTAAAGTTAGTTGAAATAGGGACACATATAGCAGGTTCGTTGCGATATCAAAGAGGTTTGCTATATGACAGAGGTGTCCTTTATTTCAACCAAAATTCGGGGTGTATTTTTTTCCACTAATCCAACTTACTTACAATTATTGTACTTTATAAAATTAATAGAGTTGTGCAAAAAGCTCGATCGAGTATTTCAAGCTTTTCGTTTTTCTAGCAGAGCTGAGCAGAATCAATCCGAATTTGCACCAAATTCCATCCGACACGTGCAGTATTAAACCTAAAATAATTTTGAGCACTTGAATTTTTCGAGCACTCAAATATTTTTGAGTAACTAAAACTCGAGCCTGGCTCGAGTATCGAGCCCGGCTCGAGCTCGACCATGCTATTCGAACTTTTTGCACACCTCTAAAAATTGAACAATATGTTTTTTCATAATTTTTAAATTTGCCATTGTGGTAATTTTTAAGAATCGTGTATTAAAATAAAGAAAATAATTTAATTTTCTTTTTGGTCAGTTACAAAAAACTATAAAATTTAAATTATTGAACTCTATTGAAAAATACGTTTACATCCTAATAGATGAACTCTTCTACTACCAGCTCGACAAACTTTGGCAGGTGCAGTTACAATCACAAAACCGATCCTCCTACATTTTAACTCAAAAGTACCTTCTTTAGTCGCAGTTAACTCATAGGAATCTGGAGTACATGGCAGTCCATATTCGTTAATTTGATAACAACTACCTTTAAATGGAACAATACCATCTAATGCACATGGATTTGTCTCACATTTCGGATAACCTTCTTCTGGAGTAAATATTAAGTAACTTCCTAGATGACAAGGACCTTGCCTATAAGGTTCATAACAATAACCATTTAAGAATATAAAATCCTTTTTACACTTACAGAGATAGTTTGACGGATAATGACTCGAATATAAATACGCATTTTGTGGACAGATTTTGGACGAATTCTGAAATTACATTCGTAAAGATTTACAACATAAAACAGTCATAAAATAACATTATATTATGTTACCTGATCATCAATTGTTCCTAAATACTTGGAGTCATCACATTGTATTTGGAAATTTACACTAATTCCTAAATAAGTGTTATTATTACTGCATGGGTGTCCATATCTCCATAGATGGTAGCATTGTCCATTATAAGGAACAAGACCATCAATGTGACAAGGATTTTCTATACATTTTGCACTTATTTCTCCAGGCAGAAGTGCAAAATAATATCCAATCGAACAAGGTCCTTTTCTATAAGGAGCGTAGCAATTTCCATCTTCAGGATTATATAATAGATCATCTATACAATCACAAAATCGTTCATACCCATTTTTATTTTCTTCCCAGAAAAATGTCATATTCTTAGGACAATATTGGTAATAACTCTGTAAATTGTAAAATACTAGGCATTATTCTGATATTATCTCGACTGCAACGTTGACTATGTAAACACATATACAACATCATTGGCAAGTTCTTATATTTTTAAAGTATATGTTGTTGTCAGAAACAAGAACATGAACAAGATGTTGCACAGGTGTATGCTTACAGTACCTCCAAATTACTTTTTGACTCGTTTCGCGTCCCGAAATGGACATTGAGCTCTGCTACAGTCTAAAATAATTACAAAAAATGTAGCGAATCTGATTGGAGGTGATGGTCATATCGTTGTTAAGGAATTTGTACGATTTTTGGCTAAAAATGCAAAAAAGTGATCGTTTCCTTCTTAAGAACGTTTCATGGTCTCTGAAATTTGTAGGTTATGTGCGATTTACAGTTATCGCCCAAGAAAAAACGGCACTGCCCGTTTGAAATGACGTGAAATTAGAGAACAACCGTTTTCGAACGAATTTTTCTCTGCACACAGGCACTTTTTATAAAATCTGACAACGTACATTTGTCACAAATGTTTTTAATTGTCTGAATTTAACAGATTTTGTTAATTCATGCAGAAACGCGGTTGCAGCATTGGAAATACAAAAGTAATGTAATGACAGGCGGCAAGACGTATGTTACATTCATTTTGCCAGTAGAGAGCAGAAGCATGCAAAGAGCGTAAAGGCTCAGCTGTCAAAATTATTCGCATTACATTGCTATGGTAATTCCAATCCTGCAACAGCGTTTCAGCATAGATTAAGAAAATCTTTTGAATTCAGGTAATTAGAAACATTTGTGACAAATGTACGTTGTCCTATTTTGTAAAAAGTGCCTGTGAACAAAGAAAAATTTGTTAGAAAATAAATATTTACCAATTTTACGTCATTTAAACCGGTCAGTGCCGTATTTGTTGGGTGATAACTGTTAGTCTCACATTATCAAGAAATTTAAGAGACCATCGAACACCGTTAAGGGGGCAACCATAGATATGTAGCACGCAAAAATTGATCATAATTCAAAATACTTTTGGAAGAAGATTGCTTGACTTTATATTGGTGCACATTACTTCTTAAACACACTTTATTTTCAAAAGTACCCACATTTTGCTGACATGACAAATAAAATTTTATCAAAAATTTTTCATCAAAACGTCAATTATATTGATGATTTTGCTCACATAAGTTAGATCGAAGACAATGCAGACAATCCCTACATGGAAAATAGTTTCAAACAACATTTTCATTTAACACTAAAAGACAAATGTAATTGATATTAATTTCTAGTTATAGGTCTTGTTTCGTTGCTGGCTAAAGGTTAAATCATAAACTAAAATCAATATCTCTCTAAGTTAATTTATATTCTGTATTTACAAATAATTTTCGTTATATCATTTAATCTGTTATGATAGTATGCTTAGTAGTGAACTAAGTTTATCAAATATATCTATAGATATGTTGGCTAGCAGATCTTAGCGGTCATTTTTATATTTATATTTCTGAAATTTTAATGATATAATAATTATTTTTTATATACTTATAATGAATAAAGATTCTAAGGCTTTTAAAAAAATTACTAATAAATAATCGCAAGAGGATTATATATAAAAACATTTAATTCTTATTTTAAATTTTTTTATTCATATTCTCATTTCAGTAAAGATTAAATTATTTGTAGTGTGTAACTGCAGTTACATTAGTGTTGCCATGTGATTTTTTTAAAAACATGTAATATATTAATTTTTTACATAAATAGTATATTAAGCAACAATCAGAGTAAACAAATTGGGTTTTCAAAATTATGTCGCTGTATAGTAATATAGGAGCTAATAAATTGAATAATTATAAGAGCCATAAAAACAATTTATTAATTAAACAATTCACATACATATATACACATTAATTTAAATATTGTTACAAAATGATAAAAAGATAAAATTTGCAGATCTTAACTATCTACCATGAGGCTCATGATAAAACTGTCAATAAAAGGTATTATGAAACAATATGTCGAAATTATAGAAATCCCTTCTCCCCGAAAAGTACATACAGTCAAAATAAGCGCGTATATTTAAAATCATATAATGACAGTTTGACACAATTAAATCCAACAAATAAAATGTTATTCTTTACTTGAAAACAAATCAAAAATCTTATTTTTTCGCATGGTGACCTTGAACTAAGTTTAAATCAAAGATCAAGCCGAAAGATCACTCTTGTAACAACGACGAAAATCGCAGTAAAATATGTATATTTTGTTGCAAAAAGAAAGGTTGCAATGGTATATAAATGGCTATAAAGCCGATGACAAATGGTTACCAAACGGAATTTGTAGTATGCGCCTTAATAAATTGTCTAATTCGAAGAAGACTTAGCAAAAATTATTAGAATCTCCAAATATATCGTTTTTTCAATATAAAAATATTAACACAAGATCATCGAATCAATTATTATGTAAATATTCAATTTGTTAATTGGCTCGGAAATCTCCTGATAATTTTCTAACGAGTAAAACTTTAGCACTTAAGGGTAATGCTTCTACAAGGGTTCCAAATAAATTAAAGGTATTTTAATTGCATACTAAGATTTTTTAAGTAATAAATGTATTTTTTATAATTTATAGGGGAATGTAAGGTATCGTGTCGGACTTGTCAAATCTGACATGTAACGTCACATCTGAAATGCCTTATCACTGTGGTCGATATCTTTTGTCGTGTTGACATTTTTTATGCAGTAATATTAATGAGCGGACATGTGCTTTGTACTCTAAGTGATTTTAAATAAAAAAATAGTGAAAAAAGTAAAAAGTGTTATTGGATATTTGTGTTAACAGAGCCAGAGTGAAGATTTTTTTATAATTGAGTCAAATAAATGTAAAGAACGTATTATTTAGACATTGGACAACAGTTATTGGTATTTTACTTTTTTCTCATTTTGCTTTGTATGAAAGTGACACCATCATATTTCCAACAATAGCTTGTAAGGTATGATGGCGTAATTTTTATAAGGTACACTTGTGTTCATCGATGTCTTCTCTTAGGGAAGGCACAAATTTGACGAGTTTTACCCACTTTCTATATTTTTTTATAGTTCGTGTCAATAATGTCAACAGAATTCTGCTTTTCCATTGGCTGATTTTTTAGGCAGTATAGAAGGTAGGCAAACTTTGTGAAATTAGTGCCTTCTCTGGTAGAAGGCATCGATAAGCACGAGTGTACAGTGGCGGATCATTTTTTTTGCACAAATTTCAATTGTCTTTGCATTTTTTGTGTACTAATACCTCTTGTGCTCAAACGCAACAATTCACGAATATGTGACACTTGCGGTCGAGAAGTTCATGCTAGTTGCGTTAAAACATTCACCAGCTGCTTCACATGTCCAAATTGTAACAATAACTTAAGTCAAACTTTTTTTCTATAATTTAAAATCATAAGTTTTTTCTCTTTTTGTTATTTTTCATCTTTTCTAGTAGTTTTAATTAATCATTCTAACATCTATATAATATTTTAGTTGAATATATAAATCAGCCACCATACCTTACAACTTTCAAAAATAAAAAAATCAATGTTTTACCTCAAGTGAAAAAGTTTCTGGAAACTAGAACGAGAAATTTCCGGGAGTCACTCTCGAGAAATTCTCTGCACTCTTCCAGGAAATTCCAGGGAATTTCTTGGTAGAGACTCCCAGGAAATTCTCGATCTAATTCCCGGAAACTATTACACGTGTGAAGGGACTTTTCTAATCACATGCCAGGAATATCAAACATACACCCAGAATATTCGTGGGATATACATAATTTTTTCAATATATCCCAGGGATATCTATTTGCTGTACAAATACATTAATATTGACATCTCTACTTCAGATTAATAATTTGTAATCATGTAAATCCGTAAATACTAAATGTGATAGAAATTGAGTCCATGAAAATTATTCGAACTCCAAAATAAATTATTCGTCAAAGACCTCTTGTCTTCATTTTGAAAAAATTATTGTTACAAAATGTTGACTTTAAAATTAGAAGCAATTTCTTTCTTTTACAAAACATACTCACGAGAATTGAAGGGCTGGCTGCAATAAGGGGACGAACGCGAGACTTGGAAGGGATACTACTAGTCGGGTAGCAGTGACAAGCCTTTAGCCGCTCACTGTTACCTGACTGGTATTATCCATTTCAACAACGCGTTCGTCCCCTTATTGCAGCCAGCCCTTCAATTATTAATGATGACCTATTTCTCGTAGATAGTATCCAAGCAAAATGTACAAACAAACATTTTACACAAATACATAACATTTTTTCATAGTAAGAGACGGATATTTAAAATTTCTAATTATTTACAAAGGCAATCTATGTCCATATCTAACAATAATATATATTGTTTTTTTAATTTCACTATAAAGTTCTCTTTGTCATGTAAAAATTTTGCTCAAATAGAGTTCACTTCGCCTACAATAGAGTCAGATGTTAGGAAGTATAAATTACATCCAAATATAAAAAAGTATAAATATTACTTCCTGTTAAATACAGCAAATAATTATGAAGTTTATAAAGTGTAGTTCTGGTTAAACATTCTCTGCTATAGTCATTCTTGGAATGTCAGCCCCTGGAAGTTATACTCGGAGATTAATAAAGTACCTAAAAAGGGAATCGAAACTACATCAGGCAATGTTTATCGTTGATGATCAATTTCTTAAGAATTCAAGCTAAAGCGTCAATTTTCTCATCACTGATGTTTCTAAACACTTTCCATCATTTAGTTCTAGTTTGACTAATCTGCAGATTGGTTCACAAAAGCACTTTCTACCTTCATCTGAACCACCTAGGCGAACGACGCTATTTATCATGATTCTTGATGACAATCAAAATGACACCTGGGTTCATGTAACACATACACTAAACCAACTGAAACAGTTATCTAATGGACATTTTTATCCTAGATGTTTGATTAATTTACTTTCTCAAAAAGAAAATCACTTGATCAAGGAAAATCTAACACTCTTATGGTCCGAAGATTTTTTAGACATTGTACATTCACAAAAAGAGCAACAGCTATTGGAATTCAAAGTACGTAGACAACCCATCATGCATGAAATCAATCCTTTTGCAAAAACCTACAGAGCTCAAAAAGTAATAGCGCATACAAAATGGTTGTCAAACAAGCTTTTAAATTTTCATGGACAACCAATAAAATTTCTACTCTCAGTACTTATCAGTGCCAGCACACTTTCTACAATCTTACACCAAAAAAAATTCGATGTGATCTCAAATCTTATAGATTTACCAAGTGCAGAGGATGGTTGTCGTAATATCAAAAGAATTCATGTATAAGTTGCTTACGACCAGTGTTGCAATTGCTGCTATTCGAATCGTAGCATAGATTTTGAAATTCATTAAGGCCTTTCTCCAATAGGTTCCCAAAACTATGCGTTTGTCTGCGAATGACTGCGTTGCGTTGATTTTAGCACATGTTGCCATAGCAACCGACGCAACGCAGACCCGACGCAGAGTTTTGGGAACCTATTGGATAACCTTTAGAGAAACTTGTCAAACTTTCAACATCATTCAAATTATAATGAGAATGTCGATTACCAGAAACCCTGAAAAGCAAACAGAAAAAATAGTTTTTGGTATATGAATGTTGAGTTGCATTGTTTACTCAGGGTACTTGTACTTAGTGATCCTGGACTTCTCTTTGCGATTCGAGCCACAAATTTCAAGTCTCGAAGAACTTACAATCTCATCTCTAACTCTATTTACTAATCCTGCTTTTGAAAAATATTTGCTGAAAAGTCCTATTTCATATATTCGTAAAATAGGCACAAAAATAGGAAATGTTTCTAGCATAAAAAGCAATAACGACTGCTTCGCTTTTTTTTTTAAACTATGCAAATGTATCTTGTATTTCGTTAAAGAAATCTATGTATAAACTTTTTCAACAAGAAATTAAATTTAAACGCAAGAATACTGCAGGAACCTGTAAGGTATTATGTTATTTCCTGGATAGTAAGAAATGGTTCTCCTTATTTTGATCATTTTAATGAAGTGATACTTAGAGCATCATAGGCGGGTTTATTGCATTAATTTCTGGAGCAAGGTATTGAAAAGCCAAATATGATTTCACCTCCAAAAGAAGTCAGTAACGAAAAATTGCTTCTAATTGTCTCTTACTTGCTAGTTATCGGATACTCTCTTGCAATAACAATTTATATTGTGGAAAATATGAGCGTTATTAATTGGAGTAAAGTGAACTTAATTCGTAAACAGTGCTTTATGTTTACAAAGAAATAAAAACATTCATCGCTAATATGAATCATGTGGTAATCAACGAAAAACCGTTGACTCATTCTTAATTTAAAGACGTATTCGACTATGAGTCAGGCTAAACTTCCTACTATCTTGGATAGATACATCGACCTCCACGTCCAAACGAACAACGTTCACGTGCCACTGGATATCATAGACGTCGCATCAATGCTTCGGCAATGCTATAACTGAAACGGTTCAGGGCCCATCTTGTCCAGATGGTAGTACACTGTTAAGGCCCGATAGTTCCTCGATACGGGAAAAATATTAAGTACACGGAGAGAAATATGTTACGAATAACGCACAAGACATGTTGGTTTGCTTTTCGCGTAGACGTCTGTACCTAATTTTTCGAAGGCCGGTGCTACCTTTGCACAGCTTGAGGCCACTTGTGCCACAGTTGCTCAATTCCATGAAAAATCATTATGGATTTCTTCCAACTTATGCATGGTGGTGTCCGGCTCATGCGCTAAGAGCAACAGATTTCTCTCCGTGTATGAGTGACTGTAAAAACATGGAAAAGTACCTGCGGGCTAATGCATGAACATGTGCATGTTCGCCTAGATGTTCTCGAACTCAAAAGTCACTCAAAAATGTACACGTGCATGTTCTTGTACACGTTCTTGTTCATGTTCTTTGTTCCAATTTTCTTTACAAGTTCACTTGCTAATCTTGTGTAGGTTCGGGTCAATGTTCCTGTACATGGTCTTGTGCAACATCTTGTACACGATTTTTCAGCTGCGATAGTGTTAAGAAATGAGGTCTCGGAAGGTCACAAATGGAAAAGGAGCAGTCCTCAGTTGACTGAAAACTCAAAGAAGAAGAAAAATAAAGCTAAAAAAGCCGAAGAACCAAACACAGAAAGAAGGAAGGCCGCAGAAGAAAGAAACACATTTTTGGCAAATTTTTAGCCTTTGCACTTTAGGATATCGATATGGGACCACCCTCTCCTATTCTGATTATTATTTGAAAAATATTGTTTCTTATATAAAATATCTTTAAAAGTATTTCAACAAAAAACTTAATTTACTTACTTTAAAGTATTTACCCAGTATTAGAATCAGTAGGGAAATCCCATTTCGCTTTACCTTTGATTTAAACTTAGTTCAAGCTCACCGTGGCAATATTTTCCGCATCTGCAAACAAAACATCAATTCCCTACTGAAAATTCCCGTACAAGATCTTGTACAAGTTTAGTATCAGAACTTGTGCCATTTCTGTCAAAGAAAATGTACTATATTAGCATACAAAATTCAAACAAGATCTTGTGCAACATCTTGTATAAGATTAATACCACAAGGATTTGGAACAATTAACATGTACAAGAACATGCAAATATTCTTGCAATGTTATATTTGCATGACCTGAGAAATTTTTGTAAATCGTTTTTATTTTTCGTTTTCTCAAATTCCCTAATTATATCCACTTTATTCTGAAGTTGTAACCGACAACTTTATTCTCTAGTAACCGACAATTGATGGCCCAAAAGCTTTACCTCTTTTCTACAAAAAACAGACTTATTTAATTTTAAAGTAATATTAATTTCCTGTAATAAAGTGAAACTGTGATCCATGCTTTTTAAATAATCATGAAAAGTACCTCGCGTGGCAATTAGAAAATCATCTATATATTTCGTCAAATCAGTTTCAAAACGATTTTCTGAAGCCAGATGTAATGCTTGTACAGTACTGGCCAAAATTGTCAGTCCACCCATTTTTGAAGGAATGAAAAAAATTTTTTAACATAAAATTGATAAAAACTCAAATTTTTTTTTGTTTATATTTTAAAAGACAATAAAATTTTGAAAAGAATAAGACCTCACAGAAGTCATTTGGCAAATATTTTTTCAAGATATTCTTAAAAAATCGTTATTTTCAATGTTTTACAAAAATTTGAATAACTTCTAAAATAACACAGGACCACAAAATTTTTTTTTAAGAAAGTATTGACCGGACCATGTTTTTTATATGTCTTTTGGGTCGCTGAATTCGAATCCGAACTCATTTTTGCGCCATCACGTCAAGTTTCATCACAAATTAATAAAATTCGAAAAAAACTGACTGTAAACAAGATTTAAATAAAAATAAGCAACAGATTCTATTAAAAAACAACTTTAAAACACTGAAAAATATTATATAATGTTAAACAATCAAAAAATATCGTAAATATTTAAAATTTAAGATGGCGGATCCAATATGGCGTCAATTTTTTTTAATATTTACCTAATTCGCCTGAATGTTGTTACTTGGGGGTTTTTGGGGTTGATAAATACGAATTTCACCTTAGTTTTCAAAAATTCAAAATGGTGGATCCAATATGTCTGACCAATTTTTAAACAAATTATTGGATTTACCTAAAACATTATACTCGGGGGTTTTCGGGGTCGCTGAATACGAATTTCACCTTAGTTTTCAAAAATTCAAAAACTGATAAATTTTTAAATAATTCGTTAGCCATATTGGACCCGCCATTTTGGTTTTTTTTAAACTAAGGTGAAATTCGTATTCAGCGACCCCAAGAACCTCCGAGTAACAAAATTCAAGTAAATCTGATACAGTTTTAAAAAATTCGACAGCCATATTAGATCCGCCATTTTGAAGAAACTTGACGTGATGGCACAAAACTGAGTTCGGATTCGAATTCAGCGACCCAAAAGACATAAAAAACATGGTCCGGTCAATACTTTCTTTAAAAAAAATTTTGTTGTCCTGTGTAATGAACGCTTTTGAATAATCTTTGGCTTATTTTAAACGTTATTTTCTACGGAATAAGTATTACTTATAGGCATTAACCTGTAATTTTTTTTCTTGGAATAAGCATGACGTCAAACTTGAACAAAAAATTGGAAAAATTTGAAATAAATTATTTGTGCTAAAAACTATTCTAGAACATATATAAAACATGATATGGTGTAGATTTTTCAAGAAAATTTAATAAAAAAATATGTTTGAATTTCAAAAATCATTTTTCTTTTAATAATATTATTTTAAATTTTTTTGTCTAAGTTTGACGTAATGCTTATTCCAAGTAAAAAATTACAGGTTAATGCCTCTAAGTAATTCTTATTCTGTAGAAAATGACCTTTAAAATAAGCTTAAGATTATTAAAATGCGTTCATTATTTTAGAAGTTATTCAAATTTTTGTAAAACATTGAAAATGACGATTTTTAAGAATATCTTCTACAAATTTTGGCCAAATGACTTCTGTAAGGTCTTATTCTTTTCAAAATTTTATCGTCTTTTAAAATATAAACCAAAGAAAATTTTAGTTTTCATGAATTTTATGTTAAAACATTTTTTTATTCCTTTAAAAATGGGTGGACTGACAATTTCGGACGGTACTGTATAAACGCAGAAAGTCGCAGATCCTGCTGTTTTCAGGCCAAATGGCAAACGAGAAAATTGATACATCTGCGAATTGTATAAAAAAGCAGTATATTTTCTTCTAGCATGATGTAAAGGAATCTGCCAGTGCCCAGAAGTCAAATCGGTCGTTGACATAAAACTAACGTTGTGGAATTTTTGAATTAATTAATATATTAAAGAAGGTGCCCGATAATAGGTTTCTATAATTGCATTTATAAAGCGCGCCTCGAGGCAAATTCGATGCACTATTGGTGCTGGATACGTTTTTTTAATAGGAATCTTATAGGATTTAATTCTAATTACATACGGTTCCACGTCCGCACTACAATTATAACTAACCTTATTTCTAATTAAATAAAAATACAATTTTTTATTCATTCAATTTATTCCTTTTTGTCAAACCTATTTTTCTTTTATTACTTTTTGTATTTAATCATATTAATCGTGTAAATTACATTTTGAAATGAGAAATATGCATGCATACTAACAACACCAAGAACAGATCCATCAAGACCTTTAATTTCCTTTTGCCACAAGATGTCATTATCAGAGATGAAATTCAAAGCACACACTTTATGACCACTTTTTAAAACAATGTCGTCCCTCATTATTGCTTTTTGCTATTTTTTAATGTTTTCTTCTCTTTTTAGAACAAGAAAATATGTTATTTATGTGAATTTGAATCATTACTACTAAAAATTACATTTTATACAGAAATGTTCACCTGCTCAGGCGAAAGGAAGATCTTTTCTGACCAGGAATAGCACCTCGCCAGCCAGGTAAGAAACGCGCGACGCAGACGCGAAAAATTGCCATGTATTTTAATGGCGAGAGAGATTTGAGCGAATTCGATCAGATTTCTATCAGGTTCTCTCAAAATATTATATAAGAGCTAATAAGTAATATTTGGTTAAAAAAGCTTTTTAAATTGGTAAATTAGTATTTAGGGAATTTGTTTAAGCAATAATTAAGTGTAATAAAGTTGTTATTGAACAATAAACAGTATTTAAAGTGAACGATGTGCGGCGGTTATCTGTCACTTTGGAAGTGATTAACTTTTCTCCATTTTAACGATAAATATTCCTAAAATGTAAAAAAACTGTTTTTATCAATAGGACAATAGTTAAATTATAAGAATTGTATAAAATTGAAACTCCTTTGATGATAATCATTATTAATTAAGTATAGAAAGTAATTTCTATGTGTTACTATGTTGTGCGATGTTACCGGTAGTACATTAGTATATTGCCGCTTATTTGTCAATACAGATGGCGGCACTGACATTTATACTCCTATTTTCAAAAAGCGATTACTTTATTTGGTGGTCCAGTAAAACGAAATGGAATAAAAATAATATTTAAAAAATAAAATTTATAATCACAACCCTCAAAGAAAAAATGGATGATTTAGACCAATAAAAAAAATAAACAAACTGCTCCTATTTTTAAAATCAACTTTTCTATTTGCTGGTTAAGTTAAATAAAATGGAGAAAAAATTAAACTTTAAAAAATATATAATTTAGTCTCAAACACTCGCGAAGAAATAGACTGCTATTAGCGAATAAAAAATATTCAAAATCCTCCTATTTAAAGAAAGAAGTTTTTTTATTCGTTGGTTCAGTTAAACAAAATGGAGAAAATAATTAACTTTAAAATAAAATATAATATTTAGTCACACCCTCTGAAGGGAAAATTGATGCTTTAGGAAATACAAAAAAGATTGAAACAACTCTTATGTAAAGAAGGCTATTTTTTATTTGTTGGTTCAGTTGAAAAAAATGGAACGAATACTTATAATTTAAGAATATAAAATTTAACCACAACCCTTTTGGAAAAAATAAGAGGATTTAAAATCTAATTTTTTAATGTTTAGTAGACTTATTTTTCTTTTGGGGGTTAAAATTACAAGATTTATTTCTTAAATATTTTTTTTCTCGATTTTTTGTTTAACTCAATCAACAAATAGAAAAATTGATTTTGAAATTAGAAGTTTGTTTATTATTTTTATTGGTCTAAATCATCCAATTTTTCTTTGGGGTTGGGATTATATGTTTTATTTTTTGAATATTAATGATTTTCTCCATTTTGTTTAACTTAACTAACAAATAAAATTTTTTTTAATAGGAGGAGTTTGAATCCTTTTTTTAATTAACTAATAGCAGTCTATTTCTTCGTAAGGGGTTAAGACTAAATTTTATATTTTTTAAAGTTTAATATTTCTCCATTTTGTTCTATAGAACAGACGAATAAAAATACCTTTCTTTAAGGGGATGTCAAAGTCGATGCGATTTTCCCATTGAAGCTCAATGCAAAAACCCAATCGACTTTGACATCCCCTTAAGTAGGAGGAGTTTATATCTTATTCGAAATGGTCTAAAGCATACATTTTTTCTTTGGGGGTTGGAATTACATGTTTTATTTCTTAAATATTATTTTTTCTTCATTTTTTGTTTAACTCAATCAACAAATAGAAAAGTTGATTTTGAAAATAGGAGGAGTTTGTTTATTTTTTTATTGGTCTAAATCATCCATTTTTCCTTTGAGGGTTGGGATTGTTTTATTTTTTAAATATATTAATTTCTTCTCTATTTCGTTTAACTGAACCACCAAATAAAGTAATCGCTTTTTAAAAATAGGAGTACTAATGGATCCTGTAAAGACAATTCAAATTTACTAGATGTCAATGAAATATGTTTCGAACTGGAGTGCCAGCCGGCATTCTTATTCAAACAGTCATCCTAATGTACACAAAATTACTAACGAGTGTCCCAGAGGTTGTCGTAGAATTTACTCAGGAAAATGTAAATACATTTTTTAATTTTTCAAATTCCAAACTAAACCTTGGAATAGAAACCTCCGATTAATTTGCTTTCATAAAGAATTTTTGCGAAAAAAAGCTTAGGCGGTCCACTTAAGGTGACATTACCCTAATTATTGCTATTTAAGCTATAACCAAAGTGTGGAATTGGTAAAAAGTTTAAACCATAAATAGTAAGTTTTAGAGCTAAGACAAAAAAATATTAAAAAAAAAGAATGTTATCCCTTGTGAGTGTGATTATGCACAAAACCTGCCTCTGTCAAAGATTCCAGTGTCAGAACAATTTTATAAAAGATCGTTGTGGCTCTACCTATGTAATGCGCATATATTAAATGGAGTCGGCTGGTTTCACATGCCCTTAAATAGGATAGGAATTTAGTTTGTTGAAGAGTCAGTCGCGAAGGAAAAGTTAAACGTTGTTAACATTTTTTCCATCACTTTTGATAACCTTTGATATTTTTCAGAAAACTTTTTTGTAGTATTCTGAACAACTTCTTCACTGTAAGTTTTTATTGCTTAAAATGCCTTCGATAAACGAAGTGTTAAAAGATTGTGGAGTCGAAATTTTATCGTTATTTAATAAATATTTTTCAGTTTATTTATAAACAAACATATAAATTTTTACAACATATATTCTCGAAAAGGATAGTACATAGTTTATTCATATCAAATTTTATTAAAACATATATACAAAATTGAACATTTGTCAGCTTGTTGAAAATAACATTATTTAATTAGAATTTAATTTAAGAAATAATCAGTTTTTAAAACTTATAAATTTTACAACTTTTTCTTAAAGGAAAATTTTTTTTAAAAATTTAAAGTTAGTTGAAATAGGAACAGAGATAGCAAGTTCGTTGCGAAATCAAAGAGGTTTGCTATATGACAGAGGTGTTTTCTATTTCAACCAAAATTCAGGATGAACCCGGTAAGAAGGTGTGTATTAAAATGAATTAAAATGTTATCACAAAAAGGACGAAAACGACATTGGTTTGGATTAAAATGATTGAGAATTCATAGCATATTTGTAATCAGTTTAATCCATTTCAATCCAAAAAAAATTAAAATGTTAACAATGTTTATGTTATAGAAAGGATTCAAATGATTTCACTTTTTAAAATTTCCAGAAAGCATTAAACTGGATTAAACTGATATCATTTTTCGTCATTTTAACAGATTTGAAATGTTAACAGGAATTCAACTGAATTTAAGTGTGTTCAAATAGATTACTGTTATTGGAATAAATTTATTGATGGACAAAAATGTCATTCGTTTGGATTAAAATGATTTCAAGAATTCAGCTATACTTGTAATCATTTCAATCGATTTCAATACACTCGTTTTTACCGGGTAGTTTTATCCACTAATCCAACTTACTTACAATTATTGTACTCCCAGGTGCGATTTTTTGGTCGGTCCATAGTTGGGCCAACTTTTACAAGGTCGGTCCAATTTCTCGTGCCAGAGGTTGGGCCAACCATACAGATGATAACGGCGGCCGTCTAATGGCGACGATGGTTGTCCCGACAACTCATAAGGAAGTTGGCCCAACTTACAATGCATATGTTGTGCCAACTATACATTTCAATGGTTGGTCCAAAGACTGACGCCAAAGTTGGCACAACTTTAGATGCGTAAGTTGGTCCAACCACAATTTTCAAAGTTTGGCCAACTTCAACAGCCAAAGGTATAAAATTTTTAAAAATCTAAATTATTTAAACAATTAACACGTTATTAGTTTCGGGAACATCAGACATAACCCTTTACCTATTATTATTAACCCTCAGGGTACTGACTATAAAAATGTAACGTTCCGTACTGACATGGGTTAGCGTAACCCAGCAACTTTGATCGCCTGTATCTTGGGCTGTTATTGATGAATTTAAACTCTTTTTTTTTGTAATCTGTTTAAAATTTCCTCAGGAATATGCCGGATTTGTCGGATTAGTGATATTTTTTTATTTATAAAAGTTATTGTTAAAAATACAAATGGTTTTCAAAAAATTTTCATGAAAAAAAATATTTTTTTCAAAAGCTCGTATTTTTATGAAAAAAAAGGAAAAATCATTCCATATAGGTGTTTTGGAAAGGTGAAAAGTTGATCTTTAAGATAGCGTTAGCCGCTTTTTAATTAATCGTAAAAAGTATATTTTTTTTTAGATTTGAAAATGCTCTATTTTTGACATGTAAAAAAAAGTCAAACGATAAATTCATTAAAAATATCGCGAAAATTTACAAACCCAAATTCACCAAATTTACAAAATCCTTCCGTTTTACACTTTATGAACTTTTAAATGTAATTTATGAATAATTTTCAATTAATTTAATGAGATTTCACAATTCACAAAAACATGGATTTTATAACATAGCGTACTGACTGGATGTAATTCACCCGAATACAAATTTCAATAATTCGCAGCTTGAACAGCAAGTGCCGACCGGCTCTGCTAAATCAGCTACTTTCGGTTCTAATCTCAAAGTTTTTTCCCCCCCAGGTCCGAGCCGCCTCCATCGATTTGTTTAGAAATGGCGCAACTTTCAAAATTCGCCTGGGTTACGCTAACCCAGTCAGTACCCTGAGGGTTAAACACAATCTCATACATACATTTTCGAAAATATCTAACGCTCGCTGGGATCGAACCCCTAACCTAACGCACCGAAGACTTATACACTGACCACTACGCTACGCTCACATGGGAGTGCATATCGCAAAATGTATATTAAAGCTGCAACAGTCGGGCCAACCGTGGCCCAGAGTTCGGCCGACCAAGAAAGTTTAAGTCAATGAAACTGCGTTTCTAGAATTTTGCCAACCGTTGGGCCAACCGTGGCCCAGAGTTCGGCCGACCAAAAAACTATATGTCAATTAAACTGCTTTTTTTGAGTTTTGCCAACCGTCGGGCCAACCGTGGCCCAGAGTTCGGCCAACCGAAACTGAAAGTCTTTTAAACTACGTTTGGATGAGTTGTGCCAACCTTTGTCGCCAAAGTTGGCCCGACGGTTGGTTAAACTCTGCATTTAATGGTTGGCTTGCAAAGTCGGGCCAACTGTGGTAACTAGTACTTGCCAAAGTTGGACAAACTCTGGCAACCAAAACTTCTCTTGCCAAAGTTAGGCCAACCTTGGGCCAACCTTTAAACTCTGGCGGCCAACCTAAATTCGCAACTGGGGCTTTAGGAAATTAAACAATATGTCTTTTCATAATTTTTAAATTTACTATTGTGGTAATTTTTAAAAATCGTGGATTAAAATAAAGAAAATAATTTAATTTTCTTTTTGGTCAGTTACAAAAAACTATAAAATTTAAATTATTGAACTTTATTGAAAAACACGTTTACATCCTAATAGAAGAACTCTTCTACTTCCAGGTCGACAAATTTTGTCCTGTGCAGTTATCATCATACTATCTATGGTCCTCCTACATATTAACTCAAAAGTACCTTCATTAGTCGCAGTTAACTCATAGGAATCGGGAGTACATGGCTGTCCATAGTAGTTAATTTGATAACAACTACCTTTAAATGGAACCATACTATCCAATGCACAAGGATTTTTTTTACATTTCGGATGACCTTTTTCCCGAGTAAATAATAAATAACTTCCTAGATGACAAGGACCTTGCCTATAAGGTTCATAATAAGAACCATTCGAGAATATAAAATCCTCATAACACTTACAGATATAGTTTAACGGATAATGCCTTGAATATAAATACGCATTTTGTGGACAGATTTTGTCTGAATTCTGACATTACAATTTGTAAAGATTTACAACATAAAACAGTAATAAAAACATAACATTAAAGATTAGAATTACAACCAAGAATTATTTATTTGAAAGAAATTAATTAAATAAAAGTAATTTAAAGATAGAAATAAGGCAGAGGGTTCATGAAAAGCATAAGGCTGGATTCAAGGAAGGAAGACAAGCGAATTTATATATTGCTATTTTTTAGTTTATCAGCTAGAGAAAAACAGATCTCTGTATAGGTTTACTGAGTTCGAACAGATAAGGGCCAAGTATAATTGGTTTTTACTAAAGTACCTTTTGTATATTAATAGAGAACCCTCTTTCTTGCTCATTTTAGATTAAAATAGATTATTTGAAAATTTAAGTACTATTTTGTCTTTAATAAAAGTTACCTGATTATCATTTGTTTCTAAATACTTGGAGTTATCACATTGTATTTGAAAATTTTCACTAATTCCTAAATAAGTGTTATTATTACTGTATGGGTGTCCATATCTCCATAGATTGTAGCATTGTCTATTATAAGGAACAAGACCATCAATGCGACAAGGATTTTCTATACATGTTGCACTTATTTTTCCAGGCAGAAGTGCAAAATAATATCCAATTGAACAAGGTCCTTTTCTATAAAGAGCGTAACAATTTTTATCTTCAGTATTATATAATAGATCATCTTTTCTGTTTTTTTGTTTATACTCCTGCCCTATTGGCCTTACGCACTTCGACAAGAGTCCCCGAGAAATACTTTTTTGGATTAAGCATACCCATTCTACTTAGAAAATTTTTTATATATTAACCTAATTTTGCGTCTACAGCCGACTTTTATTAGGAGTACTCGCATACGCCTGGACCACCCGTCAATGGGTTTTCTCGCCAGAGAAGAGGGAAACTGTAGAAAACCTCTCCTAAGTACAACCGGTTTATCGACAGTCGACTAATGGTGTGTACCGGACAATAATCGACGGTGTACATCAATATACCTCGACGTCAAACCTCCCGCTCAGATTGTCTCACGTGCCGGAAAAATACCAAGCCAAATAGGCGCGAACCAAGGGTACTTATACCCTCGGTCCTTAAATGACCGCCAAGCGAGGCATCCATCCGACTGAGCTAATCTGTCGGTATATAATAGATCATCTATACAATCACAAAATTTTTTATACGCTTTTTCATTCTCTCCCCTGAAAAATTTCATATTCTTTGGACAATTTTAGTTATAACTCTGTAAATGGTAAAATACTGGGCATTATTCTGATATTATCTCGACTACTACGTTTACTATGTAAACACATATACAACATCATTGGCCAGTTCTTATATTTGTAAGTACAGAAAAAAAACATATACAAGATGTTGCACAGGTGTATGCTTTCAGTACCTCCACATTAATACTTGACTCGTTTTCTGTCACGAAATTGACATTCAGCTCTGCTACAGTCTAAAATATTTTAAAAAATATAGCGAATATGATTGGAGGTGATGGTCATATCGTTGTCAAGATATTTGTATGATTTTTGGCTAAAAATGCATAAAAAGCAACTCTAGTTGTAGCGCACAAAAATTGCAAAATACTTTTTGAAGAAGATTGCTGTACTTTATATTGCTGCACATTACTTCTTAAGCACACTGTATTGTCAAAAGCATCCAGATTTTGCTGACAAAACAAATGAAATTTTTGTCACAACGTAAATTATATTTATGATTTTGCTCACATAATTAAGATTGAAGACAACGCAGAAAATCACTACATGGAAAATAGTTTCAAACAACATTTTCATTTTGACTTGACACTTAAAAGACAAATGTAATTGATATTAATTTCTAGTTATAGGTCTTCTTTAGTTGCTTGCTAGAGATTCAATCATAAACTGAAATCAATCTCTCTCTAGGTTAATTTAAATTCTTTATTTATAAATACTTTTTCTGTTTATATCATTTAATCTGTTACGATATCTGTTATGTATAGTGAACTAAGTTTATCAAATATATATCTATAGATATGTTGACTAGCAGATCTTAGCGGTCATTTTTATATTTATATTTCTGAAATTTTAACTCTAGAAGGAGTAACTGGGGTGTCTGGACACCCCAAGAAAAATTCAAAGTATTCCCATCGCTTAACCAATAATTTTTTTACGCTCAAAACCCGTTGTTAATTTAGTTTGAACCTCTATCTTTTAACACCTGTATGTGCCGCCAAAATTTTTGCTTCAGGAAGAGCTCTATTTCCTGTTAAAATACGTCTGGGGTGTCTGGACACCCCAGTTACTCCCTAACGTTAGAAAAATTGTCAAGATAAGTAAATTCAAATTTTTTAAAAAAATTGTTTTTAATCAGTTAAAATCATCTGATAAAGTATAAACTGATAGGTTATGCATGAAAAAGTTGTATTTTATAAAAAAGGAACATTTTTATACAAAAATTATATTTTTATGAAAAATAGACATTCTGTATTTGTAATAACTTATGAAATTTGAGTTAAGATTTATTAAAAATTTCTGTGCTCTCTCTACAGTCAGAAATTAAATTCTAATACAGAAAAATGTAGTATATGTCAGTCAAATTTAAATTATAAATTTTATATTGTTAATAATATTTTAACATATATTAGAGGTATTAAGAATTGTTAATTAAAACTTTGATTAAATATTAATTTACAGAATCATTTCATAAGTTATTAATTTTAATGTTAATATATTCAGATATATTAAGTTTGTAAAATTTTGAATTTATAACACCATTTTTAGTAAATATTAATTGTTTAAGTCCATTTTATAGTTAATTTTTATGATTTTCACTATTCGTCAATTGTCTTTAATTTCTTTCACTTCAGATGTTCAAATAATTATGTTTTTTGGAAGTAATACAAAAACTAATTTTTTTCCCTAAAAGTGTATCTATTTAACTTTAAAAACCTAAAATAATATAATAATTAGTTTTTATATACTTATAATGAATAAAGATTTTCAAAAATTACTAATAAATAATCGCAAAAGGATAATAAAATATAAAATAAAAAAAAACATTTAATTTTTATTTCATAATTTTCATTCGTATTCTTATATTTCAGTAAATACTAAATAAATTGTAGTGTATTGTAACCACCGCAGTTGCATTACTGTTGCCATGTAATTTTTTTAAAGACATTTAACATAGTAAGTTTTTACAATATTTTTTACACAAATAGCATATTAAGCAACAATCAGCGTAAACAAATTGGACTGCCTTTTTCCCACGTAAGTAGAAAGCGTAAAACCGAAAGCAGAAGTGCAAGAGAGTCATAGTCAGATATTACTAAATCTCTTGCATTGATGATTTTCTGCTTTCGGTTTGCGCTCTTTACTCATATTCTACTGCACCCTCAGTGGCGGGTGCAGAATTTACTCCAGGGGGGTCATCCTTAGACACGGCGAGCGACGACCATAATTAGCTGACTTTTTTTATGTAAATTTTTCGCCCCAGGGGGGTCATGACCCCCATGACCCTCCCCTTGGGTCCTCCACTGTGCACCTTAATAAGTCATTTACTTGTTCGACTTGTATGAACATGGCGCGTTCAATTTCCTATAGTCGAACGAATGAATAACTTTACTCCATGTCGTTATAACTACCTAAAAGCGCAATTTTTGTGTATGAGGGATAAAAAAACACTTAGAAATTATAACGTTCTTAATATCTTAATAGACATTGTGTTATTATATAAATTGGAAATCCTATGTTATAATATGTCAGACATAAGAAGAGAAAATCAACATTAAACCTAAATAAAAAAGTTATAAACAAAGAATGAATAAAATTAAGGAAAATTTTTAACGTATAATTTGATTGGTCACAGTAAAATTTTGTATTGTATTTATTGATTTTGGATAAGTGTAAAGAGGGCGGAGTACGGACAAGTACAAGTAACACTATCTAACAATAAGTGTAAAACTGAAACTCTTTTTTGTTCACATTACCAAAAAATCAAATTAATATTGTTTTACTTTTCTTTTCATAAATAAGTTTTGAAGATGTTTAAAGATAAAAATATAAGTTGCGCAAAATTAATTTCCAGAAATGCGACCTCCAGCAAAATTTCACTATCATGTGTTCTAGATGTTAAGTACCTATAATTAATTATAAATTTTAAATGAATGATTTTGTAAAAAAAAGTCTGTAGGAATATTTTGTTTAAATAATAAATTGTTATGTTTTAATTTATTACACTTATGAATTTTTTTAATTTGAGGGTTATTTCAAAACAATGATTTAAAAATTAAAAGCAAAACTCCTATCAAATATAAAAAAGGCTTAGTAGTTGAATTGATAATTTAATGAAAAAATTCTCGTTTTTTCTAATTTTAAAAATATTACAATTTTTGTAAACAATATTTTTAGTTTTAATCTTTAATTATTTTTACGTAGATGACATATTATGTTTAAGACGTTAAAAAATATGATGTTATTACTTAGAAAACGAGGATTCGAAGATGAACTTGAATATTTACTCGCATTGATAATACTAATTTTAATTAATAATTTCAATAATTTTCTTATCTTATTTTAAACAAATATTATTGTAAAATAAACTTTAGATTCTGAACTTTAATTTGATATATATTATAAATTCGCTAAAATTATTCAATACGTTAAAACGTAATTATAAAATATACGTGCTATTTAACTAAAACTCGAAGAAAGATTTATTTATTTCTGATTAAATAGGAAGAACTTTAAATATAAGCATTAGGAGATTATGTAAAGATAGATAAATCTTCGTAGATTATAATAAGTACATTTATAAAAATGCATTTCCTTCACTAAAATTATGTTGCTGTATAATAAAATGTTATTCTTTAATTGAAAACAAATAAAAAATCTTATTCTACTTTCTCTAAGTTTAACGAATTAATTTCCAGTAATGGAAATTTGGACTTCTAATTTTTTATTAATTACTATTCTTTTTGAATAAATATTAATGTTTTGAATATGAAATTGGACACAAGTCAGGTATACATGATCAGTAGTGTTATCTGCAACTGAGCTGTCACTTTAAAGTCAGGTGAATTTACCGTAATGTACAGTTGATGCATATGGATGCCTGGACTCTAGAGCACCCGTAGTCCAGAGTACAACTTTTTCTGGAAAACGCAAGAGCTAGTGAACGCAATAGCATCTCACGTTCACCTACTCAGGCGAAAGGAAGATCTTTTCCGGCCAGGAATAGCGAGACGCAAATGCCAAACGCAAGAAAAATACAACAATATTTCAAAAAATTTGTCTACAATAGCCCCTAAATAAAAGTTAATGGTTTGATCTTCAAAAAATATATAAACTTAGTAAAGCCTTCATAGCACCGGGATAATC
This sequence comes from Leptopilina syphax, assembly GCA_032872505.1. Taxonomy (NCBI): domain Eukaryota; kingdom Metazoa; phylum Arthropoda; class Insecta; order Hymenoptera; family Figitidae; genus Leptopilina; species Leptopilina syphax. The sequence goes on from CM065472.1 coordinate 12,544,977, forward strand.
AGGATATCCAAGGGACTTCCTAGGAATATCGATTTGTTTTCGGTAATTTGGATTTATCCCTGGGATATCCTAGAGATGTCATTTGATATCCAGAAGATATCTCAGGGATATGTAAACCGCCACAAACAAGTAAAAGTTAATAGTTTCATTCTGAATTAAAATATTTTATAAACTTTAACATAAAGACATAAATAGGATTATCTATAATGATCACTAACTTATTGTTATCGAGGATTGCGTGTCTCAAGGGAACAGTTGATGCGAAGAAAGCACAAATCCATGCTTAGAGTAAAAATTTGGACAAAGTACAAACGTTTTCAGATGTCTTACAGGAGGAACATCCTGTTACTGGAACACATAAAAGAACAATACCGAATAAAAAGTTTACTGTATTTGTCAAGCTTTGTTCGGAGAATGAAGTTGTCTCATCAGATGAGGTTAAAGTCCAGAGCAATTGTAGTAGATACTGAGGCTTAAGAAGATCTGGATAAGACTATTGAAAAACAGGTTGGTGACTGAAGCGAGAGCTATCAACTCTGAGACTACTAGGGGTGATAGTATACAAGGATTCTAATGTCCTTACTGAGGCTAGTGGCAAAGAGGTGATGTATGAGCTGAATAGTGAATTTCCTTCGATCTGTCAACAGAAGCGTTCTACGAACAAGTTAAATTAGTATTTTAAACGCGACCGAGGAATCAGGCCTAATTAATTGGGTATTGGAAGTTTCTCCGAATATTACGAACATTATGCAAAAGGTTTATATTGAGTCATGTCGCTGTAAAGTTAATTATTTCATCTCTATCAGTAGATGATATAAGTGTCAAGGACTTAGCTATATCTCGAAAACTTGTAAGTCGGAAAAAGTAAAGCGGCCCACAATGAAAACAGATATTACTATACATAAAACAAGTTGTAAATCTAGATGTTCATTACATGAACATTTTGCTTCCTCTTTACGATCAGCAAAAAAATTTGCTTCCTCGTGAAGGAAGCATTAACGATAAATATATTTCATTTTTAATACAATTTAACATTTATAAAATAAAGTTCATTCGTCTTAATAGAAAGAATACAATTTTCTTATACAGTAATATGAATCTAAATAAACAAAAAAATTTTTAGTAAAAAAGTGAATTTTTTCAACTTTAATTGTAATTAATTCTATAATTTTTCAGTAGAATATATACTTTATATACATCAATCGATTCATCTTTATGCAAAGAATAAGATTTTTGATTTATTTTTCAATAAATAATAACATTTTATTGTACAGCAACATGATTTTTAAGAAAAAATGAATGTTTATTAAAAGTGCAAATTTTTTGTCTATAATTGGTTCTAATTCTATAAATTTAAGTAAAACATATACTTTATATATACCAATCGATCCGTCTTGGTGTAATGAATAAGATTTTAGAAATAAATGAGTAAGATTTTCTTACAAAGCAACATAATTTTGCGGAAAGAACTCATTTTTTTGATAAAAATGCGATTTTTTCAGCTTTAATTGTGATTAACTCTATAAATTCTCATACAATTTATACTTCTTATATACCAATCGATTCGTCTTGATGCAAAGAATAAGATTTTATTATATATTAACTTCAATAAACAACTTAAAAAAAATTTTTTGAAAAAAAAAATTTTTTAGAAAAAAGTCAAAAAAAAATTTTTTTTTGAGAATTTTTTAAAGTCTATCAATCCATTTCGAGATATTTTTATGATAAATATACCTGGTAAATTTTAGCCAAATTCGTTAAAACCTCTTCGAGTTATCGTGTTCACAAAAATCGGGATCCACACACACACACACACACATACACATACATACATCCGGACAATTGTTCAGGGTCTTATATAACATAGTCCCATATAGAAGAAAATTTGTTAAAAGGATTTTTAAAAATTTTGGAAATTAAACGACTACAAAGCTTCCTCACGAGGAAGCAAAATTAATTAACATTAATAAAATAGTAATTTATAAGTCAAAAATACATTTTTAGGGTTAAACCTGCCATTACCCGACAGAGGTGCCCTCAAAACAGTCGCTCTTGTGTTTACTTTCCTATTTTGAATCCTGACTATTTCTTCCCCCCGACTTCTTACCGAGCCGCTTCTATTAATAAGTTTTCTCTAGGGAATACCTCTATTCGGGGTTTCCAGTGTATACTATTTTTTAAAATCCTTGACAAGAAAGTGCCCTTAAATTTTTGATAGACTTAGTGCTAAATAAACTGAAAAATTATGGTTTAGATATTCAAAACTAGCTTTTATTCGACTTTAATTTATATAAAATGTCAAAAAGATCAGATTTAGATTCTATGTACGTATAAAAATCATTACAAACTTCAGAAATATTACAACAATTCACGTTTGCATTTTCCTGAATAAATTCTTCGACTTCCCTTTCTGCATTCTTTAAGAGGCGCGTTAATTATTCCGCCATAAATAGTGTGTACATAACCAGCAACACGGCCAAATGGTTTCAAGCACTTTATCTTTAAAGTTATCAGTTCAACTGTTAAGTAAGTAACATTTTGTTTACATGGAGGCTCTGAAGCACCAAGTTTATAACATCCTCCATCATAAGGTACTAAGCCTTCATCACAAGGATTTGGTTCACATTCGGCAACTTCTTCTCCTTCTGGCAAAACGTAATAATATTCAGGAGCACATGGACCTCGTGTGTACGGGTAGTAACAAGCATCTGTTTCTGGATCATATATCTGCAATTCATCGTCACTGCAATCACAAATTAATGTAGTATAATTCTCATCTGACGGATAGTATATTAATCCTGTTGGACATTGTTCGTCAGGGGGAATCTGAAAAAAAAATATATTTAACGTTGCGCAAAACAAAGCAATCGGAATATAAAATTTGGAACTAAAGTTAAGAAAAACAAAAATAAAAACTTTAAATCACTACAAATTTCTAATGCCTCAAGTCCACTTATGATTCATTATTTTATCCTTAAACTCTTTTTTAGGGTTTTTTTTAGGTTTTTTTTACCATAAGTGTACCGACGAAACCCTATTAGTGAGACTCTTGCCTCCGTGGCCAACTTAGTGCCCCCCTAGAGACTAAATTATTTGACCTAGAGAGCTCAAATTTATTACAGATATGTATTTTCATTAGAAAATACATTTTGACCCCTTATTAAACATTTTTCGAACATTTTACATAGCTAAAATTATGAACATTTGAAAAAATTAATTTTTGGGGTTTTTTGGCATTTAATTTGCAATTCATAAAATTCATTAAATAAAAATTTTTATGAAGAACAATCTTCATAAAATTTATTCCCGAAGATTCTCAGGAACAATTGTTGGAGATTTCCAGGAGTAGTTCTAGGAGTTTTTGTATAGTTTTGTAGAACATCATTTAAGAATACCATAAATCGTCGGTTGGGTGCAGAAAGGTGCCAATTTAGACTAGTCGTAAAGAACGTGCCGTTTTAAAAAAAATTTAAGAAAAAAATGAACGTCAATTCTGAGTTGACATGTTTTTCAAATCTCAGCTCAAATGGCAGGTTTCTCAAATGGTTTTTGAAACGGCACGTTTTTTACGACTTGTCTGAATTGGCACCTTTCTGCACCCAACCGACGTAATGTGGCATTCCACTTCAAGTGATCCGGGTCCAAATTTGAAATGTTTGGGATCAGGGTAAAAGTTTGCACAAACAGTAGTCCTATTAGGTTTTTTCCTTACAAAAATGTGTAGGTCAAAACGTGGGACAAGAACTTTTAACTGGTCAAAATAATCATTCACTTCTGCTGTCCACCAACCCTGCCGTTGTTGGGCTGTATATTGTTTATAACAATTAAAATAAATTATGTTATGCTTTATTAATTGTCTGGTGGTCATATTGGATAAATCTGAATTGATTTAGATCATGTGCAGCAACAGAATAAGAAAATAAACGTCCTTTTTTAAAAAAGTGTATTAATTTGTTAACTTTGATTTAAAAAAATTATAAACAATTAAAATCCCAAAAAGCGTCCAAAAACATCGCTAAAGAAGTTAAAAGAAATTGTCCACATTTAGGGTAGACGCTTCATGACTTTTCGACTGTCCTGGTTTTTTGGTATTCTTAAGTGATTTTTTACAAAAATATTAAAAAACTTCCAGAGTTTACTCCCGGGAAAAATTCCAGGGAGTTGTTTTCGGGAATCTCCCGGAAACTTTTGCACGTGGGCTTTTTATATTTTTAATTGAAAGGTAATTTATGTAAAATGAAAAACACTTCGCATGTGGGTGATTCTCCTGAAAGGGACCACTTCACGTGCCTATGTCTACACTGTAAAAATAGGAGTCTTTTTTGATATCTTAAAATAAGATGTAAGGTGAAAAAATGGTATCTTACATCTTAAAATAAGATGTTTCCTAAAGCATCTTACTGATATTTAAGATGCTTTATACGTTTTAGCAGTGATGAAGATATTTCTTCCATCTTAGAAAAGTAAGATACTTTGGTAAGTTCTTTAAAGTATCTTAAATTAAGATGTTTCTGTTGCAATAAGATGTTTAGCGATAAGTTACTTGAGAATCGTAAGATGCGTTATAAGTCTAAGTTACTAAAAACTAAGATACATAAAGTGTTTTCCATAAGAGCCCATAGTTAACCTCAAAACTTTTTGCCCCAAAAATACACAGAAAATGTGTACGAAGATACTTTTAACATCTTAAATTAAGATGTTTAAAGTAACTAAAAAGTGTCTACCAAAACATCTTAGAAATGACTACCAAAACATCTTAAATTAAGATACTTCTTTTTGCAGTGTAAGTTCATTGGCTATGTTTGCGACGTTCACTCGGTATTAACACAGATATAACAAAAGTCCAATCATTATTAATTTTCATTAACATTTTTTTTAATCTATCCACGCTGGATTAACTTGGTGTTTAATGACATAATTAACCCATTAACACCCAAATGACCAAAATTTTTACTTGGACTTCAATACACGATTTGAAGTAATTTTAGCAGCAATGAGATGTAGGGGTTTTGGGGGTCGCTCTTTCAGATTCTGAGGTCAAAATAGCGATTCGATCAACACAAAATTCAATATGGCGGCTACTTTGAAAAAAAAACCGAAAAAAATTAGTACATTTTTTTAAAATATTTTTTTTCAGATTTAAAAAAATTTTTTTCGCCGATATTTCTGGAAATTATTTTTGTGCAACTTATATTTTATTCCAATTGTATTTTTTTACTTTTAGATTGTATTGAATAATCACTATATTACTAACTCAATTATTATGTAAACTACACGGAGAGAAAAATCTAGCTTTAATAGTATGACACTACCTATACTAATTTCGCATGGACTATAGTCACGCTTCAAACGCATGAAAACATACCGAAAACCCATGGTGAAGCGTGGACCCATGGTATTTGGGTATGAATTCATGCGTTTGAAGCGTGACTATAGCCATGCGAAATTAGTATAGGTAGTTGTCATACTATTAAAGCTAGATTTTTCTCTCCGTGTATACGGTTTATTTTTTTACAAAATCCTGTAATTGATCTTACAACTGTTTAATATTAAATCTGAATAAATAAATACGTATCTCTGTAAGCTTCTCTTGAGGTTTAAGGTAAGATTCGTAAACTTCAGGTGAAGCTAAAGTAAGATTCAAATGTTCGCTAATAGGAAACTTACATATGAAACTTATGGTAAGTTAATTTACATGTTGTATGATTTGAGATAAACTTACATATGGGCAATTCCACGTGAGATTTCAGTCGACCTCTTAAAATCGGCCAAAAATATTTTTTTTCTATTCTGTATTGAAAAAAAAACAGATACGTATTTTTTTATTATTTTTTTGGAGGCCAAATATTTGAGTTATGAATTTTCAAAATTTTCGTTTTTTAAATGAAGATATATTTTTAATGTCAGATAACTCAAAAAATATTGCTTCTTTTCATTTTGTGACAAAAAAAAAGTTTTGTTTTTCTCTCTACTTTTGAATAATCATAACAAAAAAATTTTTTTTTTCATTTTTTATTAAAAAAATAAAAAAAAATTTATAAACAAATTAATTTTTTTTAACTTTGGGTATAATAAATTTATAATTTTCTTTTTTTAAAACATACCTGGAAATGATAAGAAGGTTTTGCAAAAGTTACAGAGTGGGCCTGACAAGTTTGATGGGTTTAAAAAAATAATTAAGCTGCCCGTGCAGGTCGCTCGCACACAGCATAATGGGATTTTTTTACAATTTACTATTAAAAATTATCTAGAGCCTACAAATTTTATCGGATTTTGATTATTATTGAATTTGTAGGCTCTAAACAATTTTTAATAATAAATTGTAAAAAAAATCCCATTGTGCCGCGTGCGTGCGACCTGCACGGACAGCTTAATTATTTTTTTGGACTCATCAAACTTGTCAGGCCCACTCTGAAACTTTTTGCAAAACCTTCTTATCATTTCCAGGTATGTTTTAAAAAAAGAAAATTAAAAATTTATCATACCCAAAGTTAAAAAAAATTAATTTGTTTATAAAATTTTTTTATTTTTTTAATAAAAAATGAAAAAAAAAATTTTTTTTGTTATGATTATTCAAAAGTAGAGAGAAAAACAAAACTTTTTTTTTCTTGTCAAAAAATGAAAAGAAGCAATATTTTTTTAGTTATCTGACATTAAAAATATACCTACATTTAAAAAGCGAAAATTTTGAAAATTCATAACTCAAAAATTTGATCTCAAAAACAAAGATAAAAAAATACGTATCTGTTTTTTTCAATACAGAATAGAAAAAAAAATATTTTTGGGCGATTTTAAGAGGTCGACTGAAATCTCACGTGGAATTGCCCATATGCTAAGTTTGTGATAAGCTTACATGGTAAGTTTGTTGTAAGTTTTCTTTTAAGGATTATGTGATCTTATTGTTTCCACTTTAAGGGCAAAATTAATTTTCTCTATTAAATTTTCCCTTCTCCATTAATAATAACCTTACCACAGCTTTTATATAAGTTTACCAAAAGCTTTACATGTAAGCTTACCGCATTTTTATATCTTCACGTCAATATTAAAAATAAATGCAATGTTATTTTTGATCAATTTATTAAAATACTGTTTTAATTTATATATCATAAAGTTTATATAAAAATGTATTTTGTAAAGTTATAATTTTATAATTTGAATGCAATAAAAGGTGTAATTGTTTAATTTATTACAGGTAATAATAATTATTATATTAAAGGTGGAAGAAGTTAACATAATAATAATTATTATTTGTAATTCAATTTAAAACGCTGCAGAAAACTCATTTGATTCAAGTTGTTATTTATTTTTAATAGACAAGTAATTAATATAAACGAGCAGTATAAATTAAACGTCAATTCTGAATTATAATTATAAACTTACGAACACTTTTTTTAATATATTCACTTTTTTTAACTGAAATGTCAGTCATTTTCAACAAATGTGTTTAAGACAATTATTTCTTAAATGAATGCAGAATGAATAGATAAAAATGTAAAATATAAAAGTGTAACAATGTTATTTTATTACCAAAATATTGATTTCTGCGACTGAAATAATTGAAAAAATAAAAATTGGTATACAAATTTCAATAATCCACCGCATATTATATTAAGCACTAGAAATAAACAATTAATAATTCTGCAACTATTAATTTAGAACAACTTTCTTTATCTTAAAAGGATTAGTCAATGAAAGTTCGTAAAAGACTGAGAATCTGATGATTTTATTTTATATTTGTCGATTTTATAAGATGCCAATGTTGCACACCTCTCTTCTTCAAAAATCAAGGTAAACAACATTGCACATTCAAATATAAAATAGAGAATAATGAAATCAATATATAGTACACTAGCATCGGAAATTGTACATCCATTTAGACCGCGAGTTATTAAAAATATACAGTGAATTTATTTTAAATTGTGTATAAAACAGTTTATAAAATTTTTAATAAAAAGATTAAGATTTTACAGTGATTACTCCAATAATTATTCACATAGTTATCATATTGTTATTAGACAAGTAATAATGTAATTTTTTCAAGGTTAAAAAGAGACGCATGCAGTGGTTTGAGAGTCGAACCTAGCTAATCAAAAGTCAAATAGTAGAAATCTTCGAATAGAATTTTTTATGGTTTATTATATCTATACTGTGTTTGATTTGAAATATTTCAGTGTCTATACACATTGATTTTAATTACAAAAATGATTAATTCTAAACAAATAAATTTAATTTATAAAATGCTAATAATGAAATACGTGTGTGTAGAGTTCAACGTTGTGCAATTTAACTGTGTCTAGCTTAAAAAATTTGTTTCTTATTAGAAATGTGTTTATGCCCATTTTTTTACTTATACTTGAAAAAAATATGAATTGAAATAAGTCCAGCGGTAAGGTGATTTAAACTCAGTAAACTATATAATGTTATGTTTGCTTTTGTTTATGAAAGCTCCAATCTTAACAATGAAAAGCATATGGGCAATTCCACGTGAGATTTAAGTCGACCTCTTAAAATCGGCCAAAAATATTTTTTTTTTCTATTCTGTATCGAAAAAAAACAGATACGTATTTTATTATTTATGTTTAATTGTCCAAATTTTCGAGTTATGAATTTTCGAAAATTTGGACTTTTAATTGTAGACCTACCCAGGCGCGAAAGACCAATGCTGACGATAGATTAAAGGTTGATTGAGTCTTGAACGCTCAGTGTGGGTAACTCACAGTAGAAGCAGTCTTTACATCACTGTCAATCAATATTAGTTCAATATTGGTTCAACATTGGACCCAATGCTCGCCCCATGCTCGATTCAAGACTCAGTCAATCTTTATGAGTGAAGCTCGAATATCTAATCTTGATTCAAGCTTGAATCAATCTTTACACAATATTCAGTTTATCTTTATTTATTACCGTGTTCACTTAATTAAATAATATTATAATAATTGTTTCAAATAATAATAATAATTAACATTAAGTTATCAATTGATAAATAAATATTTATATTTATTTAGTATAAATATATTATTAATTGTAACATTCATATTTAAAGAAAGTTAAATGGAAATTTTTTTTATAAATGTTTTCAAAATTATTATAGATACACTACCGTCGGGAATTATCGGTACGGCTGCACGCACAGGGCCCAAAAACATACCAATCTTCAAATCATGATTTCTTTGTAAATACAAATGTCAGAAAATTAACAAAAATACCATTCGAAAGATTATTAAATTCTACGATTAATGATATGCAACTTAAAATTTTAATAATTTATACAAAGCTTGCAGCAATCTACAAATTTGACAAAAAAATTTTTAAAATAAAATTTTTTTGGAAATTATTTCAACCCCTGCACATTTTTTAAAAATTGTAGGAAAAATTTGAAACTTATATAGGTGTAATCATTGAAATCTCATCTTTAATTTAAGACCAAAAGAGTTAAAAAATCTTATTCGGTTCGTGAGATATCATTATATACGTCCGAGCATGTTTTTTGACAAATGCATTGAATTAGTCGATTTTGAACGTTTTTTGGCTGAAAATGCTCGGCCGTTTATAATGATATCTCTCGAACCGAATAAGATTTTTTAACTCTTTTGGTCTTAAATTAAAGATGAGATTTCAATGATTACACCTATATAAGTTTCAAATTTTTCCTACAATTTGTAAAAAATGTGCAGGGGTTGAAATAATTTCCAAAAAATTTTATTTTAAAAATTTTTTTGTCAAATTTGTAGATTGCTGCAAGCTTTGTATAAATTATTAAAAATTTTAGTTACATATCATTAATCGTAGAATTTAATAATCTTTCGAATGGTATATTTGTTAATTTTCTGACATTTGTATTTACAAAGAAAGTATATTTGTTAATTTTCTGACATTTGCATTTACAAAGAAATCGTGATTTGAAGATTGGTATGTTTTTGGGCCCTGCGCGTGCAGCCGTACCGATAATTCCCGACGGTAGTGTATTTACCAAATACCTTTAGGTATCGTATCTCTTCAGGGGACCAAAATAAGGAACCAGAATAATCGCGATAAGAATAAATTCAAAAAATATACTAAAAGTTGATATTTTCTTTTACGAAAAAATGTTCAAAAGTAGGGTGAAAAAAAATTTAAATATGGACACCACAAAAATGAACAGAATGTCACATAACTCCGGACATTTATTTAGGGTGATAACACCCTTCTATAATTAAAATTGCAATGCTCTAACTATTTCCATTCAAAAGATAATGAATTTTAACTGTTTTGACAGTTTAACCTTTCGCCCCAGTCTCCCCTACATTTAGGGCTGATTCCATCAACCTTAGGGTGACCAGATACCTAGCATTAAAAACCAGGACACCCCCCTGTCTTTTAGTTTGGCGGGTAATTCGAGTTTAAGAAAGGACACTGAACTGTTAAATGAAAATAAATTCGACTTTTAAAGTATTTTTTACATTTATATGGGGCGTTTCATATGAAAACGACATATGATGTCTCAGACTTTTCTCATATTATCAGAATTGAGTGTGATTATGGTTCTTATAAAGTATACTAAGTAACAATAAAAAATTATTTTTATTTTTCTAGATATTTGCATTAAAACATTTTTGTAAAATTTTTTTATTTTGAAAATAACTTTTTCTTGCTTTGAGTTACAAAAAATTGTTCTGAACATTTTTTGTGTTTAAAATACTAAACTTTTAGAAAAAAATTACTAAAAATAAAAATTATGAATTTTAAGTTAATTTGGTTAAACAATAAAATTTGTTTTTAGTATTTAAACCCTTTCTCGTTAGCAGTGGAATAACAATAATAAAATTTAAACATTGTAGTAAAGAAGAACTCAAAAAATTGAACATAATTTAGTTGATCGATTCCAATAGGATCGTTTATACACGGAGAAACATGAATTATACAATTAGGATTATAGAAAAAGAAGATCATACTGAATATTATTGGATTAATACTCATTATAATCTATTATCAACCTTTCAATGTTTGCAATTGTTAATTATATTGAAACCAGTTGTACTGTTAAATAAAATCAGTTTGAAGCATCCTTTCGATTCCTGTTATTTTTTATTCTTTTAATATTTAGGAATGTAAATAAATTACAGTTAAAAATTACATAAAATTATTTCACGTTTTTGAAAGTAATGAGATGGTTGAACCTAATAGGGAAGAGAAAGGCAGAGGTCTTCTTTTTTCGAACATTTAAATACATTTTTTGTTAAATTAGTAAATATTTAAAATATATTAAATGTGTAAATTAACATTTCTTTTCTTATTCAATAATAACTCAAATATTGGCGCCTCTTCACACCTGCCAGACAGCTCCCCGCTGGGCGGAGTTCCCCGCTTTAGGAATTTTTTTCTCAAAAACAAAAAATAAGGCCAAGCTAAAAATTTCAGGAAAGTTTAATTATATTATCAACATTATTCATGATTTTTTCAGACCTGAGAAACAGGGAGAAAGGGTTTAAATACTAAAAACAAATTTTATTGTTTAAACAAATTAACCTAAAATTCATAATTTTTATTATAAGTAATTTTTTTCTGAAAGTTTAGTATTTTGAGCACAAAAAATGTTTAAAACAATTTTTTGTAACTCAAAGCAAGAAAAAGTTATTTTCAAAATAAAAAAATGTTACAAAAATTTTTTAATGCAAATATCTAGAAAAATAAAAATAATTTTTTATTGTTACTTAGGAAAACTTCATTAGGACCCTAATCATTCTCAATTCTCATAACACAGGCCTACAAAATTTAGAATTTTGTCAGACCCAGAAACGGGATAAGTCATTTCCGATGTAATTTGTCACCGTAAATTCAAAACTGGCAGCGAAATTGCTCTATCACGTCAGGATTCTGAGATATTCTAACCTAAAAGAGCAAAAAAGGCCATTTTTGGCAACATTCGACTCTCAATAAAATCTACAAAAATTTTTTTTATCATTCGAACAAATTTTAAAGGAAAGTATAATTATTCACCTTTCAAAATATTCTACACCCGATCCGATCCGACTTTTTTCACTAAGGTACAACAATTTAAAGTTTAGGTTACACGACCTAAAAACTGAAAAAAGGAAGAAAAGAATAATTGGAAAGTACTTTAACTTAAGCATCTGATTCTTAATATTTTGGGATCGTTGATGAGAAAACCGATGTCGGATTTTCAAAATTTAAAATGGCGGATCCAATATGGCGGCTGTCAAAATAAAAAATTGATCGGATTCGCTTGAAACTTTTTACTTGGGGGTTTTTGAGGTCGCTAATTACGAATCTGATGTCAGATTTTCGAAATTCAAAATAGCGGATGTAATATGGCGACATATTTTTAAAAAATTTAACGGATTTGCTTGAAACTCTTCACTCGGGTGTTTTTAAAGGTACACTCTCACCTCACTGCCTGCCTGCCTGAGCAGGCAGGCGCAATGAGAGTAAGAGAGAAAAAACATTGAATTTGAATTTTCTGACTCTCGTACTCTCATGCGTTACCGTGACAACCTGCAGGCAGACAGGCAGTAGGAGCTGTGCTAGCGCCTTTAGGTCGCTTATTACGAATCTGATGTCACATTTTTGAAATTTAAAATTATTGTGGATCTAATATGATATTATATGTTAGTAAAATCGAAAAACGTGAAATTCGAAGTCTTTTGCGTACTTGAAAAAAAGATTTCCTCACCTATAGATATCTAAATTGAGAAAAGATGTATTTACAGGTCCAGATGTAAGCAAAAAAATGATTCTGTATTATATTCTAAAATTGAAACCAACTATACAAAGATCCTTTGAAGAAAAATGTGTAAAGGTTCATAAAGAAAAATAAAACTTTTAATTTTCTTTACTAAAAGAGTGTATAAATTATGCCCTAAATGTTCGAATTTTACGTTCTTCGATTTTACTAACATATAATACCATATTAGATTCACAATAATTTTAAATTTCGAAAATGTGACATCAGATTCGTAATAAGCGATCTCAAAAACACCCGAATGAAGAGTTTCAAGCAAATCCGTTAAATTTTTTAAAAATATGTCGCCATATTACATCCGCCATTTTGAATTTCAAAAATCTGACATCGGATTCGTAATTAGCGACCTCAAAAACCCCCGAGTAAAAAGTTTCAAGCGAATCCGATCAATTTTTTATTTTGACAGCTAACATATCGGATCCGCCATTTTGAATTTTGAAAATCCGACATCGGTTTTCTAATCAACGATCCCAAAATATTAAGAATCAGATGCTTAAGTTAAAGTCCTTTCCAATTATTCTTTTCTTCGTTTTTTCAGTTTTTAGGTCGTGTAACCTAAACTTTAAATTGTTAGTAGTGATGTACATTGAGACGAGATTCTCAGATGTCTCATTGATCTCGATAGATTGTGGAGTATTCTCATAATAAAAAATCTCGTCTTTGATTAATAATTCTCGTCTCATTTTGTCTCATTTCTCGTTTGTTTCTCGTTTAAAGTCAACATTAACTGACAATTACAAAGGTTATTTTATTTTTAAAAAATATTTATTTCAAATTCAAATAAATGTAACTTCAAAAATGTTGTACTTTTTTAAAATAAATTATACTTAACATTGTATTCTTTGAATTATTTGCAGTTCAATAAGTTAACATTTCAAAAAAATAGTTTTAAAAATTATTCTTTTAAACACAATTTTTTTAATTTAAATTCAATAGGGTCAATTGGGGTAAATGTAAACGGAATATCTATTTTTCACCAAAAACATTAGTTTTTTTTGTTAAAAGGTAATGGACGGATTTTTTTGCATGAACTTGTTACTAGAGTTCCCTAGAAAAATTTTATGAGGTTCAAAAAAATATTGATGCACCTGAATCGCCTAAAACTGACTGTTTACATTTACCCCAAGATTTTGAAATTTTCCTAAAATTCGGGGTAAATGTAAACACCACTGTAGTCGGGAAATTATCGGTACGGCTGCACGCGCAGGGCCCAAAAACATACCAATCTTCAAATCACGATTTCTTTGTAAATACAAATGTCAGAAAATTAACAAATATACTTTCTTTGTAAATACAAATGTCAGAAAATTAACAAATATACCATTCGAAAGATTATTAAATTCTACGATTAATGATATGTAACTAAAATTTTTAATAATTTATACAAAGCTTGCAGCAATCTACAAATTTGACAAAAAAATTTTTAATATAAAATTTTTTGGAAATTATTTCAACCCCTGCACATTTTTTACAAATTGTAGGAAAAATTTGAAACTTATATAGGTGTAATCATTGAAATCTCATCTTTAATTTAAGACCAAAAGAGTTAAAAAATATTATTCGGTTCGAGAGATATCATTATAAACGGCCGAGCATTTTCAGCCAAAAAACGTTCAAAATCGACTAATTCAATGCATTTGTCAAAAAACATGCTCGGACGTATATAATGATATCTCACGAACCGAATAAGATTTTTTTAACTCTTTTGGTCTTAAATTAAAGATAAGATTTCAATGATTACACTTATATAAGTTTCAAATTTTTCCTACAATTTTTAAAAAATGTGCAGGGGTTGAAATAGTTTCCAAAAAAATTTTATTTTAAAAATTTTTTTGTAAAATTTGTAGATTGCTGCAAGCTTTGTATAAATTATTAAAATTTTAAGTTGCATATCATTAATCGTAGAATTTAATAATCTTTCGAATGGTATTTTTGTTAATTTTCTGACATTTGTATTTACAAAGAAATCATGATTTGAAGATTGGTATGTTTTTGGGCCCTGCGCGTGCAGCCGTACCGATAATTCCCGACGGTAGTGTAGATGTATAGTAAATCAACTAGTTGACTGATAATGTATCATATAAAATAAACAATTAACCATTACAAAACTAGTTATGTAAAAACTTGAATAACTTGAACAAATTCTAATAGATTTTCATTCAACTTGGTAAAAAGAAGTTTTTAAGGTTGCTAAATAAGAATCTAAAATCGAATTTTTAAATTTCAAAATGGTGGATCTAATATGGCGGATGAACCTAAAAATAATATTTTTTAAAATTGATCAAATTTGCTTGAATCTGGCTACTAGGGTGTTTTTGAGGTCGCTGAATACGAATTTGAAGTCAAATTTTAAATTTTTTAAATGGCGGATGAAGCTAAAAATATTTTTAAAAATTGATCAAATTTTCAAAAAAAAATTTTTTTTTATTAAATTTTTTCTTCAAAGAGGACCTTATTTCCTTTTCTATGTAATTTTACTTTGCCAAATTAATGAAATTGTGAAATAGAAGCAAATTTATTCAATTATTTTCTTTTAAAATGTAGTTCAAGTTCTGTTTACATTTACCCCGAGTTTTCGAATTCTCGGGGTAAATGTAAACACTTAATTATTTATAAACTAAATTGACGAAAATCAAAAATCAAAGTCAATTTTTGTTAGGGCATTAATAAGGAAGAATTACATATTTTTGTTTGATTTTTAAATTTATTTTTATGCAAATGCCAGACAAAATACTGAAACAGTAAAATTTTGATTGTTAATCTTTTTTGCATTAAAAAATAACTTACACTATGGCATTGCCAATTTTCAAAATAAAATATTGGCAATACTCAGAACATCTTGTAGGTGAGTAGAGGTAAAAATATTGACGTCGTACTTATTTTTTAATTTGTAAATTTAGCTGAAACATCTATTGTTTACATTTACCCCTTGTTTACATTTACCCCAAATGACCCTATCTTGACATATTAATCAAAAAGCAGTTCAAATTTAATAAAATACTTAGAATAGTTATTTTAAAAAACATTTTAAAAAGTTATTGGTTTAAATACAATTTATTTAATGTAAATAAAAAATATTTGATTCAAATAAATTTTTTGTTCAAGGAAACAAAAAAACCGCTGCCAAGTTGTATATTTTTTTTATAATTTTGGTGCTCATTTTATGAACACTTTACTTCCTCATAGAAATAAAAATAATAGAAATATATGAATAACTTTTTATAAATATGGTAAAAGTGATGGAATTTTGGGTCAATAAATGTATTTTTAAATACCCTACAAGATAGTTACAATAATTTAATAGTTAAACAAAAATTTTCAAACAAAAAAGTTGAGAAAATGTCATTTTCACAATTTTTAGTTTTTAAAATACCAATAATTTCGAAATTTATTATCGAATTAGGTTTAAAAAGTAGGTCAATCGAAGCGTTTTTTAATGCTCTACAAGTTAATGATGATAATTTTAAAGTTACTTCTACGTTTTTCAACAAAATTTTCAAAAAAGTCTTATTTTCCAAAATTTTTAATTTTTAAAAATTTAATAACTCCGGTTAATATGGACGAAAAATGTTCAATTAGGGCTCAAAAAATGCGTTTAAAAAAACTCTACAAAATTATGGAAAAACATTTATAGGTGTCCTAACATTTTTTTAAAGTTATGGGCAAAAAAACGTTTTTTTGCAAAATTAAAAATCAAAAAAAAATTTAGTTTAACTTTATTAATATATCAGAAAGTACTCTCACTTTATGTCCACAGGTAAGATCTACAATTTAAAAAAAAATTCAACCCAAAAGCTCTTCATGATTTCGAGATATTTATGAAAATGTGATGTTTACACACACACACACACACACATACGGAATGACATTTTTTAAAAATGTCATTTTTGAACTCCTGAGGTCAAATAACATAAAGATATGTCAAAAAATCGAACTCGAAAAATTTTGGTATTACAATACTTCCTCTATGAGGAAGTAATATTTTTTTTACAAGAGTTGGAAAGTTTTATTTTACTTCTATTTATTTGCAAAATAATAAAATAATATAAATAAATCCTAAATTAATAAAGCGAATGTAAACATTATAACTTCAGAAAAATGTATTAAACGAAAGTAAAAATAATACATACAATTATATTATACATTAGATACATTTTAATTAAAAGAATTAAAAAAATAATCTACCATAAAAGAGGCTAATTTCGCTCAAGTAGGGTTAATTCGCTCAACAGATACCTATTTTTTAAATTCGATTAACATATTTTTTAGACAGAAATATTTAAGATTTACCATTATTTTGGTTAATATAAATGGTGAACTTTAATTTAAAATGTATTTGCAGCAGATTCATTTTTAACTTTCAGTAAAAATTATATTTTAACCACAAGTTAATAATTTTCATATTGAACAAGTAGTATGAAAAAATATGTAATAAAGCTATAATTCAAAATTTTTAAATTGAATCCTTCTGAACATTACTTTTCCTGTATCGCCAACATGATTTTCATAAAGCACAACACTAAAAGCAATAAATTGATTCTGCAAAAAATCAATTTTTAAAAAAAGATTCGTAGTGTAAATTCGCTCAGTAAATAAGTCTAAAAAAATGCGTGGGCCTGGATATTTTAAGTATGTTAATTATTTTAATTTATAATTCGATTTTTTATTAATAATACTCTTATAACTGAAATTTAAATGATTTATAATGATTAAAGCACAAAACTGGCAAACTTAACCTTGTTTATTATGGTTATAAGTACGTTCAATTAAATGATTGAATCTTTTATTACTTATTGATAAAACAATATTAAATATTTATTCCAATCACTTTAGACATTGTTCTTAATTCTTTTCTTTATTGATTTTAAAGAATATTTAGTTTAATTTTTGCAGATTATAATATATTTTGCCAGAATAATATTGGTGAGCGAATTTACCCTCATTTAAAGGTAAAGTCGTTCACTACAAAACGGCTTATAAATAGTTTTCTGCAACATATTTTAATTTCTTCACGTACCATAAGAAAGAGAAAGAGTTAGAGATTATATATTTTCAGTGCCAATGTTTATTTTTATTGTTTCCCCAAAGTTATTTAAAAAAGCATTGAAAAATTCATCGAAATTAGCCTCTATTACGGTATTTAAGAGCGTTCGATGGTCTCTGAAATTTGTAGGTTATGTTCGACCTACACTTGTCGCCCTACAAAAACAGTACTGCCTGGTTTAAATGACGTGAAATTGGTAAACAATCATTTTCGAACGAGTTTTTCTCTGCACACAAGCACTTTTTGCAAAATCTGAATCCGAACCAATGACACAAATCTTCTTAATTACCTAAATCCAAAATATTTTTTTAATCCATGAAGAAACGCGGTTGCAAAATGGTAAATGCAAAAGCAACAAAAGTAATGTAATGACAGGCGGCAAGACGTTTGTTACAACCATTTGCCATTAGAGGGCAGAAGCATGCAGGGAGCGTAAAGGCTCAGCTGTCAAAATGATTCGCATTACATTACTCTGGCCTTTCCTATTTTGCAACCGCGTTTCTTCAAGGATTAAAAAAATATTTTGGATTTAGGTAATTAAGAAGATTTGTGTCAATGGTTCGGATTCAGATTTTGCAAAAAGTGCTTGTGTGCAGAGAAAAACTCGTTCGAAAATAATTGTTTACCAATTTCACGTCATTTAAACCAGGCAGTGCCGTATTTGTTGGGTGATAGCGGTTTGTCGAATGTAATCTAGAAATTTCAGAGACCGTCGAACACCGTTAAGAAAACATTTTTTACAGTATTTTTGAATGTATTGCAATTAATTAAAGTACATAAATATAATAAACTTTGAACCATAGATTAAATTATATGAATGAATTAAAAATATTTAATTTTAATTAACCCTTAAACCACACCCTGGGTGTGCGACACCCATATTCTAGCTTTTTACTCTAATATTTCGGTTATATTTGTAAAAATTAAACATGTGTTGATATTGGACGGTACACTGAGAGAAGTCCGGGAACTAATACGTCCCGTGCGAGGCTTGAGTGATAATTTTGAATGTTCTTATGTGAACCCTCGATCGGGACGTCTCAAGCCCCGATAAAAAACGTGGAACGTCCCGAAGCGGGATTACTTACAACTTTTAGTTTCGGCCACGAGTTGTTCTCTCACATGTGGGAACAATGTTTGACAGACTCGGGGCGTCTGAGCCCTAGATTCGAAACATCTCAAACGCAACAAGAACAGTAGCTTATAGCGACGTCTAGCAGTAACTATTACGCCCTGGACTTCTCTCAGTGTACATTTTGTACTTAAATTTATGTTTCGTGAGTGACATTAGTGTGCCAAGTGTCTTTGTGTATTTAATAACTTTATGAAGTTGTCGGCGAAAAATTTCTGCTTGTCTGACACCTAGTTTTTAAGTTAATGTAATTTCAGTAGTTTTAAAAAACTCTTTTTTAATTATTAAAATTAAATAAATTATTATGAAACCTATTTTCCTTAAAAATAGATGTACTGAGCTATATAAGATAATTTTTCCAAAAGATAATATCCTATTCCAGCTTGGAGAACACACTTAAAAATCCCCGGGTGTCGCACACCCATTGTGCGGTTTAAGGGTGGATTCGGCAGTGTGCGGTTTAAGGGTTAAACAAAATCCGCAGTTAATTATTGTTGGAAATATTGATAAACGAAAAAATAATATTTGAATAGTTTAACCACTTCCCTGTCTGGTGAAAAAATAGTTTTTGGGCCACAAACGGTTTAAAAAAATAAGTAAATATTTAAAATTGTTGTTTGCCGCTATTTTAAATTTTTGAAGTCTGACATCAGATATTTAAATGTTTGACTGACAAGAGGTTAATGTTTGAGATATTAAACGAAAAATAGTAATTTATGAGATGAGATGAGAAAAAGAAACAAAAGAATAGAGTCTTTCTCAATATCGCTCATTTCTCATATTTCTCGCTCATTTACATCACTATACCTTAGTGAAAAAAAGTCGGAACGGATCGGGTGTAGAATATTTTGAAAGGTGAATAATTATACTTTCCTTTAAAATTTGTTCGAATATTAAAAAAAAATTTTTGTAGATTTTATTGAGAGTCGAATGTTGCCAAAAATGGCCTTTTTTACTCTTTTAGGTTAGAATATCTTAGAATCCTGACGTGATAGAGAAATTTCGCTGCCAGTTTTGGATTCAGGATAACAAATTACATCGGAAATGACTTATTCTGTTTTTGGGTCTAAAATTTGTAAGCCTGTGTAATTAATATGGGAAAAATCTGAGACATCATATGTCGTTTTCATATGAAACGCCCCATATACATTGAATATTACGCCATATACATACATAATTAAGAATTATATTTTTCTGATGCACCAATCTTTCTTACAAGTGGTAAATTTTCTAGACGCATTAAATAATTTTTAAAATTTTCACAAGAAAAATCAGAAAAATTAAATTGTACCATCATCAAATGCCGAGTATTTTCAACAGTCAACCAATTTCGTTCATTTGCCGACTGACTGTTTATTAGAGAAAAAATCCTTTCACAATTTGCATTGTAAGCAGAAATTGCGAAAAAAATTTTGAGCTTGCATTTTGATTAAATAAACTGTCTTCGCTATTTTTTGCATTTATAAAATGTTTTAAATTTACAAATTGATCAAAAAGTTTTGAGTCGTCGATAAAAATTTATTTTTCTATTAAATATAGAACTGCTTCTTCAATTGCTTCGTATTTCAAATCGTGGTGTGATTTAAAACCTAACCATCTAAAAACTTTAAATTCCGAAAAATGTTTACTCCATTTTGTCCGATATTCCAAAGTGTGTTCATAAACAATTAGAACTCTAGCCTTAAAGACATCACAGATGTTTTCTTTTGCATCATGTCGAAGTCTTATTAAAATGGTTTTTACAATTAAAGATACAAATTTCGAATTATCCTTTCACGAATTTTATTTTCATTGGAGGTCGCGATATCAATAGAAAGTATGATTTTAAAGCTTCAAACATTTGTAAAAGTCTATGAACAGATGGAAACAAACTCATCCAACGTGTTTTAACGTGACGTAAAAGATTGAGGCGTTCAATATCAACAAATTCATAAAATTTTTCTCAATTCATTTGTTCGGATAGTGTTAATAGAGAATTAATTGAAAATTTTTTGCACGAGAGAATCAATGTCAAACAAACCGAACTGATCTAACCCGGCTTGTACGAAATTATGCAAAATATGAGCTAGACACCCAATCCCTATTAAATGAGGATTTAACTTCTCTTTTAGGAAATAAAAAACATTTTGCTCGTCACCACGTTTTAGACCTCCGAAGCTTGTATTAGTATTATCGGCAACAAAAGCATTTACTTTATTCGCAAATTTTAACTTATCTAAAATGTTTATAAGTAATGAAGAAATTGTGACTGCTTTTTCATTTTTAGTTTCGTTTAAATCTATCATTCGCACTTAAACTCCTAATTGTACATAAAAAACTGGATAACGATAAAAAATAATTTAATATCTTCATGATTGCTTGCATCAGTATTTACTCCAATAAATGGAATTTCGAGTAATTCGTTTATCACTTTCTCAATAGAATGAAGTGACAATACTTTATTTACAATCGCTTCTGTTTTTGTGAGAGCGCATTATATCTTTGTCGCTATATTAGAGGCTTCAAAAAGTGCACGCAAGAGGACCGAATTGCAATCCATTGACCGATAAGACATATGATGTTTCACAATGTGAAATGCGAGTACTCCTTCAGCGATCATTACTTTCACTCCAAGTGTGGAGTTTTTCTTAACACCAAAATCATCAATAAATTTTGATGTGGAAACAGACCTGATATTTCGTTTGTGCTTTTCGGAGAAAAGAAGACACAGAAGACTACAATTTAAATCAAGAAAGGGAAGAAGTAATGTCAATAGATGGCGAAGGAATGTATTTACTTTCATCGTCAGAGAATAATGACGATATTGATGACAGTAATGACGATAATGGTGGTTACGATAAATGTCCAAGAAGAGCGCTTTTCCAATGCATTGGAAATAATTTAAAAATGAACACTGACCTTCAAAACAACATTAATATTAAAGCAATAGATCATCTTTTAATTGCTTTGGCACAAAATGTAGCTCACAAGCAGACTTATAAAATTCTGATTTCGCAATTGCGCTGGTTTAAGAAAAGCTACATTAAGATTAACCTTTCTGCGACAAAAAAGCAATTATGGAAGGTTATGAATCGTGATAAATCCAACTTAGACTATTCAGTATATTACACATCGTGTAAATAAAAAGTTGGCGATAGGAAACTTCCAACATAGATATGTTTGTGTGGTAACTGCGGACCTAATAAAGATGAAAAACATTTGGGAACTTTTATTCTTATCCGCCTAAAACCTCAATTACGAAATTTATTGAAAGTGATAAATATCGCTAAGTACGCTATAAGCATGAGAATTTAAAAATTACCCAGGAAAATAAAGAGTATATATATGTCGTAGGCAACTAGAAGAATCCGGCATTAAGCTTAATTCCTAGGCAATAAGCTTACTGCCGGCAATTAGACGAACACACGACGAAATCGTTCAGATTTGTCTATTTGCCTAGGCAGTAAGCTTAATGCCCAACAGTAAGCTTATTGCCCGATGAAGATTCAGCAATTAGACGAATCACATTAGAATCCATTTGCAGTGCACAAACGTCCTATAAAAAATTAATTAAAAACAATAATAATGATAATAATAATAATAATAATAATAATAATAATAATAATAATAATAATAATAATAATAATAATAATCTCCGCCGCTGGTTGTCCACTGCCGAACATCATCGATGTCTTCGATGTGCTGGGAGAAGTGGATGCATATCCACTGCCAGACATGATTGACATCATGGATATGTTCGGTAGACCTTGTCGTGGTGGCGGGGCTTTCAACTAAAGGACAACCAAACAGCAAGAAAAAATGAATTCAAAAAATTCTGAGAAGGAACCCCATGTGAGCAGGCCGGAAACGGGAAATCTCACCATCGGTCCCAGGACCGATGCTCAAGTGCGCGCGGATTGTGGGGGCGCACAAATTCTTGCAGTGCCACGAGTGATCGTGGAAAGGGTAGATCCACAGAACATCGTGAAAAATAAAAAAAACGAGAAAAGGAAGCACGTCGAGCCTTCTGAGTGTGTCAAGCTGCAGTAGCGGAAAAACCGTTCATAGCGCTATCCACTCAGAAGTAGACGACGAGACGATAGAAGAGACTCGCGAGATATGCTTGCGGCTCAGAAAGGAGGAGGCGACTTGTCTCGAAAAAATGGAGTTGGAGGTCGCAAAGATGATAAAATCTTGCGACATTCAGAAGACCGTCAATAGGACGGTAAAGGATGGACTCAAGGTCATCGACGTCCTGCTAAAGGAGGCAAGGGCAAAGCATGCCGCGGCCGATGAGTCGGACTTCGATTTGGCATGCGTTCTGAGCGGTGCGGAATGCAACCGCAAGGACCGTAAGAAAGAGAGAGAGCGTTTCTATAGGCGTAATCTCAAAAGCGTCTTAAGAGATGCTCAGAAACGGAAGAGAGAGGGTGACAGTCCAGAAGAGACTCGAACCAAAACCGATAAGAGGAAGAAGGAGGAAGCTCCTCCAATGGAAACGGAAGTACCAGATCCAAAGATTCCTCAATTGGAAAGAATTGGGTCAAAAAGATCCACAGTTCTAATCCGAGTCGGTGAAGGATTGACGTATGCTGACGTTCTGGGTAAGCTTCGCAAAGAGGTCAACCCAGAGGACAGTCATACGAGAATAGTAGCAGCAAAAGCTACAAACAAGGGGGACCTTCTGATTAAGTTCAGAGGAGACTCCGATAAGGACGCTTTCACCGCTGAGGTCACCAAGGCGGTTGGAAGCATGGGTAAGGTGCAGTCATTGGATCGAAGAGTTACACTCGAGATCCGTGATTTGGATTGCCTTACCCAAGAAGCTGAGGTGCAACAAGTGTTGTCTGAAGCAATGGGTAAGCCAGTAAACAGGAGAGTGACGGTCTTAGGACCCAACCGCCAAGGGATGAAGCTCGCGGTTGAAGTCACCAACCTGGAAGAGGCGAACAGGCTGGAGAAATTGGGACACGTAAAAATTGGTTTTATGTGTTGCCCAATCAAAAGAAGAGTAATGGTCGTCCGGTGTCATCGATGCCTGGGATACGGCCATATTGGAGCCAAATACCAGAAGGAGGACAGATCGGCTGCGTGCTTTAAGTGCGGTGAGGCCGGTCACAGGTTCTCCAACTGTGAAAACAACTCAAGTTGCTTTTTGTGCAAGGAAAAGATTGGCAATAAGGTGTCAACCACCCATATTGCAGGCAGCGGAGGATGCGGAGTCTTCAGGACGGCCCTTGAGGAGGCGAAGAAGACTCTCGCAAGAACTAAAAGCAAATAAGAAGTATTAAAAGGAGCCAAAAAGCGTGATTTAAACAGCTTTTAATTTTGTTTGTTTGTTTTTTATTAATTTATTTTGTGATTTATTTGTCCTTATACATTTTTTTTGTTTAATTTGTTTTGTGTTTTTTATTCGTCTTTAAACAGTTTTATCTTTTCAACATTATATACGTGTTTACTTTTTTTTTCTTTTCTTTTTTATATCCGTTTACAATTTTATCTTTTGACTTTTTACATTCTTAAAATATTTGTTTTTTTTTTTATTATTTTTGTGCTGTGAATTTCGCTTGGACTTTGTAATAGTTTTAATCATTTTTTTAACTACGGACGCAGGAGGACCGCAGAGAAAGGGAGAAGGTCGCATTAGCGACAGAGTTGGAGCGCCACCCTCGAAGGCTAAAGTCTTGCGACAGTTCCGAGGGAGGGTAAAGGGCTCCAGAAGAAGGGTTACGGGTTTTAGTGGGTCGGGCTGGTAGTAGGTCGCCAGTTTATTAAATTTATTATAACATTTATGTATTTATCTTTTTTTTTAATATTTCCTTTTGTTTCATTGTACCAACCCCACATAACCTTGGAGTGCGGAATCCAAGGTATCTGTAGGCAGATTTCCCAAAAGTCCCTAAGCAAAAAAAAAAAAAATAATAATAATAATAATAATAATAATGATAATAATATTCCTTGACTCATATAAATAATTCTCGACTAAAATAAATATTGCTTGAGTCAAATAAACATTTTTTAACTGAAATAAATCATTCTGGACAGAATTAAATATTTCTTGGGTAAAAAAAATATTTCTTGAGTCTAATAAACATTTCTTGGATCAATTAAATAATTCTGGACAGAATTAAATATTTTTTGAATAAAAAAAACTCCTGAGTCAAATAAATAATTTTTTTACTTTTGCATAAAGAAAAATATTTCTCGACTAAAATAAATTTTGATTAAGTCTATCAAACAATTCTTGACTAAAATATTCCTTTAGTGAAATAAATATTTACTGAGTCAAATAGAGATTGTTTGATTTAAATAAATATTTCTTGACTAATATATATATATATATATATATATATATTTATTTATTTATTTGTTATCATTGAGAAATATTTCTTGAGTCTAATAAATATTTTTTGACTCAAAAAGAAATAATTCTTGGATGAAAAAAAATATTTCCTAGGAAAATATAAATTATTTACACAGAAAGAAACCCGACTCGCTTTTGTTGCAACGCATTTGGAAGTCGGTCTCGAAATGAGTAATCGGCAACTTCAAGTGACTCAAAATAGAAAAAAATGTCAGGTTCTAGTTTTTATGTCTGTGTGTTATGTTGGCAACAACTATAGAAAATGTCTGCTGCGCGTTGCGCCGTTACACTGTAAGAAATTTTGGGAGTTAACGGATTTGGGAGTTAAGAGTGAAATTTTTCGAGTTAAAAATCAACTCCAAAAGAGAGTCAGTCAATTCACAAGTGACTAACCTAAAAAATTGCTTTTAATTTCTCATAAATGCGATAAATCGACTTCAAGTATTAATGTTTTAACAAGTCCAACGTGTTTATTCATTACATACAATTATTTTAATTCATATTTTTATGAATTATTCCCAGTTATTCCAATGCTATTGTTATTTTATCATAAACCCAAAATGATACCGCTTTTACTCATTTTGAGTCTTTCCCCAGAAACTCAGAATGAGTCGAAGGGGTATCATTTTTGTTGCACTTCAAAATGAGTATAATATGATACTCATTTTGAGTAAAGTTTTTTTCTGTGTATTTGACTCAGGAAATATTTTTTTTACTCAAAAAATATTTAATTCTGTCCAGAATTATTTAATTGATCCAAGAAATGTTTATTAGACTCAAGAAATATTTTTTTACCCAAGAAATATTTAATTCTGTCCAGAATGATTTATTTCAGTTAGGAAATGTTTATTTGACTCAAGCAATATTTATTTTAGTCGAGAATTATTTATATGAGTCAAGGAATATTATTATTATTATTATTATTATCATTATTATTGTTTTTAATTAATTTTTTATAGGACGTTTGTGCACTGCAAATGGATTCTAATGTGATTCGTCTAATTGCCGAATCTTCATCGGGCAATAAGCTTACTGCCTAGGCAAATAGACAAATCTGAAAGATTTCGTCGTGTATTCGTCTAATTGTCGGCAGTAAGCTTATTGCCTAGGAATTAAGCTTAATGCCGGATTCTTCTAGTTGTCTACGACATATATATGAGGCATTCTTTCTCAAGTGGGCCACTTCCTCTCTCCATTACAGATTTAATCCAAAAATCTTTTATAATAGCTCAAATTAAAGGTAAGAATGTCAGCTTTTTAATGCCGTTGGGCCCTTTTTGAAATATTAATTTTCAAATAAACTATAGAGAATTTAATGACAAAAAACACTATGTCCAATTTTATTTTATGGTAAAAAACGAAGAAAAACCAATTTTAAAAATTCTAAAGGGCCTCTAATGTTAAATTATATGAGAAATTTACAAAATTTCATATTATTTTTTAAAATTAAAAATGGCGAATTCAATATGGCGACCAAAATTTTAAAAAGTTTATAATTTTTGTACAAACTAACCATACAGGGGTTTTTAAGGTCACTGATGACGAATTTGGTGTTAGTTTTTCAAAATTCAAAATGGCGAATCCAAAATGGCGGACTTAAAAATTAAAAATCAATCGGATTTGTTTAAAATTTGTTATTTGGGGGTTTTCGGGATCGCTGATTACAAATTTGATGTCAGATTCTCAAAATTCAAAATGGTAGATCCAAAATGGCTGACTTAAAAATTCAAAATCAATCGGATTTGTTTAAAATTTGTAATTTTGGGATTTTTGGGGTCTGAGATTGCAAATTTGATGGCACATTTTCAAAATTCAAAATGGCGTATCCAAAATGGCGGATCTAAAAATATTGGGAATCAATTTGATACGCTTAAAATTTGTTACTCGGGGTTATTGGGGTCTATGATTAGGAATTTAATGTCAGCATTTCAGAATTAAATATAACGGTTTCAATAGGGTTGACGTAAAATGAAAAATTAATCAGATTTACTAAATTACTACGAAAGAATGATTTTTTTGTATTTGTGGAATGGCTGGAGCATTTTTAAATCTTGAATTTAAAAATCTCTTTTTTCTGTCGTCCTCTACTTTACTACTTTACTATTAACAGATATAGTTTCAAATTTTTCTTTGCCCCAATTGTAAAGTTTTCATTTTATAGCTTCTTGCAATTATTTAATCGTTTAAGTTTTATTAGCGAATTCATAATTGGTTACATTTTTTAATTTCCGTTTCGCGCGATGCTTGGAACTGACATTCATTTGTTTTAACTAGTCATTTGTTTATAACGTTGTCATAGCACCGCATAGCACGCCGATAACATATTGTGAAAAAGCTTCGTTGCAGTTGTCTATTAGAAAAACAGTTAAATGATTTATTTTGCATTTCTTTAATTGTATGCTGGTTTTATCATAAAATTTACCTTAGAATATAGTATTACAGCTTTTGCTTTTCAAGTGTGTAAAGAATTTTT
Organism: Leptopilina syphax; assembly: GCA_032872505.1. Taxonomy (NCBI): domain Eukaryota; kingdom Metazoa; phylum Arthropoda; class Insecta; order Hymenoptera; family Figitidae; genus Leptopilina; species Leptopilina syphax. The sequence continues at coordinate 12,572,708 of CM065472.1, forward strand.
TGTTAAAGTTTCAGTTAAGTGTTAATATTTATTGTCTTTAATTGACATTCGTTAATTCAGTGGTACACGTTCACGAAAAAGATTCAGTACAGTTCCATCTAAAAATCTTTTATAAATTGTTAAATTTTTTATTTCGTATTTCTTTAATCGCATCTAGTTTTTAGTAACATAAAAACATATAATAAAGAAATTAGTGTACACAGGCTTTTGTAAAAAAATTGTTTTATTGTTTATTTCGCATTTCTTTAATAGTTTTTAATTCAGTAATAGTTGGTTTTTAAGTTTGAGTTTTGTTATTTTCGTTAGTCATGCCTAAATTGCAAACAGACCGTTGCTGTAACCCTTATGGAAAAATTAGTCATAGAGGAAAAAATTAAGGATTCCTTTCTATTACTCTGAGAAAAAGATTTCCAAACTTGTCTGACACAGATAGAATTTGTTCGAGTTGCAGATTGACAAATAACTAAAACGGTAATGTTACTGCTTCATCTAACTTAGTCAGAAATCGTTCATGGGATAGCAACATGAGCATAGATAGCAGTGCTTCTGAAAGAGAAATTGATACCAATGCAGGTAAGTTAGAGCATGTTCAACATGATTCATTTAATCGAAATGTAAGCATAAGTAGTAGTGTATCTTCTGCTTCTATTAGCTCCACCTATACCGATATTAGACATCAAAATGTATTTTAGCTCGAGAAATTGAATTAGAAAGTCTTATGGATGAATTAAAGCAAAAGTTTTCAAGTTTAGATGCAAATGATCCAAAAAGATTATCAATACTCACAATTCACCCAGCTACATGGAGTATTAGAAAGATTTCCATAGAATTTAAATGTTCCAGAAGGATGGCTAAAAAAGCGAAACAAATGAGACTATTAAATGGTGTTTTATCAAGTACGACAGCAAAGACTGGAAAATCATTGCCTGCTTCAACTCTTCAAAAAGTGGATGATTTTTATAACAATGATATAAATGGTAGAATAATGCCGGGAGTGAAGGATGTGATTTCAGTAAAAGTTGATGGTGGGAAAAAATTAGTTCAAAAACGTTTATTGCTTTCAGATTTGAAAGGATTGTTTAATAGATATAGAGATGAAAATAAAAATTTCCTCTTAAGCTTTAGCAAATTCGCACAACTTAGACCAAAGCACTGCATACTCATGGGTGCTGCTGGAACACATTCCGTTTGCGTGTGCACATCGCATCAGAATGTCAAACTCATGTTAGATGCAATTAACGTGAAACATCTCACACAGAATATGGAAAAACCGATTTTAGACTATAAAGACTGTTTAAAACTAATTATGTGTGAAGAAGAAAGACCAGAGTGTCATTTGGGTGAATGCACAAATTGTCCAAATACGTTGGAAGTTTCAAGATGTATTTTGCAACTATTACACGATAATAATATTTTCAATGTAACATTCAGTTCTTGGACATCAACAGACAGATCATTTTTACAAACACAAATTCTAGAATCTGAAGAATTTGTTGAACATTTGTGCGAAAAACTGCTGGTATTGAAACCACATGCTTTTATATCAAAACAACAAGCGCAATATTTTGAAAGCATAAAAGCAAACCTTTGTGCTGGTGAAGTGTTGGTCACACTAGATTTTGCTGAAAACTATAAATATGTGGTTCAAGACGCTTCACAAGGATTCCACTACAACAACGATCAGTGTACCGTGTTCACAGTTGTTTATTACTTCCTGGAAGGTCATGAAATAAAGCACAAAAGTTTAGTATTTCTATCAGACAGCACTACTCACGATACAGCAGCTGTTTACACAATTCAAACACTGTTGATACCTGAAATAAAAAAGCATGTTAATGTTAAAAAGATTACTTACTTCAGCGATGGTGCAAAACAACACTTCAAAAATCGATTCCAAATTTGTAACCTAATGAATCACGAAAAAGACTTTGGTGTTAGCGCTGATTGGCATTTTCATGCTACCGCGCACGGGAAAGGCGCTTGTGATGGTGTAGGGGCTGTTTTTAAAAGGGAAGCTGTACGTCAAAGTCTGTTAGCTAAACCGACTGAAGCTATTCTAAATCCTACTTCACTTTACAATTGGGGCAAAGAAAAATTTGAAACTATATCTGTTAATTTCTATAGTAAAGTAGAGCACGATAAAAAAAAGAGATTTTTAAATTCAAGATTTAAAAATGCTCCAGCCATTCCACAAATACAAAAAAGTCATTCTTTTGTAGTAATTTCACAAACTGAATTATTAATAAAGAGATACTCAAATGACCCTCACAAACTTAGATTTACAAAATAAATAAAGGTAATTTGTTTTGTGAAAATGATTCACCATATTCGTCAACCTATACAAAACATGAAAAACTCGAGAAACATAATCTATCACAAAATGAAAAATATCGAAACGTAGATACATATAAAAATGCACTCCAAATAAGAGAGGCTATAGGAGAACTCACATAAAGTATCCAATTTTTTTAAACAATTTGTCAGCGATATTCAATTAAAAAATTTGAATTTCTAACACTCAATACACAGTGGGCAATCCCTAAAATATCACAGAAACTAACATTTGGTAAATCTGATTAATTTTTCATTTTACGTCAACCCTATTGAAACCGTTATATTTAATTCTGAAATGCTGACATTAAATTCCTAATCATAGACCCCAATAACCCCCGAGTAACAAATTTTAAGCGTATCAAATTGATTCCCAATATTTTTAGATCCGCCATTTTGGATACGCCATTTTGAATTTTGAAAATGTGCCATCAAATTTGCAATCTCAGACCCCAAAAATCCCAAAATTACAAATTTTAAACAAATCCGATTGATTTTGAATTTTTAAGTCAGCCATTTTGGATCTACCATTTTGAATTTTGAGAATCTGACATCAAATTTGTAATCAGCGATCCCAAAAACCCCCAAATAACAAATTTTAAACAAATCCGATTGATTTTTAATTTTTAAGTCCGCCATTTTGGATTCGCCATTTTGAATTTTGAAAAACTAACACCAAATTCGTCATCAGTGACCTTAAAAACCCCTGTATGGTTAGTTTGTACAAAAATTATAAACTTTTTAAAATTTTGGTCGCCATATTGGATTCGCCATTTTTAATTTTAAAAAATAATATGAAATTTTGTAAATTTCTCATATAATTTAACATTAGAGGCCCTTTAGAATTTTTGAAATTGGTTTTTCTTTGTTTTTTACCATAAAATAAAATTGGACATAGTGTTTTTTGGCATTAAATTCTCTATAGTTTATTTGAAAATTAATATTTCAAAAAGGGCCCAACGGCATTAAAAAGCTGACATTCTTACCTTTAATTTGAGCTATTATAAAAGATTTTTAGATTAAATCTGTAATGGAGAGAGGGGGTGGCCCACTTGAGAAAGAATGCCTCATATATATATATATATCGTAGGCAAGTAGTTCAATTCCTAGAAATTATGCTAAATTTTGGCAAATAGAAGAATGGATATGTGGAAGATGTGTATTCTTCTATTTACTTTGAGCTGTTTTTTATTCACTCTAGGCAAATAGAAAAATAAATATCTTCTACATGTCTATTCTTCTATTTGTCAAAATTTAGCTTAATTCCTAGGCATTAAGCTACTTGCCTAATTTCTCTACTTGTCGGAAAAAGCAAACAAGAAATCACTTCTCTTTTGAGATTAATATACACGAATTTCCCCCTTAGAGACAAGAAATCGTGCTTTTTTCAACGTCTATTAGCAATTTTTCAAATAGCATATCTAAATGATCATGTCTCAATGATTCTTGCCTGACAAATCGTAATTTATTTAACTTGTACAACTTCATTTACAAAATATTTAGGATATTCGCGTTTTTCATGAGATTACACCACTCTGCGTGGCTAAAAATTGATTGATTTTTCGCAGCATTTTCAATAACAAGATGCATGGAATCTCCACTTGTTTCCGTATATCTTTTTACCAAGTATCTGAATGTCAAACACTGTTATTTTTAATTTACATTAAGGAAAAGTAAATATAAATAAATTTATTGTTAAAAATATATGTAGTGACCTACATTTCTTTTCCAATTATTTTCATTATTTATTTATTAGTTTAAAAAATGTATTATTTTTTATGTTAGATTTTTATTATTTTATTATTATTTGTAATTTATTCTTATGTTTAATTATATTAATTGTAGTTTTTATATGACATAAAATTAATTATATAAAATATACCGACGGGTAATGATAACTTTAAAATCACTATCTGCTTTCAAGTACATTGTGTACAAAATGTATTTTCTATTTTGTCCAGTGCAGTTGTCGCTAAAAAATTTAAATTCTTTGACAGCTAGTCGCTTATATCTTGTCACATGTTTCATTCCACACATTGCATTTACCTTCTTTGGGAACCAATTAAAAATTGTGAAATATAAATGGAAAGCTTTCCTTTGTAGTCCATGACTGATATTTCAGATAATCAAAAGAGGCACATAAGATTCAAGAATCTTTTTCTGCTAATTCTTTATCATCTTTTATTAATTGACAAGCTAATTATTTATTGTTTAGATAGATTTCATGATCGTCTGTATATTTTTGGATCTGCCGTTCATCTTTTAATAAATTTTTAAATGAAGCACATTGGACGCATTGACCTTTTTTAGGCCAATAAATAATTAAATTGTATTCATTATTAAAAATGTGCTGATATCGATATATATATATTGAAGCGATATTCTTTTGGTTATTATCTGACATAAATGTTTTATAAAGTGAATATATTTTCTGAATGCTTAGAGTTTCATCAAAATACTCTCTACTTGAGTTGGACCTACAAATAACGAGACTCAGTCCTCTCGAATAAATTAATGTGTTGCTGAATAGATTCATCAACTGCCTCTATTATTTTTCTTGGTTTACTTAACCTAATTAAAACAATGTAACTCAGTAAAACAAGAACCATAAAAAAGTATTGAAATTTGTGGAAGAAGAAGCATTTTTTGAAAATAATTAGTAAAACATCGTAAGAAGTACACATAATATGCATAAATCTTCAATAAAGTTAAAGAACCTTTCATTTTTATAGTTATAATTTCAATGCTTTACATAATTTTTTTTATTTTATCAAAAGTTACAGTGTCAAAATTTTTAAAAAAATCTTGAAATTTATTTTTATGGATTCTTTTACTAAAAATAGTAGGGTGTTGTGGGGTGATGTGCAACGTTTTTTTTCGCTGAACGAAAAACATGTCAAATAATTAAATTTTTAAATATTTCAAAATTGAATGATTTAGAGGCATTATAATAGAAAATTTCTGCATTATTAGATTTTCAGAATTTTAAATTTTCCCAACAAATTTTTCGCTTTTTCAAAAACGTCCGTTTTTGCATTTACCAAAAAAGTTGGGATGATGTGCAACAACAATTAACACATTCTTATCTATAAAATAAATTAAAACCCTTAACGAAACGACTAGAAATATAAAGCGCAAGAAATATTTCCTGTTCGAGAAATGTAAGTCAACTTACGTACAGCAAACCTAGCTGCGAGCTGTCTCATGAGTTATATCTATCAAAAACAAGTTACTGAGGACACAAACAAATGGCAATATGTACTTGGCTCTGTTCAATATCGAACTGTAGATCAAAAATCGGCGGTGTTGCACATCACCCCATGTTTCACATCACTCCACAACACCTTATTAGAAAAAGAATGTAATTTTTTTTGCACTTTACTTTCGGCTGAAAATATTAGTGTTAGAAAAAAATATTTTTTTAACCATGTTCTTAGATAGTTAAAAATGCAGGTGCAAGTCTTCTTAAATGTTCTGTTATACAATCCTCTTACAATTATTTATTAATAATTTAAAAAAATTATAATCTTTATTTAATATAAGCATATATAAAATAACGCAATTTTAATTATTAATAAGAGTAGAGATGATTCTATCACTCAGTCGTATTTTAATAAATAGTGAAATTTAAACGATCACTCCGAGTCAAGGAAAATAAAAATAAAAGAAATTCAATTCTTTTTACGTTTCGGCAGCACAGCTGTCCTCTTCAGAACTATAATTTATTATAAAACAAAATATTAAAAAAAGATTTTTTTTACAATTTTTTGATTAACAATAAAAAATTAAAAAAATAAAAGATTTACCGAAAAAAAGAAAATTAAAAAATTAAAATGATAAATTAAGATAGTGAAGAAAGATGTGCCTATCTTAATTTATAATTTTAATTTTCTTTTTTTCGGTAAATATTTTATTTTTTTAATTTTTTATTGTTAATCAAAAAATTGTAAAAAAAAACCTTTTTTAATATTTTGTTTTATAATAAATTATAGTTCTGAAGAGAACAGCTGTGCTGCCGAAATGTAAAAAGAATTGAATTTCTTTTATTTTTATTTTCCTAGAATCGGAGTGATCGTTAAATTTCACTATTTATTATAATGATTAATATTTCAGAAATATAAATATGAGAATGACCGCTAAGATCTGCTAGTCAACATATTTATAGATATATTTGATAAACTTAGTTCACTATATAGTATACTATCGTAACAGCTTAAATGATATAACAGATAAATTATTTGTAAATAAAGAATATAAATTAACTTAGAGAGAGATTGAATTCAGTTTATGATTTAATCTTTAGTAAGCAACTGATCAAGACCTAAATAGAAATTAATATCAATTACATTTGTCTTTTTAGTGTTAAGTGAAAATGAAAATGTTGTTTGAAACTATTTTCCATGTAGTGATTATCTGCATTATCTTCGATCTTAATTATGTGAGCAAAATCTTTATCATATTACAAATAAAGCACTAAAAAATATTTAAAATTAGATATAGAACTTTTCTCTTTACTTTTTTAAAATTAAATAAGCTTCACTATATGTGACGCGATATGAAGAAAGGAACCTAAGAAGCTAAAAATTATAGATAATGTTTTAAAAATTTGAATTAAAAACAAACAAAGCGAATCAGCTTTTAAGGCAAGCTAATGATATTTAAGTGTTTATTTCATGTTAAATATTCAAGAATCTTTTATTTAAATTTTAAAGAAACTTTTAATGAAGGTAAATGTGCCGGAAACATAACATATAATTCGTTTCCTTCTTAGCTCCCTTTCTTCATATCGCGTCACACATTTTGTTCATAATGTTAAATGTTTTGTTTGTAAAAATTATTTTTAAAATTATTTTAGACTGCAGCAGATTTCAGTGTCCATTTCGGGATAGAACACGAGTCAAATAGTAATGTGGAGGTACTAAAATCATTCATATGTGCAACATCTTATGTACACTTTTTTCTGATAACATGTACTTTACAATAACATAAGAACTTGCCAATGATGTTGTATATGTGTTAACGTAGTAAACGTAATAGTATAGATAATATCAGAATAATGCCTAGTAATTTACAATTTACAGAGTTCTTACAAAAATTGTCCAAAGAATATGAAACTATTCACGGAAGAGAATGAATATGGGCATGAAGAATTTTGTGATTGTGAAGATAATCTATTATATAATCCTGAAGATAGAAATTGTTACGATCCTTATAGAAAAGGACCTTGTTGGAATGGATATTATTTTGCACTTTTGCCTGGTGAAATAAGTGCAAAATGTATAGAAAATCCTTGTCACATTGATGGTCTTGTTCCTTATAATGGACAATGCTACCATCTATGGAGATATGGACACCCATGCAGTAATAATAACACTTATTTAGGAATTAGTGAAAATTTCCAAATACAATGTGATGACTCCAAGTATTTAGGAACAATTGATGATCAGGTAACATAATATAATGTTATTTTATGACTGTTTTATGTTGTAAATCTTTACACATTTAATTTCAGAATTCTTCTAAAATATGTCCACAAAATGCCTATTTACATTCGAACCATTCTCAGTCAAACTATCTCTGTGGGTGTAAAGATAGCTTCATATTCTCAAATGGTTTTTGTTATGAAGCTTATAGGCAAGGTCCTTGTCATCTAGGAAGTTACTTAATATTTACTCCAGGAGAAGGTCATCCGAAATGTGAAACAAATCCATGTGAATTAGATGGTATTGTTCCATTTGAAGGTGGATGTTATCAAATTAACAAAAATGGACATCCTTGTACTCCAGATTACTACAAATTAACTGTGACCAAAGGAACATTTGAGTTAAAATGTATTTCCACTTCGACGACCGAAGTCAAGATGATGATAACTGCACCTGCCAAAATTTGTCGAGCTGGAAGTCAAAGAGTTCTTTTATTAGGATGTAAACATCTTTTTAAATAAAGTTCAACTTTTCTGTAATATATATTAAATATATAAAGATTCTTTAGTTACGTCTAAATTATAAAAAATGTTAATAATTTTTTATGATGTCATAAATATAATTTTATTATAAACAAACTTTAAGGCACAAAAAGCATTAACAACGGTGGTCTTGAAACTTAACTTGAACCTTAACTTAATAATAGTTTATCGCGTTGTTAAGAAACTCGAATTATTTAGTCTTCGTTAATTAGAATTATTTTTTTAAAACTCAATGTTATTTTTCCGGTTCATGGCTCATGCTGTATATTTTTGAATTTATAAAAATAATGTTGTTATTGATTTAAAAAATCTAACAATAAAATTTTAGAATTACCAAATAACGGTAACTTTCTTGGAATCACTGAATTATTGTCTTTATAAGATGATTTTTAAAACATCATTAACTTAAATATGTGGCATGTGTTCAGTAAAAAAAGTATGAGTGGTGACCTAATCTGAGTACGGTTTTCGCATAAAAAACCGTATTAGGAGGTTACAGTGAATTAACGATTTCTAACCAAAGTTGAGAATATTTATGTACAAAGGTAGCACAACTTCACTAATAAGTATCCGAGAATATTTATTTTGCCACAAATTTGCCTGCAATATATATTTGTTATAATCTGATATTCGTTAGTAAACTTTTTTGTGTAATCTATTATTATTTAAAAAAATTGTTGTACGACGGTCCCAGACGGGTTTTCCCCAAATTGGCGCCGAGACGAAAAACCTATTACGTGAATGACAAACACCTCATTCAAGTAATTCAGGGCTATTGTGATAGCCAGAATTGAGTCATCACTCGACGCTCTAGCTTTCTCTCTCGCACCAACGCAAGCCACCCGGGCCCTCCAAGTAACAATACACGACCTTCGCAACTTTGACATAAAACTAGTTGCGTCTCTTTCCCTCTCATGCCTTTCTCTCTCGCACCAATGTGAAGAGGAACCGACCACATTTTCCAACCGCACGACTTTCTCCGGGTTTCAAGCATTTTAACCAGAAATCAAATAAATAAAATATTCTAGATATTTTTTTCTTTATATATTCTTTCACGTATTTCTCTGATGTAGCATCGAAATTAATTGTTCATTTAACATTATTATCTTTAATTATTATTATTATTGTAAGTAATATTATTATTGCTATTATTATTATTATTGGCACTATTATTATTATTATTATTATTATTATTATTATTATTATTATTATTATTATTATTATTATTATTATTATTATTATCACTATTATTATTAGTATTATTATTATTATTGTTATTATTATTATTATAATTTTTACAAACAACGATACTATTAACACTGGTAATTGTGCAATCGCCTCTTTGGTTTTAATTTTCTCGCCTTCTGATACGGTAAGCAAAGCTACATTTAAACCTTGCACTCCATACATACATTCATCATAACAAATGTACAAATCTTAGGTTAAGTTTACTTAACGCATGATTGTGCGTACACTCACCTACACCACACACAAATGATCTTAGGTTGGGCCAAGCCCGGCGCAAGACTGTTTGAACACTTTCTAACACGTATACACCTTTGCACATGCACAAATCATAGGTTAAGTTTTACTTAACGCATGATTGTGCGTACACTCACCTACACCACACACAGACGATCTTAGGTTGGGCCAAGCCCGGCGCAAGACCGTCAGAACACTCTCTAACACATATACACCTTTGCACATGCACAAATCATAGGTTAAGTTTTACTTAACGCATGATTTTGCGTACACTCACCTACACCACACACAGACGATCTTAGGTTGGGCCAAGCCCGGCGCAAGTCTGTTTGAACGCTTTCTAAGACAGATACACTTTTGTACCTACACAAGTCATAGGTTAAGTTTTACTTAACGCATGATTGTGCGTACACTCACCTACACCACATACAAATGATCTTAGGTTGGGCCAAGCCCGGCGCAAGACTGTTTGAACACTCTCTAACACATATACACCTTTGCACATGCACAAATCATGGGTTAAGTTTTACTTAACGCATGATAGAGCGTACACTCACCTACACCACACACGAACAATCTCGACGCAAGACTGTTTAAACACTTTCTAACTCTTATACACTTTTGCACATGCACAAATCATAGGTTAAGTCTTACTTAACGCATGATTGTGCGTACACTCATTTACACCACACACCAACGATCTTAGATCGGGCCAAACCCGGCGCAAGACCGTCTGAACATTACTCACACTAACGCCGTTGTAAAGATGAACTCCCTGAATAACCCCAAATTTACTGTCGCTGTTAGATGGGACAACACCGGAGTGAAAGACAGTTGCTAAATAACAGGGCCCGCGGCTAGAAGATCCAGGCGTATAAAAGGCAGCAAAAATTATTACGTCGATTGGAGAAGGCTTCCCATCATGTGACTCAAATTTAGGTCATAAAGGAGTACTTTGCCCACCAGGGGGCGCCGTCTTCAGAACCGGCTTTCAATTCCTCGGCCCCCATCAAGGTCGTCCAGGAGGACGTCACCCGTTCCAGAGGGCCGTCCTGGGGACCAGTAGCCGAGACTCCCGCCGTCCTCCAGGAACTCGAAGCTCTTCTTCAGGAGCTCGACAGGCAGCCCTATGTGGCTCCATCACCTCTATTAAGGTTGATCCCAGAGAAGAGGCCCCCTGTAACGGTGCACCCGCACCGACCTGCAAGCCGCCCCCCACTCATCGCACCACGCACTGACAAGAGCGTCGAGACCAATGCTCCCGACGTGTCTCACTTGGGTCCACTAAAGGCCCCAGGCGCACCACCTACCCGAGTACTGCCCTGGATCCGAAGCATCGAGACGGGACCTGCCCGAGGCCGATTTACTCTCATCAAGGGATCTTCAAGCGCCACGCTACCGCAGTTAGCCCACAACACGCCGGCGCCACCTAACAAGTTGGCAATACCTCACGGGTTGAAGGCCTTTTCCGCCGGACCTCCAGTAAATTCAGGCCAACCACTCGTCCAAGAGACACCCCAGATTAGGAATGTCGAGGTGAGTCCAACCCGGAGCTTGATTACGCCCGTCGAGGGACCTCCGAACGTCACACTTTCACCACCGGCCCTACGAGTGTTGACCCCGCTCGAGGTTTTGGCGGTGGACCTAGCCCTGTCATCCGACAGCGACGACAACGACGACGTCATCAGGTTGGATCCTGGCTCGCCAATCGGCCGGTCGCCATCACCGGAAATAATTGAGTTGGCCTATTTTCCGTGCCCTTCTGGGCCCTCGCCGTCAACTCCTAAACGGGCTTTGGACCTGCCTATTCTGGTTGACGAAAAGACCGAGAAGGAGAATCAGCGACCTCGATCCCTGTTGGGCTACACCATCTCCAGGAGGACCGACTTCGTCCAACCGACCGACGGCTCCCCAGTTTTTCCCCGAGGCGGACCATCATCGACTTGTAAACGGGTTTTGGACTTACCCGTTTTGCTGGACGAAGAAAACCCTAAATCACGAAGCAAAATCACCGCCTGGCGAACAAACCACTCCGCCCCCGTGCAGAAAAATGACGCATTTGAGCGGTTAAAAAGGCTCGCTGGACGAGCACCACCGGCGCGACCAAGGACGACGCAACATCGGCCCCGTCATTGACCTAAAACCTCATTAAATTTGTATAAAAGGAAGAAGAATTTTCGTGTAAGGGGAATTTCAAATGGGGGTTGACAGAATATATGGTCGTTGATTGTACATTGTTCGAATCATTGACTTCACCCCGCCTCCAAGCAACCAAATTCTTAACTCCTCTTCACCTTTTTGTTTGTAAGATTTTCCCATCGTCGTTAACACTCGGCTCACCACTCGGCCCTTTGGTTCGTCGCTCTTCCTAAAGTATGTTGGATAACACAATACAGCACACGACGAAGAGTATGTGACTCTATCCATACATCGTGGACTTATCTCTCGAACTCTACATCCTACCCCCCAGACTTAATTCTCGCATCTTTTTCGCTCTCGGTCCCCTTGTTTATTTGGACTCGCTAACTAACTAACCGTAACCCTTCTTCTGGAGCCCTTTACCCTCCCTCGGAACTGTCGTAAAACTTTAGCCTTCGAGGGTGGCGCTCCAACTCTGTCGCTAATGCGACTTTCTGCCTTTCTCTGCGGTTATCCTGCGTCTTTAGTTAAAAATTTAAAACTATTTCAATATAAAAGCGAAATTAACAGCACAACAATAATAAAAAAACAAATGTTTAATTAAATGTAAAACGTCAAAAGATAAAATTATAAACGGATATATAAAAAAAGAAAAAATAAACGCGTATATAATATTGAAAACATAAAACAAATTTTAAAAAAATGTATAAGGACAAATATATCACAAAATAAATTCATAAGAAACGAACAAACAAATTAAAAGCTGTTTAAATTACGCTTTTTTGGCGGCCGTCGAGATCCTTCCTCGACATAACCGAGTTTATGAAGTTCTCGACTTGCCGCCAATTCTCTTCCGACTGGGTCAGCAGCGATACCATGTTCTCCGGTGTAACTTGACTGTTTACACCTTCAAACATGGCCCGCCTCTCCAAGTCCCATTTCTTGCATGAGAAGAGGGTGTGCTCCGCGTTGTCCTCAGGGAACTGGCAATATGCACACACCTTGTCCTCGCGTAATTTAAAGCGACACAGGTACGAGTTAAAACACCCGTGACCTGTGAGCGCCCGAGTCAAATAATAGGAAACCTGACCGTGTTTCCTATTTATCCAGGTGGCGAGTGCCGGGATAAGGCGATAAGTCCATCGACCTTTTTCCTCACCATCCCATCTTTTCTGCCATCTTTCTATGAGCCTGTGCCTCGCTTCTTTGCGGATCAGGCCCTTGCTTGGTCTTATTTCCTCATCCAAGGAACTTCTTTCTTTAGAAAAGAGAAACATTTCTTCCCTTTCCCTCGCCAAAAGATCTGCTGGCGGGACACTTGCAAGGACCTGCACAGCACTTGTAGATACCGTCTTATATGCAGAGATGATACGCGTTGTTATCGGTCTCTGCGCCGACAGTATCTTCTCACAGATGGTCACACATCTTTTACTCCTCAGGGATGGGGCCAACGCTGGTGCTGCATAGAGCATTTTAGCATGGGCGACACTCGCCACCAGTCACGTTTTTGTTCACGTGGGCCGCCTACATTTGGCATTAACCGGGAAAGATTAGCCGCGCACTCGATCGCCTTATTTGACGCCGTAGCTATGTGGTGGTGGAAGTTTAACCTTCCATCCAACTCCACACCAAGGTATTTAATTTCTTTACTCCACTTGACCTCGAATCCGTCTATCACGATTCGTGGGAGCTCATAACCACGTCTGTCTGTGACCAGCAGTGCCTCGGTCTTTTCCAGGGCCATTTCAAGACCTCTGGTATCCAGCCAGCTTTTTGCTAGTCGCAGACATTCGTTCACCAATGTCCCAAAAGCCTCCTCACTTTCGGCAGTGCACACGAACAACGCGTCGTCCGCAAAGCCGATAAGATAATTATCCATTATCCGCAACAAGTAGGACGGCATGTTTTTCTTTTCCATCGACTCGATGAGATCTTTCCATCTTGCGGAATTAAACGCGTTGCGTTTGTCATATAGGCCTGTATGATGAGACTTTATCTAGAGGTTTTTCACCTTTCCTCAGGAGGACTAACCTCTGTCGCTTCCAGTCGCGGAAGAACTCTCCTCTCTCAAGGCAAAGATTGAAGCATCGAAGCAGAATCTGGGGTGAAGTGTCGATTACCAACTTTAGGATCTCGTTACTTATCCCATCGATTCCAGGCGCCTTGCCTGTTTTCAATCTTTTGCCTGCTTTTTGCAGTTCACTAAGTGTGAAGAGTTCTTCCTCTTCGACTTTGCAAAAACTGCAGTCCCTTTTAAGGTATGGCTCTGCAGGAGGAAACAAAGAACTTATTATCTTTCTGACCCAATCGGGATTGTCCAGACCGGGGGATTATTATTATTATTATTATTATTATTATTATTATTATTATTATTATTATTATTATTATTATTATTATTATTATTATTATTATTATTATTATTATTATTATTATTATTATTATTATTATTATTATTATTATTATTATTATTATTATTATTATTATTATTATTATTATTATTATTATTATTATTATTATTATTATTATTATTATTATTAATAATAATAAAAGTCTAATGAACGAGTCTAATAATAATTTACAAATTTTTTAAAGGTAACAAAAAAACCTAAAAGTGTATTTAAAATTTTTAAGTGACCTTTAAGGCACCCGTTTTGCATTGCTTAGGCCTAATCCACCAAACAGAAAACAAAAATTCAAATATTTAATTGCAATTTAGCAAACAAATATGTAATGAATAATAATTAATCAACAAATAGTATGCTACGTTAATAATATCAATCATTTGAGGAAAATTTTGTTTATTATAGAATGTTTGTTTTGATGTTTGTTTTATTATTTAAAAAGTTATAAATAAATAAAAAGAATTTATGTTTTAAAACAAAATTAATTAAATTGAATTTAAAATAAATAAAGAAATCCAACAGATATTTTCTTATACACTCTAAAATAAACATGAAATAAATGATTTAAAATCATATGAAAACTCCCAATTAAACATGTGATAAAAATTTCTTATAATCTAAGGTTAAATAGTTAGACTATTTAAAACAAGTTAACAATTTTTTAAACAAAAGTGTAATAAAGTTTTATTATAATATAAAATTAAATAACGACATTAAATTCAAATTAAATAGTAATTTTCAAATAAATATATTCTCATAATTGAAATTAAAAAAATAAGTGAATCGTAATTAAATAAGAATTATTAAACCAACAGTCTTTTTAAAACAAACAAAAATTATTATTGTTTAGTTTGGTTGGCTTTTTTATTTGGTTTTTTATTGGTTTTTATTTAACCATCTTTTTGTTTTTCTTCGCGTGCGACGCTAAGAATAATTTTAATTACGAAACAAAGAGTTACTAACGTTCTCAGATTATACTATTTTAAATTTGGTCACTTTTTTCTAGTTGAGGACATTTCATGAAAATTTAGAATTTAGTCAACTGCATGCAACCTGACTTTATCTTTTTTGCTGTTAAGGCGGTGTCAAAGTGGATTGGGTTTTAGCATTGAGCTTCAATGAGAAAATCGCATCGACTTTGACACCGACTTTGAAATCTGCATTGTTTTCGCAGTTTCGTTACGAAATTTCAACGCAGATCGAATAACTAAAATAGAATTAAGAGTCTCGTCCCCTAAACGATTTCTTGTTAATGTTTTTGCATCTTTAAGCATAAAAAATGATCTTTCTGCTTTTGCGTTTGAATGAGGAAGAGTCCTAACTTTCAAAACTCTTGAAAACGTCTTACTTCTGTCACCATAAAGTGAATCTGTTGCCCTGAAAACTGACACAGAAGAAAGAAATATATCATCAAAAGGCAGTCGTTTTTTAATTTTATAACTCGCTGTTACGTAAAAATCCAAAACTTTTTTATAAAAAACTTTAATCTGTTCTTTTTCCAATTTTTCATTGTCAACTTGTAAATTTAAATGCTCTCTCGCTTCTACACCTATATCTATATTTTCGACTGCCTTTTGATTGCAAGACTTTTCAAAATGTTCTTCTTTAGCTGGCAAAAAGAAAAGCTCGTCGGTTTGAAAAAATTCACTTTTTAAATATTTTTGTAAAACCCAGAATAAGAGACCAGCCGTCTTTTGCTGGAGCTCTTGGGTCATTGTTTCGAGTTTTTGAAATGAAGCATTGTACAAGTTGAAGAAATTGAGAGTAAAATTTAAAAATAGAAAGTATAACAACGTTAATGGGTCTTTCATTAAAACTCGCAAGTTGTTAGCTTTTCTAGTCTTGTCCTCTAATTTAACAAGCATTAAAAATCTGATAATCAATTCCCAATTTTTTAAAATTACTACTATACAATGGTGCCGAACCAGCCAACGCGTGTCAGAATAACTGGGAATTTTTTTAAAATTTTCTCCCAATTCTTCAACTATTTACCGATAAATTTCTGTTCTTTTTGAACTCATATTTAAAAAGGCAGACAACGCTAGAAGTAATTTATCAACCACTGGAATTTTTGAAGACGCGTGTTGAGCTACTAGATTCACAGAATGATCAACGCAGGGTAGAAATTTTGAATAAGGGCTTTTTTCTTTTAACCTACTTTGAAAGGAATTGTGCTCATCTGTCATAACTTTTGCGTTATCGGTAGCTAGACCAACAATATTCTTCAATAGTATGTGCTTTTGTTCTAATGCTTTTTGAAAAGTTGCGAACATAACTGTGCAGAACAATTAGTAGCATCTAAATTAATTTGTTGCAGTAACTCTACTCTGACTTTAAAAGTTAACGGCTCTACATATCTAATTAAAATTGGTAACCACTTTTCATGACTTATGTCACTGGACTTATCTACATAAACCGAAAAAGGGGTTTCCTTTAAAGCATCCGCGATACGATTTTCCTCGACGGTTGAAAGAACATTATTCGCGATGGCAATCATTTTCGTCCGGTTTAATTTAATAGCTTTCAATTCTATCGGATCTATAATTTGGAAAAGTTGAATTAATTTTAAAGATGCCCTGAAAGGAATATTGTGTTCTATAAACAAAGCAGTCAATCTAATTTCCGCTTCTTCAACTTTTTCATGAAAAGTTAACGATTCAAAAGAATTTGAATTTAAAGAAATTGAAAAAGACTGAGTTTTTTCATTTTCTACTAAGTCTACGCTATCACTAGTTACTGCAACATCCTGATTATTTTCAGAATAGGTAGTTAGAGATGCCGTTTCACTGTTATTTAATTCAATACCAAAATATTTTGACTTTTCATATAAATTAAATTTTTTTAGATGTAATGAAAAGACTAATGTCTTTTTATTTGTAACTTTCCACAAACCATAATTAAACCACAAACTTTACACTTAAATTTGGTTTCATCGGCTACTCTAATTACCCATTCTTTCCATGAAGGAAATTCGTCAAAACAAGATTCCTAAAAACAGGTAGTCGGTCTCTTCATTTTTTGGTGGCTCTTCTTCATTTTAAGATAGAGAAGCACAATTTGTGGTACCACTCTCATTTGAATCCATATTTTAATATGGAATTCCTAGAAGAATATCAAAAATATATGTTTAAAAAACTCACCGCGCGAAAAAAATGGCAATGTCCTCGAAAAACTGCTAAAAAATAATCCTTAATCCCTGAAAAAACTAACAGAATTACACTACACCGATTCTTAAAATTGCAAAAAAAATCACTCCAGGTATAATACCAGAAATGGATTAAAGAATTCTAGAATTAGCAACACTTATAAAATGAGAAAACCCTGAAAAAATTACAAATAAACTATTAACTGTTGTGACGATGCGCGAATAACCTTTTTTCTTCGCGACGCGGCGGAGAACGATATGTAAACAAAACCGGCCGGCTTATAATTTTCACGAAAATCGCACATTTTAGGAAAAATAACACACGCCACAATGAGACAAATCTAGAACATTGACGTTCAGAAGATACTACACAACAATTGGCTTTACGAATTCGTAATAAATTACTCAAAATGAACTCTTAGTCGTCGCGTACGCGTTCCGCCTTTACTTCCGCAATCCCATTATGAAATGAAAACAAATGACAACGGCGATGCGGCAAACGGACAAAATATTTATGCATATGGGGCATTCCATTTCAAAACGACCCGATTTTTTTGAAATTTATATCAAAGTAAAGCTTAAAAATTCTAATTTTATTCCCTGCAAACATTATAATGGTCAATTCAGGAAAATTTAAAAAATGTATTAAATTTTACAAAAATGTCAGAGGTTAAACTGTGTAAAAATTTGAAAAAAACAAATTCCTCTCGGTAAATAACCTTTGAAATTCTTATAAAATTTTATTAATGTCTTAAATATCCATGAATTGACTATTATATTGTTTACAGAGAATAAAACTATAAATTATATTTCATTTGCCTCGTTCCTTCGATTACAACTGTAGTACTTCCATCGTTGATGCTAGAGGCCACTACGTTTAGAGTTAGAATTTTTCCATGTCCCTCTCCCTTGGCCCTTCTCTTCGTTTATCTTCATATTCTTTCGTAGTGCGCTGGAGGTCACACGTGTTTCTCAATATTTTCAATTTTCGAAATTAAAATGGTAAAGCGAAAAAGTGTTAGCCCGGTAGAAGTGGAACATTTAAAGAAACAGTTTAAATTAATACAAGAAACTATGAAAAATGTAATTGGTGACGCGAGTGATCCAGAAAGTGATGTGGATAGCAGTTCCACCGAGGAAGTGAGAGATCATCTCAGCGAAGACGAGGACCCCGAAACTGATCCCGATCGGCAGTCATCAAAGGGTAAGATAAAATATTTGCATAATCCTGTACATTATTTTATTAAATAAAATATGCTATATACGTATATGCAATCAAAAATGTGTATACGTATGTGAATGCATATATGAAAAAATAAAATATGAAAAAATAAAACATAATTTTATAATTATACTATTATAAAAATTGACTATTGTTTATTGGTATTACAAATTATTTTAAAAAATTTATAAGTAATTTTATTTCTCAATAATTTTCTCGAAGAATAGTCAAATTTATCTTTTCTATACAATGTTTACCTCATTTAAACTCTCATTGTGTACAATGACCTCTAGACTCTTGTTTAAGAAAAATTTGTAAACACGCTTGTAAAACGTGCTCATTATTTCGGAATAATATTCCGCATTTTATCTCTAATAAAAGGAAACAATTTCCTTTCAACCAGGCAGTAAATTTACTCCTACCCAAAAGTTAATTTCGCTCGCAGGATGTAATTAAAACCAAATATTATTTTCTGTTTTTATAGAAAATGACAATGTCAAAGGTGAAGGCGACCCTTCCACCAAAAAACAGGAGGAAAATAATGGTGAAATACCAATGAACGAAGAATTTGCAGAAATTTTCGGTTTAGATCCTAACGCTTCAAAAGCGATTGAATCAAAATTGCACTCTGGCATTTTGAGAAGATGGAAATTTTGGGCCTCAAAAGGTCAAAAAGCGGATGATGTCGAAAAACTCCTAGAAAAATATCAAAGTCCTACAGGGTTAGAAGAGCCAAAACTCAACCCTGAGATATTATTAAAATTAGCCAAACACTCAAAAACTCGAGATAGTCACATGACAAAAAGACAAAGATTAATTGGTGCAGCATTAACGTCTTTAGGATCTGCAATGTCGTCTTTGATGGATGATACCGAAAGTATCGACAAATTGATCTTTATGGAGAGAATGAATGACATAGGAAAAATCCTTACAGAAATTTTCTATAGTCAAACGAAGTCTAGAATAGCTTTCATTCTAGCGGGTCTCGATAAAGAAACTAAGGCTCTCTTGGAAGACAGACAAACTGAGGAATTCCTATTTGGTAAAAATTTGTCTGAAAGGATCAAAGAAGCTAAAGCTATGGACAAAGTAGCCTCCTCCATAAAAAAGCAATTAAAACCAAAAATTCCTGTGACTAAAAATTTAAACTACAACAATCAACATCCAAAATGGCCAACTCCGAGCACATCGGGAACTCAACAAAATTTTCAAAACAGACGTCTATACTTCAAGACAAAGCAGCCATTCAACCCAAGGGCACCATATCAAGGTCAAAACAGACAAAGAAACCAGCAGCGACCCAAATAAATGTAGGTAATGTAGCAGGTAGATTAAAATTTTTTTTACCCCAATGGGAAAAAATAACTTCTAATAAATGCATATTAAAATGGCTTAAAGGGTACAAAATTAAATTTTTCAAAAAAATAATACAAAAAAGAGTTCCAATTGTTCAAATTAATAGTTCTAAAGAAATTAAAAATTATAAGCATGCAATTAATAATTTATACCAGAAGGGAGCAATACGAAAAGCTAAGCCTCATAAAAATCAATTTCTCTCAAGTTACTTTTTAGTCCCCAAGCCAGACGGTTCCTATCGATTTATCTTTAATTTGAAAAAACTCAACAAATTTATAAAAACTAGCCACTTCAAAATGGAAGATATACGAACAGCTGCAAAATTAATGTTTCCCAATTATTATATGGGGAAAATTGACTTAGAAGATGCCTTTCTTCTTGTCCCAATTCACAAGGAAAGTCGGAAATATTTGAGATTTGAATTTTTAGGTACCCTTTACGAGTTCACATGCTTACCTTTTGGTTTAAATTTAAGCCCATTTATATATACAAAATTAATGAAACCTGTAATAAATCATTTGAGACAGAATGGTTTAACTTCCGTCATATATCTAGACGATATTCTATGTATTGGTGAAGATTACGATTCCTGTGAAAATAATATTAAAGAAACGATAGAATTATTGAATTCTTTAGGTTTTTTGATTAATACTAAAAAATGTAATTTAACTCCGTCAAAACAATGCAATTTTTTAGGCTTCACGATAGACTCCGAAAAATACGCAATTGAATTGTCTAATAAGAAAATAAATAATTTACAAAAACTTGTTAAATTATTCACTAAAATAAAAACTTGTACAATTACAGAATTTGCGACTCTAATTGGAAAATTAATTGCTGCATGCCCGGCCGTAGAATATGGGATGATGTACACTAGACAATTAGAAAGGGAAAAAATTAATGCATTATTATTAAACAGTTTCAATTACGATTCAAAAATGTCAATTCCCAATTCCGTCTTACCCGATTTGAAATGGTGGTTAAAAAATTTGCCAAATTCATTTAATTCCATAAAAACAGGTGACTTTGAAATAGAAATTTACACCGACGCGTCAAACTCAGGTTGGGGGGCCACAAACGGCTTTAAAAATATTTACGGTTTTTGGAACGAAAAACAAAAGAAGTATCATATAAACTTCAAAGAATTATTAGCTATTAAATTCGCGGTACATCAATTTTTACTTGACAAACGAAACTGCCAAGTACTTTTACGGACTGACAACACTACGGCACTGTCTTACGTTAATAAAATGGGCGGTACTCGATTCTATGCATACAATAAATTAGCTAAAGACATTTGGAAATTCTTAGAAAAAAGAAAAATCTTTATTTTTGCGAGTTACATCGCATCTGCAGATAATAAACAGGCTGATTTTTTATCCAGAATAAAAAATATCGATACGGAATGGGAACTAAATCAAAATTATTATGAAATTATTGTACAAAACTTTGGAACTCCCGATTATGATTTATTCGCGACGCATCTTAATTCTAAATGCACAAATTTTTTCTCTTGGAAACCTGACTACGGAGCATTGCAAATAGACGCATTTACTGTGAAATGGACACATTTAAATTTTTACGCATTTCCTCCATTTAGTTTAATTCTAAAAACTCTTGTAAAAATTAAAAATGACAAATCCGAAGGAATTATTGTTACACCCCATTGGCCAAATCAATCGTGGTATCCATTACTATTAAATTTAATAATAGATGAACCTATTATTTTCAGTCCAAATAATAATCTATTAATATCACCTTACAGGACCAAAATGCACCCTCAGGCTCAGCAACTATCTATGATGGCATGCAAAGTCTCAGGAAGGCGTTCATAAATAAAAACATCCCGACTGAATAAATCGACATTATTTTGTCATCTTTGGCACCAAATACAGTTAAGCAATATATATCAGCCTTGCGAGCGTGGTGGGATTTTTGTAACAATTATAATTTAGATTTTTATTCTCCAACGCGAAACGATTTACTCAATTTTCTCACCAAACGCTTCCAAGAGGGTGCTTCATACGGCACAATTAATACTTACAGGTCTGCAGTTTCCCTAATCTCACACGATAAAATAGGCGACGATCCCCTAATTAGACGATTTTTAAAGGGAATATTTAGATTAAATCCAACTAAGCCAAAATACAATTTTACCTGGGATGTTTCAATTGTATTAAACTACTTACGCACATTAAATTTATCAGTTACATTAAATTTAAAGCTTTTGACAAAAAAACTAGTTACTCTACTTGCACTGACTACAGCTCATAGACCCCAAACTCTATCATTGATCAAACTGTCTAATATTAAATCGTCACCACGAGGTATAAAAATACAAATACCTGATATTATAAAAACGTCTGGACCAGGACGATATCAACCGTTGTTGACCTTTACAAAATTCACACAAGATCCTGCGTTATGTGTTGTTTCAGTTTTAGAAGATTATATTGAAAATACTAAACAAATACGAAATAATGTTAATGAATTATTTATTACGTTAAACAAGCCATATAAAGCAGTTACCGCTCAGACCATTAGTAGATGGATAAAAAATTGTTTAACCGCGAGTGGTATAGATACCACCATATTTTCGTCGTATTCTACGAGGCATGCATCTACATCGACAGCATTGCTAAAGGGAGTTGATTTATCCATTATTAGGAAAACAGCCGGATGGACAAATAATTCCTTTGTATTCGCAAAATTTTATAACAAGCCGATAATCACAAACGATGTTGATTATTCCTCAGTTATTGTTTCATCGACCTAGATAATTTTTGTTTAGTAATTTTCTACAAAAAAAAAAAAAAAAAAGGAATTAATAAAAAAGTGTAATTTTCAATTGTTTGTTCACAATAAAACTCTGTTTAACAAGTTTAAAATTGCTGTATCTCTAAACAACTACAGTTGTAATCGAAGGAACGAGGCAAATGAAATATAATTAAACGATCAAACGAACTTACCTAAAAGTGAAGTTCGATCGTAATTATATGAATAAGCCTCGTTCAAGAGATTACTTTCCCACCCAACAAAAAATTCCATTTCCTTTTTCCCCAAATCCCAATTTATGTGACAATTTTAAACACTCTAAAAATATGAAGATAAACGAAGAGAAGGGACAAGGGAGAGGGACATGGAAAAATTCTAACTCTAAACGTAGTGGCCTCTAGCATCAACGATGGAAGTACTACAGTTGTAATCTCTTGAACGAGGCTTATTCATATAATTACGATCGAACTTCACTTTTAGGTAAGTTCGTTTGATCGTTTAAATATTTAAGCTTCATTGTTTACCATCGTAAAATTGAGAAATTTTTCTTTTAAAATCAATAATATTAAAGAAAGTTTAGCTTTAATAAATAGGAGAAATAATTATTTTTATTGGTTTATACACCTGTCTTCAGCCTTACATACTTGGCTATACAAGTGTTTCTCTTACAATTTCTCTTTACAAATATTTCTTATATATACATTTCCTAATACTAAGTTTTGCGCCTACAGAGCGACAGTACTCGCATTTGCCTGGACCATCCGTCTAATGGGTTTTCTCGCCAAAGATACCTCGACGTCAAACCTCCCGCTCAGATTGTCTCACGTGCCGGAAAAATACCAAGCCAAATGGGCGCGCGAACCAAGGGTACTTACCGTTAATCCTTAAACGACCGCCAAGCGAGGCATCTATCCGACTGAGCCAATCTGTCGGTTGAGAAATAATTATTTAAAAATTGCCTTATAATGACAATTGTTTATAAGGCGGGTTGTTTTAAAATTGAATGCCACATATACGAAAATAAATGTAGTAGTTTTAATCAACATATTCATTTTGTATTATTTATAATTTTAAATTAAAATTGTTATTTAATTTAAAGAAAAACCTTAAATTGATACAGTAGATTTTAATAATATGTTAACAACAAAATTCTTAATTACTAACAAAATAAATTGATAAATAATAAAGGCATTATTAATAATAAAGTAGGGGAACATAGTCGAGGTCGGCCCACTTTTTAAATTCTGTTTATAACATTTTTTTAAAAATAAATTTGGACAATTGAAGTATATTGTTGGAAAGTCCTGTTTAATAACAATATTTTTTCTGTACAAAGTAAATTGATTGGTTTTAAAATGAAAAAGTTATAAAGATTTAAAAAAAAAATTTTAGTCTAGGTTGGTCCTTACAGTTAAGGTCAGTCCATGTTTAAAATTCAAAGGGCATTATTCGTTAAAAAATAAAATAACATGTTTGGAGTTACGGAAAAATGATTCTTTATTGTTTGCAGCTTGTAACTAAATGAAGTAATAAAATAATATAAATAAACAATATAAAAAAATAAATATAAATAAAAAATCCAAAATTTGCACCGAAATATTAATAAAATTAAATAAAAATATTAATAAGAATTTTTTGGGGGCATCAGCTACAGTTTGCACAAAGGTTAATATTTTTTAAGTTTCAAAGTAGCTAAAAGTTCATAAAACCATGTACTATCTGTTGCAACGTAAATTATTTTAATAGAATTTTAATGAAAAGTCTAAAAATAATTATGAAAATCACTTTTTTGCGATTAAAAAGGTATCTAATCCCTTAAATGTAGAATAAAAGATGTAAAAAACTCAATAAAACAAGAACTATAAAAAAAATTTTGAAATATTTTGAAGAAGAAGCACTCTTTGTAAATAATTAGTAGAATATTGTATTAAGTATACTTAATATGCAGAAAGCTTCAATATAATAACTTTCGTTTTTATAATTATCATTTCTGTGCTTTACATAAATTTTTTTATTCTCTAAAAAGTTAGTGTCAAAATTTTAGAAAATTATAAGTTTATAAAAAAAAATGCAATTATATGATTAATATTTCAGAAATATAAATATGAGAATGGTCGCTAAGATCTGCTAGTCAACATATTTGTAAATATATTAGATAAACTTAGTTCACTACATAGTATACTATCGTAACAGGTTAAATGATATAAGAGAAAAAATATTTGTAAATAAAAAATATACATTAGCTTAGAGAGAGATTGTTTTCAGTTTATGATTTAATCCTTAGCAAGTAACTAAACAAATTTATTCATTTCTAACTACAAATTCACATTAATTACATTTGTCTTTTAAGTGTTAAGTAAAAATGAAAATGTTGTTTAAAACTATTTTCGATATAGTGATTTTCTGCATTGTCTTCGATCTTAATTATGTGAGCAATAAATCATCAATATAATTGACGTTTTGATAAAAAATTTCATTTGTCATGTCAGCAAAATCTGGATACATTTGGGTAAGACTCCGTCAGAAAAAAGCGATTTGCAAGTGGTCTTCCAAATTCTTTGAAAGCTTGGGAAATAGAAGTCTTATATGAGTTAAATTAAACCCTAAAAGGATTTTAAAAAATTTTCAAAATGGCGGCCGCTACGCCATATTGAAAATGAGTGTTGCGTTTTTTTCAAAAATTAATATCTCTGAAACTTTTTGATCGATTTTAATAAAATTTACAGGCGATATAGTTAAAAATACGTAGTTTAATTTTGCATTATGATCAAAAAAAATTTCTAAAATTTTTGTCAAAAAAGAAGTCAAAAAAATTTTTTGATTTAATTTTTAGTTCAGTTGGCCTAATTTTTGAATTTTCTAATAAGTAAATATCGATTCCCTGTAATTTCACCTTTCATTTCATAAAAAAAATTTATGGAGACTCTAATAGTTCTCGAGATATTGCGATTTTAGTGAGAGCGCGTACCGCGGAATTAAACTCCGTAGCGAGGCGGTATATAAAACTAGCGTTCAACCGTGCACTTTTTAAAAAAAAATTTATAACTTTTTTAATTTTCATGCAAAAAATTCTCTAGGTCACATTTGTCTTCATTTTTAGCTGCACTATAAGATAACACTTTGCCAAAAATTCAATTTTCAAAAATTTTTAAAATGGCGGATGTTTAAAGTGGGTTATAGAAATGCACCATAATACATCCAAGGTTTTAGCACATAAATGTTATCAAAAATTCAAAAGAATTTCTTACTCGGGGTATTTTTGATCGTTTATCATGAATCTGATATCAGAAATTAATTTTTCAATATTTTCGATCCAATACGACTGGTGTTAATATTAATCAATCGGCTTCAAATTTTGAGAATTTTATTTTATTGGAACCGAACTGGGGGGGTGGCGTAAACAAAATTCAAAAGTCGCATTGTTACGGACACCTAATTGTGCACGTTTGTACGCTCACTTCATATTCCGCACATGGTGCAATGATTTTTTGTGGAAAAGCTGACTTTTAGGATGCAATCCAAAAGTTTTAATCTTTGTAACATGTGTCTTTATATTTAAATTAGAAATCAGTGGTTTAGTTTCTATTAATTTATATGTATTAAGTGTATACTATTAATCTCAAGTGGTTTTGCTTTGTCATCATGCTTATTTTTATCATTAGCATATTCTAATTACTACTACAACAATGAACATCTTCTTAATTTTCAACTGTTTTGTACTTTACATTTGAGAAAAACTTTTTAATTCAAGAGTTACAATAAAATATATAGCAATCGCACTATTTTTTATAATTTTTCTTATATATTACATAAACATGTGTCATCGTTTATAGGTTAGAACGTCCACAATATTTTCCTTACATTAAAGTACTTTTAAATTATAAATGGTAATCATTCATAATTATTTTAAAGAATGTTTAAAAATTAACAAAGCAAAACCACTGCAGAATTATTTAATTAAAAAACTTCAAACACTGATTGTTCTAATATAAGTAAATGTGATTACAAGTTACATGATTTACATGTAATAAATATCTTTTAGGTACAAAAAAGAACTCTTTTAATAAAAATAGATTACTTCAAAATTAAATTGATCTTAGTAATGATTCTTTCAGAAAATTTATCATCAAATATTAAATTAAAATAGTTAATACTTAATATAATACAAACTAAGGCACAAGAGGGGGAGGGATATAAAAGGCTTTACACGCGGTTCTAGTATAGTACGAATACAGTAACCGTACGATAAACTAAATTACAAAAACCTTTAGTACACCATACTATTATCGTACTCGTATTATATGAGTATAGCATACTGGTATGACATACTAGTACAGTACCTGTTACCGTGCGAAGGTAGATGGCGTGTACAGTACCAGTACGACTTATACGCCGTACTTGTATTGTACATGCATCGTACTAGTACGCTGGTTATCTTGGTATATATTAGGGTGGTTCTTACTTAGGCGATGTTTCCAAATCTTCGGTCTCACCCCAAAAAATTAATCAAGGTATAAAAAAAATTTTCCTGAAAGTTTGAAGCAAATCGATCAATATTAACACGTGCCTCTAGTCGACTAAAATTTTAAATGGAAAATACATGTAGGGGAGAGTCTCCAGTTGTGAGACACCTCCAGTTGTGAGACAGTCAATTTTTTTAACGTGCAATATTAAAAACCGATTGGTTTATATAAAAACATTTCTTTTTATATGAGCCAACTTTTTCGTCTACGCCGAAGCGGATATATAAACTGTTTTTGTTAAATACCAACACTGTGTGTGATAATCGACTAAAAAGCGTTTTTTCAATAAATGCAAAGTACTTTTTTTCCAAGTTAATTAATTGGAAAAGGTAAATGTAATGCATTTTCTTTCAGTGTTTTCCTTATATTTTGTGATGCAATATTGCATTGTTCCAATCTACAGTTGAAAATAATTTAATTTTCCTTTTTAAAAATAGCGCCAATTTCTGGGTGTGAGACACAGCATATCACCAGTTGTAAAACGGTGTCGACACCCATCTGGGCAGCATAAAAAATACGACTTTGCAGGCATACTATTTAAATGTTGTTTTGATTTATTTTCTAGTATTTTTAGGCATGTTAAGTGGAAAAAAGTCAATTGATTCAGAAGAAATCAATTTTAATGCTCTTGTTGAAGCTATTGAATTGTGTTTATTTGATGGTCATATTTTGGCGAATAAGTATTATTATTTAGTATATAATAATATATATTATTAATATATTTAATTATTTCTACTAAACATAACGTTTTATGTCAAACTTATTAAATTTTAGCAATTTTTAATGAGTGTCTCACAACTGGAGACATTTTTTTTTTTGAAAAAGCGATGTGCTCGGAAAATGTATCGTAAAATTTTTTGAGTTCATAGAAACACTATACTTTCTTTTAATAAAAGTTGCGTATTTCTGTTACCTTTCAAACGGTGTATTTTATTTACAATTTCGTTTACCCGTTTACAATTTACGAGTAAAAAATAAAACCTGTTTCACAACTGAAGACTCTCCCCTACATAATTAAAATAAAAAAATTATTTAACAATAAACAAATAAAGATAATTTCAGAATAATGCCAAGTATTTTACAATTTACAGAGTTATTACCAAAATTGTCCAAAAAATATGAAAATTTTCACGGAAGAGGATGAATATGATTATGAAGAATTTTGTGATTGTGAAGATAATTTATTATATAATCCTGCAGATGGAAATTGTTACGATCCTTATAGAAAAGGACCTTGTTCAATTGGATATTATTTTGCACTTCTGCCTGGAGAAATAAGTGCAAAATGTATAGAAAATCCTTGTCGCATTGATGGTCTTGTTCCTTATAATGGACATTGCTATAATCTGTGGAGATATGGACATCCATGTAGTAATAATAACACTTATTTAGGAATAAGTGAAAATTTTCAAATACAATGTGATAACTCCAAGTATTTAGGAACTATTGATAATCAGGTAACTTTTATTAAATACAAAAATAGTACTTTAATTTTGAAACAATCTGCTTTAATCTAAAATGATCAAGAAAGAGTATTTTCCATTAATAGAGCAGATATTGACCTAAATTTTTTTCACCAATAAAAAGTTATGCGGTTACAAAAAAAATGCTAAAAAATGTCAAAGTTGTATAATCCCTATGTTTATATATGATTTTTCCAAAATCTTTCACTGTTTTTTTAAGTTGCATTCAAGAGAACAATAAAACACAATTTCATCAAAATCCCATACTAGAAGGATATTTACATGATCACTTATCATGGAATCGATCATTTGCTTTTTTAGATTTTAGTAGTTCTTTCTGGACATAACCAATCGTAATTGTTAATTCTTTTTTTGCTAATGGTGTTCCACTTTCTCTGAATTACACAGTCCGACAAAATTTTGGCCATTGCAGGACCAAGAACAGAAATATTTTTTGTCGGAATGTGTTTTTAATCAATAAACTCAAGATTTTTCATTGGGATATAATATTTACATACTTCTTAAAATATTATATACTTCCTAATGTATTCTTGCAGTACATTAAAATTATTTTTATTGTTTAAAAATTTAGAAAAAATTGGAAAGCTATTTCCAGTTACTATACATTAAACAAAAAACATATCTTGCAGTTGTCACTACTCTAATCAGTGGTATAGTTAACTGTTTCTAGCTCATAATTATTTAATTTGAAACAAAAAAGGAACATGCTTAAATTAACATAATTACATACTAATTTAATTCTATTCTTTAATATAATGTCTTTTATTCCTGTTTTATGTTGTAAATCTTTACGCATTTAATTTCAGAATTCTTCTAAAATATGTCCACAAAATGCCTATTTACATTCGAGCCATTACCCGTCAAACTATCTCTGTCGGTGTAGAAATAATTTTATGCTCTCAAACGGTTCTTGCTATGAACCTTATAGGCAAGGTCCTTGTCATCTAGAAAGTTACTTAATATTTACTCCAGGAGAAGGTAATCCGAAATGTGAAGCAAATCCATGTAAATCAGATGGTATTGTTCCATTTGAAGGTGGATGTTATAAAATAAACAAATACGGTCATCCATGTACTCCATATTTCTATAAATTAACTGTGACTAAAGAAACTTTTGAATTAAAATGTATTTCCACTTCGTTGACCGAATATAAGAAGATGATAACTGCACCTGGTAAAATTTGTCGACCTGGAAGTAAAAGAGTTCTTGTATTAGGGTGTAAACATGTTTTTCAATAGAGTTCAACTTTTCTGTATTATATATTAAATATACATAAAAAGATTTTTTATTTACGACTAAATTATAAAGAATGTTAATAATTTTTAATGTTTTAATAATCAAAATTTTATAATATACAAACTTTAAGACGCAAAAAGCTTCTACAACAGTGGTCTTAAAACTGATTTACAAAAATTGTAACAAAATACTTCAAATAAATTAATTATTTTTCAATTAAATTTTACAAAACTTCAATTATTCAAAAAGATTTTTATTATAGATATATTTTAAAAATTTAATTATGTCTTAAAAAATGATTAAAAAAAAAATTTCCTAACATTTCCCTGACTATAGTGTTAATGTAATATTATAATAATTATAAAAAAATAAAGATTTTAATCAAATTATAGTGTTTATAACACTATAACGTTAACTCATTAACGCCTTAAAAAGGAAAATTTTTGCGCAATTTCAACCTATACTTTTCTGAATAAAAAGGATCATATTTTATCATATTTTATTAAATTGAGTGTGCTCTTTTCGATTCCAGTGTAAAAAAAAGATTTTCTTTTAACCCAAAAATTAAATATAGCGGTTATAATTTCAAAAACACAAAAAAAATTCATTTTTTTAAGTTTGATAATTTTTTACTCTTTAACCTCTTCCCAGTGTATGACGTCTATAGAGGCAAAAATAACACAGCCACACAAAAAAATAAAGTGTCTTGATCTAGGGTCGAGACATATGTATTCTGATGTATTTCGATGCGCTGAATCCGAATCCGCCATCATAATTTGGCCAATGGGTCCTGGTTTCGCCCTAACCTAAAAAAATACCCTAAAATCTTTAAAATAATCACTTTTGATTTATTAAAATTGAATCTAACCGCATGTCGATAATATTTTAAGATCCCTTAATTTAAATAAACTATTCTATAAGCTTTTCAATTCAAAATTCCTATAAGACATTAAATCTATCGAACCTAACCTCAAAAACACATCTCAGATTCCAAGCAAACAAATTATACCATACACAGCACAATAAAAATTATGTAAGCTCATGAAAGTTACAACTTAGGTGTTTTTATGATTGCTGATTACGAATCCGGTGTTACTTTATTAAAATTCAAAATGGCGGATCCAATATGGCAAATAATATAATTAAAATTTGTTTGGATTGACTTGAAAATCGTTATTCGGAAGTTTTCGGGGTCGCTGATGACGAATCCCATGTCGGTTTTTAAAAATTCAAAATAGCGGATCCAATATGGCGGTCTTTATTATTTTAACGATTATTTTAAATTTATTAGGGGAAGTGCGCCGGTTGTGGGCACGCTCCGGTTGTGGGCACCCCTACGTAAACTTCGACGGCAAGCAGACTTTACTGATCTAAGTATTGCAAGTCGTGTTCGTTGACAATACGGAGTTTTCGTATTGATAACGAAACAAATATATGCATTTGTGTAATAGTTGTGAGCATAATAAAGAAAATTTGCATTAAATAAATAAAAAAAGTAATTTTGTATTGTTTTCGAAGAGCAATATATGGGTGTAGATTCGTTCAAAAAAAGGGGTTTAATTTTTTTTTGCAGTGTTATTATAATTTGTGATTTACCTTCGTGTTTAACCAAAATCCTGCATCAAAAAATGTTTTGGTCTTTTTAAAAAATGACTGTCATTCCCGGCTGTGGGCACCTTTATGTTAAGGAGGCTCTACCATCTGACAATAATGTGGACTACTGTCTCATCTATCTAAACTTTCTGCCAAGGAAATTGACAGCCGCAAACTCTATTAAATGCGATGAATATAGTCGTTCAGTGCATTAGAAGTGCGTTATGATATGCGGGCCAGCTACTTCACATGCTAGAATTATGCTTCTGTTAGAGATGAGCATAGTGTGAAAACGTGTCATCATTTTTGTTCTTTATGCCGGCAAGTCTCTTAAAATAAATAAACTTTCATTTCTTCTTTATTTGTGTTAGTTTCCTTTAATATTTTTTCATTTTTAGCGGATTTTTCAAGGGTGCCTACAGCAGGGTACAAAAATTTTTTTGTCAAAAAATTTGCATTTCACTAAATTTCTAATAAAACTTTTTTATTTAAAGAAATCAATTTAATTCCTTCACTGTCAATCACCTTAGACCTCTAGCTTTAAATTCGTACACATATATTTTTATAATATGCACATGGACAAATGTTATGAGGCAAAAACAAAAGGGTGCCCACAACCGGCACACTTCCCTTACTCGCGAAATTTTTCGGGACCTTTGATAACGAATCGTATATCAATTTTTATAATCTTAAAGTCTTTCGAATTGTTCTCTAACAATTTTTTCTAACAATTCGTAAGACTTTAAGATTATAAAAATTGATATACGATTCGTTATCAAAGGTTCCGAAAAATTCCGCGAGTAATAAATTTAAAATAATCGTTAAAATAATAAAGACCGCCATATTAGATCCGCCATTTTAAATTTTTAAAAACCGACATGGGATTCGTCATCAGCGACCCCGAAAACCCCCGAGTAACGATTTTCAAGCCAATCCAAACAAATTTTAATTATATTGTTCGCCATATTGGATCCGCCATTTTGAATTTTGATATACTAACACCGGATTCGTAATCAGCAATCATAAAAACACCTAAGTTGTAACTTTCATGAGCTTACATAATTTTTATTGTGCTGTGTATGGTATAATTTGTTTGCTTGGAACCTGAGATGTGTTTTTGAGGTTAGGTTCGATAGATTTAATGTCTTATAGGAATTTTGAATTGAAAAGCTTAT
Organism: Leptopilina syphax; assembly: GCA_032872505.1. Classification (NCBI taxonomy): domain Eukaryota; kingdom Metazoa; phylum Arthropoda; class Insecta; order Hymenoptera; family Figitidae; genus Leptopilina; species Leptopilina syphax. Next base: position 12,605,536 of record CM065472.1, read on the forward strand.
AGAATAGTTTATTTAAATTAAGGGATCTTAAAATATTATCAACATGCGGTTAGATTCAATTTTAATAAATCAAAAGTGACCATTTTAAAGATTTTAGGGTATTTTTTTAGGTTAGTGCGAAACCAGGACCCATTGGCCAAATTATGATGGCGGATTCGGATTCAGCGCATCGAAATACATCGGAATACTCTAGAATCAAAATACCCTAGATCAAGACACTTTTTTTGTGTGGCTGTGTAATTCGTGTTACCAATGTATATGACCGCTATAGTAGCATCTAAAAGAGAAATCTCTGTAATAAATGAAATATGAATATTAATGAATAATCTAAAGTTTTTAGGTTAGCTGAAAATACTTATTTGGGGGATTTTGCGGTTTCTAAATCCAAATCTTTAGTCAAAATTAAAAAATTAAAAATAGCGGCTCAAAAATGGCCAACGAAAAAATTTTAAATCCGTAAACTTTGAAATCTTTCGATCGCCATTTTGAATTTTTAAATTTAGATTACGCTGTTTTACGAATTCGATTTTAGTTTCCAATAAGTCAAAATGGCGTATCCAATATGGAACAAAAATTTTACTTAACGCAATTGATTTTAATTTTGTCACTAGGTGGTTTTTAAGGTCGCTGATTACGAATACGATGTTTGCTTTTAAAAATTCAAAATGGCTAATATAATATGGGGAAGAAAAATTTAAAAAATTTTCTATCCACGCTTGCTGGTTGTAAGTCCTTTACTGCATGAAAAGTATGGCATTGAGGGCACGAGCAAAGCAGGCGTAAAAGTATTTTTGCGCCCACTTCCCCGACCCCGGGCGAGAATCAGTTACTTTGCGCCCACTTTAAGTGCCCGAAATGACATACTTTTCGTGCAGGTAGGATAAAAAAGTATGTTTTATATCCGACTTTCAAATTTTTTTCGCTTATAACGAATTCTTGAAATAATATAGTTTTCCAGCAAACTGAAAATTTAAGGATATAATTATAAAAATAAAAAAATATTATTATATTTATGTCGTGAAACTGCTCAGTGTGTTAAATTTAATTATTGGTTTTCGTGTTTTATGTTTTTAATATTTTGCAAAAAAATTTGTAAGCTTTTTCTAATATTACAGAAGAAGAAAAAAACATCCTTAAGTCTTAGTCACATTTTTATATACACACAATATAATATGGTCTTAAGTATCATAAGACAAAAGCAGAAATATCGCGCGCGCTTCAGCGCGCGTAGCTCTGCTAGTTATTTTAAATAATACAAAAATAGATTTTTTTCAAAAATTAAAAAATTGATAACATTTTTTTTAGATATTTTTGAAAATCATTGTCTCTGATTTTAGACATTCGTGACTGTAATACAAGTAATACCGTTATACACCGTAATATATTACACTTGAAAGTTAAGGCAAAATTTGAAAAATTTTGAGCGGTCTTGGAACCTTTTTGGTGAAAAATTCGATGACCCGGTAAGAAGCTGAAAATTGAAAATAATTCAAAAGTTGTATTCTTCTTAATAGACGAATTTACCTCGGAGATCTTGAGTGGTAGTAAGTTAATTGAGTGGAATAGAAATTTCTACCGATTTGTTGTACTTTCTCATTCTTTTGAATGCACGTTTCATATTTTTGTAATGTCAATTCAGAATAATAGTTGGTTCCCATGGAATAGAGCTCCGAGGTAAATTCGCTTATTAAGAAGAATGCAAGTTTTCAATTCTTTTTAATTCTCCGCTTCTTACCGGGATCATAAACTAAAGTATCTGGAGATGCTCCTAACCCAGAAAAGTTTGAATTGATCCATAATCCTGTTTTTTTAACCTCATATCCAAAATTCGCAATATAATCTTGCAGAGCTTTACTTTCCCAGTAAGAAGTAAGGAATTGAGAAGAATTGGACATTTTTAACTTTTTACAGAAAATGTTAAATTATTAATTTTTTTGAATTCCGTTTCTGTCCAATTCCTATGTATTCCTTTTTGAGGCAAAGATTTCTTGAAAGTGAATTCCAATCAATTCCGTTTTAATATTTCTTTAATTTTTGAATTTTTGTGAATTCCAAAATACTGTGTGATACTCGGTAAGTTCAATTCCTGTCTATTCCGTTTTAATATTTTGTAATTTTTTAATTCCTTTGAAGTTTGCAACACTTTGAGATAAGTGCTTCTGAAATTCGGTAGTCATAATACAGTCATAATACAGTCATAATACAGCGGACAAGCTGTTTGTCTCCGACAATGAAGCTTGAGGGTTCAAATCTTCGAACCGTCAAATTTTTTTTTCGCTTAAAATATTAAAACGGTATTCAAAAGAATAAACTTAGCTTCTTTTCGGCTTCTCCAAATGAAAATGAAAAGAATTGGTCACAAACGGAATTCAAAAAAATTGAAAATTTCGAATTCTTATTAATTCCTTACTTCTTACTGGGTTAATGTTCTTTTCCGTATTTTAAAGCAGGAACAAAATCGATTGATACTTCTTCCCATAAATCACGTTTTACCAAATTAAATAACTCATTAGAATTTTTTGGTAGAACGTCAGTTTTAACATTGGAAGCAGATATTAGAAGCTTCTTTAAACTTTTCCATTTCTGAGAATCTTGATCCTCAGTTATTTCTTCCGGTCCATTTACATCTGATTCAAGAGCAAACCTAAACTGAGTTACTTGTTCTTGCAAAAATATTCTTCCTTCAACGGTTAATTTATAATCTTGATATGCAGGATCGCAAACGTTCGAGTTACGCGGATCAAATGATTGCTTTGCGAGTACTAAAGATTTGTGATTATACTGCTTCTTTGCAACTTTAGTTGGCACTTTTTTTGCGCCGCTGCTTTCAATAGTATGGTTTGCTGGTAGGTGCTATTTTTTCTTTTTCACAGCATTTCATATAGTCTTGAATAACATAGAGAACTGCTGCGACATGACTGCATCTACTCAAAGCTGATGCTTTACAACAACACTTTCCTTTCATCACTTCTCCATTTTTGCAAAGCATCATATTGATTTTGTATTGGACGATTGATTGAAAAGATGCGACAACAAAAGATTGAACAGAATAATATTCATTTACCACAGAATCCTGCATCTTGGCAACATGCTTGCGAAGGGCATAAGGCATAAAGAGGAGGAAGAAGAGACCTCCTAAATGGACTGAAGGCAAGGGTACCAAAACGGCACCGAAGCCGAGTTCAGTCAAGAAAGGAAGACAAACACAAGAACGAACAATAATGATCGTCAAAGTGGCTGAAGGAACGTCGTTCGCCACAGTGTTGCGGAGGGTTCGGAAAGAGGCTGCACTAGATGCCAGTCAGACAAGAGTTATGGTAGCTTTACCCACTAAAAAGGGAGACCTCCCGAGTCTAAATTTAAAGTAGATTTAAGACCTAATAAGGAGTATTTAGTTTTGCTTTACTACTATTAAAACCTATAAATTCGACTTAAAGTCTTTTAAGTTGTTCTTAGATCGATTTTAGTAATCTTAGGTACTATAACAAAATTCTTTAAAAATCTGTAGGTTCGCCTTAGTACTTATTACATGGATTTTAATACTCTTAGACACCATGAATCCAAATTACAGTTGCTATAGTCCTAGTTAGGGCCTGCCAAGACCGATCTATTTAATGCCACATATACCAAAAATTGAAAGAAGTTCCCATTAACACCTGATAAGACCTTCTTGTTCAACTTTGAAATATTTGTTTGCTTCATGTCGAACTTAGAAATATTTTTTATTTTTTTGTATTTTTAAAGTAGATGCCCAACAGTTCAAATAATTTTAAGAACAAAATTTGTAATACATAAATGTTTTATTTATTAATTTAATTTTATTAATCTAATGTGTCCACTCTCTAAATCTGAATTAGTAGAAAGTTACTAATGAAATGACGAAAAGTCTTCCACCAAATGATTTAGTAATGATTTTACTAACAAATAGTGAAATTTTACTAATTATTAGTAGATTTTACTAATTGCTTAGTAGAATTCTACTAACAATTAGTAAAACTGTTTTATTATTAGTCGATAAAACAATTTCACTAATTCATTTAGTGAAAAAGTGACTTTCAATTAGTGGAATTCTACTAAAACATTAGTAAAATGTTACAAAAAATTAGTAATATTCTACTAATTGAAAAGGGGAAAAGTCTTCCATGAAAACTACTAAAAATTACTAAAATTTTACTATTTCTTAGTAGAATTCTACTAATTAAAAAATAATTCTACTAATTAAGATTTAGAGAGCAAGAACATATTTAGTTTTATGAATTAAAATGTGATATATTGTATCATTTAATGACTAAAATTTAGTATTAAAAAAAATTAAGCTTTTATCTTAATATTGATAATTGACATTAAATTAATAAAAGAATAAATTTCATGTATAAAACATGCTTTGTTAGTAAGGGAAGTGTTCCGGTTGTGGGCACCCTTTTGTTTTTGCCTCATAACATTTGTCCATGTGCATATTATACAAATAGGGTAAGTGTGGGTATTTCTGCGAATTTTTAGTGTAGGTTAAATTTGCGAAGCTCGTCTAAGTTTACGAAAAAATGAAATGCAGTTTTTTCAATTACAAATTAAAGTTCAATTGTTATATTTTCCAAATCATTAAACTCAATAAAATTTCGTTAATTATTTGTATTTAAAAAAGTTAATTAAAAACTAATTGTCAACACATGTATTATTGTTGACGCGCGAGTATTATTGTGTGACATTTATAAAGAAAATACCCATTATTGTGCGAGTATTATTGCAGAAAATCAGGTGTCGTATACCGCGCTGGTTTTCAAAAAACAGGTTATATTTAGTATGCGTTGCGCAGTAAACGTATTTAAAAATCGCAATAATACTAACATGCAGTAAAAATTCAGCTACTAATATAGTTTTAAGTATTATTAATTGAAAATCAATGAAAGATGGGTAAATTAATATATTTTTAAAATAATAAAGTATACTTCTTTCATTAGTAACACTAAAACATGTATACTATAGTGAATATTGGAAATATCAACGGTTTTTAATATGCATTCATGACTGACATATTTGATAATTTCACAGAATTTTGTCATAATATATTTCAAATTTAAATAAATAAATTAATAATTGTCGGAACGTACATTTTTATGAGCTATTCTATCAAGTGAGATTCACAATAATTTTTGTAATTATTTTGAAAAAATTAGGCGTTTATTTCAAAATGAAAATAATAATTTTTTAAAAATCGCAATAATTGTGTCACTCGCAGGAATAACCACACTTACCCTACATGTGTACGAATTTAAAGCTAGAGGTCTAAGGTGACTGTCAGTGAAGGAATTAAATTGATTCCTTTAAATAAAAAAGTTTTATTATAAATTTAGTGAAATGGGAATTTTTTGACAAAAAAAATTTTGTACCCGGTTGTGGACACCCTTGAAAAATCCGCTAAAAATGGAAAAATATTAAAGGAAACCAACACAAATAAAGAAGAAATGAAAGTTTCTTTATTTTAAGAGAATTTGACGGGATAAAGAACAAAAATGATGACACGTTTTCACACTATGCTCATCGCTAAAAAAGCATAATGCTTGCATGTGAAGTAGCTAGTACGCATAACATAACGCACTTCTAATGCACTGAACGACTATATTTATCGCATTTAATGGAGTTTGCGGCTGTCACTTTCCTTGGCAGAAAGTTTAGATAGATGGACAGTAGTCCACATCATTGTCAGATGGTAGAGCCTCCTTAACAGAAAGGTGCCCACAACCAGGAATGACAGTCATTTTTTAAAAAGACCAACACATTTTGTGATGCAGGATTTTGGTTAAACACGAAGGTAAATCACAAAATATAATGACAACACTGCAAAAAAAAATTAAACCCTTTTTTTCTGAACGAATCTACACCCATATGTTGCTCTTCGAAAACAATACAAAATTACTTTTTTATTTATTTAATGAAAATTTTCTTTATTATGCTCACAGCTATTACACAAATGTATATATTTGTTTCGTTCGGTTTCGTTATCAATACGAATAGTCCGTATTGTCAACGAACACGACTTGCAATACTTAGTTCAGTAAAGTCTGCTTGCCGTCGAAGTTTACGTAGGAGTGCCCACAACCGGCGCACTTCCCCTAATATAATAATATTTTATTATTATATTTTGAATGTTTAGATAAAAATTAAGATGTTTACAGGAGATCATAAAAAATTAGATTTTAATGTTTATAATAATATTTAAAATTAATATAATAATATTATATTATGTTTATAATAATATAATATATTTAAATTATAAATATATAGTAAAACTATATTCTTAGAAAAATTATTTTATGTACAGTAAAATATTTTCATTCCTAACCCTCCGTCACACACATGGGAAAAAATTACGACTTTACACACGTTTAGAGGGAATCCCTCACCACATTGTAAAATAAGCAAAATTACAACATAAACAAAGGAATCAACAAAAATTTAGTTTTAACACAAACTTACAAATATGTAGTAAATTATTCTAAATTATAAAATTAATAAAAATAATTTTCGATCTCAAAAATAAAAATTAATTACACGTATGCACATCTTCGAAGGAATTCCACTTGACATTTATAAATAATGTAACATTAACAAATAAGCAAAAAAATCATTAAACAATTCATTTTAATTATATTTATAATATAATTTTGTCATTAACCAACAGTTGAACAAAAGATGTTTTGAAAACTTGATTTTTTTATTTAACGTAACCTCACTTTTTCGAGTTTTTTCTGGCTGTAAAGCTTTATAATTAAATATTAATTATGTTTAAACTAGGCCTGTGCGGTTATTGAATTCTGTAACCGGTTTCCGGTTATTGAAATAACCGGTTATAAACCCGGTTAACCGGTTCCAGATAAATAACCGGTTTTAACCATATAACCTATTAACCGGTTATTCGGTTATTATAAAATAACCGATTAACCGTTTATTCGGTTATTTTAAAATATAAGGTTAACCGTTTTTTTCGGTTTTTTAAAGTAACGAGTTAAACGGTTTTCCGATTATTTTGAAATTATAAGGAAAGAAAAGCATTATTTTTATTTGTGTAGATAAGATTGTTTCTTAAAAATCTAATTTGAAAAACGGAAGGCAAAATTTTCAAATCTAAATTTAAATATTTTAATAGTTTCTTAGATTTTTTAATGTAATTTTTGAAAAATGAATTTTTCTTTAAGGGGACCATACAACACTTTTGCGTGTTTTTTCAACATTTATTTTTTCATAGTAAAATGTATCAAAATGCTCTTTTCTTAAAAAGAATTTCTTAAAATATATATATATCAGTGGCTATGGCCTGAACCACAACCAACATTCTACATCCATTTTTAACCCCATTTTTTTACCGTTTTAGGGGTGGAAAAGGGGTAAAAAAATTTAAACCGCCACCATTTTCTCATTTTTTATTCAAATTCACTCTTTTTTGGTTTACTGACGCAGATTTTAAGAAATTCTTTTGATTTTTTGTTCCCGACATTTTGAAGCAGAGATATCGTGTCAACCAGTTTTTCCCGGACAATCACTTCAGCCACCATTTTGTCGCCATGAAGGGCAGAATAAATAAAAAAATATTTTTTTCTTAATCCTCAATATGTATGTTAATATGTGTGAAAAGAGCCTAGTGTTTCGATACATTTTACTATGAAAAAATAAATGTTGAAAAAAACACGCAAAAGTGGTGTACGGTCCCCTTAAGCACATAGAGTTTAATTGCACACACTAATTTTATGTTTTTTTGAAAATAGAAAATGAATAAACAATCGGTTATTTCAAAATAACCGAAAAAAGGTTAACCGCACAGGCCTACGCGCGCGCGATATTTCTGCTTTTGTCTTCTGATACTTAAGACCATATTACATTGTGTGTATATAAAAATGTGACTAAGACTTAAGAATGTTTTTTTCTTCTTCTGAAATATTAGAAAAAAATTACAAAATTTTTTGCAGAATATTAAAAACATAAAACACGAAAACCAATAATTAAATTTAACACACTGAGCAGTTTCACGACATAAATATAATAATATTTTTTCATTTTTATAATTATTTCCTTAAATTTTCAGTTTGCTGGAAAACTATATTATTTCAAGAATTCGTTATAAGCGAAAAAAATTTGAAAGTCGGATATAAAACATACTTTTTTATCCTACCTGCACGAAAAGTATGTCATTTCGGGCATTTAAAGTGGGCGCAAAGTAACTGATTCTCACCCGGGGTCGGGGAAGCGGGCGCAAAAGTTCTTTTACGCCCGCTTTGCTCGTGCCCTCAATGCCATACTTTTCATGCAGTTAGGACAAAAAATTATGTTCGCAACATGGGCGCAAAGGTGATTACGACAGAGATTTCGAAACCTCGGGGACATTTTCGCACCCTCAGCTTCGCCTCGGGCGCGAAAATGCTCCCTCAGTCCCTTCATCTCGTCATCGTCGCAATCACGTATTTTGCGCCCTTGATAAGATAATAACTATTTTAAACTCGTATAAACTATACTATATTGTAAATATATTGAACAGGTCTTTAAACGTCTGGCAACATTATTTCTTTAAATTTTCAGTTTGCTTGTAAACTGTATTATTTCAAGAATTCGTTATAAGCGAAGAAAATTTGAAAGTCGGTTACAAAACATACTTTTTTAATCTCGTATAAACTATGCTATATTGTATGTAAATATATTGAACAGCTCTTTAAACGTCTGGCAACATTGCACATAATTTTCTACTCAAACCTAAATGTAAACAAGTGATACCAAACATTTGAAACCGAGCAAGTCAAGTCACAAAATAATGGTTTCTGTTTCGATTAGTTTAGTCAAGCGATAGAAAAACTTTTTACAAATTCATTACACATTAGATGAATTATTTTATTGAAGTATACTTCCTTCTTTGTCAAAAGATTGACACCGAGATTTATTGATAGTTATGATATAAGCCGAGGTATAAGCTTAGGGGTCGTCCATAAACCACGAGGACAATTTTTCGAGACGCATGCATATCCCCTAAACGGCAAGTCGTCGAATGATCAAATAGTCGAATGCCAAGTAATCAAATGGATAAAACGTCGAATGCTAAAAACATCGAATGGACAAAACGTCGAATGCTAAAAACATCGAATTGTCAATACGTCGAATGTTCAAAACGTCGAATGTTCAAAACGTCGAATGATAAAAATGTCGAATGCTAAAAACATCGAATCTTCATTTAAATGAATGCTAAAAACATCGAATTCTCAATTCGTCAAATGTTAAAAAACGTCGAATGTTCAAAACGTCGAATGTTCAAAACGTTCAAACCCTTTAATTATTCTAAAATTTACACTTTTTAATTTATAAATATTAACAACAATTAGCTATTAATTTAACCTGAACTAGTAAAATTTTTTTTTTGAGAATTCTGATTTACATTTAAAGCCGTTTAAAATTTCAAAACACTGGTCTACTACTGGTCGCACAAAGCACGCATCGAGGCACCCTACGAGGCACACACCGAGGCATCGTACAAGGCATTCACTAGCAGGGTGCTTCAAACGACATTTGCCTTGTGCCTCGTAAAGCAAGTGAGTGCCGCAGGGTGGCGCGTAGAAGCTTCCGTACGACTTGGCGATTAGGGGATATGCATGCGTCTCAATTTTTCACCAATTTTTGACCCCCCCCATCCAATATAAAACAAAAATTTGTACTTTATGCAATTGACCTTAATTTTGTCACTCGGTGGTTTCTAGGGTCGCTGATTACGAATTTGATGTAAGTTTTAACACTTGCACCGACTCACAACCAGCGAGCGTGGATAGAAAATTTTTTAAATTTCTCTTTCCCATATTATATTAGCCATTTTGAATTTTTGAAAGCAAACATCGTATTCGTAATCAGCGACCTTAAAAACCACCTAGGGACAAAATTAAGATCAATTGCGTTAAGTAAAATTTTTGTTCCATATTAGATACGCCATTTTGACTTATTGGAAACTAAAATCGAATTCGTAAACAGCGTAATCTAAATTTAAAAATTCAAAATGGCGATCAAAAGATTTCAAAGTTTACGGATTTAAAATTTTTTCGTTGGCCATTTTTGAGCCGCTATTTTTAATTTTTTAATTTTGACTAAAGATTTGGATTTAGAAACCGCAAAATCTCCCAAATAAGCATTTTCAGCTACCCCAAAAACTTTAGATTATTCATTGATATTCATATTTCATTTATTACAGAGATTTCCCTTTTAGATGCTACTATAGCGGTCATACACATTGGTGGCACGAATTACACAGCCACACAAAAAAAAATAAAGTGTCTTGATCTGGGGTCGAGACATATGTATTCCGATGTATTTCGATGCGGTGAATCCGAATCCGCCCTCAGAATTTTGCCAATGGGTCGTGGTTTCGCCCTAACCTCAAAAAATACCCTAAAATTGTTAAAATGGTCACTTTTTATTTATCAAAATTGAATCTAACCGCATGTTACTAATTTTCTAAAATCCCTTAATTTAAATAAACTATTCTATAAGCTTTTCAATTGAAAAAATTCGGGGTCGCTGATGACGAATCCCATGTCGGTTTTTAAAAATTCAAAATGGCGGATCCAATATGGCGGTCTTTATTATTTTAACGATTATTTAAAATTTATTACTCGCAGAATTTTTCGGGACCTTTGATAACGAATCGTATATCAATTTTTATAATCTTAAAGTCTTACGAATTGTTAGAAAAAATTGTTAGAGAACAATTCGAAAGACTTTAAGATTATAAAAATTGATATACGATTCGTTATCAAAGGTCCCGAAAAATTTCGCGAGTAAGGGAAGTGTGCCGGTTGTGGGCACCCTTTTGTTTTTGCCTCATAACATTTGTCCATGTGCATATTATAAAAATATATGTGTACGAATTTAAAGCTAGAGGTCTAAGGTGATTGACAGTGAAGTAATTAAATTGAGGCCTTGGATCTAATAACTCGCCCGACTCTCGGAGGAACGCGCAACTGCCAGTCAGTGAGCAGTGAGCGCCTCTGGGCCACTCACTGCTACCCGACTGGTATTAGCGCGTGCCTTCGAGCGTCAGGCGAGTTATTGGATCTAAGGCCTCAATTGATTTCTTTAAATAAAAAAGTTTTATTAGAAATTTAGTGAAATGCAAATTTTTTGACAAAAAAAATTTTTGTACCTGGTTGTAGGCACCCTTGAAAAATCCGCTAAAAATGGAAAAATATTAAAGGAAACCAACACAAATAAAGAAGAAATAAAAGTTTATTTATTTTAAGAGACTTCGCCGGCATAAAGAACAAAAATGATGACACGTTTTCACGCTATGCTCATCTCTAACAGAAGCATAATTCTAGCATGTGAAGTAGCTGGCCCGCATATCATAACGCACTTCTAATGCACTTAACGCCTATATTCATCGCATTTAATGGAGTTTGCGGCTGTCAATTTCCTTGGCAGAAAGATTAGATAGATACCCAGTAAAAAAAGAAGTATTGAGTGAAGCGTTTAGGAATTGAGTGAAGCTCTGAGCCAATACGGATTCGAGTAAAAACCGTATTGGGACGTTTGACTCAATCTTTTTTTCATCCGCCGAATACGGTCTTATTTTAGCATTAAAATTAAAATCACATGAGCAGAGTACACATTATAAATTGAAAGCACAATTGTCCTGGAATGTAAAAATGCCGATTTAGATAAGAAACTGTGAATATTTTTTATTTTTTGTTAAAAATTGGTAAAAGCAAATTTTGACAAGCGCGACTGATTTTACCATGTGAATAAATGAAGTGGCAAGTTTAAATGGACTAAAAGAAATCTTCGTTACCAACAGAAAGTTCCTAGAGAATTGTGGTAAATTCAACAAAACAATGAAATTTCATTGTTTCTAGGAACTTTCTGTCGGTAACAGAAGATTTCTTTTAGTCCATTTAAACTTGCCACTTCATTTATTCACATGGTAAAATCAGTCGCGCTTGTCAAAATTTGCTTTTACCAATTTTTAACAAAAAATAAAAAATATTCACAGTTTCTTATCTAAATCGGCATTTTTACATTCCAGGACAATTGTGCTTTCAATTTATAATGTGTACTCTGCTCATGTGATTTTAATTTTAATGCTAAAATAAGACCGTATTCGGCGGATGAAAAAAAGATTGAGTCAAACGTCCCAATACGGTTTTTACTCGAATCCGTATTGGCTCAGAGCTTCACTCAATTCCTAAACGCTCCACTCAATACTTCTTTTTTTACTGGGTAAGACAGTACTCCACATTATTGTCAGATGGTAGAGCCTCCTTAACATAAAGGTGCCCACAGCCGGGAATGACAGTCATTTTTTAAAAAGACCAACACATTTTTTGATGCAGGATTTTGGTTAAACACGAAAATAAATCACAAAATATAATAACACTGCAAAAAAAAATTAAACCCTTTTTTCTGAACGAATCTACACCCATATATTGCTCTTCGAAAACAATACAAAATTACTTTTTTATTTATTTAATGCAAATTTTCTTTATTATGCTCACAGCTATTACACAAATGCATACATTTGTTTCGTTATCAATACGAAAAGTCCGTATTGTCAACGAACACGACTTGCAATACTTAGATTAGTAAAGTCTGCTTGCCGTCGAAGTTTACGTAGGGGTGCCCTAACCGGAGCGTGCCCACAACCGGCGCACTTTCCCTAATAAATTTAAAATAATCGTTAAAATAATAAAGACCGCCATATTGGATCCGCTATTTTGAATTTTTAAAAACCGTCATGGGATTCGTCATCAGCGACCTTGAAAACCCCCGAATAACGATTTTCAAGTCAATCCAACCAAATTTTAATTATATTGTTCGCCATATTGGATCCGCCATTTTGAATTTTAATAAAGTAACACCGGATTCGTAATTAGCAATTATAAAAACACCTAAGTTGTAACTTTCATGAGCTTACATAATTTTTATTGTGCTGTGTATGGTATAATTTGTTTGCTTGGAATCTGAGATGTGTTTTTGAGGTTAGGTTCGATAGATTTAATGTCTTATAGGAATTTTAAATTGAAAAGCTTATAGAATAGTTTATTTAAATTAAGGGATTTTAGAAAATTAGTAACATGCGGTTAGATTCAATTTTGATAAATAAAAAGTGACCATTTTAACAATTTTAGGGTATTTTTTGAGGTTAGGGCGAAACCACGACCCATTGGCAAAATTCTGAGGGCGGATTCGGATTCACCGCATCGAAATACATCGGAATACATATGTCTCGACCCCAGATCAAGACACTTTATTTTTTTTTGTGTAGCTGTGTTATTCTTGCCTCTATAGACGTCATACACTGGGAAGAGGTTAAAGGGTAAAAAAATTATTAAACTTAAAAAAATGAAATTTTTTTGCGTTTTTGAAATTATAACCGCTATATTTAATTTTTGGGTTAAAAGAAAATTTTTTTTACACTGGAATCGAAAAGAGCACACTCAATATAATAAAATATAATAAAATATGATAAAATATGATCCTTTTTATTCAGAAAAGTATAGGTTGAAATTGCGTAAAAAATTTTCCTTTTTCAGGCGTTAATGAGTTAACGTTATAGTGTTATAAACACTATAATTTGATTAAAATCTTTATTTTTTTATAATTATTATAATATTACATTAACACTATAGTCAGGGAAATGTTAGGAAAATTTTTTTTTGAATCATTTTTTAAGACATAATTTAATTTTTAAAATATATCTATAATAAAAATCTTTTTGAATAATTGAAGTTTTGTAAAATTTAATTAAAAAATAATTAATTTATTTGAAGTATTTTGTTACAATTTTTGTAAATCAGTTTTTGAAGAATAAAAAATCTTTAAAGGCAAAATTAAAAATAAAAATTAATGAAAAATGGCTTCTAATTTTTTAAATTTCAATATTTTCAGTGTTTTCAATTACATATATTTGCAAAAATCTAAATACATACAAAAATATTAATTCAGAATTATTTTTAACATTTTGAAAAAAACTTTAGTATTCAAGATTTTTAATTAAAATTCATCAAAAAATTAATTAATTTTTTAAAAATTTTTTTTAGTTTAAACACGTGGCATTAAATATTATAAGGAACAGTGAAATTTTAAGAGAATAAATGAGAGATTGTTTTCTGACTTTAATTTCTTAACTAAAAATAAAAAAAAATTGGACAAGTGCGAGTTGTACTCGCACTGCAATGGCGGGTTCCGTACACAAATATTTAACAACATTTATCGGTTATTGGTAGAATTAAAATAAACAATTAAAAAAATATATTAAAATCATTTGATAAAAAAAATAACTAAAAAAATTAAAGTATTGTATATCTAATATTGTAAACAATAAGCAGAGGAACTATAATAAATTTTGAAAATTTTGTTCCTCTGCTTATTATTGTTTACAATATTAGACATACAATACTTTAATTTTTTTAGTTATTTTTTTTATCAAATGATTTTAATATATTTTTTTAATTGTTTATTTTAATTCTACCAATAACCGATAAATGTTGTTAAATATTTGTGTACGGAACCCGCCATTGCAGTGCGAGTACAACTCGCACTTGTCCAATTTTTTTTATTTTTAGTTAAGAAATTAAAGTCAGAAAACAATCTCTCATTTATTCTTTTAAAATTTCACTGTTCCTTATAATATTTAATGCCACGTGTTTAAACTAAAAAAAATTAAAAAAAATTTTTTTTGATTTTTTTTTAAAAAGTTTTTTAAATAAATTTTTTATCTTCAGACTGTTATAATACTCCAGGTTTCAGCTCATTAGGTCAAATAATGTAAAAGTTAGGGAAAAAAAATTTTTTTTTAATTTCTTAGTTTTTCCTTGACAACGCTATGGCCATCATTACATATCAAGTTCTCTATATTTTTCCTGTAATATTCGAGTAAAAATACACCAGCATACAAAAGTTCAGCTCTCCATGTCGAATAGTTTAGAAGTTAAGGGGGGGGGGAATGGTCACTTTTTATGCATTTTTGGCCAAAAATCTTGTTATTTCCTTGACAACGCTATGCCCATCACGTCCAATCACATTCGCTATATTTTTCCTGTAATCTATGAGTGAAAATACATATCCGGACCAAATTTGAGCTCTTTAGGTCAAATAGTTTAGCCGCTAGGGGGTGGGACACGATTTTGCTACGGACGCAAGAGTCTTACCAATAGGGTTCCGCCGTTACACCGTAGGTGTACGGAACCTTAAAAATGATCAAATTTTTCGAGAATTTTAATTATTAACAGGACCATAATTTGTCAAAACAAAAATTTCAATAAGTCCAAAAAGTAAATATTCAAAAAATTTTATTTACATTGTTCGAAGATAATTAAATCTTAAATAATTATTATAAAACAATTATACGAATTAGTTTTAAAAACAAATTTAATGCAATTTTTTGTTCAAAAATAAGCTTTATTACTTTTTAAAATGCAGGTGTAACATAAAAGAAAATACTTACATATTTTTCAAATGTGCATTGTCCACGTGGACAAGTGTAAAGGGGAGAGGGGTTTTCCAAATGTTCACGATTGTCTACAACTGGAGGCGGGGGGGGGGGGGTAAAAAATTAGTGAAAAATTGTTCATTTGGTTTATGGAATACCGATAAAATTTAAACCCCTCACTCTTACCTCGTTCTCGATCTCCCTCTCTTTCACTCCTTAATCTATCTGTGAGTGAGAATAGAAAAATAATTAGCCAATAAGGAAATAAGACGCCCTTTTCGTATTTTGGCTTGAAAGTGAAATTTCCCACTTTTCCTTCCCCTACCAATTTCTGTTCCTCTCTTTCTACCAAACACGGAAAATGGAGAAAACATTATGCTCTTCTGTAAACCAAAGAAATAGGCGTTACTATTCTACCTATTCGTCTTTCTTTCCTTCCTACGGTAAACTAAAAGAAGTGACAATACCTCCCTCACTTTCTCTTTATCATGCTTTCTCTCTCATACTGTGACAGACAGAATTGACTTGAAGATTAATATAGTTAATTTTAAAATTATTTTTAACATTTTGGAGAAAACATTTATTTTCAAAATTTTTAATTAAAATTTATCAAATAATTAATTAGTTTATTGAAATTATACAATAAATCTATTAAGAAATTCAATCCTATTTTCAAAAAATTGCTTTAAATTTTTTTTATAAACTAATTCGTATAATTGTTTTATAATGGTTATTTAAGATTTAATTATCTTCAATAATAGTTTAAAATTGGCATTTGTATAGGACATGAAATGTATATACAACATTTACGTTTCGAAACCGGTAACGGTCTCCTCATCAGAATTTATTTAAAAATCTATAAAAATACAAATTCTTAATATTACTTATATACTCTAATTTTTTAATTTTTATTTTTTTTTAAAAATCCAATATTATTACATATTATAAAATATGACATAATTTAAATTCGGGTATGGATGTGAATAAATCCACATGCAAAAAGTAATCTAATTGTTGTTTTACATATTGGTCATAACTATAACCAGATGTTATAGTTGTTATATTTGTATGTTATATTCTATTAATTATCTTCGAACAATGTAAATAAAAATTTTTGAATATTTACTTTTTGGACTTATTGAAATTTTTGACAAATTATGGTCCTGTTAATAATTAAAATTCTCAAAAAATTTGATCATTTTTATTAATATTTTTTACTAATTCTATTATTTTTAAAAGATTTTTACAAATTTTAATTGTTTTTGAAGATAATTGAATCTTAAATAATCATTATAAAACAATTATACTAATTACTTTTTAAAAATATTTTAAGGGGTTACACCACTGTAAATGACTCAAAAACAACGTTTTTTCAGGAATTTTTTTTGAATGGAAGGAAATGACATATAGTTATAATGTTTTAAGTAGTTATTAACTTATATATTCAACTTAAAAATTACAAATTTTAATTAATAAATATTCCAAAATGTCCGCACTGGAGCCATTTTTGTAATGCATGTTTTATGTAAGTTAAAATTCTTCTCCGGTAAAAAAGCTTGAAATTTCAATGAAATCGATTTCAGACATATGTATAAATCCTTTTTTTCCTTATTCTAGAAGGTTCAAAAATTTTTTTAAGCTAATAAAAAAATAAAAAAATTTTTTTAATGTCTACAGTGGTGTAACCCCTTAATGTCATTTTTCGAAAATAATTGAATTATTTAAAAGAGTTTTTGTATAATTTAAGAAAGTAATTAATTTTTTGATGAATTTCAATTAAAAATCTTGAATATAATTGTTTTTTTCAAAATGTTAAAAATAATTCTGAAATATTATTCTTATATGTATATTAATTTTTGAAAATATATGTAATTGAAAACACTGAAAATATTGAATTTAAAAAAATTAGAATTTCGTTCAACCCAAAAATTAAATATAGCGGTTATAATTTCAAAAATACAAAAAAATTTCATTTTTTTAAGTTTGATAATTTTTTTACGCTTTAACCCCTTCCCAGTGTATGACGTCTATAGGGGCAAAAATAATTCGTGCCACCAATGTGTATGACCGCTATAGTGGCATCTAAAAGGAAAATCTCGGTAATAAATGAAATATGAATATTAATTAATATTCTAAAGTTTTGGGGTTGCTTAAAATGCTGATTCGGGGGATTTTGAGGTTTCTAAATCCAAATCTTTAGTCAAAATTAAAAAATTTAAAATAGCGGCTCCAAAATAGCCAACGAAAAAATTTAAAGTCAGTAAACTTTGAAATTTGTCGATCGCCATTTTGAATTTTTAAATTCTGATTACGCTTATTACGAATTCGATTTTAGTTTCCAATAAGTCAAAATGGCGGATCCAATATGGAACAAAATTTTTACTTTATGCAATTGATATTAATTTTGTCACTCGGTGGTTTTTGAGGTCGCTGATTATGAATACGATGTTTGTTTTCAAAAATTCAAAGTGGCTAATATAATATGGGGAAGAGAAATTTAAAAAAATTTCTATCCACGCTCGCTGGTTGTGAGTCGGTGCAAGTGCTAAAACAGAAGTCAATTGTCAGTGAGCGCTCCTAGGACATTTACACCTACCTGACTGGTATTAGAACTCCCGAGTAACAAAATTAAGGTCAATTGCATAAATTAAAAAGAAAATTCCGCCATTTTAAATTTATGAAAACTTACATCAAATTCGTAATCAGCGACCCTAAAAACCACCGAGTGACAAAATTAAGGTCAATTGCATAAAGTAAAAATTTTTGTTCCATATTGGATGAGGGGTGATCAAAGATGGGTGAAAAATTGTCCTCGTGGTTTATGGACGACCCCTTAGCTTATACCGCAGCTTATATCATGACTATCAATAAATCTCGGTGTCAATCTTTTGACAAAGAAGAAAGAATACTTTAATAAAATAATTCTTCTAATGTGTAATGAATTTATATAAAGTTTTTATATCGCTTGTCTAAACTAATCGAAACAGAAACCATTATTTTGTGATTTGACTTGCTTGGTTGTAAATGTTTGGTATCACTTGTTTACATTTAGTTTTGAGTAGAAAATTATGTGCAATGTTGCCAGACGTTTAAAGAGCTGTTCAATATATTTACATACAATATAGCATAGTTTATACGAGTTTAAAAAAGTATGTTTTGTAACCGACTTTCAAATTTTCTTCGCTTATAACGAATTCTTGAAATAATACAGTTTACAAGCAAACTGAAAATTTAAAGAAATAATTATAATTAAATAAAAAAATATTGTTAAATTTATTTTTTGGTTTTCGTGTTATATGTTTTTTAATATTCTTCAAAAAAATTTGTAATCTTTTCTAATATTTCCACAGAAGAAAAAAACATCTTAAAGTCTTAGTCACACTTTTATATACAAACAATGAAATAAGAGGTCTTAAGTATCATAAGACAAAAGCAGAATTATCGCGCGCGCTTTAGCGCGTGTAGCTCTGCTAGTTAATTTAAAAGGGCCGAACTTTACTCAGGTTTCCACTTGTGGAAACTTCAGAGTCGTGTGTTTGTCGAATTATATGTAATGGTTATATTAAATGAAGTTTTAAAAATTAAATAAATTAGCCAATTGTATAGTGAAATATTGTGTTTCATTATTTATTTGTATTATGAATGATTGTTTGGATGAGTCATTAGTAAGTCATTGTGTCCAACATTTTGATGTTTTGTATCCATCGGTTGGTCTGTAGCAAAATCTCCTTTGCGATATTTCTTTTTGTTTTTGGTGTATCATTGAACGGTCGATAGAATTAATTTCAATATTAAAAGACCGGATAAAAAGAAAACCACCAATTCACTAATTCAATTAAAGGGTAGGGAAAAAGTATTAAAATTGTGAGTATTTTAGTTCAATTGGTTCAGGCTTCAGGATTCATGTTTTTTATTAAATAATTTGTTTATTTTTAAATTTGCAATATTTTTGGCTACCCACTTTGAAAAAACGATTCCTGAGGCATAAGAAATATCTATTGGTAAATTTTTTAAATTGCGTTTTAAAGTTTAGAAATTTCGTATGAAATTTGGTACAGTACTTCATTACTGGGAGCTTTTTTTGAAAACGAAAAAAGTACTAATTTTACAATAACAAATTTGCCGATGTTTTAAAAAGAAAATGGTTTTTTTGGCTTCAAAGTGCTGCATAAAAATGAAAAATAAAAAATAATTATCCTCCCAGTATTACCCTTAGAAATGTTTCCTTTAACAAATGTATTTCGATTTTTTTGTTTTAAATGGTTCTGTTGCGAGATACAGCGTACATCCTGAATTTCTTCCACTGTTTTAGGCTGACACCATAATTTCAAAAAAATTTACTAAATATTATATAATATTTAATTTTATAACTAACAGAGACCGAACTTACTGTATTGAAAATCTTTAGAGAAGACTGTATTCTATAAAATAATTATTTAAAATTATAGTGCAAAATAAGTTTGCAATTATTGCTCTAAGGACTGCAAATATCGAATAATAGTTGTAATAATCTATTAGTTAATAAGTAAGAATAAAAACTTTTTATTTTTAATAACATATTTATTCTAGATATAATTATAATCAGAATTTTAGGTTTTATATTTGACAAGATTGTTGTAAACAACTAAGTTTTTTTTAAATTGAAAGATTTAATAAACGTGCTTTATTTAAAATTGGTTTTTGCAGTAGTATTAATAAACATTAATATAGAATTCTTCTTTCTTATTAATTATATACAAGAAAACATTTATTAAATATTTATTTCACAACAAATTCATTATATAACGTAAATTTATTTATAAGGCTAAGAAAATGCTGACATGATTTCTGCAGCTTAACTTGTTGACAGACGCTCAGATCTGAAAAAATTTCAAAAATATCTTGTAATTTATTGTTAATATAAATTTTAGGCACAATATTCAAAATAGATACATAAAAGATAATCAGTTTGTTTTATGTAAGGAATCAAATTTTATTTTACATCAGTTTTCATTTGAAAAAAGAAATACAACAAAATTTTTCAGAAACTAATTTTCTCTGGGTATCTCTAGAAATCATTGTCTCTATTGTGATTTTAATGATATAAATGAATCTATCAAATTTAATTGCTAAAACGTTTTCAATTTATTCTGTTTAAAAGAAAGTGCCTTCTACACCAAAACAAACATACGTACATTCAAAGATTTCAATGGTAATCATCCCGAGCTCCGCAGCATATTGAAAAAAATAAAAAAGAGAAAATACGTATCTCATGTTTTTAGACATTGAATAAAATTTATAAGTAAACTTGTTTATTTGTTTATTTGAATAATTAAAAATTAAGGTTTGAAAGTAATTTTGTCTTTGGTAGAATGTATTAAAATAATATATGAATATTTCAAACAAGAGAAAAACTATAAGAAAAGGGTGTGGTTCAGAAAAAGATTCTCACTCGAAAGCTACAAATCATGTATTTCAGACCATTCTAGCAGCAGCTGCTAAAATGTAATATTAATTTTGTTTGGAGTGAAAAAGCCTAAATAAATTAACGCTGTTATATACAGATAAAAAACTGTTTATTTACATAAAATTTTTAAATAGGAAAATCTATTTATATTTTAAAAATGTAAACGTACATATTAATATATAGTAATTTGCATTTTTTCAGTTTACATTAAAGTTAATATTTCGAAGTTTTCAACACAAGTTCAGTTTTCGATAAAAAGCTATTAAAGGGGACCTTCTGGTGCAGAATTTGTAAAAAATACACTTTTTAAAAGTTTTACTTTACCTGTTTTACATAGATTAAAAATCAAAACGGATTTCTCTACATGAGGTTTTTTTCCCAGAAAAGAAACCTTAAAAACTATTTTTGTAATGTTTTACAATTTTTTATACACATTTTTTTCAGAAAATCGAAAAAATGCTGTATTTCTGGGTCAATGTGAAATTTTAGAGGTTTGTTGTCTAGTTTTTTAAATAAAGATTGGAATGGTTTTTTTTACCCAGAAAGTTCCCTTGAAACATGTGAATGTTTTTGAAATGTTTTTACGAAGGCCACTAAAAGATAATTTTATTTTTCATGTAAATGGTAAGTATTACTGCATAACGCAAAATTATAAATTTAATACATGTACCGTCGTTTTTCAATTATCTCAATGCTTTTCAAAAGTAGAAAAGAGAATCGTGCGGTGATTTGATGATACATTGATGCATATCAAAACAATTTTACTTACTCAAGGCCCAAGGCCCAATTGATACCACGTACTAGGAACAAAATTAATGGCTGCCATGCAACCAACCACCTGATCCAATCTAATAACTGGCCATAAAGAACGTGTGGTCGTTCCCATCTGTATATTTTTATTAAGAAAATACAATTGAAAGTGCATGGAAAGTAAAATAAACTTAATAGTTCTAGTGACATGACAAAGAATAAAGAAGAGATTTTGTTTATCAATAGTGGATGTTTATAATGATATTTTTTTTATTGTTTATACTCCTGCCCTATTGGCCTTACGCACTTCGACAAGAGTCCCCGAGAAATACTTTTTGGATTAAGCATAACCATTCTACTTAGAAATTTTCTATATATTAACCTAATTTGCGTCTACAGCCGACTTTATTAGGAGTACTCGCATACGCCTGGACCACCCGTCAATGGGTTTTCTCGTCAGAGAAGAGGGAAACTGTAGAAAACCTCTCCTGAGTACAACCGGTTTATCGACAGTCGAGTTCTAATGGTGTGTACCGGACAATAATCGACGGTGCACATCATTATACCTCGACGTCAAACCTCCCGCTCAGATTGTCTCACGTGCCGGAAAAATACCAAGCGAAATGGGCGCGAACCAAGGGTACTTATACCCTCGGTCCTTAAACGACCGCCAAGCGAGGCATCTATCCGACTGAGCTAATCAAAAACGGTACAAAATTGTTTAATTTAATGCATTTGTCCGAAAACATGCTCTGACATTTATAATGATATCTCGCGAACCAAATAAGATTTTTTAACTTTTTTTTTTAAATTAATCAAATTAATCAAATCAATTTTTTAAAAGGATACGGATTGCAAAACATTTTCTTGAGATCAACTTTTTCTTTGCAGTAAGGACAAATTTGTTTCTTTCCTACAATGCACCAACCTCGGATGCAAAACTCGTGAAATTCGTGTTCACAACTAAGTTTATAAGTGTTTTCTATAACTCCTTCTTCGTTTTCAGAAACTAGAAGTTTGTTTCCACACACAGCACACACATGTTTGTCTAACGTTCTAGTTGGCATTTTTCCTGGTGTATAATACTGAAAAATATAGTACAAAATGTTAATTTTTTAAATTAATCAAGTAAAAATAAAAGGGAAGAACTCTTTATGCTTTTAAGATTTCCACTATTTCTATCATAAAATAGTTATTTTCGATTAAATAACGTTTCGTTAAAATGACAGTTCGGTAAAATGACACTTTGGCCAAATGACAGTCAGGCGCAGATCCACGGTGGGGCGAAAGGGGCGATCGCTTCCCCCAACACACTTGCTTACAGTGTAATGTTAGCTATTAATATATCTTACCTTTATTAGTATAAGGTTTTAATTTACGAATCGCCCCCCCCCCCAAAATTTGCTTCTGGATCCGCGCCTGATGAAAGTTGGGGAATAATCATACGCCTCAGAAAGTATATTTTGTAACAAAGTAGAATAAAAAATAACAAATATACGTTCTGCAAAAATTCGAATGAGGGTATTTACAAATTTTGTTATTTGGAAACAATCATGGGAGTCGAAAAGAGACATTCAGCTCTCAAAAGGAGTATTTCTATTGCCGCTACAATCCACATAAACGCTCAGCAAGTGATTGCACGCTGGGCAGTCACTCAAAATATGGAATAAGTTCTCGTTTTCCAGTTAGCACGATTCACAAAAGGATTCCTTATTGAATAATATTTTCTTATTCATCAAAGTAAACTCTACAAAGATATTTATTTAGTAGTCTGAGTTGAGCAAGAATTTTTTTGTATCTTGAAGGCATATTTAGGGAAAGGTAGTTTCGCGAATCTCCCGGGGTAATAACAACTATAAATAATTAACAAATAACATAACAAATTATAATTATAAATAACAAATTAAAAATTGATAATTAACAAAAATGTAATAAAAAATAACACGTGTAATGAAAGATAGAACAGGATCCACGTGCGATCTAATGGATGAGTCAAACAAGTGTTCATACAAACAATGGTTTTTGGAAAATACATGGCTTAGGAGACAATTTTGTAGTATAACATCGCTGTGAATATAGCGATTAATTATAATTAAATTAATTAATTAAAAATGACTACAAAGATTTAAATACATTCACCAAGTTGACGGAAGAAATAGTTTGTTTTTAACGTGCCTCTTGTAGCAATGTGTGCACATACTACTCACATTCTCCCAAAGTCTACGTTTTGTAAACTTTGGAAAATTGAGAGTTCTAATTTGAAGTTGAGAGATTACACACTAACTTACCCCTATATGAGATGCCATTTTATCAGCACATATTTCAGCAACATCTCTTCCCAATACTCCAAAATATAGTCCATAAAATAAACACAGTAAAGCAAAATCCATCCAAACTTGTGGTTTCATGTTGAAAATATAATTTAAACCAAAGAAAGCTGCAAGCATTGCAAAATAACCAACGATACCGAAACCGTAACTAAGTTTGTATATAAAATAGAACCACTTGTAAACTAATCTGAAAAATGATTAATAGTTATACAAACATAAATATGTTGCAATCAGTAATTATGAATAGATAATTAAGCAAAGTAATGAAATATATTAAACCTTGGAGTGTTCCCCTGCAATGGATGCTGTAAAGCTTTCCTCATAATAAGACCAGTTATGCACGAAAATACTAGCCATACAAAAATGAACCTCCACCAAAGATTTTGTATACAAATTCCTAATGGTATAATCCACATGGCTACTAATGTAACTAACTAAAATAACAAATAAGTGTTAATTTCATTAATCTAAATTTTAAATATAAGGTGATTTGATAAATAAGTTGTTATTAATAAGCACCTGATATGATCTGCAGTGCCTTTTCTTCCATTCAACTAGTGCAATTTGGGCTACTATTAAAGTTACCAATAATATAAATAACATCTCTGCATGCATTGCTTCGTGACCTCGATGCAATTCGTGCATCTTTATATGTTCCAGTCTATAAAAATAAACGTGTATTACATACAAATTTAATATTCAGGTATGTAAATATAATTTAATTACATATCGGTCTTTATTTATATAATATGTGAAATGATAAATGGATTATCATATTTTACACAATTAAAAGTTTCCAATCATATTGATAGTAATTTTTAAAATTCAGCATTCAAGCTATTTAGAAATAGTCGTTATATTGCAGCTGAAAATTTTCTACCACTAATACAATTCGGCTTTGCACCCCATCTCCTTTTCTACTAAGCCACTTACATTTTTCTCATACCCAACTGACTTGCAAATTTATCGCAAGCTTGCAACTCCGGATCTTAAAAAGGCACATATTTTTTTTTAAAGTCAATGTTACATGTGCCCTCTTAAAATCTGGAGCCTCAATTGGATAGTCTCTAAAAACAAATGGAAAAAGAGGTGAGTACATATTTTTAACTTTAAGGATGTTGGAGCAAGAAAGGTATTTAAAAATGATGGTCACAAGTTATACTTTTTTTAAACGAATGTTTACCGTTTGGGAAACATTGATCGTAACTTGAAAAGAATAACTAATTTTGAAAATTCATCGAAATTTCTTGAAACTTGTTTCTTGGTGGTTTTTATGATCGCTGATTACGAATTTAGCATTGAAACTTTAAAATTCAAAATGGCGGATCCAATGTGGCGACCAATTTTTACAAAAATCATCTAATTCGCTTGAATCTTGTCTCAATTCCAAAAAAAAAATTTTCTAAAATATTATGGGGATTTCGAGTAACAAAGTTGCCAAGATATCAATCTTTGCTATTTAGTAAATTAAAGTTAATAACATTTCGTTAAAACATTAAAAAACGCATTTGTAAATTACCTACTTCCAATACAAAGGGGTTCTGCCAAATAGATTTTTCAATAGATTTACATAATAATATCAATGACACAAAATAAAATTATAAATTAGGTTATCTGGATATTTTAATGTATACAATTATATTAATATTCGGAAAAAATATAAATAAATATATTAAACAAATTTTAGTGTAGAAATCTTTATTCATTACAAAATTTTTATAACATACCTTGTCAAAACTTACATTATTTATAGTTATAACTGAATTATAAATTTCTAGAAAATTGGAATGGTTTTTGATTAATGCTGACAGAAGATGTAAACTTGAGTTACTAAATCCAAGGCCATCACGCAGGTATCTAAAATAAAAATCATACATTTAGAATCGTAGCATTTATTTGTAAATGATCAATTGTTACAGTAAATAATTTAAACTAGTAGAAAAAACAAATCTTTTAGTAAAACACACGTAAAGTGGTATAGAGAAAATTCTCAACAAAGTGCGGATACGGATTCTATGAATCTATTGCTAGCAACTAGTGAGTTTCTATAAGCTATAGAAAATTTTATTTACTTTATGTTGTGCCACTTCTTTAAAGTAATTATATGTTCAGGTCGATTCTATCACTGAATCGCATTAATAGGTAAAAAAAATTGTTGAAATGAATGCTCAGTCCGACTGAATGTAAATGAGAATTTATTTTTACGCTTTATAAACGTATTCGTCACATAAACTCAAACTTACAAAAAACAATAATTTCTACAATATACTGACAGAAATGTTCTTACCATACGTTCCAAAACTTTAAAAATCACTCTGCTTTCTTATCTGTTGCCGTCAAAACCAAAAATTCAGACATTTCAGGCATACAAAATTATTACTACATTCACTTTAACGAAAAGATATATTTATAATTTATCTATTTTGATTTACCTTGGCAGATCCCTTTTAGAACAACTTTATTTCCTGCTTTGCTAATTTTTTGGTAATTGATTTTTTAAAGAACTATTTTGTTAATTGATTTTTAAAGTTTTTCTTATGTCTATAGTTTATGTTTCGATGGGCTGTAATATAGCAATAGCATACATCTCTTCGTGCCGCTACGGAGCGAACCGTTTATACCTTGCTGCACGATTCCAACTTCTCAGTTCGTGACCAGACATGCTTCGAGGAGCTTCTCTGGAAGGAAGACTACGAACTCACTTCTCGAAATACATCGAGACATTCACTCAAGTTGATACTGATCAGACGGATATTTCCTAACATCCTTGCTCTGCATCCTAGGTGTATAAAGGTGCTACTCTTACACCAGAGTCTATGCCACAGAGATAAATTCTTATCTCAGGGTACTACCTGGATAAGAAATCGCCGTTGTGTTTCCTTATTTAACGAACAACGAATCATCAAATGTTAATAACTCACGTTCATGATTATTTTATTTGTCATTTTGCAAATGCTCATTTACTTGTGTTACGGAATTATATTGTTAATGAGTATTATTTCTTGATTATATTCTCGATCATTATTATTTTATCATCGTTGTACTTTATTTGTTGTTATTATTTTTCTGTAATATTATTGTTAATTCTAAATATTTATTAGCTTGTATTGTATTATTATAATCTACATTTCTTTCGAAGGTTTAATTCTCTTCTTTTTACTGACTACAACTCTTCTCAAAATCACAGATACAACGTTATAGTCTTTGAATAATAGTAAGCTCGATAGATGGCGCTTAGCGTCATTAATCCTAAACCGCACACTTACAAAACCATCCTTAAACCGCACACTGGGTGTGCGACACCCGGGGTCTTTTAAGTTTGTTCTCTAAACTGGAATAGGATATTATCTTTTGGAAAAATTATCTTAGATAGCTCAGTACATCTATTTTGAAGGAAAATAGGTTTCATAATGATTTATTTAATTTTAATAATTAAAAAAGAGTTTTTTAAAACTACTGAAATTACCTTAAACCAAAAACTAGGTGTCAAACAAGCACACATTTTTTGCCGTCAACTTCATAAAGTTACCAAATACACAAAGACACTTGGCAGACTAATGTCACTCACGAAACATAAAGTTAAGTACAAAATGTACTGTCCAATATCAACACATGTTCAATTTTTACGAATTTAAACGAAATATTAGAGTAAAAAGCTAGAATATGGGTGTCGCACACCCAGGGTGCGGTTAAAAGGTTAACTATTGATAATTAATTATTTAATTAATACTTAAGGAAACCCTGACTTCATCCAGCGAGCGAATTCCTAGCACATAAAAAAGCATATCATTACATTTGTAAAAAGGATAGATATGCTGTTGAGACATAAATAAAAATTCTTATTTACATTAACTCGGAGTGATCGTTCATTTCAACAGTTTTTATCCTAATTGTGTAATGGTTTAAATTTAGTTAACATTAGCATTGTGCTGCACGAAATACGTCGAATTTGGAACAAGTCCAAAAGATGTGATCAAAATCTTGTTCAATATTGAGACAATATTGGCAATTGAATTATTAATTTTTTCTACCTATACTATTAATACATGAGAGTATAGATCGGCTGGCGTGATATAAAGTGAAACAGTTCTTAATCTATTACTTGTGAAGTTCACAAATCAAGACTTCCTTCCAGGTTAATAGAAATATTCTATACATTTAATTCTCTTTTTACGTACACCTTTAAATACGAATTTGCTCAAATGATACAGAAAAAGGTAGAAAATGGGAAAGATATGTTTAGAGGAACTCGGTTGGTGATTGCGTTCTTTGGTACTTTGTTGGATGTTTCATTTGCATTAATTTCTGAATGATCATGCAGAGAAAATAATCATCCTTTTTTAGCAAATCATCTATACTTCTTTTGAATATACCACAGTGCAACATTTTTGAGGTCATCGAATGTGCACTAAGTTTTGACTTCAGTTTCTGAAAGTACTTATCGAAACTAGCAAAAACCTATTTCAGTTTTGCTAGATTAGCTCGGATTTGAATTTTATCGACATTTGAATTTTTTTTTTTGAATTTTCACATTTTTCAGTTTTCTGATACGGGCGAATGGGAACACTGGCTATTAAAAGTTTATTAAAAAAATTCGCAATGGTCACAATTTGAAAAGCAATAATCCCTCTTCAATTACAAAGAAAGAAAAAAAAATTTGGTCAAAAATTGTTCCAGTTACGAATTTTTTTTTTGACTTTTTCACATTTTTCGGTTTTTTGATAAAGCGGGTGGAAACGCTGGCTATTAAATTTTTCTATTTCAAAAACGCAATGGTCACATTTTGCAGAGCAATAACTCCTCTTTAATTTCTGTCAAAGAAAAAAATTTGGTCAAAAATTGTTCTAATTATGGTTTTTTTTACTTTTTCACATTTTTCGGTTTTTTGATACGGGCGGGTGGGAACGCTGGCTATTAGAAATGAATTAAAAAAATTCACAACGGTCAAATTTTAAAATGCAATAATCCTTCTTTAATTTCTGATAAAAGAAAAAAAATTGGTAGAAAATTATTCGTGTTATTTATTTATTTCTGTACATTTGTATACCCGCGGTCCTGTCGAACCGCGGGTTTTTATTTTTTTTGACTTTTTTCGAAACCAAATATTTCGAATCAAATATTTTTTCTTGGGCAAAAATTAAATAGGAATTATTGCTCTTTAAATTGTGCCCATTACGAATTCTTTTTATAAATTTTTAATAGATAGTATTCCTACTTCCGTTATCAGAAAACCGAAAATTCAAAAAAAGTAAAAAAAATTTATAGCTTGAACAATTTTTTATCAAATTTTTTTTCTTGGGCAGAAATTAAAGACGGATTAATGTTCTTCAAATTGCGATCATTCGAAATTATTTTATAAATTTTTAATAGTCAGCGTTTCCACCCGCTTTATCAAAAAACCGAAAAATGTGAAAGTCAAAAAAAAAAATTCATAACTCGAACAATTTTTGACCAAATTTTTTTTTTCTTTATCAGAATTTAAAGAGGGATTATTGCTTTTCAAATTATGACAATTGCGAATTTTGTTTAATAAACTTTTAATAGACATTGTTCCCACCCGCTCGTATTAGAAAAACCAAAAAATGTGAAAAAGTCAAAAAAAAATTTATAACTTGAACAATTTTCGACCAAATTTTTTTTTCAATGTCAGAAATTAAAGGAGAATTACTGCTCTTCAAATGGTGACCACTGCGAATTTTTTTTTATAATCATTTAATAGCCAGCTTTTTCACCCGCCTGTTTCAGAAAACCGAAAAATGTAAAAAAGTAAAAAAAAATTCGTAACTGGAACAATTTTCGACCAAATTTTTTTTTCTTTCTTTGTAATTGAAGAGGAATTATTGCTTTTCAAATTGTGACCATTGCGAATTTTTTTAATAAACTTTTAATAGCCAGTGTTCCCATTCGCCCGTATCAGAAAACTGAAAAATGTGAAAATTCAAAAAAAATTCAAATGTCGATAAAATTCAAATCCGAGCTAATCTAGCAAAACTGAAATAGGTTTTTGCTAGTTTCGATAAGTACTTTCAGAAACTGAAGTCAAAACTTAGTGCACATTTTATGTGTTGCACTGTGTACTCTTTCGTTCGTTTTTGGTACTATCAGACCAAGGACAGACCAAAGTGTAGATTTTTTCTGTGCAGGAATCCAAATAGAGGTTGTTGGTTGATTCCAGTTATTAAGGAATGTTAATCGCTTTTTAATAGCCATAATGATATAAGACTAAGGGCTAATTCCGCCAACCTCAATTAAAAGTTAATTAATGATTGAAGCCAGTTAAAAAACTAAATTTGTTTTAAAAAAATTGAAAATTTTATTTATTGCTAATTGCATTTAAACAATGAAGAACTTGTTTTTTAAATTTATTATTTTGATATTATGAAAGTAAAAAATATTCGCTTTGAAATGAGACCTTAACCAACTTTCAATCTTTACTAGAAATTAAAATAAATAACCTTTTGTAATCTCTTTATTTGTAGTAGGGTGGGCAAATCTTACTGGCCTGCACTGTATATGCAGTATTTTTTAACAATATCAAACCAAAAGAGAAAAAAGTAAAAAAATTTAGAAGATGCAATCAATTAAAAAAATGTTTCAAATTAGTTGAAAAATCACCTTTCCAAAAAATAAAACAGTAACTTTCATTTCTATTTCTATAATATCCCAAAACAGTCAAAGTATTTAAACATATTAAATGTACTCTGTAATAGTAAAATACATATGCAACATCAAACATTATTTTTGTATATCACTGTAAAAAGTAAGTATTATTTTACGCCTGATTATGGTTCAAAGAACTTACTTTAGCCAAATATATGAATCAATTTCAGTTACAGAAACTGATATTTAGACTTAAAATTCGGCTACCAATATAAGTAACCGAATTTTAAGTCCTATTTTTTGGTATTAAATATAATACCTAAAAGTAGGAAGAATTTAAGAGAGAATGTATTTCAGTTATAAGTAATTAAGACTTCTCTTTACAGTGATATCAAAACTCTACGCACGACAAAAATTTGAATTTTTGAAGATAAGACAAATCCTAAAAGTTAATTAAGAGTCCTACCTGGCTTAGGTGGTCACAGAAGTCATCACTATTGAACTTCTTCACAATACTGTATCACTTAATTTATCTTAGATACTTGAATTAAAATATCAAAATTACCGAAAAATAAGCAAAAGTTTAAGAGCTATTTCCAAACTTGATATCTCATCAAAAAAATTACCCATGTTTTTTTAATAAAACTACATTAAACTGTGCCTAAGATACTTAAGGGGTTACACCACTTTGACCCGTTCAAAACATAAGCTTTTTCAACAATTTTTATTGAAGAATAGAAATTTTTTTAGGAAAATTAAATTACAGTAGGGTATTGTACTACTCTTGAACTACAAAAAAATATATATAAATTTTTTTTTTTTTAAATTGTCGGTTTGACAGATGATATGTTAAAGTGCTTTAAAAATGTATCGCCATACGGTGGACACTATAACTCGGTCCAGAATTAAGCTAGACCAAAAAGTAAAAATGCTTTATTTTCTGTAGCTCAAAATCTAGCGAAATACGTATCCGTTTTAAAAAAAATTTTATTTTTCGCAAAATGGCATCGATTTGAAGGAAAAAATCCGTATTTTTGCCTAAATTTCATAATTTAAAGTTGTCTAGAAAATTTAAATATTAATATTTCGAAAAATCCGTACGTATTTCGCTAGATAATTATATCACAAACAAAATAAAAAAAGAATTAAGAGAATCGATTGAAAATTGTGGCAGCTAGAGTGTCCACCGATTTTTAAAATACAGTTTTGAGAAAAACGAGTTTAAAGTTTTCATTACAATGTAAACGTTAGCGCGCGACCCTGCTTGAACAGTTCGAAAATTGTCTTTTTATTTAAGATATCGATATATAACTAATGACATATCATTTTGGTGTCCACAAAGAGTCTTTTAAGCAAAAAAAATTTTTTTCAATTTTTTGAAAATTTCAAAGTGGTGTAACCCCTTAAAATGTGACAAAAATCATGTTTCGTAAATTTAACATAAAATCTAAAAAAAAACTTATATTTTTTAATAAGAATTTAATGTTCTCTTTCGAAATATTCGAAAAATAAAATTCATACACATATTTAAAAAAAAACTTTATTTTTAATATTTTAAAATACTATTGAAACATTCGCATAAAAACAAAAAACGGGAATTTATTACAGAGCTTCACAAAAAAGTTTTGATCTGGAGGTCTAACTGAGATTACTGTATTATGCAAAGAAAGGGCAAAACATTGCAGGAGAAATCTTTTTGAGTTTAATTTATTACTTCATTTACTTTTTTAAATATCCAACTCGAGAGGGTAGGGGGATCAATTTTACCAACTTTGCTAAACACTTTATGGGTATTATATATGTCGCAGGCAATAAGGAGAATTAGACGTTTAGCTTAATTCTTAAACATTAAGCTAAATGGTGGCAACTACACTTTAATGACGCGTAAGGAACGCATATTTTTCTATTTGCCTGGATTCAATCAGACAAATAGCCTAATGCCTAAGCAATTTAAGAAATTTCCAAAAGTGCTCTCGGTAATAAGAAAAATAAAAAAGTCTGAAAAATTTAAAAGGAATTATTATTATTATTATTATTATTATTATTATTATTATTATTATTATTATTATTATTATTATTATTATATGTATTATATATATTTTATATTATTATTATAACTTTTATTATTAATTTATTATAAATTAATTTTGTATTTTGAAAATCCAATTGCAGATTCCTGATCAGAGACCTAAAAACCCTTAAGTAACAATTTTCAAGTGAATCGAACAAATTTTTTAAATTCTTGTCCGACATAATAAATCCGCCATTTTGTATTTTGAAACTTCGATTATCGTAATGAGCGACCTCAAAAACATATAAATACTAAGTTCTATTACGAATTATATTTTAGATAAATTAAACACAAAGTTTCAGAGGTTGCAGGCGATAATGGGTTAATGCGTGTTACAGTTAATAATTTAAATTCTCTGAAAAGTGAAAATGTCAGTTGTAATAAAGATTTACTTAATTTTTCAAGACAAACGTTTTTTCTTTTTGAAATTTTGTTGTATATTGTAAAGGAAGCGAAAAAACTTCGAATTTTCATTTTTAAAAAAACAAAAAAGTTTTTTATTCATCTTTAAGTCGCGGGACCCCGATAAATTCTGTTGGAAAATAATCTTTAGACTTTCAGAAAGTAATAAAAAAAAATCGAGAGGAAAAAAAAACGCTGGGGTTTATGAGAAAACTTGATTTTAATTTTTTTTCGAAAAATAGCCGCCATTTTGTTAAATTTAAAAAATTTTTACTTATACCTGTGGGATTTCCAAGAACATTTAATCCGTAATTAGGGACAAAAAGAATCATTACATTATAAGCAGATACAAGAAAGATACAATAATTTTAATATTTTTTACCGTCATTTTCTTGAATTCAGACTTGCGGAGTGGGTGTTCCACAGGGGGGTGTATTATCTCCTCTACTCTTCAACTTTTATCTTCGAGATCTAGAACAATACCTCCCTCATAATGTCAGAGCAGCTATGTACGCTGACGACCTGCAATTTGATTCAACTCGTAATTTGGGTGAAGATCTGTCCGCTGCCTTAGAAAGCTTATTAAACTGGCTGCAAACTCTGGGTATGGACATTGCACCCCAGAAAACAATTTGTTGTGTCTTCTCGCGATCGAGAGCCAAATTTGATGATATACAGATAAAGATAGGGAATTCAATGATCCCCTGCGAATCTACGATGGAACACTTGGGGATCCTTCTTGACCGGGAACTTTTATGGTCCCCGCATATCAGGACATTTTTGGAGAGCAGATTTCCGGGTTCTGATCCTGGACAAGCTGAGATCAACCAACTGGTATTCTCTCCAAATGAACTAGTGGTCAGAGAATTGGCTGGCTTTCTAACTCACAATCGTTATTATATGTAAAGTAAAGCTTTCCTTAAAACAGCTTGATTCCTTTCAAATCTCCCTCCTTAAACGACTTATATCAAAATTGGACTTCAAATGATTGCGAACGAAGCTGAAAATATCTACCACCAGCACAACTGGTCTGCCCTCTGGTTCATCATATTCAATCACGCAACATGGATCTACATACATTTTCAACTACCAACTTGATTTTCTCTTTTTCTTATATTTTTAGAGTTCTGACAGTCGGCAATGCCACAAGTCATTTAAGAAGAAGAAGAAGAAGAAGAAGAAGAAGACTTTGACATCCCCTTAAGGATTGGTATGTTCTTGGGCTATGCGCGTGGAGCCGTACCGATAATTTCCAACGGTAGTGTATATTTTATATTTAAAATAAATTCTTTTTGCATAAATTTTCTTCTGAATATGTTCCCTTTTATATAAAAAAATTTTAGTTATTATGTCATTAGAAAAAACACTTCGAAAAAAAACCTTCGGTTTGACCAGACTCCCTCTTAAGCTAAACGTCTAATTCTTCTTATTGCCTGCGACATATATATATATATATATATATATATATATATATATTACGGTGGTTCTTATTTGGGCGATGTTTCCAAATCTTCGGTCTCACCCCAAAAAATTATTCAAGGTATAAAAAAAAATTTTCCTGAAAGTTTGAAGCAAATCGATCAATATTAACACGTGCCTCTAGTCGACTGAAATTTTAAATGTAAAATACGTGTAATTTTTCCTAGAAATCACAAGAAAAAATTTCTAGCTTATACAAATTTATTTAAAATTCTTTAACTTTGGGTTTTTAGTACATAATAAGAGGTAAAACTTTCAATTTTTCCAAATTTTTTTGATAGTATTTTCTTCATTTACAAGCTTGATGAATGTGCCGCTATCACAGTAAACAGGACCATATATTAACCCTTAGATGCATACATTTATTTATTCATTTAAATTTGACGAAACTCGGTACTCGGGGGGTTTATCGGGTCACTGATTACGAATCGGAGGTCATTTTGAAAAAATTCAAAATGGCGGATCGAATTGGGCGGACATAAAAAATAAAAAGTCGTTCAATTGGAATGAAACTCGGTACTCGAAGGTTCTTGGCACATATTAGTAAGTATATCCGCGATTTTGGCTCCGACATTTCGAATTTTTTCAAAATGATCTTTTTCAAAATGATTCGTAATCAGCGACCCCTAGATCCTCCGAGTACCAAGTTTCAGTTCAATTAAACGAGTTTTTATTTATTATGTCCGCCATATTGGATCCGCCATTTTGAATTTTTTAAAACTAACCCCGGATTCGTAATCAGCGACCCCAGAAACCCCCGAGTACCGAGTTTCGTCAAATTTAAATGAATAAATAAATGTATGCATCTAAGGGTTAATATATGGTCATGTTTACTGTGATAGCGGCATATTCATCATGCTTGTAAATGAGCAAATACTTTCAAAAAAATATGAAAAAATTGGAAGTTTTACCTCTTATTATATACTAAAAGAACCCAAAGTTAGAGAATTTTAAATAAATTTGTATAAGCTAGAAATTTTCTTTTGTGTTTTCTAGGAAAAATTAGGGGAGAGTCTCCAGTTGTGAGACAGGTTTTATTTTTTACCCGTAAATTGTAAACGGGTAAACGAAATTGTAAATAAAATACACCGTTTGAAAGGTAACAGAAATACGCAACTTTTATTAAAAGAAAGTATAGTGTTTCTATGAACTCAAAAAATTTTACGATACATTTTCCGAGCACATCGCTTTTTTCAAAAAAAAAAAATGTCTCCAGTTGTGAGACACTCATTAAAAATTTCTAAAATTTAATAAGTTTGACATAAAACGTTATGTTTAGTAGAAATAATTAAATATATTAATAATATATATTATTATATACTAAATAATAATACTTATTCGCCAAAATATGACCATCAAATAAACACAATTCAATAGCTTCAACAAGAGCATTAAAATTGATTTCTTCTGAATCAATTGACTTTTTTCCACTTATTTTTATGCCTAAAAATACTAGAAAATAAATCAAAACAACATTTAAATAGTATGCCTGCAAAGTCGTATTTTTTATGCTGCCCAGATGGGTGTCGACACCGTCTCACAACTGGTGATATGCTGTGTCTCACACCCAGAAATTGGCGCTATTTTTAAAAAGGAAAATTAAATTATTTTCAACTGTAGATTGGAACAATGCAATATTGCATCACAAAATATAAGGAAAACACTGAAAGAAAATGCATTACATTTACCTTTTCCAATTAATTAACTTGGAAAAAAAGTACTTTGCATTTATTGAAAAAACGCTTTTTAGTCGATTATCACACACAGTGTTGGTATTTAACAAAAACAGTTTATATATCCGCTTCGGCGTAGACGAAAAAGTTGGCTCATATAAAAAGAAATGTTTTTATATAAACCAATCGGTTTTTTAATATTGCACGTTAAAAAAAATTGACTGTCTCACAACTGGAGGTGTCTCACAACTGGAGACTCTCCCCTACATGTATTTTCCATTTAAAATTTCAGTCGACTAGAGGCACGTGTTAATATTGATCGATTTGCTTCAAACTTTCAGGAAAATTTTTTTTATACCTTGATTAATTTTTTGGGGTGAGACCGAAGATTTGGAAACATCGCCTAAGTAAGAACCACCCTAATATATACCAAGATAACCAGCGTACTAGTACGATGCATGTACAATACAAGTACGGCGTATAAGTCGTACTGGTACTGTACTCGCCATCTACCTTCGCACGGTAACAGGTACTGTACTAGTATGTCATACCAGTATGCTATACTCATATAATACGAGTACGATAATAGTATGGTGTACTAAAGGTTTTTGTAATTTAGTTTATCGTACGGTTACTGTATTCGTACTATACTAGAACCGCGTGTAAAGCCTTTTATACCCCTCCCCCTCTTGTGCCTTAGTTTGTATTAAGTATTAACTATTTTAATTTAATATTTGATGATAAATTTTCTGAAAGAATCATTACTAAGATCAATTTAATTTTGAAGTAATCTATTTTTATTAAAAGAGTTCTTTTTTGTACCTAAAAGATATTTATTACATGTAAATCATGTAACTTGTAATCACATTTACTTATATTAGAACAATCAGTGTTTGAAGTTTTTTAATTAAATAATTCTGCAGTGGTTTTGCTTTGTTAATTTTTAAACATTCTTTAAAATAATTATGAATAATTACCATTTATAATTTAAAAGTACTTTAATGTGAGGAAAATATTTTGGACGTTCTAACCTATAAACGATGACACATGTTTATGTAATATATAAGAAAAATTATAAAAAATAGTGCGATTGCTATATATTTTATTGTAACTCTTGAATTAAAAAGTTTTTCTCAAATGTAAAGTACAAAACAGTTGAAAATTAAGAAGATGTTCATTGTTGTAGTAGTAATTAGAATATGCTAATGATAAAAATAAGCATGATGACAAAGCAAAACCACTTGAAATTAATAGTATACACTTAATACATATAAATTAATAGAAACTAAACCACTGATTTCTAATTTAAATATAAAGACACATGTTACAAAGATTAAAACTTTTGGATTGCATCCTAAAAGTCAGCTTTTCCACAAAAAATCATTGCACCATGTGCACTGGATGCATATGTCATTGACAACTGTGAAGTAAATTAGGTTATGTTTGCATCACCACGCAGAGTATGGTGTACCGATATTGTACTTGTATCGTACGAATATGCTGTATTTTGATAAATGACAGTACAATGTAATGGTACTATACTAACCTCATACTTTTATGGAGTACTTATATTTTATAATTTTAGTCGTACGACAGACCGTCGTTATACTGGTACCGTACCAATACGTACATACTTAATTATTTCGTACTGGTACAATACGAGCATAATCTCAGTACGCCGTACTTGAAAATGACGATCAGTACGGCGTACTGAGATTATGCTCGTATTGTACCAGTACGAAATAATTAAGTATGTACGTATTGGTACGGTACCAGTATAACGACGGTCTGTCGTACGACTAAAATTATAAAATATAAGTACTCCATAAAAGTATGAGGTTAGTATAGTACCATTACATTGTACTGTCATTTATCAAAATACAGCATATTCGTACGATACAAGTACAATATCGGTACACCATACTCTGCGTGGTGATGCAAACATAACCTAATTTACTTCACAGTTGTCAATGACATATGCATCCAGTGCACATGGTGCAATGATTTTTTGTGGAAAAGCTGACTTTTAGGATGCAATCCAAAAGTTTTAATCTTTGTAACATGTGTCTTTATATTTAAATTAGAAATCAGTGGTTTAGTTTCTATTAATTTATATGTATTAAGTGTATACTATTAATTTCAAGTGGTTTTGCTTTGTCATCATGCTTATTTTTATCATTAGCGTATTCTAATTACTACAACAATAGACAACTTCTGATTTTTAAACTGTTTTGTGCTTTACACTTGAGAAAAAATTTTAATTCAAGAGTTACAATAAAATATATAGAAATCGCAATATTTTTTAACAATTTTTCTTATAGATCACATATACATGTGTTATCATTTATAGGTTAGAACGTCCAAATTATTTTCCTTACAATAAAGTACTTTAGATTATAAATGGTCATTAATTACAGTTATTTTAAAGAATGTTTAAAAATTAGGAAAGCAAAACCACTACAGAATTATTTAATTAAATTACTTCAAAACACTGATTATTCTAATAAAAGTAAATGTGGTTACAAGTTACATGATTTGTTTGTTTTATCGGCATGTGTATAAATATATCCGTGGACTGGTCTGTGAATATTACTGGTGTAAAGTTTTCCAATTAACAAATGCATCAAACACAAAAATATTTAATAATTTAAAGATAGTTATCCGACTCCTTTTGGTTTTGCCCTTCTCGAATGCCTCAGTTGAGCGATTAAGAGTTTTAAGTAAATTTAAAATTTAATTCTAATTTTTTAAATAATAAATTATGAGTTTTAAGGGGGGCACACCAGTTGTAACGTTAAAAAGAAGTGTCAAAGTCATGAGAATGATTTTGATTAAAAATAAAAGTCGATTTTCAGCTTTAGGAATAAAAGTTTTTCATAAAAAAAGAAATCCTTTGATCGAGAACTAGATAAACTTATAATAAATGTAAATCAATTTTATTTTTGCATTTTAGACGAACTATACTTACGGAATGCTTGTCACCGCAATTTATGTTTTATTTCCGAAGGCGCCATTTAAATGGCTCATATTTCAGAAAGTTTTGGATGAAAAAAATTTTTCATCTTAAATTAAAGCCTTATATATGTACTTTTAGATAATAAACAGTATTTTTAAAAAAGTTTTATAGATTATTAGGAAAAAATTCTTGAAAAAGACACTTCTTTTTAACGTTACAACTGGTGTACCCCCTTAAATAAATTTGAAATTGATTTCTAATTTTTTAAATTAGAATACATAAAAATTTATAATCCCAATATAAATAAGATAATATAATAATATAATATAATTTAAGAAACTCGTCCGGGAAAATTCGGGAATTTCTTAGTTCTATTACGGGAAGTTGAGGGCGCTCACTCTGGCAACACTGCATGATTTACATAATATCTTTAGGTACAAAAAAATAACTCTTTTTATAAAAATAAATTACTTCAAAATTAAATTGATCTTAGTAATGATTCTTTCAGAAAATTTATCACCAAATATTAAATTAAAATAGTCAATACTTAATACAGACTAAAGCACAAGAAGGGGAGGGATATAAAAGACTTCACACGCGGTACTAGTATAGTACGAATACAGTAACCGTACGATAAACTAAATTACAAAAACCTTCAGTACACCATACTATTATCGTACTCGTATTATACAAGCATAAGCATACTGGTACGACATACTAGTACAGTACCTGTTACCGTGCGAAGGTAGATGGCGAGTACAGTACCAGTACGACTAATACGCCATAGTCGTATTACATGCATCGTACTAGTACGCTGGTTATCTGGGTATATATATATAGGCAATTCCGCGTGAGATTTCAGTCGACCTCTTAAAATCGGCCAAAAATATTTTTTTCTATTCTGTATTGAAAAAAAACAGATACGTATTTTTTTATTATTTTTTTGGGGCCAAATTTTTGAGTTATGAATTTTCAAAATTTTCGCTTTTTAAATGTAGGTATATTTTTAATGTCAGATAACTAAAAAATATTGCTTCTTTTCATTTTTTGACAAGAGAAAAAAAGTTTTGTTTTTCTCTCTACTTTTG
The DNA here is from genome assembly GCA_032872505.1 of Leptopilina syphax. Lineage (NCBI taxonomy): Eukaryota > Metazoa > Arthropoda > Insecta > Hymenoptera > Figitidae > Leptopilina > Leptopilina syphax. The sequence continues at coordinate 12,645,779 of CM065472.1, forward strand.
AATAATCATAACAAAAAATTTTTTTTTCATTTTTTATTAAAAAAAAAAAAAATTTATAAACAAATTAATTTTTTTTAATTTTGGGTATGATAAATTTTTAATTTTCTTTTTTTAAAACATACCTGGAAATGACAAGAAGGTTTTGCAAAAAGTTTCAAAGTGGGCCTGACAAGTTTGATGGGTCCAAAAAAATAATTAAGCTCTCCGTGCAGGTCGCACGCACGTGGCACAATGGGATTTTTTTACAATTTATTATTAAAAATTGTCTAGAGCCTACAAATTTTATCGGATTTTGATTATTATTGAATTTTAAGGCTCTAGACAATTTTTAATAATAAATTGTAAAAAAATCCCATTGTGCCACGTGCGTGCGACCTGCACGGAGAGCTTAATTATTTTTTTGGACCCATCAAACTTGTCAGGCCCACTCTGAAACTTTTTGCAAAACCTTCTTGTCATTTCCAGGTCTGTTTTAAAAAAAGAAAATTAAAAATTTATCATACCCAAAGTTAAAAAAAATTAATTTGTTTATAAATTTTTTTTATTTTTTTAATAAAAAATGAAAAAAAAAATTTTTTTGTTATGATTATTCAAAAGTAGAGAGAAAAACAAAACTTTTTTTCTCTTGTCAAAAAATGAAAAGAAGCAATATTTTTTTAGTTATCTGACATTAAAAATATACCTACATTTAGAAAGCGAAAATTTTGAAAATTCATAACTCAAAAATTTGGCCTCCAAAAAAATAATAAAAAAATACGTATCTGTTTTTTTTCAATACAGAATAGAAAAAAATATTTTTGGCCGATTTTAAGAGGTCGACTGAAATCTCACGTGGAATTGCCCATATATATATATATATGTAAATATGTTGTTCAAATTATAATTCTGTTTCATTTCAATTATGTTTCTTATTTTTCCTTTGCAAAAATGTTATTAATCAGTTAAGAATATTTCAACAGGAATAATACGGTGTTTGCATTTATAAAACTTTTATAAAAATAGCTCCTGCTTAATTTTTTAACGCATTATATAGTAATATATCGATAATAATAAATTTTTTTCGTGCGTAGTAATTGGATTATTAGTAGATACAGAAGTTTGTGAAAGAGTAAAAATGCATCTATTAAAGTACATGATATGAATATTTCTCGGAATATTATTACTATATTAATGTATTAAGGCAGAATAATTTATAAAGTAGGTATTTGTAATGAAAACATATCAATATATTAAGGTTAAGAAATAGAAACATTTTATGCATGCAAAAAGATGACTGTAATCTTGTATAGAAGTATTCCTGAATTGTCCCAACATTTTTTGGCAAAATTTAAGATCGCTTCCAAATGCTTCTTACTTTTTTTCTTTAAAAGTAAACTAAACTTTTAATGTCAATTTTAAAAAAGTTTTTCATGGCTTTCAATAATATTGTTAAACAAAACAACAATCACTTTTATTCGGGGAAATAGTTTCCGGGCAACCTATTTTACATAAATTAAAAATTCCAACGGGATTCTTTTCATAAGGGTTTTTTCTAGACAACAAACCTCAAAAACAATTTTTCTCAAAAAATCTAAAAAATGCTGTTTTTGTGTCAATTTACCACAGTAGAAAAAAAATAGGAGGTAAAAATGTAAAATTTTAGAGGTTTGTTGTCTTCTTTTTTAAATAAAGAATAGAATGGTTTTCGGATTTTTAAAATCGGTTCAGTAATTTTCAAGAAAAGTTTATCCCCGTTTTCAAAAATGTTTTTTCGAGAAAAACGTGTTTAAAGTTTTCTAAATGTATTACATTGAGTTAAAACACTGTTATAAAAATTGCTATAACTTTTTTCTTTCGCATATTTTTCGAAAATGTTTTGGGACAGTAATTTTATGATACTAAGGAACATTTTAAAGCAAAAAAAAAGAAAAATCGATTTTTTTAAGGTGGTTACACCCATTGTAAAGTTTACAACGGGTTTAATTGCCTTTTTCAAGAATTTTTTTCTTATAAACCATGAAACTTTTTTAAAAATACTATTTATTTTACTTAAAAGTACTTAGGCTTTATTATAAATAAAGTATAAAGCTTTAATTTAAAAAAGAAAATAATCTTATTTATCAATATGAGCATTGAAGTGACGCCTTCGGAAAAAACATGAATTCCAGTGACCAGCATTCCGCAAGACGAAAGATTTTAAAAATAGTATTTGACAAAATGACGACCTGTCAAAGTCTAGAGTATGATTTTTGTTAAAAAATAAAAGTCGATTTTCAACTGTAGAAAAACAAGTTTTGCATTAAAAAAGAAAACCTTCGATTGGGAACTAGATAATCTTATAATAAATGTAAATCAATTTCATTTCTGCATTTCAGACGAACTGTACTTGCGGAATGCTGGTTACTGGAATTCATGTTTTTCCGAAGGCGTCACTTCAATGGCTCATATCTCAGAAAGTTTTTGATAAAAAGTTTTTTTTTAAATTAAAGCCTTATGTATGTACTTTGAGGTAATAAATAGTATTTTTAAAAAAGTTTCATAGTTTATTAGAACAAAATTTTTGAAAAAGGCATTTTTTAACATTACAACTGGTGTACCCCTCTTAAATCCTTGACCAGAAATTCCCTTAAAAAAATGTCAAGGGGTAACATCACCCAAAGGTCATGTTTTTCAAGAAAATCTCTACAGCCGGAAGAATTTCTCCCACGGTTTTTAACCGATTTAATTCAAATTTGGACTGTAGCTTTAAAACACCATTCTTTAGAGAAGTACATAAGATTTTTCAAAAATATTAATTTTTGGCAAAATAGCATGACTTTAATGACAGAAATATCATTTTTCATAAAAAGAATCACACAAGAAATAGTTATAAAATGGAAACGTATCAACCAATTTAAAAAAAATCCTATGTTCTTCTAAAGAATGGTGTTTTCAAGCTACAGTCCAAATTTGAATTAAATCCGTTAAAAACAGTGAGAGAAAACCTTTCAACCATAGAGGTTATTTTGAGAAACGTAATTTCAGTTGAACTCTAATAAAGGAGCCGTTTTGTAGAAAAAAGAAAAACAAATTTAGTTTTAAATTAAGTTTGATACATACGTTTAACGTTAAAGAAAACTCAGTTTCATTATACTGTACTATTTTTTAAAAATAATCAGTTGAAAATAGACTTTATTTTTTATGAGCTTTAGGTGATGTTACCCCTTAAATTTAAACTATTTAACTTTTTAAGACTTTTTGGGTATTTTCTAAAGTATTAAGAGGCAAATAATATTTTTTATGGTTGTTTATAACCAAAAAAAAGCTTTTGTTTGAAAAAAAATATAAAAATTATTAGGCAGGCGAATTGGACAGACGGCTTAACCAATTCGCTTTTCAGCTATTGGCGAATTGGACCGGTTGTTCAATTAGCCTTTGTTATAAGTCTAATTATCTTGAAATTTTTCTGGGCTTGAAAATAGAATAATTTATAATTATGAATTATTTTAAATATTATTAAAATTTACCTCATTTTTTCCTCCCGCGTCAACTCAGTCTCGTTCTAAAACAAAAGAAACAATTTTTTTTATGTCAACATAAAAATTAGGATACATTTAGTGCAAACGTTAAAAAAAGTGTGAATCAAATCCACTTTTATAGGTGCCTATTGTAGAAGCTCCTTAAAATTTCCAAACTTAAAAAATACTTCTTTCTGGGTATCTTAGCTAATGTTATTAATATTTTAAAAATTAAAGAATGCGTAATAAAGTGGCTATTTACAGGATAAAATTAAAAAAATGAAAATTAATAAAACTTAACATCTAATTTTTTAAAATTAAATATTTTCAGTATTTACAATTACATATTTTCGAAAATTCAAATACGTAGAGAAATATAGTCAAGGTTGGCCTATCGCGATTTTTTTTAGACAAAATCACTAGCGTCACCTATGCCCATGCTTGAAGAAGCTTGTCTTAGTGACACGTAACTTTTTGTTTCATTAAATTCTTGGAGAATCGAAAGTAGTGTTTTTTGTGATCCGGTACATTAAGAAGCTCAAAAAAAATTTTGTACATCATGTGAAATAAACATATAAAAAATGGTTAAAAAACATGGAATCGTCATATTAAGCATGCAGAAGTATTGTGGGATTCATGATTGAAAAAAAACAAAGTGAAAAATCGAATCCCGAAACGTATCTCTTTTTGGTTAGAACAATTCGGCAATGGTACCTGCTTTTTGTCAAGGTTGGCCCACCATTTATAATATGAATTTGACAGATACTTTTTAAAGTAATATACAAAAAAACATTAGGACATATACACTCATTTTGACATAGATATTAGAAAAATAATATTAAATCCTATAAATTTTGTTCATTATTTCATTATGTTACTTTGAACTGTTACGCGTTACTTTTTGTAACAGTAACGTATTACTTTTTTGTTTTTTGTATTTGTAACCCTTTACAAGTTGTAAACAATAAAGCAATAAAGGATACATTTTTTGTAATGCTAAAAAAGTTATTTTATTTTTTAAGGGTAATTCCCTTTGAATTTCAATTATGGGCCGACCTTGACTATAAGGGACAACCTTAACTATTTATATATATATATATATATATATATATATGAAATCTTTATAACTTTTGTTAGAATTTAAATTTTCGTAGTTAAAATATTTTATACTTCCGGTGTTCCTAATTTATTTTTCGGAATTTGGAAATTTAGTTTACGCGGGATTTCTCAATGGTAAGCGAGGGAAAAGTAGGTTTGATAGTCTTTGGCGGGGCAGAGCCCTTTTGGAGTGCAAAGAGTTTGGTCGTGTGTTACGGAAACCAAATCTTGCAAATTGTAATAAGCGTCGGTCGAATTGTGAATTAAATAAGTGAGAACTTTAAAGGCAGTATGCTGCGAGTTATTTTAATTATTAGTTCAAATGTTAAATAAACTTACGAGTTAATTTTTAATAAACTGTGTTTAATATTTTTAAATTCAGTGGTATAATCTCTTTGTCTCATTAAGCCCGAAACTCAGTTGCTTCCTTGATAACTAAACTAAAGTTAAAAAAATCTCTAATACTTTTTCATTTTAAAACTAATCTATTTACATTGTTCATCAAAAGTGTTCATATTACACAGGACTTTCCAACAATATACTTCAATTGGCCAAATTCATTTTTAAAAAAAAAGTTATAAAGAAAAGTCAAAAGGTGGGCCGACCTTGACTATGTTTTCTTACAAAAATAATAACATTCTATAATTATTTTTAATATTTAGGAGAAAAAAATCAAGTTCAAAATTTTTAATTAAATTTCATCAAAAAAATTAATTAGTCTTTTTAAATTATACAAAAATTCTTTTAAGAAATTCAATTATTATGGAAAAATTACATTAAAATAATTTTATCATAATTTTTTTTAATTTAATTATCTTCCAACGAAGTAAATAAATAAAAATTTGTAAGAATTTATTTTTTTAAACTTATTAAAATTTCGGAGAAATAATGGTCATAATTATAATTAAACTTCTTCAAAAATTTATTTATTTATTTCAAGTATCAACGGGCTTACAAAATAAAAAACGCCCTTTCTAAATTTAATTATTTTTGTAAATGTTTTTTGAAAATTCAATTAATTTAGAAAGATTTTACAAAATTTCAATTGTTTGGAAATTTTTCAATTGTACATGATTAATTAAATAACTTTATCTTTCAAAAATTATTTAAAAAATTAATTGTAAGAATTTCTTTATTATAATTTTTTGAAAATATTAAATTTTAATAACTTAAGAAAGAACATGGACAGTTACAATTATTAAAAATTAATTTTTTGTATTCAAATAATTGAATTCTAGAAAAACTTTCAGAAAATTATTTTAAATAATTGATGTTAAAATGAAGTTTATAGTTAAAAATTGAAGAAAATAATTAAATTTAGAAAGGGTTATAATTTTATAATTGTAATTTTTAAAAATTATTAAATTTCTTAAATTTTATTCATTTTCCGTAAACTATTTATATTTTCCTATAAAAAGAATTTTGTCAGGGAAAATATTTTAATGACAGTAAGTTGTCAGGAAAATTGATAAACTGAAACTTGTGACCACCCTGGATTTTGGGTATTGACTGAATCTGGTTACTAATTTATATCTAGAAACAATTCGAATTTAGTTTACTTTATTTATTTAATTTCAATTGGATTTATTAATTCAGCCGAAAAAATTGTTTCTAAAATTCAAAATAGCGGCCATTTTTGAGGCGCCATTTTGAATTTTGTAAAAAAATTTCATTTGGGACGAAATAGGGTTAATATACCATAATAATTAATAACTAGTTAAATAATAATAATTATTAATGGTAAATATTCATAAATTAATATTTTTATAATTCTAAAAAAAGTCAATAAACTTTTGTAAAAAAACGCGTTTTTCATTGTTTAAAATCAATAATAATCACCTATTGGTTTTGTTTTTTGAAATGAATAAATCAATATTATCAAGTTTCAAGAAAATTGGTTAGGTTGATGAGAAATTATATTAAACATCTCTTAAACTCATTATAACTTATAATTTATCGATTTGTATAAGTTTTTGGTATTGACAAATACTTAAAAATTATGTTAAAGAAATGATTGTGTAACACAATTCACGTGAAAAAAAAATATTAAAAAGATTGGGTTTACTTTAGTCTTGATAAGATAATTTTAAAATACAGTTAAAAGAATGTGATACTCATTTTTTCTATTTTCTGTTAGAAAAAACATTTAATTAACAAAAAAACAAAAAATTAAAAAAAGATTTTTAAATTAAACTTTTTCGGTAAATAAAATAATTTAGAAAAGAAAAGTAAATTATTTAAATAAAATTAAAAACAAAATAATTCAAAATAGAAAATACATCAATACTGTTTAAAAAAAAGAGTATTCTAATCGTTAAATATTTGCACTTATTTAAAAATAATTAAAAATCGTCCTTGATAACATTTATGAAAATATATGATGTTTAAAATTTTAATAAACTTCTGTCGAATTTAAGTGATTATCGAAAAACCCTCAATTCATATATTTATCACGAATCGGAATAAATTAATACTCTTTTGTATATTCAATCTAAATTAAGCTAATTTATTTTCCTTTACTGATAAAAAACACTTAATATTTTAGACCAATTGCGAATGAAGGAAAAAATTCTTCGATAAAACGTAGTTTTAAACTAGGTAAAATTTAGAATTTTCTTAATATGATAAAGTTGGTGAAATAATTTTTTTTAATATACGACTATATGTATATATTATTTATTTATTCTAAATTTTGAGGTTATTTGCAAAAGAAACATTAGAATAAATGGATTATTAAAAAATAAAATTTAAAGAAAAAATAATAAAATTATTGTATATTACCTTATTGTGTATGCTATTTAAATCCATTTTAATATTTTTTAATTACTATTACTCCTGATGAATGTTCGAGTGTTAAAAAATAGGTGAATTGACACAACAGTTCTATATACATACATAACATATGACATATCAATTTGTCAATGAATAAATCGATACAAGTGTGGCCACTGACAAAGGAGAATTTGTCTACTTTAATGTTAATAAGTTGGATCATTTTCCAAAAGGGAGCGTCCTAAGGCTGATTCCAGAATAGCTAAAAATCATCTCGAGTTTCGTTCGATGCGCGTACATACATTTTTGTTTACTGCGCATCGAAATCGAGACGATTTATTTTATTGTGGACTCAACCTAACGACGTGACGTAAACAACGGAGTTATGCTCATTCCACACTTAAGTCCAACGCACAATAGATTCGTGAAAGTCGTTCGCGAACGAGACGCATGAGATAGAAAAGGACAGAGATATATTTGTGTCATTTTCTATTTCATGTGTCTCGTTCGCGAACGAGTTTCGCGAACCTATTGTGCGTTGGACTAATGGTGGAGTCCCATGACAGCGTTTTGCGTTGCGTCGTAATGGGAGAGAAAAAGACGCAAATATACGTTTGATGCATTCTCTCTCATTACAACGCAACGCAAAACGCTGCCATGGGACTGCGGCCTAAGACCGCAGTCCCATGGCAGCGTTTTGCGTTTTGTAACTAGGCTATGAGTGCAAATAGAGCAAACATATATCTGTATCTCTCTCACACTCATGGCCTAGTTACAAAACGCAATGCAAAACGCTACCATGGGACTCCAGCCTAAAGGCCTTTCTCCAATAGGTTTTAAAAAGTGTGCGAATGACTGCGTCTGCGTCGGTTGCAATAGCAACACATGCTAAAATCAACGCAACGCAGTCATTAGCACACTTTTTAAAACCTATTAGAGAAAGAGCCCAAGCGCAATTTTACCAACGTATGTACAATAGCTTCGCGAATGAGATTCATAGAATAGAGAAATAGAAAAGGACATAAATATATCTCTGTCCCATGTCACCGTTTTTGCATTGCGTTTTGTAACTAGGCCATGAGTGCAAATATAGCGAACATATATCTTCATCTCTCTCACACTCATGGCCTAGTTACAAAACGCAACGCAAAACGGTGTCATAGGACATGACATGACACTGGTCATGTCATTTCATGTCATGTCATGTCTTTTCCTTAGAGAATTTCCGAAAAGTTTTAAATTTTGGAAGTTTCCTATGAGCATAGCCAATCAAAACTCCGGACGTTTCTGAATATATTCAGTAACGGAGAGGTGTACAAGCGCCTTTACTATTATCCCGTATCTATTACGACGTTGACAATTTTTTATTACTTCAAGTGCTTCTATACCTCCGGTGGATTGGTCAAGCAATCGTCTTAAGGCGCTCGCACACCTCTACTGCCAGCATGAGAGTAAGAGAGAAAAAACATGAAATTTGAATTTTCTGACTTACTTACTCTCATGTGTTACCATGACAACTATGCATGCATTGGCATGCATGCAGAGCTGTGAGAGCGTCTTTAGATGAATTTTCACGGTCGGTCACTCAATTTGATTGGTTGAAGAGTAAATTCTATTTTTACTGTTCCTGAAAATTAGAAACAGTGAAAATGGAATCTTTAGTACAGCCAATCAAATTACGTTATCCGACCGTGAAAATTCATCAAGCCGATTGCTTGATGGAGCGTTCAGACCTCTGTAGCCTGTCTGTCTGCCTGCAGGTTGCCATGGTAACGTACAAGAGTAAGAGAGTAAGGAAATTCAAATTAATTATACCTTCTCCCTTACTCTTATTGCTTCTGGCTGCGCAGCCAGACAGCCTGCAGAGGTCTGAATGCTCCTTTAGGCTGAAGTCCCATGGCACCTTAGGGTACAGTCACACGATCTAATGCATCTGCATGATGCATGCATGCAGAAACATTTGACCGTTCACACCTCATTTTTCGCTTTCAGAAAATCAGATTTCTGGCGGGATATTTAAAATTTTAATCAATTTTAAATATCCCGCCAGAAATCTGATTTTCCGAAAGCGAAAAATGAGGTGTGAACGGTCAAATGTTTCTGCATGCATGCATCATGCAGATGCATTAGATCGTGTGACTGTACCCTTATGGGGATGTCAAAGTCGATGCGATTTTCCCATTGAAGCTCAATGCAAAAATCCAATCGACTTTAAGGCTGGAGTCCCATGACAGCGTTTTGCGTTGCGTTTTGTAACTAGGCCATGAGTGTGAGAGAGATACAGATATAGGTTTGCTCTATTTGCACTCATTGCCTAGTTACAAAACGCAACGCAAAACGCTACCATGGGACTCCAGCCTGACATCCCCTTATGGAGCATCTACACCTTTGGTAAAAATTGTCCAGAACGGTAAATTTACATTGGAGTAAGAAAGACAGTCTGTCTCTCTTAGTCCAATATAGATTTTTCATTCTGGACATTTTTTACACAAGGTCGATGAAAATGCCTGGTTTTTTGCATAGGTAAAATACGTACTCCCCTTCCCAAAAAAATACACTGTGTATAAAAACTTTTGAAGTAAAATACGAGGTATTTTACTGTAAAAAATCATGAAGTTCGTTTATACGTCCTGAACTAACAACATTTTTGATAGATATGTCACGACTTTTTAAATCACCGTCAAAACCAGAAAGAAGACAGGATCCCACTTATCGACATTGCAGACCTAAAATGGTTAAAAATCTGCAACGACCGTTTCTTGAAAAATATAGGATATTATTACCTGTAAATTTAAAAAACTCATTTTTCATCATTAATACACAGGACGAGTATTTTATTTGTTGTAATTATTTAAAAAAATTATTGATAAGAAATTAAATATGAGCAGTTTCCCTGTAACAGGTCTTTGACTACAGCTCAAACTGCAACGACCATTTCTCGAAAACAACGAAACAAAATCATTTTTCCATTTGGGAAATTTAATTTTATAGGAAAATACAGAGGATGAGACTCATTTGCCATTCAGAAATAAATAAAAACTTTATTTTTTGTAAAGTGTATATGTGCCCTGCTAAAAATAAAATCAGAAATAAAGAGAAAACGTCAGAAATTTTGATGTTTTGTGACTACTTTGACCATTCCTGAAGCTTTTGGTTAATTCTGACTAAAGGATTTTTTATGCTCCTGTTGAATCCTGATGTTTATGGATTGTGATTATTGAGCATTGAAATCTTTTTTTTTATTTACAGCCCCTCACCGAAATATAGCCGGTAAATGTAAAGTACCGTTAAAACTTGAAATTTGTGCGTAGCCCTTTTTTCACAATAGAATTGCGGGTCTATTGTTACGAGCTTCGGGTCTCTAACCTAATTTTTATTGCTCAAAAGTTTTGCAATTTTAAAATTTCAAGTAAAATGAATATAAATTCAAAATCTAGAAATCTCCACAATTACAAATATCTAAAATTTATTATAAAAAACATTTTTTTAAGGAAACTGTAACGTATCTCGAAAACCGTAATTGTTAAATAAAAAAGAATATCATTTTTGAATTTAAGTTCTAAAGGATATACTGCTTGCATAATAAGAGCATATTGTTAGATGAATTCTAAGTCGATGAAAAACAAGTATAATGTTTAAATAAATATGAATATAAACAAATAAAAAGATTTCCCTTCAATTTTATGACGGTCAGTCGACCTTTTTCCAGGTAAAAAAGGGTGTCGACTTTGTATAAAAAACCTGACTACTTTTGAAGCTTTCTGATTAAACGTGACTCAAGCCTGACGTTCTGTGGCTGCAATCGTAACAAATGCAGCCTAAAAACGTTAGAGATTCTGACTAAATTTCTGTCGTTTTGTGATTTTATTTTTAGTAGGGTGACAGCTGTTCTGTGGCACATATGATATTTAATTTACTAACATTAATTTTTCTTTAACAATTTGAACAAAATAAATGTCTCACATTGTGTATCTTTCATCGCTAATGAATTTCTACTAGAAAGGAAGACATTATATTTTATTGTTGTTAATTTAAAGCTAAAAATAATCAAAATTTGTCAGTTTTGGAACCTTTGGCGCCATCTCTTGGTTCTATGAACCACTAAATTGCAGTCACATGTGTTCTTCTTGTTGCAAATTGCTATAACAGTTTACATAAATGTTATTTATTGCTGCTTTCATATGTAATGAATCTTATTATGTGTATTTGTTATTAAAATTGAGTTAGCCAAATGGAAAAATTATTTTGTGTTGTTGTTTTCAAGAAAAGGTCGTTGCAGTTTCGGCTCTTGGAAACTGACCATATTTAATTTTCTAACAATATATTTTTTTTAATAATTACAACAAAGAAAATACTCATCCTACGTATTTATGATAAAAAATGACTTTCCCAAATTTATAGGTCATATGAGGTTTGTTCTCGCCTCTTCCTTCCTGGTTCTCGCTAACTACACCGCTACACTCGAGTGTAGCGAGAGTGTGAAACGGAGCATGCGCACTTAAACAAAGTACAAAATCTAGCGAGAACGCAAAAGTGTAGAGAAAGTGTACGAAAAAATGAAAAAAAGATTAATTGTAAACTGCATACAATCTGTAATTCAAAACAAACCACCTTATAAACAATTGCCATTGTAAAGCAATTTTTTAAATAATAATTTCTCTCATTTATTAAAGCCATAATTTATTTACTATTAGTGATTTTAAAAGTAAAATTTCTCAGTTTTATGATATGGTAATTTTTTTTTTAAATAATAGGATTTATTCCTATTATTCCCTGTAAACATCATAATAGGAAATTCATGGTTTGAGACATTAATTAAATTTTACAAGAATTTTGAAGGTTCAATGTATGTACCGAGCGAAATTTATTTTTTCAAATTTTTACACAGTTTAAACTCTGACATCTTTGTAAAATTTAATTAATTTCTTAATTTCAACCCAATTGCTGATTATGTTTACAGAGAATAAAACTAGAATTTTTAAGCTATATTTTCATATAAGTTTCAAGAAAAACGGAAGCGACATGTTTTGAAATATTCTAAAGGTTATCTTTCAAACTTAATTTTTTTCATAAATTCTATTATTTAAAAAAAAATATGTTTACCATCATAAAATTGAAAAATTATTTTTTAAATTCACTGTAAATAAAGTTTGGTTTTAATAAATGGGAGAATCCCCTAAAGGCCTAAGCACAATAGTTCGCGAAAGTCGTTCGCGAACGCAAGGCATGAGTTAGAAAAGGACAGAGATATATTTGTGTCCTTGTCTATCTCATGTGTCTCGTTCGCGAACGACTTTCGCGAACCTATTGTGCGTTGGACTTTACACCTGTAGTAAAAATTGTCCAGAACGGAAAATTTACATGGGAGTAAGAGAGATAGAGACAAACAGTCTGTCTCTCTTACTCCAATGAAAAATTTTCCGTTCACACGACTTTTGGAAAAACCATTCTTGTCTTTCTCTCTTCTATGACAGAGGCATAAGTTTGTCTCAAGTCCAACGCACAATAGGTTCGCGAAAGTCGTTCGCGAACGAGACACATGAGATAGACAAGGACACAAATATATATCTCTGTCCTTTTCTAACTCATGCTTTGCGTTCGCGAACGACTTTCGCGAACCTATTGTGCTTAGGCCTTCACTCTGCATTTTCTGTTTTTGAAAAAGTAAGAAAATGTAAAGTGAGACAAACTTATGCCTCTGCCATAGGAGAGAGAAAGACGAGACGATTTTTCCAAAAGTCGTGTGAACGTACTCTAAGAGTACGTTCACACGATAAAATAATAATTATCATTCATCCCAAGTGTCATATTTCGGAAATTCTTCTTTCTTTACCTAAACATTTTTCATAAACCTTGGGTGACAACTGACGAAATCACACTCTAGCACCTCTATTGGATTCTTAACGAACTACAATTTAAAGAACATGTTTTTTGTTAAACAGGTTGGGACGTAACTTAACATTTTAATTCAACGTCCTCCTTTCTAACAGTATGCCATGGGCAAAATATCCCATTTCTATATAGTTGATGGATTGTTTCGTGAAAGAAGTAAACTTGAAAGTTACACGGAATCAATTAAAATTATTGTTGTACAGCATAATACCAATGTGTTTTATTGGTAGATTATTTCAAGAAATTGTGTGTGAATATCTAAACTAGTTATAATATCAAATATTCAATGCATACATCTATTTTGAATGTAAATTTCACAGTGTTCACTACTGATTCTTGTCAGTTTGAGTTTACATTATAAATCTACACGTGGATACTGAATTCCAGGACCTTTAAAAGCACTTGTCTGAACTACATTTTTATCATCATCATCATCATCAAATCAAGTTTTATTTATTTTCGTAAAAATTCTTCTGCGGTATGTATATATAGAAGTAAATAACACTATATTTGTCTCTAAAAAAAAATTTACATAAATTGTGTTTTACTTTTTCTCGGTATAAATTTCATCTCATTTTTTTTCGTCAATTAAATGACTTTTAATCTACATTTCCCTCTTTAATTATCATTTATTTTCTTATAAAAGTTGTGAGAAAATAAATTTCAATTTTTTTCAACTTAATTATTTCTCTGTAAATGGAACTATAGCTATATGCATATTTATCTTTCCAACTTTTATTAAATTATAATTAACTAGTCAGGTTTCCACTACCAACTGTTGATGCAATTTCTAATCCGAGAATGTGACAATATATATATAAGGTTACCAGACGTACTGTTTTCTCTAGACCTGTTTTGGAAGTGTATTCATTTCCTTTTTTTGTACAAAAAAATAAGTCTCACTTTAAATACCTATTTATTTTCACAATTTGAAGTTTAGAGAATTTTTTTTCGAATTTTAGTTGTTTATTTTTATGATTATGTCGATAAATCAAAAAGATAAGGTTCATCAATTTAATACATAATAAATAAATTACGAAACTATTTTAATTGTAATTATTTTCATCAGTTAATAATAATTACTTTAGCAGTAAATGAATAAATTTTACCTCGTTGTAAATCATTTTTAGCTGTGAAATTAATTGAAAATTTAAATCATATGTATTTTAACATAAAGTGCAATATTGCACATTTTACGAGCAGTTTTATAAAAAAAAAAAATACTATTACATAATCTTTATTTTCCGTTAGTTTGTTTGTTCAAGAAATTAATTTATGTGGGTTATTGTCATTTAAACGACAAACTTGGCGACAGTTATGTAAAAGTTTGTTATTTTGAGTATTCGTAACATTTTTTTTTCTACTGATGATGTAAAAAGAATTTTAAATTCACAAAATATAGTTAAAGTCAACAACGATTTATTATAATTTCTGAACTTAAATTAAATAATTGGTTACAGGGTCAATTCATTGAATTTCATCTGTAGGCACTAGTAGTTTTATTTGTTTACTATTTTTTTAATTTTTTAATTTCATACACTTAACTATATGTGTTTTTTTGCCCTAAATTATTCTTTGAAAAATTTCGAATTATTTAGCGATTTTATGTTAAATTTACATGCTGAAAATCTTGATGACTTTCGCCACTATTTTCAAAATATTTTTAGGCCTCGGATATTATGACTTCTTTTTACTTTTTTCGACTTATTTTAAAAAATTGATATCTTTTCGACTTTTCTAACAAATATTGCGACTTTTTCTCCAAATATTGCAACAAAATATCACATTTTTAGTATAAATATTGCAAATTATTTCGATTTTTCTAGTGTAAAAAATAAATTATAAACAAAATTTATCAAAAATTATTTTTGAATAATTTTTCTAATTAAATTTTCGAAATATACAATTAAAGTGATTAGGAATAATTGAAATTTTGTAAAATTTAATATTGAAAATAATTGATTTTTTTCAAGTATTTATTATTACAATTTTTGAAAATCAACTTTTGAAGAAATATAATTGCAAATTTTGTGAAAATAATTATTGAATTCTCAAAAAAAAATATAATGAAAAATCTTCAAGTGTAAATTTCTAAGAATGAAAATTATAATAAAAACATTCTTCTATAAACTAATATTAAATTTTTTTCTAAAAAAGAGTAATTCTTAGAATTTTTTATCATTATAAATTTTTAAAATTCAATTATCAATATTTTCAAAAATATAATTTCGAAAATTCAAATACATAGGTACAAAAAGTAATACAAATATTAAAATTTTCCACAAATTATTTTTAACATTTTTGGATAAAACAATATTGTAGAAATTTTTAATTAAAATTTTTCTAAAAATTAATTAGTTTTTTTTAAATTATACAAAAATTCTTTTAATAAATTCAATTATTTTCGAAAAATTACATTAGAATATTTTTAAAAAACTAATTCTTAGAATTTTTTTAAGATTTACTTATCTTCGAACAAAGTAAATTAAATTTTTTTTAAATTTACTTCTTTAGATTCTTATTAAAATTTCGGAAAAATCATGTTTATATTTATAATTAAAATTCTTCAAAAATTTGATTATTTATATTATATTTTTCAAAAATTTGCAATTATTTTAAAAATAAGACTTTCACAAATTTGATTTATTTTTAAACGATTTTATCAAAATTCAATTGTTTTAAAAAGTTTTATAAAATTTCAATTATTTTTAAAAGATTTTACCAAAATTCAATTCTTTGGAAATTTTCTAATTGTGTATATACCTAATTGAAAGGCAATTTATTATCTTTAAAAAATTATTTTAAAATATTTAAAACAATTAATTTTAAGAGTTTCTTTATTATAGTTTTTTAAAAATTTTATATCTTAATAACTTTAAGAAAAACATGGGCAATAATTACAGTTACAAGGTAAAATTTTTGTTGCAACACTGAATTAAATAAACGATTTTTTTTTACTTTTTTTGTATTTTTAAAATCGACTAAAGCGACTTTTTTTGTGTCTTAAAGTCAATCCGAGGT
This sequence comes from Leptopilina syphax, assembly GCA_032872505.1. NCBI lineage: Eukaryota > Metazoa > Arthropoda > Insecta > Hymenoptera > Figitidae > Leptopilina > Leptopilina syphax. The sequence goes on from CM065472.1 coordinate 12,662,038, forward strand.
CTGTTGTTATTTTAATAGAATTCAACTTTTTCGACTTTTTTTCACGTATTGGTATAAAATTATAAATTGAAAAAAACAAATGAATTATTCTAGTGGTACACGGAGAAAACTGAATATTCAAAATTAGAAATAAATAATAAAGAAATAATAATAAATAATAAATGAATAATAAATAAATAATTAACCAACTAAATTAATTTCTTGAACAAACTAATTATTCTATAATAGATACAAAATTAAGCAATTGGTATATATTATATTGAGGAAAGCTAAATGATCATGAAATAAACAACTTTTGTTACACTGAAAAAAAAATTTATTTGATTTAAATAACCGATTATTTGGTTATATTCAAATAAATATTTATTTGAATCAAATAATTTTTATTTGAATCAATTAAATAATATTTGCTTCAAATACTGAAATATTTGATTCAAATACAATTTATTTAATTCAAATAAAAATTATTTGATTCAAATAAATATTTATTTGAATATAACCAAATAATCGGTTATTTGAATCAAATAAATTTTTTTTTCAGTGTATATTGTTGAGAACAATATTTATACAATATTTAAATTGCCTACCTAATAGTACATTTTGTTAGTAAATTTAAGTTTATCAATCAAATTAATTTAATCAAACTTTAGTAAATTAAAATTTTAAACTATTAAAACTTTAACTGTTAAAAAAAGCTTTAATTCATCCATAGAAGGCCGCGACGTGAGAAAAATTCTCACGCAACACTACTCACAATCTGTAGAACGCTCTTGTAGTGTGAGTGAGACACTGTAAGAACAGCGCGACTGCTTACAGGTTAATTAATTAAAATTATGGTACAGGTTTATATTAATTATTTTATAATTAAATTAGTTTTATTTTAATTTTTTTAATACGTATTTTAAAAAAAAATTCCAACCTCTTATCTATATTATAGTTAGCAATGTGGCGTTGAAACTTTCAATTGGTAACTTTTGTTTAGAAAGTTCCAAATCATGAAATTTATGATCGATGAAATTTATAAAATTTGTAAGGATTGTATTTTGGTGAAATCAAGTCTCAATCATGTTAAGAAGTTGGTAGAATTTGTGCGTATTTTAAATTCATAACCTGCACAAATTTGTTATTACATACATATATGTAATATTTATTTATTCATGTGATCCTTGAAATCTTATTTTTAAAAGACTAAATTATTTTTAAAAAATGTAATGATTTTGGTGCAATTTAATTACTATGATTATAATATAGATGTTCTTTAAGATATAAATGGTATTAAAAACTTTTTTTGTGTTTATTAAGTTCATGTGTTTAAAAAAATCTTAGTTTAATAATGCAAATAAAAAAAATTTTTATGAAAATTAAAATTAAGGAATTCAATTTTTATAAAAATAAATATTTTGAATTAAAACATTTAGAATAGTACAAAAAAAAGTAAAATAAAATAAAACATAAAATAAAAAATAGTAAAATAAAGAAATTTTTTCTGTCTTATTATGAAAATAATTAATTTTTTTCAAATATTTTGTTATAATTTTTGTAAATCAACTTTTGAAGAATTTTAATTGCAAATTTTGTAATTGAATTATCAAAAATCTTTAAATGTAAATTTAAAAATGGAATAATTAATGAAAATTAGCTCTTAATTTTTTTAAAATTCAATATTTTCAGTATTTTCAATTACATATTTCCGAAAATTCAAATACATGCAAGAATAATAACATTTTAGAATTATTGTTAACATTTTGAAGAAAAAAATCATGTTCAAAATTTTTAATTAAAATTCCATCAAAAAATTAATTAGTTTTTTTTAAATTATACAAAAATTCTTTTAAGAAATTAATTATTTTCGAAAAGTTACATTGAAATATTTTTAAAAACTAATTCTTAAAATTGTTTCATCATAATTTTTTAATATTCAATTATTTCGAACAAAGTAAATAAAAATTTATAAGAATATACTTTTTTAGACTTTTTAAAATTTCGGAGAAATCATGGCCATGTTTATAATTAAAATTCTTCAAAAATTTGATTATTTTTATTTATATTTTTCAAAAATTCAATTATTTTTATAAGATTTTACCAAATTTTAATTGCTTGGAAATATTTCAAATTGTATAATTAAAAAATAGCTATTATCAAAAAGTCCAAAAAAGAAAATTTTTTTTTCAAAATTTTGATTTTTTAAAATGTTAATATCTTTGGCTTTTAACGAAAATTGTTCAATGTGGGATCAAATGATGTGTCTCAAAAAGCATTACAAAAGGAAGAAAAAATATTTATAGGAGGTCTCATAACATTTTTTCAAAATATTTGTAAAAAACGTTTCTTGAAAAAATTTTAAAACGTGAAAAAACGTAGTTCCTAAAACTTGATGAAGAAGGTTTAAAAACTACAAAAAAAATAAACTTTTGTGTCCGCCAATGAGATCTACAATTTAAAAAAATTTCATCTCTTTAGCTCTTATAGAATTTGAGATATTTATGAAAATATGATATTTACACACACGGAATGGCATTTTTTAAAAATGTTATTTTTGAGTTCCTGAGGTCAGGAAACATAATGAAAATTTTGGAGTTTGGCAATTTTCTGTAAAACAATGCTTCCATGAGAAAGTAAAATCGAGTATTTGTAGTATAACTCGGACTTTATAAAGTTTTTGTTATCTACAAATACTTGACATTTCTCTCCGTGTAGTTTCCACTTTCGAAGATGATTTTTATTCGTCAACTTTTCTTGATATAGCTACTTTTTAAGCTCGCTATAAGATCTGTACTACACATGCGCATTAATTGAAGTTTTTCAAACAGTATGCTAATTTAAATATTTAAAACTTTGTCTATAATTATCTCTCTTATAAATATTAAAAAAAAGATTAATTTCTGTATATATTAATATTTTTAAGAAGTACAATATTAATATTTTTAAGAAATACAATATTAATTTAAATATTTTAACTTAGAATGTTTTCAGGACCTAATTTTTTTTTTATTGTATAAGATTATTTAAATATTTAATAGTTAAAATAATGAACAAAAAATAGTCTTTTATTTTATATGAGTAGTTGAAAAGCTCCAGTATAAAGAAGGTACAGTACCGATATTTAAAAAAACTAATGCTGTGGATTTGAGGTACAGACATTGATAAACAAATATTGAATTTTCTTTTTTTTTTTGTTTTAGTCTATAAATTTCCTCTTTATGCAGAAAATACAGTTTAAGAGTTTTACGGTTAATTTCTTATACATTTATTGATTCGATGTGAATCTCTAGAAGTTTATAATGCTACTTCTGACCTATTTATTTACAATTCTATTACAGACGTTGAACCAGTAAGAATGCATGTTACAGGCATATCTTATTTCAATGATTACTGATTTATTTAGTTTCAATTGAAATAAAATGATTGGGTGCATCTTGTATTTAATTTAATTTTTATTATCTGAAACTCAAAAGTACGAAGTAAATTACCGTCAACCGGGACTATTTTGTGCATCAAATAGCTATTTTTTGATTCAACGATTCATTCAAATTTAGAATTAAAAAAAGGAAGTCAACTGTTGGTGTATGTTGTGGACATCCTAACTAACCGGGAAAACCAGGAAATAGCCGGGAATAAGCCAGAAATTTTATGCCAACCCGGGAATTTTTTCACAAAATTAAAAAAAGTTTTATTATTTTAATTTATTTTTAAAAAATCGCTTTTTATTTCAATTTTTATAGATATTTATACTGTTATCTAAATTTGCATTAGTTAAAAATAATTAATTTGATAGTAAAAGATCAGTCACTGATTCAAATAAAGTATGTAAATAAATGTAAAAAAAATTATCAAATTAATAGAAATTTTGTGAAATTCAACTGAAAATAATTAAATTTGTTAAAGAATTTTATTAAAAACTTTTTAACAAATCAAATTTTCAAAGTATTTTAATTTAATAATTGATAAATAATTCAATTTTATAAAGAGTCACATTCTAATATATATTCATGTTTCTTAGTGCAAAGATACACACTTAAAATTTTTTTAATAAAATTGAATTTTCCCAAAGTTTTTTTGAAAATTCTGAAAAATAAGATTTTGGAAATTTTTTAATTCTATTATTTCAAAATAATTGAATTTTTATAAACAAATAATTGAAAATTTTTATAATAATTGAAATTTCTTTACATTCTTATTAAAAATAATTAAATTCTTTTAAAGAATTTTATTTAAATTTTTCGAAAATAATCAAGGGAAGTTAGTCACCGTCCCAAGTGCGAAATGCCAAGACTGCAAAAACGGCCCATCATTGGTGCAGTAATGTCTGCCGAGAATTGGCAGTAGTTACTGGGCCATTATTGGTAACCAAAACGTCCCATTACTGGGCCAATGATGGTGCCGATGGTCAGAATTTCAAATTTTTTAATACTGGGCCAGCTCTCGGCCCAATAACGGCACATTCATGGCAAAGTTTATCAATGTTTAATGTCAAAAGACAATTGCCAGTGATGTGCCGACTATCGGCCCAGTAATGGCTCATTATTGTCACTTTAATGGCAAAAAATTTGTATCGTTCATGGCAAATTATAATTACCAGTATTGGGGAGTAGCTTGGCTCAGTAACGGCATAATATTGGCAAAGTTGATCAATCTTTAATGGCAAAATTCAATTGCCAGTGATGTCACGAAGATCGGCCCATTAATAGCACATTAGTGGCACTTTAATGGCAAACATTTTGTATCTTTGATGGCAAATTATAATTGCCAGTATTGGGGCGTAGCTTGGCCCAATAACGGCACGTTATTGTCAAAGTTGATCAATCTTTAATAGGAAAATTCAATTGCCAGTGATGTGACGAAGATCGGCCCATTAAAGGCACATTAATGCCATTTTAATTTGGTATAATTTTTTATAAGAATTGAAATTTAAGAAACATTCAGGTATTCAATAAATTATTTATTTTGTATTTAAATAATTGAATAAGCTTAAAAAGGATTCAAATTAAAATATTTGAAACTTTGAATTTTCTATATTTTTAACTGTCAATTTTAAAGAATTAATTTTTTTGAAAAAGTTTAATTAAGTATTAATTTAAAAAAGAAGTTATTAATGTTTTCATATAATTTTACAATTAAAGAAATTCGTAAATAAATGTTACAGAAACCTTTTTTTGAGTAAAATTTTTCCTTTATTATCTAAAAATTAAGAAATTTTCAATTTCACTTTCAATTAATATTTGCAATTGACAAATAGAATTTATAAACATTTTTTTCCTTCATTTTTTAAAAATCTTTGAATTTTTCTTAAAGCAATTGTAATTAAGAAATAGAAATGATGCAAATTATTTCCTTAAGATAATTTATTGAATAAATGAATGTTTTTTAAAATTTAATTCTCATAATTCAATTTTAAGAAACATTTAGTTATTCAATAAATTATTTATTTTTGCATTTAAATAATTAAATTCTCGTAGAATTTTGTAGTAAAAATTGATTTCAAAATGGATTCTAGTCAAATTTTCAGATAATAATTAAATATTAAAAATATACCATGAATTATGATATTAAAATTTTTTTAAATTCAATCGCCAATGATGTGACAAAGATTGGCCCATTAAAGGCACATTAATGGCACTTTAATGGCAAAAATTTTGTATCTTTAATGGCAAAATATAATTGCCAGAATTGGGGCGCTGCTTGGCCCAATAATGGCACATTCACGACAAAGTTGATCAATCTTTAATGGTAAAAGACAACTGCCAGTGTTGTGACGAAGATCGGCTCATTATTGGCACTTTAATGGCAAAAAATTTGTATCTTTCATGGCAAATTATAATTGCCAGAATTGGGGCGTTGCTTGGCCCAATAATGACACATTCACGACAAAGTTGATCAATCTTTAATGGTAAAAGACAACTGCCAGTGTTGTGACGAAGATCGGCTCATTATTGGCACTTTAATGGCAAAAAATTTGTATCTTTCATGGCAAATTATAATTGACAGTATTGGGGCGTAGCTTGTCCCAATAACGGCACATTCACGGCAAAGTTGATCAATCTTTAATGGCAAAATTCAATTGCCAGTGATGTGACGAAGATCGGTCCATTAATGGCTCATTGTTGGCACTTTAATGGCAAACATTTTGTATCTTTGATGGCAAAATATAATTGCCAGAATTGGGATGTAGCTTGGCCCAAGAATGGCACATTAATGTCTATCATTTTGTATCTATGATGGCAAATTATAATTGCCAATATTGGGACGTAGCTCGGCCGAATAATGGCACAGTATTGGCCAGTGTAGTGTAGCTTATAAAAACCCTTTTGCTTCCTCGACTTCAAGTCAGAGTAGCAGAGTGGTCAGAGTGTTAGGCTGTGGAGCGTCAGGTTCAGGTATCGATCCCCGCGAGAGGTAAGAATTTTTCAAATATTTGTAAGTTTGCGTTTAAATTAGGGAAATAAGCCGTATAAATGTTATAAATTAATTAGTTAATTGAATAAAAAAAAATTATTTTTATTTTTTTCTAATTTTGTCAACACTGGGGGAGTAATGGCAGCCAATATTGGGCCATTAATGTCTGCTGAGATCTGGCTGCCAATAATGGGCCATTAATGTCTGCCGAGATTTGGTGCCAATATTGGGACAGTAATGTCTGCCGAGATCTGGCTGCCGACGTCCAACCGCGGTTAACACCACAAGAGTCGGCGCAAAGTCGGGCCAATATTGTCTGCCAAGTCTCGATGCCAGCTTTGCCAATACTGGGCCAGTGTTGGGCCGCGTTGGTTTTCGCACTTGGGGTAATTTTAATTTTATTTTTAAAAATTTCTTCGCAATATATTCAATTATTTTCATAAATAGTAAAACTCATTGCAGAATTTCAATTATTTTTAACAGAATTTTAATCGAATTCCTCGAAAAATGTAATTATTTTTTAAAATTTTATTAAAATTCGTCGAAAGAATTTAATTATTTCTAGAAACTAAAAAAAATTCTTCTCAAGAATTAAATTATTTCCATAAATGGGAAAATTCTTCAGATTTACTAAATTCTTTTGAATATTATTTTTAGAAAAAATTCTTCACAAGAATTCAATTATTTTCATAAATTTCCATAAAATTATAAAAAACTATTTAATTATTTTCAAAAGTAATACAATTCTTCGCAAAAATTCAATTATGTTTAAAAATTTTTTTAAATTCACCTTAAAGTTTCAATTATCTTTATAAATAATTAAATTGTTCTCCACAATTGAATTATTTTCAAAAATCTTAATAAAATTCTACGCAAAAATTTTATTATTTTCATAAATAATAACATTCTTTGGAAGGATTCAAATACTTTTATAAATAGTAAAATTCTTTGCAAAAATTTAATTAGTATTAATACATTTTAATACAATTGAATTAATCAAATTTTTAATTATAATTATGAACACACAAGATTATTTTAAAAAATTGAAAAAATTCTTTGCTAAATTTAATTATTTTCCAAATTTTTAATTAAAATTACCTATTAAAAAAAAATATTATTTTCAAAAAATTTAAAGAAACTCGTCAAAAGAATTTAATTATATTCATAAAAACTCTAATAAAAATTTTTGAAGCCATTTGTAAATTTATTTAGGTTCCAAATCAAATAAAGTTAAATTTGTTGAGAAATTAAAAAAACCGTGAAAAATTATTCTATTTATTTATTTCCCCTAAAATCTTTTAGTTTTTAGGTAAAATTTTATTTATTTTTAATTTTTTTTAACGTATAGAACAACTATGATAAACTTATTGTTCACTCATTAAATATATTATCGACTTTGTACCGCTGCATTATAATAAATGTGTCATGCTGTTTACATTTACCTCAAAACTATGATAAAATCAATATTTCTCTAATAATTTAAAAAAAAAATTTTTTTACCAGAAAAATTTTAACTGGAGAAAAGCTTTTAGAGATTCATATATTTATTAAACTACTATAAAGTATTCTAGAAAATTTTATTTCAATTGCCTTAACTGTCGAAGAAATATAATTGATTAACTATTTTCATGTAAAGCGTGGGAGTTAAGAATTTAGCGTTCATTGAGAGTAAGTGTTCGAACAATAAGTCATTCATATTACTCTAATATCAATTTTTGGTGTTAGAAATAAAATATTATTCCATGAGGTCCAAAATCAAGTTTTTGAAATAATTCCAATGATGTAATTTATAATATTTACTCAATGTATATTTATTTCATTCAGTGTTGATAGATGAATGGTTTTATTTATTTAATGCTAAAATTTTTTAATTAATTAATTAATCAATTAATGGTCCCTAAAATAAAGAATAAGTAACAATTTTCCGGATTTGCAAAAATATCCAAACAATTTGTTTTTTCATTAATTTTATAATTTTTGAAAAAATCTTTTTTTATATTTTTGAAATAATTTTTTTCTTTTATAGAAATTTAAATATATTAATTCTGGTCAAAATTATATTCTTGGCACAAAAAAAATCTATTATTGTATATAAAGTATACATTTTATCAATACTTATAAAATTAATCACTATTTTTATTTTTAACGAAAAATTCAAATTGTGTATTTTTTCAAAACCTATCTTTGAAATAGATATTCTACAATAAAAAATAAAACGATTGGCATATAAAATTTTAAATTTCACCATTGATTCGAAAACAGTTTAAAAATTATATTTATGTCATGTACAGGTTTTGCTTTTTAAAGAAGAAATTTGTTTATTATTATGAGGAAGCAAAATGATCATGAAATGAACAACTTGTTTTGATTTATTGTCTTGCATGCGTCATTTTCACTAAATCGTTTTCTAATTTTCTTTCAAAAAATAACAGCTGAAATTTCGAAACCAATTTGTCATTAAGGTTATTCCAACTATTTTTCATTGAAAAGTTAATTGAAATTTTTAGTTACATATTTTCATTTCGCAGTAAATAAAATATATTTTCATAAATGACAAAAATGAAAACCTTTTTTCTTCAAAGGATACTTGATTTAATGGAAAGATTAATTGTTATTAGAATATAAACTCTGATAGAATATGAAAATTAAAAAAAATAATAAAAATATATTTTAAAAAATGTATCTTATTTAATTGAATCATTAAAAAATGTCGGATTAGTTCACATCAATGTACCTTCTTCAAAATTAATCTAATCTTCTTGTGTGAGATTAGAATCAAAATATAGTTTAGAGCTATTGAAAATACTTCAAACTATGTGAAACAATTTTTAATTATTGACATTTAATAATAATTATATTTAAAAATTATTAATTTTTTAAAATATTTTAAAAAATTTAAATATAAAACCGGTTAAAATTCAAAAAAAAAATTGATAAATTAGAAATTCTTTCATACTTATTAAAAATCATAAAAAATGATTTTAAAAACTTTAAAAATAATAGATTGCAAGGTATAGGGGAGAGTGGGGCAAACCGGCCAGGGGTCAATATCTCCGAAATGGCTAAATTGTCAAAAGTGCTATTTAGAAATTTGAAACAACCATGTGTAGTATACCTTATTTTTTAATTTGACAATTTTTACTTTTGTTTGTGCAACGCTGGGAGCAAAAGTTTTTTTTTTTAGTTTTTTTCTACACTTTTACGAATTTTTTCTTAAGGAATTTTTGAGGAAATCGTTTAATATTTCCAAATATTAGGTCTTGGGTTTTGAAGGTACACACCTCAGGAATATTTACCACCAAAAACTTTGATGAATTTGCAAAGCGTTTTTTTTTTACAAACATTTATTCTCAAAATGGGCCTGTGGGGCAAACCGGCCATAGGATATTTCCATTGAATTAAAGTTTCATAAAAATTATTTTTAAATAAAATGTTTCTTTCATTAAAATATTTACTTACAATGAGAAATAATTGTCTTCCAATGAGAATTGGACCCTTTAATATTGTTTCTCTAATAATTTCAAACATTTTTTTTGTTATTTAAAAAAATTATTTATTTAATTAAAATTCAGTCCTGTATTATTATTTACATTTTTACAATCATTGTTCACATGATTCTTTATGTTTATTGTTATTGTAGATTCTACAAATGCAATATTGTAGATAAAAAACCCAACTGACCGGTTTGCCCCAGGGGGTGGGGCAAACCGGCCCGTTTGCAAATTTTGTTAAAGTTAACACAGCAACTAAACAATAAAAGATAAAGTATAGGTGTCTCTGGGAAAAAGTTGCGCAATTAAATGATCTTTCAAACAAGACCTCGAAAAATGAAATCGGTTGATTCGTTTAGTCACAAGAGTCAAAAAACCGTAGGTATGACCGGTTTGCCCCACTCTCCCCTATATTATACAAAAATTGAGTGTCTTTTAAAAATTTATTCATTTATATATTTCAACTGAAAAACTTAAATTTTTTAAAAATATTTAAAAAAAACGATATAAAAACTACTTCAAAATTTAATTGTGTTTATTTCATGAACACTGTTTTCTCAAGAAAATTCTCATTTTATGATTATTATAAACTGCATTTTTTCCATACATTATAATAAATCAAAACCAAAAAAGTTACTTTTCACACATCTCTTTAACGAAATTTAAGAACTTTTAATTTTTTGGCAAAACGCTGATTTTCTTACAGGTGAATTTAAATTGTATCAACACCTCGAAAATCGGTCAAATTTTCTCAAAAAAAATCAAAGTTGGTCAGGGGTTTTTCAATTTTTGTGAAACTTGATATAAATGTAGTGTTTTATGACAAAAGATTTTAAAAAATTTTCAAAATTGTTAATTTTACCGGGCATCAAACATTAAAGTACATTTAAAAAAAACGAATAACTTTTATTCATTTAGTTAGATTTTGTTTATACTTTGGGTAATAATAACTGATTTTCTAATAGATTAAAGTGCAATATTAAAAATTTATTATGCTCGAAAAAATGAAATCAAATTTTTTTCCGGGCAAATTTTGGATTTTTTCTTTCTTAATATTGTACTTTTAGGCCTCGGATATTATACACCATTTTTGACTTTTTTCGACTATTTTCAAAAAATGCGACTTCTTTTGACTTATTTTCAAAAATTGCGACTTTTTTCCAATAATATAGAAATAACTATAATATATAACTATAACTATATAACTATAACTATATAACTATAACTATATAACTATAACTATATAACTATAACTATATAACTATAACTATATAACTATAACTATATAACTATAACTATATAACTATAACTATATAACTATAACTATATAACTATAACTATATAACTATATATAATATATAACTATAATATAGAAATAACTATAGACAAATCTTCAAAAAATCTTTTTTAAGAATTTCTCGAATTAAATTTTCGAAATTTACAATTGAAAAGAGTGTCAATAAATATTAAAATTTTGTCAAATTTTATAATTGAAAATAATCAATTTTTTAAAGTGTTTTATACAAATTTTTGAAAATTAACTTTTGAAGAATTTTAATTGCAAATTTTGAAAATAATTGAAATTGAATTCCTCGGAAGAATTTAATTTTTATAAAAAATTTTAATATATTTCTATAAAATTCAATTATTACCTAAAATTTTAATAATTTCTTCGAAACAAATCAACTATTTTTATAAATATTAAATACTAAATAAATTTAAAAAATTTACAATAAAAAAAGAGTTTCAATAATTGAAATTTTGTAAAATTTAATTGAAACTAATTGATTTTTTTCAAAGTGTTTGATAAAAATTTTTGAAAATAAACTTTAAAAGGATTTGAATTGTAAATTTTGAAAATAATTGATTTCTCAAAAGTGTTAATAAAAAATCTTCAAGTGTAAATTTAAAAATGGTAATTAATAAAAATTAGCTACAAAAAAATTATATTAAAATATTTTTGAAAAAAATATATCTTAGAATTTTTGCATTGTAATTTTTTAAAATTCAATTATTTTCAAATACAAATTTCCAAAAATTCAAATACGTACAAAAATAATAACATTAAAATTTTTTACAATTACTTTTAACATTTTAACAACAATTATTATTACCCAAAATATAAACATAATCTAACTAAATGGACAAAAGTAATAACTTTTTCAAAAAAATGTACTTTAATGTTTGATGTCCGGTAAAATCTACAATTTTGAAAATTTTTTAAAATCTTTTTTTCATAAAACACTTCATTTATATCAAGTTTCACAAAAATTGAAAGACTCATGACCAGCTTTGATTTTTTTGAGAAAATTGGACCCAGATGCAAAATTTGCTGGTACAGCAAAACTGCACGAGGGAAAAAAATTAATATTATGATTTTTTTTTATTTGAAAAATACCCACTAATCGATACAAAAATATTTTGTTCGATTGTCAATTTCACTGTTAACAGGTCTAATTAATGATTTGGAATCTTGAATTATTACTACATTGTTAAAGAATGTTAAATTTTATTTTAGGTGGATTAAGTTTATCATCATAGGTTAGTATGTCACACCACAGCGATGATAACATGCTAATAGCATCAACAGATTCCTTCTGGGAACCTGGGAATTATAAGCGTACCACCAAAAGAATTGAGGACGGTCATAAACTTTGTGACAGTCTCATCCAACTTGTGCAAGAGAGATCAGAAATAGAGAAAAATTATGCAAAGGCTCTAAAAAGTTGGTCAAAAAATTGGAATGATAAAATCGAAAAAGGACCTGAATATGGTACAACTGAAGCTGCATGGAAAGGGGTTTTGGTTGAATCTGATAGATTATGCGACCTACACCTAAAAGTCAAAGAAAATCTCTGCAACGACATAATACAACAAGTGAAAACTTGGCAAAAAGATGCCTATCATAAGGTTAGAGATGAGAAATTTTCTTTATATGTATTTTAACTTAAACTAGCCATACAGTTTTTCGACAGGATTCTGGGTTGCCACGCAACCTGGAAACCTGGAAATGTCAGGGAATTTTATAAACCTTGGAAAAACTTGGAAAAGTCAGGGAATTTTGATCGAAATCCTATAGAAAATTGTTGTTTTCTAAAGTTATTCTTAAAATATAATTTTAATTAAATATTTTAATTTTAAAAGAGTTGCATTTACAATTTTCATAAGTAGATGAACTTTAAAAGATTTTAATTTGAAATTTTGTAAAATTTCAATAATAATTGAATTTAGTTAGAAATTTTAAAAAAACTAGATTTTAAAAAAGTTTTATTAACTAAAATTCTTCTGTAATTAGTTAAATTTTTTATATTATATTTAATTAATTATTAAAAATAATGGATTTATAGAAGAATTTTAGTTAAAATCACTAAAACAGATTGAATTTTGAAGCAATCACAAATAATTGGAGAAATACAAATATTTTCAAAAATTTTAATAAAATTCTTGTCAAAATTTTAATTATTTTCAAAATCTTTCTTTAATTCAATAATTTTTAATATTTACTATACTTTAATAAAAATTCCTAAAAGAATTCAATTAAGGTTATGTTATACATTGGTCACGTGTCCCATATACTTTAATTTAGAAAAACGTCACACTGAATAACATGACCTTCTAAAAAAAAATTTAATAAAATTCTACGCAAACATTTCACTATTTTCATAAAAAACAAAAATTTCACAGGAAATCAATTATTTACAAATTATTTTCATAAATAATAAAACTTATCGTAGACTTTTACTTATTTTTAATACAATTTTAATACAATTGAAAATGTAATTTTAATTTCTTGAAAAATGTAATTCTTCTTAAAAATTTTATTAAAATTTCTCAAAGAAATTCAATTGATATAAAAAAACTTTGCTACAATTTATTTATTTTAATTTAAGTCTTATTTTCAATACATTTTTAAGTAAATTTCTTCAAAAATTTTAATGAAATTCTTTGTAACAATTTTTTTCAAAATAATTTTCATAAAATTCTTCGTAGAAATTTAATTAATTTAAAAAATTTGTCAAAGTTCAATTATTTTTAAAGTCTAATATTTCAATAAAATTTTACAAAATAATTGAATTATTTAAAAATGAAATTTTAATAAAATTCGTCTCAAGAATTCAATTATTTTCAAAAGTAATTAAATTCTTCTCCAAAATTTAAATAAAATTCTTGGTAAAATTTTAATTATTTTTAATACAATTTTCATCAAATTTCTCGAAGAATGAAATTATTCTTAAAAATTTTATTAAAATTTGTCAAGAGAATTCAATTATTTAAAAATTCTTTTCCAAAATTCAATTATTTTCTAAAATTTTAATAAAATTCTCGACATAATTTCAATTATTTTCAAAAATTTTTCCTCAATTCAATTCTTTTCAATATCTACTATTTTAATAAAATTTTCCAAAAGAATTAAATTATTTTAAAAAAAATTTAATAAAATTCTACCCAAATCTTTAATTATTTTCATTAAATAATAACAATTTCCCAGAAATTCAATTATTTACAAATTTTTTATAAATTTCTTCGCAGTAATTCCGTTATTTTTTATAAGTAATTACAATTTTTTACAGGGATTCAATTATTTTCATAAAATTTTTCGAAAAAAATCAATTCTTTAAAATGATTTTTGTAAAATAAATTCTTAGCTAGAATTCAATTTAGGGTAAGAATTCCTGAAGTGGGCCCCTATTTTTCATTGGGTCGGTGGATTTTTCTCATTCTTATATGTTTCGATAGCCTATGATGGTATAATAAAAACCTGTTAATAGTTTTCCGAAATTCGAATATTTACCAAAGTTATTCAAGGTCAAAGTAATTTGTAGCGTTTTAGTAAATAGCTAATTACTCGCGATCGGATGAACCGATTTTAATAAAAATTGGAGGAGAGTTTACCTGAAGAATTGTACTTTAGATAAATGATCAAAATTTTAATTAAAAAATATAATTTGTTTAAATAAATTAACTTTTTAATTTTTGGGGTTAAAAAATAATTTATTCTCCATCTTTTTTTTTGGATTTTTTTTTTAATAATCAAATAGAGAATACTTTTAATAAGATTTTATTTCAACAATAAAAAAGTGGGATTCTCTATCACTTTAGAAAATATAATATTTTTAGTTACAAAATATTTTGAAAAGTTAAAGAAATTCGAAGCAAAACAAATGAATGAACTAAACTTGGTTGGTTAAAATTGTCGAGTTTAGTTCATTCATTTGTTTTGCTTCAAATTTCTGTAACTTTTCAAAAAATGTTGTAACTAAAAATATTATATTTTCTAAAGTGATAGAGAATCCCACTTTTTTATTGTTGAAATAAAATCTTAAAAGTATTCTCTATTTGATTATTAAAAAAAAATTCAAAAAAAATATGGAGACAAATTTTTCTTTAACCCCAAAAATTAAAAAGTTAATTTATTTAAACAAATTATATTTTTAAATTAAAATTTTGATCATTTATCTAAAGTACAATTCTTCAGGTAAACTCTCCTCCAATTTTTATTAAAATCGGTTCATCCGATCGCGAATAATTAGCTATTTACTAAAACGCTACAAATTACTTTGACCTTGAATAACTTTGGTAAATATTCAAATTTCGGAAAACTATTTACAGGTTTTTATTATGCCATCATAGGCTTTCTCATATAAGAATGAGAAAAATCCACCGACCCAATGAAATATAGGGGCCCACTTCAGGAATTCTTACTTTATTTAAAGAAAGTTAATAAAGTTCTTTGTAAGAATTCAATTGTTTTTGAAAATTTTAATAAAATTCTTGGCAAAATTTTAATTATTTTTAAAATTTTTAATATAATTCCTCGTATTAATTCAATTATTTAAAAAAATTTTGATAAAATTAATTCTCGGCAGAATTTTAATTATTTAAAAAATTTTAATTGTTCAATTACTTACATATTTTTTCAATTAATTTTTACAGGGATTCAATTATTTTCGTAAATAATTAAAATAATAATTTAATTTAGAAATTCAATTATTTTCGTAAATAATAAAATTCATTGCAGAATTTCAATTATTTTGAAAACAATTTTACGGAAATTGTTCAAAAAATGTAATTATTTTTAAAAATTTTGTTAAAATTCATCAAAAGAATTCAATTATTTAAAAATTTATTGATAAAATTCTTTATGAGAATTCAATTTTAAGAAACATGCAATTATTCAATAAATTGTTTTTTTAATTTAAATAATTGAATTCTCATAAAATTTTCATATAAAAATTTATTTAAAAATGAATTTCAGTTAAAATTTTAGATTATAATTGAATATTAAAAGCATTAGAGCGTG
The DNA here is from genome assembly GCA_032872505.1 of Leptopilina syphax. Classification (NCBI taxonomy): domain Eukaryota; kingdom Metazoa; phylum Arthropoda; class Insecta; order Hymenoptera; family Figitidae; genus Leptopilina; species Leptopilina syphax. The sequence goes on from CM065472.1 coordinate 12,678,223, forward strand.
CATTTTTAGAAATAATTGATTTTTTAAAACGTTTCAAATTAAAATCTTTGAAAATTTGTACATTTAATACTTTTAATTAAGAATTCTGTAGAATTAATTTTTTTTTAAAAGTTTAATGGAATTTTTTTAATTTATTTGAAGTTTTTAGTTTCTAATTTATTTAATTGAAGAATGTCAGAATTATCAAAATTTCGAAAAATTAAATTTTCAACAAAAGGATTTGAAAATTCTCAAAGAACTTTTTTTAAAAATTATTTTAAAAAAATTGATTTGAAGAAGAATTTCAGTTAAAATTTCTAGAAATGAATAATTGAATCTAGAAATGAACAATTGAATAATTTTGAAAATCTTAATTTCTATATGAAAAAATAATAATGATTAAATAATTATTTAAAGATGAAGTTATTGATGTTTTCGAATAATTTTCCAATTAAAGAAATTCGTAAATAAATGTAATAGGAAATTTTTTTGTATATCTAATCATTTTGCGAATTGCGAGTGAATAAGAATATTCTTTAGAGTCAGGGAAACAAAGCGTGGCAACCCTGCTGTTAATTTTATTCATTCTTATAATATGCATGTAAATCGAATAAGTTTTTATTTAATTGTAAAAAAATGAATATTTTATTTACAGTCGGTGATGACATTGAAAGAACGAAAGGAAATGGAGGATGCTTTCAAGAAAGCACAAAAACCGTGGGGAAAAATTTTGCAAAAAGTGGAAAAAACTAAGGCTGAGTATCATAATAGTTGCAAAATTGAACGTACTGCAACGAATGTTGAAAGAAATGCGTCTGCTGATAGTTCACTCTCACCAGACCAGGTAATAATTTTTAATTCATTCAATAGTTTCTTTTTAATATTTCACATAATTTTTCAATTTTTTTTATTTTTTATATTTTTCTTTTCAAAAATCAGTCCTAGTATCTTTATTAACCGATCAAAGGATATTATATTTTTCCTCGATTTCTCGAATTTCTTTAAAAATATTTATTAACAGGTAAAGAAGATGCAAGACAGAGTGCAAAAAACAAAGGGTGAAGTACAGAATGCTAAGGAAAAATACGAAGCAGCTCTTCAAGAAATAAATTCTTATAATCCAAAGTACATGGAGGATATGACTCAAGTCTTTGAGAAATGTCAAGAAATGGAAGCTCAAAGACTTCAATTTTTCAAAGACGTACTCTTTGGAATTCACAAGTGTTTGAATATTTCACAGGATCCAGTGTAAGTTTTTTCTAATTTAATATATACTCCTATGAATATTTTCCCCAATGGCAGGGCTCCAAATAGGTCCGTAAATTTGCTTAAAGTCCGTAAAAGTCATTTTTTTTTGCAAAAAGGTCCATAAAATCCGTAATTTGATTGAGAAAAGACGAAAAGTTCATAAATTTTACAATATAATTTGGAGAATTTTAGAGAAATTACAAATGATTGCAGAAATTCAATTATTTTCAAAAGTCATGAAATTCTTCACAAAAATTCAATTATGTTCAAAAAATTTTTAAAAATCCTCGTCAAAATTTTAATTATTTTTAGAAATAATTAAATTCTTCTTCAAAATTCAATTATTTTCTAAAATTAATAATAAAATCCTTGACAAAATTTCAATTATTTTTTAAAAATTTCTGTCAATTCAATGATTTTCAATATCTACTGTTTTAATAAAATTTTCCAAAAGAATTCAATTATTAAAAGAAAATTAATTAAATTCTACGCAAGCCTTCAATTATTTTCATAAAATAATAAAAATTTCACAGGAATTCAATTATTTACAAATTTTTTTTATAAATTTCTTCGCAGTAATTCCGTTATTTTTATAAATAAATAATACAATTTTTACAGGGATTCAATTATTTTCATAAATAATAAAATTTTTACAGGAATTTAATTATTTTCAAACACAATTTTCATAAAACTTTTCGAAAAAATCAATTATTTAAAATAATTATTATGAAATTCTTCGTTAGAATTCAATTATTTAAAAAAATTAAAAAAGTTCTTTCCCGTGCAGAAAAATGGTGAGGGCCCCCGGCGGGGCCCTCGTGGATTGCCCTCTTGCCATGTGGAATCCGCAGGGGCAATCCACGCGGAGCCCTCGAAGGCGTGACATGCTTTCCCTCATGGGTGCCCTCGAGGAAAATCCTCATGGATTCCATATGGATTTTCCACGCGGTGCCCTCGTGGATTTCATAAAATGCACTCAACTTTATTTTGAATTAAATTAATGAATTAATTATTTATTAATAACAAATTAGTCAAATTATTCATAAATAACATTCTTATTTAACAATTTTTACTTTTTTTAATTAAACCGTGACCAAAAAAAAAAAAAAAATCTGACGCACGCGGGAATTGAGCCTACGACCTACTGACTACCAGACAACACTCTTACCACTATGCTACGGGACCTACTTGAAAATTATTGCTTTAATGTAGGTGACTTGCTGACTTGCTTTTGATGATTCAATAAATTATTTATTAACACTAATACACCATGACAAATAATTAAATAGTTTAATAATAATAATAACAATATCAATAATATAATAATAGACCATAAATATTCATAAATTAATATTTTTATAATTTCAAAAAAAAAAAAAAAATGTCAAAACATTTGTGTTAAAAACGCGTTTTTTATAGTTTAAAATCATTATAAACATTAATTTTTTTATGTAAAAAAAATTTTTTTTTTGGACTTAGAAATTTTTTCTAGTTAATGATGTGGGCAATCCATGAGGGCCCTCGCGTGGGCCCTCATGGATTTGCCCTTAGGTAAGTTCAATATTTTCAAAAAAAGTAACATTAAATATTTGTTAAAAACGTGTTTTTCATTGTTTAAAATCAATATAAACATTAATTTGTTGATGAAAAAAAATTTTTTTTTTTGGACTTAGAAATTTTTTCTAGTTAATGATGTGGACAATCCATGAGGGCCCTCGCGTGGGCCCTCATGGATTTGCCCTTAGGTAAGTTCAATATTTTCAAAAAAAGTAACATTAAATATTTGTTGAAAACGTGTTTTTCATTGTTTAAAATGATAGTAAACAATAATTTTTTGTTGTATAAAAAATTTTTCGTTTGGACTTAGAAAAATTGTTGAGCAGGGCATTCATAATGGCTAAGAGCAGGGGCCCTGCTGGTGCCCTCGTAAATTCCCATAACTTTGTGATAAGATTTCTGGAAAAATGTCACTTAATGTTTATTTCAGGTGCTTTCAAACGTAATTTAATGCATTCTGAACTAAAGTTTTTCAACAAAAAAATTTTTTTTTTAAAACTTAGATAAATTTTTGAGCAGGGCAACCGTAAGGGCAAAGAACGGGGCCCCTGCTGGTGCCCTCGTGGATTTCTCCTCATGGATCTTCCACGAGGGCCCCCGACGGGGGCCCCGGAGCTGTGGGGCTCGAACGTGGCTTTTTCCACACGGGCTCCGAAGAATTTTATTATTAATCAAAATTATTGAAATGTTGCAAAGATTTTTATTAAAATTTTTAAATATAATATAATTGTTTGGATGAAAATTTAAATCCTTTGTAGAAATTTAATTAAGATACTATTGAAAATAATTGAATTCTTTTGGAAAATTTTATAACGAATTAAGAAATAAATTGAATTCTTTCGTGAATTATTTATTGATAATAATTAAATTTTTGCAAAGATTATAATAGTATTTTTAAAAAATAATTGAATTGTTTTTAAGGATTTATTAAAGTTTTGTTGAAAATAATTGTTTTTTTTTTAAAAAGTTTTATAGTTTTATTATTTATAAAAATAACTGAATTTTTCCGAAGAATATTATTATTAATGAAAATAATTAAAATCTTCCAAAGAATTTTATTTTTTATGATCATAAATTGAATTCTTGCGAAGAATTTTATTAAAATTTTTGAAAATAACTGAATTTTTCCAAAGAATTTTATTAGATATTAATGAAAATAATTAAAATCTTCAAAAGAATTTTACTTTTTATAATCAAAATTGAATTCTTGCGAAGAATTTTATTAAAATTTTTGAAAATAATTGAAGTTCTTTAATGAATTCAGTTAGTTATGAAAAACTTGAATTCTTGACAAGAATATGTTTCAAAATTTAAAAAAAAATTGAAATCCTCCAACGAAATTTATTATTATTAATGAAAATCATTGAAAACTTCTAAACAATTTTATTTTTTATGAAGGTAATTAAATTTTTGCGTAAAGTTTTATTAAAATTTTTTGAAAATAATTTAAATCCTTTAAAAAATTCAATTTTATTGATAATAATTGAATTTTTTGAAAAAACTTTTATTATTTATAAAAATAACTAAATTTTTCCGAAGAATATTATTATTTATGAAAATAATTGAATTTTTCCAAAGAATTGTATTAAAATTATTCAAAATTTTAAATTTGCAAATAACATTACATTTTTTTCCTACAATTTTTACATTTTTAATTTAATTTTTTTTTAAATTTTTCAATCTTTTCATTTTTTTTACATTTTGCGCGTAACAGGTTATATTCTTGTCAATAATTGATTCGTATTATTTCTAAAAGATTTTTATGAAGCGATATGACAAAAAATTTGCATCTAATGTAAATTGTATAAACACAAAGTTTTTGATCGTCAATTTCTTTTTTTGAAAATTAATGTTTGTTTTTCTATAAAATACTATTAATACTAATATTTTAATTATTTAAATGTTAATTAATTTTTTTGAAAGGTCTGAATTCTGTTGGATAATCCACTTTAAAATTAAGAAAAAATTCTTTTTGCAGACTTCCGCAAATATATGAAGAATTTTATCACACAATCAATAACGCGGATCATGAAAAGGACTTGAAGTGGTGGTCTAATAATCATGGAGTAAATATGGCTATGAATTGGCCACAATTCGAGGTGAGTACTTATGAAAAGTTAGTTTTTCATTTTTTTTTCTTATCTGCAAGTTGTGGTAAAAATAAACTGTATTATAAAAAGATATTTAAGGTACATTTAAATTAACATAAGAAACTTAGAGCTCGCAGCACACTGCCTTACAATTTTATAGAACACGCACACGTTTCTCTCAGTCGGCGTCATTCGACCATTGTTCTCTCTATCGCTTTCGTCTCCTCTTACGTACTTTTACCGCGTCTTACGTTACATATATTTAACTCATTATACGTTATTCATTATATTTTAAATTTAATTACAACAATCGGCCATCCTTTTGAGGTTTGGTCTCTCAAACCATTACTTTATGAACAATCATAAGAATCTAAGTATTTCGGTCTAACAATTTTTCTTTTCGGTCGATTACAATTTATTTCGTTTGATTTGTCAACATCATTTAGACTTTCTTTATCACTGTCATATTCGTTATCATCTTTATCAACTTGACCTTTCCAGATTTTCATCTGGCTGACATGCGCGGTTGTTGAAAATCCTCTGTCGTTACTTTCGTTTAATTTCTTTATTTGATAAGTACCGCTAGGTAACTTTTGTACAACAACCATCGGGCCGCTAAACAAAGGTTGTAGTTTCGTAGACTGACCTGTCGACACAGAATTTCTCTTTACAAACACTATGTCTCCAATTTCGTAGTGTACATTAGAAAATTTGTTTTTATCGTAATGTGATTTATACTTTCCTTGTGCTTTTACAATATTATTACGTACTTCTCTCTGAATGTCGTCCGGTAACATATATTTTTCTTGATTAATCGTTAATTCTCTCAATTCACCATTCTCAAATCTAGGTAAATAGCCGTAAAGTGCCTCAAAGGGTGTTTTTCCTGTCGATTTACAAACCATGCTATTAATATCGCGTTCGATTTTCTTTATTTTCAAGTCCCAAACAGCACATCGCATGCTTGGCAAAAGGGTTTGGTTTAACCGCTCTACAAGTCCATTGGCTTGCGGATGCCTACTAGAATTTAATGTGTGTTTAACTCCGAATTTTTGACACATATCCTGAAACCCTTTTGCTGTGAAGCATGTTCCGCGATCAGTAACAATTCGCGTAGCAGCTCCAAATCTCTCAAAAAAAATCTTGGACCTTTTTCGAAGTAATTTTCTCGCTTACATTTCTCACTGGTACAATATGTACATACTTGGTCAAATTATCTATAATTGCTAACACGTATTTATTCTGTCGTGGAGTGGTAACAAATGGCCATAAATGATCTGCGTGTACAATTTCGAATGGTCTATTGCCAGGTGGGATTGGATGCAGTTCTTCTACTGATTTTCCTGATCGATTTTTCATTAAAATGCATTCCAAACAATTCTTTATGTGATACTTTACATATCTTCGTAAACCCGTGAAATAAAAATAATTTAAAATCCTACTGACTGTTTTATCAATCCCAAAATGGCTACAGAGATCATGGATAAAACGCTTAAAGAAACCCGTTAACCCCAAAAATCGCCTAACCTCATGTTTCGTTGTTGGTGTTGGAAAATTCCTAATTGCCTTAATTTTTCGCTCACCTGGTTGGATTTGTCCGTACCCTATAAGATGTCCGAGATATTCGACCTCTCGCATTCCGAATTTGCATTTAGCCAAATTTAATGTAAGTCCTGCATCTTTTAACAAAATCAAAACCTCTTCTAATCGATCTAACAATTCTTGCCAGGATTTACCAAAAATGCAAATATCGTCAAAGAAGTTAAATGCAATTTTCTTCCTTCTAGCTATTCCCAAGACGCGATTCATTAGTTTTGCGAAGTGCCTCGGCATCTGTTTCAGTTATTATTCCTGCACCTTTATATTCGCGTACCAAATCATTTAAAGTTGAGTCTCCAATAAGACAAAATGCGCATCGATGTTCATAGCTATAGGTATACTAAAGTATGCTGTGGTATATCTATAGCTATGAACATCGATGCGCACCTTCTCTCACATTGGAGACTCAACTTAAATCCCCTCGATCTTCAGAATTTAACCTATATGGTTTTGCTTGTGGCAATTGCGAACCTTCTTTTATTTTGATTTCCTTTTTTATTTTATCAGTACACCCTATTTCTATCAAACATGTCGCTGAACATTCGCGGTATTTATTTAATAAAGTCAACAATTCGAGTATTTGTGCTTCGGTTATTTTCTCGTCAATATTAATTTCAAATAGTTCAATAGGGCTTGTTCGCGGTTGTCTAACTTGCGCTTCCTCTACGGAAAGTATTTTCTCTCCTAATTCCTGTCCTATTTTAATCCTCTCTTTTCCTTTTCCTTGATTATTTATCATAATACATTTATCACCGATATCTGTTTTTATATTTATAAAGTCAACTCGACCAGGAACTAATTCTTTCTCTTCCATTGCGATTAATTTTCCTTTTCCTTTTGTCAAATTATTACTTTCAATTCGATCAACATTTATAAATTTTCATTCGTTACCCACGCGAGTGTAACAAATTTCCTGTGATTCAGTAAAGGGACGACCTAAAATAATGTCAAATGTTTGCACAGTATCGGGTACAACTCTAAAATGCAAGTGCATTGGTTTTAAATTTTCAAAAGCAATAATTTCATTTATTATTCCCGGTGATTTTACTGGTTTATTACCAAATCCTTCAATCATTGATGTTAATTTCTGCATTTGAAATTGTTCGCGTAAAACTACAGTCGATTTAATTGTATTTACAGATGCCCCCATGTCTATTTGCGCAATCAATATTTATTTCTCTAACAAATTTTTCAATCGAATTTTCCCTTTTTTCTGAACACATAAACTTAACTTCTTCGATTTTTACACTACTCTTACTCGGACAGCGAGTAGCGATATGACCTGGAAGATTACATTTGTAACAAATAATTTCTTTTCTGTCATTTTTACAATCACACGCTATATGACCTAAGCCATCACATTTATAACATTTACGTTCATTTACAAATTTACCTGATTTTACCATTGATTTTTCGCCGTACTTCGGACCTTCAACCATCGGAAATCGTGGAAACGTTACTGCCTCACCTCGTTTTTTTCCTGGATTTCCCACCAATTGACCTTTGTACTCACTGATTCGTTCGCGTCGACTGCTATCCATTGATTCAAACTGCACCAGATCATGTAGTAAATCGTTGGTGGTCTCGTATTTTCTCCCAATAGCGTAGTTGGCCATATCTCTCCACCAAAGTCCCTGAACAACTTCATTTCTGATCTCATCCAAACTGAGATTTAATCCCTCGCACAACCAAACTTTATCCAAGAAATAAACTTGTACAGGTTCCTTTGGTCCTTGAAATCGTGCTCCCATCTCTTTTAATTTCGTGCTAATGGTTCGTGTACGAGTAAATGTTATTTTGAATTCACTAGAAAAACTGTTAAAACTTGTCACTACTGCTGTTTTCGTCATAAGCCACTTGAAAGCACCTTTTCTTAACCGAGATTTGGCAACACTGTATGCAACTGCGTCACTCCAGTTATTAATATTTTTCGTATTTTCCAACTCTCTAATCCAAGCGCTAGCTCGATCCGGGCTTTCGCTCCCATCAAATTCCAAAATTGCATCTGTGCTTGCTGGCATCATTATGTTGGAAGCATTTTGTTCCATTCTCTGTGTAATTGCAACAAGAGTTTTCGTAAGCTCCTGTTGAAATGCGTTGTTGTCCTGTTGTTCTCGATGTCTTCGGTCTAATTCAACTAACTTATCTTGTTCCGCTCTAATCGTCGCATTTTGATACGCCCCTTGCTTTTGAATCTCTTGCTCTCTAGCAATCCATTCTGCTCTAGTAGCAGCTTCCCTTTTCTGATAATCTATTTGCATTGCCTGAATATGATTATCGAATTTATCTTTTTCATCTAATCTCAGCTTCTTCAGTTTTTCAATCTCCTGAATAGCACGCCTTAACTCATCCGCATCACTCATAGTGTTGTTATTAATACTTTTATTATTCAAATCCTTTACAAACGATTCAAACTCGACATCCGTCAGTTTTTCTTTTTACAATGCGAAACGACCATGCCTCGCCACTACTTAACCTCACTTCTTAAACAACACTTGAGTCCTGCACACAGCTATCCCACTTCTGAATTGTGGTAAAAATAAACTTTATTATAAAAAGATATTTAAGGTACATTTAAATTAACATAAGAAACTTAGAGCTCGCAGCACACTGCCTTACAATTTTATAGAACACGCACACGTTTCTCTCAGTCGGCGTCATTCGACCATTGTTCTCTCTATCGCTTTCGTCTCCTCTTACGTACGTTTACCGCGTCTTACGTTACATATATTTAACTCATTATACGTTATTCATTATATTTTAAATTTAATTACAACAAAGTATTGAAATATATTCAATAGTGCAAAATATAATTTTCTTTATTAAACACCGCTGGTCAAAATTGTCTAACCGTTTCTTTTTAATACTGAGTAACAAATAACAATTTTAAGCTTGATTTAGCTGCAACTACATTTTATACTATAAAATACTTATTGAGAAAGAAATTAGATTTCACCAGGATCTAAAAGTATGGAATATTTTTTGAAGTATGCTTAAATAATTGAATTTCAATATTCAAAGATTTTTTGCAGTTTTATATTTATTTCAGCTGTGGCTGAAAATTTCGATTTGAGATGTTTTGTTCTATGATTGTTGCTTCTCTGAACTTAATATGAATTTGGTTTTTTTATTTCAAAATAGTTTATTTGATAATGTATTTTACTTTTTTGTTATTTTATTCTTGATTAAATGTTCGGAAAATTTATTTCTCAATGTTAATTGTAAATAAACTTGCAACAATCGGATAAAATTAGAACTACAATTGGAAATAATATAAATTTAGTGACATTTTTCTCACTGAAATGCCTGCTAGCATTATTTTACTTATGTCTTTTAATTAAATTTTAATTGCATATTTAAAAATTTTTTGTTTTACTAATCAGTTAATCTAGAATAGATATTAAAGGAATGTATGCATGTTATTTGTGTGTTCATTGATATTATGCAGGATTACACGGAGGAGTTCCGAGATATTACGAAGGGTGCTAAATCAAAGGAATCTTTACCAGCAGGTTCTATCACCCTCATCAATCAACGACCCGTTGGAGAGGATTCGCATGTAATATTTTTTTTTGTTTACTATATATTTGTTTATAAAAAAATTAAGTGTAGTTTACTTTATACTATCATCGTTCGTATGTAATTTTATCGTTATATTACTTTAATTTATTTTATTTAATTTAATCAAAAACAGTTCTTTCTTTTTTTATTTTTCTTTATGTTCTTCAAATTTTTCTCTCTATTATTATATTTCATATTCATTGCTTTCCGTAAAATATTAATGTTTTTTATTTTACATATTGTATTTTAAAAACAAAATTTTTTGTTTAGAAAAACAGTTGAGAATTTATGTTTTTGTTATAAAATTGCAATAGCCCACATCCTATGGTTTGAACCTTATTAGAGTCAGAGAATGAAAATTTCATACATTTCTAATAGAATTCATTTACATTTTAAACTTTACCTTTTTATAGTTGTTGATGAATTTACTACGGTTCGTTTTATTCAGACTTTAAAAAACATACATTGTAGAATTTAACAAAAAAAATTTCTCATTTAGATAATACATTTTTTGAACTTCATTAAATAGACAGAGATTTAATAAACAAAATTCTTTATTTAATTTTTTCTTTTTCATTATAAATAATTTTATTAAGTACCTATAAAAACACTTTTGTTGCAAATAAAAATTTAAATTTCCTTTTTTTTTAACAAAAAAAAATTATTTAATTTTGTTCGGTTTTTTAATGCTTTATATGCAATGGAGTGTTTTCGAGCTTTTATGAATTGCATGCATTTACGATTGTGCATTAAAAATTTTGTTATGAAAAAATTAAATAGATTTATCCCATATATGTACATATATTCTAAACTTTATTTTTTAAAGGAATGAAATCGTGAAATTTCACATATAAATACATGGATCCTATTGTAAAGAAGAAGTTATTTTCCGACCTTATTTGAATACTTTTATTTAACTTTGATTAATTGTTGTAATTTTTATTGTTGTTTCCTTAGGATTATCTGCCAACTAGTCACAAAGCTAAAGCGAAACCAGTAGGAAGTATAATATCTACAAATGTTAGCACAGAAGAAGGAAAAGCAGATGGTGTTAATTCGAGAAAAGAAATACTAGAGAAAAACAACGATGATGATCATTCCGTCAATAGGACTTCTTCAATCACGTAAATATTATTTTTAATTATTTATTATTTATTAAAAGTAATTAAAAAATTAATTTCAGACTTCGCACTCTACTAAAATTTACTATTTACTATTTTTTTAAGATTAAAAAAAACAATTAAAAATATTACTTTTCTTTTTAAATTTGCACTACTTCAAATCAGCTAATAGTTAAAATAAAAAAAATTATTCTCAACAATTTTAATAAAATTTTTCTTAGAGACAAATCGAAAAATGTTTATAAAATTCTTTGAAAAAATTCAATAAATATCATGAATAATAAAATTTCCACAAGAATTCAATTATTTAAAACAATAATTTCAAGGAAAATTTTCGAAAAAAATCAATTTAAAATATTTTCAAAAAAATTTTTTGAAAGATAATTATTTTCTAAAATTTTGATAACATTTTGTTTAGAAGGAATAAATTATTTCCATATAAATAATAATATTCATCGTATTAAATTATTTTTTATACAATTTTAATTAGATAATTTGAAATAATTGAATTATTCTTTTCAATTTTTATATAATGATTCAAAAAAATTCAATTATTTTCAAAAATTTTAATAAATCCTTTCCAAGAATAAGAGTATAATAATATTTTTAATGTTTATTATAAAAAATATTAATATATTTTATTCCTATAAAAATTATTAAAGTTTCAGAATAAATTTTTTCAAAAATTTTATAAAATAATTTAAAAAAGTGAAATTAAATAAAATAAATTGAAAAATCAAAATACAAAAGTGACAATTTTTAGAGAAGTCACCTAAATATATTATAATTGGAACGGAATTTAATAAACTTGTGAAAATTTTTGTTAAAAAAACATTTATATTTTATACACTTTGTATTAAAATTATTTTTTAAATAATTGTATTTATAGTGACAAAATAAATTTAAAAATAGTTTGCTTTAACAAAAGTTATTAATTTTTTTTTTATTATTTTATTATTATTCTAATAATCTGACAATTATAATTTCAGAAATGGCACTAAAACAAAACAAGAATCGAATCCTTTTGAAGAAGAAGAATGGGACGAAGAAGCCGGAGAAACATTAGTTGATAATGGAGAACCAGGTGTACCTGTACGAGCACTTTATGATTATGAGGGTGCAGAAGCAGACGAACTGAGCTTCAAACAAGGTAGATATGTAATTTATATCGCAAGTAATATTTCTAAGCCTTTTATTAATTATGTTAAAGTTTTATTAATTTAAAAAATTTTAAATAAAATAAATAATAATTAGCTAAGTCGTTATTTCATTATCGTTTTTAATAGTGAGTTTTTTTTACAATATAGTATTGTCATTAATTTTTATATTGAAATTATTTGACTCAAAAATTTAACATTTCTCTATATTTTCTTTGCTTTCAATAATAAAATTATATAAATTGAAAGTTTAATTTAAATTATTGTTTTAGTCATATCTTTACAATATAATTACAATATATACTTTTTTTATTCATAATTATTTAATTTTTACTTACCTTTTATATTTGTTATAAAAAATAAACTTAAAAAAATGAATTTTCAGGTGATGTATTCGAAAAATTAGAAGAAGAAGACGAACAAGGATGGTGTAAAGGAAGAAAAGACGGCAGAGTTGGCCTGTATCCAGCAAATTATGTGGACTTAGTAACGCAGTAGAGATTAAAAACTAAATCCAAAAACAACCTATTAAACTTGATTATAAATATCATTCATAGTAACTCATGTTGAAATTTTATGGCGACAAAAAATTAAAAGACTGCAGAATACAATTATAATGAAATTAAAATTTTTAGTGCGAAAAGAAAATGTGTACAATTTTTAAAGTTCCCTGTGTAGTTTATTCTAAAGGACTTTAACAATTGGACCGAATGAGTATTCTTTTTTTGCACTTAATTTGCCAACATCAAATATATGAAAACGAATGAAAACATTTCTTGTATTTGCTGAATATAAACTATATCTGATTAAATAAATCGCAGTATATGGATTTTACAATTCTGCAGTTTGATATATAAAAGAAATTATATATAATATACATATATAATTTTATTATTATTATTTATAAATTTTGATCGCCACTTACAAGTAAATATTGTAACAATTATGTTTAGTCGTATATTTTTATGACTTGTATTATCATATGTATTATTGTACATTCTATATACATATATATGCCCGTATGTATATAATTGAATGTATAAATAGACAAACAGCAGCTCATCTAGTGCCGAAGATCTATTTAAGGTTAATTTATTTTCTTTTTTTTCATAAAGTGAATATTGTTTAGAAATTCAGCATCTATTCCCAACTGTGTCATTGTACATAGTAGTGTTAGAAAAATTAGAAATATAATTCTTAATTTCGTTTGTTGATGTGTTCGAAACGAAGAAAAAAGAATAGATGAAAACTATTTTTCGAAAACTTTTTTGTTGATAAATATTCTTAAAAAAAAATTGTTTAATTATTAAGTTTCATTATGTTTGGAAATCAAAGTAAGATAATTTATATCCTTGAAATTAATTAAAGATGCATCGATTTTTTTATTGTAAAAAAATTTTTGAATTTCATTTTTCAAGATATCATTTTAAATGATATCACTGTTGATCACTCTTAATAATTATAATAATGTTATTTGTTTTAATGGCAGTATGAAATTATTTATACATTTTTTTCGCATTTCTGATTAATTGTATACTTGATAATTTCAATATTTTATTTTGTTTTCATTATATTATTGCACTGGAATATAATTCATAAATCGTAATGTAAATATACGAAAGCATTTTTTTTGTTCACTGACGCACTTTTACTTTTGGAATTTTTTTTAAATTTAACATGCAAAAGCTGTCTAAAAAGTATTAAGATAAATGTTAATTTGAAGTAGTCGAATTTTTACTATATATTTTTTGTCTTGACTTTTTATTCTCTGCTTTAGTTTCTCGTTGATTATTAAAATACTTATTTTTATACTACACTTTTTTGTATAGAATTTTTATAGAATTTTCCGTGAAACTAAATGACATTCTTTGAACATTTTTTGTAAAAAAACACTTGTTTGTTGAAACAATATATTAAAAGTTCAACAATTGTTTCAAGAGTAAAATATATTCTGTAATTCGAATATTGTTATAAAAAATGCATAAAAAGTAGACATTTTTAAGTTTGAAGATTTTGAATGATAATAAATGTAAAAAAAATTTAAAAAGCAAATGTGCTCCAGTAGACAATACACAAGTGTAATAGTTTTTGAGAAAAATATTCTATTATAAATGAAGTAGATGGATGATTTCTGTTATTAGTTTTAGAGTGTATAACTCTGTGAGTTTCAAATGTTAATCACTCAACGTCTATTGTAAAATAAAATATTACGATGCTGTAAAAATTTTCTTTTATACACATTTAGCAGAAATTAATTTAAATCGAAAATTATGCTAATAAGAAACACTGACACAATCTTATTGATTATTTCAATAAAAATTTAAAGAAATTTGTTAATGAAATTTTATTTTGTTATTTGACAAAAAAAATTGGTTTATTTATTATTTTAGTCACAAGCGGATTCAGTGAGATCGCAAATACGTAATATTTAGAAAAAAGGATTAATAACAGATTGATTGAGTTTAACAATAAAGAATCCAATGTACCAAATGCAACAAAGTACAAAGCTTGCTTTTTTAAATTAAACACAAAATTAAATTATATTATATTTCTTAAAGTTAAACTTAATTGATTTTTATTTCTCAATCGTTCGTTAATATTTATTGTCAATCGTCACTGATTTTAGCTGTGGAAACTTTTTTTAAATTAAAAAACATAAAATCAACCAAAGATAAGAAGCATTTATTTCTATCTAATGTCAATTGTTGGACAATTTTTAATCTTTTATTGAAATTATCGATAATTGTAAAGTGAAACAATTTTTTTGGAAATTATATTTTTTTTATTTCCTGTAGACTAAAAAAGTAAATTTAACAATTATACTTAATTTATGTTACTGTATACAAATCTAAAATTTTTAAAAATTATGTTAATTATTAATATGTTTAAAAAAAGTACATTTGAAATGTAAAATTAAGTAAAGAGCAAACATGTTATGTTTATTATAATAAACAGAAAAGAATTAAACTGTACGCATTGAAAATTTGACATGCAAAATATTTTTCAAGCAATACTTATTCCAGTAACTTCATTGTAATAATGTAAAATGGTTCTTCCATTCTATGACATTTATGTTAAAATGTTATGTTTAGATAAGCTTATTGGTTAATGCCGCAGTAACTTTTAGAGTACATAAGAATAATGTTTGGCTTTATTGTTAATTATATTATAAAATATCATTTATAAAGATGATTCATTATTGTTGTACTTTTTGTACTTTAATTTACTTGTCTTATACAAAGTCGCATGTTAACTAACATTATTCCTCCGAATAAAAACAAACGTTGGGTGTGAATCAGTAAAAAAAGAAGATCAAGTTTATTAAAATATGGATAAAGAAAGTTATATTTGAAAAGTATTAGACAAATCTTCATATTAGTAAATTATTTTATTTTAATTTCTGGATCAGTCCACTTACTTTTGTCTGGGGGTTATTGACGTAATTAAAAAAAATTATGACATATTTTAATTAAGAGACAATGTATTTCTGTTAAGTTATTATTAGGTTTGATGAAAATTATGAAATGTTACTTTTGTTTAAAGAATATTGCATCTTTTCATTATTAACTTCAAAAGTACTTATATTTTTATTAATTTGCTTTTATAATCATTCCATGAATGAAAAATCAAGATGTACAAAATTTATACAAATGCTGACATTTTATAAAAAAAATATATATTAATTTTATTTTACTTGCAATAAAAACTAGGTGCATCGAAAATTATACGAAATATAAATATTATTCTGTAAAAAAAATTATTAAAAACAAAAATTACGCTTATAAAAAGTTAAGAGTTTTTAATATTTTACTGGTTAAGAATATTAATAAACCAAAATTTTGACAATGTTTTAGAATATTAAAAAAAATTCTGAAATTTTCTCAATAGGTTAATAATATTAATTTACGTTATAATTACTTTAACTAATTTTAAGATTAAGTGAATTATATCAGTAATAAATTATACGGAGAAGACTGAATAAATTTTAGAAGCATTAAGAAAAAAGTCTATAGACTTTAAAAAATCTGAAAATAAAATTTACATCATAATATTAGAGTTAATGGACTCAGGAAGTCTTGTAGTTTTACATATTGAAAAACCAGATTTCTTAGAAAGTATAACCGCAACAGACCTCAGACGAATGTCAGTGAACTGACCCTTATGCATAAAGATCTTTCATTAGTTTAAAATTTTTTCATCTATTTTACCCGTTTTTGACGAATATTAACATTTTTTTCAATTTCAGTTTTGAAATTTAATTAATTATAATAATTAAATTTAATTTTAATTAACCTAAGTTTCAGTATGTGAATACTAATTTCCTAAAGTGTCGATTATAATTTCATTTTTATATTTCATTATTCTTGGATTATGCGAATTTTTAAACTTTTTTGATCAACTTCTTTTAATTTTCCTATTGTGAAATGTAACTAATTAATTTATTTTTAAATTCTAGTATAATATTATTATCATTGAAAAAATTTAAAATTCATTTAAAATAAAACTTTTCAATGAAGACATTTGAGACATTTGACATAAATTTTTTTTTATAAAACAGTGAAATTTTTTTCAATTAATAATAGAAGAAAAAATGTATTTTTTAAAAACATTTTTAAAACGTTATTGTAAATAAAATTTACTGAAAATATTCCTATCAACTATCCTCATTAGGGAATTAATAAAACTTATTAAACATCTAACCACAGTATTTTATAATTAAATATTTATTTTAATTCTTTAAAATTAATATAAACGTTTCTTTAACTTTCCTCATAATTTAAAATCGACTAAGGGGACATTTTTTGCAGCTGAATTTTTTATTGCATACATTTAAAAAGAATTCATGACATATTATTTTCTTTCATGATATTGAGAGAAAAAAACGCTTTCGAAAAGTATACTGGGGTGCGTTCATGTAATTTTCACTTTCACTTAAAAAATTTTTTCCTTCATTGAAAAAAAATTCTCATTTTCACTAAAAAAATTTTGACTTATAAAAAGTTCAGTTTCACTCAAAAACATTTCACTTTCTCTCAAAAAATTGTCACATCCACTCAAAAATTTTTACATTCATTAAAAAAAAATCCTCAGTTTCAGTAAAAAAAAATCGACTTCACTCAGATGTTCACATTCGCTCGAAACATTTTACTTTTCCTAAAAAATTTCCACTTTCATTAAAAAAATTCTTACTTTCACTTAAAAAAAATATCTACCTTCGCTAAAAAAATTTTCACTTTCATTTAAAAAAATGTTCATATCCATTGAAAAAATTCTCACTTTCAGTAAAAAATGTCGACTTCACTCAAAAAAATTTACTTTTTCTAAAAATATCCACTTTCATTAAAAAAATTATTACTTTCACTTTGATTAAATTACTTTAATTTTTACTCAAAAAAATTCTCATTATCACTCAAAAAATGTTCACTTTAACCCAAATTATTTTTACTTCCACTTGAAAAATTTTTTATTTTGAAGTGAAGTTGGAAGTGAAAATATGTTGGTTGAAAGTGTGAAATTATAAGGAAAATTAAAATTAAAAATTTTTGAGTGAAAGTGAAAGTTACGTAAACGCACCCCTGTTTTTGAAAACATTAAATTTCAAGAATTCATAAAACTTGGGTAATTAAAATCTTTTTAAAGCTAACTAATTGATAAAAATTTTAATTGCAACTCTTATATTAAAATAAAAACAATTTTAGGTACAAATTTGGACCCTTTATACATAATTTCTATACTAATAAACATATAAATACATTCAATTCTGAATGTAAAATATCATTATTTATCAATTTTTAAATTCAAATTCTAAAAATTATAACAAAAATTTTGAGTATCTATAAAAAATTGAATTAAAATTTCTCAAAGAACTAATTTTTTCAGAATTACAGATAAAATTATTCTTTACTTAGGTATATATATTATTTTGAAAAAATATTTAATTATTATTATTTTCTTCACAGTAAAAAGTTTTTTGGTTTAAAACTTTCATATCTAAATTAAATTATTTCTGAAAATTTCAAGTTTTTAACTATTTGTGCTGATAGTGCGAAAAAATGTATTTTTACATTTTCTAGTAAATCTATTATTGAAGTAAGGGGTTAAAAATTAAGAGTGGTTAATTTTGTAAAAAAATAGGTTTAGAAATTTAAAAAAAAATTATTTTACATTTATATAGATCAAAATACAATTTATCGAAGTTTCGAGTCAATCTAATAAATTTTTATTTTTAGGTGGTTTTTTCAAAGATGAAAAATTGTCTTCAATGGAATCTACATTTCTTGTAAATGCATTAAATAAAATAAATTAAAAAATGTTGGTATCACTTTCTATACAATGTTTCTATTGTACTATGCGCGTTCGTCATGTTACCATGGATACTCATAGCATCAAAACAAAGCTGTACTGTTTACACACGTGCAGTCACTACTAGTATAGGCGGTCAATTGCATAGGGTAAAACAGTGAATTTTTACTTTTTAAATATTAAAAATTAGTTGAAATACGAATTTTTAAACTTTTTTAAACGAATAAAAATAAAAGTGATAAATTCGAAATGAACACCAAAGTAATAGATGAAAATTCTTCAACAAAAACGAGTGATTACAATTTTGATCTTCAATGTGTACGACCGAAGATAAAAGATGTTAATGATAAAAGTGTAATATTAATTGCTAATAGATTCAGACATAGGTTAGAAAATGACAACAAGGATTTGAGAAATGATGGTTTTTACATAAGTTTGAAGCATTTATCAGCAGATAATGTTGTAAATTATTTTCAAAACGAAGAATCAAAATTAAACATTTTAAAAAAATTTAAGAATTTTAGTAAATTAGTAGAAATAACATTTCATGATGTACAATTAGATAAAATTCATCATGTTCAAACAGAGTTAAAAATTACAGCAATTGCAATTATTTTAGAAAATAAAGTAATTTGTAAAACAAAATATCCCTTTAATCGAAAAATTCATAAATTGCTGTTTCAAAGTAAATCATTAAATTATAATTATTTGGCTATTCAAATAATTGCTCAAGGGGGAATTCACAGTACACTTCCACTTTACTTGCCAAAAGTTGATGAAAAGAATATGAAAATTGAAACACAATTTGGAATAGATGATGCTTTTGGAAATTTTCATTCTGGTACTATTCACTATACTGTATCGTCATCTAATCAAGAACAGTATTCTGAAGTTGAGCAAACGTATATTTATCCTATAGTAAATGATCCAAATGATCCTAGTCATAATATATTTTACTTCCGACCAAGTGCTCTAGTTCAAAAGAATGTAGGATATTTCCTACTAGACCATTATGCTCTAAAACTTAAAGACATCTTTAGAAAAGAAAATATACAAGAAAAAAATCAATCAAAGTCTTCAAATATATCAGTTTTTGAAAGTAATATGTCATTATTGGGTCTTAGAAATTTTATTCAAGGCAAAAAGTCTGTAGAACTTCAAGAGATGTCAAGAAGCTACATTAATAAAAAACCTGTTCTTTCGATTACTATTCTAAGAGGTGTTGAAGTTCCTGTAAGAGAAGAATCTGCAACGGTTGAACCCTTAATAGAAATTCAATGGAGCGATACTTTTCGATCTACATTACCAGCAGATGGGCCAGCTCCTGTATGGCATCAAGTTCTTTCTTTTCCGGTACTTAAAATTTGCGATCAAAAATATATTGATATACGACTATTTGATCAACATCCAATATGGGGTATGCAGTGGCTCGGAGAATGTAAAATTCCTATTGAGTGTTATGGAGAATATGAAGAATTTGAAAGATGGATTGATTTATCACCTCTCCAAAGTCCATTTTTATCTTTTGGATACGTACAGGTAAAAAAAAACCTTCATTAGTTAATTTTTATAGATTTTAAGAACCTCTTCCAATAAAGAAGAATCATGAATCATTTGTGAACCAAACAGATCATATTTGAATTCTAATTTCTTTAAATGAATGATTTTAGAATAAATTTTAAATATTTGAAAGCATGAAATATCACAGATTCTAAATTTTTTAATTATAAAATTATAGATTTAATTATAAAATCAAAATTTAAGAACTTAAAACTTCTTCAAATTAACTAATAATTCAACTTTGTAATATAAATATAAAACATTCAAATCTGCGTCATTTTACGCAGATTCAAAATATCTACTCTTCTGATGACTAATAACTTTTAATTTGAAAGAAATAATATCTAAAATTCTGAATAAAGACGCCTCAAAAGACAAAAAAAAATTAATTTTCCAATCAAATATGTAACAAAAACTCAATTTTCTGGTATTTCTTGTAGAATTGAGATTTTTTACAAGTATATTTATCGACATATGCATTTCTTTAGAAAATGCAAGTCATGAAAGTTGAATATAAAAATTATAAAAATTTTAAAGGTACTGTTATAATTAAAAAATAAGTTTTTTAAAAATATGGGAAAATCTACGGAATCGGTCAATTTCACGTTACTCCTCATTTTTACTGCTTTAATAATACTAATTAATTTTTGTCTAGTTCTGAATCTCATTTTTATGACTTTTAAACTTTATAACTTTTTTGTTTTGAATTTTTTTTACTTTTGATATGTATCCCAAGTGCGAAAACCAACGCGGCCCAACACTGGCCCAGTATTGGCAAAGCTGGCATCGAGACTTGGCAGACAATATTGGCCCGACTTTGCGCCGACTCTTGTGGTGTTAACAGCGGTTGGACGTCGGCAGCCAGATCTCGGCAGACATTAATGGCCCAATATTGGCAGCCAGATCTCGGCAGACATTAATGGCCCATTATTGGCAGCCAGATCTCAACAGACATTAATGGCCCAATATTGGCTGCCATTACTTCCCCAGAGTTGACAAAATTAGAAAAAAATAAAAATAAATTTTTTTTTATTCAATTAACTAATTAATTAATAAGGCTTATTTCCCTAAATTAAACGCAAACTTACAAATATTTGAAAAATTCTTACCTCTCGCGGGGATCGATACCTGAACCTGACGCACCACAGCCTAACACTCTGACCACTCTGCTACTCTGACTTCAAGTCGAGGAAGCAAAAGGGTTCTTATAAGCTACACTACACTGGCCGATACTGTGCCATTATTGGGCCGAGCTAAGTCCCAATATTGGCAATTATAATTTGCCATCATAGATACAAAATTTTTGCCATTAAAGTGACACTAATGAGCCATTAATGGACCGATCTTCGTCACATCAGTGGCAATTGAATTTTGCCATTAAAGATTGATCAACTTTACCAATATTGTGCCGTTATTGAGCCAAGCTACATCCCAATACAGACAATTATAATTTGCCATGAAAGATACAAATTTTTTGCCATTAAAGTGCCAATAATGAGCCATTAATGAGCCGATCTTCGTCACATCACTGACAATTGTCTTTTACCATTAAAGATTGATCAACTTTGCCGTGAATGTGCCATTATTGAGCCAAGCAACGCCCCAATTCTGGCAATTATATTTTGCCATTAAAGATACAACATTTTTGCCATTAAAGTGCCATTAATGTGTCTTTAATTGGCCAATCTTCGTCACATCATTGGCAATTGAATTTAAAAAAATTTTAATATCAAAATTCATGCTATGTTTTTAATATTTAATTATTATCTAAAAACTTGACTAGAATCTATTTTGAAATCAATTTTTACTACAAAATTCTACGAGAATTTAATTATTTAAAAGCAAAAATAAATAATTTATTGAATAAATTGAAAATTTCTTTATTTTTAGATAACAAAATAAAAATTTTACTCAAAAAAAGGTTTCTGTTACATTTATTTACGAATTTCTTTAATCGTAAAATTATTTGAAAACATTAATAACTTTTTTTTAAATTAATACTTAATTAAACTTTTTCAAAAAAATTAATTCTTTAAAATTGACAGTAAAAAATATAGAAAATTCAAAGTTTCGAATATTTTAATTTGAATCCTTTTCAAGCTTATTCAATTATTTAAATACAAAATAAATAATTTATTGAATAACTGAATGTTTCTTAAAATTAAATTCTTATAAAAAATTTTACCAAATTAAAATGCCATTAATGTACCTTTAATGGGCCGATCTTCGTCGCATCACTGGCAATTGTCTTTTACCATTAAAGATTGATCAACTTTGCCATGAATGTGCCATTATTGGGCCGAGAGCTGGCCCAGTCTTAAAAAATTTGAAAATCTGACCATCGGCGCCATCATTGGCCCATCAATGGGACGTTTTGAACACCAGTAATGGCCCAGTAACTACTGCTAATTCTCGGCAGACATTACTAGACCAATGATGGGCCGTTTTTGCAGTCTTGGCATTTCGCACTTGGGTCACTTTTAGAAATTAAATTTTAAAGTTTTAAAATCAAACTCGTAATGACTAATTCCTCTAGTACTGAAGAATGCATTACATGTAGATAAAATTTTGTGTTCCATGATTAAAACTAAATAGTAACTGTTCAAAGAACTGTTTTTTTAATTTATCAGTAACATAAAGTTTTGGAGATTTTTTCATTTTGTCATTTATACATTATGTCGATAATGCAATGTCTTTTTTTTTGCATGAGCATTTTATTTATGAAAAAACGAATAACTTGAAACCTTATTACATTGTGTGCTTTTAAAAATAAATATAATATAACAATATTTTTACCTCTTTTGTGTTGAAACGTGAACGACTTTAAATTTTGAGTATTTTTAATGGCACATATAGAGATTAAAGAATAGGTTAAATTTGTTTACGTGAACAATAGATATTATTGTCAATAATATTGTTGATAAACGTTAAAAATGTACTTCAAATAAAACATTTAAAAACGTTACACGGAGAAAACTGGAGTGTTAAATTTTGAGTGTTAAAATTTATATAGTCATTCTAATCTTCTTCATAATATTACTAACACTTTACTATATTTTTTCTTTTGTAAAAGTTACACATATTTTATTATTTATTTTATATTAATATCTGTATTTTTCATGTGATTTTAATGTACTACATTGAAAAAAGGGATAAAATTAAAAAATACTTGTAATTTTATGAAAAAGTACACTACCGGTCAAAATTGAGAGACCACCCATTTTCAGGCGAATGAAAATCGTTTTAAAACAAAATTTATTGAAACTAACATTTTTTTCTGTTTATTTTTTTAAAGATGATAAAATTTTGAACAGAACAAGATATTTCAGAAGTCGTTTGGCCAATAATTCATTTATATATTTTTAAAAAATCGTCATTTTCAATGTTTTACAAAAATTTGAATAACTTTTAAAATAATGAACGCTTTTTAATGATCTTAAGCTTACTTTAAAGGTCATTTGCTACACTATAAGAATTACTTATAGGCATTAACGTGTAATTTTTTTCTTAAAAAATGCAGGCCGTCAAACTTGAACCAAAAAAATTTAAATAAATTGAAACATTCTTATTAACAAAAAAATAATTTTTAAAATTCAAACGTATTTTTTTATGAAATTTTCTTGAAACATCTACACCATATAATGTTTTATATATTTTCTAAAATAGTTTTTAGTACAGAAAAATTGCTCCAAATTTTTTGAATTTTTTTGGTCCAAGTTTGACAGCCTGCACTCTAAATCTGAATCAGTGGAAATTTCACTGATTTAAATTCAGTGGCCCAGTTTTCTTTAATTCATCAGTGGGATTTCACTAAGAATCAGTAAAAACCACTGATTGTCAGTGAAATTCCACTGATTCATCAAAGAAAACTGGGTCACTGAATTGAAATCAGTGAAATTTTCACTGATTCAGATTTAGAGTGTGCATTTTCTAAGAAAAAAATTACACGTTAATGCCCATAAGTAATTCTTATAGTGTTGCAAATGACCTTTAAAATAAGCTTACGATCATTAAGAAGCGTTCATTATTTTAGAAGTTATTCAAATTTTTGTAAGACATTGAAAATGACGATTTTTTAAAAATATCTAGATAAAATATTGGCCAAATGACTTCTAAAAGATCTTGTTCTTTTCAAAATTTTATCATCTTTCAAAAAATAAAAACAAAAATATTTTAGTTTCCATACATTTTATGTTTTAAAATGTTTTTCAATCACCTGAAAATGGGTGATCTCTCAATTTTGACAGGTAGTGTATATTCTAATAACAATAAATAATTATATGTTTAAAACTTACAAATCAGTTTCATTAATCCAACTGTTGTACGTGTGATTTATCAAAACCTAACCATTTTACAAACACCTTTCTACTTCGTTTTGAGTATTTTCTCAATTAAATATATATTAGAATATTTGACTTCAGTAAATTCTTTTTCATAAAACCCACCAATTACTGAATTTCCCTGATAATCCTCAAGTTGGTACGTTAATGGTTTAGCATTTTTTACATGACTTACATTAAATATTTCAGTAGTCCAATTTGGTGTATAACATTTCTCAAACAAATATTTAAATTTGCTTATACGCACTTTATCATATTATATCGAGGAATAAATTACGATTTACAAATTCATCGATTTTTTGAACAGCCGTAGCCGCTTTTGTGATTCGCACTGCGTATAATTGGCAGAACTTCGTCAATCTACAAATCGCTATAGTTACAAAGGGACCTAAAGTGATCCAGATGTACAATCGCAGAAAGTCGATCACCCACTAAGATCGGATTCAATTCACCAACTTTTTTACATTCTAAATAATTCGGTTTTAAAATCGAAGAAAAGCATGAATTTACAACAGATCGAAAATCTTCAAAACATTTAACGTACTTTAAGCAACCAATGTTACATACGCATGTTACACATTGTACTGTAGTCTCCACATTTTTGTTATTCATTTTTTGAAGCAGTGCACCATGTACAAGAAAAACTACTGGCGTGTGACATAATTCCCGCTAAAATGTTAGCAAGTTTTAAATCGGTAGCTATGGTTGCTCTTAAATTTTGAATATTCAGAAATGAGCACAATAATGAAACATTTTCATAGTTTTCTTGTGTATGTGCAATTATTCCTAGCAGTAGCAATTTTTTACACCTGAGTCCGTAAAATTTTTCTCCAAATTCTGTGTACAACAAAAATTTGGTTTTCCTACAAATATTTCTGATCGGCACTTAGCGCAATAATTACTTCCTCATAGAGGAAGTATTGTAATACCGAAATTTTTCGAGTTCGATTTTTTGACATATATTTATGTTATTTGACCTCAGGAGTTCAAAAATGACATTTTTATAAAATGTCATTCCGTATGTGTGTGTGTGTGTGTAAACATCACATTTTCATAAATATCTCGAAATCATGAAGAGATTTTGGGCTGGATTTTTTTTTAAATTGTAGATCTCACTTGCGGACATAAAGCGAGAGTACTTTCTGATATATTAATAAAGTTTAACTAAATTTTTTTTTTATTTTTAATTTTCCAAAAAAACGTTTTTTGCCCATAACTTTAAAACAATGTTAGGACACCTATTATTAAACTTTTAAAAATCAAAAATTTTGGAAAATAAGACTTTTTTGAAAATTTTGTTGAAAAACATTGAAGTAACTTTAAAATTATCGTTATCAACTTGTAGAGCATTAAAAAACGCTTCGATTGACCTATTTTTGAACCTAATTCGATAATAAATTTCTAAATTATTGGTATTTTAAAATCCAAAAATTGTGAAAAATGACATTTTCTCAACTTTTTTGTTTGAAAATTTTTGTTTAACTATTAAATTATTGTAACTATCTTGTAGGGTATTTAAAAATAAATTGATTGACCCAAAATTCAATCACTTTTACCATATTTATAAAAAGTTATTTGTATATTTCTATTATTTTTATCTCTATGAGGAAGTAAAGTGTTCATGAAATGAGCACCAAAATTATACAAAAAAATATGCAACTTGGCAGCGGTTTTTTTCTTTTTTTTTGTTATTGGTTTATTTTTTTTGAAGTTAACTCCTTCAGTTTCATGCGCTCGCCAGGTCGGTGTTGAATTTCGAAATTAAAATCTGCGATCGAATTAAGCCACCTCACTATCTGTGGATTCTCGGATTTCAAGGTGTTGATGTGTACTAATGCCTGACAATCAGTAATAACGCGAAAACGTAAAGCAATTAAGAACACTCGTAACCTGTCCATCGCCCAGATAATTGTCATCAACTCTAATTTGGACGAGTGGTAATTTCGATCCACTTATATCGTGCTACGACTTATCGCATATATTAAACGTAGCGTTCCATTACTATCAGTCTGAAATAGCATGGCACCTAAACTATCGGTGCACGCGTCAGTGTGTAACTCCGTGTGGCTGGCTTTCCGGTAGTAACTTAATACCGAAGAAGAGCTTATCAGTCACCTGATTTTTTTAATGCTTCGTCTCCTACTAACGTTAAGTCAAATTTTTCGTCTTTTCTAAAGAGTTCGATTAATAAGCGCAGCTATCTTCACGAAAACTGTCCAATCCGTAAAAACTTCTCGCCTGATGCACGGTTTTCAGAGTAAGGAATTCGGTAATGGCTTTCAACTTTTTCGCTCCGGGAATAAGGCCATCCTTACCGAATATATGTATACTCCAAATAATCGACCTGATCTACTCCGAATTTACATTTCTTTAAATTGAGGGTCAATCCCGAGTCTTTCTCTATTAACCGAGTTCCGTCATGTCCAACACGACTCACATTCTGTAATCGTTGATAAGTATCAGTAATACTAAGAGGTAAGTCCTCAGCTAAATCGTATTTAGTTATCTCTTTCCTATTGGGTTTAATTTTTGGTACGTTCTCGTTAATGACTTAAAAAGGAATATGAAGCTATTTGCTGTAGGTCGGTATAATTTCAGCCGACGATTACATCGTAGTGTTGACTGTCATCCTTCACAACTCGGAAGCGAATATTTTCAGCTAAACATCCATCAACATCCAATCTCTCGATAATAATGCTTTCTGATATCAAAAATGAAGTCCGTTCGTTAAAACAACATATTCTCTTATTAGGCAATCGGAACTACCTGCGTCAATGAAAGCCAGCAGTTTAACGCGATCAACTTTAACAGTTTTCTCATACTTTTTAAACGTCGTGACTTTATTATCGGGAATTATTAAATTTATTTTAGCTTTTGGAACTGACCTTGGTTTTGTGCAATTGATCGAGATATGCCCGAATTCGTTGCAATTATAACATTTTACTCTAGGTTTCAATTTACATTCTGGGGCTACATAAGATTTGGAGAATTTCACTTTTTATAAAAGACTTCCGGAAAACTGGATGTTTTAACTTGAACATCTGTTTAATAAAATAATAGGCACTAAAAAGTCCTTAATGCATTAGGTTCCATGGCCATCGCCATGCCACATAAAAAGAATTTGTCTAACCCTATAAATTATAGACCTATAACATTGGTAAATTGCTTGGACAGACAAGCGAGACTGATGCTATTCCTGAGTTCCAGTCGGGGTGTAGGAGGGATAGAAGATGTATGGATAATTTGTTTACTCTACAAGCCTTAATACAAATACATCTTAGACACCCACGAAGTACGGTTTATGCAGCCTACATTGATTTTAAAAGAGCCTTTTCCTCAGTTTTCCATATTTTGTTGTGGTCAAAGTTGCATGCGAAGGGAGTGAGCAAAAAAATTTATTAGAGTTGTGCAAAAAGCTCGATCGAGTATTTCAAGCTTTTCGTTTTTCGAGCAGAGCTGAGCAGAATCAATCCGAATTTGAACCAAATTCTATCCGACACGTGCAGTATTAAACCTAAAATAATTTTGAGCACTTGAATTTTTCGAGCACTCAAATATTTTTGAGTAACTAAAACTCGAGCCTGGCTCAAATATCGAGCCCGGCTCGAGCTCGACCATGCTATTCGAGCTTTTTGCACACCTCTAAAATTTATAATTATTTTGAAGAGTTTCTATAAAAACGCTTTCTTAAATTAGAGGGTTGTAGAAGAGGGATTGCCATTTACCACAAGATTGAGGTGCTGATTTTGGCCTATGCAGACGACATAGTGCTTTTATCAGATACGCCGCTGGAGCTTTTGAACAAGCTCAAAGCCTTGCGAAAGTACTGTTTGCTTAATGTACTGAATGTAAATACAGACAAATTGCAATTTTCCGTAGTAAAGATAATATAAACTCGATGAAATTTAAGTATTTTAAATATGGTGAGAAAAAGATCGAAGTGGTAAATGAATATTTGTACTCTCTTAGTTGAGAGTATTATGTTTTATGCGATTTTAGGTATGGGGACAAAGTTGCATTCATTTAACCCTTTGAGGACCAAATTTTTTCTTAAAAAATCGCGATTTTTGATTTTTAAGCAAACTTTTCAGAAACAGTTATTGAAGTTTTTTATTTGAAGACCAGTGTCTGTCATACGCAATTTTTCAGACTATGTGAAAATTATTGTTTCTATATTCAGTTTTAAAAATTAGGAAATTTATGCACGAGTTAATAAAAAAATGTTCATGTTGCCTGAAAGCAACACTGGTCCTCAAAGGGACCTCAGTTATTGTTTTTAAGAATATTAAACTTCTATGGGTCCCAAATAATACTCTGAATTATGTAGTACGTTTAGGGTTGTTTTGTTTCATGAAACTTTGGAAAATAAAATGTTTCATGAAAGTTTCAATGCTTCATGAAACATTTCTAAGTTTCAAGTTTTAAGCGGAAAATTTCAAATTCAATGCAAGAAAGTATAATAATTAACGCATATTATTGTCGCCAAAAACATGAAGTATTATTATTTACTTTAATATCTTTCTTTAATTTTTATAAATAAAATAAATAATTAAAAAATATATTAATAATTTAATAATAACATAACTACTCTCGTGTTTTCGGATGTAAACAAAAAATTTTCATGACATTGTTTCGAACTAACCTAAAATTTCTAGAGATTATTTAACCGAAACTGACAACTGCGCATGTGCAAATAAAGCTTAATTATTGGTTCTTCAATGTTTCATGAAATTAATGAAACTTTCGCTAATAAAACATTGAAACTTTCAAATGAAAGTTTCATTGTTTCAATGAAACGTTTCATCACTCACAACCCTAAGTACGTTTGGAGACCGGGAGGCTGCACCTGGCCTGTGCCGTGTTAAAGCGGACTCTGTCTTGGATAAATAAGATAAGTAATATGAATAATACAAGGTTATCAAGTCAGTGCTTGACGAGATTGATGGCCTTGGACAGGGAAGGTGGAGCCAGCTCCAAATTTAATTGATTCTCTGACATCAAACATTTTTTTTAAATGAATGTGGGATGATGGAGGTTTTAGATACATCGGAGTTGGATAGTTTAATAAGAAAAGCTGATAATCTAATTTCTAACTACTTTTTGTTTTTGTGTTTTTAGCCGAGTTTTATTTATATTTTTATTGTATAAATTGATCGTAAGATCAATTTATTTTATTTATTTATTTTAGTGAGTATTGGACCGAATAGTTGGAAATAAAGAATTATACTAACTACTTCTATGAATTTTTTAAAAAATAACACAGGACCACAAAAGGAAATTGAGGTGAAAATGTTCTAAGTAAGTGAAAATGACCTTTATGTTTTTGTGGTCGCTGATTACAATGCCGGTGTCTGTAAGACCCAACCACGTCATCATCAAGGTCAAACACCTTAATTTTTCAGAAAGAGCGAAAAAATTTACGTCCCAATAGGTTTTGACCGTTTTTATGAACCTACCTTTAAAGATCAATTGTAGGAAAAAAATTGTTATATCTAAAAGGTCAAATTTTGATTTCATTCTCTTGTCTAGAAAGTGAGCTAGAAATGGATTTTAAAACAAAATGCTTTTTGTTTTTGGGGTCGCTGATTACGATCTAGGTGTCCATATGACTCGATTACGTTAGCGTCAAGGTCAAATCAAGGTCAGAAACCTGCATTTGAAATATTTAATTTTTTCAACACCCGATCAAGATGACCTTCAATTCACCTTTAAAGGTTGGTTCATAAAAACGGTCAAAACCTATTCCGATGAAAAATATTGCGCTCTTTCTGAATCTGGGGTAAAAAAATTAAATATTTCAGATTGAGGTGTTTGACTTTAAGTTGACCTTGATGCTGACGTGGTGGGGTCATACGGACACTGGCATCGTAATCAGCGACCCCAAAATCATAAAGGTCACCTTTACGTAGAACATATCCACCTCAATTTCCTTTTGTGGTTCTGTGTAATTAATCAAATTACTAAAAATAATAATTATTATTTTTAATTCTGTAAAATAACGTTCTATTATTTATTTTAAAAAAGTGAAAATTACACTTAACATACAAAGGTGAAGGACTGTGTTAGAGATTTAATTTAAAAAATACACATTTGAAAATTTGTTTTTGAAATTTTTAATTTTTTTCCTTTATTTCAATACTACTACCAGATTACAAATATTTTTTAAAATTAATATCAGCAAGAGAAAGCAATTCACATTTGTTTTGCTTTAAGTACACCAAAATTAAATTTTTTTAAAAATAGTATGAGCTATATCTTCATACACCAGGTGGTTTAAACTCCAGTGAATTATGACTGGTGATTACATTAACGTTAACAGTTATTCTGATACTGTTAGTTAATTTTTCTTGTATCGTTTAAATATTGAATTATGTCCTTGTTACATCCCAAATGCACGATATATGTTTTTCTTTTGATAAGTATGTTTTGTGCTATAAAAGAGTTGAAATTTTGAATTAGAGATAGAAATTATAAATTAAGACTCTGTCTTAATTATTCTCTCAGTATAAAAAGAATGAAAAAACAAAGCAAGAGATAAAAGTTGACTAAAAGTAGAGAACAATGCAGCGTATAAGAAATGATTCATGTAAGCTCGAACTCATATGCTATGACCCCTTTTTTACAACCTGAGTTCTATAAATCATTGCTTGTAACCCAAGCTTCACTTTTTCATACATGAAGTAAATATTTAGGTCAATCGTCGAAAAATCATATTCTCTCTTCAAAATAGATTATAAATATAATTAAAATGAACAAATAAATTCTTAGAAGACGACACGCTTTACCCCCATAATTGTATATGAATTTTTCCCACTTTTCAATCATTTTAGAGTATATAAAGCAAAGCTCTTTTTCAAAGTTTTTAAAAGTTCCAGTGCGGTTTTATAGACCCATAGTCATTGTAGAGCGACCCTTCAGTTTTTACACATTTTATTGTATTTTTCTTTAATCAAATCGCGATTATCGTGCAAGTCAACTTTGTTTTTCACTTAGAAACGAGTTTCTTTCTGTAAAAGGTGCAAGAAAGACAAATTGACACTTAAATTCAATAACTTTAACGTATTAACTGTCGTATTTTGCATATTAAGTTTTATTAATTGAAGTTTTTAACTAATTCTTTCATTAATTGACAATTCGGACCGAATTGTAGTCAATTATCGTGCAAGTTGCTTTTCTCACACTTAGAAACAAGTTTCTTTCCGTAATAGGTGCAAGTGACGAAAAATAACACTTAGAAAAAGTATCAACTATTAAAACAATTGCAAAAACCTTAAAGTTGTTAAAGTTACATAAGTGTAACATTACGAACTTTCGTTTCATTCAATTGAAACAACATCTCAAAAACCCAAATTTATACCAACAATTTATACCAACAATTTATACCAACAATTTATACCAACAACTATAAAATAAAATTTATTGAATGTATAATGACGTATATCTTAAACAAATTTTTCCTCAAATTAATTTTGTCAAATAAAATTGTGATAAATGGTTTTATGTTAAATGACTGTTATGTCCAATAAGATTTCAAACATATTAATGCGTCTCCTTATTAATTAACAAAACATTACATAATGACATGGTTTAGAAATTACAAAAATTTCACTAAATTAACCATTATAGAGTTAGATCAATTCTGTCTGCGGCAATTTTACGATCATAATCTACGAGTCACTATTGTTTACCTTATTGACAATAATTAAATTATACTAATGTCATTAATATTGTTGTACTATTAAAAGCAATATTAGCAAGCGTCAATTTTATGATTATGTTGTTCAAATAACTTACCCTGCACTGCAATCAGACCATTAATGCATATTTATTAATTCGATTTAAAATTTAATTAATTAAAATTATTAAACGTGAAAAAAAGAAAGAACGAGTGAAAATAATACAAAATTATGAATGTAAAAAAGGGGTCTGGTAAAATAAACGAATTAACTCCATGAATTGAGACATGAAAGATTGTAAACAGTTATTATTTACACACACTCACATCCACACTACAGTAGTCCAAATTCACATTTTTAAATTCAACTCATTTAAAGACAAAAATCATATACGAAAAATTAATGACAATAAAAAATACAGTAATAATAAAAGAAGGAAAACTCTTACAAAAAACATGTTTCACAAACACAAAGAGGCAAAATGGGATCTTCCAAAACTTCTGGTTTTAAATACCAAGATTCGTCGCTATCATCCCTTGTGGACGGACCTGGTTGAGGAGCATTCACCGAAGAAAGGTCCTTCAGCAAAATGGGATCTTCCAATACTTCTGGTTTTAAATACCAAGATTTGTCACTATCATCCCCTGTGGACGGACCTGGTTGAGGATCATTCAAAAGCAACAAAAGAGAAAAACT
This sequence comes from Leptopilina syphax, assembly GCA_032872505.1. NCBI lineage: Eukaryota > Metazoa > Arthropoda > Insecta > Hymenoptera > Figitidae > Leptopilina > Leptopilina syphax. The sequence continues at coordinate 12,711,110 of CM065472.1, forward strand.
TACGTCAAATAAGGGAACTAACTAAGTACCTGTCAATTCCAACTTCCTTTTGTTGGACACAGACATGTTTTCACATTCTCCACAAAAACAATCATCAAGAAACAGATTATAATAATACTCACAAAAATTGATTCCAGGACGCCCTTTTGTTTCATGACACTCTAATTCCACAGAAGAGTAGTAGAGAGATGCCGCCAATGATTGCAGCAATTGCAAGAAGTTAAACATATTCATCTTACAACTTCGTTCACCAGACACTAAATAAAGAAATGAACAATACAATAAAGATGATTAATTTCAACGAAAGAACTTATAAAACACGTATAAAATTCGAAATCACTTATAATCCTTACTCTTGATGCGAACTTATGGAAGACTTATAGCACTTCTTACACTTCAGACACTAAATAAAGAAATGAACAATACAATAAAGATGATAAATTTCAACGAAAGAACTTATAAAACACGTATAAAATTCGAAATCACTTATAATCCTTACTCTTGATGCGAACTTATAGAAGACTTATAGCACTTCTTACACTTTTGATTGTATATCTACTCTCCGTCTTGAGAAGTCAAACACTAAAGACGTCCTGGTACTATCATCGCTTATAGGGATGCAAAATGCTGTTGTCAACAACTTTGCATGGGAAACAAAGGGTCAACGACTGTCCTGTGAAAGAAGAAATCCATACCTACCTCAAGAAGATGATTAGAAAACACAAACGACACATATCAAAACAAAAACAAAACACATCAAATTATCACTTCGCCGTTCTTATCTGCGCGTCGCCAAATGTAAGAAGAGCGCAAGGATATCAATGTCACTGACAACACTGTATGTGATTCGTAATTAGGACAACAAAACATAGTCTCAAATTTAAAATTTTAAGTCTCGATAGTACTATCTTAATGATAAGCTTTAAAAATTTCATCGGGACGATGAAAGATTTAAGGAGGGAGGACTGTTACATCACAAATGCACGAAATATGTTTTTCTTTTGATAAATATGTTTTGTGCTATAAAAGAGTTGAAATTTTGAATTAGAGATAGAAATTATAAATTAAGACTCTGTCTTAATTATTCTCTCAGTATAAAAAGAATGAAAAAACAAAGCAAGAGATAAAAGTTGACTAAAAGTAGAGAACAATGCAGCGTATAAGAAATGATTCATGTAAGCTCGAACTCATATGCTATGACCCCTTTTTTACAACCTGAGTTCTATAAATCATTGCTTGTAACCCAAGCTTCACTTTTTCATACATGAAGTAAATATTTAGGTCAATCGTCGAAAAATCATATTCTCTCTTCAAAATAGATTATAAATATAATTAAAATGAACAAATAAATTCTTAGAAGACGACACGCTTTACCCCCATAATTGTATATGAATTTTTCCCACTTTTCAATCATTTTAGAGTATATAAAGCAAAGCTCTTTTTCAAAGTTTTTAAAAGTTCCAGTGCGGTTTTATAGACCCATAGTCATTGTAGAGCGACCCTTCAGTTTTTACACATTTTATTGTATTTTTCTTTAATCAAATCGCGATTATCGTGCAAGTCAACTTTGTTTTTCACTTAGAAACGAGTTTCTTTCTGTAAAAGGTGCAAGAAAGACAAATTGACACTTAAATTCAATAACTTTAACGTATTAACTGTCGTATTTTGCATATTAAGTTTTATTAATTGAAGTTTTTAACTAATTCTTTCATTAATTGACAATTCGGACCGAATTGTAGTCAATTATCGTGCAAGTTGCTTTTCTCACACTTAGAAACAAGTTTCTTTCCGTAATAGGTGCAAGTGACGAAAAATAACACTTAGAAAAAGTATCAACTATTAAAACAATTGCAAAAACCTTAAAGTTGTTAAAGTTACATAAGTGTAACATTACGAACTTTCGTTTCATTCAATTGAAACAACATCTCAAAAACCCAAATTTATACCAACAAGCGCTATAACCTTTAACCTACGACTACTCTGTAATTAAAAGTAAGTAACATTATGTAACTACTTGTAACATTATTAATTGATCATAAATAAATTCATTAAAAGGGAATATTATTATTTGTTGTTAACGCAAAACCCGTAGTTTTGATAAGTACAAACGATCCTCCTTAAAAATAAAGGTCAAGCTTTACCAACTTAACCAAAATCAGCCTACCATTCCTCCAAAATTCTATAACCTAACCTATAAAATTGCCTTCTGCTCAGGATGTAACAGCTGATTTGGTGGCAGCGGTGGGATTCGTCACTTTTGTTATAACAATCAAATCATTTCCCTTTATAAAATACTAAATTATAAAATTAGAAATCTTACATTACTAGGAGTGTTAATTAATGACTCGAATTATTCTTTCTCTAACCGGCAATTCAGTTTGCATTGTACTCGGTTAGTGTGCAAGTTGTCAGTTTTAATACTTAGAATTGTTAGTTTCTGCTCACGTAAAGGAGTCATCCAAAACACTATTCTTTCCTTCATAAGGTGCAAGTTAAACACTTACAACACTTAGAATAAAGAAAAATTTAACCGACACTCTATCAAAATACTTTTCAAATAAATTTATAAAATTACACAAAAACTCATTATACAACAAACATTTAACTTAATAAAGAATAAATTGTACAAAGTCGTTCTCACGCCGTCTGGCGAATTTCGACTTTACTCGTAAAATTTTACGCTGATCGGCGAATTTGTTAAAATATAGAATTCCTTAAATTTTGTTAAGTCTAAGGCTTACTTTAGAGTTAATTTTACGCCGATCGGCGAATTATAACCTTAAGAATATATATAGCCTTATTCTTTAATAAAATCCTTATCACCAAATAAACTAATTTCACTTTAGTTTAACAAAGAATTCATAAGTAAAGACAAAATGTCTTTCTTTGCAGATTTAGATTATGCAAAATAATAACGAGAAATCAAGAAACAGAGGAGGAAAAAGAAATCAGAAACGCTTTCAAGAAAAACAGATTGAAAATACAGATAAATTATTAGAAATACAAAAATTAAATTCCACATCAGAATTTTCAAAATTTTTTTTTAGTAAAAGATATTAATTTGTTTAGAAAACAATCTGTTATTAATAACAATAAATATTATTTTATTAAAAATATTGTAAATAAAATTAACTGTTTTAATTAATTTATAAAAACCTTTTCATTATTAGATAAGATTACCTATTATTATATTATTGATATCAATATTTTAATATTGAAATCAATACTTCAATTTTGAAATATATCTATTCATAATTTAATAAAAAAAACTTTTATTGTGCTATTAGATTTCAGTTTTAATGTTAAAATACATATTTCACAATATATATAGTAATGTTAAATCACATATACTCAAGCAGTCTATAATTTCCTTTTCTTAAAACAAACTCTCTCCCAAATTTTGTAAAAGAATTTCTACTTTATTTTGGGCGAATTTGTCGCTCAAATATGGTTCAGATTATCACTAGAGCGAAAGTAGCGCCGCTCTACCACTAGTAGCGCAACTGTTCGTCCAATTTTTTCTCAGTGTATATCCTCTAAGAATTTAAAAGATAATAGAGGACTCTTCCTAATCAATCCTCCTTTGGATATTAATTTAATAAACGAAGAAAAATTAACTCCAGATACAAAAATAAATAGATCCGAGAAACGTATAATTAATTTTGGATCATTCATTACTTCTGGAACCACAAAAATAATAATTGCTAATAAAGCAATTAAATTCAGAACTTTCATCAATCCAAATCAACCTGAATTAACAGGTATATTAGGATTACCCTTCCTTAATACAGATCCTAGAGAATTTACATTCTAATTAATAATATTTTCACTATATGTATTGCCTAATACTATTATCAACTCTTTTTATTGTGTCATTATTTTCAATAATTTGGTGGTTAAAAATTTGGTATATAACCTAAAATTTTAAAATCAATAATTCGACAAATATATTGATCTAAACAAAAACTCTTAAGTGTCACTAAAATTAAAAGCTAATTTGCACTTACATTAAAGTAATATTTAACACAAAGGATCTTATAATAAATTAATGAACTCAAACTTTCAGTTCTTACTGAAATATAGCGATTTATATCTACAATTAACATTAAAATCTTCGTTTTTTATACATAACGAAGGCCTATTCATTTTAGATCCCTCTTTACCCATTAATATTATTAAAGAAACAGAGCTTAACTCATTTTTAGGAATAGACCGTATGTTAAAATACTTTTTGAGAGACGGTACCGTACGAACACACGGAGAAGCAAAAGTTTGCGTTAACTATTCAGTAATAGAATTCCAAACAATGTATTTTGACAATAAGTCGGATATAATTGGAGTTTTAGGACTTCCTTTTTCTTTTGATATTACTAACGAATTATTGTAAATCAACAATGACTCGTAATAAAAATAAACGTCAGAAAGACATTGTGGAAAACGGGAAAAATAATACTTCCGGAACCAATAGCGGAACTTTTACAACCTCCATGAATAGATCCCTTCATGATACTATGGTAAATTCTATGGCTGAATGTTTTGCGTTACAACAGGGTATAATAAAATATTCCTTTTTATGATGGGCATAATATACCAGTAAATGATTTTATTGAAGATATTATTAATGCTGAATCTACTGTTCCAAAACACTGTGAAGATCAGTATTTAAAATCTGTTCTTACTAAATTAAAGGGTGCTGCTAGAAAAAGTACTCATGGTAAGTATTTTGGAACGATTAATCAATTAATAGAGCATCTAAAACAAAGATTCTCTACCCATAAATCATATGCATGGTATTTGCAAGAAATATCCACAATTCGTATGTACCGAAATGAAAATGTTAGTGAGTTTTATGATAGGTTGTCCCAATTATTAGCAGACGCAAACGCAACACTCGCTGGGTCCTACGGAGCACCTAGTGCTAAAACCCAAATGGAACCCCTAAATTATTGTGCTTTGAAAGCCTTTATAAAAGGACTCCTGGACACTATGGCCACTATAATAGAAGCAAGAAATCCCGCCAATCTTAAAGATGCTTTTGCAACTACAATTCGAACAGCGTCACGAATGTCATAAACCTGATCATAATGCTTATTATTATTCAAGATATCAACCACAAGATTACAGATATCGAGAAAGAAGCCCTAGTAACAGAGTACAGTTTTCATATCCTCATGAACAAACGAGATATCGTTCTCAATCACCTACTCCCACTGGTATACTGAGAAACCCTTATCCACCATACATGCCAAATAACAACTTTCCACCACAATATCCTAATCATTCAAACTTGTTTCTTCCTAATGCTTATATGCCACATAATTCTTATCCTTTCTACCCTTATCCACCTCCACAAGAAGCGTATTTTAACAAACCTGAAGATGGGAATAGAACACTACCTCGTGCTCAGTCCCCACACTCCTTCGAGAGGAGTAATTTAAACTCGAATACGACTCGACGGACAGACGCGACGACGAGCGGAGAATTCTAAAAGCGTCCAGCAAACGCGAGAATTCTATCATTATAAGAAACATCTTCCACGCTAGGAACTCCAGAGAATCTACATTGATAGTAATCAATTCTCCAAGTTTCCAAAATTTATCAGCAAGCTTATTAATAGATACAGGTGCTGATGTGAACATAATTAAAAAAAATATGATATCTCCAGAATTAAGAATAATTCAAGAAGAAGCCATACACATAGCTGGAATTGTCCCTACTAAAATTTTAACATTGGGAAATGTTCAGATAGAAATAAAGGCAAAGCAGATAATTTTCCAAGTAGTATCCATTAATTTCCCTATAGAATTTGACGGTATTTTAGGTTGAGAGTATCTACGTGAAGAGAAAGTTGAAATTTCATTTTGGCATAATACCATTGTCACACATTCCGACCCTATAAATCCTATATTTTTCGCAGACAAAGAATCAATAGAAGCAAGAGAAGCATTAACAGAAAATAAAGCCAATAAAAGAAAAAATGTAACTATTAAAGCTAGAACTAGACAAGTGATACCTATCGATATTCTAAACACTGAATTAAAAGAAGGATATTTACCATTTATAAAAACAACTGAAGGATTACTATTGGGTGAAGGAATAGTAACAAATCGGGATGGAGTTTGTCACATTTATGCCATAAATATGAAAACTGAAGACGCAGAAATTGAGTTACCGCCTCAAGAATTAATTCCTTTGGAATTTTACAAATTACCAGGCGAAGATTCCGACGATTACTCTACAGAAGAAGAATATATACCATCAGTAGATAGAGCTTCAGTTATTTTAGAGTATTTGAGACTAGATCATTTAAATCAAGAAGAAAAAGAACACGTACAGCAAATAGTTAAAGAATTTCCAGATAATTTTCATCTCCCAGGAGAACAACTAACTCCAACAAATATGGTACAACATAAAATTCTTACAAAAGACGAAATACCAATTCATACTAAACAATATAGATTTTCACCAACCCAAAAAGAAGAAATTGATGAAGTAATAGACAGAATGAAATCAGAAGGAGCTATAGGCCCCTCTTGTTCACCATATAATTCACCATTACTTATTATTCCTAAAAAGATTGATGGAACTGGTAAGAAGAAATGGAGAATAGTGATTGATTTCAGAGCACTAAATGAGAAGACAATTGGTGATTTTTACCCACTGCCAAATATATTTAGTATACTTGACACCCTTGGGGGTGCGCGATACTTCTCCGTAATCGATCTGGCCAGTGGATTTTATCAAATTGAATTAGATCCAATTGATAGATCAAAAACAGCATTTTCTACCACACACGGACATTACGAATATATAAGAATGCCAATGGGATTAAAAAATTCACCATCAACATTTCAAAGATTAATGGATCAAGTTTTAACAGGACTTCAAGGAGTCGAATTATTCGTATATTTGGATGACATCGTGGTCTATGCGAATGATTTAGAAGAACACGGAAAAAAGGTAAGACGATTGTTACAACGACTAAAAGGTGCCAATCTTTCACTACAGCTAGAAAAATGCGAATTTCTTTTAAAAGAAGTAGCTTATTTAAGACACATAATAAGCAGTGAAGGAGTGAGAATTATAATTAACTGTTCCTATTTACCCCTAAATTTTAGCAAAGTTGAAAAATTTAGGGGTAAATAGAAACAGTTGATTATTACGATTTAATGATTCCCATATTTTTTACTACTCCATAAAATTGTTCTACGGAAGTGAAATAATAACTCAACACACAAAAAACCAAAAGTATTCGGATTTAAAAGAAAAAACTTATGTCATTGGTAAAACTTAGCAAATCTGTTCCTATTTACCCCAACTGACCGTAAAATACTATATATAAATAAATAAAATGAATATAAAAGACGAAAGAAAAAGGAGGAAGAGGAATGGTGGTTGCCTTTTCCTTTCCTCTTTTATTTAATAAAATCTAATAACAAATTAATAATAAAAACTACTAAATATACTACAATAAAATTCAAAAATATTTTAATACAATTAAATAGAAAAAAAAATTTAAGAAAATAAATAAAATGCATAAAATGCAAATGAAAATAAGGTCTGTTAATAATATAAATCTATTTACAGATGGAAATTCCTATTTTGAGTTGGATTTTAAAAGCCAAAGACTACATAACAACAATTAAAGACGGTTTTGTACTATTCTTCCAATTACTATTACTTATAATAATCATTATTATAGCAAGAAAATTATACTTGTGCTACTCACTAATAATCACAAGATGGAGAAGAAAAAAAAACCAAAGGCAAAGAAGCCATAATAAATAAAAAAAACCAGAATTTAACAAACCCGACAATTCTCTTACATTGAGGACAATGTAAAATCTAAGGAGGGAGGAAAGTCCCAAAAATCTACAAAAAATTTCGACAATTTTAAGCCTAAAACAACGGAAAAATAGAAGCATAAGGTAGCATGATTCAAATAAGCGCGCCAGCCGACTGATTTTCTATTGACCCATCGATTTCCTATTGACCATGCTTGAATCACTGCAAGTAGCGCATGGCACACCGCGATGGCCGCATAGTGGTTCCACTCAACCACGTGACCAATGCATGCAAGTGCCTCCAGTTTAAAAGTAAGACGCGCATGCCTTAATGACTTCCATCATGAAAGAGCGGCAAATAATTCAAATGCCTTATTATTACCCAATTTTAATTAAAAATTCTTCGTTTTTGTTTAAAAAAATAATAATAATAATAATTTAATACTTGTAATTGTTAAAAATGTCGTTTTTATTTAAAATTATTACCAATTATCTAATTCTACTCAAATATTTCAAAAATTGTTATAGTTTCCATAAAATAAACAAAATACAAAATAAAAGCCTTGACTAATAATTTTATAAAATTGCAATATAACATCTTGGTCTTAAAATTAATTAAATCATTGAAATTAATGTTATTATAAGAAAATATTAAATTCTATAGAAATCATAATTAATTGCATAAATTCAATTATTTTAATTATTATCAATTTATAAAATTACCAAACAAAATTAAATCATTTAAAAACTATAAGACTATTATAAGCAAAAAGGATTTTATTAAATAGAAAATGTAACAAAATTGTAAACAAACAATGAACTATTTACAGTTGAATGAATGCTTTTAAATTGAGATCTCACTAGATCTCACTGAATTTTCTGATAAAAATTGGTTTAAGAGTAAATTTCAACTGTAATTGCAAAGACCAAGAATGTTATAATTGATGAAATGATATAGTTTAACTTTTGCGTCTGCGTATATTAATTATTACTACAATTGTAGTAATTATTTGAATAATATCTAATTATTTGAGTAATGACTGAAGAAACAAATGCTGAAATGTTAAATAACTTCTATTTTTCATATCACTAATCTATTATCATAACAATTAATTCGTTCTTATCAAAATTCAAAAGGTAAATTACATTTAGAAATTAAACTAGTTTACCTCAAAACTGCAAACAGATAATTAAATTACATTGATTGCCAATAAAAACAAAAAAAAGAGAGACTTTTATATAAGTTACAAATTTAAATTGAAACCTTAAAAAAAAATTCAATTTTTATAAAAATAGTAAACATAACTCTATTAAGATTTAATTGATAATTGATTATTTTTGCCAATTAATTATTTATCTACTATAAAACTTAACAATATCAATAACAAAAACCCCTTAACATAAAATTAGCCAAATAGTTAAAAAGGTAATTACATATTAATTTTAACAGTTTATGAAATACAGATCAACAAGGTCAATGAGAGTTGGTACTTATTAAATTATCAATTTTCATAATTTTGTTAATCTTATGAATTTATGTCGAATGAGAATTTTATTGAATGACTTTTTTGTCAAACGAAATTTATGACAAATGAATTTAGAACAAAATAAAATTTATTGAATGTATAATGACGTATATCTTAAACAAATTTTTCCTCAAATTAATTTTGTCAAATAAAATTGTGATAAATGGTTTTATGTTAAATGACTGTTATGTCCAATAAGATTTCAAACATATTAATGCGTCTCCTTATTAATTAACAAAACATTACATAATGACATGGTTTAGAAATTACAAAAATTTCACTAAATTAACCATTATAGAGTTAGATCAATTCTGTCTGCGGCAATTTTACGATCATAATCTACGAGTCACTATTGTTTACCTTATTGACAATAATTAAATTATACTAATGTCATTAATATTGTTGTACTATTAAAAGCAATATTAGCAAGCGTCAATTTTATGATTATGTTGTTCAAATAACTTACCCTGCACTGCAATCAGACCATTAATGCATATTTATTAATTCGATTTAAAATTTAATTAATTAAAATTATTAAACGTGAAAAAAAGAAAGAACGAGTGAAAATAATACAAAATTATGAATGTAAAAAAGGGGTCTGGTAAAATAAACGAATTAACTCCATGAATTGAGACATGAAAGATTGTAAACAGTTATTATTTACACACACTCACATCCACACTACAGTAGTCCAAATTCACATTTTTAAATTCAACTCATTTAAAGACAAAAATCATATACGAAAAATTAATGACAATAAAAAATACAGTAATAATAAAAGAAGGAAAACTCTTACAAAAAACATGTTTCACAAACACAAAGAGGCAAAATGGGATCTTCCAAAACTTCTGGTTTTAAATACCAAGATTCGTCGCTATCATCCCTTGTGGACGGACCTGGTTGAGGAGCATTCACCGAAGAAAGGTCCTTCAGCAAAATGGGATCTTCCAATACTTCTGGTTTTAAATACCAAGATTTGTCACTATCATCCCCTGTGGACGGACCTGGTTGAGGATCATTCAAAAGCAACAAAAGAGAAAAACTTACGTCAAATAAGGGAACTAACTAAGTACCTGTCAATTCCAACTTCCTTTTGTTGGACACAGACATGTTTTCACATTCTCCACAAAAACAATCATCAAGAAACAGATTATAATAATACTCACAAAAATTGATTCCAGGACGCCCTTTTGTTTCATGACACTCTAATTCCACAGAAGAGTAGTAGAGAGATGCCGCCAATGATTGCAGCAATTGCAAGAAGTTAAACATATTCATCTTACAACTTCGTTCACCAGACACTAAATAAAGAAATGAACAATACAATAAAGATGATTAATTTCAACGAAAGAACTTATAAAACACGTATAAAATTCGAAATCACTTATAATCCTTACTCTTGATGCGAACTTATGGAAGACTTATAGCACTTCTTACACTTCAGACACTAAATAAAGAAATGAACAATACAATAAAGATGATAAATTTCAACGAAAGAACTTATAAAACACGTATAAAATTCGAAATCACTTATAATCCTTACTCTTGATGCGAACTTATAGAAGACTTATAGCACTTCTTACACTTTTGATTGTATATCTACTCTCCGTCTTGAGAAGTCAAACACTAAAGACGTCCTGGTACTATCATCGCTTATAGGGATGCAAAATGCTGTTGTCAACAACTTTGCATGGGAAACAAAGGGTCAACGACTGTCCTGTGAAAGAAGAAATCCATACCTACCTCAAGAAGATGATTAGAAAACACAAACGACACATATCAAAACAAAAACAAAACACATCAAATTATCACTTCGCCGTTCTTATCTGCGCGTCGCCAAATGTAAGAAGAGCGCAAGGATATCAATGTCACTGACAACACTGTATGTGATTCGTAATTAGGACAACAAAACATAGTCTCAAATTTAAAATTTTAAGTCTCGATAGTACTATCTTAATGATAAGCTTTAAAAATTTCATCGGGACGATGAAAGATTTAAGGAGGGAGGACTGTTACATCACAAATGCACGAAATATGTTTTTCTTTTGATAAATATGTTTTGTGCTATAAAAGAGTTGAAATTTTGAATTAGAGATAGAAATTATAAATTAAGACTCTGTCTTAATTATTCTCTCAGTATAAAAAGAATGAAAAAACAAAGCAAGAGATAAAAGTTGACTAAAAGTAGAGAACAATGCAGCGTATAAGAAATGATTCATGTAAGCTCGAACTCATATGCTATGACCCCTTTTTTACAACCTGAGTTCTATAAATCATTGCTTGTAACCCAAGCTTCACTTTTTCATACATGAAGTAAATATTTAGGTCAATCGTCGAAAAATCATATTCTCTCTTCAAAATAGATTATAAATATAATTAAAATGAACAAATAAATTCTTAGAAGACGACACGCTTTACCCCCATAATTGTATATGAATTTTTCCCACTTTTCAATCATTTTAGAGTATATAAAGCAAAGCTCTTTTTCAAAGTTTTTAAAAGTTCCAGTGCGGTTTTATAGACCCATAGTCATTGTAGAGCGACCCTTCAGTTTTTACACATTTTATTGTATTTTTCTTTAATCAAATCGCGATTATCGTGCAAGTCAACTTTGTTTTTCACTTAGAAACGAGTTTCTTTCTGTAAAAGGTGCAAGAAAGACAAATTGACACTTAAATTCAATAACTTTAACGTATTAACTGTCGTATTTTGCATATTAAGTTTTATTAATTGAAGTTTTTAACTAATTCTTTCATTAATTGACAATTCGGACCGAATTGTAGTCAATTATCGTGCAAGTTGCTTTTCTCACACTTAGAAACAAGTTTCTTTCCGTAATAGGTGCAAGTGACGAAAAATAACACTTAGAAAAAGTATCAACTATTAAAACAATTGCAAAAACCTTAAAGTTGTTAAAGTTACATAAGTGTAACATTACGAACTTTCGTTTCATTCAATTGAAACAACATCTCAAAAACCCAAATTTATACCAACAAGCGCTATAACCTTTAACCTACGACTACTCTGTAATTAAAAGTAAGTAACATTATGTAACTACTTGTAACATTATTAATTGATCATAAATAAATTCATTAAAAGGGAATATTATTATTTGTTGTTAACGCAAAACCCGTAGTTTTGATAAGTACAAACGATCCTACTTAAAAATAAAGGTCAAGCTTTACCAACTTAACCAAAATCAGCCTACCATTCCTCCAAAATTCTATAACCTAACCTATAAAATTGCCTTCTGCTCAGGATGTAACAGTCCTTAATCATTATGTTAAAATTTTGTACATCCAGTTCTAAATAGATTAGTATACGGATTCAAAAACGTTTACTCTTTATAAATAAAAAAAATCTTAATATTATATAATAAAAAGATTAGTGTGAACGCTACAGTGGGAAACAATTAGTAAAGTCAGCTGATAAATTTTTCTCAAATTGTCTTACAATGTATATTTTTTGTTTAGGCCAGTCCAGGACACTCATCTACAAGGATTTCCATGTTAATGAAAATGGAAAACATGAACGTTGATGATGATGTAGATTTAAGGAGTATAGATAAATTATCCACCAAAATCCAGAGCTGCCTTGCAGTACCCCATAAAATATCTGAAATAAATAGTTCCAAAGAAGCAGCACAACTAACAATGCTCTTATCGCCATTATCAGTTCACCGTGGACTTGTTACACCAAGACAATCTTTAAATTTAGGAAAAGTTGATTATTATGGTCGAGCAGCGTTGTTAACATCATTACTACAAGGTCTAGGAGAAAAAGCATATGTTCTTTTAGGTAAAAAATATTTCTAAAGTCCCATGAAATACAATATTTACATATGAAATTGATAAGAATTAAGTCAATATTATATAAAAGGATAGATTTTTATAGCAGATAAAAAGAACTTTAGAATATTAGTCCTTTAGGGGTACCAAGTTTGAAAAAATTATTTTTTTGACTTCACTAATAATTGCAGTGTCATAGAAACAAAGTGCAATTGGTCCTAGAGTAAAAGAAAATTTTTTAATTATTTTATTATTGATTTTGCAGTAATCAAAAAAACTCACTTTTTTGTATATTCTTTATCTCAAAGACATTAATTTTGCTAAAATTTGTTACTTGTAGGTTTATGGGTTCGCTGATTACGAATCTGATTTCAGTTTTTAATTATTCAAAATGGCGGATCCAATATGGTGGAAGAAAAAATTAAAAATCAAACGGATTTGCTTGAAACTCGTTACTAGAGGGTTTGAAGGCTTTCCTAATACATAAAAGTGACGATTTCAGAAAGCAGATAACAGAGAGTAAAATACATTATCATATTCGACTTGTATGAACATAGTGTTGATTTTCTCCCATGAACTGAAAATAAAGTATATAATCAGCTGTTGTTTTCGCCATAGGGAAAAATGAAGGCCATTTTCATACAGTCGGACAAATGAATGAATTTACTCCCAGCCGTCAGCTGTCTTAAAGCGCCATGTTTGTGCACGTGGGATAAAAAGTTTTTTTCATTTATTCTTAAAAAATTTGAGACTGTTCAACTTTTAAACTAATATCAATGATTGACATTCTTTTCTATAATACGCGAGGCAGATTGCGAAACATGACAGTAAATCCAAATAAATAATCTAAATAATTGTTTTAATAGAATTGATAAAAGCACTATGCCAATAAACATGGTTACATATATAGCATCATAAATAATTTTAAGCTTTTAACGTTGTTTTGCAGGAAAGAATTCAAAATGATTGAATAATAATTTCTTTAATTTATTTTAACTAGGTTCATCTCAAATAAGAAAATGGGCAGCTTTTACTTTAACACTAAATGAAGAGACTAATGAAACTACTATCTGGGACCCTGAGAGTGGGAGCTCTTTTGAAGTTGGGGAAAGCGGTAACTTACTGATGAAATGTTTTCGCCTAATAAACCATGAAAATGTATGTAAGATGAAGATATATATCCATAATTTTTAAAAATTTTATAATTTTAAAGACTACAAAACATTCGATACTTGTAACGCTGATAGGGAAAATGTGTCTAAAGTCTTAAATATTAATCATTGTCGCTCCCTTGGTTTGTTCTTGATTTAAATATTCCGGCAAAATTAGCACTTCTCATTAAAAAGGTATTCGCACACCTCCACTGTCTGCCTGCCTGCGCAGGAAGTAGATCGTTCACGCCTCACTTTTCCCGCGTAGAAAAAATGGGGGAAGATTTGAATATCTATTAAAATTCAAATCTTCCCCTTCCTCTTTTTTAACGGGAAAAGTGAGGTACTTTAAGGTGATGCGCATAATCATACTAGGGCAGACGGCAAAAGTACATTTGTGAATAAATAAATAACGTACTATGATAATAGAAATAATATAATTGTTTGCAGCGAATTAAGTAAAAATGTAAAAATTACATCCTGTTATTCATTACTTAAAATATTCATAAATTTTTATTTTGATATATTTTCGAAGCAATTAAAATCAAAATGTTTTTAATGTTTAACATTGGCATTTATACAGGCGTAGCCCTGTGTATATTTGCCCAGAAAAAAGATTTACTTACATTTAAGGGTTGGAGTTCGAAAGGAATTTAAAAAATGCTGTCACAAGTTATACTTTATTTAAAACAAATGTTTATCGTAATTAAAACGTTGATCGTAACTTGAAAAGAATTAGTCGGAATATTAAGAATTTTCACTTTAATTTGGGCCTAAGAAAGTAAAGATTTTTTCACTTATACAACGATAGGAAGTAGACTAAGAAATTTGTATGTGCCCGTTAGGTGCTGTCTTCTGGCGATGGTTTTTTATTGTAATGGTTTGTTTATGTCTCACTTGTGTGCTTCTAGTTTACTTCCTATCATTTTATTTATGAATAAATGTTGTGTTTCGTTGAGGAAAATAAAAGTATAAGCATTTAATATTCCGGCTAATTTTTTATAATATTCCGATAACTGTCTTAATTATGATAATATTCCACTTCAGATGAAGCATATAAGATCTGACAGCTATTTTAAAAATGTTTTTTTAGTTCCAACATCGTTCATGAAATTAATTTATTGCATAATTGTAACTTAAAAACTTTAAAGTATAATTTTAAATAAGAATATCTTTAAAGTAAAAATTTCTTGAATTAAAGTTAAAAAATTAACCTTATATGTCTTATTTTTTATATTTAATTGTTTTCCAATTAATATTATTATAGGTTGGCTTATTATTTGCAATATTCATAAATAAATTCTATGGTTATGGGAAGAACATCTAGTCAGTGGGCACACTTTACTTGTTCAAAAGACGTCCTAAGGATGTTTTTTTTACAGACGTCTTTTGGATTATTACAAAATTCATCTTTAAGAGAAAGACGTCATAAAATTTTCAATATCTTGGCCATTAGATGTCTATACGACGTCCTTTTATTTAAACTTTAAAAATAGAGAAATTTTCATAAATAGAAAATATTATTTTATAAGCTCAACTTGTACTTAGAAACTGATGAATATGAAAGTTATTGGAATTTTTCTAAATTAAATGCATTCTATTAAAATGTAAGATCGTAAATTTTATAGAGGTTTATATATGGTTGAGGTTCTTAAACCCAGCTGAAAAATCTTGTACAAGATCGTGTACACGATGTTGCACAAGACCATGTACAGGAACATTGACCCGAACCTACACAAGATCAGCAAGTGAACTTGTACAAGAAATTGGAACAAAGAACATAAACAAGAACGTGTACAAGAACATGCACGTGTACATTCTTGAGTGGCTTTTGAGTTCGAGAACATCTAGGCGAACATGCACCTGTTCATGCACATGTTCGTGTGTGTATTAAAAAACCGTGGTTTTTAGGTTTAAAATTTAAGAAAATGTAAAGAAAATTTTTAGTGATAATCAAAAGAAGTCTCTGACTGAAGTTGGAAAAAACTACTGCGCAGCTGTTAAACACTTAGAAAACTACTGCGCAGCCTTTAAAGTATTTGAATGATCATGCACATGAACATGAACCAGTCAAAGTTATACACACATGAACTTGTGCATGAACATGTGCATGTTCGCCTAGATGTTCTCGAACTCAAAAGCCACTCAAGAATGTACACGTGCATGTTCTTGTACACGTTCTTGTTCATGTTCTTTGTTCCAATTTATTTTACAAGTTCACTTGCTAATCTTGTGTAGGTTTGGGTCAATGTTCCTGTAAATGGTCTTGTGCAACATCGTGTACACGATCTTGTACAAGATTTTTCAGCTGGGAAGGCTTCAAGCCCAAGAAGTAAGTAATAATTGTTACTAGCAGAGCTACGCGCGCGCGATATTTCTGCTTTTGTCTTATGATACTTAAGACCTTATTTCATTGTGTGTATATAAAAATGTGACTAAGACTTTAAGATGTTTTTTTCTTCTTCGGAAATATTAGAAAAAATTACAAATTTTTTTGAAGAATTTTTAAAAACCAAAAAACACGAAAACCAAAAATTAAATTTAACATACTAAGCAATTTCACGACATAAATATAATATTTTTTTATTTTTATAATTATTTCCTTAAATTTTCAGTTTTAGTTTAGTCAAGCGATAAAAAAACTTTATATAAATTCATTACACATTAGAAGAATTATTTTATTGAAGTATTCTTCCTTCTTTGTCAAAATATTGACACCGAGATTTATTGATAGTCATAATATAAGCCGCGGTATAAGCTTAGGGGCCGTCCATAAACCACAAGGACAATTTTTAACCAAACTTTGATGGAACAAAAAAAAAGCTTTGTTTGTGCTTTTTCGAGTATTTTTGTAACGCTCGAGTAGTTGCAATTCCGTCCAGAAGAGGCGTGATTATGTTTTCGTTCAGTTAACTACATTTACCGTGTCTCACAGCAGCAACACAGTATCTGTAAAATACAACTTTTGAGTTGGTTTTTTTGTAGTCGGGGGCTTCGCCCCCCGAACCCCCCGACCGGGGCTCCGCCCCTGGACCCTGTCGGGGGGTGACCCCCCAACCCCCCGCGCGATCGGCTAGTAAGTATGCTTGACAGTGGTTCTGTGTTCCGAATCTTATGTACGCGTTTCTCAACATTCTTTTCAGTTATATATATTTTTCAGTGTCAACGCCTTTTTATGATTTTGTTATGAAAAGTATCGTGCGCAACACGTGTGGCGGCATTTTGGAACTCGCGCTTCTTTTTCGTAACTCGTCTCCTCGTTACGAAAACTTAGCGCTCGTTCCAAAAAGGCCGCTAGTTCACACTTGTTAAGCAATGTACTATATTTAAAAGTATTTTGTTACATTTTGAGACAAATATTTGTATTAAAGATTTTTAATTGAAATTCATCAAAAAATTAATTAGTCTTTTAAATTATACAAAAACTCTTTTAAATAATTCAATTATTTTCGAAAAATTACATTAAAATATTTTTAAAAAGTAATTAGTATAATTGTTTTATAATGATTATTTAAGATTCAATTATCTTTAAAAACAATTAAAATTTGTAAAAATCTTTTGAAAATAATAAAATTAGTAAAAAATATTAATAAAAATGATCAAATTTTTTTAAAATTTTAATTATTAACAGGACTATAATTTGTCAAAAATTTCAATAAGTCCAAAAAGTAAATATTTAAAAATTTTTATTTACATTGTTCGAAGATAATTAAATCTTAAATAAGCATTATCAAACAATTATACGAATTAGTTTTTAAAAAAAATTTAATGCAATTTTTTGAAAATAGGATTGAATTTCTTATTAGATTTCTTGTATAATTTGAATAAGCTAATTAATTATTTGATAAATTTTAATTAAAAATTTTGAATATAAATGTTTTCTCAAAAATGTTAAAAATAATTCTAAAATATTATTTTCGTATGTATTTGGATTTTTGGAAATATGTAATTATAAATACTGAATATACTGCATTTTAAAAAATAAGATGCTAATTTTTATTAATTTAAAAGATTTGTTTATAAGTCGAAAAAAAGTCTCAATTTTCTTACTTTCTTAGAAAAGAATTTTTTTATTGACATTTCCCTGACTTTACTGAAAAAGTTTTGTTTTCCTGACTATGATGTTAATATAACAATATAATAATTAAAAAAAATAAAGAGTTTAATTAAATTATAGTGTTTATTTATTATTTTAATCGTTAATCATTTTCGTATGTTTGCTCATTTTTGAACATATTTTAAAGCACGAAATTATAATTTCGTGCTTTAAAATATGTAAAAAAATGAGCTTTATTACTTTTTAAAATGCAGGAGTAACATTAAAAAAATACTTACATACTTTTCAAATGTGCATTGTCCACGTGGACAAGTGTAAAGGGAAGAGGGTTTGCCAAATGTTCACGATTGTCCACAACCGGTAGCGGGGGGGTCATAAATTGGTGAACAATTGTCCATTTAGTATATGGAATACTGATAAAATTTTCTTATTTAATCTATCTGTGAGTGAAATAAGAAAATATAAATAATAAGGAAAAAAGACGCCCTTTTCGTATTTTGGCTTGAAAGTGAAATTCCCCACTTTTCCTTCTCCTACCAATTTCTGTTCCTCTCTTTCTACCTAACACGGAAAATGGAGAAAACATTTATGTTCTTCTGTAAACCAAAGAAATAGGCGTTACTATCTTACCTATTCGTCTCTCTTTTCTTCCTACGCTAAACTAAAAGGAGAGACAATACCTCCCTCTCTTTCTCTTTATCATGCTTTCTCTTTTATACTGTGACAGACAGAATGAGTATGAAGAATAATAGGGGAGAGTCTCCAGTTGTGAGACTCCTCCAGTTGTGAGACAGTCAATTTTTTTTAACATGCAATATTAAAAAGCCGATTGGTTTATATAAAAACATTTCTTTTTATATGAGCCAACTTTTTCTTGTACGCCGAAGCGGATATATAAACTGTTTTTGTTAAATACCAACACTGTGTGTGATAATCGACTAAAAACCGTTTTTCCAATAAATGCAAAGTACTTTTTTTCCAAGTTAATTAATTGGAAAAGTTAAATGTAATGCATTTTCTTTTAGTGTTTTCCTTATATTTTGTGATGCAATATTGCATTGTTCCAATCTACGGTTGAAAATAATTTAATTTTCCTTTTTCAAAATAGCTCCAATTTCTGGGTGTGAGACACAGCATACCACCAGTTGTGAGACGGTGTCAACACCCATCTGGGCAGCATAAAAAATACAACTTTGCAGGCATACTATTTAAATGTTGTTTTGATTCTTTTTTCTAGTATTTTTGGGCATGTCAGGTGGAAAAAAGTCAATTGATTCAGAAGAAATCAATTTTAATGCTCTTGTTGAAGCTATTTAATTGAGATTATTTGATAGTCATATTTTGGCGAATAAATATTATTATTTGGTATATAATAATATATATTATTAATATATTTAATTATTTCTACTAAACATAACGTTTTATGCCAAACTTATTAAATTTTAGCAATTTTTAATGAGTGTCTCACAACTCAAATTTTTTTTTAAAAAGCGATGTGCTCGGAAAATGTATCGTAAAATTTTATGAGTTCATCGAAACACTTTACTTTCTTTTAATAAAAGTTGAGTTTTTCTGTTACCTTCTAAACGGTGTATTTTATTTACAATTTCGTTTACCCGTTTACAATTTACGGGTCAAAAATAAAACCCGTCTCACAACTGGAGACTCTCCCCTGTAGTTAAAATTAATATAGTTAATTATCAATATTGGTTTTTAGCCACCTCAGTGAAATTAGTGTTTGTTGAAATTATTTGTTTCATTGAATTTGTTTCCAAGATACACTACGGGTCCCCCTTTACGTTAAAAAAAGGTTGAATTTTTACTGAATTTTGATGCCTTGGAAGGCTTTCATTAGACCACTTTTAATGTGTAGGTTAATAAATAGATCAATTTTGACCTACATTTTGATATAACTCCATAAGATATAAGGAAATTTGTCGATTTAATTGGCCCTCTTTTGACATAATTTTAAGGTTATGTTCGCCTCTCCGCATCTATGTCTGTGACCGCAATAACTTTTGACCTGATTTTGAGGTTATTTTCACCCCTTGACCTACGTCTATGACCTGAAGCCAACTTCAGAGCGATGACCCTTGACCTGATTTTGAGGTTATGTTTACCCCTTGACCTACGTCTATGATGTGAGGCCAAATTCAGAGCGATGACCTTTGACCTGATTTTGAGGTTACGTTTACTTCTTGGCCTACGTCTCTGACCTGAGGCCAACTTCAGAGGGATGTCCTTTTACTTTTGACCATTTGTGGACAACTTCATTTGTGGTCAGACCTGTCATCGAGTTTGCGTCTACTTTGTGGAGGCCTTATCAGGACTATTGGGTGGATGATATTGAGAGAATTCAGAACAAATTTATTCGTTTCCTCGCCAAACAAACTGAAGTGCCTTGCAACTTCTATGATCACGACTATTATGACCTTAGAAAAAGATTTAATATTCCAACTATATCTCAGAGATTTCTTTTTGCTGATCTCCTGTTTTTATTTAAAGTCATTAATGGTTTACTTAATTGTTCAGATCTCTTTAGTTTATTTTGTTTTTTTGCAGCAAAGCATTCTTCCAGAACTAAAGCTCTATTATTTAATCAACAACTTATTAGAA
This sequence comes from Leptopilina syphax, assembly GCA_032872505.1. Lineage (NCBI taxonomy): Eukaryota > Metazoa > Arthropoda > Insecta > Hymenoptera > Figitidae > Leptopilina > Leptopilina syphax. The sequence continues at coordinate 12,732,032 of CM065472.1, forward strand.
CTAATTACTTAGAAAATTCAGTGGTCAATAGGTTAAGTCGTCCGGCAAATCATTTTTATGATATAGTAAATTTTTATGTAATTTCGCTTAACGCGTTTGTTAGAGAACTACGCAAGCAGATTTTCGACAAAAATAATAACAATGCTGTCAACTAGTAACGTAAGATTTTCATTGTTCAGTACATTGTACGAAAGGGCAATATAAGCCCGTTTATATACTAAATAAATAAATTAATTTCAGGACACTGAATCCGGCGGCGAAATCTTTTTATAATATAGAAAGAGAAAAGAGATAATGTGTTTCAACTTAGAAAATATTGTAAAAGAAATGCCTATTTAAGATCTGAAGGAATGTGCCAAATAAGTGAGGGATAACACTCGCTGTTGTAGTCACTGATCAGGAAGAAGCGGATTACATGGAGAAACTGGAGCACATATAAATTGGCTTCAAGTGCGGAGAACACGATCATAAAATTGCATATTGTAAAAGGAGCTCAAGCTGTTTTCTATGTAAGAAAAAGTTTAGAGGAAGCTCAGGCCGCAGTTCCATGGCAGCGTTTTGCGTTGCGTCGTAATAGGAGAGAAAAAGACGCAAATATACGTTTGCTGCATTCTCCCTCAAGCTGTATCTACATAAGGAAAAAAAAGTGAGAAACGCGCGACGCAAACGCGAGAAAAATACATGGCAATTTTTTGCGTTTCGCGTCTGCGTTACGCGTTTCTCAACTTTCTTCCGTATTGTAGAGGCAGCATTAATCAAATGGGTGACGTCACACGTTCGCGTTCACGTTATTGTGTTCTCTCCTTTAAGCCCTAAGCACAACTGAGTCGGGTGCGAGAAACGACTTCGGGATATGGGCATCTTAACCTTAAAATGTATGTAAATCTTACATATCCCGAAACCGAACAGTTGTGTTTAGGCCTTGAAGCCAAAAGCTGGTTATTTCTAGTCTTTTAAGTCGAAACAGATTATCACACTCGATTTACCAATTTAAGGGTTTACTATATAAAAAACGTGTGTATAGTAGGTATATTTTATGATAAATATTAAAGTAACAATAATTATACTTAACTTTGATCTCAAAGTAAAATTTTAAGAATTGACATTTTATCTGTCTGTCCGTTTTAGACACATTTCCTCTATTAAGTTAGAAATATGTGTATGTAAATAAATATATAAATACTAAAGGAATTTTCAATGATGCAATGCATGTTTATTTATCATTCAGTAATTACTGTTACTTGGTTAGTAGCAGTTGTAAGATAAAAATTCCTACTTACATTTTTGTTGTCTTAAAACGAACACTTTAAATGAAACAAAAAAATTAAGACAGAATTTTTTATTATTTCATTTTTTTCATTGATAGACTTTATGAGGAAGAAATGGATTTGATTTTGAAACGTTGGAAAAAAGATTAAATAATAAAAAAACTTTGTCTGAATGTTTTCAATTTATTATAATATTTAAATAATTAAAGGAATTAAACGATTTACTAATATAATATAAGCAGTTTAAATATTTTGCATTTTTCCAGATTTGGGAAAATACTCAAACAACTATATCACCGGTTGATTTAAAATATAATCACAAAATAAATAAGGATTGGCGTCCTGTCAATTTTAATATTCATTTCGAAGATCGACCGATTCAAATTTTGGAGCTTCAAAAAACTCACGAAATTGAGTTTTTAGAAAAACAAACGCAAATCGAACAACAGCTAAAGGAAAATTTGTGTCATATTCGAAAAGAAATTGGCGTGCCAACTATTTTCAATCGTCATGCATCTACTATTTTGCAAGATTTTCTTGTTAAGATTAATGCCGACTCATATGTGAAATTTGATAAAAGTGAATTAAAACCACTTTATAGGGCTTATTTTACTCATGGTTATATATTAAAACTCCGAAACATCAACTTAAAGGATATATGTAAATTGTTAAGAGCTACGAAAATTCATTTATCGCCTGGTTCTGTAGAGTATGGTCTTAAATGTCATTTACAATACCATTTAGGTAATATTTACTCAATCTGGTTAGCTTTAGTTATTTTAAAAAAACGAAAATGAGTAAAGATTAATTAAAAAATCAGTGATTAAAAAATTGCGCGTAAATGCAAATGGAAAAGTCGAAGTAGTTTCTGGTAGTATGAGCACTTCTTATTACTTATTACATGGTTTTTATATTATATGAAAATTTTTTGTATTTGATCTAAAATTGATTAGTTTAAAAACAACAACAAAGAGTAAATATTCTATTAAGTTATGAATGTTAATTTGGCTTTGAATAAATTGGACATTTAAAAGTATCTTGATTTTTCACTAACCTAATGTCCTCCGTTGTTATTTTTTTGTGATATAATTTTACTTCATATTAAGTATATTGTTTTATAAATTTTTAATCTGATATTATAAAAATTCTGACATTAGTTTTCAAAAATTCAAAATGGCGGATCCATCTTGGCGGACGACAAAATAAAAAATTGATCAGATTGACTTGAAACTGAAAACTCAGGGATCTTTAGGGTTGCTGATTACGAAACTGAAATCAGTTTTTAAAAATTCAAAATTGCTGATACAATATGTCAGACGACAAAATATATAAAAATTTTTAAAAAATAAAAAAATGAAATGTAAAATCCTATGGCAGGTGTTACGAACCAAGGATTATTATTAGTTTAAATTATTAAAGTCAAGAAAAATAATTCAGAAATCAAAAATATAAAGAATAAAAATTTAAGTGTTGAGCGATGAAATTTAGTTTACCGCGCGCCTGCGGAGATTCGTTGGAGGAAATCAAGCTGCCAGGGCCGGATGGTCCTGTTTTTATTTTATGGGGTCCGTTTATCTCTTTTAAAAGTATTTACCAAGCAACATCCTTTTTAATTAACAATGTGATAGAAATAATTAAGACAGAAAGACACAAGAATTTAAATAAGAATTACAATTTATTTTAACTAAGAATAAAAGAAATTATTACATAGGTAGAAATAACTGGAACGATACAATATTTCAAAAACTCACCCTCTCTCCTTTAAACTTAAATTTCCTTATCACTACCGCCTGAGTTTTGAGATGCTCGGCGGGCAAAAATTTTAATTGTTTGTATAAATTTTGCTTAGGCCTTAATTTCAGGTGACCTAGGCATATGCACGCAAGAATAAAACTCAAAATAAAGGGGAAAACTCTAAACTTTACGCACACACGCACTGAATTTATCATTAACACCTTTAATTAATTTTGAAACTTTAACTTTTGTTGGTTTTAATTATTAATTCGAATCCAAAATTAAAATTTAGAATTTTAGGGAAACGAGAATAATAAGTTGGGTCGGGCTTCACTTGTGAAGCTTTTACCTTTTGATTTTTTTTCGTCTATCCTAGATCCTAGACACTATCCTGTAGTGGTCTGTTAGGCTAGGGGTCGATTAATAGACGGGCGAGTCCCGGCAATTCGCAATGCGTTTATGCCTCCGCGAGGAGCTGACTAACAAAGCGAAAATTGTACTGCGAATTTTGAAATTTTCATTCAAGCCTTTTATTTCTTGCTTCTAAATCTGGGGAAGATGTTGGGTTAGAAGAGGTGGTTGTGGGAGTAAAAAGTGGGGTCGGGATTCTGGGCCCATTGGCTAAGGGATTTTTGCTGACTTGCGGATCTCACGCTTAGCGTAAGAAACGGAAAGGCGTCTGCGAAAACTGATACTTTTTGGGAATTATTATTTTCAAATAATTCCAATCACAAAAAAAATTGATAAAAAAAAAATAATAATAATAACAATAAAAATTGATCATTGTTATTATTAATCAATAAATAATTAAATTATTTATTAATAAAACTGCACTAGTAATTAGTGCTGGTGTTCTAATTATAATTGCTTTATAATCTCAGCAACACCTCACCATTTGGAATAGTGTAAATAATTTTGAAATAATCAGTTTCCTTTTAATTTATTTGATCTTGAAAAGAAATAATATTCGATTCAAGTCATCGCACGTGCGTTTGTTTGGCAGGCAGGGGAAAGTGAAATTTGATACTTTTCTGTAATTTTAAATAATTCCAGTAAAAAAAATAAAATAAAATAATAATAAAATAAAAATTTTAAAAATAGTAATAAAATTGTTTATTGCTATTTCAATAAATAATTAATTGAAATCATTTATTAAACAACAATGTTTTCAATTCCCTTTCAATGCTGGTGTTCTAATTATTATGGTTTAATAATTCCAGAAACACCTTATAATTTGGAAAGGTGCAAATCAAATTTTGAAATTATTAATTTCTTTATTATTTCTATGAGTTTTAAAAGAAATAATATCATCAGCCTGAATAATACACGTGCGTTTGCTTGTCAAGCGCATGGGGCCCAGGGGAAGAGGGAGGATGCAGTGAAGGAGAAGAAGCAACGAGAAGAGACTTGCAATGTGTGAGTGGCCCGTACTACATATAGTATGCCTGTGTGCGTGCCGTTGTAACTAATGCGATCCCAAGGTGTGTGGGTTTGAAAACGGTGTACAATAAGATGATTAGCATTAAATTTGCGATATAATATTTAAACTAAAATAATGGAATATCCAAGGATATCCATATATATAAACGTATATAATATTCAAACCAAAATATGCGGGATATTCCAGGATATCCATATATAAATGCTAATAATATTTAAATAAAATAAATGGGATATCCAAGGATATCCGTGTATAAATGTATATAATATTCAAACTAAAATATGCGGGATATTCCAGGATATCCATATATAAATGCTAATAATATTTAGATAAAATAAATGGGATATCCAAGGATGTCCGTGTATAAATGTATATAATATTCAAACTAAAATATGTAGGATATTCAGATATATTCGTAAATAATTTCTCACAATAATCAAACAAAAATACCATGGGACAACCTAGGACATCCACATGCAATGCGTGCAACATTTAAACCGAAGTAAGTGGGATATCCGAGGATATCCATAAACAATTCTTATAACATTAAACTCCTAAACACATAGGATATCTCAGGATATCCATATGTAATTCTCGCTATATTTAAAACTAAAATATGCGGGGTATTCCAGGATATCCATATACAAGTATGAATAATAATTAAACTAAAATAATTGGGATATCCAAGGATATACACATATAAGCACGAATAATACTTAAACGAAAAATAATTGGGACATCCAAGGATATCCACATATAAAGCATATAATATTTAAACAATAATGAACGGGACATTTAAGGATATCCACATGTAATTTTTGTTACACCATAAGATATGTGGGGTACCTAAAGTTACCCACAAGCAATTCTTTAGTAATGTAAAAAGGAATTCCTGAAAATCATAAAATTTTTAAATTAACTAGTCCCCTTTATTTCTAGTTATAATGGAGTGCTCAACTTGTCCAACTTCGTTTCCGGTGCAGTGCTGACGCAGCTTATGCTTGGTGACATCTGAGGATGTCACCTTTCAATTTTATTACTCGCGAGAAATCCTTTTTAAAATTATTTCAAATTGAAGTAATTTTAATTTAGATAAATATATATGGGCAATTCCACGTGAGATTTCAGTCGACCTCTTAAAATCGGCCAAAAATATTTTTTTTCTATTCTGTATTGAAAAAAAACAGATACGTATTTTTTTATTATTTTTTTGGAGGCCAAATTTTTGAGTTATGAATTTTCAAAATTTTCGCTTTTTAAATGTAGGTATATTTTTAATGTCAGATAACTAAAAAAATATTGCTTCTTTTCATTTTTTGACAAGAAAAAAAAAGTTTTGTTTTTCTCTCTACTTTTGAATAATCATAAAAAAAATTTTTTTTTTCATTTTCTATTAAAAATATAAAAAAATTTTATAAACAAATTATTTTTTTTTAACTTTGGGTATGATAAATTTTTAATTTTCTTTTTTTAAAACATACCTGGAAATGATAAGAAGGTTTTGCAAAAAGTTTCAGAGTGGGCCTGACACGTTTGATGGGTCCAAAAAAATAATTAAGCTGTCCGTGCAGGTCCCACGCATGTGGCACAATGGGATTTTTTTACAATTTATTATTAAAAATTGTCTAGAGCCTACAAATTTTATCGGATTTTGATTATTATTGAATTTTAAGGCTCTAAAAAATTTTTAATAATAAATTGTAAAAAAATCCCATTGTGCCACGTGCGTGCGACCTGCACGGACAGCTTAATTATTTTTTTGGACCCATCAAACTTGTCAGGCCCACTCTGAAACTTTTTGCAAAACCTTCTTATCATTTCCAGGTATGTTTTAAAAAAAGAAAATTAAAAATTTATCATACCCAAAGTTAAAAAAAATTAATTTGTTTATAAAATTTTTTTATTTTTTTAATAAAAAATGACAAAAAAAATTTTTTTTATGATTATTCAAAAGTAGAGAGAAAAACAAAACTTTTTTTCTCTTGTCAAAAAATGAAAAGAAGAAATATTTTTTGAGTTATCTGACATTAAAGATATACCTACATTTAAAAAGCGAAAATTTTGAAAATTCATAACTCAAAAATTTGGCCTCCAAAAAAATAATAAAAAAATACGTATCTGTTTTTTTTCAATACAGAATAGAAAAAAAATATTTTTGGCCGATTTTAAGAGGTCGACTGAAATCTCACGTGGAATTGCCCATATATATATAAAATTTTTTTTTTTTTTAAATTTTAATAAAATTTATTTTGACTGTGAGATTCTATCGTAACAACCCACCAAGGATTTTCCGTTTTCGTCCCCGAAAATTTACTGCGGTTGAAACGAATTTGGGTGCATGACAGCTTTATGAGTTTCAGGAAAATAGGCCTTTCTTTGTTTCAAATTTACGATCTTAGGATTCGTTGAAAGAAAAATTTTCTTTTTCTTTTAACGCACTATAAGAAGTTAGAATGTATTTCTTATAGTGCGCGTTCTTAATCACGGTGATTCTATGTTTCGGTATAGAATTACCGTGATAAGGGCTCGACGTCGCCGAGGTCCAGACGCAGGTCCCCGCAAATCAGTTCGGTGACGACCGGGATGCTAATTGCCTCGTAGGATCCTGTAACCTTTCCGTTTACGTGTGGTTTTCCTTTTTCTAAAAAAATGGAAGCGCGAGGTGAAAATAGTGAAAAAGAAAATGTAGAAAACAGGAGTGAAAGTGAAGTGGATAGGGATGAAAGCGAAATGGACAGGATTGAAAGTGAAAGTGTAGAAGACGGGAGTGAAAGTGAAGTGGATAGGGGTGAAGGCGAAATGGACAGGATTGAAAGTGAAAGAAACTTAGTGAGAGAAACGAGGGAAAAAATGTTAAACTGTGGAAGGGGAGTGGGAGAGGAAGGAAGGAAATTAAACCTATCAGGAAGTTTAGCTTTCTTTGCTTCGGGAGTTGTATATAAGGTCCTCCCCCGGAAAGAAGACGGTTTCCTCAGAAGGGAATATTTTGCCAGGCGGCTTACCCTGGGGGGTGAGATAACTTCTCCTGGGACAGCGGCACAAAAAGGGGATTACTTAAAAAAAATGGAAACCTGCCTCGAACTACTCCACCTTTTGAAGGGTCTGAAAAACCCTTTAAGGTAAGAAACTTTATTTATCCAAAATATTGTCAAGATAATGATAAATAAAAAAAAATATATACATATATATATATATATATATATAAAATTCATAAAAAAAAGTTATTACACTAATCAAACTCAGTTAAACTATTAGAACTGAAATAACCCAATTATTTAAATCAACCCAATTCAATTCAATTAGATCTAACTAAAATAAGTAAACTGAATTAGATTCAGATTAAACTAAATACATCTAATCTAGATAAGTTAAACATAATCAAATCTTACTAGCTAGACTAAAGTGAACTTTCCTAAATAAACTAAAGTAGATTAAACTGAATTAAAGTTTAGTAGCTAAACTAAGTTACTTAAAACTAAACTAATTCAACTGAATTGAATTAGCTAATCAATTTCAGTGTTATAATTTAGCGTTTGAATTAAACAAACTAAGGGCCAGTTAATTTCAACCAGGGTTTAGCCATTTTGACCCGAGTAAAAAAAAATTTGTGGAACGCATAATTTTCACTAACCCGAATTTACCGTTTTAAACTCAAGTCAAATAAAGTTGTGGAACCGGCCCTAAACCAAATAAAATTAACCAAATTAAATTTAGCCAAATTAAATTTAAACTAAAATTATAGACTAAATTACTTAAACCAACTTAATGAATTAAAATAAATAACTAAAAACAGAGTTCACTTTAATTAGCCAAACTGATTATTCAAACTAAATTAATTGTTACATCCCGACATATTTCAAAATTTTATAAATTTCGTAAATTTAGTAATGTAGTTAAATAATCAATTAATTACATTTCATAAATGTAATATTCAAACAATGTCTAAGGACATAGTTCAAAATATTACATCTTCTTTTACGAATCCTAAATTAAAAGCATAAAATATAAATCATAATGAAATACTATAATATTTCATTCACATGATTCATTAAAACGTGTTATTACTCACGTGAATGAAATAGTAAGATGAATCAACGAACTCTGTCTTTACGACAAGTGTCAAGCCATGAATGAAAGAGATGATACATGTTTAAAAGATGATAGGAAAACATATATTCTTCTAATTTATAAAATCATTTAATATTAATAAGAATTATTTAATTATTTGATCGATCCATATGGCATTCAATCATTGATAATTATTATTTATTGTCAAAATATTAATATGAATCCATTTAAATGTATCAAATCGAAAATAAATCAATAATCGACAATCGATTAATCGATAATCGATTGTCGATTCGATTATTGAATTCAAAAACGATTATCAATGTCTGAATTAATGGAAATGAAGCGAATAAAAATTTATAAGTTTAAATTAATAGATGATAACTAGAATGAAATAGAAAAAGATCATATTACATCGTACGTGCCTAAAACAGTGCATGTTGTACGTGTCTGAAACAGAGCATGTGGTACGTGTCTAAAACGATATGTGGTCAAAACACCTAAAACAAAATGTTTCCACCACTTAACATCCCCAAAATGCATTAGATTAGAAACTATATAAGCTGCTGTAAAAAGCAGAACGATTGTCAAAAGTTCCGGTGTAGTTCAGTGCGGACAGTATCATTGTAGAGCGACCCTTCGGTTAAAACGCGAATTATTGTATTCTTTCCCGTAAAAAGGAGCAAGTTAGATTATTTATCACTTAGAAACAAGTTTCTTTCCCCTAAAAAGGTGCAAGACAAATAATTTAACATTTAGAGTTGATAATTTTGCTATTTTAACTGTCGTATTTGTGATTAATAATTAATAGTATAAATTTCACTAATTCTTTCCATAAAGGTGCAAGTTATATTATTTGTCACTTAGAAACAAGTTTCTTTTCCCTAAAAAGGTGCAAGATAAATAATTTAACATTTAGAAAACGTGAAACTGTTATTTTAGCACAAAAACTGTTATAAAGTTGTGAATATTACACAAGTGTAATAAAACAAACTTTCAGTTTCATTCAATTGAAACGAGTTCAAACCAAGAAAACCAATTATAACAACCCTGCGATAATCTTGTCAACGAATCTGTAATTAAACGTAAGTAACAATTTGTAACAATTGTAACTTTCTTCTTACTATAAACAATAAATTAAATAAAAGGAATATTTATCTTGTTATTAACGCAAAACCCATAGTTTTGACAAGTGATCACGATCCTACAATAAAAATAAAGATCAGGCTTTACCAACCTGATTAATCAGCTAACTGGTTTTAAAATCTATTTTAAATAAATTATTTAATTTTATTTAAAAGCCTCGCTCTTGCTCGGAACGTAACAGCTGATTTGGTGGCAGCGGTGGGATTGTCATTTTTGTTATAAACAAATTAATTATTCTAAAACAATTTAAAAATTTTTGAATAATTTTGAAAACAATTTTGAATTTTGAGAGCCTGAATTCCTTCTAAATTCAATAATTATACTTAAACCCTCATTCAAAACAAACCAATTCCTAATTGTTTATAAATTTTATAAACAATTTCCTTAATTTCATTATAAAATCCTGTAATTTGAGCTGCTTTTGCGCCGTTCGGCGAATCTCGGCTTGAATTAAGAACAGTTTGCGCCGTCCGGCGGAGCCGTTCAATTAAGGATTTTCCTTCATTTTAATTAAGATAAAATTGTGATATTATTATTGCGCCGTCCGGCGAATTTTAATTGATCAAACGACATTTTGCGCCGTCCGGCGAACCTGTCAATTTATCTGTTCCTTTCATAATTTTTCTAATATTCTAAGACTCTACAAATTGTCAATTGTTTTTGAAATATTTAAATCATTTTAAAGACATTAAAATACAAAAATGTCTTTTATTTACAGTTAAATAAATAATGTGTGATAAAACTCCAACAACGAAGAAAATTAAGAATCGAGGAGGAGTAAAAGCACAACGAAGATTCAATATTCAAACATCATTAGAATCAGAAAAATTCTCAGAAAATCTAAATTCAATAGCAATAAAAGAAATAGAAACACAAGAAGAATTTGCCAATTTCTTTGAAAATTTATTAAATAAAACCGAACAAATTTTGAAAAATAAGTAAATGTACTTAAAATTCTAATAATTAATAAAATAAAACCTTATTAAAATTAATGTGTTTCGTTTATTGTTGCATACTCTTAGTATATGTAATATTAATTACAGTAATTTGGTATACCAGTCCAAAAAGGAAAAATTAATATTAATTCATAAAAATCAATAATTCTAGTAAATTTTATACAAACAAAAATTTTGATATTTATTGTAAATGAATAATTATTTTAATTTTAATCGATTTAACTACCCACACATCGAATTAATCTCAGGCGATTTAGTAGCACACAAAGGAATTTTTCTAATAGATAATACTAATCGATTAAACTTAATAAAAGAAACAAAATTATCTTCATTTGTCAATATCGATAGAAATGTTCGATATACAGGTCGACATAATTCATTTCATACTAAAGGTAGTGCTATATTAGATTTTCATGATTTTTCCTTAAAATTTGAAGTTATCGATTTCGAAAGCAATTCCGAAATTATTGGTATTTTAGGCGCACCATTTTTAGATCAGTTATTTGAAACTAATCATTTCAGTCGAATTGCTATAGATTACGATAGAAGAGCGCGAAGACGTGAAACATCAATTCGACAACGATTTATTAGACGCATTTGCGGAATTTTACGAAATTCGTCTTTCCGAAAATTTCCATGAATTGTTACGTCAATAATATCGAATTCAATACCGATATTTTTCCAAATATTCATATATCTTCACCAAGTTTAAAAGAGAAGAGAGGTCTTTTCTTAGTGAATCCTGCTTTAAACATTAATTTAATAAACGAAAGAAAATTAGCATCAGGTATAATAATCGATAGAACAGAATTGATTACTTTAAATTCAGGCTCATTTGTTACTTCTGGAACAACAGAAATAATAATAGCTCAAAAACCAATAAAATTTCGAACTTATATTAATAGCAGACAAAACGAATTGACAGGTATATTGGGATTGTCTTTCCTAAATACCAATCCTAGTAAGTTTACATTTTAAACTGCTATCGATATTAATATATGCAATATTTTTCATTAATAACAACAATTTTTGTTATTGCAATATTTTCCCTAATTTGGTGCCTAAAAATTTGGCATATCTTTCAAAATTTTAAAATCAATAATTTACAAAATATATTGATTTAAACAATTCCTCGCGCAAGAAAAAAGATTAGGAGAATATATTAATATAAGAGGTCATAATTAAATTCGCGCGGTTAATATAATTAATCATCGTTTCATTGACATAAACTACTCATTGACTTCGCGCGCGGAAGCTACAAGTAGAACGCCACGAGACAAGTCAGACGTCCACTTAAAGGCAACTCTCACACGTATCTTAAGCTGGTCGCGATTCCTCCAGTAATCCGCCATCTTGAACTTCTTTATGAATTCATATTTTCACTTCTTAATCAAAAATAACGAATTATATCCTCAATTATTATTAAATTCATCTTTCTTCATCGGTAACGAAGGTCGATTTATATTAGATCCTTCTTTACCAATAAATTTAATCAAAGAAGACGAAATTAATCCTTTCCTAGGAATAAATCGTGTATTAAAATACTTTTTAAGAGACGGTACTATACGAACACACGGAGAAGCAAAAATCTGTATTAATTATACAGTAATAGAATTTCAAACAATAATTTGTGACGACAAATCAGATATTATTGGAGTTTTAGGACTTCCATTCTCATTTGATATTATTAACGAATTATTCTAATCAACAATAAAATGACTCGTAAAAATAAACAACAAAGAGGGTATAGGGACAAAAATGATGAAGAAGATAATAATGGCCCAATTAATGATGCAACCTTTATGAACAGAACCCTTCATGATACTATGGTAAATTCTATGGCAGAATGTTTTGCGTTACAACAAGGTATAATGAATATTCCTTTTTACGACGGGCACAATATGCCAGTCAAAGATTTTATTGATGATATTTTGAATGCTGCATCATCCATTCCAATAAATTGTGAAGATCAGTTTTTGAAATCTATCCTTGCTAAATTAAAGGGTGCTGCTAGAAGCAGTACTCAAGGTAAGTCTTTTGGAACCATTGATGAATTAATAGATCATTTAAAACAAAGATATTCCACTCATAAATCATATGCATGGTATTTGCAAGAAATATCCACAATTCGTATGAACCGCAATGAAAATGTTAGCGAATTTTACGATAGATTGTCTCAATTATTAGCAGGAGCAAACGCGACACTCGCTAGTTCTTATGGAGCCCCTAATGCTAAAATTCAAATGCAACCCCTAAATCTATGTGCTTTGGAATCCTTCATTAAAGGACTTCCAGATTCAATGTCCACTATAATAGAGGCACGAAATCCTCAAAATCTTAAAGATGCTTTTGACATTGCTTTACAATGTGAACAACGTCATGAAAGCTATAAACCAGATTATAATGCTTATCATTATTCACGACACCAACCACAAGATTACAGATATCGAGAAAGAAGCCCTAGTAATAGAGTACAATTCTCATATCCCTATGAGCAAACGAGATATCGTTCTCAATCACCTACTCCTACGGGAATATTGAGAAATCCATATCCCCCATATATGCAAAACAATCATTATCCACAACCATATCCTAATCAACCTAATTTTCCTCTTCCTAACGCTTATATGCCTTATACATCATATCCCTTTTACCCATATCCTCCTCCACAAGAAGGATATTTAAATAAAAATCAAGATGGAAGTAGAACACCACCTCGTTCTCAATCCCCATATTCATTTGAAAAGAGTAATTTAAACTCAAACACGACTCGACGAACAGACGCGACGACGAGTGCAGATCCCAAAGAGCGTCCAGCCAATGCGAGAATCCTATCGTTACAAAACACATCTTCCACGCCAGAAAATCAAGAGAATCTCCATTAATAATTATAAATTCTCCAAGCTTTCAAACATCATCAGCAATCTTATTAATAGACACAGGAGCCGATGTAAACATAATCAAGGAGAATATATTATTGCCAGATGTAAACATAATTCAAGAAGAAGCCATACATATAGCTGGAATCGTTTCTATAAAAATTTTAACACTAGGAACAGTTCAAATTGAAATAAATACAAAACCAATAACTTTCCAAGTAGTTTCCACAGATTTTCCTATAGAATCTGACGGTATACTAGGTAGAGAATACCTTCGTGAAGAAAAAGTTGAAATTTCTTTTTGGCATAATACAATAGTCACACATTCAAATCCTATAAAACCAATATTTTTCGCAGATAAAGAATCAACTGAAGCTAGAGATGCATTAACCGAAAATAAGGCTAACAAAAGAAGAAATGTAACTATTAAAGCTAGAACAAGACAAGTAATACCAATTGATGTTCTAGATACAGAATTAAAGGAAGGATATTTGCCTTTAATAAAAACAGCAGAAGGATTACTAGTAGGTGAAGGAGTAGTAACGAACCATGATGGAGTTTGTCATATTTACGCTATAAATATGACATCTGAAGACGCAGAAATCGAAATACCACCTCAAGAGTTAATTCCTTTTGAATTTTACAAATTACCTGGTGAAGATTCAGATGGTTACTCGACAGAAGAAGAATACACACCACCAATAGATAGAGTTTCAGCCATATTAGAATATCTAAGATTAAATCACTTAAACAAAGACGAAAAAGAACATGTAACACAAATAATTAAAGAATTTCCAGACAGCTTTCATCTCCCAGGAGAACAACTCACCCCAACTAATATGGTTCAACATAAAATCATTACAAAAGACGAAATACCAATCCACGTTAAACAATATAGATTTTCACCAACTCAAAAAGAAGAAATCGATAAAGTCATCGATAGAATGAAATCTGAAGGAGCTATAGATTCCTCTTGTTCACCATACAACTCACCATTGTTAATAATTCCAAAAAAGATTGACGGAAGTGGTAAGAAAAAGTGGCGAATAGTAATTGATTTCCGAGCACTAAACGAGAAGACAATTGGTGATTGCTACCCATTGCCAAATATTACTGCTATACTTGATACCATCGGAGGCGCTCAATACTTCTCTGTATTTGATTTAGCCAGTGGATTCCATCAAATTGAGTTAGATCCTATCGATAGGTCAAAAACAGCATTTTCTACTTCGCATGGACATTATGAATACATAAGAATGCCCATGGGACTAAAAAATTCACCATCAACGTTCCAAAGATTAATGGATCAAGTTTTAACTGGACTTCAAGGTGTTGAATTATTCGTGTATTTAGACGACATCGTAGTGTACGCAAATGATTTAGAAGAACATGGCAAGAAGGTAAGAAGATTACTACAAAGATTAAAAGGTGCCAACCTTTCATTACAACCAGAAAAATGCGAATTTCTTTTCAAAGAAGTAGCATATTTGGGACATATAATAAGCAGTGAAGGAGTAAAACCTAATCCAAAAACTGTAGAAGTGGTAAAAAATTTTCCAACTCCTAAAACACCAAGAAATATAAAACAATTCTTAGGATTAGCAGGATATTATCGAAGATTTATCAAGGACTTTTCAGCAAAAGCCAAACCATTGTCTAATCTACTAAAAAAGGATGTAAAATTCGAATGGAAACAAGAACAGGAAGCTAGTTTCAAAGAGCTAAGAGAAGCTCTATGCACTAACCCAATTTTACAGTATCCAGACTATGAAAAACCTTTTACATTAACAACTGATGCATCTGATTTTGCTATAGGTGCAGTATTAAGTCAAGAAAAAGATGGATTTGATTTGCCTATTGCTTATCTTTCCAGAGTATTAAATGCGCCAGAATTAAACTACTCCACAACTGAAAAGGAATGTCTAGCAGTACTATATGCAGTTCACCATTTTAGACCTTATATTTATGGAAAGAAATTCACTTTAGTCAGCGATCATGAACCATTAAGGTGGATTGCCACTATAAAAGATCCAGGACAACGACTTATAAGATGGAGATTAAAACTGAGAGACTACGAGTATGAATTTCAGCATAAATCGGGAAAACTAAACACAAATGCCGATGCTCTATCCAGGAATGTTACAGAAGACGAAATAAAAGAAAATTCCCAAACTAACGTCGATCAAAAACAAGTGAAAATTTTAATCAATAAACGTGTTGATAAAATTCCAAAGAAACCAACTAAACCATCAACAACCGCTCTGTCTAATCCTCAAAAGTCAAAAATACAACCTCCAAAATCAATATTAAAACCATCTACTTTAAAATCTACTTTAGAACATAGTACTATTGGTTCAAGGTTGACACAAAGACAAGCTTTACAACCATCCACTTCAAAATCCAATTTTAACCAAAGCACTATTGGATCAAGAGTAGCACAAAGACGAGCATTACAACCTAGAGTAAAAACAATAGACAAAGAATCAATTGACAGTAGCACTGACGAAGAGAGAGAGATACCAATTCCTCCCATTCAAAAGGCAAGTAGAAGCGTACTTCCCAGTTTGAAACTTCCACCAGCGGCTTTAAAAAATATACCAGGCCCTAAAAGTGCACCCCCACAAATACAACCCAAAGTTGTAAACTTCCCAATCCCAGAAACCACTGTAATAACAATAGAACCACCAGTTAGCGAGAGTGAAGAAAGCTCTGACGAAGAAGAAGCTAACGCAATGAACTTAAGCAGAAAAGAAATAGCTAAAGATCTAGGAAATTCCATATCTCGTTTTAACGAATATGTAAAACAACATGAAGATTGGCTAATAGACTCACCACAATCCCCTAGAAATTGGCTCACTCTTTCTGACGGAAACGACGATGAAAGTATTCATAAAGCGGCTAATGAATTAATTCCAGGAGACCACACGGAATTTTCACAAAAATTAGATTTCCAATGGGATTATGCCAAAGGCGAATCTATGTGGGAAGACAAACAAATAAACAACTCAAACAATGAAACAATTACTAAAAAAGTTATAAATCCAGAAGAAACAATACATTTAACACCAAAAAAAGCTCACACGGATATAAACAAGAACAAAAATGTAACTTTCAGATCCACTTCATCAGAACCCAACACACCTGTAGTTTTCAAAACTCCAAAGGCTATGTCAACACCTTATCACACTTCATTACATGAAATAGATGTAGAATCAGACGACGAAACTGACGAAAAAGATGAAACAGATATAGAATCGAATGACGAAACAGACGAAGAAAAAGAAACGGATGAAGAAGAAGAAAACCATACCACAGAAAATGAAATTGAAGAAAATAAAACTAAGTCAAATTCAATGACAACAACACTCCTAGAAAGTATTCCTCCAAATTTGCCTTCATGTTATTCAAGAATACCAGAAAAACCTTCAAATATTACAAGTCATAGAGAAAATCTAACTTTTCATCGGAACAATTACGTGCATTTTCTATCTGCTGATTGTGAATTTACCACCCCAATAAGTAGATTACTTATAGATATTGCAGTAATAGACCCAGAAGAAATTAAAAGCAAAAAGCCCATTAAAGGACAAATTCTAGTAACCCCAAGAGGAAGACACAATGTATATTCCGTAATAGTAAAAGACAACTATTACGATCCATTATTAAAGGAAGACATCATTTCAGGAATACGGAACTTAAAAATTCTCCTGTATAAAGAAAAAGCAAAAGAAATGAGAATTTCTCGACACGGAGACTTCACTGACGAATTAATGAAAGGAGAATTAATGCAAATGATTAAATCAATCTTCTATAACAGCGATATTAATGTAACTATTTGTCATGGACAAGTATCTGTTCCAAAAGAAGAAAATAGAGAAGATATTATCAGTGAATTTCATAAAAGCAAAATAGCAGGACACAATGGAATAGTAAAAACTTACAGAAGAATTCGCGAAAAATTTTACTGGCCTAGAATTAAAGAACAGGTAACAGAATTTGTAAGAAGATGCCCCACATGTCAAACTCAAAAATTGGTTAGGGCAAAAACCAGAGAACCAATGATTATAACAGACACACCCTTAGACGTTTTTGATAAAGTCTCTTTAGATACTGTAGGAAAACTCCCCACAACCCCAGACGGAAATTGTCACATTTTGACCATGCAAGATCACTTATCTAAATATTGCATAGCAGTACCAATACCAGACATTTCAGCAACTACAATTGCCCATGCAGTTGCCAAAGAACTATTCTCAGTCTATGGAGCCCCTAAAGTAATTTTAACTGATAAAGGCACTTCATTTATTGGTAAATTAATGTCAAAATTATCAAAAATATTTAAAGTCAAACAAGTAACAACCTCCGGTTACAGACCCCAAACTAATGGAGCATTAGAACGTAGTCATGCAGTATTAGCCGATTATATAAAACAATACGCTACGGACTGCGACGACTGGGACAGATTATTACCCTTCGCAATGTTTGCTTATAATACTTCAGTACATGAAGCAACTAATTTCACTCCTTATGAGCTAGTTTTTGGTAAAACTGCTCGTACTCCTAGCTCTTTTCCCCAAGAAGAAAAATTAGAAACCTATGGTTCCTATTTAACAGAGCTTATAAACAGACTAATCGAAATAAGAATTTTAGCAGCCAAAAATTTAATAGACTCCAAAACAAAATCCAAAGAAAGATACGATAAATCGATTAAACCTTTCTTAGGAAAAATAGGCGACAAAGCCTATGTCTTAATAGAAGGTATGAAAAGAAAATTTGACCCCCATTACCATGGCCCATACACAATTGTGGATATCCTTGATAAAAACAATGTAATCTTAATAAATGACAATGGAAATAGGTTCCAAAAACATGTAGATAAGTTAAAATTAGCATATGAATAAGATAATAACATGATTTTAATTTTTAGATGTCAGAATCAATCATTTTCACTCCACCAATCCAAGGAGAATTGGTAAGAAATTATGTGTTCCCCAAAGGAAACATTGACAATATTAATTACCCAAAGGGAATATTGGAAGAACTGACTGCAGAATATAATTTGGATAAACCAACTTATACCGTGGACAGGACCACTGGTCCTGAATTAGGTAGACTTTGGAGAGTAAAATGCATAGTCACAGATAATAAAAACAGCAACGCATTTATTGCAACTGGCGATAGTTGTAGAACTATTCGAGAATGGGAGCATTCAGCTGCGAAAATTATATTAAAAGAATTAGACAAAACATATTATTTTAGCGAAGAGGAGAAACCACGATCATTAAAACACAAAATTCATGTTATGACACATGAAGAGCCTTCGTTAATAAAATTGAAATTGTATAAATGGGAAAATTGCTGCGAATATTGTTACAAAAGAGGACATACAAAAGATCACTGCTATAGCGTGATTAGGAATAAGAAAATCCTCAATAAACAAAATCCATTTAACGATAAAGATAATGATTCAGATGATTTTTGGGATATACCAGGTCCCACTTGTTCATGGGATTAAGCACCCAAAATACAAAGTTTCTCTTTAACAGTCTGTAAAACAAATCAATTCCTTTAAACTCATCAAAATAAAATATCAATTACTAAATAAATAATTAATTAATTGCAATAATTACAATAAAACAATATTATAAAAACAAGCAAATGTATGAGTCAATCAAGTTTGAATGAACAAATCTTTCTATTTTACACCATTAACATGAAAGTTGAAGCTAATTTTCACGATGAAGATGTTATTTTAACATGTTGATGATACGAAATTCAATTGTCACAAATGGCATTAACTTTCGATTAATTATCAAACGAATCAATTCTGTTGAGAAATTCCTAAGATATTAAGGAATTTAATAATAAATGTACATAACCGATTATATTCCATTTTTATTTCACAATTTAACATGAATAAACAAATAAATTGATTAATTAAACAAGAAGATTGTTAACCATAATCGATATACCGGGAAATTGACAAATCAAAAATTAAAATGACAAAATCTCATTTTAACAAATAATCTTTAAATTATTACGATTAATTATTGTAAATTGACCATAAATTATAATATGAAATTAATAAATTAAAGTCAGAGTATTATAAATAACAATAAAAATCTCAATTATCTCATTATTCAATAGTTTAAACACATAGAATCACATTTTACGTCATACGCCAATTTTATTGTAAACCGACCTTAAATTTCATAATATAATACAAGAATTAAGTAATAGAATTATTAATTTAAAAGTTCAAATCATGAATATAGTAAAATATATGTTTTTCCAGAAGAAATAACAAAAACGGAATATATCTATCCTTTTCTAAAAAGTTAAAATCCTTATAAATAAACAAATTCTCTAAATAAAAATTTCAAAAATATACTCAAATAGGATCAAATAAGTAATAACTTATTAAATCAAAGTATAAAATTCAAAATTTTGTAAAATATTGCAAATAATAACGATAAACGGAATACTTCTATCCTTTTCTAAATTTACGTATAACGTACCTTTTACGAAATATACGCATTATTACAACAAAAACTGCAAATTACATGAAATAATAATATTAAACACTAAATTTTAAATAATTATATAGTTAATTTGATAAATAAACAATAACTAACAATGCAATCCCAAATAAAAATATCAAACATAAAGGTACACTCATCAAAACTACTGAAAACAAAAGTCCCTAGATAAAACACTAGATGATAAATATCAATAAATATATCATGGTGAATTTAAAGCTAGTGACTTCACAAACTACTTAAAATAAAATTCCCTAGATTCCACAAAAATCTAAAATTCCCCATCCACATTTAAATTCATGCACAAGTGCAAGTAAAAATAATAATGAAACCCGTAATTATGAGCTTCTCTATATACACAAAGCCCATAAATACGAGCCATGAGTATTATGCCCATATTTATGTGCTCAACTTACGGAGCTCATAAATACGGGCCTATCAAAAAAAAAAAGAAGAACTAATAAATAAAACACAGACACAAATAATTAAATTTAAAAATTTTTATTTATTATTAAAAACCTAAATTAAACATACAAAAAAAAATTAAATCTAACAACTAGGCCCAAAACGGGCCTGACCAGGGAACAAGACGTATCTCGTCCCGTCCCCAGCGACAATAATTTTTAAATTAATGTAAGGAGGGGGTATAAAAACCCTTCCCCCTCCCATAAAACGGGTCACCAAAATATTCTGGTAACCATAATCTGAAACATAAAAACAAAATACTATTAATAATACATATTAAATATGATAGAAAATAATAAATTAATTAAAAAAAAAAAAATATATATATATATATATATAAATAAAATTATCACCTCCATCATTGGGCCCAGCGTGCCTCAATCGACGCCCTTCCTCGTTAACATTATTATTATTATTTTCTAAAAGCACACAAAAAAATTTATTAATTACTAATAAAATTAGTAAATATTAAAGTTAAAAATATAATTAATTAAAACAAAATGTCACTCACCTCCGTCCATCTCAATGTTTTGTTTTCAAATGAGTCTTTTTTAAAAACTGATGATCCTTGCAAATTCTGAAGAGATAAAAGCCCTTAGATGAGATCATGAAAAACACAGCATCCAAATCAAATCAACAACCGATAAATAAAAACAATATAATAATAAAATAATAATTCAAAAACAAATACAACTAACTAACAACAATATAAAATAACTGAATTCAAACACTAAACAACTAATTAATGAATCAAATTACCAACCGTCAAAATAAAGAAAACAATATGATAATATAACCACCAATTATCTAATATACCGACTGTTAATGAGACACGAAAATTCAAATTTTACCCCTATATTGAAGATAAATTTAACACAATATTATTAAAAATAATGTGATTATTAATTAATGAACAAAATGTTTATCAAGATGTAAATAATTATAAAAATCACATTATTACAAAACCTATATAATCATAAATATTATACTTATATTAATCACTCTATATAACAACCAATATTACTAAAATGATAATTATATAATCAGTACCATGCTTAATTAATAATTACAAGAACTAGTTATAAAACAAATATATTACACCAAGAATTACGAATTGATATTAATAATTAAATATATTTGATAATAATCCATTAATTAACCCTTATTACTCTCTTCAAAATATAATTAATCAATAAAAATATCAAATAATTATAATCTACTGTTATAACCTACATATTATAATCAATAATTTAATTAATTAATACGTATTGTGAAGTAGAAAAAAACACTTGGATCAGATAAAAACACTACTTCCAATTTTAATTAAAATTAAGAAATATAATAATCAATTATAATAATACCTATGTAATCAATCACCCAATATTATAATCAATTATATGTATAAATATTATAATCAATAAAACAAACAAAAAAAAAAAAACAAAACAAAAAAAAAAAATTAAAAGAAGGACGAAAGAAAAAGAAGGAAGGGGATTTGGCGGTCGCCTTCTTCTTTCCTCCTCATTTTAATAAAAACCTAAAATAAGAATAAAAACTAAAATATATTTGATGTTGCAGATGGAAATTCCATTTTTGGGACATATATCTGAAGCTGTTAATTATATGTCAATAGCTTTCAAAATATTATTATTATTGATAGCATTGATAGTAGTTAAAAACCTATACGTACTTTATAAAGTCGTAACAATGAGAAGACAAAGATCGAATAATCGATCCAACGTATAAACAACAAATATGGATTATTGGCCCAATTGCAACCCACATACATTGAGGACAATGTAAACTCTAAGGAGGGAGGACCAGGCCCAAAAATCCCGAAAAATTCGAAGAAATAGAGCCACTATAAGAGATGAAATAAACAGGATACTATAAACCGCCAAGAAGCAACACAATTCAAACCAGCGCGCGGAAACCTTAAGCTTACAACATCGATCGCGGGTGTTTCCGACATTCGCTCTCTGAGCGCTCTGAAATTACGAAACGTGATTGGTTGGATTAGGGGAATTGTGAATAGGGTTAAGGGAATTGAGGACTTTGATTGGCCACAACTCTAACTTGACAGTTTCCTGCTCTGCTTTTTCGCCCCACGGAGATAAACGGAGCGTGAAAGTAGAGCACGAAACTGTCAAGTTAGAGTTGTAGCCAATCAAAATCCGCAATTCCCCTAACCCGATTCACAATTCCCCTAATCCAACCAATCACGTTTCGTAATTTCAGAGCGCTCAGAGAGCGAATGTCGGAAACACCCCGCATGAATAGATCTTGAAGCTATGTATACACTGCGCATGTTTTACTTGACGGCCATCATGAAAAGGCGGCACATAATTTAAATTCAAATTTGAAAATCCGTATTTATGATGAGTGTCAATAAAAGCATAAGAATATACTTAATAACAATATTAACCATTAAATCTTGTCGAAAATTGATTAATAATTATTATTTAAAATATTACCAATTACTTTTTATAATCAATAATAAAAAGCACAAAACAATTAATGATTAATTTTCAACAATTAATAATATTAACAAAAATTAATAACCATAAATAATTAAATAATATTAAATAATAAGTAAATTAAAATTATTTACAAATAAGCAAAATTGATCAAATATGAAAATCATAAATAATGATAAATATTTTATCAAAGTTGCATAACTAACCAATAAATTGATTAAATAATAACAGTTAATAATAATTATAGAAATTAGATGAAAATAGAATTTTAAATTAAATAAATCATACACAATAATTATTGATAATATATAATGATCAATCTAATAAACTTTATTAACAACATACTAATAAATTATTAATAAACAATATAACAATTAATAATTATTGTTGCTTTAAAAGTCATATTTTGATGAATTTAGTAATTAAAAATTTAAATATACAATAATTACATGTAAAAGGGTAGAAAATAGATTAATACATTAGCCTTTGCTATTATTAACAGTTATTGTTAATAATAAATGGCTTTAAAAGTCCCAACGTTGAGCTGAAAGTATCAGAGAAGCATGAAAGTGTAGGAGGATCTCTCGCGACACAGTGTGTGGTCAGGCCCACGCCTCCTTCCCAATGATTGCATAGACAGTCCCACGCCTCTCTTATACGGTAAGCGAGATCGAGCGGCATTAAAGTCTCCAGCTCATGCACAACCCGATGTCGCTTACACTCTCAGTACACGTGAATTCTTGATACGATTCTCGACAAATGGTCTCAATATTATCGAACCATAATCGATTACTATTAAAATATTAATACAAAACTAAGCACCATTAAGTGTCGTATCAATTATTCACAAATAAATCAACAAATAATTAAAAATATCAATGATTTTAAGTTTTATTATTAAATTAAAGAATTTCGATCAAAAAAAAAGTTATAACACTATTGATTGTCTTTATTAATTATCAGTCTAATAAAGACAATAATGAGAACTAAAATAGTTAAATAAAGAAACTCTCAAATGAACAATAAAATTATTAAAGTAAAGAACTTATTAATTTCGTTAAAAAAAAAATGATGAATATATTTAGAACAATTTATACATTAGGTCAAGAAATTATATTATTAAAATATAAAGTAAAATATTGAAACAATATTTAATAATAATACTAAATAGTAAAATCAATTAAAGAAGGAAAATAAGCGAATAAAAATTATATTTTAGTAAGGGAGAAATGGGACTCTGGCCGCATAGAAAATCAATACCGACTTTACCATTTACCCAAGCATTGGAGTCTCTTGATCTCTGCTCAAATGCACGAACATACTACCTGTATATTCATGCTCCTCGGATACTTTCTTCATGAAATCGAGTGAAAATAAGCGATTTAATTGATAATACAATCAATAAAAATTTTATAATTATGCATATATTGGCTATAAAAATATCTTGCAATCCAGAAAATTGAATTAATAAACAAACAAAAAATTAAAATTTTGATTTTAAATAGTAAACGCATTGAATTCTCACAATTCAACTAAGATTAATGTTCAAAAGATATTTAAAGAAAATAGTAAAGAATCAATTATATATTTTATCAACACAATAACTAATTAATAGTTAATAAACATAACAAAAATTTTTAATTAAAGTAAAGAAAGGATTGTAGAAATAATTTGAACACAAAAAAAAAGATTAAAAAATTAAAATATTACATAAAATTAGTAATAAAAATACAAAAAGGGATAAAATATTATAAGAAAACAATAAAACACTTAAACTTACAAAATTAAGACTATCAAATAAGGATATTGTATACAAAAAAAAGAGTCACATATATATGTATATATACATTTAATTAATTATATCTATTTCTTCACTTTCTATATCTAAATTTATAATTGTTTCTTTCCCTGACACATCAACACCCTCTTCAGGCAACGTGGCACCACATCGACACTTCAAATTCCATCTCTTTTGGATGATAAATAATCCACAACGACATTCACGACCATAGGATTCCTCAATTTCCAAATTCTCGTCTTGTGTATCGACTTCCTCAATTTTTGGCAACTCCGGATCTACTAATGTTGTTCCACATCCACAAGTCATTGTACGAAAAATCATGGTGACGTAATTCCCACATGGACAAAAACGACCAGAGGACCCTTGAATTCTAAAAAAAAAAAAAGAGGAAAAATTTTGGTAAAAAAATTAGACAACTAATCAAGTGAAAACACCAACAACTCATTAAAAATTAAAATAAATTGTTTTCACTTACCCAGTGCAATATTGTGCGGAAGTTAAATGTATACATTCATGAATTGGTTGAAAATCCCTTATAATAGAGAAAACTAAGGCATTTAGTTTCTTCTCTATTTTTAGCTTCAATCGTCGTAAAATTTTCCTTTGATTTTTCAAAGACTTCGAACATGTTGCCCATGAATTCACAATCCTACGACAACGTATACCATAAGGAGCCGTACACTGAAAGGACATGATTTCGTACAAGGGCAAGAATCCTACACATCCCTTTTTTTCTTTTAATTCGGTGGATAATCGTGTCAACTCCGAGATATAAAAGAATATCCTCGCCAATTTCCGTGGATCAAATTGCTGTGCCCGCACATATGAAGAACGATCTAAAAGCATAAAAACAATCAACCCTGTAATAATTAAATCAAACAGGACAACATTATTTCAAACACACTCACAAAAAAAAATATAAAAGAGAGAGGATATTCACAAATAGTCAATATTATATCCTCTGAATATCAACAACATTTTACAGTTAAAAATTAATTGTTTTAAACTAAGGGTTGAGACACGCACTAAAACACCTTGTCGTTTCGCGTCTAAGGCACTCACAACTATGAATTCATTTAAAGAAAATTCAATGCCTGTGACATCACTAATTAAACGACGCACTGTTTCAGCTGCTCCCTCGACAGGCATTTTCCATATAGCAAATTGGAAAATGCCCATACGTTCTTCCAATTCCACCATGCGTAATCCTGAAAGCCTTTGACTGGATACGTTAGCAGTCAATAAACGATCCAACTGTGGAATTATTGGAATATCTAGTGGAATATTCGCTGCATGCCAGTGTTCTTCTGATCTCGAAGTCGAAGGCACAGGATCAATTCCTCTAACTGTCACATTTTCCACTTGTGGCATCACAGTTGCTCGGATGTTATCAACATTTTCCAATGGCCCAAGGACGTCAAGATCAAATAAGTCCACGTAATCTGACACATTACTGTCAATTTCGTCAACAGAATCACTCATATTAAAAAAAAAAGAAAACAAAAAAAAACACAATTGACAACAAAAGGAAAACTAATCAAAACACATTATTACCATGAGGAACATCTCGACTCAACAAAAGAGGAACTGGTCTCATTTTTCGAATACAAAAATCAACCAAGTTAACAGTAGAAGCGTCACTAACCGACCCACTGTCACTCATAGCTAATGAAGAACTAATTACAAAGGACTTGTACAGCATAAGTGGGGACAACAGATCCTGATATCATCATTCAAAAATTTGATGATCATGAAGATTCTCACGATTTTGTTCAACTCAGCTGGACCGAGGAATACAAGAGAAACCATATTTTGAAAACAACTTACCTTCTTCATCGCCATATCCAGTTTTGAACACGTACTACACATAATGTAAACTTTAACATTTAAACATAATACTTCACACTTTAAAATTCCCTTGTCAGCAACATTACATTCTCTAAATTAAAAAGATAATTGTAAAAATTTACGAAAATTTATATGTAAAAATTACAAGTTTATCGAGGACGATGAACAATTTAAGGAGGGAGGACTGTTACATCCCGACATATTTCAAAATTTTATAAATTTCGTAAATTTAGTAATGTAGTTAAATAATCAATTAATTACATTTCATAAATGTAATATTCAAACAATGTCTAAGGACATAGTTCAAAATATTACATCTTCTTTTACGAATCCTAAATTAAAAGCATAAAATATAAATCATAATGAAATACTATAATATTTCATTCACATGATTCATTAAAACGTGTTATTACTCACGTGAATGAAATAGTAAGATGAATCAACGAACTCTGTCTTTACGACAAGTGTCAAGCCATGAATGAAAGAGATGACACATGTTTAAAAGATGATAGGAAAACATATATTCTTCTAATTTATAAAATCATTTAATATTAATAAGAATTATTTAATTATTTGATCGATCCATATGGCATTCAATCATTGATAATTATTATTTATTGTCAAAATATTAATATGAATCCATTTAAATGTATCAAATCGAAAATAAATCAATAATCGACAATCGATTAATCGATAATCGATTGTCGATTCGATTATTGAATTCAAAAACGATTATCAATGTCTGAATTAATGGAAATGAACCGAATAAAAATTTATAAGTTTAAATTAATAGATGATAACTAGAATGAAATAGAAAAAGATCATATTACATCGTACGTGCCTAAAACAGTGCATGTTGTACGTGTCTGAAACAGAGCATGTGGTACGTGTCTAAAACGATATGTGGTCAAAACACCTAAAACAAAATGTTTCCACCACTTAACATCCCCAAAATGCATTAGATTAGAAACTATATAAGCTGCTGTAAAAAGCAGAACGATTGTCAAAAGTTCCGGTGTAGTTCAGTGCGGACAGTATCATTGTAGAGCGACCCTTCGGTTAAAACGCGAATTATTGTATTCTTTCCCGTAAAAAGGAGCAAGTTAGATTATTTATCACTTAGAAACAAGTTTCTTTCCCCTAAAAAGGTGCAAGACAAATAATTTAACATTTAGAGTTGATAATTTTGCTATTTTAACTGTCGTATTTGTGATTAATAATTAATAGTATAAATTTCACTAATTCTTTCCATAAAGGTGCAAGTTATATTATTTGTCACTTAGAAACAAGTTTCTTTTCCCTAAAAAGGTGCAAGATAAATAATTTAACATTTAGAAAACGTGAAACTGTTATTTTAGCACAAAAACTGTTATAAAGTTGTGAATATTACACAAGTGTAATAAAACAAACTTTCAGTTTCATTCAATTGAAACGAGTTCAAACCAAGAAAACCAATTATAACAACCCTGCGATAATCTTGTCAACGAATCTGTAATTAAACGTAAGTAACAATTTGTAACAATTGTAACTTTCTTCTTACTATAAACAATAAATTAAATAAAAGGAATATTTATCTTGTTATTAACGCAAAACCCATAGTTTTGACAAGTGATCACGATCCTACAATAAAAATAAAGATCAGGCTTTACCAACCTGATTAATCAGCTAACTGGTTTTAAAATCTATTTTAAATAAATTATTTAATTTTATTTAAAAGCCTCGCTCTTGCTCGGAACGTAACATTAATTCAACTAAATTAAATTGACCAAGTTAAATTCCAAATAAAATAGTAAACTAAGTTAAACCCATTCAGCTGAAGCAAATAGACTAAAATAATTAAATCAAATCCATTTAGCTGAACCAAATTAAATTCGACTAAGTGAACTAAAACTAAAATAAACTAAATCAAATCCATCTAGTTAAGCCAAAATTAATTCAAATTAAATTAGCCAAATCAAACTTAACTAAATAATAATAAAATCCAATTTAACCAAATCAAACCTAGCCAAATTATATTAGCCAAATTAATCTTAACTAAATAAACTAAAATAACTAAACAGAGTTAATTTTAATTAGCCAAACTAATTCAATTAAACCAACTAAACTAGAATAATTAAACTCAATTAAACTGAACCGAACCAAATTAATTAACCAAATTAAAATAACCAAATTAAATAAATCTAACTAACCAATCAAACTTAAATAACCATAATCTAAATAACTAAACTAAAACTAAATACATTTTAACTAAATAATTAAGTTTAAATAGCTATTGTTTAAATAACTAACTAAAATAGTTAAACTAAATTAAACTAACTAATTAAATTTAAATAGCCATTATTAATCCAATTAATCAAATCAGTCAATCAATCAATTAGAAAATTTCATGTTACTAATTCAAATAATTATACGTAAAAATTTTATATAAAGAAAATTTTTTTTTTTATTGGGATTTTGTCCTTACTAGTTGTATTAGTCGTTTATTGTATTCATTTTCATGTTTAATTATGTATATGTGATACTGAGAAATAACTTACTTAAGTGTAGGAGATAAAATGTTTATATATATCTTGTTACAGATTTAAATTACCTAACATTATTTTCTTTCCAAAAAGTTTTATATAGAAGGCAACCAAATAATGGTTGTACAGTAATAAAATGAAATTTATATATATATATATTTTTTTTTTAAGCTTAACAACCTCTATAGAAAATAGATATTTTTAGAAGATGAAAACATGAAATTGTATTAATTTTAATGTTCTTTTCATAGTGATTTTAACTATATTTTAATTTTATTTTTGATACTAAATTGCAATTTTTATTTTAAAAGCATTATTTGAAAATAAATTTTTTTTATGTATAAAATACTGTCATAAAACTATTTGAAAATACGAATATTTGGGTTAACAAAACATTTTGCAATAATAAACGACAAAAAAAATTTTTGTTTTTGTTTTGTTTTTGTTTTTTTTATTCTTCTAAAGAATACTCCTTTTTTTAAATTTTAATTATTCTATCTGAAAAAAATATGGACAATTGTTACTATTATTCTTATGAAGACCTTTGGATATTCTGGGCCAGAATAAATTCTTCATTTCTTTCTATACAGTTTTCTTAATCATTCGTTAAATTGATTTATAGAATTCAATATAAGATCCTTATTCTTCTATCAGCTTTGACAAGCTATTCTACTCCTCCAACCTCTTCGTAAGTTGCATCAAGCGCATTTTGCAAAAAAAAAATTACACCGCGATTTCAATAAAAACAATGAGAATATTTACCTACAAGATTCTTTAATAATTCAATAATTTTTAAGGAAACAACAGACTTTTTCTTCAATTCAGAAAAAAAAATTTTCAATTCTACTTTTTTTTTTGGAGTGGTTTTAAAATTTTGTTCAAATTATTTATTTCTTTTTTTTTTAGAATTGCCGTAGAATATGGCGATTAGATTCCTGCACCCCTGAGAAGAAATCCCAATCTGGGGTGGGATTTCAGTGAAAAACTCCTTCAGAACAGTCCGCCCAAGAAATACTGCTTAATGATCTGGCGCCAAGAATATTATTGGCAGAGAGATACCGAGCAGTACTTATGCAGGGGTTTTTGGGCAACAGTAAGAAAATTAGCTCATACAATTTTCTTTCTCTTCTTTTTTTTATCAAATTTATTGCAAAATGTTTTTGTTAGGGCGCTTTCCGGGATCCGGCCATGATCAAGATCTTTGATGACCGTGTCAGAATCATGGTGGGAGGGGAATTCAGCCGCGTCGAGGAAGAAGAGATGTAAGTGTTTTCCTTTCAAGAAACCTGATTCATCGGGATTTAAGCAAGGGCATTAGCTCTAGTAAGGGAATCTCTTCCTTTTTTTTAGTGTTTTGAAGGACCTCTTGGCTCGTTCTCCACCGCGTTATAGGGCTTATACTGTGCGAGAGGAGCTTTTCCTCTCGTTTATAGAGGAATTCATACCCGTGGATAGAGGAATGGTGAACTTTCGTTTCCGCTGGCAATTGGTGAGCTTTATATCAATTATGAAACTGATTATGTACAAGATGGTAGGTTGTAAATGCACATACATACACATACTCATGCACACATACATACATACATGCATGCATGTGTATTCCCATTTATATATGACGTTCCGGTTGACGACGCCTGGGAGACTGTGGACCATCGTTCGCTGGCCAAGGGAAGGCAAGCACGCCGAGACCAAAGAAGAAGGGCTCGATTATACCACTGAGGGCGCACTAGTGTAATGTAGTAATAATAGTAATAGGACAGATCGATTTAATTACTTCTAGTTAAATTTTAATTAATTATATTAACGTATAACCTTCTTCTCTCTTTTTTTTACATAACTATAAGTTTTTTTTTAATTAAGCCTTTATTAAATATGATCAAAAAAAAATAAAAAAAATAATAAAAGTATCGTTATAAATTTTACTACTGAAAGGAGAACAGCAAGCGGTAACGGTAAGAATTGAAAACTGAGCCCAGAGCAAATAACAGAGAAAAGAAGAGTTTTGATTGGACTTGAGAATTTTTACATTCCAAAATCGTTACTGTTTTCGATTCAATGTTAACCAAAGAATGATAAAATAATTCTATTTTAGTCAGTAATTTAAGCATTTTTAAAGAAGATATTACTTCAAATAATGCAAAATTAAAAATTGATAAAATAATAGATGATAGATGTAAGATTGTATTTGATAACAGACAAGTGATCGGTTGCTTCAATCAAATAAGATTTGTGTCATGACTATGTAGAAAGATAATGCAAAATTAATTATCTTAGTTATCATTTACGACTAAATAAAATTTGATTAACTGTACCAAGTTAAACTAAAATAAACTAAGTTAAATTTATTTAATTAAACCAACCAATTAAACTAAATCAAGCCTGACTGAACTTAACCAACCAAACCAGGCTAGATTAAATCAAATTTAATTGACCAAATCAGCTGAATCAAATTAACCATACTAGGTTAAATTGAATTAAAAGTGAGTCAAACTGAGATAATTGAATATTTGATGTAAATAAAATTATTCGATACAATCGATATCTTTTGTCACTTTAAGTAAACCAATTTATTTGATGTAAATAATGTATTGGTTAAGGCAAAATAAGAATATCAAGAAGAGAGAAAAAAAATTTTAATAAAATTAGTTTATTATAAAATTGAGTTATTTAAAACTATTAAACTCCTTTTTTTTAAATAAAATTAGTTGTTGTAAAAGTATTAGAACTATTAGTCCGATCATGATTCAATTGACCTATCCAAATTTACTTGATTTAGGCAAACTTTCGGAATATGAAATATAAACATTTAATTTATGTTATTTAAGCAAACGAACACCTGCCTGTTAGGAAACAAATACTTACTTAATTTTAATCATAATTAGGCAGTGGTTATCTATAGGCAGCTACAAAACTTGCCTTGTTGTACAATAGTTTTTTTTTTTTTTTTTAAATCCAAACCCAAACCAAATTGTTGTTACAACTAATTTCCATAGTTGGTCTTCCTTGGTCTGATCTGGAGGTTGTCCTAGGAATCGTCACGTCCTGGGTTTTAGCATACATCCTGGAGCCAATTTCCAAAGGCGTCAAAAATGCTCAGAGCATGCTGCTCATCGTCTAGGACTGGAATGGAAAGGTGTGCCCGAAGTGAGAAAGATGTTAAACCATAATGTTGACATTCCCTTTTTTTTTCTTATTTTCTTTTTTTTTCTTCCCCTAAAAGGAAATTGAAGTTAGTGTAAAACTTAAATCTTAATTGGAACATCGAGAATTGTGAGCTCGACAGTTCCAAATGCTAAGACCAGGCGGTTGGTAATATCTGTAGTCTCAATACGCTTGCTTTGATCAAGTGTGGACTCAGATTCCAATTCACTGAATTTAGTTGAGTTTGTATTAAGACTGTTCAACGGACCCAACTGGATCCGGACAAA
The DNA here is from genome assembly GCA_032872505.1 of Leptopilina syphax. Classification (NCBI taxonomy): domain Eukaryota; kingdom Metazoa; phylum Arthropoda; class Insecta; order Hymenoptera; family Figitidae; genus Leptopilina; species Leptopilina syphax. The sequence continues at coordinate 12,764,604 of CM065472.1, forward strand.
ATACGAGTGTATAATAATCTTAATCAAGGTGAAAAGGATGTTGCTTGACAGTGAACAAAATTCGCGTGTCGCGTCGCCACCGCGGATTTTTCCTGCTAATTGCTACCTAAGATTAATCTGAATAAAGTTTCTAATCCTAGTTTACGGATTCTTTCTATTGCCATAGATTGTAGTTGTCTTCGTGTAGTTGATGTTAATTCAATTTTAGACCTTATTAAATTTTTAATCGCGGGTAGATTATAAAGGGGGGGGATGACTTCCAAAGTTTATTTCTCTGTTAAACTGAGATTCTTGAATTACCTGGCAGAAGGTGAAATTCGCGTGCTGTGTCGACACCGCGGATTTTTCCTGCTAATTGCTACCCGGAGGTTAATCAATGGAAAGATAAGAGCTAACCCAAAGTTATAACGTCACTATCGTAGCCTAGAGTTGTGTCTGATGTTGGGAGGAAACTACACTAACAGAAATGACCCATCAAACACAAAACTATTTTCCTTTTTAAATCGCGTCCCTTAACTACAAGCAAGAATAATCTAATTGTAAGGAATCTTAATAATATGTGATAATAAAATAAAATTATTTTAACAAAATAAGCAGTGTAAAAAGTTAAAATAAAATATTAACAATTTTGGATATAATAATATAATATAATAATATAATACAATCATACCTACATAGATACAACAATATAATATAATATAATAATATAACACAATTATTTTCATATAGATACAACAATATAATATAATTATATTCAAGAATTCTAATTAAAAAAAATATATATATATATTTTTTTTTATGAAAGTTGTTAAAAGGTTATATATCGAAATTATGATGAAAGAGTTTTAGTTTTTATTCTTAAACATTTAACCTGCCTATCAATATAATATTATTATTTGCAGGCTTGTGCTATTATTATTTTATTTTTAATTTAATTTAATTTCAAAAGTTTTATAAATTTTAGTCAAAAAAAAAATTTTAATAATCACAGGACACAATCCAAAGGAATTTCCACTTAATAGAAAAGAATTCCTCCCACGCAAATATTATGCATTCTATGGTCGTGAATTTAAAAAATTTAATAAACTATAAAAGTTAAATTCACCAGCTAATGTTAGGGTATTTAACGAAATTTGATTTTACCTGAACATAAGCAGAGTGTCAAAAAGCTATGGTCTTATTTATGCCAAAACCAGTCCTACAATTTTCGTGACTTTTCACAGCCCTTTAAGCTTTACCGAAATTTACCAAAATTTGAAATAAAAAATGGTTCTAATCCATTTTAATCGAAAAAAATCTAAAAAAATGAGAAGACCAATTTCTTCTAAAAGTTTTCCCCAAAAAAACTTTTTTGAAAAATTTGTAAATTCTTTTAAAACTGGGAAACGAATGTGTATATTTATGATTTATAGGATAATATACAGAGTTTCATTATATCTCAAGATTTTACAGTAAGTACAAAATATTTTTTAAATAAAATATTGCGTTTATGTTTTAGGCGAAATTTGTTTAATTTTATTTAATAGAAAATTAATTATCTATCTATTATAATAAGAATGAGGAAGCATCATATGTTAGCCCCTTCGCAGTCAAGACCAAAATCTCATAAATGGGCTCAAAATGTCGACAACTTTTTAGAAAACTAAAATTTGCGCAAACAAGCATGCTATTGTATTTAAAGTCGCCGATTACGAATCCGATATCAGATTTTAAAAATTCAGAATGGCGGATCCAATATGGCGGACATGAAAATTAAAAATCGACTGAAATCACTTGAAACTTGTTATTTAGGGGTTTTCGGGGTCGCTGATTACGAATTCGATATCCGATTTTAAAAATTCAAAATGGTGGTTCCAATATAGGGGACAACATTTTCTAAAACTCAACGGATTCACTTGAAACTTTTTACTCGGGGATTTTCAGGGTCGCTGGTTACGAAACCGATTTCAGATTTTAAAAATTCAAAATGGCGGATCCAATATAGCGGACGAAATTTTCTAAAATTCATCGGATTCACTTAAAACTTTTTACTCGGGGGTTTTCAGGGTCGCTGATTACGAAAAACTTTTAAAATTATAATAAATACAAAAATTTCCTGCGCAATCAGCTGTTAAGTAAACTACATTACTTACGACCGGACCCCAGAGTTTACCACGTGGTGGTATGCGGTCGGATATTATACTTCTTTATTTATTTTGTTTTTTTATATTTTTAGGGTTCCGTACACCATAGGTACTCGATTGACGGACATATTTGCGAACTAGGAGGGAAAGAAATTCAATTTTTTCGAAAAAATAGCAAAAAATGACCCTGCCCCCCCCTTAACTTTTACAAATCTCAACCTAGTGAGCTGAAATTCGGTAGGGATCTTCAGTTTCAAGTGCAGATTACAGGAAAAATATAGTGAACCCAATTGATCGACATATTTGCGAACTAGGAGGAAAAGAAATTCAATTTTTTCGAAAAAATTGCAAAAAATGACTCTGCCCCCCCCCTTAACTTTTACAAATCTCAACCTTATGAGCTGAAATTCGGTAGGGATCTTCAGTTTCAAATGCAGTTTACAGGAAAAATATAGCGAATTTGATTGACGGACATATTTGCGAACTAGGAGGGAAAAAAATTCAATTTTTTCGAAAAAATAGCAAAAAATGACCCTGTCCCCCCCTTAACTTTTACAAATCTAAACCTAATGAGCTGAAATTCGGTAGGGATCTTCAGTTTTAAGTGCAGATTACAGGAAAAATATAGCGAACTCGTTTGACCGACATATTTGCGAACTAGGAAGGAAAGAAATTCAATTTTTTCGAAAAAATAGCAAAAAATGACCCTGTCCCCCCTTAACCTCTACAAATCGCAACCTGGTGAGCTGAAATATGTATACCGAATTTCAGCTCAATAAGTTTATATATGTTATTTTTAATCAATTTTATTATATTTCTTATATATATTTTTTTATATAAAAAATGAGTTTTATTTTGGTGCACGGAACCCTCGATCTTAATGCGAGTGCAACTCGCACTTGTCTGATTTTTTTTTGTTTGTTCTTATATTGGATCCGCCATTTTCAAAACCGACATTACATTTTTAATCTACGACATCAATAAATGCCAAGTAACAACTTTCAAGTAAATCTGATAAATTTTTTAAAATAGGGCCAGCCAAATTCGAAACTCTACTTTGTATTTTAAAAATCTTATGCTATATTCGTAATCAGCGACCCCGAAAACAGCCGAATAAAAAGTTTTAAGTGAATCCGATGAATTTTTCGAAAATGTCCACCAAATTAAATCCGCCATTTTATATTTTCAAAAGCTGATATCAGATTTGTAATTAGCGACCCTAAAAACCCCTGAGTAACAAGTTTCAAGTGAATCCGATGAATTTTTGAAAATGTCGTCCGCCATATTGGATCCGCTACTTTGAATTTTTAAAATCTAAAAACGGATTCGTAATCTTCTACCTCGAAAACCCCCAAGTATAAATTTGTGGACAAATCTGTGCGTTTTTGAAGCCAAAAATCTGCTTGCGTCTATACACGTCGTCGACAGTTTGAGCCACCTGCACCATAACGTGTATAAGGTTACTAATAACGAATTTAAGGACAGATTTTTGATATTTGAAATACCAGATATTAAGATGATCGGAAAAATGATTTTAATAACTCAAGATCTTAAAAATAATTTTAAAAATCGATTTAAAACTTCCATAATCAGCTGGTGAATGTTTTATGCATATTTCACGACCCCAAAGTGCACCACGTAGAGGTTTACGGTAAGATTAAGCACTTCCTTTGTTAAATTTTATTATATTTTTTTAAAGTTTTTTATTTTTAAAATTTTTTTTTTATTTAAAATTTTTTTTTGTTTTTTATTTTTTGAATTTGTTAATGGTTTTCTTAATTATCAAAACATCGCAACGTACGCACAAGCAATCTTGTCTGATGTACTGCTTTCGATAACATAGGTTACAAGTTTAGGATTCAAAAATAGTTTTAAAAAGGTATTGAAAATTGTAGTTCTCAGTCGTAGAACCCACTTTTTCGGATTTGGGAAATTTAACAAGATTTAAGAAAAGTTGAAAAGAGAAAGATGAGTTTAATAAAGAAAAGTGTTAACTTATTTTTACTCACTTTTTATTTTGTATTATTCGGTTGATAAAAAGGTGAAATAATTTAAATTATATCGATATTTCCTCTAGGTATATCGAAAATCGAGGTATCGATATTAATAATTGAGAATGGATATCGATATATCGATTTCTGATTCGATGGAATATTGATAGTTGCGGAATAGACTTGAATTTTAATTTTATTATTTTTAACACTTGTGAAATAGACTTGAGACTTTCTATTTGAAACACGTATTACTTTTCGAATAGACTTGAGACTTTTAAATTGGATTTGTATGTTTAGATATATTTCAAACTTGGAACTTGAACTTGGAAATTAGAACTGAGATTGACATGAATATTGAGAGTGAATGATTTTTACTGACTTGTGTCTGGTTGTCTTGAGAGGATACTGCTTTTTAGAATTTTTTTTGTACCTACTAAGGTTTTTGGAGTTTTCAGATTTTTGGAAAATATTTTTAGGGAGATGGAAAAAGAGGCTGACTATTTATCAGATTGGTAAAAAGTTTAAAGATTTGATTTTGTCGTTTCGGGATTAGGTCTTCGAGACCCATCCCACTTATGTAGGTTGTGTCTTAAAGGGACGTAGGTCAGTGTCTTTCTAAAATAGTAGGTATATTATTCCACGTTTTTGAGATTTTACAAAATATTGTTATAAACTAATTAATAATAATTTTACGATATTTTTTATAGCGTAGTTTAATTGTTTATAATTTTTAAATGTACCGACAACAGGGATAATTTTGGAACAAGAAAACGCGATTTTTTGAATTTATTCTTCACTAAAAATCTAAAGTGTACCAAAAAAATTTTATTAGCTATTCAAATATATTGTGAACATTCTTCTAAAGACTTCCTTCAAGTTCCATTTACAAAAAAAAAAAATTTTGACGGAGTTGTTTAAACATAAATATTGCTCCATAATTGCCTCGCATTTGGGGCAATTATAGAACAAATTATTACAGTGGAACCTCGATTATCCGAACCTCTGTTATCCGAACCCTCTATTATTCGAACCGAAAATCATTTTATCCGAACTTCTATTATCCGAACTTTTTTTTAGCCTCCCGAATCTTTCAAAGGAAAATAACGAAATTTATGCCAGAAAAGTCTTAAAAAATTCTGAATTCTATGTTTTATTAATATATTATTATGAATTAATATATATTTACGTATATATACTTATGTATATTTAAAAAATGGATTAAATGAAATATATATAATTCAACTGTCAATTTTTTTACTTTAATGATATAAAAAAAATTCAAATATCTATTATCCGAACTTTCGATTATCCGAACCCGGCCTTGCCTAGGTTAGTTCGGATAATCGAGGTTCCACTGTATAATTAATTATAAAAGCAAGTATAACAAATTTTCTTTGTCTGTATATTAAGAAAGCTTTATTTAGTACTGCAGAGTAAAATAATAATAGATGATAATAGTAAACTAAACGCGAATTTAATTCGAAGTATTAGTAGATTTTGACACTTTTGTGAAATAACCTTTTCACTTTTTTGATGTTTAATAATTATTTTCTAGTTGCCAATGACAATAAAAATAAAAACATCTGAGTAACTTTGTAGGCAATATAATTAACTATTATTTACAACAAGAACAAAATTAAAATAATTTACCACACAAATGTTACATAAAAAAGAATTACGCGTTCCATATTTACCTCTGATGTTCCATAATTACCCCTTTTGACGGTATGTAGGTTTTTGAATTTTAATTTTATCGTAATTTTTAACGTAACTGTCGCATTATTTATTTATTTCGATTTTATGATTATTTATTTTTTATAAATTGTTAATAATTTGTGAATTATTATTTGTTTATTGTTTATAATTATTCTTTGTGGGTATTTATTTGTTATTAATTATTTTATAAACAATAAATATTTATTTATACACATTATTAATAATATTTAAATATTAATTATTTATCATTTTTATTTATTGTTCAATTTTGCAAATAAAAATTAACGTTGCTATTGTTTAAACACATTTCAAAATGTAAATATGTATGCACTCTCGACCGAACCCTTAAAAAGGTCGTTCTTTAGACATCTGGTCATAGGTTATATTACAATTTATGGTTTCCTTTAACATTTGGAAACACTTTGACTTTTGTTCGGAAAAAGTATTTTTTATAGAAGGTTAAAGTTAACTGTTAAGAAGGATGAAATTTGAACTGCCTTTTTCACGGTACAATCTGTGAGCGATAAAAATGTCGTATGAACGAATTTTCTTAGAAAAAAGATAATTTTAAAATGTTTGTCTAGTCTGTTCAATGTAACTCTTATAGGGCCCATTTTAATACAGGATGTAACAGTTTATTTTTAAAAAACACCTGTTTTTGAAAAATGTCAACGGAATCTTTGTCACATTTTATCATATTATTTTCTTTTTTAGTGCTTCCGAATATTTATTTACGTAAGTGTTTTCCGGAGTGGAATTTCCTGCTAAACACGAATATCGTATTTATTTTCAATTAAATTCACATTGTTTCACAAAAAATTAGGAAAAATTGAAATATGGGCTCCTTTTCCCCCCACGGGTCAAGGATAGTTAGATCTAATATGGCACGGTACAATTCTGCTAATGCGACTGTAAATTATAAAAAAATGTTCAATTGTTCTTTTTAGGCTGATATACATAATAGTGCGTAATTATATACGGAAAACAAAGCTTATTGGCCAAGAAATTGGTAGTTGTCTGAAGAAAATTGGTTAAAACTGAGATTCAAGTTCAGACGAATTTTAATGCAATAATTAAAATTCAGAAAATGTTCAAAACATATTGTTAATACTTCAAATATCAATATTGAATAGTCTAAATTGAATGAAATAAAAAGAACGAAAATCTACTGATTTTTTATAACATTCGGATTCTTTAACTATCCTTGCCCCGGTGCTGGGGCAAGGATAGTTAAAAAATTTTGTTTACTTTTTCATTCGTATCTCATAGGGATTTGAGCCTACAGTAAAATAATGTATAGCAAAATTATAGCCAAATAACCAGGCTTTCCAAAAATACTTTTCGTTTGCAGATACTTATTCAAGTTTGGCCGCTAGATCCGAAAAGGTCTTACCTTACTATCCTTGCCCCATCCTCCCTAAGTATTCTACGGGGTTTTTAAATTCTAGTGGTTTTTCCTCAAGGTAATCGCTTTAATACCATGCGCATTTTACTAAATTTTGAAATCGAGGAGATGAGGATTGATTGTGGATAAGAGATTGAAGTTTTATTACAGCATTGTCCCGTTGATGCAATCATAATTGTGGAGAATGACTTTGTCGGAGAAATAACGAATGAAATTCTTCTAAGTCCTGAAGACGAATACATCTAAAGGTTGTACCATACCTGTAGTACCTGCGGAAATTGTTAAAATTCTGCAATTTTTCCTTCTTTGAAGAACTTCATTGAACGTTGCAGAATTTTAACCGCTCAAAGAATCAAGCAACAAAACAGAGTTATGGTTGGTTTGTGAAAGAAAAATTTTTCTTTCAACCACGTTCTCGAAAGTGCTAATGTAATTTTTCTCGACTGGGATGCTAAAGCAAAAATGTTTTCTGATTTAAACATTTTCTGTTTCACTAGAGGCCCAAATTGTACTCCTTTTTCTTGTAAAGCAAGCAAAAAAAGGGGACAAAATTGAAAATCTGCAATTCTGCAACGTTTAATGAAGTTCTTCAAAGAAAGAAGAAAGTTCTCCCCGCCGCCCGTGTAGAAATTGAAACTTGGTAGTGATCCGGCCCTGATCAGGTTAAATAGGGCCCTGATTTGTAAACAAAACACTTTTTCTGATCAGGTCCTGAAGTGGTGTTTAAAAAAAGGCCACATCAGGGCTTTATAAGGCCCTGATCACAACCTGATTTGGTATTTTATAAGTATGCTTGTAATAAATTAGCTTATTTTATCTGCAGTAAAATTTATTTCTATTATTTCATGTGAAAATGGAAGGTTAATTTTAATATACAAATTGTTTTATTTCTTTTCAATAAGAAACTAAAATTTTGTTAAAAAGTCAAAATGATTGCGACAAATCAAAATTATGGCAGACTTTGTTCTTTTTATTTCTAAAGAAATATAGAAAATTATGCAAATTTCAACAAAGAAAGAAAATTATTTGCATCATTTCTATTTTCAAATAATAATTTTGTAAAAAATTCTGAATTTTTTTTAAAAAAAGGAAAAAAAATAATTTTTTTAATTAATTACAATTTGTCAACAAAATGTCAAGTTATATTTTTTTATTGTTTAGAAATGGAATATTATATCTGTACCTTCAGATTCAGAAAAAACATTTTTTTTAGTTTTATCAGAATTTGGAACATTTTTGAACATTTCTTCGAATTCATTTTAATTAATTATTATTTATTTTCACTCGAACTGTTTCTTTTTCGTTAAAACTGACGTAAAATAAATTTTAAATAATTGATTGTGGCTTTTTCGAAGTAATCTGGAACCTGATCAGGCCCTGGACAGGGCTGTGATAAGAATGGCTGTGATAAGTAAATCCTGATCAGGGCCAAACCACAAATAGAATTTACTTAAGGCAATTTCTACACGGGCGATGGTTGTCCACTACCGAATATCATCGATGTCTTTGACGTGCTAGGAGAAGCGGATCCACTGCCAAATGTCATTGATTTCTTTGATGTGCTGGGAGAAGTGGATCCACTGCCGAACATCATTGATTTCTTTGATGGGCTGGGAAAAGTGGGTCCACTGCCAGGCATGATTAATTTCTTTGATGAGTTGGGAGAAGTGGGTTCGCTGCCAGACACGACTGGCATCTTGTATATGTTCGGTAGACCTTGCCATGATAGCGGGGCTTTTCACTAAAGGACAGCCAACAGGGAGGGCAAGAACGCGTTGGTGGTACCAAGAATTGTCTTGGAAAGAGTAGATAGACGAGGAAGTACAAGCAGCGTTACAAGTCAAGCCAGCTGCATTTCTGTCTTCAGTAATGCTTCTGCGATTAACATTGCTAGCTGCAATGAAGATTGAGATGAATGCGTGAAGCTGCGGGAGGAAGAGTCAGCAAGCATTCTAGAAATGGAGGAAGAGGTCAGCAAGATGCTGAAGTCCTGCGAAGTCCAGAAGAATGTCAATAGGACAATCAAAGATGGACTCAGAAGCTTACTATCGCTCATACAGGAGGTGAAGGAGAAGCACGCAGCAGCGGACAGAAAAGACGAGAAGTTCTACCAGGGACTAACTTGGTCAGAAGAAGCACGAAAGGACCGAAGAATGAGACGTGACCGTTTTAATGCAGTGGTACTTAAAAACGTTGTCTCGGAGGCTCAGAAGCGGAAAAGAAGTGATCCCGAGGTTACGAAGGACCCAAAAAAGAAAAAGGAGGAGGGACCTCTTAAAAGGTCCAAAGGCAAGGAGACCAAAACTGAACAAAAGTCAGATCAAGTTAAGAAGGGAAGAGCCACAGTGATCGTTAAAGTGGTCGAAGGAACGACTTTCGCCGAAGTGCTGGCGAAAGTTCGCGAAGAGGCTGACCTGGAGGCCAGCAAGACAAGGGTTGTGGGAGCTTTACCCACTAAAAAGGGAGACCTTCTGATTAAAATTGGAGGGTCTTCAAACTGTTCACCGAGGAGGTGACAAAGGTAATCGGCGATCTGGGTAAGGTGCAGATGGCGGACCGGCAGACTGTGCTGGAGATCCGCGACATGGACGCCCTTACCGAACAGAAGAATGTCAAGGAGTCTCTAGAGAAATTATCTACGGTACCAGAAGGAAGCAGGAAGACGCTGGTGACGGTCCTCGGACCAAATAAGCGTGATATCAAGCTCGCTGTCGTGGTCACCACCCAAGAGGACGCAAACAGGCTGGAGAAGATAGGGCACATTAAGATCGGTTTTGTGTCCTGCAAAATAAGTAGGAGAGTTATGGTCACAAGATGTCACAGGTGCCTTTGCCATAAGGTAGCAGATTGTAAGAAGAGCCCATGCTGCTTCTTATGCAAGGCGAAGTTCGGCGAAAAGGAGAACATCCAACACGTCGCTGGATCAGGGAGATACAGAGTCTTTAGAACTGCCCTCGAGGAAGCAAAGAAAACTTTGTTAAGGACAAAAAGAAAGTAAGGCCAGAACAAGAGCGGCACGGGAGAGTCGCATGAGCGACTTGATGGGACCTTCACCCCACGAAGTTTGAAGAATAGTCCGGAATAAGACGGGAGTGGTTTTTAGTGGGTCGACCAAAACAAGAGCGGTCATCCCCATATAACCTGGGATTCCTTCATCCAGGTATCTTAATTCACAGATTTTTCACTTCAGACTACAAAAAAAAACACTCACATTCTTTCTTCATAACAAATTATAAACAGACTTAAGATGAACAAATGCAAATTCCTAGAAGGTAACACACTTTACCCCTAAATTGTATACGAACTTTTCCACTTTTTAATAATTCATTAGTATATAAGCCAAATTTTTTTCAACAAAAATTGTCAAAAGTTCCAGTGCGGTTTTATAGACCAATAGTCATTGTAGAGCGACCCTTTAGTTTTTACACAATTATTGTATTTTTCTTTAATCAAATCGCGATGATCGTGCAAGTCAACCTTCTTTTTCACTTAGAAACGAGTTTTCTTTCTGTAAAAGGTGCAAGAAAAGCAAATTGACACTTAAAATCAATAATTTTAATGTATTAACTGTTGTATTTTGCATATTAAGTTTCATTAATAGTAGTTTTTTACTAATACTTTTTTTAATCGGCAATTCAGTCCGAATTGAACTCGATTATTGTGCAAGTTGCTTTACTTACACTTAGAAACAAGTTTTTTTTCCGTAGTAGGTGCAAATGACGAAAATTAACACTTGGAAGTAGTATTAACTATTGACACAATTGAAAAATCTTAAAGTTGTGAAAGTTACATAACTGTAAGATTACAAACTTTCGTTTTATTCAATTGAAACAATATTCTGAAAAACAAAACTTATAACAACCAGCGCAATTTCCTAAATCTACGAATAACCTGTAACTAAAAGTAAGTAATATTTAAGTAACTAATTGTAAACATTATTTGAATATTTAATAAATTTGTTAAAAGGGAATATTATTTGTTGTTGTTAACGCAAAACCCGTAGTTTTGACAAGTACAAACGATCCTACTTAAATATAAAGGTCAAGCTTTACCAACTTGACCATAATCAGCCTAGCATTTCTCCAAATTTTCTTTACCTTACCTATAAAATTGCCTTCTGCTCGGGATGTAACAGCTGATTTGGTGGCAGCGGTGGGATTCGTCACTTTTGTTTGACAATTATAATAATTCCCGTTATGAAATACTACTTTCAAATTTTACAAATTACTATTAAGAGTGTTAATTAATAACTTAAATTATTCTTTCTCTAACTGACAATTCAGTTCGCGTTGTACTCGGTTATTGTGCAAGTTGTCAGTTTTAACACTTAGAATTGTTAGTTTATGCTCGCGTAAATACGAAACCCTATTCTTTCCTTCTTAAGGTGTAAATTAAACTCTCACAACACTTAGAATAAAGAAAAATTTAATCGACACTCAAACAAAGTCCTTGATTTTATCATTTTACGCTGATCGGTGAATTTGTTAAAATAAAGAACTCCTCAAATTCTGTTAAGTCTAGGGCTTACTTTAGAGTTAATTTAACGCCGATCGGCGAATTTTAACCTTAAGGATATATATATATATATATATATATATAGCCTTACTCTTTAATAGAATCCTTATAACAAAATAAACTAATTTCATTTTAGTTTAACAAAAATTCATAAATAAAGACCAAATGTCTTTCCTTGCAGATTTAGATTATGCAAAATAATAAAGAGAAATCGAGAAACAGAGGAGGAAAAAGAAATCAGAAACGCATTCAAGATAAGCTGATCGAAATTGCTGATAAATTATTAAAAGTACAAAAATTATATTCCACTTAAGAATTTTCAAAATTTTTCGAAGAATTGTTAACACAGGTTTACAAATTAAAAGTTTTTTTTTGGTAATCGAACAAAACACTTTTTTCGAATAGTAGGTGTTTTTTGAGTAAGAAAATTAGAGTTTCAATTTTTTTCCCTCGTGCAGTTTTTGTGTAGCTTCAAATGTTGCATTTTCGAGGTGCGACTCCACTTAAACTTACCTGTAGGAAAATTAGCTTATCAGAATGTAATAAATGAGGTATCATTGGAAAGGTTATTAAATTACCTTTTGATCCATAAATCACAAAATAAAATTCAACAAAGGTGGAGAGAGTTACAGTCGAATGAAGATGAAATTTCATGACAATTTTGATGATTTTTAGACATTTGAGTAATTTCTACTATTTTTTTCTACATCAAACAGGAAAAAATGTTTAGGTTTTAGATTAGTTATTTATAGACTATATTACTACACAAATTTTAAGCCGTTGTGGACCTCGATTGGATTAAAAATGACAATTCTACACTAAAATTAGTGAACGAAACTACATTCTTCATTTTTAGTATCTCTTAAACATTTGCAGCAAAAATTGAAGTAATACAATTTAATTAAGCGCTAAAGTTACTAAAATCACTAATCAAGAGTTTCTGAAGTCGTAGATTTCGACTGCAATGTTAGTTTTGCAAATTTCAAAATGGTGGATCCAATATGGCCGACAAGTTTTTAAAAATCGATGAAATTCGTCTCAAATTCGTTACTCGGGGGTTTTCAGGGTCGCTGATTACGAATCCGATGTCAGATTTCAAATATTAAAAATGGCAGAACAATGCACATTAGAAAAGTATGTAAGTATTTTTTTTATTGTTACTCCTGCATTTTAAAAAGTAATAAAGCTCATTTTTAAACATATTTCAAAGCACGAAATTACGAAAATGATTATCGATTAGAATAATAAATAAACACTATAATTTTTTTCAGGGAAAGTAAGAAAATTGAGACATTTTTCGACTTATAAACAAATCTTTCAAATTAATATAAATTAGCATCTAATTTTTTTTAAAATGCAATATTTTCAGTATTTATTATTACATATTTCCAAAAATCCAAATACATACGAAAATAATATTTTAGAATTATGTTTAACATTTTGGAGAAAACATTTATATTCAAAAATTTTAATTAAAATTCAGAAAAAAATTAATTAGCTTATTTAAATTATACAAAAAATCTATTAAGAAATTCAAGAGATTTTTACAAATTTTAATTGTTTTTGAAGATAATATAAATAAATCTTAAATAACACAGCCACACTAAAAAAATAAAGTTTCTTGATCTAGGGTCGAGACATATGTATTCCGACATATTTCGATGCGCTGAATCCGAATCTGCCATCATAATTTGGACAATGGGTCCTAGTTTCGCCCTAACCTAAAAAAATACCCTAAAATCGTTAAAATGGTCACTTTTAATTTATCAAAATTGAATCTAACCGCATATTGATAATTTTCTAAGATCCCTTAATTTAAATAAACTATTCTATAAGCTTTTCAATTAAAAATTCTTATAAGACATTAAATCTATCGAACCTAACCTCAAAACACATCTAAGATCCCAAGCAAACAAATTATACCATACACAGCACAATAAAAATTATGTAAGCTCATGAAAGTTACAACTTAGGTGTTTTTATGATTGCTGATTACGAATCCGGTGTTACTTTATCAAAATTCAAAATGGCGGATCCAATATGGCGAACAATATAATTAAAATTTGTTTGGATTGACTTGAAAATCGTTATTCGGGGGTTTTCGGGGTCGCTGATGACGAATCCCATGTCGGTTTTTAAAAATTCAAAATAGCGGATCTAATATGGCGGTCTTTATTATTTTAACGATTATTTTAAATTTATTAGGGGAAGTGCGCCGGTTGTGGGCACCCCTACGTAAACTTCGACGCACAGTGGCGAAAAATGTACTTTTTCGTTCCAAATCACTCTGCAAGTCACAATTTATGACAAAAATGATTTTTCTTTTTTTCTAAATCTTCGTAGATAAATTCTCTATCGATCTCTCAAGCCCAATTTTTGAATTTTTGTTTTTAAACAATTTTTTAATAACAATAAGTATTAAACAAATCATAAAATTTTAAAAGATATTTTTTTAGCGTCATTAATTAAAAAAATTTTAAAAAAACCTATTGAAATAAAGTTTGAGTGTTTCTGATGTAAAAAAAAGTATAACAATTAAATTAATTGTTTAAACAATTAATTGTTGTTAATTTTTTCATTAACTGTATTTAGGGCTAGAAATTTCTAGTTTTTTTCACAATTGTACAATATTTCATAAGTTAAACATCTACTAATGGTAAAAAATAAAAAATAAATTAATTAAACATTAATTAAACAATTAATTGTTGTTATTTTGTTCATAAACTGTATATAGGGTTAACAATTTCTAGTTTTTTTCACAATTGTGCAATTTTTCATAACTAAAACATCTACTAATGATAAAAAATAGAAAATTAATTAATTGAACATTGTTAAAACAATTAATTGTTGTTATTTTGTTCATAAACTGTACGTAGAGCTAGAAATTTCTAAATTTTTTCTGTATTATGCATTTTTTTGTAACAAAAACATTCAAGTATAAAAAAACTAAAAGTTAATTATTTTAATATTTGTTTAAACAAATTATTTTTTCAATTTCCCATTTTATTGTACTTAAAACTGGAAATTCTTAAATTTTCTTAATTATGTAATTTCTTTTAAATTAAACACTTAAGTAGATTAAGTTTATTTTATACATTCTTATATGTAAAAGAACTAGAAGTTTACTTATGAAAAATTGTACAATTGTGAAAAAAACTAGAAATTGTTAGCCCTTTATACAGTTTATGGACAAAATATCAACAATTAATTGTTTAAACAATGTTTAATTTATTTATTTTTTATCATTAGTAGATGTGTTACTTATGAAAAATTGTACAATTGTGAAAAAACTAGAAATTTCTAGCCCTAAATACAGTTAATGAAAAAATTAACAACAATTAATTGTTTAAACAATGTTTAATTAATTTATTTTTTATTTTTTATCATTAGTAGATGTTTTACTTATGAAAAATTGCACACTTGTAAAAAAACTAGAAATTTCTAGACCTAAATAAAGTTTATGAACAAAATAACAACAATTAATTGTTTAAACAATGTTTAATTAATTTATTTTTTATTATTAGCAGATGTTTTACTTATGAAAAATTGCACAATTGTGAAAAAAACTAAAAATTGTTAGCCCTATATACAGTTTATGGACAAAATATCAACAATTAATTGTTTAAACAATGTTTAATTAATTTATTTTTTATCATTAGTAGATGTGTTACTTATAAAAAATTGTCCAATTGTGAAAAAATCTGGAAATTTCTAGCCCTAAATACAGTTAATGAAAAAATAACAACAATTAATTGTTTAAACAATTTAATAAATTGTTATACTTTTTTTCTACATCGGAAACACTCAAACTTTATTTTAATAGGTTTTTTGATAATTTTTTTTAATTAATTAAGCTGAAAAATTTTTTTCTTTTAATTTTATGATTTTTTAAATACTTATTGTTATTAAAAAATTGTTTAAAAACAAAAATTTAAAAATCGGGCTCAAGAGATCGATAGAGAATTTATCTACGAAGATTTAGAAAAAAAGAAAAGTCATTTTGGTAAAAAATTGTGATCTACAGAGTGATTTGGAACGAAAAAGTACATTTTTCGTCACTGTGCGACGGCAAGCAGACTTTACTGATCTAAGTATTGCAAGTCGTGTTCGTTGACAATACGGACTTTTCGTATTGATAACGAAACAAATATATGCATTTGTGTAATAGCTGCGAGCATGTGGCGAGTGTCGCTCATGCTAAAATGCTCTACGCAGCACCAGCATGGGCCCCATCCCTGAGGAGCAAAAGATGTGTTACCATCTGTGAAAAGATACTGTCGGCGCAGAGATCGATAACAACGCGTATCATCTCTGCATATAAGACGGTATCTACGAGTGCTGTGCAGGTCCTTGCAAGTGTCTCGCCAGCAGATCTTTTGGCGAGGGAAAGGGAAGAAATGTTTCTCTTTTCTAAAGAAAGAAGTTCCTTGGATGAGGAATTAAGACCAAGCAAGGGCCTGATCCGCAAAGAAGCGAGGCACAGGCTCATAGAAAGATGGCAAGAAAGATGGGATGGTGAGGAGAAAGGTCGATGGACTTATCGCCTTATCCCGGCACTCGCCACCTGGATAAATAGGAAACACGGTCAGGTTTCCTATTACTTGACTCAGGCGTTCACAGGTCACGGGTGTTTTAACTCGTACCTGTGTAGCTTTAAATTACGCGAGAACGAGGTGTGTGCATATTGCCAGTTCCCTGAGGACAATGCGGAGCACACCCTCTTCTCATGCAAGAATTGGGACATGGAGAGGCGGGCCATGTTCGAAGGTGTAAACAGTCAAGTTACACCGGAGAACATGGTATCGCTGATGACCCAGTCAGAGGGGAATTGGCGGCAAGTCGAGAACTTCATAATCTCGGTTATGTCGAGGAAGGATCTCGACGGCCGCCAAAAAGCGTAATTTAAACAGCTTTTAATTTATTCGTTTGTTTTTTATTAATTTATTTTGTGATTTATTTGTCCTTATACAATTTTAATTTGTTCCGTTTTATGTTTTTAATATTATATACGCGTTTATTATTTTTTTTTCTTTTTTTTATATATCCGTTTGCAATTTTATCTTTTGACTGTTTACACTTGATTAAACATTTTTTTTTTATTATTGTTGTGCTGTTAATTCCGCTTTAATATTGGAGTAGTTTTAAATTTTTAACTATTAACGCAGGATAACCGCAGAGAAAAGCAGAAAGTCGCATTAGCGACAGAGTTGGAGCGCCACCCTCGAAGGCTAAAGTCTTACGACAGTTCCGAGGGAGGGTAAAGGGCTCCAAAAGAAGGGTTACGGGTTTTAGTGGGTCGGGCTGGTAGTAGGTCGCCAGTTTGTTAAATTTATTATAACATTTATTTATTTTTCTTTTTTTATATTTCCTTTTGTTTTTTTTATCATACCAACCCCACATAACCTTGGAGTGCGGAATCCAAGGTATCTGTAGGCAGATTTCACAAAAGTCCCTAAGCAAAAAAAAAAAAATAGCTGCGAGCATAATAAAGAAAATTTGCATTAAATAAATAAAAAAGTAATTTTGTATTGTTTTTATAGGTGTAGATTTTTTATATGGGTGTAGATTCGTTTAGAAAAAAGGGTTTAATTTTTTTTGCAGTGTTGTCATTATATTTTGTGATTTACCTTCGTGTTTAACCAAAATCTTGCATCACAAAATGTGATGGTCTTTTTAAAAAATGACTGTCATTTCCGGCTGTGGGCACCTTAATGTTAAGGAGGCTTTACCATCGGACAATAATGTGGACTACTGTCTCATCTATCTAAACTTTCTGCCAAGGAAATTGACAGCCGCAAACTCCATTAAATACGATGAATATAGGCGTTCAGTGCATTAGAAGTGCGTTATGATATGCGGGCCAGCTACTTCACATGCTAGAATTATGCTTCTGTTAGAGATGAGCATAGTGTGAAAACGTGTCATCATTTTTGTTCTTTATGCCGGCGAAGTCTCTTAAAATAAATAAACTTTCATTTCTTCTTTTTTTGTGTTGGTTTCCTTTAATATTTTTCCATTTTTAGCGGATTTTTCAAGGGTGCCCACAACCGGGTACAAAAATTTTTTTGTCAAAAAATTTGCATTTCACTAAATTTCTAATAAAACTTTTTTATTTAAAGAAATCAATTTAATTCCTTCACTGACCTTAGACCTCTAGCTTTAAAATCGTACACATATATTTTTATAAAATGCACATGGACAAATGTTATGAGGCAAAAACAAAAGGGTGCCCACAACCGGCACACTTCCCTTACTCGCGAAATTTTTCGGGACCTTTGATAACGAATCGTATATCAATTTTTATAATCTAAAAGTCTTTCGAATTGTTGTTTAACAAATTTTTCTAACAGTTCGTAAGACTTTAAGATTATTAAATTAATATACGATTCGTTATCAAAGGTCCCGAAAAATTTCGCGAGTAATAAATTAAAAATAATCCTTAAAATAATAAAGACCGCCATATTGGATCCGCTATTTTGAATTTTTAAAAACCAACATGGGATTCGTCATCAGCGACCCCGAAAACCCCCGAGTAACGATTTTCAAGCCAATCCAACCAAATTTTAATTATATTGTTCGCCATAGTGGATCCGCCATTTTGAATTTTGATAAACTAACACCGGATTCGTAATCAGCAATCATAAAAACACCTAAGTTGTAACTTTTATGAGCTTACATAATTTTTATTGTGCTGTGTATGGTATAATTTGTTTGCTTGGAATCTTAGATGTGTTTTTGAGGTTAGGTTCGATAGATTTGATCTTTTATAGGAATTTTCAATTGGAAAGCTTATAGAATAGTTTATTTAAAATAAGGGATCTTAGAAAATTATCAACATGCGGTTAGAGTCAATATTGATAAATAAAAAGTGACCATTTTAACAATTTTAGGGTATTTTTTGAGGTTAGGGCGAAACCAGGACCCATTTGCCAAATTCTGAGGACGGATTCGGATTCAGCGCATCGAAATACATCGGAATACATATGTCTCGACCCCAGATCAAGACACTTTATTTTTTTTGTGGCTGTGTAATCATTATAAAACAATAATACTAATTACTTTTTAAAAATATTTTAATGTAATTTCTCGAAAATAATTGAATTATTTAAAAGAGTTTTTGTATAATTTAAAAAAACTAATGAATTTTTTGATGAATTTCAATTAAAAATCTTCAATATAAATGTTTTTTTCAAAATGTTAAAAATAATTCTGAAATATTATTTGTGTATGTATTTAGATTTTTGGAAATATATGTAATTGAGAACACTGAGAATATTAAATTTTAAAAAACTAGAAGCCAATTTTCATTAATTTTTATTTTTAAATTTAATTTAAACAATTTTCAAAAATTGGAACAAAATAATTAAAATAAATTAATTATTTTTCAATTAAATTAATTACAAAATTTCAACTATTCACAAAGATTTTTATTATAGATATATTTCAAAAATTGAATTATGTCTTAAAAAACGATTCAAAAACAATTTTCAAATGATTTGTTTATAGTTACTTTTCGCATTATCAAAATCAAAATAACTTGCACGTTTCTACTAAAAATTGTGGTTTCTTAAGTAATTTTTTTTTTTTATTGTTTATACTCCTGCCCTATTGGCCTTACGCACTTCGACAAGAGTACCCGAGAAATACTTTTTGGATTAAGCATAACCATACTACTTAGCATTTTTTTCTATATATTAACCTAATTTGCGTCTACAGCCGACTTTATTAGGAGTACTCGCATTCCGCCTGGACCACCCGTCAATGGGTTTTCTCGCCAGAGAAGAGGGAAACTGTAGAAAACCTCTCTGAGTACAACCGGTTTATCGACAGTCGAGTTCTAATGGTGTGTACTGGACAATAATCGACGGTGCACATCATTATACCTCGACGTCAAACCTCCCGCTCAGATTGTCTCACGTGCCGAAAAAATACCAAGCCAAGTGGGCGCGAACCAAGGATACTTATACCCTTGGTCCTTAAACAACCGCCAATGCGAGGCATCTATCCGACTGTGCTAATCTGTCAGTCAAGTAATTTTCTTAATTTCCATGAAAAAAAAATTTCTTGACATTTCCCTGACTATGGTGTAAATATAATATTATAATAATTATAAGAAAATAAAAATTTTAATCAAATTATAGTGTTTATTTATTTTGTTAATGATTAACTCATTAACGCCTGAAAAAGAGAATTCCTATCAAATTTTATTTTATTGAGTGTGCTCTTTTCGATTTTAGTGTGAGAAAAAGAATTTCGTTCAACCCAAAAATTAAATATAGCGATTATAGTTTCAAAAACACAAAAAAATTTTATTTTTTTAAGTTTGATAATTTTGTTACCCTTTAACCCCTTCCCAGTGTATGACGTCTATAGAGGCAAAAATAATTTGTGCCACCAATGTGTATGACCGCTATAGTGGCATCTAAAATGAAAATCTCGGTAATAAATGAAATATAAATATCAATGAATATTCTAAAGTTTTGGGGTCGCTTAAAATGCTGATTCTGGGGATTTTGAGGTTTCTAAATTTAAATCTTTAGTCAAAATTTAAAAATTCAAAATAGCGGCTCCAAAATGGCCAACGAAAAAATTAAAAACAGTAAACTTTGAAATTTGCCGATCGCCATTTTAAAGCCGCCATTTTGAATTTTTAAATTTTGATTACGCTGATTAAGAATTCGATTTTAGTTTCCAATAAGTCAAAATGGCGGATCCAATATGGAACAAAATTTTTACTTTATGCAATTGATATTAATTTTGTCACTCGGTGGTTTTTAAGGTCGCTGATTATGAATACGATGTTTGTTTTCAAAAATTTAAAGTGGCTAATATAATATGGGGAAGAGAAATTTAAAAAAATTTCTATCCACGCTCGCTGGTTGTGAGTCGGCGCAAGTGCTAAAACAGAAGTCAATTGTCAGTGAGCGTTTCTAGGACATTTACACCTACCGGACTGGTATTAGAACTCCCGAGTAACAAAATTAAGGTCAATTGCATAAATTAAAAAGAAAATTCCGCCATTTTAAATTTATGAAAACTTACATCAAATTCGTAATCAGCGACCCTAAAAACCACCAAGTGACAAAATTAAAGTCAATTGCATAAAGTAAAAAATTTTTTCCCATATTGTATGAGGAGTGGTCAAAGATTGGTGAAAAATTGTCCTCGTGGTTTATGGACGGCCCCTAAGCTTATACCGCGGATTATATCATGACTATCAATAATTCTCGGTGTCAACCTTTTGACGAAGAGGGAAGAATACTTCCATAAAATAATTCTTCTAATGTGTAATGAATTTATATAAAGTTTTTCTATCGCTTGACTAAACTAATCGAAACAGAAACCATTATTTTGTGATTTGACTTGCTTGGTTGTAAATGTTTGGTATCACTTGTTTACATTTAGTTTTGAGTAGAAAATTATGTGCAATGTTGCCAGACGTTTAAAGAGCTGTTCAATATATTTACACACGATGGTCTTCAAGCACTTTTAGGTTTACCTGAAATGAGTCAAAATTGTGCTAACGCAGTTTTATCTGGAATCAGTCCAAATTCCAAATTTTTATTTCCAAAAATCGTAGCTGATTCTTTTTTCGAAAAAAACAAAAAAACATAATATATAGAAACAATTCCACGTGAGATTTTAGTCAACCTCTTAAAATCGGCCAAAAATATTTTTTTTGTATTCTGTATCGAAAAAAACAGATACGTATTTTTTTATTTTTGTTTAATTGTCCAAATTTTCGAGTTATAAATTTTCGAAATTTTGGGCTTATAATTGTAGACCTATATTTAGTAGTTTATTAGTCCGAAAATATTAAGTTTAGGAAAAAGTTGTCATAAATTGAAAGTTTTAGTTTTCTTTCGACTTTTAAGAAATGTAAACAAAATTTTTTTAAAAAATTTTTTATTAAAAGAATTTTTTTTATAAACAAATTAATTTTTTTAACTTCGAGCCAAATTTTTATTTGATTTTATTTATTTGTTTATAAAAAAAATTCTTTTAATAAAAAATTGTTAAAAAAATTTTGTTTACATTTCTTAAAAGTCGAAAAAAACTAAAACTTTTATTCTTTGGCAACTTTTTCCTAAAGTCAATATTTTTAGACTTATAAACTACTAAATATAGATCTACAATTACAAGTCCAAAATTTCTAAATTTTATATTTTGAAAATTTGGACAATTAAACAAAAATAAAAAAATACGTATCTGTTTTTTTCGATACAGAATACAAAAAAATATTTTTGGCCGATTTTAAGAGGTTGACTAAAATCTCACGTGGAATTGACTATATATAGGGGAGCACGGTCCTAAGTTGGCCGTGGGCCTAAGTTGGCCACCCTGCATTTCTCAGAGATGGTATACTGGACGAATCTATAATTTTGTGGTATGATATATTGATAAACTATGATATAATTTATGGACCTAATTATAATCTAAGATTCTTCTATGCATTGTGAGGACAATATTATTGTTTACGACCAAAAAAATTTAATTTTTCTTGTATTTTTGAGAGCAGCTGTAAGAAATAAATAATTAAAAATTTCTAAATGAGTGTGTGCGTTAGTTCCTTTATTTAATGTTGTAACAAGAGGTTCTGTTGATTTTTAATTAAATTTGTTTTATTAGCGTAATAATTTGAAACTTGTAAAAATCTACAGTGGTCCTAAGTTGGCCACCTATTGTTTTTGTTTGTTTTCATTTATGTTTTACTTCTTTTTCGTGTTTTTCATCACGAGAAAGACCGTAAAAGTGTAACGTAGGAATTAAACAAAGACAAAAAACAAAAGAATGGTTTAAAAAACATTGGAAAAGACATAGTACAAAAACGCCTGTCTCCACAGCCATCCACCACTGCAAATAAATGAAATAAAATAATGGTTCATTTGCTAAACAAAAATAGTTAAATAATGCGTTTTTATTCTCCTAAATGTATCAAATTTGTAAAATTTCTGCGTAATTGAACAGAATATGCATTTCTTTCTCACACACAAGCGAAAAAAGTGGTGGACAACTTAGGACCAGGGGGTGGCCAACTTAGGACCGCTATTTCTGAAATTTCAAAAATGCAACTTTTCACTATTTATTGTATTAAGACTAAAAAAGTCATTCTATATCATTCGGAATACCACAAAACTATAGCAAAATGATCTGTGAACACTAATATATACTTGCCGAAGTGAGTAAATTTCATTTTGTTACTATTTTCGATTAATTTTCTTAGGCGGCCAACTTAGGACCACTCTCCCCTATATGTTTTTTTGGTTTTTTTCGAAAAAAGAATCAGCTTCGGCTTTCGGAAATAAAAATTTGGAAACTAGGATTGATTCTAGATAAAACTGCGTTAGCACAATTTTGACTCATTTTAGGTAAACTTAAAAGTGCTTGAAGAACACCGTGTACAATATAGTATAGTTTATACGAGTTTAAAAAAGTATGTTTTGTAACCGACTTTCAAATTTTCTTCGCTTATAACGAATTCTTGAAATAATACAGTTTTCCAGCACACTGAAAATTTAAGCAAATAATTATAAAAATAAAAAATATTATTATATTTAAGTCGTGAAACTGCTTACTATGTTAAATTTAATTTTTGGTTTTCGTGCTTTATGTTTTTTAATATTCTTCAAAAAAATTTGTAATCTTTTTCTAATATTTCCAAAGAAGAAAAAAAAAACAAAAGCAGAAATATTGTGCGCGCGTAGCTCTGCTAGTAAAACAATTAAATTCAGAACTTTCATCAATCCAAATCAACCTGAGTTAACAGGAATTTTAGGATTACGCTTTCTTAATACAGATCCTAGAAAATTTACATTCTAATTAATAATATTTTCACTATACACTACCGTCCAAGAGTATCAGGACGATTACACGCGACTCTGTGAAAAAACATGCCTTCACTCTTTCAGTCATATCTCGGAAATAAAAGAAGGTACAAAAAAATCTTAAATACGGTTGGAAAGCTTATTAAATTTTGCGTAAAATAAGCCATCATTGAAGTAATTTCGTTAACTATTTGTTGAGTTGTAGAGTGAGAGAGAAATAAAAAAAATTATCGAATTTTCTCATTTTTGTCTCTTGAATTCAACTCTTTCAAAAATCTAGAAAAATTTAAATAACATTTTTCTAATAACACAAAAATCTTCGTTAGATTTTAAGCTTTAAAATAAGCCTTCGAAAATCAAAAAAGATTAATCCGTCTTTGATATATCATCAAAAATGTGAAGCCGTGTTTCTACCAATTGGTGCATTGAAATTTAACTCTGACAACTCGATTCTGGCTTGGCGCGGCTGCGAATGAGAGAGAAAGCAGGGACGAATTCATGCGGGGAAACGATGAACTTTCGAGTTTTTTTATATTTCTCGTGAAACATCATTATTTATTATTCCCTAGCATAAATCCGTCCCTGTTTTCTCTCCCATTTGCAGCCACGAATCGAGTCGTCACAGTTAAATTCCAATGCACCAATCGTCGAAACACGGCTTCACATTTTTTATGATATATCGAAGAAGGATTAACCTTTTTTAATTTTTGAAGGCTTATTATAAAGCTGAAATTTAATCGAAGATTTCTGTGTTTTTAGAAAAATTTTATCTAAATTATTCTAGATTTTTGAAAAAGTTGAAGTCAAGAAACAAAAATAAGAAAAATTGATAATTTTTTGTGTTTCTTTCTCACTCTACTACTCAAGAAATTGTTAACGAAATGAGTTCAAAGACAGCTTATTTTACGCAAAATTTAATAAGCTTTCTAACCGTATTTAAGTTTTTTTTGTACCTCCTTTTATTTCCGAGATATGATTGAAAAAGTGAAGGCATGTTTTTTCACAGAGTCGCTTGTAATCGTCCTGATACTCGTGGACGGTAGTGTATGTATTGTCTAATACTATTATCAACTCTCTTTATTGTGACATTATTTTCAATAATTTAGTAGTTAAAAATTTGGTATATAACCCAAAATTTTAAAATCAATAATTTAACAAATATATTGATCTAAACAAAAACTTTTAAGTGTCACTAAACCTAAAGCTAATTTTATATTTACATTAGAGTAATATTCCCAACAAAGGATCTTATAATAAATTAATGAACTCATATTTTCAGTTCTTCCTGAACATAGCGAAATATATCCACAATTAACATTAAAATCTTCATTTTTTATACATAACGAAGGCCCATTCATTTTAGATCCCTCGTTACCTATTAATATCATTAAAGAAACAGAACTTAACTCATTTTTAGGAATAAACCGTGTATTAAAATACTTTTTGAGAGACAGTACCGTACGAACGCACAAAGAAGCAAAAGTTTGCGTTAACTATTCAGTAATAGAATTCCAGATAATATATTTTGACAATAAGTCAGATATAATTGGAGTTTTAGGACTTCCTTTTTCTTTTGATATTATTAACGAATTATTGTAAATTAACAATGACTCGTAGTAAAGGCAAACTTCAGAAAGATATTACGGAAGACGATGAAAATAATACTTCCGGAACCAATAGCGGAACCTTCACAACCTCCATGAATAGATCCCTTCATAATACTATGGTAAATTCTATGGCTGAATGTTTTGCGTTACAACAGGGTATAATGATAAATCGTCCAAACGCCCGTCCTGTCGGAAGGACGTTCCGAAAAAAGGCTTTTAAAAAAATGGAATTCAACTTTTCTTTTCTGGCACTCCTTGGAATTAAAATAGACGAAAAGACGAAAAATACATATTTTTGACTTTTTAAAATAATAATTTAAACCATTTTTCAAAGCCTTCAAACTTGCTATGTTTTTAAACAGTGAAAAAAACATTTTTTCGTAAATTTAATGTAAAATCCCCAAAAATCAATATTTTTTGACCGGACAAGTCTCTTTCTCTTCAGAAACGTTCAAAGAATGAAACCTAATTTTTTAATTAAAAAAAATTCATTTTTAATATTTTTCAGTATATTTGAGTATAGACTCAGGCGCGAGTCCCTTAGAAATTGCTCTATAAAATTAATATGGAAGCAGATAAATATAAAACTAAATATATCGTTGGAAAGGTATTGAAACAAGCTTTTAAATGACGTAAATATCAAGTCTTTAAATTTATAAACCTGGGATAGGCAGTCTCTTAAATAAAGCGAAAAGCGTCCTGCCGGCAGGACCGGGCTTCGTCATTTTGTGACTAAAAATTATGTGAATTTTTGGAACGTGTAACTTCTTCAAACTACCCAGCCCTTAGTTTTGAACTTACAAGCTCGATATTTATATGTGCTGAAAGCTTGTTTCGTTACCTTTCCAATGATATATATCATTTTTTATTTATCTGAATCCATGTTAGTTTTCTTTAGTGATTTCGGAGGGACTCACCTGAGTCTTTTTCGTCCTGCCGGAAGGACGTTGGACGATTTATCAATAATGAATATTCCTTTTTATGATGGGCATAATATGTCAGTAAATGATTTTATTGCAGATATTATTAATGCTGAATCTACTGTTCCAAAACACTGTGAAGATCAGTATTTAAAATCTGTTCTTGCTAAATTAAAGGGTGCTGCTAGAAGTAGTACTCATGGTAAGTATTCTGAAACGATTAATCAATTGATAGAGCATTTAAAACAAAGATTCTCTACCCATAAATCATATGCATGGTATTTGCAAGAAATATCCACAATTATTATGCACCGAAATAAAAATTTTAGTGAGTTTTATGATAGGTTGTCCCAATTATTAGCAGGAGCAAACGCAACACTCGCTGTTTCTTACGGAGCATCTAGGGCTAAAACCAAAATGGCACCCCTAAATTAATGTGCTTTGGAAGCCTTTATAAAAGGACTCCCAGATGCTATGGCCACTATAATAGGAAAAGAAATCCCGCAAAACTTAAAGATGCTTTCGAAATCGCTTTACAATTCGAACAACGTCACGAATGTCATAAACCTGATTATAATGCTTATCACTATTCAATATATCAAACACAAGATTACACATATCGAGAAAGAAGCCCTAGTAATAGAGTACAGTTTTCATATCCTTATGAACAAACGAGATATCGTTCTTAATCACCTACTCCTACTGGTATACTAAGAAACCCATAGCCATCATACATGCCAAATAACAACTTTCCACCACAATATCCTAATCATTCAAACTTGTTTCTTCCTAATGCTTTTATGCCATATAATTCTTATCTTTTTTACCCGTATCCACTTCCACAAGAAGCGTATTTTAACAAACCTCAAGATGGAAATAGAACATCACCTCCTGCTCAACCCCCACACTTTTTCGAAAGGAGTAATTTAAACTTGAATACAACTCGACGGACAGACGCGACGACGAGCGGAGATTTCAAAGAGCGTCCAGCAAACGCGAGAATCCTATCATTACAAGAAACATCTTCCACGCTAGAAACTCCAGAGAATCTCCATTGATAGTAATCAATTCTCCAAGTTTTCAAAATCTATCAGCAACCTTATTAATAGATACAGGTGCTGATGTGAACATAATGGAGTTTGTCACATTTATGCCATAAATATGACAACTGAAGACGCAGAAATTGAAATACCGCCTCAAGAGTAAATTCCTTTCGAATTTTATAAATTACTAGGTGAAGATTCTGACAATTACTCTACAGAAGAAGAGTATATACCATCAGTAGATAGAGCTTCAGCTATTTCAGAGTATTTGAGACTAGATCACTTAAATCAAGAAGAAAAAGAACACGTAAAGCAAATAGTTTAAGAATTTCCAGATAGTTTTCATCTCCCAGGAGAACAACTAACCCCAACAAATATGGTACAACATAAAATTTTTCAAAAGACGACATAACAATTCACACTAAACAATACAAATTTTCACCAACCTAAAAGGAAGAAATTGATAAAGTTATTGACAGAATGAAATCAGAAGGAGCTATAGGTTTCTCTTGTTCACCATATAATTCACCATTACTCATTATTCCTAAAAAGATTGATGGAACTGGTAACAAAAAGTGGAGAATAGTGATCGATTTCAGGGCATTAAATGAGAAAACAATTGGTGATTTTTACCCACTGCCAAATATAATTAGTATACTCGACACTCTAGGGGGCGCACGATACTTCTCTGTATTCGATCTGGCCAGTGGATTTCATCAAATTGAGTTAGATCCAATTGATAGATCAAAAACAGCATTCTGTACCACACACGGACATTACGAATATATAAGAATGCCAATGAGATTAAAAAATTCACCATCAACATTTCCAAGGCTAATGGATCAAGTTTTAACAGGACTTCAAGTAGTCGAATTATTCGTATATTCAGATGACATCGTGGTCTATGCGAATGATTTAGAAGAACACAGCAAAAAGGTAAGACGATTGTTACAACGACTAAAAGGTGCCAATTTTTCACTACAGCTAGAAAAATGCGAATTTCCTTTTTAAAGAAGTAGCTTACTTAAGACACATAATAAGCAGTGAAGGAGTGAAACCTAATCTAAAAATGGAAAAGCAGTCAAAAATTTTCCTACTCCGAAAACACCAAGAATTATAAAGCAATTTTTAGGATTAGCAGGATATTATCGAAGATTTATTAAAGACTTTTCAGCAAGGGCTAAAACATTGTCTAATTTACTAAAAAAGGAAGTAAAATTCGATTGAAAACAACAGCAAGAAGAAAGTTTTAAAGAACTGAGAGAAGCTCTGTGCACTAGTCCCATTCTACAATATCCAGACTATGAAAACCCGTTTACATTAACAACTGACGCACAGTGGGAAAAAAGCGACTTATTTTATTCAAAAATTCACCGACAACACAAATTTTAATGGATCTCTACGATTTTTATTTTAAAATCCTCAGAAATGATTAGGCTAAAACATGTCACTGCGGAATCGTGTCAATTTCTTAAAATAACCTTAAAAATGTCAAAAACTAAGAGAATTACAAAAACATGGTTGTTTAAATTTGTTGCTTATTGCAAATACTCAAAAGCTATACACCACAGAATTTTTTAAATCCTTAAGTATAAAATTAGTACCAGATTTTAAAAAGTAAAAAATAGGAATTAAAAATGGCGCATCAATTTTCCGAGTATTACTAAATACTTACGAAACTTATTATATGAAAATTTTTGAGATAACTAGTTACGAAAATATGGGGTTTGAATTAAAAATTCCAGATAGCACGTAACCTTGTTGCAATCTTGCGGGCAAGCTTGCCATAAGGTTAAAATTTCCCACCTTGCAAACATTTTTTTGTAATTCTCTTAGTTATTGACATTTTTAAGGTTATTTTGAGAAATTGACACGATTCCGCAGTGACATGTTTTAGTCCAATCCTTTCTGAGAATTTTAAAACAAAAAAACATAGAAATCCATTGAAATTTGTGTTGTCGGTGAATTTTTGAATAAAATAAGTCGCTTTTTCCCACTGTGTGACGCCTCAGACTTTGCTATAGGTGCAGTTTTAAGTTAGAAAAAGGTGGATTCGACCTTCCAATAGCTTATCTTTCCAGAGTACTAAATGCACCAGAATTAAATTATTTAACAACTAAAAAAGAATATCTAGCAGTTTTGTATGCAGTTCCTCATTTTAGACCTTTTATATATATATATATATATATATATATATATATATATATATATATATAGAAAAGAGCATCGGCGTTTGTATTTAGTTTTCCTGATTTAAGTTTAAATTTATACTCATAATCTCTTAGTTTTAGTCTTCTTTTGTAAATAGACAAAAAAAGAGAAAATAAATATAAAAGACGAAAGAAAGAAAGGAAGAGGAATGGTGGTTGCCTTTTTTCCTCTTTTATTTAATAAAAATTACATAATAAAAAAAATAATAATAATATACTTAAAACAATTAATTAATACTCCACAAAACTAATGAATAATAAATTAAATAATAAATAAATCTTGAACTTAACAAAATATAATTTTTACAAAAAAGAACATAGCAATATGTATAAATAAAAGAACTCAAAATAACATCTACTAAAAATAAATTTGATTACAGATGGAAATTCCTGTTGTGAGTTGGATCATGAATGCTAAAGACTATATTACAACAATCAAAGACAGTTATATATTATCCTTTCAGTTACTCTTACTAATAATAATCTTCTCCTATAATATTACCATATTCGTCGTTGTTTTGTCGTTCGTGTACTTCCGTACTTCATCGTTCGGTCGTTCGACTTTTATCATTTATTCATTATTCATAGTATCGTATATACATATACTCATTGTACATACATATACGCATGCGCTACTGCATGTTCTATGAATGTCAGGCATGCGCAGTAGTGTTCGGACAATGTTACGCATGCGCAGTAGTGTTCTGCTAATGTTAAGCATGCGCAGTAGTGTTCTGCTAATATTAAGCATGTGCAGTTGTGTTCTATCACTATAACGCATGCGCAGTAGTGTTCTATCACTATAACGCATACGCAGTAGTGTTCTATTACTATAACGCATGCGCAGTAGTGTTCTATCACTATAAAGCTTGCGATGTCAATGTTTTACAAAAATTTAAATAACTTCTAAAAACATGAATATTTTTAATGATCTTAAGCTTACTTTAAAGGTTATTTTCTACAGAATGGGAAGTACTTGTAGACATTAATGTGTAATTTTCTCTAAGAAATTGCAGGTCGGCAAAATTATACACCAAATTTTCAATATGAAATAATTTTTTTGCACAAAAAACTATGTTTCAAAAAATTTGAAATATGATATGATGTAAATTTTTCTAGAAAATTTAGTAAAAAATATGTTTGAATTTTAAAAATTATTTTTCTGTTAACCCGTTGCCTGTTAACGACCGTTGGGTCGTAAACTTCTTAGCGCAAAATAAATGCAATTTCTTATGTAAATTATAAAATAAATTGTTATATATCATTATTAACACACTATTGATTGCAATGATCCTAAATTAAGTAATAAATAAATGATTATTTATTATTTTTAAATAATATAACAATTTAAAAATAAGTAAAATTTATGAAAATTTATTTTTAATTTAAGTCACATTTAGTGTATAAGGGTTTTTGGAGTCGGTAAATTCAATTAATTTTAAAAAATTCAAAATGGCAGACATCATTTTTGAAATTCATTTGGATTTTTATCAATTTCAGTACCTAAGGGTGTTACGTATGACTTCGTAACTATTTTTAATTTATTTTAATAAATTAAAAATTCTTATATTATATAACTTCATTAAAAAAAATTGAGAATTTTGTAATTAGATTTAACCCATTAACGCCTGAATGCACTGAATTTTTAGTCTGACTTCAAACTTAAGTATTTCTTAAAAAACATACTATTTTCTTTTCGGACAAAATTTTTTTTATGTATTGGAGTGTCCTCTATCCGAATATCATGTTTAAAAATTATTACAAAATTGTTTAACAATATTTTTTTGCATATAATTAAAAAATTACACAATTTTTTAATGATTTTTTTTTTTAAATCTTAAATTTAAATGTCAAAAGAATTTTTTTTACGGTTTACATTTCCATAAATCGTGCACTCGATTGTTACACTTTCCAAATATATATATCGTCCTTTTGTAAATAAACTTTTGATTTTTCAAAATGGCGCCTAAAAACTCAAAAATTTATGAAAATTTAAAATTTATTGTCCGATGTACATTTTTTTTTAAATTTGGCTTGAAAATGCTTACTCGCGGGTTTTTGGGGTCGCTGATTACGAATCTGAAATTACTTTTTGAAAATTCTAAATGGCGGATCCAATATGGCGGACAAAATTTTCAAAAATTAGTCGGATTCTCTTCAAAATCCTTACTCGGGGGTTTTCGGGGTCGCTGATTACGAATATGAAATTACTTTTTAAAAATTCAAAATGGCGGATCCAATATGTCAGAAAAAATTTTCAAAAATCAGTCGGATTCTCTTCAAAATCCTTACTCGGGGGTTTTCAGGGTCGCTGATTTCGAATCTGAAATTACTTTTTGAAAATTCAAAATGGCGGATCCAATATAGCAGAAAAAATTTTCAAAAATCAGTCGGATTCTCTTCAAAATCCTTACTCGGGGGTTTTCAGGGTCGCTGATTTCGAATCTGAAATTACTTTTTGAAAATTCAAAATGGCGGATCCAATATAGCAGAAAAAATTTTCAAAAATCAGTCGGATTCTCTTCAAAATCCTTACTCGGGGGTTTTCGAGGTCGCTGATTACGAATCTGATATTACTTTTTTAAAATTCAAAAAGGCATATCCCATACAACGGGTAAAGAAGGTTAAATTTTATTTAATCCTTTTGAAAATGCTTACTCAAGGGTTTTTAAGGACACTTTATTTAAATATCTTTAATTATTTTGAACATTTTTAGTCACCAGTTGCTAAACTGATGTTTCCAATTCTCACCGCGTGGAGGTAGATGAACAACGAGAATCTTATTTTAAAAAAATTTTTTTTTTAATTTTTTTTTGCTTATGACCAGTATTGTAGTCGCGTGTTGCCAATCATCAGATCAAAAAAATGGACTTGGGTGATATTTGAGCGCTTAATTCAATCAGCAATAACGAATGCGGTAATTTTACACAACACTGTAAACAGCGAATCGAAAAAAATTGGGATAAAAGAGTTTTCTATAAGCATTAGCAAAAGTTATCTGATAAACAAAAAGTGCAAAAATTCTGTTGTGGAAAGAAACGAATCACAAAAATATTGCTCAACAAATAAATGTTCAATAAGAACACGAAAATCTTGCCGCACCTGTCTTCAATATTTTTGTAAAAATGTTTTAAACAGGCACACGGAGAGTAGAGAAGCAATAAGAATAAAAAAGTTGGACAACTTTAAATTTAATATAATATATTATATATTAATTTATAAAATAAAAAAATTTTAAATAAAAAAAAATTAAAAATTAAGAAAAGCAAAAAAAAAATTTTTTTTTAAATTTTAAAAAAATAAGATTCTCGTTGTTCATCTACCTCCACGCGGTGAGAATTGGAAACATCAGTTTAGCAACTGGTGGCTAAAGATGTTCAAAATAATTAAAGATATTCAAATAAAGTGTCCTTAAAAACCCTTGAGTAAGAATTTTCAAAAGGATTAAATAAAATTTAACCTTCTTTACCCGTTATATGGGATATGCCATTTTAAACTTTAAAAAAGTAATATCAGATTCGTAATCAGCGACCTCGAAAACCCCCGAGTAAGGATTTTAAAGAGAATCCGACTGATTTTTGAAAATTTTTTCCGCCATATTGGATCCGACATTTTAAATTTTCAAAAAGTAATTTCATATTCGTAATCAGCGACCCCGAAAACCCCCGAGTAAGGATTTTGAAGAGAATCCGACTAATTTTTGAAAATTATGTCCGCCATATTGGATCCGCCATTTTGAATTTTCAAAAAGTAATTTCAGATTCGTTATCAGCGACCCCAAAAACCCGCGAGTAAGCATTTTCCAGCCAAATTTTAAAAAAAATGTACATCGGACAATAAATTTTAAATTTTCATAAATTTTTGAGTTTTTAGCCGCCATTTTGAAAAATCAAAAGTTTATTTACAAAAGGACGATATATATTTGGAAAGTGCAACAATCGAGTGCACGATTTATGGAAATGTGAACCGTTAAAAAAATTTTTTTGACATTTAAATTTAAGATTTTAAAAAAAAAATCATTAAAAAATTGTGCAATTTTTTAATTATATGCAAAAAAATATTGTTAAACAATTTTGTAATAATTTTTAAACATGATATTCGGATAGAGGATACTCCAATACATAAAAAAAATTTTGTCCGAGAAGAAAATATTATGTTTATTAAGAAATACTTAAGTTTGAAGTCAGACTAAAAATTCAGTGCATTCAGGCGTTAATGGGTTAAGTACACTATAACATGCAAATCATTCACACAAAGACAATTTAAACTATCTATCGTTTAAAAGTAACAAATTTACTATTTGTTATCCTTAATTTTACCTAAATAGTAATTTGGATTTATTTTCTTTGTACCAACAATATTAACCCTTTAACGCCCAAATGTGCTGTTTTCCGACTTGAATTTTAACTTCGTACAACAATTAAAAGAAAGCTAAAAAAATTTCAAAAGTACCATTTCCTACTATTTTCGGGGTCGCTCTTTCGAATGGCGTTGTCAAAATTTCCAAAAAATGAAATTAACCCCCTCTTTTAATGAAATTTTCCAAAAAATGCAAGATTTTTGGATGAAATTTTTTTTTTTATTGCAATTTTCATTGTTATATCGGTATCTACATATCGTCTAAGGTATAAAAACCGTATTCCCGATAGCTGTACTTTAAAAATATGCAGTAGTTTTTTTTTTTTTTTTCATCTTTCATTAAAAAATGGCGCCCGAACGCCAATTTTTTTTTTTTTATTACACATATAAATTTTTTTTTCTAAGTTTGCTTAAATTCGCTTGAAATTTGTTACTCGGGGGTTTATGGGGTCGCTGATTACGAATCTGATGTTAGTTTTGAAAAATTCAAAATGGCGGATCCAAAATGGCGACCAAAAAAAATAAAAATCATTCGGATTAGCTTAAAAATTGGTACTCGGGGGTTTTTGAGGTCGCTGATTACGAATATGACGTTAGTTTTTAAAAATCCAAAATGGCGGATCCAAAATGGCGACCAAAAAAATAAAAATCATTCTGATTGGCTTAAAAATTGGTACTCGGGGGTTTTTGGGGTCGCTGATTACGAATATGACGTTAGTTTTTAAAAATCCAAAATGGCGGATCTAAAATGGCGACCAAAAAAATAAAAATCATTCTGATTGGCTTAAAAATTGGTACTCGGGGGTTTTTGAGGTCGCTGATTACGAATATGACGTTAGTTTTTAAAAATCCAAAATGGCGGATCCAAAATGGCGACCAAAAAAATAAAAATCATTCTGATTGGCTTAAAAATTGGTACTCGGGGGTTTTCAGGGTTGCTGAATATGAATTTTATATTTGTTTTTAAAAATATAAAATGGCGGATCCAATATGTCGGACAAAAAAAATAAAAATTATTCGGATTGGCTTGAAAATTGTTACCCGGGCGTTTTTAAGTAGCTGATTACGAATCTGATGTTAGTTTTTGAAAATCCAAAATTGTGGGTTAAATATATTTGACGACATTTTTAAAAGTTGACTAGATTCACACGAAAGTTAATAGATTTTGAAAAAAAATTATATTTTGTAAAATCTAAAAATTAACAGTTTCAGGGTATTACATTTTTTAATAAAACAGTAGTGTTGTTTTGATCCTTACAGTTCTAAAATATAAATGTGCTAAATATTTTTTATAACGGAATCGTCCTTAGCCTTGAAAAACTTCAAGTTGCCCGATTCTCACCGCGGGGAGGTAGACGATTTTGAGAATCAATTTTTTTTTTTTTTAATTTTTAAGTTTTTTTTTTGTTTTTTAATTTTAAAATTTTTTTTTGTTGTTTTAATTTTTAAATTTTTTTTTGCTTTTTTAATTTTTAAATTTTTTTTTGCGTTTTTAATTTTACAATTTTTTTGATTTCTTTTTTTAAAAACTTTTTTAAAACTTGTTTTTTAAATTACAGCATGTGCCCTTTTAAAACAAGTGTCACAAAAATACAATTTGCAAGTTTTGCAAAATTTTCTTGTTCGGATTTTGCAGTTTTGTGAAAAGCAGTTTCGTGGTAGATGTTGTCTTTCCGTTTCGTGTACTTTCGGATTACCTTTTTTTGTTCTGCTTAGATATTCTTTGCCTACAGACATAGCAAAATGTTTTGTACTTACCTTTTCTTCATTGCAAAGATTGTGCAGTATTGTAGCATTAGCTAGTGCCGATTGTATCATTCT
Source organism: Leptopilina syphax (assembly GCA_032872505.1). NCBI lineage: Eukaryota > Metazoa > Arthropoda > Insecta > Hymenoptera > Figitidae > Leptopilina > Leptopilina syphax. Next base: position 12,800,142 of record CM065472.1, read on the forward strand.
TACAAAAATAATCCAGGTCCATTTCTTTGATCTCACAATCGGTTCTATGGCATTGCATCGTTCATCGTGCAAATCTACACCACCCATAAACCGATTATATAGCATAAATGCATGTGGAAAATCCAGTTCTTTTTTCTCTTTTTGACCTTTCTGTCTACGTTTTACTATACCCAATGGTGATACTCCAGCAGCAGTGGATAAAAGAGATACTGGTTTAGAGTCCATTACCGAAATGAAATTCAGGCCACTCATTTGTTCATGTTTAACTTCATACTTTCCTCTATCATCTTTTTCCGTAATCGTATTTTTGACATTGACCCTATTTGGTCTGACTGTCCCAGTTGCAACTAACCCATGTTTTTTTAAATGAATTAACAGATCAGGACAAGTGAAGAGATTGTCAAAGTAAATATGAAATTGATCTCGTTTACGCTGAGATTCAGAAGAGAAGACAACTTGTAACATATTTATTACAACACGGCTTCCAAGACAGCAGTTTGCTAATTTCTCATTTTTATTATCACTTTTTCCACAGTATATTTCAAAATCAAAGAGATAGCCATTCGCACTGCAAAGAGCCCATAATTTTATCCCAAATCTAACAGGTTTACCTTTTATGAACTGTTTCAAAACTGATCTTCCATAAAATTTTAGCATCATTTCATCTATAGAAAGTGCAGTTGAAAAAATGCCAAAGCGAGTGAGATTTTTCCTGAAAATGTTCGTTAATTTTCTAACACGCCAAACTCTGTCAATATTATTCTGATCTTCAGGTTCATGAAATTTCATTTTCGATTTAATCTCTTCAAAATCATTGCGAGACATTGCAGACGCTACTGGTTCTGCTCTCAAGTGAGGATCTTGAGACCAATAGTCACGCTGAGATAATCTTTGATTGTAGATCGTAAATATTATAATACCAACGAAAACTTCAAGATCAGTAATTGACATCTCAAAATCGTTTCTTGCCGTGCAGTTGAGGATATGAGTTTTAAGTTCATTTGAGAAAAAATACTCAAACAACTCCGTTGGTGTACAGTTCTTTATATCAGTCTTATGTCTTTGGCTCATCATGAACTCGTTTTCAAAACTCTTGTTGTGTTTGTACTCACCTTGTTTCCATTGATACACGTAATCAGCTTCTAATTTTTTTTGAGAACTGTTGTAGTTTTCAAACACGTTATCGTAAGATTGGGCCTTTTTAAAAAAATCAGAATTATCTTCAAACTCGGAAAAATCAGGTTCCAACTCATCAACATCTACATCTGTGGAATCATCCACATCAGAATCACCAGAATCATCAATAGATGGAATGATGTTACAATTAACGAAATTTTCAGTTTCTTCAAATTCAACAGTCAATGAGTCTGGAAGTAAAAACTTTGATCTTGTGCGACAACTAATTGAAATATTAGAGTCATTTGACTTATTACAAGAAACCTTTGAAGAAACAATATCAGACAGAGGAGCTGATTTCCTCTTGGGTGGCATGATGTAAAAACTGTGTTTTTTAAAAAACTATGAATTAATCTTTTAACAACCAATATAACTATAATTATTCAAAACAAATATTCAAAAGGACAAAGTTTTTGGCTTTAGTAACTACATCTAATTTGAAAATCATAAAAAAATACTTACTACCAGACAGAAAAATATGTTAGACAATTCTGGAAGACTGCTACCCTAGACAATGCACAACACCAAAAGACATCCGCAACAGATATACAAATAAAGAAAAATTGGTCCTTAGTAACTGAAGGTGACCAGGACTTAGAATAAGTTTTGGTAGATGTTACATCCCGAGATAAAACTTTTTTTATTTTACCCTTAATGTGTAAAATCAAATCAGCACTTTACCTCCTTTTATAATTCGCTTAATAAAATTACCCTTGCCTTAGCTCGGGACGTGACAGAAGACAACCTCAAACAAAGTTATGAATGTAATGTTTCAAGTTTGACATTATTATTAAGTGAATATAAGTAAATTCAGACAGTTCAGCAACCCTGAAAACCCCCGAGCACCAATTTTTAAGCCCATCAGAATGATTTTTATTTTTTTTGGTCGCCATTTTATATTTTTAAAAACAAATATAAAATTCATATTCAGCAACCCTGAAAACCCCCGAGTACCAATTTTTAAGCTAATCCGAATGATTTTTATTTTTTCTGGTCGCCATTTTGGATCCGCCATTTTATATTTTTAAAAACAAATATAAAATTCATATTCAGCAACCCTGAAAACCCCCGAGTACCAATTTTTAAGCCAATCAGAATGATTTTTATTTTTTTGGTCGCCATTTTGGATCCGCCATTTTGGATTTTTTAAAACTAACGTCATATTCGTAATCAGCGACCCCAAAAACCCCCGAGTACCAATTTTTAAGCCAATCAGAATGATTTTTATTTTTTTGGTCGCCATTTTGGATCCGCCATTTTGGATTTTTAAAAACTAACGTCATATTCGTAATCAGCGACCCCAAAAACCCCCGAGTACCAATTTTTAAGCCAATCAGAATGATTTTTATTTTTTTGGTCGCCATTTTGGATCCGCCATTTTGGATTTTGAAAAACTAACGTCATATTCGTAATCAGCGACCTCAAAAACCCCCGAGTACCAATTTTTAAGCTAATCCGAATGATTTTTATTTTTTTTGGTCGCCATTTTGGATCCGCCATTTTGAATTTTTCAAAACTAACATCAGATTCGTAATCAGCGACCCCATAAACCCCCGAGTAACAAATTTCAAGCGAATTTAAGCAAATTTAGAAAAAAAAATTTATATGTGTAATAAAAAAAAAAAATTGGCGTTCGGGCGCCATTTTTTAATGAAAGATGAAAAAAAAAAAAAACTACTGCATATTTTTAAAGTACAGCTATCGGGAATACGGTTTTTATACCTTAGACGATATGTAGATACCGATATAACAATGAAAATTGCAATAAAAAAAAAAATTTCATCCAAAAATCTTGCATTTTTTGGAAAATTTCATTAAAAGAGGGGGTTAATTTCATTTTTTGGAAATTTTGACAACGCCATTCGAAAGAGCGACCCCGAAAATAGTAGGAAATGGTACTTTTGAAATTTTTTTAGCTTTCTTTTAATAGTTGTACGAAGTTAAAATTCAAGTCGGAAAACAGCACATTTGGGCGTTAAAGGGTTAAATGACATTTTATTTTATTAAAATTAAGAATCGTTAAGAAGTATGGACAACACACATATTTCGAAAAAGTTATTTTTCAGTGGAAAACTCTAAATGTATTGGTTTAAATACCAAGAAAAGAAACATGCACATTAAAGTATAGTGGATTTAGAGCATTAAACTCGTGTTAGCCAACTTTAGGAATTTGCAAGCTTGCTAAAAGCTTGCCTGGCAACAAAAAAAGTTTAATGAACTGTGTGTAACAGTCTCCCTACTATTAACATTTTAATGCAATTTCAGGGTGTGATCCATAACTTTGATCGATTAAACGATTGAGTCTGAATTTGTTCCTCCCGCAGTAAGGCTGCGTAATATATTGTTTCTACCGAAAATTGGTAGAGTTTATATTTTGTATTTCCCGCAAAGTCGGAGGTTTATATTTTATCCCCAAAATAAGGGTTAATTTGTAAATTTAATAATTATAGTGAATTCATACGACATAAATCGTGAAGTGTAATATTTATGTTACAGAATGAATCGATAAATATTAATTAATTAACAAAATTATTAATTAAACAAAATTTAATTATATTACTTTAAAATTTACATTGACTGGCTCAACAAAGACAGAACTTTAACTGATTCATTCGAGAATAACTTAAGTACTCTTCGTGAAAATTTAATAAAATAATTCATTAATTTAAAATAAGGGTAGTGGATACTTTTCTTGAGTACACTCTTATTTAGCGGCTCCGATTAGACGGTATTTATGATAAAAAAATAGGAAACAAAAGGAAAATTGTACTCGTAAAAATAACACTTTTAGTATAGAATTATAATGATATTAGTTTTATTCAAAATCAATTATTTTTGTCGAAGTTCAACAATATTTATCAGTATTACCATATTTCTATTTAAAATCCCTCGTTATATTGAGTTAAGTTTATAATAAAAATATTATCCTTAGAAAAATATTTATGTCCCTTAGAAAACATTTACTTCTCAAAAACAGAAATAACAATTATTATATATATAATATTCAGTTAATACTCCTTCTGACAAATCTTCTTTTCTCTTTAATTTATGTGTGTGTATATATTTTAGATAATAAAAATTCGACTCACCAAGTCTTATTTATCTATATTTTAGATAGCACAAGTAAAACGCTGATTTAGGTGTCAAATGACCCACACCTGTGAGAACAAATTACAATTTCCTTACTTCTGAATTTCGTTTCCTATTTATTTCTCTTTTTGTTTTATTATTCCTCAGTAATTTATTTTCTTTTTAAAACATGTGATAATCCTTGATCAAAGTTGTAGTTCCTTCTTTCAACTTTAATTGTATTAATCTCAAAATTTAAATTTCGGGGTCACCGAACTTAAATTTGTATTAAACCAAATCAAACTGTACTACAAAACTCTAATAAATATTTCGAAATTGATTTTCTTTAACACTGTTTAATATTTCACTTTCAATTATTCAATTTGTTAAACTTATGTGATATTACTCGAAAATAATTAAACACTCTTTATGCTTCAATTAATTACGGAAAAACTCCACACTTGGAGTACAAAATAATATCGATCAAAATTGAATCGACCGTCTCGCAGGAGACGCCAATTAATACTCATTCTTTAATTGAATTGAAATTAATGGTCACACCTTGAAATCATGTAGAATTTCAATAGAGGGGAGCTGTTGCACACAGCTCATTGAACTTTATAGTTGCCAGGTAAGCTTTTTGCAAGCTTGCAAATTTACGAAGTGGCGTGATATGAGTTCAATGCTCTCTTTTTCCTTTAATTTATGTTGGTGTATGATGTTTACCAATAATTGGACACATACATCCACAGTCTTTTATTAAAATAAATGACCCTTTTTAAATCACTAGAATTAATTTTGAAACATAAATGTTGTTCAATATTTTTCAAATAATTCTACCAGTTACTACAATATTGTGTATTGTTAAAAAAAATGAATTCAGAAAAAAATGGTTATTCAATTAGAATTTTAAAAGGAACAATTTATTGTGTTTGTTTCTTGGTGAATCGACTTTTTTTACCTTTTAAAATTCCCTAGTGTTCTTAATTCTAATTACAAATTTATAGTTTATTTTCTTGACGTTATATAATATAACCCACTATATAAAATAAAAAAAATAAAATGGTTACGATTTTATACGTAACAAATACCCCCCTTTTTTCTGGCTGACGTCCCTTGGCAGCTTTATGTATTAGATTGCTGATTTTTCTGAAAATAAGTGATTTTCATAAACAGAGGCAAACTTTTGGTTCTAATCTTTTTCAAAAAAATTCGTTTCCTTTTTTTTGTTTTAGGAAGATTTTTACAATTATAAAGTTTGCAATTTGTTTTATTAGAACTAACAATGGTCGAAAAAAAAAATTTTATTGTTCAATAGCAAAGAATGTTTGCATTTCAAAAAAAAAATTTTAATGTTTAGCATGGTAAAAAAATTTTAAATTTAGGTTAATTAAAAGTTAAACGCATAAAACAATTTTAATCAGTTATAGTAATATATTTTTACCATACTAGATATTGTTTGTCTTATTTCAATTTACCATAAAAATCTCCTCACCCCCTTTTTTTTACCACAGAGTATTTTATACAATTTAATTGATGACGTATGTGTTTTGTGCATTTCATAAGGTTATATAAATTATTATTTATAATGCAATTAATTTAGATTTTAAACGCAGTATACATAGAATAGATTTTTTTTATGAGATAATTTCTTAAATGCAGAAATTGAGTTGACTATAACAATTTGTTTGATTTCTATTACAAAAAAAATTTTTTTTTTTAAAACTTCGTCTTTTTGTTTATAAAAAATGTTCATTCTCTGAGATTATTGACATGTGTTGTGTCCCCTTTTTTTAAGTGTGATACGTCGATTATAATTTCTTATTGCTCTATTTTGTTTTTTTTTTAAATTTCAATTTTTTTTATCATGTTTAGAAACAAAAATTGTTAAGTTGTTTTTAAAAAAATTTTTTTTTTTTGTTACGGCCGAACTCCGTAACTTTAACATTATAAACGATTATTTATAATACTTTAAAAATCAAACTACACACAACATGATATTTTGTTAACACGTTATAAAACGCTTACATGAAAATAACCCTATGTAATCACACAAAAAGGACATTCACTCTTTCAAATATTTTAATCCAGGACATTTTTAGTGACATAGAAATTCTATTTTTTATAAATATAAGATTCAATTAAATTTAACATTCCTTTAGGTTTCGCAATTCTTGGGGTGAACAGAACCTAAGAAATATAGTATAGTATTTCCCAACAAATTCCTCTTCATTGACAAACAGCTTATTGACCTTTTGAGAAATTATTAAAATAAATTGCCCAATATAAGGAGTGGTGCATCCAAGTCACTGAACTCGGATCGCACCATTGCCTAAATCTGCAAGGTTGCAGAAATTGGCTTGGCAACAGTCAAGTGCAATGAACTTAATTTATGATTTCCCCTAATAAATCGTCTTTAAATAAAATTGATTGACACCGGGAAATCGAGGCAGTTTAGTCCAGGTCGTAGTCACCTGTAGTTGTAGCCGGCAGTTTTGGGCCAGGCATTTTCGAAGTCCGGCAAGTTAGCCGTGTTCAAAGTTGAAATATTTCTCAGAAGTTTTAAAGAGTCAAATTAAGAAAAGTTTGTTCAAGAAGAAGTGAATTTATTTGAGAAAAATACAATTAAATCGAAGTAAAAAAGTGTTGAATTGAATACATATATTTGAATAAAATAAAATAATTGAAGTGCATAATTGAAAGAATTGATGAAATAAAAACATAAAATATTGAAATTAAGTGAAAGAAAATAAATATAGAGAATTTATGAAATAAATATTGAGAATAGAGATTTGAAGAAAATAATAAAATAAAAGAGTAAAGAATAAATATAAAGAAGTTGTGATTCATACAAAAGAATAAAAATAATTAAAGTAAAGTAAAAAATCTAAAGTCAGCAGAAAGATAAATATAATTCTAATAAATTTAAAGGATTTGTTTTAATTCCAATATATGTAAAGACAACCTTTCATTACGAGGTTTAAGTCTCAGGTTTTGTGTATTCCTAAAGGAATATTAAAGTACTCAGTGAAAATATCAATCTAGTGACCCTAGATTTGGTATTTCCTCAATTTTCTGGAATAACCGTTTCGAGATAGACAGAGAGATAAAAACATTCGTCATTGGATTCACATTTCAAGGAAAGAATTTATAAGTAGTGAGTAAAGCATTTTGTATAAAATTACATATACTCTTCACCTCATTCACACACATACACATACTATTCTTTCATACACAAGTATAGAATTACTCTTTACTTACACCAATTTAGAGTTACTTGTATTAGGGATTTCTTTGGGTAAAATATATCTTATTTGTTTAATCTTATTTTTGCTTATAATTTAATTATTCCTAAAACTATCCTATCTTCTCCAAATTTAAAGAGTAGGATTCTCACCCCTTGGTTGAATTAATAACCAAGAAGAGGGGGAATTCACTACCTATACGATTTTCGTCCGAAGGACACGTTAAGTTAAAGTTTATTTAAAAATTGATATTATTAAATTAATTAATTTAATTTTTTAAATTCGACTCTAACAAACTGGTGGCAGCGGTGGGATCTTTCTCTTTATTCTTTGAAGGAAAGAGAAGATAGAAAAAGTAAAAAAAAAATTATTAATTAACAATTAAAAAAAATTTTTTTGAAGACATATATAAAATTAAATTTTTACATACAGGGTTACACTATACACATTAATATTAAAAGGTTAATATATTTTATGAGAAATTTAGATATATATATATTGATATGCATTGATTATCTATTTTATATAAAATTGTCTATCTGTTTCTTCACAGAGAAAAATATATCAAATTTAAAAAGTGCGGTAAAAGAGATTTTTTTTTATGTTCACTAAAGTTGAACACAGGGAACAGTAACTACCCTTGCGACGGCAAGCTCTGGTTTCTTTAATAAACCGCGCCCAATTCCTTGACTTAACCTTGCCGGAAGTGTGTAGCCACTTGGGCAAGTGAGAGGATTAAAAATTTCTAAAAACTTTGTTTAAATTGCAAAAATTAAAATTCCAAATTAGTTACGGGTACTAAAATACAAGTTTAAATAAAGTTATTCTAAAAAAAAAATTCTATTAATCAGTTAGGTTAGAACATAGTTACAAATGTATGGGAAATTAGAAATTGATGAGACTAAAAGTTTAGGAATAAAGAAAGACCCTAACAGAGTAGTGTTGATTCGAAAGAAATACAATAAAGAACAAGTAGATTTAGTAAAACAAGTGTTATTTTCCAAAGAAAAATTAGAACAAAGCGCAGAAAATAAAAATACTGTTCTCGAAAGTATCACAAGAAACTTAGACAGTTTAAGGTTGCGTGAATCAGCATAAAGATTACATAGGAATAGCAGAATTAAGATTTGAGAAAATTTTTAAAATCAGATAATTATCTGAGAGTAAAAAATATATAAAATAGAAATTTTAATTAGGCCAATTGCAAAAAAAAAAATCTAAAAGTTTTTATGAAAAATTATTAAAAAGAAAATAATAAAGAATTTAAAGCTTACTTTGCGAATTTTAACAAGGTGTATCAAACCGTAACTGGGTTAAATTACAACACGCAAGGCCGTGCGTACGCGAGCAGTGAGCATCAATGAAAATTTCATAATGCTGAGTGTAGTTAGTAGATTTCCTTTTTAAAAAAGAATATAATAAGGAAAGTATTTAAAGGGAAATTCACATCCTAAATTTTTTTTATTCTTAATGAAATCTATCAGTTTAAAAAAAAACAAATAAATAAAGGAAATAAATGCTTCAGAATTATCACCTATCCTTTTTATTTTTTATTTAACCAAATCCTCAAAGTTACTGAAGTGAGTAATATGTATTTTTAAATTTCTTTAAAAAAGCATATTTTACCATTCATACGCTCGACTTTCACAGACGCTTAGAATTTATTTCTTCAAGCGAAAACGAAAGTTTCGTTAGCAGTGAATATTCAGCAATTTTGTTCAAAAAACGAAACAATACAATATTAATTAAATGTAAAATTTTAATTAATATTGAATTTAATCCTACATCTCACAACAGACCACAGTCTCCCCGTACTGTTGTTAGTAGAATTTGATTTTCGTACTACTTATGCCTAAACAGGGAGCATTTATTTTAAATTCAAAAGCAAGTTGTAAAAGTAAAAGAGGAAAGAGAGGAACAAAAAAGATTTATTCTGTTATTGCTAAACACAGAGAAATATACAATAACTTGGTGAATGCACCTTTAAATCCAAAACCCATATGTAGAGTAGCACCTACAATCCGAGAACCAGAAATACCAAGAGCTCCAGGAGTTATAAATATTAATAGAAATATTATAGAGGTAGATTTAACAATTGAACAAGCGTTAGAAGAGAGAATCATAGCTCTTAGGGAAGAAGTACAATTAAGAGAAGAGGTAGTAAGTAACGTAGGAGTCACTGACCATTACGATTCAGACAGTGCTAGTATCATAGAAATAGAAATCGACTAATTTTTGTTGGGGCATTTGAATATCTCGACTAACCTAAAAAAAACGCGTTAAAAATAAACTTTAAAAAAAAGAGAGGACAAAGAAAGAAAAATTTAAAGTTTTTAATAAACGTTAAAACAAATCTTACATTTTTTATTTGTCGCTCGAATAACAAACTCAAAGTTAAGGGTAGTTTAAATATTAAATAAATGAGTTAAGTAAAAACTATATCAAATGTTCGTTTCATTTAACGAATTAGTACAAGCTAGTATACCTATTAGAGTTCTAAAAAATATATTTAGTGAAGATTTTATTGGAGGACAAGCGCAAGTAGTAGTAACCACAGAGAAAGTAATTTCATTTCAGCAGAAATATTAGACTTAGAATATTGGCCTTGCGACGTAGAAGTAGGAACGGTACTAGGGGAACAAGTTAGAATTTTGGGTGGTGTATTAATAGAAATAGAAGAACAAGAAGTATATTTTCAAGTTATAGAGCCAGTGTTTCCAAATTTACAAAATATCAATTTAGCAGTGATAGGTTGGAAAACAGCAGGAGGAAGTGGCTGGATTTCTCACCCATTATTAGACTATTATTTCGGGAGTTTTTCATATAACTAGTAGCCAGCAGAAATCAAAGAAAAAAGGAAACCAAAATGGACGGACAACAACAACCTCCTCCAGAAAACCAAGAAAGAAGAGTGGAAAATGCAGGACCAGGAGAAGAAGAAGAAGGGGGCGGAGAAAATTTGAACGCGACAACATTAGCTGAAATGTTTAGAAATAGAACGGATTTAGGTTTTACTGCAAATCCGGTAAATCTAAGAGAAATGGCGGTAGAGAATCAGGGGCAAGGACAAATCCTCGTACAACAAGCCCTAGCACACTCATTAACAGTGCAACAGGCAGTAAATAATGTTCCTTATTTTGATGGAGAAAATATGAGTGTACAAGATTTCATACAAAATGTAGTATATGCTAGTTCTCCATTAACCCCATTTTGTCAACCTACGTTCATAGCGGGAGTATTAGGAAAATTGCACAGAAGCGCAAGGCAATGCACCCTAAATAAACAATTTCCGAGAATAACAGACAGCACAGCCAACAATTTAAACTGGCAGCAAGTTCGTCAGACGGACGCGCCGATGAACTCTCAAAACCAAATGCGTCCAGGGGTGTTACCATACCAAACCAATACAAACTCTACAAATTAGAAGCACCAATAAAAGAATCACCGGTAGTTACGCTGAAAGGAGATCATCTATATAATGGCGAAGCAAATTTTTTCATAGATACAGGAGCTGACATAAATGTAATAAAAGAAACCGCTTTAAAAGGCACTGCGCCTGTTTCAACTGCAAATACATCCCACATTACTGGAATTACAACAGAAAAAGTATACACTTTGGGAACAGTAGATATTGAAATAATGAAAAAAAACATCCTTTCCATGTAGTAGAAGAGGGTTTCCCAATAGAAGCCCAAGGAATTTTAGGAAGACCATTCTTAAGAGAAGAACGATCAAATATAAACTTCTTTTATAATAGTCTTATAACATTATCAAAGCCCACGGAACCCATACCGTTCATCGATCCTGAATCTAAACAAGCTAATGTAGATTTGGAAGAGGAAGTGAAACCCGTACCAAGGATTACTTATCCTGAACCTATTCAACAAGTCCCCAAAATAAAAAGGGAAATAAAAATACAACCTAAGGTTCTGCGTATTAAAGCCAGAAGTAGACAAGTTGTAGAAATTCCAGTACTAAAAACGGATTTGAAAGAAGGATATTTGCCAAAAATAGAAACTCGAAAAGGGATATTTCTAGGAGAAGCGCTTGTAACTCAAAAACAAAGAAAGTGTAAAATAATGTCAATAAATACTACGGAGAGAGACATTACCGTTTCAATTTCCCCACAAGAACTGTTACCCTTCGAAATAGCAGATGATGAAAAATTGGAAAATACACAGAGTGAAAGGTTAGCAGATAATCGAACAAAAACAATTTTAGAAACATTAAAATTAGATTATTTAAATCCAGAAGAAAATAATTATGTCAAAAAATGGGTAAAAATGGGACAAGACAGATTTTACTTGCCAGGTGACAAATTGCCAGTCACACCATTAGTAAAACACTATATTCCGACATCCGACGAAAATCCGGTAAAATGCAAGCAGTACAGACAACCGCCCGAATACGAAGAAGCAGGAAAGAAATTAATTGATAAAATGGACGAAAACGATTTAATAAAACATTCTAAATCCAATTACAATTCACCAGTACTAATTGTACCTAAAAAAAGTGATGCAGACGGAAACAAAAAATGGCGACTAGTAATAGATTTTCGAGCCCTTAATGAAAAAATGGTGGGGGAAAGCTACCCCATACCTTTGATAAATCATATTTTGGAAAGATTAGGAGGGGCGCAATATTTTTCCGTTTTTGATCTAGCGATGGGTTATCACCAAATAGGGACAGCCGAAGAGGATCAACACAAAACAGCCTTTTCTTGCGGTCGGGGACACTATCAATATAAAAGGATGCCAATGGGAATTAAAAATGCCGCGTCTACATTCCAAAGGCTCATGGATAATGTCCTGTCAGGATTACAAGGAGCAGAACTATTTGTTTACTTAGACGATATCATAATGTTTTCAAATACATTAGAAGAACACGACAAAACAATATCTCGATTGTTTGAGCGATTAAGAAAAGCAAAATTGGCACTACAACCCGAAAAATGCGAATTTTTACGAAAAGAAGTGGCTTACCTAGGACACATTGTAGGTGCAGAAGGAATCAGAGCAGATCCAAAGAAAATAGAAGCAATTAAAGATTTCCCCACTCCACAAAAACCCAAAACAGTAAAAGGTTTTCTAGGCATTACAGGTTATTACAGAAGATTTATAAAGGACTACGCAAAAATAGCGAAACCTTTATATAGCTTATTAAAAAAGGATAAAATATTTAAGTGGGACACAGAAGAAAAACAAAGTTTCAAAAAACTTAAGAAAGCTTTGTGTAAAAATCCGATTTTATTACACCCAGATTTTAAGAAGATATTTAGAGTGACTACCGATGCATCTGAGCACGCTGTCAGTGCAGTACTCACACAAGAAAAGGACGGAATCGACTTGCCCGTAGCCTTTTTTTCAAAATCTTTTATTGGAGCAGAAGAAAATAACGATGAGACAGAAAAAGAATGTCTAGCAGTAATACAAGCCCTACAACATTTTAGACCCTTTTTATATGGTACTAAATTCATATTATCTTGTGATCACGAGCCTTTAAAAATAATTAACAATGCAATTAAACCAACTACAAGAATGGCAAAATGGTTGTTAAGATTACAAGATTATCAATACGATTTTGTGTGCAAGCCTGGTAAAATAAATCGTTGGTTACCAGCCTTATCGGAAAATGCAGTACAAAAAGAAGAAAGCAGTGTAGAAGAAGACGAAACTACCGACACAGATTCTAGCGAATCACAATCCTCGGAAAGTACTGAAGAGGAAGAAGAAATGCCAAGAAAAACAGAAATTAAAGCATTCCCTATAAGTAGTGCCGCAGGAAAATACAATAAAAAAGCAGAAGAAAAACTAGATAAATTAATTGCTGATAACAAAAAGAAAAAAGAAAAGGTGGGAACTTTTAAAAACCAAACAAATCCTCCTTCTAGAAGCAGGTCAAAATCAGATTCTACCATAAAAGAACAAAAGAAAGTAGGCCCTTATGAGAAACCGAAAAGAGGAAGACCACCGGGAAAAACAAAACAAAAAATAATAGAAATAGATACAGATGACCGTCCCATTGCAAAAAGACTCAGGAGTCAAGTTTCAAAGCCCGAAGGAATAAATAATCAAACGGAAAATATAGATAAAGTAGAACTTGATGACGTAGACGAAAATTCAACTTCAGAGGATGAAATAACCGAAGACCCAGAACCAGCCCCCATATTAAGAAAACAGTACAGTGTGTTACCTTCATTAATAGATGAACCCTCAACATCAAAAATTTACTCTTCGGAAAGTGAAGAAGAAGAAAAAAGTAGAGACGAAAATATAAACGAAATTAAAGAAAATGAGATAGTCATACCAGTAGATCCCCCCGTAGATAGTTCTGATAGTGAAGAAGAAAATTTTCAGGAAGCTGCGGAAACAGTGACAGAAAGAAACCTAGCCGAAAAGCAAGAAAGTAGTGAATCTGAGGAAATAGAAGAAGATACTCTACAACCAGAAGGAGTAAATCAAGACACATTAAAAGGCGTTTTGGATTCAATAAGAAGGTTCGATAAATCGTTAGTGGACCACGAATCATATTTTTGGGACAACGAGATGTTTGAAAATGAAGCAGAAGAAGAAGCGCAAGAAGTGTCAAGAACAGATGAAGAACTCCCAGAGGAAACAAGGGACATGGAAGATATCATAGAAGAATTACGGGACATAGCTACAAAACTCCTAAAACAGGACAGCTATGTAGAAAAAACTCAGAAAAAACCATTTATAGACAAAACAAAAAGAAAATCGGTGACTTTTGAAACCCCTTTACGCTTAGAATTACCTAAAGCTCGATCAACCCCCTATTTAAAGGAAACTATTTTAGAGGAAACGGAATTAAGAGAAGAAGTTGAAAATAGAAAGAAACAAGCTTTTCCAAGAAAATTAGACACAAATATGGACGAGAGAGAAAAAGAAAAACAACCTCAGCTAGAACTCGGTCTAGGAATTAGTATGCCGTACATCGAAAATAATTACCCAAAAATAGAGAATTTAACAGAATCTCCAACAGAAAATTCCCTAAACAAATTAGAGGTACTACAGTACGACCGAGAACCAATTACCGTTGTTAAGGACAACTATGTACATTTCATGGCATCAGATTTGGAACCGAACGACTATACAGCCAAATTAATGATCGCTATAGGAGCAATAGACTTGTTAGAAATGAAATCGAAAAAACCAAAAAAGGGACAAATATTAGTCACTGAATTTGGGAAACTCAAAGTCTACACGGTAATAATTTCCAAAAATTATGACGACACTGTAAGTAAAAGTAAATTGGTGAACACATTGGCCAACTTAAAAAACACCCTTCAAAAAGACAATATAAAACAAATACGCGTACCTAGACACGTAGAAATGTTAGAAGAATCAGATTACAATTGGATAGAACAACTAGCAAAAGTCTTTCTAAAAGCAGATATTAAGATAACCGTATGTCACGGGAAAACGATGATCCCTCCAGAGGAAGTTAGAGCAAAAATAATCGCAGAATACCACGATAGTCTGATAGCAGGACACAAAGGAGTCAATAAAACATATCGAAGAATCCGAGAAAAATTCACATGGCCAGGTTTAAGACAAGAAATTACAGAATACATAAGAAAATGCAGAAGTTGTGCAGAGAAGAAAATTGTTAGAACAAAAAATAAAGAAACCATGGTCATAACGGATACACCATTGGATGCATGGGATAAAGTGTCCCTAGATACAGTAGGAAAACTCCCCACCACCGCTAATGGAAACTGTCACATCTTGACGATGCAAGATCAACTTAGCAAATATTGCATTTTTGTAGCAATACCGAACATAAATTCTACAACAATAGCAAATGCAATAGCCACTAATCTAATTTCAGTATATGGAGCACCCAAATGTCTTTTAACAGATCAAGGAAGGTCATTCACAAGTAATCTGTTAAGAAGATTGGCGAAATTATTTAAAGTAGCCCAAGTAACTACAACAGCGTATAGACCCCAAACAAACGGAGCGTTAGAACGCAGTCACGCAGTATTAGCAGAATTCATTAGACACTACGCAAAAGCCTTCGACGATTGGGACAAATTATTGCCCTACGCTATGTTTGCCTATAACACTTCAGTCCAAGAAGCGACCAAGTTCACCCCTCATGAAGTAGTTTTTGGGAAAACCGCACGCACCCCCTCTATATTCCCAACAGAAGAAATAATAGAAACGTACGAGTCCTATTTGAGAGAATTAGCAACACGACTAATTGAAATTAGAAGAATGGTAGCCAAAAATTTAATTCAGTCAAAAGAAAAGATCAGAAAAAAATTAAGCAACAAAACAAAACCCCTGGACGTGAAAATAGGAGACTTAGTAGACGTTAAAGAAGAAGTAAGAGCTGGAAAATTCTCCCCATATTACCACGGACCATATGAAGTAGTAGGGATCACAGAAAAAAACAATTTGATACTAAGCGACGCAGAAAAGAAGAGGTTCCGAAAACACAAGGATCAGGTCAAGAAAGCATATTCCTGACAGAATGATAAAAAGGGATTGAGAATAGATAAAGACGGCTATGTACATGTGTATACTGATGGAGCTTGTAAGGCAAATGGTAAACCTAATGCACAAGCTGGAATAGGAATCTGGTTTAACCAAGAACACCCCTTAAATATCAGCGACAAAGCATGTAATAGGCAGACTAATAATAGCGCAGAAATGGAAGCCATCATAAAGGCCATAGAAATTCTGAAAAATTTAAATTATAGGAAAATTAGGATACACACCGACTCTAAATTTGTAATATACGGGATAAAAGAGTGGCTACCTAAATGGGAAAATAACGGCTGGAAAACAAGCCGAAAGCGAGAAGTCATAAGTAAAAAGGACTTTGTAAAGATGAAAAGTAGTTTAAATAACCTAGAAGTAGAATTAATATACGAACCAGGACATACTGGAATAATAGGAAACGAAGAAGCAGATAGATTAGCTAAACTAGCAATAGAAAACTAACCAACAAATAGAAATAGAAAACTAAACATATAATTCAATTTTGGTTACAGAAAAAAAAATGAAGAACTATTTCGGGATATGCGTTATAATACTAGGAATAAGCGGGCTCACAAAAACACAAGACGTAAACCCTTTTATGACCATAACGCCTCTAAATAAGAACACAGGACTCTTTTACGAACTTATGCCAAACCTACAACGCATATCAGGAACATGGAGGACGGTAATACTAGTAGACACAGACACTTTCAAAACACATTTACCTAATTTGGAAACAGAATATAGAAAAATAGAAACAGTTTGCCAAAATGTAATGAAATTAAGTTGTGAAGATTTTTTAGAATACAAGATGTTAAATAAAGAAATTACAGTAGCCAAGTTACTACGAGAACAATTATTAAATGTCATAAAAGAATTGCAACAGCAAACACCAACAAAACAAACACTTAAATTTCAAAAAAGGAAGAAAAGAAACACTCCATTAATAGGGTTCATAGGAAAAATCGCAGGACCAACCATAGGAATATTAACGTACGATGATGGGGAAAGATACGAACAACTTTTCACAGAATTAAACGAGGCTCAGAAGAACATATCACATTTAGTAGGAGAACAAACTCACATAGTAAGAGCAGACTTACAAAATTTATATGATTTAGCACAACGACAACATAACAGTTCCGAAGAAGAAAGAAAAAGATTATATAAACTCGAAAAAGACATATTTGCCGTGGAATCAAAATTAACTACCACAGATTTCATGTTACAATTACAAAAAACATCAAAACAATGGAACGAACAAATAGAAACTTATAAACATGGATTAGAAGAAACCTTAAACGTCATGTTTAAAGCCATAGAAGGAAAATTACATCCAAAATTATTAAACAACGAGCAGATAAAAACAATAGCAACTGAAGCACATAAATTCTTAGAAAACCAGGAATACCCTATGCACATAGACAACCTAAATGTCGCGACAATTGCCGAAATATCAAAAATAGGATTACAAGTAAAAGGAGAAAATTTGATGATAACACTAGATATTCCCCTTTTAGAAAAAGAAAAATATTTACTTTACAAAATGCACGAGCTACCAGTACTACAAACTATAGGAACAAAAGGAAACAGAGCGTACATTACGCCCCACTCCAAATACATAGCCACTAGCATAGAGGGCAGACATTATTTTTATTTAGAAGAAGATCAGCTAAGGACTTGCCAAATAGTGGAAGGAAGATACGTTTGTTACCCAACACAAGGAATTTACGACATTATTTTAGCACCAAGTTGTGAATCAGAATTACTAAGAGAACCTAATAATAACACCTTAAGAAGTCGTGATATCCGGATCACAAAGAATCAACAACCACTATGGGAACCTCTAATCACAACAGGGAATTGGTTATATTCACTAACGAAAGAAGAAACTGCATATTTGATCTGTCCCAAAACAAAAGTCAACACTTTCCAACTAAAAGGAATAGGAATAGTTAACTTATCGCCAAAATGTACCTTAAAAACTGACACAATAAAATTACCTACATTACAGATAATTAACAACCCTTAAGAATATATTTATGCACCTAAAATAGAATTAAAACTAGAAGAAATTTCACCGATACTAAAAACAGCAAACCCTCAAAAGGAGGTAACAACTTTAAACGAAATACGACCAATTTGGAGAAAAATGGAAACCGACGAGAAATTACAAGAAATAGAAAAAGGTCTCGAAATCCAAAGTTTACACACACTCGGGAAAAAGGAACAATACCAATATACAAATTCAATAATAGGAACTTTAACAACAATAATAATAATAATCGTAATCTATTTAATTATAAAACAATGTATAAAAAACCATATAAAGAATCTATGCTGCCTAAGAAAAAAGAAAAAAGACAACGAGACAGAAACGCAACAGATGTACACCATACCTTCTAGCCCTACACAACAAAGACCCAACAACCCAAATACTAGCAATCTTATAAACCAAAAAACACAACCAACCACCTTAACCATCAAACAAGAAATTCTGCAACGAAGCGAACAACAAGAAGAAAACAAACCTACCACCAGCGACAAAATACGAAAAGAAAGAAAAATACAAGAAAACCCTATTTCTAAATTGCCATATATAGAAGCACCAGAAATTAAATACGTGGACATACCCTAAACAAAAAAGACAAGACCAACTAAAAAATAAAAAAATGAAGAAAAGAGGATAATGTATGTTAGATATGGATTTTAATTATTTTATAATAATTTAATAAATCTTTATCACAAAAAAAATCCACTTTATTTAATTGGAAAAATTACTTTTATAAATTAAATAAAGAAATTGAAATTGTATTCATTTATCCTTAGGAAACGTATTTTGCTCTTCGGAATTAAAATAAATTCAAAGGTAGTGGATATTATTCTTAAATTGTTATTTTTCAACAATTCCGATTAGACGGTATTTGCAAAAAAAAATACAGAAGAAAGACAATACTATACATTAGGTATTAAATTTCAATGAAACACTTCAGTTTGTGAGTAAAGAAATTTATAATTTATTAATAGTAGATGTATATGTTATTAACAAAATGTTGAATCCCTTTTTATAATCATTTGTTATAAATTATCGAGTACAAAATTAAAGTTATAATAATCTTTGCACAATAATATGTGATAAAAAGATAGTGTTATGTATGTAAAAGTGTGAAATGAGAAATACAGTTCAACAACTCACCAGAATGATACAATTTTATGTAACTCAATACCCACGACTCTCCAATTGCTTCCTCAAGTGGAATCTTTGGGTTTACACCTGTTAATATTGTGTATTCGTCAAATTAATTTCCTTGATTTTCTGTATTATTTCAGATATTTTTCCATATATATATTTATATCTCAAAAAAACTTCACTTGAAACAAATAATCTCTTTTCTTTTATGCACTGACCAATGAAATTTGAACCAAGTATCTTCAAAACACGGGTTCACCGGACTTAAAGAAACTTATTCAATCGATTTATTTCGATTATACTAAAATTCACTTTACTTTCAAATAATCACTTTTATGCCAAATAAATCACGTCAAAAATATATGACTTTAAATTTAAAATCTCAATTCAAAGAGAATATTATATTCTTTTAAAATTCCATGAAAATACACATATATATATATGTAATAAACAAACAACTCTTAATTCCCGAGAGCAACAAAGTGATTATACACAACTTTGTTGCGGGAGGAATCAAATCAAACTCGCCGTTAAAATCGGTCGAAAATATGGACACACCTTGTAATTTCATGAAAATATTAATAGTGGGAGAGCTGTTACACACAGCTCATTGAACTTATTTGTTGCCAGGCAAGCTTTTAGCAAGCTTGCACATTCCTAAAATTGGCTAACACGAGTTCAATGTTCTTATTCCACTATATCTTTAATATGTATATTTCCTTGCTTAGTATTATAAACCCACACATTTAGAGTTTTTTTCATTGAAAAAAACTCTTTCAAAATTGATCAATTTTATTTCGAAATATATGTTTTGTCCAATACTTTCGTAATAATTCTTAAAAATTGAATTATCCAAATAATACTGAAATCATTAGAATTTAATTTGTTTTTAATTTAATAGAATTGAGATAAATAATCTAGCATCTATGCTGAGTTGTTTTGTCTGTCCTTAATGTTTGTTTTTTTTATACGTACTTAACCTAGTTACATAATTCCCCATTTTTATGAGTCTATATAATAAAATAGATTTTTAATTTAAAAAAAATAAAAAAAAATTTAAAATCGTTACGATTTCATACGTAACAATGTATATAGTCTATACTGTAAAAAGCTTTAAATATAATGACTAATCAGCTAAAAAATTTTTTTTCTCTCTCTAACATTAAAATTAACTTAAGGAAAACAGAAAATACTAATCACCCTATAATAAAAAATCAACCCACTAACTAATCCAAGTTAAATACCACATATATTAATAATTAACTAACACCAACTTGTATATAAATACATTCAGACACTAACACACATATACAATAGCAAAATTTAAAAAAAATAATATTTTCATATATTAAGTTTTTTTTCTAGTTCTAAGTTTTTTTAAAGTTTTTTTTACGGTCGATAAGCAACAAATCGCTCTCGAACCGAAAATTGTATCCAATCCTCATGGTTTAGACATAACAGCACTGGAACTCCAAAAATAGGCCCAAAAGGACCCGAGAACGAAGTAAATTACTCCAACGATTTCCTCAGGAACATCCCCTCAAATTATCCTCCAGGAAATAGGCGAACCAGTTTAGGACGGGATAAATAATAAAAAATATATATATATATATAATAACAAAGACAAAAATCTAATTAAAAAAAAAAGAGAAATATAAATGAATAAGTACAAAAAAAACAACATAAAAATAAAAAAAAAATTTTTAAACAAAAAATATTTGAATCTACAAACATGAACATTTTTTTAAAAAAGGGGGTTAAATAATTAAAATAACTTTAAAATATTGTTTTTAATTTTATTTTTTTTACTGAATAATACTTTTAATATTAATATACTATTACATAATATTTTTAAGCAATTATATAAAATATACTAAAAAAACACACATAAAAAGGGGGGCACAGGGTACCTAAAAAAAAACCAATGAAACATACATAAACAAAAATACTACATACAACCAAACAATTCATTAACAAACTTATCCAAGATAAAATTTTAAAAACCAAGAAACCCCACAAATCATAGAAAATTTGTAAGCAGGGAAAAAAGAGCCATGGTTAACAAAAATTCAAAACAAAGGAAAACAAAAATTAAAAATATACTTACAATTTAATATAAACGATAGGGAATAACAAAAATCCACTGCTTGCTGCCCTTTTTCCCTCAAAAAATCTTCTAACCACCTACAAAAAGAGCCATGGTTAACAAAAATTAAAAACAAAGGAAAACAAAAATTAAAAATATACTCACAATTTAATATAAACGATAGGGAATAAAAAAAAATCCACTGCTTGACGCCTTTTCCTCTCCACAAAAAATCTTCTAACCACCTAAAAAAAAAAGAAAAAAGAGCCAAGACTAACACTTTTTTTTTCTCTCCAAAATATTTACAAAAATTAAAAAAAAAAATAATACTTACCAAGAAAATAAAACATCAGGACAGCATAAAAAAAAACAACAGCAAAACCAACAAAGAGGAACAACAGAAACAAAATTAAAAATCAATATAAAAGAAAAATTACAGTTTATTGAGAAAGGTTATTAAAAATAAACAAAAAGTTGGAGAAAAATTCTAATAGTAAAAAAAACAGAAAAATAACTTATTGGATAATTGAATTTTTCCTCAAAATTAAATTTTCATGATTTAACTTTTAAATAAACTCTTAAATAAATGCATAATACAAAAACTCAACATCACTTGAAATTAAAAAAAAAACATTTCAGATTAAATTTTGAATTAATTAAATTAATTTAATTCTTATAATTGAATAACAAATACACTCTAAAAATATGGGAATATTAAAAACCATATTATAAGATTTAAAAAAAAATATATATATAATTACCCTTAGTACGAAAATTATAGCTTTAAAACTAACAATACTATGCATGAAAGAAAGCTTGTGGGTGCTTGAGGAAGTGGTGAAACGCCGGGGAGCGGGCGGAAAGCATAGAAAGCAAGATAAATGCATAAAAATCGTACGGAACATGCACACCCTAGGCGCTTGAAATTTTTCGGTTCTCGACAAACTGGGAACGCGCCAGAGAAGATAGTTTGTAGGTACCCGAGGAAGTGGTGAAACGCCGGGGAGCTGGTAAAAGTAGAGAAGCAAAGAACAAACGTATGGAGCAAAGCATTGCTTCGTGACAACCGCGGAGCATGCGGGGCGTATACGAACGTAAGGAAGCGGAGAAAGAGACGAAGAGAGCCATGCATCGAGCATAGGCATACAGTACCTCGTATATATCTATATATATATATATATATATATATAGAGAGAGACTGCAAAAACTCGCGCTTAAAGAATAATTGAACTTTTATTTTTTTAACTTCCTTCAGAATTTCACTAAAAAATTAAGTAAACTTTTTTTTTGGGCGAAATAACAAAAATACCATTTTTTTCTTTCAAAAAAATTTCATGCATTAATTCACGCGTGTAATTATCTAATTTCAATAAACAAACAAAATTTTTAGTAGAAACACTAAGAATTAAAATTATAAATTTTTCTTTAAATATTTTCAATACTAAAATCTCTAAACCGGTTAATGAAATAAATTTTTAAAAAAAATTTTCGTGGTAATGTATGGAAATTTATAGAAAGTCATAACGCACTAAACTATATATCGGGATAAAATTAATAATTTAAAAAAAAAATTAATTTTTAAAAAAAAATTAAATAAAATTTACACCATTATTTATAAAAATTAATTTGATTTTTTTATTATTTTTATTTTACTCACGTAAAAGCAAGAAACAGGAACTAATCCAAAATTCGAACAATCACAAACAAACAAAGGGCGAAACAATAACAAAATCATAAATAACTTTTTGTCAACAGTTATTAAAATTAAAAAAAACAAAAACAAAAACCAGACACATTAAACAACAACAAAAAGTACAGACAATAAATTTTAAAATAAAAAAAAAACACACCACAGCAAACTAGAACGAAACGACTCACGTATGAAACTGATAAACAGACCTACAGCACATAAGACACAAGGGGGGGAATAAGACAATACAACTACGAAACAACGAAAAGAAGAGAGTAATTAGCACCTCGCTAAGAGATGCTGACCTCACACGACAATCATAGACATTGACTTTTCTTCTTCAATTCCGTTCGTCCAAAACATAGAATATTTAAAAAAAAGAATCCTTAAACAAAACTCAAGCAACCAAAATTATTTTATGTAAAATATTTTTTTCTTATTTTACCAACAGACACAGAAATACCATTTTTATAAAACACGAAAACGACAAAATAACAATCTTATTAACGTATTTTCTTTTATAAATAATGATTTCTTTTTATAATATTTACATAATAAAGAATTTAAATTTCAATAAAAATTAAAATTACAAAAAAACATGACTTAAAAAAAAGAGAAGAAAGGAAAATAATGGAACCATTTGAAAAAAAAATCGTCAATTTATTAACATTACCAACTTTCTCCCTCGCCAAATTAACAAATAATTATAATCGAGTTTCTCTTTTCTCAAAATATTCAATATTCATATTAAAATTCAACATTCAATATTCAATTTAAATACTTTATAAACTAGCAGGGATATCACACGCTCTGAACTGGTACATTCCAACGCTAAAACACAAAGAAATCAAATATTAAAAAAAAAAACACACACACACTAAAATTAACAACATAAGACCAGTTAATTATTATTTCTCATACTAACAACATCCCAAGCTTTGGAGATTAGCACCATCTCCTCCCACTCTAATTTGAACCGTTCTACAAAGACAAGATCCAAGGCAGGATCCTTAGGACGAAAACCAACCCTGGGAGGATAAGTAGGCAACGACGAAAAGCTCCTATAACACAAACACAAAAGAACATAATGAAAAGGCTTTCCATCATCAAATCATAATTTTAATAATATATTTTGTGACGTATGATTTTAACTAATTTTAATTTAGTGTAAAAGTTCTGCTTTACGTCAGGCAAAATCCGACGCTTTCAACAAAAATAATAATGAGAATTTAAATAAATAAAATCTCGCCGTCAGGCGCCAATTAATTTTGAAGCTTAATTAATAAACTATACTCGACTCTTTAAAAACAACCCGACAAACAACAATACCTCTGAGACGCTCTCAATCGTCAGAGGAAATTCTGCCTGAACAAGTTGGCAAGCAGAAATGCCAACGACGAGACACGACTGGTACAATACTGGCTCGATACTGACTCACCCCAACGACGCTTCTCGGTTTCTCTCTTTCCTTATTTCGGCACACTCCTTCCAAGGGATTCCTTAATTGAGGGAAGAGAAATAATCCAACACACAATTAATCCACTTTTCACAATCTCTACTTTTATTCACAAAACTATAACTTCTTCTCTCGACAACAAGTTTTCAGACAACACACTTCTCTGGCAATCCGACCCTCTATTGCCTTTCTACACGTCTCGTGGAGCAACTCTCTACACACGTTGTAGATCACTCTCCTACATCACTCGTAGGCCAATTAACTACAAAAATGTCGGCGAAAAACTACCGGCACCTGTTTCTCGCTTTTCTCAACACGTGCTCGGCTTCTTCGTCTCTTCTTCTCTCTCGTTCCGCTGGCTCTCCTCTCTCTATCTCTTTCTAATAGACCGCGGCTCTGCCCTCTACCACTTTCTCTCCTACTAACTAGCCGCGCGACACACATTCACCACTGATAGTGGGTCACACGGCAGTTGCGACTTTCTAAACTACCATACCAATTAACGATCACGGTTCAGGGATAATTCCGACAGATGACATGACGATTCAGAATTTCGACAAAATAAAGAAAACGACAATTCACATCGTCACAATTTAAAATAAAAAGGGAAAAGAAAACCTACAAAAACAATAACACTCACCTAAAAAAAGTATTGACACCTAAGATACCTATCACCTCCTCCATCGGTTCATCCTCAGACAGTTGAGTGGAAGCTGGACTAACAAACATCTCGGGAGCCCAATAATATCTAGACTCATATTTTCTTTCGTCCCAGGACCACCTATACTCCTGGTGCCAAATCCCATTATCATAAGGAACATCCTCATGATAACACAAGGAACTCAAAAGAGGCCAAGGACCGTAACCCTCCTTCAAGTCTGCATCTTGCCATTTAGAAACCACAATCTTTACCCTTTAAAAAAAAAAGAAAATTTTTTTTTCTCACATATTTATAAAAAAAGAGCACCTACAGAATAAAAATTTCTTTAAAAAAAACAACACAAACAGACTTACCCCCTCTCACCTCGCTTAAGAGAGGCACGCTGAGCGTCCTCGATCTCGGACAATTTTAATAACAAAAATGCCTCCGTGGTCGTCACTCTTTGCTCCACAAAACTCAATACTTGCTTCATCAAAGATAAATCAAAAGAAGCCATTTTTTATCTTTTTCTCTCTTTACTTTCCTTTTACACCAAACTACAAACAAATCACACACAAAAACCGACTAATAAAAAGGGAAACGACTACACCAAACGAAAGACGTACAAAAACTGACAAAATACAAGGAAAACGCCTCGACGACTAGCCAAAAGTACAAATCAGCACTATCAAATCACTGGAAAGAGAAGCAGACATTTCTAAACTAAAGACAGGAAAAAGTCCTCATCTTACATTGAACATAAGCAAATTTCTTTTTTTCTCTACACACAAAACAAGAGATATATACCTATTAAAACTGAATATATATATATTATACTTATAGAAATAAAACTTTTAAGGAAAAAAAGACAAAACTTTTATAAAATTAATTATCAAATTTTCCATCAAAATAATATTTTACGAAAAACCTTTTTTTTCTTTCTCTTGTTCCTACAACAAATAAATCTAACAGACTTCTGAAATAACAAAACTACCCTCAAAATTTGTTATGACACAGTTTAAATGTCATAAAATAACACAAAACACATAACTATGAACTGCCAAGGGACGACAGTTCATATAAAAGGGGGGCAGTAACAACAATTTTGTTGTAACAATTATACAAAATTTTTTTATATATTTTTTCTTTTTCTTAATGCAATCACGAGCTACAATAAACTTTAATAAATCGAAATAAAAGAAATTATTATTATATCTTCTTTATTATGTCAGTCAAACACGGAAATATCAAATTACCGTTAGAATTATATTTTATTATTTTTTTTACTTACCTTGGAGTTATACTGACACAAAAACTAGATTTGCGAATTCAACATTTTTCACGTTAAATCACAGCTCAATTTTTTTTTATCGTAATTTAATTTTTTTTTATATAATTATTTAATTTACATTTTCTTTCCTAAACAAGAGAATTAATAATTTTTTTTCTTCTCTCACTCTTTTAACAAATTTACTTACCTTTCAGAAAACCATTTATGTAAAAAAAAACAAAAAGGGAAAATAATTTTGTAAAACTCGAAAGGGTTATCCAACAGCACAACATGCCGAGGACACAACACCGAACCACGACATAAACAACACGCATTCATAGCGGCTGCCAAGGGACGTCAGCCTAATAAAAGGGGGGCATTTGTTACGGCCGAACTCCGTAACTTTTACATTCTAAACGATTATTTATAATACTTTAAAAATCAAACTACACACAACATGATATTTTGTTTAAACGTTATAAAACGCTTACATGAAAATAACCCTATGTAATCACACAAAAAGGACATTCACTCTTTCAAATATTTTAATCCAGGACATTTTTAGTGACATAGAAATTCTATTTTTTATAAATATAAGATTCAATTGAATTTAACATTCCTTTGGGTTTCGCAATTCTTGGGGTGAACAGAACCTAAGAAATATAGTATAGTATTTCCCAACAAATTCCTCTTCATTGACAAACAGCTTATTGACCTTTTGAGAAATTATTAAAATAAATTGCCCAATATAAGGAGTGGTGCATCCAAGTCACTGAACTCGGATCGCACCATTGCCTAAATCTGCAAGGTTGCAGAAATTGGCTTGGCAACAGTCAAGTGCAATGAACTTAATTTATGATTTCCCCTAATAAATCGTCTTTAAATAAAATTGATTGACACCGGGAAATCGAGGCAGTTTAGTCCAGGTCGTAGTCACCTGTAGTTGTAGCCGGCAGTTTTGGGCCAGGCATTTTCGAAGTCCGGCAAGTTAGCCGTGTTCAAAGTTGAAATATTTCTCAGAAGTTTTAAAGAGTCAAATTAAGAAAAGTTTGTTCAAGAAGAAGTGAATTTATTTGAGAAAAATACAATTAAATCGAAGTAAAAAAGTGTTGAATTGAATACATATATTTGAATAAAATAAAATAATTGAAGTGCATAATTGAAAGAATTGATGAAATAAAAACATAAAATATTGAAATTAAGTGAAAGAAAATAAATATAGAGAATTTATGAAATAAATATTGAGAATAGAGATTTGAAGAAAATAATAAAATAAAAGAGTAAAGAATAAATATAAAGAAGTTGTGATTCATACAAAAGAATAAAAATAATTAAAGTAAAGTAAAAAATCTAAAGTCAGCAGAAAGATAAATATAATTCTAATAAATTTAAAGGATTTGTTTTAATTCCAATATATGTAAAGACAACCTTTCATTACGAGGTTTAAGTCTCAG
Source organism: Leptopilina syphax (assembly GCA_032872505.1). Lineage (NCBI taxonomy): Eukaryota > Metazoa > Arthropoda > Insecta > Hymenoptera > Figitidae > Leptopilina > Leptopilina syphax. The sequence goes on from CM065472.1 coordinate 12,827,925, forward strand.
GTTTTGTGTATTCCTAAAGGAATATTAAAGTACTCAGTGAAAATATCAATCTAGTGACCCTAGATTTGGTATTTCCTCAATTTTCTGGAATAACCGTTTCGAGATAGACAGAGAGATAAAAACATTCGTCATTGGATTCACATTTCAAGGAAAGAATTTATAAGTAGTGAGTAAAGCATTTTGTATAAAATAACATATACTCTTCACCTCATTCACACACATACACATACTATTCTTTCATACACAAGTATAGAATTACTCTTTACTTACACCAATTTAGAGTTACTTGTATTAGGGATTTCTTTGGGTAAAATATATCTTATTTGTTTAATCTTATTTTTGCTTATAATTTAATTATTCCTAAAACTATCCTATCTTCTCCAAATTTAAAGAGTAGGATTCTCACCCCTTGGTTGAATTAATAACCAAGAAGAGGGGGAATTCACTACCTATACGATTTTCGTCCGAAGAACACGTTAAGTTAAAGTTTATTTAAAAATTGATATTATTAAATTAATTAATTTAATTTTTCAAATTCGACTCTAACATTTTTAAAGAATTATCTTTCGTTAAATTGTATAATTTGAAATTGGATATCTCTTGATAAAAAAAAATAGAAATTTACAGAACAGAATATTTGTCGCGTAGGTTTTTACAATACTAAATTATGGCACTTATATTTATGTAATTTTGTAACTTATGTAATATCTTAATTCTTTTCTGCAAAAATTTAAAGAAATAATGTTAATTTTTATTATTATTTATTTATTCATTTTTTTTAAACATTGTTTCTTTAATATGAATTTTGCATAAAATTAGTGTAAACAGTGCTGTAGGCAAAGCCAAAACAAAAAGAATGACTAAAAAAAAATGTAGGTATACATATACCAAATTTGGAAACTTCTGACTTTCCACCCTCCTACCCTTTTTTTTCGCTGTCGTCCCTTGACAGCATTACTTGATATCAAGTATATATTTAAAAAATATTTAAGAAAGAAAGAAAAGAGAAGAAAAAAAAATTTATAGTAATATACTTGTTTATTTATTTATGTAATTAAGAAAAAAAAGGAAAAAAAAACATAATGCAAAAAAATGAGTGGAAAAAAAATTGAAGATGTAATTAGATCGTGTGCGTCCGGTTTTGGTTTTCCTTTTTTTGTTCTCACGGTTAAAACTTGCAACTTTGCAAATGTGTTTTGTTGAAATATATGTGCTTTTTGTATTATTTCTCAGTTTCTGTTCGTCAGTTGTTGTGAACTGTTTTACGTTTTGTTGATTCGTGAAGTTGAAAAAAACGAGAAAAAAAATTATGGTTAATATATAATATATATTGAATTGAATTTTTGTTTTAGACTATTTTTTTTAAATTTTCTTTTATAATTAATTTAATTATTTATTAACCATAATTGTTCTTTTTTTTAAATAAAATTTTAAATAAATTTAGATTCATGTAATGATATTTTTTAATTTAATTTTAATGTTTTTAAATATTTGAAATTTTGTAATAAAATGAATTAAAATTAAAAATTTGATTTTCATTTGATAATTTAAGTTTTATTAATAAAAATATAAAACTTTTGAATGTTAATTCTTTTTATCCAGATTAAATATTGTTTAGTTTTTTTTTTCAAACAAGATTGTTATTGCGTTATGGAGAATTTGTTAATATTGTTATTTTGTTATAATTAGTCACGGAAATTTAGATAATTTGAAGCAGTTAATTTCCGAAATTGCGTATAGTTCCTTAGTAGAAATAGACACACACGAAAAAAATAAGTCTTAATTGTTAGATTGTGGTACATGGTGGTTGTAAAAAAAATATATAAAAAGACCCTTTTTTTTGTTTAAAATGTAATGAAAGGACCCAAAAAAAATAATTTGATGAAGTTGTCTTATGGTACTTCTACTGTTTGAGAGGCGATGTAGGTTGGTTTCATGTAATCTGGTGTAGTTGGTAATTTTGTTTGTTCTTCAGTTTGTGATTGTCTATTAGTTTTGTTTTCTGTTGTTGGGTTTTGTTCCTCATTTATTGTTGTTACATTTTGGTTAGTGTAAATTTTTTTTTTTTTGTTAATTTTTTGTTTTATTTTTTTTTCTTTGGGTGTTAGTTGTTTAGTATTTTTGTATTTTTTTATGTAGCTATAGGTTATGTAGCCCACAGTTATTAAAATGATAATGCTAGTTGTCCCTAATATCGAATGAGTATAATGATTTTGTCTGTTCTGTCTTAAATAATGCTCGCTTTGGGTTTATAATTCGTTTTCTAATTTTTCTAATTTCATATCTCCTTCCATCTTTTTCCACGGAGGTCTTATTTTTTCTGATATTTTTTTATCTTGTATTTTGGGGTATTCCTTTAATATGGGTGCCAGATCTTCTAAACATAGAGTTAATTTTGGTTCATATATGTACTTCTGTTTGTTTACTTTGATTTGGAGAGCAGGTAGTTCAATTGTATCCGTTGTTAACTTACACCCTGAAGCTATTTGTACCATTCCTATGCCTGTTAATTTTAAAGGTTGAGTTGGTTGATTGGGGCATGATATATAAGCTGTTTCTTCTTCCGTTAATGAATATATCCAACTTCCGGTGGTGACTATAGGGCTCCAATGGGGTTGTTGATTATCGGTGATTCTTATGTCGCAACTTTTTAGTGTATCCATGTTAATTTCTCTTAGTAATTCTGATTCGCAGCTAGGAACTAACACTGAGTCATATATTACTTGATTAGGGTGACAAATATATTTGTTTTCTATATTGTGACATACGTTAAGTTCTTCTTCTTCTAGATAAAAATATTTTCTAATTGCTGCACTCGTGGCCATATATTTGGCATGTGGTGAAATGTAGGCTCTATTTCCGTGTGATGTTGTCTTTTGTGGGGTTGGTAACTCGTGCATTTTGTACAAAAGGTATTTCTCTCTTTCTAGTAATGGTATATCTAAAGTCATAATTAATTTTTCGCCTTTTATTTGTGAGTTTACTATTGATATTCTTCCTAAAGTGGCTACATTAATTCTATTTAAATTAACTGGAAAGACTAATTCTCCTAATTGTTCTTGAGCTTCTTTAGCTATTGTTAAAAGCTGACTATTAGTTAACATTCTGGGATGTAACTTTCCTTCCTTAGCGCTATACATTACTTGTAATGTCTGTTCTAATGCGTGTTTGTAGATGTCTAGTTGTTCTTCCCAATTATGAGCTGTGGCCTGCATCCAGATGGTATAATTTATGTTGTCTAACCGTCCGTCAAATTTCTTTATCCTGCTTTGTATAGTATCTAATTTTTCTTGCCATTGTTCCGAGATTTTGTTCTGTTGTTCTGCCATATTATATAAATTGTGTAGTTCTGCTCTGACTAAATGTGTTTGTTCCCCAACTAATTTTGAAATATTTCTTTGGGCTTCGTCTAATTCTAATAATGATTGTTCATAACGTTCACCATCCTCGAAATTTAATACCCCTATGGTGGGACCTGCTATTTTTCCTATGAATCCAAACCATGGTGTACTTCGTTTTCGGATTGTTTTTGTAATGGGTGCTTGTGCTTTGTAGTAATCTTGTTTTCTTAATTCTTCTATTGTTTCTTGTAATTGTTCCCATTGCATTCTAATTAATGATATTCTCCTATTTATCCCGTGAAAATTCATTACTTCTTCACAGCTTGTAGGTAAAAGACGTCGGCATGGAATTTCTGCTTGCCTAACTTTTTCCTCTAAATTTGGTAAATGATTTTTGAAATTTCCGGTGTCTAAAATAATTACTGTGCGCCATGTTCCTACTATTCTTTGTATATTCGGCATTAATTCAAAATAGATTCCGTTGCTTTTTTTAAAAGTAGTGATTCTTATAAAAGGATTGTCTTCTCCTCCTTTTGTCAGTTTTATTATCCCAGTTAATATTAATATTAATATTCCTTTGACCCCATAGTTTCTGTAATCAAAAAAAATAAACTAAAAGGATATTATTATTTGTATATTTTTTTTTAAATTTTTTTTATTTTTATTTTTTTTACGATTAATTTTTTCTATTGCTTTCCTTGCTAATTTGTCAGCTTCTTCGTTCCCTATTATGCCCTTATGTCCCGGTTCATATATTAATTCTACTTGTAAACCCGATATTCTACTTTTTAGTTGTTGAAAAAGTTCCTTACTCACTACCTTACGTTTTATATTCGTTTTCCACCCATTTTCTTCCCATTTTGGTAGCCAATTCTGGTAACCGTCTATCGTAAATCTAGAATCCGTATGTATTCTAATTTTCTTATAACCTAATGATTTTAATATGTCTAATGTTTTTAAAATAGCTTCTAACTCTGCCCCATTATTTGTTTGTTTTAATTTTGCCTTTGAACTGATATTGTAGGGGTGGTTATAGTTAAACCAAATACCAATTCCTGCCCTGGCTTCCGATTTACCGTTTGCCCTACATGTTCCATCTGTGTAAACGTGTATGTATCCTTCGGTGTCGGTTCTAAATCCGGCTTTGTTTTCTAGTCATAAGTAAGCTTTTTTAACTTGGTCCTTATGTTTCCTAAACCTTTTTCCTTCTGCATCACAAAGTATTAAATTGCTATTTTCTGTAATAGAAACTACTTCATACGGTCCATGGTAATAGGGTTCAAATTTTCCGGTTCTGACCTCTTCTTGTACATCTACTACATCTCCTACTTGTATGTTTAGAGGTCTTGATTTTGAGTCGTATAGGTCCTTTGATGTTTGTTTCGCTTTTATTATGTTGCTAGCTGCTATTCTTCTTATTTCTATTAGACGAGTTATTAATTCTTGAATGTAAGATTCATAAGTTGCTAACCTTTCTTCTTCTGGGAATGCTGTAGGTGTTCTAGCCAGTTTTCCGAAAACTAACTCATAAGGCGTAAATTTGGTGGCTTCATGCACACAGGTATTATATGCGAACATTACATATGGTAGCAACCTATCCCAGTCGTCCTTAGAACTAGCATAATGTCTAATAAACTCTGCTAAAACTGCGTGACTCCTTTCTAAAGCACCGTTTGTTTGTGGTCGATAGGCTGTAGTCGTTACTTGACTAACTTTGAACAATTTAGCTAGTCTTCTTAATAAATTGCTGGTAAACATTTTTCCTCTATCTGTCAATATGGTTTTAGGGGCCCCATATAAGGAGAATAAATTAGTAGCTATCGCGTGTGCAATTGTAGTGGCGCTAATATCCGGGACTGCGACAAATATACAGTATTTGCTCAGTTGATCCTGCATAGTCAAAACATGACAATTACCGTTTACTGTTGTTGGTAATTTACCTACAGTGTCGAGTGACACTTTATCGAATACGTCTAGGGGCGTGTCAGTAATTAACATTGGTTCCCTATTTTTTGTTCTGACTATTTTCCTTTGAGCGCAACTACGACATTTTCTAATATATTCCGTGATATTCTGTCTTAATCCTGGCCAGGTATATTTTTCCCTAATTCGTCTGTATGTTTTATTAACTCCTTTGTGTCCGGCTATCAAACTATAAAATGTTATATTTTCCCCTAGGTGTGATTAGTATTTGTCCTATTTTAGGTTTTTTTGTTTTAATATCTATTAAATCTATACCCCCTATTGCTGCCATTAGTTTGGAAATAGAGGTGCTAGGTTCGATGTCTCTTGACATAAAATGTACGTAGTTATCTCTTTTACTAGTAATGGCTTCGCGGTCGTAAGTTATCACTTTCGAACTATCAAACATAAATTCTTCATTTGTCCTTCTTGGTTTTCTTGGGAATTACAGATGTCATTTATTAAAGGAATTGCTAAACCTAATCCTATGTCATTTTGGGTTTTCTGATGGTTTTCTTCTGTTACCATCGTATTTTTGTTTTCGATTAGTTTTCTAGGTATTTTACGCTCTTTATTATGTTCATTTTCTGTGGTTTTTATGGTTTCCTCTAGAATAGAATTAGGTACGAAAGGAGTTGATTGGGCTTTGGGTTTGTTAAAAGATAAAGGAGTGTCGAACGTAACTGTCTGTCTGTTTTCTGTTACTTTAGCTTCCTTTTCATTTATCGTTACCGCTTCGGTGGGAAACTGAGAGGAGTCTGGAGGATAATATGAAGGATTTTCGATTTCTTTGGTTATTTCTCGTAATTCAGAAATAATGTTGTCCATTGCTACACCTTCCTCTTCTAATCCATTTTTAAGTTCGCTTCTTTCTAAACTTGGGTTGTGTATAGTGTCATCGTTACTCGTTTCGTTGCGCTCAAACATTTCATTATCCCAAAAATAACTTTGGTGCTCTAATAAGGACGCATCGAATTTTTTAATTGAATTTCTAATATCATCTACCATTTCCTTGTCAGGGTTTTTTTTTATGTCATTTAATTCGCTGATTGTGATGTCATTTTCATCGTCTTCGTCATCTGTTGTGTCTATTGTAGGGCTCATGTATATTCTTATTTCATTTTCTGTCAAGGGGCTACCTATGTCGTGAAAAACATCTTCTTCGCTTGACTCTTCACTTTCTGTATCTAAACGAGTTTCGTTTAACGAGGGTAAAACACTATAGTCTTGTTTAGGTATAGGTATTTCTTGCGGTCCTACATAGTAAACATCTTCTTCGCTAGTCTCATCACTACTTGAGATTGTTTGTTCAGAAGGGAAATCTGTAATTTCTGCGCTTGCTACGGGTGTTTGTTTATTCATTCTCGGTCTAAGCCTAGTTGCTATTGGTCCGTCATTTATAATGGGGGTTGTTTCTTTGGGTTTGGTTTTCCCTGGTGGTCTACCTCTTTTTGGTTTAATTAGAATATCTTTAGCGGGCCCTTTAATTGCCGAAGAGTCTGATGATGCTCTAATTCTACTCGATGCTGAAACATTTTTTTTTGATTTTTGTTTCTTTGTTAAACTATCTACTCTCTGTTTTTCTTTATTTTTGTCTAAAAGTTTATTTAAAACCTGACTTGCCCTTAATTTTAAACCACTGGCTCCACTACTTATTGGGAAAGTTTTAATTTCTTTTGTTTCTACTTTTTCTTTTGTTTCCGTATTTTCTAATGTTACTTCACTGTCACTACTTTCGCTGGTGGTAGAAATTCCCTTATCTTGTTTTTCTAATTCTCCTAATGTTGGATTTTCCGATAGACCCCTTAACCAACGATTTATTTTGCCTGGTTTACACTCGAAATCGTATTGATAATCCTGTAACCTTAATAACCATTTTGTCATTCTGGCCGTGGGTTTCCTAGCGTCGTTTATGATTTTTAAGGGTTCATGATCGCAAGATAATATGAATTTTCTTCCATACAAGAATGGTCTAAAATTTTCTAACGAATTTATTACTGCTAAACACTCTTTTTCTGTGGTATCATAATTATTTTCAGCTCCTACTAGTGTTTTCGAGAAATAGGCTATTGGTAGATCCATTTTGTCTATTTCTTGTGTTATCACTGCACTAATTGCATGTTCAGAAGCATCTGTTGTTAGTTTGAAAATTTTGGAAAAGTCTGGATGTTGTACAATAGGATTCCTACACAAAGCTCGTTTAAGTTGTTTTAAGCTACGTTTTTGTTTGGTTCCCCATTTGAAAGTTATGTCTTTTTTTAACAAGTTATATAGCGGCAACGCTATTTTAGCGTAGTTAGCTATAAATTTTCTATAGTAACAGGTAATTCCTTGAAATTCTTTGAACGATTTCTGATTTTTTGGAGTGGGAAAGTCTTTTATAGCTGTTAATTTTTTAGGGTCTGCCCTAATTCCGTTTTCTCCTACAATATGTCCTAAGTACGCGACTTCTTTACATAAAAATTCGCATTTCTCTGGTTGCATGGCTAGGGACCCCGCACTTTTACTATTGAATTTGGCTCTCAGCCAATTTTGTTTTAACTTTGCAGATTTATAGTTTTTGACCTCCTGAACAAATAATGTATAAGGCAAAACTAAAAAAAATGACCAGTTTTTGCGCTACAGAGGTTCAAAGTTGAAAAATAATCAAATAATGTGTATTAGATGTACAATAATGTTTTGTTGACAGAAATTAATTGAATTCGCTTGAAACATGTTACTCGGGGGTTTTAAGAGTCTCTGATAATGAATCTGAAGTTGAATTTTAAAAATTCAAAATGGCGGCTCCAATATGGCAGACACATTTTGAGAAAAAACAATAAAAACAGCTTAAAACATGTTACTCAGGGGTTTTTAGGCTCGCTGATAAAGAATCTGAAGTTGAATTTTAAAAATTCAAAATGGCCGTTCCAATATGGCAGACACATTTTAAGAAAAACAATAAAAACAGCTTGAAACATGATATTAGTGAGTTTTTAGGGTCGCTGATAAAGAATATGAAGTTTTATAAGTAAAAAAATATTTATATTAAGAGAAAAATAGAGAAAGGGGGAAAAATCAAACAGTTTAATAAAATAATAGAATTAAATGTAGAAAGATATTGACAGACAGTTATAATAAATGGTGATGCAGCCGTTTAAGGCAAAACCAGTAGTTAATTCAGTCGTTTAAGGCAAGATCATGATAGGATTCGGCCTTGTAAAGCAAAATCATTATACATTTCATCCGTTTAAAGCAAAATCAGTAGATAATTCAGTCGTTTAAGACAAGATCATGATATGATTAAAGCAAAATCATTATACATTTCAGCCGTTTAAGGCAAAATAAGTAAATAATTCAGCCGTTGAAGGCAACATCAGTAGTGGTTTAATAGTTTTAGTCAAGATCAGTAGGTGATTCAACAGTTTAATGCGTATTAATCAGATGATCTAGCTATTTGAGTCAAGACTAGTAGGTGATTTACTAGTGTAAATCAAGATCAGAGGTAGATTCTGTAACTTTCCCACTTTCCACTCCCACCTTCCACTTCACACTCTTACTTTCTACTCCCCCCACTTCCCACCTTCCACTCACTCTTTTAACCTTCAAGATCAGTTAGTGATGCAGGAGTTTAAAGTAGAATTAGTAGTCGATACAGCCATTTAACGCAAAATCATTTTAATAAGAAACAAGAAAAACAACTTGAAACCTGTTACCTGGGGGTTTTAGATTTGCTGACAACAAATATGAAGTTTGATAGGTAAAAAGAGACTTAGGCAGAGAGAAAAATAGTCAAAAAGTAAAGAGAGGAGAAAAAATCAAACAGCTTAGTAAAATAATAGAAAGAAACGAAGAAAGATGGACATATAGTTATACTGAAAAAAGCAGAAAAGAATAAATATGTAGAAAGGCAGATTAAAAAATATATTGAAAAATATAAGTAGGTAGAAACAATGACAGATTTCTGTCATTATAAGCAACAGCGATAGATGATTTGATTATCCAGACTGGGTAGGGGAAAAATACTAGTCCTTTTTTATTGTATTTTTATTTTAACTCCTTCTGCATGCTCTTCTATTTGTGCTATATCTGTAGCATCTAAGATGTGGTTTAGAAGTGTTGCGTCCAGGTATTTTACATTTTCTTGATGCCGTGCATAACCCAGGAACCAATGTCAATCCATAACATAACGATCTATAAACTCCTGGGAATTTTGGAAAACAAGTCTTAACATTAAAGACTTTTTACGTTATTCATTATGAAACTCACACATTGTGTGCTTAAGTAATAAAAAATAAGTTTCATAAAGTCATCAGTCAATTCTTGTCTTGACTTACATAAGGGTGACGAATAAACGAATAAAAAAAAACTAATTATTTTTTTCTACTCATCTAATCACCCATTGATATTGCCATAAACGGTTAATTGTCTACTGATTTTGCCTTAAAAGGCTGAATCACAAACTAATCTTGACTTCAACTGCTAAATAAACCACTGTTTTTGCCTTAAACGGCTGAATTATATACTGCTTTTGCCTTAAACGGCTGAACTGTATAATGATTTTGTCTTAAACGGCTGAATCCTATCATAATTTTGCTTTAAACGGCTAAATTAACTACTAAATTTGCCTTAAACGAATGAACCGTATAATGATTTTGCTTTAAACGTTTAAATTAACTACTGGTTTTGCCTTAAACGGCTGAATTCTATCATGATTTTGCTTTAAACGGCTAAATCCTATCATGATTTTGCCTTAAACGGATAAATTAACTACTAGTTTTGCCTTAAACAGCTAAACTATATAATGATTATGCTTTAAACGGCTGAATCCTATCATGATTTTGCCTTAAACTTCTGAATTAACTACTGGTTTTGCCTTAAACGGATGTATTATCTACTGATTTTGCCTTAAAAGGCTGAACTGTATAATGATTTTGCTTTAAACGGCTAAATCCTATCATGATCTTGCCTTAAATGGCTGAATTATCTACTGAATTTGCCTTAAACGGCTAAACTATATAATGATTATGCTTTAAATGGCTGAATCCTATCATGATTTTGCCTTAAACGGCTGAATTAACTACTGGTTTTGCCATAAACGGCTGAATTATCTACTGATTCTGCCTTAAACGGCTGAATCATCTACTGATTTTGGCTTAAACGGCTTAAACCTATCATGATTTTGCTTTAAACGGCTGAATTAACTACTGGTTTTGCCTTAAACGGCTTAATTATCTACTGATTTTGCCTTAACAGGCTGAACTGTATAATGATTTTGCTTTAAACGGCTGAATCCTATCATGATTTTGCCTTAAACGGATGAATTAACTACTAGTTTTGCCTTAAACAGCTAAACTATATAATGATTATGCTTTTAAACGGCTAAATCCTATCATAATTTTGCCTTAAACGGCTGAATTAACTACTGGTTTTGCCTTAAACAGATCTATTATCTACTGATTTTGCCTTAAAAGGCTGAACTGTATAATGATTTTGCTTTAAACGGCTAAATCCTATCATGATCTTGCCTTAAATGGCTGAATTATCTATTGAATTTGCCTTAAACGGCTAAACTATATAATGATTATGCTTTAAACGGCTGAATCCTATCATGATTTTGCCTTAAACGGCTGAATTATCTACTGATTTTGGCTTAAACGGCTTAATCCTATTATGATTTTGCTTTAAACGGATGAATTAACTACTGGTTTTGCCTTAAACGGATAAATTATCTACTGATTTTCACTTAAACGGCTGAATCCTGTCATGATTTTGCTTTAAACGTTTGAATTAACTACTGGTTTTGTCGTAAACGGCTTAATTATCTACTGATTTGCCTTAAAAGGCTGAACTGTATAATGATTTTGCTTTAAACGGCTAAATCCTATCATGATTTAGCCTTAAACGGCTGAATCCTATCATGATTTTGCTTTAAACGGTTGAATTAACTACTGGTTTTGCCTTAAACGGCTGAATCCTATCATGATTTTGCCTTAAACGGCTGAATTAACTACTGGTTTTGCCTTAAACGGCTAAACTATATAATGATTATGCTTTAAACGGCTGAATCCTATCATGATTTTGCCTTAAACGGCTGAATTAACTACTGGTTTTGCCTTAAACGGCTGAATCCTATCATGATCTTGCCTTAAACGGCTGAATTAACTCCTGTTTTTGCCTTAAACGGCTGAATCATCTACTGATTTTGCCTTAAACGGCTGAATTATCTACTGATTTTGCCTTAACAGGCTGAACTGTATAATGATTATGATTTAAACGGCTGAATCCTATCATGATTTTGCTTTAAACGGCTAAACTATATAATGATTATGATTTAAACGGCTGAATCCTACCATGATTTTGTCTTAAACGGATGAATTAACTACTAGTTTTGCCTTAAACAGCTAAACTATATAATGATTTTGCCTTAAACGGCTGAATTAACTACTGGTTTTGCCATAAACGGCTGAATTATCTACTGATTCTGCCTTAAACGGCTGAATCATCTACTGATTTTGGCTTAAACGGCTTAAACCTATCATGATTTTGCTTTAAACGGCTGAATTAACTACTGGTTTTGCCATAAACGGCTGAATTATCTACTGATTCTGCCTTAAACGGCTGAATCATCTACTGATTTTGGCTTAAACGGCTTAAACCTATCATGATTTTGCTTTAAACGGCTGAATTAACTACTGGTTTTGCCTTAAACGGCTTAATTATCTACTGATTTTGCCTTAACAGGCTGAACTGTATCATGATTTTGCTTTAAACGGCTGAATTAACTACTGGTTTTGCCTTAAACGGCTTAATTATCTACTGATTTTGCCTTAACAGGCTGAACTGTATAATGATTTTGCTTTAAACGGCTAAATCCTATCATGATCTTGCCTTAAATGGCTGAATTATCTATTGAATTTGCCTTAAACGGCTAAACTATATAATGATTATGCTTTAAACGGCTGAATCCTATCATGATTTTGCCTTAAACGGCTGAATTATCTACTGATTTTGGCTTAAACGGCTTAATCCTATTATGATTTTGCTTTAAACGGATGAATTAACTACTGGTTTTGCCTTAAACGGATAAATTATCTACTGATTTTCACTTAAACGGCTGAATCCTGTCATGATTTTGCTTTAAACGTTTGAATTAACTACTGGTTTTGTCGTAAACGGCTTAATTATCTACTGATTTGCCTTAAAAGGCTGAACTGTATAATGATTTTGCTTTAAACGGCTAAATCCTATCATGATTTAGCCTTAAACGGCTGAATCCTATCATGATTTTGCTTTAAACGGTTGAATTAACTACTGGTTTTGCCTTAAACGGCTGAATCCTATCATGATTTTGCCTTAAACGGCTGAATTAACTACTGGTTTTGCCTTAAACGGCTAAACTATATAATGATTATGCTTTAAACGGCTGAATCCTATCATGATTTTGCCTTAAACGGCTGAATTAACTACTGGTTTTGCCTTAAACGGCTGAATCCTATCATGATCTTGCCTTAAACGGCTGAATTAACTCCTGTTTTTGCCTTAAACGGCTGAATCATCTACTGATTTTGCCTTAAACGGCTGAATTATCTACTGATTTTGCCTTAACAGGCTGAACTGTATAATGATTATGATTTAAACGGCTGAATCCTATCATGATTTTGCTTTAAACGGTTGAATTAACTACTGGTTTTGCCTTAAACGGCTGAATCCTATCATGATTTTGCCTTAAACGGCTGAATTAACTACTGGTTTTGCCTTAAACGGCTAAACTATATAATGATTATGCTTTAAACGGCTGAATCCTATCATGATTTTGCCTTAAACGGCTGAATTAACTACTGGTTTTGCCTTAAACGGCTGAATCCTATCATGATCTTGCCTTAAACGGCTGAATTAACTCCTGTTTTTGCCTTAAACGGCTGAATCATCTACTGATTTTGCCTTAAACGGCTGAATTATCTACTGATTTTGCCTTAACAGGCTGAACTGTATAATGATTATGATTTAAACGGCTGAATCCTATCATGATTTTGCTTTAAACGGCTAAACTATATAATGATTATGATTTAAACGGCTGAATCCTACCATGATTTTGTCTTAAACGGCTGAATTATCTACTGATTTTGCTTTAAACGGATGAACTGTATAATGATTTTGCTTTACAAGGCCGAATTTTATTGTTTTTCTTAAAATGTGTCTGCCATATTGGAACGGCCATTTTGAATTTTTAAAATTCAACTTCAGATTCATTATCAGAGACTCTTAAAACCCCCGAGTAACATGTTTTAAGCGAATTCAATTGATTTCTGTCAACAAAACATTATTGTACATCTAATACACATTATTTGATTATTTTTCAACTTTGAACCTCTGTAGCGCAAAAACTGGTAATTTTATTAGTTTTGCCTTATACATTATTTGTTCAGGAGGTCAAAAACTATAAATCTGCAAAGTTAAAACAAAATTGGCTGAGAGCCAAATTCAATAGTAAAAGTGCGGGGTCCTTTTGCGAACCGCAATTTTTCTATCATTCGACTAATAGTTTTGTCATGTTCTTCTAAAGTATTTGAAAAAACTATTATGTCGTCTAAATACACGAATAACTCTGCCCCTTGTAGACCTGAGAGCACATTATCCATTAATCGCTGAAAGGTGGGGGCTGCAATTTTTATACCCATGGGCATTCTTTTGTATTGGTAATGGCCCCGACTATATGAAAATGCGGTTTTATGCTGATCCTCTTCGGCTGTCCCTATTTGGTGATAACCCATAGCTAGATCAAAAACGGAAAAATATTTAGCACCTCCTAAACGCTCAAGTATAGTACTAATTAGAGGCATGGGGTAACTGTCCCCCTCCATTTTTTCGTTAAGGGCCCTAAAATCTATCACTAGACGCCATTTTTTATTTCCCTGCGCGTCCACTTTCTTGGGAACTATGAGGACTGGTGAGTTATAACTCGAATTTGATTTTACTAATAAATCATCAGCATACATTTTATTTACTAATTTTACCCCTTCTTGTTCGCACTCGGGAGATTGCCTATAATGTTTGCATCTAATTGGTTTTTCGTCCGCGAGAGGAATATGATGCTGTACTAGTGGTGTAACCGGTAATTTGTCGCCTGGCAATAGAAATCTATCTTGACCTATTCTCACCCATTTTTTACATAATTTAATTCTTCAATATTAAGATGTTCTAACTTCATTTTACCTAGAATTTGAGTTATTCTCATTTCCTCCTGTTTTTTCTGATTTTCTTGAGTTGCGAAATTTTCTATATTTTCTAAATTTACATACTCAAAACGTAGAAGTTCTTGTGGCGTAACAGAAATAGTTATATCTCTTTCTGTAGGGTTAATGACCATGACTTTACAATTTCCCTTACGTTGTTTAACTAAAGCTTCCCCTAATAATAAGCCCTTATCTGTTTCTATTCTGGGTAAATATCCCTCTTTTAGATCATAATTACTAACGGGTATATTTACTACTTGTCTACTTCTAGCTTTTATTCTTAATATACGTGGAACTGGCTTTACCTCTTTTTTTAATTTTACGCTTTCTTGTTTCGACTCTAAATCTACAAATGGAATTGGATTAGTTGGTTAAGAAGATGTTATCAAAGTGTTATTCCCTGTGCCGAAATCGGAAAACTCGGTTCAACTACATGGAATAGATGTTCTATATCATTGATACTTATTTCTACAGTACCTAACGTATATACCTTGGTCATAGTGACTCCTGTAAAAAAAATTGTTTTCGATGTTTGGATAGGGGCATCTCCTTTTAATGCTGTACTTTTAATAATGTTTATGTCCGATCCTGAATCTACAAAAAAAATAGCCTTATTTTCAAAAATAAAATTTCCCTCTAATTTTACCTTAGGTGATTCGGAAGTTATTTCATTTATTTTAAATATAGCTACTGATCGCTGAACCTGACTATTGTCGGACGCGTCAAATTGTTTGAGCTCGTCGTCGCGCCGTTCCGACGAACTGTCTCCCAGTTTAAATTGTTGGATGAGCTTTGTCTAGCGGGCGATACCGAACTATTGGATCTTTGAATATTACCTAGATTATTGCCTTCATTTGTGAAATTCTGGGTTCTTTGATTGCTGTCATTGGTAGAGTCATTGGGATTATATAATCTTCTATCCGAATAACCCCCTTCTTGTCTTCTATTTTGCTCTATGTTGTAACTACGATAATGTTCCCTATTTGGGGACCGGTTACTATCCTGTCTATATCTATTTTGCTGATCCCTCTGATTATAATAATTGTCCCTTCTAGAGCGATTGTAGTCCATTGTATGTTCTACATCCCTATCTCTCGATTGATTTCTCCAATTTTCTCTATATATTCTAGGGTGTGATTCTATACTGTTAGACCGATAAGGAGACGCTTCTCGAAAGTTGGGACGAATTTTCCTTTCTGCTGCCTTTTTGGCACACTTACGGGCGTCTTCTAAATTGTCTGGATCTTGAAAAGCAACTGCTTGAAAAATGGGCATTGATGTTGATATAACTGCGGTGGCATAATCGCCAGATAGGGCTGCTTTAATACCTCTTACATAGGATTGTACTCTATCAAAAAGTGCATTGATATCCTCATCTCTTTGCATTTTCAACTCAATAATTTTTAAAAAATAAGTCTCATAGGGGAATCCGGAAGCAAATCTGTCTTTTAAAAGATCTAATAACTCATCTAAATTCGGAAAAAGTTTTCCTTTCGTACAGTTCCTAGCACTTTCTCTTAACTTGCTCAAAACGTTGGTAATTAAATCTGGTTCGCAAATCGCAGGGACTTGGGAAGATGCATGTATCACATCTTGAATAAAATCAGCTACAGATATGTTGTAACCGTCAAATTCTGGTATTTGCCTAACTGCCCTTTGCAAAAGTTGTGTATTTTTAAACGATTGCGCTATTATAATGTTCGCATTTTCAGCATTTACTGCTTGAGGTGGTCCTGGATTTGCTATTGCCGGTGGAAATCCTATATCTGTACGAGTAGAATATAATTGTGCTATCATAGTATTGTTTAAATCTATTTCAAGTCTATTAGGGGGACCCCCTCCTGGTGGCCCTTGTGGTGGTCCTCCTGGTGGCGCGTTACCTCTTTGTTGCCCTGGTGGCACGCCATTATCTCCTAAATTCATTTTTGTGTTTTTTTTTGTTTTATTATTATTATATTTTTTTTTAAATTTCGTTTGAGATTAATAACTTTTCAAAAAAAAAAAATTTTATTTAATCCAATTACCTGGCAGCTAGTCTTATAAATGGTGTTTTATCCAACCCGAACTAATTGCTTGTTTCCAACCTATAATAGCTAATTCTTTGTCTATTGTTGTAGTTAGTGTTGTCTCAACAACTTGAAAATAAATTTCTTGTTCTTCTATAATTATTATTATTCCTCCCACTATTCTGTATTCTTTTCCGAATAACGTAACTATTTCTGTAGTACAAGGCCAATATTCGTCTTCTAATAATTCTACTGAGATAAAGTTCTGTTTTATTCCGGTTGTTATAGTAAAATAAGCTGCACCCCCTATCAAGTCAGGACTATTTAATTCTATTTCGTAACTTCCCTGGGTTGTTGTGGGTATACATCCGTCTATAAGTACATAAGGCATGGGTAAAGCAAAATTAAGATTTATTTAAACAATCATAATAATAGTTATTTGAATGTTAACTTATTCCCTTTAAATTATCTTTTACGAAATTAAATTTTAGTTTGTGTAATTTTGATTCAATTTACCTAAACAAATTTAAATTATTAAGAATAAAAGAAAAATAAACTGATCCTAATATTTTATTCCCGTAACGTTAAATTGTCTATGTTTTCTATTATTTTTTTAAAAACACTATTTATATTACCCAAATCTTGATCCTGTGAGCCTTCCTTGAACAAGGCTCGTTTTACTAAATTGACCTTTTCTAGTTCGTATTTGCTTCTAACCGGCGCTATCTATTCTTATCTCCTTGTTTGTTACTATGTTTATATTCTATTTTATTCATTGGAAACTATAAGAATAACTAAAACCGTTATAACTAAGTATTAATTTCCCCAATTTCTATATATAAAAGGAATACAATTAATCTAAATTTTTTTTTGCCTTTAATAGATAATGATTGTGTTTTTGTTTTTTTTAAACTAACTCTAGATTGCCGATAGAAGGTTAGAATTGGTTTGTTTTTTTTGTTTATTTCTTTTGCTCATAGACGAATTTGATTGAAACGTTCAGTAATTTCTTCTATGTCTTTACCTATTATTCTTGTTTTATGATCATGCTTTCTAACCATATATTCTATCAAAATTAAATATCTTTGTATTTTTTCCAATTATCTATTTAACTGCACATAAGTGTGAGAAATTTCGTGTAAGTCGGATACCACTAAATTAATTCTATTAATAAGGTTTCTTGGTTCGTCATGAATTTTCTTTATAGATTCGGGCGTCATTCAGAAAAAAAATGGTTATTCAATTAGAATTTTAAAAGGAACAATTTATTGTGTTCGTTTCTTGGTGAATCGACTTTTTTTACCTTTTAAAATTCCCTAGTGTTCTTAATTCTAATTACAAATTTATAGTATATTTTCTTGACGTTATATAATATAACCCACTATATAAAATAAAAAAAATAAAATGGTTACGATTTTATACGTAACAATTTATAAAAAAAGTTGATTTAAATATTGAATTAAAGTTTTGTGAAAGAAAGTAATTTGAGTATTAATAAAATAGTAAAGAAATAGTTTGAATTAAATAAAATAAATTAAAATAATTAAAGTCTCATTGATATTAAAAATATCAACCTCCGTCTAATGCACTTAAAATCGATTGATTTAATAATATAATCAACCAAATATTTAAATGCAGTGACCCTGTAGTTTGAATATTGTAAGTTGATTTGAAATAATTAATTTATTATTGTTGGAACAAATTAAAGAAGATTCTTTATAAAGAAATTAGAGAAAATAAGCGATGAGCAATTTTGATGACAATAGTGTCATTTTGCAAGTGACATAACTTGGATTATTTGAGGAAAAACACAGAAGTCTAAGGGTAATAACAATATATAAAATATGTTATTTTTATTAGTGAGTAAAATTGTCAAATAACTACTATTATTCACACACACATTGAGAGTCATAAACAATACTATTTTACATGAATTTAATAAATTCTAAAAAACCTTTTTTTGTTTATATTAACTAAATATAAAATGTGCAATAACTATTGCTAAAGAGTTATAAAGAGTTATAGCTAATTATTTGGAATAACTATAATTGTCAATATATATGTAAAAATATAAGCTACACATTATTATTTCTAATCTTGGAGAATTTAAAGTTAAATAAACTGCGAGAATCACATTACACACATTGTAGTGTTTTATTACAATTAACTTTTTCACACCTGTCTTTTTTTACTTTATTCCTTTTATTTAATTATAAATACCGTTTATCCGGGATTGTTGAACAATAATAATCTAGGAAAGGGTCCACTATCTTTAAATAAATAAATTATTTTCGAAGGGGAAATTACGTTTTACCTTGAGACATTTTTATTTAATTTTTTGTGTTTAATTAATTTGTTAGCAAATTGTTAAAACTAATTTTTGTAAAAATAAGAATTTTGATTAATAAATTAAAGTATTCAAAATTCATCCTTAACAAAGGGTTTTTCAGGTCGCTGAATTAGAGTTTGACCATCATTTTTAAAACTTAAAAATGCAGGATCCAAATTGGCGGACATACTTTTTGAAAATTTTCAAAATTCATTTGGATTTTTATCAATTTTAGTATGACCCCAAAATGTGCCGCGTGGAGGCTGCAAAGGTTTTACATTACACTTTCTGTTCTTTGCTTTTAATATCTGTTTAAAATTTAAAAATTTTGTCCGACATATTGGATCCACCATTTTGAATTTTTTTGACGTCATATTTATATTCAGCGACCCCAAAAACCCTTGTATATTAAGTTTTATAAAAATTCATCTACCAGATTTTGCTGAACATTTTGGGCCAATCATATGATTATTTTTTCAAATAGCCAAGGGGTTTATAAGATTGTTTCAAATTTTTTAAATTCTTTTGGTCTAAGTTTGCCACCCTGCATTTTCTAAGAAAAAAGTTTTGTATATTCACATAATTCAAGTTATTTGAATCAAATAAATATATAGATAAAAAACATTATTTGAATGAGATAATTTTTTTAGTGTGCTAATACTTTTACGTATGCAAATGGAAGAAAATTAATTTATTTATTATAAATTTGGTATAAGGACTACACAAATAATTATTTGACGCAATTAAAGAGATATTGGTCTAAATCAAAATAATTAATTATGAAAAATAATTGCATATTTGATATAAATAAAGGAAATTCCACGTCAACATGGATAGAGCTCTAAACAAAACTTGCTTTGATGGATTTAAACGTTCTAGGGCTTAAAAGATTTCTACATTCATGTACTTTAAGATGCCGATGGGCGTTTTTTGCAAATTTTTATTTTCAATGCCAATAGAGCTGTCAAAAGTCAAAAGGTCTAAAAATTTTTAAAATACTTTTATGAATTAAAAGCAAAAAACGGGGTAAATTATTTTGTAACTTATTCTTTAACAGTTTTTAGGGTCCCCGAATATAAATGGGTGATTTGCACGTAACTGTAATATTTGGCGGCGTCACAGAAAACACATTCAAAATAAAAAATTTTTGCTTGGGTATGGATACATTTCACAGGTATCTATAAAACCTATTCGCAACCACAAATATGTACAAATAGATATTATAATTTTTGATAAATTGCGGAATTCCCTCCAAAATTTCAGCTCCGTGGCGTGTCCGTTTTTTAAAATTTTAAGTTAAAATTCAGAAATTTTATTGAAAACGCCGAAACTGGAAACGAGAATTTTTGTAATATGAATTATGTAGGGGAGAGTAGGCTACATTGAACCAGCGTCAACAGTGAACCACTTCAATTTT
Source organism: Leptopilina syphax (assembly GCA_032872505.1). Classification (NCBI taxonomy): domain Eukaryota; kingdom Metazoa; phylum Arthropoda; class Insecta; order Hymenoptera; family Figitidae; genus Leptopilina; species Leptopilina syphax. The sequence continues at coordinate 12,848,195 of CM065472.1, forward strand.
CTGAGAAATGACTGAGTGAAATTTTTTCTTATTTAATATATAAGTGAGTTTTACTGAAACAAACTATGTCCAAAAATTTCGGGCACGTAGGTTTATTATTTATGAAAAAAAACTAAAAAAACTGTTTTTCACGTACAAAACAAAAAATTTTGTTGAAATATAATCAAGTTTTTTTTTTAAATAGGAAGTTTTAAAAATTAGTAAACTTGTGATTTATTTCGCTTAGGGTGTCAACTTCAATATTCCGATGTGATAAAGAATTTTAACTCTTACATAAATTTTTTATAAACAATTTTTGTTGTGAATGTCATGTAAATACAGTGAGTGCGGCATCATTGAACCACCCGAAAAAGCAAAGAATTTTCAATTTTAAGAGTTGTAAAGTTATCTGCTCTACTAATTAGTAAGAAAAATACTGGAAGACATGCTTTCATCACAATTGTGAACGAGATAAACTCAAACTGTCACTTTACCTACCTAACCTGACATCAAAATATATTAATCTCCTATATTAACAAATAATAACTCTTTAACAACAATTTTCTATTTTTTTGAGTGAAAAATAAGATTTTTTTCAATGTGTAAGTGGAAATATTATTTTTGAAGTAAATTGTAGTGTTTTATTAGAGGTGGTTCAATGTAGATACACATCCTTCAAAATGAGAAAAGTGTGACTTGTTAGAAAAAAATGTAATTTAATTATTTAATCATAATAATTTAATTAGTTCTTGGACTTTATAAAATACCCGGTTCAATGTAGCCTACCCTCCCCTATATAGGTGAACAATTTGTACATATAATGCATCTTCTAATACTTCTTATAAAATTATAAAATGTAAAATAGTTTTGTCCACAAATTTTTTTAATTTTGTAATAAGATTTTTTCCCTATAATTTAACTGTTTATGGCACATTTTAATGTTATCTGAGAACGACAATCTAAAATAAGATCCATTAGCAACAAATATCTATAAAAAAAGGTTCAAAAATTGAAAGTTCTACACTCAAAAACAATTTTTTTTGTAAAAATGTGAAGGTCACAAAAAAAGTGATCATTACCGTGGTATTACTATTCTTTTAATCTAAACACTCTCTGTTGTAATTATTACGATTTTTTTAAGATTACAATAGAAAAAAATTATCTGCCCAAAGAAAAGAATTATTTTGCAGAATTGTCGGAGTTAGGTTAGTTTAAATGTCAAATTTCAGCTCCGTGGTGTCACATAAAATATCAGCTCCGTGGCGCCTGTGGCGTACAGTGTGAAGGTGCAAATTCATGGATCAACAGTTGCTACAATAACACATATTATAGAAGAGGACAGACATAGTTGTGTCCTTTTATATTTCAGTGCTTCGGCAACCGTTGACTTATTAAAAAACACCTTAATATTCGAAAAAACACGCCTTTACTTTTGGTGCTTAATTTAAAATGTCTTTATGTCAACCACGCAGAAGCACAGTATTACTGTTGATCGTAACGCTTTTATTTGTGAATACTTTTCTAAAATTAGTTTCAAACGCTAATTTCATAATGTTTTGAAAATAAAATTCTCTGGTTATGTCAAGCTCATAGTAAATAGTAAATATTTTTGCTGGGGCTATTTTGTGCACCAAAATGCTTTTTTGAACTCAGTGATTTATTCAAATTCAGAATTAAAAGAAAATCAACTTTTGCTTATGTTACACTTTCCTTCTAAAGGTTTCCTATGAGTTAGTCAATGAAATAAATTTTTTTGTCGGAGTTGTAGTCATTAAAAGTTGTGCACAAAATAGACCCCGGGATAGGGCTACTTTGTGCATTGATCTTTCTGTTTTTATAATGTTACGTAAACATTTTTTTGATCCTTTCTTATTCATTAAATCTTTTGTGTAGATATTTCAGAGTAAATTAAAAAGAATAAGATATTAAACAAAAAATTTTGTAAATATTATACAACAAAATGTAAAATAAAACATTATGATTTTGCTAAAATCATGATTTATTAAAAATTAACAACCCTTCTTCAAATTTTATATTACTCAAAAAATAAATAACACTTTTTCTTTTTAAATATACATTTTACAATAATACATTATAATAATTATAATAATATCATTTAAACACATGTAAATAACTTTGAATCTCATCATTTCTAAAGGAGCTTTTTTAAACGTTTTGAATATGATATTTTTTAAAAACTTGAAATTAATATTTTAAGGTTAAATGAATAACAATTTAATATCTAATACACTTTTCAATTTATTAGTATAATTCAATGCATAGGGTGGTCAGCTCCGTGGCAGCCAATCTTCGAAAATTTGTTATAATTTTTTTATAATTATAGCTGTAGTAAAACCGTTTAAATTACAACTATATTATGCTCTAATGATGAGAAAAAAAGATATTTAACATTAAAAAAACAAAATTTTTTTTCTTTTAAAACTGATCTTGAAATTGCACAGTTACGTGAAAATCACCTAAATCTAAAGTTTTTTTTTAATTCAAAATGGCAGATCTAATGTGGCAGACAAAATTCAAATTTGAACAGATTCGATTAAAACTTGTTACTCGGGGGTTTTTAGGGTCGCTGATTACGAATCTGAAGTCACTTTTTAAAAATTCAAAATGTCTAAAAAAATGTTCAAATTTGATTCGATTCCCTTAAAACGTGTTACTCGGAAGCTTATGGCGCCACAGATTGCAAATATGAAATCACTTTTTAGAAATAAAAATGGCGGATCCAATAAGTTGGAAAATTTTTTAAATTTGATCAGATATAATTAAAACGTGTTACTCGAGGGTTTTTTAAGGTATCTGATTACGAATCTGAAATCACAATTTAAAAATTAAAAATAGTGGATCCCATATGACTGAAAAAAATGTCCAATTTTGATACATTTCGCTTAAAGTTTGTAATAATAACAAATTGTTTACATTATAGAACAGTATGAAGCTAGAATTTCTTAAAAGTAACTTCAAATTCGTAATCAGATACGCTAAAAACCCCCGAGTAACACTTTTTAATTAAATATGATCAAAAAGCCCCCGAGTAACACGTTTGAAGGGAATAGGATCAAATTTGAAAAAGAATTTCGCCATATTGGATCCGCAATTTTGAATTTTTAAAAAGTAACTTTACACTACTGGTCATGAGAGACCACCTATTTTCAGGCGAATGAAAATCGTTTTAAAACATAAAATTTATTGAAACTAAATTTTTTTTCTGCTCATTTTTTAAAGATGATAAAATTTTGAACAGAACAAGATATTTCAGAAGTCGTTTGGCCGATAATTCATTTAGATATTTTTAAAAAATCAACATTTTCAATGTTTTACAAAAATGTGAATAACTTCTAAAATAATGAACGCTTTTTAATGATCTTAGGCTTATTTTAAAGGTCATTTGCTACACTATAAGAATTATTTATAAGCATTAACGTGTAATTTTTTTTTTTTAAATGCAGGCGGTCAAACTTAAACCAAAAAAATATAAAAAATTTGAAACATTTTTATTTACAGAAAAATAATTTTTAAAATTCAAACGTATTGTTTTTATTAAATTTTCTTGAAAAATCTACACCATATAATGTTTTATATATTTTCTAAAATAGTTTTTAGTACAGAAAAATTGTTCCAAATTTTTTGAATTTTTTTGGTCCAAGTTTGACGGCCTGCATTTTCTAAGAAAAAAATTACACGTTAATGCCTATAAGTAATTCTTATAGTGTAGCAAATGACCTTTAAAATAAGCTTTAGATCATTAAAAAGCGTTCATTATTTTAAAAGTTATTCAAATTTTTGTAAGACATTGAAAATGACGAGTTTTTAAAAATATCTAAATAAAATATTGGCCAAATGACTTCTAAAAGATCTAGTTCTTTTCAAAATTTTATCATATTTCAAAAAATAAAAAAGCAAAATATTTTAGTTTCCATACATTTTATGTTTTAAAATATTTTTCAATCACCTGAAAATGGAGGGTCTCTCAACTTTGACCGGTAGTGTAGATTCGTAATCAGCGACCCTTAAAACCACCGAGTAACAAGTTTTAATCAAATCTGATAAAATTTGAATTTTGTTCGCCATATTCAATCCGACATTTTAGATTTAAAAAAAACTTTAGATTTATATTCAGTGACCTTAAAAAACTGTTAAAGAATGAGTTACAGAATAATTTACCTCGTTTTTTTGCTTTTAATTCATAAAAGTATTTTGAAATCGTTGGACCATTTGACTTTTGACAGCTCTATTGGCATCGTAAATAAAAATTTGCAAAAAACGCCCATCGCCATCTTAATAAGTACATGAATGTAGAAATCTTTTAAGCCCTAGAACGTTTAAATCTATCAAAGCAATTTTTGTTTAGAGCTCTGTCCGTTTTGACGTGCGGAATGTCCCATAAATATTTAGTTATTTTAAAAAAATTATTTTATTGATGCAAATAAATGTTTATTTGAATTAAAATCCATGCATTACTGAATCAAATAATTTTCCTAATTGATTTAAAGAAATATTTATTAGATCCAATTATTCCATTCATTTGACTTAAATAATTCGAATTTGCTACAAATAACTATTTATTTGATACTAGGTACAAATTAAAATTTTTATATCAATGGCAGTTCCATACGAAAAGTAAATGGTGGATCACCGATTTTTCTTAAAGCTTCTAATTTTGTAGTATTTGGGGTACCTAATAACTGTGCCAAACAGTTTTGCAAAAAAAAAATTTTTTTGCAAGATATTTAGATTTAAAAAATCGGAAACTGAAAATAAATAAATAAATGTCAATTTTTTATAATATTAAAAAAAAGTTAAGAAAAATTAAATTTTCAATAATTTGTTTAAACAATAATTTTTTATTGTTAAAAAATATGCTAAGGACATCATGGAGTTTCCTAAAAAAATTATTTTCTCAAAATTTAAACCTTCCTTAATAAGTGGTTAAATTTTTAAAGAAGTGCATTTTGAAGTTTTTGAGAAAAAAATTTTTGAAGTTTGCGCTACGAGTTTTTGTACGTTGCGCTAACTAAGTTGCGCCTATATCAGTGTATTTTAAAAGATGATATGACCTTTACTGCTCGCCTTTACTGCTCGCTATTAATTATATACGTGTATATTATTATTATAAACAGTTTAACTTAATATTTTTAATTTTTTTGTAAACATTATTTTCCTTTTTTATTGTAAAAAATCTTTTCCTCCACACTTTATCCAGGCTTATATTTCTAATTTTTTATTTTTATGGTCTTCAGTGGAACAAAAGTCAAACGTTATTGTGTCAAATTTATTTTCTACTAACTGAAAAAATGCTTTAAGGAAAAGATTTTTTACATTAATCTATTGATGCTTATAGGCAAAGGAATGCAGATATAATAAAAGTAACTATTGGAATCCTGGCATGGGATCTAATAATAATTTTTGTCGTTTAATGTTAAAAAAATATTTTTTTTATAAACAAATGAAGAAAAGTTGGTTTTTATTAGAAACTTATAGCGCTATTTGATTCTACGCTAAAAACCACTACGAAAACATATATATTACCTAATTTTTTAAAAAAGATCTATTGGTGTAAATATGTTATAAACAATTAGCCTGCATTCATACTGTATGAGGTATAAGGATCATTTTTGAAGTTAAAGATTTTTTAAACAAAATTAGCTTAATCAGGAGAGTTTTTGACGTTTAAAATTTTTTAAACAAAATTTTTACCTCAAAGACTATTTATGTAAGTGGAAATAAATAAGTAAAATGTCTTCCGGAGCAAGCGTTAGCGAGCGAGGAATATGACGCTAGTTATTATTATAGTAAGAAAACTGTATTTGTGCTACTCATTAATGGTTACAAGATGGAAAAGAAGCAAAAACCAAAAACAAGTAACACAAAACTAACCAAATAAAATGAATTCGACTACTCTCTTACATTGAGGACAATGTAAAATCTAAAGAAAGAGGAATGTCTCAAAAATCTGCAAAAAAAATCGACAATTTAAAAACCTAATACAACAACAAGAAATGAATAGAGCGTAAGGTAGCATCACTGAAACGAGCGCGCCAGCCTTAAGCTCACGCATCAATTGTACAGTAGGTTTCAATTATGCCTTCTTAGTTTGAACGTGTCGCACATATATGTTTCCATGGGAACATATGATTGCGACACGTTTATACTAGGAAGGCATTTTTGCAACCTACTGTACATTGACCGTGCTCGAACAACTTTTTACTATACATGGCACACCGCGATGGCCGATCAGTGGTTCCACTCAACCACGTGACCTATGCATACAAGTGCCTCCAGTGTAATAGTAAGACGCGCATGCTTTAATGACTTCCATTATAAAAGAGCGTCAAATAATTTAAATTCAAATTTTAATATCGCCCTTGAAGGATAAAAGTTAAACGAAAACATATATAATTTTAACCTTTTAGCAATAAATATTACTTAACCAACACATGATACCCTTAAATAATTAATTAATAAAAAATTGCTTTCTAAAAAATTAGTAAATAACAACTAACTATAATATTAATTTACAAATGAAATATTATTAATAAATAATTATTAATCAACTAATAAATTAATAAATAATTTATACTAATATTATAATAAAATGCTAATAGTAATATAAAAATTATTTTTAATATTATTATTATTATTCAAAATAACCATGAATAACAAAAAAAGGGGTATATATATAAAATATTATTAACGTGTAAATAAATTAAACAATAATTAATCGCTTTAAAACCAAAAATTTATTAATTTTAATTAAAATTGTTATAATAATAAATTATTAAAAAAAATAAATTACAAAATGATATTAAAAAAACACTGTTATTAATTAATAATTTTTGGTATACTATAACTATTATTGGAAGGACTAAACTATTCAGAAATTTGTTTAGAAAATTGGGATGTAGATGATGAGAAAACATCGCTAAAGGTTACGGCAACATTCCCATTTCGAAAAACCGTGAATGGCAATGTTGCGGCCTATAAAAAAAATAATTTTTAATAATTTCCTTAACATTTAATATGTATACGTATATTTACAGACACATACTTTAATGATCGTCAAAGACCTGACATTGAAGAAGACGAAATCAATCAATTATTAAATAGAGCCACAATCATCGGCAAGGATTTTTAAATTCATAAAACTTATAAAAATAAGGAAATTTAATAATTTATTTTATAACTTTTTATTTCATTATAAAATGCATATTTTTGATTTAAATAATTATTTTTAAGGGGGAACCTCCTTTAGACGATCGAAAAATGCATCATTTTTGGGATCTTTTTTCTCGGGTAAAATAACTCCAAACGTTTTGTAATTTATAGGGTACTTTAATACATGTCTTGAGAGTCTAAAAAAATTTTTGGAGAAGAAACAAAACATTTTTAGTATGGAAATATACACCGCGTCCATGGCACCCCATTTTATCTGTGAACATTCTAGCGCTCTGAATTTTTTTCTAAAACAAAGAAACCAACGTTTTTCTTAAACTTTAGGATAATACATTCTATATGACATTTCGATTTCTTTAAAAACATTTCTAGAATTGATTTTTTTACCCACTTTTAAGTTAAAAGTGATTTTTCGTGCATAAAAATTGACTTTAAAATTCCAAAAAAATATGAAGAAAATTTTTTTTCAAGAAACACTAAATGTCATATTGAAGATTATTTAATTATTTTTAAAATGATGTATTATAAAGCCAGATTGGTTCAAAAGGGCGTTCTCAATCGTGTTCACAAAATTAAAAAATGGTGTTTCGAGAAAAATGCGTTTGAAGTTTTTTAAAATAAAGTGATTCGAATGTCAAACAAATGAAAGAAGGGTTGATTGAATGCTAAAGCAGAAAAAATTCTGGACTCTAGTAAACATTTCACCAGACGACGCATGAAAAAAAAATTAAAAAACCGCTGCCAAGTTGTATATTTTTTGTATAATTTTGGTGCTCATTTCATGAACACTTTACTTCCTCATAGAGATAAAAATAATAGAAATATACAAATAACTTTTTATAAATATGGTAAAAGTGATTGAATTTTGGGTCAATCAATTTATTTTTAAATACCCTACAAGATAGTTACAATAATTTAATAGTTACAATAATTTAATAGTTAAACAAAAATTTTCAAACAAAAAAGTTGAGAAAATGTCATTTTTCACAATTTTTGGTTTTTAAAATACCAATAATTTCGAAATTTATTATCGAATTAGGTTCAAAAATAGGCCAATCGAAGCGTTTTTTAATGCTCTACAAGTTGATAACGATAATTTTAAAGTTACTTCAATATTTTTCAACAAAATTTTCAAAAAAGTCTTATTTTCCAAAATTTTTGATTTTTAAAAGTTTAATAACTCTGGTTAATATGGACGAAAAATGTTCAATTAGGGCTCAAAAGATGCGTCTAAAAAAACTCTACAAAATTATGAAAAAACATTTATAGGTGTCGTAACATTTTTTTAAAGTTATGGGCAAAAAACGTTTTTTTGGAAAATTAAAAATAAAAAAAAAATTAGTTAAACTTTATTAATATATCAGAAAGTACTCTCGCTTTATGTCCGCAGGTGAGATCTACAATTTAAAAAAAATCCAGCCCAAAAGCTCTTCATGATTTCGAGATATTTATGAAAATGTGATGTTTACACACATACACACATACGGAATGACATTTTATAAAAATGTCATTTTTGAACTCCTGAGGTCAAATAACATAAAGATATGTCAAAAAATCGAACTCAAAAAATTTTGGTATTACAATACTTCCTCTATGAGGAAGTAATTTTGTAACTTCTTCAATATTACAGAAATCGACTTAAAATTTGATGGGTATATTCTTGAATAGTTGTAGAATCAATTAAAATTATTTCCAGAAAGTCGATTTTTTTGACGCGATAAAGGAGGTTCCCCCCTTATATAATTAAATTTTTTACAGACCCATTTTCTAATAATATTTACGCAAGAGATGGAGATTTAGAAGAAAGATTTGATCAACTTAATAATTAAAATCGAAAACGAACTCATGGTGAATCCAAAAGTAAAATAATTTATATTTTTTATGTTATTATAAAAATGTAAAATATGTGCAAATAAAATTATTTCAAGTGAACCATTTTTATTGCAGATAATTTGACATAGGTTTTAAGAGATCAATTTTGAAAAATTTAATTGTTCTAAAATATGGAATATTAATTAGCTTTTTAGATTTTAAGTTACAATATTATATTATATTTTTATTATATTTGTTACTTATTTTTTCTTCACTTAATTTTTTTACAGTCGAGTCTTCCAACGCTTTTCAAACTTCTACCAAAAAAGAACACAGAATGTGGATGGATTCTATTAAACGAGAAATAATTACTAAGAAAGTAAATTTCGTGAAACAAGATGATCTGCCAAGTACTATTTATTTAATTTCTATAAAAATTGAAATGGAAATATATTTCAGTTCAACTTCTCTTTAAATCTATATTAGTAAAAATTTTAACTAATTTGCATTAATGACTCATTTTTCAGCCAGTTTAATTTTAATGATGAATTGTTAAGAAATTATTTTTCATAATTCCTTAGTAAAATTGAACTAATTGAAAGAAAAAATGAGCCAATAATTTAAAGTAGTTACAATTTTTATTAATTAACATTTAAAGAATACTTCAAATGAAAAAATAATGTAGATATTTATTTTATAGTTAATAATACACTTTCTGTAATAACTTTATTATTGTTTTAGCTATGTATTCGACGTATTGAGAATTTAGAAGGCACTAAGAAAATTAATCTTACTGATGGAGACAAATTTATAGCTAGTCAGAATAACCCAGGTTTGATATTATTTACAAATGATGAACAGGAATTTTTATTTATAAAATATAGTGAAGTAATTTAAAGAAATATTTTATAGTTTTTAATTATTAAATTAAAATTAAATTGTTTAATTAAATTTATTTCATTAATTAAGTTATTCAAATAATTAAAGTTTTTTTAAATTAAATTGATTAAATTCAATTTTCTGTTTAAATATAACAATTTTAAATATATTAAACATTTTTTTAACTTAGAATTGGCAGATTTACCTCCAATGTCAGAAAAAGCATTAAAAATTTATTAAAAAAGCTGCTATCGAAGGAACTATTACATTTCAGTTTGTGACATCAAAACCGACTGAGGGAAAAAGGGTTTTCAAGGACACTAATTTATGCAAGACTCTTCTTTGTAGGAAAAATTGTAATTTATTAAATTTAATTTAGCATAATTTTATAAATTGTATATTTTTTTAGCTGCAATTGCTTCCAGTCACAAGAAAGGGAAAGAAAATAAAGATGCCGTCACATTACAATCTTTTTTAAAAGAATTAAGTGCTATTCTCCCAATTGCAAAAGATTGGGATGGGGGACGCAGTAATCGAAAAAGAATGAACATTTTAAGAGAAACAGAAGATGAAAGAAAAGAAGTCGATGAAGAAAATGAAAATTCACAGAAAGACAATTAAAAAATACTCAATTTTTTTAGTATTAAAAATTTATTAGTAAATAATAATTAATCCATTTTTATAGTTTAAATAAGTTATCAATTGTTCAATTAGATTTGTTATTAAAATATTAAATAAATAAATTATAATTTTTTTAAAGAATGTTGTGATTATTGTGCTTACAATATTTGAAAATTTATTAGTATAATTCATAACAAAATTTATAAATATTTGTTATTCTTCGTCAATTAATTTTTTATAAAACTTTATGAATAAACAAAAATTAAATGAACAGTTTTTATAGAAATTTTAATGATGTTTCATAATCAAAAAGCATATTACACTGCGTTACAAAAAAAATATGACTTCAAAAACTTTCTATGGGACCTAGTGGAGGTTGTAGGGCTTGAAAAACTGAGCAAAATGGTATATTTTAAATTGCCTAAACACCCTTAAAATTTTATTTTAGAGCTAAAAAACCGTTTTTTAGGAGTTAATCCACAAGAAACCTGATAATTTTCTTATTTTTTGACCGATTTTAATTTATTTTTTTTGTTTGGAAGCTGAAAACAGATCTTTCCAACGCTATAAATATTTTTATCGTATCTTATTAAATGACGACAATAAAGACCAAAAAGTTTTAAAAAATTAATTTTTTTAGTTCATTTTTCTAGTTTCTTATAAATTTGTAACTGGTATCTCACATATAATAATTTTTTTCGTACTATGCATCGAAAGTATAGTCGATTCTGCTTTTAATGACGCCTGATTGAATAGAATTCGTTAAAATTTGTCAAAGTTATCATACTTTAAATTTTATAGTTACATAAAGTTTTAGAGATGACTGGTCTTTTTTTACATTTATTTAGAGTAAATTCTTTGTTAACTACGCAAAATTAATGATTTTAGATTAAATTTAACTCAGAATTTATTATTGATTACAAAAATCGTATAATACAGAATATTTTTTGTCAACAATTTAACAAATGATTTAAAATTTAAAAATGCTTTTTTAATGGTTTTTTAACACAACTTTTCAGGGAAAAAGCACTTGTAATATGCTTTTGGAATATTGTTTGTCTCTCAAGCGCCAAAAAGATAGTGCAAAGTTAAAAAACCATTGATAAAGAATTTTTAAATTTTAAATCATTTATTAAATTGTTGACAAAAAATATTCTGTTTTATACGATTTTTGTAATCAACAATGAATTCTGAGTTAAATTTAATCTTAAATCATTAATTTTGCTTAGTTAACAAAGAATTTACTCTGAATAAATGTAAAAAAAGACCAGTCATCTCTAAAACTTTATGTAACTATAAAATTTAAAGTATGATAACTTTGACAAATTTTAACGAATTCTATTCAATCGGGCATCATTAAAAGAAGAATCGACTATACTTTCGATGCATAGTACGAACAAAATTATTGTATGTGAGATACCAGTTACAAATTTATAAGAAACTAGAAAAATGAACTAAAAAAATTAATTTTTAAAATCTTTTTGGTCTTTATTGTCGTCATTTAATAAGATACGATAAAAATATTTATAGCGTTGAAAAGATCTGTTTTTCAGCTTCCAAACAAAAAAAAATAAATTGAAATCGGTCAAAAAATAAGAAAGTTATCAGGTTTTTTGTGGATTAACTCCTAAAAAACGGTTTTTTAGCTCTAAAATAAAATTTTGAGGGTGTTTAGGCAATTTAAAATATACCATTTTGCTCAGTTTTTCAAGCCCTACAACCTCCACTAGGTCCCATAGGAAGTTTTTGAAGTCATATTTTTTTTGTAACACAGTGTTATTTTTGTACCTATTTTTATTTTTAGAGTAATATATTTCAAAAACTACTATATGAGCAAACAAAAATTAAATAAACAGTTTTTATAAAAATTTTAATTATGTTTTATAATCAAAAAAGCAGATTATTTTTGTATTTTTATTCTTAAAGTAATATATTTTTAAAACTACTTTATGAGCAAACAAAAATTGATTAAACAGTTTTTATAAAAAATGTAATTATGTTTTAAAATCTAAAAAGCAGATTATTTTTATATTATTATTTTTAGAGTAATATATTTCAAAAACTACGCACATTATTTATAAATAATAATAAAATTTACAATAATAAATAAATAATATTATTTAGAAGCAAATAACCTTAAATTATTAAACAGAAATAATCAGTTTTCTCGTAAGGTTCTCGTGGGATCCTCGCGATATTTCCTTGTAAGATATTTCTGACAAAATTCGAGCGTCACAAAAAGTCCCGGGGCCGAACCAGTTCCCTACATTTTTCCTTACGAGACTCAGATAGGTAAAGGGGAAATTTTGCAAGGCACCTATGAGAATCCTACTGCAATTTCTACATGGGACAATAATAATTAATTATTATTTTAATTATCATTGTATATAGTATTTTTAATACTATTTTTGTTTATACACGAAAACCAAATAAATATAAAAATTTCAATATTTATCCGGTCGTAACATTTTTCCCCTTTTAAAGTTTTTATCGTCCTCGATAAAAGTGGGTGAAAATTTAAGAGTTTTTGAATGTTTTGAAGATTTTAAGTGATTATTAAAATTATGCGATACGAGGGATGAGATCCTTATTATATGTGATAGCTATAGTTATTTTAGAGTCACTATGACAATGAAGTTTTATCAAGTTTAATTGTGTAAGGTGCAATGTTCTGTCCTACTCCTTTGATGGTGGTCTATGTCAGTATCTCTCGAAGTTGAACCTTAGGTCATGAGTGTTTTGAGTTTATTTTCTGTATCTATTAATAACAATAGTGGTAGTGGTGGAGATTTTGGATGCATCTTCAGTTAGTATTAATTTTTCTACGTGAGTGTTTGGATAAATGATTAATTATGTTGGAAGAAATTTTTAGTGGTGAGCAGATAAATGATGAGGGGTCTAATTTAGTGCCAAATTCACAAAATAACAATAATTTGTTTGGTTCACCGTTTTTTACTAATACTATAAATTTTTCGAGTGATACTGAAAATAATTGGTGCGTGATTCATTGTCGGGTTCTCGCACAAAGACTAGTAGATTTTGAAGAGTATTTTGACATTTTTCAATTTGCTTTTGGCCTGTTATATCTAGTTAGGCAATCGGAATTATGTGTAGTTTGTAAGCTGAATTTACCAGAAATTATCTTGATCCGGGTGATTTGAACGTAGTTCGAGGACTGGATTTATTCACAGAAATATAGTGTTGGTTCGTGCAAATTCAGTACAATTAAAGAGACAGATTTTTTGTCATGAATATTTGTTTAAATTAAGGCGGTATAATTTAGATATTATTTAATGTTAGTAGTATCTGTAGTAGTATCCGTTTATCAACGGCGGAGATGGCGAGGTTGTTGAGAAGGGCCCATACCCTTCAGGAATTGATCCGTTCGACGAAGATGGTGCCTGTTGGTCGTAGAAATCGCGGAATTTACAATTCCACCTTGTATCGCAGACGTGTAAGGATTTACCGGAAGGAAGAATATTTTGAATTAAATGCTAGAACACATTTAATTGTGAACGAAATTTTGGAGATATTTCACAAATTGATATCGCCTGAATTTTTCGTGCCTAGAAAATGCTTGCACGGTTCATCGAGTAATAATTGCACAGGGTGAGTCCAATTTTTCGTTGAATGTATAAATATATTTATATACATTTTATTTTGTCTTTTGCTTAATTTGAAAATTTATTTTTCTCTTTTTTGTAGTTTGGTTGGATCCAACGGCCGATTTTGTATGTGTGGTATAAAGAAATGAGGGGACAAATGCAATAACGGACGAGGCGCTCGGACTGATCCCCAACTACAACGAGATAACGTGAAAATTATCTGAAAAATAAATTTTCTCAAAAAATAAAAAGAAATATATGAACGTGTAGAGAATTACACGACGCACGAGTTTTCTTAATATTATTTTCCTTAATTTTCAACAGCTTTTGCAAAAAAAATTAAAAACTGCAAATTTTTATAACCTGAAATAAATAACTTTTTGAAACATTATTCACGATATCTCCTTTTTTTGTCAAAAATGGCTAAAAATTAAAAATAAAATGATTTCTAAAAAATCAACGCTATGCAAAATGCGACGCACGTTTCTGTTTTTAAATTTAATAAATTATAAACATGTTATAAATTTTTAAAAACAACACTCTTAGCAAATTTTTCAAAATCTTTGCCATGGACAATACAATGCATTTTTATTTTAAAAATGTCTGAAATCGCATGAAATCTATTACTCGGGGGTTTTCGGAGTCGCTGATTACGAATAAGATGTCAGTTTTTCAAAATTAAAAATGGCGGATCCAATATGGCAGACGACTTTTTTAAAAATTGATCTAAATTACCTGAAATTTGTTACTCGGGGGTTTTCGAGGTCGCTGATTACGAATATAAAGTCGGTTTTTCAAAATTCAAAATGGCGGATCCAATATGGCTGATGACTTTTTTTAGAAATTGATCCAATTTACCTGAAATTTCATACTCGGTGGTTGTCGGGGTCGCTGATTACGAATATGATGTCGGTTTTTAAAAATTAAAAATGGCGGATCCAATATGGTGGACGGTTTTTTAAAAATAATCCAAATTACCTAAAATTTGTTACTCGGGGGTTTTCGGGGTCGCTAATGACGAATCCGATGTCAGTATTTAAAAATTAAAAATGGCGGATCCAATATAGCACACATTTAAAAAAAAAAAATTTGGATTCGCTTGAAAATTATCATTTGGGGGTTTTTGGGGTCGCTGATGACGAATCCGAAGTCAGTTGTTAAAAATTAAAAATGTCGGATCCAATATGGCGGACGTTTAAAAAAATTGGATTCGCTTAAAACTTGTCACTCGAGGGTTTTTGGTGTCGCTGATAACGTATCCGATGTCAGTTTTTCAAAATTTAAAATGGCGGATCCAATATGGCATAGCGTGGAGATCCACTTCACCCATAAACTTATTGGAAAGGTAAAATGCGTTAGGACATTTCAATTGAATTTCAATTTTTGCTCTCTCCTTATAGCTGTTTGATGAAACCGGCATTTGGAAAATTTGTTCTGCTTTTATGATAAAAACAAAAATTTTTTAAAAAAATATCCGCCATATTGGATCTGACATTTTGAATTTTGAAAAACAGACATCGGATTTGTCATCAGCAGAGATGTTAACTATTTCAAATAAATCTATTTTAAATGCAAAAGAGAAAATACAAAATGCCTATTTTCATTTTACATTTTAAATGCATTTGCCGAAAACCATTTTGCATTTTGATTTGAAATGGTTTTTTCATTATTTTGTACTTGAAAATGCAAAATACAAGAAAAATTTTTTATATTGTAGCAATTTTTTTTTAAGGAGATTTTTCGGCTAATTCATTTTCTTTTAAGTTTTACCAAACTTTATGGGAAAATATTCATTTTTATATACTGAAAACGAAAATTTTCAGGTTCAAAATTTCAATATTTACATAGGATTTCACATCAAGCATTCAAAAATGAGATATTTTGTTTAATTTCTGACAAAATTTTCTTACAATTTTTTCAAAAAATTAGTTTATTGTATAAAGGCAAATTAATAGAATAATATATAAAACAGTTTCATAAAGGATACAATCTTATTTTATGGAAAAGTCAGAAAGTTACGTAAAATTAAAGTTCATTTAAAAAAAGCATTTAATTTTGTAAAACCATTTTGAAAATGCGTATTTTCTATTTTGCATTTGAAATAACTTTTTGAAAACTATTTTATATTTTATCTGTAAAATACTTTTTGTGATACCATTTAGTATTTAGCATTTTAAATAGGTTTTGAGACCCATTTTTAACATCTCTGGTCATCAGCGACCCCGAAAACCCCCGATTGATAATTTTCAAGCGAATTCAAATTTTTTAAACAAAAATGTCCGCCATATTGGATAAACCATTTTGAATTTTGAAAAACTGACATCAGATTCGTAGTTAGGGATCCCGAAACCCCCGAGTTACACGTTTCAGACAAATTGGACAATTTTTAAAAATCCGTCAGCCATATTGGATCCGCCATTTTTAATTTTGAAAAACCGACATCAGATTCGTAATCAGCGACCCCAAAAACCCCCGAGTAACAAATTTCAGGATATTTGGATTAATTTTTAAAAAAGTCATCCGCTATATTGGATCTACCATTTTGAATTTTGAAAAACTAACATCAGATTCGTAATCAGCGACCCTAAAACCCCCGAGTTACACGTTTCAGACAAATTGAACAATTTTTTATTTTTGGCATTCTGGGCACATTTACTGTTTTTTACCGGCAGTTAAGGGGTTAATATTACATACGATATGTAACCTTTTAATTTTCTATGACTTCGGGAGAAAAAAGTATGCGAGAAAGTTTTGTCATGGAAAAATTTCAAGCGACAAAGTTGTTCCTTATATTATGGAGAAGTTTTTCCTACATTTTCAAATTGTTTAGTTAAAAACTGTAGAAATTATAAACATTTGTATTTAAGCATGCATTGCACAGTAAGTAAGTAACTTATCAAATAAAATGAGACCGGAAAATGGAACGAAGTGAAGTATACAATATTGAAAATCAAATAATAAACGGAAAGAAATTTATTTATATCTATTCATTTAATACTAAATTTTAATTTTTAACCAATTTAAATTAAAAATTAGAAAACATAATTTAAAAAAACAATATTTAAAAATAGAAAAAGTTTGATTCAAACTTTTATTTTCATAAAAGCTATAAAATATTTCTGTTTTACAAAAATTAAAAAAAATTAATTTACATTTTTTTATAAATTATCTAACAGTTTCAAAACAAATTTATATTGATTAAATACCTAATTGTTTTGAGAAAAAAAGGACTTTGAATTAAATATGAAAAATATTTACAGTAAAACTAATCTTAAAATCTTGATAATAATTTATTTTACTTTAACGAACGATTAAAAATACAAAAGGTAACTCGTAGAAAGATTGTGGAAAAAATATTAAAATGAATTCGATACAGATTTAAGTCATTTGAAATCTTAAAACATTAAAATTTTTCTTTTGACTTTTTTGTAAAAGATTTTTTAAAAAATTCATTAAAAAATTTCTGTCCATTTGGTGACAGATACCGGAGTAATGATTTTACCTAATTGATTTTTTCCCTCGTAATTCCAACTGATTTTGCCTTTTGTGCATTATCTAAATCTTTAAGAGATAAATCAGTTTGGTCAATAAAAAACATTTTGCCATTCTCATGTCTGTAATTTTCGAAAATTACGATATTTCCATTTGGGTGATATTCGATTTCTACTGCTTTACTAATCTCAATATCGTTAGGGAGAGCGGTTTTCAAAATGTTTTTTAAAATCCTTTACAAATGTTTCGTCGCTTTTTACAATAACAAAAGGATTTTCTGACCTTGCACTTTTTATTAAATTAATATATTCTTCTTCCGTCTCAATTTTTTTCGTTTTATTTTTCTTTTTCGCATATGAACCAAAATTACTGTCACACCGACAGTAAAAATGGCCTCTAACGGGATAAATATGCACAATTTCTACTTCCTAAATGGATGCTAGAAGTGAAAGCAGTTTTAACATTAAATAATTTCTATTCTGACCCCCACACGCATCCGAAAATAAATAGACCTTATTGCACACATCATGTTCTCTTTCTTTGTTGATAGCATTTAAAAGAAAATTACAGACGGTGTTGGATCCTTTCTTAAATAACCCTCTCATAAAGAGGTACAAATAACTACGATTGCTACTATGAATATGAATATTAAAAATATGTAGCCACATTAGCCGTTTGTAAAACTGATCTGATACAGGAATTTTTGGCAATGCCAAATTTTGACCAAAATTAAATTCATAATTTAGAACATTTTGTTTTGGAAAAATTGAATGCTTTAAGTTCTTACATTCTTCAACAAATTTGTTATGTTTCGCGAGTTCTTCACTTTTAATTTTGTTAATTTCGTTTTCATAGCAAAAGTTACAAACATCAGTTCTCGGTATTCGGAAAGTAAAATTTACATAATGATTAAAATAATTACTATAAGTAGTTAAGTCGATCAAAATTTTACATTATTGAGTTACAGCTGAATAATAATCAAGAAAATCTTCATACAAACGCTTTAAATTTAATTCAAGAATCTCAAAATATTTTAATTTTGTTCTTTCATTAGCGTAGTGAGATTCGGTGTGAGGTAAGCTTTTGCAGTGTTGTAATATTAAATCTTTAACATCGTTTGTCAATTTTTGAAAATGATTTGTTGTTCCCTATTCGTCTGTTAAAGGTTTTTCTGACACCATTTTTTGTTGAATCGTAATTAGTCTTCTCCGACTAATATTCAACATTTTAATTAAAAAATTTTGGCAAATATAAACTCGAATGTCGTATAAGGGGTGACTATAGAAATTAACCCAGTTCTCTCTTTTCGAATCAGCATTTGACGGTTGCTTTTTTTCATAAGTCCAGAAGCAATTATCATGTTATTCTTTTTTGCAGCAAGAATCGTTAACGGGAATAAATTTCTTTTCTGGTACTTCAATGTTAGATTTAGAAACATAAGATTGACCCTAGAATTATTTTAATATAGAAATAAGTAAACTATTTAAAGTAAATTATGTTTTATAAATTTAAAAAAATCAAAAAAGGCAAGTCATGACATTAAATGTCATTTGTTTTATTAGTAATTCAGCTTAAAATTTCGATGGTTATGCAATAAAATCATAGTATTCCATATTTCCTTGTAAAAGATAAAGTGGTAAAATATGTAAGAATTTTAATTTTGATACTTTTATTAAACATGTTTAGGGAAGAATTTAACACAATCCAATGTTAATAAAGAAAAATTGTTAATGAATATTATTTTAAAGGCACAAATGTTTTAGATTAGTTATAATTTGAGCTTATTTGTCAGTACTGCAAAACAAGATTGTAATCTAGTCTACCTTTTTTAAAAAAAAAACCTAATGTTTTGATAAAATAAAGTTCATGCCTATTTATAGACACAAGCAAATTATTTACAAGTAATTTTATTTATATTGAAATTTTTTTTGTTACGGTGATTACTTCGGAACAAACGATATTTAATAAAATTAACTTATATTTACCCACATTTATAAAACATGCATATTTTGTATTTATAAATATTTATTTGCTTAACTATGTACTTTTCTTAGAATTTAATAAATCTAAATATATCCCTTATAGTATTCATAAAATTCTATTTAAGTTCTATATCCCATTTAATCAAATACTAAGTATAATAAGCTGTAATGTATTTTTTCCTTGTACTATGTTACTATGTACTGTATGTTATAATATGTACCCATATTTAAAATTAAATGATTTACCCGTGTTTATTACATAGTTCGTTTATAATATTTAGAGCTACAAAAAAATAAAGCTTTCCTACGCATAACCAATACCCAACCTATTGAAACTAAATTTTGTTTCTAGTATTTTTGGAGTTTTGCTTCGTAATATACTTTCTTCAAAATAATGCACATTTAACTTGTGCTTTAAATACCCTTTTAAGTATGATATTCCTCTTTAAATTTCATCAATCCATTTTCTTTTAGTAACTTCTTTTACTTCTAATTTCGGTTTTGCTAAATTAATTTGCCGTATGAATGACATTGACTCCGCTGTACGCAAATTTTGCTGAGTTAAAATTTTCTCTTTCATAGCCCTGTGATGTCATGTCCGTATTTTGCCCATGTTCTTCCTAATCCGTGTTCCTATGTTGGTTGTCAAATTCATCATTGTCATAGGTCCTTCCATTAAATTGTTCACTTTTTTGTTGGTTTCCTATTTGCCACTGTTCGTTAATTGGTTCGTAGTAATCATTCTGTGTATTTGGTTCATACGTGCTACATTGGTTATTCGCATCTTGGTAGTTGTATTGATCCTCATAGTCTATGTTATCATCATAATAATAAAAATCTCGTCCATAATCACTTTCTTCCATCCTGTGCACATCTCGTCTAACGTTATAATTATCCTGATTTTGATTTGGATGCCATTGATCTCTAGAATTATTTTTATGATCCTCTACTTCAAAGTAATATCGCTCCGTTTTCCATCTTTCTATGTGGCCTCTTTGTAACAGTACGTCATAAACTGTTTCCATTTTTAATTTAATATAACTCAAACATAAGCAATTGTTTTAACTTTAACTAATTGTAAGAAAGACTTTAAAAAAAATTGAATCATAATGCATATTCAATTCAATTCATTCACATTCATTTTACATTCAATCATAATTGTCTTATATTCGCCCATTGTTGCATAATTCTGATATTATTTGTTTTTTTTATAATAGCAAATAAATTCTAGTTTATTAAATGATATATTTAAAAAAATGACACAAATTTTGTTGGAGATTTTATATCTTGTTCTCTTTAATTCTTTATTCGTTGTAACCGACCTTGACTTTAAAATTCAACCCCGTTTTACTAGTCAGCATGTTTTCTTCCTCAATTTTTCAATTATTCTGGATATTATTTACTAACAAATCTCAATTCGTATCAAATTTTGATTTAATTATCAATATTTAGTAAAAATTTAATAAGCATGAGTGTAACTATATATCTATATATATATATATATATATATATCTATATATATACGTATATATAGATATATAGTGCAAAATCATGTATGATAAAGTAATAAGCTATGCGTAAATGAGTTACCATTTAAGTTGATTGAATTAAGAATCGACCGTGATTTAGAACTATATATGATAAGTAGGTGGCAGTCGGTTAATTATTTACACTCATGGTAATTAATCTGCTGTCGCTCACTTATCATAAGTCGCGACAAGTGATATGACTACACGAAGGTTTTGAATTTAAGCACTAGACTCAAAATTCAAATATTGTTCCTAACTCAAATAAAACATAGAACATAAGTATAAAATGCATGACTAATTAATTAAAAAGCGAGTGTTATATTACTTGTCTACAACAAAATATAAGAAAGTATATGAAAAGTAATATCAATAACTGTAATTAACGAGAAATGATATGTCATACGTGATTTTAGAAATCGTTTAGAATGCGAAAATCGACTAGACAAAACATAAAAAACTATGACTAATTATAAGAACGAGTGTCATATTGTTTGTCTATAACAAATCAGAAAAATATATTAAAAATAATATCCATAATTGCAAATTAACGAAAAACGATACAGAATATGACATTTCTACTACTCAGCTAGAACGCTTGCTTTCTAGGAATAGACAAGAGTACGTGACTTTTTCATGTCTCATCCCTAATCAAGTAAACAATTTTTGCACTATATAAACCCGGTCTAATTGTTAACAACCGTCAACTACTCCAGTAAGCTTCTGTCCGAACAGTGTCGTGAGTCGGCCTTTCGATCGTTTAATTTAAGTTATTAACTTCGGTGTTCAAAAGCAAGAAAGCTTGTTTTCTTCATAAAAGAAGTAAATTGCACTAATAATTAATAATCTTAATTAATATAATCGTCGTATCATTAAAGCAGTCCTTTTTCACTATTTTCTTTCTAATTTTAACCAAATTAGTGTAAGTTATTTCGAAACATTAAGAAGACAAGTTTTCTTTTGTATCAAGGTACGGTGTTCGAAATAACACTTATTGTTAAAATCAGTGAAATAACTGTTGAAAATAGTCGTTTTAGTGCTTTTAAGTGCTAAAATACGAACTGAGAACAAAATATCATAAAATCATCCCTGCAAGCAGCAAAGCATAGCTGGTTGCAGCTCATCCATTGTATCCTTCTTCTCTATACACAACAAATTGTAAGTAAGAATCAAATTGTTAACTACACTATTGTTTAATGAATAAATGTCGTAAATAAGGAATATGCATATGTTTATTTAGCGAGAACCCGTAGTTCTTTTAAAGTCAAAACGAATCCACACTAAAAATAAATGTCAAGTCTTACCAACTTGACAAATCAGCAACTTGTCTCCATTTTACTAATTATTTAGTAAACTAACCTAAACCTTAGCTCGGGTCGTAACAACTCGAATGTTTATTATTAAAAAAAATTCCCGTTTTTATATTAACAATTCATTTTTTTATTTAATCTTTAAATTAAAGTTTATAAACCAAGTTAACTTTTAAATTTCAATTAATTATTTCAAAATAATGAAAATTCACTTTTGATTTTCCAAACGAAACCCTATTTAACCGTTATCAGTATTCGACGAATTTTAATCCTCTCACTTGTTCATGTGGCTACACACTTCCGACAAGGTTGTTATTTTATTAGAGGAAATAAGACTGATTTATTAAGGATACCAGAGCTTGCCGATTGCAAGGGTAGTTACCGTTGCCTAGACTCGACGTTAGCGAGTAAACAAAAATTCTAAATACCCGCACTTGATAAAAAACCAAAAAATAAAATTATTCCTGAAAAGGATAAAATATTTCATAATAAGCATATTTTGCATAATAATAAATCCATTCAATATTTTATTTTTGTAAATTATACGTATAAGTGTAATTGTATGTGTTGTTTTTTATATATATATATATATATATTATTTTCTATTTGAATATGTTACTTTTCCTTTTATATTGTTTATAAATAAATGGGAAATATCCCACCGCTGATACCAGTTTGTTAGGGATGAATTTGCTTTATTTATTAATTATAAATCTTTATTAAAAACAAATTCAAATTTGACTGTATTAAAAATAAATTTTAAATAAATTTTAAACTGGGGCTATTAGGAACACCGGGGCTATTAGGAACAAAATTCTGTTTTCGGGTAGAGTTGATGCTATCGGCGCCGTTTATCGATAAATTGTGTTACTTGCTTTTGAAAAATTGTTGCTGTAGTAACTGGCAACACTTTTCAATGCAATAATTGTGATTATTAAATATTTTGTGAACAATAGTAGCTTGTAAGTGACTTAATGTGTTTTAGTGAAGTTTCAAACGTGGAAAACATTTTATTGCTGATGTAAGTTGTTTCATTTTTAACATCTCAAAGTGATTGTTTTTTATTAATGGGATTTCTTATGGTAAACTTTATTCAGTTCACTAAGTAATAAATACGTTTATTTTGTATTTACAGTAAGATTTTAGAAACAAAAACCAAAATTCACAAACGGCGGGTATATAAGGGACATAATTATTTATTCCGAATTGTTAAAGTGTGTTGTCAAAACGTAAGATTTTCGTAATTTCTTTTGTTTTTTATCACCTAATTTAGTTTTTAGTGTTCAAAGATGGTTCGAAATTGTAAAAGAGTGTTGGTACCGACAAATCGCAAAAAACGACTAATGATTCCATTATCGACCTCTACTATGATACCAGCAACGTTTAAAACACACATTCGCTCTTTTAGTTTTGTTTTTACATTTGTTTTATATTCTGTGTTTGCTTTCGAGCAATAAAAAATAACTTCTTTGATTTAAAACACGTTTTCTAATGGTTTTTACCGCCTTGTTCCTAATAGCCCCATTTTATAATTTCGAAAAAAGCGTCTTTTTCTTTTTTTGTTTAAAATTCCAGCTTTGATCAAGGCAATTATTTAACCCTTCAATGCGCTCGCCAAGATCAAGAAAAGAAACAAATAATTAAGGCAATATTTCAATACACAAAAAAGTTGCAAGACTTTAAAGTTAAAATCTGTTCCTTATAGCCCCAGTTTATGGTAACAGAAAATAATTAAAAACTCAAAATAAATCAAATATTAGGTAAAAGTTGTATGCTCTTTCGTAAAAAAACAAGTTCATTTATTTTAAAGGGTGGTGGATATTTTCCAAATATCACTATTAATTCAGTGATTTCGAATAGACAGTATTTATTTTAAAATAGAAAAGAAAATATATTCAATAAAACACCAACATAATACGTTAATAGAATAATATAATATTTATTATAATCCTAAATTTATTCCAATAGTATAACAATATTTATTAAACTTTACAACTGCTTTTATTGTAAAATGATCTTAGTGTTTATTATATTTGACATTTAAATCATTTAATTATGCCAAAAATTAATACGAAATTATGTAATGCTTAAACAAAAAAAAACTATAACAATTTCTATGCAAAATATTAACTTTGTATTTGTTACAAGATATGTGTTTAAGAATAAATGTTTTGTTGTGTATGTAGACAATACTTAATCGACTTACCAATAAAAATAACATTTTACATATTGTTATTACCCTTAGACTTCTGTGATTTTCTCAAATAATCCAAGTTATGTCACTTGAAAAATGACACTATTCTCATCAAAAATTACTTATCGCT
Source organism: Leptopilina syphax (assembly GCA_032872505.1). Classification (NCBI taxonomy): domain Eukaryota; kingdom Metazoa; phylum Arthropoda; class Insecta; order Hymenoptera; family Figitidae; genus Leptopilina; species Leptopilina syphax. The sequence continues at coordinate 12,872,913 of CM065472.1, forward strand.
TCTTTTCTCTTATTTATCATAAAGAATCTTATTTGATTTGTTTCAACAATAATAAATTAATAATTTCAAATCAAATTACAATATTCAAACTACAGGGTCACTGCATTTAAATATTTGGTTGATGATATTATTTAATCAATCGTTTTTAAATGCGTTAGACGGAGGTTGATATTTCTAATATCAATGAGACTTTAATTGATTTAATTTATTTTATTCAATTCAAACTATTTCTTTAATATTGTATTATTACTCAATTCACTTTCTTTCACAAAACTTCAATTCAATATTTAAATCAACTTTTTTTTATAAATATATCACTTCACAATTTACTTTGTATAAATTCACTTTAATTATTAAATTCACTGATCAACCCTTCTTTTGGGGATAAAATATAAACCTCCGACTTTGCGGGAAATACAAAATATAAACTCTACCGATTTTCGGTAGAAACAATATATTACGCAGCCTTACTGCGGGAGGAACAATTTCAGACTCAATCGTTAAATCGATCGAAGTTGTGGATCACACCCTGAAATTTCATTAAAATGTTAATAGTGGGGAGATTGTTGCACACAGTTCATTAAACTTCTTTGTTGCCTGTCAAGCTTTTCGCAAGCTTGCAAGTTCCTAAAGTTGGCTAGTCCTTTTTTTTAAATTTAAAACAATACATTTAGAGTCTTCCACTGGAAAATAACTGTTTTGAAATATGGGTGTTGTCCATACTTCTTAACGATTCTTAATTTTAATGAAACAAAATGTCATTTAATATTGTTGGTACAAAAGAAAATATATCCAAATTACTATTTAGGTAAAATTAAGAATAACAAATAGTAAATTTGTTACTTTCCAATGATATGATAGTCATACGTAACAGAGAGGAATATAGGGAGTATATGTACACCAATTACGAAGAATCGTATATGAACTGGAATGAACCATTTTTTTAAAATGATTATTTCGAAGTAAAGAAATTTGTAGACAATAGACCTGAATTTAAATAAATACATGATTATGATTTTATAATACCACCAATTCGTTTTAAGGATTCGCTCACAAAACCAAAACTTTTTAGAGGACGAAAAACAATTGGATTATAATGTCTCACCCTTCGGAAATAAACCACAACTTAAAACAGAAAGCGAAAAATCAAGCGAGAAAGAAGAAAATATCACTATTAATAACATAAACAATACAAAAAATCTGAAAGAAAGAAGGACTCAAAAGCAATTTAACAGCAAGAATGAAGAAAAAAGAAAAATAGAAGAATTTAGGGGTGTTACAATAAATCAATAAAGCCTCCAATAGAAACATCACATAAAAACAAAAATCCTACAAGGAACATGATCATCTTTTCTGTCTAGAGTGTGAATCAACAGATATTAGAAAAGGTCCAAACTTTAAACAGAAAATGTGACAACTTTGTATCAATAATTCAAGATAAATGTGAAAGTAGTTAATAAAAGAAAATGGGTTCATAAAATCCAAAAAGAAAGATCAAATGAAAACAAATTACAATTACATTTACAATTTTTAAAACAAGAATTAAATGCGTTTTATTTTAGGGAAAATAAAAAATTACAAGACAAAACATGGAGGGAACTAGAAACAAGAGTTAAATCAGAGAGGTTAGGAATAGGTTAGATATAGGTAAACTCATGCAGGGGGAGTCAGAATGTAAGTTTAAGCATGACATATCTTTAACAATCTGTTTGGGTAAAATAATAAATTTACTATTTAAATAAAACCTCATAAACTAATTGTAATATAATCATGAATTTTTAAGGATTATAATTCTTTTCTTATTCTGTTAAAAATTATTTTATACTCTATTTTATTCCTGTCTAAAGTAGACAAAGTAAAGTTAAAATTGAGGACATTAAATGACAACTAATACAATAATACTTTTTTCAACGAAGCAAATTGTTAACCTAAATCAGATTCTTTGTCTCAATAACCTACATAATGCAATAATTAATTGATAATTGACATATATTATGTCTTGCTTTTCGAATAATTTTCCATGCGAGATTTACTCAATACTTCCACAGATATGTATTTCTCAATATTAGGAGTGAAACATCCAAGTTATTAAATTTGTATGTTGTCACTGTCTAATTCTGCAAGGAGGTAAAAATCCATTTACCAACCACCAAAGTTAATAAACTATATTGAGGATTTTCCCACCAAATTGTCATTCTATAAAAACAATTGACAAGGAGAAATCAGGGCAGTCGCCCGCGTAAACTTGGCGAAACTAAGTAAGGCAGTTAGCCGTTTTTTAAGTGTTACAAGTGATTTTGGTCTCGAGTGAAGGCTCAAGGACAAAGTTCCTTTTATTAAAGTTTTTTCAACTCATGAGTTTTGAGTAATTTTCTACATCGGCAAATAATTTGAGAATTAAGTGAAATACATTAAAAGTTGATTGAGATATTTACGAGAAGAGATTTAAACTGACAAAACAGCACAAACTAGAGAATTGTAAGTTTACATTACACAACACAAATCAATTGAGAAGATGCAAAACCAAGAAAACCAATCGAATGATTTAAACTGGGAGCAGGTTCGTTGGAACAGCGCGTCAACGAACTCGAACCAAAATCCGCGTCAAACAGAAGTAAGATTGCGAGATCAGTGACTATTTTCAAAGTAAATGAGGAAGTATCGGAATGCCCGACAATAAAAGTAGGAGGAGATTAGATTTTCTAAAACAAAGCGAAATTTTTTGTAGACTCCGGTGCAGAAATCAATTTAATTAAAAGTACAGCGTTAAAAGGAAACGTACCTGTAAACATCACTGACATCACTTTTTTCACGGGAGTGTCTTCAATTACTAAAGTATTTACATTAGGTACGATAGACATCAATATAAATGGAGTAAAACATCCTTTTAATGTTGTATAGTCCACTTTTCCAATAAATGTGGATGGAATATTAGGAAGACCATATTTAAGAGAGGAACGAGCAAGCATTTCTTTTTTTACAATTCTAAGATAACTTAATCCAAACATGTAGAACCAATCCCTTTTATAGACACAGATTCTTGTAGGAAAAAATAAAATTGAAGAAGGAAGTTAAACCGGTACCGCGAATCTTCAGAATAAAGGTATGAAGCAGACAAGTTATAGATATTCCGGTTATAAACAGCAATCTAAAAGAAAGATATCTACCTTTTACTAACTCCATTAGTAAAACATTATATACCATTAAGCGATGAAAAACCTGTCAAGTGTAAACAATATCGACAGTCACCCGAATGTGAACAAGCAGGGTCAACACTGGTAACGAAAATGTACAAGGACGATTTGCTAGTAGATTCCAATTCTTGTTATAATTCACCGGTATTAATAGTCCTAAAGAAGGCTGACGCACGTAGAAATAAAAAATGGCGTTTGGTATTAGATTTTCGTGGCCTAAATGAAAAAATGCAAGGAGACAGCTATCCAATGCCCCTGATTAGTTCTATACTAGAACGTTTAGGAGAAGCGAAATACTTCTCGGTGTTTAATTTAGCAATGGGGTACCATCAGATAGTCACGGCAGAAGAAGACCAACACAAAACAGCTTTCTCCTACAGCAAAGGACATTACCAGTTCAAAAGAATGACAATGGGAATAAAAAATGCTGCGCCGACATTTCAAAGATTAATGGACAATGTATTATCAGGATTACAAGAAGCAGAACTTTTCGTATATCTAGACGATATCATAGTGTTTTCAGCTACTCTAGAAGAACATGATAAAACAATAAACAGACTTCTAGAAAGACTTAGGGAAGCAAAATTAGCGCTACAACTAGAGAAATGCGACTTTCTAAGAAAATAAGTAGCCTATCTAGGACATGTAGTAGGAAAAGAAGGAATTAAAACAGATCCCACGAAGTTAGCAGCCATAAAAGATTTTCCGACACCTAAGAAGGCAAAATCAATCAAAGAATTTTTAATCATAACAGGCTATTACAAAAAATTCATAGCCAACTATGCAAAAATTGCCATACCCTTATACGTTCTATTAAAAAAGGATTAAATTTTCAAATTGGGCAAAGAAGAAAAGAAAAGTTTGCGAAGACTGAAGAGAGCTCTGTGTAGGAACCCTATTCTACAACATCCAGATTTTTTAAAAATTTTCAAATTGACTACAGACTCTTCAGATCATGCAGTAAGTGCGGTAATTACACAGTAAACAAATGGTATGGATCTACCGATAGCCTATTTCTCAAAAACGTTAGTAGCAGCAGAAAACAACTACGATCACACCGATAAAGAATGCCTAGCAGTAATCCACGCTCTTGAAAATATTCGACCTTTTTTGTATGGTAGAAAATTTATTTTATCCAAACCAGGAAAAATCAATAGATGGTTAAAAGATTTATCAGAAAACCGTAATTCTAAAGATAAACCAACTAAGAAAGAAGGAACAGAAACGTCAACTGAAAATAGCGAGAGTGAGAACACAGATAGTGAAACTAACCAAAAAAATTTCTGTGAAGATCACAGAAAAGAGATTATTTTCAATTAGCAGTGGAGCAACAAGCACCAAACTACGAGCTAACTAAGCACTAAATAAACTAATGGATAAAAAGAAAGAAAAACAGTTGAAGGAAAAGAAGAAGAAAAAGCAAAGATAACAGAGATAACAAAGATAACACAGAATCCGGTTATAAGAGATGACACAAGTGACATTTCACATGGAGAAGACTCCACGACCAGCAAAGATTCTAGTAAAGATGAATCAGTTTTCGAGCCAGAAGACATCCCCATTTTGAAAAAGACTATAGTGTTCTACCGTCCCTAAGTGAACCAATACTAGAATCATACACTCAATAATCCAGCGACGACAATTTTATTACGAACTCTGTTATACCAGAGGAAGAAGAGATAGCAGTCTACATGAGTCCTACTGTAGAAAGCTTAGAAGATGAAGACGAAGAAGTTATTACAATAAGCCAAGCAACGAATGCAAACCAGATTAGCAAACCAGATAAACAAATGATAAATAGTAAAAAAGACTCTATTAAAAGATTTGATTCATCGCTGGCAAATTCAACGGAAGTCAACAAAGGAAATAGATAAAGATCAAAATCTCGCCAAGAACAAAAAACAGTAACATTTGACAACATTTGACAACAATATTGGAACAAAGAAAAACAAAAATGGTCCCTAGACAACTGGTCAAAAAAGAACCAATAAGCACAAATAAAATTGAACTGCGACCACAAACAAAATTAGGATTGGGAATTAATATGCCTTTCATAGATGACGAAACATTCTGGAGAAAGCAACGAATTATAAAAAAACAAGAACTAATGATGAGAAGATTAGAATAAATCAACTACGACAGAAACGCAATAACAAGCGTGAAGGATAACTATGTACATTTCTTAACCCGAGGTGCAGAACCAGCCAGCCAAATAATCAAATTAATTGCAGTTATAGGAGGTATAGATCTGTTGGAACTAAAAAATAAAAAAACCAAGGGTAGGTCAAGTACTATTCACCCCACGTGGAAAATACAATGTTATTTCAGTAATAATATCCAACAATTACGATGACGACATCAATTTAGAAAATTTAAAAAATATTTTTGAGAATCTAAAGTACATTCTTTTTAAAAACAACATTGGGCATTTTCGAATATCGAGATACGGAGAATTACTAGACAAACTAGGAGAGGACTAAATAGCTTTACTAGTAAAAGTATTTTTCTTTACCAATATTAAAATCAGCCTATGTTATGGAAATATTACGATTCCTCCGAAAGAAGACAGAAAAAGATAATCTCGGAATACCACGATAGTTTAATAGCCGGACATAAAGGTGTAAACAAAACCTATCGAAGAATTAGAGAAAATTTCACCTGGCCAGGTCTACATTGAGATATCACAGAATATATTAGGAAATGCAGAAGCTGCGCACAAAGAAAAATCACAAAAACAAAAAATAGAGAACCGACGATAATTACCGATACCCCATTAGAGGTTTTTGATAGACTATCACTAGACACTGTTTGAAAACTACCGACTACAAAAAACGGTAACTGTCACGTTTTTACAATGCAGGATCAGTTAAGCAAATATTGCATATTTGTACCAATCCCTGACATCAGCGCAACTACAATAGCACACGCAATAGCCACAAACTTATTTTCGGCTTACGCAAAAAACAATTTTAACGGTTAAAGGAAGGATGTTTGCTAGTAATTTGTTACGGAGAGTATTAAAATTGTTTAAAGTTACTCAAGTAACGACAACGGCATATAGACCACAAACTAACGGAGCTCTTGAAAGAAGTCATGCAGTATTGGCAGAGTTTATCAGACTCGGGGTTTTTGGGGTCGCTGATTACGAATCCGATATTCGTTTTTAAAAATTTAAAATGGCGGAACCAAGATGGCAGATGTAAAAATTAAGAATTGCTTGGATTCTCTTGAAAATTGTTACTCCAGGGTTTTTAGGGTCGTTGATTACGAATCCGCCATTTTAAATTTTTGAAAACTAATATCGGATTCGTAATCAGTGACCTAAAATATAAGCAATAATAAAAGCAATTGATATTTCAAAATCAATAGGATATCGAAAAATCAGAATACATACAGACTGTTTAGACTAATAATTTTTTATTTAGTACCTTTCCATCGAGATTAATCGTTGGAAAGATTATTTCGTATGGTTTATAAAAAGGGTTTAAATGATCAATTAATAATGATTTAGAAAAATTAATCAAACTTTTTAATAATGTGAATTTTCAAATACAGTCGACTCTCGAAAATTCGAAGTTGAAGAAGCTGAGAAAAAACTTCGACTCACCAAGAGTTTCGAATTATTGAGAAGTTCAAATTAAGAGACTTTAGATTCAAACGGTTATAAACCAGAATTATATTTTTGTTTAAAAATAAATCGAGCTTTTGAGATGGCTCATAATTCTTATTTAAGGAGGCACTAAGCTGACAAGGTCTGAAAGGCCTTGTTTAGATGTTCAAGAAAGATATATTGTAGGAACGATACATAAGTACTTACGGCTACCGACGGCGATGATAATACATATCAGTTGTCGTCGGGCAAAGATAATAGTTGTTTAGTACACCCAGCACTGACCCTTGATTGCTCAAAGGTCTGTATTCGTAGTTTTCGTCGAATTAGAAAATAGACAAAGTGTTCTATTTTTGTTTTTATTAGAGAACACAATTATTTTTGTTGCTGTTGTTCTTTCTTTGTTAAAAGTTTTATTTTGTGGGGCCGTTGTGCTTGGACGGCGCAGGTGTCACACACACGGGCTGGCCGGTTTGAGAAAACAAATCAGTTCAATTAAGATTTTTTTTATTTTAATTTTAACCAATTTTCAAAACACAATCCTCACGGGACTCCGTCGGTTAAGAGATTTAATTCTGTTTATCGTCTGCCTTTCGCGTATTACTTAAAGTTGCACGCGGGGGTCCGACGCGCAGACGAGCTTAGTCGCGGCGTTCTTGATTTCCACAACAATTTCCAAACTAGAGCTAGAAAGGTGTTGTTTGAAGGAATCAAGAAGTTGTACTGCCCTGATTTTAAGATTTCGACTAGCCTCTAGTCCTTGCTTCGTACCAGGGTGGGATAATTTTAGTGATAAGAGGTGTTAAAGTCGGGAGTAGGGAAAGATTCGCGGCCCATTGGACATTGCATTTCTGCTGATCTTTTTGATTTTCACGGCAGCTCCGTGAGAACGGAAACCAATAAATTTGATCCTTTTTTGGAAATAATAATATTCAACAAATATTTAATAACCATTATTAATAAGTTATAATTGTGTTGTCATAAATAACACAATTACAACTCACTTTGTTATGATGGTAAATGTTTTTAAAAGAAGAGTAAATATCTCTTATTTTATTTGAATATACTAGAACAAAAAGAGCGCGCGTTGCGCGCCCACTTCTGGTCCTTTCTAACAACAAAAACCTTAATATAACCTTAAATTAAATCTCAATTAAAAAAAACATATGTTTATATTTTAAAAATTATTTCTCTGTTAATAAGATTGTTTAAAATTATTTTAATTTTTTAAATGTAAGTTTGACAAATTGAATTTTCTAAAAAAATTACACGTTAATGCCTATGAAAAATTCTTATTCTGGAGAAAATCACCTTTAAAATAAGCATAACATCATTAAAAAGTATGCAGTATTTTAGAAATTATTAACATTTTTGTAAAACATTGAAAATTATCATTTTTAAAAATCTTTTAAAATCTTTTAAAACTTAAAAGATACAAAAATTTTAATTTCCGTACATGATACGTTTTAAAATGTTTTTCATTCTCCTGAAAATGGGTATGGTCTCTAAATTTTAACTGGTAGTGTATATTATATTTTTATTAGAGTTTTTCTTATATTTAATATTGAAATAATATTTATATATATGGGGCATTCTTTCTAAATCTGGCCACCCCCCTGCATACTTTATTTTTGAAGAAAAAATGTTGTATATATAAACAAAATTTGCGTAAGAAAGTCAAGTTTTTGATGCCGTCTGGCGAATTTTATTTCCATTTAGGGGTTGGGCAGTATGTCCAAAAAATCGTCCAAACTACCCTAAAAATATGTCTAATTGAGTGAATAACAAAAAAAATAAAGTAATCTTTCTTGTAACAGAGAAAAACATTTTATTTATGTAGTTTTAACACTGTACTCTCAAAATAATAAAAACCACCCCTAAAAATCACCCCTAACAATCACCCCCTAAACATAGGTTTAAAAAAGTTCCAATTTTTCTTTAAAAAATCAGTTAAAAAAATAACATTTATGAGGCTCGTAATTTAATCAGAATATATTTTAATCAAATTTACCCCCATAAAAATAATTACCGATGAACAAAAATCATCCCCTGTACATTATTTGGACAATTTGGTAATTATTCTCATGAACATAAACATAACATTTCTTTTAAAGATTGTATAAGTCATGGAATTTTCTCACAATATATATTACCTATGTTTAAACTAAAACTAATATTAATAAAAATAATCCCTAAAATTCATCCCCTAATCATAATTTTCACAAATTTCCAATTATTCTTAAATAAATTGTGTACAAAAAATTTAAATACGGTTTATGAGGTCTAAAATATTTGTTCTGAATATGTTTCAATTAAATTCACACCATTAAAAATAATGACTAATGAACAAAAATCATCCCCTGTACATTAGTTGCGCAATTTGGTAATAATTCTTTTGAACATAGAAATGACATTTTTTTATACATTCTATAAGTTATGGAATTTTCTCACAATATATTATGTTTGAACTAAAACTAATATTAATAAAACCAACTCCTAAAAATCATCCCCTAATCATAATTTTTACAAATTTCCAATTATTCTTAAATAAATTGTGTACAAAAAATTTAAATACGGTTTCTGAGGTGTAGAATATTTGTTCTGAATATATTTCAATTAAATTCACACTAATAAAAATAATGACCAATGAACTAAAATTATCCCTTGTACATTGTTGCGCAATTTTGTAATAATTCTCATTAACATAGACATAGACATAGACATAGACACAGATAGGTTTTAAGCAGTAGATAAGTTAAAGTATTCATAAACAAGTAATTTAGTTAATAAAATATCAGTGTTTATTGAACAAAAGCTTTAAAACAGTTATAAAGTTAAAAAAAAAATTTCAAAAAAAAAAATTTTTGGTTTATTTTACGTGAACGGTCTTGTTTTTTGACAAAGTCTTGTTTTAATAAAATTAATATAATTTTAGAAATACTTTACACGTGTTTATGTTCTTTGGATAAAGCTGAAATATGCATTCAGTTTATTTTAATACAATTAATGTTTTTAAAGATAGTATTTAACATTAAAATTTACAAGGAAATATGTAAATAAAAAAGACGAACAAGACAGAACTTTATGTAGAAACCTAACTTCTATGCTTTGCCATTTCTGGTTAAAAAAATATCTAGCTAAAACAAAAATTGTGCCTTTTTTAAAACATTTACAATATAAAAATTTTTTTAATTTCTCATTTTAACTCATAATAGAGTAGAGTGGGGCGAAACTACAAATTTTGCACTTTAAGGATTATAACTTGAAAACTAAAGCTAATAAGGAGCCAATTTAAAAAGGGTTTGAAAGATTGTTTCCTTGGCTACATTTTACTCCATATACTCAACTCTTTATCTCTCTTAGTTTTCGAGATACGGCCGTTTTACGCGACCTCTGCAATTGGTGAAACCACCAATTGCACTTTTTCCAATGAAAAAATTAAAAATTAATTAATAACAATCGAAATACAACAAAAAACCACACATAACTGGGTACATAACTCACTTCATAGTTCATATACTGAATTACATAAAATAAGTTATATACCCATCTCTAAATCACTTTTTCTAATAAAATAAACAAAATCTGAGGTATTTATTATTTAATATATATACACATAATTTGACATAAATTTCACTATCAATAATATTCCTCCACTGGCACCTAGTGAATAATGATTCGATTTCCTCAAAGGCGTTGGACATAATAATTTTTAAAGTGGTGTTGGTGGTTTCGCCCCACCAACATTTTTTTCGAAAAAATATAATAACTTTCAAAACACTTAAACAAATTTCAAAAAAACTACATGTTACATCCCAGATACATTTTTAATTTTGATTATAAAGGCATATCTGTAATGTAACTTCACTATCTTAATTTCAACACATAAAACTCAAAGTAAAAAAAAACGTAAAAATACAATAAATGAGATAGAAGTTATAACTGAAATCTTATACTTTGTCCTACATATTAGAATAATGATCAAAAAAACAAAACCAGAGATAGAAATTAACAAAAATAAAGAACAATGCGTTGAATCAAAAAGTGATTCACGTAAGCTCGAGCGCGCCGGCTATGACCTCTTTCCCGCAACCCGAGTTCTAGGAAAAATCGCTTGTAACTCGAGCATCATATTTTCCATATATGAGGTAAAATATTGGCTAGTTGCCAATGAGACGCATTCTTTCTTCGAATCTTAATTATAAATAGAACTATAATGAATAAGTATTATTCTAAAGAATTGACACCTTTTACCCCCATAATTATCTACAAACTCTCCCACTTTTTTTTATAGTATATAAGGCAAAGCTTTTTAACACAAATTGTCAAAAGTTCCGGTGCGGTTTATAAGACCAATAGTCATTGTAGAGCGACCCTTCAGTTTTTTCATTAAATTTTGTATTCTTTCTCTAATCGGCAACTGCAGTTCGAGTTGTACTCGGTTTTTGTGCAAGTCAATTTTGTTTTTCACTTAGAAACAAGTTTCTTTCCGTAAAAGGTGCAAGAAAAGCAATTTGACACTTAGAATCAATTATTTAAATGAATTAACTGTCGTATTTTGCGTGTCAAGTTTCATTAATTGTAGTTTTTCACCAATTCTTTCTCTAATTGGCAATTGCAGACCGAATTGTACTCAATTATTGTGCAAGTTGCTTTTCTCACACTTAGAAACAAGTTTCTTTCCTTAAATAGGTGCAAGTGACGATAAGTAACACTTAGAAACGGTATTTAACTCTTGAAACAAACGCAAAAACATTAATAAGTTGTGAAAGTTACATAAGTGTAACATAACGAACTTCTCAGTTTCATTCAATTGAAACAACATCTTGAAAACCAAACTTATATCGACCAGCGCTTTAATTTTGAATCTACGACTAATCTGTAAACCAAAAGTAAGTAACAATTGTATAACTATTGTAATCATACTATTTAATATTTGAATAAATTATAAAAAGGGAATAATTATTGTTGTTGTAACTCAAAACCCGTAGTTTTGACAAGTACAAACGATCCTACTTAAAAATAAAGGTCAAGCTTTACCAACTTGACCATAATCAGCCTACCATTCCTCCAAAATTCTTTAACCTAACCTATCAAACTCGCCTTCTGCTCGGGATGTAACAGCTGATTTGGTGGCAGCGGTGGGATTCGTCACTTTTGTTAGACAATTATAATATTTCCTATTAAAAAGTATTAAATTCAAAATTTCAAATAATTTAGGAGTGTTAATTAATTCAAATTATTCTTTCTTTAACCGGCAATTGCAGCTTGAATTGTACTCGGTTATTGTGCAAGTTGTTAAGTTTTAACACTTAGGATTGTTGATTTCTGCTCGCGGATCGGAGTTATACGAAACACTATTCTTTCCTTCCACTAGGTGCAAGTTAAACACTTACAACACTTAGAATAAAGAAAAATTTAACTGACGCTCTAACAACATTCTTTTCAAGTAAATTACTAATTACACAAAACACATTATACAACATAAAATTAAAGTAATAAAAGAACAAGTTGTATAAAATCGTTCTTACGCCTTTTGGCGAATTTCGATTTTACTAATAGCATTTTACGCTGATCGGCGAATTTGTTATTAGGGCAACTAACTTTATTAAAACACAAGTTCTTGATTTTATCATTTTACGCTGATCGGCGAATTTGTTAAAATAAAGAGATTTTCTAAATTTTGTTAAGTTTGAGGCTTATTTTAGAGTTATTTTTACGCCGATCGGCGAATTTTAACTTTAAAAAACTCTTTACTTTTAAAGAAGTAGAGGCTTTTTCCTAAAAAAAATTCCATAATCAAACATACTACTTTAACAATAATTTAAATTTTCTTATAATCAAAGACAAAATGTCTTTAATTGCAGTTTGAGATCATGCAAAATAATAACGATAAACCAAGGAATAGAGGAGGAAAAAGAAATCAGAAACGCTTTCAACAAAAACAAGTAGAATATACTGATAATTTATTAGAAGTACGAGAATTAAATTCAATTCAAGAATTTTCAAAATTTTTCGAAAAATTATTAACTAATATGGAGCAAATTTTAAATAAAAATAAAGAATTGTAACAAAAATATTGTAATTTTGCTAAGACAATTAATCTTGCACACAGCCAACCAAATTTTAATAAAAATATAAATTTAAAAAATTAAATGAGTAGTTATTTTTCAAATCTAAGTTATAATCAACATAATTACCCTTACGTTGAATTGATTTCGGGTTATTTCAATTTACATAGAGGTAACTTTTTAATAGATCACACCTTATCAATAAATTTAATTCAACAATCAGCAATAGCATCATTCGTATACATAGAACGTAATAGTTCAACTATATCTCGACAAGGTGCGATTCATACTATTGGAAATACAATAATAGAATTTAGTGATTTCTCTTTGAGATCTGAAGTTGACGCTTATTCTCATAGTAATACAGAAATTATCGGTATATTAGGAGCACCATTTCTGGATCAAATTTTTGAAACTAGATATTTTGAAAGAATAGCAGTCATTTACGAAAGAGAAATCTGGAGACGTGAATTATCAATTCAAAGACGATTAAGAAGTCGAGTAGCTAATTTCTTTCGAAATACTTTATTTAGAAGATTCTTCTAATACTCATAGAAATTTCTCATGAGTGAGCATATTAATAACATTTCATTCAATTTAGAGATTTATCCGAAAATTCACATATCTTCTAAAAATTTAATAGAGAATAGAGGACTCTTTTTAATCAATCCTGCTTTGGATATTAATTTAATAAACGAAAACAAACTCACTCAAGATACTGAAATCAAAAGAATTGAAAAATACACAATAAATTTCGGGTCATTCGTTACATCCGGAACAACAAAAATAATAATTGCTAATAAAGCAATAAAATTTAAAACTTTTGTTAATCAAAATCAACCTGAATTAACAGGTATATTAGGATCTCCCTTTCTTAAAACAGATCCTAGTAAATTTACATTCTAATCGACTACATACTATATGTATTGTATAATATTATTTACAACACTTTTTATTGTAACATTTTCAATAATTTTGTGGCTAAGAATTTGGTACATAAATCAAAAAATTAAATTCAATAATTCATCAAATATTTTGATTTAAATAAATCTCAAGAATATCAAAAAAAAAAAAATATATATATAAAGCAAATCTCACACCTATACGAGAATAATACTCCCGGTAAAATTTAATTAATGAACTCATATTTTCAGTTCTTACTAAAGTATAGCAAATTATATCCACTATTATCATTAAATTCTTCATTCTTTACAAATAACGAAGGCCTATTCATATTAGATCCCTCGTTACCTATTAATATCATTAAAGAAGACAGACTTAATCCATTTTTAGGAATAGATCGTATAATAAAATACTTCTTGAGAGACGGTACTTTACGAACGCACGGAGAAACAAAAGTTTGTATTAATTATACAGTAGTAGAATTTCAAACAATAAATTGTGACGACAATTCAGATATTATTGGAGTTCTAGGGCTTCCTTTTTCATTTGATATTATTAACGAAATAATTTAAACTAACACCAAAATGCCTCGTAGAAAGCACCAAAAAGATTACGTAGACGATAATAATGATGAAACCACAGGACCAAGTGGCTCAACCTTCACAACCTCCATTAATAGATCCCTTCATGATACTATGGTAAATTCTATGGCTGAATGTTTTGCGTTACAATAGGGTATAATGAATATTCCTTTTTATGACGGCCATAATATGCCAGTCAAAGATTTTATTGAAGATATTATAAATGCTGAATCTACTATTCCAAAACATTGTGAAGATCAGTATTTGAAATCTGTTCTTGCAAAATTAAAAGGTGCTGCTAGAAGTAGTACTCATGGTAAGTTTTTTGGAACCATTCAACAATTAATAGATCATTTAAAACAAAGATTTTCTACTCATAAATCATACGCATGGTATTTACAAGAAATATCCACAATTCGTATGAATCGAAGCGAAAATGTTAGTGAATTTTATGACAGGTTATCTCAGTTATTATCAGGAGCAAATGCAACACTTGCTAGTTCCTATGGAGCAATTAATGCTCTAACCCAAATGAAACCCCTAAATCATTGTGCTTTAGAAGCCTTTATAAAAGGACTCCCAGATACTATGGCAACTATAATAGAAGCGCGAAACCCTAAAACACTTGATGATGCGTTTGATATTGCTCTAGATTTCGAACAACGTCATGGTTATCACAAACCTGACTACAATGCTTATCATTATTCCCGACATCAACCACAAGATTATAGATATCGAGAAAGAAGTCCCAGCAATAGAGTGCAATTTTCATATCCTCATGAACAAACGAGATATCAATCTCAATCATCTGCTCCTACTGGAATACTAAGAAATCCATATCCACCTTATATGCCTAATAATAATTTTTCTCAACAATATCCTAACTACCCTAACTTCAATTTTCCTAATGCTTATATGCCATATAATTCTTATCCTTTTTATCCTTATCCTCCTCCACAAGAACCATATTTTGGTAAACCTCAAGATGGAAATAGAACACCACCTCGTTCTCAATCTCCTCACTCTTTTGAAAAGAGTAATTTAAACTTAAACACGACTCGACGGACAGACGCGACGACGAGCGAAGATTTCAAAGAGCGTCCAGCCAACGCGAGAATTCTGTCGTTACAAAACACATCTTCCATGCAAGAAACTCCAGAGAATCTCCATTAATAATTATCAAATCCTCAAGCTTTCAAAATTTATCAGCGACCTTATTGATAGATACAGGTGCTGATATAAACATCATAAAGGAAAACGTAATATTACCAGAGTTATCAATAAATCAAGACGAAGCTATACATATAGCCGGAATTGTCCCTATTAAAATTCTAACATTAGGAACAGTTCAATTAGACATCAATTCAAAACTAATAACTTTTCAAGTAGTATCTACAAGTTTCCCTATAGAATCGGATAGTATACTAGGTCGTGAATATTTACGTGAAGAAAAAGTTGAAATTTCATTTTGGCATAATACTATAGTTACACATTCAGATCCTGTAAAACCTATATTTTTCGCGGATAAAGAATCAACAGAAGCTAGAGATGCATTAACTGAAAACAAAGCTAATAAAAGGAAAAACGTAACTATCAAAGCCAGAACAAGACAAGTAATACCCATTGATATTTTAAACACAGAATTAAAGGAAGGATATCTACCATTAATAAAAACAGCTGAAGGATTACTAGTAGGTGAAGGAGTAGTAACAAACGACAATGGTGTTTGTCATATCTATGCCATAAATATGACATCTGAGGATGCAGAAATTGAAATACCACCCCAAGAATTAATTCCTTTCGAATTCTATAAATTACCAGGTGAAGATTTAGATAACTATTCAACAGAAGAAGAATACATACCACCAACAGATAGAGTTTCAGCTATATTAGAATGTTTGCGACTTGATCATTTGAATGAAGACGAAAAAGAACATGTAAAGCAATTAGTAAGAGAATTTCCAGACAGTTTTCATCTGGCAGGAGAACAATTAACACCAACACATTTGGTACAACATAAAATTCTTACAAATGACGAAATACCAATTCATACTAAACAATACAGATTTTCACCAACCCAAAAAGAAGAAATTGATAAAGTTGTTGATAGAATGAAGTCAGAAGGAGCTATAGGTCCTTCTAATTCACCATACAACTCACCACTACTCATAATTCCAAAGAAAATCGATGGAACTGGTAAGAAAAAGTGGCGAATAGTAATCGACTTCAGGGCATTAAACGAGAAGACAATTGGTGATTGCTATCCATTACCGAATATAATTAGTATACTTGACACCCTCGGAGGAGCTCAATATTTTTCTGTATTCGATTTAGCAAGTGGATTTCATCAAATTGAATTAGATCCTCTTGATAGATCAAAAACAGCATTTTCCACTATACATGGACACTACGAATACATAAGAATGCCCATGGGATTAAAAAATTCACCATCAACATTTCAAAGATTAATGGACCAAGTTTTAACAGGACTTCAAGGAGTTGAACTATTCGTATACTTAGATGACATGGTAGTTTACGCTAACGATTTAGAAGAACACGGTAAAAAGGTAAGACGATTATTACGAAGACTAAAAAGTGCAAATCTTTCATTACAACCAGAAAAATGCGAATTTCTTTTTAAAGAAGTAGCTTATTTAGGACACATAATAAGCAGTGAAGGTGTAAAACCCAACCCAAAAACCGTAGAAGCAGTTAAAAATTTTCCTACACCTAAAACACCCAGAAATGTAAAACAATTTCTAGGATTAGCAGGATATTATCGAAGATTCATAAAAGATTTTTCAGCAAAAGCTAAACCACTATCTAATTTGTTAAAAAAGGAAGCTAAATTCGAATGGAAACAAGAGCAAGAAGAAAGTTCCGACGAAGAAGAAAACAATGCGATGAACTTAAGCAGAAAATAAATAACTAAAGACTTAGGAAATTCTATATCGCGATTCAATCAATCCCTAAAACAACATGAAGATTGGCTAATAGACTCACCTCAATCCCCTAGAGATTGGATTACACACTCAGATGGAAACGACGACGAATCTATTCATAAAGCAGCTAACGAATTAATTTCAGGAGACCATTCAGAATTCTCACAAAAATTAGATTTCTATTGGGATTATGCTAAAGGTGAATCTATGTGGCAGAAAAATCAAACAGATAATTTCAATATTGAAAACTCAATTAAAGAAACAATAGAACCAGAAAAACCAATACATCAAACACCACAGAAAAACAAAATGGACAAAAACAAACTCAAAAATGTCACTTTCAGACCCTCAACATCAGAACCTAATACACCTGTATTTTTCAAAACTCCAAAAGCTATGTCAACACCTTATCACACTTCATTGCACGAAACAGATGTTGATACAGATAATGAAGATGAAGAAACCACAGATGATAATAATGAAGATGACGAAGAGGAAAAAGAAGAAAAAGAAGACAATACAGAAAATGAAGAAGAGGAAAATGAAGAAGAATCCACGGACAACGAAACACAGGAAAATAAGTTTAATGCTATAAACAGCATTCCTCCAAATTTGCCTCCGAATTATTCAAAAATATCAGAAAAATCTTCAAACAAAAAAACGAAACACAGGAATCTTCAAACGAAACACAGGAAAATAAGTTTAATGCTATAAACAGCATTCCTCCAAATTTGCCTCCGAATTATTCAAAAATATCAGAAAAATCTTCAAACATCACAAGTGACAGAGAAAATCTTACTTATCATCGAAATAACTATGTTCATTTTCTATCTGCCGATTGTGAGTTTACAACTTCAATAAGCAGATTACTTATTGACATTGCAGTAATAGATCCTGAAGAAATAAAAAATAAAAAACCCATAAAAGGACAAATTCTTGTAACCCCAAGAGGACGATATAACATATATTCTATAATAGCAAAAGATAATTACTATGATCCATTATCAAAAGAAGACATTATTTTAGGAATGCAAAATTTAAAAATACTTCTCTCTAACGAGAAGGCAGAAGAAATAAGAATTTCTCGACATGGAGACTTCACAGACGAATTGTTAAAAGGAGAACTAAGTCAAATTATTGAATCAGTTTTCTACAATAGCAACATTAATATAACTATGTGCTATGGACAAGTATCTGTTCCTAAAAAAGAAAATAGAGAAGATATCATAAGTGAATTCCATAAAAGTAAAATAGCAGGACACAAAGGAATAGTGAAAACATATAGAAGAATTCGCGAAAAGTTTTATTGGCTACGATTAAGGGAACAAGTGACAGAATTTGTAAGAAAATGTCCCACATGTCAAACACAAAAATTAGTTAGAGCAAAAACTAGAGAACCTATGATTATAACAGATACACCCCTAGATGTTTTTGACAAAATTTCACTAGACACGGTAGGAAAACTTCCTACAACCCCAGACGGAAATTGTCATATTCTCACGATGCAAGACCATTTATCCAAATACTGTATAGCAGTTGCAATTCCAGATATTTCAGCAACTACTATTGCTCATGCTGTTGCAAAAGAATTATTTTCAGTGTATGGAGCCCCAAAGGTAATTTTAACAGATAAAGGTACTTCTTTCATTGGCAAATTAATGTCAAAATTATCCAAAATTTTCAAAGTGCAACAAGTTACAACCTCTGGTTATAGGCCCCAAACAAACGGCGCTTTAGAACGCAGTCATGCCGTTTTAGCCGACTATATAAAACAATACACTAAAGACTATGACGATTGGGACAAACTACTGCCCTTTGCAATGTTTGCCTACAATACATCCGTGCATGAAGCCACCAATTTTACCCCTTATGAGTTAGTTTTTGGAAAAACTGCTCGCTCTCCTAGTTCTTTTCCTCAGGAAATTAAATTAGAAACATATGGTTCCTATTTGACTGAACTTATCACCAAATTAATTGAAATTAGAGCACTAGCAGCTAAAAATCTAATAAATGCTAAATTAAAGTCCAAAGAAAGGTATGATAAATTTATCAAACCTTTTTGTAATGAATTAAAGTTGAATTAATAATTTAATTAATTAACAATAAAATAATTTAAAGGAATGTTACACAGTACTAGCTGAAACCTTTAAATCTGTTTGGTAGTGGATCCCCCTCCTTACTACTTATTCTTCAAGTAGTGAGGTGAGAGGCTCTACCTTTGAAATAGTGTGCTCTTCCTTTTATTTAAATTTACAAATGAAAGGTACAAAATAAACTTACACAATGTGAGTTTACCCTTAAAATAGATTCACATATATTTATTACCTCAGAAACATACAATGTTCGTTATTCTTATTTAACTTGATCTATTCTTTAAAAGTCTTATTCAATATAATCTTTTCCCATTTAACAATTAACTTTTCTCTTATTATTTTATGTGTGTATGAAAATGTGAAACGTGTCAAATGTATTTATAAAACAATTCTACTCACTTTGACTGCTACTTCTATTTCTGGCAGTAAATATTTTCCTTTCTCTGAGTGATAATATTATTCCTAATGTTGTTCTGGTTACACGTCTCCGATTTCTCGATAGTCAACACTTCACATTTGCTAGTTTCTCACTTTAATCAATTAATTTTACATTAGGGACTTTAATCTTTCTTTTCTAACCAATAAAACAAACTCAAGCGATCTATTTATTTCAGATCTCCAACTCTAATACTTATTACACACAACTTCCCTTCAGGAAAGCTTAAAACCAACTCCCCGATTTCCACTTTTCGATCTATTTCGTGCACCGAAGATCGAAAGTGGGGAAATCGTCTTCTTTTGCAACACCTGGTCGTTGACTCGTGTTTTTCGTAAAGTTTGCAGTTTATATGTGGTGTGATCCCTGTTCAATGAACTTGGTTTCACCACTCATAAATTCTTTTCATGAGTATTGCGAAAATCGCATACCACCAAGTTCATGACCTCAAAGAGTGAAACTGACAAATGAGTGAATATCGAGAAAAGGGTTCAATTTTTTATTGTTTAAATTGAATTTGGTTTACTTTTGTTTTTTAGCAGTCAAGGTTCGGCTAAATTGTTTTTTTTTGTTTTACTTATAAAAATATTAGGTTTACATGAATTTGTTCTTGTGTAGCTTGTTTTTCCCTTATTTTTGTAAATACAAAAATGTGACGAAGTCGGTTCGTCACAAATGCCCCCCTTCTAATAGGCTGACGTCCCTTGTCAGCTGCGGTCGTCGTCGTAGTATATCCTTCCGTTTACATGTGTAACCCTTTCGGGTTTTACAAAAAAATGCCTTGAACCTTGTTTACAGAGGTTTATCTTATGATGGTGTTGATTAGACTGTTTGGCTTAAAGAAGAAGGGGGGAAAAAAAAATGACTGCTGAATATCGGCGCATTTTCTACAATTGTTTTTGTGTTAAAAGTAATGTGTGTAGATTTTCATATAGCGAGACATATTATGTTTTTGTGTTGCTGAGTGAGCCGAAGGAAATTACATAGTAAGTCAAAAGTGTTTTTTTTTTGTTTTGGTATTGAATAAGATTAATAAAGTTTACAGGTAAGTTGCATAATTTTTCGCTGTGTTGTGAGTTATATGCTGACGGTGTATTTGTACCTATGATATAACTTGACTTATATTGGTATTGTACATTTAGAAGGAATATTTCTCTATTATACACAAAAAAACAAAGTCTGAAACCGTTTACATCTTAAAACCAAAATGATTGAAAAATAGCCTATTTTTAAGCTGAAAACTAGATTAAGTAAATTTTATGACTTAACATAATACTCTTAAGCTTAAAATTAGTTAAAAATGTTTCTAATGTAAACGGTTTTAGTCAAAAAGAGACTGAAAATAAGATTTATTTTTTTTACAGTTTATATATGTATATATATATGTATATATATATTTTTTTTAACATAATTGTCGACGGTTCTTGTTTGTTTGTTATTTGAAGTTCATGCTTGATTATAATAACTACGTTTTGAGTTCATCATAAAGGTCGAATTTAAAATAACAAAATTATTGTATGTCTAGTTGTCATTCATCCGAAAAGAGGAGAAAAAAAATATTTTCAAAAGAGAAGAGAGAAGGAGAAAGAAATATATATCTATATAACAACAATTTCATTGTTATTGCCCCCCTCCTAAATAAGCTGACGCCCCTTGGCAGCTTTAGTGATAATCCTTCTGTCTTCTCTTTATTATAGCGAAGATTTTGTCATTACATCTTTTGTTATGTGATCTGGTTTTGTTGACATTTTTTTTATGATTAAGTAAAGACATTTATAGCTCTAGTATATTATTTTTTGTTATTAACAGTTCCATACGAAGAATACGTGTAAATTTTGTTTTGAAAGACATGATTTGAAAAACATTGTTCCGTGGTATGTATATTTGCATGTTTTTCTATTATTTTGTTATAGATAGTTTTTTTTTTATTATTGTAACTTCTCTTTTTTTGTAAGTAATTTGATTTACTATCTTTATTTTTGAAAAGGAAAAAAAAATTTAAATGTTTACTGAAATAGTTTAACGTATGAGTAAATATTGTGTTTTTATGTTTATCTTTTTGGTATTTTTAATAATATTTGGTGAGATATGTTCTTAGTCATAGCGGAAATTTTGTATCGTTTAATCATTGTAATGTCAAGAAAGTTTTTTTTGAAAAGAAAATTGATGATAGAGAACAAACGATTTATTTTTATTTCTGTTTCGTGAAGAGTTTTTGACAAAAAAAATACTTTATATATATATTTTTTTTAAAAAAGTCTATGTAAGCATTTGTAATATGAGGAATGATGTTTTCTCTTTCTTTAGTGATATGTATTTTTCTTAACTCTTGGTTTCTCACGGTATGCTTTTTAGTTCGCATTTTTTGATACCTCTTTGGAGGTCTGTAAGTACTCTCTTTTTGCTTGTTCGTTAGTTTGTGTTTGATCGTTGTCTAATCGTCTTGTTTGATTAAAGATGTCGGTTAATGTTTTTGATTTTAATGCTTTAAAATTAGCTTTAGAATATACCCATGAAGGTGCATTTAGTTTAGAATTGTTTCTGTTGCGTAAGAGGGAGGAGTTAGTTCTTTCTCAGGGTGTGAGACATCGTTATGGTCGTCGGGGGTGAGTGTTGTTTAGTGTAATTTGTGTTGTTTAAGCGAGACATTAGGATAACGTGCATATGTATGTTATATTGGGATTTTCTGTAGTGTTTTAGTGGAGTTTCCTGTTTGGAGGGTTGCTCCAGTTCGTACTCGACCTGTTCGTTCTTGGTTGTGTACGAAAGAAATTGGAGATTTTGATGCTGCTTCTTCTTTGTGTAATATTTGGGTACAAGAGTACCGTTGGCGTTGGGAGGAACGTGTGTACGAGTGCCGAGGGTTTTGGGCTTTCGATGGATTTTCTCATCCTGCGAAGGTTGAAGTACCTGAGGATGAGCCTGTTCAGCAGATTCGGGGTTGTTTGGGTGTGAATGTTTATAAGTTGTAAGTATGTTAAATAAATATTTTTTTTTTAAATGGTGTGGTGTATGCGGTTTTTTTTTTGCGTTTTGGAGTTTTTTTTTTGGTAATTAGTGTCTCATATATATGTATTGTGACGATGTAAATAGTCACTCTCTCGTAAAACCCCGAAAATCTAAATTGTGGTGCCACCTGTCAAAATTCATTGAACCGTAGAGTTCTAAAATTATGGTAATGAGGGAAACTCAGTGCCGCCGGCTGACCCAGTGAAAGCCGTGAAAGTGGGTCGCGCGGCTAGTTAGTAGGTAGAGAAAGTGACAGGTGGCAGGGCCAGTACCGAAATCGAAGAACGTGGGGAAGAAGACGAGCCGAGAGGAGAAATTTAGACGCTACAGGTGTCGAATGCTCTCGACGCCATAATGGATTTTTACATGAGCCGCGCCGGTACGCCAGTACTCTCGCTGTTGTGAATTTTCAATTATATTTGAGTTATTAGTGTATTTTCTTTGAGTTGAGTGTTTGAGAAAGTGGAGCGTGAAGCTCAGGATTTGTGAAATAAATACAATTATTTACATTGAGCCGGAGTGTTGTTTTATTCTTATTGTTTTCTTCTTGAATTTTCCCTGTGTGCCGATACCTGGAGACCACTGCCAGTAGAGAGCCGAGATAGAGAGAATAAAAAGAGGAAAGGAACCTGAAGAACAAGAGCCGTGGGTAAGTCGTTTGCCAGTTTGTGCCAGTCGTGTCTCGCCGTTGGCATTTCTGCTTGCCAATCGTTCGAGCAGAATTCCCTCTGAGTGAAAGAGAAACTCAGAGGTAGAAATTGTTGTTGAGAGTTGAGCCGAGCCAGAGAGTAGTTTATTAATTATCTTTAAAATTAATTGGCGCCTGACGGCGAAATTTATTTGTTTAAATTTCTAAAATATTAATATTGTTGATAGCGTCAGATTTTGCCTGACGTAAGCAGAACTTTGAACTAAAATTAAAAGTAGTTTGAAAAATACGTCACAAAATTTGGCGCCCAACGTGGGGCCAGGCTCGAACCGAGACACGACTGAAAATTAATTGTGAGCCATATTTTAGTGCAAGTGTGCCAGAAATTTGAATCTTTAATTTAGCCAGAGACAAATTTTATTTTGTGAATAGCCAGAAGATTCAAATTTTATTGCTTGCCATTGCCAGAAAGTTGTATTGTTTGCCAGAATTTTGAATTTTTTATATTTTCCATTGCCAGATTGCCAGAAAATTCAAAATTTAAATTGTATTTGCCAGATTGTTTGTTGTTTATTTTGCCAATGCCAAAAATCTATTTATTCATAAATTATGAGTAAATTACGGCCAGAATTTGCGTAAAATAAAAGTGTAGAGTGCCTTTGCCATTTAAAATTGTAAAATTGAAATTTTCTTTTTTTTGAGACTGTAAAAATTTCCTGTCGTGATAAAATTTAAAAAAGTCAACAATTTAAAATTTTTTTTTGTCGAAAGCCAGTTTGTGAGAAAAATCCGAGGAAAATTCCCCACAACTTGTGCAAAAATCAAAAATTTTCCCAAAAATTTATGCCGAGCACATGTTAGACCGGAAATAAAATTCGAATTAGTCACGTGACTGGAAATAGTGCGCCGGACGGTCGAGAGAAACGACGCGCCGGGATATTTAAAATTTCGACAGCCGAGAGAAAGTTGCGCGCGCCAGGAAAGAGTGGCCCAGTAGTAGTAGTAATAGCGGCTATACACCGAGAGAGAGAACGAGAAGAGAGAGAGAGAGAAAGGAGAGTCGAGTCACCAGTCCGCCAGAAATTTAAAAATTTTAAAAGGGGGCCCTCCTTGAGTAGTCACGTCCTTGCTTCAAGACAGCACAGTGCCGTATATACAAATTGCGCACCCCCCTAGAAATTAAAAATTTTTCAGACTTAGAAAATTTTTTTTTAATAATTTTTTTTTGAAATGGCAAAGGCAATTGATGAGATGCAGGATTATAAGAGACGCATGAGCGAATTAATTGGAGTACCATGTGTAAGCCGAGCATGGGAAAAAATTAAAATCATGCAAGTTGGCCAGGTAGTGACGAATTTATTGAGACACCAATTGTGTATCAGTGGTTCGTCACAAGTGTTAAAGGAGAGATTATTGCGAGCGGAATTGAGATTAGCTCAAATCGATGATTTAGATGTACCATTTAGCGACATTTATGATTTGGGAAGTTCTGACAAAATTTTTTTAATGGAAGCTTTCCCAGAGCCAGAATTCGACAAATTCCCATTTGTAAATTATCGTCGAGGTGGCCAGATGTCATCGGCAGATGACGAAGAATCAGATAGTGGGGCAAGTCAGGTTATCGAACGTATTAGGACCAGGAAAACTCCAGGGAGTGGGGGAAACAAAACTAAAGTTGAAACAACGTACAGTAGACACAGCCCGACCAGCGTTGTATCCACCCCAAATTTTACACCCCCAACCCCAGTCATGACAACCGCCAGCATGACGACGTTTTCCCTTACCACATCGAATGCTCAGTTGAGTATGACAACGAGCACGGTCATGACAGCACCCCATACTATTCAGTCGGCCACGATGGCCCCAGTGGTCCAAAGCCTCCGTGATTCAGTCGCGCGTTTAGGTTTGTCACCCGAAATAAAGAAGATTATGGAGTACGCCGAGAAGATGGACCGCCAGTATTCAGGAGGGGGGTGGGAGCTACGACAAAGCCAATGTAGGGCCGAGGTTGCCAAAGGGCACCACTTGATTCACCACCAGCAATCGAGACTAGTGTCCCCTCAAAGAAATTCCCTGTTAGCCGAGACCTCACACAATCACCAAACTTAGGATAGAGTGAGGCCCACGCCCGCCCCGAGAAGTCAGTCAAGCCGAAATAGCATGAGTGACTCTAGTATAAATCATCGTAGAGTGCCAGAAAATGGAGAGCCAGTCTTGAATCCCGAAAACAATAAGAGCCGAAGTAGGGGTAAAAGAGACAAGTTAGAGAGACAGATTGAATATAGTGGTAGTGAGGAGGGCCGTGTAAACAGTAGATGTAGTTGTAGTGGTAAGGACAATAACCAACCGGACAGGAAAAATCGAAGAAAGGCGAATAAAGAACGTATAGTAGGAAGAAGAGTGGGGGAGAGCCAGAGGTCGTTCTTAGATGACTCTTCGAGTGAGTCCGAAATCGAGAGCGACCTAAGTCAGAGGTTGAGCAGTAGTGGGGAGAACCGAGAATGTAGGCCAGGCCGTAGATCCAAAGTAATAAAAACACTGAAAGACTGGGACCTAAAATTCTTTGGAGATGAGGACAATGCCGAAGAATTTCTGGAACGATTGGAGGACTGTAAGGACAACTCAGATTTCTCAGACCGAGAAATCTTACAAGCACTGCCAATCATCCTCCAGAAAACCGCCAGTAGTTGGTTTAGGTCGTTACGCCGCGAATTAAATTCTTGGAGGTCATTTAAGAGGGCATTCCGGAATTCTGGACCTTAACATTGTGGTCGATGGATTTGCTCAGAAATTCGCAGTAAAAGTCATGAAGACTTTGACACAGGACATCATCTTGGGCATCGACTTCTGTAAGGCCTGGGACATGGAAGTGAAGCTGAAAGAAGGATTGTGGAGAGTTTTCCAAGGAGAATGGCATGAGTTTGGGCCAAGAGAAAGAGAGGAGGACGAACAACTAATATTCGCCGAATGTGCCGGTATTTCTGCGCTCGACGATGAGCAAAAGAGCATCATTCAGGCCATTGTAGACAAGTGGGTGTTGCCAGAATCGGAAGAACACGGAATGAGAGACTTGACGGAACATCATATACGTGTTACGGACGAAACGCCAGTACAACATGGAATAAGACGGATGTCGCCAGCCATGCTGACTTGGGCCCAAGGTAATGCCGCAAAATTGTACAAGCTTGGGATCATTGAGCCATCAGCCAGCCGTTGGAGAAGTGCGCCAGTAATAACGAGGAGAGGAGAGAACGATTTTCGACAGTGTAACGACTACAGAGATGTCAACAAAGTCACAATCAAGGATGGATATCCACTGCCATCCATTGATTATATTTTGGATAAGCTCCGAAAAGCCAGATATTTGTCGAAGGTAGATCTCAAACTGGCATATCACCAAATACCAATGGCCGAAGAGAGTAAGAAATATACCGCTTTTGCCATACCTGGGTCAGGACTGTGGCAGTTTCGCCGGATGCCCTTTGGACTTATGAATGCGCCGATGACGTTTCAACGTCTAATCGACGCATTACTGGGGCCGAAAGTAGAGCCGCATGTCTTCGGATATCTGGACGACATAATAGTAGTCACAGACACTTTCGAAGAACATGCTAAGTGGTTGGAGTTCGTCCTCAAAAAAATTGAATAAGGCGAAATTGATAGTGAATCCAGATAAGTGTGAGTTCGGGTGTTCCGAAGTGACTTATCTGGGTTACTTATTGGACAGAGAAGGTTTGAGGCCAGACCCGAATAAGACAGAGCCGGTGAGAAACTATCCAGAGCCGAAGAACGTGAGACAACTTAGACGTTTCTTGGGCATGGTCGGGTGGTATTCCCGTTTTATTCCAAACGACAGTGAAATCAAAATACCATTGTTGAAGTTGCTACATAAAGGCCGGACGTGGGAGTGGGAGGACGAGCAACAAAAAGCGTTTGAACAGCTTAAACAGAAGCTGACATCTGCGCCAGTCTTAGCCCGACCTGACTTCACGAAGAAGTTTACCATTCAATGTGACGCCAGCAACTATGCCATTGAAGCCGTATTAACACAAGAGTTTGAAGACGGAGAACATCCGATAGTCTACATTAGCCGAGTCCTAACGGAGCCAGAAAGAAACTACAGTGTGACAGAAAAGGAGTGTCTGTCATTACTGTGGTCGATCAAAAAGTTCAGGCCGTACATCGAGGGGTACAAATTCCATGTGATCACGGATCACAGTGCCCTAAAATGGCTCAGGAACTTAAAAGATCCGACAGGCCGATTAGCCAGGTGGGCCCTGGAAATGCAGCAGTGGGACTTCGACATTGTTCACAGACGAGGTGCACAACATCATGTCCCTGATGCATTGTCCAGACTGCAAGAAGATGAGGAAGAGTCAGTAGCCGCGTTTGAATCCATTGAGGACCAGTGGTACCTCAAACGCCGAGAGTTGGTGAGCCAGCATCCTCAGAGGTTTCCAGGGTGGATCGTTGAGAACGAAAACCTATATCGCCACCGGAGTGACCCACTTTTACTGCCGATAAACGGAAATGAGGACGGTTGGAAGTTAGTTGTGCCAGAAGAGTACCGAGAGAGGGTTATGGAAGATGGACATGCCCAAGCATCAGCCGGACACTTGGGAATTGAGAAATCTTACGATCGGATAGCACGAGAGTACTATTGGCCAGGCATATGGAACGATGTACACCACTATGTGACACATTGTCTCCAGTGCCAACTGCATAAGGTGTCCCAAACCGGACCAGTCGGACTGATGGGCCAGAGGATCGTCGAGAGACCGTGGGCCGTAGTAGCTGCCGATACGATGGAGTTTCCACCGAGTAAGAGCCAGTGCAAGCACCTGGTGGTGTTCCAGGACTTGTTCTCAAGATGGATCGAGGTGAAGCCACTGAGGTCAGCTGATGGGAAGTCGGTAGCCAGAGCATTCGAGGAGTTGGTCCTATTCAGATGGGAAACGCCAGAGTACTTATTGACTGACAACGGTAAGGAGTTTGACAACAAATTTCTCAAGTCCATACTCGAGGAATATGGAGTCAAGCACATTACGACCCCTCCTTATCATCCACAAGCCAACCCAGTCGAACGAAGCAACAGGACTCTTAAAACGATGATCTCCACCTTCATTGGTGCTGATCATAGGAACTGGGATCTTCATGTGCATGAGTTCCGTCATGCGGTGAACACAGCGACACAGGCGGCGACCAAAACGTCTCCTGCGTTCCTGAATTACGGAAGACACCCCAAGCCAGTGAAGAGCCTACGAAGAGAAGTCGAGGGAACGAGAAAAATAATTAGAATAGGGCCAGAAGAGTGGGTAGATAGGATAAAAAGGCTAGACGCGTTAAGAGATATGGTGGCCAGACACATTGACAAAGAGCGAGCGAGACAAACAAAGTATTATGACAAGGGTAGGAGAGAAGTGACTTTTAAAGTAGGCGATCTAGTATTGCGGAAAAGCCATAAGTTGTCCAGTGGGACACAAAAGTTCGCGACGAAACTAGCACCGAAATATGAGGGTCCCTTTGAGATCGTCGAGGTCCGATCGCCAACAGTATTCATTTTGCGAGATGAACAAAGCCGAAGAGTCCCCAAAGTCCATATTACCGACCTGAAACCATACTTACCTGTCCCAAATTCGTAAATTGCCATGTCCCTATTGTGAACAAAGAAATTTGTTTTAGAGCTAGCGAGGAGTCAAGGCCAGAGAGAGGAGTCGAGAAAGAGAAAGAGAAAAGAAATGTCCGGCCAGAAGAACAACCGCAGCCGACGGTCATTGAGCCGTCACCGAGCTTCGTCCGAATTCGTCGGACCTGACTGGGAAGCACCCCCATCACCACCACGAATTTCTCGCCAAGGAAGAAACCGAAGTGGCCACCGCCCATCAACGGAGTTCCACCATGGAGATGCCCAAATGGGTCGGCCATCCCTCCTATCCTTCCCGATTACGGAACCAGTATTGGAGGAACCGATAATGGCCAGAAGAACGGACGTGAGAAGGAGCAGAGATGTTCATCAAGTGACAGAGGAAGTAAAACGGCCAGATGAAACAGAAGGGGCAAGTGGAGGACAAGTAGTGTTCGTCACAAAGCCAGAGGACTGGGTTCAGCTGGACGCGTTGGAGGAATTGGACAGGAAGAAAGAGAAGAAGACAATTCGGCCAGATGGAGCGGAGGTAGTAATTCCTTATCGTTGGCCGGCTGACCAGGGTCCAACGGAGAGCATCCAAGCATATGAAAGCAGGTTAGCAGAATACGAATTGGAGGTGTTTGTAAACCCGAGGGGACCAGCAACGACAGTGGCACTGGAGAAAGCCAGGGCAAAACAGAGGAAGGCACTACGAGAGAGAAGCGAGAGGCAATGGACGATCGACGATCTAGAGAGCCAAACGCCCGTACCGCGGATGAAAAGGTCGGACAGCCCTCAACCAGGACCATCAACTGAGCCGACACGGGAGTTAGGAGCTAGACCGAAGGAGAAGCCAAGATCGCAACCCAAGGAAGCCGGTGGAAGCCAGGAGGCAGAGCCCAGAGGACGAAAGCCAGAGGGACCACCGTTGAAACCAAAAACCAGGGGAATCGTCTTTGGGGGATTGACACCAATCCCGACCGACAGATCGATAGATCCTCCGCCTTACAGCTGCTTCAATTGCTGGAGAGGGGGGCACAATGCTGAAGATTGTCACAAACCAAAACTCCACGATTATTGTTGGAATTGTGGTCGTCGTTTCACCAGAGTATGGAATTGTCCCAGGTGCGCCAGAGCATATGCGTGCTACATGGGAAGACCACATAAAGAAGAAGTGAGGGAGGAAGAAGGGCCAGAGAGAGAAGGAGAAAGAGAGGTAATCAGAGAAGAAGTCATTGAGGAGGTTGATGAGGAAGTCCCTGAAGAAATCAATGAGGAAGTCATTGGAGAAGTTCCTGTGAGAGCGGACTTACTAAGACAAGAAACCAACCCCAGAGAGGAGCAATACGTCGAGGAACAAGAAAGGACAGATCGCGAGGGAGAAGAAGAAGAAAAGCCAGACGATCTGACCCAAAGCATCCTGACACTAACGAAGGCACTTGAAGGACTACCAGCCGAAACCATAGACCTAGCCATACGTCAGCTCCTTAAGGAAAGGGAGAACAAATTGGGAAGGAAAACCCAAAAATAAGCCAGAGAAGTGGAGGAGTAGAGCCAGAGAGAGTAGGACAGATAGAGAGGGTAGAAGGGCCAGGGAGAGTAGGAGGGCCAGAGAGACAGTAGGAGAACCGGAGAGAGTAAGAGGGCCAGAGAGAGAGAGTAGAAGAGCCAGAGAGAAAGTAGGAGAGACCGAAATGAGGATCAAGATTATCATTTTGATGACGGTACTATAAAATAGTACCGGTCATGGGGAGGGGATTGTGACGATGTAAATAGTCACTCTCTCGTAAAACCCCGAAAATCTAAATTGTGGTGCCACCTGTCAAAATTCATTGAACCGTAGAGTTCTAAAATTATGGTAATGAGGGAAACTCAGTGCCGCCGGCTGACCCAGTGAAAGCCGTGAAAGTGGGTCGCGCGGCTAGTTAGTAGGTAGAGAAAGTGACAGGTGGCAGGGCCAGTACCGAAATCGAAGAACGTGGGGAAGAAGACGAGCCGAGAGGAGAAATTTAGACGCTACAGGTGTCGAATGCTCTCGACGCCATAATGGATTTTTACATGAGCCGCGCCGGTACGCCAGTACTCTCGCTGTTGTGAATTTTCAATTATATTTGAGTTATTAGTGTATTTTCTTTGAGTTAAGTGTTTGAGAAAGTGGAGCGTGAAGCTCAGGATTTGTGAAATAAATACAATTATTTACATTGAGCCGGAGTGTTGTTTTATTCTTATTGTTTTCTTCTTGAATTTTCCCTGTGTGCCGATACCTGGAGACCACTGCCAGTAGAGAGCCGAGATAGAGAGAATAAAAAGGGGAAAGGAACCTGAAGAATAAGAGCCGTGGGTAAGTCGTTTGCCAGTTTGTGCCAGTCGTGTCTCGCCGTTGGCATTTCTGCTTGCCAATCGTTCGAGCAGAATTCCCTCTGAGTGAAAGAGAAACTCAGAGGTAGAAATTGTTGTTGAGAGTTGAGCCGAGCCAGAGAGTAGTTTATTAATTATCTTTAAAATTAATTGGCGCCTGACGGCGAAATTTATTTGTTTAAATTTCTAAAATATTAATATTGTTGATAGCGTCAGATTTTGCCTGACGTAAGCAGAACTTTGAACTAAAATTAAAAGTAGTTTGAAAAATACGTCACAGTATATATATATATGTATATTTATTTGTCTGTTTTTTTTTAGTCCTAAAAGTGAAGTTCTTGGAGTGCCGCCTGTTGAGGGCCTGCGAATGGAAAATCGGGCTATAGAGTTGGTATTTGTTGAGAGGTTCAGGTCACAGTGGGATGAAGTGGAGTGTGTGTCTTCGTCATGGGAAACTGTAAGTAGTTTCAAGAAATTTGTGTTTTATTAAAATTGACCTTGTAGGTTTCTGAAATTTCGTATATTTATGTTATTTCCTCTCTTTTTTTTAGCGTTGGCGAATTGATCTGAGGCATTTTTGGTTTGAGTGTTAGAGAGTTGTTTTATGTAAGAAAAAAAATGATGTGTTTTTTTTTTAAGGCAATGTCAAATAAATATATTTACGGGAAGTTTCTCTTTTTTTATCCTTTTTTTAACTCGATTTATAATTTGTTGTGGTAAGTGTGAGAAATAGGGTTGATTTTTATAAGGATTTGTTGAAGCGATGGACACAAGGGTGGATAAGGAGAATTTTGGTATGTTTTGAATAATTTTAATTGCAAATTTTGAAAATACTTGAATGACCAACAGTTAAAAAATTTATATTCTTGTTATATATATTTTTTTTTAAAGGTAAGTTTAAAAAATGAAAATTGATAAAAATTAGCTTTTAATGTTTAACATTCAATATTTTCAATTACATATTTCCAAAAATTTAAATTGACACAAAGATGGAAACATTTTTTTTGAATTATTCTTAACATTTTAGAAAGAAAACACTCATGTTAAAAAAATATCTTAATAAAAATTCGTCAGAAGAGAAAAAAAAGTTATTTACTTTTTTTTGCATTGGAATATAAGAATTATTTTAAAAAAATTGAATTATTTTCTGAAAATAATATTAAAATGTTTTTGAAAACTAATTATTAGAATTTTTTTTCTAATAATAAAAAAAAATTTTATTTAATTATCTTTGAATAATGTGAATAAACATTTATCAAAATTTACTTTTTTTTTTTTTAGTCTTTTTGGAAAATTATTTAAATTAATCGATTTAGCGGTAAAGTTAATTTAAAAATTGTAGGAAGTATATAAATTTAAAAAAAAGGTAATAGTGGTAAATTTTAGAAATTATGAAAATTTATAAACTTTACTCATTTTTCGCACATATTTATATGTGTTTTGTAGAAGGAATTTTATAAAAGAAAGTCATTTTAGTGTCCGTAAATTTTCAGGGAAATTCATAAAGTGAAACTTATGGTTACTCTGTGTTTTATTAATTTATTTGCAATACTAATCTGCTTTTAATATAAATAAAGTAGGCGTAAAATTTATAGAGAACCCTATTGGTGACAGCATCTCCTGTTGATGCATTAATTGTTTTGTCTTCTTCTTATGTGTTGAGATGCTTCTTCATCTCTTTATTGTGCTTGCTTGGTAGGCACTTTGTTTAGTGTGGAGTGTACCGTCGGCGTAATAGTATCTTTGTGTTTCAGTTTGTAATTAATTTTTTTTTTACTTTTCTTATTATATTTGTTCTGTTGTGTTGTGTTTAACACTATTGTATTTAATTGTTGTTTAATTGGTCGTGTTTGGTGGACTTTTGTTCTATCTTTTTGGATTATTTTTTTTTTTTTGACATTGGAGGAATTGGTGAGTATCTTTTTGCTATTTTTATTTTTATGTGTTATTTTTGTATGTAAGAAAAAAAACTTTTGTTTCTGTTTTTTTTTTATTTGTATTTGTGTGTGTGGGAAAGAAATTCTGTTTATATTCAATTTTAAAGGGAGAAATGAGCGTTAAGAGTAAAGCGATGAAAGAGAAAAAAGAATTGGGTAAAAAGAGGGAAGATTTGAGTATTAATTTTTGCTATTATATGGGTGATTAAATTTAAAATGTCATTTTCACTATCTGCAAATGTTGACTTGGCGATGTTGAAATTTCTGGTTAAATTATTTTTTTTTTGGTTGACTAGCATGTATAATCCATGAAATCAATAGTGGTCAAGCACATATTAACAAATATTTTCATAAACAGACAGATTTTTGGAGAAAAAACATATATTTTCACGAGGCACTTTTTCAGTATGTATTCACTAGAACAAACTGAAAATACAATCAGATTTTATAATAAATCATTGTATTAAAAGCTAATAGTCAAATACGAATTATAAAATAATTTATATTAATTTTCACCGTGAATTATGTAGCTGTAAATCACAAGAAGACATAAGCAAGTTAGGGGACACCAGTGACACGCTTAAAGATGTCATTGAAAATTATTTTTAAATAATAAAAAAGATATGAACATATGAGTAAAAATATAGTTTAAAACTAGAATAATTGAACGTAATAAATAGAAAATATAGGTGGATTTATAATTCACAGAAAAAATGTAGAAAGCTTAATATTGACAAAAAAAAAAGAAAAATATGTTATTGTTAACTTTAAAATTTCAAAAAACGACTCTAAAATTATTTATTATTATTTACTTTTATTTCAAAATTTTGAGCAAATTTGTCAATTCTGCCTTCGGATTCGGATTCAGCAGCGAAAAATACATAGTGTTTAGAACAAAACACTTTTTTTTGAGTGCCTGTGTATTTTAGGGGACACCAGTGACAGGGGACACCAGTGACATTCTGCCTCAATTTTCATTTTAAAAAAGAATGATTATATTTCTAACTTTGGAGGTGTGCGATTCTGAAAGTTTCAGTAATAAGTGAGACTATAATGAGGTATTTGAAAAAAATACTAATATTAAGTACTATTTTGTCGCAGGGACACCAGTGACATTTGTGCTCGGTAAATTCATTCTGCCAATCTGCCATGCATCGTGTATTTTGTAGATAGGTTAGAACGTTGTAGTTTTTTTCTCTAGGCTTCTAGACACATAGTACTTTCTATTAACAGTCGATAAAGCAGTTTCATACTCTTGCACAATTAAATATTAAGCGCGAGATTCAGATTTTGTCATTTTCTCTTAAAAATATGAAATTTAAGGACATACGCTTTTGATTTTTTTCCAACCACTATTTTATTTATTTATATTCGACTAGTAGTTTTTCTTTAAATATAGAAGTTCCACTTTACGAAATAATTTTTTCGGTAATCAAAAACATGAAAAATAACCATTTTTCTTAGTAGACAAGATATGGTTTCATGTTCGCGGACACGGGACACCAGTGACATTTTGCCTGCAATTTTGCTGCCAAATTTTTTCTGAGTGCTTTTGGTGGCTAAAAATTAAAATTTGAACAAAATAAATGATATATAAAATTAATGAACCATAATATGTTCGATATATAAGTTCGGACTCGAGTTTTCTCGGCAGGACAGCAAAATGACATTTTAAATTTAATCACCCATATATTGATAGATATTGATATATATTATTGATATTATTAGTAGTTATTGTTGAATAAAAGGTTTTACTATGTATCTTTTTTTTGGAATGTGTATTGTGATATCTCGCTTCCTTTTGAAAATGTTGACGTTAGCGGTTTTTGTGATCCGTTGTCTTCTTTGTGGTGTGACTATTCTTTAGTGTGTTTATATTTTATTAGGTAAGAAAAAAAAATATTTTATATATTTTTATATTGTTAATTGTTCATCTCTATTAATTTATTTATTTATTTTTTTTTTAAATTCGTAATTAAATTTTGAATTGTTTAAGCGAGCAAAAGATTGTTCATTTTGTAAGCATTTTTGTCAGTTGGGTGAAGTGTTTTAAAAAAAATGAAATGATAATATGAGAAAAAGAATTTTAGGCAGTTAATTATTTGGATAAATTTTAAGGGGGAATTATAATATAGTTCTTTTTACCGAATGTGCACAAGTAAAAAAAAATTTATTTAGATAAGATAAATTTTTCCGTGATTGTTTTTATATTATTATTTGTATTTATTGTTAATTATTATTAATTATTACTATTATTAATTTATTATTAATTATTATTATTGTTGTTATTTGTTAGAGAAAACAAAAAATTTTTATAAAATTTAAGCAACGAAAAAAATTTTTTAAATAATTTGGAATTTTCTGTTTATATATATGTATATATATATTTTTTTATATACATAAATAGTTGAGAAGAAAAGAAATTTAATTTCTTTCGAGAGATGTCATTAATCATGAAAATAATTGAAATCTTAATAAGAATTTGATTAAACTCCGTGAAAAATAAGTTGATTCATGAAAAAGATAATTTTACAGAAATTATTCAAAATAATTTACTTTCTGAGAAGGATTTTATTATTTACAAAAAGAATAAAAAATTTTTTAAAGTATTTAATTAGATTGTTTACTTATAAACAATTTCATTGAAATTTTACGCAAAAAAAAATTTTATCGATTTTTTTTTTTAATAATTGAATTTTATAAAGAATCAAATTCAGTTTTTAAGGTAATTGAATTTCTGCGAAGAATTGAATTATCTTTTGAAAATAATTGAATTTCTTCAAAGAATAAATTTTTGTTAAAAATAATTGAATTTCTGTCAAAAATTTTATTAATTTCTCGAAATAATTGACTTTCTTCCAATAGATTTCTGTCATTTAGTTCAAGAATTAAATTTTTTCAAAATATTAATTTAAATGTTTTTTTTTTCTTCTAAAGAATTTTATTGAAATTCATTGAAATAATAATAAAATAATAAAATTTGAAATTCTTCAAAATTCTTCTTGCTTCAAAAGTTTTCTCAAAGAATTTTATTATGAAATTCTTTGCAAATGATAAAATTCCAGTGAAAGATTTTTATAAATTATGAAAAGAATTGAATTTATCAGCCAAATTTAATTGAAATTTTCTAAAATAAATAAAAAAAATTTTTGGAATTTAATTAAAATTGTATTGAAGATATTTCAATTTTCATAAAGAATTTAATCAAAAAAAAAATTCTTTTTTTTTTAAATTATTTAATTTTTGCAAAGTATTTTACCAATTTTTTTTAGAGAAAAAAAAAATTTTTTTTTTAAAAAATAGTTGGAATTTTTTTGGTGAAGAATTAATCGATTTTTTAAGAATAATTAAAATCTTTCGGTGAAATTTAATCGAAATTGTCCCACGAGGAATTTTATTAAAGTTTTTGAAAACAATAAATAATTAAATTAATTAATTAGTAAATTAGTTAATTGAATTTTTTTGAGAATATTTTTATATGAAATTATTTTTAAAAAATCTGTATCATTATCAATTAATTTCCCTATAAAAATTTTAATGTTTGAATAATTTAATTTATAAATTAAAAAAAATTCATTTTTTTTTTTTTTGGAAAATTAAAAAAATAAAATGTAAAGATTAAAATTGATTAAAATTGCTTTGTAGTTAAAAGAAAGATAATTGAATTCCCAAGAATAATTTTTAAAAACTTGAAAGATAAAATAGAATTTGGATTTTACTGGAATTTTTTCGCGAATATAAAAAAAATTATATTAATTAATATAAATAATATAATATTATATTTTTTGGTGAATTTCGTAGATTTCAAAAACAAAAAAAAATGCCAAGTGAATTAAATTTATTATTGGACGCGTGATTATAATATATTATAATAATTATTAATAGTGGATGTTTATTAAATTACAACTTTTTAACGTTTCGAATTTTTCGTATCTCATTTTATTATTTTTTTTTAAGCTTCTTAAAAAAAAACTAAACTTTTCATTTTTCACTATATAATTTACTAGTAGTACCTCTTTTGACTTTATAAAAGTTTCATCAAGTATAGAAAAAAATCAATTAAGAATGTTAACTTAAATCTTTTGGTTATATAAATTGTTTGATTAAAAATCCAAAATAATATTTGTTTAACGTGATTGTTTATTATGTTATGTCTACAAACTTTATGTCATTTTTAAAAATATTAATTGTTTTTTTTTTCAATACTGTAGTGTTTTAAGTCGGTTGTTCAATAATAAAAAAAATATCATTTATAAAGATTTAAGATCTATCAAAAAATTATAATTTTTGTTGGAATTAAATTGCTCATAATTTATTATTGTACAAAATTATGGCTATGTGGATTCTAAAAATTTAAAAGAATTTATATGACTAAAAACAATCCAATTTTTTATTTTGATAGTTGTTATTAGTAAATTACTAAAAAATGTTTACGTTTCATTTTTAAAATTAGATGTCTGATAAAAAGTTATTGATAGTTTTTTTTTAAATAGTAAGAAGAAAGAAGGTGTCAATTTCTGTAACTTCTTAAAATTATGAGTCTGTTATTGAAAAACAAATTCTTATGAAAGATCTCATTTAAGTATTATTAACAATTACATTTCATTATGTAAATAAAACTTACTAATGTAAAACATCGACAAAAAAGCTATTATATTTTCATGTTTTGTGTTTATAAATCAAAAATTAAAGAAAAACTTTGTGAATTTCTATTTTTAGTATTTTTCCTTACAATTTTTTTGACAAAAAAAAAAACATATATTCACTTAATTTTTTTTTATTAAAAAAAAAAACTAATTTTGCTTCATTTTTAATATGCTATTTTGTTTTTGACGACACTTTTTTTCAAAATGTTAATTTTTTACACTTTTTTTTTTACCTGCTACTAGATTTCGAAGCCTGTTAAAAAGAAAAATTTTTTGATTTAGTCAAAAAAAAAATTTTTAATAATTTGTAATTTTTGTGTGTTTATCGTTTTTATTGTGGTGTTATTGATTATTTATTTTTGTTAGAGTTGTTATTGTTATTAATGTTGCTGATTGTTGTTTTCAATAATTATCATTGTTAGTTATTGTTTTTGTTGTTATTTTATTGTTATTGTTGCTTATATGGGTTTATGTGTTTTTTTATAAATTTAATTATGTACGTATATACAAAAAAAGAAATTTGAAAAGAAGTACAGTGTGTCCAGCGATTTTTGTTCTTTAATCTGTATAATTGAAATTTTGAATATATAAAAAAAAAATTTTAACTTTAGTTAGTTAAGCTAAATAACAAATAATTAGAATATTACAACAGAGAGAAAAAAAATATCAAAAATAAGATTTTTTTTTAAATTTAAACAAAAAGGAAAATAATAATTTTTTTTACAAAAATTCAAAGATTTAAATAGTTTTTGTTTTTTTTTTTTAAATTTAATTTGCATTGATTTTTGCTTTTGGTGGACAACATTTTCGATTTAGTGGTTAATAAATATTTTGAGTAGGCGTTATATATTTCATTTGTGAAGGATGTTTTTATGTTAGTTTTTAGATTTCGTCATGGGTGACGGTTTTCGTTATTTTGGGAATCCATATTTTATTCAGGTTGATGAACCTAGATTCATGAGTAAGTTTTTTTTATTTTCTTGGTTTAATTTTTGGTTAATTTTGTTATTTGGCATATTTATAAAATATATT
This sequence comes from Leptopilina syphax, assembly GCA_032872505.1. Classification (NCBI taxonomy): domain Eukaryota; kingdom Metazoa; phylum Arthropoda; class Insecta; order Hymenoptera; family Figitidae; genus Leptopilina; species Leptopilina syphax. The sequence goes on from CM065472.1 coordinate 12,912,000, forward strand.
CCTCTTTTTCAGCTTATGTGTCGACTACCCTTGGAGTGTTCCGGTTGTTGCCTGTTTTCCTACCCATGCGTTTTGTAATTAGTAAGTTTTCCTTTTCTTTTTTTTTATTAATGGTTTGTTTCTTTTTTATTGTATTTTTTTTTAAACAAATAAAATTTTTGTTAGGTCCTCCTATTGCTACAGAGAGGGTTATCCTTAGTCTGGTGGAGCAAAGGTTCGAGTCAGCGACGGGGGATATCACTTATGGGTATCGGTGGATTAGGGGAGACGATGTTTCGGGGGCGAATTGAGGTATTGTGTTACATAGATTTTTTGATAAGTGTTTATATGTTTTTATGAATTTTGTACTAATTTTGCTCTTTTTTTAGGTGCTTTTATCTCTCTCGTCCTTTTCTTTTTAAAGTTAAATTGTATTTATTTTCTATGTATTTTATATATTATATTTTTGTAAATAATAAAGTATATTTTTAAAAATTAATTTAAATTGAATTAAATTACCTTTTTTTTGTAATAAAAAAAATTTATAAAACTTAATATATTCTTTCTTTTTTTTTTTAAAAAAATATTTTGAAATCTATTTTCTTCGTTTCCTTTTTTCTTTCTTAAATCGATTTTGGAGTTGCTGGGTCGCAGTCAATTTATAAGGATGGATGGATCGACCTTGGAGCCGTTAGGTGCCAAGCTTGTGATGCAAGCTAGTCAATAGGGGGTTACCTTCATATCTACTTTTCTCCTATACTCTTTTGCGAATGAGATATCAAAAACAAATTGTAAAAATGTAGGGAGACAAGCTAAATTCCATCTACATATGTGTGTGATTGTGTGTATCCCATGCAGTTATACATTTATGTACATGTTGATTTAGTGTTTTTTGTTAATTTAGTATTTCCCATTGACTTAGTATGTTCCCATTATTTATATATATTTTCTTATTTGTCTTCTTAAAGTTTTTTTTTTGTTAGTGTAGTACGTAGGTATTTGTTAGTTAGTTTTTTCCAAAAAAAAAAATATTTACAAGTTTTTTTTTTATGCTATGTGTCGGTATCTTTGTGCCATATCTTTGCTGTTCCAGTCTGAAGAGGTTGTAGGGCCTTTTTCTTCGTTTTGTTTCCTTAGTTTATATTTGTTGTTCACATTTTCCTTTGGTTGCACGTGTTCGTATTCCCTGCTATTTAACTCCATTTCATGGGGGTTGCTGGTTTCTGTCATTTCCATTTGATTGTCTGTTGTTTTTTCTTTGTCACAGCAGTTTATGTTGCATCGCAGTTTTTTTGTGTATTTTGTAATTAGGAAAATTATTACTATAGTTATGGCTGTTATTATTACGATTATTATTAAATTGTTGTAAATTGAATTTTCTTTTCTGCCAAATTTATGTTGGCTTTGGGTCATGAGTTCCTTCTCTAGATCTTGTAGCTTCTCATCTACTTCCATTTTTCTCCATGTTGGGTATATATCGTTGGTCGTGTTTTCATCAAACTGTAGTTCCGTACTTTTTAGTATAGGGGAGACTTCCTCTATTTTGAGTTCTATTTTTGGATGGTAGTAGTATTCATGTACGTTCTGCGTGATTTGTAGTTTGGGTAGGCTGATTGTGTCAGTTTTTATGGTACAGTCTTTAGAGGTGCTAATTATTCCTATTCCTTTCAGTTGGTAGGTTTCGGTCATTTGTTTTGGACATATAAGGTACGCTGTTTCTTCTTTCGTCAGTGAGTAGAGCCAACTTCCTGTGGTGGTGATTGGTTCCCATAAGGGTTGTTGATTTTGTGTGATTCTAATGTCACATGTCCTTAAAGTAGCGTTGTTTGGTCTTCTGAGTAGTTCTGACTCACAGCTAGGTGCTAGGGTAATGTCATATATACCTTGTGTAGGGTAGCAGATGTATTTTTCTTCCAAGGTGTAGCATTGGTTTAATTTTTCTTCTTCTAGATAGAAATAGTGTCTGCCATCCACGCTGGTGGCGATGTATTTCGTATGGGGGCTTATATAGGCTCTATTCTTGGTATTACCTGTACTTTGTACAACCGGTAATTCATGCATCTTATATAGTAAATAGGTTTCTTTCTCTAGTAATGGTATGTCCAGCGTCATAATTAATTTGTCTTCTTGTAGTAAGGCGTGGACTTTTGATATTTGTTTAATTTTGGCTACGTTTAATTTGTTTATCGAAATAGGGAATTCCTGTGTACCTAAGTATTTTTGTGCTTCTGAGGCTATTTCCTTGAGTTGTTTGTTGGTTAGCATTTTAGGGTGTAGTTTTCCTTCCCTTGCGCTGTACATTATATTTAGAGTTTGCTCTAGTCCGTGCTTGTATGTATCTATTTGTTCGGTCCATTTTTGTAGTGTTAGTATTAATTGTGTTGTATAGTCCATAGTGTTCAGTCTCGTATTTACTTGTTGAAGGTCGTCTGTTATCGTGTGCAGTAATAATTTAGTTTTTTCAGTTTCGTTATGTTGTTTTGTTGCTAAATCGTAGAGGTTTTGAAGTTCCGCTCGCACGATGTGTGTTTGTTCCCCAACGAGATGTGAAATGTTTCTTTGTGCTTCTCCCATTTCTGTTAAAAGTTGGTCGTATCTTTCCCCATCATCATAAGTAAGAACTCCTATGGTAGGTCCTGCTATCTTTCCTATGAATCCCAAAAGTGGTGTACTTCGTTTGTTGATTTTTCTATATCTATATTGTTTATTGTCGTCATCTTGTTGTTTTAATTCTGTCATTATTTCTTCTAATTGTTCCCAAAGTAGTTTAGTTGTAAATATTTTCCTATTTAAAGTTTGGTAACTCATAAAATCTTCGCATTTTATTTCTAATACCGTTTCACATGGGGTTTTTAAATTTTTGAATTGTTGTTCTATGTTCGGTAATTGTTTTCTAAATTCTTCTGTGTCTAGTAAAATAACTGTCCTCCATACTCCCGTTATTCTTCTTAAATTTGGCATTAATTCGTAATATATTCCCGTGCTTTTCTCAATAGGTTTTATTTTAATTAATAGACTGGTATTCTCTGAGTTTGCGCCCTTGCATGCCCAGAGGGTGAGCAGTAATATTCCCTGAAACCCGTACATTTCTGTGAACAATAGATAAAGTTTTTATCATTCCCATGGGTATAGATATTTATATATATATATATTTTTATATGTATATTTGTATATTTGTAGGTACATTGTATATTATATCTTATTCTATAGCTAATTTGGCCAATTTGTCTGCTTCTTCATTACCTAAAATTCCGCAGTGGCCCGGTTCGTGTATTAATTCTATATCTAAGTTCTTTGAACGTGTTTTTATTCTTTTGAAATCCTTTTTGCTAATTACTGTTTTTTTCTGTTAGTTTTCCATCCATTTTCTTCCCATTTAGGTACCCAGTTGTTTATTCCCTCTGTTACAAACTTCGAATCTGTGTGGATTCTGATTTTTCTATATCCTAAGGATTTTAATAGATTGATTGCCCTTACAATGGCTTCGATTTCAGCACTATTGTTTGTTTGTCTCTTTAGTGCTCTTCCACTTATATTTAAAGGGTGGTTTAAATCAAACCATATCCCTATCCCTGCTTCTGCCTGAGGTTTGCCGTTTGCTTTGCAAGCCCCATCTGTGTAGACGTGAACATATCCTTCTTCGTCTACTTGTAAATTCCTCTTGTCTCTTCGTCATGAGAATGCTCTTTTGACCTGATCTTTATGCTTGCGAAATCTTCTTTTTTCCGCGTCTGCCAAGACCAAGTTGTTTTTCTCTGTTATTTCCACAACTTCGTAGGGGCCGTGATAATATGGGGAGAACTTCCCTGCTCTGACTTCTTCTTTTACGTCCACAATATTCCCTATATTTATTTCCAAAGGTCTTTGTTTCTCGTCGTAGTTTCTCTTTCTTCTTATCTTGTCCGTTTTAATGTTTTCTGCTACTAGTCTTCTAATCTCTATTAATCTTGTTACTAATTCTCTAAGATATGTTTCATATGTCCTCATTTCTTCTTCCATTGGTAAAGCAATAGGCGTCCGGGCCTTTTTTCCAAAAACTATTTCATATGGTGTGTATTTGGTTGCTTCGTGTACCGATGTATTGTATGCAAACATAGCGTACGGTAAAAGCCTGTCCCAATCGTCGAACGCTGAAGCATAGTGTCTTATGAACTCAGACAGTACTGCGTGGCTGCGTTCCAATCCTCCATTAGTTTGGGGTCTGTAGGCCGTAGTGTTGATTTGGGAGATCTTGAAAATTTTTGCCAGATGCCTGAGCAGATTGCTCATAAAAGATTTGCCCTGGTCCGTGAGGATACATTTTGGTGCACCATAAACAGATATGAGATTTGTGGCTAGCGCATGGGCTATAGTTATAGAACTGATGTCAGGTATCGCGACGCAAATACAATATTTGCTAAGCTGGTCCTGCATGGTTAATATGTGACAATTACCGTTGGCAGTTGTGGGTAATTTTCCAACTGTGTCAAGTGATACTCTGTCCCATGCGTCTAGTGGTGTGTCTGTAAGGAGCATCGCTTCTTTGTTCTTGGTCCTAACTATTTTGTTTTGAGCGCATGTTCTACACCTTCTTATATATTCTGTGATGTCTTGTCTTAACCCTGGCCATGTATATTTTTCTTTTATTCTATGATAGGTTTTGCTGACTCCTTTATGGCCTGCAATCAGACTATCGTGGTACGCGGCTACAATTCCTGCTCTGTCCTTTTCGGGGGGTGTTGTAATTTTTCCGTAACATAGTGTTAGCTTGATTCCTGTATTGTAGAAAATTTTTATCATTTCTTCTAGCCAATGGGGTGTTGCTTTTTCTAATATTTCTATGTTTCGGGATAGTCTGACCTGCGTAGTGTTTTCTCTGTGTAATATGTTTTTGAGTTTAGAGAAAATCATTATCATGTCCTCTTGTCTAATGTTTTCGTGGTACTTTGGGGTGACAATGACAGTGAAAATTTTGTATTTTCCAAATTTTGTGATTATTACTTGTCCTGGTTTTGGTTTTCTAGACTTTATTTCTGGGAGATCTATTGCTCCTATTGAAAGCATTAATTTAGTTGTATTGTCTATGGGTTCAAGATCGGCTGATATGAAGTGTAGATAGTTGTCCTTTACATCTGTTATTGCCTCTCTACTATATTGCGCTACTTCTAATCTGTCGAGATGTGCATTTCTCTCGGGTTCTACAGGGTAGTTGTTCTCGGGATAATTAGTTTCGACGAAGGGCTTAATTATTCCTGGATTAAATTGAGTGGTTGTTTCTTTTTCGTTATTAATTCGTTGTGTTTCTTCTTTTTCTATCAATTTTCTTGGTTTTGAACGTTGTTTACGGTTCCCTTCTCCGGTTTCTGATTCTGTTTCTTCTAAGATTACTTCTCTTGTAAAAGGAGTTGATCGTGCTCTTGGGGGACCCTGATACAATGGTGTACTGAAAGTGACGTATTTTTTGTTTTTTTCTACTTGGTCTTCTTTTAAGGTTCCTATTTCTTTCGCGTCATCCTCTTCTTCTGCTATTGTGTGTTCGGGTATTTTTTTGGCTATATCTTGTAGTTCTTCTATTATTTCATCCATGCTGCGGTGCGTTCTAGGAGTTTCTTCATTTTCGAGTTCATTTTCTTCTTCACTGTCGGTTTCTATGTCCGTAAGGTTCCTTCTCTCTTCTTCTTCTCCTTCAAACATTTCATTGTCCCAAAAATAGGTTTGATGTTCTGCCATTGTGTTGTCAAATCTTCTTATTGAATCTAGTACTCCCTTGAACGTTTCTTGATTTATTCCCTCAAGATTTTCTTCTGATTCATTATTTATTGATTTTTCTTTTTCTGTAGAGGCACTTTCTTGTGTTTGTTCTTCTTTTTCCCCATTGTCATTGTAGTTTTGTTCCTCGCTCTCTGAACTTTCCGCTGGGGGTGGAATATATATTACACTTTCGTCGTCTTTACGTTTCTTCTGTGTTTCTTCATATTCTTCGCTTTCCTCTTCATTTTCGGTTGAATTTTCGTCTCTACGTATGGTTTTTGAATATAATGAAGGTAGAACACTGTGGTCTTGACGTAGTATTGGTGCTTGTTGCACTTCTGCTTCTGATTCTGGTTCGAGTGCTGATTCTTCTTCTGGTTCTTCTATAAAGTTTCTTGTTTCAGGTTTTTGTATAGTGGTCCTGGGTCTCAGTCTTAATGCAATAGGCCGGTCATCCAAGTCAGGTTCTGAGGGCTTTTTGATAACTTTCCCAGGAGGTCTACCTCTTTTCTTCTTTTTAGGTTTAAATTCGTCTTCTGTATTTGTTTTGGCGGAAGAATCTGATTTTGTTCTGTTGCGGAACTGTGAATTTTTGTTTGGTCCTGCTTTCTCCTTATTTCTTTGAATTAATCGATTCATTTCATCGCTCGCTTTTGGTTTTTTGACTCCTGCGGCACTGCTTATGGGAAAAGCTCTTCTTCCATCGTTTCCGCTATTTTCTTCTTCGCTTTGGCTCTCCTCGTGACTCTCTGTGTCGCTGGTGCTTTCTGTTGTGTTGGTGTCGCTTTCTGTTGCGTTCTCTTCACTCGTTGCTGGGTTTTGTGATAATGCGGGCAACCATCTGTTCAATTTTCCAGGTTTACATTCAAATTCGTATTGGTAGTCCTGTAGTCTGAGTAGCCATTTAGTCATTCGTAAAGTAGGCTTAGCTGCGCTGTTTATAATTTTTAGAGGTTCATGGTCGCATGACAAGATAAATTTTGTACCATATAGAAATGGCCTGAAGTGTTCTAATGCCTGTATAACCGCAAGACACTCTTTTTCCGTGTGTTCGTAGTTTATCTCTGCTCCTACTAATGTTTTTGAAAAATAGGCCACTGGTAGATCGATTCCATCTTTCTTTTGTGTCAGAACTGCACTTACTGCATGTTCAGCAGCATCGGTGGTGACTCTAAACGTTTTATTGAAATCAGGGTGTTGTAGGATTGGATCTTTGTATAATGCTTTCTTTAATCTCTTGAAACTTTGATTTTCTTCTTTATTCCATTTGAAAATTTGTTCTTTTTTTAATAATTTGTATAGAGGTTTCGCAATTTTCGCATAATCTTTGATGAATCTTCTGTAGTAGCCAGTGACCCCTAAAAATTCTTTTATAGACCTTGTTTTTTTTGGCGTTGGAAAGTTTTTTATCGCTTCTATTTTCTTTGGGTCGGCTTTTATTCCATTATTGCCGACAAGATGTCCCAAATACGCTACTTCCTTGCGCAAGAATTCGCACTTTTCAGGTTGCAGTGCTAATTTCGCTTTTCGGAGTCTCTCAAAGAGTCTTTTGATGGTTTTATCATGCTCCTCTAGTGTGTTTGAGAATACTATTATGTCGTCTAGATAGACGAATAGTTCTGCTCCTTGTAATCCGGATAAAACATTGTCCATAAGTCGTTGGAACGTAGATGCTGCATTTTTTATTCCCATAGGCATTCTTTTGTATTGGTAATGCCCTCTACCTGAAGAAAATGCTGTCTTGTGTTGATGTTCTTCTGCTGTTCCTATTTGGTGGTAACCCATCGCCAGGTCGAATACTGAAAAGTATTGAGCTCCACCTAATCTTTCCAAAATTGAATTTACCAGGGGTATCGGGTAAACTTCCCCCACCATTTTCTCATTCAGTGCTCTAAAATCTATGACTAGTCTCCACTTTTTATTGCCTTGAGCATCTGCTTTTTTTGGAACTATTAATACTGGAGAATTGTAATTCGATTTTGAATCAACAATTAGGTCATCTACGTACATTTTCTTTATTAAGACTTTTCCTGCTTCATCGTACTCTGGGGGTTGTCTATATTGTCTACATTTGACCGGATTTTCATCTGTTGTGGGGATATAATGTTTTACTAAAGGAGTAACAGGTAACTGGTCTCCTGGTAGCAAAAATCTATCCTGTCCCATGGTGACCCATTTTTCCACATATTTTTTTTCTTCTGGGTTCAAATAATCGACACTTATTTTCTCCAAAACTAATTTTGTTCTATTCTTTGCCTTTTCGACTTCTGTATCATTTTCTGGAGGTCCTACATATTCGAAAGGGAGTATTTCCTGTGGTTGTATGGTCATTGTCACGTCTCTTTCTGTTGTGTTTATGGCCATAATTTTACACATGCCTTTTTCTTTTTTGACCAATGCTTCTCCCAAAAATACTCCTCTTTTTGTTACTATTCTCGGTAAAAATCCTTCGTCCAAATCGTTCTCCTGTATAGGAATTTCTACTACTTGACGAGATCTCGCTTTTATTCGTAGCAACTTAGGGGCGATTTTTACTTCTGTTTTGTTTTTATTTGCTTCGAGAGATTCTGCATCTATAAATGGTATTATTTCTTCTGGTTTATTTTTTGTTTGAAAATTATTAAGTGAAAAGCTGAGTACAGTACTTTCTTCTCTCAAAAATGGCCGTCCTAATATTCCCTCTACTTCGATAGGGAAATGTTCATCTACCACATGGAAAAGATGTTTTTTACTTAAAATGAACATTTCTATGGTTCCTACTGTGTATACTTTTTCCCCACTGTTGTGGGGGGTTGAGACGCATTTAATTGCCTGAACTCGTCATTGCGTCTGTCTGACGAGCTTGTGCCCAGTTTAAATTATGTTCTCTTGTGTTTGTGAAATTATTTCCAAAATTTCTAGGTGTGAAGTTTGTGTTCATTCTATTATTTGAAAACTGTCCCCTATTGTTTGTATATTGTCCTCCTCCTTGCCTTGGAAAGTTGTTGTAAGTGTTACGTTGGTAATTTTGAAAATTTGGGTTCCTGTTCTGGGTATTGTATCGGTTAAACCCATTGCCTCTGTTATTATTTCTTTATCCGTAGTTTGGGTTTTGAGAGTTGTTGCCCCATCTGGGGTTTTGAGTGAAATTATTTTGTGTAGCATTTTGTTGGTAACCCGTTTGGTTGTTACCAAATTGGTGTGTTGTTTGGTATGAAGTATAGCCTCTTTGTTCTATTTCCCCAGTTTCTTCCATTACATTCCGTGCGCTAATGAAAACATTATCTAACGTTCTAGGATTTTGGGCTCTCACAATTGTTTGCACGTGGCTCGGGAGAGCTGCGCTGAATTTTCTTTTTGCTACCCCTTGTAAGTAACTCATGGTACCATTAGTTGTAGCGGCGTCATGTTTCGAACCTATAGCTGCTCGTGCTCCACTAAGATATCCCTTTACTCTATCATAGAAATCTTTTATATTTTCTCCTCGAAACATACGTAGGTTTAGCAATTCTCCTATATAATGTTCGGATGATAATCCTGGGGCAAATCTTTCTTTCAAAAAATCCAATAGTTCCGTGAATCTCTCAAATTGTTGTTCCTCGACACAAGTTCTTGCTTTTCCTTGGAGTTTCCCTAACATTGCCCCTATAAAAGGCGCTTCACAGGAGGGGGCGATATATGCAGATGCGTGTATTACATCTTGTATAAAATTCTTAACGGGCATGTTTTCCCCATCATAAATTGGTACGGATTGTACTGCTTGTGATATAGTCAAGGTGTGGGCTAAGGCTCTGTTAACCGACAAGGTCGCATCTTCCTCTGCCTCCGCTGGTATTTGAGGTAAATTAGGTTGAGTTGGTGTAAATCCCAGATCTGTTCTGTTGTTGTACATCGCGAATAAAGAAGTCGCATTTGGATCGAATGCTTGTTGATTTTGCTGATTAGCTGGAACATGTCCATTTGGTCCTGGTGCTCCTCCTCCTGCTCCATTTAGATTTCCTTCTTCCATTTTGGCGTTTATTGGTTTCGTGTCCTAAATTTTGTAATTTCTGTTTCTATTTCTACTAATTGTCCTTTATTTCTCGCCTATAAATTGTTATATCCTACGAAACGAAATCCCTAATCTAATTTTCTATTTGGGAGTCTAAAATCCAACCGAATTCTCTGCTTGTTTTCCAACCTATTATCGCTATCAAGCCGTAATCTAACTGAGTGTAAATCTGTTCTACAACCTGAAAGTAAATTTCGGTTTCCTCAAATTCTAGTTCTATTCCTCCTATCACTCTATAGGCTTTTTCTTGTAAAAAGACTACCTCAAAGTCGCAGGGCATAAAATCTATGTTTAATTTTTCTCTCAATATGTAATTGTGTTTAATTTTCGTACTGACGAGGAAATCGGTTTGTCCTTCTATTAAATCGTTACTAACTATGTTTCTCAATGTTTCTTCTTGTGTCTCGGTTTGTGTCATAACATTTAAATCTCGAGTCATTTGTTCTTTTACATTAACGTAAATATAAAAACTTTTAATCTACCGTGATATTATTTACTTAATCTGGACGAAGAAAAAAAAATGAATTCAGCTGTTTTTTTTTCTATCTTCGCGCCGAATGTTTTGTAATTCAATTCGTCTCTGATTTCAGCCTTGCACAGTTCATTCACCTGAGAGCAAGTTTTCTGTATAAAAGAGGAATTTTATTACAATTTTAATTTTGCTAATGTTTCTAACACGGTTTTCTGACTATCTTCGTTTGAATTAAACGCTGAACTTTTTTCGATTTGCTTATTTGTTTCTAAATCTGTGAAAAGCTGCCTTTTTACCAAGTTGACCTCTGTTATATTATATTTATTTCTTACTGGTCCTGCTCTATTTAATTTTTGAGGTTGTTCTGCTGTTCTAATTTCCTGATAATTTTCGAAATTGTTCATTTGTAACCGAACGCGAAGAAACTATTTTGTTTCTAGTTGTGTAGAGAGAACTTTAAGTTTTTATTTTTAACCGTGAGGGCATTGATATGTTTAAGTTTTAATTTTACGCGATATGTTGTTTTTCGATAATTTAAATTCCTCACTTGCCCAAGTGGCTACTCACTTACGGCAAGGTTATTCGGGATAAGGGCGCGATTTATTGGAGAAATTACACTTGTCGATACAAGTGTAACTACTGGTCCCCTACAGTCCGACGTTAGCGGACTGCCGCAACTACTACCCGCACTTTTCTGATTATTAATTAAAAATGAAATATATTGTTATTATATTTTCTGAAAAAAAATATAATATGTATTAGATATACAATACAAACATTATGACAATATAATTTAAAATTTTTTTTTTTTTAAAATCTAATCTTTAATAAGAAAAGTGTGTAAGTGTAAAAAAAAAAATTTCAAATTCTACTTTTTCAAAAAAAGACACACACTACCCCAAAAATAAAGGAGGGATATCCCACCGCTGCCACCAATTGTAATGAATTAAAGTTGAATTAATAATTTAATTAATTAACAATAAAATAATTTAAAGGAATGTTACACAGTACTAGCTGAAACCTTTAAATCTGTTTGGTAGTGGATCCCCCTCCTTACTACTTATTCTTCAAGTAGTGAGGTGAGAGGCTCTACCTTTGAAATAGTGTGCTCTTCCTTTTATTTAAATTTACAAATGAAAGGTACAAAATAAACTTACACAATGTGAGTTTACCCTTAAAATAGATTCACATATATTTATTACCTCAGAAACATACAATGTTCGTTATTCTTATTTAACTTGATCTATTCTTTAAAAGTCTTATTCAATATAATCTTTTCCCATTTAACAATTAACTTTTCTCTTATTATTTTATGTGTGTATGAAAATGTGAAACGTGTCAAATGTATTTATAAAACAATTCTACTCACTTTGACTGCTACTTCTATTTCTGGCAGTAAATATTTTCCTTTCTTTGAGTGATAATATTATTCCTAATGTTGTTCTGGTTACACGTCTCCGATTTCTCGATAGTCAACACTTCACATTTGCTAGTTTCTCACTTTAATCAATTAATTTTACATTAGGGACTTTAATCTTTCTTTTCTAACCAATAAAGCAAACTCAAGCGATCTATTTATTTCAGATCTCCAACTCTAATACTTATTACACACAACTTCCCTTCAGGAAAGCTTAAAACCAACTCCCCGATTTCCACTTTTCGATCTATTTCGTGCACCGAAGATCGAAAGTGGGGAAATCGTCTTCTTTTGCAACACCTGGTCGTTGACTCGTGTTTTTCGTAAAGTTTGCAGTTTATATGTGGTGTGATCCCTGTTCAATGAACTTGGTTTCACCACTCATAAATTCTTTTCATGAGTATTGCGAAAATCGCATACCACCAAGTTCATGACCTCAAAGAGTGAAACTGACAAATGAGTGAATATCGAGAAAAGGGTTCAATTTTTTATTGTTTAAATTGAATTTGGTTTACTTTTGTTTTTTAGCAGTCAAGGTTCGGCTAAATTGTTTTTTTTTGTTTTACTTATAAAAATATTAGGTTTACATGAATTTGTTCTTGTGTAGCTTGTTTTTCCCTTATTTTTGTAAATACAAAAATGTGACGAAGTCGGTTCGTCACACTTTTCAAGGAAAAATCGGTGATAAAGCTTACGTCATGAAAGAAGGTTTAAAAAGAAAATTCGATCCTCATTATCATGGTCCATACAGAATTGTGGATATTCTAAACAAAAACATTGTTATTCTAATAAATGATGATGGTCACAGGTTCCAAAAACATGTAGATAAGTTAAAAATTGCATATGAATAACAATAATAACATGATTTTAATTTTTAGATGTCCGAATCCATAATTTTCTCCCCACCACTACAAGGAGAAATGGTATCAACTTCTACGTTTCCAAAAGGAAACATAGACAACATATCATATCCAAAAGGAATACTCGAGGAATTAACGGCAGAATACAACCTTAATAAACCCAATTATATAGTTGACAAAACCACAGGACCCACTTTTAATAAATTGTGGCAAGTGAAGTGCACAGTAACAGACAATAAGAACAATAACATGTTTGTTGCTACTGGAAATGAGTGCAGAACAATTAGGGAATCGGAACATTCAGCAGCCAAAATAATCCTAAAAGAATTAAATGACACTTATTTCTTTAGCGAAGAAGAAAGACCCAAAAACCTAAAACGAAAAATTTATGTAATGTCCCACGACGAACCATCAGTACTAAAATTAAAACTTTTCAAATGGGAAAACTGTTGCGAATATTGCTACAAAAGAGGGCACATTAAAGAACAATGCTTTAGCGTAATCAGAAATAAGAAAATATTAAGAAAAGAAAATCCAACAACAAGCGTATCTGACGATTCAGACGAATTTTGGAATTTACCAGCTCCTACCCTACCATGGGACTAAAATAACGCGATAGATTCCAATTAACAGTTATTTCAATAAGCCATGTATAAAATTTTAATAAATTAACTGTTAATAGGAAATTAAATAAATAAATAAATAAATAAAATAAAAATAAATAAATAAGGATAATATAAATAAAGAATACATATATATATATATATATATATATATATATATATATATATATATATATATATATATATATATATATATGGGCAATTCCACGTGAGATTTCAGTCGACCTCTTAAAATCGGCCAAAAATATTTTTTTTCTATACTGTATTGAAAAAAAAAACAGATACGTATTTTTTTATTATTTTTTTGGAGGCCAAATTTTTGAGTTATGAATTTTCAAAATTTTCGCTTTTTAAATGTAGGTATATTTTTAATGTCAGATAACTCAAAAAATATTGCTTCTTTTCATTTTTGACAAGAAAAAAAAGTTTTGTTTTTCTCTCTACTTTTGAATAATCACAACAAAAAAATTTTTTTTTCACTTTTTATTAAAAAAATAAAAAAATTTTATAAACAAATTAATTTTTTTTAACTTTGGGTATGATAAATTTTTAATTTTCTTTTTTTAAAACATACCTGGAAACGATAAGAAGGTTTTGCAAAAAGTTTCAGAGTGGGCCTGACAAGTTTGATGGGTCCAAAAAAATAATTAAGCTCTCCGTGCAGGTCGCACGCACGTGGCACAATGGGATTTTTTTACATTTTATTATTAAAAATTGTCTAGAGCCTACAAACTTTATCGGATTTTGATTATTATTGAATTTTTAGGCTCTAAACAATTTTTAATAATAAATTGTAAAAAAATCCCTTTGTGCCACGTGCGTGCGACCTGCACGGAGAGCTTAATTATTTTTTTGGACCCATCAAACTTGTCAGGCCCACTCTGAAACTTTTTGCAAAACCTTCTTATCATTTCCAGGTATGTTTTAAAAAAAGAAAATTAAAAATTTATCATACCCAAAGTTAAAAAAAATTAATTTGTTTATAAAATTTTTTTATTTTTTTAATAAAAAATGAAAAAAAATTTTTTTGTTATGATTATTCAAAAGTAGAGAGAAAAACAAAACTTTTTTTCTCTTGTCGAAAAATAAAAAGAAGCAATATTTTTTGAGTTATCTGACATTAAAAATATACATACATTTAAAAAGCGAAAATTTTGAAAATTCATAACTCAAAAATTTGGCCTCTAAAAAAATAATAAAAAAATACGTATCTGTTTTTTTTCAATACAGAATAGAAAAAAAATATTTTTGGCCGATTTTAAAAGGTCGACTGAAATCTCACGTGGAATTGCCCATATATATATATATATATATATATATATATATATTCAGTTAATTAAAAAATATTTAATCACCCATATAATTATCCATAATAAAAAAAAATAAAAATAATAATAATAATAAAAATATATATATATAATATCAGTAAAATATATGTAAAAAAAAAATGTATACTCATAATTTAATCAATAAACCAAACAAAACATTAAAATAAAGACGAAAGAAAAGAAGGAAGAGGAATGGTGGTTGCCTTCTTCTTTCCTCTTTATTTTAAACAAGAAAATAATTATATGTAAATAAATAAATATACAATTACATATAAAAGACGAAAGAAAAGAAGGAAGAGGAATGGTGGTTGCCTTCTTCTTTCCTCTTTTATTTAATAAAATCCATAATTATAATTAATTAGTCACAATAATATAATTAAATTGATTAATAATAATAACAAAATCCCACAATTAAAATAAATTAACTAAGTTATAATACAATTGATAAACTAAATAAATAATAAATTAATTTTAATATTAATAAATAAGTAAAATATAATTTCGTATCATATATAATCAAAAATTATAGATATAAAATAACATCTGTTAAAATAAATCTGTTTACAGATGGAAATTCCCGTTATAAGTTGGATATTAAATGCCAAAGACTACATCACAACAATTAAAGATGGTTTTATACTATTCTTTCAGCTACTCTTACTAATAATAATTATCATCATAGTAAGAAAACTGTACTTGTGCTATTTATTAATAACCACAAGATGGAAAAGAAGAAGAAACCAAACACCAATAGTACAAAATTAATGAAAAAGAAAAAATAAATAAATAAATGGGTTCAACCACTCCATTACATTGAGGGCAATGTAAAGTCTAAAGAGGGAGGAAAGGTCTCAAAAATCTGCAAAAATTTCGACAATTTTAAGCCCAAAAACAACAAAAATAGAATAAAAAAATGAATAGAGCATAAGACAGCATAATTCAAATAAGTGCGCCAGCTTTAAGCACGCATCGATTGTACATCGACCGTGCTCGCACCTCTTTTATTATGCATGGCACACCGCGATGGCCGAATAGTGGTTCCACTCAACCACGTGACCAATGCATGCAAGTACCTCCAGTTTAAGAGTAAGCCGCGCATGCCTTGCCGACTTCCATCATGAAAGAGCGGCAAATAATTCAAATTCAAATTAATTCTTGCTCTCAAATGATGAAAAATCGAACGTAAAACCACATAATTTTAACATTATTAAAAGACTACTAATCAATGTACAATATGCTTTGAAAATACTAATAAATTAATTATATTGTTACTAATTTTAAGCTAATAAATAAATTAAAATTTTACAATAATACTTTGGGAATAATAATAATATAAAATATTGTTAATAATTTGTAAATTATATTCATATCAAATAAGTAAACAATTTAATTATTAAATAATGATGATTAATAATTAACTATGGCTTTAATGTATTAACAATTAATTAATAATTTATTTAATAAACAAAAAAAAAAATTTTAAATAACGAATAAATAAATAAATAAATAATTAAATTCAATTCAATAAACATCATTATTATTACTATAAACAAAAAAAAATAATAATAACAATAATAATAATTACTAGAATTAAATAAAATATTATCAATTACTAACACACTATATAATTATTGCTTTAATTAACATTTAACAAATTTAATAATTATAAAATTGCTATTAACAATTTTAATCAACTTTATTAAAATTATTATTATTATTAAAAAAAAAAACGAATTACATATTGATATTAAAGAATTATTATTATTGATTAATAAATTTTGGTATACTATAAACATATACCAAAATAATGTAAATTTAAAGAAAATTACTTAATATTTAAGAGCAACATCAACTTTTAATTTTTAAATAATTATTATTAATAAATAATGAGGTTTAAGAGACTCAAAGCAAGCCTCAAGTATCAGGCGAATATAAGGGGGGAGGAGTCGATTCACCGCGCGGAGGAGTGAAAGGCCCCACGCCCACTGTCCAATACTCGCGCGCTGGGTCTCATGCCTCTCTCCTTATACAGAGCGAAGCGAGAGCAGCTCGATCAGCCATGTTGTCGGTCTCATGCCTCTCCCCACATACAGAGCAAGGCGAGAACCGCTCGACCCGCCATTATGTCGGCCAGACATATATTTCTATTATGCATTATTAACACAACAATTTAACACAAATTCTGCTATTTTCTTTTATTTTCTTTTAGAATAGCTTCATTCTAAGGTTATTATCATCGAACAATTTATAAATGAACAATTTATTTAAACATCTTTAAGTGCAGAATTGCTCGATGATAATAATTCCTTTTGATTATTATTTATTAATTATTATTTATTAATTATTATTTATTAATTATTATTTATTAATTATTATTTATTAATTATTATTTATTAACTGTTATTTATTAATTATTATTTATTAACTATTAAAACCAAAAATGTTGTTTTATAATAACTAATTACCCATTTTGGAAAATCTAATAAAATTACATTATAAACAACTGACTTTTTGCAAAATTATTTTGGAATAATTAACTACGACTAGTTAATTAATTGTTCCTAATAAAAACTATTAACATTAATCAGGCAAATAGTTGAAAAGAAATTATATATTAATTTTAATATTTTATGGTCAACAAATTCAATAAATTTAGCAATTTCGTCGATAAATTATAAATTATGTAAAATAATTGTTATGTCAAATAAGAATTCAAAAAAAAGTATATTCAAATTACTTACCTTTAATTGCGACTAAAACAGCAATGATGTTTTATAAGTTTAATTTTATAATTGTTTTAAGGTTTTAATTGATTGACAATTGCTAAAAATGGAAGTAGAGAAAGAAATGAATTATTTAAATACAATTTTAGTTCCACAAATTAAGCACCTTTAAAAATTTAATTTTGAGAACTCAATTATGAGTATATATTTATAAATAATAGATTTATTAAAAGAAAGTAAGAAGCTTCAATTGTAAAAGAACGAATGAGAGAGGTTTTAGCGAAATAAATAATTGTATACAAAATTTGTAAGAATATGTCAAATTTATTCAAACACACACACACTTTCACACTACAATAGAAAACACACACACAACGTATATATACTATTAAACGGACATGTATTATAATTATAAAAATACTCCTAAATATATGTAAAAGAAAAAGAACAGAAAAGAAGAGAAAAATCTTATAAATTGCACAGACCGCACATACACATTTCAAATCTTTTTGGAACCAATTTCGGCAACGAATTTTCCTCCAAGACCACTTTCACGTCCTCAGGCTCCATATACCAGGAAGGCTTTGGCTGCGACTCAAAAGAAGATCCTGTTTGTATCTCAAAAGAAGGTCCTGCTTGTATCCCAAAAGAAGGCCCTGGCTGAAATTCAAAAGAAGGTCCTGCTTGTATCCCAAAAGAAGGCCCTGGCTGCGATTCAAAAGAAGATCCTGTTTGTATCCCAAAAGAAGGCCCTGGCTGCGATTCAAAGTAAGGTCTTAGTTGTGTCTCAAAAGAAGGTCCTGCTTGTATCCCAAAAGAAAGCTTTGGCTGCGAAAAAGGTTTTAGTTGTGTCTCAAAAGAAGGCCTTGGCCGTGACTCAAAAGAAGGCCCTGACCGTAACTCAAAAGAAGGCCCTGGCTGTGACTCAAAAGAAGGCCCTGGCTGCGAATAAGGTTTTGGTTGTGTTTCAAAAGAAGGTGCTGCCTGTGGTTGCAGTTCAGGATCCAGCCACAATGGATCAACTAAAAGTGATTTAACATCCTTTAAGAATATTGTTGGTTGAAAAATTTTATTTACGATGGAGGCCTTTATTGACAGATCTAAAGGCTTATCTTCAATTTTGCATGACGACACAAACTTCGGTGCATCATCGATCCAAACCATAGTGTCCACAATTTTTCTTGGCTCTAATGGTTCTAAAACAAACAATACAAACAACAAAATTATTATAACTAGAAAAGAAAAATATCGTATAAAAATTATCAAAAAGAGAAAGAATCAATAAAGTTATATTAAATACATAAAATAATCACCTGTCAATTCCAATGCCTTTGGTAAACTTGAACATCCCCCGCAATAGCAGCAGCTAGGACGATCTGGTCGTCTATAAAAAAAAAAAAAAAGAAAGAAAAATGTAAAAAGGAAAAGAGAGAGAGATAAAATACACAAAGGAATTAAAATCATACTTACAGAACAAGATTCAGCATCGACGTCATCTGTGCCGAATCTTCCTGCATTTCCTTTTTCAAATGGCGCAGCTTCTCATTTCGAGTTTTAACATCCACTTTTTCTCTATATCCTCCTCGCTTCGGACGTCCCGGACGCCCCATTGCTTCAAAACAATCTACTTCTAATATGGAGTGATGAATAGAAGCCGCTATAACTTGTAGAGACTTCAAAAATTTCTCCAAACCTATTGGGCAATCTCCTTCTCCAGACACTACACAAAAATACATATTTTAAAGGAAAAATAACAAAAGGAACACCAATAAACACTTATAAAAATTATAACAAAAAGAAGATTTACACTTCTTACTTTTTCAAGATGTTTGTATTCCGCACCTCAAGAAGTCAAACTATTACTGAAGATGCTCCATGTGCTACCATCCTTTATAGGGATGCAAAATGCTGAAGTTGACAATTTGAAATCACCATCATGGGAAACAAAAAGTCAACGACCGTCCTGAGAAAGAAGAAATCCATACCTACCTTAAGAAGATGATTAAGAAAACACAAACAACACATATCATAACACAACAAACACTCTATGTAGTAATTTTATCGTTCTTATCTAAGCGCCACCGAATGTAAGAAGAGCGCAAGGATATTCATATTACTGTAGACACTGTAAATAGTTCACGATTAGGACATTCTCAATTTCAAAATTCTCAAGTATAAACCTTGTATCTCAATAATGAGACTTAATTTTCACCGAGACGTTGAAAAATGTAAGGAGGGAGGACTGTTACATCCCAGATACATTTTTAATTTTGATTATAAAGGCATATCTGTAATGTAACTTCACTATCTTAATTTCAACACATAAAACTCAAAGTAAAAAAAAACGTAAAAATACAATAAATGAGATAGAAGTTATAACTGAAATCTTATACTTTGTCCTACATATTAGAATAATGATCAAAAAAACAAAACCAGAGATAGAAATTAACAAAAATAAAGAACAATGCGTTGAATCAAAAAGTGACTCACGTAAGCTCGAGCGCGCCGGCTATGACCTCTTTCCCGCAACCCGAGTTCTAGGAAAAATCGCTTGTAACTCGAGCATCATATTTTCCATATATGAGGTAAAATATTGGCTAGTTGCCAATGAGACGCATTCTTTCTTCGAATCTTAATTATAAATAGAACTATAATGAATAAGTATTATTCTAAAGAATTGACACCTTTTACCCCCATAATTATCTACAAACTCTCCCACTTTTTTTATAGTATATAAGGCAAAGCTTTTTAACACAAATTGTCAAAAGTTCCGGTGCGGTTTATAAGACCAATAGTCATTGTAGAGCGACCCTTCAGTTTTTTCATTAAATTTTGTATTCTTTCTCTAATCGGCAACTGCAGTTCGAGTTGTACTCGGTTTTTGTGCAAGTCAATTTTGTTTTTCACTTAGAAACAAGTTTCTTTCCGTAAAAGGTGCAAGAAAAGCAATTTGACACTTAGAATCAATTATTTAAATGAATTAACTGTCGTATTTTGCGTGTCAAGTTTCATTAATTGTAGTTTTTCACCAATTCTTTCTCTAATTGGCAATTGCAGACCGAATTGTACTCAATTATTGTGCAAGTTGCTTTTCTCACACTTAGAAACAAGTTTCTTTCCTTAAATAGGTGCAAGTGACGATAAGTAACACTTAGAAACGGTATTTAACTCTTGAAACAAACGCAAAAACATTAATAAGTTGTGAAAGTTACATAAGTGTAACATAACGAACTTCTCAGTTTCATTCAATTGAAACAACATCTTGAAAACCAAACTTATATCGACCAGCGCTTTAATTTTGAATCTACGACTAATCTGTAAACTAAAAGTAAGTAACAATTGTATAACTATTGTAATCATACTATTTAATATTTGAATAAATTATAAAAAGGGAATAATTATTGTTGTTGTAACTCAAAACCCGTAGTTTTGACAAGTACAAACGATCCTACTTAAAAATAAAGGTCAAGCTTTACCAACTTGACCATAATCAGCCTACCATTCCTCCAAAATTCTTTAACCTAACCTATCAAACTCGCCTTCTGCTCGGGATGTAACACTACACTACTGCGTTCAGAACACTCAAATGAATAAAGAAATTCTATTCTTCTATTAATTTTTACATTATATTAACAATAATTCAATAATCAAGTAAAAATTTTTTTTTTTGAAAATTGTTAAAATTTTACATACGTCACTGTTATTTGGCAGATATTTTGGTAAACGGCTTGACACTTCAGACACCAGCGGAGAATGTCTGAACTGTTATTCACTTTGAACGATAAGTCGATAAGACGACAAACACGAAAATAAAAGCGAATTTGTGGTTTCGCCCTTTGGTGGTTTTGCCCCACTCTACTCTAATCATAGTAATACAACACTACCCTACCTAATTTTTTTACACAAAAAACATTTTTATAATAAAGTTCAAAAATTTAGAAATTAAAAAATTATATTATTTTATTATTATTTTATTATTATATTATTTATATTAATTAATTTTTATATTTATAAGAAAATACAAAATTTTTCTAAATTAAAAGAAATCTAAATTTTAGTCAGTTAAGTAACTTTTAGTTTTATTTAAGTATTTCAACATTAAATACTATTATAAAAATACTTTAAAATGAACAGTACAGATGGTCACTTTAAGCTTTAATTTTTTACCAATTTTTAAGAATTTAAAGTTAAAAATCAGTAATCAAAATTACTTCTAAAATAAAACAAAAACATGATTCTGAAACTGGCACCTTATTATTATGGCACCTGTTTATTACCTTCAAGACTCTAATTTTAAACTGAAATAAAAAATATTCTTTTTTTAAGACAACATAAATTTTTTTATAATAAAAAACTGGGTACTTGTTTAAGATTCATTTAAAAAAAGTAGTATTTTACACAATTTTTTAAAACTGACTTCCTTATCCTTATTTTTAATTAGAAAATTTTTTTGTCTTATTTTTTTTTAATTTTGAAGAGAGAAAAAAACGTGTTCTTAACTTTGCACTTTTATTTTTCTGTATTATATACTGTAAAAATCTGTTAATAAACTGTAGCTACTGTAAACTGTAACTACTGTTGAAGCTCTTGTAAACAAAGAAAATACACCAATAGCAAGCGTCTTCGCTAGGATTTCTGACCAATAGCGACCGTCATAATTGGTTTTCAAACAATAGCGACCGTCATCATCGTCTTTCAACCAATCGCGACCGTCACCATGATATTTTCAACCAACAGCGACCAACATCATGAAATTTTAGCCAATAGCGATCGTCATTATCGGATTTTAACCAATCACGACCGTCATCACCGTATTTCAACCACTCGCGACCGTCATCATGTCATTTTCACAACCAATCACGACCGTCACTCTCAAACTCCAGCCAAAAAATAGCTGTTTTTCTATTAAGGATTTGGTATAATATCCATTTGTATTCCAAATTTGTTTAAAATAAGCACGGATGTTGCATTGAACATCCCGTCTTTGTTTTGTCAAACGCACGTGCGTTTGTTATGATGCTGCAAGCCAATCTTGTGGACCTGGAGGGGAAGGGAAGGTTTCGTTGGGTAAAGAAGCATGGAGTAGAGACGAGTATGGGTGTGAGAGTGTTGACGCGTTATACAAGGCTTCGTTCAACCGTGTGAGTCTGTATCGGAGGGAGACCCTCAAGAGTATTGGTGTCTATAACTTGCAGACGAATGCTCGCGTGTGTTGCCGTCCAAGCACACGTGCATAACAAAACAATGAATTCTTTGATTTTGATTTTTTCTTTCTTTTAAGCGCTCTCTATTTCATAGACCTAAATTTACTTATTAATGAACTGGTAACAACTTCTGCGTTGTTCCGGCATTAGAAACGTGAACATAAAGTAACTTAGCCATTACAATTTTGTTACAAGGTTTATATTTACCATTGCTACAATGTTATTTTTTCGTCAAAAGACTTCGCAGCATTGTAGCAAGGTTAAAATTTAAAATTCTTTTTTTCTCTTCTTTTTTTTGATAGATTTATTCGCTATGTGAAACACTTTGTTCGTTCTGCTCCCCTTAAACAGAACGAAATTTCAATCTAAAACATCATTGCTGACAAGGCCGGCCTTATCAAGGTGTCGGGTGTCTCGCAGCAAGGTCTCGCTGCGAGGTAGCGAGTTTTGCTAGCAAGTAAAATTAAAATATTTATTAGGCAGCGTTGCCAGGTTTTAATCTCCAATTTTAGCATGCAACAATCCATCGCAGAAATTCATCTTTTTGTCCCAAAAAAGACTAATGTTTTAGATTCGAAACTGGAGATGTACTGAACATGTGTTTTTCGTGTTTCCCCGTGTATATGTATGTTATTGAAACATATAATAATTTATTATACATGGCATAGTTCGTAGAAGAAAACATAACAATTCTACACATAACGAGAGGAAATTAAATACCTAAAATTATTTAATCCACCTGAAACATATAATGTACGTCTGTCGTTTTTATTGTTCTTATTTCCAACTCTAAGTGAATCTTTTACAAATTGAACAATTTTTTTATCAATTCAATTCAAATTATACTTATATTACTGGCTATGTGGTAAGGTTACTATAAACCTAATTTGAACAGACTACGCCTGAATTCAAACAAATCGTCTTTATGGTAGAAATAAACAACTAGATTTATAAGTAGTGTTAATATTGATTACACGGAGGTATTATATTTACAAGAATAAGATCTTTTGAACAAGAATTTGAATATATACATTCTAAGAAGAAGGTGTTTTCTTGCCCCTCCTCTTCTTTTTTTACGACAAGGGTTATTAAATAGAGCTTAAATGCACGGAGAAGAGAAATACAATTTCACAGGACAGGGTTCACTAATTGTTGTTTGTTTGTTGTTTTCTTTTTTTGAAAGAGAGAGAATTTACACCATTTTAATTTGCTAATACTGTGGAAATCAGAACAATTCCCAAAAATTTAATTAACTCCCCAAACAATATTCACAAAATCAATTATTTATTTATTTAGATGTATAAACGGGCGATAAACCCTTTACAAAGTATAAAGATGAGGACAAAAACTTGTCGTTTTTAAACATTTTTATAATTATAACCTAATAAATTTAACATCTTAGTATTGTTATGCGCAAAGTATCAATAAACCGATTTAAATTAGAATCAAAAAAGTTTAGGCAATCGCTATAAAAGTTACCCTCCCTACATATTCTATTTATGGTACTATTGTTCCCATAGTTTGTTCTATGAAAATCGACATAAAATGTAGAAGAGTGTCTGGAGAAGCGAGTTGGAGCACAGAGTTTTATGAATGACAATATTGTAGGACAATTCATGCGACCATTGAGAATCTTGAACAAAAATAGCAAGTCATTATATTTAAATCTAGCTTCAATTTTTTGAATTTTTAAAGTAGAACGTAAGTGATCATAATTATGTGAAAATGAATCGAAGCTTATACCAAGTTGTCTGGCTGCGAAACGTAAAAAACGATTTTAGACTCTTTCTAGTCTAATAATGTGAATGAAATAGTAGGGAAACCAGACAACGGAAGCAAATTCAAGAATTGACTTTACATAAGAAAAATATAAAACTTTAAGAGAGGTTAAACTTTTAAAATCAGCAGCATTTCTCACAATGAAGCCCAAAGAGCGAAGAGCCTTATTCACAGTGAAGGATACATGCTCGGTGAAGGTCAAATCCGAACTTAAGATGACTCCCAGATCTCGAACCTGTGTCACTCGATCTAATTCAATATTATCAACGACATAAGTGTAGTTTATAACAAGTTTTTTTTTGAAAAAGAAACTACTGAACATTTATTTATATTTAGAAAAAATTTATTTCGAGTACACCAATCCTGCAGAGAATCTAAGTCAGATTGAAGATCAATGTGATCTGCGTTTGAATTAATAGTTTTATAAATCTTTAAATCATCTGCAAAGAGTAAGAATTTACAAAATTTAAAAATACACTTAATGTCGTTTATAAATAGAAGAAACAAAAGTGGACCCAGGTTCGATCCTTGAGGAACACCGGAAGTCACCAAAACAATTCTAGAGTAATTGCTATCTATACGGACACATTGTTTTCTATTACTTAAATAACTTTTGAACCATTGAATCAATTTGGGATTTATTCCCATTAAACTCATCTTTTTTATAAGAATCGTATGGTCAATTTTATTAAAAGCTTTAGCAAAGTCCATATAGGTGGCATCAACCTGGTGACCACTCTCAACTTCAGGGATCACATTGTTTGTCATGGGAAAATCAGTTTCCACTAACCTTTGTACCTTTCTTAACAATGTGATCCCTGAAGTTGAGAGTGGTCACCAGGTTGATGCCACCTATATGGACTTTGCTAAAGCTTTTGATAAAATTGACCATACGATTCTTATAAAAAAGATGAGTTTAATGGGAATAAATCCCAAATTGATTCAATGGTTCAAAAGTTATTTAAGTAATAGAAAACAATGTGTCCGTATAGATAGCAATTACTCTAGAATTGTTTTGGTGACTTCCGGTGTTCCTCAAGGATCGAACCTGGGTCCACTTTTGTTTCTTCTATTTATACACGACATTAAGTGTATTTTTAAATTTTGTAAATTCTTACTCTTTGCAGATGATTTAAAGATTTATAAAACTATTAATTCAAACGCAGATCACATTGATCTTCAATCTGACTTAGATTCTCTGCAGGATTGGTGTACTCGAAATAAATTTTTTCGAAATATAAATAAATGTTCAGTAGTTTCTTTTTCAAAAAAAAACTTGTTATAAACTACACTTATGTCGTTGATAATATTGAATTAGATCGAGTGACACAGGTTCGAGATCTGGGAGTCATCTTAAGTTCGGATTTGAGAGCATATCTCAAATACTTTGGATATAACGTTAAGAATGGTTATTGGTCTATAGTTTCTTACATTATTTTTGGATTTGTCCTTGTAAATTGGAACAATAATACCAGATTTCCAGTGATTTGGAAAAATACCTTCGTCAATAGATCTATTAAATAAAATACATAATGGTTCAACCAAAGATGAGCAGCACGACTTAATAATGTATGATGGAATACCATCTAGACCCGCACCAACATTCACATCAATTGACATTAATTTTTTATATATACATTGCTTATCAATAATAAAATAATTTAACTCAATGGTATCACGAATGTCAGATGAATCAAAAACTTCACCATCACCAGACACCTCATATACTGATTCAAAATATGAAGCGAACAAGTCGGATATTTGTTTATTTTCACTCGTTGTACAATCGTCAAGCGTCATGCAGTTAGGAACTCCCTGATCACAGCGCCTCGACTTAATAAATTTCTAAAAACTTTTCGGATTAGAAATTATTTGTTTTTCGGTGTTACGAATAAAATTTATCCTTGTTAACGATAAAACCTTCAAGGATTTCAATAAATTTAGCATTGTATATAAAATTTCAAAACTCGATCATCTTTAAAATTCACGCTGTTCTGCCCCCAACATTCAATTATTATCAAAATTATATTCATCACTCAAAATTTTTTTTTGAAATTTAAACTCTTATATTAATGATATTCTCTTTTTTAAAGTTTTGAATAGTCATTGAATTTTCTTTGACTTGTGGCAACCCTGTGGCATTTGGATCATCTGATTTCCATGCTGTATATGGTACCAGTTCTTTGTTCCCTGCCTCTTTGATACGTGCTTAGTTATCGTTGTCGCGGTCCGGTGTCAACGATTAGTTACATCACGCCCTTCGTAAGAGTGGCTCGGTAGTAAAGTGTATTCAGTGCGTTGAAAAAAAAATTGTTTAATTAAGATGAGTGGTGAAATGAGTGATGGATTAGCAATGTTGTTGGAAAATGTGAAAAGGAGGATGGACATATACGCGAAGAATAAGGCACTTCGCGCGGAATTGATAATTGAGCGAAACTTGTCCGTGGTGGAGATCATCCAGAGGCAGAAAATTAAAATACTTTTGGAGAAAACTCTGGAGATGCAGCAAATCTCCGAAAAGTCAAAAGGGTAAGTCAAATATTTAAATTTATGTAATAATAACTAAATTACATTCATCTACAAAGCCTTCCTGAAATATTCGAGTTTTTCTTTTGTTTTAGTATTTACCTGCATTGCTTTGAAAAGTTAAACCGGGTTACTATTAAGTCAAATACTTCAAAGAAATTTATAATTTAATCGAATTGAATATATTTGGTATTGAAATATGCAAATGATTGTTTTTAATCAGTGTAATTTTATTTATAATTTCGTGAACGATATTAGTGTTGACTTTTAAAAGAAAACTCGCGAATTAAATAAAACTAATTTAATGGAGCAACAGTAATCTTCTTCATGGCAGGGCTCGAACTAAGGTCCGTAAATCCCGTAAAAGTCCGTAACTTTGCTTGAAGTCCGTAAAGTACGTAAATTATATGATATAATTTGGATAATTTAGAGAAATTACAAATGATTGAAGGAATTCAATTACTTTCAAAAGTAATAAAATTTCTCGCAAAAATTCAGTTATGTTCAAATTTTTTTTTTAAAAATTCTCGTCAAAACTTCAATTATCTCCAGAAATAATTAAACTCTTCTTCGAAATATCAATCATTTTCAAAAATTTTAATAAAATTTTCCAAAAGAATTCAATCATTAAAAAAAATCTACTAAAACTCTACACAAACCTTTAATTATTTTCAAAAAACAATAAAAACCTTACAGGAATTTCATTATTTACAAATTTTTATAAATTTCTTCGCAATATTTAATTATTTTTATAAATAATAAAATTTTTTACAAGTATTTAATTTTTTTGCAAATAATAAAATTCCTAATAGGAATTCAATTATTTTGATAAATAATAAAGCTAATTGCAGAATTTCAATTACTTTTAATAAAATTTTAATCAAACTTCTCGATAAATGTAATCATTTTTAAAATTTTTATTAAAGTTTATCAAAGAAATTTAATTATTTCAATAACCTTTGCTACAATTTATTTATTAGAATTTAAATATTATTTTAAATAAATCTTTAATTAAATTTCTTTAAAGAATAAAATTATTGCATTCAAAATTTTTAATTCAATTTTTTGCGTAAATTATCAATTATCTTTATAAATAATAAAAATTTCTCTAAAATTAAATTATTTTCAAGAAATTTAATAAATTTCTTGGCAAAATTTTTCATATTTTTTACTAACAATTCTGTGAAATTAAATTTTTTTGAGAAATTTTAATTGCGGATTTTTTATATATTATATGAAGTTTTTATTTTCTAATACATATTCAATTGAAGAATTTACAAATAATTGAAACTTTGTAAAATTGAACATTGTAAAGAAATGGATTTGAAAATTGTCAAAGAACTCCTTCGAAAATTACCAAGAATAATCGATTTTAAGAAAAATCATAGTTAAAATTCCTTATACAATAATTGAATTTATAATGACTTTATCACTCTATCTTTAATTATTATTAAACATGAAGTAATCGACCGCTCCGAGTCGAAGACTCGGAGTTATCGACATCCTCATGTTTTTTAGTTATGAAAAAATCTAATTTACAGTTTTAAGCAAAATGTTCTTTTATATAATCTCTCTTAGATAAATAAATAATTTTCTTAAAAATTATTCAAATTTAAAGGATTTGAAATTTAATTTTTTTTTTAAATTTGAATATCTACTATATGGAAGAACAATGGATAATAATTAAATACTTATTTCAAAAATCTATTTAAGTTCAAATTATTTTTAGAGTGAAATAAAATATTTTTATCAAAATAAACATATCATTCATACAAAACTAATTTAACTCTTGTATAATATTAAAATAATAGTTTCGTACACAAAGTAATTAGAAATACGTTTAATTTGTATTTTTGAAAATCTATCTTAATCAATCTGAAGTTTTAAGAAAATGGTGATTTGAGTAAATTTTGACAGTAGTGAATTAAAATTTTAATTAATTAATTACACAGGCCTACAAAATTTAGAATTTTGTCAGACCTAGAAACGGGATACGTCATTTTCGATGTAATTTGTTACCCTGAATCCAAAACTGGCAGCGAAATTGCTCTATCACGTCAGGATTTTGAGATATTCTAACCTAAAAGAGTAAAATGGCTATTTTTGGCAACATTCGACTCTCAATCAAATCTACAAAAATTTTTTTTTATCATTGGTACAAATTTTAAAAGAAAGTACAATTATTCACCTTTCAACATATTCTACACCCGATCCGATCCGACTCTTTTTCACTAAGATACAACAATTTAAAGTTTAGGTTACACGACCTAAAAACTGAAAAAAGGAAGAGAAGAATAATTGGAAAGTACTTTAACTTAAGCATCTGATTCTTAATATTTTGAGATCGCTGCTGGCTAATCTGAAGTCCGATTTTAAAAATTCAAAATGGCAGATCCAATATGGCGGCTGTCAAAATAAAAAATTCATCGGATTCGATTAAAACTTTTTACTCGGGGGTTTTTGAGGTCGCTAATTACGAATCCGATGTCAGATTTCCGATATTCAAAATGGCGGATGTAATATAGCGACATATTTTTAAAAAATTTAACGGATTCGCTTGAAACTCTTTACTCCGGTGTTTTTGAGGTCGCTTATTAAGAATCTGGTGTCACATTTTCGAAATTTAAAATTATTGTGGATCTAATATAGTATTATATGTTAGTAAAATCGAAAAAACGTAAAATTCGAAGTCTTTTGAGTACTTGAAAAAAAGATTTCGACACCTATAGATATCTAAATTGAGAAAAGATGTATTTACAGGTCCAGATGTAAGCAAAGGAGTGATTCTGTATTATATTCTAAAAACGAAACCAACTATACGAAGATCCTTTGAAGAAAAATGTGTAAAGGTTCATAAATAAAAATTAAAACTTTTAATTTTCTTTACTAAAAGAGTGTATAAATTGTGTCCTAAATGTTCGAATTTTACGTTTTTCGATTTTACTAACATATAATACCATATTAGATCTACAATAGTTTTAAATTTCGAAAATGTGACACCAGATTCTTAATAAGCGACCTCAAAAATACCCGAGTAAAGAGATTCAAGCGAAACCGTTAAATTTTTTAAAAATATGTTGCCATATTACATCTGCCATTTTGAATTTTGGAAATCTGACATCGGATTCGTAATTAGCGACCTCAAAAACCCTTGAGTAAAAAGTTTTAAGCGAATCCGATGAATTTTTTATTTTGACAGCCGCCATATTGGATCCGCCATTTTGAATTTTGAAAATCCGACATCGGTTTTCTAATCAACAATCCCAAAATATTAAGAATCAGATGCTTAAGTTAAAGTACTTTCCAATTATTCTTTTCTTCCTTTTTTCAGTTTTTAGGTCGTGTAACCTAAACTTTAAATTGTTGTATGTTAGTAAAAAAAGTCGGATCGGATCGGGTGTAGAATATTTTGAAAGGTGAATAATTGTACTATCTTTTAAAATTTGTTCTAATGATAAAAAAATTTTGTGTAGATTTTATTGAGAGTCGAATGTTGACAAAAATGGCCTTTTTTACTCTTTTAGGTTAGAATATCTCAGAATCCTGACGTGATAGAGCAATTTCGCTGCCAGTTTTGGATTCAGGGTGACAAATTACATCGGAAATGACTTATCCCGTTTCTGGGTCTGAAATTTGTAGGCCTGTGTATTTGTTGCCTATGAATTTTGAATTTATAAATATACAATTGAAAATATAAAGATTATTTAGAATCCTCTTTTTTTAGTATTATATATTCTACTATTTATCAGAAAGAATTATAATCCTCGACAATTGGTGCGCTTACCTTATATGGTAATAATCTTAAATAATAATTCAATTCGATTATTAAATATCATATCTTTTGTAACAATCTGATTTTTACAACACATTATTGGAAGCTAACTTGTCAGAAATCCTTTTTTTTAAATTCATGACATGTATTAAGATGTTCGAGAAATGCTTTACTGATATAATATTTTAACTTGATTTGCAGAATTATTAACACACATGCAGTTATTCCAAAATATTTTGAAAACTTCAAACACTCCTCTGTAAAATACTGTAAATCCACAAGTCCTTCAAACACATGTAATTTAAATTATTCCACATGCAAAATTTGTAAAAAATTTAAATTACTTTTGTATAAAGCGTTGTAAATTTAGAATTCCTCCACAGTACAGTAATAAAATTAGCTTGATACACTGTTAGAAAAGAATTAAAAATTCAACAACCCTTCATTTACATAAGTTATTGAATTTGAATTTAATTGAGCTTAAATTGAAAATTAAAGAACTTGAAGTGAATATTCATTGGTTTGTAACTGAAAATACAGACGCATTTATTGAAAAATCACTACTGCTATTAAAAATTCAATAGGTTGATATCTTTCTTTTTTTTTGAAATGTTTGTCACATCTGGGTTGGGTTATGATTAATATAATATTGATACTATTTTATTATTGTTCTTCATAATGGTTTATTATGGTTTGTGCAAAATATTTTGTAAAATAGTTTTGTAATAAAACATATTTTGCGAAATAAAACGAATCTCTATAACCTATAATTTTTTCTTTAATCTTGGTAAATATTCATCATTAATTGTAAAATTCACAGAAAAGAAGAAATTTTTTTGTTAATTTTCCCCAAAAAATTTTTTTTACAGTTAATGTACCAATACTGGTCAATTTACCTATTTTTCATATTACTGTTATTGAATTTTCAACTCCATGTCATCGAATTTTTAGTTTCATGTCATTGGATTTTCAATCACAGTTGCTATTGAATATTTAACTAAAAATTCAATGACACGGATTGATATGGACCTCACTTATATGTTATTGAAAATTCATATAAATATTTCCAACAGTGTATGCAAGGTCTAAAACTATAAAAAATTCCTTTTTTAAGTGCCGACTTTAAATTGCAAAATAGAATTATATAGTTTAAATAATTGCGTGGGTTTTAATCAACATAATTTATTAGTTTAGAAAATCTTAAAATTAAAATAGTATTTATGTGTTCTTATGATAAAATTTTACTCAAGGACTGCAAATTAAGAAGTTTTCTTTTTATTTGATTAGGTCATTCTTTTCTTTCCTGAAGTTATTTACCTGAGCAGGATTCATCTCACTCTCTTTTTTTTGTCTTCTTGTCAACTTTAGAACTTGGGGCCCCTGCTCCTATTCGAAAAAACGAGGACTCATTTTGGAGTGTCGACAAAGATCTTGCAAAGCTTCCGCAATCCCGTGAGGGTAAACGCCCATTTACCTGGGCTTAAAATGGTAGTAGGGGAGTTTTCCAAAGAGGGTCTTTCGGAAATTTGGTATGTAAATTTAGATTGCAATGTGATTGACGTAGTGTTCTCCTTCTTTTTATTTTTAATGTAAATTTCTTCTCCCTTTTTTTTTAGTTTACTGAAGGATCTTCCTGAGAAACCCCGGCACGTGGGAGTGCAGCCGTTGCGCAAGGGGATAAAAATTAGCTTCCTCCAGTGCCATGATTGGTTGGGGATGAACCAACCCCGTACAAGATGCTGGTGGCAACTAATGAGTACGAAAGTCATACCCATGTGTTTTGTATATGATTTTTATATGACTTTAAAAGAAATAATTATTTATTACTAAATTTTCAGAGACTAGATGTGGACAACAAAAGTGCTTGGTACACATTCCCGGAGCCTTGTCCTCTGGCGATTACCAAAATAGAAAAGGAGGAAGAAGAAGAAGAAGAGACAAATTGGGAGGAAGAGGAGGATGAGTCAGAGATAAATTATGAGGAAGAGGAAGAAGAGACGGAGGGAAGTTGGGAGGAAGAATTCCTCAATAACTTAAGTGGATAATACATACCATATTATATATTACTATTATTATATATTTCACTAGTTAAAGTGGATGCATATGGCGAGAGAGCTTTCACTCTATTATTTTAAATCCCTTTTAATTTTCTTACAGTGACCAAAATTATGTTTTCTTTTTTCTTTCAATAAAACAGTAGCTATTTCTTAACCCCTGTCGTTTCAATTTACTCGTGGATTCATAATTCCCATAAATTATATGTTTATTCGAATTCTGGTTATCTCTTCTTTCTTTTGTTTTTAGAATATTGAAGTAATACACATAGTCGCTCCAAGAAAATGAGAAAGCTAACGGCCACTGAGAGAGCCGCCATCGGTCATGTGCTAACTCAAAACTCCCATAGTTCACAGGCGAACCCTTGTGTCTTAGTATTACACACGCGTTCGCCATCGTTGACTACATGGTAGGAAGGAAGTTTGGCGATTTTGAGGGCGGCCCAAACGGCTGCATAGTCGGTAAGTCCGTATAAGATTCCCTCACGAAAATTCTTCCTTTTTTTGAAAAAAAGGATTAAGCCGAACACGTCCCGACGGTACTGGCATCACTGACACTTCTCACCACAAAATATAGATCTTTTTATTTCGTTTTGTTTTAGCGGATGCCTTATACTTATATATTATCAATTATAAAGTAATAATTAGTTTTATAAAATGCAAAAGAATTATTTTTAACACAAATGCAGATTTTTTTTATATATTTTAGAAGACCTTGTTTGATTTTAAAATTTAATGAAATGAAACAACATTTATTATATTATTATAAGAATATTATTCCTCTTCTTAAGTATAATGTTTAAATAACCGAGACTCTAATTGTCAGTTACGGTTCGTGTGAGCACTAACCTTCTTCTGGTGATCTTCAGGGTTGTCCCTTTTGAATGACGTTCCTTTGGTGTTGAAAACATCTGGTGGTTGTGAAAATTTCCTTTTTCTTTCAGCGTTGTCTTCGGTTGGAGATTGAAAGGTCCAGAGTTCTTGGGTGGAAATTGGTCCAGTTGAGGATGAATTAATTTCCTTGTACAGTGGTTTGGGTTTTTCTTGCTGGCGGACTGCGGGGTTGGGCCTTTTCCGTGTTGAAGTTGGCAACTCAAAACTCTCACTCTTTGCTTTGGTGAAGAATGCCCGAGTGAGGTTTCTTAATCCGGATTTAAATGGAGCACGACATGCATACAACGTGAAGATTGTGAACAGCAGAATCAACCCTCCATATGATCCATATACTAAAATTCGATGCTCTCCTTTCAGGGGACGTTAAAGAGACAATTCCTGTAGCTGTTGTTCCAGAGCATTTAGTGTTTTAGCGTTAGCCTCAAAAGTAGAGAGGTTGGTTTATGATACCGGCATTGCTTAGCTCGATCTTGACTGGGTTAAAAGAATGTCAAACTACCATTGCTGTCTCTGGAACTGCAAAGGAGTACATCCAGCAACCAATAGTATTTAGTGGTTTCCAATAAGAGTCCTGTTTACTGGTGACTCTTATCTCACAAAACCTGAAAGCTTCCATAGTCGGTTTGGTTAAAAGTGAAGCTTTGCAGGATGCTCGTTGTTGAAAATCATAGATAGGGGCACCTTGCAGGCATGCATGGAATGACGTTGTTGATTTGCACTGGTTCCAGTCTTGCTCTTTTAACAAAAAGTATGTTCGTTGATCCTCGTCTATAATCAGGTAGTCTTATTTTGATTTTATATATGCTCTTCCAATGCCCTTCTCGAGTATCTCTTGGGTGGTAGGAAGTGAGTGGAGCTTAAAAGCCTGATAATTATATTTTTCTAGGATAGGAATATCGATGAGGACCTTAAGTTGGTGGTTTTCGCAGAGGATTGTAATCGTGGAAATACGCATCAGCTCGTCGATGCTAATCCTTGGTCCTGCGATTTTCCCGAGAAATCCGAGTAAGGGAACTGCTCGCCTAGTTCGCAACTGAGACGTCATCTTTCTAGGTGAGGTCGTTTTTGTATTTTCTAGTTCCTCGATTTGGACTCGGAACTGTGACTGAAGTTTAGAGGTCATCTTCCAACCGTCTTCCCATTGGTATGATTTCATTATATCTAGACACCATTCTTCTTTAGGTCTACACTGTGCTCCCAGCTTCTTCAGGCGCTGCTTCAGGTCGTCGAAGAATCGGCACTGCTTTCCAACATCCAAGAAGACAGCAATTCTCCAATTGCTAACTGATCTCCTGACTTCCCCGATGTACTCGAAGTACATCCCGCTGCTGGATTAGAAAGGGGTGATCTGGTACTGGTCACTTCCTGTAGACATATCCGGCCGGCTTAGGGCGTCTCGTCTATCTTCTGTAGATATGATCGGAAGGAGGCATAGTAAGATTGTAACAGCGATTCTCATCATAGTGGGTTTGTAGGCTCTCTGCGTTCCTAAAACAAAGTTAAGATTAGCGATTGAAATCATATGTAAGCAACCATGACTTTGTCCCTATGCTTCGCGAATCTCGTGCCGTTTAGATTTTCTGTTATAGGTTTGTTTCGATCTTTCCTTTGCATGAGCCAGATGTTTGGCTGCAAGGCTTTGTAGCTTATTCATTCGGGTAATGACGTCTTTTAGATAAGAGCCATAAGTTTCGACTTCCGGACCTTGAGGCAATGAACTTGGTTCTCTCGCCAAGTGGCCGAACACAAGCTCGCATGGTGTAAAATTCGTAGCCTCATGAACCGACGTACTGTAATTAAACATGGCGAATTGAATCAGACGATCCCAATCGTCGAAATCCTTTGCATAATGTTTGATATAATCCGTCAGCTCGATGTGGCTGCTTTCAAGTGCACCATTTGTTTGTGGTCGGTATCCGGAAGTAGTGAGTTGTTTGACGCCAAAGATTTTTTCTAATTTACGCATCAATGAACTTACAAAACTTGCTTCTCTGTCTGTTAGCACGCATCGAGGTGCACCAAAAACAGAAAAAAGATTCGTTGCCACTGAATAGGCTATGGTTTTAATCTCGATATTTGGAATTGGAACCGCAATACAATACTTGGAAAAATTGTCCTGCATTGTAAGGATATGCCGATTCCCGTTTGGGGTTGTTTGCAACTTTCCAACAGTGTCCAATGAAACCTTGTCAAAGAGCGTTGTCGGAGTGTCAGTGATTAGCATAGGTTCCCTAGTTCGTGCCCTAACAAGTTTGTTTTCAAAACAACTTTTACATCCACGAATGAATTGTGTTACATCATCTCGCATTCGTGGCCAATAATATCGTTCCCGGATTCTACGATATGTTTTCGATATTCCTTTATGTCCGCCAATTAGGCTAGAGTGGAATTCAGAAACGATTCTACTGCGTTCATCAATAAGGGGTATCTCTATTTTTCCGTGTCAAATAGCGATAGTAATATCGCCACCGCGGAAAATTCCTGTAACATGTTCAGCCATTTTTCCTTGGGGTATTGCACCTAACAAATCTCCGGCACTTGCTATTCTACATGATTTTTGATGGTTCGATTCTAGGGCTTTTCTTAAATTTTTTAGTCATGTGATCACATCGTCCCAACAAATTTCATCAAAATGATACCTTTTTACGATAATAGAGTCTCGGTATTTTTTGCTACGGGTGACATAAATTTTTCCCTTTACGGGCTTATTGTTTCTAATTTCTCGGAGGTCAATATTTTCGGTAGCAATTAAAAGTTTGGAAATTAGGGTCGGAGGTTCGCAGTCTTCAGAAATAAAATGTGCGTAATTGTCACGTCTGTAAGTCAAGGGTTCAGTCCACTGATTTCGGATGCACTCAACAGGTTTCTTGACATGTGGTGGGGAACTTTGGGGGACACAATTTGGTTACTGACGGTCCTACAAGGAGTAA
Source organism: Leptopilina syphax (assembly GCA_032872505.1). NCBI lineage: Eukaryota > Metazoa > Arthropoda > Insecta > Hymenoptera > Figitidae > Leptopilina > Leptopilina syphax. Next base: position 12,948,321 of record CM065472.1, read on the forward strand.
TACCGGTCATGGGGGGAATGTGACGGAGTGAATCGTCACGCCATCTCTGAATGATTTCCCCCCAACCGGTGCTGAGTGCGGACCGCGGTAATGTAGGTGCCGAGCTGCCAAGTGACCCACTAGTAGAAAAGAAAGTGTGCCGCTTGGCTAGTTAGTTCGATAGTACGAGGTCAAGACCAGCGAGTAGGTGAGAGGGAGAGAGGAGGAGTGCCAAGAGAAGCTAAAAGAGAGAGACGAAGCTGAGAAGAAGACGAGGCAACAGGTGAGTGAAAGCGTCGGCGTTTTGCCAATACTTTTGCCACCATATTAATTTAGCACGTGCTGAACCACTGTATCGCGCCTCGTGTTAGAGAAACGCACGCGAGTGTATTCTTTTTGTATAAAAAAGTAAAAGCGGTGTTGAGAGAAGTGGTTGAGAGTATTTAGTATTGTAGAGATTTAGAGTAAAGTACCAGGTTGTACGATAATTAAAGTACCATAAGTGTAAATTTGAAATAAAGAGATTATTTGTGAAGTGAAAGTAGTTGGTGTTCCTTTTGTTCCGGAGAGATCTACCCATACAACACCCTAGAACGTCGCCAGGAGCCGAGGTTCAACCGGGTGCCGACTACAAATCACTGTGGGTAAGTCCTACAAGTATTGTGTCAGTCTCGGTCCAGTCGTGTCCCAGCGTTGGCGTTTCTGTCGTCATTTTCTCGGACAGAATTCCCTCATGAGAGTGAGAGTGTCTCTGAGGTTTCGCTAGCCGTTTGATTGTTGTTGTTCATTAATTGTGTCTAAAGTTTATTAATTAATCTTAAAATTAATTGGCGCCTGATGGCGAATTTTTAATAATATAAAAATTCTACAGAGTTAAGAGTAAGTGTCAGTTTTCTGGATGTTACAGAAAATTCTTTTGCCAATAGTACTTTATTAAATTAGAATTAACGTCATATGCGAAAGGGGTTGTTGCTAATTCCGAGGTTAAAAGGTCAAATGAGATTGGGCGTTCACCTTCTGCAACCTCGAATACTTCTGGCATTTCCTTAAATCTCACGATACTTTTTCTCTTTTTTTCAGTTGATTTTATAGTTGTCGGAGTATCCTTTGAATGTGCTGAAGTGTCAGTAGCTGACTGAGGTTCAAGGGAGTCGTTGGGATTCTTACTGATTTGACTCTTGGCGCGATCTTGGTCAAATTTTTCTAGAAAATCTTTGACGCTTTGTGATATTCCGTCTTCGTATTCATCAGCAAGATCCCGCTTCTTCAGATATTCCAAATGCTCCTGATCGTCTTCCCCGTCGGAAACACATTGTCTTCTGGGAGTATGATCTAATCATTTGTAGTCCCAAAAATAGGGTGTTATTTGTAGGATTGGAAGCATTTATTCCTGAACCTGTAATTGAGTTGAATTTGTTGATCAGTTCATTCACTCCTTGAATCAGTTGCTGAGTTTTGTTTTTAAGTCCGCTCTTTTGTTCATCCTCTTGATCGCTGGATTCACTGTTGCTGAGGTTGGTTCTTTGTTGGCCTTCGATCCACCATTTTCGCAACATGATCCATCAACGTAGACGTCTGTATATGCGTCCAGGGTCTTGTCGCTGGAAGTGGTGGGTTGAAAAGGGGGGAGGTGAGGTGGAAGATGAAGAAAGGCACTGTAGGTTTTCCGGAAAACAGGGGGATCAAAATCTTCTTCTGACAATTCCTTGATTTCCCTCCCTGGTTCTTCCTCCGAAGTTGCCTCAGTAGTGGACGATGGTGTAGAGTCGGTGTTGTTAGGGTCCACAGAAATAGCACCCTTGCGTGGGGGCAGGCGTTTGGCGATGCAGCTTTCGTCTGCTGCGTTTACTTGCAATTTTTGAGTGGGGCGGAAAGTTTCGTCGCCTGTAGGTCTCGCTAAGTTCGTGCTGCCTATTGGTCTTCCTCTGTCCCTGGGCTTAGATTTAGTTTTTGTTTCGGCCTTACGTGGCTGCTTCTTGGGGTCTAATTTAGGTGGGCCGGATCTGGCTTTCCGGGTTGCTAGGTCTTTTTAAAATAGTTATTTGCCGTTGTGGTCCTTGGCTCGTGGACGGTTGTCCAAGATATCCTCCCTTCGCTGATAGTTTCCTTGTGAGGGTGGGATCAGCAATTTTTTGCTTTGTTCCGGTTTTTACAGGAATCCCTGATTTTAATCTTATGGACTTTAGCCCTTCCTTTAGGCTTCCGGTTCGCTCTAGTAATTAGGTGGGCCCTTGAAGTAATTTTTTCTTGTCCTTTGGATCATTAGGGTTTACTCGCGCACTTTCTTGATCTTTATTAGTGGAGGAACGATTAATGGGTAGGGCTCGATAGATTTTAGGACCAGGGCTCACATTACTTAATTGGTTCGACACGTTAGATTTAGCGCTCAGGTTATCCGGATCAGAGGATGGTAAATCTGACCAGTTGGAATCCGAGCCAGTTTTTGACTCACTGGAATGATCAACAGGATTGTTGGATAGTGCTTCAACAATTCTATTGATTTTTCCAGGATTGTGTTCAAACTTATATTGATAATTCTGCATACGAATCCTCCATCTTTGGATTGGGGCTCCAGGATTCTCTATATAGGTCATCCAGTGAATTAATTCAAAATCGCAGGCCAAGATAAAATCTCGTCCATAGAGATAGGGTCGGAAATGTTCTATGGCATATAAAATGCCGAGACACTCTTTTTCTGCTTTCGGGTATTTTTGTTCATTGGCATTCAAAATTTTGGAATAGTACGCGACAGGCAAATCGATGTTGTCCCTTTCTTGAGTTAGAATTTCACCTGTCGCATACTCTGAGGCATCCCAAGTTAGTTTGAAAGTCGCGTTAAAGTCTGGATATTGGAGGACCGCTTCCTTACACAAATATCGTCTTAGTCGAGAAAAACTATCTCGTTGTGGTTTTTCCCATTTTCACGCAGTGTCCTTGTTTAACAATTCTGTGAGAGGCTTTGCATGTTTTGCGTAGTTTTTTATAAAGCGTCTGTAATATCCCGAGAGGCCAAGAAAACTTTTAATGTCTCTTGGTGTTTTCGGTGGAGAAAAATTCATAATCGCGATTATTTTATTAGGGTTTGGTTTTACTCCGTCTTCACTAATAATATGTCCCAAGTATGCTACCTCGGGTTTCAAAAATTCGCATTTGTCAGGTTGAAGTTTAAATTTGCTTCTCTTAGTCTATTGAATAGTCGTCGAGCCCTTTTATCGTGTTCTTCTAAGGTATCTGAATTGACGATAATATCGTCCAAGTATACAAATGCTTTATAATCTTGCATCGTATTTAGGACACTATTGAGCAACCTTTGGAAGTAGGTGGTGCGTTTTTTATTCCCATAGGCATTCGTTTATATACGAAATGTCCGTTTCGCGAGGAGAAGGCAGTTTTGTGTCTGCCCTCGGGGTGAGTTTCCACCTGGTGGAAACCGCTCGCTAAATCTAACACGGTAAAGTACCGTGCTCTTCCGAGTCGGTCAAATACGTAATTTATACTCGGAAGCGGAAATTCATCACCTATAATACTGTCGTTTAGGGCCCGATAGTCCACTACGACTCGCCATTTTTTTCACCCGACGCGTCAATTTTTTTTGGTACTATTAGAAGGGGTGCATTATAAGGGGAGTTAGAGTGCCCGATAATACCGCTATCGAACTGTATCTTTAGCTGAATGTCAATTTGATTCAATGCTTCTAACGGGGACCTATACTGTTTTCTGTATATAACTTTATTGTCTATGGTCGGAATTCTTTGCTGTTTAGAGTTAGTACGGTACAGTTATAAGGTTAGTACAGGTTTACATTTCCCCATTTTCACGAAATATATCTGCGTAGTCCTCCGCCCGTTTAGAAACGATTTTACGCACGTCAGGAGCTAGGTGTTTCAAAAACAATGCATTTTTCACTTTTATGACTATCTGCATAAGTCGGGCACTGTCCATGGTCAAGAGTGTCTATCTCTAAATCAGTTGGTTCTTCCCCTGGGAATTTACAGATATCGTGAGGAATTAGTTCTTGGGGAGGGATTCGTACATTAATATCTTCCTCGGTGGTATTAATTGCCATTGCGTGACAGATGCCATTTTTATTTGTGACAATGGCTTCACCCAGGTAGAGTTCAGTGGGGGTCTTTATTTAAGGAAGATATCCTTGTTTAAGGTCAGGAGTTATGACATCGATCGCCACAGGAGTTCGGCTTGTTTCTGTTTTATTGCTACTATGTGCTCGAAATACCATTGGTACTTCTTCGTCTGAGCGAATCTTTTTTTAAGTGTTCTAATAATTCGTTTAATGAATTAAATTTCTTATGTTTGCAGCTAGCATGAGCCTATATAAGGACTAAGGACTGGCTAAGGACTGCCCGGACATATTCGGGTTCCGCTACATCGGTGATAAAAATCCCGGCTTGTTTTGCAGCCTGCACGAAATCTCGTCTGCACCCGCAGGGTTCATAGTTCCATTTAGGATTGCGTTTCCTGGTGGACCTCCACCCAGACGTCGTTCATCGTTCCTATCCCGTAGGTCATTCGGGTCTTGTTCATCGCGCTCGGACATGATGTGTGCTGTTAATGTTGAATAAAGAGATAGGCAGAGAGAGAAATGTGTAAAATTAGAAATAAAATTAGTTCTAGGAGAGGAAAATGTTACTTAAAACTGTGGGCGTCGCCACCGCGGCAAATTCCTGCAGCTTGGTGCAAGGTTGGCTGTGTTCAAGTTAATATACTTGTTTTTTTTTCTAATTCTGCTTTTGATTCTGCATAACCCTTTCTATGATTAAAGCTTTGAGTTTTGATTCGAGTTCCTTTTGAACTTCTGGGTGCTTGTCGTAAGGGCTCGAAACTTTATGCAAAACCTACCATTTTCATCTTTAGTTATTTTTTCGATAGGTGCTGAGTATTGGGATGTATTCGATTGAGACAGGGGCATTTTAGGGAGTCATAAATTATAATTTTAGGTCCTTTAATAACTTTTCCACTTCGCTAAAGGATTCAGTAAGCGAAATAGATTTCTGTTGTTCCTGTGTAATTAATACTCGTATAAGGTTAATTTTTTCTTCTAGAAATTCTATTTCCGATCGCAGGTGGAGATTGGTTCAAGCTTAATTTGTACTCTCTCGAGAGTAAAATATTAAGAGGGTCCTAATCTTCTGAATGTTCTCTTCGGAATTGGTACAAAAAATTTCTCCACTCGGGTGTCATTACCCCTTACTTACTCGATTTTTAGTTCGTCTAGTTTTTTAGTAAAAAAATCCATGGCAAATTTTAGCTGACATCCCCGTTTTTCAAAACTTGAAACTAACAGGGATTGTGCGAAAATAGCTTGTGAGAGAGTGGCCAGGGAGGTGTTGAGAAAATCTGCTTGTTTTTCCAGAGTAGCTGATCGTTTAACTAGTTCTGAATTTTGTTTCATAAGACATTCGTATTTTTCCCCAATTAGATCTATTTCTTCTGCCAATTCAGACCACTGGTCCTGGGAAAACCGAGTAACTATAGTGCTTCTGCGAGGAAACATGAATTATCGCGGAGGAATGTTGATCTTGACAGTTTCTATCTTTTAGATTTTAAGCTTATTCCTTGGGATAATGGAAATAATGTAAGCGGATGTTATAAACGCAAGAGGGATATATTTTAATTCCGAATGACTTAATAATTCGGGATCAGATATGGAAAATTTTAGGCTATATTCTACAAAGTAGTAAGGGTCAGACATTTATTCAGCTAGTCTAAACGTTGGTTTGCCTAAGATTGATTTCGTCTTCGTTCCCGGATTCTGTTTCGAATATTTTCTCTCATCTCATCGGTAATGGGAACCACTCCGTGGGGTGTGGGGGATAAATTCAGGTTGTCTTGGAAGCAGATATATCAAGGGGGACAATATCCGGTATTTGCTTTTGATAACACTTTCGACAGAATTTAATTAATAATCATGACATCACTATCATATTCAAAGGTGCTGTCTAAGTCGCCTTCAGGTTGCGTGGTGTTTTGTCGCTGTGCGGGGACTACTCTAGTATGGTTTTCTTAGGTGTTTTCTATGTGTCTCTGTGCTAGTGCCACTTCGACTTCCAGATCGATTTCAATAATGGGGATTCGTGATTGTACTAGAAATGGTTGGACAGGTTCTGGTTGTCTAACAGTAGGTGCAACCTTACAAATAGGTCATAATTTTATTACGGGCTTGGTGAGACGGTAATAAATTTCTGATTCTGGTGCCCTATTTGTTTCTTGTTCAATCAAGATGCGTCGATTTCCAGAGCGTTTTCCTCTTTTTGATTTTCCCGGATTAGAGGACATTTTAGAGTGACATTTTAACTTAAAAAAAACATTTTGATAGTGCGTTAAATCACAGATTTAGCACGGAAGCTCTCCTAGGCGCGACGATCAGCTGTCACAACGGCGCTTCCTAGTATAACGGAAAGAAGAAAATAAATTTCCTTTTTTCCGAATTCCGGTTAGAATTCTCTAGGATTCGACAAGAAGTTCTCCAATCATGCGGCCTTGTACCCACAACTGGCGACTCTGTTTTGCTAGTCGTTGGGACTATTTTCTACTAATCCCAACAATTACGCATTTTAAAAACACTATTATGTATATTTTTTTGAAATATTAGATGTCAGGATTTTATACAAAACAACTAGAGGACAGCCAACTCGATGCAACTTACTCGCCCAAGTATTGCGGGGGCCACTGGCCAAGTATGAGAATGGAAAGAATCTACAACATGGAAACACACCATTTGGTTCTCAACCTGGAGATATACTATTCTAAGAATATCTACGTAGGTATTATTGACGTAGTCTGCAGTTGTATGACCTAGGATAGGGGAGTCTGGTTTTAGAGCAGTTTCACAGATGTAGTTATGTTTATAACCAAAATCTATGGAGACGGTAACTATTTCGCCTTGCAAAATTTCCGAAGTAGCAAGGGTACTACCAAAGTTATAGGAATTTTTGGAAATAGTCATTAAAACAAAAAATAATTATTCTTTTAATTTTTCTTTTCTTTCAATGCCAAGTTGACACGCTCTTCGATCTCGCAGCGTTTATTTGCTCTATTAATTTCAAATTCCGCCTTATTAATCAGGAATTCAAAATAGTCTGCAAATTCCTTTCAGTCGTTTAAAGGTTTTTTTGGTACTTCAGAAGGGGGTGTTAATGGTTTCTTAAAATTTTTCTGTGGAGTAGTAATCTCCGCCTTAATTTTCTTTTCCCGTTCTGGAATTCGAATTATTTTGAGTATATCCTTTCTACGATTTCTTTTTCCTCTTTGTCGGAAATTACCAGGCATTGTCGCTCATGGTTGAAATTAATTAAGGTAAATTCCCTGAAATAACAACTACAATTTTCGTCCTTCAAACAAGGCTATGCAAGACGATTAACTGTGAAATTTCTGAGCCATGTCATTCAGTGAGCGAATCACGGAGACTTGTCTTCACGGACTAATCACAAAATATCATATTCAATTAACTATATTAATCAAATAATTTGCACAGTTTTGTTAACTGACGGAAATTTACGCCACGTGCAAAGACGTATATGGGTGATTTGCACGTAACTGTAATATTTGGCGGCGTCACAGAAAACACATTCAAAATAAAAAATTTTTGCTTGGGTATGGATACATTTCACAGGTATATATAAAACCTATTCGCAACCACAAAAATGTACAAATAGATATTATAATTTTTGATAAATTGAGGAATTCCCTCCAAAATTTCAGCTCCGTGGCTTGTCCGTTTTTTAAAATTTTAAGTTAAAATTCAGAAATTTTATTAAAAACGCCGAAACTGGAAACGACAATCTTTGTAATTTGAATTATGTATATAGGTGAACAATTTGAACATAATTATAATGCATCTTCTAATACTTCTTATAAAATTATAAAATGTAAAATAGTTTTGTCCACAAATTTTTTTAATTTTGTAATAAGATTTTTTCCCTATAATTTAACTGTTTATGGCACATTTTAATGTTATCTGAGAATGACAATCTAAAATAAGATCCATTAGCAACAAATATCTATAAAAAAAGGTTCAAAAATTGGAAGTTCTACACTCAAAAACAATTTTTTTTGTAAAAATGTGAAGGTCACAAAAAAAGTGATCATTACCGTGGTATTACTATTCTTTTAATCTAAACACTCTCTGTTGTAATTATTACGATTTTTTTAAGATTACAATAGAAAAAAATTATCTGCCCAAAGAAAAGAATTATTTTGCAGAATTGTCGGAGTTAGGTTAGTTTAAATGTCAAATTTCAGCTCCGTGGTGTCACATAAAATATCAGCTCCGTGGCGCCTGTGGCGTACAGTGTGAAGGTGCAAATTCATGGATCAACAGTTGCTACAATAACACATATTATAGAAGAGGACAGACATAGTTGTGTCCTTTTATATTTCAGTGCTTCAGCAACCGTTGACTTATTAAAAAACACCTTAATATTCGAAAAAACACGCCTTTACTTTTGGTGCTTAATTTAAAATGTCTTTATGTCAACCACGCAGAAGCACAGTATTACTGTTGATCGTAACGCTTTTATTTGTGAATACTTTTCTAAAATTAGTTTTATACGCTAATTTCATAATGTTATGAAAATAAAATTCTCTGGTTATGTCAAGCTCATAGTAAATAGTAAATATTTTTGCTGGGGCTATTTTGTTCACCAAAATGCTTTTTTGAACTCAGTGATTTATTCAAATTTAGAATTAAAAGAAAATCAACTTTTGCTTATGTTACACTTTCCTTCTAAAGGTTTCCTATGAGTTAGTCAATGAAATAAATTTTTTTGTCGGAGTTGTAGTCATTAAAAGTTGTGCACAAAATAGACCCCGGGATAGGGCTACTTTGTGCATTGATCTTTCTGTTCTTATAATGTTACATAAACATTTTTTTGATCCTTTCTTATTCATTAAATCTTTTGTGTAGATATTTCAGAGTAAATTAAAAAAGAATAAGATATAAAATAAAAAATTTTGTAAATATTATACAACAAAATGTAAAATAAAACATTAGGATTTTGCTAAAATCATGATTTATTAAAAATTAACAACCTTTCTTCAAATTTTATATTACTCAGAAAATAAATAACACTTTTTCTTTTTAAATATACATTTTACAATAATACTTTATGATAATTATAATACTATCATTTAAACACATGTAAATAACTTTGAATCTCATCATTTCAATAGGGGCTTTTTTAAACGTTTTGAATATGATATTTTTTAAAAACTTGAAATTAATATTTTAAGGTTAAATGAATAACAATATAATATCTAATACACTTTTCAAGTTATTAGAGAAACGAGAGAAATAGTTTTAAAACTAATTTGAAAAACTTATAAGTATTAATTAAAGTTAATTTTTTGCCGTAATGTTCCTCACCGGTTAAAGTTTTAATCGTTTTAAGGATTTCAATTAAATTATTTTTGGTTTTTTGACAAAGAAGTTCTTTTTAATAATTTTATTTATTGAATATACCTTGTACATAAAGTAGCCCCAGTTGACGGCAGTATTATTCAATGCATAGGGTGATCAGCTCTGTGGCAGCCAATTTTCGAAAATTTGTTATAATTTTTTTATAATTATAGCTGTAGTAAAACAGTTCAAATTACAACTATATTATGCCCTAATGATGAGGAAAAGTGATATTTAACATTAAAAAACAAAATTTTTTTTCTTTTAAAACTGATCTTGAAATTGCACAGTTACTTGAAAATCACCCATATGCTATTAGTCGGAATTAGTTCTAATCATTAGTAATGAAATTTTGGAGACATGTCATCCAGTGAGCGAATCACGGAGACTTGTCATCACGGACTATTTAAAACCAATAAAAAAATAATTATAGTTCTTTTTTTTCTATGTCTCCAATAGCAAATTTTGCGTATTTATTAAAGGAGACAGCCACGACAGCGACTAAAGTAGAAAGGGCAGATAAAATATCAAAAACCAGAACACCCGAAAATTCGGCTATTAGAATTGAAAACAGTATAACAGAAAAGAAATAGTCAAAAATCATCATGAAGAAAATTGAACTGTAAGTTACCCAAAAGGGGTAGGAACACCAGCGACTAACTAGTGCTCGCAAAAGTTTTGTGATAAGAAAATAAATTGGTGCCACTGGTAACAAGGTTACCAGGTAATGAAGCAGGGCGGTAACGCGTGTATAGATCCCACCGCTGACACCATCAGCATCTACTTGGTGTTCCTGAGGTCACTGACTACAAATTAAATGTTATTTTTTTGAAATTCAAAATGGCGGATTTAATATGAAATAAACTAACGGATGACAATGGATTTGCATGGGGTTTTATAGTAGCAAATCTTCCCTAGTGGGAGACAAAAGATCAAAGATTACCCCTATCTCTAAGCTTGATTCCTAGATCATCCCAAGAATTGAGTCACTTCTTGGAGCTTTGTGACCACCTGCATCACATATAGTATATCGCGAGTATCACTATTTCATGGGATAGTAAACATTCCCAGGAAGAAAACTAAGCTCGTGCCTTCGCGACATACTAATATGAGTCAAGTCCACTCATAATACATATATAATTTAATTTATAATTCATATTGGTGTGTATTTGTATATCGAATCTCATAGCTTCAGTTCTATAAAGAGTAAGATAATTACTTTGTATTTTGTCAATCATGAGAATCGATATACAGATGAACTATTTCGAAAAACATTCTATACTCTATGCAGCTGCAAAATAATTCTTAAAAGGTAATGCGTAGAGAATAGAAAGATACATTTATTGTTTAATATTAATTTTGAAATAAGAGTATTGCGTGAGAAATAATCAGCCAATTAAATATTATTTCGTATTTATTTATTATTATTCTATCTCAAAATTTTGTAATTATATTTATTTAAAGGTATATTTTAATTTTGATAAATTATTAAAAGTAATAATATCGTTTCTCTAATATTTTTCTTTTTTATTTTATATTTATTGCTTTTCTTTTTGTTATATTTATTTCAAACGCAATACCTCTATTCTTGATATTTTACATGCGCGATCATCAGCAATGATTCATTGCTAATGTCTTAAATTTCAAAAAGGGAATTTTGTTACTGGGATGTAACAGTCCTCCCTCCTTAAATTTGTTCATCGTCCCGATTGATCAATTTAAATTTTGAATTTTTGCAAACGTGAATATTTTGACAATTTTAAACCCATTCGTTCCTTCCATTTATTGATATAATACTGTAATGCATTAGTATTGACGGAAATAAAGACTTCAGCTTATAGTAATGTCTTGCAATAGTAAACATAATTGATAGTGTATAGTGTTACGTGTGGAATGTGTTATCAGTGATGCCTCTGGAGCAAATATCTGTATCATCGTAGGTATGACTTTATGTTTTATTGACTTCTGTTGTCCATGATAATATGTGTCACTGAACCTTTATTTCTTCCTTTTGTCTTGAATGTCATGTGATCGTTCAATTATCCATCAGTACTTAAACTATAATCATGCAGAGCAGACCATCTTCTGCAGAAACAGTTATTTATGATGATTTTCTGGCAGGTATGTAGTAGATGAATTTTTCTTTAAAATAATTTCGTTTCTTTTGTATATTTATTATTCTTTTTCTAGGACGGTTTCCTTCACGATGTCCAGTTCGACGAGACGTATTTCTAGATCGAGTCATGACTACATCCGTCGTGTTATATCACAACGTTTAGGTGATACAGCAATTAATCGAGTTGACCAGAAATAATCCTTTGGCAATACGCCACAAGACTAGGACTCGTCGAGCAAAAAAAGGATGTCCCAGGTGTTGCAGATCTAGAAGAACTACGCACTTTGCAGGCAGAGACTCTGGAAACATCTGCAGCATTTGCTTAACTAATGAGTTCAGTGAGGTAAGATTTTTTTTTATTTTTTTGTGTGTGTAATTTTATGTAAAATTAATAAATTAATCTTTTATTCCTTGCTTTAGAGATCCTAGACGCCTTCAAGAGTGTTGGTGTGGAAAATGCCCACTTCAAAGGCCAGAAAATATAGCAGGCAATAATAGTGAGGCATCTGCAGTATCTGGTCCTTTCCCAATTCAAGAATCTTCAATAGCGGAGTCCGAGATGGAATTTAAAGATGAAATTTTGGACATCGAAATGCCGCTGTTTGAGGAAGTTAGATTGAATGAAGATGATCGATTTTCTGGAGGCCAAACCTACAAAGAAGAAGATCCTCTCTAAATTTAGACTGTCGGTGTAGTGAATTGTTTTAGTGTAAAGTGTAGTGTTATTATTATTTTTCTTCTCTCTTATTTTTTTGGTGTATGTGTAAATATGTAAGTATTTTAAATATAGTTTGTTTATATTTTAATATACATATCCTTTTATATAATTTTCATTAAACACATTTTTTAATGCTCCCGTCTTTGTTTCCCTTTTTTTAATATTCAAAATTTTTGTTTTTCTTTTCTTTTCTTTACCAAAGATAATTTATATAAAACACATGTATATCTATAGATGTATATATAATAAGTATTTTACATTAAATATAATGATCATTTTATCAAATTCTTTTATGATTGGGGGTCAGTTTTCCCAATCTACCAGTTCTAATAACTAAATTTACCAAAATTTATTTTCCCAAAATAATGTGTTTCCAAGACATTTTTACCAAATTTTTTTTTACCAAATATATTTTTACCAATTTTTTTTTACCAAATATATTTTTACCAAACATTTCTAAGTCGAAATCAAATAGTACATATTAATTTTATCACTTTTAATTTTAATTACAATTAGTTTTTAAATTTAAAACCGAACGTTGTATCCAACGTTTCGTAAGTAAGTCAAAATGTCTCCGTTTTCTACGTGATCATGGTAAGTGGATACAATGTTAATAATTTGTTCGTTTGTCTGTAATTTTTTAGCGTCAACAGGTTTTTTGATCCTTTGTCCTAATTGTAATTGTCGTAGCATGATTTCCGTATCAGACTGTTCTTTTTTAAGTTCTTCAAGAAATGCATATAGGCTAGGATGATGTTTGCCCACAACAATTTGGAATCTGTTGTGCCAACCCTCGGAAATATTGTTTGTTCTTGCAGAACCTTGTCTTACTGCCTCAAACTTATTCCATATTGCAGGGTGATACCGAGGAGGAGTCGTTCGAACAGAATAACCTCGTCCTCTTTGAACTCTCGTAGTCCTCCCTCGAATATATGTTGCATCAAAATAGTCAGCGACCGGATGAAGAGCTGGTGGTAAATCAACTCGCAATGTTTCAAAATGTTGGTTTATCATATGAAGGAGAACAAATGCTAATGCGCAGATCATGTGAGCGCCAATTTTGATACTGCGATCATTCGCATCATTGTATAATTCTTGTAGTCCTTCAGACTGAATGTGTCGATAAATATTTTGGCAAAGGTGAAAAAAACAACATCGTACATTGTCGGGTCCAATGACGTCCTTGGCAGCATTTATAATTGCAATTTCAAAGTCGGTCATTATTATAGCAGGTAGAGTAAAGGAAAGTCCCAAATCTTTAATTGTATTTTCGACTACTGTAAAAACTTTTTTATAAGCAGTTTGTTTTTTATTTTGTAATAACGCATACACGAATGGGAGTCCAAGGGTTTTGCTCCGCCCTTTATCTACTTGAGTAACTGCCCCCAAAATCGAAAATAATTGGAAAAATATCGAAGGGGCTGTTTTGAACGTTCCATCGACGAACCACATACTACTTCGTGCTAATTGACGTAAATTTTCTGTTGTTGAAAAAATTATTACTCGACCATCATTATTTTCTTCTTCATCATCATCGTTGTAGGAGTCATACAGAAAGAAGCTTTCTCCTGAAAAAGTATGCTTATATTGGTTTGGTAAATCTTCTAAGTTTTCAATTGATGTAGGATTTGCAGGCATGTTTTGTAACCTCTTTCTAGTCAAACGTTTCCGCAAATTGATGCGATCCGGTAATTCCGCCAAAACTCCTGAATAAAATCGAATTCATTATATTTTTAATTTACATTACATTAGAATCAAAGCTAAAATTAAATTAAATTCACCAAGTGAAAATTTACCGGAAGGAACGTCACGTAATGCATTGCGAAGTATTTGAGCTGGCGGAGCCTCGGGATGATCTTCGGCAACCCTACTTTCAATTTTTAGAGCATCAACCTCTTCCATATTAGGAGCATGTGAATGCTCTATGTTCTTTGCTCCCTCACTATCTGGTCCTTTATGAACTTTAATTTGTCCATCATCTCCGATGGAGGTTATTGCACGTGCTGAACATTCACCTTTTCGACGACAAACCCAATAAATTTTGTTCGCTGATTTAGAGTGCTTATAGTATAAAAAACCTTTAATATGTAATAACTGTTGAGATTTAGATGCAATAAATTCTGCCATAATTATTGAAATTACTACAATTTACAAAACTGAAATTTTGATATGCCAGATAAATGCCAGACTAATAAACAATATGAAATTGCTGCTGCCAGTTGATTGTGTTTTGTTAAACACAAATTGGGAAATATTATGTTTTGGAAAAACTTGGTTTGGAAATTCATTTTTTTGGGAATTAATTTTTTGGGAAAAAGAGGTTATTGGGAAAATTAGTTTAGGAAAAAAAAGATTGGAAAATATATTTTGGGAAAATTGACCCCCTACCACTTTGATTTATTTATTGTATATTTATTATTTTAAAATTTATTTATTATTATTATTATTAGAATTTTTTTTATTTTTTTGTAATTGAGAAAATGATCAAACATTATTTCCTTTAAACAATAAAATAAGATTTTCGCATAATGAAATATATATATCTATCCCTTATCGCCTTGTATCGGTGTGAGAGTCTTGCGATGGTTTTTCCTTTTTCTTTTACTATGCGTTCTGTCGCATAACATTTCTGGTCGTTGATGACTCATTGGAAGACTATTGTTTGTATTATTGAATTTTTTGTTGGTATTAGAAATTTTGGATTTTTAAAATTTGGGTCGTCCTCCCTCCTTAAATTTTTACATCGTCCTCGATGTAATCAGGAAAGTGGTATATTTATTTGATTTTGATTGGAATTTCGATGCCTTTGACGTCTCATATAAATGGCTTTGGAACAATTATATGCATATCGTAATATGATAAGTACAGCAATAAAAGTTATGATACGGAAGACGGTTAAGATGTTGTCCTTGATCTTGATAAACCAGTCGGGGATGAATATGTCCATCTGCGAAATAATTAAAATTTTAATATTTTAGTTAAATAAAATGGGTAAAAAGGGGAACGGAAATGTTATTATTTACTTCTTTTATTTATTTATTTAATTTTTTATTTGAAAGATTTTATTCAATAAAACATCTCGTATGATTGAGTTGTTTTATTGACTTCAATGTAGTTATAGTGTTTTCTTGTTTGATTATACATGTTTATTGTAAAAAAAATTTTTTTTTTGGTTGTGTATAGTTATATATAAAATATATACGAATAATTAAGATTATCTTATTGCGTATGTGCACGATTATAATATGAGCCGTTCACTAGAAAAACGACTTAAGTCGACTTAAGCGGTTTTTAAAAATTTTGTTATCAGTGTATTCTACAAGACATATAGATTACATATATCAAGTTTCTAAAGTTGTAGGTCACTATTTAGGAATTAATTGAGGTGTTTAAACTTCCTGGGTCCCGAAATTGAAGCACTTACGCAAGCGCGCGTTCACGTCCTCTGCTACCGCGTACAGTGGGAAGAAATGCAGTGTTTTGGACAAAATTCTGCCGACAATACAAATTTCCACCGATTTCAATTTTCTTTTTTTTTAAATACTAAAGAAGGTTTTTCCTACAAGCCTTCACTGCTATAAATTTGAAATTTTTAAAAATTTTGGATTATTACAAAAGCGAGTAATTTTTTTATTTTGTTAACTAAACTTGTGCATTATAATGTTGATATTTAATTGAATATTACTATAAAATATATCGTAAGACTTTTTAGAATAATAAATATGTTTTAATACATTAAAATAAAAGTGTTATTTCATAAAATACTTAATTTTATTTCATTTTTAGTGGTTCGCTGGAAAAACGACTTAAGTCATTTGTTATAAAATAATGTTATTAAAGTAGCAAAACATTGTTTACTCGACCTTTTTTTCTTTTAAAGAATTCTTTGATAATACCTTTGTATTAGGAAAAATGATCGATATAATTAATACGTAAATTATATTAGTAATTCGTTTTCGAATCTTTAATTTAATTTTTTCGTCAAAAAGTTAAGTCGACTTAGGTTGTTTTTCTAGCGAACGGCTCATATGCACATGCAATTATTTAAAATGTGACAAAAACTTAATATTATTTTGCATATTTCGATTAATGTGTAATAATAATATAATTGAACTCGTAAAATAATTCTTATTATTTATTAACTTTAATAATCTAATTGATTAATATATTGTGTAATTATAGTGTAATGTAATGGAATATTATTTAAAGAGTAAATATTTTAGTTAAACTTTTTATTTGTATGTAACGATATAAAACTGTTTTAAATTAAAATAAATGTATTCTTTTATTTGATAATTAATTATTATTATTAGAATTGTATTTTGGTTTAATACATTCCTAACAATTAAAAGAGATTATATATGGTTAAGATATATGTATTATATATATAATATATTTTTTTTATATGTAAAAGTAATTAAACGCTAAATTAGATGCCTCTAATTGTAAAAGTATATTTAAGGACTTAAAATTATAATTTCTTTTATTTTTATTTGCTTTTAACAATATGATTAAAATTTATTAATTGTAAATTAATCTTCTGACAAGTCTGACACTATAGTGTATAAAATATGATATTTTTGTTGTAACATTCATTTTCTTTTATGTGATAATCCTTATATGAAATCAGTAGATATTCAAATTAGGTAAAGAGAGACATTCTAATGTTATTTACTTTTGAAAGAGGAAGAAAGCAATAGCGTTAGATTTTCTGCGTTATAAACAGAGACCGATAATGGTATTTAGTATCTAGAAAGAAGGAGACAGAAAGATATTTGAAAGATATATGTATATACTATATATAGGGGAGACTGGGGCGAAAAGTTAAATTGTGAAAACAGTTAAAATTCATTATTTTTCGAACGGAAATAGTTAGAGCATTGCAATTTGAATTATAAAAAGGTGTTATCACCCTAAATAAATGTCCGGAGTTATGTGACATTCTGCTAATTTTTGTGATGTCCATATTTAATTTTTTTTTCACCCTACTTTTGAAAATTTTTTCGTAAAAGAAAATATCAACTTTTAAGTATATTTTTTGCATTTATTGTCAACGCGATTTTTTACTTCATTATTTGGGTCCCCTAAAGAGATACCTGAAGGTATTTGCTAAAAATATAATTTAACTTTTCGCCCCAGCATGGGTCGAAAAATTAAAAAAAACAAAATTTTCAAAAAAGGACAAAACATGTATTGTATGCGAAAATATCAGAAACTTTTTTATTGAAAGTTGTGGGGGACAAGTTGCCCTACAATATTGATATATAAATATTTGCATCTAAGCGGATTATATTGTCTAAAAAAATCATTTATGCAAAATTTAACTTCTCGCCCCAGTCTCCTATATATATATATATATATAAATTTAAAGAGAAACAGACGGTCTGTTTGAGTACCTGGCCTATTGTTTGAAGGGTTTCTTTCAACCAGTAGGCATTCTATTGAGTGACCAGTGAGCAGAGATAAAGAGAGAGAAACTATGAATTAGTAGTAAGCATAAGTGCAAGTGAGATTCAAGCAAATTACATACAGGAGCGTTACTGTTGCACTCGCAGACGATTTTATACTTGAGTATATATATATATGTATATGGGGCATTCTCTTTAACATTGTAATTTTTTAAAAATTACAGCTCGTAATAGTGTCAAAATTTGTGAAGTGAGTCATCATTTTTAGATAGGTGAGTATTTTCTATGATTTTAACTTTTCTCTACTCTATACGATAAAACAAAAAAACAAGTTGAACTGTTTTGCAAAATTTTAATTTTTACAATTGTTATTATTAATAACATTTTTTGGTATGAATTTTAAAATTATTAATTAGCTATCGTTCTATAAAAGGAATCTATTTGAGTTTTGGTGTGGATTATAAGGAATAATACTACTTTTTATTATTATTTGTCATTATGTAAAATTTTAAAATTGTGAAAATTATAAACAATATTTATTTAAACAATTCAAAATATTTTTATGTTTTTTCAACATTTTAAAAAACTTTTTTATGGAATATTACTCCTTATTTAATCACGAATAATTAAAAAAAAAGAAAAGTGAGTATTCTTAATTTTTTAGGTTCATTTAAAAAATATAAAAATATAAGTATAAGTACTTATTTTAAGTTTACATCCATTTTAAAATAAGTAGGGGAGACTGGGGTAATCCTGCTCACTTTTTTCAGATCGGCTAAAATCTAGGAGATTATTCTCTAAATCCAAGTTATATACAATATATATATATATATATATATATATATATATATATATATATATATTCTTCTTCTTCTTTCTTTAATAATTTACGTCAATAGTATTTTATAATATTTAAAAATTATAATTATTGGTTTAAAAAAAACATAAAATTCATAAATAAATAACATAAATAACATAAAATTCTATGTTGAAATTATGAATTTTATTATTATTGTTAATTATAATAATTATAATTTATTAATAATTAATATAAAAGTAAAAAAAGGTTGTTTTGAATATACTATAGCTTTCACTTGCAAGAGGCCTTTGAGGTTATACACAGTAAAAAGAAAATCTTATTTTAAGGCACGAAAGCTGCCTTAAATTAAGATGCAACATTTTTAAGACAGTCAATGTTGAATTTACGCACGTTTTTCGTATTCTTTAACATTATAGCAGACAGTGTTGAATTTAAGGCAGCTCGTAAATTAAGATTTACTTTTTACTGTGTACTTGCCCTGTGACCTGTCCTTGGGGATAAAGAGAGAGGGGCAATTTTGAGGTTATATTTGACGTGTGACATGTGAGTGAGAATAGAGGAGAGGGGAGATTTTGAGGTTATGATTGTCCTGTATTATAATATAAATGAGGGTTTAAGGTAATGTTTTGAGGGGGTTTCGAGGTTACATTTGTCATGTTACCTATTAGTGGGGAGGGGGGTTTGTGGTCATATTTGCCATGTGACCTATGAGCAGGGAGGGAGTTTTGAGGTTATGTTTGACCTGTGAGTGGGAAGGGGGTTTTGAGGTTATGTTTGACCTGTGAGTGGGAACGGGGTTTTGAGGTTATGTTTGCCCTTTGACCTTGAGTGGGAAGGGGGTTTTGAGGTTATGTTTGACCTGTGAGTGGGAACGGGGTTTTGAGGTTATGTTTGCCCTTTGACCTTTGAGGAGGGGGGATGTAATCTTGAAACAGCGGCGACAGCGATATATTTTTGTAATATAGGGATATATATATATATATATATATATATATATATATATATATATATATATATATATATATATATACATAAACAATTGTTAATTATAATGAAATATTATAATTATAATTATGTTTCTCTTGGTAAATTTTACAACATATAATATTTTATTTGCAATAATAACAACTATTTATAAAAATTATATATATACCAAAAAGGTTATATCTAGGGATGTAACAATCTGTTTTTTTCAATACAGAATAGAAAAAAAATATTTTTGGCCGATTTTAAGAGGTCGACTGAAATCTCACGTGGAATTGCCCATATATATCTATATAGTATCCACTCAAGCTATGGGGATAGTTTTCTTCCTCACAACTTTCCTCTTCCTTCCTCTTTTCCTGTTTCCTCTTCATCACAATTTCCCATTGTTTCTTCTTCGTCCGAACCTCCTTCTGTCTCTTCCTCCTCCCAACTTTCGTCTGTTTGTCTGTCTCTTTACCAAATTTCCGGAACCTTTTTTTGAAATCTCCCCTACCACCATCTTAAGTCCAGGTAAATGAGAATTTACCCTTACGGAATTGCGAAAACTTTGCTAAAAAAAGAAAACATTTTATTATACAAGAGGCGTTATGTATATCCAACAAAATATATATATATACTAGGGGGGCTTCGCCCCCCTGCGCGCTTCGCGCGCCAACCCCCTATCTCCATTTTTATATTTATTTTAATTTAAATTTTTTATAAATTTAAAATAATGTTTTCTTACACGGAAAAAACTGCATGGTTATTGACCTTTTTTTAACCTATATGTGAAAAATCAGATTAAATTTTGACTTATATTTTGACTCTATTTAATTTTAAAGTTATGTTTGCTTTTACACCTATTATTTTGACCTAATTTTGGTGTTTTATTTTTACTCTCTCACCTATAACTTTTAAACTAAGTTTGAGGTTGTTTTCCTCTAAAGGAAAATAAATTTTAATAAAATTTTTAAAAATAGATGTCAGTTTATAACATCTTTTATTGATGAAAATCTTTTATTAAATTTACTATTAAAATTTAAGACAAGCTTCTTTTAACCTATAGGTCAAAAATTTTGTCAAATTTTAATATAATTTGCTTTTTTGATAAGTAGGTTAAAAAATATGTCAAATTTGACCTAAATTATGAGGGAAGGTCAGGTCAGAAGAAGTTTTCTCGACAATTTTTGCGGTGTAGATAAAAACTGCTCTTAAAATTGACCTAAATTTTGAGGACAGAGGGAATTGTTTGTCAATTTTCTCCGTTTACGTCAAAATCTTTTAAAATTGACCTACATTTTGAGAGCAGAGGGAATTGTTTGTCAATTTTTTCCCTGTAGGTTAAAACTACCCTTCAAATTGACATGAATATAAGGACAGAGGGATTAGTTTGTCATTTGTTGACCTGCATGTTGAATCTGCCTTTAAAATTAAACTAAATTTTTTGAGCATAGGGAATTGTTTATCAATTTTTGACCTGTACATAAAAACTGCTCTTAAAATTGACCTAAATTTTGAGGGTAGAGGGAATTGTTTGTCAATTTTTAACCTGTTTATTAAAACTGCCCTTATAATTGACCTACATTTTGAGGGCAGAGCGATAAGTGTGTCAATTTTTAAATTTTAAGTCAAAACTACCCTTAAAATTGACTTTAATTTTGAGGGCATAGTGGTTAGTTTGTCAGTTTTTACCTATAGGTTAAATCTGCCCTTAAAACTGACCTAATTTTAAGGGCAGAGGGATTAGTTTATCAATTTTTGACCTGTAGGTTAAAACTGCCCTTAAAATTGACCTGAATATGGGTCAAATGTAACTTATTTCTGACGATAGGCCTACCTTAACAGTGGGCCAACCTTGACTATGTGCCCTTTCTAAGGGGCCCTTAGAAATGACTGAATCAGCGGCGGCGGCGAAATAATTTTATATTATAGGGATAGATATATATTAACCCTTACCGGAGCCCAGAAGCCTCGCCTAAAGTATGCCTGGTCTTCCTCGTCCCAAAAATACTCCTGGAACCAAGATTGTGCCGGGAGGAATTTTTCTCGCCCCTGGGCAAGATCCCTATCGTAACTCCAAAACGACTTATCGTCTTTTCCAATGGGAGCGGGAGCCCAAGTGCCGAAGGTGATGAGAAGACTAAAAAAAGAGGATTTTAATTTTTACTCTAAAATACATCACTATAGCAAGGTACTACGAGTTCCTTATAAAATTTGTAGAATTTTCAAATATATGCAGAAATTAAGGATATCATGTCCATGTTTATTTATGGAGAACTAATTAATTCTTAAAATTTGAAAAACAGTAAAAAAAATAAATAAAAAATAGAAATATTTAATTTAAGACTTATAATTTATATTTCATTAAAAAAAGATTGAATAATCTTCTATCAAATCTATTTATTTTGTCAGGGAATTTTATAAAAGGTACTATAAAAATATTCAATTCTAGAATTTATAAAATAATTATAAATTTTTTTGTCCAACGTAACAGACTTAGAAAAAAAAAATATTAAATTTAATTTTAAATTCTTAATATTTTTAACGATAATTAAACAAAATATAATTTAAATGAAATTTGTCAAAAAATTTACTTTTAAACACAAATTTAGTATTGTTTTGACGCTTAATTTTGTTTTTATTGAGATATTGAAGTCAACGTGAAGAAAGTGCTTGGGGGCATTGTAGTGCACGGGGTTGGGGGCAATGTAGTGCAATTATACAGAGTACCGAAAAATGTATTATTTAACCATATTTCCTTTTTGTAATTTTTTGCAGATTTCCTTCAGTTTTATTTAACACAGGACCAAAAAAATCTCTAGTTTATAGTTCTGTCCACGAGACGAGATGATACCATGCAAAATCTTGATCTCGTCTCGGCTTCTACATGCAAAGTCTTGTCTCGTGGGCATAACTACTAGTTTATAGTTTTTTAAGTTTCTTATGTTCCTAATATTATATCTAATAAAATAAAATCGTTTATAATATATTCTCTGCTTTTTATTTCACTAATAAAGTGGTGCACTACATTGCCCCACAAATTTTAGAATGTCGAAAAAAGTGCCTTCAGTTTTTTGGATATAGAAAAGCTCCATCTACATCTACAAAAAAATAATGTACACCATAAATATAGCAAGAAGCATTGTCTTTCCAACGAGTCCTTATTGATCAAAAGTAGTTATGTTATATGTTTTGCCTTTAAATTATATTATTTTGAACTTACAATATTTCAAAATTATTATATAATATAAAATTGAATTCAATTAAAAATTTGTATTGAAAAATATAAGTATTTATTATAATTTACTATAATCAACATTAAAAAACAATAATATAATAATTATTGTATTTGAAGAAATTCTTTACTTAACTATATTTTGTAACTGGTTCATTTTTTAGTTTCTGTTATAGTTCCAACGGCTGGAGTTTTAGAATTTATTCAAGATTAATAATTTTAGAGGTGTAGTCTTGATATCAACGTGCTGTTATGTTAATGTAAATTTTAACAAGTTTTTATACGCAAGTAAAATGTTTATTAATATTTATAAATCTTTTAATATAAGATTCTAATTTTTTTCTTTTTCAGCAGGATTAGTATGACGATTCGAGAATTTAAATAATTTTTGTAAATTGTACACTGGATAACTTTACTTAAAGTGATTCGTCCTTTTCCAATTCTTTTTAAAAATGTATGACAAGGAGCTGTTAAGAAAGCTTGCAGGATTAGAGGAATACAAAACAATAGATAAAAATGGAAAATTGTTTACTCCTTCCACTGATGTATTTAAAAAAATTTCAGACGCTATGGAAGAATCTGGTTTACGAATGACTGCAAAGCACATTTACACGACATTAAAAGAAAATCGCAATGGTGTGTTTGATTTTGTAATAGAAACTTTTTTGGCAAATGTCACTGAAATAAGAAACACTAAACACACGTCGAATATTTCTGAAGAAAATAGTTTAAATAATTCTCCTACTTCAGAAAATAGTTCAATTGGAAATGAATTTACAATAGTTATCTCTGCGCAAAAGTGGTATAAAATACAACCAGATAAAAAAGAGAAAAGTAAATCTTTAACTTTAAAAAGAAATGTGTGGACGGATGTTTTAGCCGATGCTATATATGAAAAAAAAAATTACTTGCGCTTTTTTATTTAAAAAATCTGTTGTACGAGAGAGTACAAGTGCACAATTTTACGTTAAAGTAGAAGGAAAATGCGTCGAATGCGATGGAAATTTAAATGGATATATCTATAGTAAACCTGTTAAAAATAAGGATGTCATTATGCATTTTAAATTATTTAATGCATCAGCCAATTTTATTCATACGAAAAGGAGACAACTGCGTGGAGATAAACGTGAGTGTGTGGCTAGTCATCTGATTGACACCAGGAAACCAGCAAGTATTTGGCTAAATGAGCAAGTAAATGAAACTATAGAATTTGGTGATACGATTCCTCCAATAATACCGAGCAATGATGTTTTAAGAAAAGCAAAACAACAAGAATGTAATAAACAACTTGGTTTAAATAGCACTGATCCCATAAAGAATCTCATTATAGCTAAGCATGAATCACAAAAAGGAATAATCCGAGCAATAGGAGCTGATCCATTTTTTTGTATTTATTTTTCTCCCGAGCAAGTGGCATTTCACAAATCTGTTACCAAAAATGATAAAGATTATAAAATGTGTGCTGATTCTTCAGGTGGTTTTGTTTATAAAATATATTTACCAATTGAGCAAAAGAAATTCGGAAAAAAAGTAGTCTATAAAAAATCAAAATATATTTTTCTATATATAATAAAATGTTTAAGCTCATTAGAAAACGTGTCATTATATCAAATGTTATCAGCAAAGCATGATGCGTCTTTTCTATCGTTTTTTTTTCTCAGAAGTGCTTAAAGCCACTACAGATATACCAAAAGTATTTGTGACCGATTTTAGCAAAGCATTATTGATAGCAATTGCTCGAACGTATGCCGGCTTACAGCATTCTTTGCAAATTTGCTACCAAATTCTTATTTTAAATTTGCAAATTCAAATCCCTCGATGTTGTTTAAGTCTTGATACAAGTCACTTTATTGCACAAATAAGCAGGTGGAAATGCTTAAAGAAAGAAAAACCAAAAATTCGCCAATTTTTTCTGCGTACACTTGCTCAAATTTATCAAATGAATGATATACAAAAAAAAGAGAAGGCGCTACTATCACTGTTAGTAGTTTCATTAAGTGAACATATTGGGTGTGATGAGAACAACGAGGAGTATTCTTCTGAGGAACACTTTGTATTTTTAAATAATTTAATCAAAGGAGTACCAGACGTTAAAGAATCTGTAGACCCCGAGAATTCCGATGAAGAGAGTGATGAAGATGACGACACTGATGAAGAGTATGAGCTACCTGAAATCATTCTTTGTGTTCAAGATCAAGTATCAAAGACCTGGATGGAATGGGCAAAAACTATTTATGCCGAAGCTGAAAATATTGCCTCAACAACATTAAATGAAAGTCTGCTTAATTGCAATCAATTCAATATTGTAGCAGCAGCAAAGTCAATCAACGATTTAATGTATTACATTCCACTGTAAACAGAAGCCATGTTTCCATTCTGTAATATTGATAAGACAAGCAGATCATCTTCATCAGTAGAAGGAGAATTTTCTAAATTAAAAAATTACGCTTTTGAACGATTGCCACTAAATGTTGACAAATTTATATTAAGCCACAACAAGTATTTAAAAGGTGAATTAAAAACATTTGGATCTTCTATGACTCAATTTAAAAAGTTGAAAAAAGGGACAACACAGTGACAAAATTAAACTTCCACTAATCGACACAAATTTCATTGCGGGATCACTGAAAGAAGAAGAAAACTGGAAAGGTAAAAATGCCCAAATTAAAAAATCAGTTCCTATCGAAAATAAAAATTTACAAAATGAAATGAACCATGAAAATAATTTATTAGATAGTGACATTTTAACAATTTCAAATTCATTTGAAACATCCGTATTTGAAAACCTATCTACAGAAGATGATTTTTGTACAAAAAATAAAGAAACTGATCTAAATATTTCAAAAAATTCAACACAATTGGATGATACAACAGAAGATAAAAGTAATATAAAGAACTCAGACAATTTAAATTTAAAGAAACGAAAAGCAACAAGTTCTTTTTCAAAAAGTACAGCAAAAAGGAAAAGAACCTACTTGTCAACCTATCCTGATTGGGATTATATGAAAGGTGTTTGCAACATATGGTAGCTTTTGCGATTCTTTAGCTATAACAAATACATCGGAATTTTTATTTGAAGATTTGGCACTATCGGTCACAACAAAAAAGTTTTGTAATTTTTGTGGTCACGAAAACACATGTCAATTAGTGCTAGCTCCAATCAACACAGGAATTGCTATAACAGTAAAAGAACAACGAATACAAAATGCCCGAGACAACATTCGGTTAGATGTTTCCACAACTTGCTATTCGTGTAAGAAACCTATTACCATGGAAAGAAATTATGGATCTCATATTTTCATAGATTTTTCTATAGTTTTTGACACAAACTATAACGAAATGCAATCTGAAAAATACCATTTAATTTAAGAACGATCGATGCAAGCATAGAAATACAAAACAATAGTTACATTCTTGTGGGTGCAATAAACTACATTCCGTATATTTAAGAAAAAAATAATGGACATTACACAACATTTATTGTCAATGGTCAAAGTTGGCATCAGTATGATGATTTAGATCAATCCAGGACTATGTCAAATGGAAATCAAATTATAATTCCACATTTGTTACTTTACGTGAGAGCATAGAAAATGACCATGGTTTCTGTAATTTAGTGTAAGAGAACTTCGACGCCAATTTATTTAAAACTATTAAAATTTCTTTACTTCAAACCAAATAGTTTTTTAATTAATGACTCACAAATTTTAAATGTTCAAATAAACAAAATTTTATTAAGAATAATTTCATAAACAGCGGATATCAATAAAAATTATATATTAGGTACATTCAGAAACATTATAATTAATTAATTTTCAATTCACATATACCCAATTTCAAAATTAAGGGGTTACACCACTTTGAAATTTTCAAAAAATTGAAAAAATTTTTTTTTGCTTAAAATACTCTTTATGGACACCAAAATGATATGTCATTAGTTATATATCGATACCTCAAGTAAAAAGACAATTTTCGAACTGTTCAAGCAGGGTCGCGCGCTAACGTTTACATTGTAATGAAAACTTTAAACTCGTTTTTCTCAAAACTGTATTTTAAAAATCGGTGGACACTCTAGCTGCCACAAATTTCAATCGATCCTCTTAGTTCTTTTTTTATTTTGTTTGTGATATAATTATCTAGCGAAATACGTACGGATTTTTCGAAATATTAATATTTAAATTTTCTAGACAACTTTAAATAATGAAATTTAGGCAAAAATATGGACTTTTTCCTTTAAATCGATGCCATTTTGCGAAAAATAAATTTTTTTTAAAACGGATACGTATTTCGCTAGATTTTGAGATACAGAAACTAAAGCATTTTTACTTTTTGATCTAGCTTAATTCTGGACCGAGTTATAGTGTCCACCGTATGGCGATACATTTTTAAAGCACTTTAACATATCATCTGTCAAACCGACAATTTAAAAAAAAGAAATTTTTATATATTTTTTTGTAGTTCAAGAGTAGTACAATACCCTACTGTAATTTAATTTTCCTAAAAAAATTTCTATTCTTCAATAAAAATTGTTGAAAAAGCTTATGTTTTGAACGGGTCAAAGTGGTGTAACCCCTTAAAATTCTGTATGGTAAATCCGCTCACTTTATTTTTTTAAGACAGAACAGTTTTATTTTTTAAATATTAAAATTCGTCTTATTCCCGTCTTAAGTATGATTTATTATTGATAAACTATAACTTCTATAATGTTTAATAATTAGAGAGTTCTAGAGTTCTCTACCAAAAAAACAAGAGTTCTGGAAAATTTAAAAAGTTATTAACAAATTATAAAAAGTTATGCAAATAATATTTTGCGAGTTTTAAATAGAGTTCTGGCATCGTTGCAAAGAGTTATATAAGTATTCCTAATGACATTTTGATTTAAATCCAAAATCAAAAAAGTTACGGGACTTTGAAATATTCAAAATATTTCAAAATTTTTAAATTCAGAGATCTGAGAGTTCTGTAAAGAGTTCTGGCATCGTCATAAAGAGTTCTATAAGTATTTCTAATGACATTTTGTTCTAAATCCAAAATCAAAAAAATTACAGGATTGTAAAAATTTTCAAAAATGTTAGAAATTAAAAATTCAGAGTTCTGAAAAATTGGATTTCCATATAACAATTTTTTTGATTAATAGAATTAAATAACAATTTTCTAGAAACATAATAATATGTAAATTTATAAATATATATAATTAATTTATATATATCATTAAACTCTCAGAATTTAAAGTTTAAAATTTTGAAATTTCTTGAAAACTTCAAAGTCCTGTAACCTTTTTGAATTTTAGATTTAAAACAAAATGGGATTATAAATACATATAGAACTCTTTATGACGATCCCAGAACTCTTTATAGAACTCTCAGAATTTTAAAATTTTAAAATTTCTTGAAAACTTCAAAGTCCTGTAACTTTTTTGATTTTGGATTCAAAACAAAATGTCATTAGAAAAACTTTTAGAACTCTTAATGACGACGCCAGAACTCTTTACAAAACTCTCAGAATTTTAAAATTATGTAATTTCTTGAAAACTTCAAAGTCCTGTAACTTTTTTGATTTTGGATTCAAAACAAAATGTCATAAGAAATACTTATACAACTCTTTATGACGATGCCAGAACTCTAATCAGAACTCTATGAACTCTGAATATTCAAATTTTGAAATTTCTTGAAAACTTTAAAGTCCTGTAACTTTTTTGATTTTAGATTTAAAACAAAATGTCATAAGGAATACTTATAGAACTCTTTATGACGATGCCATAACTCTAATCAGAACTCTAAGAACTCTGAATATTCAACTTTTGATAATTTTAAAAAATTTCGTTTTCCCGTAACTTTTTTGATTTTGGATTTAGAACAAAATGTCATAAGAAATACTTATAGAACTCTTTATGACGATTCCAGAACTCTTTACAGAACTCTCAGAATTTTAAAATTTTGAAATTTCTTGAAAACTTCAAAGTCCTGTAACTTTTTTGATTTTGGATTTAAAACAAAATGTCATTGAAAAAACTTTTAGAACTCTTAATGACGATGCCAGAACTCTTTACAGAAGTCTCAGATTTTTAATTTTTTGAAATTTCTTGAAAACTTCAAAGTCCTGTAACTTTTTTGATTTTGGATTTAAAACAAAATGTCATGAGAAATACTTATAGAACTCTTAATGACGATGCCAGAACTCTTTACAAAACTCTCAGAAATTTAAAATTTTAAAATTTCTTGAAAACTTCAAAGTCCTGTAATATTTTTGATTTTGGATTCAAAACAAAATGTCATAAGAAATACTTATACAACTTTTTACTGTGACGATGCCAGAACTCTTTACAGAACGCTCAAAATTTTAAAATTTTGAAATTTCTTAAAAACTTCAAAGTCCCGTAACTTTTTTGATTTTGGATTTAGAACAAAATGTCAAAAGAAATACTTATAGAACTCTTTATGACGATCCCAGAACTCTTTACAGAACTCTCAGAATTTTAAAATTTTAAAATTTCTTGAAAACTTCAAAGTCCTGTAACTTTTTTGATTTTGGATTCAAAACAAAATGTCATTAGAAAAACTTTTAGAACTCTTAATGACGACGCCAGAACTCTTTACAAAACTCTCAGAATTTTAAAATTATGTAATTTCTTGAAAACTTCAAAGTCCTGTAACTTTTTTGATTTTGGATTCAAAACAAAATGTCATAAGAAATACTTATACAACTCTTTATGACGATGCCAGAACTCTAATCAGAACTCTATGAACTCTGAATATTCAAATTTTGAAATTTCTTGAAAACTTTAAAGTCCTGTAACTTTTTTGATTTTAGATTTAAAACAAAATGTCATAAGGAATACTTATAGAACTCTTTATGACGATGCAATAACTCTAATCAGAACTCTAAGAACTCTGAATATTCAACTTTTGATAATTTTAAAAAATTTCGTTTTCCCGTAACTTTTTTGATTTTGGATTTAGAACAAAATGTCATAAGAAATACTTATAGAACTCTTTATGACGATTCCAGAACTCTTTACAGAACTCTCAGAATTTTAAAATTTTGAAATTTCTTGAAAACTTCAAAGTCCTGTAACTTTTTTGATTTTGGATTTAAAACAAAATGTCATTAAAAAAACTTTTAGAACTCTTAATGACGATGCCAGAACTCTTTACAGAACTCTCAGATTTTTAATTTTTTGAAATTTCTTGAAAACTTCAAAGTCCTGTAACTTTTTTGATTTTGGATTTAAAACAAAATGTCATGAGAAATACTTATAGAACTCTTAATGACGATGCCACAACTCTTTACAAAACTCTCAGAAATATTAAATTTTAAAATTTCTTGAAAACTTCAAAGTTCTGTAACTTTTTTGATTTTGGATTTAAAACAAAATGTCATTAGATAAACTTTTAGAACTCTTAATGACGATGCCAGAACTCTTTACAGAACTTTTAGAATTTTAAAATTTTGTAATTTCTTGAAAACTTCCAAGTCCTGTAACTTTTTTGATTTTGGATTCAAAACAAAATGTCATTAGAAAAACTTTTAGAACTCTTAATGACGACGCCAGAACTCTTTACAAAACTCTCAGAATTTTAAAATTATGTAATTTCTTGAAAACTTTAAAGTCCTGTAACTTTTTTGATTTTGGATTCAAAACAAAATGTCATAAGAAATACTTATACAACTCTTTATGACGATGCCAGAACTCTAATCAGAACTCTATGAACTCTGAATATTCAAATTTTGAAATTTCTTGAAAACTTTAAAGTCCTGTAACTTTTTTGATTTTAGATTTAAAACAAAATGTCATAAGGAATACTTATAGAACTCTTTATGACGATGCCATAACTCTAATCAGAACTCTAAGAACTCTGAATATTCAACTTTTGATAATTTTAAAAAATTTCGTTTTCCCGTAACTTTTTTGATTTTGGATTCAGAACAAAATGTCATAAGAAATACTTATAGAACTCTTTATGACGATTCCAGAACTCTTTACAGAACTCTCAGAATTTTAAAATTTTGAAATTTCTTGAAAACTTCAAAGTCCTGTAACTTTTTTGATTTTGGATTTAAAACAAAATGTCATTAAAAAAACTTTTAGAACTCTTAATGACGATGCCAGAACTCTTTACAGAACTCTCAGATTTTTAATTTTTTGAAATTTCTTGAAAACTTCAAAGTCCTGTAACTTTTTTGATTTTGGATTCAAAACAAAATGTCATAAGAAATACTTATACAACTCTTTATGACGATGCCAGAACTCTAATCAGAACTCTATGAACTCTGAATATTCAAATTTTGAAATTTCTTGAAAACTTTAAAGTCCTGTAACTTTTTTGATTTTAGATTTAAAACAAAATGTCATAAGGAATACTTATAGAACTCTTTATGACGATGCCATAACTCTAATCAGAACTCTAAGAACTCTGAATATTCAACTTTTGATAATTTTAAAAAATTTCGTTTTCCCGTAACTTTTTTGATGTTGGATTTAGAACAAAATGTCATTAGAAATACTTATAGAACTCTTTATGACGATTCTAGAACTCTATACAGAACTCTCAGAATTTTAAAATTTTGAAATTTCTTGAAAACTTTAAAGTCCTGTAACTTTTTTGATTTTGGATTTAGAACACAATGTCATTAGAAATACTTTTAGAACTCTTAATGACGATGCCAGAACTCTTTACAGAACTCTCAGATTTTTAATTTTTTGAAATTTCTTGAAAACTTCAAAGTCCTGTAACTTTTTTGATTTTGGATTTAAAACAAAATGTCATGAGAAATACTTATAGAACTCTTAATGACGATGCCACAACTCTTTACAAAACTCTCAGAAATATTAAATTTTAAAATTTCTTGAAAACTTCAAAGTTCTGTAACTTTTTTGATTTTGGATTTAAAACAAAATGTCATTAGATAAACTTTTAGAACTCTTAATGACGATGCCAGAACTCTTTACAGAACTTTTAGAATTTTAAAATTTTGTAATTTCTTGAAAACTTCCAAGTCCTGTAACTTTTTTGATTTTGGATTCAAAACAAAATGTCATTAGAAAAACTTTTAGAACTCTTAATGACGACGCCAGAACTCTTTACAAAACTCTCAGAATTTTAAAATTATGTAATTTCTTGAAAACTTCAAAGTCCTGTAACTTTTTTGATTTTGGATTCAAAACAAAATGTCATAAGAAATACTTATACAACTCTTTATGACGATGCCAGAACTCTAATCAGAACTCTATGAACTCTGAATATTCAAATTTTGAAATTTCTTGAAAACTTTAAAGTCCTGTAACTTTTTTGATTTTAGATTTAAAACAAAATGTCATAAGGAATACTTATAGAACTCTTTATGACGATGCCATAACTCTAATCAGAACTCTAAGAACTCTGAATATTCAACTTTTGATAAATTTAAAAAATTTCGTTTTCCCGTAACTTTTTTGATTTTGGATTTAGAACAAAATGTCATAAGAAATACTTATAGAACTCTTTATGACGATTCCAGAACTCTTTACAGAACTCTCAGAATTTTAAAATTTTGAAATTTCTTGAAAACTTCAAAGTCCTGTAACTTTTTTGATTTTGGATTTAAAACAAAATGTCATTAAAAAAACTTTTAGAACTCTTAATGACGATGCCAGAACTCTTTACAGAACTCTCAGATTTTTAATTTTTTGAAATTTCTTGAAAACTTCAAAGTCCTGTAACTTTTTTGATTTTGGATTTAAAACAAAATGTCATGAGAAATACTTATAGAACTCTTAATGACGATGCCACAACTCTTTACAAAACTCTCAGAAATATTAAATTTTGAAATTTCTTTAAAACTTCAAAGTCCTGTAACTTTTTTGATTTTGGATTCAAAACAAAATGTCATTAGAAAAACTTTTAGAACTCTTAATGACGATGCCAGAACTCTTTACAGAACTTTTAGAATTTTAAAATTTTGTAATTTCTTGAAAACTTCCAAGTCCTGTAACTTTTTTGATTTTGGATTCAAAACAAAATGTCATAAAAAATACTTATACAACTCTTTACTGTGACGATGCCAGAACTCTAATCAGAACTCTAAGAACTCAGAATATTCAAATTTTGATAATTTTAGAAAATTTCGTTGTCCTGTATCTTTTTTGATTTTGGATTTAGAACAAAATGTCATTAGAAATACTTAAAGAACTCTTTATGACGATTCCAGAACTCTTTACAGAACTCTCAGAATTTTAAAATTTTGTAATTTCTTGAAAACTTTAAAGTCCTGTAACTTTTTTGATTTTGGATTTAGAACAAAATGTCATTAGAAATACTTATAGAACTCTTTATGACGATTCCAAAACTCTTTACAGAACTCTCAGAATTTTAAAATTTTGAAATTTCTTGAAAACTTCAAAGTCCTGTAACTTTTTTGTTTTTGGATTTAAAACAAAATGTCATTGAAAATATTTTTAGAACTCTTAATGACGATGCCAGAACTCTTTACAGAACTCTTAGAATTTTAAAATTTTGTAATTTCTTGAAAACTTCAAAGTCCTGTAACTTTTTTGATTTTGGATTCAAAACAAAATGTCATTAGAAATACTTATACAACTCTTTATGACGATGCCAGAACTCTAAACAGAACTCTAAGAACTCTGAATATTCAAATTTTAAAATTTCTTGAAAATTTTAAAGTCCTGTAATTTTTTTGATTTTGGATTTAAAACAAAATGTCAATAGAAATACTTTTAGAACTCTTAACGACGATGCCAGAACTCTTTACAGACCTCTCAGATTCTTAAATTTTTGAAATTTCTTGAAAACTTCAAAGTCCTGTAACTTTTTCGATTTTGGATTTAAAACAAAATGTCATAAGAAATACTTATAGAACTTTTAATGACGATGCCAGAACTCTTTACAAAACTCTCAGAAATTTAAAATTTTAAAATTTCTTGAAAACTTCAAAGTCCTGTAATATTTTTGATTTTGGATTCAAAACAAAATGTCATAAGAAATACTTATACAACTTTTTACAGTGACGATGCCAGAAATCTTTACAGAACGCTCAATATTTTAAAATTTTGAAATTTCTTTAAAACTTCAAAGTCCTGTAACTTTTTTGATTTTGGATTCAAAACAAAATGTCATAAGAAATACTTTTAGAACTCTTAATGACGATGCCAGAACTTTAATCAGAACTCTATGAACTCTGAATATTCAAATTTTGAAATTTCTTGAAAACTTCAAAGTCCTGTAACTTTTTTGATTTTGGATTCAAAACAAAATGTCATAAGAAATACTTATACAACTCTTTATGACGATGCCAGAACTCTAATCAGAACTCTATGAACTCTGAATATTCAAATTTTGAAATTTCTTGAAAACTTCAAAGTCCTGTAACTTTTTTGATTTTGGATTCAAAACAAAATGTCATAAGAAATACTTATACAACTCTTTATGACGATGCCAGAACTCTAATCAGAACTCTATGAACTCTGAATATTCAAATTTTAAAATTTCTTAAAAATTTTAAAGTCCTGTAACTTTTTTGATTTTGGATTTAAAACAAAATGTCAATAGAAATACTTTTAGAACTCTTAACGACGATGCCAGAACTCTTTACAGAACTCTCAGAATTTTAAAATTTTGTAATTTCTTGAAAACTTCCAAGTCCTGTAACTTTTTTGATTTTGGATTCAAAACAAAATGTCATAAAAAATACTTATACAACTCTTTACTGTGACGATGCCAGAACTCTAATCAGAACTCTAAGAACTCTGAATATTCAAATTTTGATAATTTTAGAAAATTTCGTTGTCGTGTATCTTTTTTGATTTTGGATTTAGAACAAAATGTCATTAGAAATACTTAAAGAACTCTTTATGACGATTCCAGAACTCTTTACAGAACTCTCAGAATTTTAAAATTTTGAAATTTCTTGAAAACTTCAAAGTCCTGTAACTTTTTTGATTTTGGATTAAGAACAAAATGTCTTTAAAAATACTTATAGAACTCTTTAAGACGATTCCAGAACTCTTTACAGAAATCTCAGAATTTTAAAATTTTGAAATTTTTTAAAAACTTCAAAGTCCTGTAACTTTTTTGATTTTGGATTTAAAACAAAATGTCATTAGAAATACTTTTAGAACTCCTAATGACGATGCCAGAACTCTTTACAGAACTCTCAGAATTTTAAAATTTTGAAATTTCTTGAAAACTTCAAAGTCCTGTAACTTTTTTGATTTTGGATTTAAAACAAAATGTCATTAGAAATACTTTTAGAACTCTTATTGACGATGCTAGAACTCTTTACAGAACTCTCAGAATTTTAAAATTTTGTAATTTCTTGAAAACTTCAAAGTCCTGTAACTTTTTTGATTTTGGATTTAGAACAAAATGTCATTAGAAATACTTATAGAACTCTTTATGACGATTCCAGAACTCTTTACAGAACTCTCAGAATTTTAAAATTTTGAAATTTCTTGAAAACTTCAAAGTCCTGTAACTTTTTTGTTTTTGGATTTAAAACAAAATGTCATTAAAAATACTTTTAGAACTCTTAATGACGATGCCACAACTCTTTACAGAACTCTCAGAATTTTAAAATTTTGTAATTTCTTGAAAACTTCAAAGTCCCGAAACTTTTTTGATTTTGGATTTAGAACAAAATGTCATTAGAAATACTAATAGAACTCTTTATGACGATTCCAGAACTCTTTACAGAACTCTCAGAATTTTAAAATTTTGAAATTTCTTGAATACTTCAAAGTCCTGTAACTTTTTTGATTTTGGATTTAAAACAAAATGTCATTAGAAATACTTATACAACTCTTTATGACGATGCCATAACTCTAATCAGAACTCTTAGAACTCTGAATATTCAAATTTTGATAATTTTAAAAAATTTCGTTGTCCCGTAACTTTTTTGATTTTGGATTTAGAACAAATTTTCATTAGAAATACTTATAGAACTCTTTAAGACGATTCCAGAACTCTTTACAGAAATCTCAGAATTTTAAAATTTTGAAATTTCTTGAAAATTCCAAAGTCCTGTAACTTTTTTGATGTTGGATTTAGAACAAAATGTCATTAGAAATACTTATAGAACTCTTTATGACGATTCCAGAACTCTATACAGAACTCTCAAAATTTTAAAATTTTGAAATTTCTTGAAAACTTTAAAGTCCTGTAACTTTTTTGATTTTGGATTTAAAACAAAATGTCATTAGAAATACTTTTAGAACTCCTAATGACGATGCCAGAACTCTTTACAGAACTCTTAGAATTTTAAAATTTTGAAATTTCTTGAAAACTTCAAAGTCCTGTAACTTTTTTGATTTTGGATTTAAAACAAAATGTCATTAGAAATACTTTTAGAACTCTTATTGACGATGCTAGAACTCTTTACAGAACTCTCAGAATTTTAAAATTTTGTAATTTCTTGAAAACTTCAAAGTCCTGTAACTTTTTTGATTTTGGATTTAGAACAAAATGTCATTAGAATTACTTATACAACTCTTTATGACGATTTTAGAAATCTTTACAGAACTCTCAGAATTTTAAAATTTTGTAATTTCTTGAACACTTTAAAGTCCTGTAACTTTTTTGATTTTGGATTCAAAACAAAATGTCATAAGAAATACTTATTCAACTCTTTATGACGATGCCAGAACTCTAATCAGAACTCTAAGAACTCTGAATATTTAAATTTTGAAAATTTTAGAAAATTTCGTTGTCCTGTATCTTTTTTGATTTTGGATTTAAAACAAAATGTCATTAGAAATACTTTTAGAACTCCTAATGACGATGCCAGAACTCTTTACAGAACTCTTAGAATTTTAAAATTTTGAAATTTCTTGAAAATTCCAAAGTCCTGTAACTTTTTTGATGTTGGATTTAGAACAAAATGTCATTAGAAATACTTATAGAACTCTTTATGACGATTCTAGAACTCTATACAGAACTCTCAGAATTTTAAAATTTTGAAATTTCTTGAAAACTTTAAAGTCCTGTAACTTTTTTGATTTTGGATTTAGAACACAATGTCATTAGAAATACTTATAGAACTCTTTATGACGATGCCAGAACTCTTTACAGAACTCTCAGAATTTTAAAATTTTGTAATTTCTTGAAAACTTCCAAGTCCTGTAACTTTTTTGATTTTGGATTCAAAACAAAATGTCATAAAAAATACTTATACAACTCTTTACTGTGACGATGCCAGAACTCTAATCAGAACTCTAAGAACTCTAAATATTCAAATTTTGATAATTTTAGAAAATTTCGTTGTCCTGTATCTTTTTTGATTTTGGATTTAGAACAAAATGTCATTAGAAATACTTAAAGAACTCTTTATGACGATTTCAGAACTCTTTACAGAACTCTCCGAATTTTAAAATTTTGAAATTTCTTGAATACTTCAAAGTCCTGTAACTTTTTTGATTTTGGATTTAGAACAAAATGTCATTAAAAATACTTATAGAACTCTTTAAGACAATTCCAGAACTCTTTACAGAAATCTCAGAATTTTAAAATTTTGTAATTTCTTGAAAACTTCAAAGTCCTGTAACTTTTTTGATTTTGGATTTAAAACAAAATGTCATTAGAAATACTTTTAGAACTCCTAATGACGATGCCAGAACTCTTTACAGAACTCTTAGAATTTTAAAATTTTGAAATTTCTTGAAAACTTCAAAGTCCTGTAACTTTTTTGTTTTTGGATTTAAAAAAAATGTCATTAAAAATACTTTTAGAACTCTTAATGACGATGCCACAACTCTTTACAGAACTCTCAGAATTTTAAAATTTTGTAATTTCTTGAAAACTTCAAAGTCCCGAAACTTTTTTGATTTTGGATTTAGAACAAAATGTCATTAGAAATACTAATAGAACTCTTTATGACGATTCCAGAACTCTTTACAGAACTCTCAGAATTTTAAAATTTTGAAATTTCTTGAATACTTCAAAGTCCTGTAACTTTTTTGATTTTGGATTTAAAACAAAATGTCATTAGAAATACTTATACAACTCTTTATGACGATGCCATAACTCTAATCAGAACTCTTAGAACTCTGAATATTAAAATTTTGATAATTTTAAAAAATTTCGTTGTCCCGTAACTTTTTTGATTTTGGATTTAGAACAAATTTTCATTAGAAATACTTATAGAACTCTTTAAGACGATGCCAGAACTCTTTAAGACGATGCCAGAACTCTTTACAGAACTCTTAGAATTTTAAAATTTTGAAATTTCTTGAAAACTTCAAAGTCCTGTAACTTTTTTGATTTTGGATTTAAAACAAAATGTCATTAGAAATACTTTTAGAACTCCTAATGACGATGCCAGAACTCTTTACAGAACTCTTAGAATTTTAAAATTTTGAAATTTCTTGAAAACTTCAAAGTCCTGTAACTTTTTTGATTTTGGATTTAAAACAAAATGTCATTAGAAATACTTTTAGAACTCTTATTGACGATGCTAGAACTCTTTACAGAACTCTCAGAATTTTAAAATTTTGTAATTTCTTGAAAACTTCAAAGTCCTGTAACTTTTTTGATTTTGGATTTAGAACAAAATGTCATTAGAATTACTTATACAACTCTTTATGACGATTTTAGAAATCTTTACAGAACTCTCAGAATTTTAAAATTTTGTAATTTCTTGAACACTTTAAAGTCCTGTAACTTTTTTGATTTTGGATTCAAAACAAAATGTCATAAGAAATACTTATTCAACTCTTTATGACGATGCCAGAACTCTAATCAGAACTCTAAGAACTCTGAATATTTAAATTTTGAAAATTTTAGAAAATTTCGTTGTCCTGTATCTTTTTTGATTTTGGATTTAAAACAAAATGTCATTAGAAATACTTTTAGAACTCCTAATGACGATGCCAGAACTCTTTACAGAACTCTTAGAATTTTAAAATTTTGAAATTTCTTGAAAATTCCAAAGTCCTGTAACTTTTTTGATGTTGGATTTAGAACAAAATGTCATTAGAAATACTTATAGAACTCTTTATGACGATTCTAGAACTCTATACAGAACTCTCAGAATTTTAAAATTTTGAAATTTCTTGAAAACTTTAAAGTCCTGTAACTTTTTTGATTTTGGATTTAGAACACAATGTCATTAGAAATACTTATAGAACTCTTTATGACGATGCCAGAACTCTTTACAGAACTCTCAGAATTTTAAAATTTTGTAATTTCTTGAAAACTTCCAAGTCCTGTAACTTTTTTGATTTTGGATTCAAAACAAAATGTCATAAAAAATACTTATACAACTCTTTACTGTGACGATGCCAGAACTCTAATCAGAACTCTAAGAACTCTAAATATTCAAATTTTGATAATTT
This sequence comes from Leptopilina syphax, assembly GCA_032872505.1. Taxonomy (NCBI): domain Eukaryota; kingdom Metazoa; phylum Arthropoda; class Insecta; order Hymenoptera; family Figitidae; genus Leptopilina; species Leptopilina syphax. The sequence goes on from CM065472.1 coordinate 12,987,302, forward strand.
TAGAAAATTTCGTTGTCCTGTATCTTTTTTGATTTTGGATTTAGAACAAAATGTCATTAGAAATACTTAAAGAACTCTTTATGACGATTTCAGAACTCTTTACAGAACTCTCCGAATTTTAAAATTTTGAAATTTCTTGAATACTTCAAAGTCCTGTAACTTTTTTGATTTTGGATTTAGAACAAAATGTCATTAAAAATACTTATAGAACTCTTTAAGACAATTCCAGAACTCTTTACAGAAATCTCAGAATTTTAAAATTTTGTAATTTCTTGAAAACTTCAAAGTCCTGTAACTTTTTTGATTTTGGATTTAAAACAAAATGTCATTAGAAATACTTTTAGAACTCCTAATGACGATGCCAGAACTCTTTACAGAACTCTTAGAATTTTAAAATTTTGAAATTTCTTGAAAACTTCAAAGTCCTGTAACTTTTTTGATTTTGGATTTAAAACAAAATGTCATTAGAAATACTTTTAGAACTCTTATTGACGATGCTAGAACTCTTTACAGAACTCTCAGAATTTTAAAATTTTGTAATTTCTTGAAAACTTCAAAGTCCTGTAACTTTTTTGATTTTGGATTTAGAACAAAATGTCATTAGAATTACTTATACAACTCTTTATGACGATTTTAGAAATCTTTACAGAACTCTCAGAATTTTAAAATTTTGTAATTTTTTTGAAAACTTCAAAGTCCTGTAACTTTTTTGATTTTGGATTCAAAACAAAATGTCATAAGAAATACTTATTCAACTCTTTATGACGATGCCAGAACTCTAATCAGAACTCTAAGAACTCTGAATATTTAAATTTTGAAAATTTTAGAAAATTTCGTTGTCCTGTATCTTTTTTGATTTTGGATTTAGAACAAAATGTCATTAGAAATACTTAAAGAACTCTTTATGACGATTCCAGAACTCTTTACAGAACTCTCAGAATTTTAAAATTTTGAAATTTCTTGAAAACTTCAAAGTCCTGTAACTTTTTTGATTTTGGATTTAGAACAAAATGTCATTAAAAATACTTATAGAACTCTTTAAGACGATTCCAGAACTCTTTACAGAAATCTCAGAATTTTAAAATTTTGAAATTTTTTAAAAACTTCAAAGTCCTGTAACTTTTTTGATTTTGGATTTAAAACAAAATGTCATTAGAAATACTTTTAGAACTCCTAATGACGATGCCAGAACTCTTTACAGAACTCTTAGAATTTTAAAATTTTGAAATTTCTTGAAAACTTCAAAGTCCTGTAACTTTTTTAATTTTGGATTTAGAACAAAATGTCATTAGAAATACTTAAAGAACTCTTTATGACGATTCCAGAACTCTTTACAGAACTCTCAGAATTTTAAAATTTTGAAATTTTTTAAAAACTTCAAAGTCCTGTAACTTTTTTGATTTTGGATTTAAAACAAAATGTCATTAGAAATACTTATACAACTCTTTATGACGATGCCATAACTCTAATCAGAACTCTTAGAACTCTGAATATTCAAATTTTGATAATTTTAAAAAATTTTCTTTGTCCCGTAACTTTTTTGATTTTGGATTTAGAACAAATTTTCATTAGAAATACTTATAGAACTCTTTAAGACGATTCCAGAACTCTTTACAGAAATCTCAGAATTTTAAAATTTTGAAATTTCTTGAAAATTCCAAAGTCCTGTAACTTTTTTGATGTTGGATTTAGAACAAAATGTCATTAGAAATACTTATAGAACTCTTTATGACGATTCCAGAACTCTATACAGAACTCTCAGAATTTTAAAATTTTGAAATTTCTTGAAAACTTTAAAGTCCTGTAACTTTTTTGATTTTGGATTTAGAACACAATGTCATTAGAAATACTTATAGAACTCTTTATGACGATGCCAGAACTCTTTACAGAACTCTCAGAATTTTAAAATTTTGTAATTTCTTGAAAACTTCCAAGTCCTGTAACTTTTTTGATTTTGGATTCAAAACAAAATGTCATAAAAAATACTTATACAACTCTTTACTGTGACGATGCCAGAACTCTAATCAGAACTCTAAGAACTCTAAATATTCAAATTTTGATAATTTTAGAAAATTTCGTTGTCCTGTATCTTTTTTGATTTTGGATTTAGAACAAAATGTCATTAGAAATACTTAAAGAACTCTTTATGACGATTTCAGAACTCTTTACAGAACTCTCCGAATTTTAAAATTTTGAAATTTCTTGAATACTTCAAAGTCCTGTAACTTTTTTGATTTTGGATTTAGAACAAAATGTCATTAAAAATACTTATAGAACTCTTTAAGACAATTCCAGAACTCTTTACAGAAATCTCAGAATTTTAAAATTTTGTAATTTCTTGAAAACTTCAAAGTCCTGTAACTTTTTTGATTTTGGATTTAAAACAAAATGTCATTAGAAATACTTTTAGAACTCCTAATGACGATGCCAGAACTCTTTACAGAACTCTTAGAATTTTAAAATTTTGAAATTTCTTGAAAATTTCAAAGTCCTGTAACTTTTTTGATTTTGGATTTAAAACAAAATGTCATTAGAAATACTTTTAGAACTCTTATTGACGATGCTAGAACTCTTTACAGAACTCTCAGAATTTTAAAATTTTGTAATTTCTTGAAAACTTCAAAGTCCTGTAACTTTTTTGATTTTGGATTTAGAACAAAATGTCATTAGAATTACTTATACAACTCTTTATGACGATTTTAGAAATCTTTACAGAACTCTCAGAATTTTAAAATTTTGTAATTTTTTTGAAAACTTCAAAGTCCTGTAACTTTTTTGATTTTGGATTCAAAACAAAATGTCATAAGAAATACTTATTCAACTCTTTATGACGATGCCAGAACTCTAATCAGAACTCTAAGAACTCTGAATATTTAAATTTTGAAAATTTTAGAAAATTTCGTTGTCCTGTATCTTTTTTGATTTTGGATTTAGAACAAAATGTCATTAGAAATACTTAAAGAACTCTTTATGACGATTCCAGAACTCTTTACAGAACTCTCAGAATTTTAAAATTTTGAAATTTCTTGAAAACTTCAAAGTCCTGTAACTTTTTTGATTTTGGATTTAGAACAAAATGTCATTAAAAATACTTATAGAACTCTTTAAGACGATTCCAGAACTCTTTACAGAAATCTCAGAATTTTAAAATTTTGAAATTTTTTAAAAACTTCAAAGTCCTGTAACTTTTTTGATTTTGGATTTAAAACAAAATGTCATTAGAAATACTTTTAGAACTCCTAATGACGATGCCAGAACTCTTTACAGAACTCTTAGAATTTTAAAATTTTGAAATTTCTTGAAAACTTCAAAGTCCTGTAACTTTTTTAATTTTGGATTTAGAACAAAATGTCATTAGAAATACTTAAAGAACTCTTTATGACGATTCCAGAACTCTTTACAGAACTCTCAGAATTTTAAAATTTTGAAATTTTTTAAAAACTTCAAAGTCCTGTAACTTTTTTGATTTTGGATTTAAAACAAAATGTCATTAGAAATACTTATACAACTCTTTATGACGATGCCATAACTCTAATCAGAACTCTTAGAACTCTGAATATTCAAATTTTGATAATTTTAAAAAATTTTCTTTGTCCCGTAACTTTTTTGATTTTGGATTTAGAACAAATTTTCATTAGAAATACTTATAGAACTCTTTAAGACGATTCCAGAACTCTTTACAGAAATCTCAGAATTTTAAAATTTTGAAATTTCTTGAAAATTCCAAAGTCCTGTAACTTTTTTGATGTTGGATTTAGAACAAAATGTCAATAGAAATACTTATAGAACTCTTTATGACGATTCCAGAACTCTATACAGAACTCTCAGAATTTTAAAATTTTGAAATTTCTTGAAAACTTTAAAGTCCTGTAACTTTTTTGATTTTGGATTTAGAACACAATGTCATTAGAAATACTTATAGAACTTTTTATGACGATGCCAGAACTCTTTACAGAACTCTCAGAATTTAAAAATTTTAAAATTTCTTGAAAACTTCAAAGTCCTGTAACTTTTTTGATTTTAGATTTAAAACAAAATGTCATTAAAAATACTTTTATAACTCGTAATGACGATGTCAGAACTCTTTACAGAACTTTTAGAATTTAATAATTTTAAAATTTCTTGAAAACTTCAGAGTCCTGTAACTTTTTTGATTTTTGATTTAAAGCAAAATGTCATCAGAAATACTTATAGAACTCTTTATAACGATGCGATAACTCTTAACAGAACTCTCAGAATTTTAAAATTTTGAAATTTCTTGAAAACTTCAAAGTCCTGTTACTTTTTTGATTTTGGATGTAATACAAAATATCATTAAAAATACTTATAGAACTCTTTACGACAATGTCAGAACTCTTTACAGAACTCTCAAACTCTGAATTTCAAAATTTTGATAATTTTAGAAAATTTCAACGTCCCGTAACTTTTTTGATTTTGGATTTAGAACAAAATGTCATTAGACCAGAACTCTATTCAGAGCTCGCAAAATATTAGTTTTATAACTTTTTTTAATTTGTTAATAACTTTTGAAATTTTTTAAAACTCTTGTTTTTTGGTAAGGAACTCTAAATCTTTTTTTTCTCTTTCAGAATATTTGGTCAGAACTCTTTTTTGAAAAAATCATAGTGCTATGTAAAGTTAGTACTATGATTTTTCATTGTCGCTTTTTTTTATTGTTAATCATCAGAACTATTTAAATAATCGTTAGAGAACTCTAGAGCTATTACTAAAATTCCCAGAACTCTTGTAAAATTTTTGATTTTTTTAAAAAGTAGTGCTAACTTTACATGACTTGAATATAGGTTTCATGAATTGCATTTATGGATTTAAATAATGTTATATTTTATTAAGAGATTGAAACGTAGTTACAATTTTGTTTGAACAAGTTATAAATATTATTATTGTTAAAATATAATACGTGAAACTATTTTATTCTAAATTTAAAATTAAGTGACCGGCATTACCCTAGATGTGTTCCTCACATTTAAGAATAAATTTAATTATATCTTTTTGAAATCAGACAAAACTGTATACGATTAAAAGGAATATTCTTGATTCAAGATGATTTTTGCAAGATTATATTTTTCTCAAAACTAAATTTTTTTCTTTTAGTGTGAATATAATACTCTCTAGTACACGTCTTTCTGACATTTTTCAGAATTTTTAAATCGTCTAACCTTTTGGATTTTTGGCATTTTTAGTTGCTTGATTCAGAAATTTTTTTTAAGATTAAAAATTTTTTTTTTAAAATTGAAAATTTTTTTTTTTTATTTTTTTTCAAAACTGCAGAACTATTATGTAATATACCTTCCGGTTTGATCTGACAACACCGTTTAAATAATTATTTTCAAAATTATTTCCAGCACAAAGGCTTGCTACCACATAGCAAGGCCTTGATGCTGGACACCCGACACCCTGATAAGCCTGACTCTGTCAGCAAAATGTTCTCTACCGAGCTCACGAAAGAGCCAACTAAAATAATATATTAATCAATTTGTTCAAAATTTTACTGTATTGAAGTAATGAATTAGAAAAAACATCGCTGCTGTAATAAAATAAACAACGTTGCAGCAATGTTGCGAAGCCAAACGGCGACAAACAACATTGTTGCAATAATAAATAAACAACGTTGCAGCAATGTTGCGAAGCCAAACGGCGACAAACAACATTGTTGCAATAATAAATAAACAACATTGTTGCAATAATAAATAAACAACATTGTTGCAATAATAAATAAATAACATTGTTGCAATGGTGGGGAAGAAGAGTTTCTTCTCCTTCTTTCTTTTCTCTTTCGGCAGCGCTGCAAGAATTTTAAGATCATGATGGAAAACGCATCGAGTAAATGCGCATATGTGTAGACAGTGGCACGCACGGGTTGGTGCTTGCGGGACGAAGGTACTAATACCTTCACAGTTTAAGAACTCGCACCATTGTAACTCTAGGCTATAGACACCAACACTCTCGCAGGTCTCCCTCCGTTACAACCTCACACGTACACCTATACTCGCCTCTACTCCATGCTTCTTGCTCAACGGAACCTTCCCTTTTCCCCCGGCCTACAAGTTGAATTGCTACATCATAACAAACGCACGTGCGTTTGACTAATGGCCAATTGCTACCACAGGCCATAAGCTCAATAGCTGTATCCATAAAGGGAAAAGGACAATTTTGAATGCACATTTCTCAAAAAAAAATATATATATATATTCAAACAAATTGAGAAATACACAAAAAAAACAACATCAACCACCATGGTATAATGAATTGCCCCTTTTGGTTATGATGGTGTGAATGTAGTTATTAACTATTGTTAAAAAAAAAATTTTTGTTTTTGATAATGGAATTATTATTCCAGAAAAGGATCAAATTTACTCTTTCCGTTCTCACGGAGCTACCGTGAGAATCAAAAAGCTCAGCAAAACGCAATGACCAATGGGCCGCGAATCCTACTCCCTACCTTAGGACCTCTTATCACCTAATCACCCCACCTTGGAAAGAAGCAAGGACTAGAGGCTAGTCAAAATCTTTTAATCAGAGCAGTACAACTTCTTGTTTCTCCTAAGTAACACCTCTACTGGTCTTGACCTGGCAAGGTGTGACGAGATCAAGAACGCCGCGACTAAGCCCGTCTGCGCGTCGGACCCCCGCGACAACTTTTAAAGTAACGCGAAAGGCGGACGAAAAATTTTAATAGAAAACTCTTAACCGACGGAGTCCTGCGAGGATTGTTTTTGAAAAGTTAGTTAATTAAGGTGCAAAACCGAAGTAAACCAACTTGTTCCCGTAACCGGTTAGCCCGTGCGTGTGGCACCTGCACCGTTCAAAACCAACGGCCCGCGAAGTTTCTCTATATAATTCTGCTAAGGCGCATTCTGATAGTGCTGACGAAAGAATTTGAGAAAAGCTCTTTGCACCCAAAGCTCGATGTACTAATTATCAAATTTTAACCTCTAAAAAAAAGTGCTCGAATTTAAATAAACAATAATAAACTTGATAATTAAGAGTTGTGTGTGTGCAACGACGAAATTGTTTCCGCCCGACGGCAACTGTGATATCATCGCTACCGTCGGTAGTTGTAAGTAAAAGAATTTGTATCGTTCTAATGAATTATTATTATCCTAATAAACTTTCTTAACTAAACTCTGTCTCAACTATACTTACTTTTCACACCTATGTAACGATTTCTGTCCTACTACCCTCTACATGCTAGACAAAACCGGTTTCTATCCCCTCTAACTGTGTCTAATGCTGCGGCAGACCTTTTATTGTTACTCGTCGAATTAGAATACAAAGTTTATATTATATTTCTAATTACGAATAAAGATTGTGTTTAATATATATTGTTTGAGTTATTTAACGAAACCCGTTACAATTTTGGCGATCCTGCCAGGATCAACAGAACGATTCCGCGGATTCAAACACTGTGCGATCTTTAAAGTGAACCGTGAAGTGACGTTTTACAAGAAAAAATGTGCGCATTCTAAATGTAAAATTATATTACGGAAAAAGGGGTTACTAAAGACCCAGTGTAACAACTTTAAGTGTAGAACTTAAGTGTAAAAGAAATACGTTTCTCTTGCGACACTTAAGTGTAAAGAAAAAAAAAAAAAAATTTTTTTTTCTTTGGACTCTGAAAAATTAGAACATACCTACTTTTTTTAAAGAAAATTCGAACTGTGAAATTTAAAGAAAATAAATTAAGTGTTGTTCTAGTGTCAGTATACATACTGAAATTGAAATTGTGACATTTTTTTTTCTTTCTCCTTTTTCTTTTTTTCAAAAGAAAGGAAAAGAATAAAATAAATACATTTGATATATTATCACACATTTAATAAATCATAAAATTTTTGTGCGCAAAAACATTTTCGGACAGTAAAATTTCAAAAGAAAAGGGAGAAATTTTTTTTTTCCTCTTTCCTTTTCCCGTTCAAAAGAGAAAGCTGTTTTCCAAAGGGACTGTTGAATGCCACGCTACAGTGTCTAGCCACGCAACATTGTCTCATCTCGCCAACGTCACCCTGCCAACGTTGCAGAGCTCCTCGCCTGTAGTTCTCCCGCCACGCAACAGTCTTCAACTTTCCAAAATCACCCTGCCAACGTTGCAGAGCCGCCCGCTCGAAGGACCACCAGCTGTGTTACGACTTCTCTTACACAGAATTTTCATCTATTGTAATCAGCGAAGGTATATGTTTATTTTATTGTCAACGTAGTCGAAAAGGATATATATTTCTGAATTAATCAAGGAATTTTATAAAATTCACGTTAAAATATTACCTATTTTCACGTTAAAAAGAAAAAAAAAAGAATAAATAAATAAATAAAAATAAATAAATAAAAATAAATAAAATAAATAAATAAAAATAATAATTTTTGTTGTTGTTAGTATACAAGAGAGTTAATTTTATTACATTGTCACTGGAATAATATTAAACTGGCATTTAAATCATATATCCGTTACCTCCGCCAAACTCCATCCCCTAACACTGACAATACTGAGACAGAATTTTCAACTGACACTACTATAGGCACAAATACCAAGATGACAACACCACCAGAAAACGGAGATGTTACCGTTCTTCAACAAATTCTGGGACAGCTAAAATTAGTAGTGGGGAAAATAGATGTAGTAGAAAAGAACATAGATTTGTTAAACGTCGAAAACACAAAAAGGGCCGATGAAATAAAATCAATAGCTCGAGTAAACGGTCAACTTTTAACGGAAGACGAAGAGGCATCGGGTATAGATAGGAATAATATAACATCAGACTCAGAAGAAGAGGACGACCAGAAATTTAAAAAAACTACCACCTTTACCCAAAATGGAAACCTAGCATCTCTCTCACAGAGAGAAAATCTTACAACCTTACCCGACCACATGACACAACTTTCCCCTGCTAAAGATTTGATCCGGACAATAGAAACCCTCAATGGACGCGACGACATGGGAGTTCAAGATTTCATTAGAAGTATAAAATTAGCCCGTCAAGATTGCTTTGAACCATCACTACTCTTGAGGTTCATCATTGCTGAAAAAATCACAGACAATGCAAAACGAGCAATTAGGTATGCTAAAATTGAAACTTATGAAAAACTATTCGATGCTTTAAAAGCTAATCTAGGTCCCACTAGTTCAATAGAATTGTGTCGGAGTCGTTTAGAGAATTGCCGCCAGGGAAACGACACGGTACAGTCTTACAATCTAAAATACAGACAATTATTAAACGACCTGAATTATGCAATTCAAGGAGAATATTCTAGACGATCGGAAAGGAATTTAGCCATTAAATTAGAAGAAAAGGTTGCCATTAAAAGATACATTATGAACCTACGCGATGAAATAAGCACCCAAGTACAACCGTTAAAACCAAAAACATTCCCTGAAGCTCAGCAACAAGCACTTGAAGCTGAAGCATGGCACCGTGAGAGACTGAGAAATAGAGTCTCTATTAATAACAGATTAGCTCCTAGAACAGCCAATCCAGTTTCACGTCCAAATTCTTCATCTTTAAATCAATCCCCAAATTTTTCATCCCAATCAAATTCCTATTCAGGAGCCCAAACTAGTAGACCGTCAGTGGTCAACAAAGTCCCAAATCACAGCATGCCTCTACAACAAAGGGCTCAGATGACATGTTTTTATTGCAAACAAATCGGACATTTACAAAGTCAGTGCCCTAATAGGTCAACGCAGGATTTTCCAGTGGGACAGTACAACCGACGACCTCCTCAAAGAGTGCACATAATAGAAGAACAAGAAGAAGCGAGCAATCTAAATTGCAATATAACTGGAGGGGATCCGGAGGAAACCAACAACCAGAACGAGTATCCGCTATATCCGGAAGAAGACTACAATCAGCAGTCATCCGAGGAGACAAATTGGGAAACACAAGATTATTGGTCGATTCAGGATCATCAATAAATCTTTTAAAAGTCAACAAAATTCCCGCCGGTTTTACAAAGGTCGAAAAGACTAAAAGATTTTGCATGGGTCATGAAGAACACACTTCATTGCATGAAATAACACTGTGTTATTTAGGAGTTTCACATGTGTTTCACATTGTGGAAGAAAACTTCCCCATACCAGAAGACGGCATAATGGGATTACCTTTCCTTCACCAATATAAATATGTCCTAACTAATGACAATTTACGCCTCAATGGCGTTCGCCACCCGCTCATCGATGATGGTATCATAATACCACCCCACACAATACAACTAGTTACTTTCCCTATTCGGTCAACACACAAAACTGCGGTCCTTATAAACAACAAATATGTTCCTGACTCTATTTATACAATAAGGAACAATTCGATAAAGATACCTATCTCGAACCCAACAAACGAATATAAAACGTTTCAAACTCAAGAATTCGACATTAAAGCCACTGGAATGAAGCTAAACGGCATCCCGATTAAAGAGATTGATAAAAGGAAATGGTTAGAAAGGAGTAAAAAGGTGTTAGAATGTTCACGATTAGATCATTTAGAACCAGAAATAAAAGAACACATGACCAAGATAATTAGTGGGTACCACGACATATTTACACTAGAAGGAGATCCTTTACCTTGCACAAATTTGACTACCCATAAAATTATCCTTAAAGAGGATAAAATTATTAACACTAAAGGTTACAGGCCACCTGAACATCACAAGCCAGAGATCCAAAAACAAATTTCAGAACAAAAAATAAAAAATATAATAATCGATTCCAACTCGCCGTTCAACGCTCCCATTTGGGTCGTACCAAAGAAAATGGACGCGTCTGGTAAGAAGAAATGGAGGATAGTTATTGATTTTCGTAACCTCAATCTCTATACTGATCAAGATGCTTATCCCCTGCCTGTCATTGACGAGATTATCTCGAACCTTGGCAACTCTAAATTCTTTTCTGCTCTTGATCTAAGTTCAGGGTTTCACCAAATTCTTATGGATCCGGAGAGCCAAAAATATACCGCTTTTTCCACACCTGACGGACATTTCGAATACCAACGAATGCCATTTGGACTCAAAAACGCACCAGCCACATTTCAACGAATGAACGACAATGCCTTACGCGGCTTGATCGGAAAAATTTGTTTTGCATACCTTGACGATATTATCATTTTTGGATCCACACTACAAGAACATAATACCAACCTTGTTACTGTCTTTGAAAGACTTCGCACGACTGGACTAAAGTTACAACCTGACAAGTGTGAATACATCCGACCAGAACTGGAATATTTGGGACACGTGATAACCTTCGAAGGAGTTAAACCAAACACTGATAAAATTCAAGCGGTAAGAGATTTTAAGCAACCAACTAACATTACTGAAGTTAGGAGTTTCCTGGGGCTCTCAGGCTATTATAGGAAATTTATCCGTAACTATAGTACCATCGCCAAACCCCTGACCGAACTAACAAAAAAGGGTAACCCCTTTCTTTGGACCAAAGGTTGTCAAGAAGCTTTTGAAAATTTAAAACAATTATTGTGTTCGGCACCGGTATTAAAATACCCAGATTTTTCAGGAAATTTTACTCTCACCACAGACGCTTCTAACGTCAGACTAGGGGCAATATTGTCTCAAGACGGACATCCTTGTTGTTACATCTCACGAACACTCAATACACCAGAAATGAATTATACAACAACAGAAAAAGAACTCTTAGCCATAGTGTGGGCCGTTAAAAGGCTTAGGCAGTATTTATTGGGAAAGAAATTCAAGATTCTAACTGACCACTAGGCATTAAAATGGTTGTTTAACGTCAAGGATCCTTCATCCAAACTTATGAGATGGAGATTGAGATTAGAAGAATTTGATTACGAGATAGAATATAAAAAGGGTTCAGAAAATCAAGCTGCAGATGCATTATCTCGCGTTTTTCAAATAGAAGAATTATCATCAGTAGACTTAAACAAACAAATCGCTGAACTTGAGGCCGAACTACCTGAGATAGAAGTGCTCGAAAACAATGAAGAACGAGATCTCTCGACACCAGAACCCAACACAGAAGATCCAAGCACGCCATTTACACCATTCTCAAGATTATCATTTTCACCTATACCAGAACCTGAGACCCCTAACAATGAAGATAGGAAAAGCTTGAACAACGAATATTACCGATGGTTCCCTCAACAAACAGAAAGCAGAGAAGTAGAGAAACCCAATGCTGCAGGGAAATTGTGGAGACAGTTAACGAAACGGGAACCAAATTCCACGAGCATCGTTAGCATGGGCAACTATTTGGAAACCCGATGGTTAAATGCCATTAATAAAGTGGCATTACAAACTCTAGAACGAAAATTAGGAATCCTTTGATTACATTTCAATGACCCAACAATCACTAACACGGAGATAATTAAATTGAAAACCTTAGTTTCATTTATCAGTTTTAAATATCCACAACTAAAAATTCACACTTGCTATCGAGCAACCACGGAACTAACAATACAGGAAAGACAGCAAATAATTCAGGAAAGTCATGGATCTATCATGGCTCAACATTTTGGAGAAAACAAATCTATTGCAAGAGCTCGAGAATTAGGCACCTGGCCTAATATGGAAGACGACATTATCCAATATGTTAAAACTTGTGAAGTTTGCCAAACTCAAAAATTGACTAGAATTAAAAGGAAAGCGGAGGCAATCATCCCTGATACACCAACGAATCCTAACGACAAAATAGCAATGGATATTTTCGGACCATTGCCACTGACAAATAAGGGTTATGAATACATCCTATCAATCCAAGATATGCTAACTAAGTATCTTGTTCTAATTCCACTAAAAACCACTACGTCAGAGTCCATTATTGAAAATTTGTTCGACCATTTTATTTACATTTTCGGTGCACCCAAACATATCCTTACAGATCAAGGGCAAAATTTTCTATCAGAGTTGGTTCAATGTTTCGAGAATCTGTTTAGGATAAAACATATAAAAACTACTGCTTTTCACCCACAGTCTAATGGAAGTCTAGAAAGAACACATGCTACGATAAAAGACCTTATCAAAACTGCTATCTCTGATTTACATGTACAATGGGATGATACCCTAAAATTCCTTTGTATGGCTTATAACACAATGATTCACGAAGGGACAGGTTTCAGTCCTTTTCAGCTCACTTTTGGCCGAGACGCTAACGTACCATCAACTCTGGCTACTACACCAAGTCTTAAATATCCCGAGTTAGTGCGAATATGGCAAGAGAGGCATGAACGCTATATGAATCGAGCTAAAGCTATAATAGAAAGAAATAAGGAACTCCACAAGCGTTTACAAGACGCACGAATTGCCCTCCCCCAAAGGTTATTCGTCCCTGGAGATTTAGTTAAAGTATTGAACACCAAAGAACACAAACTCAGTCCCGAATGGAAAGGGCCAGCAACCATAGTTAGAGTCTTACCTAATAACAACTACGAAATTTTATTCAACAACGAAAGAACCACTGTTAACGCAAACCGCCTTAAAGAACAATTTTGATTGTTACAGATGACTACCATCCTTGCAATACTATTCATCACCGCTTCTTATGCCAAACTAACAATAGAACCTTTAGGAGAAGTGACTATTTTTGCTGAGAACTTAGGACAAGTACAGTTGTATCACGAAACTTGGAAGGTGATAAATATTGTGGACAGCAAATCATTATATATCCGCCTAACTCATATTTATTCAGGATTGGAATTTGCAAGACAACAGTGTAAAAATAAATGCCCCGAAAAAAGAGAAATCGATTTACTTAAAGGACGATTAGACAGACAAAAAAATCTTCAAACTAACCTCGATCACATTTTGGGACATTTACGACAACGAAGAGGATGGATCAATGGAATAGGTGCAATTTCGAAGACACTATTTGGAACCTTGACAGAAGATGACTTAAATTTGATAAATGACAACATGGACAGACTTTATGAAGATAATTCTAAACTTTCAAGAAGTATAGGGAACCAAACAATTATAATACGTAACTTACTCAATTCTGCCTCTCACGACATAAGTCGTACAAATTCCAAAACAATTGAAAATATTAACAAATTAATAAACATGACGAATGAACACCAGACAAACATACATTTAACGGATCAACTGCTTAGCCTCTCCATCACTATAGCGGAAATTAGCGAAGATATTAACCTTATGATAAATGCAGTAAATGATGGCAAACATGGCATTGTTCACCCACAGTTATTGACACCAAAAGTACTCATGGACGAACTTAAGAAACTAGAAGAAGAAAGAAACCTAAAATACCCAATCAGACTTAAAGAACAAAACTACCAATTTATCATAGATATTTCAGAACTTTCGGTCGCAGTAATTGACAAAAAACTGACGTATACGTTACTTATACCACTACCAGAACCAGACACTCTCCATTGTCTACACCTTATACCTATACCTAAACCACAAGGAAAAACCTTCTTAGCCGCTATCCCGAATCATGAATTTATTCTTCTTAACCAAGATAATAGTTACTATGTGCCTAGCGATAAATACTTGATAGAATCCTGTAAGCAAGTCGAACAAACTAAAATATGTAAAAGGACCCAACCATCTTATTTTTTAAGCGAAATTCACTCCTGCGAGAGCGAACTATTCAGGTCCCGTATAAAAATTTTAGATAGCAAAATTTGCCATGTTTCAATATTTCAAATACAGGAATTAATTTTCATTCCTTTATATGCACAAAACCAATATATTCTAATACCGGAAAATCAAATGGAAATAAGCACCATTTGTGATGGACACCCGGAAACTATAAAATTACAATCAGCCGTCCACATTACTGGAAGTAACTGTATGTTACAAACCCCAAAATCTGTACTTAAATTGTCAAACGTATTCTCTATTACTAACAACATATATTATAAAAAAAATGTATCTCTGCCATTTAACGCAACAGAATTAGACTTATTAAAACATAAACTGCCATTTATACAAGAATCGTTAACTAACGATAAAATTAAAGAATTTAAGGTAACGTTAGATAATATAGAATCTACAATACAAGGTATTAAAACTGACAAGCGAAAACATTCATGGATAGAAACTGGTAACACTATATTAAGCTATTTTGGTTATGTATCTATAGGAATTGTACTACTATATGCAAGTCATAAAATAGGTTTATTTAAATGTCTATCGAAATTAATCCCTAGGAATTTGTGTATAAATCTTCTATGTGTAAAAACAAATGTCAACGCGTCGCCACAAACTTATGTTACACCGACGGCTCCAATTCAAACTGAATATATAGCAATTCCCGAAACAAATAGTATTACAACGCGAAATTTAAAATTAAAAAATTATAGACTAATTTTACTCTAAGTTGAGGGGTGTAACGATTTCTGTCCTACTACCCTCTACATGCTAGACAAAACCGGTTTCTATCCCCTCTAACTTTTGGGACCCTTAAAGGTCCATCGCCAACACCCACGTCGAAGTCAGTATGATGTAACTGTGTCTATGCTGCGGCAGACCTTTTATTGTTACTCGTCGAATTAGAATACAAAGTTTATATTATATTTCTAATAACGAATAAAGATTGTGTTTAATATATATTGTTTGAGTTATTTAACGAAACCCGTTACACCTACTTCAACTAAAATAAAATAAAATCGTCAACTGAAGCAGTGTTTAACTTTTAAAAGTGAATAAACGGACCTACAATTAAAAACAAATTCCCAAGGGAATTTGGCAGCTTGGTGCCTCCCCAAACCGAATTTTAAAGAAAGAGCCATCTCAAAAGCTCGAAATAAAAGAACAGCACAAATTTATTATTCTGGTTTGTAACAATTAATTTCTTTACTATAGAATTGTAGAACTATTGATTTAAAAGCTATTTATCATGTCAGAACTCTTTTTAGCTGTAAAAAAGGTGCTGCGTGAACTTAGCACCTTATTTTTGTTTTTTTAATTTTTTCTTATATAATTGACAGAACTATTGAAAGTATCGTTATAGAACTGTAGAACTATGGTTCATCTACAGAGAACTCTAAAGAAAAATTGATTTTCTTTAAATAAAGGTGCTAAATTCACAGGAGTGCAAATACCTTTAGGTATCTCTTCAGGGGATCCAAAATAATGAAGTTAAAAAATCGCGGTGAGAATAAATGCAAAAAATATACTTAAAAGTTGATATTTTCTTTTACGAAAAAATTTTCAAAAGTAGGGTGAAAAAAAATTTAAATATGGACACTTTAAAAATTAGCAGAATGTCACATAACTCCAGACATTTATTCAGGGTGATAACACCCTTCTATAGTTAAAATTGCAATGCTCTACTAACTATTTCCGTTAGAAAGATAATGAATTTTAACTGTTTTCACAATTTATCTTGTCGCCCCAGTCTCCCCTATAAATATTTATTTAAAAAAAATCTATTTAAGTTCAAAATTATTTTTAGAGTAAACTAAAATATTTTTAGGGTTTGGGAAAAAGTCAAAGTTTTGTCTAAAAATCAGGAAATTCTTCTAATCTTTTATGGAAGAATAACCACCCTGTAATTCTGCTAGGTGGGCTTTTTACGGAGTATTATTATTATTTTAATTGTGTATTTAGATAATAAAAATTAAAAATAATCATATCTAACTAAGAAGATTCAACATTTTTTGGGGTATAAAATATTTTTTTTAACATTAATAAAAATATAGTTTTCTAAACATTATTTAAAAGTAGACGAAAGAACAAAGTTTTGTCCTCTTTATGTAATTTTCCTAAATTCAATAGATTTAGTTATAGATAATTAAAAATAAGTGCATTCAGATTGCTTTGAATCATTTTTAACATAGGTAATTACATTTTTTAAATATGTCTACAATAAAAACCTTTTTGAATAGTTAAAGTTTTGCAGAATTTAATTAAAAATGATTAATTTGTTTCAAGTGTTTTGTTACAATTTTTAAAGAATTTTGATTGCGGATTTTGAGAATAATTAAGTAATTTTAAAAATGAAAATTAATAGAAATTAGCTAAAACACATAAAAGTGTATAACGAACTTCTCGTTTGATCCGAGAAATCGATCGGTTTAGCGAGATGTTCACTTCAATAAGACGAGTGAACATGACAGCTCGGTTATCAAAACAAAAGGAAAATTGTTTTGGTTCGTTTCTCGGATCGTGCCGCTCAAGTGAAACACTATCTATATACGACTAAGGGTTCAAATCGTAGTGTCACGTTTCCGTAAAAATGCTTATGAATTTTTTTTTTATTTACATTTATTGTAACATATCAAAACACAATATAAACAGTTTATAAACAGTTTGAATTTCGAGTGGGACTGTTTGAAGTTTCATTCAAACACTTTGTATTAATTTTCCAAGGAATAATTTGAAAATTTTAAAGAAACGTGTTTTAAAATTTAATAAGAAATTTGGATTAAATTTAAAAATATGTGTTATAAGTTCTTCAAAATTGTATGTGATAATTTCTTAAAATATTTTCGTATAAAATTTAAAAAAAAAATATTTTTAATGTTTGTAAGGGTCATGGAAAAGTGAAAATTTTGTCTGGAAATCAGGAAAAGTCAGGAGAAACAAAATTTAAATTTTGTGGCAACCCTGAATTATCACTTTTATCATGTAGTGAGTGTTTAAAGAATTCTATAAATAGTTATAAATACTTTTCTTTAATTTCCTATAATTTTAAATTAATGGGATATGTAGTTATTTACTTAAAAATTAAAACGATTAATTTATTAATTTCAAATCTCGCATATAAAGTTTATTTTACTGCGAATCTTCGGGTTTATAACGGAAAATAGCTAAATTATTTTAAGTATTTGTTTCAATTTGAAAATTTGTATTGAAGAATTTTGGTTGCGGTTTTTGAAAGTAGTTAAATTATGATTAAGAAAAATATTTTTAAAAAAAGAAGAAATTTTTTATTTATTTTCCGAATTAAATTAAAAATTGGTACAAAACCGAGTACCCATGTTTGTCCATGATATTTATTAATATTAATTTATTTTGTCAAAAGTGGTCTTATGAACTGAATTTTAGTTGTCACTTGTAATAAAAGAAAAACAAATAAATTAACTAGAATTACTTATATTGTAAAATTAAATATTTAATTTGCTTTTCATGATCAAACTTTATTATTTTGGTAATTAACCAGTTACACATAATATGGTACTTTGAATTTTTTAGTATAAATTCTTCTAAAACTTTGTTCTCCGCCAATAAGTATTTTCTTTAATTAAATATGTTAGAATATGTTAGGATCACGCATTAGTTGTTTGATTTATATTAATAAAATCGAACAATTAATGATACGACTACGAAAAGCAATGTAAATTTTATTTTTTTTTGGTGAATACTAATGCTTATGAGGAACATGGAAAAGAAACATTAATATTTATTCCGGAACGGTGATTATGGAAAATTTTTGAGAACTTCAAAGCTACAATAGTAATAATAATTAGTGGGAAAAAAAGTAAGAGACAATTTAAAATTTTTGCGACTATTGAATAGTTTAACAATATTATTCTATCCAAAGTTCAAAAAGCTTTTAAATTCATTATAAATTGTATCAAAGTTTTAAAATTTTCAAGGATTTTCTGTATCCATGTTCTGAGATATATTCTTCATTTTATTAATCATGAGCATTTCCGTATGTACTTTTCAGTGGTAAACAGGCAGGTAAATTGCCACTGCGATAACTACTTAAATCATCCGCGCGCGCAGGATTCCTCTAGTTATATATATATATATATATATATATATATATATATATATATATATATATATATATATATATATATATATATATATATATATATATATATATATATATATATATATATAAATAAATAAATAAAAATTCTTTTTATTGAATTCAGCTATGTTAAAAAAAATTTTTCATTAAAATGCAAATTGTCTTTATGAATGACAATTCCTCTCCAGGGTTTTGTTATTTCAGAAATCTTCTAAATATAATGATTTTCAGTATCTGCAATTTTAATGAAATTCCCAAAACGAATTCAATTGTTAAATTTTATTTTTAAGTTTTAGAAAATTGAAATTTTGAATGCATGAATTGAGTAAAAAAAGGGAAAATTTTTACAAGAATTCAGTTGTTTTCAAGAATCATTGCCGAATTTCAATCACTTTTAGTACAATGTTAAATAAGAATATGGAATTTCTCGAGAAAAATATAATTATTCCTAAAATCTTGTTCTTTAAATATTGTATTCAAAAAAATTTTTGTTTGATTTATTATAAATAAAGTTCTTTATAGAAATAAATTTACTTCAATAATTTATCAACGAGGATTATTGCAAAAGCTTAAAAAAAATTTTGTTTATGTAGGATTCAACTATTTGGAAAACTTTTAAGTTTGAATCATCAGACACAATAATGTAAACAAAATTTCGATTGAATCAATACAAAAAGAGCGCTTGAATTGGACAAAATCACTTCAATGAAGTATGATGTTTTCTCAATGTAAAGGAAAGAGAACCTGCGTTTAGACTTGTATCACAATTTGCACACAATTTAGCTAAAATCATAATGTTCTAATATTTACAAATCTCATAAGATTAGTGTTACGTATGACTTCGTAACTACTTTTAATTTTTTTATTAATTGAAAATTTGTTATATTGTATAATTTCATTAAAAATTTCGGATTTTTGTAAATAAAATTAAGTACTCAATACACATATTATCAGGACATAAGAGGATTTTTACATAATTAAGTCATCAATTAATTTGTCTTAAAACTATTTTTTCATAATTAAATTATATCCAAACTTAAAAAATCACGATAATCATTCTTCAATTGTTTTCGTTCCCAATAATATTTAATATTATTTTTAAAATTATAATTCTAAAATTGGTTGAAAGAATATAGACATCACTCTTATTTCAAAAGGAATTTGTCTACTTTGTTATAAGTTACTTTCCACAGAAAAAACTCTTAATTGTATTGGTAAAAATATACTAAGTAAAAGAATACACTTACACATTGGCAAAAGAGGATATAGAACATCGAACTATATCACACGATTTTAAGGAATTTGCAAGATTGCAAAAAGCTTGCCTGGCAACAACGAAGTTTGGCGAGCCGTTTGCACCGGCATCCCCACTCTGCCATTTTATATTAATTTCAAGGTGTGATCCATACCTTCGATCGTTTTAACTAATGAGTCCGAATTTGTTCCTCTCGCAGTAAAGCTGCGTAGAATTAAGTGTTCCTTCCGAAAATCGGTAAAGTGTTAATTTTTTTTCCCGCAGAGCGGATGATTTTATATTTTTGAGTCTTATTTTCCGCAAAAGGCGGAGGTTTTATATTTTGTCTCCAAAATAAGGGTTGATTTTAATCAAATTGAATTGATAATTTATATGATTTTTTAATTTTATATGAAAAATAAGTAATTTTAAAGAAATAAAGTGAGAAAAGTGATTTACCATAGCATTAAAAAGGAATGAAAGTTAAAAAGAAGTTAAATTTAAAAAAAGAATTGTTTAAAGAAAATATTACAATAAAAAAGTGATTATTAAAAAATAAATAAAAGTGACTCATTTAAAAGAAAAGACAGAGTGTTAAATTACAAACCTCTATCTCGTGATTATAAAAGCATTTTTTGTAATTGTCTTTACTGCAAATATCAGAGTTGATTAAAAGTTCAAAATCGGTGACCTCGATTTTTGAATATGAAAATCAATTTTGATATAATTTTGAATTAAGATAAGCAAAGAGTCTTATACTGAACGTAAATAATCAACAAGAAGGAATAAAAACTATTGAAGAATAAAATAAATAAGAAACATGGAAGAGAAAATCTTGATAAAAAATATACTACAGGTATGAATCTGAGTGATTCACCTATAAAGAGTAACAGGAGACTTTTCTGTCTCTAATATAAATAAAAGATTTAATAAGTTGGTGGGTTGATTATTAATTATTACATACTTTACACATTTATACACTTTCACACATTACGATTTATATTAAGACATAACAATTATTATTTTATAAACAAACAAAAAATATATATTGGATATCATTAATGTTATATTATTATAACGCATAAAAAAGAATTTTCTATTGTATTTTATAAAAGGAATATTTAACAATACTAACTATTATGCATTAATAAACACAAAGAATTTAGAATCTATTAAAATTCTTGTTAGTTGTATCACTTTTTTAAATGATTATTTTAATCATTTAGAATTGAATGAACAAGAGCATTCTATATTGAATCATATTGCAAGTAGTGTTTTATTACAAAAACACTAACTAATTTTCTAACTGTTGTCACCTAATCCTTTTTTTTACTTCTTTCAAAAAATACCGTCTAACCGGGGTTATTGAATTATTAATAAACCTAAAAGAGGGATCCACTACCTTTTAAATATAAATTTTGTTCCCGAAAAGCAAATAACGTTTACCTTGGGATGATAAATTTTAAGTCTTATTCTATTTAACTCGTTGACATTATCTTCAATATAGTTGAAGTTAAATTTGCTCAAAATAAAGATTTGTTTTTATATAATAATTAATCAAATTCATCTTTAACAATTATCATTAATTACACTGTTTATTCTATACAACTATGCTGCATATGATTAATAACACAGGCACACAAAAAAAAGTGTCGTGGCCGAGACACTACAGTAGTATATTCCCATGTATTTTTGGCCGCTGAATCCGAATCTGAAGTCCGAATGCTCAAATTGGTTCTTTTTTTTGAGTTATACTCAAAAACGACTTAAAACACGAATTTGAACCAAAAAAATTAAAAATTTTTTTTGTGACATGACAATAGCATATTTCCATGTATTTTTTCCCGCTGAATCCGGATTCGAAGTCACAATTGACAGATGTGCTCAAAATTATGAGCTAAACTCAAAAAACGACTCAAAAAACCGAATTAAAATGACGAAAATGAAAAATTTTTTCTGTGACACTGCAAAAGTATATTCCTATGTATTTTTTCACGCTGAATCCGAATTCAAAGTCAAAATAGACAGATTTGCTCAAAATTTTGAGATAAACTCAAAAAACCACTCAAAAAAAGACTCAAAAAACCGAATTAAGATGAAAAAAATTTTTTTATGACACTACACTACTATATTCCCATGTACTTTTTCCCGCTGAATCCGAATTCGCAGTCAGAATTGACAGATTTGCTCAAAATTTTGAGATAAGCTCAAAGAACTGATAAAAAAGCGATTTAAAATAAAGAAATGGAAATTTTTTGCTATGACACTACATTACAGTATTTCCATATATTTTTACACTTAGATCTCGCATTTGAAGTCAGAATTATTCTAATGGCTCAAAATTCTGAGACACACAAGAAAATCTGTTAAGTTACAAAAATTAAAGTCAAGAAACTCTACTTTTCTTGCTAGTACACTACATTAGTATATTCTCATGTTTTTACATCTGCTTCTAAATTCAAAGTTAAAATTATTAAATTGGCTCAAAATTTTAAGTTAAATCCAAAAATGCTCAAAATTTAATTTAATGCAAAAGAGTTCATTTTTTTGGTATTCGGTAGTGTATTCTCATGAATTTTATATACGCTGAATACAAATTCGAAGTTAGAATTATCAGAATGACATAAAATTTTTTAGAACTCAAACCCTGGTTACAGGTACAAGCATGCATGTTTTTGAGCACTTTTAATGAAATCCAAAATTTTGAGCCACTTTGAAAATTCTGACTTTGGAATCACAGTGAAAAAAATACATGGGAATGCACTAGTGTAGTGTCATAGCAAAAAATTTCCTTTATTCATATTAAATTATATTTTTATCAGTTTTTTGAGTATATCTCAAAATTTTAAGCAAATCAGTCAGAAATCTGTCAATTCTGACTTTAAATGCGAGATCCGATATGGAAATACTGTAATGTAGTGTCATAGCAAAAAATTTCCATTTCTTTATTTTAAATCGCTTTTTTATCAGTTCTTTGAGCTTATCTCAAAATTTTGAGCAAATCTGTCAATTCTGACTGCGAATTCGGATTCAGCGGGAAAAAGTACATGGGAATATAGTAGTGTAGTGTCATAAAAAAATTTTTTTCATCTTAATTCGGTTTTTTGAGTCTTTTTTTTGAGTGGTTTTTTGAGTTTATCTCAAAATTTTGAGCAAATCTGTCTATTTTGACTTTGAATTCGGATTCAGCGTGAAAAAATACATAGGAATATACTTTTGCAGTGTCACAGAAAAAATTTTTCATTTTCGTCATTTTAATTCGGTTTTTTGAGTCGTTTTTTGAGTTTAGCTCATAATTTTGAGCACATCTGTCAATTGTGACTTCGAATCCGGATTCAGCGGGAAAAAATACATGGAAATATGCTATTGTCATGTCACAAAAAAAATTTTTAATTTTTTTGGTTCAAATTCGTGTTTTGAGTCGTTTTTGAGTATAACTCAAAAAAAAGAACCAATTTGAGCATTCGGACTTCAGATTCGGATTCAGCGGCCAAAAATACATGGGAATATACTACTGTAGTGTCTCGGCCACGACACTTTTTTTTTGTGTGCCTGTGTAATCATGTATTATAATAACATACATAGATATAAAGAAACGCAGAAAGCCATCTTTGTTCAGTACATCTCTGGTTTCAAATCGAAAGCCATTTAAAATTTTTGAAAACTAACATCAGATTCATAATCAGAGACGCCAAAAACCCCCGAGTAAACATTTTCAAGTGAATACGATTAATGAAAAAAATTGTCCGCCATATTGAATCCGCCATTTGACATTTTTCAAAACTAACATCAGATTCGCAATCAGCGACCCCGAAAACCCCCAAGTAAACATTTTTAAGCGAATCTGATTGATTAAAAAACTGTCCGCCACATTGGATCCGCCATTTTGAATTTTTAAAAACAAACTTTAAATTTGGAATCAGTGACCCCAAAAATATTAAGACATGAGATCTAAAGAAAATCCATCCATATGAATAATGTGCCCCTCAAGGGGTTAATAAACATTATATTGTACTTTGGATATATTATTAAGTGTTTTATTGAATGTTTCTCCTTTTTATTCTAAGTAAATTCCGTCTAATCGAATTTATTGAATTAATAGTGAAATTAAAAAAGAATACACTACCTTTTTTTTAAACAATTAAGTATAATTATTTTTCTTCTTTTTATGAAAAGCATATAACGTTTACCTATGGGTGAATTATTTTGAGACTTAATTTGTTTAACTTATTTAAATTATTTTTAATACAGTTAAATAAGAATTTGCTCCTAATAAGATTTTTTATTTTCAAATAAAACAAATTCATACTTAACAGTATGGATGTCTAATGTAGTAGTATTTTTGCATTATACATTTTTTTAATGTGAAAAATAATAATTTTATGTTATAGTGGTTTCTAGAATTAGTAAAATTCCATTTCAGAATATTATGTCAAGAAATATCTCGTATAATTCCGGTGCTATAACTGATGGCCGATTTAAACTACCCGTTAATATTTCGTTTTGTAAGCCGAATTTTAATTTTATTCGAGGAATCACGGTGGGCTTAGACTAACTTTAACCTAAAAGTATTGGCCCATCTCGGTTCTCTTCAGATAATTATTTTACTCTATTTTCTGGGTAATTTGAGCCCAAAATAAAAAAAATCGGTAGAGGGATATTCGAACAAACTAGATTTTTGTGAATTTTGCTTCTTTATGAGGATGCTTTGCATTGCTCACAATTTTGAATTTTTCAAAATAAGGTTATATTGACTCATTTTTATCTAAAATACATATAGGTATGTGAAGTATTGAACAAATGTCCCGATCTATGTTTGCGTGTGTGTGTCACAAAATATTGTGTACATATTATTTCAGATACGATTTGAAGGATTGTCCTAAATTTTTTTACGCTTATTGCAGTCCTTAATACCTTAAATCTGACAGAAGAATTTTTAAATATATCCAACAAATTTTTCAAAATTTGAAAAATTGTTTTCGTATTTTTTAAAATAACTTTTTCCTATTTAGAACTTGTAACTAATTTTTGTTGTTCATTTCGTGATCATTTAGCTTCTTCATTATGATAAATAAATTTTTTCTTGAGAAAGAAAATATAATTCATGATATGATTATAATTTTTAAATTGTTGGATGAATATATGGTAAAATTTAAACTTTTTATATGACAACTGCATCATCTTATATTGTAGAATAATTATTTCAAATTGTTAAGATAAGTTTTAAAAATTTCGAAATTTTAATTTTTTTTCAATATAAAATAGCTTCAATTATATAAATAATGGTAAACTGTCTACTTTATGTAAGTAATCTACTTTTTTCGTACCAGGAATATAATTCTGACAAAGATTAGTTACAATTTCTAAATAGGAAAAAGTTATTTCAAAAAATGCAAAAAACAATTTTTCAAACTTTGAAAAATTTATAAAGAAATTTTGTGGATATATTTAGAAATTCTTCTGTTAGATTCTAGGTATTTAAGGACAAAAGCGTATAAAATTTTAAAACAATCCGTAAAAACGTGTCAGATAATTTGCACACAATATTTTGTGACACACACACAAACACGTGCATAGATCTGGACATTTGATCAGAACTTCACATACCTAGAGTAGAGGGGGGTAATGTAGTGCACTGGTTTTACCGACTAAACGAATGAATTGAATTACCTGCCTTTTATATGGTAGGTTTAAAGTATTAAAGTATACTAATGTATATCATTTTGGCTTGATTGTGCTTCTTCTAAAAGAAGTTGTAGCGTCACTTCAAAAACACTAGATTTCGAAACCATATTTCCGTTTTTCAGTGACTTGAAGAAAATGTAAGGCTCATTAAAAAAGTATCTGGAAAGTGATTTTTCCATGTAAAATTTAATTCTGAACACAAATTTAGTATTGTTTTGACGCTTAATTTTGTTTTTATTGATATATTGAAGTTAACGTGAAGAAAGTGCTTGGGGGCAATGTAGTGCAATTATACAGAGTACCGTAAATACGTATTATTTAACCATGTTTTCTTTTTGTAAATTTTTGCAGTTTTCTTTCAGTTTTATTTAACACAGGACCAAATAAATCTCTAGTTTATAGTTCTGTCCACGAGACGAGATGATACCATGCAAAGTCTCGATCTCGTCTCGGTTTTTACATGCAAAGTCTCGTCTTGTGGGCATCACTACTAGTTTATCCCTCAGGGTACTGACTGGGTTAGCGTAACCCAAGCGAATTTTGAAAGTTGCGTCATTTCTAAACAAATCGATGGAGGCGGCTCGGACCGGGGGGAATAAAATTTGAGATTAGAACCGAAAGTAGCTGATTTGGCAGAGCCGGTCGGCACTTGCTGTTCAAGCTGCGAATTATTGAAATTTGTATTCGGGTGAATTACACCCAGTCAGTACGCTATGTTATAAAATCCATGTTTTTGTGAATTGTGAAATCTCATTAAATTAATCGAAAATTATTCATAAATTACATTTAAAAGTTCATAAAGTGTAAAGCGGAAGGATTTTGTAAATTTGGTGAATTTGGGTTTGTAAATTTTCGTGATATTTTTAATGAATTTATCGTTTGACTTTTTTTACATGTCAAAAATAAAGCATTTTCAAATCTAAAAAAATATACTTTTTAAGATTAATTAAAAAACGGCTAATGTTATCTTAAAGACCAACTTTTTACCTTTCCAAAACACCTATATAAAATGATTTTATCTTTTTTTCATAAAAATACGAGCTTTTGAAAAAAATATTTTTTTTCATGAAAATTTTTTGAAAACCATTTGTAATTTTAACAATAACTTTTATAAATAAAAAAATATCACTAATCCGACAAATCCGGCATATTCCTGGGGAAATTTTAAACAGATTACAAAAAAAGAGTTTAAATTCATCAATTACAGCCCAAGATACAGGCGATCAAAGTTGCTGGGTTACGCTAACCCATGTCAGTACGGAACGTTACATTTTTATAGTCAGTACCCTGAGGGTTATAGTTTTTTAAGTTTCTTATGTTCCTAATGTTATATCTAATAAAATAAAATCGTTTATAATATATTCTCAGCTTTTTATTTTACCAATAAAGTGGTGCAATACATTGCCCCACAAATTTTAGAATGTCGAAAAAAGTACCTTCAGTTTTTTGGATATAGAAAAGTTCCATCTACAAAAAAATAATGTACACCATAAATGTAACTAGAAGCATTGTCTTTCCAACGAGTCCTTATTGATCAAAATTGGTTGAAAATTGCGACCACAGGAGTCTTCGAAAGAAAAGTGCACTACATTACCCCCTTCTACTCTATATGTATTATAAATCAAAATAAGTCGATATAACCTTCTTTTAAAAAATTCAAAATTGTCAGGAATGCAAAGAATCCTTATAAAAGCAAGATTCACAAAAATCGAGTTTGTTCAAAAATCCCTCTACCAATTTTTTTCATTTTGGGCTCAAATTACTCAGAAAATAGAGTAGAATAATTATCTAAAGAGAACCGAGATAGGACAAAACTTTTAGGTTAAAGTTAGTCTAAGCCCACCGTGGGAACTCATGTTGCCATCAAAGGTCAGATTAAATTAAGCAACCACGGTACGGCCATGTTACAAACAAAACACTCAAATGATGTCAAAAAACCGCTGCCAAGTTGCATAATTTTTTTTTATAATTTTGGTGCTCATTTCATGAACACTTTACTTCCTCATGGAGATAAAAATAATAGAAATATATGAATAACTTTTTATAAATATGGTAAAAGTGATTGAATTTTGGGTCAATCAATTTATTTTTAAATACCCTACAAGATAGTTACAATAATTTAATAGTTAAACAAAAATTTTTAAACAAAAAAGTTGAGAAAATGTCATTTTCCACAATTTTTGGTTTTTAAAATACCAATAATTTCGAAATTTATTATCGAATTAGGTTCAAAAATAGGTCAATCAAAGCGTTTTTTGAAGCTCTACAAGTCGGTAACGATAATTTTAAGATTACTTCTACATTTTTCAACAAAATTTTCAAAAAAGTCTTATTTTCCAAAATTTTGAATTTTTAAAAGTTTAATATCTCCGGTTAATATGGACGAAAAATGTTCAATTAGGGCTCAAAAGATGCGTCTAAAAAAACTCTAAAAAATTATGAAAAAAAATATAGGTGTCCTAACATTTTTTTAAAGTTATGGGCAAAAAACGTTTTTTTGCAAAATTAAAAATCCAAAAAAAATTTAGTTAAACTTTATTAATCTATCTCAAAGTACTCTCATTTTATGTCCGCAGGTGAGATCTACAATTTAAAAAAAAATTCAACCCTAAAGCTCTTCATGATTTCGAGATATTTATGAAAATGTGATGTTTACACACACACACACACATACGGAATGACATTTTTTAAAAATGTCATTTTTGAACTCCTGAGGTCAAATAACATAAAGATATGTCAAAAAATCGAACTCGAAAAATTTCGGTATTACAATACTTCCTCTATGAGGAAGTAATATATGAATAACTTTTTATAAATATGGTAAAAGTGATTGAATTTTGGGTCAATCAATTTATTTTTAAATACTCTACAAGATAATTACAATAATTTAATAGTTAAACAAAAATTTTTAAACAAAAAAGTTAAGAAAATGTCATTTTCCACAATTTTTGGTTTTTAAAATACCAATAATTTCGAAATTTATTATCGAATTAGGTTCAAAAATAGGTCAATCGAAGCGTTTTTTGAAGCTCTACAAGTCGGTAACGATAATTTTGAGATTACTTCTACATTTTTGAACAAAATTTTCAAAAAAGTCTTATTTTCCAAAATTTTGAATTTTTAAAAGTTTAATATCTCTGGTTAATATGGACAAAAAATGTTCAATTAGGGCTTAAAAGATGCGTCTAAAAAAACTCTACAAAATTATGGAAAAACATTTATAGGTGTCCTAACATTTTTTTAAAGTTATGGGCAAAAAACGTTTTTTTGCAAAATTAAAAATCCAAAAAAAATTTAGTTAAATTTTATTAATCTATCTCAAAGTACTCTCATTTTATGTCCGCAGGTGAGATCTACAATTTAAAAAAAATTCAACCCAAAAGCTCTTCATGATTTCGAGATATTTATGAAAATGTGATGTTTACACACACACACACACACACACACATACGGAATGACATTTTTTAAAAATGTCATTTTTGAACTCCTGAGGTCAAATAACATAAATATATGTCAAAAAATCGAACTCGAAAAATTTCGGTATTACAATACTTCCTCTTTGAGGAAGTAATAATAGACACGAAGACTCTAAACAACATCGAAATGGAAAAGGATTCATTAAGGTCACATCGGATTTGAATGATGAAAGCTTTAAAATAAACGGTCAACGCAAAAAGTCTAACGAATATCAATTACCGATTCCATTATTAAGGGGTTACGTAAAGTTAGAGCTTCAAAAAAGCTGTTTTACTTCCTAATAGAGGAAGTATTGTAATACCGAAATTTTTCGAGTTCGATTTTTTGACATATCTTTATGTTATTTGACCTCAGGAGTTCAAAAATGACATTTTTAAAAAATGTCATTCCGTATGTGTGTGTGTGTGTAAACATCACATTTTCATAAATATCTCGAAATCATCAAGAGCTTTTGGGTTGAATTTTTTTTTAAATTGTAGATCTCACCTGCGTACATAAAATGAGAGTACTTTCTAATATATTAATAAAGTTTAACTAAATTTTTTTTTGGATTTTTAATTTTTCAAAAAAACGTTTTTTGCCCTTAACTTTAAAAAAATGTTAGGACACCTATAAATGTTTCTCCATAATTTTGTAGAGTTTTTTTAGACGCATCTTTTAAGCCCTAATTGAACATTTTTCGTCCATATTAACCGGAGATATTAAACTTTTAAAAATTCAAAATTTTGGAAAATAAGACTTTTTTGAAAATTTTGTTGAAAAATGTAGAAGTAATCTTAAAATTATCGTTACCGACTTGTAGAGCTTCAAAAAACGCTTCGATTGACCTATTTTTGAACCTAATTCGATAATAAATTTCGAAATTATTGGTATTTTAAAAACCAAAAATTGTGAAAAATGCCATTTTCTCAACTTTTGTGTTTAAAAATTTTTGTTTAACTATTGAATTATTGTTACTATCTTGTAGGGTATTTAAAAATAAATTGATTGACCCAAAATTCAATCACTTTTACCATATTTATAAAAAGTTATTCATATATTACTTCCTCATAGAGGAAGTATTGTAATACCGAAATTTTTTGAGTTCGATTTTTTGACATATCTTTATGTTATTTGACCTCAGGAGTTCAAAAATGACATTTTTAAAAAATGTCATTCCGTATGTGTGTGTGTGTGTGTGTAAACATCACATTTTCATAAATATCTCAAAATCATCAAGAGCTTTTGGGTTGAATTTTTTTTTAAATTGTAGATCTCACCTGCGGACATAAAATGAGAGTACTTTCTAATATATTAATAAAGTTTAACTAAATTTTTTTTTGGATTTTTAATTTTTCAAAAAAACGTTTTTTGCCCATAACTTTAAAAAAATGTTAGGACACCTATAAATGTTTCTCCATAATTTTGTAGAGTTTTTTTAGACGCATCTTTTAAGCCCTAATTGAACATTTTTCGTCCATATTAACCGGAGATATTAAACTTTTAAAAATTCAAAATTTTGGAAAATAAGACTTTTTTGAAAATTTTGTTGAAAAATGTAGAAGTAATCTTAAAATTATCGTTACCGACTTGTAGAGCTTCAAAAAACGCTTCGATTGACCTATTTTTGAACCTAATTCGATAATAAATTTCGAAATTATTGGTATTTTAAAAACCAAAAATTGTGAAAAATGCCATTTTCTCAACTTTTGTGTTTAAAAATTTTTGTTTAACTATTAAATTATTGTTACTATCTTGTAGGGTATTTAAAAATAAATTGATTGACCCAAAATTCAATCACTTTTACCATATTTATAAAAAGTTATTCATATATTACTTCCTCATAGAGGAAGTATTGTAATACCGAAATTTTTTGAGTTCGATTTTTTGACATATCTTTATGTTATTTGACCTCAGGAGTTCAAAAATGACATTTTTAAAAAATGTCATTCCGTATGTGTGTGTGTGTGTGTGTAAACATCACATTTTCATAAATATCTCAAAATCATCAAGAGCTTTTGGGTTGAATTTTTTTTTAAATTGTAGATCTCACCTGCGGACATAAAATGAGAGTACTTTCTAATATATTAATAAAGTTTAACTAAATTTTTTTTTGGATTTTTAATTTTTCAAAAAAACGTTTTTTGCCCATAATTTTAAAAAAATGTTAGGACACCTATGAATGTTTTTCCATAATTTTGTAGAGTTTTTTTAGACGCATCTATTAAGCCCTAATTGAACATTTTTCGTCCATATTAACCGGAGTTATTAAACTTTTAAAAATCAAAAATTTTGGAAAATAAGACTTTTTTGAAAATTTTGTTAAAAAAAGTATAAGTAATTTTAAAATTATCGTTATCAACTTGTAGAGCATTAAAAAACGCTTTGATTGACCTATTTTTGAACCTAATTCGATAATAAATTTCGAAATTATTGGTATTTTAAAAACCAAAAATTGTGAAAAATGCCATTTTCTCAACTTTTGTGTTTAAAAATTTTTGTTTAACTATTAAATTATTGTTACTATCTTGTAGGGTATTTAAAAATACATTGATTGACCCAAAATTCAATCACTTTTACCATATTTATAAAAAGTTATTCATATATTTCTATTATTTTTATCTCTATGAGGAAGTAAATGTTCATGAAATGACCACCAAAATTATAAAAAAAATACAACTTGGCAGCGGTTTTTTATTTTAGGAATTTTTCGTGGCCACACATTAAAATAATTAATAACAAATCTTTTTCTACATAAAATTTATATATTTCAAGAAAATTTTCTGAAATTATAGTCCATAAATATAAGAAAATAAACGTGTTCTCGCGGAGTTGACCGTCTGTTCATCGTGAACATCGGATGGACGTTAAATAAAGAATATGGAATAATTTGAACTGAATCATAAATTTAAGGGGGGAGATACCTTTAGATCGAGATTTTGTTAATGTTTTTTATGAATTTTTTTCGCTAAGTAAAAGTGTATATTAGGCTGGCCATTTTTGTAAAATTATTTAATATCAATGAGTGCCGGGCTGAAAAAGTTTCCTTGTCATCTAAAAAAACAAATACAAAAATAATAAAGTTAATGTGTGAATAATTAATAGATCCAAAAACTTATTGAATGTGAAAAAAGAGATTTTATTGAATTTTGGTAGTAATTTTCAATATTTCTTTAAAGAAAATGGTTTTTTTCTGTATAGCTATACCAAAAATATAATATATATGTAATATCCCAGTAATAAGGGGTGAATTAAAGTGGATTGGCACTTTTATGCCCTTAAATTCCAAACCAATTCCGTTTTTGTCCGCAATCTTAATGAATTCTTTTTCTATTGTTAAATTGATAATTTCTATCCAATTCAATTCTCTGTAACCACGTGACCAGAGTCTGAATTTACTTTAATGCCGTCTAAAGGAATCATTTGTTGTGGAGTTAATGCTTTTAATTAACATTGAATTCTTTAAAGGGCATTAAAGGAGATTTAAATTCTGGTCACGTGGTTACAGAGAATTGAATTAGATAGAAATTATCAATTTAACAATAGAAAAGGAATTCATTAAGATTGCGGGCAAAAACGGAATTGGTTTGGAATTAAAGAGCATAAAAGTGCCAATCCACTTTAATTCACCCTTTATTACTGGAATATAATATAAGAGACTTCTTTCTCCAAATTTTTTTTTTAAATTCAAAAATTGTTAAAGATACGTCATTTTCAATTTTAATATTAATTTGATAGAATTTTGAATATCTCGGAATATTGTTTGTGGATTTTTATAAAATTTACACATTTTTCAGGTAAAAATTTTTAATTTAAAATAAAAATAAAGTTAATAAAAAAATTAATTTTTACATAAAAAGTTTTAGTTATATCTCTGGTTGCTACTCTTGAAAAAATTGATTTTCAATAGATTTTCTTCAAATTTTGAGAAAATGTTTTTTTGTAAATATTTAAATGTGGTAAATATTTCAAAACTCTTTGTAATGTCAAATAACGAGATATTGTGGTTGTCATTTTTTATTTTTAACATAATCGCATGTAAAAGTTAAAGTTTGAACTTGAATATCTTAAAATTTAGCATCGCAAAGGATTTTTAAATTTTTACCACATTTATAGGGCACCCGAAGAGATATTTTCTTAAAATTGAAAGAAATTCTATGGAAAAACAATTTTTTTTAAGAGTTGCAGCCGGAGGATTCGAATTTTTTTAGCATCGAAAAAGATTTTCTATGGTAAATAGCACAGAAAATTACTGTAGAGCCTTAAAAATTCCCAAAATTGATGAAGAAATTGTTCCTTATTATCAATTTTCAAAAAATTTAGGAACCGTTTGTACCACATGCCGACAGTATTTACTAAACAAGAATCAAACAATATTTTTCCGAAGGTTTTCAACGTGATAATTCTGAATCTAGCGTCATAATAGACTCTGCACGTAAGGTTTTCAAGGTATTTTAACTTAAAAATGCAAAAGACCAGTTTTTTAACATCAAATAATAATTGTTTTGACAAAAGTTTAATATTGCATTTGAAGACGCTACTCTTTTTCTTTAAAATACATTTCGAAAATTTAAAATATTTTTATTTTCCTCTGAGTAATCGTTCATTCTGTTTATTGAGTTTGGCAAATTCTATGAAAACTGAGTAAAAACAGATAAAACTTCGATAATGAAGAAGAATATTACTACAAACCAGGATATAAATTTTAAATATTTCTGCGTATTTTCGGTACAACTTAATGCGAATAGGATGTCAGATTTACTAAATCGCCTGCCATATACAATCCGCTATTTTGAATTTTGGAAATTTTGACATAGAATTCGTATCTAGTTATACCGAAAATCTGCAGAACCATTTGAAATTTAAATGTTTGTAGTTAAATTCTTCTATATTATCGAAGTTTTGTCTATTTCTACTCAATGATATCACCAGATTAAAAAATATCTTAACAAATCGCGGCCAGGCTAGTGTATATATCTTCTCAAAAATTTTCAGTCGTTTTGTACACATATTAAACTAAATTCACAAATTTTATAAAATAATTTTATTGAAAAATGAATCAAATAAATAAGGTTAAAGTATATATGGTGAAAATTCCATCTCCACCTTGTGTACACTCCTGTAGTCACAGTTTTTATCTGAAATCAACCAGGTTTGATTATTTACTATCAAAACATATCTTTCTTCTATGTGAACCTCGAATTAGACAAAAAAATTAAAAATTGATTTTTTCACAGACATTTGAACTCATAGTGGCGGTTTTTGACTTTTTTTAAAATTTTTCTTTGCATTAAAAAAACATTGTAAGTAATTTTTTTAAAATAATTTTTGAGGTTCACATAGAAGAGAGATATGTTTTGAAAGTAAATAATCAAACTGTGACCACAGGAGTGTACACAAGATGGAGATGGAATTTTAACCATATATACACTTTAACCTTATTTATTTGATTCATTTGTCAATAAAATTATTTTAAAAAATTTGTGAATTTAGTTTAAGGAGGAATAGTATAGAAATTCAAAACATTCAGAATCTTTTGATATTCTGGGAAATGATTTGCTTTTATATAATAAAATTACCCACCAAATTTCAGAATTTTTCACTAAATAGTTTACAAGTTAAAAATTATTTAATTTAACATTACCTCTTATGGAGAAAGCACAAATTTGCTTGTTTATCATTAAAAATTTAATACTTAAAACATTCAGAATTTTTTGTAAAAATTGTATCTTGAAGGTCAAGATTTAAACTTTATTAATCACGAAGGTTCTTCTTTATTCACTAATTAGTTTAAAAGTAATTAATTAGTTTCTGAAAGAACACTAATTTTATGACAGACAAACAGAGAAAACGTGACAACACTGTATATAAAGTCTCACATGTGACAGCTGTTTAGCGGTAAATAGAACCAAGAGATGGCGCCAAAGGTACCAAAAATGACAAATTTTCATTATTTTTAATGTCGACAGTATGAAGTATGAGTCTGTATTGTAAAGAGTGGGGACGAGTTCACAGTCCTTTAAAACTAAAGCATAAGCAGGTGTGGTCAGATTAATTAGTCGCTACTCAAAGTGATAGCACGTTTGTCTTCCAATAAG
This sequence comes from Leptopilina syphax, assembly GCA_032872505.1. Lineage (NCBI taxonomy): Eukaryota > Metazoa > Arthropoda > Insecta > Hymenoptera > Figitidae > Leptopilina > Leptopilina syphax. The sequence goes on from CM065472.1 coordinate 13,022,481, forward strand.
GCTCAGTGTAGAATTGGAAGGATTGATTATCTCCAAGTTTTTGTACTTTTACTTGTTAAATAAATAAAGTAGAGTTGGCTCTCAGTTGAGTAACCAACTCATCAAAAATAATAATATTAGTTGTTTCTTACATCGACAACATAATTGGTGGCAGCGCTAGGATATTCAAAAATTTTTGGAAGTTCATCAAGATTTTGAGTATCCAGAACCCAGAACTAGTTCCAGATAAACAAAGTGATTATCTAAAGTGAACGAGAAAGTAAAAAAAAGCAGAGATCTACAGAGTGATATCCAGAGTTATCCAGATCTACAGAGTGATATCCAGATCTACAGTGAGGTATCCAGAGTTATCCAAATCTACAAAGCAGAGTTCGAGATTATCCAGAACTACGATCTAGACCAACAGTAAGGTATTTAAAAGAAAATTACGAATCTTTAGAACGAGAGTATAAGTCCACTTTACGTACGTTGAACGGCGACCTTCATAGGGTGTGGCTAAGTTTGTTTTAAAGCGTTGGAATACTCCGTGATTTTATGAGTATTGCCATCGACAATAAACTGAAAAAACGAATTTCATATTCTTGTGTACTCCTTGTAGCAGGATTGCAAGAAATGAAATTTTAAATTAGAAAACGCGAACGGATATAAAATAAAAATTGTACGAAACGATATAGAAAATTTATGAAATTAAACTGGATTTAAATTCATATAGAGAAAGTAGGGAAAACGAAACAATAGACACAGACAGTTCATCCCTTTCAATATCACTGACTGACAGACTAAAATTAGACAATATTCTAAACATCATGCCAAAAACATCAAGTGCTTTAAATGACCATTTGCAAAATATTCTTGCAAAAATGGAAAGATTCGAAACGAGATTAGTAGCTATGGAACAACCAGTTAAAAGGGAGGAAGGTTTACCCTTAAATGAAAACGAATTAAATAGCGATCACGAAGAATTAGAAGAAGTTACAGAAGATGATTTTGGGAAAAGCATAAAATTAGTACCAGAATTTAACAGAAGCGGTTTAGAAAATTTCATTCATCTAATAAGATTATCTAAAAGAAAAACGAAAAGAAATGATAGACTAACATTTCTACATACAATAATTGCACAAAAATTAGTAGGAAGAGCAGCAATTACAAAATATGATTATGAAACTATTTATAAGAAAGGAATTTCTAACACAAACGCTGACGCCTTATCGCGAATTCCAAGGGTTCAGATGACAACAGATGGTACAAATGACACGTTAGAACAGCAGAACTGGCCTACTACAGGTGTAAACGAAAAAAATAAGAACATGGAAATAGATACGCAAACAAAAGACGACAATTTAATAATTGATGACGAAAATAAAAATTAAAATATGGAAATAGATTCACAAACAGAAGAAAGTGATCATAAAATAATTAAAGATGAATTCAAAGTAATAAAGACTATAAAATTGACTACAGATACTAAAGAAGTACAATGGATAAGAGATATACCTCAAAAAGAAAATGATGACACGAATAAAATGCGATTGAAAAGAAACAAAATAGAAGAAACCGGACAGTTAATCATAAGACGAGAATTTGGACCGACAAGGATAAAAGAAATTTGGATCACGAAAGAAAAAACAGAAGAAGATGACAAAATAAAAATTAGTCCTCAGGTGACAAATAAACAATTAAGAGAATTTTTAGAAAAAGAAACTAGAAAAGAAAGATTAAGAATTATTTACGAAGATATAGATGAAAACAAAATATCAAGAATTTTTTATAAAATATGTAGAGGCGGTGATAAAGAAATATATTTGATAAAGAAACACATTGAAAGAAATAGAAGAAAAATTATATCAGAAGCACATAAAGGAATATTAGGAGGACACTATTCTAAGGATATTACAGTACAAAAGATAAGAAATATGACAAACTGGCCCAAAATTACAGAAAATGTTGACGAATCGGATATTCCATTAGGACTGAGTGATTAAACATTTAAAAAAAATATAGAGGAAACAATTATGACGAAATGAACCAATAAAATAATAATATCATGACTCGGATAGTCAAGTAGGACTGAATGATAAACTATGAATCAATAAAGGAAACCATTATGACAAAATAAATCAAGAAGATAATAACATTATGACGACTAGGATATTCAAGTAGGATTGAATGATAAAATATAAATCAATTATGACCAAATGAACCAATGAGATAATAATATTATGACGACTAGGATATTCAAGCAGGACTGAATAATAAAATATGAATCAATAAAGGAAACAAATATAACGAAATGAATCAAAAAGGTATCAAGAATATTATAACGAATAGGACATTCCAGTAGGACTATATGATAAAATATAAATAAATCAAGAAAACAAATATAGAAAAATAGATCAACACGATATGAAGAATATTACGACGAATAGGATATTAATAAACAAAAGAAATAAATATGACAAAATGAACCAACATTACAGTAAATGTTGAAGACTTTAAAGGAAGATGCGAATTATATGTCTACGCGATTTAAAAAAGATAAAGAAGAGCAAAAATATTATGAAGAAACGAACGTACCAAAAGAATCAGATGGTATATTATTAATGTAAGAAGAGAAACAAACTATGACGATATGGACAATGACAATGCGATTAAGTATTTGAGTACTTACTTACTTACTAAAGACAATTTGAGAAGAAACGAACAATGACAAAGCAAACCATAGATTTTACAAACGAAAACTGAATACGTACCGATTGACAAGACAGACTTAGAAAAATGTAGCACTATAGAAAAATATAAAGTTGTAAGAGAAACGAATCAAGCTATTTAATATATCTAACAGAAAATTGTGACGCGGATTTAATAAAAATGTTTAACAAATATTATGTTTGAATTCGATTGTTTATGATTTAATTATTATTTATTTGAAAGTTTTATATTTTAATCGAATTCAGACTTAACTGTATTAAAAAGAATTTTTAATAGTTTTAAATCAATAAAACACTCATTATTTTAATAGTAAGAAATTAATGTGAAGTTTATTTAAAAAAAAATACTGTTATTAAAAATTTAGGATCCCCCCTTTAAGTACGTTATCAGTTCAACGTCTCCGATTAGACGGTATTTAAGGTTTATGAAAGAATATTAAAAGATGGGTGGAAATAGGTTGTAAGACACAAATAATTACTCTAAAATATTCATGACATAATCTAGGTTATTTTATTTAAAACATAAGAATAAAGTAGCAATAGCAAGAAAAATACAGTAATACTTACAATAAAATTATCCCTTGAAAATAATGTATATATATATATATATATATATATATATTTAGTATTAAAAATTATTAAAATTGCCCCCTTTAAGAATACAATAAACTATGTAAATTCTTTAACTTTCGTAACACGAACATTTTTATCAAAATAAGAAAATTACTATATTAACATTAATTTCACCTTGTGTGTGTGTATGGGTCATGAAAATTTATAAATGTGGAATTATTATATAGTTTACTCACCAATTGTAAATTGTAATTTACAATGAATTAATTTCTTTTTAGTACGAGAAAAATTTTTTTCTCCTTTTTTATTATATAGGGTAATATCGATACTTATGGATGATATCCCGTTTTTAATTTCAATTATACTTTTATCGATATTTTATACTTTTTACTTTTATAAAAACGTAATTTCGTTTTCTTTGTTTTTCTTCTAATTAAATTTGTACTCTATAATTGGTCTTTATCTGAGACAATATTCAAAAAATAATATTTGTAATGCTTAAAATTCAGGATCACCGTATTTAAACATTTATCTTATTTTCTGAATAAATTCCAGAATTTAAGGAGACTGAGTAAAAGGTCTTAGATCTCAAATACAAGGCTTGAATTTCAATATCTTGTATTCGTTTTTCTCATATATTATACCATTAACTGAACTTCACTTTGAGATTTTAATTAAATCATTTAGAAAAACACTATATTTTAGAATTGAATAAATTTTACATTCTTTTTTTTATTTTAACTCACTCTTTTAAATAATCACTTTTTTATATTTTACTTCTTTACTTGTTTTTTGTATATTTTAATATATATTCTTTTTATTTGATTCATTTTTTTATATTCTTGTTAAATAACAATATCAGATTTTATAAATCTATCTTTTTAGGAAAACACTCACTTCAATATTTGAGGTTCAACCCTTGTTTTTGGGGATAAGAAAAATTATCTACTTCCGCCTTTTCCGGGAAAAAAATAAGGATATAGTAAACGTCCGCTCTGCGGAAAATGATTATTAAGACTCCTCGATTAATCCAAAAAGGAAATCGTTTACACCTTAGAATTTGACTTAATTTTGTAGGTGGGAGAAACTTATGCACACGGCCCGCCAATACTTTATTGTTACTAAGGAAGCTTTTTGCAAGCTTGCAAATTCCTTGGTAAATGGCGTGATAGATTTCGTTGTTCTCTATTGGATTTTGCGCGTGTGTATATGTATTCTCCTTTGTTAGTAATTTTTTATAAGTACTTTAAAGAGTCTTTGTGTAGGTGACTAATTTTGCAAAATTGACGAATTCCTGAAACGGTTGCTACATTTCCTTAAATGATTTCTTTTCATATTCTTTTTATCGAGACGATAATTTAGTAATTTTTTAAATACTAAATTTTTTAAAATAACTATTTTTTTATGTATTTTCTCTATTATTTTGTAATAACAAATTGATAAGTAATATATATATATATATATATATATATATATTAATCCTTAGCATTTATTTAATGCTTGTTTAGTGTCCTCTTTTTTTATGAAGATTTTTTTGAAAATAAAGTTTGCTTTTGTTTATTGACTTTATAGTTGATTTTTACAATACTCGTTGACTTGAAATTCAATGGCCTTTTCTTTTTTTTAAATCGAGCTTGGTGAAACGAACAAAATTTTTTTTATAGGAAGACTCATTTCTGACATAGTTTGTAGTAAACAGAACTTGTTATTATACATACTAGAACCAAAAGGGTGCGCGTTGCGCGCCCACTCCTGGTCCTTTACCAGACAAAATAAAACCTTAATGTAACCTTAAATTAAATCTTAATTTAATAAAAACATATGTTTATATTTTAAAAATTATTTTTCTGTTAATAAGATTGTTTAAAAAAATTTTTATTTTTTTTAATCTAAGTTTGACGAATTGAATTTTCTATAAAAATTACACGTTAATGCCTATAAAAAATTCTCATTCTGGAGAAAATCACTTAAAAAAATGTTAGGATACTTATAAATCTTTTTCTTTAGTTTTGTAGAGTTTTTTCACACGCATCTTTCGAGCCCTAATTGAAAATTTTTCGTCCATATTAACCAGAGATATTAAACTTTTAAAAATAAAAAATTTTGGAAAATAAGACTTTTTTAAAAACTTTGTTATAAAATGTAGAAGTTTAGTTTTGTTTTGTATTTAGTTTTGTAGAGTTTTTTCAGATGCATCTTTTAAGCCCTAATTGAACATTTTTCGTCCATATTAACCGGAGATATTAAACTTTTAAAAATCTAAAATTTTGAAAATTAAGACATATAAAATTTTTTTAAATTATGTAAAAGTAACTTTAAAAAATTATTACCAACTTGAAGAGCATTAAAAAACTCTTCGATTGACCTATTTTTGAACCTGATTCGGGCAGAAATTATGAAATTATTAGTATTTGAAAAATCAAAAATTGTGGAAAATATCATTTTTTCAACATTCTTGTTTATTAACTTATGTGTAATTATTAAACTATTATTACCATCTTATAGAATATATAAAAACACATTTTTTAGACCAAGATTTATTGATTTTTAACCCTTTTATAAAAAGTAATTCTTATATTTTAATTATTATTATTTCTATAAGGAAGCAAAGTGTTCATGAAATGAACACCAAAATTATAAAAATGTACAACTTGGCAGCGGTTTTTAAAAATTTCTAAATAAAATATTGATCAAAATGACTTGAAAAATTATGTACAAACTCCAAGCATTAATTTAAAAAAAGAAAAATCAGTAACCTTCTATATTATAGAAATTGTGTAGATTTTTCTGCCAAAATACAGGCGAAATTTTTATAAAATTAATACTTGGAGTTTTGCACATCAATACAGAGTAATTTTTTGAAAACTGATTGGATTGGCTTTAAATTGACCATTCGGGGGTTTTTGGGGATGCTGATTACGAATCTGTTGTCACTTCTTTAAAATTCAAAATAGCGAATCCAATATGGCGGACAATTTTTTAAAAAGTAATTAGATTCGCTTGAAAATAGTTACTCGGGGGTTTTTGGGGATGCTGATTACGAATCTGATGTCACTCTTTCAAAATTCAAAATAGTGGATCCAACATGGCAGACAATTTTTTAAAAAGTAATTGTATTTGCTTCAAAATGGTCATTCGGCGGTCTTTGAGTATGTTAATTACGAATCTGACTTTAGAACAATATTATGTTTATCCTCCACGTCCGTTAGCCGTCAACAAAATTTTAATGACGTTGCCCAGCTCTTATCACAAGGAGATCGATGTGCAAAAAAGCTACTTCTTTTATTTTATTTAAAAATTTTTTTTTGTTTTTTTTTATTTAAAAATTTTGTTCTGGATATTTTAATATTTTTTTAAATAAATAATATAAAATTTTAATTTCGCTTTCTAAATCTGAATCAACGATAATTATGACACTTATATAATTATGACATTTTTTATACAATGATAAAAAAGAGACTAACACAACATGTAGTTTGATTGAAAACAAGTGACGCACATATATATGCTACATTGAATGCACAATTTTTGTGTCCTTTTGTTGCACTTTGCATGATAGTGGCTATATTTTTCGAGGCAAAATACAAAAAAAAATTGTAAATAAAATTTTAAAAAAACTGGCTTTTTTGCACTTCGACCTCCTGGTGGTAAGAGCAACGATAAACATATTATTGTTCTGATGTTAGATTCGTAATCAGCATCCTCAAAAACCCCGGAATGACCATTTTCAAGCAAATACAATCACTTTTCAAAAAATATGTCCTCCATATTTGATCCGCCATTTTGAATTTTAAAAAAGTGATATCAGCTTCGTAATCAGCGAATTCGAAAACCCCCGAGTAACTATTTTCAAGCAAATCCAATCACTTTTTAAAATATATATCCGTCATATTGGATCCGACATTTTGAACTTTAAAAAAGTAACATCAGATTCGTAATCAGCGACCCCAAAAACCCCCGAGTAACCATTTTCAATCAAATCTAATAACTTTTGAAAAACATTACCCGGAAATTTTTTTCGGCCTTTTGCATTTTGGAAAAATGGCGATTTTCATATCCGCCATCTTGAATTTAATAAAAAGTAATTATGGATGTTTTTAGCTGAGAGTTCGAGGACGCGATATTTTGTGTTTTGTAGGCCATATTCTTTAGTTTTCCATGTCAAAATAATAATTGAAAAAATTTTTTTTATAAAAAGTGTGATTTTTTGCAATAAAATGTTATAAATTTTTTTGAGATAATTATAAACAAATTTAAGCTTTATATTCAAAAAGAGCGATAAATTTTACGTCGGAAATGGTATTTCCTAAAATTTTTAACTAATTATTTCATACAAAATAGAGTCGTGAAATCATGGTACATTTTGTGTCCTGGTGGGCGTTAATGGGTCAATTAACATTTTTCCCGTCTAAGACACTAAAACTCAATATAAGTATTCAAAAATTAAACTTAAAAGTAAAATTTAATTAACTTTCCAAAATCATTAAAAAAATTTCTTGACTTTGTCTTGTTTAATAAAATTAATATAATTTTGGAAATACTTTACATGTTTGAATGTTCTTTGGATAAAGCTGAAATAAGCATTAAACGTCAAAAAAATTAGAAAATTCCAGAATATATATTATTATACTATAGTTAATATATCGCACTCCGCGAGTGCGACAGTAACACTACTATACGTAATTGGTTTGAATCTCAATACTCGCACTTATGACTACTACTGAAATATATATATATATATAATCGACTGCCCACTGGTTGAAAGAAAACCTTCGAACAATAGGCCAGGTACTCAAGCGGGCCTCTCGTTTCTCTCTCTGTTATATATTATCTATATATATAGATATAATATTCAATATACCATTTAGTGAAAAAATTCTTTCTGTCTCCCTCTTTCTAGTAACTAAATATAAATCGCTCTCTGTTTATAACGCAGAAAAGTTAACGCATACCTATCTCTCTTTAATTCAATAAAGATAGTATAGAACTATCTCTCTTCAGGTAACGGTATTGCTTTCTTCTTCTTTCGAAGCTAAATACCATTCAAATGTCTCTCTTTACCTAATTTGCATATCTACTCGTTTCATTTAAGGATTTTAAAAATATTTTTTCTGTTTTACCAAACTGGATATTTTTACAAATCAAACAAAAATTGCGACTTATTATAATAATTTTTTAGCCCTCTTTTTTTTAATTTACAGTATTTAATTGGAACCATTACCTTAGATTCGTAGGTTTATATTGTTTCAAAAAGGTAGCATTATTTTTATTTTCGGTGTAAATGCCCATACTTTTATTAGTTTTAATTGAAGAATGCAAAAAAGTATCATTCTTCTTAAAATATTGATATAAAATTTTATCTCTTAATTGAAATTTGAATTTACTTAACATTTTGTTCAAGGAATTATAATTTTTCATAAATTCGTTAATTATTGCTAATTATTATTCGTCGGCAAAAATAATCCTAAAATGTTGTGCTTTAAAATAAAGTGTTACGTCGATTACAAAATTCTGTTAATTAAATTAATGTCATTATTTTAAACTTCTATGATCTGAACAATCCTAAATTTGTCGTATTTTCAATGAATTATTTGTTAAAATATTGCCTATGGATTTGAAATTATGTCTATAACAAGATTTTAACAAGAAGTATGTTTCATTTATAGGAATTATGCTCTTAAAATTTTGAGTGATTTTCTCAAAAACCAAACTAATCGCTTAGATTAATAATTCGTGTATTTTGTATAATTTTAATGTTGCAAAATGTTAAAGAAACAATGTTAATTTACTGGCTAACATTGTTTTTCTAATATTGTTTTGCAGAGTTGCAACAAGAGTTTTAACGGAGCAAAAAAAAATGATAACAAAATGTATATAATTTATATATGGTATTTAAAAAAATTGAAAGCCTCGATTTTTTACCCCATACCCCTCTTTTTATGCGCTGTCGTCCCTTGACAGCTCTTTTTACAATTGAAGTATTTTCGTTGTTTTCTGTTAACATTTGAAATAATTCTTTTAAATAAAGGCAAACTTTTTTTGAATGATTTGTTTCTTCTTACTTTATTTTATGAAAATTTTTAAAGAAATGTTTGCTTTTATTTCATTTGGTTTACAATGTCAGAAAGTAATGACGTTGATTAGTACATTCTTTGTTTGTATTGAATGTAAAACTTTTAAGATTTACAATTTAATCTAAAGATCTAGCGTGGTAAAAAAATGTTTTTTTTAAATTTAATTTTACATAAATTTATTGTATTTTACCAAACTAGATATTTTTTATTTTCGGATAAATAACATAGTTTACTTGATTGACAATGTTTAAGATTTGGATAATTTTGGTTACCTTTAATTTCATTTCTATTTTAATTTGATAAACGTACATATTATTTTATAATTAGCAGTGTAAGAACACATTTTTTTAAATTTAAACGAAGAATACATATGAAAAATTATTCTTTTAACTAACATAATAACGTAACTTGACAATATTTAAATTTAATTTTAAAATGAGTTGCGTTCAACTCAAAAAATTGCTTTGTATACAATTTTTTGTTTTCTAAATTAAAAGAATTATTCGTTTTTTAGGAAAAGTATAACTTGTACTGGTTTTATAAAGTTGTTTACAAAAAAGAAAATTTTATTATACAACATTAGAATATATATTTTTTGTATTTTCATAATAAACTTAATTTTGGGTACTTTTTATATTTTTCCTTGATTTAAAAAAAAAATTTATAAAGCAGTTGAGGAGAATACAAAGTTTTGAGTAATGACGTTTTTTTACGTAAAATTTTTTTTTATGGTTATAACTCGGTCAAAAATTGATCAAATTGGATGTTTTTATAATGAACATTGTTGTTTTCACACGTAGTTTGTAAATTACGTACTATTTTCTTTTAAATTTTGTAATACTTCTGACAAAGGAAACGTATTGAAAATAGTCCTCAAATTTGATGTTTATTGAATTATTACAAAACATCGTAGCGAGAAAAATTTGGTTTAATTAGGACTTTAAAAAATGTGTATATTTAGCCATAGTTTATCTTGATTTTGTTTATGAAATGTATTAAGATATATAAAAAATGCGAACTTTGTGCTTCTTTTTAAATGTTTTTCAATAAGAAATTTAATGTTTATAATAATTTAATATTCTTTTTTTTTAATAAAAAGAGGAAGAATTAAATTGTTTTCTTAATGTAAAAGCACTGTGTAAAATGTTTTTAAGAATTTGCTTTTGCATCGTATTTCGATTAATTTATCCTTTTTTTAGCTTTCAAAAAGAAATAATTTTATTTCTGCTTTTATCTTTTACAAAAAAAATTTTTTCAATATTAAAAGTTTCAATTTAATATTTTTAAACTTGATAATTTATATAATTTGTTATTGATGTTACAACAGTTTCATTTATGCTCGAAATGTAGTGTTCTTTCTTTGATATTACTGTTTTATGGTTTTTAAAGAGTTATAAGAAAATTAGTTGCATTTTCTAGAAGTATTTTAAGCATATTTTAATTTACAATTTAGCATACTTTAATCAGAGCATCCATAAAACGTAATTATTAAATAATTCAATGAATATTATAATTATTCATTATTAAGACATATTACTGATATTTTGAACTTTAATTCGAACATAAATTGGTTAATTTTTTAGTATTGATAAAGATTATATATACAATTGTTGTTTAAAGGAATGTTAGTACCTATTTTAGTGAAGGTGTTTTGTTTATGTCTCCTGTATTTGGACTCAACCATTTTTCAAAGCGTATTAAGTGGTTTAATTTCTATATATTTTTTTTTAAATTTTTATGAGAAATTGTTTTCTTATAAATTTGTGTATTCAATAATGTTATAATATTTAGACCTTTTTTTAATTTTAAAACTTCAAATAGAATTCTTGATTTTTTGAAATTTTAATTCAATTTTTTTTGCTAATTTGAAATTATTTATTTACCTTAAATTAATGTTTAAAGAAAAGTTATGTATCCTAATTTCTAAGGTTATTAAAATGCTAAGATGAGTCTCGTGTCAACCTTCACAGAGTTCGGTCGTGTTGTCACGCGTTCTGTCAAAGTTCTTGTTAGTTGAAGTCTATTTGTGTTTAATTTATTTATTCTGTGGTTATCAGTTCTCTTTCTCGTTTCTATGCACTTTTTTGTGCTTTTGCTGTATTGTGTTTCTGTTCGGATCTGTTTTTTTGGGAAAATGGAATCGAACTTGGAATCTGTCATTTTACAATTATCAAATGACATTAAAACTCTGATAGTTTCTCACAATGAACTGAATAAGGAGGTGAAGGCAATTGCTAAAGCCTCATCTGTTACAGCTGCTTCTATCTCCTCTTTATCGGTTAGAACTCATAAAGTGGAAAAATTAGTGGAGAAATTAAATAAAGATGACAGATCAAAAAATATTATAATATTTAATTTTCCCAGTTGTGAAAATGTGAATTTATTTGACAAGGTTTTGTCAATTTTTCAAAGTGTTGGATTAGTCATTCCCGACGTGGCATTAATAGATGTTTACAAACTGGGTAAAAACAATGAAAAGTGCCCAGTTATTGTTAAATTCGTCTCTGTTCGTTGGGTTAGTTTGATCTTTTCTAAAGTTTCTAAACTTCGTGAGATGGGTATTGTCATTGCTAATGACCGTTCGCCGGAGGATAGAGAGAGAAGGAAAATTCTGATTCAACACACACACACTTTCCAAGGCTGGCCTTGTAGTTAAAATCAAAGGCGATCACCTGATTGTTAATGACAGAATAATCCGAGATGATGAAATCACAGAGCTTGTGAAGCTTCACTCACTCACAGGTCAAGATGAGTATGATTCGGTGGAGGAAGAAGTGGAGCAAAGTTTGAATCCTTCAATTAAGAAGAGGAAAAGGAACGAAAAGGGAAAAAAGACTTTACAAAATGATTGTAAGGCTGACGGAAAAGTCATCATCCCAAAGGGCAATCTGGACCAGTTTTTGAGCCTCAAGGTCTCCTCTCTGCAGGTTCCTGAGTCATCGAAGGTCTCTCAAATTCCTACATCATAGCAGCAGTCTCTATGTACAGTTCACTCGGGTGCTGGATCTTCAGATTTTTCTCGTCCGGTCATCTGTCCTCTGCGGAAGGCTGCGGATAACCCTTTTAGAATCATGTTTTGGAACGTTCATGGCTATTCTAACGTAGTGGACCTAATGCAGGAAGTCAACGGGAAGGATATTTTATGCTTCTGCGAAACATGGTTGAAGTCTACAGAGTTGGGTCGTATAAGATTCAATAGTAATTATCTAGTGCTTCATTCAGCGGCTAAAAAGCATGCTGTGAGAGGCAGGGCGAAGGGAGGTATTTTAATTGCGTTATGTAAGTCTTATTTTTCAACAAAACTGCTATTCTCAGCGAGGGAATATATTGTTGTGTTAGTGTCAACGGGGGGCTTCTCGTTTGTTTTGTGTACTGTTTACTTGTCACCATCTGTCGACATTGATTGTTTTTTACAGGATTTTTTACTCGTTGTTGATTGTATCCGATTATCTTACCCCTTATTACCTGTTTTCATCGGGGGTGATTTTAATTGTAGGATTGCAAACCTTAATTGTTTAGATTCTGATGTTTTTAATGATTTTAGTTTTATATTTTCTGACCGATCTTTGGAGGATTCAGTTATTTGTGAAAAAGGTAAATCTTTAGTTAATTTTATGAAAAGTATCGGTCTTGTTCTTTGTAATGGAAGATTTAAAAATGATTGTCCGGCTCAATTTACATTTTGCGGCCCTTTGGGTCGTAGCGTGATTGACTATTTTTGGTGTTCTTTAGATGGTTTGCAATTTTTGTTGGATTTTAGGGTCTTGAAAGTAAGGACGAGGTCTGATCATTTCCCGATTTCGGTCTCTTTTAATTGTGATTATGACGTTTTTGTAACGGAAAATTCTTTCTTACCCTTATTGCAGAAGACTGTTTTTGATTTTTCGAAATCTGTCGAATTCTCGGAACTCATGTGTTGGAGAGATGAGTTGAGTAATTCCCAAGCAGATGTTGATATTTTGAATTGCAGTCTCTTATCAGCGATTAACAATGTAGCTCTTGAATTGAGGATGATAAGGAATTGTGGGGATGTCAGACCTGGTTCTCGTTTTAATAAGCCTTGGTTTGATAGCGCTTGTTATAAGGCTAGGAAGGATATGCTTACTGCTTACCATAATTGTAAAGTACTTTATTTTAGTTGTGATTCTGTCGCGCAATATAACGTATTACATAAAAGTTATAAGAGATTGATCAGAGAAAGGAAGGTATGTTTTGATAAAAATAGAATTGAAGAGTTGGCTAGCACGCGTAATTCGAAAGGTTTTTGGGCAATTATTAATAGGGCTAATTTTAAACTCCCTCCACCGTGCGTAGATGATATTGACACTTGGTCTTTGTACCTTGCGGATTGTTTCCCTGTTAATGACACCCCGAGGGTTGCTATTGCACATTCATTTATCCCTGAATTAGACGGGTTTATTTCATATGACGAAATAGTTACTAGTTTGAAAAAGTGTAAGGACGCGAAGGCTGCTGGCTGCGATAATATTAATTACAGTTTTTATAAACGACTTCCTGAAAATTGGATTATATTTCTCGAATTTCTTTTTAACAAAATTTTGTAGGAGGAGAGATTACCTGAAGATTGGGGAAAATTAAAAATTTTTTATGTTGCATAAAAAAGGTGTACTATCTGATGTCAATAACTATAGGCCAATCTCCCTTATGAATTGCATTGCTAAAATTTTTTTTCAAGTTTTATCTAATAGACTTAATAATTGGGTTGAAGTTAATAATTTGATTCCGGATTCAGATTCAACTTCGACATAAACGCAGGGCAGTCTTCGCGGTCTTCATTGACTTTAAAAGCGCGTTTCCCTCGGTGTGTCATCGACTGTTATGGTTAAAGCTACAAGGTTTGGGTGTGAGTTCTAAATTCATAAATATTGTAAGGAACTTTTACGAGATTGCGTATGCTTGTATTAAGAGTGGAAGCGAACAAACTGAGTTTGTGAAGGTCAGTGAAGGTGTTATTCAGGGTGATGTTCTCAGCCCTCTACTGTTTTTATTGTTTATTGCTGATTTGGAACAATTCCTAATTGATCGCGGCTGTAGAGGTTTGAGTATTAATAGTAAAGTTGAAATTCTGTTATTGGCATATGCTGACGACCTTGTTTTACTTTCAGACTCTCCTTCGGAACTATCAAAAAAATTATCAGCGCTTTACGCATACTGTTGTGAAAATAAATTATCTGTCAATGTGAATAAGACAAAAATTGTAATTTTTAATAGGGGTAACAATTCTTCGTTAAGACACCTGAAATCTTTTAAGTTTGGCTCTGAAAAAATCGAAATTGTAAACGAGTATGAATATTTGGGGGCTATTTTCTCTAGGTCCGGCTCTTTCACGCCGGCTGCAAGTAAGTTCGCGAGCTCAGCCAACTCTGCTGCGGGTGTGACCATGAATGCAATTTTTCGTACTGGGGCAGACTCGTGGTCGGTGTACGCCAGACTTTTTAACAGTTTTTTTTTAAGTACAATGACTTACGCGATTCAGGTTTGGGGTCATGATCACTTAGATGCAGTTGAGTAGGTTCAGGTCTCTTTTTCAAAAAATTTACTATTGCTACCGAGGTGTACCCCAAGCTATGCGGTACGTCTCGAAACGGGTTGCTTACCAATTTCCTTTTTAATTCTGAAGAGAACGCTGTCTTGGATTTCTCAAATTTATAATATTGACTCTTCTCGGTACCCAAGACTGTGTCTCCTCCGTCTTATCGAATTGTCTCAATCAATGAGAAATTGCGGAAATTGGTTTAATAGTTTAAAACATTATTTTGTAGAGTGCAACCGGCTTGATCTCTGGAATTCCATTTCTTTGGAAAATTTATTTATTAACAGGGACCTGATTCTTCACGATTGCGGGAACTTTTTGTTTGAGAGAGATCATAAAGCTCGCGAGAAATCAAGGAGCTTGGAAATTTGGCCTCATATCTCATTACAAAGGGGGCCCCAGCAGTAACTTTGTATCCGGTCGGGTTTAGATGTTAAAAGAGCTTTTGCCCAAGTTAGATTTTTGAACACCCATGTAAATTTTATAATTATTAATAAATCTAAATTCAAACTGCCAAAGGGGGGAAATTGTATGTTCTGCGATGAACGTAATGAGGACTTTTATCATTTCTTAGTGACTTGCCCTCATTTTAACACTCTTAGAACTTCTTTTTTCCCACAGCTTCTGGCGTGCACGGACCTGAAGTCTTTTTGGTGGAATGTTCTATCCGGAATTTTTGACTCGCCTCCTAAACGCTTTGTAAACTTAATTTTTTGTATGTTTTTGGAACGAGAGACTAGATGCTAATTATTTCTTGTTATTTCTCCATATTTTTCTTTTGTTGTAATAATGAACTGTATAGTTTAAATAAACACTTAACTAAAATGCTAAGATAGATTTTATTGTTCTATGCGTTATAACTTTGCTTCTTAGACACTGTATATTTTAGTTATTAATTTCATTAAAATATACTTTTTTAATTTGTCGCCTATAATTTTTAAAGAACAAGAATAATAAGAAATATATATTTTATTTAAATTACATAAAAGTGAATGAGAATTTAATTGTCTACGCAGGTATTTCATTTAATGTTTTCTTGCTACTGACCTAGTCACCTGAGATGTAACCTTACACAGTGTCGCGTAACCAAGTTCGTACACCTGTCTAACTTTATCCATTTTCTCTATATTTTATTTCAATTTGAAATTATTAATTTTTGTATTTAAAAATTATACTGTGGTACGATCTTCCAAAAAATTGATCCAGAAACTAATTTTAGTTTTAATTATGAATAATATTGAACAATAAAAACATTATCGCATGGATCTCAAAAACATTGAAATCTTTGGAAATCTAAATTTCATTTTTTTTTAGTATGACAAATGACTATAAGCAAACCTTTCGAAAATTATTTTTTGTATCAGTTGAGTCTTTGTATAATTTAATTGAACATGATTATATCCTTCTACTTTAATTTTTTTTAATAATATCAAACAATATTTGAGTACTAGCAGAGCTACGCGCGCTAAAGCGCGCGCGATATTTCTGTTTCTGTTTTATTATGATACTCAAGACCTTTTTTTATCGTGTGTATATAAAAATGTGACTAAGACCTTATGATCCGTTTTTTTCTTTTGAAATATTGGAAAAAGATTACAATTTTTTTTAAAGAATTAAAAAAACATAAAACACGAAAACCAAAAATTAAATTTAGCACACTGAGCTATATTGTAAAATGTTTATAAAACGTTAAGACAATTACAGATTTTCTCAAGATAATAGAAAGGTTTTTTTCGCAAATAGAATTAACATTACCAATTTATTGAAATTTGTACCACTGTTAGATAAAAGTTTTTAAGAATTGTGTAGTTAAATTTTTTAGACATGTGGGTACTTGTGAAAAAAGTTATAAGCGTCTTTGTTTTTAACTTTTAACATTGAGTTTTGTGGGAATTGAGTACATTTTCAAACATATTTACTCACTACAAAGTACTTAACATTAAGAAATTAATAAAACATTTTTTAATACGAGACAGATATAATTATAATGGTTAAATATCTGTTAAAAATGTGTCATTAGGTACCTGTAAGAGTTGCAATAAATTAATTTGTAAAAAAATTTCATGTTTTATACAGTATATTGAACAGCTGTTTAAACATCTGGAAACATTGCACACAATTTTCTACTCAAAACTAAATGTAAACAAGTCAAGCCAAGCATTTGCAACACGACTAAAGAAATACTGTGTTGCCAGACGTTTTGAAAGTACCAAGCAAGTCAAATTACAAAATAATAGATTTTGTTTTGATTAGTTCAGTCAAGCGATAGAAAAACTTTATATATATTAATTATACATCAGAAGAATTATTATATTGAAGTATTCTTCCTTCTTTGTCAAAACATTGACACCGAGATTTATTGATAGTCATGACATAAGTCGAGGTATAAGCCGTCCATAAACCACGAGGACAATTTTTTATTAATTTTTGACCCTCCCCCCATCCAATATGGATCACAAATTTTTACTTTATGCAATTGACCTTAATTTTGTCACTTGGTGGTTTTTAGGGACACTGATTACGAATTTGATGTAAGTTTTTATAAATTTAAAATGGTGAATTCAATATGGCAGAATTTTCTTTTAAATTTATGCAATTGACCTTAATTTTGTTACTCGACAGTTCTAATACCAGTCAGTTAGCTGTAAATGTCATAGGAGCGCTCACTGACAATTATTTTAGCACTTGCGTCGATTCACGACCAGCGAGCGTGTATAGAAAATTTTTTTTAATTTCTCTTTCCCATATTATATTAGTCATTTGAAATTTTGAAAACAAACATCGTATTCGTAATCAGCGACCCTAAAAACCACCGAGTGACAAAATTAAGATTAATTGCATAAAGTAAACATTCTGTTCCATATTAGATCCGCCATTTTGATTTATGGGAAACTAAAATCGAATTCGTAATCAGCAACCACAAAAATTCTCGAGTGACAAAGTTAAGGTCAATTGCATAAATTTTAAAAATTTTGGTCTATATATTAAATCCGCTATCTTGAATTTCTTAAAAATAACATTAAATTAGTAATCAGCGACCCCAAAAGCCTTCGAGTAGAAAAACTTAGGCGAATTTAATTACATTTCGGTATTTTAAAAAATAGTGACCTCCCCTTTCAAAGTTTCCTTCATATTTTAGGCCATATTTGGTCCGCCATCTTTAAATTTTACATTCTAATTTACTTTTTTTAAAGATTACAATTTTTGTGCCTGTATGGATGAAAATTGAATATTATTCACGCACGTTTAACTCCTTAGCGGTGTAGTCAAAATAAAGTTTTCGTGTCACAACTGTGCCAAATTTTTTTTTAATACCAGATATCATTATATTTTATGTTTTTGGGGTTACTGAATCCAAATATTTGGATGGGTAAATGGGTAAAAAAATAATCAAACTTGAAAAAATAAAATTTCTTTTGTTTTTAAAATTAAAACCGCTATATTTAATTTTTTTTTTAAACGAAATTCTTTTTTTTCACACCGGAATCGAAAAGAGCACACTCAATACCTATAAAAAACATACTTGTGGTATAAAATATAATCCGTTTTATTCATGAAAGTATAGGTTGAATTTGCGCAAAGTATTTTCTTATTTTAGGCGTTAATAGGTTAATTATCAAAATAATATTATAATATTTGGGGAGAGTGGGACAAAACGTCCAGATGTCAATATCTCCGAAATGGCGAAATTGTCAAAACTTTTGTTTAGAATTTCAAAACAACCATGTGTAGTATACCTTATTTTTAAACTAACATTTATTCTCAAAATGAGCGTCTGGGGCAAACAGCAATAATTTCAATAAGTTAAAATTTGACTGGTTCCCTTCTTAAATTATTTTCTTCATGTAAATAGTAATTTTTTCTATAATTATTGAAATACTAGATTTTCTGTCTTGGTAGTTAAGACTTGCAATGCAGATATCAAATTTTCTTGCACCTTCTTTCTTCTTTTCCGGACGTTTCGAGGAACCATGGCTACTTTTTTTCGTAATTCGATGACGTTGTCGCAAAAGGTTCAATTGGTGCACTAGTATCTTTATATAAAAAAAAGTTTGCAATCTTATAATCGAGTCAGTCGAAATATAAAATAAATGAACTAAAAAGAGTTGTAAAAATGAAAAGGTTTTTTTATTTTAAGTAAATTAAAATTTTCTTTACTTATAATAAATTCTTATTTTCATAAAAATTCATGTCGGGAAACATATTTTTTTATAATTTTCTCATTACCAGGAATTTGCGGTTTTCATTAATTTATTGATAATTTAACTGTTAGATTTCATTGGTTCTTTAGAAAAATGAAAAGGGCCCATTTTGTCGGTCATTTGCAAAAAAAATCCTTATTTTAAAAATAGAGGTGTAATTGTATAATTGTCGAAATGAAAATTTAAATATTGCATCAATTTTTTCATAATAAAGACTATTAAAAAATTTTAAATAAGATTAATATCTATTCTTTTTCTTCAAATGACACAATAAAATTGTACCTAATCATTAATCTTGTAAAAATATTATATTAATCAACAAGGGTATAAAGGCAGCCATTTGTTTACGGTGATTTTTGTGACACGAGTCGAGGTCGAGGGCGCCCGAGACCTCCATTCGTGTCATAAAAATCATCGTGAACAAATTGGCTGCCTTTATTCCCGTATTACTTACGATATTTTTTATTCCTAATGCACAAAAGTGTCGATTTCAGATAGCAGACGACAGGAAGTAAAAGTCATTCACTTGTTCGACTTGTAAGAAAATGGCGGCCTTTTTTACCTTGGTCAAAAAAGCATAGGACCAGCTGTTTTTTTTGCCCTTGGAAAAAAATCGCCATTTTTATAAGGTCGAACAAATAAATGACTTTACTCCCTGCCGTCAGCTATCTAAAAGCGCCATTTTTGTGCATGTGGAATAAAAAAAGTTTTCAGGGAAATTAAGAAAATTGAGACTTTTTTCGACTTACTTTAAAAAATTGCCACTTTTTCGTCTTTTCCTTCAAACTTCAAACATACACTGAAACCCCCGAACTTTAGACTTCCGAACATTAGACTGTGTTGACATCAAGTATGGGCGAGGCATGGAGAGGGGTCGAGGGAATGTAATGGCGGATTTTAGGTTAGGACCAATAGCGTAAATTTAAAGTGTTCCTTTTTTGTGGCTTTATTTTTTGCGTGTAAAAATTTCAAAATTAATCGAAAATAAAAATACGTAGCATTCGATATTGAAAAGAAAAGTGAAATATTAAAGAGAATAGACAAGAGAGTTAATAAAAAAACATTTTAATGAAAAATAAAATTTATATTGAACACAATTTTGCATTCATGCACCTTACGGCTCTGAGTGTTTATACATTTTGGCGTCAAGGTGTCCACTCCGAACTTTAGACACCAGTACCGAGCAGTCTAAAGTTCGGAGGTTTCAGTGTAAAAATATCACAATTTTAGCAAAAAAATGCAAGTTATTTTGATTTTGATAATGCAAAAAGTAACTATAAACAAATTAAAAAAAAATTTTTGAATTATTTTTGAAGACATAATTAAATTTTTGAAATATATGTATAATAAAAATCTTTCTGAATAGTTGATTTTTTGTAAAATCCACTCTATTATATTAAGTTAGAAAACGACCGACCGACCGACTCACACCTCTTTCTATCTGTCTAACATCTATTAGAATACTTCACTCACACACATGTCCAAAAAACATTTACCCATGTATGTATACATATACGCTAAACACATACATGTCATGTCACGCATGCGCAGTAGTGTTCTATCAATGTCACGCATGCGCGATAGTATTCTATCAGTGTCACGCATGCGCAATAGTGTTCTATCAGTGTCACGTATGCGCAATAGTGTTCTATCAGTGTCACGCATGCGCAATAGTGTTCTATCAGTGTCACGCATGCGCAGTAGTATTCCATCAATGTTACGCATGCGCAGTAGTGTTATATCAATGTTACGCATGCGCAGTAGTGTTCTATCAATGTTACGCATGCGCAGTAGTTTTCTATTAATGTCACGCATGCGCAGTAGTGTTCCATCAATGTTACGCATGCGCAGTTGTGTTCTATCAGTGTCACGCATGCGCAATAGTGTTCTAGCAATGTCACACATGCAAAATAGAATTCTAGCAATGTTACGCATGTGCAGTAGTGTTCTATCAATGTTACGCATGCGCAGTAGTGTTCTATGAATATCAGACATGTGCAGTAGTTTTCTATCAATGTTACGCATGCGCAGTAGTTTTCTATCAATGTCACGCATGCGCAGTAGTGTTCTATCAATGTCACGCATGCGCGATAGTATTCTATCAGTGTCACGCATGCGCAATAGTGTTCTATCAGTGTCACGTATGCGCAATAGTGTTCTATCAGTGTTACGCATGCGCAGTAGTTTTCTATCAATGTCACACATGCAAAGTAGTATTCTAGCAATGTTACGCATGCGCAGTAGTGTTCTATCAATGTTATGCATGCGCAGTAGTGTTCTATGAATGTCAAGCATGCGCTCAAAACACCCACACATGTATACTCACACATATACACTAATCACTAATTACATACACATGTATACTGACTTATATGCAGATATAAAGTTATAAACTCCTACATATACACAAATCACATATATAGATTTAATAAACGATTGATAATATAAATTGTTGAATTTTTTAAGGTTCGTTGATGCACGTAGTGTCTGTTAAAATTTTTTTAAATATACGTAAATACCTCACCCGCTAATGCTGCGCTGTTTGTGTTGTAAGGGAACTTATTTATTTACTTGTGTATTTAATTATTTATTGTTTGACAGAAATCAACAAAAAAATTTTAGATGGATAAACAGTGAAAAATGACTTATATATCTGTAAGTGTAATTTTCAACTGACTTTTAGTAAAATTATTTTTTTGACAGAAATTCACAATAATAAATAAATCACAATAAAATAACAATGAGTGAAGAATGACTGATATTTTAGTACTTTTTAACTAATTTACAGTAAAATTCCACTGATTATGAATTTAAAGTCACTTTTTAAAAATACAAAATGGCGAATCCAGGATAGCGGACGAAAATTAAAGATTTAGTAAGAGAATACGTAAAAATAACATTTCGTATAATGTACAATGACAATTTTTTAAAATGTCACTTCATAATTTTTGTCTTATTACACAATGATTTTAAATAAAATAAATTATATTTTTAAAAATATTAATAATTATTTACATTTTCTAACCACTATAAGGTTTTAATTTTGTAAATGTTCAAACTCTGGTTTAGAAAGAAAAATTTATTTTATTATACAACTATATTGTCTAGACTTGCAAAAACCCAAAGTCTAGACAAATTTGTCGTAACAATATTGTTACAATATATATTGTAACAATATTGGTGACGGTGACGTGCGTAAGAATAGTGCAGTAAAAATTTCAAAAAGACATTTCTCAAAAAAATTAATAAAACAGCATTTTTGTATAGTTTACGAGATAAAAATTCCTGAAAAAAAGTGTTGAAATTATTTGATTGAAGAGCGTTCACAAATGATGTCACGCAATTTTTCGGGATTTTATACCCCCCTCCCCCTGTCAAACAATTTTCATGCAATTTCACATGTAAAAATACATTGTGTCACGTTTAGTAGAGACCCTCCACCCTCCCCCAAAAAACGTGACATCATTTATGAACGCTCCCTTGCAAATATCTTGCAAAATATTAAAAATTTTGTAAAACTTTTTGGCACACTTATTTAGGACCCTAAACACTATCAAATTACAAAGTACCCAAGTATCACGGAATATAACCTTAAATTGAAGGGAATATTGCATTTCATATTCGGAATATTCCAGTGGAATGTTCCAGAGATCTTAAAGTAATATTAAAATGTCCGCTGCGCACAGGAATATTCCAAGATAACATTTAGGGAATGTTCCACGGTTATATCGAAGTAATATTCCAGGATGATGTTGAAAGAATGTTCTACCGTAATATTAATGGAACATTCCAGGGTGATGTTGAGGGAATGTTTCTAGATAATATTAAATATGTTGAAAATACCATTGAAAATCGTTTTTACTAAAGAAAGAAGATAAAGAGAAAAAAAGTCAAATTTCAAAGTATGAAATTTTGGAATATTTCCAGGGAATATTCCCTTAATATTCATTCAACATTACCTTGGAATATTCTATTAATATTACGGTGGAACAATGCCTCAACATCATCCTGGAATATTACTTCGAAATTACCGTGGAACAATCCCTCAATGTTATTTTTGGAATATTTCTGTGGGGCGGACATTTTAATATTACTTTAAGATCCCTAGAATATTCCGAATATGAAATGTAATATTCCCTTCATTTTAAGGTTATATTCCGTGCTGCTTGGGTATAAGCAAAACCAAAATTTCGTCGGTTCATAGAGCCATGGAACGCCCCATATAGCATTTTAAGATGATTCACATTTTGGACAAGTTAAAACCTACGATATTGGCTGGTTTTAATAAAAAATTTAGGGGAAAATGGGTCAAAAGTACTAAAAGATGGGCAAATATTATTTTTGAAATATCTTTTTTATTTTTTGTGTAGGCGAGCGTGGGGTAATGGAAGCTTTTAAATTTCACGTACTTAAAAGCCTTAAAATTCGCTGCAATGTCTAGAAAATCTTCAACAACCTTTGTTTATATCATTCCAAAACAAACGATTACATTCTTGACAAATTTTTAGTAAAGACAAGGGAAAATGTATTTCTTAAGTTTTCGTTGTAAAATGCAAAATATTTCTAAACATCACCATAAGTAGTTATAATCGTATTATTTAGTTATGCTTTTTCATTATATTATTATAGGTGAATATGTGTAGATATATATACTTGTATAAAAATCGAGATAATAATAAAATTTGTTTATATTTTTATTTTTTTTTTCAAATTTTGGCCTGTAAGAATTATGTGGGGTAATGGGAAAATTAGTGTCAGGCTGTGTTGGCATGGTGCATTGGTAGGCGTTAGTCCCGCGAAAGGCAGCTATTAACTGGGGTTCGAGTCCTCACAGATGCACAGTGCAGTCGTTCACGCAGCTTATTTTTTCAGATCAAAAATTAAATTCAAAAATATAATTATTTACTGACAACCATATCGGAATAACTATCGTAAGAATAACACCTGACTCTAAACCAAAGAGTTCAATTGACGTCTAATAGATGTCACTAATTGCTGATATAGTCGAAATCTTCCTTAATTATAATTTACGTATTAATTATATCGATCATTTTTCCAAATACAAAGGTATTATCAAAGAATTCTTTAAAAGAAAAGAAGGTCGAGTAAACAATGTTTTGCTACTTTAATAACATTATTTTATAACAAATGACTTAAGTCGTTTTTTCCAGCGAACCACTAAAAATTAAACAAAATTAAGTATTTTATGAAAGAACACTTTTATTTTAATGTATTAAAACATATTTATTATTCTAAAAAGTCTTACGATATATTTTTTAGTAATATTCAATTAAATATCAACATTATAATGCACAAGTTTAGTTAACAAAATGAAAAAATTACTCGCTTTTGTAATAATACAAAATTTTTGAAAATTTCAAATTTATGACAGTGAAGGCTTGTAGGAAAAACCTTCTTTAGTATTTAAAAAAAAAGAAAGTTGAAATCGGTGGAGATTTGTATTGTCGGCAGAATTTTGTCCAAAACACTGCATTTCTTCCCACTGTACGCGGTAGCAGAGGACGTGAACGCGCGCTTGCGTAAGTGCTTCAATTTCGGGACCCAGGAAGTTTAAACACCTCAATTAATTCATAAATAGTGACCTACAACTTTAGAAACTTGATATATGTAATCTATATGTTTTGTAGAATACACTGATAACAAAATTTTTAAAAACCGCTTAAGTCGACTTAAGTCGTTTTTCTAGCGAACGGCTCAATTGTTTAAAAGATAAAAAAGCACAAACTGTTAGAGGCAAAAAAGGAGATATTTAAAAAACTCCTTTTTATCCCACATGCACAAAAATGGCGCTTTTAGATAGCTGACGACAGGGAGTAAAGTCATTCATTTGTTCGACCGTATAAAAATAGCGACTTTTTTTTTCCCAAGGGCAAAAAAACAGCTGGTCTTATGCTTTTTTTTTGCCCAAGGTAAAAAAAGGCCGCCATTTTCATACAAGTCGAACAAGTGAATGACTTTTACTCCCTGTCGTCTGCTATCTGAAATCGCCACTTTTGTGCATTAGGAATAAAAAATATCGTAAGTAACACGGGAATAAAGGCAGCCAATTTGTTTACGATGATTTTTGTGACACTCGTTCCGGTCTCGGGGCGCCTACGGCGCCCTCGACCTCCACTCGTGTCACAAAAATCACCGTAAACAAATGGCTGCCTTATGCCCTTGTTGCTTAATATACTATTTCCCCCACTTAACCCTTAAACCGCACCCTGGGTGTGCGACACCCATATTCTAGCTTTTTACTCTAATATTTCGGTTAAATTCGTAAAAATTGAACATGAGTTTATATTAGACGGTACATTTTGTACTTAAATTTATGTTTCGTTTGTGACATTAGTCTGCCAAGTGTCTTTGTGTATTTGATAACTTTATGAAGTTGTCGGCGAAAAATTTCTGATTGTCTGACACCTAGTTTTTGGTTTAAAGTAATTTCAGTAGTTTTAAAAAACTCTTTTTCAATTATTAAAATTAAATAAATCATTAGGAAACTTATTTTTCTTTAAAATAGATGTACTGAGCTATATAAGATAATTTTTCCAAAAGATAATATCCTATTCCAGCTTGGAGAACACACTTAAACGTCCCCGGGTGTCGCACACCCAGTGTGCGGTTTAAAGATGGATTCGGCAGTGTGCAGTTAAAGGGTTAATTCACATCAATATCAAACATCGGAAAAAAACCTCGATACATCGAAAATATCGAAATTAAAACATCGAGGTTATAAACATCGATGTTTCCGATGTCGATGTCCCATCATTATAGAAAATCCTATTAGTAAGAAAAGGACAGACGTATCTTCGCCCTTCTCTTACTAATTATCCAGAGAATCAAGCTAACATTTAAAACCTAACCTTCTAAGTTTAATTATTTAAAAAAAATATTTTATTGATGCAAATAAATATTTATTTTAATTAAAAACTATGCATTATTGAATCAAGTAATTTTTATAATTGATTTAAAGCAATATTTATTAGATCAAATTATTTTATTTAATTGACTTATGTAATTTGTATTTGGTTCAAATAACTATTTATTTGATACCATAAATTAAAATATTTATGTCCAGTAAATATTTACTTAGTTCAAATAAATAAAAATAAATTAGTAAAAACAAATCAGTTTAAATACAACCGAATGAGCGTTATCGAGTGAGGTATATGTCGCTAGTTGAATTGAAAAATAAGTAATTTTTTTAAAGTATTTTGTTATAATTTAAAAAAATTAATTTTTAAGGGAACATCCAGTTCAAAACAGGCAAAAAGAAGGCTTTTTTAGTAGGGGAGAGTGGGGCGAAAAGTTAAACTAACAAATCCGTTAAAATTCATTATCTTTCGAACGAAAATAGTTAGAGCATTGCAATTTTAATTATAGAAGGGTGTTATCACCCTAAATAAATGTCCGGAGTTGTGTGCAATTCTGTTCATTTTTGTGATGTCGATATTGAAAGTTTTTTTTCAACCTACTTTTGAAAATTTTTTCGAAAAAGAAAACATCAACTTTTAAGTATATTTTTTGAATTTATTCTCATCGCGATTTTTTTTAGATCCTTATTTGGGTCCCCTGAAGAGATACCTAAAGGTATTTGCTAAATATCTTTAGTCAGATTTTTTATATTTGTTGTTAAAGCCAAAAACGCACCCTGGGGCGAAAAGTTAAATGTATTTTTACATGTTATTAAAATTTTTTTTTTATTTTTCATTTTTTTGGGTTTATTTGTTTAAAAATGATTTATTTGACATTGGGCAAGTACTCTGTCAAAAAATAAGCCGGTTAACCCCTTCGCAGTCAAGACCAAAATCTCATAAGTGGGCTCGAAATGTCGACAAATTTTTTAGAAAACTAAAATTTGCGCAAACGAGCATACTATTGTATTTGAAGTCGCTGATTACGAATCCGATATCAGATTTTGAAAATTCAAAATGGCGGATCCAATATGGCGGACATGGAAATTAAAAATGGACTGAATTAATTTGAAACTTGTTACTCAGGGGTTTTCGGGGTCGCCGATTACGAATTCGATATCAGATTTTAAAAAATCAAAATAATTGTTCCAACATGGCGGACAACATTTTCTAAAATTTATCGGATTCAATTGAAACTTTTTACTCAGGGGTTTTCAGGGTCGCTGATTACGAAACTGATTTCAGATTTTAAAAATTCAAAATGGCGGATCTAATATAGCGGACGAAATTTTCTAAAATTCATCGGATTCACTTAAAACTTTTTACCTGGGGGTTTTCGGGGTCGCTGATTTACGAATCCGATTTGAGATTTTGAAAATTCAAAATAGCATATTCAATATGGCGAATGAAATTTTCTAAAATTTATCGGATTTATTTGATAAATTTTTTAAAATGGCGTCAGCCATATTCGAAACGCCACATTGTATTTTGAAAATCTTATGCTAGATTCGTAATCAGCGAACCCGAAAACCGCCGAGTAACAAGTTTTAAATGAATCGGACGAGTTTGTAAATTGTCGTCCGCTATATTGGATCAACCATTTTGAATTTTTAAAATCTGAAATCGGATTCGAAATCAGCGACCCTGAAAACCCCCGAGTAACGAGTTTTAAATGAATCGGACGAGTTTTTGAAAATGTCGTCCGCTATATAGGATCCGCCATTTTGAATTTTTTAAATCTGAAATCGGATTCGTAATCAGGGACCATGAAAACCTCTGAGTAAAATGTTTCAAGTGAATCCGATGAATTTCAGAAAATGTCTGCCATATTGGATCCGTCATTTTCAATTTTCAAAATCTGATATTAGATTTGTAATAAACGACCCTGAAAACCCCCGAGTAACGAGTTTTAAATGAATCGGACGAATTTTTGAAAATGTCGTCCGCCATATTGGATCCGCCATTTTGAATTTTTAAAATCTGAAAATGGATTCGTAATCAGCGACCCCGAAAACCCCCGAGTATAAATTTGTGGACAAATCTGTGTGTTTTTGTAGCCAAAAATCTGCTTGCGTCTATACACGTCATCGACAGTTTAAGCCCACCTGCATCATGACGTGTATACACGTCTTCGACTGCCAAGGAGTTAACGTGAAATAAACCAAAAATTTTTTTTTCTTTTTTTTGAAATTTCAATTTTTTAACTTTACAACTATTCTAAAGCTTTTGTCAAATAAACAAAGATCTTTTATTTACTTAATTACTTGTTTACGTATACTTTAACTTATCTACTACTTATCACCTATCAGAAAATAGTTTTAGTAGGCTAAAAATAGAATTTAACTTTTCGCCCCAGGGTGGGGCGAAAAGTAAAAAAAACAAAATTTTCAAAAAAGGACAAAACATGTATTTTTTGCGAAAATATCAGGAACTTTTTTATTGAAAGTTGTAAAGGACACGTTGCCCTACAATATTGATATACAAATATTTGCATCTAAGCGGCTTATATTGCCAAAAAAATCATTTATGCAAAATTTAACTTTTCGCCTTAGTCTCCCCTATATATTATTTAAATAACTATGACATTTATTTAAAAAATTTCTTTTACATGTTATAAATAATTTATTTAAGAATTTGTAAAAAAATTTTTTTATTTTTATTTCAAAATGGCGGCGATATACGCCATTTTCGGTGGTAAGATCGATTCCAAACTTTCTATAACAGATAAAACCAAAAACGAAGTGACATTCTCTTCGTTAGATATTTCATTAGGAGTGGAACCTCAAAAAAGTGGAATTTTCTCCCCTCCCTTTTTTAGAGTACTTTTTCCCAAAATATGCAAAAAAAGGTGTTTTTATTCAGAATTTCTCTTATAAAATAAAAAGAGTTGGAAATTTTCTAGTTTTTGAGGTTCCACTTATAGGCATGATGACGCTGAATCAAAAGCCGTTTGATTTTTTAAAATCGCTTCAGAAGAACTCTAGATATCACTCTTACCAGATCAAATAAAGACATTTTGAGAAAAACGCATTTTAAGTTTTTGTTCATAAGTATCGAAATTTAAAAAAAATCATCGGATTTGCTTGAAAATCGTTACTCGGGGGTTTTCGAGGTCGATAATTACGAATATTGAATCAGATTTTTAAAATTCAAAATGGCAGATCCAATATGGCGGACATTCTTTTTTTAAAATCATTGGATTTGCTTGAAAATCGTTACGGGGGGATTTTGGGGTCGCTGATAACGAATATGACATAATTTTTTTAAAATTAAAAATGGCGGATGCAATATGGTTGACGAAAAAAAATTAAAATAAAAAAATTTTCTTTTCCGCCATATTGGATCCGCCATTTTGAATTTAATTTTTATTAAAATTTTCGAAATTATGTATCAAATGCTTAATAAATAAAGCATCAACTAACAAATTAAAACCAATTCAACGCATGTAACGCGGCAGTGCAACCGCCCGCGAAACTGCACGCTCCATGTCTTTTTTACAGCGCGTAACAGGCTTAAAAAACCATCGGTACACTTCAGAAAGCCTTACCCATTGTTCGAAGATAATTGAATCTTAAATAATTATACAAATTAGTTTTTTAAAATATTTGCGATTGTTCACAACTGGAGGCGGGTTAGAAGTCAAAAATTGATGAAAAATTGTTCATTTGGTTTATGGAACAACGATAAAATTTATACCTCTCACTCATACTTTGTTTTCCCTTTCTTTTACTCTTTAATCTATCTGTGAGTGAAAAAAGAAAAATAATTAGCCAATAAGGAAATAAGACGCCCATTTCGTATTTTGGCTTGAAAGTAAAATTACCCACTTTTCCTTCCTCTATCAAATTCTGTTCCTCTCTTTCTACCTGACACAGAAAATGGAGAAGTGGGCATTACTTTCTTAACTATTTGTCTCTATTTCGCTTCTACTCTAAACTAAAAGGAGAGACAATACCTCCCTCCCTCTCTTTCTCTCTCACTGTGAACAGAATATATAAGGAAAGACTAACTTAATATATATATAGATATAATAATAATATTCGCCTCTCTTTCGCTCTTACTCTAAACTAAAAGGACAGGCGATACTTCCCTCTCTTTCTCTCTATCAACCTTTCTCTTTCACTGCGGACAGAATATACAGGCTGTGGACAGACTGAATGAATGAATGAAAGAATTCGAAGATTATTATAGTTAATATTTGTCTTTCTTTGTGATTAAGTCATTAGAAAATTTGGTTAATATTAGTAGTTTAATGTTAGCTATTCATTAATGTTAGTGACATATCTTTACTGTTTTTTTAACCTTTAAGGCTTATTTTCTTTAGTGCTGTATTGTATTAAAGAATACTCTTAAAGTATTATTGGCAAATATTTATATTTTACAAGTTAGTCAAAAGCATAATTTGATTAGAGCTTAAATGTCATTTGTTTTATTAGTAATTCAGCTTGAGATTTCCGTTGTTAGTCAATATAATTATATACCTTGATATTTTCTTAGAAGAATATATGGTAATGTAATAAGTACGCATTTTAATTTTAATAGTTGCATTAAGTATAATCACAAATTTAATACCGTCAGTTGTAAAAAAAATTCTTCAACGAAAACTACTTAAAAAGGACAAGTGTTATAGCTAAATTATAATTTGACTTGTTTGACAATATTACTAAAAATTGGAATCTAGTTTTACCCTTATTTTAAAACATTAATGTTGTGTTAAATAAAGTTTATGTCTATTTATAGTAACAAACTGAATATTTACAAGTAATTTAATTTATATTGTTATTTTTTTTACACAGAGATTATTTCGGGACGAAAGATATTTACTGAAATTTACCCCAATAACACTCACATGGAAAATCTATAAAAATTTTACACAAAAAAATAACCTTTTACTTCTGTTATTAGTAAACATTTATAAAGTATATTTTGTATTTATACCTATGTATTTATTTTCTTTTACTATGTGCTTCACTTAATAACTCCAAATGCATCTCTTGTAGCATTCAGAAAAACCCATTGAAATATTATATCCCATTTAATGAAGCAATAAGTATAATAAGCTATGATATACTTTTTTTGTTCTATGTTTGCTATTATGTTTTTTATAAGTACCCTTTATTTCAAATTAAACGATTATTATATAGTTTGTTTATGTTATTTATAGTCAAATAAAAAGATTGAAGCTTTCTTATGCTTAACCGATACCCAACCTGTTGAAGCTAAGTTTTGTTTCTAGTATTTTTGGTGTTTTGCTTCGTAATATTTCACATTCTTCAAAATAATGCACATTTAACTTGTGCATTCTACTTGGATTTATCCCTTTATCGTGGACCAGATAAATTTCTTTTTTCTCAATAATTGATTTCTCAAAAATGATCCATATTCTTCCTCTGTCATATATTTCTAAATTCAGGTTCACTAAAATGTTCTTCTGTGTGAATGGCAATAGTCTTGTTGTGCGAAAATTTTGCTGAGTAAGAGTGTTTAATGTCATTGTTTTCTTTTTCTTCTCCATGTTTATAGTATCTGTTTTCCTTTCAACTTTGTATATTTCTTCATTTTTTATTTTGTTTTTCTCATTTGATTCGAGTAAAAATTTATCCAAAAAATATTTTTGATCTTTTTCTGATAATTTGCTATTTCTTTCAATAATTTCTAAACTTTCTTGATTAACACTTTGGTGAGATGAAAAAGTCTTATTTATGTGAAATTCTTCTTCCTTAGCATATGTATCTGCTGAAATTATAACGTCTTCATTTAACCTTTGACCACATAATTCTTCTTCTTTTCTTCTTTCTTTAGTTTCCATATCTGATTGTTCTTCAACTAATAATTTGATTTTACCCGAGGGTTTTCCTTTTCTTGGTTTTATAATAGGACTGTCGGAATTCACATATTGTATTATTGAAAATAAATTATCTATGACCGTGATATTCTGATGATTAGTCTGTTTATTATCTAAAAATTCTTCACTTTTCTCAATAATTTTTTTGTTGCTTTTCTGGTCTGATTTCATCTTTTTTAATCCACGGTTAATTTTAGATTCTGAAATATCATTGTCTTGTTGTAAAATTTCGTTAATAGGACAGGCATAATTTTTTAATAGATTTTCTTTCTTTATCTCCATTGTAAAGTTGGTTTTTTTGCATCAGGATTTTGTACAGTTTCCTCTTTATTTACTTTATTATAAATAATTTTCTTGAAGCTGGATTCATCATTTTCGGTAGCATGTGGTGGTTCATTTACAGAAGTTGAGGTGTTGTGATACAATAGTTCTTTATCCTTTAGAAGGTTTATATTTGTTAGTGAATCCCTAAATATAATAGGTGGTATTACGAAATCATAATCGCGTTCCCTTTTAAATTTAGGTCTGTCTTCTTTAAAATCGTTTGTTTCGAAATTGTCATTTTTAAAATATGGTTCCTCATAATTCATATACGAGTCATCATAATTAGTGCAACTCTATATTCTTCTCTTACGTAATCATCATGTATACCATTGTATCTTTTACATTCGTCTCTGAGATAAATGCTTTCTTCTTCGTCGATAAATCTGTGCTGTAAATTTCTGTTTTGAATGTTATACTCTTGAAAATTTTCATCAGCGTTATAAAAATTTTTTTTTTCATAATCCTGAGATGTTACGTCCATACTTTGCCATTGATCTTTGGAATTCATGGTCCCATTTTGGTTGTTAAATTCGTTGTTGTTATTGGACCTTCTATTAAATCGTTGCCTTTGTCGTCGGTTCTTTCCTTGTTGAGGTTGGTCACATAGTTGTTCATATTTATATATCGCATCTTGTTCATATATATTATATTGGTTTTTCGCATTTTTATGGTTGTACCTAATCTCATCAAAATCATCTATTTCATCATCAAAATAATTAAAATCTCCGACATAATCACTTTCTTCTATCCTATGCCCATCTTGTAAAATGTTATAATTATCTTGGTATAGGTTTCTGTGCCATTGATGTCTAGAAATATTTTCTTGATCTTTTATTTCACAATTATATCCCTCCGATTTCCATCTTTGTATGTGGCCTTCTCGTAATAGTACTTCATATACTGATTTCATTTTTAATTACTACAATTCAAACATAAACAATGAAAAATAAGTGATTCGTTTAACTTTTCTTTAGTTGGAACTGATTTTCAATTTAAAATATCGATAACAATTTTTTTAGAAACGTAATGCGGTAACACTATTTTCTTATATCCGCTCATGTTACAAAACTCTACTACTTTTTTAAGTTTATACCATTTGACCGTTTTTGATAATTTATAGAATTGCTTGACCGACATAATTACATGAAAAAAAATTTTTGCAGTTTTTTTTTACTGTATTCTTTGATCAATTATTTTTTGAATTTTAACACTAATTTGTTGATTTATTTTTAATTAAATTATTTTACTAAAAAAAATATTTTTAAATTTATTTAATTCTTATAATTTATTATTTCAAAATGGAAATTAAAATTACAATTATTATTTTAATTATCTTTCAATAAAAAAATGCCAACAGTTTTGTTTGAAATAAATTTATATATATTGTCCTCTTTAATTCTTTGCTAGTTGTGACCGACCTTGACTTTGCAATTCTACCCAGTTTGAATCGTCAGCACTCTTCCTCAATCTTAGAAATGTGTTATATATTATTTAAATGGCTGTCTTTTGTTAGTTGAAGATGCACATATCTCAATATTTCAAATTTTGTAAATTGATTTTCTTTTAATCAAATTATAAGTAATTAATTGAAAGTTTTTTTTTCTAAACTTAAATATTTATTATTAAAAAAAAAATTCCCATTTTTAACAATCTTTTTTTTTAAAGCAATCTTTATATTAATTAATGTTTATAAACCAAGTAATTTTTTTTTATTTGAATTAATTATCATTTTAAAAAATAACGAGATTAACATAAAGAAAATTTGTAAAATAAAATAGTTTCAGTAAAGTATCAAATGTCTTCTATAACATGCTTACGTCGTCTTATTCTGCTTTTATTTTATTTGATTTAAATCTATTATTCGTTAAAATGAATATGAAGTAAAATTTATTTAGAATTATAATTTTACAATTATTTGTTTTCCATTTAAATATCTTAATTGTTTAAATTAAACTTTTCTGCAAAAATATTCTTATTAAAAAAAATCTTGAATCCTTGATCCTTTATGTATAGGTTTATAAACACATTTTTTTATTTTTTTATTTTTTTTTAACTTTGAGTCATCATCCTAATTAATCGTCATCATTTTTCGTAATTTTTTTTTTAATCCTCTCACTTGTCCAAGTGTCCTACGCACTTCCGACAAGGTTGTTTTTTTTATTCGAGGAAAAGAGGCCGCTTTTTTGAGGAAACTACAGCTTGCCGATTGCAAGTGTAGTTACCGTTCCATAGAAACTCGACATTAGCGAGTATAAAAAAAATTAAAATTCGCACTTTTCACAAATTCAGTATTTCTGAATAAAAAATTTTATTTCTGAAAAGAGAAGTTTTATTAACAACAATTTCATTTACATAAATAAATGGTGCATAAGCAAGAAATTCAGTTCTATATGCATTTGTGTTTTGTGTAATTGTATAAGTGTTTAAAATAAATATTTTCTTCTAAAAATACTTATTTCCAACTTTTATAAATTTTTATTCTTTCAACAAAGTATAAAAGGGAAATCCCACCGCTGCCACCATTAATGTTATGTTTGAATTTGATTGTTTATGATTTAATTATTATTTAATTGAAATTTTTATATTTTAATCGAATTCAGACTTAACTGTATTAAAAAGAATTTTTAATAGTCTTAAATTAATAAAACACTCATTATTTTAATAGTAAGAAATGAATGTGAAGTTTATTTCAAAAAAATACTGTTATTAAAAATTTAGGATCCCCCCTTTAAGTACGTTATCAGTTCAACGTCTCCGATTAGACGGTATTTAAGGTTTATAAAAGAATATTAAAAGATGGGTGG
The DNA here is from genome assembly GCA_032872505.1 of Leptopilina syphax. NCBI lineage: Eukaryota > Metazoa > Arthropoda > Insecta > Hymenoptera > Figitidae > Leptopilina > Leptopilina syphax. The sequence goes on from CM065472.1 coordinate 13,057,485, forward strand.
AAATAGGTTGTAAGACACAAATAATTACTCTAAAATATTCATGACATAATCTAGGTTATTTTATTTAAAACATATGAATAAAGTAGCAATAGCAAGAAAAATACAGTAATAGTTACAATAAAATTATCCCTTAAAAATAATGTATATATATATATATATATATTTAGTATTAACCCTTTGCGGCATAGTGGTAACCCAGATTACCACCTTTTATATTCTAAAAATATCTGTTTATATACAGTCTTTTTCAAGTAAAATCAAAAGATCTTTGTTTATTAATAATCAAAATATTGTTGAATGTCGAAAAATTGATAGTAAATGAGGTTACGTAAAATTATAAACAACTATAAATAAATAAATTAAAGAACAAAAATTTTTTTTTAAAATTCAATCGAAATTGATTGAAAGTATTCACTCGGTGGTTTTTGGGGTCGCTGATTACGCATCTGCATTCCGTTTCCCAAAATTCAAAATGGCGGATCCAATATGGCGGACGAATTTTATTATAATTGATTGAAATCGCTTGGAAATCGTTACTCGGGGGTTTTCAAAGTCGCTGATTACGAATCTGAAGTCCGTTTTCCAAAATTCAAAATGGCGGATCCAATATGGCGGACGAATTTTTTAGAATTGATCGAAATCGATTAAAAATAGTTACTCGGGGGTTTACGGGGTCGCTGATTACGAATCTAAAGTCCGTTTTCCAAATTCAAGATAGCAAATCCAATATGTCGGACGAATTTTTTTAGAATTGATCGAAATCGCTTGAAAATCGTTACTTGGGGGTTTTCGGGGTCGCTGATTACGAATCTAAAGTCTTTTTTCCAAAACTCAAGGTGGATGGAGGATCCAATTTGGCGGACGAATTTTTTATAATTGATCGAAATCGCTTAGAAATCGTTACTCGGGGGTTTTCAGGGTCGCTGATTACGAATCTAAAATTACTTTCAATAAATAAACGTTAATTTATTGAATAATTGTACCGTCAGCATTTGCGATACCCGATGTACACCGCGAAGAGGTTGCACGATCGGGTTTTGTACATCGTTTAGCCCTGAAAAGGGCAGTTTGCTAAATACTGTTCAAAACTTTATAATAATCAAATTGAGCTGTTTATTTCCTAATAAAATGAACTAATTAATTAAAATCAGCGGATTTTAATTGCTATTATAAAGTTTTGATGTGTCATGCATACCTACGTTGATGATAACAAACAATAAACAAAATACTATTCATAGTTTGACGAAACAAATGACAATCGCAAAAAAGACAAGTTCTAATTTAACATTATTTTACTGAACGCATACCTACGTTGATTGTAACAAACAATAAACAAAATACTATCCAGAGCTTGACAAAACAAATGACAAGCGCAAAAAGACAAGTTCTAATTCAACATTATTTTACTGACCGCATACCTACGTTGATGGTAACAAACAATAAACAAAATACTATTCATAGTTTGACGAAACAAATGACAATCGCAAAAAAGACAAGTTATAAATCAGCAATATTTTACTGAACGCATATTTACGTTGATTATAACAAACAATAAACAAAACACTGTTGAGAGTTCAAAGACACTAAAATACTAACTGGACTAAAGCAAATAAATTTTGCTGAAAGCGAATTGCTTTGCTGCTTACCACTGCTAAAAATAAAATTCAATTATTGTTCAAAGCAAGACACATAAAAACTTTATAATAACAAATAAAACCTGCTGATTTTATTTAATTAGTTTATTTTATTAGGAAATAAACAGCTCATTTTAATTATTATTATAAAGTTTTTAACAGTATTTACCAAACTGCCCTAAACGATGTACAAAACCCGATCGTGCAACCTCTACGCGGTGTACATCGGGAATGCAAATGCCGACGGTACAACTATTCAATAAATTAACGTTTATTTATTGAAAGTAATTTCAGATTCGTAATCAGCGACCCCAAAAACCCCCGAGTAAGGATTTCCAAGCGATTTCGATCAATTATAAAAAATTCGTCCGCCATATTGGATCCTCCATCCACCTTGAGTTTTGGAAAAAAGACTTTAGATTTGTAATCAGCTACCCCGAAAACCCCCTAGTAACGATTTTCAAGCGATTTCGATCAATTCTAAAAAAATTCGTCCGACATATTGGATTCGCTATCTTGAATTTGGAAAACGGACTTTAGATTCGTAATCAGCGATCCCGTAAACCCCCGAGTAACTATTTTCAAGCGATTTCGATCGATTCTAAAAAAATTCGTCCGCCATATTGGATCCGCCATCTTGAATTTAAAAAAACGGACTTCAGATTCGTGATCAGCGACCCCGAAAACCTCCGAGTAACTATTTTCAAGCGATTTTGATCAATTCTAAAAAGATTGGTCCGCCATATTGGATCCGCCATCTTGAATTTTGGAAAACGGACTTCAGATTCGTAATCAGCGACCCTGAAAACCCTCATAAGTATTTGTGATTTTTAAATTAATGTCATAATGTTATGCATGCCGCAAAGGGTTAAGAATTATTAAAATTGCCCCCTTTAAAAATACAATGAACGATGTAAATTCTTTAACTTTCGTAACATGAACACTTTTATCAAAATAAGAAAATTACTATATTAACATTAATTTCACCTTGTGTGTGTGTGTATGTGTCATGAAAATTTATAAATGTGGAATTATTATATAGTTTACTCACCAATTGTAAATTGTAATTTACAATGAATTAATTTCTTTTTAGTACGAAAAAAATCTTTTTCTCCTTTTTTATTATATAGGGTAATATCGACACTTATGGATGATATCTTGTTTTTAATTTCAATTATACTTTTATCGATACTTTATACACGGAGAAAATTTGTTCCTTACATTTTACTGAATTTTTCAATAAACTTGGGATATAGTAGCATAATCGTAATTTTTAATAATTTTTATATTATTTTTTCGGTAACAATATTTAAAATCTAATGTGATATCTTTATTCCTTAAGAACTAGTACTGTAAAAGTTGAAAAAAATTGAAACTGAACGTTTAATGTAAATTAAATAAATACCTCCTTGATCGGCACTAACGTTTCAGGAATAGTTCGGTAAAACTTTCTTGACTTGCCTAAAGTGTTAGTTTTCAGGAATAGTTCGGTAAAACTTCCTTGACTTGCCTAAAGTTTTAGTTTTCTGGATTGAAATACTTTATTTCAAGTGTCCCGCAGTCTAATGAAAGACTTTCACACTAATAGTTAATTTTTCCAACTTTTTTAGACTTAATTAATAATCATTTTATTATTATTTAAATTAAAATTCAATCAATTAATTAATTATTTTAAACACTTATTAATTGCCAAATATGTAATAAATGCTTTTAAATCAAGTAAAAAGAAAATATAAAATGGCAATAACATACTTATTTTTTTAACATATAATTTATTAATTTTAATTAAATATGAATAATGGTAAGTAAGTAAGCAAATAAACATAAGAAAGTAAGCAAAAAGGAAATAAATAAGTAAGCAATTAAACATATAAGTAAGTATGTAAGTAAGTAAATAAGTAGGTAAGCAAGTAAGCAAAAAGGAAATAACTTGCTTGCTTACTAGCTTACTTTATTATTTGCATACTTACTGGCTTATTTCTTTCGTGCTTACTTTGCTTACTTGCTTACCTACTTATTTGCTTACTTCCTAATTTCCTACTTGATTACTTGCTTGTTTCCTTTCTGCTTACTTACTTCCTTATTTGCTTACTTTCTTATTTCCTTCTTGCTTACTTTGCTTACTTGCTTATTTCCTCCTTGCTTACTTTGCTTACTTGCTTATTTCCTTCTTGATTACTTATACTTTCTTACTTTCTTACTTGCTTATTTCCTTCTTGCTTACTTTATTCCTTATTTGCTTACTTGCTTATTTCCTTTTCGCTTTTTAATACCTCACAATTATTATTTAATATTTCAGAAAGATTAATTTTCTATTAATAAATTTAATAATTTCCAACTTGCACTTTTAATATGTATATTTTTAATTTTAAACACAAAAATTTGAGAATAATAAGGATTTTCATAAATTATTGTTATATTCCAATAAATACAAATTTAAACATTTTTCTTTATAATAATAAAAACATAATTTAAAAATATTTCATAAATTGACCTTGAATATAGTTAGAAATGATTCATTAATATAAATAATTTTTAATTTTGTACAACGATAGTTTATTAATTTGAATTTTTCTCACAAGCGGTGAAATAAAATTGAGATTAGTATATAAGGACAGTTGAAACTTTCTGAAGCATTAATGTAAAGCGTGCGATGTGTGTATTAGTGTATGCGTTTAGAATGTACTGTAGGCAGGTGTATCAATTAGTATTTGTTCGTAAACAATTGTAGGGGGTTTAGGTAGTGATTGAAGTAGGTAAATTGAGAGTTACGGCAGTATTAATATAGATCTACTGAAGTAACATTATTTTTTATTTTTGTTCTTCAAGTTTTACCGAACTTTCAGTAAATTGCAACTCGTCAGTTTTACCGAAGACTTTAACTTACGTTTTACCGAACTATTCAATAAATTGCAACTCGTCAGTTTTACCGAAGACTTTATCTTACGTTTTACCGAACTATTCAATAAATATGAATGTAGCGAGCACTTGGCTTACGTTTTACCGAACTGTAAGTGAAGCGCTAATACATGTATCGTGAGCTTTATGATTTTTACATTATTTTTCAATGCAATTTCTTTTACAGTCTAGTTCTTGAAAAATTACTGTTTTGACACTTCATCCCAGTTTTACGGAACTAAATTCAGTAAAATTTCAGGAATAAATTTTTTCCGTGTACTTTTTACTTTTATAAAAACGTAATTTCGTTTTCTTTGTTTTTCTTCTAATTAAATTTGTACTCTCTGATTGGTCTAAATCTGAGACAATATTCAAAAAATAATATTTGTAATGCTCAAAATTCAGGATCACCGTATTTAAACATTTATCTTATTTTCTGAATAAATTCCAGAATTTAAAGACACTGAGTAAAAGGTCTTAGATCTCAAATACAAGGCTTGAATTTCAATATCTTGTATTCGTTTTTCTCATATATTATAACATTAACTGAACTTCACTTTAAGATTTTAATTAAATCACTCAGAAAAACACCAAATTTTAGAATTAAATAAATTTTACTTTCTTTTTTTTATTTTAAATCACTCTTTTAAATATACACTTTTTTATATTTTACTTTTTTACTTGTTTTTTGTATATTTTAATATATTCTTTTTATTTGATTCCTTTTTTTATATTCTTGTTAAATAACAATATCAGATTTAATAAATCTATCTTTCTAAGAAAACACTCACTTCAATATTTGAGGTTCAACCCTTGTTTTTGGGGATAAGAAAAATAATCTACTTCCGCCTTTTGCGGGAAAAGAAAAAATAAGGATATAGTAAACGTCCGCTCTGCGGGAAATACTCAATAAAAAAAAATCAAACGTCCGCCTTGCGGGAAATGATTATTAAGACTCCTCGATTAATCCAAAAAGGAAATCGTTCACACCTTAGAATTTGACTTAATTTTGTAGGTGGGAGAAACTTATGCACACGGCCCGCCAATACTTTATTGTTACTAAGGAAGCTTTTTGCAAGCTTGCAAATTCCTTGGTAAATGGCGTGATAGATTTCGTTGTTCTCTATTGGATTTTGCGCGTGTGTATATGTATTCTCCTTTGTTAGTAATTTTTTATAAGTACTTTAAAAAGTCTTTGTGAAGGTGACTAATTTTGCATAATTGACGAATTCCCGAGACGGTTGCTACATTTCCTTAAATGATTTCTTTTCATATTCTTTTTATCGAGACGATAATTTAGTAATTTTTTAAAATAACTATTTTTTATGTATTTTCTCTATTATTTTATAATAACAAATTGATGAGTAATATATATATATATATATATATATATATATATATATATATATATATATATATATATATATATATATATATATATATATATATATATATATATATAAATCCTTAGCATTTATTTTATGCTTGTTTAGTGTAAGGTGTACTTAATTTTAATTACAAGTTTACCCATTTTAGATTCTATATAATCTTAATAACATTTTTAAAAAATATAAAAAAATTAAAATAGTTACGTTTCGAACGTAACAACAAAATTGTCTAAAATCTCCATTATTACTCAGCGATGAAACATTTGTGAAAAACAGCCATAGGTTATGTACGTATATTTATAAAAGAAATAGTTATAGCTATAGTATGCGAAAAGAATAATTATAATGATAAGAAATTGTGAAATATAAATAGATACTTTGAGGAACCAATCAGAATAGAATTAGATTTCAAAAAACACGATTTAAAATTTACTAATGATAAATTACCAAAATTACTAAGGTTTTTCAATTTAGCCAGAATGAAAGAAGCAGAAATTAGTAAGAAGTGAAATGATGCTAGAAGACTTAGAAAAACATGAAAGATTTGAGAGTTCGAGAGAATAGTTCTTGACGAATTTAGAGTATATAGAATATGCAAGTACTGTACTTATAATCTTTAAAAAAAGAAATTATACAGTGTACTTTAAATTTCATAAGATATTGTATTCAGAATTGTAACAAAAATTGTAACTTTAATAATACAGGTCCAACTTAGAATGAAACTATTGAGAAAAATCTGTAAGGATTAAATTTTGAATTACATTCGAAACCTCCTAGAAGGAAACCAGCATCGAATTTTTAAATAAATGTATTAATTTAAAAATCATCGATAATTTAAAAGGGGGAGGTGTCGACAGTATGAAGTATGAGTCTGTATTGTAAAGAGTGGGGACGAGTTCACAGTCCTTTAAAACTATAGCATAAGCAGGTGTGGTTGGATTAATTAGTCGCTACTCAAAGTGATAGCACGTTTGTTTTCCAATAAGGTTCAGTGAAGAATTGGAAGTATTGAGTATCTCCAAGTTTTTTTACTTTCACTTGTTAAATAAATAAAGTAGAGTTGGCTCTCAGTTGAGTAACCAACTCACCAAAAATAATAATATTAGTTGTTTCTTACGGCGACAACATTAACCACACAAATGCAACTCACAAGAAACCATGACACTTGACGCTGTTACCAACGATCAAAAACAAACTACTTGCATTGCGACGTTGTCACGATTTTTAGCTCATTACAAATTGTTATTTGACAATGTTTATAATTAATAACATTAATATTACAGCATAATAAGACACATATACACGTAATAATATCATTTTTTAAAGTTTGCAATGGAATACTCGATAAATCCGAAAATAATTTTCAGAGAATTTCAGTAACTTTCATTTTCTTAGGTTTTAAATTCGTGTGCATTTAATCGAGTCGAATCGAAAATTATTCGACTCGACAACAGAAAATTCGAATCGAAAGTAAATTCGAATCGAAATACCAATTCGAAGTTTCGAATTTCGAATTGGACGATTCGAATCAAAAGAAAATTCGAATCGAAATACCAATTCGAAGTTTCGAATTGGCCTATTCGAATCAAAAGTAAATTCGAATCGAATTACCAATTCGAAATTTTGAATTTCGAATTGGCCGATTCGAAAATCGGAGTTTCGAATTGTACAACTCGCTATAAAAATTTTCTTTGCTTGTAACTTTTTTTCAAAGTAAGATACGACCTTAAGCTTTTCAATAGCTTTATATTTTATAACAATCTGTTAAGTGATAACTTTAAAAAAAAATTTCTTTAAATTTTGTATTGTAAAATATGTTAAAATAAAAAGAAATGAATCAAATTAATGTAGAAATGACTTTTTTATGTTAAAAAGTGAAAAATATTTACAATAGTTGTCTTTAGAAAATTACAAATTACTAAATAACCGTAAAAAAGGGAATAGCGGTCTGACAGGCCGGGGGTAGCACTGAGCATGATTTTTCAGCACATAGAACTTTAAAGGTTAAAAGCCATTTTTTTACAGATTAATGATTAGGTACAATTTTATTGTGTCATCTAAAGAAAAAAAATACATATTAAACTTATTAAAAAATTTTTTACAGTCTCTATTATGAAAAAATTGACGCAATATCCAAATTTTCATTTCAACAATTACGAAAAAAAGACTATAACATCAATATCTCTGGTTCTTTTGGGATAACAAATCAAAAGGTTTTAAATTTTTAGGCACCTCTATTTTTAAAATACGGATTACCTTTGCAAATGACTGACAAAATGGGCCCTTTTCATTTTTCTAAAGAACCAATAAAATCAAACAGTTAAATTATCTATAAATTAATAAAAACCGCTTGATTCGACTTGCCAAATCATGTAGATTGATAATAAAAAATAAGAAAAAAAAATCGGACAAGTGCGAGTTGCACTCGCACTAAGATCGAGGGTTCCGTACACCAAAACAAAACTCATTTTTTATAAAAATATACATATATGTATAAGAAATATGTTTGATTAAAATTAACATATATAAAACTATTGAGCTGAAATTCGGTATACATATGTATTTTTATTACATGTAGATTACAAGAAAAAACTATAAAAATCCATATTGGATTCTTATGTTTTATTTATAAATAACAGAAAATATATATATATATATATATATATATATATATATATATATATATATATATATATATATATATATATATATATATATATATATATATATATATATATATATATATATATATATATATATATATATATATAATTATGGGTGATTTTCACGTAACTGTGCAATTTCAAGATCAGTTTTAAAATAAAAAAAATTTTGTTTTTTTAATGTTAAATATCACTTTTCCTTATCATTAGGGCATAATATAGTTGTAATTTGAACGGTTTTACTACAGCTATAATTATAAAAAAATTATAACAAATTTTCGAAAATTGGCTGCCACGGAGCTGACCACCCTATGCATTGAATAATACTGCCATCAACTGGGGCTACTTTATGTACGAGGTATATTTAATAAATAAAATTATTAAAAAGAACTTCTTTGTCAAAAAACCAAAAATAGTTTAATAAAAATCCTTAAAACGATGAAAACTTCAACCGGTGAGGAACATAACAGCAAAAAATTAACTTTAATTAATATTTATAAGTTTTTCCAATTAGTTTTAAAACTATTTCTCTCGTTTCTCTAATAACTTGAAAAGTGTATTAGATATTAAATTGTTATTCATTTAACCTTAAAATATTAATTTTAAGTTTTTGAAAAATATCATATTCAAAACGTTTAAAAAAGCTCTAATTGAAATAATGAGATTCAAAGTTATTTACATGTGTTTAAATGATAGTATTATAATTATCATAATGTATTATTGTAAAATATATATTTAAAAAAAAGTGTTATTTATTTTCTGAGTAATATAAAATTTGAAGAATGGTTGTTAATTTTTAATAAATCATGATTTTAGCAAAATATTAATGTTTTATTTTACATTCTGTTGTATAATATTTACAAAATTTTTTGTTTAATATCTTATTCTTTTTTAATTTACTCTAAAATATCTACATAAAAGATTTAATGAATAAGAAAGAATCAAAAAAATGTTTACGTAACATTATAAAAACAGAAAGATCAATGCACAAAGTAGCCCCATCCCGGGGTCTATTTTGTGCACAACTTTTAATGACTACAACTCCGACAAAAAATTTATTTCATTGACTAACTCATAGGAAACCTTCAGAAGGAAGTATAACATAATCAAAAGTTGATTTTCTTTTAATTCTGAATTTGAATAAATCACTGAGTTAAAAAAAGCATTTTGATGCACAAAATAGCCCCAGCAAAAATATTTACTCATTACTATCAGCTTGTCATAACCAGAGAATTTTATTTTCATAGCATTATGAAATTAGCGCATGAAACTAATTTCAGAAAAGTATTCACAAATAAAAGCGTTACGATCAACAGTAATAATGTGCTTCTGCATGGTTGACATAAAGACATTTTAAATTAAGCACCAAAAGTAAAGGCATGTTTTTTCGAATATTAAGGTGTTTTTTAATAAGTCAACGATTGCCGAAGCACTGCAATATAAAAGGACACAACAATGTCTGTCCTCTTCTATAATAATGTTGTAGCAACTGTTGATCCATGAATTTGCACCTTCACACTGTACGCCACAGGCGCCACGGAGCTGATATTTTATGTGACACCACGGAGCTGAGATTTGACATTTGAACTAACCTAACTCCGACAATTCTGCAAAATAATTCTTTTCTTTGGGCAAATAATTTGTTTCTATTATAATCTTTAAAAAAATCGTAATAATTACAACAGAGAGTGTTTAAATTAAAAGAATAGTAATACCACGGTACTGATCACTTTTTTTATGACCTTCACATTTTTACAAAGAAAAATTGTTTTTGAGTGTAGAACTTCCAATTTTTGAACCTTTTTTTTACTGATATTTGTTGCTAATGAATCTTATTTTAGATTGTAATTCTCAGATAACATTAAAATGTGCTATAAACAGTTAAATTATAGGAAAAAAATCTTATTACAAAATTGAAAAAATTTGTGGACAAAACTATTTTACATTTTATAATTTTATAAGAAGTATTTAAAGATGCATTATATGTACAAATTGTTCACCTATATACATAATTCATATTACACAAATTCTCGTTTCCAGTTTCGGCGTTTTCAATAAAATTTCTGAATTTTAACTTAAAATTTTAAAAAACGGACACGCCACGGAGCTGAAATTCTGGAGGGAATTCCGCAATTTATCAAAAAATATAATATCTATTTGTACATATTTGTAATTGCGAATAGGTTTTATATATACCTGTAAAATGTATCCATACCCAAGCAAAATTTTTTTATTTTAAATGTGTTTTCTGTGACGCCGCCAAATATTACAGTTACGTGCAAATCACCCATATATATTATTATATAATAATAAAAAATATATATAAATATATATAAAGATCCCTACCGAATTTCAGTTCACCAGGTTAAGATTTTCAATAATTAAGAAGGGGGAGCAGGGTAATTTTTTGCAATTTTTTCGAACAAATTCAATTTCTTTCCCTTCTAGTTCGCATATATGTCCGTCAATTGGGTTCGCTATATTTTTCCTGTAATCTGCACTTAAAACTAAAATCCTTACCGAATTTCAGCTCACCAGGTTGAGATATGTAAAAGTTAAGGGGGGGACAGGGTCATTTTTTGCAATTTTTCGAAAAAATTTAATTTCTCTTCCTCCTAGTTCGCAAATATGTCCGCCAATTAAGTTCGCTATATTTTTCCTGTAATCTGCAATTAATACTGAAGATCCCTACCGAAATTCAGCTCACCAGGTTAGGAATTGTAAAAGTTAAGGGGGGGAAAGGGTAATTTTTTGCAATTTTTTCGAACAAATTCAATTTCTTTCCCTCCTAGTTCGCATATATGTCCGTCAATTGGGTTCGCTATATTTTTCCTGTAATCTGCACTTAAAACTGAAGATCCCTACCGAATTTCAGCTCACCAGGTTGAGATATGTAGAAGTTAAGGGGGGGACAGGGTCATTTTTTGCAATTTTTTCGAAAAAATTCAACTTCTCTTCCTCCTAGTTCGCAAATATGTCCGCCAATTGGGTTCGCTATATTTTTCCTGTAATCTGCACTCAAATCTAAAATCCCTACCGAATTTCAGCTCACCAGGTTGAGATTTGTAAAAGTTAAGGGGGGAAGGGTAATTTTTTGCAATTTTTTCGAACAAATTCAATTTCTTTCCCTCCTAGTTCGCAAATATGTCCGCCCATTGGGTTCGCTATATTTTTCCTGTAATCTGCACTTAATACTGAAGATCCCTACCGAATTTCAGCTCACCAGGTTGAGATTTGTAAAAGTTAAGAGGGGAAAGGGTCATTTTTTTGCAATTTTTTGGAACAAATTAAATTTCTTTTCCTTCTAGTTCGAAAATATGTCCGCTAATTGGGTTCGCTACATTTTTAATGTAATCTGCACTTAATACTAAAGATCCCTACCGAATTTCATCTCACCAGGTTGAGATTAGTAAAAGTTACGGGGGGACTGTGTCACTTTTTGCAAATTTTCGACCAAATTCAATTTATTTCCCTCCTAGTTCGCTAATATGTCCGCCAATTAGGTTCGCTATATTTTTCCTGTAATCTGCACTTAATACTGAAGACCCCTACCAAATTTCAGCTCACCAGGTTGAGATTTGTAAAAGTTAAGGGGGGAAAGGGTCATTTGTTGCAATTTTTTCGAACAAATTCAATTTCTTCCCCTCTTAGTTCGAAAATATGTCCGCCAATTGGGTTCGCTGCATTTTTCCTGTAATCTGCACTTAATACTGAAGATCCCAACCGAATTTCAGCTCACCAGGTTGAGATTTGTAAAAGTTAAGGGGGGACAGGGTCATTTTTTGCAATTTTTTCGAACAAATGCAATTTCTTTTCCTCCTAGTTCGAAAATATGTCCGCCAATTGGGTTCGCTATATTTTTCCTGTAATCTGCAATTAATACTAAAGATCCCTACTGAAATTCAGCTCACCAGGTCAGGAATTGTAAAAGTTAAGGGGGGGGCAGGGTCATTTTTTGAAATTTTTTCGAACAAATTCAATTTCTTTCCCTTCTAGTTCGCATATATATCCGTCAATTGGGTTCGCTATATTTTTCCTGTAATCTGCACTTAAAACTGAAGATCCCTACCGAATTTCAGCTCACCAGGTTGAGATATGTAGAAGTTAAGGGGGGGACAGGGTCATTTTTTGCAATTTTTTCGAAAAAATTCAATTTCTCTTCCTCCTAGTTCGCAAATATGTCCGCCAATTGGGTTCGCTACATTTTTCGTGTAATCTGCAATTAATACTAAAGATCCCTACCGAATTTCAGCTCACTAGGTTGAGATTTGTAAAAGTTAAGGGGGGGACAAGGTCATTTTTTGCCATTTTTTTGAACAAATTCAATTTCTTTCCCTCCTAGTTTGCAAATATGTCTGTGAATTGGGTTCGCTATATTTTTCCTGTAATCTGCACTTAATACTGCAGATCCCTACCGAATTTCAGCTCACCAGGTTGAGATTTGTAGAAGTTAAGGTGGGACAGCCTATTTTACGTGGCTGGGACGGACACACGAGTAATTTCATAAGAGTTCCGTCAGTACACCTACGGTGTACGGAACCCTACTTAAGATTTTGCTCCAAAATTACTAAATTGCGATCATCTTGAAAACTAGAACCGACAATATGGGCCCTTTTTATGTGGACGTCCACATATGAAAGTACTTTATGATAGATTAATAAAGTTTAACTAATTTTTTTTTATTTTTAATTTTTCAAAAAAACGTTTTTTGCCCATAACTTAAAAAAATGTTAGGACACCTATAAATGTTTTTCTCTAGTTTTGTAGAGTTTTTTTAGATGCATCTTTTGGTCCCTAATTGAACATTTTTCGTCCATATTAACCGGAGACTTTTTTGAAAATTTTGTTGAAAATCGTAGAAGTAACTTTAAAATTATCGTTACCAAATTGTAGAGCATTAAAAAACGATTCGATTGACTTATTTTTAAACCTAATTCGATAATAAATTTCGAAATCATTGGTATTTTATAAACCAAAAATGTTGGAAAATGACATTTTCTCAACTTTTGTGTTTAAAAATTTTTGTTTAACTATTAAATTATTGTTACTATCTTGTAGAGTATTTAAAAATACATTGATTGATCCAAAATCCAATCACTTTTACCATATTTATAAAAAGTAATTAATATATTTCTATTAGTTTTATCTCTATGAGGAAGTACAGTGTTCATGAAATGAGTACCAAAATTATAAAAAATATACAACTTAGCAGCGGTTTTTTTCACTTTTAACACATTATTGGTATTTGTATGTTACTTATATATTAAAATTATAGAATAATTAATTGTGCGAATAAAGTAACCGAGTTAAGTTGTACAATTCGAAACTCTAATTTTCGAATTGGATAGTTCGATTCGAATTTACTTTCGATTCGAATTTCGAATTAGTAGTTCGATTCGAAATTTTTTTCGATTCGAATTTTGCACACCTCTAATTCGTACAGACAGTAACAAAAATTATTTTCTGCTTTCATAAAAAAATGTAATTTAATAAATTTATTATATTTTCCTTATTTAATATATACTTTTTAATATTCATTGATGTCTACTTTTATGATTTCAATAAGAAAAACCGCTATATGTAACTTACATAAAAAAATTACAAATTCCCCTAAGTGTCACAAACTTTTGGCCCGATTAGGTATACCATTCCTCCTTAATATGTGTACAAAACGACTAAAATTTTTTGAGAAGATATATACACTTCTACTTAAAAAAAAATCATAAAAAACATCAACAAAATCTCGATCTCCCCCCTTAAATCATGTCAATCCCTCGCTCTTAATTCTACAACCGGTGCAATCTTTTCGGTAAACTTAGAATTGCCTTGTTAGTCTATGGCAGTAAACATACGTTAATTTCAAGGTAATAGATAACCGAATTAAATAATCGCATGAAGGCTAAAGAATTCAGACGAGTAAAGACAACAAGGTTGAATTAAGTGGTTTGAATTTTCCATTAAAATAAATTATATATTGTGAATACTAAATTGTTATATACATATTAAATAAATTTATCCGTACAAATAAGTACCTCCGGTAGGCCCGCGACGTTATTTCAATTATGGATCGGAGTCATTAGTTTGTTAGTGAAAACATCTAAATCATTGAAGCAAGTTTTAGATAGAGTATCTCTGCACAAGTCAGATATACTCTACAATGTTGTCAATGAAATGAACTTAACGCGTAAGGAATGTACTACTTCCTTATTGATTTTTGTTATGACAAGTCAGTTTGGTATAATTTAATTCGCTGAAGATATGGGAATTATTAAAATCTTTTTAACTACCTGAAGGAAAGCAAGTAGCCTTGAAAGCGATCCTCCTTCATGTTGTTCAGTACGGTAGGAATTAAGGAAACTACATACGTAAGTAAATTGTATCGTTTTAATCATGCAACTCTTAATATTATAAAGTAACTTTTATTCAGATTACTATGTTTGATGTTTTAACCGGAATTGCTTGAAAATAAAATAATTAAACTAGGATCAGATTTAGTTGTCTTTTCTATAACTTTTAATTGCCTACTGAGAATTCCTAATGAAATAAAAGTGTTTTTGTAAAATAACCTTCTATCGGTTCAGGAAACTAATCCATAAATAAAAAGATCATTTTACTTATATATTTAAAGATAAGTATCGAATCTAATGCATTTTGGGGATGTTAAGTTGTGGAAACATTTTGTTTCAGGTACGTTTGCCACACGCTGTTTTGGTCACGTACAACATGCACTGTTCTAGACACGTACGGTTGTAACATAATACTTTTATAATTTATATTATTTTTAATAATTTAGTAGTTTATGGATGTATAATTGATTATTTTGTTTGATTTTGACCTTCAATATGCATGTTTTTTATCAATAAATAATCAATAGATTGACTGATTATAGATAATCGATAAAACAGGCACACAACAAAAAATTTCGAATGCGAAGAGTGCCATATGGTGGACTCTCTTCCTTAGGGTGTATCTAAAGAGAAAAAAGTTGTCGGATAAAAAGTTTGGCGCTGGTATTTTTTACAAGAGAATCCACCATATGGCACTCTTCGCACTCGAAATTTTTTTTGTGTGCCGGTGTAATCAACGCATAATTTACAACCATTGATTAATTGTTTCTTTTAAATTTATTTATTTATTTATTTATTTATAATATTTTTACGGGCAGTGCCCATTCGTACATAAGTACTACAGTATTAAGTATTACAAAATCAAGTAAACAACCATAATGCGAAGAATGATAGATTATTAAATTAAATTGTTATTGTTATCAAAAATCAAACAGCGTAATTTAGTTACAAATTCATTAAAAGAAACACCCATAAAATCCACACTATCATGAAAATCATTAGCCTCACTACATACTCTGTTTATGACTGAATTTGATAGATAGTTGGTTCTCATATAAGGCAATCTAAACAAAGTGGACTTTCGTGGTGATTTAACTGGTACAAAAAAGTTTAATAACGAGAGCAGATGAGAACAGTTTATAATTCCATTAATAATTTTAAAAATAAAGAGGAGATCGGCGTACAAAAATCGCTTTGCTAATTCCGGGATATTTAAAATTTCACGCAAAAGCGTGTAGTCATGACTAAAGAAATCAAACTCGATGTTTTGTCTCCGTGCTAAAAAACGTAAAAATTTGTTCTGGACACGTTCTATTTCCAAAATAAGGTAGTCCTGACAAGGCGACCAAATAACAGAAGCAAACTCAATAATAGGCCTTACCAAAGAAAAAAATAATAATTTTATGGCGTTTATATTTTTAAAACGTGAGACATTTCTCAAAACAAAGCCCAAGACTCTAGTTGCCTTACTTATGGTAAGGTGAATGTGATCAATGAAAGTAAGCGATTGGTCCAACTGAACCCCAAGATCACGCACCAGGGTCACTCTAGATAAATGCGAATCGCCAATTTTATAGTTACACAAGAAATTAACTCTCCGTCTAGAAAATGTAATGACGCTACACTTCTTCACATTGAGCAGCAACCTGTTCTTCACAGACCACGAATACAAACTGTTAAGATCAGATTGCAGATCCAAGCGATCCTGATCGTCACGAATTATCTTATACAATTTTAAGTCATCTGCAAAGAAAAGGAATTTACTATGTTTGAACAGTTGTGTAGTGTCATTAATAAATAAAATAAAAAGAAGTGGACCCAAGTGCGAACCCTGGGGGACACCAGAAGTTGCCAAAAACACCTCAGAATAATCACTCTCAATTCTCACAGACAAATACCTATCAGATAGATAACTTCTCATCCAGCCAAGCATATCCCGCGCAAAACCTAGAGCCTCAAGCTTTGCGATCAAAATATTATGGTCAACCTTGTCAAAAGCCTTAGAGAAATCAGTATAGATAGTATCTATCTGCTCTCCCTCCACAATGGTGTTGTGTATGAAGTTTGTGAAAATAGTTAAATTTGTTAGTACTGATCTACGTCGCATGAAACCATGCTGCTTTTTAAATTCATAAATTCTTAATTAATTATTATTTGTTACTTAATGCATGCATATTATAGATCGAAATCAATATTTATATTGATTTCTTATAACTTCATTTAATTCGTGTAACAATGGTATATCTATTCATTCATTTTATTTCTTTATAATGTGTGTCATCTTATGCTTATTCAGGTTTTACAACTTCTAGTAAGATGCAGTTCATTGACTCATCTTACGTTCTTATTTACTTTATAGTAAATAACGTGTCAGCTTATGCTGACACGTGTTTTTAAATTACTCATTGTAATGAAAAGGCTATCTTTGATTTCACTACTCTAACCTTATTACTTATTCATTATAGAATTATTTAATATTTTAGGAAATGAAATTCAGCTAAAGGAATTTATTACATACTCTGTTTATTAAAGAACTATTTGAATTACTATTCTATTTAGCATAAATTTTGGCCACAATGTCGAAAATTAAATGCGATATAAGGTAAGTTTGTTTAACGAAAGCTCAATTATGGATAGTTTGTGTTAGGAAAATTTATTTAAATGAAAATTAAAGCGAATAAAGTTCTCAAAACGAAATTTCCACAATAAATTTTAAACATATTTTTTCTTTCATTATAATAATTGAGTCGGTTAATTTCAGAGACGTTAACAAACCGCAATTAGGTAGGTAGTCAAAATAAATAAACTGCATGTATATATTTTAACATTTATCACCATAAAAAAACTATTTTATACTTTACGTTCCAAATAGGTTTTTAAACCATTTTTAACATTTCTAGTTAAGCGAAACAACTATTAGTTGACAATTAATTCAAGGCTTGCTTATAATTAGGAGAGAAGATTTTCTGATAAATTTATTAGCTATCTATTTTATATTTAAAACATATTTTCCTAAATAGTTGACATTTTTTATCGCAGCATTGTAAATATCCAAACTGCTTTAGTAGTGCTTAATCCGATTAGAGGCTCGTATGTCTTAAACGTTGCTCCCGCATGTCTTTAAGTAGTACGAGCGCAATAGGGAACCTTTAATTCCGTGACGTAATGTCAATGACTAAAGTGCGGTCAGAGAGAGAGTGACACGTTGCCCTGGAGTAATTGTAATTATTAGTGCCTTGAAAAAAATGTCCTTCGTTAGATGTGAAACCGTTCCCCAGCGTGATGATAGAGAAGATTATCTTTCTTTTCACTCCCATGATTGGTCCTCGAGTATCGGGGTTGAAAGTGCCCTGGACATGGTGAGGCGAGGCAGGGAGATATGTGGGCTGATCCCAGGTGACAGATTTGTTACCACAAGTGGTTATTTGTTGACAAGATTTGAGAGGGTAATGCCTAGTGCAACCCAATGTCTTATTCAGCTAAATAAATAATGAATATCGCTACTAAGAAGGGAAATTATGTATAAGCAGAGTATATTATCCTGTTTTTAAAATCTTTAACAATCGACAAATTTCTAATATTTTATATAAACAAAAATAGAGCATTCTGTATAATATAAAGATCAGTAAAACGAATTTGTTGTAAAAAGGCAAGTAAGAAGAAAAATAAAATAATAAAAGAATTTTCTCTCCTTTTTTAGAATTATGGTTAAATTCAGCCCATGGGAAGAAGCTCCCTTAAGGACAAATTCGAACGAGGCCTGGTATTTCAGCAGGTTTCTGCAGAATACTGTGAGTGCCAGATCATATTTCACGGAGTTACTGGCACCAAGAGTATTCTTGAAAGAAATACAATATGAGGGGATTCTGGGCCACTGTGAGTTGATATAGTTATATCAGGGTTCGAACCAGTATTTAAAAATAAGGACTTTACGGACCAAAAATGAAAAATTACGGACAATTTGCAGACCATCTACTGACAAAAATATAACCAGTCAGAGTAAAAAAAATTTACTTAAAACTACAAATTAAAATTTATTATAGCCATAAAACATGAAGATATCAATAAATCCGAGTGATAAAATCATTATCAATTCAATTATTATTTTCAAGAATTTTCAAATACATTTCTTTACAACATTCAGTTTTACAAAACTTTAATTATTTGTAAATTCTTTAATTGAATATATATCAGAAAATGAAAACTTAAAATAATACCAAAAATTTAATTAAACTTTTTCAAAATTAATTTCAAAATTCAATCATTTCCAAAAATGCACGCTGTCTTTAATCAGAATTATTGGAAAACTGGAACTTCAACTATATAAAAAATTTAACTTACTATTTCAAAATTAGTTTTTTTATAATTGTCAGTTAAAATCATGAAAATTCAGATTACTTAATTATTAAAAATGGATATTTAAACATTTTAATATTTAAAGATTCAAATACAAGTTTATAAAATTCTAAATATAAAATCATGTAAATACAATAAAAAAAATTTTTGTCTGAAAATTGGCAAGAAAATGTTGAGGAAATTAAAAATATTTTACATATTTACATTTAGAATCTTCTTTTCTCTAGAGTAGTTACCATTTCATTAGTCGTCGCAAAGGTACGGATTAGAGATTTACAACGTCTAATGAAAGCAACCTGACACTTTTGATACGCCTGACGCTGAGCTGAGTGTAATTAGCTTTGCATTGATACAAAAATGCCCTTCCCTTTTTTTAATATTCATTTTGTAATTAAATAGTTTAAAAAATATAATAGTTAATAAAAATAAATAAATAATAATATAATATAATAATAATAATAATATATAATATATAATAATATAATATAATAATATATAATAATATAATATAATAATAATAATAATAATATAATAGTTTAACATCTCGCAGAACCTACTAATTTGTATTTAACGAGTATTATATTATTCCTCAGATTCATAGCTTAAACATTTTTCCTGCCCTCACGTGTCGCGAATTTTTGACAGAAATGCCTCAAAAATGGCTCTAAAGTGGGGCACTCCGGAAATCGATATTTTAGTAAACACCCTGATGGCAAAATTCTGCTTTTCTCGGCCTTCCTGTCTATTGTTAAATACTTATGTTGTTTTAATCATTTTACTAGGGTTGTTACAAACCACAACTATTATTTATTTAATATACCGAGCTTTTGAGATGGCTCGTATTTCTGTGTATGGGGAGGCACCAAGCTGCCAAGGTCTGAGGGACCTTGTAACCCTTTAACGCCCAAATGTGCTGTTTTCCGACTTGAATTTTAACTTCGTACAACTATTAATTGAAAAAGCTAAAAAATTTCAAAAGTACCATTTCCTACTATTTTCGGGGTCGCTCTTTCGAATGGCGTTGTCGAAATTTCCAAAAAATGAAATTAACCCCCTCTTTTAGTAAAATTTTCCAAAAAATGCAAGATTTTTGGATGAAATTTTTTTTTATTGCAATTTTCATTGATATATCGGTATCTACATATCGTCTAAGGTATAAAAACCATATTTCCGATAGCTGTACTTTAAAAATATGCAGTAGTTTTTTTTCTTTTTTTCATATTTCAGTAAAAAATGGCGCCCGAACGCCAAATTTTTTTTTATTACACATACAATTTTTTTTTCTAAATTTACTTAAATTCGCTTGAAATTTTTTACTCGGGGGTTTATGAGGTCGCTAATTACGAATATGATGTTAGTTTTTAAAAATCCAAAATTTTGGATCTAATATGCAACAGATATTCAAATAATAAAAAACATTTGTCCTTAGTAACTGAAGGTATTAATTGGTATAGAAGCACAAAACTAGTGCACTCAGCGAGGTGTAGCGCTGAGTTTATTTGTCATAACGCACGTGCGTTTGTTGTGGTGCTGCAATCCAACATAGACGTAGGTCAAGAGGTAAACATAACCTTAAAATCAGGTCGAGGGTCATCGCACTGAAGTTGGCCTCAAATGGCTATAGTATATGTAACATAACTTCAGGTCACAGACGTAGGTCAAGAGGTAAACATAACCTCAAAATCAGGTCAAAATTTATTGCGGTCACATACATATATGAAGAGACGAACATAACCTTAAAATTAGGTCTGTTACGTATAAATTAATTATTATTAATTAATTTAATAAATTGATAATTTTATTACAAAAATTCAATAATACAAATATCTAATTTAATCTTAATTTATTGAAATATTATTAAATCTAAATTAATTCACTGTTAAATAACGTTATGCTCTTCGTTAAACAAAAATAAAACAGGTTTATTAATTTAAATAAAGGTAGTGAATACTTTTCTTTAGTACACTATTATTCAGTGTCTCCGGATAGACGGTATTTACGAAGAAATAAATATGAAGGATAGAGAATTATACTCAGCAAAATAAAACACATATATGCAAATAATATATATATCATTAGGTTTATTCAATGTTCATAATTTGTTTATTAAATTAAACAAAATTTTGATACAAACAAAAAAACAATTCCCTAAATTAATTTCGTTTGTTTATAATTATTCTATAATGTAAAATGTTTCTTTCGCAAAATTGAAATCTTCTTAAATTAATTTTATTCTCAGACAATTAAATAATTTGCTTATCAATCAATAAATTTACATTTATCACCAAATTTCCCATTAATTAAAAATGTGTAATAATAGTGTATTTAGGTTTTTATGTAATATAAATAGTAATAACTCGACTCACCAAGTTTATATTTATTCTACTTTGATAATAAAAGAATGTTGAGTCAGGTGTCTTATGATCCACACCTGTTATAAGATAGTGACCCTTTTGTCTTGTAAATTCCTTCCTTTTTCTTTTAATTGTGTGTTGAATATATTCCTCAATGAACTATAACTTTTATACGTGATAAATCCTTGTTGATATTATTTCTTTACGTTTGACTTTTATATACTTCAACTCAAAACTTAAATTTCGGGGTCACCGAACTTAAATTCGAATTCAAGTTTAATAAACACAAAAAACATAGATATCTCAACAAATCATATAATGACTCTGAACATTGTTTTAAGATTCACTATTTAAATTTCACTTTTTTATAAAATATCAATAATAGAATTTATTATTAATTATTAAAATTTATATTGAAATTATTTTAAAAAATTGGACACTTTCCCTTCAAATTGCAATTTAATTAAAATAAGAAAATCTCCACTTTTGGAGTTTAATACGAAATTTAAACAAAATTAACTTGACTGCCTCATAAGAGACATCAATTAAGACTCATTCATTTTTCGTTCACAATTATTGATCACACCCTGAAATTGTATGTAATTTCAATAGTGGGGAGGGCTGTTGCACACAGCTCATTGAACCTTGCCATTGTTAAACAAGCTTTTAGCAAGCTTGCAAATTCCTGAGATGGCGTGGTATGAGTTCAATGATCTTTTTCCACTATTCCATATGCTGTTGCGTGTTGCTTCTTAATAATTGTAACACATATTCAAAAGCCTTTTTTTGAAATGATTGTTTTGAAATAAATTGATCTCAAATTGCAACATGAGTGTTGTCCAATACTTTCGAAACAATTCCAAAAATATGATGCTATTTATTGTTAATTTAAAAAAAAGAAATGAACAAAACAAATAGGTAGGTATCTATTTAGAAAATTACTTAAACAATTTGATGTTTCGTGGGTGAATCGACTTGTTACCTTTTTATATCCTATGCTTAATTTTTAATTACAAAATTCCCAATTTTTATGAAGCTATATAATATAAATAATTTTTAATTAATAAAAAAAAATAAAAATCGTTACGATTTCATACGTAACAAATACCCCCCTTTTTCTTGGCTGACGTCCCTTGGCAGCTTATGTTGAACATATGATTTTGTGAGGTTTACATATAATCCTTCTTTCAATGATTTACAATGTTTCAGTTGTTGGTTTTGCTGAAAATAATGGTTTTTAAACAGAGGCAAACTTTTAGTTGTAATTTTGTTTTAAAAATTCGTTTCCTCTTTTTTTTTGTTTTAGGAAGATTTTTAAATATATGAAGTTTGCTTTTGTTTTATTAATAATAATAATAGTCGGAAATTTTTGTTGTTGTTTAGTGACAAATTATTTTTTTTTATTTAAATCATTTAAGATCGAGCATGGTAAAAAAAAACTTTTTTTTTTTTAAATTAAAATAATCAAATTATTAAAGCATAAAACTTCTTATTGTTTATGTAGTATTTTAATAACATTTTTTTTTTACCAGACTAGATATTATTTATCTTATTTTTCGGTGTACAATAATATTTCTTTTTTTTTGCAAGACAAAATTCGAAACAATTTATTTGCTGACGTTTATGTTTTTTTTTATAATTTAACAGAGATTATATAAATTATTATTAATAATGCGACTAATTAAGAGATTAAACGTAGAGTACATAAAATAGATCTTTTGTAATGAAATGTTTTCATAATGTTAAAATCTGAATTTACTGTAACAATTTGTTTAAATTTGAGTACAATTTTTTAATTCGTTTTTTTTTTGTTTTTAAAGAATTGTTTATTTTCTGAAGATAATTTTTTTTTTTTTTTTAAAAAATGTGTCGCATTGATTACAAAGTTTTTATTTGATCTATTCTTTTTATATTTTAGACAACAACAAGGTTACAAATTATTTCATGCTTTTTTTTTAGAATTACTTTTGTTTATATTGAATAATCTGGAATTTGGTACATCTACATGAAATGACTTTTACAAAATAACCTATATGTCACTAATTTTTGATTTGGTATAATAACAATGATAGATATTAAATTTATATTAAATTTTATATTTAAATTTTTGTTTGACAAAAAAATATGCTGAATTTATTAAAGTTACATTCATCAAATTCTAAATAAGTTAATTAAAAACGAAAACGTAAACATAGTTCGATGATTCGTGTTGGTTCTGAATATTGTAAAATTTTAAAGAAATAATGTTAATTTTTATTGTCTGACATTGTTTCTTTAGTACAAGTTTTGCACAAAATCATTAAAAGAAAAAGATGACAAACAAAAATTAATAAAATTTATGTCTATTTAGTGCCTAAAAAAAACTGAAAATTTCTGATTTTCTTCCCCTATACCCCCCTTTTTATGCGCTGTCGTCCCTTGACAGCATTACTTGATATCAAGTATATATAAAAAAAATATCTAAAAAAGAAAGAAAAGAGAAGAAAAAAAATTTATAGTAATATACTTATTTATTTATATATGTAATTAAGAAATGGAGTGAAAAAAAAATGGAGATGTAATTAGATCGTGTGCGTCCGGTTTTGATTTTCCTTTTTTGTTCTCACGGTTAAAATTTGCAACTTTGCAAATGTGTTTTGTTGAAATATATGTGCTTTTTGTAATATTTCTCAGTTTCTGTTCGTCAGTTGTTGTGAACTGTTTTACGTTTTGTTGGTTCGTGAAGTTGAAAAAAAAAACGAAAAAAAAAATGGCCGGTGTATATAATTTAGATGTTTTGCGTACTGCTTTGGATCTTGTGAGCAATAATGTTGATAGTGTCGATGGTCTTCTTGCATATTTGAAGTCAAAATACCTGGCTGAGGAGGATAAAAAAATTAAATCCGGTGTCTTGGGGTACGTATTTGTTTATATTTGTTTTTTTTTATGTATTATACTAAGATTTGCATGAATCAGGCGTTTTAAATCTTCTATAATGAAAGTGTAATATTTGTTATAAAAATTTTAATCTTTTTGTTGAAATAATAATAGAAATTAAAAAAAATTTTCCTTTTTTTTTAAATTTAATAAATTTTAAAAATTAATAGTGTTAAATTTGATATTTTATGTTAGTGTTTTTTATGTTACCATAGTGTCATTTTTATTTTGATGTTTTCTTTTATTGTTTTTATTCATGTATTTGTTTTTATATTTTGTCATGTTTTAATTTTGGAACTAAAGTTGTGTGAAAAAAAGATATTGTGTATATAGAAATAAAAAAATTAATTAAAAAAAAAATTTTTAGGCGAGGTGTGTTTTTTTCCGATTGGGTCAATGCTGCGTCTCGGGTGGATCCTAATGGTCTCTGGCCTTGCGAAACCGCATTGTCAGAAAGTCGGAATTATGACTGTGAAAAAGCGGAATGGGTACAAGAGTACCTTTGGTGTTGGGGAGAGCGACGATATAAAGTCCGTTATTTTTGGTGCCCTTCAGATTTTTTGATGCCGACTGTGTGTAATGAGTCGGAGGATGAGCTGATTGAGGAAATATTTGGATGCTTAGGCGTCAACGTGCGTACACGGTGAGCAAATTTAAAAAAAAATAATTACCAAAAAAAATGTATTGGGAATAAAACTTTTATGTGTGTTTTTGTTTTAGATCCTTTTCGAGCTTGCCTGTTTTGCCCATTGTACGTGGTTTCCGGCCAAAAAATCCAATTTTCGAATTGGTTTATGTTCAGCGATACTGGAGAGATTGGGAGGAGTTAATATTGACTTATTCCGGTTGGGAACTTGTAAGTTTTTTATGTATTTTTGTTTAATTATATATAACTATTTTTTTTATATATATTTAATTTGTTTTTAATTTGTTCTGTTTTACAAAAACATTTTAATTTGTTATTAATTCATTGTTTTTTTTTTAAATTGTTTCAGCGCTGGAAGTTAAATGTGTCATCTGTGTGGTTTTCCCAGTGAGTTCGGCTCAAATTGTCTGTTGGTGGTACCAGAGAAAAAAAAAATTTTTCTTTTAAAAATTTGAGGGTTAATATTTAGAAATGTTTTTTTTTTGTTAAAATGAATTTTGTTAGGATAAAATTTAGACTAATTTTTCTTAAAATTTTGATTATTAAATTTTAATTGACAGAAAGTATAAAAATTGACTTGCTTCTTTTATATCATTTTTCGTATTGTTAAGAATTTTTTTTTTTTTAATACTGGTGTTTAGTTACCTTTTATGTATTGTTGTGTATTAAAACGTACAACAAAAAAAAATATATGTATATATAAAAAAATGGTGTTTATGTTTTCTTTATATTCCTCCTTTGTCTAATAAAAAAAAATCTGGAAAGAAAATGTAGTTTAGTTTTCTTGAAATAAAAGTAACAATTGTAATCAATTAAATAATTTAAAAAAAAAATAAACGATCAATAATTGTTTGATTAATAATTTTGTAACTAATAAATTTTTGAAAATTTTTTTTTTATTATTATATATTATTTTATATTATATGTTATGTATTAAAATTTTTTTGAGTGTAAAAATAATATGAAATTTTTGTTTGTGCTATTTTTTATGTTGTTGTTATTATTTGATTTGCTCTTTTGCTGTTTAAATTCTATTTAATAAAATTATTATTATTTTAAAGAGAGAAAAAAAAACTATTATAACAAAAAAATGCTTTACATTAATTGTATGCATTTATTGTTTTAAAAAAAATTGTTAGTATATCTATATACTAGCTACTATATATAGATATACCAACTGTTTGATTCCTTTCGTTTTTCTTTCTCTCGCTCCTCATGTTCGCTTGTTTCGTTTTTATCACGAGACAATGCTTTGCTCCGTACACCTTTACTCCACTTCCTCACCCCTTGTAGTCTCCCCGGCGTTTACCACTACTTCTGAGTACCTACACAGGGTGTCTACTGGTCCCTGAAATCCTGGAAATGCTCTGGATTTTGAATTTTTGTCCTTGAATTTTCCATATTTTGTTTTTCAATATTCAGTAATTTAAAAATTTTGCTCAAAATTAAAAAAAAAATAATTTTAATTTGTCATTTGATTAAAGAAACTGGTATATACAATATTGATTTTTTAACTTTTTTTTTTTTTTAAATAAAATAAATATTTTGGTTCAAGTAGGTTAATTTAGATTATGTTAATCGTATTTTGAAATATTTTTGAAATTGAATTTTTATGAGGTTTTATCAAAATTTTTAGTAATAATTGAATTCTTTCGGCGAATTTAAAAAAAAATTGTGAGAATAAATACAATTTTCTATCATTTTATTTAAAATTTTATAAAAATAATTGAAATTCTGTGATAACTCTCGTTATTTACGAAAATAATTGAATTTTTGTTTAAAAATTTTATTTGTAAAAATAATTGAATTCCAGAGAAAAATATTATTATTTATGAAAAAAAAAACATAATAATAAATAATAATTTTTAAATAATTGAATTCCTGTGAAAATGTTTATTTTTGAAAGAAAAAAAAATTAAATTCTTGGGAAGAATTTTATTACAATTTTTTTAAGTAGTTGAATTGCTTAGAAAAATTTTATTTTTTTTTTTTTACGAAAATTTATCAAAACTTTTTAGAAATAATTGAATTCTCAAGAAAGAAAATAATTCATTTCCAGAAAAAAAATTTTATTCAAACTCTTAAATAATTGAATTCCCATAAAAATTGTATTATTTGTGAAAATAGTTTAATTCTTAAAGAGAAATGTATTTTAAAAAAATGAATTGTATAGGAAAATTTTATTAAAATTGCAATTTAATGAACTGAATCTTGCAAATAATTTTATCAACATTTTTTTAATAATAGAATTATTAAAAGAATCTTATTTAAAATCTTTTTTTTTTAAAATTGAATTTTTGTTTTAGACTATATTTTTTTTATAATTTTCTTTTATAATTCATTTATTTATTTATTAACCATAATTGTTTTGTTTTTTTTTTTTTTTAAACGAGATTGTTATTGCGTTATGGAGAATTTGTTAATATTGTTATTTTGTTATAATTAGTCACGGAAATTTAGATAATTTGAAACAGTTAATTTTCGAAATTGCGTATATTTCCATGGTAGAAATAGACACACACGAAAAAAAAAATAAGTCTTAATTGTTAGATTGTGGTACATAGTGGTTGTAAAAAAAAATATATAAAAGATCTTTTTTTTTTAGTTTAAAATGTAATGAAAGGACCCCAAAAAAAAATTTGATGAAGTTGTCTTATGGTACTTCTACTGTTTGAGAGGCGATGTAAGTTGGTTTCATGTAATCTGGTGTAGTTGGTAATTCTGTTTGTTCTTCAGTTTGTGATTGTCTACTAGTTTCGTTTTCTGTTGTTGGGTTTTGTTCCTCATTTATTGTTGTTACATTTTGGTTAGTGTAAATTATTTTTTCTTTGTTAATTTTTTGTTTTAATTTTTTTTCTTTGGGGGTTAGTTGTTTAGTATTTTTGTATTTTTTTATGCAGCTATAAGTTATGTAGCCCACAGTTATTAAAATGATAATGCTAGTTGTCCCTAATATCGAATGAGTATAATGATTTTGTCTGTTCTGTCTCAAATAATGCTCGCTTTGGGTTTTTAATTCGTTTTCTAATTTTTCTAATTGTTCTTGAGCTTCTTTAGCTATTGTTAAAAGCTGACTATTAGTTAACATTCTGGGATGTAACTTTCCTTCCTTAGCGCTATACATTACTTGTAATGTCTGTTCTAATGCGTGTTCGTAGATGTCTAGTTGTTCTTCCCAATTATGAGCTGTGGCCTGCATCCAGATGGTATAATTTATGTTGTCTAACCGTCCGTCAAATTTCTTTATCCTGCTTTGTATAGTATCTAATTTTTCTTGCCATTGTTCCGAGATTTTGTTCTGTTGTTCTGCCATATTATATAAATTGTGTAGTTCTGCTCTGACTAAATGTGTTTGTTCCCCAACTAATTTTGAAATATTTCTTTGGGCTTCGTCTAATTCTAATAATGATTGTTCATAACGTTCACCATCCTCGAAATTTAATACCCCTATGGTGGGACCTGCTATTTTTCCTATGAATCCAAACCATGGTGTACTTCGTTTTCGGATTGTTTTTGTAATGGGTGTTTGTGCTTTGTAGTAATCTTGTTCTCTTAATTCTTCTATTGTTTCTTGTAATTGTTCCCATTGCATTCTAATTAATGATATTCTCCTATTTATCCCGTGAAAATTCATTACTTCTTCACAGCTTGTAGTTAAAAGACTTCGGCATGGAATTTCTGCTTGCCTAACTTTTTCCTCTAAATTTGGTAAATGATTTTTGAAATTTCCGGTGTCTAAAATAATTACTGTGCGCCATGTTCCTACTATTCTTTGTATATTCGGCATTAATTCAAAATAGATTCCGTTGCTTTTTTTAAAAGTAGTGATTCTTATAAAGGGATTGTCTTCTCCTCCTTTTGTCAGTTTAATTATCCCAGTTAATATTAATATTAATATTCCTAATGACCCCATAGTTTCTGTAATCAAAAAAAAAATAAACTAAAAGGATATTATTATTTGTCTTTTTTTTTAATATATATTTTTTTTTTTATTTTTTTTTTTTTATTTTTTTTTTTTACGTTTAATTTATTCTATTGCTTTTCTTGCTAATTTGTCAGCTTCTTCGTTCCCTATTATGCCCTTATGTCCTGGTTCATATATTAATTCTACTTGTAAACCCGATATTCTACTTTTTAGTTGTTGAAAAAGTTCCTTACTCACTACCTTACGTTTTCTATTCGTTTTCCACCCATTTTCTTCCCATTTTGGTAGCCAATTCTGGTAACCGTCTATCGTAAATCTAGAATCCGTATGTATTCTAATTTTCTTATAACCTAATGATTTTAATATGTCTAATGTTTTTAAAATAGCTTCTAACTCTGCCCCGTTATTCGTTTGTTTTAATTTTGCCTTTGAACTGATATTGTAGGGGTGGTTATAGTTAAACCAAATACCAATTCCTGCCCTGGCTTCCGATTTACCGTTGGCCCTACATGCTCCATCTGTGTAAACGTGTATGTATCCTTCGGTGTCGGTTCTAAATCCGGCTTTGTTTTCTAGTCATAAGTAAGCTTTTTTAACTTGGTCTTTATGTTTCCTAAACCTTTTTCCTTCTGCATCACAAAGTATTAAATTGCTATTTTCTGTAATAGAAACTACTTCGTACGGTCCATGGTAATAGGGTTCAAATTTTCCGGTTCTTACCTCTTCTCGTACATCTACTGCATCTCCTACTTGTATGTTTAGAGGTCTTGATTTTGAGTCGTATAGGTCCTTTGATGTTTGTTTCGCTTTTATTATGTTGCTAGCTGCTATTCTTCTTATTTCTATTAGACGAGTTATTAATTCTTGAATGTAAGATTCATAAGTTGCTAACCTTTCTTCTTCTGGGAATGCTGTAGGTGTTCTAGCCAGTTTTCCGAAAACTAACTCATAAGGCGTAAATTTGGTGGCTTCATGCACACAAGTGTTATATGCGAACATTGCATACGGTAGCAACCTATCCCAGTCGTCCTTAGAACTAGCATAATGTCTAATAAACTCTGCTAAAACTGCGTGACTTCTTTCTAAAGCACCGTTTGTTTGTGGTCGATAGGCTGTAGTCGTTACTTGACTAACTTTAAACAATTTAGCTAGTCTTCTTAATAAATTGCTGGTAAACATTTTTCCTCTATCTGTTAATATGGTTTTAGGGGCCCCATATAAGGAGAATAAATTAGTAGCTATCGCGTGTGCAATTGTAGTGGCGCTAATATCCGGGACTGCTACAAATATACAGTATTTGCTCAGTTGATCCTGCATAGTCAAAACATGACAATTTCCGTTTACTGTTGTTGGTAATTTACCTACAGTGTCGAGTGACACTTTATCGAATACGTCTAGGGGCGTGTCAGTAATTAACATTGGTTCCCTATTTTTTGTTCTGACTATTTTCCTTTGAGCGCAACTACGACATTTTCTAATATATTCCGTGATATCCTGTCTTAATCCTGGCCAGGTATATTTTTCCCTAATTCGTCTGTATGTTTTATTAACTCCTTTGTGTCCGGCTATCAAACTATCATGATATTCTGCCACTATTTTGGATCTAATTTCTTCTGGCGGAATAGTGATTTTTCCGTGACACAATTTCATTGTGATATCGGTGTCGCAGAATGTTTTTGCCAGTTTGTTTATCCAAATAGTCCCTAAAGGTTCTAATAGATCTCCATATCTTGATATCCTAAGATGGGTTATTTTGTCCTTAAATAGTACATATCTAAGATTACTAAATATTTCTTCTAAGTTTTCTAAATGTATTCTATCATCATAATTATTTGCTACGATAACGGTATAAATGTTATACTTTCCCCTAGGTGTGATTAGTATTTGTCCTATTTTAGGTTTTTTTGTTTTAATATCTATTAAATCTATACCCCCTATTGCTGCCATTAGTTTGAAAATAGAGGTGCTAGGTTCTATGTCTCTTGACATAAAATGTACATAGTTATCTCTTTTACTAGTAATGGCTTCGCGGTCGTAAGTTATCACTTTCGAACTATCAAACATAAATTCTTCATTTGTCCTTCTTGGTTTTTCTTGGGAATTACAGATGTCGTTTATTAAAGGAATTGCTAAACCTAATCCTATGTCATTTTGGGTTTTCTGATGGTTTTCTTCTGTTACCATCGTATTTTTGTTTTCGATTAGTTTTCTAGGTATTTTACGCTCTTTATTATGTTCATTTTCTGTGGTTTTTATGGTTTCCTCTAGAATGGAATTGGGTACGAAAGGGGTTGATTGGGCTTTGGGTTTGTTAAAAGATAAAGGAGTGTCGAACGTAACTGTCTGTCTGTTTTCCGTTACCTTAGCTTCCTTTTCATTTATCGTTACCACTTCGGTGGGAATCTGGGAGGAGTCTAGAGGATAATATGAAGGATTTTCGATTTCTTTGGTTATTTCTCGTAATTCAGAAATAATGTTGTCCATTGCTACACCTTCCTCTTCTAATCCATTTTTAAGTTCGCTTCTTTCTAAACTTGGGTTGTGTATGGTGTCATCGTTACTCGTTTCATTGCGCTCAAACATTTCATTATCCCAAAAATAACTTTGGTGCTCTAATAAGGACGCATCGAATTTTTTAATTGAATTTCTAATATCATCTACCATTTCCTTGTCAGGGGGTTTTTTTATGTCATTTAATTCGCTGATTGTGATGTCATTTTCATCGTCTTCGTCATCTGTTGTGTCTATTGTAGGGCTCATGTATATTCTTATTTCATTTTCTGTCAAGGGGCTACCTATGTCGTGAAAAACATCTTCTTCGCTAGACTCTTCACTTTCCGTATCTAAACGAGTTTCGTTTAACGAGGGTAAAACACTATAGTCTTGTTTAGGTATAGGTATTTCTTGCGGTCCTACATAGGAAACATCTTCTTCGCTAGTCTCATCACTACTTGAGATTGTTTGTTCAGAAGGGAAATCTGTAATTTCTGCGCTTGCTACGGGTGTTTGTTTATTCATTCTCGGTCTAAGCCTAGTCGCTATTGGTCCTTCATCTATAATGGGGGTTGTTTCTTTGGGTTTGGTTCTCCCTGGTGGTCTACCTCTTTTTGGTTTAATTAGAATATCTTTAGCGGGCCCTTTAATTGCCGAAGAGTCTGATGATGCTCTAATTCTACTCGATGCTGAAACATTTTTTTTTGATTTTTGTTTCTTTGTTAAACTATCTACTCTCTGTTTTTCCTTGTTTTTGTCTAAAAGTTTATTTAAAACCTGACTTGCCCTTAATTTTGAACCACTGGCTCCACTACTTATTGGGAAAGTTTTAATTTCTTTGGTTTCTACTTTTTCTTTTGTTTCCGTATTTTCTAATGTTACTTCACTGTCACTACTTTCGCTGGTGGTAGAAATTCCCTTATCTTGTTTTTCTAATTCTCCTAATGTTGGATTTTCCGATAGACCCCTTAACCAACGATTTATTTTGCCTGGTTTACACTCAAAATCGTATTGATAATCCTGTAACCTTAATAACCATTTTGTCATTCTAGCCGTGGGTTTCCTAGCGTCGTTTATGATTTTTAAGGGTTCATGATCGCAAGATAATATGAATTTTCTTCCATACAAGAATGGTCTAAAATTTTCTAACGAATTTATTACTGCTAAACACTCTTTTTCTGTGGTATCATAATTATTTTCAGCTCCTACTAGTGTTTTCGAGAAATAGGCTATTGGTAGATCCATTTTGTCTATTTCTTGTGTTATCACTGCACTAATTGCATGTTCAGAAGCATCTGTTGTTAGTTTGAAAATTTTGGAAAAGTCTGGGTGTTGTAAAATAGGATTCCTACACAAAGCTCGTTTAAGTTGTTTTAAGCTACGTTTTGTTCGGTTCCCCATTTGAAAGTTGTGTCTTTTTTTAACAAGTTATATAGCGGCAACGCTATTTTAGCGTAGTTGGCTATAAATTTCCTATAATAACCGGTAATACCTAGAAATTCTTTGATAGATTTCTGATTTTTTGGAGTGGGAAAATCTTTTATAGCTGTTAATTTTTTAGGGTCTGCCCTAATTCCGTTTTCTCCTACAATATGTCCTAGGTACGCGACTTCTTTACATAAAAATTCGCATTTCTCTGGTTGCATGGCTAATTTTGCGAACCGCAATTTTTCTATCATTCGACCAATAGTTTTGTCATGTTCTTCTAAAGTGTTTGAAAAAACTATTATGTCGTCTAAATACACAAACAACTCTGCCCCTTGTAGACCCGAGAGCACATTATCCATTAATCGCTGAAAAGTGGGGGCTGCATTTTTTATACCCATGGGCATTCTTTTGTATTGGTAATGGCCCCGACTATATGAAAATGCGGTTTTATGCTGATCTTCTTCGGCTGTCCCTATTTGGTGATAACCCATAGCTAGATCAAAAACGGAAAAATATTTAGCCCCTCCTAAACGCTCAAGTATAGTGCTAATTAGAGGCATGGGGTAACTGTCCCCCTCCATTTTTTCATTAAGGGCCCTAAAATCTATCACCAGACGCCATTTTTTATTTCCCTGGGCGTCCGCTTTCTTGGGAACTATGAGGACTGGTGAATTATAGCTTGAGTTTGATTTTACTAACAAGTCATCTGCATACATTTTATTCACTAATTTTACCCCTTCCTGTTCGCACTCGGGAGATTGCCTATATTGTTTACATCTAATTGGTTTCTCATCCGCGAGTGGAATATGATGCTGTACTAGTGGTGTAACCGGTAATTTGTCGCCTGGCAATAGAAACCTATCTTGACCTAATTTTACCCATTTTTTTACATAATCTAATTCTTCAATGTTCAGATGTTCTAATTTCATTTTACTTAGAATTTGAGTAATTCTCATTTGCTCCTGTTTTTTCTGATTTTCTTGAGTTGTAAAATTTTTTATATTTTCTAAATCTACATACTCGAAGGGCAGAAGTTCTTGTGGCATAACAGAAATAGTTATATCCTTTTCTGTAGGGTTAATGGCCATGACTTTACAATTACCCTTACGTTGTTTAACTAAAGCTTCCCCTAATAATAAACCTTTATCTGTTCCTATTCTGGGTAAATATCCCTCTTTTAAATCGTAATTACTAACAGGTATATTTACTACTTGTTTACTTCTAGCTTTTATTCTTAATATGCATGGGACTGGCTTTACCTCTTTTTTTAATTTAACACTTTCTTGTTTCGACTCTAAATCTACGAATGGAATTGGATTTGTAGGTCGAGAGGATGTTATTAAAGTGTTATAAAAAAATTGACAATTGCTCTTTCCTGTCGTAGATACGGTCTTCCTATTATTCCCTGTGCCGAAATAGGAAAACTTGGTTCAACTACATGAAATAGATGTTCTATATCATTGATATTTATTTCTACAGTACCTAACGTATATACTTTTGTCATAGTGACTCCTGTAAAAAAAATTGTTTCCGATGTTTGAATAGGGGCGTCTCCTTTTAAAGCTGTACTTTTAATAATGTTTATGTCCGATCCTGAATCTACAAAAAAATTGGCCTTATTTTCAAAAATATAATTTCCTTCTAATTTTACCATGGGTGATTCGGAAGTTATTTCATTTATTTTAAATATAGCTACTGATCGCTGAACCTG
This sequence comes from Leptopilina syphax, assembly GCA_032872505.1. Classification (NCBI taxonomy): domain Eukaryota; kingdom Metazoa; phylum Arthropoda; class Insecta; order Hymenoptera; family Figitidae; genus Leptopilina; species Leptopilina syphax. The sequence continues at coordinate 13,092,244 of CM065472.1, forward strand.
ACTATTGTCGGACGCGTCAAATTGTTTGAGCTCGTCGTAGCGCCGTTCCGACGAACTGTCTCCCAGTTTAAATTGCTGGATGAGCTTTGTCTAGCAGGTGATACCGAATTATTGGATCTTTGAATATTACCTAGATTATTGCCTTGATTTGTGAAATTCTGGGTTCTTTGATTGCTGTCGTTGGTAGAGTCATTGGGATTATATAATCTTCTATCCGAATAACCCCCTTCTTGTCTTCTATTTTGCTCTATGTTGTAACTACGATAATGTTCCCTATTTGGGGACCGGTTACTATCTTGTCTATATCTATTTTGCTGATCCCTCTGATTATAATAATTGTCTCTTCTAGAGCGGTTGTAGTCCATTGTATGTTCTACATCCCTATCTCTCGATTGATTTCTCCAATTCTCTCTATATATTCTAGGGTGTGATTCTATACTGTTAGACCGATACGGAGACGCTTCTCGATAGTTGGGACGAATTTTCCTTTCTGTTGCCTTTTTGGCACACTTACGGGCGTCCTCTAAATTGTCTGGATCTTGAAAAGCAACAGCTTGAGAAATGTCGTCAGGTAATGCATTAATGAATGACTTTAATGCTGTATCTTGAAAAATGGACATTGAGGTTGCTATAACTGCGGTAGCATAATCGCCAGACAAGGCTGCTTTAATACCTCTTACATATGATTGTACCCTATCAAAAAGTGCATTGACATCCTCATCTCTTTGCATTTTCAACTCAATAATTTTCAAAAAATAAGTCTCATAGGGGAATCCGGAAGCAAATCTGTCTTTTAAAAGATCTAACAACTCATCTAAATTCGGAAAAAGTTTTCCTTTTGTACAGTTCCTAGCACTTTCTCTTAATTTACTCAAAACATCGGTAATTAAATCCGGTTCGCAAATCGCAGGGACTTGGGAAGATGCATGTATCACATCTTGAATAAAATCAGCTACAGAGATGTTATAACCGTCAAATTCTGGTATTTGCCTAACTGCCCTTTGCAAAAGTTGTGTATTTTTAAACGATTGCGCTATTATAATGTTCGCATTTTCAGCATTTACTGCTTGAGGTGGTCCTGGATTTGCTATTGCCGGTGGAAATCCTATATCTGTACGAGTAGAATATAATTGTGCTATCATAGTATTGTTTAAATCTATGTCACGCCTATTAGGGGGACCCCCTCTTGGTGGTCCTTGTGGTGGCGCTCCTGGTGGTGCGTTACCTCTTGGTTGCCCTGGTGGCGCACCATTATCTCCTAAATTCATTTTTTTTTTATTTTTTTTATATATATAAAAAAAAATGTCCTTTAAAAAAATTTTTTTTTTAATCAAATTACCTGACAGTTAATCTAGTAAATGGTGTTCTATCCAACCTGAGCTAACTGCTTGTTTCCAACCTATAATAGCTAATTCTTTGTTTATTTCGGTAAGTTGTATTGGCTCAATTGCTTGAAAAAATATTTCTTGTTCTTCTACAATAATTATGATTCCCCCTACTACTCTAAATTCTTCTTCAAATAAAGTAACTGTTTCTCCCTCTAAAGGCCAATACTCGTCGTCTAATAATTCTGATGAAATAAAATTATGTTTTATTTCTGTTGTTATAATAAAACAAGCTGAACCCTCCAGTAAGTCTGGACTTTGTAGTACTATCTCGTAACTTGTTGGTATTATTACGAGAGAGGACCCATTTGCAACTAACTGAGGCATGAGTTTAGCTAACATAAAAAATTTTAAATAGTGATTTAACAAGTTTAGTATTTTTTATTTTACTTTATGAGTTTAAATCATAATTTTAACCTTAGTATATCGTTATTCCCAAATAAATACTAATTTTCTCAAGATTTAGATAGTTTTAGTTCCTCTTATTTGTAGGACTTTATTTGTGAAACTAATAAGAATAAAAAAAAATCGACTCTATTTCTTTTATTGTGGTAATTTTAAACTATCTATTTTTTCTATTAATTTTTCAAAAACACTATTCATATTACCCAAATCTTGATCCTGTGAGCTTTCCTTGAACAAAGCCCGTTTTACTAAATTGACCTTTTCTAGATCGTATTTGCTTCTAACCGGCGCTATTCTATTCCTATCTCCTTGTTTGTTACTATGTTTATATTCTATTTTATTCATTTGGAACTATGAGAATAACTGAAACCGTTATAACTAAATATTAATTTCCCTAATTTATATATATAACAAAAATACAATTAATCTAAAAAATTTTTGCCTTTAATAGGAATGATTGTGTTTTTTTTTAACCAAACTAACTCTAGATTGTCGATAGAAGGGTAGAATTGGTATTTGTCTGTTTTTTTTGTTTGTTTATTTCTTGTGCTCATAGGCGAATTTGATTGAAACGTTCAGTAATTTCTTCTATGTCCTTATCTATTACTCTTGTTTTATAATCCTGCTTTCTAACCATATATTCTATCAAAATTAAAGATTTTTGTATTTTTTCAAATTTTCTATTTAATTGCACATAAGTGTGAGAAATTTCGTGTAAGTCGGATACCGCTAAATTAATTCTATTGATAATGTTTTTTGGTTCGTCATGAATTTTCTTTATAGATTCGGGCGTCATAAGTTTTCTGTATAAAACTTATTTTAAATTTAATCTTTTAAACTCTGAAATTAAATTTTCTATTTGCTCCTGTTGGACTAAAAATTCGGATCTCAATTCGTCAATTGCTAATCTGTGTTTGTCATTAGAATTGCTTAATGCAAATAACCATTTAACTAAAAATTTTCCGCGCTTTTCTACTCTATCAATATTGCATTCTAATACCCTACACTGTAATGACAATCTCTGACTGAATTCTTCCACAGCTTCTAATCTTTCCTTCAATTCAGATATTTCATCTCCTGAAAATCCAGAAATTACTCTATTTAATTGAGGAAACATTAAACTGAAATTTAGAATATTTTATTTGATAGTGAAGAAAAAAAAAAAAATAATCGAGATATTAATGATAATTTTAATTCAAGTTTAATAATGAGTGAAATTTACTTTTATTTCTTTTTTTTTTAGTTATTACACTGATCTTGACCGACCTCGACTCTTGCAATAGTATACTCTTTGCGTGTTCAGCAAAATTTTGGTTGCCTTGAACTAGTCTTGTAATAGGAAGTTTATGTATATAAAAAAAAATATTTATTTTATTTATTGTTAATATTTTTTTTAAAATAATAAAGATAAAAATAAGATAAAAAAAAATAAACATAAAATAAAAATTTTAAATTATTTGTCAAATTTATTCTTTTGAATATTTACGAAAGAAATAATTTTCTCAAGAGAAAAAAAAAATACTTATTTCTATAATGTATCAAGTTTCACTTCATGAGTATATTGCACTCTGCTTATTTCATCACTTGCATAAAATAATAATATTTTTTTTTAAGAAAAATCTGTTTTCTTCTTAATAACAAGAAATTAAGTAATTTCTTATTTGTGATTTATAATTATGTACTTAATTTATACAAAAAAAATGAATTAAACAACATTTCTTTAAATTAAGTCAGAAATAAAAATTCTCTATATAATCACTGTGGAAGAAAACCTTCAACGATTTAGAACGATATTTCGTTCTATCTAACATAAAGGAAAATCCTGTTTTGGACTATTTCTCTTTCTAAAAATAATTCCTACTCGACCGTTGTAGATTTTTGCATTATAAAAAAAATTAAGATTATTTAGTCCTCTCACTTGTCCAAGTGTCTACACACTTCCGACAAGGTTGTTTTTTTATTCGAGGAATTGGGGCCGAATTATTGAGGAAACCAGTGCTCGCCGATCGCAAGGGTGGTCACCGTTCCCTAAACTCGACGTTAGCGAGTAAAAAAAAACTTCTAACTACCCGCACTTTACAACAAAATTCACAAATTTAGTTTTTCCTGAAATAATGTGAAATACATGTAAATACTCATAATAATCAAAAATTGTATATCATAAATGTGTTCAATATTTTGTTTTATATATGATATGTATATAAGTGCAAATATATTTTATATAAAGAAACAATTCTATTTGTTGTTTTTTTTTTATTATTTAAATTTTTCCTTTTTTTTTATATCTTCGTAAATAAAAGAAATTTATCCCACCGCTGCCACCAATTTTGTTACGTATGAATTAATTATTATTAATTAATTTAATAAATTGATAATTTTATTACAAAAATTCAATAATACAAATATCTAATTTAATCTTAATTTATTGAAATATTATTAAATCTAAATTAATTCACTGTTAAATAACGTTATGCTCTTCGTTAAACAAAAATAAAACAGGTTTATTAATTTAAATAAAGGTAGTGAATACTTTTCTTTAGTACACTATTATTCAGTGTCTCCGGATAGACGGTATTTACGAAGAAATAAATATGAAGGATAGAGAATTATACTCAGCAAAATAAAACACATATATGCAAATAATATATATATCATTAGGTTTATTCAATGTTCATAATTTGTTTATTAAATTAAACAAAATTTTGATACAAACAAAAAAACAATTCCCTAAATTAATTTCGTTTGTTTATAATTATTCTATAATGTAAAATGTTTCTTTCGCAAAATTGAAATCTTCTTAAATTAATTTTATTCTCAGACAATTAAATAATTTGCTTATCAATCAATAAATTTACATTTATCACCAAATTTCCCATTAATTAAAAATGTGTAATAATAGTGTATTTAGGTTTTTATGTAATATAAATAGTAATAACTCGACTCACCAAGTTTATATTTATTCTACTTTGATAATAAAAGAATGTTGAGTCAGGTGTCTTATGATCCACACCTGTTATAAGATAGTGACCCTTTTGTCTTGTAAATTCCTTCCTTTTTCTTTTAATTGTGTGTTGAATATATTCCTCAATGAACTATAACTTTTATACGTGATAAATCCTTGTTGATATTATTTCTTTACGTTTGACTTTTATATACTTCAACTCAAAACTTAAATTTCGGGGTCACCGAACTTAAATTCGAATTCAAGTTTAATAAACACAAAAAACATAGATATCTCAACAAATCATATAATGACTCTGAACATTGTTTTAAGATTCACTATTTAAATTTCACTTTTTTATAAAATATCAATAATAGAATTTATTATCAATTATTAAAATTTATATTGAAATTATTTTAAAAAATTGGACACTTTCCCTTCAAATTGCAATTTAATTAAAATAAGAAAATCTCCACTTTTGGAGTTTAATACGAAATTTAAACAAAATTAACTTGACTGCCTCATAAGAGACATCAATTAAGACTCATTCATTTTTCGTTCACAATTATTGATCACACCCTGAAATTGTATGTAATTTCAATAGTGGGGAGGGCTGTTGCACACAGCTCATTGAACCTTGCCATTGTTAAACAAGCTTTTAGCAAGCTTGCAAATTCCTGAGATGGCGTGGTATGAGTTCAATGATCTTTTTCCACTATTCCATATGCTGTTGCGTGTTGCTTCTTAATAATTGTAACACATATTCAAAAGCCTTTTTTTGAAATGATTGTTTTGAAATAAATTGATCTCAAATTGCAACATGAGTGTTGTCCAATACTTTCGAAACAATTCCAAAAATATGATGCTATTTATTGTTAATTTAAAAAAAAGAAATGAACAAAACAAATAGGTAGGTATCTATTTAGAAAATTACTTAAACAATTTGATGTTTCGTGGGTGAATCGACTTGTTACCTTTTTATATCCTATGCTTAATTTTTAATTACAAAATTCCCAATTTTTATGAAGCTATATAATATAAATAATTTTTAATTAATAAAAAAAAAATAAAAATCGTTACGATTTCATACGTAACAAGGTCAAAAGAGGACCTATTAAATCGACAAATTTCCTTATATCTTCTGGAGTTAGATTAAAATGTAGGTCAAAATTGACCTATTTATTAACTTACACATAAAAAAGGCATCATTAAGGTTTTTCAAGACCTTAATGAGGTCTAAACTTAAATTAGGTATAAATTTATTTCAAATTTGCCTTATTTATTAACCTGCACATCAAAAGAGGCCTCATTAAGGCCTTCCAAGGGATCAAAATTTATATAAAATTCAACCTTCTTTTAACGTAAATGGGGACGTTAAGGAGTTGTTATCATACGACACGATTTATGTCCACAGTGTCAATAATTAAATTAGATTTCTACGTACGTTCAATATTATTTAAAATCGACTTCATATTACAAATTAAAATAAATTCTCAGTCGGATAGATGCCTGGCGTTGGTGGTCGTTTAAGGACCAAGGGTATAAGTACCCTTGGTTCGCGCCCACTTGGCTTGGTATTTTTCCGGCACGTGAGACAATCTGAGCGGGAGGTTTGACGTCGAGGTATAATGATGTGCACCGTCGATTATTGTCCGGTACACACGATTAGAACTCGACTGTCGATAAACCGGTTGTACTCAGAGAGGTTTTCTACAGTTTTCCCTCTTCTCTGGCGAGAAAACCCATTGACGGGTGGTCCAGGCGTAATGCGAGTACTCCTAATAAAGTCGGCTGTAGACGCAAAATTAGGTTAATATATAGAAAATTTCTAAAGTAGAATGGTTATGCTTAATCCAAAAAAAGTATTTCTCGGGGACTCTTGTCGAAGTGCGTAAGGTCAATAGGGCAGGAGTATAAACAATAAAAAAAAAAATTAAAATAAATTCAAATAAATTTTAATTTAAATTTACAAAAATTTACAAAAATAATATTAATTTTTGTAATATTATTAATTAAATTAATTCTTCTGCTTTATTGTTTATTACAATTATTTATTTCAGCAAATTTTTTTTATATTACGAGAAATAACTAATTTTTTAACTCAAAATCTAAATAAAAAGAAATTAATCATGTGTTATATTTCGGACTTGATTTCAAATACTACAATCTGAATCTATAAAATTTATAAATCAATTAATTGTGCAAAATAATTATTTTTTAACTTAAAAAAAGTGTTTCGGAAAAATTTTTAAAAAATAAAAATGTGTGATCAATTAAAAAACATTTCTATTTAAAATTTCTGAAAATTAATTTTTCTTCTTCCAATAAAAAATTGATAAGAAAAATTTTTTAAAAATAAAAATGTCTCATCATCTAAAAATCATTTCTCATCAAAATTTCTATAAGTAAATTCTTTCTTTTGTTAGTATCGATTATAAAACATTAATATAATTTTGTATCATTTTTTGAATCTTTATTTAGAATTTTTTATGCATTTTATATAATCTTTATATAAGACATGACTAATTAATTTTTATTTAGATTTTGAGTTAGGAAATAAGTTACTGACTGCCCCGTAGTGTATCTTGGAAACAAATTCAATGAAACAAATAATGTCAACAAACACTTATTCCGAAATAAAATTTTAATACCTGAAGTATTTAAGAAATTAATGTTACGAAGGAAAATATAATTCGGCAGCATTGTATAAAATAATTCTTCCGACTTTAGGGCTCGCTACAATGTAGAGAGCCTTGATGCCGGACGCCCGACACCCCGATAAGAATTTCCGCGTCAGCCCTGATGCTTTTAGCTGAATTTTATCAATATCCTGAACACTTTGATACTGGAATTATGGTATAATATAATTGTAGTATGTATATGTATGTGTATGTGCGGCATATGTATGTATATTGCTGCTGCTGTACGATATAATTAAAGCTTGCGGCAATATTACGAAGAAAAATGGGCGATAAGTAATATTGTCGCGTGCATTAAACAAATGCGGGCGTTGCGGCAACGTTATGAAGTTAACTAACGAAAATTAACACTGCAGCAACAAAGTACCAAATAGTTTAATATTCATAATGGAAAATATATAAAAATGGCGCAATATTGCAGCCTAATTGTTGGAAAAGAAAATTTAAAAATCATATGAAAAGTAAGAGCGATGATCATAGTGTTTGTGCATGTGCCTGGATGGCTACGGCAACACATACACAAGCGCGGACTTTCTGGTTACGAGAACCAACACATTCACGGACCTGTCGGTTGTTGGTGAACTGTGCCGCCGACCACGCGCTACAGACACCAACACATGCGTGTCTCATTATAGCCTCTACTTGTTGTTTGATCCTCTCGAGAACCTTCCATTTTCCCCGCGGGCCCATAAGCTGCGAATCACATCATCACAACAAAAGCACGTGTGTTTCAACAGCTGACTCAGTGACATAAGATGCTTAATGCATCTTGCTTTTAGTATATATACATTGCAAGATTAAAGGAAAAATTATTGGTCTTATAGCTAAACATTTTAATTCAGGTATGCTGTTTTTAAAATGACGGAGAACTATAAGTTGCAATTATATATGTATTATATTTTAATGCATTGTACCTGCAACTTATACATGTAGGGCTTATTTAATTAAAATGAAAAATAATTATTATATTGGAACGTCATAACTAGGAATTATAATTATATTATTGAAATTAATATAATAAAATAAACAATAATATAGTTATAAAATATTTCTTAGTTAAGAAAAAAATAACAATTTACGAAAATGATCAAATTTCAGACCATTTTCGTTCTCACGAAACTGTCGTGAGAATCCAAATTGTCAGCAAAACGCAACGTCCAATGGGCCGCGCATTCTTCCCTACTCCTAAAGTCAGAAAATTCTTAGTTAACAAAATTGTCCCACCTTGGAGGCAAAGCAAGAACTAGAGGCTAGTCGAAAATTTCCAATCCATGCTGTACAATTTTTCTCTTCAAGCGATTAACACCTGTCCTGGCTACGACCTGGCAGATCTGTTGATCGCAAGAAAGTAGGAAATGCCGAGACTAAGCCCGTCTGCGCGTCGGACCCCCGTATAGAACTCAGCGTAAAAACTACTATAATACGAAAGGCGGACGAAAAAATAAAATAGAATCTTCTAACCGACGGCGTCCAGTGCGAGCTGTGTTGAGGTTTCAGTTAATTAAATATTAAAAAATTTGAAAATCTTGTTTTTTTTTAACCGGCCAGTCTGTATGTGTAGTACCTTCGCCGTCTCAATTCAGTGGTCCCACAAAACTAAAGAAGACTCTCTTCTTTACAAAATTCGCGAGTTCGTGAATAAGAAAATTAGTCACATAGTGTTACATCCCGAGATATAACTTTTCCAAAATTATTTTTATGTAATTAAATTACAAATGATTATAATCTAATTATTATATAACAAAGTATGTATGTACGTGTATATATATGGAAATTTTATTAATATAAATGTAATAAAATTCTAAAAATCATAAGTACTGCGAATATGCATATGTGTATGTATATACAATATATGTGTATATATGTATATGCACAATAATTGTAGAAACCCTGCATGATATAATAGTAAGTCGCGCAAGCGGGTTACCATCTGTAATTATTGAAGTTATAATCGACCGTGATCTAGACTTTATGATAAGTGGGCGGCGGTCGGTTACTTATCTGCACTCGCGGTGACTAATCGGTTGTCGCCTGCTTATCATAAACGATGATAAGTAGTGCGAGCATAAGAAAGTTCTTAATTCAGACACTAGAGTCTTAGATTTAAAATTATAAGAAAGAATGTATGAAAAGATGACTAATTATATAAAAGTTATAGTAAATTATTGCAAAAGCGAGTGTCATATTACCTAAGATCGAACAATTGACATATAAGAAAAGTGAACCGACTGGTACGTGCTTTATACATTTTAGCAAGGGTACGTGCTTTATACATTTTAGCACGAGTACGTGCCTTTTGACCGTCTCATCCCCAGTCAAGTTGACTATTAGCTAGTATATAAACCCCTGTTTTCTACAGTCAAATGTCAAATACTCCGGTGAGTTTCTGCCCGAACGGTATCGTTGAGTCGGCCCTTCGATTGTTTAATTGTATTGTTAGAATCAGTGATAAAACTTAAGAAGACTTGTTTTCTTGTAAGGAATAAATTGCACAAGGGTTCAACAATTTAAATTAATACTTTCGTCGTATAACAGTTCATTTTAATATTCTCTTTCTAGTTTATTAAAATTAGTGCAAGTTCTTTCGAATCGCTAAGAAAACAAGTTTTCTTTTGGTATTAAGGTCCAGTGTCAAAAAGAACACTTAGAGTTGTTAAATTGACTGTTAAAATAGTTGTTTTTAGTGTTAAAAGTGTCTAGAAACAAACTGAAAATCTTATAAAATATTGCCACCTGCAGCGTTACAACGTATTACCGGTTGCCGCTCATTCTGTAATTTCATCATCGACAAACTTCAAAATTGTAAGTAAATGTAACGTTTAATTTGAATATTGTTAATAAACAGATATTATAAAAAGGAATATGCATATAATTAATTAACGGAAACCCGTAGTTTCTTTAAAGTCTAACGAATCCACACTTAAAAATAAATGTCAAGTCTTACCAACTTGACAATTCAGCAACTTGTCTCCATTTTACTAATAAATTAGTAAACTAATCTGAACCTTAGCTCGGGTCGTGACAGCTGATTTGGTGGCAGCGGTGGGATTTGCTACTTTTGTTAATAAATATTAAATATTCAAAAAATATACAAAATTTCATTAAATTCACCTTTTTAAAAATTAATTTTAGCATCATTCAACTAATAAATTATTCCTTTCTTTAATCGGCAATTGCGGATAGAATTGTACTCGGTTATTGTGCAAGTAATTGGAAATTAACACTTAGAATTGTTGTTTCTGCTCGCGGTTAGGAGTTATACGAAGCCTTTTCTTTCCATTCACGTGGTGCAAGTTAAAATTCAATTACACTTAGGATAAAATATTAGCTGAACAAAAATTCATACATTTACACAAATTACATTACCTTACTACACACTAATCGTTTTAAAAGGTTGATTTTACGCCTTTTTGGCGAATTTTGACCTTGCAGTTTTGCTTTTGTAAAATTGTTAATAAAACGATTTCATTACATGTTAACAATTAATCTTCGAGAGTAACATTTTACGCCTTTTCGGCGAACTTGTTAACTTAAAGATAACAATAAAAACATTAACTAAGCTGAAACATAATTGAGGTTATTTTACGCCTTTTTTTGGCGAATTTCGACCTTGATACGCTGAAATTCTACGCCGTTCGGCGGGAATCTCTTTTGTTTCACTTTAATAGTTGATTTTCTTTTTAATTAAACATAAAAACAACAGGTTAAACTAAATTAAAGACAAAATGTCGTTTCTTTCAGTTTAACTTATCATGCAAAACGAGTACCAAATCTTCAAAAAGCCTAGAAATAGAGGAGGAAAGAAAGTTCAAAAGAGACATCAAGAAAAGTCCTTAGAAACAGTTGAAAAATTATTAGAGGTTAAAAACTTACAAACTCAACAAGAATTCTCCGACTTCTTCGAAAAGTTATTACAAAATACCGAAACATTAATTAATAACAAAAATTAAATTATAAAAACAATAATTTTAAATTATACATAAGTATAAAAATAAAATGAAGTAATTGTAACTTTTTTTGTCAAAATTTATTACTTATGCTATCTTTTTATCCAAAAACTAACGTAGTAACAATTTATTCAGACTATTTACAAAACAAATCAGCAGATTTTATTTTAGATCACACAGTAGACTATAATTTAATAGAAAAAACTATACTAGTTCCTTTTATTAAATCAAGGAATTACAACTCCAAAAGTATCATTATTCCTATTGTATGCAAAGAAATTAAATTTCATATCGTAAATACGGGACTAAAATTGCCAATTTCGGGAATTGTGTTTAATAAATTCACGGAAAAATTGTCATTTTACCTTGAGGAAATCGATTTAGCCTTAACAATAAATGAGCAAAAAGACAACAGTAACGAGTCCTTTTTTTGAGTGAATTATAAAATAAAAATCATTCAGTAATGAGTTTTGTTTATGTAAGTGTTTCTATTGCAACATTGATAGTTTTATTCGTTTTCTTGTGGTTTTCATAAGACAGTGTTTAAATTAAAGTTTGAATTAAGCGCGAGTTCCCCTTGGACAAGAAATTGCATTTACTTAAACTACTGTATCTCGCCTTTAGGTAACGATCTCACAGTAGTACAAACTAGCTGAAGTCGGACTGGCGGCCCACAGCTAACGTATATATATAGATATAGAAACACGTTCAAAATTAAATTCAAGTAAATAATAGAAATCATTAATTTCTATGTGTTTCGTTCATTTTCATCTTAATGTATATTTCCTTTTGTTTTTATTTGGTGGATAACACGTGCAAATATTAACTAAAAGGATCTTAATAATCATAATAATTCAAGCATACTTATGCAGAATTACCTTAATTCCTCTTTTAATTATCCTATTGGACATTTTATATCTTACCATTGCATATCGCAAAATAAAAGATTTCTTATTGATCCTACTATATCTATTAATTTAATAAACACTCCGAATTAGAACCTTTTGTTAATATTAACAAAAATAAAACTCACTCACTTTTTAAAGGAGAAATTCAAACTATTGGTGAAGTAAAATTACCGGTTCACATAACAAACGAATATTACACTAAAGGCGAATCAAGCGAAAAAGTATCATTAAGGTTTGGTGTGGTTGATTATCAAACCAATTCTAACATTATCGCAATTTTAGGAGCTGACAGTCTTGACCAATTTTGTCAATTTAATTATTTTGTCAACAAAACAGTTGTTCAAAACGGAAATTGGGATAAAGATATAATAATAAATAGATTTAAAAGTGGTCTCGAAGCAATAGCTAAAAACCCAACAGCATTAAGTATATTTAATAAAATAGCTTAATACATCAAATAATAAAATTATTGGAAAAATAATTTCAGGCAAATAGTAATCAGAATAATTAAGATAAACTCATGCATAAATATACCGAAGTGCCTTATAATTATCCAATCGCTAGATTCCTATCTCATCACACTATATCTCAAAATAATAATTAAGATAAACTCATGCATAAATATACCGAAGTGCCTTATAATTATCCAATCGCTAGATTCCTATCTCATCACACTATATCTCAAAATAAACAATTTGTAATTGATCCTACTGTTTCAATTAATTTAATAAAAAAATCCGAATTGCAGCCTTTCGTTCCTATTAACAAAAACATTACACATAAAGTTTTTAACGGAGAAATTCAAACTCTCGGTATAGTAAACATCCCATTTAACGTAAGATTAAATTCAAGTGTAAGCAGTGAAGACAACGATCCTCTATTTTATGAATTCGGAGTAACAGATATTCAAAGCAATTCGGAAGTTATAGCAGTATTAGGAGCAAAATTTCTTGATCAAATTCTGCAAATTGATCACTTCGCCAGACAAACTATTAATCAGGACGGAAATTGGAATAATAGAGTAGTAATAGATAGACTTCTTAACGGTTTTGAAGCATTTGTACAAAGTCCAGTTGTACAAAATTTGATTAATAAACATAATTAAACTGACAATCAATATTCAGATTCAAATATAGCGCGAAAACGCATATCATTGACTCTAACCACTTATTGACTTCGCGCGAGGCGTACTCGCAGTAGTTCGAGCCACGTCAAGTCAGACGCCCATACCGCGGAAACAACTACACTTATTAGGCTTAATCCTTTAAGCGCCATCCACATCTAACCCCTCTTGAGTTCATATTTCTATTTTATAGAAAGATACAATAATTTATACCCAATCATTTTATTAAAATCAAGATTCTTTAGAGAATTCGAAGCGAAATTCATTATCGACTCATCATTACCAATAAATTTAATTAAAAACAAGGAATTAAATTCTTACTTAGGTATTGATTATACTAAAACTCTTTCACTAAGGGAAGGTACAATAAAAACCTTGGGGAAAACTAAAGTTTGCGTTAATCATACAGTTCTAGAATTTCATTCTATTAATTACACAGGGTTCACAGACATAACCGGCATTTTGGGAATACCTTTTAATTTCGACATTATTAACGAATTTTATTAAATAAATTCATTTAACGTTTATGAAAATTGGTAATCAATTAAGCAAAATGCCTGACGATGACGAATCTGTTAATAATGACCCCATGGTTACTACCATGGCGGAATGTTTTGCACTACAACAAGGAACTATGCATATTCCTCTTTATGATGGTAAAAACATGCCTTTAAGAGATTTTCTCGAAGATGTAAAAAATGGAGAATCTTCTATCCCTATTAATTGTGATAAACAATATGTTAATTTGGTATTGTCTAAAATAAGAGGTGCTGCACGTGATAGCACTTATGGTAAAACATTTGAAACCCTTGAAGACCTAGTTAAACATTTGAAACAAAGATATGCCCCTAAAAAATCTTATGTATGGTATCTTCATGAGATATCCACGATTCGTATGACTCAAGGTGAGAGTATAAGCGAATTTTACGATAGATTAACACTTTTAGTAGCAAGAGCAAAGACTGCATTGTTAAGTTCATATGGAGAACAGAAAATGAAAAATATGTTAGAACCTTTAGACGATTGTGCTTTAGAAGCTTTCATTAACGGTGTTCCTGATGCAATTTCTAGCTTAATAGAAGCCCGTAAAAGCGACAAATTAAGTGATGCGGTAGACATCGCATTACAATACGAAATTAGACACCAACATCAAACAGATAACTACAATCACGCTTATCATGTCTCAAGATATCAGCAGCCGAGCGAAAATAAAAATTATAATTTTGAGGTGAGAAATAGGAGTCCCAGCCCTAGAGTACGTTTAAACTCTGAAGATGAACCTATGAAACCACGTTCTCATTCTCCTACTCCTATAGGCATTTTAAAACAACCTGTTTTGCCTCAACCTCAACAACCAATTGCTGGATTTTATCCACCTTATCCTTACTATCCTACTCAAATTAATCAACCACCTTTCATGCCTTATAATCCTTACCATTTTTATCAACAACCACAAAGATCGGATGGACATGGCAATAACTCATATGGAGGCTCTAAAACGCCCCCACGCGCTCAATCACCAGCCCCATCTAATGAAAAACATTTAAACTTCTATCCAGCTCGACGGACAGACGCGACGACGAGTCAGGAAAAAGAAGAGCGTCAAGCAACTGTGAGGATACTACAAAAACAAGAACAATCCTGCAAGCACAATGCAGCAAAGAATCCCCAGTAATAATTTTAAAATCCCCAGATTTCTTAAATTCAAAGGCATCACTATTAGTAGACACTGGTGCCGACGTAAGTTTAATAAAGTTGGATATTTTACAACCAGAATTGAACGTAACAATAAACGAAGCCATTCAACTTAAAGGAATAACCCCTGTGAAAATACCCACACTTGGAACAGTTTAAGTAAATGTTTAATAAAAAACCTATTACCTTTCAAGTAGTGTCTTCCGATTTTCCCTTACATTCTGATGGCATATTAGGACGAGAATATCTTCGACAAGAAAAGGCCGAAATTTCCTTTTGGCACAATTCTATTGTTACACACACAAATCCAGTAAACCCCATATTTTTTCAAGACGCCGAATCAATCATGTGTAGAGAAAATTTAGTGGAAAATAAAGAAAACAAAAGAAGAGGACTAACGATCAAAGCCAGAGGCCGACAAGTAATACCAATAGAAGTATCAAATAAAGAGGTAAAAGAAGGTTATTTACCATTAATAAAAACAGAAGAAGGTCTAATAATAGGAGAAGGCATAGTAAGCAACAATAATGGATTGTGCCACATTTTTGCAATAAATACTACAGTAGAGGACGTGGAAATAGATGTTCCACCCCAAGAACTCATACCTTTCGAATATTATCCATTACCAGGCGAAGAAATAGATGAAGACTCATCAGATGAAGAATATGAAGAACCAATAGATCGCATTGCTGCTATTATTAGTAATCTAAGATTAGATCATTTAAACGCTGAAGAACAAGAACATGTCAAAGACATAGTAAGAGAATTTCCTGAAAGTTTTCACTTAACAGGAGAACCTTTAAAACCAACCAATAAAGTACAGCACAAAATTATAACCGTAGACGAAATTCCAATTCATACCAGACCTTATAGATTCTCTCCTGCACAAAAAGAAGAAATAGACAAGGTCATCGATCGAATGAATTCAGAAGGAGCAATAAAACCTTCTGCTTCACCTTACAATTCACCATTACTTATCATACCCAAGAAAATCGATGCTACGGGAAAGAAAAAATGGAGAATAGTCATAGATTTCAGAGCCCTTAATGATAAAACAGTAGGTGACTTTTACCCCTTGCCTCATATTACAAGTGTAATCGATTCCTTGGGCCAAGCTCAGTATTTTTCAGTCTTTGACTTAGCAAGTGGATTTTATCAAATAGAACTAGATCCTGAAGATAGACAGAAAACAGCATTTTCAACAGTACATGGACATTACGAATACGTACGAATGCCGATGGGATTAAAAAATTCCCCAGCAACATTTCAAAGATTAATGGACCAAGTATTATTAGGTTTACAGGGTGTAGAATTATTTGTTTACCTAGACGATATAGTAATTTATGCTGCAAATTTGGAAGAACATGGAACAAAAGTAAAACGATTACTACAAAGGTTAAAAAATGCAAATTTAACATTACAACCTGAAAAATGCGAATTCCTATGTAGAGAAGTAGCATATTTGGGACACATAATTAGTAGCGATGGTGTAAAACCCAATCCTAAAAAGATAGAAGCAGTTGATCAATTTCCAACACCAAAGACACCCAGAAATGTAAAACAATTTCTAGGTCTCGCAGGTTATTATCGAAGATTCATAAAAGACTTCTCTGCAAAAGGAAAACCACTTTCAAATCTATTGAAAAAGAACGTAAAATTTGAATGGGGACAGAAGAAGATAAAAGTTTTAAGGAACTTAGATTAATGTTATGTAAGAGCCCTATACTTCAATATCCTGATTACAACAAAATGTTCACAATAACAACAGATGCATCAGATTTCGCAATAGGTGCCGTTTTTAGTCAAGATAAGGATGGAATTGATCTACCTATAGCATACCTTTCACGAGTACTAAATGCACCTGAACAAAATTATTCTACCACCGAAAAAGAATGTTTAGTTGTTCTTTATGCAGTTAATCATTTTAGACCATATATTTACGGCAAAAAATTTACATTGGTTAGTGATCATGAACCACTAAAATGGATTAATTTAATTAAAGATCCGGGACAACGATTAGTTCGATGGAGATTGAAATTACGCGATTACGAGTACGAATTTAAGTACAAACCAGGAAAATTAAATCATAATGCAGACGCCCTATCAAGAAATCCCATTGAAACTACAGTAGAAGAATCAAATGCAAGAAAACAGGCACGAATCCTTGTAAACACAAGACAATCTACAAATCCTAAACCTGCAGCTCCATCCACAAGTTCCGGAGTTGCTAATACTTCAACACAAAAAGAAAGAACTCTCAAACAACCACCAAAAATTAAAAGCATTATGAAACCTACAAAGAAAAAGCCACAAATACAAAATTATTAGAGAAAAGCACGATTGGACAACGCGTCGCTCAACGAAATAAACTACAACCCCGCCCTTTAAAAACAAAATTCACGAAAGATGCATCCTCAAGTTCTGATTCCGATGAAAGAGAACAACCACCTATACGTAAAAAGAGCACAAGTGCTCTACCTACTTTGGTCATACCCACACCGCTTTATGATCCATATGCACCAAAAAGCGCACCCCCCACTGCACCTTTCGAACAATGTGAATTTATTACAGAACCAACAACGAATAAAGAAGTAGTGAAAATAGTTAGCCCGCCTTTAAGTGGAAGCGAAGATAGTTCAGAAGAAGAAGAACAACAAATTCCAAAAACAAGGAAAGAAATAGCAAAAGAATTAGAAAAATCAATAGCCCAATTTGATGAATCGATGGCTCAACATGAAGACTGGTTAACGGAAAAAGAATTGACACCTAGAGATTGGCTTAATGTCTCTGTTAGAAATGATGACCCTGAAATTCATGAAGCAGCAAACGAATACATACCTGGAGGTCATTCAGATTTTGCAGAAAAGTTAAACGAAATTCTAAAAGATGCACATAAAGACATACAAGAATTAACCGATATGATCCAAAGTATTGAAAATGATAATATAAGTAAAAAGAAACAAATTACGGAGGATGATAATAAAGAAAAAATTGTAACTTTTGCAGATCAAACTAGAAGATCAATAACACCCTTAAGCTTTAATCAACCTCTTGCAATATCGACACCCTTCAAACATCCCATAATACAAGAAAAAACATCTGAATTTGAAGAAACAGATGAAGAAAATCAATTGTCAAATAATGAACCACTAAAAGACCAAACAACAATTAGATCAAAATTAGAAACATCTATTGATAGCATTCCACCAGAAATTCCAAAAATAAAATACGAAATAAAAAAATCTTTAACATCGAACGTAAACAGTTGTAGAGAAAATCTAACCTACTATCGAAATAATTACGCTCATTTTCTGTCTGCTGATTGCGAATTTATAACTCCTGTAGGAAGATTACTCATTGACATCGGAGCAATTGATCCTCAAGAAATAAAATTAAAAAATCCTCAAAAAGGACAAATACTAATTACTCCTCGAGGACAGTACAATATTTACACCTTAATAGTAAAACACAATCATTTTGATCCATTAATAAAGAACGATGTCCTTGATATATTACAAAAACTAAAAACTATTCTTCAAAACGAAAATTTAAAGGAAATCAGAATTTCCAGAAGAAATGACCTAACTGACGAATTAATGAAAGGAGAATTTTTACAAATAATAGATACAATTTTCCAAAATAGCGCCATAAAAGTCACTATATGTTATGGTCAAGTTACAATTCCAAAAGAAGAAATTCGAGAGGAAATAATCAAAGAATACCATAACAGCAAAATAGGAGGACATAAAGGAGTTACAAAAACCTATCGAAGAATACGTGAAAAGTTCTTCTGGACTGGTCTCAAAGACCAAGTAACTGAATTCATAAGAAAATGTCCAACTTGTCAAGAACAAAAACTTGTTTGAGTAAAAACAAGAGAACCAATGCTAATTACGGACACTCCACTAGACGCCTTTGATAAAGTATCCTTGGACACAGTAGAAAACTTCCTACGACTCCTGATGGTAATTGCCACATACTTACCATGCAAGACCATTTATCAAAATATTGTATTGCAGTAGCAATCCCTGATGTTTCAACCACAACAATAGCACATGCTGTAGCTGCAGAATTATATTCCAAATATGGAGCCCCTAAAACAATTTTAACTGATAAAGGAGGAGGATTTATAAGTAAACTCATGAGAAAACTATCTAAAATCTTTGGAGTTCAACAAGTTACAACTTCAGGATACAGACCTCAAACAAACGGCAGCTTAGAAAGAAGCCATATAGTCCTTGTAGATTTTCTAAAACAATATTCTGAAAACTACGACGATTGGGACAAATTATTACCATTTTGTATGTTTGCTTATAACACATCGGTTCATGAAGCAACGAATTTCACTCCTTTCGAATTAATTTTCGGAAAAACAGCCCGAACCCCTAGTTCATTTCCTTTAGAAGAAAAACTCGAAACTTACGGTTCATACTTAGTAGAATTAATATCTAGGCTGACAGAAATAAAAACATTGGCCGCGAAAAACCTTATACAATCAAAAATTAAGTCTAAACAAAACTACGACAAAAAGGTAAAACCCTTTTTTGGAAAAGTAGGGGATAAGGCTTACGTCCTAAGAGAAGTTAAAAAGAGCAAATTTGAGCCATATTATCACGGGCCATACGAAATCGTCGATGTCTTAGACAAACATACCGCAATTTTAATAACAAACGAGGGTCAAAGGTTTCAAAAACACATTGACAAACTAAAATTAGCTTATGAATAAAAATAATAACACTATTTTATGTATTATAGATGGCTGAGTTAGTACTTCATACACCTCCTCTCCAAGGAGAATTCATCACTCTCAATTTGTTTCCAAAAGGAGACATAAACGCTATAGAATTTCCCAAAGGAATATTAGAAGAACTTACAGCAGAATATAATTTAACAAAACCTATGTATAGAGTAGAAAAAGTAACAGGACCTCCAAATAACAGACGTTATGACGTAGTTTGCACATTAAAAGACTTAGATAACGATAATACATTCGTAGTTAGAACTCAAGAAGAAAGAAAAATTAAAGATGGCGAACACGCCACAGCTAGAAAAATACTAAAACTATTAAATGACGTCTATTATTTTAGTGAGGAAGAAGAAGAAAATAATCATAAAGGAATGATTTATGTAATGACTAAAGACGAGCAAACAAAACTTAAAATTAAATTATTTAAGTGGAGTAATTGTTGCGAGATTTGTTACATGAGGGGACATACTAAAATTGGTTGTTTTCGCCCTTTAAGAAACAAAAGATTAATTCCTCAATCAAAAAGAAAAACCGCTGAATTGAATTTCTGGGAAATCCCAGGAATACCAATTGAATCACCAATTGAAACTCAAACCAATATCGAAAACTGGGATATGCCAGAATCCGCGGAAACTAAACAAGAAAAAGATGATTCTTGGGATTCTCCAGAAGCCTTTTTCGACTAAAATCATAACAAAGAAAGACAAATAGTTTAACATTATATAACAAATAATTAAAAACAATTACACATATATACATACATAAATAAAACTAAATAGATAATAATATGAAAAATAATTAAAAATTAAGCTAATATACAAATTAAATAATAATACTATATTCACATTATTATAAACAAATAAGAACTATAACTATAATAACTATTAAAAATATATTATTCACATTATATATGTATATATTAAATGAGGCTAAAAATGTAGTCACAAAACAAATAAATGAAATAAAAATCACTAAAAGAAAGACGAAAGAAAACGAAGGAAGAGGATTTGGAGGTTGCCTTCTTCTTTTCTCTTTATTTTAAAATTTTTATTATGAAATTACCATAATAAATAAATTATAATCTAAAAATTAACAATAAGACTCAATATATAATTGAAAAATGCTAAAATTCAAAAAATAATCAAATAATACATCGATCGATATATCGTTCGAGATATCATTCGAGAATTTCAACTGTATATACATATATATTATTGCTAAGTATCTTTAAAATACACTATATTGTAAAAGTAAACAATAGAATAAGATAATTTAAATAACTCTTAAAGAAAAAACTATGCTACATTGATTAAATGAATAAATAAATAAAAATAGAATTATTAAAAGAAAGACGAGAGAAAACGAAGGAAGGGGATTTGGTGGTCGCCTTCTTCTTTCCTCTTTATTTTAAAAATTTCTTCTAAAATAAAATTAACAAAATACTAATAATTAACAAAATAATAATAATAAAATCAGAAATAAATTGTATAAAAATAAAATTCATTAAAAATTACTAAAACAGTAAAGGTAAAAGCAACCTTTGTACATCATATCGCACATCGATATATCGATCGATATCTATTTCAATATACTTATTATTAAAACTAACAAAAACATAAGTTAATACAAAAAATTATAGAAAAAGATAATTAAATTGTTATACTAAGACTTAAATTATCATTAAATAACACAATTAATTAATCGTAATACACCAATTTTACAATTAACAATTCAGAATATCGATCAATATATCGCTCGATATTCTGGACCGATATTACATACATATAATACAATATAATTAATTTTGAAAATTTTAGACAATTAAATAATTAACCTAACAAATAAACTTCATTAAATGTGAAAAGAAAATGATTAATAAACAAAATTAATAATAAAACTTCATCAAAACAATCGCAAACTATAATAATTCAAAAACCCTAGAAAAACGAAATTCCAAATTCCCTATATAATACAAATTCGAAAAATAAAATATTAACAATAAAATTTAACTCCACAGATGAATATACCAACTCTGGGTTCCATCTCTGAAGCTATGGACTACATTTCAGTAGCATTTAAACTACTACTACTATTATTAGCAATAATAGTAATAAAAAATCTATACATATGCTACAAGGTTATATCCATGAGAAGACGACGTACGAACCAACCTGCAAGCCTATAAATGACCATTGGGGACAATAGAAGTTTTAAGGAGGGAGGACTAACTATAAAAATTTTCAAAATTCATACAAATTTCAAGTTACTCTCTACAAATGCCCGCTGTTGAACAACCATCTGACGTCACACGTATATTGACCGCTACCATTGATCCTCTCTTGCGCGAGATCATACGACATGTATTCTCTGTCTCTCTCTGCCCGCGTCGTTACGGTACACCCTATACGCGCACCGACCTTGCAAGCCATTCGAACGTCTCCTCACTCGTGTATAAACGACAAGCCAAACTCAAAACATTTGCAGCGCCACTTCCAAAATCTATGAAGCAAACTAAATGTTGACTCAATTACCGGCACTATATAATCTACTAAAAGACGAAATATAATTCCAATCTAAAATCAAATATGTATAATAATCGATTATTCTCACCGATTAATCGTTTCTTTTAAACATATAATGTAAATTAGTTAAATAATTATGCGTATAATACCAAAATTTAATAATAATAATAATAAGAAAATATATATAATAATAATAATGGAATTTGGATAATTGAAGGTTAAAATAAAATAACAAATCGAATAACGCACAGATAAAATTTATTATAAAACGTTAGAATTCATTTTATCACAAAGACACATAAAAGCATTCATAATTACGACAACCTTTAATTACAACAAAGAAAAGATTATTATTATTATCGTAAAAAAAGAGGGAAAGAAACAAGTAAAATATGACATTAATCATATATAAAATAAAATTTTAAAACAGTAAACGGTCTTTGTATCATGCAAAAATAAGCATTGAATTTTTAATCCAAATCAAGTTCTTCTTTTATAATGGAATCTTTAAAACAAACACAATTAAGAGAAGCATTATCCTGATTATCATCAACAGAAGGAGTAGAATTTTCCAAGAAATCCTCAACAATTTCCATCAATCTTTCGGCTTCTTCAATCACATTGGTCATCAAATTTCTAAATTGATCTTGCCTTATTTGTCGCAATTGCGGAGCAGGTATAAAGAAAGAATTTTTTTGGGACGTCCTTTTTGTCCCTTCTTTTGACTTTGCTCGTGAACATGATGCAATAATCGTATCCCATGCATAATGGAAATAGTAAAATTCAAAATTTTGTCCAGAAACTCCTTCAGATCTAAATTATTCTCGTCAGGACGGCCATCATCTGAAACAAAACAAAAAAATATATATAATTACAAAATAGAAGATAATGATCGAAATAAATAAACAATCAACTATTACTATTATTCTCGTGCAACAAAAAATCCTTCATTCAAAAAAACGTGACTATTAGTTAATATGTTATTTCTTAACAAAAGAGAAGACACTTCCAGCAAAACCCCAGCACGTCTGCATTCTAAAGGTTGAACTATTTGGAAATCTGATTCTGTGACTGATAATTTTAAACGCTCCCTGCATATTATAAGCATAGTGGTTACAGCATTTACCACTTTGACCTTCCAAAAAGCTATGTAAAACACTCCTAGTCGTTCTTCAATACGCGACAATCTACGAGACAATCCGATTAATTTTGTAATCGAAGGTTCATTAGAAGTTTGAAACTCGTTTACAATATTATTATCTAATTGAGACAAATCAAAATCCCGCATCAAGTTTTCGAAATCCAAACTTTCATTAACAGGATTATCATTCACTTCAAAAGAAACACTTGAAAATTCTTGAGACATTTAAAATAACAAAGAAAGAAGGTGTAAGCACGAAAAATTTTATTAAAATGATACTCACTAGAAGAGGAAGGGATTTCTGAGGCACTAAACTCCCTTTCCAATGCATTTTCATACAAAATAGTAGATGCTGATGAAGAACAACTTTGTTCCATGACGACTGCTAACAACAAACTGGTCACTAAAAGACGACTCTTGGAAGGAACACATGACTGCAAAAATGATGATCTACGACAAATTCACAAGATGACCATATATGGAGAATAAATCCAAAGTTCATAAAGGATCAAAAAGTACTTACCACAGGAAAACGGATAAAAGTTACACATCACGTTCTAGACTAAAAATCACGCACACACAATTCTTAGATATCTAAATATTATATTTCACAAGTAATTACAATTTTTGTATTGCAAAGATTGTTTACTGTAAAACAAAAATTTTATTTTAAACGAAACAAAAATGTTTATCGGGACGATAAATAATTTAAGGAGGGAGGACTGTTACATCCCGAGATATAACTTTTCCAAAATTATTTTTATGTAATTAAATTACAAATGATTATAATCTAATTATTATATAACAAAGTATGTATGTACGTGTATACATATGGAAATTTTATTAATATAAATGTAATAAAATTCTAAAAATCATAAGTACTGCGAATATGCATATGTGTATGTATATACAATATATGTGTATATATGTATATGCACAACAATTGTAGAAACCCTGCATGATAAAATAGTAAGTCGCGCAAGCGGGTTACCATCTGTAATTATTGAAGTTATAATCGACCGTGATCTAGACTTTATGATAAGTGGGCGGCGGTCGGTTACTTATCTGCACTCGCGGTGACTAATCGGTTGTCGCCTGCTTATCATAAACGATGATAAGTAGTGCGAGCATAAGAAAGTTCTTAATTCAGACACTAGAGTCTTAGATTTAAAATTATAAGAAAGAATGTATGAAAAGATGACTAATTATATAAAAGTTATAGTAAATTATTGCAAAAGCGAGTGTCATATTACCTAAGATCGAACAATTGACATATAAGAAAAGTGAACCGACTGGTACGTGCTTTATACATTTTAGCAAGGGTACGTGCTTTATACATTTTAGCACGAGTACGTGCCTTTTGACCGTCTCATCCCCAGTCAAGTTGACTATTAGCTAGTATATAAACCCCTGTTTTCTACAGTCAAATGTCAAATACTCCGGTGAGTTTCTGCCCGAACGGTATCGTTGAGTCGGCCCTTCGATTGTTTAATTGTATTGTTAGAATTAGTGATAAAACTTAAGAAGACTTGTTTTCTTGTAAGGAATAAATTGCACTAGGGTTCAACAATTTAAATTAATACTTTCGTCGTATAACAGTTCATTTTAATATTCTCTTTCTAGTTTATTAAAATTAGTGCAAGTTTTTTCGAATCGCTAAGAAAACAAGTTTTCTTTTGGTATTAAGGTCCAGTGTCAAAAAGAACACTTAGAGTTGTTAAATTGACTGTTAAAATAGTTGTTTTTAGTGTTAAAAGTGTCTAGAAACGAACTGAAAATCTTATAAAATATTGCCACCTGCAGCGTTACAACGTATTACCGGTTGCCGCTCATTCTGTAATTTCATCATCGACAAACTTTAAAATTGTAAGTAAATGTAACGTTTAATTTGAATATTGTTAATAAACAGATATTATAAAAAGGAATATGCATATAATTAATTAACGGAAACCCGTAGTTTCTTTAAAGTCTAACGAATCCACACTTAAAAATAAATGTCAAGTCTTACCAACTTGACAATTCAGCAACTTGTCTCCATTTTACTAATAAATTAGTAAACTAATCTAAACCTTAGCTCGGGTCGTGACACATAGACGACTCAATTTTCAACCTTCTCAACTGTGTTTTGCCCGACGGAGGATCCCTGTTCCTCAACCGGCCAGTCCGCGCGCGTAGCGCCTGCGCCGTCTAAAACTTTTTGGAATTTTTGTTTTTTGCGATTTTGATAACAGATTCTGAAAGAGCGATAAAAAATAGGTAAGAAAATGTTATTCCGAAAATTTTCTACATGCCTAATAACAAAAATAATTAACGTTGAAAATAATTGAAAAAAGCGTCCGTAATATGAATGCATTATAATAAATTACATACAATACATATGTATATGACAAAATACACATAGATTTTAACGTAGTGTAACAATCGTTATGGACTTTTTTGACCTATATGTCCAAAATTAGATTAAACTTTGACATATATTTTGACCCATTTTAACCTGTAGGTTAAAATGTAGGTTTAAATTTTACATAGATTTTGACGTATTATAGATACGTTTATTGGCCTTTATTGTCCCTTTTTAACTTGTAGTTAAAAAGGGTCAAATTGCACATAGATTTTGACGTAGTTGAATGCAGACTTAATGTGGAGGTAAAGTTTGCCATCTGACCTATCAATGTAAGGTAATTTTAAAATTATGTTTGCTCTCCCACCTATCTTTTTGACCTAATTTTAACGTATTATTTTTCTTCTCTCACCTTCAACTTTTGAACTAATTTTGAGGTTATGTTTACTGTCTGCCACAGGATTTAATTTTGAGGTTATGTTTGTCCTCTATCTTTTGAACTAATATTGAGAATATGTTTGCTTTCTAACCTATCATTCTGACCTAATTTTTAGGATATTTGCTTTCTGATCTATCATTTTGAGCAAATTTTAAGGTTATGTTTGCTCTCCCACTTATCATTTTGACCTAATTTGGACGTTGAATTTTTCCTCTCTTTTGAACTAATTTTGAGAGTATGTTTAGTCTGACATATGATCTAATATTGACGTTATGTTTACCTTCTGACATATGTCCTAATTTTGAGGTTATGTTTACCTCTGCTCTTTTACATAATTTTGAGGTTATGTTTGACCTGTGAGTGGGATTAGAGGGAGAGGGGGAATTTCGAGGTTATGTTTGTCCTGCACAATGCGGCCAAATTGAAAAACCCGGACATTAGTGTTAATGCTTAACATAGACTTACAATACAGAAAAATAAGAGTAAGTTTTCATTGCTTGCTATTTTTTATAAAAACGTTAATTTTATTAAAATATAATGGAAAACACACCAGAAACTAAGTAAAATATTCTTATATGTATGAATTATAAATTACTATAAAAGTTGTAGAGTATGTGATTTTCAATCAAAGAAAAAATTATTTTTTTGTCATTTAAAAATGAAAATGTAAAATGTTCGGAGTTTTTCGGTCATGAAACTTGTTGGAGTTGTTTCAAGTATTAGAAGTAACATTAAAATTTTAGCTGCCCCCACTTGCCCCAAAAATT
The DNA here is from genome assembly GCA_032872505.1 of Leptopilina syphax. Classification (NCBI taxonomy): domain Eukaryota; kingdom Metazoa; phylum Arthropoda; class Insecta; order Hymenoptera; family Figitidae; genus Leptopilina; species Leptopilina syphax. The sequence goes on from CM065472.1 coordinate 13,119,304, forward strand.
TTAGTTTAATATTTTGTGAAAAAATACATGCGTTGCGTGAGTAACACACGTGCACTGAAAGAAATTATTCGTGATTACTGTGAGAATTCGGGCTAATACAACCATACTGTATTTAAGATTTTTTTGTATCTCCTTTTATTTACAAGATCTTTACACGATATGATCCTGATACTCGTGGATGGTAGTGTATATACTAATTGTTACGGCCGAACTCCGTAACTTATAAATAGTTAAAACATATTTTAAAATACTTAAATCAAAACTCTCCACATTACTTAAATTAAATATACACAGATTAAATTTTCTGTACATCATAAATGAAATTGCATGTATTAAATAAACATCAACATTTCCACAAATAACTCTTTGTAAACTCACAAAAGGAACATTCTTTTATCTTGTTTGTTTAGAACAAGTTGTCAAAAACAAACATCCAAATTAATAAAACAATATTTGATAATAATACACAATTCAAGGGTAGAAATCTTAAACAAATTGCAAAATGCCTTGATTTATTCTTTTTCTATTGTGAAGAGTTTATTAACCTTGCTTTTAAGGAAACGATTAAGAAATACTTAAATATGTAAATTGCACAATATGAGGAGTGGTGCACCCAAGTCACTGAACTCGGAGTTCACCACTGCCTAAAACTGCAAGCTTGCAGAATTGGCTTAAGAACAGTCAAGTGCAATGAATTTAACATGCGATTTCCCCTACTAAATTGTCACTCAATAAAATCGATTGATATAGGGAAATCGGGGCAGTTTAAGCCAGGCCGTTGTAGCCGGCAGTTCGCCCGGACAGTTTAGGCCCGCAGTTCAGTCGAGGCATAGGTAGCCTGAAGTTCAAGTCCGGCAATTTTGGCCGTGTTGATCGCGCAGATCTGTTAAAGTTAACATCCCTGAGCAAGGGATTTTCTTGAAAAAAGTAAAGGAATAAAAGTTTAGATAGAAAGTGAATAATTAAAGTAATCGTGAAAATTAAATAAAAAAATAAAGTTGAGTTAAAGAAATATGCTGAATATGCAAATTGAGTCAAGACCGAAATTAGATATTTCATGTATTAGGAATTTCTGGGATATAATATACTTAACATTTATCCATAAAATCAATTGTTTTTGTTTAATTTAAAATACCTCATAAAACTTCCTCTCTTTCCAATCCAAAGAATAAGGTTCTCTACCTTTTGGTTAAATAATAACTAAGTAGGGAGAGAATCCACTACCTATACGATTTTCGTCCGAAGGACACGTTCGTTAAAGTTTTGTATCGCATTTTTTGGAAATTATTCTTAAACTTCTTTTTATTAAAATTAAATTTCAAAATTCTACTTTAACACTTATATTTTATCAATTATGTGCATAAATACTTTTGGAAATGCATTAAAACTACAGTGTAAAAGAACACATTACCCACTCCGCTGGCTCACAGTGGGTCAAAATGTAGTAAGAGGCGTCAAAATTCTGTAACCACGTCAGTTTTTAATGAAAATGAATGCACTTTGAAATTTGAAACCCTTGCCGCATTTCCAAAATTAAAAATGGCGTCTGCGCTGTAAGTGCCTAGATTTGTTTATTTTCGTATTTTTTAAAAGTTATGAACATTGAAACTGAAACAACTTGCACAAATAAATTCTAGAAATGTTGCTAAAGGTATATTTTGGGACTGAGGCCTATACTCGTTAAGAATCTGCACTGCAACTTTCAAAATTCAAAATGGCCGATCCAATATGGACGATCAAACGACAAAAATCCTTATAAATGCATACCGTCAAATAGGCTAACTCCGGACAGGAGGCTAACTTCGGACATTCGTATATTTCTGTAAATATTTTGTATCTCCATTCTACCAAGAAATTTTTATAAGGATTTCGCATTTTTATTGCTTTACCAAACATTCAAGGAACATTATATGACAGTTGAGAAATAAAAATAATCAAAAAAATTTAAGAAAAAAATTAATTTAGTTAGAAGAGATTTCAGGAAGTTATTGAACTTTGTTAAAAAACTTATTTTTATAAGCAAACATATGTAAGGTAAAAGCTGTTTCTTTTTAAAAATTTAATCTTTTTTAATTTTATTTTTAATTTTATTTTTTTCTTGACATAAAATTAACACTAATTTCAATAACCTAAATTCGAAAATTATTTCGTAAATGATTTTTATCTAAGAAAATGTAATGGTCAGATACACGTCTTCTGGCTAACTCCGGACACTTGTTTTTTACTTCGCAGAAAATAACAGAGGTAAATAAAAAAATGTTAACTAGAAATATCAACACACAAGACCCTAAGGATGATATATTCTGAACGTCAAACTTCCAGATATTATATTATAAAAAATATTAATAAAAAATATCGAAAAACGTCCGAAGTTACCCTATTTGACGGTATTAAAAGGAATTATTTTCATGAAAGTCTATACTCCAAGGTTATTTTCGCCGCTGATTACGAATCTGAGGTAAGATTTTCAAAATTCAAAATGGCCGATAGAACATGAAGGAAGGATTTGTTGAGTATTGAAATTTGTTTCTAAGAATCAGTTTCTGCACTAATGGAGGTTTTCGAGCCGATCTTTGTTACGTTGTTTGAGTACATCATTTTCATTTGATGCATGAATAACAAAAATTATAGATTTAAAATTCTTAGTTTTGTATACAGAAAAATTTATATTATAATTTTTTCATCAGAATATCTTCCGATATTTTTTGTTTTTAATTTAAAAATCAAAATACAAACAATAAAAAGTAAGCAGTAAACATTAAGAAGCTTGACTTTGAAAATAAGATAATTCCGAACTTAATATGATGAAAAGGAACAAAGTAATAAATATTAACAAAAATAATTGAAGATAGGTTGTAATTGAGAAATAGCATAAATGACAAAATGGAAAATAAAATTTAAAAACGTAAACAGCATCAACGAAGACCACTCTAGTTTAAGAAAAAGACTGTCTAAATACATGAAGTTTCATACAAATAAAAAATATCTATCTAGACATTCTTTTTTTCACTTCTTTTGTTACCATGGTAAAGCCATGATTTTAAAAATCCGACCTTAGATTCGTGATCAGCGACTCGAAAACTTGGAATATTGAGTATCAGAATCATTTGCCTAATTTTTCATAATTTCGAGACATATTGGGTCGGCCATTTTGAATTTTGAACAACTGACCACAGATTCGTAATCAGCGACTAGCAAACTGTTGAAATACTGAGTATCAGAATGATTTGCCTAATTTTTCATCATTTCGATCGCCATATTGGATCGGCCATTTAGAATTTTTAAAATCTGACCTCAGATTCGTAATCAGTGACTCGAAAACTGTTGGAATACTGAGTATCAGTATGATTTGACTAATTTTTCATAATTTCGACCGCCATATTGGATCGGCCATTTTGAATTTTGAAAATCTTACCTCAGATTCGTAATCAGCGGCGAAAATAACCTTGGAGTATAGACTTTCATGAAAATAATTCCTTTTAATACCGTCAAATAGGGTAACTTCGGACGTTTTTCGATATTTTTTATTAATATTTTTTATAATATAATATCTGGAAGTTTGACGTTCAGAATATATCATTCTTAGGGTCTTGTGTGTTGATATTTCTAGTTAACATTTTTTTATTTACCTCTGTTATTTTCTGCGAAGTAAAAAACAAGTGTCCGGAGTTAGCCAGAAGACGTGTATCTGACCATTACATTTTCTTAAATAAAAATCATTTACGAAATAATTTTCGAATTTAGGTTATTGAAATTAGTGTTAATTTTATGTCAAGAAAAAAATAAAATTAAAAATAAAATTAAAAAAGATTAAATTTTTAAAAAGAAACAGCTTTTACCTTACATATGTTTGCTTATAAAAATAAGTTTTTTCACAAAGTTCAATAACTTCCTGAAATCTCTTCTAACTAAATTAATTTTTTTCTTAAATTTTTTTGATTATTTTTATTTCTCAACTGTCATATAATGTTCCTTGAATGTTCGGTAAAGCAATAAAAATGCGAAATCCTTATAAAAATTTCTTGGTAGAATGGAGATACAAAATATTTACAGAAATATACGAATGTCCGAAGTTAGCCTCCTGTCCGGAGTTAGCCTATTTGACGGTATGCATTTATAAGGATTTTTGTCGTTTGATCGTCCATATTGGATCGGCCATTTTGAATTTTGAAAGTTGCAGTGCAGATTTTTAACGAGTATAGGCCTTAGTCCCAAAATATACCTTTAGCAACATTTCTAGAATTTATTTGTGCAAGTTGTTTCAGTTTCAATGTTCATAACTTTAAAAAAAAAAAAAAAAAAAAATTAAGGCACTTACAGCACAGACGCCATTTTGAATTTTGGAAATGCGGCAAGGGTTTCAAATTCTGTGATACTTGAAGCTTCATGCCACCAAAGTGCATTCATTTTCATTAAAAATTGACGTGGTTACAGAATTTCGACGCCTCTTACTAAATTTTGCCCCACTGTGTGGCTACGAAAACCAACACAGCTGTGAGTTCTTCGCGTTGCGGGCACACATACAAGCTTGCTACACATTCCTCTGCTCGTTGCCTTGTCTCTCCAACTGAAGCCTTTCCTCCTCTCCTTTGGGCCTACCTACTAATGGACTAGATTATCATAAAAAATGGACATGCATTTTGAAGTCTGCCTCGATGCATTATGATAATCTTTTATTTGATTCAAGCACAATCCCAAATTTACAAAAGCTGATTTGATAATATTTAAACATTTTGTTGTGACTTTTGTTCACAACAATATGCCGGAGGACATTAAGTTGCATGTATATTTATTTTTTTTCTCCTCTTTCTCTTTAAGAAGTCATTTTTTTCAAATACAAAAAAAAGAAATTAATTTGACTAATAAAAAATGAAACGGATATAATTAAAGTATATTAAACAAATACAAAAAAATAAATCATTGACGCATCAGCATAATCACTGACCAACCCAGACATAATCCAAATCTAATCTCCAACGCTGAAACAAAAACAATTTTTATATAAAAAAATGTCTCTCGTTTCTCAGACAGTTACAATTATTTGTTACATAAAAAGGGATTTTTTCTTAATTCCATAAAATTTTTAAACAAAAGAACACAAACATATAAACAAACAACCATAATACTACACTTGCAATCTTCTACCCAAAGGAAAACAATTCCAGCTTTTCCCACTCCGTACCATATTTCTGCACAAAAACTAAATCCAATGTACCATTTTTAGCCCAATACCCCCGCACAGGAGGAAATACCGGGAATTCAGAATAAGAACTAAAAAAGGAGAGTAACACACATTACAGCAAAATAAAAATACAAAACAAAACCATTAAAAGACAACACATAACAACACTTACCAAGTAGAGATATTCACTCCCAAACAAATAAAAATTTGCTTCATTGCCTCCTTGCCATTAATATAGCAATTGGTAGGCATCGAAAAATCCTTCGGTACCCAAAAACATCGAGCTTAATATTTCCTTTCATCCCACGATCACCGATACTCCTGAATCCAAACCACGCAATCAAAGTAAGATTTTACGGACTTCGATAGAAATCAATCTAAAGACAAATAACCCCTCGGAGTAGGACGCAAAAGTGCATAAAAAATCTGGTGCATAAAATATCACTCTTAAAAAAAGGGGTTTTTAAATAACCCCTCGGAGTAGGACGCACAAGTGCATAAAATATCTAGTGCATAAACTATCACGGCTTGCTGCCTATAATTTTTCATTTTTACCTCTGAAATCTAAATCAGAACCTCGTCTAATTTAAGACAATTAAAAAGAGTATTATAATAATTCAACAAATTCAGAAAACACGACTCACCCTAACAATCCACTTTGTATTTTCCGATTCTCGTCTTTCAAAAACTCATTTCGAATGTAGTCCAAAAAATCCACATGTTAAGTAACATTATTAGCAACTAATTCCAAAGCGGCAGTGAGCACGGAAAAGTCAAAAGCTACACCAGATATTTTCTTTAAGGAAGACGAATAACAAAACTAATAACGTTACTCAACGAACTCCAAAGACAAACTGATGAAAAGACAAAAGTCGACAATTTCAAAGAATAAAAACCGCCAGTTTGCAAAACCAAACCGTGAGAAATCAAAAGTACAAACTGAAGACAGGAAGAAAATTATCAAATGACATATACATAAAGCAAATTCTTAAGGAGTATGAAGCTGGCACTACAACTTTAATGGATTGACATGTCTTTTGTAGCATAATTTAGTGCTTATTTAGTGCTAATTTATGCCGCAAAAAAAATTTTTTGTGCTGTGTAAATTTTGCGAGAAACGTGTAGTAGTGCTAACTTTAGCTGAACTCAGCACTCCGGTATACATATCTCCGAAACTAATAAGTCTAGGAACCTTTTTTAATGTGCCTCAAGGAGAGAGGACCACGGAAGCGGGCGAAGCTCGCCGCATCTTGTTTCCTTCTTTTCTTTTAATACAAAAAGAATGTCAAATTGACTGCCTTGTTGGTACTGAAAGGTACCAAACCCAGACCAAACCTTTCTCCAACGTCTTAAAAAAGGCCTTTTTTAAGGTGCCTCGAGGAGAGAGCATCACGGAGGCGGGCGAAGCCCGCCGCATCTTGTTTCCTTCTTTTCTTTTAATACAGAAAGAGAGTCAAATTGACTGTCTAGTTGGTACTAGAAGGTACCAAACCCAGACCAAACCCCCCTCCAACGTTTTAAAAAAGGCCTTTTATAAGGTTCCCTTCTGTTTTTAAAAACTCATTTTTCTCAACAGCATTATTTTTTTTAACTTTTTAATAGGTTAGATGTCTGCTAAAAAGTTTTGGGAGTTACTATAATTTTTTTTGAGAATAACAAAGATCGTTAGTTTAAGTTATAAACGACTATATTTTCTTAATGTACCTAAAGTGTTTTAAGATTTCAGTTGTGGATTAAATCTGTTTCTTTGTAATATTGTGGATAATAAAATAGTGTATGTAACGTTTTCGTTTCAATTTTTTTTTCAGTTTGTGTTGCAATAAACCTTATTTTGTAATATGTATACTATTTTTTTTATAATTCTTGTTTTTTTTTCTTTTTAAACGGTCGAAAGTACGCTGGCTAATTTAATTATTAAGAAAAATTGCAATCATGTTGTTCCATTTGACAGCCGGTCATTTTTACTTTTGCTCCTCGCTTCAACGCCTTCATCGAGCACTTGTAAAGCACTTGCTAATATTATTTAAAAACAAATTTATTTGTTGAGTCTTTATAATAAATAATATAATAATAATTATTATTAATAAATACTATTAATAAGATAAAAAATTATATATATTATATACTAGCTGTCGTACCCGTCTTCGACGGGTTTTAGTTTCTACTAATATATTTGAAGAGGTGTCTACCAATCAGGAATTTAATTTGATTGGGAAAAACTAATAATTAGTTACATTAACTACTTCATTATAAAAATATTACTGTTTGAATCAGTAAATGACTTTTCCTATCAAATACTATTTTCAACTAATTCAGATTTACAGAACAGTATTTGTCAGTTTGTAGTATTTTATGCGTTTGTAGTATTTTAATTAATGTATTAAAAATTAATCCTAATATTTTACCAGCTTTTGGAGGTATGTGAAGTCTAATTCGAACTAAATTGTATCGCAAGTAGACCCTACGTTACGACTGCTAAAATTTAAAATAAGACCTATATTGTAGTCTGAATGTCGGACTTGAATTTCGACAAAAAAAAATATTACATTAATAAAAAGTAAAGCAAAAAGCAATTTTTAAAAACGAATTAATATAATAAAACATTTTTAATTAGATAAGAAAATTCCCGTTTTGGCAAAAAATTCCCGATTTTTCCTGGTCGAATTAAATTTCCGGCTATTTCTCGGTTTTCTTTCGCGGTTGATAGACACTCTGTTAAATGTATTGGTAGAAATTATAACACGTTTTCGATTCCTACATGGAAATCTACATGGGATCCACTTTCATAAAGGAAACCATTTGGATTCCCATGTAAAACCGTATGGTAAATTGCGTCACGATTTTGAGTGATAATTATACCTTAAATAAACTCAAAAAGCCTATATTTATTTAAGAAAAAATCCCATGTAAAATCTATTTTTATTTTTCAAGTAGGTATAATTTTTCCATATCCCTATTGAAAATTTCCACATGGGATTTTACATTTTACCCGTTTTTGCTTAATGCCCAGATAGAATTTTGGAAAGCAACAACATACCTCAAACATTTATAAAATTAAAGGAACAAAATTTTAATTCATAAATAGGAATTTGTTATTTATTTTTATTGTCATTTTTAAAACATTTCAAGAATTCAAAAATGAGATAATTTTGATTCATAAATCCCAATTTGCCTAATAGCGTTTTAAGGACTTTATATGTTACCGTACCCGCTAAAGTTAAATTTTAGTTTTATTGATGCTTTTACTGTACCCTTTATATCGAACATATACATATATTTTATTTTCTATGTTAAATGAAATATGAAAATACATGCTATGAAATTTCCAAACTTCAAACATTAAAATAACAATACACAAATTATTTGCTTAAAAATTCGGATTAATTATTTATATTTCATTTTTATAGTGAAAATTAGTTGTATTTATATTAAAAAGTAGCTACAAAAAGTGTCACATCAATTTGACAAAAATTTAAAAAATTTTCATTTTTTCAATTTTTTGAAATTTGTGAAAAAAGCTATAACTTTCGTTCAGCTTAATATTTTTTAATCGGATATGGCTATAAATTTAAGTTAGAACAATACCTAAGAAACTAAAGTTTCGTTTTAATCGGTCAAGTAGTCTTTGTGTTTATGCCGGACAAAATATTGCGGACAGACATACATACATACATAATTTTTTTATTGGCATTTGTGGAATTCTTACTATTTGAATAGAAAAACTAAATAGGAATTTTCAATTTCTATGCAATGTACAGACAAAAGTCTGATCGTATTTATAAAGATTACATATTATTTATCAAAAAAATTAATTAAAATTTTTTTTCGAAAATTAAAAAAATTAATTAAAAATTTACATTCATTATTTTTTTTATTTTATTGCAAAAAGGAATTGTATTTATCAAAAAAAAATTAACTACAAATAGTATCGCATTAATCCGTCAGAAATTAAAAAATATTAATTTTTTTTTATTTTTCATATTTTTTAAAAAAGTTATAACTTTTGTTTAGTTTAATATTTTTCAATCGGATATGGCTATAAATTTAAGTTAGACTAATACCTTAGAGCCTGTAAAGTTTCGTTTTAATCGGTCAAGTAGTCTTTGTGTTTATCCCGGACAAAATATTGCGTACAGACATACATACATACACACATACATACATACATACATACATACATACATACATAATTTTTCTTATTGTCATTTTTGGAGTTCTTACTACTCGAATAGAAAAACTAAACATGAATTTTCAAATTCTATGCAATGTACAGACAAAAGTCTGATCTTATTTCACAGGTCTCCTCAGAGGTGGGCAGGTTATTCTAAAATGTAACGCTACAAACTTGGTGGGGAGTTGTTCCAAATGACTTCCAGATTCCAAATTTTTAAACCGATAAATCGTACCTGATCCTCTTTTCGAATTATCTCTTATACAGATAGTCGGAAACTTGAAAAATTTATTATCTTAATGTGGAAGCTTTGATTCAGAAGACTGCTGATTTTTCGTTACTAAAAATTTTTTAGACAAAGATTTTATAGATAATTATGGTTCCGAATTGTCTCTTCTTCAAGAAACTTTTTGATTTTTTGAATTTGGACACGTCTGTCACATGTTAAAGTGCTATATATATGAATATAATTATATATAATTTAAGAAGCCTGCAAAAAAATAAAAATTTCCGTTGTCTGAGATCGAGAAGTCATTTACCGTAGCTTTTGGTGCGCTAAATCCAAATTAACATTTAACAAAAACCTCCCATCACGTCAGGATTTTAAAAAAATTGGGGGTAAAATACCCAAAAAATTTTTAGTAGTTTTTGAAACTTTAAAAAATGATTGGATTTGATAAGAATTTGTAACTTGGGGGTTTTCGGGATCGCTGATTACGAATATGATGTCAGATTTTCAAAACTCAAAATGTTGGATCCAATATGGCGATCGACTTTTAAAAATCGATTCAATTTCACTAAAACTCGTTACTCGAGGGGATTCGGGGTCGCTGATTATCAATCTGTCCACAGATTTTTTTATTTTGACATCATATTTACAATCAGCGACCCTGAAACCCCTGAGTAACAAATTTTAAACCAATCCAATCATTTTTTAAAACAGTTGTATTTACAAAAACTAAAAATTGATTTTTGGGACTTATAGGGGTGAGTGGGGCAAGACAGGGTACCGGCCCTATTTAACAAACAAATTAACCAATCGTGATTATATTTTACATAATACTGCACCGAGACGATAGTTTCTTGTTTACAAAACCTAAAAGCCATAAGAACAAATCATTTATCTGTTTTACTAAAAAAATGGTTTTGGACGATTTTCTTATGATTTTTACACTTTTTTAGGAGGTGTTTATTATTTAATAATAACAGTTAATGAACTATATAAAGTTTTTTTTATAACTGGCAAGGGTTACAGAAGAAGGGAAGCATATGTTTTTTTCTTTGTTGAATCGTAAATTGTAGTAATTAATCGTTTTATTCAATTTCGTAGGTGCGGGCAAGATAGGGTAGGGGAGAGTGGGGCAAGACGGAGTAGACAAATGAAGCAAAAGATAATAATAATAATTTAATATTAAGAGCATTATTATAAAATAATAATTTTATTACTAATTTATCTTAAAGGTTTATCTCAAAAAGAAAAAATCGACCATTCCGAATCGAAGAATCAGAGTGATTGATTTTTTTTCTCAATAGCTAATCATTTTTAGAGCGAATCAGAATATTTCTTAGGGTCAGAGAAAAATTCAAAATTCTGTGTGGAAATCAAGGAAAAATTAGGAAAAAGCAAAGTAAAATTTTTGTGACAAATGCTTAGAGAATAATTCAGGGAAAATTAAAAGAAATGACTTTAATTATTACAGAAATTATAGAGAATTTATTATTTATTAATTTCAAACATAAAATATAATATCACAATTTCAAATAATACTGAAATTTATATATGTATATACATAATATATATATATATATATATATATATATATATATATATATATATATATATATATATATATATATATATATATATATATATATATATATATATATATATATATATATATATATATGTTACGTACAAAGCCCGAAATTGTACAAAGTGCGGAGTGTACAGCAATTTTTGTACACACCGCGTAATGTACAAGCTATTTTGTACAGAGCTGGAGTTTCCGGGCTTGGTACAGATTTTTCTGTACTGAGCCAACTCGGTACAATGCCATTTGTACAGAGCCTTCGATATCAATTATAGTGTATAAAGGCGATTAGAGAATTTTGTTTACTGTTTACATGTGCTTTATTAATATATCACAATAAATATTAATTTAATTGAAAATTAATTTTATTTTTGAATTTGAAATAAATTTAGTCATATTTATTTTATATAAAACTTTTTTGTCAAATTACATATAAACTTTTATAAAAAATATTTAATTATTTATTTGTACAACTAAGAGAATTATGACACCTAGAATTACACATCACATTTTTTCTCCTACATGCACATTTTTTAGTCGTGCATTTAGTCAAGCAAGAGCATTTTACAAAACCTTGTCCCCCACAGAGTGAAGCCTTGTTGTTTGCAGATCGTATAGAAATCGTCATATCAGGAACATCGTCAATTTTTAAAAAGTCAGTATTCGTTGGTGCCAGTTGATTTCGACTGAACATCTGTGCAATAATTCCATTTTTCGTCCCAACTTTATAGTAATTATCTTCCGTTACGTCAATAATAACACCTATAAAAAACATGCAAGACAATTAAACTTTTTAAGTAAGCGTATTGAGAAATAAAGAAATTAGATTTTTATAGCAAATATAATAGTTTTAGACATACCAATGAGATTCCGGAGGTCACATTTACTTCTATCAATATCCGGTATGGGAATAGTAACATTGCTTCCTTTTTTCAAAGGTAAAAATTGAGCGTCACTTGCCATTTTCATCCTTTTTGCTTGCTGCTCAAGTCCTTCAATAGCCACCCGTTTATTTTTATTTATATTGTCATGGCATTCATTTATAAGAGTTTGTGGTGTAGGCTTAACAGTTTCTTCAACAATTTTCTCTTCTTCTTCACAAATATTATTTATTATTTTCTCCAAATCTTCTTCAGTACTCAATCCCTCAATCACTGAATTCGGCAAATTGCTATTTGCCAATCCTACCTTGGCTTTCCTTCCAAACATAGCTTCGAATGGTGTCTGCTTAATTCCAGAGTGTAATCCGCTATTTTTTTGTAATTGACAAAAGCGTAGACCTTCGCTCCATTTATTTGTCTTGTTATCTATCATCCACGCTCTTATCATTTCCTTGACATCTCTGTTGCATCGTTCCACACTTCCCTGGCTTTGCGAATGACGAGGTTTACCGTGAACCAATTTTAAATTAGGCCACATTATTTCCAGCTCATTTATAATGCAATTGACGAATTCTCGCCCATTATCGGATTGGAGTATCGATGGAGCACCGAAGATGCAAAATATATCTATTAAATTATAGCATACTTCTATTGCTGTTTTTGTTTTAAGAGGCCTCAGAATGGTAAATTTTGTTAAATGATCTTGGTAGTTGCATATAAATTTGTAATCACCGTCTTTGCTTGATTGCATGTCAATCAAGTCAACTTGCCCGCGTGCATATGTCTCTTTTGTTAATATAGGCTTCACCACAACTCCTTTTTTTGGATGCGCTCTCTTTTTAACGCAAGTTTCACAAACACTCAAAAACAGTAATATTGATTGACGAGTAATATTAGCGTATTTATCTTTTAAATTATTATACATTTTATGTAATCCTCCGTGACCAGTTAAAACATGTGCCGCTTTTAACAAATCAAAAATTTCATTGTTATGCACATAATAATTTATATTATCACTTTCACTTTTATTTAATGGTAATATTAACTTTTTTTCTTCGTTAACACATAATACGTCAAATCTTTTTAACCGTCGATAATCACTCGAATTTTTTTTACTATTATTTTTTGAATCCAACACTTTTTTTATTATTTCATTATAATCGTTTTCGTTAGCTATAGTGAGAGAATTATCTTTAATAGGCAACTCATTCAATTTTTTTTCAAATTCACTTTTCATTTCAAAATTATCCATTTTATTGGCAAGCAATAATAATCTATCTTCAAGGAAGGCTACTATTACACTAAATTTATTTCAAATTCAAAAATAAAATTAATTTTCAATTAAATTAATATTTATTGTGATATATTAATAAAGCACATGTAAACAGTAAACAAAATTCTCTAATCGCCTTTATACACTATAATTGATATCGAAGGCTCTGTACAAATGGCATTGTACCGAGTTGGCTCAGTACAGAATAATCTGTACCAAGCCCGGAAACTCCAGCTCTGTACAAAATAGCTTGTACATTACGCGGTGTGTACAAAAATTGCTGTACACTCCGCACTTTGTACAATTTCGGGCTTTGTACGTAACATATATATATATATATATATATTTGAGCGTGTATATTCCGCTTGTATGTATTTTTGAATTTCAAAGAATTCTGAAATTATTTTCTCAAAGAATTAATTTTTAACTGAAACTAAATTCATGTGGTATTATAATTTAACAAAAGTAAACTTCTTTATGGTTCCGAACCATGTTTTATTACGAAAATATAATTTAACGTAAAGCTTAAACTAAAAAATATAATTGAATTTATATTTCGGAATTCTCTGAAATAATTCTAGTTACTTAAAACTAAACACAGTCAAATTTTTTTACTAAGATGCACAATACAATGAGACATAGTTTTTTTAAATGAAAAAAAAGATGTAGTTTTTACAAATCTTCAATTAATAGATATATCAATTAAAATAATAATATTAATCATAATTTTTTTAAACAAAAAATGATATTTTTGTCAGAAAATAAATCATTAATCTTGTCAGAAATAAATCATTAATTAGTAGATTAATTATTTAAATAATAAAAAAATAGCAAACAAATAACTTTTTTTAACAAAAATAATAACTTTTTCGTAAATTTTAAACTCATTTTTACCAACTTATTATATATATCTAATTAGTCACTCACAATTGTATTACGCAATAAGTTTCTTGAACTATTTTCTTACTCCACATCTTCCCTCCGCATTTAGCCGTCATTTGTGCGCTTCACTTCTCTATAACCCAACTAAACATCCAATAAAGGAAGTGGATCTCCTTCTCGGGATTGAATCTTAGATTCGTCATCAACTTGTAAGAAAATCCTAGGTCCTGTAAAAGACAATAAATAAATAAACAATAAATAAAAAAATAAAAGTAAAATCAAAATATAAAAAAACGCAAAATTTTAAAGAAAAATTTTTATTTAAAATTTTGCATTTTTTTATATTTTGATTTTACTTTACTTATATATTAAATAAAAGTAAAATTAAATTTTACTTTAATATTTCAGTAGTAATTGACTTTTAAAATAATTAAGTTTACAGTTTTCATAAATAGATGATCTTTAAAAGGCTTTACTTTAGAATTTTATAAAAATTCAATTTTAAATGAATTTACTCAGAAATTATAAAGAACTTAGAGTTTTGAAAAATTGTAATAATTCAAATTCTTCTTGAAATTAGTTAAATAGGTAAATATATATTTAATTTTAAATTTTAATTATTAAAAATATTGGATTTATAGAAAAAATTTAGTTAAAAACGTTTCAAAAAAATTGAATTTTGGAGAACAGGGTAGCCACAAATATTTAATTTTATTTTTCCCTGACTTTTCTCTGATTTCCAGACAAAATTCTCACTTTTTCCCTGACCCTAAAAAATATTCTGATTCACTTTAAAAATTATTAGGAACTCAAAAAAATATTCTATTACATTAATTTACAAATTTCATTAATTGTAAAATTATTCAAAAACATCAATAATTTCTTTTTTAAATAAATATTGAATCATTATTATTTTTCCGTAAGAATTAAAATTCTTCAATACATGCAAATTCAAACCTTTTTAAAACTCAACAATTTATAAGAATAATATTACAAAACATAAATAAGGCGATAACTCCGAGTCAAGGACTCGGAGTGATCGCCTTCTTCATGTTTTGTTATAATTTAAAATTTAAATTACCATGAAATTTTTCAAAAAAAATTTTATTATTTACAAAAATCCTAATAAAATCCTTCCCAAGAATTCAATTACTTTTAAAAAGTTGTAAATTTTCTCAAAAAAATTCAATTATTTGAAAAAATTGAAATAAAAATCGTTGCAATAATTCAATTATTTTCAAAAATAATAAATCGATTATTCTGTAATTCATTATTTAATCAATTTTTATTACAAAATTATGGAAGAATTCAATTATTAAAATTAAAAAATAAATTATTTATTGAATAATTGAATGTTTGTTAAAATTGAATTCTCATAAAGAATTTTATCAACAAACTTTTAATAAATTTAATTATTTTGACAAATTTTAATAAAATTTTTAAAAATAATTACATTTATCATGGAATTTGATTAAAATATTGTATCAAAAATTAAGTAAAATTCTGCGATGAGTTTTATTATTTATGAAAATAATTAAAAATTTTCCGAAAAATGTTATTAAAATTTTTCTAAATTAATTAAATTTCGGTGAAGAATTTTATTATTTATAAAAGTAATTTAATTCTTGAAAAGAACTTTGTAACATTTTTTTTAAATAATTGAATTTATGCAAAGAATTTTATAAAAATCTTTTTAAATAATTGATATTTTTCGGAATTTTTTATATTAAATAATTAAATTCCTGTGAAAATTTTATTATTTATGAAAATAATTTATTTATTTCGAAGAAATTTATTAAAAATTTTGTAAATTATTGAATTCCTGTGAAATTTTGCCAAGAATTTCATTAAAATTTTTAAAAATAATTGAATTTCGAAGAAGTATTGTATTATTCATAAAGATAATTGAAATTTTGACGAGAATTTTTTAAAAAATTTTTAACATAATTGAATTTTGGAAAAGAATTTTATTATTTTTAAAGATATAATTGAAATGACCAGAATTTTTAAAAATTTTTAAATATAATTGAATTTCTGCGAAAAATTTATTACTTTTAAAAATAATTGAATTTCTGAAATTATTTGTAACTTTTCCAAAATTCAATTTTTTTTAGTATTTTTAACTAAAATTCTTTTATTAATCTAGTATTTATGAAAATTGTAAAAATGATTTATTAACTAATTTATATGTCATAATTTTATAATAGTTCTTGTAAAATTAAGTTATTTAAAAATAAATTATTTTCTGAAATAGAAAAAATTCAAGGTTTTGTTTTAAAATTCGTGGTAATTTCATAGTTTACGAGGCAAACAAAAAAAACATAAAAACTCGAGTTTTTTCATGAATTTTTAAAATTCAATTTTTTTCAGTACTTTTACTAAAAATCCCTGACTTTGCCCTGACCTGTGGCAACCCTGGAGAAGTTACAAATGATTGCAGAAATTCAATTATTTTTTAAAGTAATTAAATTCTTTTTATAAAAGTTCAATTATGTTCAAAATTCTAGAAAATAATAATTTAATTAAAATTATGAAAATAATTTTTAAGAAGTTACAGTAACAATATTCTTAATAAAAAATAATAATAATACTTTTACAATTAAAGAAATTTGTAAATAAATGTTCTTTTATTTATTTATTTAAATATAAATACCTTGCGTTTGTATTTTTCCAATTGCAGTAACAGGAGAGCCTTTTTGGAAGTTCAATGAATTCTTAAAATCATTTATTCTAACTTCAATTTTAAACTCCCCATCTGTAAACGAGCCGCAACCGTAAGTCCCCAAGTTTTTGTTTACCCCGACTGACTGGTAGACAAATTTACTTTTCATGAAGGCATTGAGTTCTGAATGAACTATATATACTTATATATACTATATATACTTTATTTTTTATAAGAGTATAATAAAATAAAAAGTTTTCTATATTAAACTAAAATATGAATATAAATATAAATTTAAATTTATTTATATTGCCTTAAATGTGGCAAAAAACACCCCTTCATCCTTCCCAAAGATTCACACCTTTCGACACTTATCATTTCTGACGCCCACATTCGAACCCTTCATGGATCAACTCAATCCACTTTATCCTACATAAGATCAACCTGTTGGATTCTTGGTGGGAGAGTTCCTGTTAGGTCCTTTATCATGAAATGTGTCCGATGTGCAACCTTTAGAAAAGAGACTGCCTCTCAACTCATGGGGCAATTACCCTCCATCAGAGTTGTCCCGTCTGTAAGACCATTCCTTCACGCTGGAATCGACTATGCCAGCCCGTTCAATTTAAAAACTTGGTCAGGGCGGGCGGCTCGCCAATACAAAGGGTACCTTGTCTTGTTTGTGTGTTTAGCGACTTCGGCTCTACATCTAGAAATAGTGACCGATTACACAGCTCACGCTTTCTTGGCCGCTTATCACCGCTTCACTTCACGTCGCGGTATTTGCCAAACACTGTCGAGTGACTGTGGAACCAATTTAAAGGGAGCTGATGCTGAACTACAACGACTCTTTTCTGTCACCTCCCAAGAATTGAAAAAATTTGCCACACTCATTGCACAGGATGGTACTAAATGGAACTTTAACCCACCCGCAGCCCCTCATTTTGGAGGTAAATGGGAAGCGGGGGTTAAGTCTGTTAAACATCACCTTCGCAGGATTGTGTTCGACAAAACTCTTACCTATGAGGAAATGTCAACCGTCATTGCACAGATCGAGTCTGTCCTCAATTCTAGACCACTTTGTCCCATTACAGACGACCCTGACGACATATCAGCCTTAACCCCTGGTCATTTCTTGATAGGCCAACCACTCACACTCATTCCCCAGCCAAACGTTGAAAATGTGAACATCAATCGACTCTCTCGCTGGAAACAAATCTGCCAAATGACGCAGCAATTTTGGAGCAAGTGGTCACGAGAATGTCTTCAACGATATCACTCGATGTATAAGTGGAATCAGAGCACGGATAATATTAAAGTCGGAACCTTGGTTCTCGTTGTCGACGAACGATACCCTCCATCCAAGTGGCCTTTGGGAAGAGTCACGGACGTTCATCCCGGTAAAGATGGCCTTGTCAGAGTAGCTACGGTAAAGACCGGCACCACTATCGTTACTAGACCTATTGTTAAACTATGCCCCCTTCCTATTCCAATTGACACACTTTAAACTATACACATATCTGAATCTTCAAGTTATTCCGTTAGTTGCTTAACGAAAGGCGGGCGGCAAATGTTTAAAAAGATCAGTGAAAAACCATTTATTTTTTCGGTGTGATTTAGCCTTTATTTTCTGGTAAATGGGCAACTGTTGTCGCGGTTGTCTTTATTTATGCAATTGGATGGATTTTGAATCACGCTTCATTTTTGAAGGTTTTGTTCCTTTTTTGTTCTACGCCACTGGCTTTCCCCCTCCTTGCTTCTACTATTTAACATAATTTTCAACCTCTCGCCCCTTCCACCTTTTTCACAATTCTCCCACGTCGACGCGAACGCGCTTGGAACGAGGGCTCTCTTCTTGCGGATCTCTCAAAGGAACCACATCGTCTCTTCTGGCTCGCCTTTTGACGATCAATTGCACCGTCCTACAGTGGAGACACGTGGCTTGGAGTTTTTTTCACAAGGATAGTGAGGACCAAACGACCAATCAACGAAACAAAGTGTGCTGATCGGCCTTTGTGAGTTTTTTCCAATTTGTTTTTTTTCTTCTTTTTCTTATAAATTGTTATTTTTTCTTCTTCTTTTTCTTCGTTTTTCTTCTTTTAATGTGTTCTCTTAAGAACCCTGTCAACGGGTGATCGCCCACGTTATTTTCTGGGCCTTCTCCTCTACTTCATTGCTTGCCTCCGTTGGTGGACCTCATCAAATGAGTCCAGCTTCGTCGCAAGCAATCTACATTGTTTAAGCGTTATAGTTTCAACATTTTTTTTCTCTTGTCTTTCTATATTTCTCTCAATCTCCCCAATCATCAAACCTTTTTCTATTGTAAACCTCATTATAAAAATAAACCTAGTTGTTCTCTAGTTGTTATGTTGTTCTCATTAACCATTACTGTGCGGTGACCTTCCCCCCTCCTCGTTATCTTTTAACATTCATTTATAATAAATTAATAATTAATATAATATTATAATATTATAATATTTTTAATATATTATTATATTAATATAATAATAAATAATAAATAAATAAAGAAATTCTATATTAAACTAAAATATGAATTTATTACAAAATTTAAATAAATCGTGAACTAAACGATATTGTATATTAGAGAAGTTTTTTCTGATCATTATACTAACTTGTAATATTTTGAAGATGTGAATAGTTTCAAGGTTCTCAAGACACTGACAATAATAGAGGAATTATATGGTTATGAGTATATAGAAATGAAAAAAATTACTGTTTCAGGGAATCGACCGTTATCATTGTACTGTACTATATATACATATAAAGTAAAAAAATTTTGAGAAGAAATTCTACTAATTTGTTGCTTACTGTAAAATTTTGTTCCAATTAATTTACAAGTATTATACATTTTACATATTAAGAACAAAAATATTGCAATATTTTTCATCTCTTTTTTTATATATTAATAATTAATAATATTCTTATGAAAAATAATTACTTAGAATATTTCAAATAAATTTTCTTGAACTTTATAAAAAATTACATTTAAAAATTTTATCTTTATTTATATTTTATAATAAAAAATCAAATCTTTCTATTTTAAAAAACAAAGACAAAATCATTAATAAAATAATAATTAAATAATAATATAACAAATTTAATTCATAAAAATTTTGTCTTATTTTTTGATTTATTAGATGAGAAAAATAATTTATATCCTTCAACACAGTTTAAATATGTATGTATATTTCTTTATCAATGAAAAAAAGATATAAATTAAAAATAATTATTAAAATGTTCCCAACTAAATATATTACAATGAATTTATTACAAAATTTAATTTAATAGTTAACCACATGTAATTGTTTATTAAAGAAGGTTTTTCTGTTTTTTACTAACTTGGAATATTTTGAAGATGTTACCAGCTTGAAGGTTCTGAAGGCACTGACAAATATTAGGGGATTTATACGACGATGAATATATAGAAATGAAAAAATTATCGCATTCTGGGAATATTTTGGGAAAGAAAAATTGGTCAGCAAAGTCAGGGATTATATTAAAAGTACTGGATAAAATTAAATTTTTAGAATTCATAAGAAAATTATTTTCAAAAATTTTCTTCAATTCAATGATTTTCAATATATACTATTTTAATAAAATTTCCCCAAAGAATTTAATTATTAGCAACCAATTTTGATAATAAAAATCTACTAATACATTTATTTATTTTCAGAAATAAATTAATAGCAATATCACAAGAATTCAATTATTTACAAGGAATTTAATTATTTATAATTTTGTTAAAAATTTCTTCGTAATTAATGCCATTAATTTCATAAACTACTATTTTTTACAGATTTTTGGCTGATTTTATAATGAGTGTTCCTCATTGGCTGAATTTTATAATGATGGTGACCTCACACTTTTAAATTTTCGTTTTTCTCTTTTTTAAAATTAAAATTAAAATAAATTAATTAAAATTTATTTATTAACTAAAAGTTAACCAAAAGTAGTTTAAGATAAAAATCATTTTTATTTATGATTTGGTTTGTAATAAATGAAAAGTTTTTTAATAATAAAATATATTTAATTTTATGATTCATTTTAGACGCTTCAAAATTGTTGCGTGCGCATCTTTTTTTCCAAACAATTGTTTGTTCGCTACGTAACCTCACCTCAGTGTGAAACGCATAGTTTTTTTTGGTTAGTATGAAAAATTACAAAATATTACAAGTGTCAGCAACTGTCAGCCATTTGCAAAGTGTGACAAGTGTATCGTTTCGATAAGAAGTATTGGCTGTTATTTGCTAAGTGATTTTTTTCTGAAAGTGTTGATTGTGAATTTTGTGGTTTTCTTTATTTGTACATTTGAAAAAAGTTGCAATTTTTTTGTACATTTGAAAAAAGTTAAAGTACATTGCATACGTTACGTACGTAAGTATTAAAATTAAAATACATGTAAATACAAATTAAATTTTTTGTTAATATTATTTGTATATATATTTATTAGGAAGAGTTTGTAAATATAATGTGTGAATTATTTGATTTATTAATTTAAAGGATTTAATTAATTTTATTAATTAAAGTTAAAGGTTAAAGTTAAATACATTAATTTAATTAAAGTTAAAGTTTTAAAGTTAAAGTTTAAAGGATACATTAATTTAATTAAAGTTAAAGTTTAAAGGAATAAAGGACATTTGCCTGTTATTTTGATTTCTAAATGTAGAATATTGATTTTTTAAATTCTGATGTTTGTACATAATTATATTATAGTGGTAATAATTATTATTTAATATTGATTAATATTTGTTTTTTTACATCTTAATTATTGATTATTTAACATTTTGTTTTTTAACATTTTGGTAGTTAGTTATTATTTTGGAAAAAACTTTATGAATATTAAAGATGTACTAAAAATAACATGTGATTACGAGATACCAGATACTTGATAAACAGAGATTTAGTCAAGAGGTACTAGATTAACAGATACTCTATTAACAGATACTAGATTAACAGATACTAGATTAACAGATACATAACAGATACAAAACAGAAAAATTTACCAAAAATATACTTATATTTAATAATATTAATAATATTAATAGATGAAGATACATTCTTTACATTCTTAATAATCTTCAATAAGAAAGGATAAGATAAAAATTCCAGTTACTGTTAAATGTGACAATAGTAACATTATTTACATGTGTTCTGAATTAATTAATTTTATGAAAAACTATTTTTTAGAAGCGATATCTTTTCAATAAATTGAAAGAAATCATGTCGAACAAAGAAGGAACTGTTAATTTAAGTGTAACAGATTTTAATATTATATTTACTGAAGGAGGAATGTTAAATGATACTCATATTGATGAATTCGAAAAATTATTGAGAAGGAAATCAAATTCTGCTTTTAGCATGCAAAGCACTTTGTATTTTTATACGCTTGAATTTATTAGTCCGATTGAAAAAGGTAAAAAGCATATTCAAATACTTTTTAGTGGACCTATCAAGAAAGGTCATTGGATTTGCACTTATTATGATGGAATGAGACTTTATATTTATGATAGTCTTAATGAAGGATGTTTAAATGAAGATCAAAGGAAATATTTAAGTAGATTATATCCTTTTAAACCTCCAGTAGTTTTCACAACTGTTGATCAACAACCAAACAATAGTCTTGCTTGTGGAATATATGCAATAGCATTCGCAACATCGATATTTTTTAATATTATGCCCCACTCTGTCAATTACTATTATTATATCATGATAAATCATTTAATGTTAATGTTCAAAAACAATCGTTTAAGTAAATTTCCGTCAGTAAGGTCGACTAATATTAGAACTATGACTGTTGAATGTAATTGGGAGTGTCTTCTTAGGAATCGAGCTAGAGAAAAAAGTTTCCAAAATGAGGAAAATAAAATTGTTGACAATAATTTATCATCGTTGAATTCAACCAGCAATGTTTGTAAAAAAAATTTTGTTGATAGTTGTTTAGAAGATTTGCCTTTAATTCCAGCAAATGATGTTAATAATATTTCTATTGATTCAAGCAATGGAATGAAAGATACAAGATTAATAATAACTGAGAAGCAAGGAGAAAAAAGAGCTATGGTTCATTTTCCTGTAGAAGAGGAAAAATATAAAATCATAAAACGTCAAAAAAAGCTGCTTATCAAAAAAAAATATCGACAAAAAAGCGAGAAAATACAGAGTAAAAGTCATTCTATTCTCCGATTACCTGTTCATTTAATTAATCGGCATACTGTAACCATTAGTGAAGAAGCAAATGATGATGCTATAAATGAAGCTTTACGGAAACGGACTATGTTATTAGAATATTTCGATTTAAATAGGCGTGATCCACAAGCTAGACAATATACATATGCAGAAATTCCATGTTATTATGTTTTTAAAAAAGAACGTGGTGAAAATGCATTAAAATGGGTGAAGCGTAAAGGATCATTTAATGTCATTGGACGGATGTATTCAATTTCGCTCAGTCAATCAGAACTGTTTCATCTTAGATTACTTTTAATAGTAGTTGAAGGCGCTACAAGTTATGATCATCTGCGAACTGTCAACAATATTGTACATGACATTTTTCGTAGTGCATGTTTAGCATTAGGCCTTATTGAAGATGATGGAGAATGGGAACGTGCTTTGACAGAAGGAGAAGTATATCAACAACAATTAAGACGTTTATTTGTGCGTATTTTAATTTATTGCCATCCAGTTCATCCAAACGAACTTTGGGAAAAGTTTAAAGAGGCTATGTCTAAAGATTATCAGAAACATTATCCATCTAATGAAGCTCATAAAAGAGCATATAATGATATAATTAACTTTCTGTTGCATGAAGGATCAAATATTCGCAATTTTCCTAAAATGATACAGTTAAATGAAATAAGTATTGAAACAGAAAATCAAGCGAACAACGAAATGTCATTGCAACAACATAAAAAGATTGGTGAAATGCAATATGTGAAACTGAATACTAAACAGAAGGATATTGTTGATGAAGTATTAAATGTAGTTATTCAAGATAAAAGAATACCATCTTCTTCATGTTATTACATTGATGGACCAGGTGGATCCGGAAAAACTTTTGTTTATACAACTTTATACCATTTGTTAAGAAGTAAAGGAAAATGTGTTTGTACTATGGCATTTACAGGCATTGCCGCAATATTACTTCCCCGTGGTAAAACTGTACATAAAACATTTGGGATGCCTGTTCCATTGTTCTATGATTCTACATCAAATATTAAAAGTCAATCTAAGGAAGCTACATTTTTGAAAGAGGTTGATGTCTTTATTTGGGATGAAGCTCCAATGGCGCCAAGATATGCTATGGAATTAATTGATAGAACATTACGCGATTTTATGAATGTTGATATGCCATTTGGTGGAAAAACTATGCTTTTGGGTGGTGATTTTAGACAATTATTGCCTGTTAAAGTTAATGCTACTAGAAGCAAATTAGTTAATTTATCTATTAAATCTAGCACATTATGGAGTCATTTTAAGGTGATATCATTAACAGAAAATATGAGAACTTTACCTGGTGAAAAAGAATTTTCAGAATATTTATTATCAGTTGGAAATGGTACTTTAAATGATAATGATAATAATATACTAGCACCAGAGCAATGTGTAGAAAATGGTAATATCATTCATAAAATATTTGGAGAATTAATTATCAATAATAAATACGATAATTTAGCAAAAGTAGCAATATTGTCTGCTCGAAATGTTGATGTTGATGAAATTAACAACAAGGTACTCGAACTGTTTGATAATAAAAGTGAGCGAATTTATACAAGTGTTGATAGTACCGAAAATTGTGATAATGGAAGTATAAATGATGCTATTTTACCAGAGTATTTAAATACTTTAAATCCATCAAATTTCCCGCCTTATGAATTACGATTAAGAGCCAATTGTATTGTCATGCTACTTCGAAATCTTAGTATTAATGAAGGTTTATGTAATGGAACGCGAATGCAGGTATTAGAACTATCAAACAATCTGCTACGTTGTCGTATTTTAACAGGTGATAAGGTTGGAGATATTGTATTTATAAATCGTATTACGCTGTATTGTGAGGATATTTATCCTTTTACTTTCAAACGACGGCAATTTCCTATAAAATTAGCATTTGCAATAAGAATAAATAAAAGCCAAGGACAAACTTTTGACAAGATTGGTGTAAACCTTCGTAAAAATGTATTTAATCATGGGCAAGTATATGTTGCATTTTCACGAGTTAAATCTTGGGAATCATTAATTATATATTTAGGAAATCAAAGACCTAATTTACTAATCAAGAATTATGTTTACACTGAATTATTGAAATAAAAGTAAATATTTTTTCTATAAAAATGTCTGAGTAATAAGATTCACACGTAAGATTTCTTTACACGTTTCTTTCTTATCAATTGGTCAAAGACGTTTTAATTTCCTAATTTCAAATAATAGTTCAAACTTCAGATAATTAAGACACTTATTTGTACGTATTTTAATGTACTGCCAACCAGTTCATCCAAATTAACTTTGAAAAAAGTTTAAAGATAATATTTCTCAAGATTATTAACGAAATTTTGCATCCCATGAATCTTATAGAAAAGCATATATTGAAATAAATTATTTTCTTCGAAATGACGGAGTACTTACATTTTTTGTATAATATTTACAGAAACCACACTTATATATCTTTTTTATAGCAAAAGTAGGAACGATTTTAAGAAACAAAAGTAAATTTTAAATTTAATATCCTCTGTTTATGGCTTTCTTTGACAGTAGAGATGTTTTTTGCTAGCTAAGTGAAAAATAGTTAAAAATTGTTTATTTAGTAACGTTTTTCTTTCATCACTATTTTTTAAAATATAAATTTACTATGGAAGATTTTAAATGTTACAAAATTTAATTAACAAATAGATTACTTTGATTATAAAAAGGTTTTCTATAACTTCATCGTACAAAACTTTTTATAAAATGTGCCATTCTTGAAATATACGCTTTTCTTTAAGCAAAGAAAAGTGTTGTTTTTTTTATCAAAACCATAAACTTTAGAAATGATACATTTAGAAACAGATAAAAACAGAACTAGAATTGTAAAGGTATAAAAAATTGTTTTACGCACAACATAGGCTATTATTTTATTAAATTGAATAATATTTAAAAATTCCTATTATCAGAAACTGTCACTCAAATTGATACCTTAACAAACAAAAGACTGTAATTTAAAGAATAAAAATGCAAGAGAAAAAACGCGCGCGCGGCAGCGCGCGATCGTTCTCGTACATTAAAATCATTACTGAGTATACATTCAAAAATAGTATAATTTTAAATAATGAATAAATTATGTTTTTGAAAATCAAATCTTTGAAAATCTCATTTTTTATACTTTTTACTTTTACAATTCTGCAGAATTAATTTTATTGAGAAAGCTTTTTAACACAAATTTTCAAGAAAGTATTTCATGTTTTTATTTTTCAATATTATAATTAATTAATTCAAGAATTTTTGAATAAACGAAGTTTCATGTAAAATGGAATTATGTACAAATAAATTTGAAAATTTTTAAAAATAAAAATAATCTTTAGGGTTAGGGGAAAAAATCAAAATCTTGTCTGAAAATCAAAGAAAAACAAAATTATATTTTTTATGTATTATTATGTACAAATGAATTTCAAAATTACCTAATTTTATTTAAAAAATAATTTAAATATAAATAATCTTTAGGGTCAGAGGCAAAAGTCAAAATCTTGTCTGGAAATCAGGGGAAAAAAATTAAATTTTTTTATCAACCCTGGTGAGAAATTTTTAATAATTTACTAAATTTACAACTTTACTAAAATGTTGTTCTATTTTTACAATATTTTTTATGCGAAAATATTACGAAATTTTTTTATTATAATTAATTTAAAAATAAAAAGTTATAGCTAATCTTGATATTAATTAACCTGCAATTTATTTTTTTATGAAATTTATGTAACATTTATTAATTAAATTATTAAATAAAATAATATCAATAAAAAAAAGAACAAAATTGTAATAATAATAATAATAATAAAAAATCAAAATTTATTTAATTAATTAATTTAATTATATTAATTAAAAAACCATAAAATATTGAAAAACAAAAATTTTTTATTTCTATTAATTAATAATAAGTAAACATTTATTGTCCTTGAAAAAAAATATAAATTCAAAGGAGTACAAGACAAGACTCAAGTTCTATTAGACTGTAATTAAAACATAATACGAACATAAAAAATGGAAATTAAATAGATTATAAAATTCTTAGAAATAATGATCTCCATTTTTTTGTAAATTTTTTGACTTTTGAAGCGTTCACAAATGATGACACCCAATTTTTTGATATTTTTAACCCTCCCCCCTTTTGCGAAATTTTTTACATATATGAGAAATATATTTCATCACGTTTAGTACAGACGCTTCACCCAAATAACGTGACATCTTTCGTGAACGTTTCCCCTTATTAACAAAAATTAATGAAAAATTATAAATTATAGAATATTTAAAAAATATTTCTGAAGCTAACATTGTAAAAAATCAAAATTAAAAATGTTATCTTTATTTTACAATCAAAAATTGAATATCTATTTTTATGAATTAAAGAAAAATGCAAAAATAAATTAATAATAGAGCAACTTTAATTATTAAAAATTGTATCTTATTTTTTGATAAATTTTTAGAAATAAAAACTAATTTATATCCTTTGACACTGTTTAAAAATGTATACATGGTCAAAATCGCGGACTGTTACGTTACACTCTTAAGCACTTTTTAATGGAAATTTTCCTAAAAGCGCATGAAATTGACCTTAATTAATATTTATTATTCATGCATCTAAAATTTGGCATTCGTAGTGACATTTTCTATTAATATAAATTTTTCTGTACATACTGTTATTTAAGAGTTATGAACGTCTCAAATGGACTGTTACGTTACATAATTTTGGAAGTAGGTTTGTCAGTTGATCGATACTTTCGAAAAAGTCTGCTCTTCTGATTGACTATTTTTAATGAGTAGCGCATAATTTTGTAGCTTTGGGTTGGAAGTAATAAAGAAAACTTGAGTTATGTCAAAAAAAATATTTTTTACTTTTCTGGAAGCAAAATTGTTCGGACTGTTACGTTACATGAAAAGACTGTTACGTTACATGTGCGATCTTCGATTGCGAAAAAACTAAAGTTGGTTATGAAAAATGTCCTGAATTGTTTAATTATGCATTAAGTAATATAAATTCGGTTTTCTTATAATTAGATACATAAAATTCTTTAATTAGTACACGAATTAACACGAAAATAAAGAATACAACAATATTTAAAATATTTCTAAATACTAATTAAACTTTCTGACAAATAAAACACAAAGTGTAAAACAATTAAAGTTACAAAATGTATCCTTGTTTAGATATGTTAAAACTGGTAATCACTCCATTAATTACTTGAATTTGGTGAGCTGACGCTATGTCACGGACACTTTTTGCTCTATTAAACAGAGCAGATGTATTCATAATCTCATTTGTGTCCAAAAAATCACAATCTGTAACCTCTTCGTAGGTGATTTTTGATTCTGTACAATTAAATGCAGAAACAAAATCTGAAGCACACTTTACAATGCATTTACGAGATAAAATTTGCTTTCTAACAATCATTTTGGTAGTAGCGCCAATTCCATCGATACAACCTTTCCCATGGGAAGTCGCAAAATAGTTCCAGTAGATTTTTATTTCGAATTCACTTTCGAAAAAAGGAATAATTGCAGCAATAAACTTATTTTTAAATTGTGATGAAGGCCCGTCCTCCAAATTTTTAATATTTTTACCGAGTTTGGCAATCCTGTTAGCAGTATGTACAAGTAGGTAACAATTGTCTCTTTTGTGTGTGTTAAGTTGTTAGAAACGAAAACCTTCGATTGAACTTCTTCATTGTGATAAAAGGCAGTAGTGAACAAAGTTAGCTGTTTTTGATTCCAATGAGCACTTTGCACTTCGTCTTGTCCCACACAGACAAAATTTTCAGCGAAATCAATTTGCAACATTGCCTCTTCAACAAATTCATTGCTTGATGCTCTTGGCCGATCGTATTTGTTAAAGATGTCCGACTGTTCGCGTTTAATGTAGCTATGGCGCAAAAATTGAGACGATAACTTCGATATGTGTAAAAGCAAGTCCTCCAGTGTGCCAGATTCCTCATATTTCTCTATACGTTTTGAAGAATCATTTTTTCGCCAAAACATCCATTTTACGGGAGTGATTAGTGCCACTCCATTAACAGATTCCTTCAGTAGCTCAATCGATATTCCCTTACAGTTTTTGCAATTCGAAAACCAACAATCTATGTCGTTATCTTTGCACAAAAATTGCTGAACAAATCCATCATCATATGTAGGCACTGACAGAGCGAATTTATTAAGAGCAGTAACACTCTCAATAAAGTTAGCATGATAAGAACACATGCACATGTCATGAGGTAGATCCTTATTTAATTTAACGTGATTTGGTCTATGTTCTCCAAAGAAGGTGAGGCCACAACCATCTATCAGAAATAATAAAATAAGTTATTAAAACAACTTAAAAAAATAAAAAGTCTAAAATATTGTTAAATAAAAATGTTTAAAAAATGAATAATTATATTATATATTAAATAATATAATATTATATTTATATTTTATTTAATATTAAAATATTTTGTTATTTATTATTTTGTTTATTAAATCATAAATAAATTTAAATACCTTTCCCTTTGGTTTTTGCTTCGTCGTTAAAAATTAAGAAGGCTTCTTTAATTGATAAAAGCATATGTCTAGTTGATAGGTTTCTTTCTCCAGTTCCCACATTATGGTACTGCTTAACATCTTTCATTTTCGGCGAAACTCTAGAAATATCATCACGTTCATAAAATACCTTAATTTCTTCGATAAGCTCAGAATTTATAAAAGTGTTTTTTCCAGACGAAGGTACAATATTGTTTATTAACTCGTTTTTCTCGGTTTCTTTCATATTCATAATGATTTTGGCCAAAACTACTGTTTTCCGTTCATCAGCAACAGGCAGTGCTCTCATGATTTTTTCACTGCTTTACCAAGCGATTGTGTGGATCTATAAGGATTATATTTTTCAACTATATTGCTTATATTTGCACAAGCATTTTCCTTAGCATTTTTTTGGATCGAATTCAATTTCAAATTTTTTCTATATTTTTTTACTCTTTGGCAATTCTCTATACGACGTCTTTCGCGGAGTTTATTTTATTGCGAAATCGGCATATTATTTTCTACCTCTTTCATCTTCTTGCGCCGCTCCCTCTGAGCAGCTGCTCGTTTCTTTTTAAAATCTTCAAATTTTTCCGAGATTTTTAATTTCTCAATGAAATTTTTGTTTTTTTGAGCCTTGCTCAACTTTACCTATACATAAAAAAAATTTTGAGGTTAGAAAATCAACATAATAATATAATATTTAATTATCAATAAAAAAAGACTGTTACATTACAAATAATTTTAGTCTTAAAACTAAGGCATAGATTAATATATTTCTAATTTTATGTTTTATTTCAAAAGTAGGATAAAATTGATCGAAGAAAAGTTAATACTACTTTTTGTTAATGCTATAGATTTCACGTAAAAAAACTTTTAATAATTTCGGACTGTTACATTACATTAAAAATTGCAGTCGAATTCTTTTTATTTACAAAGGCAATCAACACTTTTTTTTGAAAATATCTTACTTAGTTTACTTCATTATAACCTAATTCTACTCGACAATATTAATAATTAAATAAAAATGACTTGAATTTATAATTACGTACCTTTTTGTCACCTGCCATGTTTTCGCTTATTTTCACTGACAAGGGTGCAACTATATGACAAGTGTGAGTTAAGGAAAAAATCAACAGATGTCGCGTTGGCAATTTTGTTTCCGGATACGTAGGGATCTGTATAACCTAAAAATAATTAAGAACCCGCCAAAATTAAAAAAAAGCAATTTTTTTCCGTGGTTTCGTTTTTCGCGATTTTGACCACATCATTCACAATGAAAGAAAATCTATAAATTTCAAAACAATTATTTAAAATTTTCACAACAAAGAAAACTGAAATATAAATTTATTTATTATACAAAATTTAAATAAATCGTGAACTATACGATATTGTATATTAGAGAAGTTTTTTCTGATCATTATACTAACTTGTAATATTTTTAAGATGTGAATAGATTGAAGGTTCTCAAGACACTGACAATAATAGGGGAATTATATGGTTATGAATATATAGTGTGACGTATTTTTCAAACTAATCTTATTTTAGTATAAAAATTCTGTTTACGTCAGGCAAAATCTGACGCTTTCAACAAAAATATAATATTTGAAATTTAAATAGATAAATCTCGCCGTCAGGCGCCAATTAATTTTGAAGCTCAATTAATAAACTTTAATTTAACTCGACCAACAATTTCAACTTGACACCTCTGAGTTTCTCTTTCACTCGGAGGAAATTCTGCTCAAACAATTGGCAAACAGAAAATGCCAACGACGAGACACGACTGGCTTATTACTGGCTGGTTGTTCTTCTGGCCACTCTTCTTCTCTTTCATGGCTGCTGCGGGGAAACGCATCTTCTCTTTGGGTAGTGGTGGGGCGTATCTTTCATCCAAGTCCTTGGCTTTCTCGAAATTTCTCAGAATTTTCTCCATCTGGCTCAACGATTCAAAATGGAGTCGTTCTAGTTGACGACGGTAGGCTGGTGTCAGGCCTTTATAGGCCAACCTGACCTGTTGTTTCTGGCTCAATGGTCGTCTCATGTGACCCAAAATCAACCGGAAGCTGGTTAAATATGGAGAAATTTTCTCCCCTTTTCCTTGTGTTCTGGCCCGAAGTTCGTCTATAACGTCATCGTCGTCCACTGTCACTAAATACTCATTTTTGAATGCCCTCTTAAATGACCTCCAAGAATTTAATTTCACGGCGCAACGACCTAAACCAACTGCTGGCAGTTTTCTGAAGGATGATTGGCAGAGCTTGCAATATTTCTTGATCAGAAAAATCTGACCAAGCCTTACAGTCTTCCAAGCGCTCCAAGAATTCCTCGGCACTGTCGTCATCACCAAAGAATTTTAAGTCCCAGTCCTTCAGTGTTCTAATCACTTTGGACCTTCGGCCGGACTTAATTTCTTTGTTTTTCCCCCCACTACTCTAGCATTGACTCAGATCACTCTCAGATTGTGACTCACTCGTAGAGTCATCTAAGATTGATCTCCGGCTCTCCCACTGACCTCTCTTCGATCTGTTGGCCCTCTTGTTCTCTCTTTGACACTCTCTACTCACTCTATCACTAATACTAACTCTATCCCCACTACTAACTCTCTCGCTATTACTACTTTCTTCACTGCTCTCGTACTCTTTTCCTATTTTCAGTCTGGCTTCTCTCTCCCCTTTTCTCTGGCCTTCTTCTCTAATCTTACCCAATTTCCTAACATGATCTCTTTTTCTTCCCCCTCTACTACACACACTTTTTTCAGTCTCTTTTCTTACTGGCTCTCCTACCGGCTCTCCATTTCGTGGCACTCTTTGTTGAGTTACCTTGTCTTCATGCCCACTACTTCGGCTTGACTGGCTTCTAGGGGCGGGTGTGGGCCTCACTCTATCATTAGTATGATGTGAGTGTGAGGTCTCGACTATAGGGGTTTTTCCATGTGGGGACACGATGCGCGATTGTTGATGGTGGGTCAATTGATACTCGTCACCAATCTCGGCCCTACATTGGCTTTGTTGTAACTCCCACCCCCCTACAGAATAGTGGTGATCTATCTTCTCGGCATACTTCATGAGTCTTCTTATTTCTGGCGACAAACCCAAACGCGCAACTGAATCTCGAAGGCTCTGGACATTCGGAGCCATTGTGGCTGAGGTGATGGTGTGCGGCGATGTCATGACAGTGCTCGTTGTCATACTCATTTGAGCACTAGTAGTGGTTGGAGAAACAGTC
This sequence comes from Leptopilina syphax, assembly GCA_032872505.1. NCBI lineage: Eukaryota > Metazoa > Arthropoda > Insecta > Hymenoptera > Figitidae > Leptopilina > Leptopilina syphax. Next base: position 13,152,141 of record CM065472.1, read on the forward strand.
GTCATACTGGCTGTTGACATGACTGGGGGTGGGGGTGTGAAATTTGGGGTGGTTGCAACGTTGGTCGGATTCGCTCTGCTGTACGATGCCCCATCCCGGGATTTATTTCTCCCACTTTCCCTAATTTCCCTTGCACGAATTCTTTCATGGATGTGGCTCGCCCCACTATCGGATTCCTCATTATCCGCAGATGAAAACTGGCCACCCCTTTGTCGCGTAAGAAAACGAAACGGGCTAAATTCTGGCTCTGGGAAGGCTTCCATTAAAAAGATTTTATCGGAATTTCCAAGGTCATACTGGTCGCTAAATGGCACTTCAGTACCGTCAGTCAAGGCCAGTCTCATCTCGGCTCTTAACAATCTCTCTCGCAATACTTGTGACGACCCGCTGATACACAATTGGTGTCTGAGTAAGTTCGTTACTACTTGACCAATTTGCATGACTCTAATTGTTTCCCATGCTCGGCTTACGCATGGTACTTCAATTAGTTCGCTCATGCGTCCTTTGTACTCCTGCATCTCGCTACTTGCCTTTGCCATTTCAAAGAATCAAAAAATTTTCTAAGTTCGAATAATTTTGAATTTTAAGGGGGGTGCACAATTAGTATACACGGTCCTGTGCTATCTTGAAAGCACGGAAGTACCCACTCAAGGAGGGCCCCCTTTCAAAATTTTTCTTTTTCCGGCGGACTGGTGACTCGGCTGTCCCTCTCTCTCTTCTTCTCGTTCTCTCTCTCTCTCTAGCCACTATTACTACTACTACTGAGCCACTTTTCCTGGCGCGCGCAAACTTTCTCTCGACTGCTGAAATTCAAATATCCCGGCGCGTCGTTTCTCTCGACCGTCCAGCGTACTATTTGCAATCACGTGACTAACCCGAATTTTATTTCCGGTCTAACATGTGCTCGGCATAAAAATTTTAGAACATTTTTGATTTTACAGAAGTTTGTTTGGAATTTTACTCGGGATTTTCTCACGAAACTGGCTTTCGGCAAACAAAAAAAATCTTTAATTTGTTGATTTAAATTTTTATCACAGCAGGAAATTTCTACAGTCTCGAAAGAAAAAGAAAATTTCGAATTTAATGGCAAAAGCAATCTACAACTTTACTTTACACAATTTCTGGCCGTAATTTACTCATAATTTATGAACAAATAAATTCTGGCATTGTCAAAATAAATCAATAAACAATCTGGCAATGGGAATTTTGAATTTTCTGTCAGCTGGTAACATACAATTTGTATGTCTGGCGTTAGCAACAAAAAATTTTAAATTCTGGCAACATGAATTTTTGAATTTTTTTGGCAAAAAAAAAATCTATCTGGCTCTGGCAAATTGAAAATTCAGAACTCTGGCTCACACTTGTACAACAAAATTGACAAAATAATTTTATTCAGACTCTTCTGAATTTTTATTTCGGCTCACCATACAATTCGGCTCAATATGATCACTTTCAGTCTGGCACAATAAATAATTTTAGTCGTGTCTCGGTTCTGGCCTGGCCCCACGTTGGGCGCCAAATTTTGTGACGTATTTTTCAAACTAATCTTATTTTAGTATAAAAATTCTGTTTACGTCAGGCAAAATCTGACGCTTTCAACAAAAATATAATATTTGAAATTTAAATAGATAAATCTCGCCGTCAGGCGCCAATTAATTTTGAAGCTCAATTAATAAACTTTAATTTAACTCGACCAACAATTTCAACTTGACACCTCTGAGTTTCTCTTTCACTCGGAGGAAATTCTGCTCAAACAATTGGCAAACAGAAAATGCCAACGACGAGACACGACTGGCTTATTACTGGCAGCGACTTACCCACGGTGATCCTTCCTCTGACCTCCCTAGGGACTGTTGATCCTCCTGATCTCTTGGCCGACAACTTCTCGTAGATGTTACTCGGGTCGAAAACGGGATTGTTTAGGGAAGGAAAACTACACACACTTCAAAACAATTAATTTCTATTTTATTTGCACAATATTCCTGGTTTCGATATACAGTTCTTGGCTAACAGTTTTTCAGATTCACTTGCAACTTCACTCAAGAAAAACGAAAATTCAGTCACGGCGACGGGTTGTAGTACCGGCGCGGCAATATCAAAATTCGTTATGGCGGCTAATATATGGAACACCTGTGGCGTCCAATTTCTCTCCACATGGCCCGTCTTCTTCTTCTCGTTCTCAATTCTTAATACTGGCCCTGCCACCTGTCACTTTCTCTTCCTACTAACTAGCCGCGCGACCCACTTTCACGACTTTCACTGGGTCAGCCGGCGACATTTAGTTTCCCTCATTACCATAATTTTTAGAACCCTACGGTGCAATGACTTTTGACAGGTGGCACCACAATTTAGATTTTTGGGGTTTTAGGAGAGTGACTATTTACATCGTCACAATAGAAATGAAAAATATATGTTTCAAGGAATCGAACGTTCTCATTGTACTGTACTTTATATACATACACGGAAAAGATTGTGGGCGCGCAGCTATCTCACTTGTAGTTAGCGCTGCTGTACCTCATTTAGGAGCTGACCGCTTCCACTTTGGTAGCTCTGATACCCCACAGCAGACGAAAAAATATTCTATACGACGTATAGAATATTTTCTCGTCTGCTGTGGGGTATCAGGGCTACCAAAGTGGAAGCGGTCAGCTCCCACAGCTGAGGTACAGCAGCGCTAACTGCAAGTGAGATACCTGCGCGCCCACAAACTTTTCCGTGTATATGTAAAGTAAAAAATTTTTGAGAAGAAACTACTACAGGGTTGCCACAAATATTTAATTTTATTTTTCTCTGATTTCCAGACATAATTTTCACTTTTTCCCTGACCCCAAAGAATATTCTGATTCACTCTAAAAATTATTAGATACTCAAAAAAATGTTCTATTACATTTTTTTACAAATTTCTTTAATTGTAAAATTATATAAAAAACTCAATAATTTCTTTTTAAAATAAATATTTAATCATTATTATTCTTCTGTAGGAATTAAAATTTTTCAAGACATTTAAATTCGAACCTTTTTGAAATTCAACAACTTATAAGAATATTATTACAAAACATGAAGAAGGAGATCACTCCCAGTCTTCAACTTGGAGTGATCGCCTTCTTCAAGTTTTCTGATAATTTAAATTACCATAAAATTTTTGAAAAAAAAGTTTATTATTTACAAAAATCCTAATAAAATCCTTCACAAGAATTTACTTTTTTCTACAAGTAGTAAAATTTCTCAAAAAAATTCAATTAATTAAAAAAAAATGTAATAAAATTAGTTTCATAAATAATAAATCGATTATTCGGTAATTCATTTTTAAATCAATTTTTATTAGAAAATCCTAGAAGAATTTAATTATTTAAATTAAAAAATAAATAATTTATTAAATACTTGAATGTTTGTTAAAATTGAATTCTCATAAAGAATTTTACCAACTAATTTTTAAATAATTGAATTCTTTTGACAAATTTTAATAAAATTTTTAAGAATAATTACATTTTTCGAGAAATTTGATTAAAATATTGTATCAAAAATAATAAAAATCCTCCGATGAGTTTTATTATTCATGAAATTACTTAAAAATTTTCCCAAGAATTTTATTAAAATTTTTCTGAAATAATTGGATTTCGGAAAAAAATTTTATTATTTATAAAAATACTTGAAATTTTGACAAGAATATTTTTTTATCATAATAATTAAATTTTCTGCTAAGAATTTTATTACTTATAAAAATATAATTCAATTTTTAAAAATAACTGTGTTAAATTTTTTTAAATAATTGAATTCTTGCGACGAATTTTACAAAAATCCTTTTTAAAAATTGATATGTTTCGAAAAATTGAATGAAATTTTTTATTTTTAATAATTGAATTCCTGTGAAAATTTTATTGCTTATGAAAATAATTGAAATTTTTCGAAATAATTTATTAAAAATTTTGCAAACAATTGAATTCCTGCGAAATTTTGCCAAGAATTTTATTAAAATTTATAAAAATAATTAAATTTTGATGCAGACTTTTATTATTTATAAAGATACTTGAAATTTTGATAATAATTCTTTTTAAAATTTTTATACATAATTTAATTTCTGCTAAGAATTTTATTACTTTTGAAGATAATTTAATTCTTTCTACGAAATTTATTCAAGTTTATAAAAATTAATTAATTAATGAATTTCGGTGAAGAATTTTATTATTTATAAAAATAATTGAATTCTTGAAAAGAACTTTGTTCAATTTTTTTTAAATAATTGAATTCTTGCGACGAATTTTATAAAAAACTTTTTAAATAATTGATATTTTACAAAAAATTTTATGACATTTTTGTATTTTAAATAATTGAATTCCTTTGAAAATTTTATTGCTTATGAAAATAATTGAATTTTTTCGGAAAAATTTATTAAAATTTTTGTAAATAATTGAATTCTTGTGAAATTTTGCCAAAAATTTTATGAAATTTTTAAAAAATAATTGAATTCCGATGAAGAACTTTATTATTTATAAAGATAATTGAAATTTTGACGAGAATTTTTTTTTAAATTTTTGAACATAATTGAAATTCTACGAAGAATTTTTATAATTTTTGAAAATAATTTGAATTTCTGGAATCATTTGTAGTTTTTCCAAAATTCAATTTTTTTAGTATTTTTAACTAAAATTCTTCTATCAATAAAGTATTTATGAAATTTATAAAAGTTATTCATTAAATAATTTATAAGTCATAATTTTATAATACTTTTTGAAAAATTAAGTTATTTAAAAAGAAATTATTGTTAGAAATAGAAAAAATTGAAGGTTTTGCATTAAAATTCGTGGTAATTTCATAGTTTACGAGGCAAACAAAAAAACATCAAAATTTAGAGTTTTCTCATGAATTTTAAAAATTCAATTTTCCCAGTACTTTTAATAAAACTCCCTGACTTTTCCTTGACCTGTGACAACCCTGTACTAATTTGTTGCTTACTAAATTTTGTCCCAATTAATTTACAAGTATTATACATTTTATATATTAAAAACAGAAATATTTCAACAGTTTAAATATGTATGTACATTTGTTTCTCAATGAAAAAAAGCTATTAATTCAAAACAATTATTAAAATGTTCCCAACTAAATATATTAAAATATGAATTTATTACAAAATTTAATTTAATAGTTAACCACATGTAATTGTGTATTAAAGAAGGTTTTTCTGTTTTTTACTAACTTGGAATATTTTGAAGATGTTACCAGCTTGAAGGTTCTGAAGGCACTGACAAATATTAGGGGATTTATACGACGATGAATATATAGAAATGAAAAAATTATCGCATTCTGGGAATCAAAAATTCTCCTTGTACCATAATATAACACAGGCAGTGTTGTCATATGTTAGGGAATATTTTGGGAAAGAAAAATTGGTCAGCAAAGTCAGGGATTATATTAAAAGTACTGGATAAAATTAAATTTTTAGAATTCATAAGAAAATTATTTTCAAAAATTTTCTTCAATTCAATGATTTTCAATATATACTATTTTAATAAAATTTCCCCAAAGAATTTAATTATTAGCAAACAAATTTTGATAATTAAAATCTACTAATACATTTATTTATTTTCAGAAATAAATTAATAAAAATATCACAAGAATTGAATTATTTACAAGGAATATAATTATTTATAATTGTGTTAAAAATTTCATCGTAACTAATACCATTGTTTTTATAAACTACTATTTTTTACAGATATTCAATCATTTTGGTAAATAATAAAATTCTTTTTAGGAATTCAATCATTTTCATAAATAATAAAACTCATCTCAGAAATTTCAATTATTTTTAATTCCATTTTTGTCGAATTCCTAAAAAAATGTATCTAATTGTTCTAAAATTTTTTTTTATAATTTGACTAAAAAATTTAATGATTTAAAATTTTATTGGTAACATTTTTTATGAGAATTCAATTTTCAGAAGCATTTAATTATTTAAAAGATTATTGATTAAAATATGGATTTCGCAGTTTAAATTTTAAATAATAATAACACATTAAAATCATTACTGAGTATACATTCAAAAATAGTATAATTTTAAATAATGAATAAATTATGTTTTTGAAAAACAAATCTTTAAAAATCTGATTTTTTATACTTTTTACTTTTACAATTCTGCAGAATTAATTTTATTGAGAAAGCTTTTTAACACAAATTTTCAAGAAAATATTTCATGTTTTTATTGTTCAATATTATAATTAATTAATTCAAGAATTTTTGAATAAACGAAGTTTCATGTAAACTGGAATTATGTACAAATAAATTTGAAAATTATAAAATTTTATTTTAAAAAATATTAGAAATATAAGTAATCTTTAGGGTCAGAGGCAAAAGTCAAAATCTTGTCTGGAAATCAGGGGAAAAAAATTAAATTTTTTTATCAACCCTGGTGAGAAATTTTTAATAATTTACTAAATTTACAACTTTACTTTAGTAAAATAATGTTGTTCTATTTTTACAATATTTTTTATGCGAAAATATTACGAAATTTTTTTATTATAATTAATTTAAAAATAAAAAGTTATAGCTAATCTTGATATTAATTAACCTGCAATTTATTTTTTTATGAAATTTATGTAACATTTATTAATTAAATTATTCATTAAAATAATAATAAAAAATTAAAATAAATTTAATTATTATAATTTAAAAAACATGAAATATTTAAAACAAATAATTCTTATTTCTATTAATCAATAATAAATAAATATTTATTGTCCTTGAAAACAAAAATTCAAAGGAGTATAAGACAAGACGACCCCAATAACGTGACATCTTTTGTGAACGTTTCCCCTTATTAACAAAAATTAATGGAAAATTATAAATTAGAATATTTAAAAAATATTGCTGAAGCTAACATTGTAAAAAATCAAAATTAAAAATGTTATATTTATTTTACAATCAAAAATTAAATATCTATTTCTATGAATTAAAGAAAAATGCGATAATAAATTATTAATAGAGAAATCTTAATCATTAAAAATGTTATCTTATTTTTTGATAAATTTTCAGAAACAAAAACTAATTTATTTATATTCTATTATCTCCAATATATTAATTTGTGAAAATATTTAAAAAATTTTGTATTACAATTAATTTAAAAGAACATAAATTATATGTATTTATTTTTCTTCTTATTTAAACTTTAGTAAGATTTCTTTATTATGCATGTTATAAATTTATAACAATTTTTTTTTTAATTTTAAAAAGTTGTAACTTAGTTTCTACATTTTTTAATTAATTAAATTATAGTTTTTGAATATATCAGTAAAGAATTTAATTATCCAAAATTGTTAATATTTTATTTAAACTTTGTACATTGTTTTTTTTATTAAAATAATTTAATTTTATTATTATTACATATTATTAATTACTGAATTTATCCAATGTTTTATTTAATAAATAAAGAATTATTGTAAAAATTGTGTAGATTACATTTGCATTATTTAAAGAGAAGTTAATTTTTCTTTATTATTTTGACATGTTTACATACGTCAAATCACTTGAAATTATCCTTTTGACATAAAAAGATTTCATGTAAAAATCAAAAGAAATCAGCTAGTATTCAAACGTTTTTCTTTTTTCCAATAAACTTCTGACCTTTTTGTATTAAAAAGATTCCTTTTACAATAAAATTATTACTCCTAATGGTTAAAAGACATGATTTAAAAGAAAATTAGTTTTAAAGTTAATAGATTATTTCTGTGAGTGATAATATATGGCGTTAATTTCATAAATATTTAACATTTTTATTTTATGTGTCTCTCATATTTAATTTTGGAAAACTGAAATCGAATTTACAATTAATAACCCTAAAAACATATAGAGCTGCTCTGTATAAGATGAAAATTTAAATTTAGAATTATTTCAAAAAATTTATTAGAAAAAATAAAATATTAAAATAAAATAAAATATTTTTAAGAATGTCTCTTATAAACTGTTATACAAAAAAATGATAAAATCCTAAAATAATAAATTTTTAAAAAATTAATTACGTAAATTGTGAAGATCACGATTATGTCATTTCAAGCGAAATTGATAATTTAAAATCAATATACTTTTGAAAAAACTTAAAAGATTAAAAATTTCCTACAATAAATTTAAAAACATTTCGTTTTTGATATAAATACGAGTAAAAATTGAATTTATACATATTTTTACAAACCTTATCTTCTCATTCATACTTTAGAACTTAATATACTGTGATAAAAGGACCTATTGAAGAGAAAATTCAAAAAAAATTTAATACTTACATAGGATTTACGTTACCTCATTGTAAAGGAGCATCAATCCTTGCACTTCGTTCTTTATTGCTTATGTCTCCTCAATTATTAATCAAAATTATTATTATTTATTATATAAATATTATTATTAAGAGTCTAGTCTCTTTCAGTATAATCAAGTTATATCTTTTGGTGTTGTTAGCAGAGAGAAATATTTGTATTTTTTAAAATTTACACTGATCTTTCCCTTCAATGTAATGTTTCACATTTGAAATCCCAAAGGAATTCAACATAACAAAATAAACTAAATTAAAAAGAGTCCAAAATTTCCCTATAAACATAATTTTTTATATATATATTACTTCTATTTTGTCCTAAAAATATTTTTACGGAATCAAATGATTTTACTCTTGATAATGCAACATACATCTGACCATGATTAAAAACATCTCGTCTTAAATCAATGAATATTTTATTAAATGTTTGACCTTGAGATTTATTAATGGTCATTGCGAAAGCCAATTTTATAGGAAATTGTCGTCTTTTAAAAGTAAATGGATATAAATTTTCACAATATAAAGTTACTCGATGTAAAAAAACAATATTTCCACTCTTATCTTTTCGATGTGTGTATTTCCACGATCTTCCCTTTTGTGCTCTTCCAGATCTACTGTTTTCTTTTCGTTTACATTATTTTCTTGTTCGATATGTACAATAATAATAGAACATGTTCTATTATTATTGTTGTTTCGTTATTTCCTTTTTCATCGAAGATTACATTTCGAGCATGAATAACTTTTCTTTCGATCGGATTCCACAATCTGTATCCATTGTCCGAGTATCCAATCATAATTAATTTTTTACTTCTGCAATCTAATTTTGATGTTCTGTCTTCCTTTGGTATCAGATTGTAAGCCGTGCAACCAAACAATTTTATTTTATTTAAATTTGGTTTGTAGCCGAACCAAATTTCAGCAGGTAACTTTTTATCTGGTAGTGATGACGTTTTAGTTCGATTCATTAGATATGCAGATACACGAACAGCCTCGCCCCAAAATTCTTTGTTTTATTTTGAGTCAATTATTAAACACCTTGCTTTATCAAGAATGGTTCTATTTAGTCTTTCACTTACTCCATTTTGTTCAGGTGTTCTTGGAACAGTGTATTTAGTTTTTAATTCTCTCTTATTGCAGAAAATTTTAAATTTTTCGGATGTGTATTCTCCACCGTTATCGCAGCGTACTCTTTCGACCTTCGTATTGAACTTTGCTTCCACCTGACAAATAAATTCATTGAACTTTTCGAAAACTTCACTTTTGTTTCTAATTAGAAATACTGTACAAAAGTGTGAGTAATGATCTATAAATGTGACGAAGTACCTGTATCCATCATGCGTAGCAGGAGTAATGGGTCCGCACACATCAGTCGAGATTATTTCAAGTATCCTTGTTGCTTTCCTATCGTTCTCAAGTAGTCGAAAAGGTAGTTTCGTTTGTTTTCCTTTAATACATGTTTCACATAGTATTGGTGATGTATATTTACTCGAATGTCCCATTTTCCTGTGTAGGAGCATTTGTTGATCTGCACTTGATAAATTTGCACTACCTGACAGCATACATTTAAAAGTCACAAAATATAGATTTCCATTCCTTATTCCTTTCAAGATTTCACGATTGTTTTTCTTAATTGTCACTTCTTTATTTTTAAAGGTCACTTCCATTCCTGCTTCTTCCAATTTTCTAACCGATAACAGATTATGTGAAAGATCTTCACACACCCAAACATTTTTTATTGTTATTTTTCTGTCTGTATCTGTCACTACACACAAGTCACCTTCTTCTAAAACTTTAATACTTTGTCCCTTTTTGGCTACACTAATTTTCTGATTAATTTCCCGTTTGTTTAAAACTTCACTTTCGTACTCGGTTTTCAGCAAATGATGTGTTGCACCGCTGTCAACAACAAATTTAACTTCTTTCAGGTTTATTTTACACATCATGGAATTTTCTGTTGAGGTTTCTTTATCATTTTCTGTTAAAAAACTTATTTCCTCATCTTCGTTTTCTTTTTGCTGCTTTTCAGTAGAGTGGGCTTGTTTGTTTCCTTGTTTGTATTTATTTTTCGGACAATATTTGCGCTAGAGATGGGCGCGGGAGTGACTTTTTACTCCCGTACCCGCCCGATCACGGCCTTAAAAACACACTCACGCCTGCATGATATCAGATTATGAGAAACTCACGTCCAATCACGCCCGTCAACTCACGCATAATCCCGCGAATTCCCGTACATAAATTTTTTGAATCTACGAAATTCATGAAAAGTAAAGTTATTATAATAATTTTAAAAATTACTTTTTTATTGAAATAATAAATTAAAAATGAACTTTTTTACATAGAAAATTATAGATTTTTATTTAAAAATAATAACTGGTCAACATTTTCGCTCAGGAGACGTGTTCGTCTGTCATCTAAAATTCGTCCAGAGGTAGAAAAGACCCTTTCACTAGCTGCAGAACTTGCGGGAATGTTTAAAACTTGCCTGGAGAGAATTCTCAGCAATGGTAAATCTTCAGCGTTTTTACAGAAACTTAAAACATCACATTCCTCAACCTTTTTGTTTGTATATTTTTGAATCTCAAAATCAATTGCATTTTCTTCCTTTTCATTTTCTTTCTCATTACAATTATCTTTGAATTCATCGAATAAATTTTTAATGTCAGAATTAGTAGCTGTTGGAGGATATGCAGTCGTACTAAAAGCCATCAAGTCCTGTGATTCCGAAGCGCTTAATCTCGAATTATCTTCCTTGCTTTGTAAAATTTGTTCTAGCATAGCTTTAACCGTTGTAAATACTTGATTACGTTGTTCTTCTGACAAAAATTGTAACTTTTTATATGGAGGATTTAAGAACACCCCAACCAGATGAACAGCTGTAGATTGAAATCTTCTGTTTAAAGAAATTTTTGTATAATGTTTAAGTTCTTGCATGACTGCAGAATCTGATGGGCCTTCAGAACAAACTCTTAGAAGCTTTGCAGACCATAAGCTGAACTCTTGTACTGTTAGTACATTTTCAGAACTTAATTTTTCAGAACAACACTTAAAATGCTTTAGGAATTCTAAAACTTGTTCCAATAAATTAAAGTTAATTTCAGCCATTCTGTGTAATTCATTTCTGTTTATTAGTAGAGTTTGTATTTCTTTAAACATGTCATGTATACTTTCCAACATTATAAAAATTGAGTTCCAGCGAGTTTTAACGTGCTGTTTCAAAGTTTTTGTCAATTTTCCATTAAGTTCTGATTGCTTAAAAAAAGTAACGAGTTTCTTGGCAGCACTAATTAAATCCTGTAATTCTCGAATATCTCTTTTCTCTATCACATCTTCCATGACCAAATTTAAGTTATGACAACCACAAGATAATCGCTTATATCTTCTAAAAGCAGCAACAACATTTGATCCATTATCCGTTACAATGACACTGTTATTCAATTTATCTTCAATTTTAAATTCCATTAACATTTTATCAATAAAATCGAGAATATTTGCACCTGTTTTTGATTCTGCTAGAAATTCTCGATTTCCTAAAACATTTGCCTTTAAATTAAAATTGTCATCTATGTAATGTGCAGTTAATGTCAAGAAACTCCGTTTTGTGTGATCATCTGTCAACATATCTGTGGCAAATAAAAGATGATTTTCAGATAAAACAATTTCTAACTCATTTTTAACTAATGGAATAGAACTAATTTGTTCATGCGAAGAATTATTAGTATGCGATTTGTTAAATTTTTAATATTAATATTGTTCACAGAAAAATGACGATTTAGATTAGGATAATGGCGGATGAGCCGTCAAGGATAAAATTTCTGAGATTTTTAACTGAGCAGCTGTTAACATACAATGAGCTGCCTACTGTCAATGACGGGAGAGCACTGGTTAGTTTATATTTAAAGGAGCCACGCAGTAAGCACTTTGAAAAAGCGCGCATGTTTTTAAAAAACTACTTAGCTGGTAAGTAAATAACATTACATATAAGCAGGTGTTAGATTCCGTAACTTTACTTTCACTTCACTCTTACTTCACTATCACTTCACATTCATTTCACTTTTACTTCACTTTCACTTGACATTCACTTCACTCTCACTTGACTCTCACTTGACTTTCACTTCACTCTCACTTGAATCTTACTTCACTCTCACGTGACTTTCACTCCACTCTCACTTGACTTTCACTTTACTCTCACTTAAATTTCACTCTCATTTCACATTTACTTCACTTTCACTTCACTCTCACTTCACATTCATTTCACTTTCACTCTCACTTGACATTCACTTCACTCTCACTTGACTCTCTCTTGACTTTCACTTTACTCTCACTTGAATTTCACTTCACTCTCACTTGAATTTCACTCTCACTTCACATTCACTTCACTCTCACTTCACTATCACTTCACATTCATTTCACTTTCACTTCACATTCATTTCACTTTCACTTCACTCTCACTTGACATTCACTTCACTCTCACTTGACTTTCACTTGACTCTCTCTTTACTTTCACTTCACTCTCACTTGAATTTCACGTGACTTTCACTTGACTCTCACTTGAATTTCACTTGACTTTCACTTCACTCTCACTTAAATTTCACTCTCACTTCACATTCACTTCACTTTCACTTCACTCTCACTTGAATTTCACTTCATTTTCATTTATTATTTTAGTTAGTATTTAATAGTAATGAAAGTAATAATAATAATACTTTTGCGTCAATATTTCCACACAAGCGGACATTTTCCTGTTTGCAGCAATATTTCAAGAACGTTGCACTGAAATATTTCAATCTTTCAGTAAAATATTCGGGAAATATTTAGGAAATATGTGCTGTGTGGGTTATTAAGTAATTATCGTTTATAATTACATATGCTTATTCTTTATTATATTCATCTTACCTGCACGAAAAGTACGTCATTTTGGGCACTCAAGGCGGGAGCAAAGTAACTGATTCTCGCCCGAGGTCGGGGAAGCGGGCTCAAAAGTTCTTTTACGCCCGCTGACGTCACACAAGCGGCCGCAAGAGTACTTTTTGTCCTACCTGCACGGAAAGTATGTCATTTCGTGCACTTAAGGCGTGCGCAAAGTAACACATTCCGCACGCTTCCTAATTCTTTGTTTTTTTCTGTAGAAATTAAAAAAAATAATGCTTATTCTATATTAAAACTTGCATCATTATAGATTTCAAAGAGTTTACATTTATATAGAGTTTACTTTTTAACTAATATGAGCGTTTAAACGTTCGTGGCCTTATGCCATACTTTCCATGCAGTTCGGACAAAAAATTATGTCCGCATCATGGGCGCAAAGGTGATTACGACTCCGGCGAGATCACCTATTTGCGCCCTTGATACGAAAATAACTATTAACGCCCACTTCGCTTGTGCCCTCCATGACATATTTTTCATGCTGTTAGGACACAAAATAATTTTCGTAACATGGGCGCAAAGGTGATTACGACTCAGGCGAGATTTCGGAATAGTTGTACTAATTGTTAGTAGAATTTTACTAATCAATTAGTAAAGCTCTACTAATAATCGTGCAAGAGTTCAAAGAACCGAATATTTCCACATTTAGAGCGACTCAATGACTTTAATTTTTACGTCTATTGCAGGAACCTGTGGCCTCAATAGAGAAGATGTCTTGGCGGGACTTAATCGTAAGTAGTATTTCTTTCATTATTTTAAAATGAATTTAGGTTTACCTATCTGAAAAAAAATTACTTAAATTACACAAGCCAACAAAATTTTGGCGAATCTCGGAACCAAGAACCAGACAATACTTTTCTGAAGGTTTGTCACGTGCTGGATCCGAATTTGACCTCAGAAAGCTAACGTAATGGGCAATTCTGAGGTCAGATTCGGATTCAGCACGTCAAAAACCTTCGGAAAAGTATTGTCCGGTTCTTGGTTTCGAGACTCGCCACAATTTTTTCGGCTTGTATTATTGTATAAAAATTTACAGCAAAAGACCTTATTCCTGCCGAGGGTGGTGCCTTTGATTATCGTGCCGAGGGTGGTGCCATTGATCGTGCCGAGGGTGGTGCCATTGATGATCGTGCCGAGGGTGGTGCCATTGATCGTGCCGAGGGTGGTGCCTTTGATTATCGTGCCGAGGGTGGTGCCATTGATCGTGCCGAGGGTGGTGCCTTTGAAGATCGTGCAGTTGTGAATGCGGCAAGGCCAGCGTCGCCTATGCCGTTGGCCGCGTTAATTGTCCTGACCGATAAGGAAAAGAAAATATATATGAATACAATTGTTTGGGCAAAAGACACTAATTGCCAACACCTCCCAGCGAGGATTGTTGGGATAAAAAAAAGAGGTGCCTATTTGGCAAAATTTTTTACCAGTGATGAAGTTAGGACAGTATACTTGTCCAACATACTCTTATTATCGAAATATTCGGCTGACATTATGTTAGAGCGGCAACATGACACAAAGTTAAAAAATAAACTATTAAATGCAATAAAATGTACAGAAGAAATCGAAAAGATAACACTATTGTAATTAGTAATTAGACTTGCATTCTTGTAGTTAAGTGTTATTAGAAATGAGAAGAAGAAAAATTAAAAGAAAAAATTGCAAGAAATCAAAGGTACAATATGAAAAATGAATAACATTCACTTATTGTTAGTTACAGAATTCACCGTATACAATATTAAAAACCCTTTTTTATTTGATTAGTCCTTAAAGTATATCTAGAAAATGAAAAATTTCTCCACGATTTCAAAAAAAAGAAAATGTAATACTACATTTGTAAACTATTTAATATCTTTATTATAAAGCAAATATTTTATTTAAAGATAAAAATAATAATATGCATATAATGCAAATCGTCGCGTAACATGCAATCGCTACAAGTAACAAAATTATATTACTTGTTTTCATTATAAACCACTGTTTTAATGTAAATAATAAAATTCAATAAATTTTATAATGAATTACAAAGTTGTTGATAAATTGCCCTGTGCGGAAAAAATTGTATATTAAACGAATTACTGTCTTCCTGTAAAGTTTGGATTTTTTTTCTCTTCAAATTGCAATTTTAAAAGTCAATTACTGTCTCTCTGTGATTTTTGGATTTTTTTGCTCTTCAAATTCTTATTTTAAAAGTCAATTACTGTCTCCTTGTAAAGTTTGGATTTTTTTGCTCTTCAAATTTCAATTTTAAAAGTCAATTACTGTCCCCCTGTTTAGTTTGGATTTTTTGCTCTTCAAATTTCAATTTTAAAAGTCAATTACTGTCCCCCTGTTAAGTTTGGATTTTTTTGCTCTTCAAATTTCAATTTTAAAAGTCAATTACTGTCCCCCTGTTAAGTTTGGATTTTTTTGCTCTTCAAATTTCAATTTTAAAAGTCAATTACTGTCTCTCTGTGATTTTTGGATTTTTTTGCTCTTCAAATTCTTATTTTAAAAGTCAATTACTGTCTCCTTGTGAAGTTTGGATTTTTTTGCTCTTCAAATTTCAAATTTAAATGTCAATTACTGTCCCCCTGTTAAGTTTGGATTTTTTTGCTCTTTAAATTTCAATTTTAAAAGTCAATTACTGTCTCCCTGTGAAGTTTGGATTTTTTTGCTTTTCAAATTTCAATTTTAAAAGTCAATTACTGTCTCTCTGTGAAGTTTGGATTTTTTTCTCTTCAAATTTCAATTTTAAAAGTTAATTACCGTCTCTCTGTGAAGTTTGGATTTTTTTGCTCTTCAAATTTCAATTTTAAAAGTCAATTACTGTCTCCCTGTAAAGTTTGGATTTTTTTGCCCTTCAAATTTCAATTTTAAAAGTCAATTACTGTCTCTCTGTGAAGTTTGGATTTTTTTCTCTTCAAATTTCAATTTTAAAAGTTAATTACCGTCTCTCTGTGAAGTTTGGATTTTTTTGCTCTTCAAATTTCAATTTTAAAAGTCAATACCGTCTCTCTGTTAAGTTTAGATTTTTTTGCTCTTCAAATTTCAATTTTAAAAGTCAATTACTGTCTCCCTGTGAAGTTTAGATTTTCTTGCTCTTCAAATTTAAATTTTAAAAGTCAATTACTGTCCCCCTGTTAAGTTTGGATTTCTTTGCTCTTCAAATTTCAATGTTAAAAGTCAATTACTGTCCCCCTGTTAAGTTTGGATTTCTTTGCTCTTCAAATTTCAATTTTAAAAGTCAATTACTGTCCCCCTGTTAAGTTTGGATTTTTTTGCTCTTCAAATTTCAATTTTAAAAGTCAATTACTATCTCCCTCTAAAGTTTTGATTTTTTTGCTCTTCACATTTCTATTTTAATAATCAAATACTGTCCCCCTGTGAAGTTTGGATTGTTTTGCTCTTCAAATTTCAATTTTAAAAGTCAATTACTGTCTCTCTGTGATTTTTGGATTTTTTTGCTCTTCAAATTCTTATTTTAAAAGTCAATTACTGTCTCCTTGTGAAGTTTGGATTTTTTTGCTCTTCAAATTTCAATTTTAAAAGTCAATTACCGTCTCTCTGTTAAGTTTAGATTTTTTTGCTCTTCAAATTTCAATTTTAAAAGTCAATTACTGTCCCCCTGTGAAGTTTGGATTGTTTTGCTCTTCAAATTTTAATTTTAATAGTCAACTACTGTCCCCCTGTTAAGTTTGGATTTTTTTGCTCTTTAAATTTCAATTTTAAAAGTCAATTACTGTCTCTCTGTGAAGTTTGGATTTTTTTGCTCTTCAAATTTCAATCTTAAAAGTCAATTACTGTCTCTCTGTGAAGTTTGGATTTTTTTGCTCTTCAAATTTCAATTTTAAAAGTCAATTACCGTCTCTCTGTAAAGTTTGGATTTTTTTGCTCTTCAAATTTCAATTTTAAAAGTCAATTACTGTCTCTCTGTGAAGTTTGGATTTTTTTCTCTTCAAATTTCAATTTTAAAAGTTAATTACCGTCTCTCTGTGAAGTTTGGATTTTTTTGCTCTTCAAATTTCAATTTTAAAAGTCAATTACCGTCTCTCTGTTAAGTTTAGATTTTTTTGCTCTTCAAATTTCAATTTTAAAAGTCAATTACTGTCCCCCTGTGAAGTTTGGATTTTTTTGCTCTTTAAATTTTTATTTTAAAAGTCAATTACTGTTTCCCTGTAAAGTTTGGATTTTTTTGCTTTTTAAATTCTTATTTTGAAAGTCAATTACTGTTTCCCTGTAAAAATTGGATTTTTTTGCTTTTTAAATTCTTATTTTAAAAGTCAATTACTGTCTCTCTGTGATTTTTGGATTTTTTTGCCCTTCAAATTCTTATTTTAAAAGTCAATTACTGTCTTCTTGTGAAGTTTGGCTTTTTTTGCTCTTCAAATTTAAATTTTAAAAGTCAATTACTGTCCCCCTGTTAAGTTTGGATTTCTTTGCTCTTCAAATTTCAATTTTAAAAGTCAATTACTGTCCCCCTGTTAAGTTTGGATTTTTTTGCTCTTCAAATTTCAATTTTAAAAGTCAATTACTATCTCCCTCTAAAGTTTTGATTTTTTTGCTCTTCAAATTTCTATTTTAATAATCAAATACTGTCCCCCTGTGAAGTTTGGATTGTTTTGCTCTTCAAATTTCAATTTTAAAAGATAATTACTGTCTCTCTGTGATTTTTGGATTTTTTTGCTCTTCAAATTTCAATCTTAAAAGTCAATTACTGTCTCTCTGTGAAGTTTGGATTTTTTTGCTCTTCAAATTTCAATTTTAAAAGTCAATTACCGTCTCTCTGTGAAGTTTGGATTTTTTTGCTCTTCAAATTTCAATTTTAAAAGTCAGTTACTGTCTCTCTGTGATGTTTGGATTTTTTTCTCTTCAAATTTCAATTTTTAAAGTTAATTACCGTCTCTCTGTGAAGTTTGGATTTTTTTGCTCTTCAAATTTCAATTTTAAAAGTCAATTACCGTCTCTCTGTTAAGTTTAGATTTTTTTGCTCTTCAAATTTTAATTTTAAAAGTCAATTACTGTCCCCCTGTGAAGTTTGGATTTTTTTGCTCTTTAAATTTTTATTTTAAAAGTCAATTACTGTTTCCCTGTAAAGTTTGGATTTTTTTGCTTTTTAAATTCTTATTTTGAAAGTCAATTACTTTTTCCCTGTAAAAATTGGATTTTTTTGCTTTTTAAATTCTTATTTTAAAAGTCAATTACTGTCTCCTTGTGAATTTTGGCTTTTTTTGCTCTTCAAATTTAAATTTTAAAAGTCAATTACTGTCCCCCTGTTAAGTTTGGCTTTTTTTGCTCTTCAAATTTCAATTTTAAAAGTCAATTACTGTCTCCTTGTGAAGTTTGAATTTTTTTGCTCTTCAAATTTTAATTTTAAAAGTCAATTACTGTCCCCCTGTGAAGTTTGGATTTTTTTGCTCTTCAAATTTCAATTTTAAAAGTCAATTACTGTCTCTCTGTAAAGTTTGGATTTTTTTGCTCTTCAAATTTCAATTTTAAAAGTCAATTACTGTCTCTCTGTGATTTTTGGATTTTTTTGCTCTTTAAATTCTTATTTTAAAAGTCATTTTACTGTTTCCCTGTAAAGTTTGGATTTTTTTGCTTTTTAAATTCTTATTTTGAAAGTCAATTACTGTTTCCATGTGAAGTTTGGATTTTTTTGCTTTTTAAATTCTTATTTTAAAAGTCAATTACTGTCTCCTTGTGAATTTTGGCTTTTTTTGCTCTTCAAATTTAAATTTTAAAAGTCAATTACTGTCCCCCTGTTAAGTTTGGCTTTTTTTGCTCTTCAAATTTCAATTTTAAAAGTCAATTACTGTCTCCTTGTGAAGTTTGAATTTTTTTGCTCTTCAAATTTCAATTTTAAAAGTCAATTACTGTCCCCCTGTGAAGTTTGGATTTTTTTGCTCTTCAAATTTCAATTTTAAAAGTCAATTACTGTCTCTCTGTAAAGTTTGGATTTTTTTGCTCTTCAAATTTCAATTTTAAAAGTCAATTACTGTCTCTCTGTGATTTTTGGATTTTTTTGCTCTTCAAATTCTTATTTTAAAAGTCAATTACTGCATCCTTGTAAAGTTTGGATTTTTTTGCTCCTCAAATTTCAATTTTAAAAGTCAATTACTGTCCCTCTGTTAAGTTTGGATTTTTTTGCTTTTTAAATTCTTATTTTAAAAGTCAATTACTGTTTCCCTGTAAAGTTTGGATTTTTTTGCTTTTTAAATTCTTATTTTGAAAGTCAATTACTGTTTCCCTGTGAAGTTTGGATTTTTTTGCTTTTTAAATTCTTATTTTAAAAGTCAATTACTGTCCCCCTGTAAAGTTTGGATTTTTTTGCTCTTCAAATTTTAATTTTAAAAGTCAATTACTGTCTCTCTGTGATTTTTAAATTTTTTTGCTCTTCAAATTCTTATTTTAAAAGTCAATTACTGTCTTCTTGTGAAGTTTGGCTTTTTTTGCTCTTCAAATTTCAATTTTAAAAGTCAATTACTGTCTCCTTGTGAAGTTTGAATTTTTTTGCTCTTCAAATTTCAATTTTAAAAGTCAATTACTGTCTCCTTGTGAAGTTTGGATTTTTTTGCTTTTCAAATTTCAATTTTAAAAGTCAATTACCGTCTCTCTGTAAAGTTTGGATTTTTTTGCTCTTTAAATTTCAATTTTAAAAGTCAATTACTGTCTCTCTGTGAAGTTTGGATTTTTTTGCTCTTCAAATTTCAATTTTAAAAGTCAATTACTGTCTCTCTGTGCAGTTTGGATTTTTTTGCTTTTCAAATTTCAATTTTAAAAGTCAATTACTGTCTCTTTGTGAAGTTTAAATTTTTTTGCTCTTCAAATTTCAATTTTAAAAGTCAATTACTGTCCCCCTGTTAGGTTGGATTTTTTTGCTCTTCAAATTTCAATTTTAAAAGTCAATTACCGTCTCTCTGTGAAAATAGGATATTTTGCTCTTCAAATTTCAATTTTAAAAGTCAATTACTGTCTCCCTGTGAAGTTTAGATTTTTTTGCTATTCAAATTTCTATTTTATTAATCAATTACTGTCCCTCTGTAAAGTTTGGATTTTTTTGCTCTTCAAATTTCAATTTTAAAAGTCAATTACAGTCTCTCTGTGAAGTTTGGATTTTTTTGCTTTTCAAATTTCAATTTTAAATGTCAATTACTGTCACCCTGTTAAGTTTAGATTTTTTTGCTCTTCAAATTTCAATTTTAAAAGACAATTACTGTCTCTCTGTGATTTTTGGATTTTTTTGCTCTTCAAATTCTTATTTTAAAAGTCAATTACTGTCTCCCTGTGAAGTTTGGATTTTTTTGCTCTTAAAATTTCAATTTTAAAAGTTAATTACTGTCTCTCTGTGAAGTTTCGATTTTTTTGCTCTTTAAATTTCAATTTTAAAAGTCAATTACCGTCTCTCTGTGAAGTTTTGATTTTTTTGCTCTTCAAATTTCAATTTTAAAAGTCAATTACTGTCTCTCTGTAAAGTTTGGATTTTTTTGCTCTTTAAATTTTAATTTTAAAAGTCAATTACCGTCTCTCTGTAAAATTAGGATTTTTTTGCTCTTCAAATTTCAATTTTAAAAGTCAATTACTGTCTCTCTGTGCAGTTTGGATTTTTTTGCTTTTTAAATTTCAATTTTAAAAGTCAATTACTGTCTCTTTATAAAGTTTGGATTTTTTTGCTCTTCAAATTTCAATTTTAAAAGTCAATTACTGTCTCTCTGTGCAGTTTAAATTTTTTTGCTCTTCAAATTTCAATTTTAAATGTCAATTACCGTCTCTTTGTGAAGTTTGGATTTTTTTGCTCTTCAAATTTCAATTTTAAAAGTCAATTACTGTCTCTCTGTGAGGTTTGGAATTTTTTGCTTTTCAAATTTCAATTTTAAAAGTCAATTACCGTCTCTCTGTGAAGTTTGGATTTTTTTGCACTTCAAATTTCAATTTTAAAAGTCAATTACTGTCTCTCTGTGAAGTTTGGCTTTTTTTGCTCTTCAAATTTCAATTTTAAAAGTCAATTACTGTCTCCTTGTGAAGTTTGAATTTTTTTGCTCTTCAAATTTCAATTTTAAAAGTCAATTACTGTCCCCCTGTGAAGTTTGGATTTTTTTGCTCTTTAAATTCTTATTTTCAAAGTCAGTTACTGTTTCCCTGTGAAGTTTGGATTTTTTTGCTATTCAGATTTCAATTTTAAAAGTCAATTACTGTCTCCCTGTGAAGTTTGGATTTTTTTGCTATTCAAATTTCTATTTTAATAATCAATTACTGTCCCCCTGTGAAGTTTGGATTTTTTTGCTCTTTAAATTCCAATTTTAAAAGTCAATTACTGTCTCTCTGTGAAGTTTGGATTTTTTTGCTTTTCAAATTTCAATTTTAAAAGTCAATTACCGTCTCTCTGTGAAGTTTGGATTTTTTTGCTCTTCAAATTTCAATTTTAAAAGTCAATTACTATCTCCCTCTAAAGTTTTGATTTTTTTGCTCTTCAAATTTCTATTTTAATAATCAAATACTGTCCCCCTGTTAGGTTGGATTTTTTTGCTCTTCAAATTTCAATTTTAAAAGTCAATTACCGTCTCTCTGTGAAAATAGGATTTTTTTGCTCTTCAAATTTCAATTTTAAAAGTCAATTACTGTCTCTCTGTGAAGTTTGGCTTTTTTTGCTCTTCAAATTTCAATTTTAAAAGTCAATTACTGTCTCCTTGTGAAGTTTGAATTTTTTTGCTCTTCAAATTTCAATTTTAAAAGTCAATTACTGTTTCCCTGTAAAGTTTGGATTTTTTTGCTTTTTAAATTCTTATTTTGAAAGTCAATTACTGTTTCCCTGTGAAGTTTGGATTTTTTTGCTTTTTAAATTCTTATTTTAAAAGTCAATTACTGTCCCCCTGTAAAGTTTGGATTTTTTTGCTCTTCAAATTTTAATTTTAAAAGTCAATTACCGTCTCTCTGTGAAAATAGGATTTTTTTGCTCTTCAAATTTCAATTTTAAAAGTCAATTACTGTCTCCCTGTGAAGTTTAGATTTTTTTGCTATTCAAATTTCTATTTTATTAATCAATTACTGTCCCTCTGTGAAGTTTGGATTTTTTTGCTCTTCAAATTTCAATTTTAAAAGTCAATTACAGTCTCTCTGTGAAGTTTGGATTTTTTTGCTTTTCAAATTTCAATTTTAAATGTCAATTACTGTCACCCTGTTAAGTTTAGATTTTTTTGCTCTTCAAATTTCAATTTTAAAAGTCAATTACTGTCTCCCTGTGAAGTTTAGATTTTTTTGCTATTCAAATTTCTATTTTATTAATCAATTACTGTCCCTCTGTGAAGTTTGGATTTTTTTGCTCTTCAAATTTCAATTTTAAAAGTCAATTACAGTCTCTCTGTGAAGTTTGGATTTTTTTGCTTTTCAAATTTCAATTTTAAATGTCAATTACTGTCACCCTGTTAAGTTTAGATTTTTTTGCTCTTCAAATTTCAATTTTAAAAGACAATTACTGTCTCTCTGTGATTTTTGGATTTTTTTGTTCTTCAAATTCTTATTTTAAAAGTCAATTACTGTCTCCCTGTGAAGTTTGGATTTTTTTGCTATTAAAATTTCAATTTTAAAAGTTAATTACTGTCTCTCTGTGAAGTTTCGATTTTTTTGCTCTTTAAATTTTAATTTTAAAAGTCAATTACCGTCTCTCTGTGAAGTTTTGATTTTTTTGCTCTTCAAATTTCAATTTTTAAAGTCAATTACTGTCTCTCTGTAAAGTTTGGATTTTTTTGCTCTTTAAATTTCAATTTTAAAAGTCAATTACCGTCTCTCTGTAAAATTAGGATTTTTTTGCTCTTCAAATTTCAATTTTAAAAGTCAATTACTGTCTCCCTGTGAAGTTTGGATTTTTTTGCTCTTCACATTTCAATTTTAAAAGGCAATTACTGTCCCCCTGTGAAGTTTGGATTTTTTTGCTCTTTAAATTCTTATTTTAATAGTCAATTACTATTTCCCTGTGAAGTTTGGATTTTTTTGCTATTCAAATTAAAATTTTAAAAGTCAATTACTGTCTCCCTGTGAAGTTTGGATTTTTTTGCTCTTCAAATTTCAATTTTAAAAGTCAATTACTGTCCCCCTGTAAAGTTTGGATTTTATTGCTCTTTAAATTTCAATTTTAAAAATCAATTACTGTCTCCCTGTGAAGTTTGGATTTTTTTGCTCTTCAAATTTCAATTTTAAAAGTCAATTACTGTCTCTCTGTGAGGTTTGGAATTTTTTGCTTTTCAAATTTCAATTTTAAAAGTCAATTACCGTCTCTCTGTGAAGTTTGGATTTTTTTGCACTTCAAATTTCAATTTTAAAAGTCAATTACTGTCTCTCTGTGAAGTTTGGCTTTTTTTGCTCTTCAAATTTCAATTTTAAAAGTCAATTACTGTCTCCTTGTGAAGTTTGAATTTTTTTGCTCTTCAAATTTCAATTTTAAAAGTCAATTACTGTCCCCCTGTGAAGTTTGGATTTTTTTGCTCTTTAAATTCTTATTTTCAAAGTCAGTTACTGTTTCCCTGTGAAGTTTGGATTTTTTTGCTATTCAGATTTTAATTTTAAAAGTCAATTACTGTCTCCCTGTGATTTTTGGATTTTTTTGCTCTTCAAATTCTTATTTTAAAAGTCAATTACTGTCTCCTTGTGAAGTTTGGATTTTTTTGCTCTTCAAATTTCAATTTTAAAAGTCAATTACCGTCTCTCTGTTAAGTTTAGATTTATTTGCTCTTCAAATTTCAATTTTAAAAGTCAATTACTGTCTCTCTGTGAAGTTTGGATTTTTTTGCTCTTCAAATTTCAATCTTAAAAGTCAATTACTGTATCTCTGTGAAGTTTGGATTTTTTTGCTCTTCAAATTTCAATTTTAAAAGTCAATTACTATCTCCCTCTAAAGTTTTGATTTTTTTGCTCTTCAAATTTCTATTTTAATAATCAAATACTGTCCCCCTGTGAAGTTTGGATTGTTTTGCTCTTCAAATTTCAATTTTAAAAGTCAATTACTGTCTCTCTGTGAAGTTTGGATTTTTTTCTCTTCAAATTTCAATTTTAAAAGTTAATTACCGTCTCTCTGTGAAGTTTGGATTTTTTTGCTCTTCAAATTTCAATTTTAAAAGTCAATTACCGTCTCTCTGTTAAGTTTAGATTTTTTTGCTCTTCAAATTTCAATTTTAAAAGTCAATTACTGTCCCCCTGTGAAGTTTTGATTTTTTTGCTCTTCAAATTTCAATTTTAAAAGTCAATTACTGTCCCCCTGTGAAGTTTGGATTGTTTTGCTCTTCAAATTTCAATTTTAAAAGTCAATTACTGTCTCTCTGTGATTTTTGGATTTTTTTGCTCTTCAAATTCTTATTTTAAAAGTCAATTACTGTCTCCTTGTGAAGTTTGGATTTTTTTGCTCTTCAAATTTCAAATTTAAATGTCAATTACTGTCCCCCTGTTAAGTTTGGATTTTTTTGCTCTTTAAATTTCAATTTTAAAAGTCAATTACTGTCTCCCTGTGAAGTTTGGATTTTTTTGCCCTTCAAATTTCAATTTTAAAAGTCAATTACTGTCTCTCTGTGAAGTTTGGATTTTTTTCTTTTCAAATTTCAATTTTAAAAGTTAATTACCGTCTCTCTGTGAAGTTTGGATTTTTTTGCTCTTCAAATTTCAATTTTAAAAGTCAATACCGTCTCTCTGTTAAGTTTAGATTTTTTTGCTCTTCAAATTTCAATTTTAAAAGTCAATTACTGTCTCCCTGTGAAGTTTAGATTTTCTTGCTCTTCAAATTTAAATTTTAAAAGTCAATTACTGTCCCCCTGTTAAGTTTGGATTTCTTTGCTCTTCAAATTTCAATTTTAAAAGTCAATTACTGTCCCCCTGTTAAGTTTGGATTTCTTTGCTTTTCAAATTTCAATTTTAAAAGTCAATTACTGTCCCCCTGTTAAGTTTGGATTTTTTTGCTCTTCAAATTTCAATTTTAAAAGTCAATTACTATCTCCCTCTAAAGTTTTGATTTTTTTGCTCTTCAAATTTCTATTTTAATAATCAAATACTGTCCCCCTGTGAAGTTTGGATTGTTTTGCTCTTCAAATTTCAATTTTAAAAGTCAATTACTGTCTCTCTGTGATTTTTGGATTTTTTTGCTCTTCAAATTCTTATTTTAAAAGTCAATTACTGTCTCCTTGTGAAGTTTGGATTTTTTTGCTCTTCAAATTTCAATTTTAAAAGTCAATTACCGTCTTTCTGTTAAGTTTAGATTTTTTTGCTCTTCAAATTTCAATTTTAAAAGTCAATTACTGTCCCCCTGTGAAGTTTGGATTGTTTTGCTCGTCAAATTTTAATTTTAATAGTCAACTACTGTCCCCCTGTTAAGTTTGGATTTTTTTGCTCTTTAAATTTCAATTTTAAAAGTCAATTACTGTCTCTCTGTGAAGTTTGGATTTTTTTGCTCTTCAAATTTCAATCTTAAAAGTCAATTACTGTCTCTCTGTGAAGTTTGGATTTTTTTGCTTTTCAAATTTCAATTTTAAAAGTCAATTACCGTCTCTCTGTAAAGTTTGGATTTTTTTGCTCTTCAAATTTCAATTTTAAAAGTCAATTACTGTCTCTCTGTGAAGTTTGGATTTTTTTCTCTTCAAATTTCAATTTTAAAAGTTAATTACCGTCTCTCTGTGAAGTTTGGATTTTTTTGCTCTTTAAATTTCAATTTTAAAAGTCAATTACCGTCTCTCTGTTAAGTTTAGATTTTTTTGCTCTTCAAATTTCAATTTTAAAAGTCAATTACTGTCCCCCTGTGAAGTTTGGATTTTTTTGCTCTTTAAATTTTTATTTTTAAAGTCAATTACTGTTTCCCTGTAAAGTTTGGATTTTTTTTGCTTTTTAAATTCTTATTTTGAAAGTCAATTACTGTTTCCCTGTAAAAATTGGATTTTTTTTGCTTTTTAAATTCTTATTTTAAAAGTCAATTACTGTCTCTCTGTGATTTTTGGATTGTTTTGCTCTTTAAATTCTTATTTTAAAAGTCATTTTACTGTTTCCCTGTAAAGTTTGGATTTTTTTGCTTTTTAAATTCTTATTTTGAAAGTCAATTACTGTTTCCATGTGAAGTTTGGATTTTTTTGCTTTTTAAATTCTTATTTTAAAAGTCAATTACTGTCTCCTTGTGAATTTTGGCTTTTTTTGCTCTTCAAATTTAAATTTTAAAAGTCAATTACTGTCCCCCTGTTAAGTTTGGCTTTTTTTGCTCTTCAAATTTCAATTTTAAAAGTCAATTACTATCTCCCTGTAAAATTTTGATTTTTTTGCTCTTCAAATTTCTATTTTAATAATCAATTACTGTCCCCCTGTGATTTTTGAATTTTTTTGCTCTTCAAATTTTAATTTTAAAAGTCAATTACTGTCCCCCTGTGAAGTTTGGATTTTTTTGCTCTTCAAATTTCAATTTTAAAAGTCAATTACTGTCCCCCTGTTAAGTTTGGATTTTTTTGCTCTTCAAATTTCAATTTTAAAAGTCAATTACTATCTCCCTCTAAAGTTTTGATTTTTTTGCTCTTCAAATTTCTATTTTAATAATCAAATACTGTCCCCCTGTGAAGTTTGGATTGTTTTGCTCTTTAAATTCTTATTTTAAAAGTCATTTTACTGTTTCCCTGTAAAGTTTGGATTTTTTTGCTTTTTAAATTCTTATTTTGAAAGTCAATTACTGTTTCCATGTGAAGTTTGGATTTTTTTGCTTTTTAAATTCTTATTTTAAAAGTCAATTACTGTCTCCTTGTGAATTTTGGCTTTTTTTGCTCTTCAAATTTAAATTTTAAAAGTCAATTACTGTCCCCCTGTTAAGTTTGGCTTTTTTTGCTCTTCAAATTTCAATTTTAAAAGTCAATTACTATCTCCCTGTAAAATTTTGATTTTTTTGCTCTTCAAATTTCTATTTTAATAATCAATTACTGTCCCCCTGTGATTTTTGAATTTTTTTGCTCTACAAATTTTAATTTTAAAAGTCAATTACTGTCCCCCTGTGAAGTTTGGATTTTTTTGCTCTTCAAATTTCAATTTTAAAAGTCAATTACTGTCTCCTTGTGAAGTTTGGCTTTTTTTGCTCTTCAAATTTCAATTTTAAAAGTCAATTACTGTCTCCCTGTGAAGTTTGGATTTTTTTGCTCTTTAAATTTAAAATTTAAAAGTCAATTACTGTCCCCCTGTTAAGTTTGGATTTCTTTGCTCTTCAAATTTCAATTTAAAAAGTCAAGTACTGTCCCCCTGTTAAGTTTGGATTTTTTTGCTCTTCAAATTTCAATTTTAAAAGTCAATTACTGTTTCCCTGTGAAGTTTGGATTTTTTTGCTTTTTAAATTCTTATTTTAAAAGTCAATTACTGTCTCCTTGTGAAGTTTGGCTTTTTTTGCTCTTCAAATTTAAATTTTAAAAGTCAATTACTGTCCCCCTGTAAAGTTTGGATTTTTTTGCTCTTCAAATTTAAATTTTAAAAGTCAATTACTGTCTCCTTGTGAAGTTTGGATTTTTTTGCTCTTCAAATTTCAATTTTAAAAGTCAATTTCTGTCCCCCTGTTAAGTTTGGATTTTTTTGCTTTTCAAATTTCAATTTTAAAAGTCAATTACTGTCCCCCTGTTAAGTTTGGATTTTTTTGCTCTTCAAATTTCAATTTTAAAAGTCAATTACTGTCCCCCTGTGAAGTTTGGATTTTTTTTGCTCTTCAAATTTAAATTTTAAAAGTCAATTACTGTCTCCTTGTGAAGTTTGGCTTTTTTTGCTCTTCAAATTTCAATTTTAAAAGTCAATTACTGTCTCCCTGTGAAGTTTGGATTTTTTTGCTCTTTAAATTTAAATTTTAAAAGTCAATTACTGTCCCCCTGTTAAGTTTGGATTTCTTTGCTCTTCAAATTTCAATTTAAAAAGTCAAGTACTGTCCCCCTGTTAAGTTTGGATTTTTTTGCTCTTCAAATTTCAATTTTAAAAGTCAATTACTGTTTCCCTGTGAAGTTTGGATTTTTTTGCTTTTTAAATTCTTATTTTAAAAGTCAATTACTGTCTCCTTGTGAAGTTTGGCTTTTTTTGCTCTTCAAATTTAAATTTTAAAAGTCAATTACTGTCCCCCTGTAAAGTTTGGATTTTTTTGCTCTTCAAATTTAAATTTTAAAAGTCAATTACTGTCTCCTTGTGAAGTTTGGATTTTTTTGCTCTTCAAATTTCAATTTTAAAAGTCAATTTCTGTCCCCCTGTTAAGTTTGGATTTTTTTGCTTTTCAAATTTCAATTTTAAAAGTCAATTACTGTCCCCCTGTTAAGTTTGGATTTTTTTGCTCTTCAAATTTCAATTTTAAAAGTCAATTACTGTCCCCCTGTGAAGTTTGGATTTTTTTGCTCTTCAAATTTAAATTTTAAAAGTCAATTACTGTCTCCTTGTGAAGTTTGGATTTTTTTGCTCTTCAAATTGCAATTTTAAAAGTCAATTACTGTCCCCCTGTTAAGTTTGGATTTTTTTGCTCTTCAAATTTCAATTTTAAAAGTCAATTACTATCTCCCTGTAAAGTTTTGATTTTTTTTGCTTTTCAAATATTTTATTTTAATAATCAATTACTGTCCCCCTGTGAAGTTTGGATTTTTTTGCTCTTCAAATTTCAATTTTAAAAGTCAATTACTGTCTCTCTGTAAAGTTTGGATTTTTTTGCTCTTCAAATTTCAATTTTAAAAGTCAATTACTGTCTCTCTGTAATTTTTGGATTTTTTTGCTCTTCAAATTCTTATTTTAAAAGTCAATTACTGTCTCCTTGTAAAGTTTGGATTTTTTTGCTCTTCAAATTTCAATTTTAAAAGTCAATTACTATCTCCCTGTAAAATTTTGATTTTTTTGCTCTTCAAATTTTTATTTTAATAATCAATTACTGTCCCCCTGTGATTTTTGGATTTTTTTGCTCTTCAAATTTCAATTTTAAAAGTCAATTACTGTTTCCCTGTGAAGTTTGGATTTTTTTTGCTTTTTAAATTCTTATTTTAAAAGTTAATTACTGTCCCCCTGTGAAGTTTGGCTTTTTTTGCTCTTTGAATTCTTATTTTCAAAGTCAGTTACTGTTTTCCTGTGAAGTTTGGATTTTTTTGCTATTCAAATTTCAATTTTAAAAGTCAATTACTGTCTCCTTGTGAAGTTTGAATTTTTTTGCTCTTCAAATTTCAATTTTAAAAGTCAATTACTGTGTCCCTGTGAAGTTTGGATTTTTTTGCTCTTCAAATTTCAATTTTAAAAGTCAATTACTGTCTCCCTGTGCAGTTTGGATTTTTTTGCTCTTCAAATTTCAATTTTAAAAGTCAATTACTGTCTCTCTGTGAAGTTTGGATTTTTTTGCTCTTCAAATTTCAATTTTAAAAGTCAATACCGTCTCTCTGTTAAGTTTAGATTTTTTTGCTCTTCAAATTTCAATTTTAAAAGTCAATTACTGTCTCCCTGTGAAGTTTAGATTTTCTTGCTCTTCAAATTTAAATTTTAAAAGTCAATTACTGTCCCCCTGTTAAGTTTGGATTTCTTTGCTCTTCAAATTTCAATTTTAAAAGTCAATTACTGTCCCCCTGTTAAGTTTGGATTTCTTTGCTTTTCAAATTTCAATTTTAAAAGTCAATTACTGTCCCCCTGTTAAGTTTGGATTTTTTTGCTCTTCAAATTTCAATTTTAAAAGTCAATTACTATCTCCCTCTAAAGTTTTGATTTTTTTGCTCTTCAAATTTCTATTTTAATAATCAAATACTGTCCCCCTGTGAAGTTTGGATTGTTTTGCTCTTCAAATTTCAATTTTAAAAGTCAATTACTGTCTCTCTGTGATTTTTGGATTTTTTTGCTCTTCAAATTCTTATTTTAAAAGTCAATTACTGTCTCCTTGTGAAGTTTGGATTTTTTTGCTCTTCAAATTTCAATTTTAAAAGTCAATTACCGTCTCTCTGTTAAGTTTAGATTTTTTTGCTCTTCAAATTTCAATTTTAAAAGTCAATTACTGTCCCCCTGTGAAGTTTGGATTGTTTTGCTCTTCAAATTTTAATTTTAATAGTCAACTACTGTCCCCCTGTTAAGTTTGGATTTTTTTGCTCTTTAAATTTCAATTTTAAAAGTCAATTACTGTCTCTCTGTGAAGTTTGGATTTTTTTGCTCTTCAAATTTCAATCTTAAAAGTCAATTACTGTCTCTCTGTGAAGTTTAGATTTTTTTGCTTTTCAAATTTCAATTTTAAAAGTCAATTACCGTCTCTCTGTAAAGTTTGGATTTTTTTGCTCTTCAAATTTCAATTTTAAAAGTCAATTACTGTCTCTCTGTGAAGTTTGGATTTTTTTCTCTTCAAATTTCAATTTTAAAAGTTAATTACCGTCTCTCTGTGAAGTTTGGATTTTTTTGCTCTTTAAATTTCAATTTTAAAAGTCAATTACCGTCTCTCTGTTAAGTTTAGATTTTTTTGCTCTTCAAATTTCAATTTTAAAAGTCAATTACTGTCCCCCTGTGAAGTTTGGATTTTTTTGCTCTTTAAATTTTTATTTTTAAAGTCAATTACTGTTTCCCTGTAAAGTTTGGATTTTTTTGCTTTTTAAATTCTTATTTTGAAAGTCAATTACTGTTTCCCTGTAAAAATTGGATTTTTTTTGCTTTTTAAATTCTTATTTTAAAAGTCAATTACTGTCTCTCTGTGATTTTTGGATTTTTTTGCCCTTCAAATTCTTATTTTAAAAGTCAATTACTGTCTCCTTGTGAAGTTTGGCTTTTTTTGCTCTTCAAATTTAAATTTTAAAAGTCAATTACTGTCCCCCTGTTAAGTTTGGATTTCTTTGCTCTTCAAATTTCAATTTTAAAAGTCAATTACTGTCCCCCTGTTAAGTTTGGATTTTTTTGCTCTTCAAATTTCAATTTTAAAAGTCAATTACTATCTCCCTCTAAAGTTTTGATTTTTTTGCTCTTCAAATTTCTATTTTAATAATCAAATACTGTCCCCCTGTGAAGTTTGGATTGTTTTGCTCTTTAAATTCTTATTTTAAAAGTCATTTTACTGTTTCCCTGTAAAGTTTGGATTTTTTTGCTTTTTAAATTCTTATTTTGAAAGTCAATTACTGTTTCCATGTGAAGTTTGGATTTTTTTGCTTTTTAAATTCTTATTTTAAAAGTCAATTACTGTCTCCTTGTGAATTTTGGCTTTTTTTGCTCTTCAAATTTAAATTTTAAAAGTCAATTACTGTCCCCCTGTTTAGTTTGGCTTTTTTTGCTCTTCAAATTTCAGTTTTAAAAGTCAATTACTATCTCCCTGTAAAATTTTGATTTTTTTGCTCTTCAAATTTCTATTTTAATAATCAATTACTGTCCCCCTGTGATTTTTGAATTTTTTTGCTCTTCAAATTTTAATTTTAAAAGTCAATTACTGTCCCCCTGTGAAGTTTGGATTTTTTTGCTCTTCATATTTCAATTTTAAAAGTCAATTACTGTCTCCTTGTGAAGTTTGGCTTTTTTTGCTCTTCAAATTTCAATTTTAAAAGTCAATTACTGTCTCCCTGTGAAGTTTGGATTTTTTTGCTCTTTAAATTTAAATTTTAAAAGTCAATTACTGTCCCCCTGTTAAGTTTGGATTTCTTTGCTCTTCAAATTTCAATTTAAAAAGTCAAGTACTGTCCCCCTGTTAAGTTTGGATTTTTTTGCTCTTCAAATTTCAATTTTAAAAGTCAATTTCTGTCCCCCTGTTAAGTTTGGATTTTTTTGCTTTTCAAATTTCAATTTTAAAAGTCAATTACTGTCCCCCTGTTAAGTTTGGATTTTTTTGCTCTTCAAATTTCAATTTTAAAAGTCAATTACTGTCCCCCTGTGAAGTTTGGATTTTTTTGCTATTCAAATTTCAATTTTAAAAGTCAATTACTGTCTCCTTGTGAAGTTTGAATTTTTTTGCTCTTCAAATTTCAATTTTAAAAGTCAATTACTGTGTCCCTGTGAAGTTTGGATTTTTTTGCTCTTCAAATTTCAATTTTAAAAGTCAATTACTGTCTCCCTGTGCAGTTTGGATTTTTTTGCTCTTCAAAATTCAATTTTAAAAGTCAATTACTGTCTCTCTGTGAATTTTGGATTTTTTTGCTTTTCAAATTTTAATTTTAAATGTCAATTACTGTCACCCTGTTAAGTTTGGATTTTTTTGCTCTTCAAATTTCAATTTTAAAAGTCAATTACTGTCTCTCTGTGAGTTTTGGATTTTTTTGCTCTTTAAATTCTTATTTTAAAAGTCAATTACTGTCTCCTTCTGAAGTTTGGATTTTTTTGCTCTTCAAATTTCAATTTTAAAAGTTAATTACTGTCTCTCTGTGAAGTTTCGATTTTTTTGCTCTTTAAATTTCAATTTTAAAAGTCAATTACCGTCTCTCTGTGAAGTTTGGATTTTTTTGCTCTTCAAATTTCAATTTTAAAAGTCAATTACCGTCTCTCTGTGAAGTTTGGATTTTTTTGCACTTCAAATTTCAATTTTAAAAGTCAATTACTGTCTCTCTGTGAAGTTTGGCTTTTTTTGCTCTTCAAATTTCAATTTTAAAAGTCAATTACTGTCTCCTTGTGAAGTTTGAATTTTTTTGCTCTTCAAATTTCAATTTTAAAAGTCAATTACTGTCCCCCTGTGAAGTTTGGATTTTTTTGCTCTTTAAATTCTTATTTTCAAAGTCAGTTACTGTTTCCCTGTGAAGTTTGGATTTTTTTGCTATTCAGATTTCAATTTTAAAAGTCAATTACTGTCTCCCTGTGAAGTTTCGATTTTTTTGCTCTTCAAATTTCAATTTTAAAAGTCAATTACTGTCTCTCTGTGCAGTTTGGATTTTTTTGCTTTTCAAATTTTAATTTTAAAAGTCAATTACTGTCTCTCTGTGAAGTTTGGAATTTTTTGCTTTTCAAATTTCAATTTTAAAAGTCAATTACCGTCTCTCTGTGAAGTTTGGATTTTTTTGCACTTCAAATTTCAATTTTAAAAGTTAATTACTGTCTCTCTGTGAAGTTTCGATTTTTTTGCTCTTTAAATTTCAATTTTAAAAGTCAATTACCGTCTCTCTGTGAAGTTTGGATTTTTTTGCTCTTCAAATTTCAATTTTAAAAGTCAATTACCGTCTTCCTGTGAAGTTTGGATTTTTTTGCTCTTAAAATTTCAATTTTAAAAGTTAATTACTGTCTCTCTGTAAAGTTTCGATTTTTTTGCTCTTTAAATTTCAATTTTAAAAGTCAATTACCGTCTCTCTGTGAAGTTTTGATTTTTTTGCTCTTCAAATTTCAATTTTAAAAGTCAATTACTGTCTCTCTGTAAAGTTTGGATTTTTTTGCTCTTCAAATTTTAATTTTAAAAGTCAATTACCGTCTCTCTGTGAAATTAGGATTTTTTTGCTCTTCAAATTTCAATTTTAAAAGTCAATTACTGTCTCCCTGTGAAGTTTGGATTTTTTTGCTCTTCACATTTCAATTTTAAAAATCAATTACTGTCCCCCTGTGAAGTTTGGATTTTTTTGCTCTTTAAATTCTTATTTTAAAAGTCAGTTACTATTTCCCTGTGAAGTTTGGATTTTTTTGCTATTCAAATTAAAATTTTAAAAGTCAATTACTGTCTCCCTGTGAAGTTTGGATTTTTTTACTCTTCAAATTTCAATTTTAAAAGTTAATTACTGTCCCCCTGTAAAGTTTGGATTTTATTGCTCTTTAAATTTCAATTTTAAAAGTCAATTACTGTCTCCCTGTGAAATTAGGATTTTTTTGCTCTTCAAATTTCAATTTTAAAAGTCAATTACTGTCTCCCTGTGAAGTTTGGATTTTTTTGCTCTTCACATTTCAATTTTAAAAGTCAATTACTGTCCCCCTGTGAAGTTTGGATTTTTTTGCTCTTTAAATTCTTATTTTAAAAGTCAGTTACTATTTCCCTGTGAAGTTTGGATTTTTTTGCTATTCAAATTAAAATTTTAAAAGTCAATTTATGTCTCCCTGTGAAGTTTGGATTTTTTTACTCTTCAAATTTCAATTTTAAAAGTCAATTACTGTCCCCCTGTAAAGTTTGGATTTTATTGCTCTTTAAATTTCAATTTTAAAAGTCAATTACTGTCTCCCTGTGAAGTTTGGATTTTTTTGCTCTTCAAATTTCAATTTTAAAAGTCAATTACTGTCTCTCTGTGCAGTTTGGATTTTTTTGCTTTTTAAATTTCAATTTTAAAAGTCAATTACTGTCTCTTTGTAAAGTTTGGATTTTTTTGCTCTTCAAATTTCAATTTTAAAAGTCAATTACTGTCTCTCTGTGCAGTTTAAATTTTTTTGCTCTTCAAATTTCAATTTTAAATGTCAATTACCGTCTCTTTGTGAAGTTTGGATTTTTTTGCTCTTCAAATTTCAATTTTAAAAGTCAATTACTGTCTCTCTGTGAGGTTTGGAATTTTTTGCTTTTCAAATTTCAATTTTAAAAGTCAATTACCGTCTCTCTGTGAAGTTTGGATTTTTTTGCACTTCAAATTTCAATTTTAAAAGTCAATTACTGTCTCTCTGTGAAGTTTGGCTTTTTTTGCTCTTCAAATTTCAATTTTAAAAGTCAATTACTGTCACCTTGTGAAGTTTGAATTTTTTTGCTCTTCAAATTTCAATTTTAAAAGTCAATTACTGTCCCCCTGTAAAGTTTGGATTTTTTTGCTCTTTAAATTCTTATTTTCAAAGTCAGTTACTGTTTCCCTGTGAAGTTTGGATTTTTTTGCTATTCAGATTTCAATTTTAAAAGTCAATTACTGTCTCCTTGTGAAGTTTGAATTTTTTTGCTCTTCAAATTTTAATTTTAAAAGTCAATTACTGTCCCCCTGTGAAGTTTGGATTTTTTTGCTCTTTAAATTCTTATTTTCAAAGTCAGTTACTGTTTCCCTGTGAAGTTTGGATTTTTTTGCTATTCAGATTTCAATTTTAAAAGTCAATTACTGTCTCCCTGTGAAGTTTGGATTTTTTTGCTATTCAAATTTCTATTTTAATAATTAATTACTGTCCCCCTGTGAAGTTTGGATTTTTTTGCTCTTCAAATTTCAATTTTAAAAGTCAATTACTGTCTCTCTGTGAAGTTTGGATTTTTTTGCTTTTTAAATTTCAATTTTAAAAGTCAATTACCGTCTCTCTGTGAAGTTTGGATTTTTTTGCTCTTTAAATTCTTTTTTTAAAATTCAATTACTGTTTCCCTGTAAAGTTTGGATTTTTTTGCTTTTTAAATTCTTATTTTAAAAGTCAATTACTGTTTCCCTGTGAGTTTGGATTTTTTTGCTTTTTAAATTCTTATTTTAAAAGTCAATTACTGTCCCCCTGTAAAGTTTGGATTTTTTTGCTCTTCAAATTTCAATTTTAAAAGTCAATTACTGTCTCCCTGTGAAGTTTGGATTTTTTTGCTTTTCAAATTTCAATTTTAAAAGTCAATTACTGTCCGCATGTTAAGTTTGGATTTTTTTGCTCTTTAAATTCTTATTTTAAAAGTCAATTACTATTTCCCTGTGAAGTTTGGATTTTTTTGCTATTCAAATTAAAATTTTAAAAGTCAATTACTGTCTCCCTGTGAAGTTTGGATTTTTTTGCTATTCAAATTTCTATTTTATTAATCAATTACTGTCCCTCTGTGAAGTTTAGATTTTTTTGCTCTTCAAATTTCAATTTTAAAAGTCAATTACTGTCCCCCTGTGAAGTTTGGATTTTTTTGCTCTTTAAATTTTTATTTTTAAAGTCAATTACTGTTTCCCTGTAAAGTTTGGATTTTTTTGCTTTTTAAATTCTTATTTTGAAAGTCAATTACTGTTTCCCTGTAAAAATTGGATTTTTTTGCTTTTTAAATTCTTATTTTAAAAGTCAATTACTGTCTCTCTGTGATTTTTGGATTTTTTTGCCCTTCAAATTCTTATTTTAAAAGTCAATTACTGTCTCCTTGTGAAGTTTGGCTTTTTTTGCTCTTCAAATTTAAATTTTAAAAGTCAATTACTGTCCCCCTGTTAAGTTTGGATTTCTTTGCTCTTCAAATTTCAATTTTAAAAGTCAATTACTGTCCCCCTGTTAAGTTTGGATTTTTTTGCTCTTCAAATTTCAATTTTAAAAGTCAATTACTATCTCCCTCTAAAGTTTTGATTTTTTTGCTCTTCAAATTTCTATTTTAATAATCAAATACTGTCCCCCTGTGAAGTTTGGATTGTTTTGCTCTTTAAATTCTTATTTTAAAAGTCATTTTACTGTTTCCCTGTAAAGTTTGGATTTTTTTGCTTTTTAAATTCTTATTTTGAAAGTCAATTACTGTTTCCATGTGAAGTTTGGATTTTTTTGCTTTTTAAATTCTTATTTTAAAAGTCAATTACTGTCTCCTTGTGAATTTTGGCTTTTTTTGCTCTTCAAATTTAAATTTTAAAAGTCAATTACTGTCCCCCTGTTAAGTTTGGCTTTTTTTGCTCTTCAAATTTCAATTTTAAAAGTCAATTACTATCTCCCTGTAAAATTTTGATTTTTTTGCTCTTCAAATTTCTATTTTAATAATCAATTACTGTCCCCCTGTGATTTTTGAATTTTTTTGCTCTTCAAATTTTAATTTTAAAAGTCAATTACTGTCCCCCTGTGAAGTTTGGATTTTTTTGCTCTTCAAATTTCAATTTTAAAAGTCAATTACTGTCTCCTTGTGAAGTTTGGCTTTTTTTGCTCTTCAAATTTCAATTTTAAAAGTCAATTACTGTCTCCCTGTGAAGTTTGGATTTTTTTGCTCTTTAAATTTAAATTTTAAAAGTCAATTACTGTCCCCCTGTTAAGTTTGGATTTCTTTGCTCTTCAAATTTCAATTTAAAAAGTCAAGTACTGTCCCCCTGTTAAGTTTGGATTTTTTTGCTCTTCAAATTTCAATTTTAAAAGTCAATTACTGTTTCCCTGTGAAGTTTGGATTTTTTTGCTTTTTAAATTCTTATTTTAAAAGTCAATTACTGTCTCCTTGTGAAGTTTGGCTTTTTTTGCTCTTCAAATTTAAATTTTAAAAGTCAATTACTGTCCCCCTGTAAAGTTTGGATTTTTTTGCTCTTCAAATTTAAATTTTAAAAGTCAATTACTGTCTCCTTGTGAAGTTTGGATTTTTTTGCTCTTCAAATTTCAATTTTAAAAGTCAATTTCTGTCCCCCTGTTAAGTTTGGATTTTTTTGCTTTTCAAATTTCAATTTTAAAAGTCAATTACTGTCTCCCTGTGAAGTTTGGATTTTTTTGCTTTTCAAATTTCAATTTTAAAAGTCAATTACTGTCCGCATGTTAAGTTTGGATTTTTTTGCTCTTTAAATTCTTATTTTAAAAGTCAATTACTATTTCCCTGTGAAGTTTGGATTTTTTTGCTATTCAAATTAAAATTTTAAAAGTCAATTACTGTCTCCCTGTGAAGTTTGGATTTTTTTGCTATTCAAATTTCTATTTTATTAATCAATTACTGTCCCTCTGTGAAGTTTGGATTTTTTTGCTCTTCAAATTTCAATTTTATAAGTCAATTACTGTCTCTCTGTGAAGTTTGGATTTTTTTGCTCTTCAAATTTCAATTTTAAAAGTCAATTACTGTCCCCCTGTGAAGTTTGGATTTTTTTACTCTTCAAATTTCAATTTTAAAAGTCAATTACTGTCCCCCTGTGAAGTTTAGATTTTTTTGCTCTTCAAATTTCAATTTTATAAGTCAATTACTGTCTCCCTGTTAAGTTTGGATTTTTTTGCTCTTTAAATTTCAATTTTAAAAGTCAATTACCGTCTCTCTGTGAAATTAGGATTTTTTTGCTCTTCAAATTTCAATTTTAAAAGCCAATTACTGTCTCCCTGTGAAGTTTGGATTTTTTTGCTATTCAAATTTCTATTTTATTAATCAATTACTGTCCCTCTGTGAAGTTTGGATTTTTTTGCTCTTTAAATTTCAATTTTAAAAGTCAATTGCTGTCTCCCTGTGAAGTTTGGATTTTTTTGCTCTTCAAATTTCAATTTTAAAAGTCAATTACTGTCCCCCTATGAAGTTTGGATTTTTTTGCTATTCAAATTAAAATTTTAAAAGTCAATTACTGTCTCCCTTTGAAGTTTGGATTTTTTTGCTTTTTAAATTCTTATTTTGAAAGTCAATTACTGTTTCCCTGTGAAGTTTGGATTTTTTTGCTTTTTAAATTCTTATTTTAGAAGTCAATTACTGTCCCCCTGTAAAGTTTGGATTTTTTTGCTCTTTAAATTTCAATTTTAAAAGTCAATTACTGTCTCCCTGTGAAGTTTGGATTTTATTGCTCTTCAAATTTTAATTTTAAAAGTCAATTACTGTCCCCCTGTGAAGTTTGGATTTTTTTGCTCTTCAAATTTCAATTTTAAAAGTCAATTACTGTCCCCCTGTTAAGTTTAGATTTTTTTGCTCTTCAAATTTCAATTTTAAAAGTCAATTACTGTCACACTGTTAAGTTTGGATTTTTTTGCTCTTTAAATTTCAATTTTTAAAGTCAATTACCGTGTCTCTGTGAAATTAGGATTTTTTTGCTCTTCAAATTTCAATTTTAAAAGTCAATTACTGTCTCCCTGTGAAGTTTGGATTTTTTTGCTATTCAAATTTCTATTTTATTAATCAATTACTGTCCCTTTGTGAAGTTTGGATTTTTTTGCTCTTCAAATTTCAATTTTAAAAGTCAATTACTGTCTCTCTGTGCAGTTTGGATTTTTTTGCTTTTCAAATTTCAATTTTAAAAGTCAATTACTATCTCCCTCTAAAGTTTTGATTTTTTTGCTCTTCAAATTTCTATTTTAATAATTAAATACTGTCCCCCTGTGAAGTTTGGATTGTTTTGCTCTTCAAATTTCAATTTTAAAAGATAATTACTGTCTCTCTGTGATTTTTGGATTTTTTTGCTCTTCAAATTCTTATTTTAAAAGTCAATTACTGTCTCCTTGTGAAGTTTGGATTTTTTTGCTCTTCAAATTTTAATTTTAAAAGTCAATTACTGTCCCCCTGTGAAGTTTGGATTTTTTTGCTCTTTAAATTCTTATTTTTAAAAGTCATTTTACTGTTTCCCTGTAAAGTTTGGATTTTTTTGCTTTTTAAATTCTTATTTTGAAAGTCAATTACTGTTTCCATGTAATGTTTGGATTTTTTTGCTTTTTAAATTCTTATTTTAAAAGTCAATTACTGTCTCCTTGTGAATTTTGGCTTTTTTTTGCTCTTCAAATTTAAATTTTAAAAGTCAATTACTGTCCCCCTGTTAAGTTTGGCTTTTTTTGCTCTTCAAATTTCAATTTTAAAAGTCAATTACTGTCTCCTTGTGAAGTTTGAATTTTTTTGCTCTTCAAATTTCAATTTTAAAAGTCAATTACTGTCCCCCTGTGAAGTTTGGATTTTTTTGCTTTTCAAATTTCAATTTTAAAAGTCAATTACTGTCTCTCTGTAAAGTTTGGATTTTTTTGCTCTTCAAATTTCAATTTTAAAAGTCAATTACTGTCTCTCTGTGATTTTTGGATTTTTTTGCTTTTCAAATTCTTATTTTAAAAGTCAATTACTGTCCCCAGTGAAGTTTGGATTTTTTT
Organism: Leptopilina syphax; assembly: GCA_032872505.1. Lineage (NCBI taxonomy): Eukaryota > Metazoa > Arthropoda > Insecta > Hymenoptera > Figitidae > Leptopilina > Leptopilina syphax. Next base: position 13,191,853 of record CM065472.1, read on the forward strand.
GCTCTTTAAATTTCAATTTTAAAAGTCAATTACTGTCTCCCTGTGAAGTTTGGATTTTTTTGCTATTCAAATTTCTATTTTATTATTCAATTACTGTCCCTCTGTGAAGTTTGGATTTTTTTGCTCTTCAAATTTCAATTTTAAAAGTCAATTACTGTCTCCCTGTGAAGTTTGGATTTTTTTGCTCTTCAAATTTCAATTTTAAAAGTCAATTACTGTCCCCCTGTTAAGTTTGGATTTTTTTGCTCTTTAAATTTCAATTTTAAAAGTCAATTACCGTCTCTCTGTGAAATTAGGATTTTTTTGCTCATTAAATTTCAATTTTAAAAGTCAATTACTGTCTCCCTGTGAAGTTTGGATTTTTTTGCTATTCAAATTTCTATTTTATTAATTAATTACTGTCCCCCTGTAAAGTTTGGATTTTTTTGCTCTTCAAATTTCAATTTTAAAAGTCAATTACTGTCTCCCTGTGAAGTTTGGATTTTTTTGCTTTTCAAATTTCAATTTTAAAAGTCAATTACTGTCCGCATGTTAAGTTTGGATTTTTTTGCTCTTTAAATTTTAATTTTAAAAGTCAATTACTGCCCCCCTGTAAAGTTTGCATTTTTTGCTCTTTAAATTCTTATTTTAAAAGTCAATTACTATTTCCCTGTGAAGTTTGGATTTTTTTGCTATTCAAATTAAAATTTTAAAAGTCAATTACTGTCTCCCTTTGAAGTTTGGATTTTTTTGCTCTTCAAATTTCAATTTTAAAAGTCAATTACTGTCCCCAGTGAAGTTTGGATTTTTTTGCTCTTTTAATTTTAATTTTAAAAGTCAATTACTGTCTCCCTGTGAAGTTTGGATTTTTTTGCTATTCAAATTTCTATTTTATTAATCAATTACTGTCCCTCTGTTAAGTTTGGATTTTTTTGCTCTTTAAATTTCAATTTTAAAAGTCAATTACTGTCTCCCTGTGAAGTTTGGATTTTTTTGCTCTTCAAATTTCAATTTTAAAAGTCAATTACTGTCCCCCTGTGAAGTTTGGATTTTTTTTGCTTTTCAAATTTCAATTTTAAAAGTCAATTACTGTCTCTCTGTGATTTTTGGATTTTTTTGCTCTTCAAATTCTTATTTTAAAAGTCAATTACTGTCCCCAGTGAAGTTTGGATTTTTTTGCTCTTTAAATTTCAATTTTAAAAGTCAATTACTGTCTCCCTGTGAAGTTTGGATTTTTTTGCTATTCAAATTTCTATTTTATTAATCAATTACTGTCCCTCTGTGAAGTTTGGATTTTTTTGCTCTTCAAATTTCAATTTTAAAAGTCAATTACTGTCTCCCTGTGAAGTTTGGATTTTTTTGCTCTTCAAATTTCAATTTTAAAAGTCAATTACTGTCCCCCTGTGAAGTTTGGATTTTTTTGCTCTTTAAATTTCAATTTTAAAAGTCAATTACCGTCTCTCTGTGAAATTAGGATTTTTTTGCTCTTCAAATTTCAATTTTAAAAGTCAATTACTGTCTTCCTGTGAAGTTTTGATTTTTTTGCTAATAAAATTTCTATTTTATTAATCAATTACTGTCCTTCTGTGAAGTTTGGATTTTTTTGCTCTTTAAATTTCAATTTTAAAAGTCAATTACTGTCTCCCTGTGAAGTTTGGATTTTTTTGCTCTTCAAATTTCAATTTTAAAAGTCAATTACTCTCCCCCTGTGAAGTTTGGATTTTTTTGCTCTTCAAATTTCAATTTTAAAAGTCAATTACTGTCCCCCTGTTAAGTTTGGATTTTTTTGCTCTTTAAATTTCAATTTTAAAAGTCAATTACCGTCTCTCTGTGAAATTAGGATTTTTTTGCTCATTAAATTTTAATTTTAAAAGTCAATTACTGTCTCCCTGTGAAGTTTGGATTTTTTTGCTATTCAAATTTCTATTTTATTAATTAATTACTGTCCCCCTGTAAAGTTTGGATTTTTTTGCTCTTTAAATTTCAATTTTAAAAGTCAATTACTGTCTCCCTGTGAAGTTTGGATTTTTTTGCTTTTCAAATTTCAATTTTAAAAGTCAATTACTGTCCGCATGTTAAGTTTGGATTTTTTTGCTCTTTAAATTTTAATTTTAAAAGTCAATTACTGTCTCCCTGTGAAGTTTGGATTTTTTTGCTATTCAAATTTCTATTTTATTAATCAATTACTGTCCCTCTGTTAAGTTTGGATTTTTTTGCTCTTTAAATTTCAATTTTAAAAGTCAATTACTGTCTCCCTGTGAAGTTTGGATTTTTTTGCTCTTCAAATTTCAATTTTAAAAGTCAATTACTGTCCCCCTGTGAAGTTTGGATTTTTTTGCTTTTCAAATTTCAATTTTAAAAGTCAATTACTGTCTCTCTGTGATTTTTGGATTTTTTTGCTCTTCAAATTCTTATTTTAAAAGTCAATTACCGTCCCCAGTGAAGTTTGGATTTTTTTGCTCTTTAAATTTCAATTTTAAAAGTCAATTACTGTCTCCCTGTGAAGTTTGGATTTTTTTGCTATTCAAATTTCTATTTTATTAATCAATTACTGTCCCTCTGTGAAGTTTGGATTTTTTTGCTCTTCAAATTTCAATTTTAAAAGTCAATTACTGTCTCCCTGTGAAGTTTGGATTTTTTTGCTCTTCAAATTTCAATTTTAAAAGTCAATTACTGTCTCCCTTTGAAGTTTGGATTTTTTTGCTCTTCAAATTTCAATTTTAAAAGTCAATTACTGTCCCCAGTGAAGTTTGGATTTTTTTGCTCTTTTAATTTTAATTTTAAAAGTCAATTACTGTCTCCCTGTGAAGTTTGGATTTTTTTGCTATTCAAATTTCTATTTTATTAATCAATTACTGTCCCTCTGTTAAGTTTGGATTTTTTTGCTCTTTAAATTTCAATTTTAAAAGTCAATTACTGTCTCCCTGTGAAGTTTGGATTTTTTTGCTCTTCAAATTTCAATTTTAAAAGTCAATTACTGTCCCCCTGTGAAGTTTGGATTTTTTTGCTTTTCAAATTTCAATTTTAAAAGTCAATTACTGTCTCTCTGTGATTTTTGGATTTTTTTGCTCTTCAAATTCTTATTTTAAAAGTCAATTACCGTCCCCAGTGAAGTTTGGATTTTTTTGCTCTTTAAATTTCAATTTTAAAAGTCAATTACTGTCTCCCTGTGAAGTTTGGATTTTTTTGCTATTCAAATTTCTATTTTATTAATCAATTACTGTCCCTCTGTGAAGTTTGGATTTTTTTGCTCTTCAAATTTCAATTTTAAAAGTCAATTACTGTCTCCCTGTGAAGTTTGGATTTTTTTGCTCTTCAAATTTCAATTTTAAAAGTCAATTACTGTCCCCCTGTGAAGTTTGGATTTTTTTGCTCTTTAAATTTCAATTTTAAAAGTCAATTACCGTCTCTCTGTGAAATTAGGATTTTTTTGCTCTTCAAATTTCAATTTTAAAAGTCAATTACTGTCTTCCTGTGAAGTTTGGATTTTTTTGCTATTAAAATTTCTATTTTATTAATCAATTACTGTCCTTCTGTGAAGTTTGGATTTTTTTGCTCTTTAAATTTCAATTTTAAAAGTCAATTACTGTCTCCCTGTGAAGTTTGGATTTTTTTTGCTCTTCAAATTTCAATTTTAAAAGTCAATTACTCTCCCCCTATGAAGTTTGGATTTTTTTGCTCTTCAAATTTCAATTTTAAAAGTCAATTACTGTCCCCCTGTGAAGTTTGGATTTTTTTGCTCTTTAAATTCTTATTTTCAAAGTCAGTTACTGTTTCCCTGTGAAGTTTGGATTTTTTTGCTATTCAGATTTCAATTTTAAAAGTCAATTACTGTCCCCCTGTAAAGTTTGGATTTTTTTGCTCTTCAAATTTCAATTTTAAAAGTCAATTACTGTCTCCCTGTGAAGTTTGGATTTTTTTTGCTTTTCAAATTTCAATTTTAAAAGTCAATTACTGTCCGCATGTTAAGTTTGGATTTTTTTGCTCTTTAAATTTTAATTTTAAAAGTCAATTACTGCCCCCCTGTGAAGTTTGCATTTTTTGCTCTTTAAATTCTTATTTTAAAAGTCAATTACTATTTCCCTGTGAAGTTTGGATTTTTTTGCTATTCAAATTAAAATTTTAAAAGTCAATTACTGTCTCCCTTTGAAGTTTGGATTTTTTTGCTCTTCAAATTTTAATTTTAAAAGTCAATTACTGTCCCCAGTGAAGTTTGGATTTTTTTGCTCTTTAAATTTCAATTTTAAAAGTCAATTACTGTCTCCCTGTGAAGTTTGGATTTTTTTGCTATTCAAATTTCTATTTTATTAATCAATTACTGTCCCTCTGTGAAGTTTGGATTTTTTTGCTCTTCAAATTTCAATTTTAAAAGTCAATTACTGTCTCCCTGTGAAGTTTGGATTTTTTTGCTCTTCAAATTTCAATTTTAAAAGTCAATTACTGTCTCCCTGTGAAGTTTGGATTTTTTTGCTATTCAAATTTCTATTTTATTAATCAATTACTGTCCCTCTGTGAAGTTTGGATTTTTTTGCTCTTCAAATTTCAATTTTAAAAGTCAATTACTGTCCCCCTGTGAAGTTTGGATTTTTTTGCTCTTTAAATTTTTATTTTAAAAGTCAATTACTGTTTCCCTGTAAAGTTTGGATTTATTTGCTTTTTAAATTCTTATTTTAAAAGTCAATTACTGTTTCCCTGTAAAAATTGGATTTTTTTGCTTTTAAAATTCTTATTTTAAAAGTCAATTACTGTCTACCTGTGAAGTTTGGATTTTTTTTGCTCTTCAAATTTCAATTTTAAAAGTCAATTACTGTCTCTCTGTGATTTTTGGATTTTTTTGCTCTTCAAATTTTAATTTTAAAAGTCAATTACTGTCCCCCTGTGAAGTTTGGATTTTTTTGCTCTTTAAATTCTTATTTTAAAAGTCATTTTACTGTTTCCCTGTAAAGTTTGGATTTTTTTGCTTTTTAAATTCTTATTTTGAAAGTCAATTACTGTTTCCATGTGAAGTTTGGATTTTTTTGCTTTTTAAATTCTTATTTTAAAAGTCAATTACTGTCTCCTTGTGAATTTTGGCTTTTTTTGCTCTTCAAATTTAAATTTTAAAAGTCAATTACTGTCCCCCTGTTAAGTTTGGCTTTTTTTGCTCTTCAAATTTCAATTTTAAAAGTCAATTACTGTCTCCTTGTGAAGTTTGAATTTTTTTGCTCTTCAAATTTCAATTTTAAAAGTCAATTACTGTCCCCCTGTGAAGTTTGGATTTTTTTGCTCTTCAAATTTCAATTTTAAAAGTCAATTACTGTCTCCCTGTGAAGTTTGGATTTTTTTGCTATTAAAATTTCTATTTTATTAATCAATTACTGTCCCTCTGTGAAGTTTGGATTTTTTTGCTCTTTAAATTTCAATTTTAAAAGTCAATTACTGTCTCCCTGTGAAGTTTGGATTTTTTTGCTCTTCAAATTTCAATTTTAAAAGTCAATTACTCTCCCCCTATGAAGTTTGGATTTTTTTGCTCTTCAAATTTCAATTTTAAAAGTCAATTACTGTCCCCCTGTGAAGTTTGGATTTTTTTGCTCTTTAAATTCTTATTTTCAAAGTCAGTTACTGTTTCCCTGTGAAGTTTGGATTTTTTTGCTATTCAGATTTCAATTTTAAAAGTCAATTACTGTCCCCCTGTAAAGTTTGGATTTTTTTGCTCTTCAAATTTCAATTTTAAAAGTCAATTACTGTCTCCCTGTGAAGTTTGGATTTTTTTGCTTTTCAAATTTCAATTTTAAAAGTCAATTACTGTCCGCATGTTAAGTTTGGATTTTTTTGCTCTTTAAATTTTAATTTTAAAAGTCAATTACTGCCCCCCTGTGAAGTTTGCATTTTTTGCTCTTTAAATTCTTATTTTAAAAGTCAATTACTATTTCCCTGTGAAGTTTGGATTTTTTTGCTATTCAAATTAAAATTTTAAAAGTCAATTACTGTCTCCCTTTGAAGTTTGGATTTTTTTGCTCTTCAAATTTCAATTTTAAAAGTCAATTACTGTCCCCAGTGAAGTTTGGATTTTTTTGCTCTTTAAATTTCAATTTTAAAAGTCAATTACTGTCTCCCTGTGAAGTTTGGATTTTTTTGCTATTCAAATTTCTATTTTATTAATCAATTACTGTCTCCCTGTGAAGTTTGGATTTTTTTGCTATTCAAATTTCTATTTTATTAATCAATTACTGTCCCTCTGTGAAGTTTGGATTTTTTTGCTCTTCAAATTTCAATTTTAAAAGTCAATTACTGTCCCCCTGTGAAGTTTGGATTTTTTTTGCTCTTTAAATTTTTATTTTAAAAGTCAATTACTGTTTCCCTGTAAAGTTTGGATTTATTTGCTTTTTAAATTCTTATTTTAAAAGTCAATTACTGTTTCCCTGTAAAAATTGGATTTTTTTGCTTTTAAAATTCTTATTTTAAAAGTCAATTACTGTCTACCTGTGAAGTTTGGATTTTTTTGCTCTTCAAATTTCAATTTTAAAAGTCAATTACTGTCTCTCTGTGATTTTTGGATTTTTTTGCTCTTCAAATTTCAATTTTAAAAGTCAATTACTGTCCCCCTGTGAAGTTTGGATTTTTTTGCTCTTTAAATTCTTATTTTAAAAGTCATTTTACTGTTTCCCTGTAAAGTTTGGATTTTTTTTGCTTTTTAAATTCTTATTTTGAAAGTCAATTACTGTTTCCATGTGAAGTTTGGATTTTTTTTGCTTTTTAAATTCTTATTTTAAAAGTCAATTACTGTCTCCTTGTGAATTTTGGCTTTTTTTGCTCTTCAAATTTAAATTTTAAAAGTCAATTACTGTCCCCCTGTTAAGTTTGGCTTTTTTTGCTCTTCAAATTTCAATTTTAAAAGTCAATTACTGTCTCTCTGTAAAGTTTGGATTTTTTTGCTCTTCAAATTTCAATTTTAAAAGTCAATTACTGTCTCTCTGTGATTTTTGGATTTTTTTGCTCTTCAAATTCTTATTTTAAAAGTCAATTACTGTCTCCTTGTAAAGTTTGGATTTTTTTGCTCTTCAAATTTCAATTTTAAAAGTCAATTACTGTCCCTCTGTTAAGTTTGGATTCTTTTGCTTTTTAAATTCTTATTTTAAAAGTCAATTACTGTTTCCCTGTAAAGTTTGGATTTTTTTTGCTTTTTAAATTCTTATTTTGAAAGTCAATTACTGTTTCCCTGTGAAGTTTGGATTTTTTTGCTTTTTAAATTCTTATTTTAAAAGTCAATTACTGTCTCCTTGTGAAGTTTGGCTTTTTTTGCTCTTTAAATTTCAATTTTAAAAGACAATTACTGTCTCCTTGTGAAGTTTAAATTTGTTTGCTCTTCAAATTTTAATTTTAAAAGTCAATTACTGTCCCCCTGTAAAGTTTGGATTTTTTTGCTTTTTAAATTCTTATTTTGAAAGTCAATTACTGTTTCCATGTGAAGTTTGGATTTTTTTGCTTTTTAAATTCTTATTTTAAAAGTCAATTACTGTCTCCTTGTGAAGTTTGGCTTTTTTTGCTCTTCAAATTTAAATTTTAAAAGTCAATTACTGTCCCCCTGTTAAGTTTGGCTTTTTTTGCTCTTCAAATTTCAATTTTAAAAGTCAATTACTGTCTCCTTGTGAAGTTTGAATTTTTTTGCTCTTCAAATTTCAATTTTAAAAGTCAATTACTGTCCCCCTGTGAAGTTTGGATTTTTTTGCTTTTCAAATTTCAATTTTAAAAGTCAATTACTGTCTCTCTGTGATTTTTGGATTTTTTTGCTCTTCAAATTCTTATTTTAAAAGTCAATTACTGTCCCCAGTGAAGTTTGGATTTTTTTGCTCTTTAAATTTCAATTTTAAAAGTCAATTACTGTCTCCCTGTGAAGTTTGGATTTTTTTGCTATTCAAATTTCTATTTTATTAATCAATTACTGTCCCTCTGTGAAGTTTGGATTTTTTTGCTCTTCAAATTTCAATTTTAAAAGTCAATTACTGTCTCCCTGTGAAGTTTGGATTTTTTTGCTCTTCAAATTTCAATTTTAAAAGTCAATTACTGTCCCCCTGTGAAGTTTGGATTTTTTTGCTCTTTAAATTTCAATTTTAAAAGTCAATTACCGTCTCTCTGTGAAATTAGGATTTTTTTGCTCTTCAAATTTCAATTTTAAAAGTCAATTACTGTCTCCCTGTGAAGTTTGGATTTTTTTGCTATTAAAATTTCTATTTTATTAATCAATTACTGTCCCTCTGTGAAGTTTGGATTTTTTTGCTCTTTAAATTTCAATTTTAAAAGTCAATTACTGTCTCCCTGTGAAGTTTGGATTTTTTTGCTCTTCAAATTTCAATTTTAAAAGTCATTTACTCTCCCCCTATGAAGTTTGGATTTTTTTGCTCTTCAAATTTCAATTTTAAAAGTCAATTACTGTCCCCCTGTGAAGTTTGGATTTTTTTGCTCTTTAAATTCTTATTTTCAAAGTCAGTTACTGTTTCCCTGTGAAGTTTGGATTTTTTTGCTATTCAGATTTCAATTTTAAAAGTCAATTACTGTCCCCCTGTAAAGTTTGGATTTTTTTGCTCTTCAAATTTCAATTTTAAAAGTCAATTACTGTCTCCCTGTGAAGTTTGGATTTTTTTGCTTTTCAAATTTCAATTTTAAAAGTCAATTACTGTCCCCCTGTGAAGTTTGGATTTTTTTGCTCTTTAAATTTTTATTTTAAAAGTCAATTACTGTTTCCCTGTAAAGTTTAAATTTATTTGCTTTTTAAATTCTTATTTTAAAAGTCAATTACTGTTTCCCTGTAAAGTTTGGATTTTTTTGCTCTTCAAATTTCAATTTTAAAAGTCAATTACTGTCTCCCTGTGAAGTTTGGATTTTTTTGCTTTTCAAATTTCAATTTTAAAAGTCAATTACTGTCCCCCTGTGAAGTTTGGATTTTTTTGCTCTTTAAATTTCAATTTTAAAAGTCAATTACCGTCTCTCTGTGAAATTAGGATTTTTTTGCTCTTCAAATTTCAATTTTAAAAGTCAATTACTGTCTCCCTGTGAAGTTTGGATTTTTTTGCTATTAAAATTTCTATTTTATTAATCAATTACTGTCCCTCTGTGAAGTTTGGATTTTTTTGCTCTTTAAATTTCAATTTTAAAAGTCAATTACTGTCTCCCTGTGAAGTTTGGATTTTTTTGCTCTTCAAATTTCAATTTTAAAAGTCATTTACTCTCCCCCTATGAAGTTTGGATTTTTTTGCTCTTCAAATTTCAATTTTAAAAGTCAATTACTGTCCCCCTGTGAAGTTTGGATTTTTTTGCTCTTTAAATTCTTATTTTCAAAGTCAGTTACTGTTTCCCTGTGAAGTTTGGATTTTTTTGCTATTCAGATTTCAATTTTAAAAGTCAATTACTGTCCCCCTGTAAAGTTTGGATTTTTTTGCTCTTCAAATTTCAATTTTAAAAGTCAATTACTGTCTCCCTGTGAAGTTTGGATTTTTTTGCTTTTCAAATTTCAATTTTAAAAGTCAATTACTGTCCCCCTGTGAAGTTTGGATTTTTTTGCTCTTTAAATTTTTATTTTAAAAGTCAATTACTGTTTCCCTGTAAAGTTTAAATTTATTTGCTTTTTAAATTCTTATTTTAAAAGTCAATTACTGTTTCCCTGTAAAAATTGGATTTTTTTGCTTTTAAAATTCTTATTTTAAAAGTCAATTACTGTCTACCTGTGAAGTTTGGATTTTTTTGCTCTTCAAATTTCAATTTTAAAAGTCAATTACTGTCTCTCTGTGATTTTTGGATTTTTTTGCTCTTCAAATTTCAATTTTAAAAGTCAATTACTGTCCCCCTGTGAAGTTTGGATTTTTTTGCTCTTTAAATTCTTATTTTAAAAGTCATTTTACTGTTTCCCTGTAAAGTTTGGATTTTTTTTGCTTTTTAAATTCTTATTTTGAAAGTCAATTACTGTTTCCATGTGAAGTTTGGATTTTTTTGCTTTTTAAATTCTTATTTTAAAAGTCAATTACTGTCTCCTTGTGAATTTTGGCTTTTTTTGCTCTTCAAATTTAAATTTTAAAAGTCAATTACTGTCCCCCTGTTAAGTTTGGCTTTTTTTGCTCTTCAAATTTCAATTTTAAAAGTCAATTACTGTCTCCTTGTGAAGTTTGAATTTTTTTGCTCTTCAAATTTCAATTTTAAAAGTCAATTACTGTCCCCCTGTGAAGTTTGGATTTTTTGCTTTTAAAATTCTTATTTTAAAAGTCAATTACTGTCTACCTGTGAAGTTTGGATTTTTTTGCTCTTCAAATTTCAATTTTAAAAGTCAATTACTGTCTCTCTGTGATTTTTGGATTTTTTTGCTCTTCAAATTTCAATTTTAAAAGTCAATTACTGTCCCCCTGTGAAGTTTGGATTTTTTTGCTCTTTAAATTTTTATTTTAAAAGTCAATTACTGTTTCCCTGTAAAGTTTGGATTTATTTGCTTTTTAAATTCTTATTTTAAAAGTCAATTACTGTTTCCCTGTAAAAATTGGATTTTTTTGCTTTTAAAATTCTTATTTTAAAAGTCAATTACCGTCTACCTGTGAAGTTTGGATTTTTTTGCTCTTCAAATTTCAATTTTAAAAGTCAATTACTGTCTCTCTGTGATTTTTGGATTTTTTTGCTCTTCAAATTTCAATTTTAAAAGTCAATTACTGTCCCCCTGTGAAGTTTGGATTTTTTTGCTCTTTAAATTCTTATTTTAAAAGTCATTTTACTGTTTCCCTGTAAAGTTTGGATTTTTTTGCTTTTTAAATTCTTATTTTGAAAGTCAATTACTGTTTCCATGTGAAGTTTGGATTTTTTTGCTTTTTAAATTCTTATTTTAAAAGTCAATTACTGTCTCCTTGTGAATTTTGGCTTTTTTGCTCTTCAAATTTAAATTTTAAAAGTCAATTACTGTCCCCCTGTTAAGTTTGGCTTTTTTTGCTCTTCAAATTTTAATTTTAAAAGTCAATTACTGTCTCCTTGTGAAGTTTGAATTTTTTTGCTCTTCAAATTTCAATTTTAAAAGTCAATTACTGTCCCCCTGTGAAGTTTGGATTTTTTTGCTTTTAAAATTCTTATTTTAAAAGTCAATTACTGTCTACCTGTGAAGTTTGGATTTTTTTGCTCTTCAAATTTCAATTTTAAAAGTCAATTACTGTCTCTCTGTGATTTTTGGATTTTTTTGCTCTTCAAATTTCAATTTTAAAAGTCAATTACTGTCCCCCTGTGAAGTTTGGATTTTTTTGCTCTTTAAATTTTTATTTTAAAAGTCAATTACTGTTTCCCTGTAAAGTTTGGATTTATTTGCTTTTTAAATTCTTATTTTAAAAGTCAATTACTGTTTCCCTGTAAAAATTGGATTTTTTTGCTTTTAAAATTCTTATTTTAAAAGTCAATTACTGTCTACCTGTGAAGTTTGGATTTTTTTGCTCTTCAAATTTCAATTTTAAAAGTCAATTACTGTCTCTCTGTGATTTTTGGATTTTTTTGCTCTTCAAATTTCAATTTTAAAAGTCAATTACTGTCCCCCTGTGAAGTTTGGATTTTTTTTGCTCTTTAAATTCTTATTTTAAAAGTCATTTTACTGTTTCCCTGTAAAGTTTGGATTTTTTTTGCTTTTTAAATTCTTATTTTGAAAGTCAATTACTGTTTCCATGTGAAGTTTGGATTTTTTTGCTTTTTAAATTCTTATTTTAAAAGTCAATTACTGTCTCCTTGTGAATTTTGGCTTTTTTTGCTCTTCAAATTTAAATTTTAAAAGTCAATTACTGTCCCCCTGTGAAGTTTGGATTTTTTTGCTCTTTAAATTTTTATTTTAAAAGTCAATTACTGTTTCCCTGTAAAGTTTGGATTTATTTGCTTTTTAAATTCTTATTTTAAAAGTCAATTACTGTTTCCCTGTAAAAATTGGATTTTTTTGCTTTTAAAATTCTTATTTTAAAAGTCAATTACTGTCTACCTGTGAAGTTTGGATTTTTTTGCTCTTCAAATTTCAATTTTAAAAGTCAATTACTGTCTCTCTGTGATTTTTGGATTTTTTTGCTCTTCAAATTTCAATTTTAAAAGTCAATTACTGTCCCCCTGTGAAGTTTGGATTTTTTTGCTCTTTAAATTCTTATTTTAAAAGTCATTTTACTGTTTCCCTGTAAAGTTTGGATTTTTTTGCTTTTTAAATTCTTATTTTGAAAGTCAATTACTGTTTCCATGTGAAGTTTGGATTTTTTTGCTTTTTAAATTCTTATTTTAAAAGTCAATTACTGTCTCCTTGTGAATTTTGGCTTTTTTTGCTCTTCAAATTTAAATTTTAAAAGTCAATTACTGTCCCCCTGTTAAGTTTGGCTTTTTTTGCTCTTCAAATTTCAATTTTAAAAGTCAATTACTGTCTCCTTGTGAAGTTTGAATTTTTTTGCTCTTCAAATTTCAATTTTAAAAGTCAATTACTGTCCCCCTGTGAAGTTTGGATTTTTTTGCTCTTTAAATTCTTATTTTAAAAGTCATTTTACTGTTTCCCTGTAAAGTTTGGATTTTTTTGCTTTTTAAATTTCAATTTTAAAAGTCAATTACTGTCTCTTTGTAAAGTTTGGATTTTTTTGCTTTTCAAATTTCAATTTTAAAAGTCAATTACTGTCTCTCTGTGCAGTTTAAATTTTTTTGCTCTTCAAATTTCAATTTTAAATGTCAATTACCGTCTCTCTGTGAAGTTTGGATTTTTTTGTTCTTCAAATTTCAATTTTAAAAGTCAATTACTGTCTCTCTGTGAAGTTTGGAATTTTTTGCTTTTCAAATTTTAATTTTAAAAGTCAATTACCGTCTCTCTGTGAAGTTTTGATTTTTTTGCTCTTCAAATTTCAATTTTAAATGTCAATTACCGTCTCTCTGTGAAGTTTGGATTTTTTTGCTATTCAAATTAAAATTTTAAAAGTCAATTACTGTCTCCCTGTGAAGTTTGGATTTTTTTGCTCTTCAAATTTCAATTTTAAAAGTCAATTACTGTCCCCCTGTAAAGTTTGGATTTTATTGCTCTTTAAATTTCAATTTTAAAAGTCAATTACTGTCTCCCTGTGAAGTTTGGATTTTTTTGCTCTTCAAATTTCAATTTTAAAAGTCAATTACTGTCTCTCTGTGCAGTTTGGATTTTTTTGCTTTTTAAATTTCAATTTTAAAAGTCAATTACTGTCTCTTTGTAAAGTTTGGATTTTTTTGCTCTTCAAATTTCAATTTTAAAAGTCAATTACTGTCTCTCTGTGCAGTTTAAATTTTTTTGCTCTTCAAATTTCAATTTTAAATGTCAATTACCGTCTCTCTGTGAAGTTTGGATTTTTTTGCTATTCAAATTTCAATTTTAAAAGTCAATTACTGTCTCTCTGTGAAGTTTGGAATTTTTTGCTTTTCAAATATCAATTTTAAAAGTCAATTACCGTCTCTCTGTGAAGTTTGGATTTTTTTGCACTTCAAATTTCAATTTTAAAAGTCAATTACTGTCTCTCTGTGAAGTTTGGCTTTTTTTGCTCTTCAAATTTCAATTTTAAAAGTCAATTACTGTCTCCTTGTGAAGTTTGAATTTTTTTGCTCTTCAAATTTCAATTTTAAAAGTCAATTACTGTTTCCCTGTAAAGTTTGGATTTTTTTGCTTTTTAAATTCTTATTTTGAAAGTCAATTACTGTTTCCCTGTGAAGTTTGGATTTTTTTGCTTTTTAAATTCTTATTTTAAAAGTCAATTACTGTCCCCCTGTAAAGTTTGGATTTTTTTGCTCTTCAAATTTTAATTTTAAAAGTCAATTACCGTCTCTCTGTGAAAATAGGATTTTTTTGCTCTTCAAATTTCAATTTTAAAAGTCAATTACTGTCTCCCTGTGAAGTTTAGATTTTTTTGCTATTCAAATTTCTATTTTATTAATCAATTACTGTCCCTCTGTGAAGTTTGGATTTTTTTGCTCTTCAAATTTCAATTTTAAAAGTCAATTACAGTCTCTCTGTGAAGTTTGGATTTTTTTTGCTTTTCAAATTTCAATTTTAAATGTCAATTACTGTCACCCTGTTAAGTTTAGATTTTTTTGCTCTTCAAATTTCAATTTTAAAAGTCAATTACTGTCTCCCTGTGAAGTTTAGATTTTTTTGCTATTCAAATTTCTATTTTATTAATCAATTACTGTCCCTCTGTGAAGTTTGGATTTTTTTGCTCTTCAAATTTCAATTTTAAAAGTCAATTACAGTCTCTCTGTGAAGTTTGGATTTTTTTGCTTTTCAAATTTCAATTTTAAATGTCAATTACTGTCACCCTGTTAAGTTTAGATTTTTTTGCTCTTCAAATTTCAATTTTAAAAGACAATTACTGTCTCTCTGTGATTTTTGGATTTTTTTGTTCTTCAAATTCTTATTTTAAAAGTCAATTACTGTCTCCCTGTGAAGTTTGGATTTTTTTGCTATTAAAATTTCAATTTTAAAAGTTAATTACTGTCTCTCTGTGAAGTTTCGATTTTTTTGCTCTTTAAATTTTAATTTTAAAAGTCAATTACCGTCTCTCTGTGAAGTTTTGATTTTTTTGCTCTTCAAATTTCAATTTTTAAAGTCAATTACTGTCTCTCTGTAAAGTTTGGATTTTTTTGCTCTTTAAATTTCAATTTTAAAAGTCAATTACCGTCTCTCTGTAAAATTAGGATTTTTTTGCTCTTCAAATTTCAATTTTAAAAGTCAATTACTGTCTCCCTGTGAAGTTTGGATTTTTTTGCTCTTCACATTTCAATTTTAAAAGGCAATTACTGTCCCCCTGTGAAATTTGGATTTTTTTGCTCTTTAAATTCTTATTTTAATAGTCAATTACTATTTCCCTGTGAAGTTTGGATTTTTTTGCTATTCAAATTAAAATTTTAAAAGTCAATTACTGTCTCCCTGTGAAGTTTGGATTTTTTTGCTCTTCAAATTTCAATTTTAAAAGTCAATTACTGTCCCCCTGTAAAGTTTGGATTTTATTGCTTTTTAAATTTCAATTTTAAAAATCAATTACTGTCTCCCTGTGAAGTTTGGATTTTTTTGCTCTTCAAATTTCAATTTTAAAAGTCAATTACTGTCTCTCTGTGAGGTTTGGAATTTTTTGCTTTTCAAATTTCAATTTTAAAAGTCAATTACCGTCTCTCTGTGAAGTTTGGATTTTTTTGCACTTCAAATTTCAATTTTAAAAGTCAATTACTGTCTCTCTGTGAAGTTTGGCTTTTTTTGCTCTTCAAATTTCAATTTTAAAAGTCAATTACTGTCTCCTTGTGAAGTTTGAATTTTTTTGCTCTTCAAATTTCAATTTTAAAAGTCAATTACTGTCCCCCTGTGAAGTTTGGATTTTTTTGCTCTTTAAATTCTTATTTTCAAAGTCAGTTACTGTTTCCCTGTGAAGTTTGGATTTTTTTGCTATTCAGATTTTAATTTTAAAAGTCAATTACTGTCTCCCTGTGATTTTTGGATTTTTTTGCTCTTCAAATTCTTATTTTAAAAGTCAATTACTGTCTCCTTGTGAAGTTTGGATTTTTTTGCTCTTCAAATTTCAATTTTAAAAGTCAATTACCGTCTCTCTGTTAAGTTTAGATTTATTTGCTCTTCAAATTTCAATTTTAAAAGTCAATTACTGTCTCTCTGTGAAGTTTGGATTTTTTTGCTCTTCAAATTTCAATCTTAAAAGTCAATTACTGTATCTCTGTGAAGTTTAAATTTTTTTGCTCTTCAAATTTCAATTTTAAAAGTCAATTACTATCTCCCTCTAAAGTTTTGATTTTTTTGCTCTTCAAATTTCTATTTTAATAATCAAATACTGTCCCCCTGTGAAGTTTGGATTGTTTTGCTCTTCAAATTTCAATTTTAAAAGTCAATTACTGTCTCTCTGTGAAGTTTGGATTTTTTTCTCTTCAAATTTCAATTTTAAAAGTTAATTACCGTCTCTCTGTGAAGTTTGGATTTTTTTGCTCTTCAAATTTCAATTTTAAAAGTCAATTACCGTCTCTCTGTTAAGTTTAGATTTTTTTGCTCTTCAAATTTCAATTTTAAAAGTCAATTACTGTCCCCCTGTGAAGTTTTGATTTTTTTGCTCTTCAAATTTCAATTTTAAAAGTCAATTACTGTCCCCCTGTGAAGTTTGGATTGTTTTGCTCTTCAAATTTCAATTTTAAAAGTCAATTACTGTCTCTCTGTGATTTTTGGATTTTTTTGCTCTTCAAATTCTTATTTTAAAAGTCAATTACTGTCTCCTTGTGAAGTTTGGATTTTTTTGCTCTTCAAATTTCAAATTTAAATGTCAATTACTGTCCCCCTGTTAAGTTTGGATTTTTTTGCTCTTTAAATTTCAATTTTAAAAGTCAATTACTGTCTCCCTGTGAAGTTTGGATTTTTTTGCCCTTCAAATTTCAATTTTAAAAGTCAATTACTGTCTCTCTGTGAAGTTTGGATTTTTTTCTTTTCAAATTTCAATTTTAAAAGTTAATTACCGTCTCTCTGTGAAGTTTGGATTTTTTTGCTCTTCAAATTTCAATTTTAAAAGTCAATACCGTCTCTCTGTTAAGTTTAGATTTTTTTGCTCTTCAAATTTCAATTTTAAAAGTCAATTACTGTCTCCCTGTGAAGTTTAGATTTTCTTGCTCTTCAAATTTAAATTTTAAAAGTCAATTACTGTCCCCCTGTTAAGTTTGGATTTCTTTGCTCTTCAAATTTCAATTTTAAAAGTCAATTACTGTCCCCCTGTTAAGTTTGGATTTCTTTGCTTTTCAAATTTCAATTTTAAAAGTCAATTACTGTCCCCCTGTTAAGTTTGGATTTTTTTGCTCTTCAAATTTCAATTTTAAAAGTCAATTACTATCTCCCTCTAAAGTTTTGATTTTTTTGCTCTTCAAATTTCTATTTTAATAATCAAATACTGTCCCCCTGTGAAGTTTGGATTGTTTTGCTCTTCAAATTTCAATTTTAAAAGTCAATTACTGTCTCTCTGTGATTTTTGGATTTTTTTGCTCTTCAAATTCTTATTTTAAAAGTCAATTACTGTCTCCTTGTGAAGTTTGGATTTTTTTGCTCTTCAAATTTCAATTTTAAAAGTCAATTACCGTCTTTCTGTTAAGTTTAGATTTTTTTGCTCTTCAAATTTCAATTTTAAAAGTCAATTACTGTCCCCCTGTGAAGTTTGGATTGTTTTGCTCTTCAAATTTTAATTTTAATAGTCAACTACTGTCCCCCTGTTAAGTTTGGATTTTTTTGCTCTTTAAATTTCAATTTTAAAAGTCAATTACTGTCTCTCTGTGAAGTTTGGATTTTTTTGCTCTTCAAATTTCAATCTTAAAAGTCAATTACTGTCTCTCTGTGAAGTTTGGATTTTTTTGCTTTTCAAATTTCAATTTTAAAAGTCAATTACCGTCTCTCTGTAAAGTTTGGATTTTTTTGCTCTTCAAATTTCAATTTTAAAAGTCAATTACTGTCTCTCTGTGAAGTTTTGATTTTTTTGCTCTTCAAATTTCTATTTTAATAATCAAATACTGTCCCCCTGTGAAGTTTGGATTGTTTTGCTCTTCAAATTTCAATTTTAAAAGTCAATTACTGTTTCCCTGTAAAGTTTGGATTTTTTTGCTTTTTAAATTCTTATTTTGAAAGTCAATTACTGTTTCCCTGTGAAGTTTGGATTTTTTTGCTTTTTAAATTCTTATTTTAAAAGTCAATTACTGTCCCCCTGTAAAGTTTGGATTTTTTTGCTCTTCAAATTTTAATTTTAAAAGTCAATTACCGTCTCTCTGTGAAAATAGGATTTTTTTGCTCTTCAAATTTCAATTTTAAAAGTCAATTACTGTCTCCCTGTGAAGTTTAGATTTTTTTGCTATTCAAATTTCTATTTTATTAATCAATTACTGTCCCTCTGTGAAGTTTGGATTTTTTTGCTCTTCAAATTTCAATTTTAAAAGTCAATTACAGTCTCTCTGTGAAGTTTGGATTTTTTTGCTTTTCAAATTTCAATTTTAAATGTCAATTACTGTCACCCTGTTAAGTTTAGATTTTTTTGCTCTTCAAATTTCAATTTTAAAAGTCAATTACTGTCTCCCTGTGAAGTTTAGATTTTTTTGCTATTCAAATTTCTATTTTATTAATCAATTACTGTCCCTCTGTGAAGTTTGGATTTTTTTGCTCTTCAAATTTCAATTTTAAAAGTCAATTACAGTCTCTCTGTGAAGTTTGGATTTTTTTGCTTTTCAAATTTCAATTTTAAATGTCAATTACTGTCACCCTGTTAAGTTTAGATTTTTTTGCTCTTCAAATTTCAATTTTAAAAGACAATTACTGTCTCTCTGTGATTTTTGGATTTTTTTGTTCTTCAAATTCTTATTTTAAAAGTCAATTACTGTCTCCCTGTGAAGTTTGGATTTTTTTGCTATTAAAATTTCAATTTTAAAAGTTAATTACTGTCTCTCTGTGAAGTTTCGATTTTTTTGCTCTTTAAATTTTAATTTTAAAAGTCAATTACCGTCTCTCTGTGAAGTTTTGATTTTTTTGCTCTTCAAATTTCAATTTTTAAAGTCAATTACTGTCTCTCTGTAAAGTTTGGATTTTTTTGCTCTTTAAATTTCAATTTTAAAAGTCAATTACCGTCTCTC
This sequence comes from Leptopilina syphax, assembly GCA_032872505.1. NCBI lineage: Eukaryota > Metazoa > Arthropoda > Insecta > Hymenoptera > Figitidae > Leptopilina > Leptopilina syphax. The sequence continues at coordinate 13,210,441 of CM065472.1, forward strand.
TGTAAAATTAGGATTTTTTTGCTCTTCAAATTTCAATTTTAAAAGTCAATTACTGTCTCCCTGTGAAGTTTGGATTTTTTTGCTCTTCACATTTCAATTTTAAAAGGCAATTACTGTCCCCCTGTGAAGTTTAGATTTTTTTGCTCTTTAAATTCTTATTTTAATAGTCAATTACTATTTCCCTGTGAAGTTTGGATTTTTTTGCTATTCAAATTAAAATTTTAAAAGTCAATTACTGTCTCCCTGTGAAGTTTGGATTTTTTTGCTCTTCAAATTTCAATTTTAAAAGTCAATTACTGTCCCCCTGTAAAGTTTGGATTTTATTGCTCTTTAAATTTCAATTTTAAAAATCAATTACTGTCTCCCTGTGAAGTTTGGATTTTTTTGCTCTTCAAATTTCAATTTTAAAAGTCAATTACTGTCTCTCTGTGAGGTTTGGAATTTTTTGCTTTTCAAATTTCAATTTTAAAAGTCAATTACCGTCTCTCTGTGAAGTTTGGATTTTTTTGCACTTCAAATTTCAATTTTAAAAGTCAATTACTGTCTCTCTGTGAAGTTTGGCTTTTTTTGCTCTTCAAATTTCAATTTTAAAAGTCAATTACTGTCTCCTTGTGAAGTTTGAATTTTTTTGCTCTTCAAATTTCAATTTTAAAAGTCAATTACTGTCCCCCTGTGAAGTTTGGATTTTTTTGCTCTTTAAATTCTTATTTTCAAAGTCAGTTACTGTTTCCCTGTGAAGTTTGGATTTTTTTGCTATTCAGATTTTAATTTTAAAAGTCAATTACTGTCTCCCTGTGATTTTTGGATTTTTTTGCTCTTCAAATTCTTATTTTAAAAGTCAATTACTGTCTCCTTGTGAAGTTTGGATTTTTTTGCTCTTCAAATTTCAATTTTAAAAGTCAATTACCGTCTCTCTGTTAAGTTTAGATTTATTTGCTCTTCAAATTTCAATTTTAAAAGTCAATTACTGTCTCTCTGTGAAGTTTGGATTTTTTTGCTCTTCAAATTTCAATCTTAAAAGTCAATTACTGTATCTCTGTGAAGTTTAAATTTTTTTGCTCTTCAAATTTCAATTTTAAAAGTCAATTACTATCTCCCTCTAAAGTTTTGATTTTTTTGCTCTTCAAATTTCTATTTTAATAATCAAATACTGTCCCCCTGTGAAGTTTGGATTGTTTTGCTCTTCAAATTTCAATTTTAAAAGTCAATTACTGTCTCTCTGTGAAGTTTGGATTTTTTTCTCTTCAAATTTCAATTTTAAAAGTTAATTACCGTCTCTCTGTGAAGTTTGGATTTTTTTGCTCTTCAAATTTCAATTTTAAAAGTCAATTACCGTCTCTCTGTTAAGTTTAGATTTTTTTGCTCTTCAAATTTCAATTTTAAAAGTCAATTACTGTCCCCCTGTGAAGTTTTGATTTTTTTGCTCTTCAAATTTCAATTTTAAAAGTCAATTACTGTCCCCCTGTGAAGTTTGGATTGTTTTGCTCTTCAAATTTCAATTTTAAAAGTCAATTACTGTCTCTCTGTGATTTTTGGATTTTTTTGCTCTTCAAATTCTTATTTTAAAAGTCAATTACTGTCTCCTTGTGAAGTTTGGATTTTTTTGCTCTTCAAATTTCAAATTTAAATGTCAATTACTGTCCCCCTGTTAAGTTTGGATTTTTTTGCTCTTTAAATTTCAATTTTAAAAGTCAATTACTGTCTCCCTGTGAAGTTTGGATTTTTTTGCCCTTCAAATTTCAATTTTAAAAGTCAATTACTGTCTCTCTGTGAAGTTTGGATTTTTTTCTTTTCAAATTTCAATTTTAAAAGTTAATTACCGTCTCTCTGTGAAGTTTGGATTTTTTTGCTCTTCAAATTTCAATTTTAAAAGTCAATACCGTCTCTCTGTTAAGTTTAGATTTTTTTGCTCTTCAAATTTCAATTTTAAAAGTCAATTACTGTCTCCCTGTGAAGTTTAGATTTTCTTGCTCTTCAAATTTAAATTTTAAAAGTCAATTACTGTCCCCCTGTTAAGTTTGGATTTCTTTGCTCTTCAAATTTCAATTTTAAAAGTCAATTACTGTCCCCCTGTTAAGTTTGGATTTCTTTGCTTTTCAAATTTCAATTTTAAAAGTCAATTACTGTCCCCCTGTTAAGTTTGGATTTTTTTGCTCTTCAAATTTCAATTTTAAAAGTCAATTACTATCTCCCTCTAAAGTTTTGATTTTTTTGCTCTTCAAATTTCTATTTTAATAATCAAATACTGTCCCCCTGTGAAGTTTGGATTGTTTTGCTCTTCAAATTTCAATTTTAAAAGTCAATTACTGTCTCTCTGTGATTTTTGGATTTTTTTGCTCTTCAAATTCTTATTTTAAAAGTCAATTACTGTCTCCTTGTGAAGTTTGGATTTTTTTGCTCTTCAAATTTCAATTTTAAAAGTCAATTACCGTCTTTCTGTTAAGTTTAGATTTTTTTGCTCTTCAAATTTCAATTTTAAAAGTCAATTACTGTCCCCCTGTGAAGTTTGGATTGTTTTGCTCTTCAAATTTTAATTTTAATAGTCAACTACTGTCCCCCTGTTAAGTTTGGATTTTTTTGCTCTTTAAATTTCAATTTTAAAAGTCAATTACTGTCTCTCTGTGAAGTTTGGATTTTTTTGCTCTTCAAATTTCAATCTTAAAAGTCAATTACTGTCTCTCTGTGAAGTTTGGATTTTTTTGCTTTTCAAATTTCAATTTTAAAAGTCAATTACCGTCTCTCTGTAAAGTTTGGATTTTTTTGCTCTTCAAATTTCAATTTTAAAAGTCAATTACTGTCTCTCTGTGAAGTTTGGATTTTTTTCTCTTCAAATTTCAATTTTAAAAGTTAATTACCGTCTCTCTGTGAAGTTTGGATTTTTTTGCTCTTTAAATTTCAATTTTAAAAGTCAATTACCGTCTCCCTGTGAAGTTTGGATTTTTTTACTCTTCAAATTTCAATTTTAAAAGTCAATTACTGTTTCCATGTGAAGTTTGGATTTTTTTGCTTTTTAAATTCTTATTTTAAAAGTCAATTACTGTCTCCTTGTGAATTTTGGCTTTTTTTGCTCTTCAAATTTAAATTTTAAAAGTCAATTACTGTCCCCCTGTTAAGTTTGGCTTTTTTTGCTCTTCAAATTTCAATTTTAAAAGTCAATTACTATCTCCCTGTAAAATTTTGATTTTTTTGCTCTTCAAATTTCTATTTTAATAATCAATTACTGTCCCCCTGTGATTTTTGAATTTTTTTGCTCTTCAAATTTTAATTTTAAAAGTCAATTACTGTCCCCCTGTGAAGTTTGGATTTTTTTGCTCTTCAAATTTCAATTTTAAAAGTCAATTACTGTCCCCCTGTTAAGTTTGGATTTTTTTGCTCTTCAAATTTCAATTTTAAAAGTCAATTACTATCTCCCTCTAAAGTTTTGATTTTTTTGCTCTTCAAATTTCTATTTTAATAATCAAATACTGTCCCCCTGTGAAGTTTGGATTGTTTTGCTCTTTAAATTCTTATTTTAAAAGTCATTTTACTGTTTCCCTGTAAAGTTTGGATTTTTTTGCTTTTTAAATTCTTATTTTGAAAGTCAATTACTGTTTCCATGTGAAGTTTGGATTTTTTTGCTTTTTAAATTCTTATTTTAAAAGTCAATTACTGTCTCCTTGTGAATTTTGGCTTTTTTTGCTCTTCAAATTTAAATTTTAAAAGTCAATTACTGTCCCCCTGTTAAGTTTGGCTTTTTTTGCTCTTCAAATTTCAATTTTAAAAGTCAATTACTATCTCCCTGTAAAATTTTGATTTTTTTTGCTCTTCAAATTTCTATTTTAATAATCAATTACTGTCCCCCTGTGATTTTTGAATTTTTTTGCTCTTCAAATTTTAATTTTAAAAGTCAATTACTGTCCCCCTGTGAAGTTTGGATTTTTTTGCTCTTCAAATTTCAATTTTAAAAGTCAATTACTGTCTCCTTGTGAAGTTTGGCTTTTTTTGCTCTTCAAATTTCAATTTTAAAAGTCAATTACTGTCTCCCTGTGAAGTTTGGATTTTTTTTGCTCTTTAAATTTAAATTTTAAAAGTCAATTACTGTCCCCCTGTTAAGTTTGGATTTCTTTGCTCTTCAAATTTCAATTTAAAAAGTCAAGTACTGTCCCCCTGTTAAGTTTGGATTTTTTTGCTCTTCAAATTTCAATTTTAAAAGTCAATTACTGTTTCCCTGTGAAGTTTGGATTTTTTTGCTTTTTAAATTCTTATTTTAAAAGTCAATTACTGTCTCCTTGTGAAGTTTGGCTTTTTTTGCTCTTCAAATTTAAATTTTAAAAGTCAATTACTGTCCCCCTGTAAAGTTTGGATTTTTTTGCTCTTCAAATTTAAATTTTAAAAGTCAATTACTGTCTCCTTGTGAAGTTTGGATTTTTTTGCTCTTCAAATTTCAATTTTAAAAGTCAATTTCTGTCCCCCTGTTAAGTTTGGATTTTTTTGCTTTTCAAATTTCAATTTTAAAAGTCAATTACTGTCCCCCTGTTAAGTTTGGATTTTTTTGCTCTTCAAATTTCAATTTTAAAAGTCAATTACTGTCCCCCTGTGAAGTTTGGATTTTTTTGCTCTTCAAATTTAAATTTTAAAAGTCAATTACTGTCTCCTTGTGAAGTTTGGATTTTTTTGCTCTTCAAATTTCAATTTTAAAAGTCAATTACTGTCCCCCTGTTAAGTTTGGATTTTTTTGCTCTTCAAATTTCAATTTTAAAAGTCAATTACTATCTCCCTGTAAAGTTTTGATTTTTTTGCTTTTCAAATATTTTATTTTAATAATCAATTACTGTCCCCCTGTGAAGTTTGGATTTTTTTGCTCTTCAAATTTCAATTTTAAAAGTCAATTACTGTCTCTCTGTAAAGTTTGGATTTTTTTGCTCTTCAAATTTCAATTTTAAAAGTCAATTACTGTCTCTCTGTAATTTTTGGATTTTTTTGCTCTTCAAATTCTTATTTTAAAAGTCAATTACTGTCTCCTTGTAAAGTTTGGATTTTTTTTGCTCTTCAAATTTCAATTTTAAAAGTCAATTACTGTTTCCCTGTGAAGTTTGGATTTTTTTGCTTTTTAAATTCTTATTTTAAAAGTTAATTACTGTCCCCCTGTGAAGTTTGGCTTTTTTTGCTCTTTGAATTCTTATTTTCAAAGTCAGTTACTGTTTTCCTGTGAAGTTTGGATTTTTTTGCTATTCAAATTTCAATTTTAAAAGTCAATTACTGTCTCCTTGTGAAGTTTGAATTTTTTTGCTCTTCAAATTTCAATTTTAAAAGTCAATTACTGTGTCCCTGTGAAGTTTGGATTTTTTTGCTCTTCAAATTTCAATTTTAAAAGTCAATTACTGTCTCCCTGTGCAGTTTGGATTTTTTTGCTCTTCAAATTTCAATTTTAAAAGTCAATTACTGTCTCTCTGTGAAGTTTGGATTTTTTTGCTCTTCAAATTTCAATTTTAAAAGTCAATACCGTCTCTCTGTTAAGTTTAGATTTTTTTGCTCTTCAAATTTCAATTTTAAAAGTCAATTACTGTCTCCCTGTGAAGTTTAGATTTTCTTGCTCTTCAAATTTAAATTTTAAAAGTCAATTACTGTCCCCCTGTTAAGTTTGGATTTCTTTGCTCTTCAAATTTCAATTTTAAAAGTCAATTACTGTCCCCCTGTTAAGTTTGGATTTCTTTGCTTTTCAAATTTCAATTTTAAAAGTCAATTACTGTCCCCCTGTTAAGTTTGGATTTTTTTGCTCTTCAAATTTCAATTTTAAAAGTCAATTACTATCTCCCTCTAAAGTTTTGATTTTTTTGCTCTTCAAATTTCTATTTTAATAATCAAATACTGTCCCCCTGTGAAGTTTGGATTGTTTTGCTCTTCAAATTTCAATTTTAAAAGTCAATTACTGTCTCTCTGTGATTTTTGGATTTTTTTGCTCTTCAAATTCTTATTTTAAAAGTCAATTACTGTCTCCTTGTGAAGTTTGGATTTTTTTGCTCTTCAAATTTCAATTTTAAAAGTCAATTACCGTCTCTCTGTTAAGTTTAGTTTTTTTTGCTCTTCAAATTTCAATTTTAAAAGTCAATTACTGTCCCCCTGTGAAGTTTGGATTGTTTTGCTCTTCAAATTTTAATTTTAATAGTCAACTACTGTCCCCCTGTTAAGTTTGGATTTTTTTGCTCTTTAAATTTCAATTTTAAAAGTCAATTACTGTCTCTCTGTGAAGTTTGGATTTTTTTGCTCTTCAAATTTCAATCTTAAAAGTCAATTACTGTCTCTCTGTGAAGTTTAGATTTTTTTGCTTTTCAAATTTCAATTTTAAAAGTCAATTACCGTCTCTCTGTAAAGTTTGGATTTTTTTGCTCTTCAAATTTCAATTTTTAAAGTCAATTACTGTCTCTCTGTGAAGTTTGGATTTTTTTCTCTTCAAATTTCAATTTTAAAAGTTAATTACCGTCTCTCTGTGAAGTTTGGATTTTTTTGCTCTTTAAATTTCAATTTTAAAAGTCAATTACCGTCTCTCTGTTAAGTTTAGATTTTTTTGCTCTTCAAATTTCAATTTTAAAAGTCAATTACTGTCCCCCTGTGAAGTTTGGATTTTTTTGCTCTTTAAATTTTTATTTTTAAAGTCAATTACTGTTTCCCTGTAAAGTTTGGATTTTTTTGCTTTTTAAATTCTTATTTTGAAAGTCAATTACTGTTTCCCTGTAAAAATTGGATTTTTTTGCTTTTTAAATTCTTATTTTAAAAGTCAATTACTGTCTCTCTGTGATTTTTGGATTTTTTTGCCCTTCAAATTCTTATTTTAAAAGTCAATTACTGTCTCCTTGTGAAGTTTGGCTTTTTTTGCTCTTCAAATTTAAATTTTAAAAGTCAATTACTGTCCCCCTGTTAAGTTTGGATTTCTTTGCTCTTCAAATTTAAATTTTAAAAGTCAATTACTGTCCCCCTGTTAAGTTTGGATTTTTTTGCTCTTCAAATTTCAATTTTAAAAGTCAATTACTATCTCCCTCTAAAGTTTTGATTTTTTTGCTCTTCAAATTTCTATTTTAATAATCAAATACTGTCCCCCTGTGAAGTTTGGATTGTTTTGCTCTTTAAATTCTTATTTTAAAAGTCATTTTACTGTTTCCCTGTAAAGGTTGGATTTTTTTGCTTTTTAAATTCTTATTTTGAAAGTCAATTACTGTTTCCATGTGAAGTTTGGATTTTTTTGCTTTTTAAATTCTTATTTTAAAAGTCAATTACTGTCTCCTTGTGAATTTTGGCTTTTTTTGCTCTTCAAATTTAAATTTTAAAAGTCAATTACTGTCCCCCTGTTAAGTTTGGCTTTTTTTGCTCTTCAAATTTCAGTTTTAAAAGTCAATTACTATCTCCCTGTAAAATTTTGATTTTTTTGCTCTTCAAATTTCTATTTTAATAATCAATTACTGTCCCCCTGTGATTTTTGAATTTTTTTGCTCTTCAAATTTTAATTTTAAAAGTCAATTACTGTCCCCCTGTGAAGTTTGGATTTTTTTGCTCTTCAAATTTCAATTTTAAAAGTCAATTACTGTCTCCTTGTGAAGTTTGGCTTTTTTTGCTCTTCAAATTTCAATTTCAAAAGTCAATTACTGTCTCCCTGTGAAGTTTGGATTTTTTTGCTCTTTAAATTTAAATTTTAAAAGTCAATTACTGTCCCCCTGTTAAGTTTGGATTTCTTTGCTCTTCAAATTTCAATTTAAAAAGTCAAGTACTGTCCCCCTGTTAAGTTTGGATTTTTTTGCTCTTCAAATTTCAATTTTAAAAGTCAATTTCTGTCCCCCTGTTAAGTTTGGATTTTTTTGCTTTTCAAATTTCAATTTTAAAAGTCAATTACTGTCCCCCTGTTAAGTTTGGATTTTTTTGCTCTTCAAATTTCAATTTTAAAAGTCAATTACTGTCCCCCTGTGAAGTTTGGATTTTTTTGCTATTCAAATTTCAATTTTAAAAGTCAATTACTGTCTCCTTGTAAAGTTTGAATTTTTTTGCTCTTTAAATTTCAATTTTAAAAGTCAATTACTGTGTCCCTGTGAAGTTTGGATTTTTTTGCTCTTCAAATTTCAATTTTAAAAGTCAATTACTGTCTCCCTGTGCAGTTTGGATTTTTTTGCTCTTCAAAATTCAATTTTAAAAGTCAATTACTGTCTCTCTGTGAATTTTGGATTTTTTTGCTTTTCAAATTTTAATTTTAAATGTCAATTACTGTCACCCTGTTAAGTTTGGATTTTTTTGCTCTTCAAATTTCAATTTTAAAAGTCAATTACTGTCTCTCTGTGAGTTTTGGATTTTTTTGCTCTTTAAATTCTTATTTTAAAAGTCAATTACTGTCTCCTTCTGAAGTTTGGATTTTTTTGCTCTTCAAATTTCAATTTTAAAAGTTAATTACTGTCTCTCTGTGAAGTTTCGATTTTTTTGCTCTTTAAATTTCAATTTTAAAAGTCAATTACCGTCTCTCTGTGAAGTTTGGATTTTTTTGCTCTTCAAATTTCAATTTTAAAAGTCAATTACCGTCTCTCTGTGAAGTTTGGATTTTTTTGCACTTCAAATTTCAATTTTAAAAGTCAATTACTGTCTCTCTGTGAAGTTTGGCTTTTTTTGCTCTTCAAATTTCAATTTTAAAAGTCAATTACTGTCTCCTTGTGAAGTTTGAATTTTTTTGCTCTTCAAATTTCAATTTTAAAAGTCAATTACTGTCCCCCTGTGAAGTTTGGATTTTTTTGCTCTTTAAATTCTTATTTTCAAAGTCAGTTACTGTTTCCCTGTGAAGTTTGGATTTTTTTGCTATTCAGATTTCAATTTTAAAAGTCAATTACTGTCTCCCTGTGAAGTTTCGATTTTTTTGCTCTTCAAATTTCAATTTTAAAAGTCAATTACTGTCTCTCTGTGCAGTTTGGATTTTTTTGCTTTTCAAATTTTAATTTTAAAAGTCAATTACTGTCTCTCTGTGAAGTTTGGAATTTTTTGCTTTTCAAATTTCAATTTTAAAAGTCAATTACCGTCTCTCTGTGAAGTTTGGATTTTTTTGCACTTCAAATTTCAATTTTAAAAGTCAATTACTGTCTCCCTGTAAAGTTTAGATTTTTTCCTATTCAAATTTCTATTTTATTAATCAATTTCTGTCTCTCTGTGAAGTTTGAATTTTTTTGCTCTTCAAATTTCAATTTTAAAAGTCAATTACTGTCTCCTTGTGAAGTTTGGATTTTTTTGCTTTTCAAATTTCAATTTTAAAAGTCAATTACTATTTCCCTGTAAAGTTTGGATTTTTTTGCTATTCAAATTAAAATTTTAAAAGTCAATTAGTGTCTTCCTGTGAAGTTTGGATTTTTTTGCTCTTAAAATTTCAATTTTAAAAGTTAATTACTGTCTCTCTGTAAAGTTTCGATTTTTTTGCTCTTTAAATTTCAATTTTAAAAGTCAATTACCGTCTCTCTGTGAAGTTTTGATTTTTTTGCTCTTCAAATTTCAATTTTAAAAGTCAATTACTGTCTCTCTGTAAAGTTTGGATTTTTTTGCTCTTCAAATTTTAATTTTAAAAGTCAATTACCGTCTCTCTGTGAAATTAGGATTTTTTTGCTCTTCAAATTTCAATTTTAAAAGTCAATTACTGTCTCCCTGTGAAGTTTGGATTTTTTTGCTCTTCACATTTCAATTTTAAAAGTCAATTACTGTCCCCCTGTGAAGTTTGGATTTTTTTGCTCTTTAAATTCTTATTTTAAAAGTCAGTTACTATTTCCCTGTGAAGTTTGGATTTTTTTGCTATTCAAATTAAAATTTTAAAAGTCAATTACTGTCTCCCTGTGAAGTTTGGATTTTTTTACTCTTCAAATTTCAATTTTAAAAGTTAATTACTGTCCCCCTGTAAAGTTTGGATTTTATTGCTCTTTAAATTTCAATTTTAAAAGTCAATTACTGTCTCCCTGTGAAATTAGGATTTTTTTTGCTCTTCAAATTTCAATTTTAAAAGTCAATTACTGTCTCCCTGTGAAGTTTGGATTTTTTTGCTCTTCACATTTCAATTTTAAAAGTCAATTACTGTCCCCCTGTGAAGTTTGGATTTTTTTGCTCTTTAAATTCTTATTTTAAAAGTCAGTTACTATTTCCCTGTGAAGTTTAGATTTTTTTGCTATTCAAATTAAAATTTTAAAAGTCAATTTATGTCTCCCTGTGAAGTTTGGATTTTTTTACTCTTCAAATTTCAATTTTAAAAGTCAATTACTGTCCCCCTGTAAAGTTTGGATTTTATTGCTCTTTAAATTTCAATTTTAAAAGTCAATTACTGTCTCCCTGTGAAGTTTGGATTTTTTTGCTCTTCAAATTTCAATTTTAAAAGTCAATTACTGTCTCTCTGTGCAGTTTGGATTTTTTTGCTTTTTAAATTTCAATTTTAAAAGTCAATTACTGTCTCTTTGTAAAGTTTGGATTTTTTTGCTCTTCAAATTTCAATTTTAAAAGTCAATTACTGTCTCTCTGTGCAGTTTAAATTTTTTTGCTCTTCAAATTTCAATTTTAAATGTCAATTACCGTCTCTTTGTAAAGTTTGGATTTTTTTGCTCTTCAAATTTCAATTTTAAAAGTCAATTGCTGTCTTTTTGTGAGGTTTGGAATTTTTTGCTTTTCAAATTTCAATTTTAAAAGTCAATTACCGTCTCTCTGTGAAGTTTGGATTTTTTTGCACTTCAAATTTCAATTTTAAAAGTCAATTACTGTCTCTCTGTGAAGTTTGGCTTTTTTTGCTCTTCAAATTTCAATTTTAAAAGTCAATTACTGTCACCTTGTGAAGTTTGAATTTTTTTGCTCTTCAAATTTCAATTTTAAAAGTCAATTACTGTCCCCCTGTGAAGTTTGGATTTTTTTGCTCTTTAAATTCTTATTTTCAAAGTCAGTTACTGTTTCCCTGTGAAGTTTGGATTTTTTTGCTATTCAGATTTCAATTTTAAAAGTCAATTACTGTCTCCTTGTGAAGTTTGAATTTTTTTGCTCTTCAAATTTCAATTTTAAAAGTCAATTACTGTCCCCCTGTGAAGTTTGGATTTTTTTGCTCTTTAAATTCTTATTTTCAAAGTCAGTTACTGTTTCCCTGTGAAGTTTGGATTTTTTTGCTATTCAGATTTCAATTTTAAAAGTCAATTACTGTCTCCCTGTGAAGTTTGGATTTTTTTGCTATTCAAATTTCTATTTTAATAATTAATTACTGTCCCCCTGTGAAGTTTGGATTTTTTTGCTCTTCAAATTTCAATTTTAAAAGTCAATTACTGTCTCTCTGTGAAGTTTGGATTTTTTTGCTTTTCAAATTTCAATTTTAAAAGTCAATTACCGTCTCTCTGTGAAGTTTGGATTTTTTTGCTCTTTAAATTCTTATTTTCAAAGTCAGTTACTGTTTCCCTGTGAAGTTTGGATTTTTTTGCTATTCAGATTTCAATTTTAAAAGTCAATTACTGTCCCCCTGTGAAGTTTGGATTTTTTTACTCTTCAAATTTCAATTTTAAAAGTCAATTACTGTCCCCCTGTGAAGTTTAGATTTTTTTGCTCTTCAAATTTCAATTTTATAAGTCAATTACTGTCTCCCTGTTAAGTTTGGATTTTTTTGCTCTTTAAATTTCAATTTTAAAAGTCAATTACCGTCTCTCTGTGAAATTAGGATTTTTTTGCTCTTCAAATTTCAATTTTAAAAGTCAATTACTGTCCCCCTGTGAAGTTTGGATTGTTTTGCTCTTCAAATTTTAATTTTAATAGTCAACTACTGTCCCCCTGTTAAGTTTGGATTTTTTTGCTCTTCAAATTTCAATTTTAAAAGTCAATTACTGTCTCTCTGTGAAGTTTGGATTTTTTTCTCTTCAAATTTCAATTTTAAAAGTTAATTACCGTCTCTCTGTGAAGTTTGGATTTTTTTGCTCTTTAAATTTCAATTTTAAAAGTCAATTACCGTCTCTCTGTTAAGTTTAGATTTTTTTGCTCTTCAAATTTCAATTTTAAAAGTCAATTACTGTCCCCCTGTGAAGTTTGGATTTTTTTGCTCTTTAAATTTTTATTTTTAAAGTCAATTACTGTTTCCCTGTAAAGTTTGGATTTTTTTGCTTTTTAAATTCTTATTTTGAAAGTCAATTACTGTTTCCCTGTAAAAATTGGATTTTTTTGCTTTTTAAATTCTTATTTTAAAAGTCAATTACTGTCTCTCTGTGATTTTTGGATTTTTTTGCCCTTCAAATTCTTATTTTAAAAGTCAATTACTGTCTCCTTGTGAAGTTTGGCTTTTTTTGCTCTTCAAATTTCAATTTTAAAAGTCAATTACTATCTCCCTGTAAAATTTTGATTTTTTTGCTCTTCAAATTTCTATTTTAATAATCAATTACTGTCCCCCTGTGATTTTTGAATTTTTTTGCTCTTCAAATTTTAATTTTAAAAGTCAATTACTGTCCCCCTGTGAAGTTTGGATTTTTTTGCTCTTCAAATTTCAATTTTAAAAGTCAATTACTGTCTCCTTGTGAAGTTTGGCTTTTTTTGCTCTTCAAATTTCAATTTTAAAAGTCAATTACTGTCTCCCTGTGAAGTTTGGATTTTTTTGCTCTTTAAATTTAAATTTTAAAAGTCAATTACTGTCCCCCTGTTAAGTTTGGATTTCTTTGCTCTTCAAATTTCAATTTAAAAAGTCAAGTACTGTCCCCCTGTTAAGTTTGGATTTTTTTGCTCTTCAAATTTCAATTTTAAAAGTCAATTACTGTTTCCCTGTGAAGTTTGGATTTTTTTGCTTTTTAAATTCTTATTTTAAAAGTCAATTACTGTCTCCTTGTGAAGTTTGGCTTTTTTTGCTCTTCAAATTTAAATTTTAAAAGTCAATTACTGTCCCCCTGTAAAGTTTGGATTTTTTTGCTCTTCAAATTTAAATTTTAAAAGTCAATTACTGTCTCCTTGTGAAGTTTGGATTTTTTTGCTCTTCAAATTTCAATTTTAAAAGTCAATTTCTGTCCCCCTGTTAAGTTTGGATTTTTTTGCTTTTCAAATTTCAATTTTAAAAGTCAATTACTGTCCCCCTGTTAAGTTTGGATTTTTTTGCTCTTCAAATTTCAATTTTAAAAGTCAATTACTGTCCCCCTGTGAAGTTTGGATTTTTTTGCTATTCAAATTTCAATTTTAAAAGTCAATTACTGTCTCCTTGTGAAGTTTGAATTTTTTTGCTCTTCAAATTTCAATTTTAAAAGTCAATTACTGTGTCCCTGTGAAGTTTGGATTTTTTTGCTCTTCAAATTTCAATTTTAAAAGTCAATTACTGTCTCCCTGTGCAGTTTGGATTTTTTTGCTCTTCAAAATTCAATTTTAAAAGTCAATTACTGTCTCTCTGTGAATTTTGGATTTTTTTGCTTTTCAAATTTTAATTTTAAATGTCAATTACTGTCACCCTGTTAAGTTTGGATTTTTTTGCTCTTCAAATTTCAATTTTAAAAGTCAATTACTGTCTCTCTGTGAGTTTTGGATTTTTTTGCTCTTTAAATTCTTATTTTAAAAGTCAATTACTGTCTCCTTCTGAAGTTTGGATTTTTTTGCTCTTCAAATTTCAATTTTAAAAGTTAATTACTGTCTCTCTGTGAAGTTTCGATTTTTTTGCTTTTTAAATTTCAATTTTAAAAGTCAATTACCGTCTCTCTGTGAAGTTTGGATTTTTTTGCTCTTCAAATTTCAATTTTAAAAGTCAATTACCGTCTCTCTGTGAAGTTTGGATTTTTTTGCACTTCAAATTTCAATTTTAAAAGTCAATTACTGTCTCTCTGTGAAGTTTGGCTTTTTTTGCTCTTCAAATTTCAATTTTAAAAGTCAATTACTGTCTCCTTGTGAAGTTTGAATTTTTTTGCTCTTCAAATTTCAATTTTAAAAGTCAATTACTGTCCCCCTGTGAAGTTTGGATTTTTTTGCTCTTTAAATTCTTATTTTCAAAGTCAGTTACTGTTTCCCTGTGAAGTTTGGATTTTTTTGCTATTCAGATTTCAATTTTAAAAGTCAATTACTGTCTCCCTGTGAAGTTTGGATTTTTTTGCTATTCAAATTTCTATTTTAATAATTAATTACTGTCCCCCTGTGAAGTTTGGATTTTTTTGCTCTTCAAATTTCAATTTTAAAAGTCAATTACTGTCTCTCTGTGAAGTTTGGATTTTTTTGCTTTTCAAATTTCAATTTTAAAAGTCAATTACCGTCTCTCTGTGAAGTTTGGATTTTTTTGCTCTTTAAATTCTTTTTTTAAAATTCAATTACTGTTTCCCTGTAAAGTTTGGATTTTTTTGCTTTTTAAATTCTTATTTTAAAAGTCAATTACTGTTTCCCTGTGAGTTTGGATTTTTTTGCTTTTTAAATTCTTATTTTAAAAGTCAATTACTGTCCCCCTGTAAAGTTTGGATTTTTTTGCTCTTCAAATTTCAATTTTAAAAGTCAATTACTGTCTCCCTGTGAAGTTTGGATTTTTTTGCTTTTCAAATTTCAATTTTAAAAGTCAATTACTGTCCGCATGTTAAGTTTGGATTTTTTTGCTCTTTAAATTCTTATTTTAAAAGTTAATTACTATTTCCCTGTGAAGTTTGGATTTTTTTGCTATTCAAATTAAAATTTTAAAAGTCAATTACTGTCTCCCTGTGAAGTTTGGATTTTTTTGCTATTCAAATTTCTATTTTATTAATCAATTACTGTCCCTCTGTGAAGTTTGGATTTTTTTGCTCTTCAAATTTCAATTTTATAAGTCAATTACTGTCTCCCTGTGAAGTTTGGATTTTTTTGCTCTTCAAATTTCAATTTTAAAAGTCAATTACTGTCCCCCTGTGAAGTTTGGATTTTTTTACTCTTCAAATTTCAATTTTAAAAGTCAATTACTGTCCCCCTGTGAAGTTTAGATTTTTTTGCTCTTCAAATTTCAATTTTATAAGTCAATTACTGTCTCCCTGTTAAGTTTGGATTTTTTTGCTCTTTAAATTTCAATTTTAAAAGTCAATTACCGTCTCTCTGTGAAATTAGGATTTTTTTGCTTTTCAAATTTCAATTTTAAAAGCCAATTACTGTCTCCCTGTGAAGTTTGGATTTTTTTGCTATTCAAATTTCTATTTTATTAATCAATTACTGTCCCTCTGTGAAGTTTGGATTTTTTTGCTCTTTAAATTTCAATTTTAAAAGTCAATTGCTGTCTCCCTGTGAAGTTTGGATTTTTTTGCTCTTCAAATTTCAATTTTAAAAGTCAATTACTGTCCCCCTATGAAGTTTGGATTTTTTTGCTATTCAAATTAAAATTTTAAAAGTCAATTACTGTCTCCCTTTGAAGTTTGGATTTTTTTGCTTTTTAAATTCTTATTTTGAAAGTCAATTACTGTTTCCCTGTGAAGTTTGGATTTTTTTGCTTTTTAAATTCTTATTTTAGAAGTCAATTACTGTCCCCCTGTAAAGTTTGGATTTTTTTGCTCTTTAAATTTCAATTTTAAAAGTCAATTACTGTCTCCCTGTGAAGTTTGGATTTTATTGCTCTTCAAATTTTAATTTTAAAAGTCAATTACTGTCCCCCTGTGAAGTTTGGATTTTTTTGCTCTTCAAATTTCAATTTTAAAAGTCAATTACTGTCCCCCTGTTAAGTTTAGATTTTTTTGCTCTTCAAATTTCAATTTTAAAAGTCAATTACTGTCACACTGTTAAGTTTGGATTTTTTTGCTCTTTAAATTTCAATTTTTAAAGTCAATTACCGTGTCTCTGTGAAATTAGGATTTTTTTGCTCTTCAAATTTCAATTTTAAAAGTCAATTACTGTCTCCCTGTGAAGTTTGGATTTTTTTGCTATTCAAATTTCTATTTTATTAATCAATTACTGTCCCTTTGTGAAGTTTGGATTTTTTTGCTCTTCAAATTTCAATTTTAAAAGTCAATTACTGTCTCTCTGTGCAGTTTGGATTTTTTTGCTTTTCAAATTTCAATTTTAAAAGTCAATTACTATCTCCCTCTAAAGTTTTGATTTTTTTGCTCTTCAAATTTCTATTTTAATAATTAAATACTGTCCCCCTGTGAAGTTTGGATTGTTTTGCTCTTCAAATTTCAATTTTAAAAGATAATTACTGTCTCTCTGTGATTTTTGGATTTTTTTTGCTCTTCAAATTCTTATTTTAAAAGTCAATTACTGTCTCCTTGTGAAGTTTGGATTTTTTTGCTCTTCAAATTTTAATTTTAAAAGTCAATTACTGTCCCCCTGTGAAGTTTGGATTTTTTTGCTCTTTAAATTCTTATTTTTAAAAGTCATTTTACTGTTTCCCTGTAAAGTTTGGATTTTTTTGCTTTTTAAATTCTTATTTTGAAAGTCAATTACTGTTTCCATGTAATGTTTGGATTTTTTTGCTTTTTAAATTCTTATTTTAAAAGTCAATTACTGTCTCCTTGTGAATTTTGGCTTTTTTTGCTCTTCAAATTTAAATTTTAAAAGTCAATTACTGTCCCCCTGTTAAGTTTGGCTTTTTTTGCTCTTCAAATTTCAATTTTAAAAGTCAATTACTGTCTCCTTGTGAAGTTTGAATTTTTTTGCTCTTCAAATTTCAATTTTAAAAGTCAATTACTGTCCCCCTGTGAAGTTTGGATTTTTTTGCTTTTCAAATTTCAATTTTAAAAGTCAATTACTGTCTCTCTGTAAAGTTTGGATTTTTTTGCTCTTCAAATTTCAATTTTAAAAGTCAATTACTGTCTCTCTGTGATTTTTGGATTTTTTTGCTTTTCAAATTCTTATTTTAAAAGTCAATTACTGTCCCCAGTGAAGTTTGGATTTTTTTGCTCTTTAAATTTCAATTTTAAAAGTCAATTACTGTCTCCCTGTGAAGTTTGGATTTTTTTGCTATTCAAATTTCTATTTTATTATTCAATTACTGTCCCTCTGTGAAGTTTGGATTTTTTTGCTCTTCAAATTTCAATTTTAAAAGTCAATTACTGTCTCCCTGTGAAGTTTGGATTTTTTTGCTCTTCAAATTTCAATTTTAAAAGTCAATTACTGTCCCCCTGTTAAGTTTGGATTTTTTTGCTCTTTAAATTTCAATTTTAAAAGTCAATTACCGTCTCTCTGTGAAATTAGGATTTTTTTGCTCATTAAATTTCAATTTTAAAAGTCAATTACTGTCTCCCTGTGAAGTTTGGATTTTTTTGCTATTCAAATTTCTATTTTATTAATTAATTACTGTCCCCCTGTAAAGTTTGGATTTTTTTGCTCTTCAAATTTCAATTTTAAAAGTCAATTACTGTCTCCCTGTGAAGTTTGGATTTTTTTGCTTTTCAAATTTCAATTTTAAAAGTCAATTACTGTCCGCATGTTAAGTTTGGATTTTTTTGCTCTTTAAATTTTAATTTTAAAAGTCAATTACTGCCCCCCTGTGAAGTTTGCATTTTTTGCTCTTTAAATTCTTATTTTAAAAGTCAATTACTATTTCCCTGTGAAGTTTGGATTTTTTTGCTATTCAAATTAAAATTTTAAAAGTCAATTACTGTCTCCCTTTGAAGTTTGGATTTTTTTGCTCTTCAAATTTCAATTTTAAAAGTCAATTACTGTCCCCAGTGAAGTTTGGATTTTTTTGCTCTTTTAATTTTAATTTTAAAAGTCAATTACTGTCTCCCTGTGAAGTTTGGATTTTTTTGCTATTCAAATTTCTATTTTATTAATCAATTACTGTCCCTCTGTTAAGTTTGGATTTTTTTGCTCTTTAAATTTCAATTTTAAAAGTCAATTACTGTCTCCCTGTGAAGTTTGGATTTTTTTGCTCTTCAAATTTCAATTTTAAAAGTCAATTACTGTCCCCCTGTGAAGTTTGGATTTTTTTGCTTTTCAAATTTCAATTTTAAAAGTCAATTACTGTCTCTCTGTGATTTTTGGATTTTTTTGCTCTTCAAATTCTTATTTTAAAAGTCAATTACTGTCCCCAGTGAAGTTTGGATTTTTTTGCTCTTTAAATTTCAATTTTAAAAGTCAATTACTGTCTCCCTGTGAAGTTTGGATTTTTTTGCTATTCAAATTTCTATTTTATTAATCAATTACTGTCCCTCTGTGAAGTTTGGATTTTTTTGCTCTTCAAATTTCAATTTTAAAAGTCAATTACTGTCTCCCTGTGAAGTTTGGATTTTTTTGCTCTTCAAATTTCAATTTTAAAAGTCAATTACTGTCCCCCTGTGAAGTTTGGATTTTTTTGCTCTTTAAATTTCAATTTTAAAAGTCAATTACCGTCTCTCTGTGAAATTAGGATTTTTTTGCTCTTCAAATTTCAATTTTAAAAGTCAATTACTGTCTTCCTGTGAAGTTTGGATTTTTTTGCTATTAAAATTTCTATTTTATTAATCAATTACTGTCCTTCTGTGAAGTTTGGATTTTTTTGCTCTTTAAATTTCAATTTTAAAAGTCAATTACTGTCTCCCTGTGAAGTTTGGATTTTTTTGCTCTTCAAATTTCAATTTTAAAAGTCAATTACTCTCCCCCTATGAAGTTTGGATTTTTTTGCTCTTCAAATTTCAATTTTAAAAGTCAATTACTGTCCCCCTGTGAAGTTTGGATTTTTTTGCTCTTTAAATTCTTATTTTCAAAGTCAGTTACTGTTTCCCTGTGAAGTTTGGATTTTTTTGCTATTCAGATTTCAATTTTAAAAGTCAATTACTGTCCCCCTGTAAAGTTTGGATTTTTTTGCTCTTCAAATTTCAATTTTAAAAGTCAATTACTGTCTCCCTGTGAAGTTTGGATTTTTTTGCTTTTCAAATTTCAATTTTAAAAGTCAATTACTGTCCGCATGTTAAGTTTGGATTTTTTTGCTCTTTAAATTTTAATTTTAAAAGTCAATTACTGCCCCCCTGTGAAGTTTGCATTTTTTGCTCTTTAAATTCTTATTTTAAAAGTCAATTACTATTTCCCTGTGAAGTTTGGATTTTTTTGCTATTCAAATTAAAATTTTAAAAGTCAATTACTGTCTCCCTTTGAAGTTTGGATTTTTTTGCTCTTCAAATTTTAATTTTAAAAGTCAATTACTGTCCCCAGTGAAGTTTGGATTTTTTTGCTCTTTAAATTTCAATTTTAAAAGTCAATTACTGTCTCCCTGTGAAGTTTGGATTTTTTTGCTATTCAAATTTCTATTTTATTAATCAATTACTGTCCCTCTGTGAAGTTTGGATTTTTTTGCTCTTCAAATTTCAATTTTAAAAGTCAATTACTGTCTCCCTGTGAAGTTTGGATTTTTTTGCTCTTCAAATTTCAATTTTAAAAGTCAATTACTGTCTCCCTGTGAAGTTTGGATTTTTTTGCTATTCAAATTTCTATTTTATTAATCAATTACTGTCCCTCTGTGAAGTTTGGATTTTTTTGCTCTTCAAATTTCAATTTTAAAAGTCAATTACTGTCCCCCTGTGAAGTTTGGATTTTTTTGCTCTTTAAATTTTTATTTTAAAAGTCAATTACTGTTTCCCTGTAAAGTTTGGATTTATTTGCTTTTTAAATTCTTATTTTAAAAGTCAATTACTGTTTCCCTGTAAAAATTGGATTTTTTTGCTTTTAAAATTCTTATTTTAAAAGTCAATTACTGTCTACCTGTGAAGTTTGGATTTTTTTGCTCTTCAAATTTCAATTTTAAAAGTCAATTACTGTCTCTCTGTGATTTTTGGATTTTTTTGCTCTTCAAATTTTAATTTTAAAAGTCAATTACTGTCCCCCTGTGAAGTTTGGATTTTTTTGCTCTTTAAATTCTTATTTTAAAAGTCATTTTACTGTTTCCCTGTAAAGTTTGGATTTTTTTGCTTTTTAAATTCTTATTTTGAAAGTCAATTACTGTTTCCATGTGAAGTTTGGATTTTTTTGCTTTTTAAATTCTTATTTTAAAAGTCAATTACTGTCTCCTTGTGAATTTTGGCTTTTTTTGCTCTTCAAATTTAAATTTTAAAAGTCAATTACTGTCCCCCTGTTAAGTTTGGCTTTTTTTGCTCTTCAAATTTCAATTTTAAAAGTCAATTACTGTCTCCTTGTGAAGTTTGAATTTTTTTGCTCTTCAAATTTCAATTTTAAAAGTCAAGTACTGTCCCCCTGTGAAGTTTGGATTTTTTTGCTCTTCAAATTTCAATTTTAAAAGTCAATTACTGTCTCCCTGTGAAGTTTGGATTTTTTTGCTCTTCAAATTTCAATTTTAAAAGTCAATTACTGTCTCCCTGTGAAGTTTGGATTTTTTTGCTCTTCAAATTTCAATTTTAAAAGTCAATTACTGTCCCCCTATGAAGTTTGGATTTTTTTCTCTTCAAATCTCAATTTTAAAAGTCAATAACTGTCCCCCTGTGAAGTTTAGATTTTTTTGCTCTTCAAATTTTAATTTTAAAAGTCAATTACTGTCCCCCTGTTAAGTTTGGATTTTTTTGCTCTTTAAATTTCAATTTTAAAAGTCAATTACCGTCTCTCTGTGATTTTTGGATTTTTTTGCTCTTCAAATTCTTATTTTAAAAGTCAATTACTGTCTCCTTGTGAAGTTTGGATTTTTTTGCTCTTCAAATTTCAAATTTAAAAGTCAATTACTGTCCCCCTGTTAAGTTTGAATTTTTTTGCTCTTTAAATTTCAATTTTAAAAGTCAATTACTGTCTTTCTGTGAAGTTTGGATTTTTTTTGCTCTTCAAATTTCAATCTTAAAAGTCAATTACTGTCTCTCTGTGAAGTTTGGATTTTTTTGCTCTTCAAATTTCTATTTTAAAAGTCAATTACCGTCTCTCTGTGAAGTTTGGATTTTTTTGCTCTTTAAATTTCAATTTTAAAAGTCAGTTACTGTCTCTCTGTGATGTTTGGATTTTTTTCTCTTTAAATTTCAATTTTTAAAGTTAATTACCGTCTCTCTGTGAAGTTTGGATTTTTTTGCTCTTCAAATTTTAATTTTAAATGTCAATTACCGTCTCTCTGTTAAGTTTAGATTTTTTTGCTCTTCAAATTTCAATTTTAAAAGTCAATTTCTGTCCCCCTGTGAAGTTTGGATTTTTTTGCTCTTTAAATTTTTATTTTAAAGTCAATTACTGTTTCCCTGTAAAGTTTGGATTTTTTTGCTTTTTAAATTCTTATTTTGAAAGTCAATTACTGTTTCCATGTGAAGTTTAGATTTTTTTGCTTTTTAAATTCTTATTTTAAAAGTCAATTACTGTCTCCTTGTAAATTTTGGCTTTTTTTGCTCTTCAAATTTAAATTTTAAAAGTCAATTACTGTCCCCCTATTAAGTTTGGCTTTTTTTGCTCTTCAAATTTCAATTTTAAAAGTCAATTACTGTCTCTCTGTAAAGTTTGGATTTTTTTGCTCTTCAAATTTCAATTTTAAAAGTCAATTACTGTCTCTCTGTGATTTTTGGATTTTTTTGCTCTTCAAATTCTTATTTTAAAAGTCAATTACTGTCTCCTTGTAAAGTTTGGATTTTTTTGCTCTTCAAATTTCAATTTTAAAAGTCAATTACTGTCCCTCTGTTAAGTTTGGATTTTTTTGCTTTTTAAATTCTTATTTTAAAAGTCAATTACTGTTTCCCTGTAAAGTTTGGATTTTTTTGCTTTTTAAATTCTTATTTTGAAAGTCAATTACTGTTTCCCTGTGAAGTTTGGATTTTTTTGCTTTTTAAATTCTTATTTTAAAAGTCAATTACTGTCTCCTTGTGAAGTTTGGCTTTTTTTGCTCTTTAAATTTCAATTTTAAAAGACAATTACTGTCTCCTTGTGAAGTTTAAATTTGTTTGCTCTTCAAATTTTAATTTTAAAAGTCAATTACTGTCCCCCTGTAAAGTTTGGATTTTTTTGCTTTTTAAATTCTTATTTTGAAAGTCAATTACTGTTTCCATGTGAAGTTTGGATTTTTTTGCTTTTTAAATTCTTATTTTAAAAGTCAATTACTGTCTCCTTGTGAAGTTTGGCTTTTTTTGCTCTTCAAATTTAAATTTTAAAAGTCAATTACTGTCCCCCTGTTAAGTTTGGCTTTTTTTGCTCTTCAAATTTCAATTTTAAAAGTCAATTACTGTCTCCTTGTGAAGTTTGAATTTTTTTGCTCTTCAAATTTCAATTTTAAAAGTCAATTACTGTCCCCCTGTGAAGTTTGGATTTTTTTGCTTTTCAAATTTCAATTTTAAAAGTCAATTACTGTCTCTCTGTGATTTTTGGATTTTTTTGCTCTTCAAATTCTTATTTTAAAAGTCAATTACTGTCCCCAGTGAAGTTTGGATTTTTTTGCTCTTTAAATTTCAATTTTAAAAGTCAATTACTGTCTCCCTGTGAAGTTTGGATTTTTTTGCTATTCAAATTTCTATTTTATTAATCAATTACTGTCCCTCTGTGAAGTTTGGATTTTTTTGCTCTTCAAATTTCAATTTTAAAAGTCAATTACTGTCTCCCTGTGAAGTTTGGATTTTTTTGCTCTTCAAATTTTAATTTTAAAAGTCAATTACTGTCCCCCTGTGAAGTTTGGATTTTTTTGCTCTTTAAATTTCAATTTTAAAAGTCAATTACCGTCTCTCTGTGAAATTAGGATTTTTTTGCTCTTCAAATTTCAATTTTAAAAGTCAATTACTGTCTCCCTGTGAAGTTTGGATTTTTTTGCTATTAAAATTTCTATTTTATTAATCAATTACTGTCCCTCTGTGAAGTTTGGATTTTTTTGCTCTTTAAATTTCAATTTTAAAAGTCAATTACTGTCTCCCTGTGAAGTTTGGATTTTTTTGCTCTTCAAATTTCAATTTTAAAAGTCAATTACTCTCCCCCTATGAAGTTTGGATTTTTTTGCTCTTCAAATTTCAATTTTAAAAGTCAATTACTGTCCCCCTGTGAAGTTTGGATTTTTTTGCTCTTTAAATTCTTATTTTCAAAGTCAGTTACTGTTTCCCTGTGAAGTTTGGATTTTTTTGCTATTCAGATTTCAATTTTAAAAGTCAATTACTGTCCCCCTGTAAAGTTTGGATTTTTTTGCTCTTCAAATTTCAATTTTAAAAGTCAATTACTGTCTCCCTGTGAAGTTTGGATTTTTTTGCTTTTCAAATTTCAATTTTAAAAGTCAATTACTGTCCGCATGTTAAGTTTGGATTTTTTTGCTCTTTAAATTTTAATTTTAAAAGTCAATTACTGCCCCCCTGTGAAGTTTGCATTTTTTGCTCTTTAAATTCTTATTTTAAAAGTCAATTACTATTTCCCTGTGAAGTTTGGATTTTTTTGCTATTCAAATTAAAATTTTAAAAGTCAATTACTGTCTCCCTTTGAAGTTTGGATTTTTTTGCTCTTCAAATTTCAATTTTAAAAGTCAATTACTGTCCCCAGTGAAGTTTGGATTTTTTTGCTCTTTAAATTTCAATTTTAAAAGTCAATTACTGTCTCCCTGTGAAGTTTGGATTTTTTTGCTATTCAAATTTCTATTTTATTAATCAATTACTGTCTCCCTGTGAAGTTTGGATTTTTTTGCTATTCAAATTTCTATTTTATTAATCAATTACTGTCCCTCTGTGAAGTTTGGATTTTTTTGCTCTTCAAATTTCAATTTTAAAAGTCAATTACTGTCCCCCTGTGAAGTTTGGATTTTTTTGCTCTTTAAATTTTTATTTTAAAAGTCAATTACTGTTTCCCTGTAAAGTTTGGATTTATTTGCTTTTTAAATTCTTATTTTAAAAGTCAATTACTGTTTCCCTGTAAAAATTGGATTTTTTTGCTTTTAAAATTCTTATTTTAAAAGTCAATTACTGTCTACCTGTGAAGTTTGGATTTTTTTGCTCTTCAAATTTCAATTTTAAAAGTCAATTACTGTCTCTCTGTGATTTTTGGATTTTTTTGCTCTTCAAATTTCAATTTTAAAAGTCAATTACTGTCCCCCTGTGAAGTTTGGATTTTTTTGCTCTTTAAATTCTTATTTTAAAAGTCATTTTACTGTTTCCCTGTAAAGTTTGGATTTTTTTTGCTTTTTAAATTCTTATTTTGAAAGTCAATTACTGTTTCCATGTGAAGTTTGGATTTTTTTGCTTTTTAAATTCTTATTTTAAAAGTCAATTACTGTCTCCTTGTGAATTTTGGCTTTTTTTGCTCTTTAAATTTAAATTTTAAAAGTCAATTACTGTCCCCCTGTTAAGTTTGGCTTTTTTTGCTCTTCAAATTTCAATTTTAAAAGTCAATTACTGTCTCTCTGTAAAGTTTGGATTTTTTTGCTCTTCAAATTTCAATTTTAAAAGTCAATTACTGTCTCTCTGTGATTTTTGGATTTTTTTGCTCTTCAAATTCTTATTTTAAAAGTCAATTACTGTCTCCTTGTAAAGTTTGGATTTTTTTGCTCTTCAAATTTCAATTTTAAAAGTCAATTACTGTCCCTCTGTTAAGTTTGGATTCTTTTGCTTTTTAAATTCTTATTTTAAAAGTCAATTACTGTTTCCCTGTAAAGTTTGGATTTTTTTGCTTTTTAAATTCTTATTTTGAAAGTCAATTACTGTTTCCCTGTGAAGTTTGGATTTTTTTGCTATTCAAATTTCTATTTTATTAATCAATTACTGTCCCTCTGTGAAGTTTGGATTTTTTTGCTCTTCAAATTTCAATTTTAAAAGTCAATTACTGTCTCCCTGTGAAGTTTGGATTTTTTTGCTCTTCAAATTTCAATTTTAAAAGTCAATTACTGTCCCCCTGTGAAGTTTGGATTTTTTTGCTCTTTAAATTTCAATTTTAAAAGTCAATTACCGTCTCTCTGTGAAATTAGGATTTTTTTGCTCTTCAAATTTCAATTTTAAAAGTCAATTACTGTCTCCCTGTGAAGTTTGGATTTTTTTGCTATTAAAATTTCTATTTTATTAATCAATTACTGTCCCTCTGTGAAGTTTGGATTTTTTTGCTCTTTAAATTTCAATTTTAAAAGTCAATTACTGTCTCCCTGTGAAGTTTGGATTTTTTTGCTCTTCAAATTTCAATTTTAAAAGTCAATTACTCTCCCCCTATGAAGTTTGGATTTTTTTGCTCTTCAAATTTCAATTTTAAAAGTCAATTACTGTCCCCCTGTGAAGTTTGGATTTTTTTGCTCTTTAAATTCTTATTTTCAAAGTCAGTTACTGTTTCCCTGTGAAGTTTGGATTTTTTTGCTATTCAGATTTCAATTTTAAAAGTCAATTACTGTCCCCCTGTAAAGTTTGGATTTTTTTGCTCTTCAAATTTCAATTTTAAAAGTCAATTACTGTCTCCCTGTGAAGTTTGGATTTTTTTGCTTTTCAAATTTCAATTTTAAAAGTCAATTACTGTCCCCCTGTGAAGTTTGGATTTTTTTGCTCTTTAAATTTTTATTTTAAAAGTCAATTACTGTTTCCCTGTAAAGTTTGGATTTATTTGCTTTTTAAATTCTTATTTTAAAAGTCAATTACTGTTTCCCTGTAAAAATTGGATTTTTTTGCTTTTAAAATTCTTATTTTAAAAGTCAATTACTGTCTACCTGTGAAGTTTGGATTTTTTTGCTCTTCAAATTTCAATTTTAAAAGTCAATTACTGTCTCTCTGTGATTTTTGGATTTTTTTGCTCTTCAAATTTCAATTTTAAAAGTCAATTACTGTCCCCCTGTGAAGTTTGGATTTTTTTTGCTCTTTAAATTCTTATTTTAAAAGTCATTTTACTGTTTCCCTGTAAAGTTTGGATTTTTTTGCTTTTTAAATTCTTATTTTGAAAGTCAATTACTGTTTCCATGTGAAGTTTGGATTTTTTTGCTTTTTAAATTCTTATTTTAAAAGTCAATTACTGTCTCCTTGTGAATTTTGGCTTTTTTTGCTCTTCAAATTTAAATTTTAAAAGTCAATTACTGTCCCCCTGTTAAGTTTGGCTTTTTTTGCTCTTCAAATTTCAATTTTAAAAGTCAATTACTGTCTCCTTGTGAAGTTTGAATTTTTTTGCTCTTCAAATTTCAATTTTAAAAGTCAATTACTGTCCCCCTGTGAAGTTTGGATTTTTTTGCTTTTAAAATTCTTATTTTAAAAGTCAATTACTGTCTACCTGTGAAGTTTGGATTTTTTTGCTCTTCAAATTTCAATTTTAAAAGTCAATTACTGTCTCTCTGTGATTTTTGGATTTTTTTGCTCTTCAAATTTCAATTTTAAAAGTCAATTACTGTCCCCCTGTGAAGTTTGGATTTTTTTGCTCTTTAAATTTTTATTTTAAAAGTCAATTACTGTTTCCCTGTAAAGTTTGGATTTATTTGCTTTTTAAATTCTTATTTTAAAAGTCAATTACTGTTTCCCTGTAAAAATTGGATTTTTTTGCTTTTAAAATTCTTATTTTAAAAGTCAATTACTGTCTACCTGTGAAGTTTGGATTTTTTTGCTCTTCAAATTTCAATTTTAAAAGTCAATTACTGTCTCTCTGTGATTTTTGGATTTTTTTGCTCTTCAAATTTCAATTTTAAAAGTCAATTACTGTCCCCCTGTGAAGTTTGGATTTTTTTGCTCTTTAAATTCTTATTTTAAAAGTCATTTTACTGTTTCCCTGTAAAGTTTGGATTTTTTTGCTTTTTAAATTCTTATTTTGAAAGTCAATTACTGTTTCCATGTGAAGTTTGGATTTTTTTTGCTTTTTAAATTCTTATTTTAAAAGTCAATTACTGTCTCCTTGTGAATTTTGGCTTTTTTTGCTCTTCAAATTTAAATTTTAAAAGTCAATTACTGTCCCCCTGTGAAGTTTGGATTTTTTTGCTCTTTAAATTTTTATTTTAAAAGTCAATTACTGTTTCCCTGTAGAGTTTGGATTTATTTGCTTTTTAAATTCTTATTTTAAAAGTCAATTACTGTTTCCCTGTAAAAATTGGATTTTTTTGCTTTTAAAATTCTTATTTTAAAAGTCAATTACTGTCTACCTGTGAAGTTTGGATTTTTTTGCTCTTCAAATTTCAATTTTAAAAGTCAATTACTGTCTCTCTGTGATTTTTGGATTTTTTTGCTCTTCAAATTTCAATTTTAAAAGTCAATTACTGTCCCCCTGTGAAGTTTGGATTTTTTTGCTCTTTAAATTCTTATTTTAAAAGTCATTTTACTGTTTCCCTGTAAAGTTTGGATTTTTTTGCTTTTTAAATTCTTATTTTGAAAGTCAATTACTGTTTCCATGTGAAGTTTGGATTTTTTTGCTTTTTAAATTCTTATTTTAAAAGTCAATTACTGTCTCCTTGTGAATTTTGGCTTTTTTTGCTCTTCAAATTTAAATTTTAAAAGTCAATTACTGTCCCCCTGTTAAGTTTGGCTTTTTTTGCTCTTCAAATTTCAATTTTAAAAGTCAATTACTGTCTCCTTGTGAAGTTTGAATTTTTTTGCTCTTCAAATTTCAATTTTAAAAGTCAATTACTGTCCCCCTGTGAAGTTTGGATTTTTTTGCTCTTTAAATTCTTATTTTAAAAGTCATTTTACTGTTTCCCTGTAAAGTTTGGATTTTTTTGCTTTTTAAATTTCAATTTTAAAAGTCAATTACTGTCTCTTTGTAAAGTTTGGATTTTTTTGCTTTTCAAATTTCAATTTTAAAAGTCAATTACTGTCTCTCTGTGCAGTTTAAATTTTTTTGCTCTTCAAATTTCAATTTTAAATGTCAATTAACGTCTCTCTGTGAAGTTTGGATTTTTTTGTTCTTCAAATTTCAATTTTAAAAGTCAATTACTGTCTCTCTGTGAAGTTTGGAATTTTTTGCTTTTCAAATTTTAATTTTAAAAGTCAATTACCGTCTCTCTGTGAAGTTTTGATTTTTTTGCTCTTCAAATTTCAATTTTAAATGTCAATTACCGTCTCTCTGTGAAGTTTGGATTTTATTGCTCTTTAAATTTCAATTTTAAAAGTCAATTACTGTCTCCCTGTGAAGTTTGGATTTTTTTGCTCTTCAAATTTCAATTTTAAAAGTCAATTACTGTCTCTCTGTGCAGTTTGGATTTTTTTTGCTTTTTAAATTTCAATTTTAAAAGTCAATTACTGTCTCTTTGTAAAGTTTGGATTTTTTTGCTCTTCAAATTTCAATTTTAAAAGTCAATTACCGTCTCTCTGTGAAGTTTTGATTTTTTTGCTCTTTAAATTTCAATTTTAAAAGTCAATTACTGTCTCCCTGTGAAGTTTGGATTTTTTTGCTATTCAAATTTCTATTTTATTAATCAATTACTGTCCCTCTGTGAAGTTTGGATTTTTTTGCTCTTCAAATTTCAATTTTAAAAGTCAATTACTGTCTCCCTGTGAAGTTTGGATTTTTTTGCTCTTCAAATTTCAATTTTAAAAGTCAATAACTGTCCCCCTGTGAAGTTTGGATTTTTTTGCTATTCAAATTTCTATTTTATTAATCAATTACTGTCCCTCTGTTAAGTTTGGATTTTTTTGCTCTTCAAATTTCAATTTTAAAAGTCAATTACTGTCTCCCTGTGAAGTTTGGATTTTTTTGCTCTTTAAATTTTTATTTTAAAAGTCAATTACTGTTTCCCTGTAAAGTTTGGATTTTTTTGCTTTTTAAATTCTTATTTTGAAAGTCAATTACTGTTTCCCTGTAAAAATTGGATTTTTTTTGCTTTTAAAATTCTTATTTTAAAAGTCAATTACTGTCTACCTGTGAAGTTTGGATTTTTTTGCTCTTCAAATTTCAATTTTAAAAGTCAATTACTGTCTCTCTGTGATTTTTGGATTTTTTTGCTCTTCAAATTTCAATTTTAAAAGTCAATTACTGTCCCCCTGTGAAGTTTGGATTTTTTTGCTCTTTAAATTCTTATTTTAAAAGTCATTTTACTGTTTCCCTGTAAAGTTTGGATTTTTTTGCTTTTTAAATTCTTATTTTGAAAGTCAATTACTGTTTCCATGTGAAGTTTAGATTTTTTTGCTTTTTAAATTCTTATTTTAAAAGTCAATTACTGTCTCCTTGTGAATTTTGGCTTTTTTTGCTCTTCAAATTTAAATTTTAAAAGTCAATTACTGTCCCCCTGTGAAGTTTGGATTTTTTTGCTCTTTAAATTTTTATTTTAAAAGTCAATTACTGTTACCCTGCAAAGTTTGGATTTTTTTGCTTTTTAAATTCTTATTTTGAAAGTCAATTACTGTTTCCCTGTAAAAATTAGATTTTTTTTGCTTTTAAAATTCTTATTTTAAAAGTCAATTACTGTCTACCTGTGAAGTTTGGATTTTTTTGCTTTTCAAATTTCAATTTTAAAAGTCAATTACTGTCTCTCTGTGATTTTTGGATTTTTTTGCTCTTAAAATTTCAATTTTAAAAGTTAATTACTGTCCCCCTGTGAAGTTTGGATTTTTTTGCTTTTTAAATTCTTTTTTTAAATGTCATTTTACTGTTTCCCTGTAAAGTTTGGATTTTTTTGTTTTTTAAATTCTTATTTTGAAAGTCAATTACTGTTTCCATGTGAAGTTTGGATTTTTTTTGCTTTTTAAATTCTTATTTTAAAAGTCAATTACTGTCTCCTTGTGAAGTTTGGCTTTTTTTGCTCTTTAAATTTTAATTTTAAAAGTCAATTACTGTCTCCTTGTGAAGTTTAAATTTGTTTGCTCTTCAAATTTTAATTTTAAAAGTCAATTACTGTCCCCCTGTAAAGTTTAGATTTTTTTGCTTTTTAAATTCTTATTTTGAAAGTCAATTACTGTTTCCATGTGAAGTTTGGATTTTTTTGCTTTTTAAATTCTTATTTTAAAAGTCAATTACTGTCTCCTTGTGAAGTTTGGCTTTTTTTGATCTTCAAATTTAAATTTTAAAAGTCAATTACTGTCTCCCTCTTAAGTTTGGCTTTTTTTTGCTCTTCAAATTTCAATTTTAAAAGTCAATTACTGTCTCCTTGTGAAGTTTGAATTTTTTTGCTCTTCAAATTTCAATTTTAAAAGTCAATTACTGTCCCCCTGTGAAGTTTGGATTTTTTTGCTTTTCAAATTTCAATTTTAAAAGTCAATTACTGTCTCTCTGTAAAGTTTGGATTTTTTTGCTCTTCAAATTTTAATTTTAAAAGTCAATTACTGTCTCTCTGTGATTTTTGGATTTTTTTGCTCTTCAAATTCTTATTTTAAAAGTCAATTACTGTCTCCTTGTAAAGTTTGGATTTTTTTGCTCTTCGAATTTCAATTTTAAAAGTCAATTACTGTGCCTCTGTTAAGTTTGGATTTTTTTGCTCTTCAAATTTCAATTTTAAAAGTCAATTACTGTCTCTCTGTGATTTTTGGATTTTTTTGCTCTTCAAATTCTTATTTTAAAAGTCAATTACTGTCTCCTTGTAAAGTTTGGCTTTTTTTGCTCTTCAAATTTTAATTTTAAAAGTCAATTACTGTCCCCCTGTTAGGTTTGGATTTTTTTGCTATTCAAATTTTAATTTTAAAAGTCAATTACTGTCTCCCTGTGAAGTTTGGATTTCTTTGCTCTTCAAATTTCAATTTTAAAAGTCAATTACTGTCCCCCTGTTAAGTTTGGATTTTTTTGCTCTTTAACTTTCAATTTTAAAAGTCAATTACTGTCTCTCTGTGATTTTTGGATTTTTTTGCTCTTCAAATTCTTATTTTAAAAGTCAATTACTGTCTCCTTGTGAAGTTTGGCTTTTTTTGCTCTTCAAATTTCAATTTTTAAAGTCAATTACTGCCTCCTTTTGAAGTTTGGCTTTTTTTGCTCTTCAAATTTCAATTTTAAAAGTCAATTACTGTCTCCTTGTGAAGTTTGAATTTTTTTGCTCTTCAGATTTCAATTTTAAAAGTCAATTACTGTCCCCCTGTGAAGTTTAGATTTTTTTGCTCTTCAAATTTCATATTTAAAAGTCAATTACTGTCTCTCTGTAAAGTTTGGATTTTTTTGCTCTTCAAATTTCAATTTTAAAAGTAAATTACTGTCTCTCTGTGATTTTTGGATTTTTTTGCTCTTCAAATTCTTATTTTAAAAGTCAATTACTGTCTCCTTGTAAAGTTTAGATTTTTTTGCTCTTCAAATTTCAATTTTAAAAGTCAATTACTGTCCCCCTGTTAAGTTTGGCTTTTTTTGCTCTTCAAATTTCAATTTTAAAAGTCAATTACTGTCTCCTTGTGAAGTTTGAATTTTTTTGCTTTTTAAATTTCAATTTTAAAAGTCAATTACTGTCCCCCTGTGAAGTTTGGATTTTTTTGCTCTTTAAATTCTTATTTTAAAAGTCATTTTACTGTTTCCCTGTAAAGTTTGGATTTTTTTGCTTTTTAAATTCTTATTTTGAAAGTCAATTACTGTTTCCATGTGAAGTTTGGATTTTTTTGCTTTTTAAATTATTTTAAAAGTCAATTACTGTCTCCTTGTGAAATTTGGCTTCTTTTGCTCTTCAAATTTAAATTTTAAAAGTCAATTACTGTCCCCCTGTGAAGTTTGGATTTTTTTGCTCTTTAAATTTTTATTTTAAAAGTCAATTACTGTTTCCCTGTAAAGTTTGGATTTTTTTGCTTTTTAAATTCTTATTTTGAAAGTCAATTACTGTTTCCCTGTAAAAATTGGATTTTTTTGCTTTTAAAATTCTTATTTTAAAAGTCAATTACTGTCTACCTGTGAAGTTTGGAATTTTTTGCTCTTCAAATTTCAATTTTAAAAGTCAATTACTGTCTCTCTGTGATTTTGGATTTTTTTGCTCTTAAAATTTCATTTTTAAAAGTCAATTACTGTCCCCCTGTGAAGTTTGGATTTTTTTGCTCTTTAAATTCTTATTTTAAAAGTCATTTTACTGTTTCCCTGTAAAGTTTGAATTTTTTTGCTTTTTAAATTCTTATTTTGAAAGTCAATTACTGTTTCCATGTGAAGTTTGGATTTTTTTTGCTTTTTAAATTATTTTAAAAGTCAATTACTGTCTCCTTGTGAAATTTGGCTTCTTTTGCTCTTCAAATTTAAATTTTAAAAGTCAATTACTGTCCCCCTGTGAAGTTTGGATTTTTTTGCTCTTTAAATTTTTATTTTAAAAGTCAATTACTGTTTCCCTGTAAAGTTTGGATTTTTTTGCTTTTTAAATTCTTATTTTGAAAGTCAATTACTGTTTCCCTGTAAAAATTGGATTTTTTTGCTTTTAAAATTCTTATTTTAAAAGTCAATTACTGTCTACCTGTGAAGTTTGGATTTTTTTGCTCTTCAAATTCTTATTTTAAAAGTCAATTACTGTCTTCTTGTAAAGTTTGGATTTTTTTGCTCTTCAAATTTCAATTTTAAAAGTCAATTACTGTCTCCCTGTGAAGTTTGGATTTTTTTGCTATTCAAATTTCTATTTTATTAATCAATTACTGTCCCTCTGTGAAGTTTGGATTTTTTTTGCTCTTCAAATTTCAATTTTAAAAGTCAATTACTGTCCCCCTGTGAAGTTTGGATTTTTTTGCTCTTTAAATTTTTATTTTAAAAGTCAATTACTGTTTCCCTGTAAAGTTTGGATTTATTTGCTTTTTAAATTCTTATTTTAAAAGTCAATTACTGTTTCCCTGTAAAAATTGGATTTTTTTGCTTTTAAAATTCTTATTTTAAAAGTCAATTACTGTCTACCTGTGAAGTTTGGATTATTTTGCTCTTCAAATTTCAATTTTAAAAGTCAATTACTGTCTCTCTGTGATTTTTGGATTTTTTTGCTCTTCAAATTTTAATTTTAAAAGTCAATTACTGTCCCCCTGTGAAGTTTGGATTTTTTTGCTCTTTAAATTCTTATTTTTAAAGTCATTTTACTGTTTCCCTGTAAAGTTTGGATTTTTTTACTTTTTAAATTCTTATTTTGAAAGTCAATTACTGTTTCCATGTGAAGTTTGGATTTTTTTTGCTTTTTAAATTCTTATTTTAAAAGTCAATTACTGTCTCCTTGTGAATTTTGGCTTTTTTTTGCTCTTCAAATTTAAATTTTAAAAGTCAATTACTGTCCCCCTGTTAAGTTTGGCTTTTTTTGCTCTTCAAATTTCAATTTTAAAAGTCAATTACTGTCTCCTTGTGAAGTTTGAATTTTTTTGCTCTTCAAATTTCAATTTTAAAAGTCAATTACTGTCCCCCTGTGAAGTTTGGATTTTTTTGCTCTTCAAATTTCAATTTTAAAAGTCAATTACTGTCTCCCTGTGAAGTTTGGATTTTTTTGCTCTTCAAATTTCAATTTTAAAAGTCAATTACTGTCTCCCTGTGAAGTTTGGATTTTTTTGCTCTTCAAATTTCAATTTTAAAAGTCAATTACTGTCCCCCTATGAAGTTTGGATTTTTTTCTCTTCAAATTTCAATCTTAAAAGTCAATTACTGTCTCTCTGTGAAGTTTGGATTTTTTTGCTCTTCAAATTTCTATTTTAAAAGTCAATTACCGTCTCTCTGTGAAGTTTAGATTTTTTTGCTCTTTAAATTTCAATTTTAAAAGTCAGTTACTGTCTCTCTGTGATGTTTGGATTTTTTTCTCTTTAAATTTCAATTTTTAAAGTTAATTACCGTCTCTCTGTGAAGTTTGGATTTTTTTGCTCTTCAAATTTTAATTTTAAAAGTCAATTACCGTCTCTCTGTTAAGTTTAGATTTTTTTGCTCTTCAAATTTCAATTTTAAAAGTCAATTTCTGTCCCCCTGTGAAGTTTGGATTTTTTTGCTCTTTAAATTTTTATTTTAAAGTCAATTACTGTTTCCCTGTAAAGTTTGGATTTTTTTGCTTTTTAAATTCTTATTTTGAAAGTCAATTACTGTTTCCATGTGAAGTTTAGATTTTTTTGCTTTTTAAATTCTTATTTTAAAAGTCAATTACTGTCTCCTTGTGAATTTTGGCTTTTTTGCTCTTCAAATTTAAATTTTAAAAGTCAATTACTGTCCCCCTATTAAGTTTGGCTTTTTTTGCTCTTCAAATTTCAATTTTAAAAGTCAATTACTGTCTCTCTGTAAAGTTTGGATTTTTTTGCTCTTCAAATTTCAATTTTAAAAGTCAATTACTGTCTCTCTGTGATTTTTGGATTTTTTTGCTCTTCAAATTCTTATTTTAAAAGTCAATTACTGTCTCCTTGTAAAGTTTGGCTTTTTTTGCTCTTCAAATTTCAATTTTAAAAGTCAATTACTGTCCCTCTGTTAAGTTTGGATTTTTTTGCTTTTTAAATTCTTATTTTAAAAGTCAATTACTGTTTCCCTGTAAAGTTTGGATTTTTTTGCTTTTTAAATTCTTATTTTGAAAGTCAATTACTGTTTCCCTGTGAAGTTTGGATTTTTTTGCTTTTTAAATTCTTATTTTAAAAGTCAATTACTGTCTCCTTGTGAATTTTGGCTTTTTTTGCTCTTCAAATTTCAATTTTAAAAGTCAATTACTGTCCCTCTGTTAAGTTTGGATTTTTTTGCTTTTTAAATTCTTATTTTAAAAGTCAATTACTGTTTCCCTGTAAAGTTTGGATTTTTTTGCTTTTTAAATTCTTATTTTGAAAGTCAATTACTGTTTCCCTGTGAAGTTTGCATTTTTTTGCTTTTTAAATTCTTATTTTAAAAGTCAATTACTGTCTCCTTGTGAAGTTTGGCTTTTTTTGCTCTTTAAATTTCAATTTTAAAAGACAATTACTGTCTCCTTGTGAAGTTTAAATTTGTTTGCTCTTCAAATTTTAATTTTAAAAGTCAATTACTGTCCCCCTGTAAAGTTTGGATTTTTTTGCTTTTTAAATTCTTATTTTGAAAGTCAATTACTGTTTCCATGTGAAGTTTGGATTTTTTTGCTTTTTAAATTCTTATTTTAAAAGTCAATTACTGTCTCCTTGTGAAGTTTGGCTTTTTTTGCTCTTCAAATTTAAATTTTAAAAGTCAATTACTGTCCCCCTGTTAAGTTTGGCTTTTTTTGCTCTTCAAATTTCAATTTTAAAAGTCAATTACTGTCTCCTTGTGAAGTTTGAATTTTTTTGCTCTTCAAATTTCAATTTTAAAAGTCAATTACTGTCCCCCTGTGAAGTTTGGATTTTTTTGCTTTTCAAATTTCAATTTTAAAAGTCAATTACTGTCTCTCTGTGATTTTTGGATTTTTTTGCTCTTCAAATTCTTATTTTAAAAGTCAATTACTGTCCCCAGTGAAGTTTGAATTTTTTTGCTCTTTAAATTTCAATTTTAAAAGTCAATTACTGTCTCCCTGTGAAGTTTGGATTTTTTTTGCTATTCAAATTTCTATTTTATTAATCAATTACTGTCCCTCTGTGAAGTTTGGATTTTTTTGCTCTTCAAATTTCAATTTTAAAAGTCAATTACTGTCTCCCTGTGAAGTTTGGATTTTTTTGCTCTTCAAATTTCAATTTTAAAAGTCAATTACTGTCCCCCTGTGAAGTTTGGATTTTTTTGCTCTTTAAATTTCAATTTTAAAAGTCAATTACCGTCTCTCTGTGAAATTAGGATTTTTTTGCTCTTCAAATTTCAATTTTAAAAGTCAATTACTGTCTCCCTGTGAAGTTTGGATTTTTTTGCTATTAAAATTTCTATTTTATTAATCAATTACTGTCCCTCTGTGAAGTTTGGATTTTTTTGCTCTTTAAATTTCAATTTTAAAAGTCAATTACTGTCTCCCTGTGAAGTTTGGATTTTTTTGCTCTTCAAATTTCAATTTTAAAAGTCAATTACTCTCCCCCTATGAAGTTTGGATTTTTTTGCTCTTCAAATTTCAATTTTAAAAGTCAATTACTGTCCCCCTGTGAAGTTTGGATTTTTTTGCTCTTTAAATTCTTATTTTCAAAGTCAGTTACTGTTTCCCTGTGAAGTTTGGATTTTTTTGCTATTCAGATTTCAATTTTAAAAGTCAATTACTGTCCCCCTGTAAAGTTTGGATTTTTTTGCTCTTCAAATTTCAATTTTAAAAGTCAATTACTGTCTCCCTGTGAAGTTTGGATTTTTTTGCTTTTCAAATTTCAATTTTAAAAGTCAATTACTGTCCGCATGTTAAGTTTGGATTTTTTTGCTCTTTAAATTTTAATTTTAAAAGTCAATTACTGCCCCCCTGTGAAGTTTGCATTTTTTGCTCTTTAAATTCTTATTTTAAAAGTCAATTACTATTTCCCTGTGAAGTTTGGATTTTTTTGCTATTCAAATTAAAATTTTAAAAGTCAATTACTGTCTCCCTTTGAAGTTTGGATTTTTTTGCTCTTCAAATTTCAATTTTAAAAGTCAATTACTGTCCCCAGTGAAGTTTGGATTTTTTTGCTCTTTAAATTTCAATTTTAAAAGTCAATTACTGTCTCCCTGTGAAGTTTGGATTTTTTTGCTCTTCAAATTTCAATTTTAAAAGTCAATTACTGTCTCTCTGTGATTTTTGGATTTTTTTGCTCTTCAAATTTCAATTTTAAAAGTCAATTACTGTCCCCCTGTGAAGTTTGGATTTTTTTGCTCTTTAAATTTTTATTTTAAAAGTCAATTACTGTTTCCCTGTAAAGTTTGGATTTATTTGCTTTTTAAATTCTTATTTTAAAAGTCAATTACTGTTTCCCTGTAAAAATTGGATTTTTTTGCTTTTAAAATTCTTATTTTAAAAGTCAATTACTGTCTACCTGTGAAGTTTGGATTTTTTTGCTCTTCAAATTTCAATTTTAAAAGTCAATTACTGTCTCTCTGTGATTTTTGGATTTTTTTGCTCTTCAAATTTCAATTTTAAAAGTCAATTACTGTCCCCCTGTGAAGTTTGGATTTTTTTGCTCTTTAAATTCTTATTTTAAAAGTCATTTTACTGTTTCCCTGTAAAGTTTGGATTTTTTTGCTTTTTAAATTCTTATTTTGAAAGTCAATTACTGTTTCCATGTGAAGTTTGGATTTTTTTGCTTTTTAAATTCTTATTTTAAAAGTCAATTACTGTCTCCTTGTGAATTTTGGCTTTTTTTGCTCTTCAAATTTAAATTTTAAAAGTCAATTACTGTCCCCCTGTTAAGTTTGGCTTTTTTTGCTCTTCAAATTTCAATTTTAAAAGTCAATTACTGTCTCCTTGTGAAGTTTGAATTTTTTTGCTCTTCAAATTTCAATTTTAAAAGTCAATTACTGTCCCCCTGTGAAGTTTGGATTTTTTTGCTCTTTAAATTCTTATTTTAAAAGTCATTTTACTGTTTCCCTGTAAAGTTTGGATTTTTTTGCTTTTTAAATTTCAATTTTAAAAGTCAATTACTGTCTCTTTGTAAAGTTTGGATTTTTTTGCTTTTCAAATTTCAATTTTAAAAGTCAATTACTGTCTCTCTGTGCAGTTTAAATTTTTTTGCTCTTCAAATTTCAATTTTAAATGTCAATTACCGTCTCTCTGTGAAGTTTGGATTTTTTTGTTCTTCAAATTTCAATTTTAAAAGTCAATTACTGTCTCTCTGTGAAGTTTGGAATTTTTTGCTTTTCAAATTTTAATTTTAAAAGTCAATTACCGTCTCTCTGTGAAGTTTTGATTTTTTTGCTCTTCAAATTTCAATTTTAAATGTCAATTACCGTCTCTCTGTGAAGTTTGGATTTTTTTGCTATTCAAATTAAAATTTTAAAAGTCAATTACTGTCTCCCTGTGAAGTTTGGATTTTTTTGCTCTTCAAATTTCAATTTTAAAAGTCAATTACTGTCCTTCTGTAAAGTTTGGATTTTATTGCTCTTTAAATTTCAATTTTAAAAGTCAATTACTGTCTCCCTGTGAAGTTTGGATTTTTTTGCTCTTCAAATTTCAATTTTAAAAGTCAATTACTGTCTCTCTGTGCAGTTTGGATTTTTTTGCTTTTTAAATTTCAATTTTAAAAGTCAATTACTGTCTCTTTGTAAAGTTTGGATTTTTTTGCTCTTCAAATTTCAATTTTAAAAGTCAATTACCGTCTCTCTGTGAAGTTTTGATTTTTTTGCTCTTTAAATTTCAATTTTAAAAGTCAATTACTGTCTCCCTGTGAAGTTTGGATTTTTTTGCTATTCAAATTTCTATTTTATTAATCAATTACTGTCCCTCTGTGAAGTTTGGATTTTTTTGCTCTTCAAATTTCAA
Organism: Leptopilina syphax; assembly: GCA_032872505.1. Taxonomy (NCBI): domain Eukaryota; kingdom Metazoa; phylum Arthropoda; class Insecta; order Hymenoptera; family Figitidae; genus Leptopilina; species Leptopilina syphax. The sequence goes on from CM065472.1 coordinate 13,248,299, forward strand.
TTTTAAAAGTCAATTACTGTCTCCCTGTGAAGTTTGGATTTTTTTGCTCTTCAAATTTCAATTTTAAAAGTCAATAACTGTCCCCCTGTGAAGTTTGGATTTTTTTGCTATTCAAATTTCTATTTTATTAATCAATTACTGTCCCTCTGTTAAGTTTGGATTTTTTTGCTCTTCAAATTTCAATTTTAAAAGTCAATTACTGTCTCCCTGTGAAGTTTGGATTTTTTTGCTCTTTAAATTTTTATTTTAAAAGTCAATTACTGTTTCCCTGTAAAGTTTGGATTTTTTTGCTTTTTAAATTCTTATTTTGAAAGTCAATTACTGTTTCCCTGTAAAAATTGGATTTTTTTGCTTTTAAAATTCTTATTTTAAAAGTCAATTACTGTCTACCTGTGAAGTTTGGATTTTTTTGCTCTTCAAATTTCAATTTTAAAAGTCAATTACTGTCTCTCTGTGATTTTTGGATTTTTTTGCTCTTCAAATTTCAATTTTAAAAGTCAATTACTGTCCCCCTGTGAAGTTTGGATTTTTTTGCTCTTTAAATTCTTATTTTAAAAGTCATTTTACTGTTTCCCTGTAAAGTTTGGATTTTTTTGCTTTTTAAATTCTTATTTTGAAAGTCAATTACTGTTTCCATGTGAAGTTTAGATTTTTTTGCTTTTTAAATTCTTATTTTAAAAGTCAATTACTGTCTCCTTGTGAATTTTGGCTTTTTTTGCTCTTCAAATTTAAATTTTAAAAGTCAATTACTGTCCCCCTGTGAAGTTTGGATTTTTTTGCTCTTTAAATTTTTATTTTAAAAGTCAATTACTGTTACCCTGCAAAGTTTGGATTTTTTTGCTTTTTAAATTCTTATTTTGAAAGTCAATTACTGTTTCCCTGTAAAAATTAGATTTTTTTGCTTTTAAAATTCTTATTTTAAAAGTCAATTACTGTCTACCTGTGAAGTTTGGATTTTTTTGCTTTTCAAATTTCAATTTTAAAAGTCAATTACTGTCTCTCTGTGATTTTTGGATTTTTTTGCTCTTAAAATTTCAATTTTAAAAGTTAATTACTGTCCCCCTGTGAAGTTTGGATTTTTTTGCTTTTTAAATTCTTTTTTTAAATGTCATTTTACTGTTTCCCTGTAAAGTTTGGATTTTTTTGTTTTTTAAATTCTTATTTTGAAAGTCAATTACTGTTTCCATGTGAAGTTTGGATTTTTTTGCTTTTTAAATTCTTATTTTAAAAGTCAATTACTGTCTCCTTGTGAAGTTTGGCTTTTTTTGCTCTTTAAATTTTAATTTTAAAAGTCAATTACTGTCTCCTTGTGAAGTTTAAATTTGTTTGCTCTTCAAATTTTAATTTTAAAAGTCAATTACTGTCCCCCTGTAAAGTTTAGATTTTTTTGCTTTTTAAATTCTTATTTTGAAAGTCAATTACTGTTTCCATGTGAAGTTTGGATTTTTTTTGCTTTTTAAATTCTTATTTTAAAAGTCAATTACTGTCTCCTTGTGAAGTTTGGCTTTTTTTGATCTTCAAATTTAAATTTTAAAAGTCAATTACTGTCTCCCTGTTAAGTTTGGCTTTTTTTTGCTCTTCAAATTTCAATTTTAAAAGTCAATTACTGTCTCCTTGTGAAGTTTGAATTTTTTTGCTCTTCAAATTTCAATTTTAAAAGTCAATTACTGTCCCCCTGTGAAGTTTGGATTTTTTTGCTTTTCAAATTTCAATTTTAAAAGTCAATTACTGTCTCTCTGTAAAGTTTGGATTTTTTTGCTCTTCAAATTTTAATTTTAAAAGTCAATTACTGTCTCTCTGTGATTTTTGGATTTTTTTGCTCTTCAAATTCTTATTTTAAAAGTCAATTACTGTCTCCTTGTAAAGTTTGGATTTTTTTGCTCTTCGAATTTCAATTTTAAAAGTCAATTACTGTGCCTCTGTTAAGTTTGGATTTTTTTGCTCTTCAAATTTCAATTTTAAAAGTCAATTACTGTCTCTCTGTGATTTTTGGATTTTTTTGCTCTTCAAATTCTTATTTTAAAAGTCAATTACTGTCTCCTTGTAAAGTTTGGCTTTTTTTGCTCTTCAAATTTTAATTTTAAAAGTCAATTACTGTCCCCCTGTTAGGTTTGGATTTTTTTGCTATTCAAATTTTAATTTTAAAAGTCAATTACTGTCTCCCTGTGAAGTTTGGATTTCTTTGCTCTTCAAATTTCAATTTTAAAAGTCAATTACTGTCCCCCTGTTAAGTTTGGATTTTTTTGCTCTTTAACTTTCAATTTTAAAAGTCAATTACTGTCTCTCTGTGATTTTTGGATTTTTTTGCTCTTCAAATTCTTATTTTAAAAGTCAATTACTGTCTCCTTGTGAAGTTTGGCTTTTTTTGCTCTTCAAATTTCAATTTTTAAAGTCAATTACTGCCTCCTTTTGAAGTTTGGCTTTTTTTGCTCTTCAAATTTCAATTTTAAAAGTCAATTACTGTCTCCTTGTGAAGTTTGAATTTTTTTGCTCTTCAGATTTCAATTTTAAAAGTCAATTACTGTCCCCCTGTGAAGTTTAGATTTTTTTGCTCTTCAAATTTCATATTTAAAAGTCAATTACTGTCTCTCTGTAAAGTTTGGATTTTTTTGCTCTTCAAATTTCAATTTTAAAAGTAAATTACTGTCTCTCTGTGATTTTTGGATTTTTTTGCTCTTCAAATTCTTATTTTAAAAGTCAATTACTGTCTCCTTGTAAAGTTTAGATTTTTTTGCTCTTCAAATTTCAATTTTAAAAGTCAATTACTGTCCCCCTGTTAAGTTTGGCTTTTTTTGCTCTTCAAATTTCAATTTTAAAAGTCAATTACTGTCTCCTTGTGAAGTTTGAATTTTTTTGCTTTTTAAATTTCAATTTTAAAAGTCAATTACTGTCCCCCTGTGAAGTTTGGATTTTTTTGCTCTTTAAATTCTTATTTTAAAAGTCATTTTACTGTTTCCCTGTAAAGTTTGGATTTTTTTGCTTTTTAAATTCTTATTTTGAAAGTCAATTACTGTTTCCATGTGAAGTTTGGATTTTTTTGCTTTTTAAATTATTTTAAAAGTCAATTACTGTCTCCTTGTGAAATTTGGCTTCTTTTGCTCTTCAAATTTAAATTTTAAAAGTCAATTACTGTCCCCCTGTGAAGTTTGGATTTTTTTGCTCTTTAAATTTTTATTTTAAAAGTCAATTACTGTCTCTCTGTGATTTTTGGATTTTTTTGCTCTTCAAATTCTTATTTTAAAAGTCAATTACTGTTTCCCTGTAAAAATTAGATTTTTTTGCTTTTAAAATTCTTATTTTAAAAGTCAATTACTGTCTACCTGTGAAGTTTGGATTTTTTTGCTTTTCAAATTTCAATTTTAAAAGTCAATTACTGTCTCTCTGTGATTTTTGGATTTTTTTGCTCTTAAAATTTCAATTTTAAAAGTTAATTACTGTCCCCCTGTGAAGTTTGGATTTTTTTGCTTTTTAAATTCTTTTTTTAAATGTCATTTTACTGTTTCCCTGTAAAGTTTGGATTTTTTTGTTTTTTAAATTCTTATTTTGAAAGTCAATTACTGTTTCCATGTGAAGTTTGGATTTTTTTGCTTTTTAAATTCTTATTTTAAAAGTCAATTACTGTCTCCTTGTGAAGTTTGGCTTTTTTTGCTCTTTAAATTTTAATTTTAAAAGTCAATTACTGTCTCCTTGTGAAGTTTAAATTTGTTTGCTCTTCAAATTTTAATTTTAAAAGTCAATTACTGTCCCCCTGTAAAGTTTAGATTTTTTTGCTTTTTAAATTCTTATTTTGAAAGTCAATTACTGTTTCCATGTGAAGTTTGGATTTTTTTGCTTTTTAAATTCTTATTTTAAAAGTCAATTACTGTCTCCTTGTGAAGTTTGGCTTTTTTTGATCTTCAAATTTAAATTTTAAAAGTCAATTACTGTCTCCCTGTTAAGTTTGGCTTTTTTTGCTCTTCAAATTTCAATTTTAAAAGTCAATTACTGTCTCCTTGTGAAGTTTGAATTTTTTTGCTCTTCAAATTTCAATTTTAAAAGTCAATTACTGTCCCCCTGTGAAGTTTGGATTTTTTTGCTTTTCAAATTTCAATTTTAAAAGTCAATTACTGTCTCTCTGTAAAGTTTGGATTTTTTTGCTCTTCAAATTTTAATTTTAAAAGTCAATTACTGTCTCTCTGTGATTTTTGGATTTTTTTGCTCTTCAAATTCTTATTTTAAAAGTCAATTACTGTCTCCTTGTAAAGTTTGGATTTTTTTGCTCTTCGAATTTCAATTTTAAAAGTCAATTACTGTGCCTCTGTTAAGTTTGGATTTTTTTGCTCTTCAAATTTCAATTTTAAAAGTCAATTACTGTCTCTCTGTGATTTTTGGATTTTTTTGCTCTTCAAATTCTTATTTTAAAAGTCAATTACTGTCTCCTTGTAAAGTTTGGCTTTTTTTGCTCTTCAAATTTTAATTTTAAAAGTCAATTACTGTCCCCCTGTTAGGTTTGGATTTTTTTGCTATTCAAATTTTAATTTTAAAAGTCAATTACTGTCTCCCTGTGAAGTTTGGATTTCTTTGCTCTTCAAATTTCAATTTTAAAAGTCAATTACTGTCCCCCTGTTAAGTTTGGATTTTTTTGCTCTTTAACTTTCAATTTTAAAAGTCAATTACTGTCTCTCTGTGATTTTTGGATTTTTTTGCTCTTCAAATTCTTATTTTAAAAGTCAATTACTGTCTCCTTGTGAAGTTTGGCTTTTTTTGCTCTTCAAATTTCAATTTTTAAAGTCAATTACTGCCTCCTTTTGAAGTTTGGCTTTTTTTGCTCTTCAAATTTCAATTTTAAAAGTCAATTACTGTCTCCTTGTGAAGTTTGAATTTTTTTGCTCTTCAGATTTCAATTTTAAAAGTCAATTACTGTCCCCCTGTGAAGTTTAGATTTTTTTGCTCTTCAAATTTCATATTTAAAAGTCAATTACTGTCTCTCTGTAAAGTTTGGATTTTTTTGCTCTTCAAATTTCAATTTTAAAAGTAAATTACTGTCTCTCTGTGATTTTTGGATTTTTTTGCTCTTCAAATTCTTATTTTAAAAGTCAATTACTGTCTCCTTGTAAAGTTTAGATTTTTTTGCTCTTCAAATTTCAATTTTAAAAGTCAATTACTGTCCCCCTGTTAAGTTTGGCTTTTTTTGCTCTTCAAATTTCAATTTTAAAAGTCAATTACTGTCTCCTTGTGAAGTTTGAATTTTTTTGCTTTTTAAATTTCAATTTTAAAAGTCAATTACTGTCCCCCTGTGAAGTTTGGATTTTTTTGCTCTTTAAATTCTTATTTTAAAAGTCATTTTACTGTTTCCCTGTAAAGTTTGGATTTTTTTGCTTTTTAAATTCTTATTTTGAAAGTCAATTACTGTTTCCATGTGAAGTTTGGATTTTTTTGCTTTTTAAATTATTTTAAAAGTCAATTACTGTCTCCTTGTGAAATTTGGCTTCTTTTGCTCTTCAAATTTAAATTTTAAAAGTCAATTACTGTCCCCCTGTGAAGTTTGGATTTTTTTGCTCTTTAAATTTTTATTTTAAAAGTCAATTACTGTTTCCCTGTAAAGTTTGGATTTTTTTGCTTTTTAAATTCTTATTTTGAAAGTCAATTACTGTTTCCCTGTAAAAATTGGATTTTTTTGCTTTTAAAATTCTTATTTTAAAAGTCAATTACTGTCTACCTGTGAAGTTTGGAATTTTTTGCTCTTCAAATTTCAATTTTAAAAGTCAATTACTGTCTCTCTGTGATTTTGGATTTTTTTGCTCTTAAAATTTCATTTTTAAAAGTCAATTACTGTCCCCCTGTGAAGTTTGGATTTTTTTGCTCTTTAAATTCTTATTTTAAAAGTCATTTTACTGTTTCCCTGTAAAGTTTGAATTTTTTTGCTTTTTAAATTCTTATTTTGAAAGTCAATTACTGTTTCCATGTGAAGTTTGGATTTTTTTGCTTTTTAAATTATTTTAAAAGTCAATTACTGTCTCCTTGTGAAATTTGGCTTCTTTTGCTCTTCAAATTTAAATTTTAAAAGTCAATTACTGTCCCCCTGTGAAGTTTGGATTTTTTTGCTCTTTAAATTTTTATTTTAAAAGTCAATTACTGTTTCCCCGTAAAGTTTGGATTTTTTTGCTTTTTAAATTCTTATTTTGAAAGTCAATTACTGTTTCCCTGTAAAAATTGGATTTTTTTTGCTTTTAAAATTCTTATTTTAAAAGTCAATTACTGTCTACCTGTGAAGTTTGGATTTTTTTGCTCTTCAAATTCTTATTTTAAAAGTCAATTACTGTCTTCTTGTAAAGTTTGGATTTTTTTGCTCTTCAAATTTCAATTTTAAAAGTCAATTACTGTCTCCCTGTGAAGTTTGGATTTTTTTGCTATTCAAATTTCTATTTTATTAATCAATTACTGTCCCTCTGTGAAGTTTGGATTTTTTTGCTCTTCAAATTTCAATTTTAAAAGTCAATTACTGTCCCCCTGTGAAGTTTGGATTTTTTTGCTCTTTAAATTTTTATTTTAAAAGTCAATTACTGTTTCCCTGTAAAGTTTGGATTTATTTGCTTTTTAAATTCTTATTTTAAAAGTCAATTACTGTTTCCCTGTAAAAATTGGATTTTTTTTGCTTTTAAAATTCTTATTTTAAAAGTCAATTACTGTCTACCTGTGAAGTTTGGATTATTTTGCTCTTCAAATTTCAATTTTAAAAGTCAATTACTGTCTCTCTGTGATTTTTGGATTTTTTTGCTCTTCAAATTTTAATTTTAAAAGTCAATTACTGTCCCCCTGTGAAGTTTGGATTTTTTTGCTCTTTAAATTCTTATTTTAAAAGTCATTTTACTGTTTCCCTGTAAAGTTTGGATTTTTTTGCTTTTTAAATTCTTATTTTGAAAGTCAATTACTGTTTCCATGTGAAGTTTGGATTTTTTTGCTTTTTAAATTCTTATTTTAAAAGTCAATTACTGTCTCCTTGTGAATTTTGGCTTTTTTTGCTCTTCAAATTTAAATTTTAAAAGTCAATTACTGTCCCCCTGTTAAGTTTGGCTTTTTTTGCTCTTCAAATTTCAATTTTAAAAGTCAATTACTGTCTCCTTGTGAAGTTTGAATTTTTTTGCTCTTCAAATTTCAATTTTAAAAGTCAATTACTGTCCCCCTGTGAAGTTTGGATTTTTTTGCTCTTCAAATTTCAATTTTAAAAGTCAATTACTGTCTCCCTGTGAAGTTTGGATTTTTTTGCTCTTCAAATTTCAATTTTAAAAGTCAATTACTGTCTCCCTGTGAAGTTTGGATTTTTTTGCTCTTCAAATTTCAATTTTAAAAGTCAATTACTGTCCCCCTATGAAGTTTGGATTTTTTTCTCTTCAAATTTCAATCTTAAAAGTCAATTACTGTCTCTCTGTGAAGTTTGGATTTTTTTGCTCTTCAAATTTCTATTTTAAAAGTCAATTACCGTCTCTCTGTGAAGTTTAGATTTTTTTGCTCTTTAAATTTCAATTTTAAAAGTCAGTTACTGTCTCTCTGTGATGTTTGGATTTTTTTCTCTTTAAATTTCAATTTTTAAAGTTAATTACCGTCTCTCTGTGAAGTTTGGATTTTTTTGCTCTTCAAATTTTAATTTTAAAAGTCAATTACCGTCTCTCTGTTAAGTTTAGATTTTTTTGCTCTTCAAATTTCAATTTTAAAAGTCAATTTCTGTCCCCCTGTGAAGTTTGGATTTTTTTGCTCTTTAAATTTTTATTTTAAAGTCAATTACTGTTTCCCTGTAAAGTTTGGATTTTTTTGCTTTTTAAATTCTTATTTTGAAAGTCAATTACTGTTTCCATGTGAAGTTTAGATTTTTTTGCTTTTTAAATTCTTATTTTAAAAGTCAATTACTGTCTCCTTGTGAATTTTGGCTTTTTTGCTCTTCAAATTTAAATTTTAAAAGTCAATTACTGTCCCCCTATTAAGTTTGGCTTTTTTTGCTCTTCAAATTTCAATTTTAAAAGTCAATTACTGTCTCTCTGTAAAGTTTGGATTTTTTTGCTCTTCAAATTTCAATTTTAAAAGTCAATTACTGTCTCTCTGTGATTTTTGGATTTTTTTGCTCTTCAAATTCTTATTTTAAAAGTCAATTACTGTCTCCTTGTAAAGTTTGGCTTTTTTTGCTCTTCAAATTTCAATTTTAAAAGTCAATTACTGTCCCTCTGTTAAGTTTGGATTTTTTTGCTTTTTAAATTCTTATTTTAAAAGTCAATTACTGTTTCCCTGTAAAGTTTGGATTTTTTTGCTTTTTAAATTCTTATTTTGAAAGTCAATTACTGTTTCCCTGTGAAGTTTGGATTTTTTTGCTTTTTAAATTCTTATTTTAAAAGTCAATTACTGTCTCCTTGTGAATTTTGGCTTTTTTTGCTCTTCAAATTTCAATTTTAAAAGTCAATTACTGTCCCTCTGTTAAGTTTGGATTTTTTTGCTTTTTAAATTCTTATTTTAAAAGTCAATTACTGTTTCCCTGTAAAGTTTGGATTTTTTTGCTTTTTAAATTCTTATTTTGAAAGTCAATTACTGTTTCCCTGTGAAGTTTGCATTTTTTTGCTTTTTAAATTCTTATTTTAAAAGTCAATTACTGTCTCCTTGTGAAGTTTGGCTTTTTTTGCTCTTTAAATTTCAATTTTAAAAGACAATTACTGTCTCCTTGTGAAGTTTAAATTTGTTTGCTCTTCAAATTTTAATTTTAAAAGTCAATTACTGTCCCCCTGTAAAGTTTGGATTTTTTTGCTTTTTAAATTCTTATTTTGAAAGTCAATTACTGTTTCCATGTGAAGTTTGGATTTTTTTGCTTTTTAAATTCTTATTTTAAAAGTCAATTACTGTCTCCTTGTGAAGTTTGGCTTTTTTTTGCTCTTCAAATTTAAATTTTAAAAGTCAATTACTGTCCCCCTGTTAAGTTTGGCTTTTTTTGCTCTTCAAATTTCAATTTTAAAAGTCAATTACTGTCTCCTTGTGAAGTTTGAATTTTTTTGCTCTTCAAATTTCAATTTTAAAAGTCAATTACTGTCCCCCTGTGAAGTTTGGATTTTTTTGCTTTTCAAATTTCAATTTTAAAAGTCAATTACTGTCTCTCTGTGATTTTTGGATTTTTTTGCTCTTCAAATTCTTATTTTAAAAGTCAATTACTGTCCCCAGTGAAGTTTGAATTTTTTTGCTCTTTAAATTTCAATTTTAAAAGTCAATTACTGTCTCCCTGTGAAGTTTGGATTTTTTTGCTATTCAAATTTCTATTTTATTAATCAATTACTGTCCCTCTGTGAAGTTTGGATTTTTTTGCTCTTCAAATTTCAATTTTAAAAGTCAATTACTGTCTCCCTGTGAAGTTTGGATTTTTTTGCTCTTCAAATTTCAATTTTAAAAGTCAATTACTGTCCCCCTGTGAAGTTTGGATTTTTTTGCTCTTTAAATTTCAATTTTAAAAGTCAATTACCGTCTCTCTGTGAAATTAGGATTTTTTTTGCTCTTCAAATTTCAATTTTAAAAGTCAATTACTGTCTCCCTGTGAAGTTTGGATTTTTTTGCTATTAAAATTTCTATTTTATTAATCAATTACTGTCCCTCTGTGAAGTTTGGATTTTTTTGCTCTTTAAATTTCAATTTTAAAAGTCAATTACTGTCTCCCTGTGAAGTTTGGATTTTTTTGCTCTTCAAATTTCAATTTTAAAAGTCAATTACTCTCCCCCTATGAAGTTTGGATTTTTTTGCTCTTCAAATTTCAATTTTAAAAGTCAATTACTGTCCCCCTGTGAAGTTTGGATTTTTTTGCTCTTTAAATTCTTATTTTCAAAGTCAGTTACTGTTTCCCTGTGAAGTTTGGATTTTTTTGCTATTCAGATTTCAATTTTAAAAGTCAATTACTGTCCCCCTGTAAAGTTTGGATTTTTTTGCTCTTCAAATTTCAATTTTAAAAGTCAATTACTGTCTCCCTGTGAAGTTTGGATTTTTTTGCTTTTCAAATTTCAATTTTAAAAGTCAATTACTGTCCGCATGTTAAGTTTGGATTTTTTTGCTCTTTAAATTTTAATTTTAAAAGTCAATTACTGCCCCCCTGTGAAGTTTGCATTTTTTGCTCTTTAAATTCTTATTTTAAAAGTCAATTACTATTTCCCTGTGAAGTTTGGATTTTTTTGCTATTCAAATTAAAATTTTAAAAGTCAATTACTGTCTCCCTTTGAAGTTTGGATTTTTTTGCTCTTCAAATTTCAATTTTAAAAGTCAATTACTGTCCCCAGTGAAGTTTGGATTTTTTTGCTCTTTAAATTTCAATTTTAAAAGTCAATTACTGTCTCCCTGTGAAGTTTGGATTTTTTTGCTATTCAAATTTCTATTTTATTAATCAATTACTGTCTCCCTGTGAAGTTTGGATTTTTTTGCTATTCAAATTTCTATTTTATTAATCAATTACTGTCCCTCTGTGAAGTTTGGATTTTTTTGCTCTTCAAATTTCAATTTTAAAAGTCAATTACTGTCCCCCTGTGAAGTTTGGATTTTTTTGCTCTTTAAATTTTTATTTTAAAAGTCAATTACTGTTTCCCTGTAAAGTTTGGATTTATTTGCTTTTTAAATTCTTATTTTAAAAGTCAATTACTGTTTCCCTGTAAAAATTGGATTTTTTTGCTTTTAAAATTCTTATTTTAAAAGTCAATTACTGTCTACCTGTGAAGTTTGGATTTTTTTGCTCTTCAAATTTCAATTTTAAAAGTCAATTACTGTCTCTCTGTGATTTTTGGATTTTTTTGCTCTTCAAATTTCAATTTTAAAAGTCAATTACTGTCCCCCTGTGAAGTTTGGATTTTTTTGCTCTTTAAATTCTTATTTTAAAAGTCATTTTACTGTTTCCCTGTAAAGTTTGGATTTTTTTGCTTTTTAAATTCTTATTTTGAAAGTCAATTACTGTTTCCATGTGAAGTTTGGATTTTTTTGCTTTTTAAATTCTTATTTTAAAAGTCAATTACTGTCTCCTTGTGAATTTTGGCTTTTTTTGCTCTTCAAATTTAAATTTTAAAAGTCAATTACTGTCCCCCTGTTAAGTTTGGCTTTTTTTGCTCTTCAAATTTCAATTTTAAAAGTCAATTACTGTCTCCTTGTGAAGTTTGAATTTTTTTGCTCTTCAAATTTCAATTTTAAAAGTCAATTACTGTCCCCCTGTGAAGTTTGGATTTTTTTGCTTTTAAAATTCTTATTTTAAAAGTCAATTACTGTCTACCTGTGAAGTTTGGATTTTTTTGCTCTTCAAATTTCAATTTTAAAAGTCAATTACTGTCTCTCTGTGATTTTTGGATTTTTTTGCTCTTCAAATTTCAATTTTAAAAGTCAATTACTGTCCCCCTGTGAAGTTTGGATTTTTTTGCTCTTTAAATTTTTATTTTAAAAGTCAATTACTGTTTCCCTGTAAAGTTTGGATTTATTTGCTTTTTAAATTCTTATTTTAAAAGTCAATTACTGTTTCCCTGTAAAAATTGGATTTTTTTGCTTTTAAAATTCTTATTTTAAAAGTCAATTACTGTCTACCTGTGAAGTTTGGATTTTTTTGCTCTTCAAATTTCAATTTTAAAAGTCAATTACTGTCTCTCTGTGATTTTTGGATTTTTTTGCTCTTCAAATTTCAATTTTAAAAGTCAATTACTGTCCCCCTGTGAAGTTTGGATTTTTTTGCTCTTTAAATTCTTATTTTAAAAGTCATTTTACTGTTTCCCTGTAAAGTTTGGATTTTTTTGCTTTTTAAATTCTTATTTTGAAAGTCAATTACTGTTTCCATGTGAAGTTTGGATTTTTTTGCTTTTTAAATTCTTATTTTAAAAGTCAATTACTGTCTCCTTGTGAATTTTGGCTTTTTTTGCTCTTCAAATTTAAATTTTAAAAGTCAATTACTGTCCCCCTGTTAAGTTTGGCTTTTTTTGCTCTTCAAATTCCAATTTTAAAAGTCAATTACTGTCTCCTTGTGAAGTTTGAATTTTTTTGCTCTTCAAATTTCAATTTTAAAAGTCAATTACTGTCCCCCTGTGAAGTTTGGATTTTTTTGCTTTTAAAATTCTTATTTTAAAAGTCAATTACTGTCTACCTGTGAAGTTTGGATTTTTTTGCTCTTCAAATTTCAATTTTAAAAGTCAATTACTGTCTCTCTGTGATTTTTGGATTTTTTTGCTCTTCAAATTTCAATTTTAAAAGTCAATTACTGTCCCCCTGTGAAGTTTGGATTTTTTTGCTCTTTAAATTTTTATTTTAAAAGTCAATTACTGTTTCCCTGTAAAGTTTGGATTTATTTGCTTTTTAAATTCTTATTTTAAAAGTCAATTACTGTTTCCCTGTAAAAATTGGATTTTTTTGCTTTTAAAATTCTTATTTTAAAAGTCAATTACTGTCTACCTGTGAAGTTTGGATTTTTTTGCTCTTCAAATTTCAATTTTAAAAGTCAATTACTGTCTCTCTGTGATTTTTGGATTTTTTTGCTCTTCAAATTTCAATTTTAAAAGTCAATTACTGTCCCCCTGTGAAGTTTGGATTTTTTTGCTCTTTAAATTTTTATTTTAAAAGTCAATTACTGTTTCCCTGTAAAGTTTGGATTTATTTGCTTTTTAAATTCTTATTTTAAAAGTCAATTACTGTTTCCCTGTAAAAATTGGATTTTTTTGCTTTTAAAATTCTTATTTTAAAAGTCAATTACTGTCTACCTGTGAAGTTTGGATTTTTTTGCTCTTCAAATTTCAATTTTAAAAGTCAATTACTGTCTCTCTGTGATTTTTGGATTTTTTTGCTCTTCAAATTTCAATTTTAAAAGTCAATTACTGTCCCCCTGTGAAGTTTGGATTTTTTTGCTCTTTAAATTCTTATTTTAAAAGTCATTTTACTGTTTCCCTGTAAAGTTTGGATTTTTTTGCTTTTTAAATTCTTATTTTGAAAGTCAATTACTGTTTCCATGTGAAGTTTGGATTTTTTTGCTTTTTAAATTCTTATTTTAAAAGTCAATTACTGTCTCCTTGTGAATTTTGGCTTTTTTTGCTCTTCAAATTTAAATTTTAAAAGTCAATTACTGTCCCCCTGTTAAGTTTGGCTTTTTTTGCTCTTCAAATTTCAATTTTAAAAGTCAATTACTGTCTCCTTGTGAAGTTTGAATTTTTTTGCTCTTCAAATTTCAATTTTAAAAGTCAATTACTGTCCCCCTGTGAAGTTTGGATTTTTTTGCTCTTTAAATTCTTATTTTAAAAGTCATTTTACTGTTTCCCTGTAAAGTTTGGATTTTTTTGCTTTTTAAATTTCAATTTTAAAAGTCAATTACTGTCTCTTTGTAAAGTTTGGATTTTTTTGCTTTTCAAATTTCAATTTTAAAAGTCAATTACTGTCTCTCTGTGCAGTTTAAATTTTTTTGCTCTTCAAATTTCAATTTTAAATGTCAATTACCGTCTCTCTGTGAAGTTTGGATTTTTTTGTTCTTCAAATTTCAATTTTAAAAGTCAATTACTGTCTCTCTGTGAAGTTTGGAATTTTTTGCTTTTCAAATTTTAATTTTAAAAGTCAATTACCGTCTCTCTGTGAAGTTTTGATTTTTTTGCTCTTCAAATTTCAATTTTAAATGTCAATTACCGTCTCTCTGTGAAGTTTGGATTTTTTTGCTATTCAAATTAAAATTTTAAAAGTCAATTACTGTCTCCCTGTGAAGTTTGGATTTTTTTTGCTCTTCAAATTTCAATTTTAAAAGTCAATTACTGTCCCCCTGTAAAGTTTGGATTTTATTGCTCTTTAAATTTCAATTTTAAAAGTCAATTACTGTCTCCCTGTGAAGTTTGGATTTTTTTGCTCTTCAAATTTCAATTTTAAAAGTCAATTACTGTCTCTCTGTGCAGTTTGGATTTTTTTGCTTTTTAAATTTCAATTTTAAAAGTCAATTACTGTCTCTTTGTAAAGTTTGGATTTTTTTGCTCTTTAAATTTCAATTTTAAAAGTCAATTACTGTCTCTCTGTGCAGTTTAAATTTTTTTGCTCTTCAAATTTCAATTTTAAATGTCAATTACCGTCTCTCTGTGAAGTTTGGATTTTTTTGCTATTCAAATTTCAATTTTAAAAGTCAATTACTGTCTCTCTGTGAAGTTTGGAATTTTTTGCTTTTCAAATTTCAATTTTAAAAGTCAATTACCGTCTCTCTGTGAAGTTTGGATTTTTTTGCACTTCAAATTTCAATTTTAAAAGTCAATTACTGACTCTCTGTGAAGTTTGGCTTTTTTTGCTCTTCAAATTTCAATTTTAAAAGTCAATTACTGTCTCCTTGTGAAGTTTGAATTTTTTTGCTCTTCAAATTTCAATTTTAAAAGTCAATTACTGTCCCCCTGTGAAGTTTGGATTTTTTTGCTCTTTAAATTCTTATTTTCAAAGTCAGTTACTGTTTTCCTGTGAAGTTTGGATTTTTTTTGCTATTCAGATTTCAATTTTAAAAGTCAATTACTGTCTCTCTGTGAAGTTTGGATTTTTTTGCTATTAAAATTTCTATTATAATAATCAATTACTGTCCCTCTGTGAAGTTTGGATTTTTTTGCTCTTCAAATTTCAATTTTAAAAGTCAATTACTGTCTCTCTGTGAAGTTTGGATTTTTTTGCTTTTCAAATTTCAATTTTAAAAGTCAATTACCGTCTCTCTGTGAAGTTTGGATTTTTTTGCTCTTTAAATTCTTTTTTTAAAAGTCAATTACTGTTTCCCTGTAAAGTTTGGATTTTTTTGCTTTTTAAATTCTTATTTTGAAAGTCAATTACTGTTTCCCTGTGAAGTTTGGATTTTTTTGCTTTTTAAATTCTTATTTTAAAAGTCAATTACTGTCCCCCTGTAAAGTTTGGATTTTTTTGCTCTTCAAATTTCAATTTTAAAAGTCAATTACTGTCTCCCTGTGAAGTTTGGATTTTTTTGCTTTTCAAATTTCAATTTTAAAAGTCAATTACTGTCCGCATGTTAAGTTTGGATTTTTTTACTCTTTAAATTTTAATTTTTAAAGTCAATTACTGCCCCCCTGTGAAGTTTACATTTTTTTGCTTTTAAATTCTTATTTTAAAAGTCAATTACTATTTCCCTGTGAAGTTTGGATTTTTTTGCTATTGAAATTAAAATTTTAAAAGTCAATTACTGTCTCCCTGTGAAGTTTGGATTTTTTTGCTCTTCAAATTTCAATTTTAAAAGTCAATTACTGTCCCCAGTGAAGTTTGGATTTTTTTGCTCTTTAAATTTCAATTTTAAAAGTCAATTACTGTCTCCCTGTGAAGTTTGGATTTTTTTGCTATTCAAATTTCTATTTTATTAATCAATTACTGTCCCTCTGTGAAGTTTGGATTTTTTTGCTCTTCAAATTTCAATTTTAAAAGTCAATTACTGTCTCCCTGTGAAGTTTGGATTTTTTTGCTCTTCAAATTTCAATTTTAAAAGTCAATAACTGTCCCCCTGTGAAGTTTGGATTTTTTTGCTATTCAAATTTCTATTTTATTAATCAATTACTGTCCCTCTGTTAAGTTTGGATTTTTTTGCTCTTCAAATTTCAATTTTAAAAGTCAATTACTGTCCCCCTGTGAAGTTTGGATTTTTTTGCTCTTTAAATTTTTATTTTAAAAGTCAATTACTGTTTCCCTGTAAAGTTTGGATTTTTTTGCTTTTTAAATTCTTATTTTGAAAGTCAATTACTGTTTCCCTGTAAAAATTGGATTTTTTTGCTTTTAAAATTCTTATTTTAAAAGTCAATTACTGTCTACCTGTGAAGTTTGGATTTTTTTGCTCTTCAAATTTCAATTTTAAAAGTCAATTACTGTCTCTCTGTGATTTTTGGATTTTTTTGCTCTTCAAATTTCAATTTTAAAAGTCAATTACTGTCCCCCTGTGAAGTTTGGATTTTTTTGCTCTTTAAATTCTTATTTTAAAAGTCATTTTACTGTTTCCCTGTAAAGTTTGGATTTTTTTGCTTTTTAAATTCTTATTTTGAAAGTCAATTACTGTTTCCATGTGAAGTTTGGATTTTTTTTGCTTTTTAAATTCTTATTTTAAAAGTCAATTACTGTCTCCTTGTGAATTTTGGCTTTTTTTGCTCTTCAAATTTAAATTTTAAAAGTCAATTACTGTCCCCCTGTGAAGTTTGGATTTTTTTGCTCTTTAAATTTTTATTTTAAAAGTCAATTACTGTTACCCTGTAAAGTTTGGATTTTTTTGCTTTTTAAATTCTTATTTTGAAAGTCAATTACTGTTTCCCTGTAAAAATTAGATTTTTTTGCTTTTAAAATTCTTATTTTAAAAGTCAATTACTGTCTACCTGTGAAGTTTGGATTTTTTTGCTTTTCAAATTTCAATTTTAAAAGTCAATTACTGTCTCTCTGTGATTTTTGGATTTTTTTGCTCTTAAAATTTCAATTTTAAAAGTTAATTACTGTCCCCCTGTGAAGTTTGGATTTTTTTGCTTTTTAAATTCTTTTTTTAAATGTCATTTTACTGTTTCCCTGTAAAGTTTGGATTTTTTTGTTTTTTAAATTCTTATTTTGAAAGTCAATTACTGTTTCCATGTGAAGTTTGGATTTTTTTGCTTTTTAAATTCTTATTTTAAAAGTCAATTACTGTCTCCTTGTGAAGTTTGGCTTTTTTTGCTCTTTAAATTTTAATTTTAAAAGTCAATTACTGTCTCCTTGTGAAGTTTAAATTTGTTTGCTCTTCAAATTTTAATTTTAAAAGTCAATTACTGTCCCCCTGTAAAGTTTAGATTTTTTTGCTTTTTAAATTCTTATTTTGAAAGTCAATTACTGTTTCCATGTGAAGTTTGGATTTTTTTTGCTTTTTAAATTCTTATTTTAAAAGTCAATTACTGTCTCCTTGTGAAGTTTGGCTTTTTTTGCTCTTCAAATTTTAATTTTAAAAGTCAATTACTGTCCCCCTGTTAGGTTTGGATTTTTTTGCTATTCAAATTTTAATTTTAAAAGTCAATTACTGTCCCCCTGTGAAGTTTGGATTTTTTTGCTCTTTAAATTCTTATTTTAAAAGTCATTTTACTGTTTCCCTGTAAAGTTTGGATTTTTTTGCTTTTTAAATTCTTATTTTGAAAGTCAATTACTGTTTCCATGTGAAGTTTGGATTTTTTTGCTTTTTAAATTATTTTAAAAGTCAATTACTGTCTCCTTGTGAAATTTGGCATCTTTTGCTCTTCAAATTTAAATTTTAAAAGTCAATTACTGTCCCCCTGTGAAGTTTGGATTTTTTTGCTCTTTAAATTTTTATTTTAAAAGTCAATTACTGTTTCCCTGTAAAGTTTGGATTTTTTTGCTTTTTAAATTCTTATTTTGAAAGTCTATTACTGTTTCCCTGTAAAAATTGGATTTTTTTGCTTTTAAAATTCTTATTTTAAAAGTCAATTACTGTCTACCTGTGAAGTTTGGATTTTTTTGCTCTTCAAATTCTTATTTTAAAAGTCAATTACTGTCTCCTTGTAAAGTTTGGATTTTTTTGCTCTTCAAATTTTAATTTTAAAAGTCAATTACTGTCCCTCTGTTAAGTTTGGATTTTTTTGCTTTTTAAATTCTTATTTTAAAAGTCAATTACTGTTTCCCTGTAAAATTTGGATTTTTTTTGCTTTTTAAATTCTTATTTTGAAAGTCAATTACTGTTTCCCTGTGAAGTTTGAATTTTTTTGCTTTTTAAATTCTTATTTTAAAAGTCAATTACTGTCTCCTTATGAAGTTTGGCTTTTTTTGCTCTTTAAATTTCAATTTTAAAAGTCAATTACTGTCTCCTTGTGAAGTTTAAATTTGTTTGCTCTTCAAATTTTAATTTTAAAAGTCAATTACTGTCCTTCTGTAAAGTTTGGATTTTTTTGCTTTTTAAATTCATATTTTGAGAGTCAATTACTGTTTCCATGTGAAGTTTGGATTTTTTTGCTTTTTAAATTCTTATTTTAAAAGTCAATTACTGTCTCCTTGTGAAGTTTGGCTTTTTTTGCTCTTCAAATTTAAATTTTAAAAGTCAATTACTGTCCCCCTGTTAAGTTTGGCTTTTTTTGCTCTTCAAATTTCAATTTTAAAAGTCATTTACTGTCTCCTTGTGAAGTTTGAATTTTTTTGCTCTTCAAATTTCAATTTTAAAAGTCAATTACTGTCTTTCTGTTAAGTTTGGATTTTTTTGCTTTTCAAATTTCAATTTTAAAAGTCAATTACTGTCTCTCTGTAAAGTTTGGATTTTTTTGCTCTTCAAATTTCAATTTTAAAAGTCAATTACTGTCTCTCTGTGATTTTTGGATTTTTTTGCTCTTCAAATTCTTATTTTAAAAGTCAATTACTGTCTCCTTGTAAAGTTTGGATTTTTTTGCTCTTCAAATTTCAATTTTAAAAGTCAATTACTGTCCCTCTGTTAAGTTTGGATTTTTTTTGCTCTTCAAATTTCAATTTTAAAAGTCAATTACTGTCTCTCTGTGATTTTTGGATTTTTTTGCTCTTCAAATTCTTATTTTAAAAGTCAATTACTGTCTCCTTGTGAAGTTTGGCTTTTTTTGCTCTTCAAATTTTAATTTTAAAAGTCAATTACTGTCCCCCTGTTAGGTTTGGATTTTTTTGCTATTCAAATTTTAATTTTAAAAGTCAATTACTGTCTCCCTGTGAAGTTTGGATTTCTTTGCTCTTCAAATTTCAATTTTAAAAGTCAATTACTGTCCCCTGTTAAGTTTGGATTTTTTTGCTCTTCAAATTTCAATTTTAAAAGTCAATTACTGTCTCTCTGTGATTTTTGGATTTTTTTGCTCTTCAAATTCTTATTTTAAAAGTCAATTACTGTCTCCTTGTGAAGTTTGGATTTTTTTGCTCTTCAAATTCTTATTTTAAAAGTCAATTACTGTCTCCTTGTGAAGTTTGGCTTTTTTTGCTCTTCAAATTTAAATTTTAAAAGTCAATTACTGTCCCCCTGTGAAGTTTGGATTTTTTTGCTCTTTAAATTTTTATTTTAAAAGTCAATTACTGTTTCCCTGTAAAGTTTGGATTTTTTTGCTTTTTAAATTCTTATTTTGAAAGTCAATTACTGTTTCCCTGTAAAAATTGGATTTTTTTGCTTTTAAAATTCTTATTTTAAAAGTCAATTACTGTCTACCTGTGAAGTTTGGAATTTTTTGCTCCTCAAATTTCAATTTTAAAAGTCAATTACTGTCTCTCTGTGATTTTTGGATTTTTTTGCTCTTAAAATTTCATTTTTAAAAGTCAATTACTGTCCCCCTGTGAAGTTTGGATTTTTTTGCTCTTTAAATTCTTATTTTAAAAGTCATTTTACTGTTTCCCTGTAAAGTTTGGATTTTTTTGCTTTTTAAATTCTTATTTTGAAAGTCAATTACTGTTTCCATGTGAAGTTTGGATTTTTTTGCTTTTTAAATTATTTTAAAAGTCAATTACTGTCTCCTTGTGAAATTTGGCTTCTTTTGCTCTTCAAATTTAAATTTTAAAAGTCAATTACTGTCCCCCTGTGAAGTTTGGATTTTTTTGCTCTTTAAATTTTTATTTTAAAAGTCAATTACTGTTTCCCTGTAAAGTTTGGATTTTTTTGCTTTTTAAATTCTTATTTTGAAAGTCAATTACTGTTTCCCTGTAAAAATTGGATTTTTTTGCTTTTAAAATTCTTATTTTAAAAGTCAATTACTGTCTACCTGTGAAGTTTGGATTTTTTTGCTCTTCAAATTCTTATTTTAAAAGTCAATTACTGTCTCCTTGTAAAGTTTGGATTTTTTTGCTCTTCAAATTTCAATTTTAAAAGTCAATTACTGTCCCTCTGTTAAGTTTGGATTTTTTTGCTTTTTAAATTCTTATTTTAAAAGTCAATTACTGTTTCCCTGTAAAATTTGGATTTTTTTGCTTTTTAAATTCTTATTTTGAAAGTCAATTACTGTTTCCCTGTGAAGTTTGAATTTTTTTGCTTTTTAAATTCTTATTTTAAAAGTCAATTACTGTCTCCTTATGAAGTTTGGCTTTTTTTGCTCTTTAAATTTCAATTTTAAAAGTCAATTACTGTCTCCTTGTGAAGTTTAAATTTGTTTGCTCTTCAAATTTTAATTTTAAAAGTCAATTACTGTCCTTCTGTAAAGTTTGGATTTTTTTGCTTTTTAAATTCTTATTTTGAGAGTCAATTACTGTTTCCATGTGAAGTTTGGATTTTTTTGCTTTTTAAATTCTTATTTTAAAAGTCAATTACTGTCTCCTTGTGAAGTTTGGCTTTTTTTGCTCTTCAAATTTAAATTTTAAAAGTCAATTACTGTCCCCCTGTTAAGTTTGGCTTTTTTTGCTCTTCAAATTTCAATTTTAAAAGTCATTTACTGTCTCCTTGTGAAGTTTGAATTTTTTTGCTCTTCAAATTTCAATTTTAAAAGTCAATTACTGTCTTTCTGTTAAGTTTGGATTTTTTTGCTTTTCAAATTTCAATTTTAAAAGTCAATTACTGTCTCTCTGTAAAGTTTGGATTTTTTTGCTCTTCAAATTTCAATTTTAAAAGTCAATTACTGTCTCTCTGTGATTTTTGGATTTTTTTGCTCTTCAAATTCTTATTTTAAAAGTCAATTACTGTCTCCTTGTAAAGTTTGGATTTTTTTGCTCTTCAAATTTCAATTTTAAAAGTCAATTACTGTCCCTCTGTTAAGTTTGGATTTTTTTGCTCTTCAAATTTCAATTTTAAAAGTCAATTACTGTCTCTCTGTGATTTTTGGATTTTTTTGCTCTTCAAATTCTTATTTTAAAAGTCAATTACTGTCTCCTTGTGAAGTTTGGCTTTTTTTGCTCTTCAAATTTTAATTTTAAAAGTCAATTACTGTCCCCCTGTTAGGTTTGGATTTTTTTGCTATTCAAATTTTAATTTTAAAAGTCAATTACTGTCTCCCTGTGAAGTTTGGATTTCTTTGCTCTTCAAATTTCAATTTTAAAAGTCAATTACTGTCCCCCTGTTAAGTTTGGATTTTTTTGCTCTTCAAATTTCAATTTTAAAAGTCAATTACTGTCTCTCTGTGATTTTTGGATTTTTTTGCTCTTCAAATTCTTATTTTAAAAGTCAATTACTGTCTCCTTGTGAAGTTTGGATTTTTTTGCTTTTCAAATTCTTATTTTAAAAGTCAATTACTGTCTCCTTGTGAAGTTTGGCTTTTTTTGCTCTTCAAATTTAAATTTTAAAAGTCAATTACTGTCCCCCTGTGAAGTTTGGATTTTTTTGCTCTTTAAATTTTTATTTTAAAAGTCAATTACTGTTTCCCTGTAAAGTTTGGATTTTTTTGCTTTTTAAATTCTTATTTTGAAAGTCAATTACTGTTTCCCTGTAAAAATTGGATTTTTTTGCTTTTAAAATTCTTATTTTAAAAGTCAATTACTGTCTACCTGTGAAGTTTGGAATTTTTTGCTCTTCAAATTTCAATTTTAAAAGTCAATTACTGTCTCTCTGTGATTTTTGGATTTTTTTGCTCTTAAAATTTCAATTTTAAAAGTCAATTACTGTCCCCCTGTGAAGTTTGGATTTTTTTCTCTTTAAATTCTTATTTTAAAAGTCATTTTACTGTTTCCCTGTGAAGTTTGGATTTTTTTGCTTTTTAAATTCTTATTTTGAAAGTCAATTACTGTTTCCATGTGAAGTTTGGATTTTTTTGCTTTTTAAATTCTTATTTTAAAAGTCAATTACTGTCTCCTTGTGAATTTTGGCTTTTTTTGCTCTTTAAATTTAAATTTTAAAAGTCAATTACTGTCCCCCTGTTAAGTTTTGCTTTTTTTGCTCTTCAAATTTCAATTTTAAAAAGTCAATTAATATCTCCTTGTGAAGTTTGAATTTTTTTGCTCTTCAAATTTCAATTTTAAAAGTCAATTACTGTCCCCCTGTGAAGTTTGGATTTTTTTGCTCTTCAAATTTCAATTTTAAAAGTTAATTACTGTCTCTCTGTAAAGTTTGGATTTTTTTGCTCTTCAAATTTCAATTTTAAAAGTCAATTACTGTCTCTCTGTGATTTTTGGCTTTTTTTGCTCTTTAAATTTCAATTTTAAAAGTCAATTACTGTCTCCTTGTGAAGTTTAAATTTGTTTGCTCTTCAAATTTTAATTTTAAAAGTCAATTACTGTCCCCCTGTAAAGTTTGGATTTTTTTGCTTTTTAAATTCTTATTTTGAAAGTCAATTACTGTTTCCATGTGAAGTTTGGATTTTTTTGCTTTTTAAATTCTTATTTTAAAAGTCAATTACTGTCTCCTTGTGAAGTTTGGCTTTTTTTGCTCTTCAAATTTAAATTCTAAAAGTCAATTACTGTCCCCCTGTTAAGTTTGGCTTTTTTTGCTCTTCAAATTTCAATTTTAAAAGTCAATTACTGTCTCCTTGTGAAGTTTGAATTTTTTTGCTCTTCAAATTTCAATTTTAAAAGTCAATTACTGTCTTTCTGTGAAGTTTGGATTTTTTTGCTTTTCAAATTTCAATTTTAAAAGTCAATTACTGTCTCTCTGTAAAGTTTGGATTTTTTTGCTCTTCAAATTTCAATTTTAAAAGTCAATTACTGTCTCTCTGTGATTTTTGGATTTTTTTGCTCTTCAAATTCTTATTTTAAAAGTCAATTACTGTCTCCTTGTAAAGTTTGGATTTTTTTGCTCTCCAAATTTCAATTTTAAAAGTCAATTACTGTCCCTCTGTTAAGTTTGGATTTTTTTGCTCTTCAAATTTCAATTTTAAAAGTCAATTACTGTCTCTCTGTGATTTTTGGATTTTTTTGCTCTTCAAATTCTTATTTTAAAAGTCAATTACTGTCTCCTTGTGAAGTTTGGCTTTTTTTGCTCTTCAAATTTTAATTTTAAAAGTCAATTACTGTCCCCCTGTTAGGTTTGGATTTTTTTGCTATTCAAATTTTAATTTTAAAAGTCAATTACTGTCTCCCTGTGAAGTTTGGATTTTTTTGCTCTTCAAATTTCAATTTTAAAAGTCAATTACTGTCCCCCTGTTAAGTTTGGATTTTTTTGCTCTTCAAATTTCAATTTTAAAAGTCAATTACTGTCTCTCTGTGATTTTTAGATTTTTTTGCTCTTCAAATTCTTATTTTAAAAATCAATTACTGTCTCCTTGTGAAGTTTGGCTTTTTTTGCTCTTCAAATTTCTATTTTAAAAGTCAATTACTGTCTCCTTTTGAAGTTTGGATTTTTTTGCTCTTCAAATTTCAATTTTAAAAGTCAATTACTGTCTCTCTGTGAAGTTTGGATTTTTTTGCTCTTCAAATTTCAATTTTAAAAGTCAATTACTGTCTCCTTGTGAAGTTTGAATTTTTTTGCTCTTCAAATTTCAATTTTAAAAGTCAATTACTGTCCCCCTGTGAAGTTTGGATTTTTTTGCTCTTCAAATTTCAATTTTAAAAGTCAATTACTGTCTCTCTGTAAAGTTTGGATTTTTTTGCTCTTAAAATTTCAATTTTAAAAGTAAATTACTGTCTTTCTGTGATTTTTGGATTTTTTTGCTCTTCAAATTCTTATTTTAAAAGTCAATTACTGTCTCCTTGTAAAGTTTGGATTTTTTTGCTCTTCAAATTTCAATTTTAAAAGTCAATTACTGTCTCCTTGTGAAGTTTGGATTTTTTTGCTCTTCAAATTTCAATTTTAAAAGTCAATTACTGTCCCCCTGTTAAGTTTGGATTTTTTTGCTTTTCAAATTTCAATTTTAAAAGTCAATTTCTGTCCCCCTGTTAAGTTTGGATTTTTTTGCTCTTCAAATTTCCATTTTTAAAAGTCAATTATTGTTTCTCTGTGATTTTTAGATTTTTTTGCTCTTCAAATTTCAATTTTAAAAGTCAATTACTGTCTCTCTGTGAAGTTTAAATTTTTTTGCTCTTCAAATTTCAATTTTAAAAGTAAATTACTGTCTTTCTGTGATTTTTGGATTTTTTTGCTCTTCAAATTCTTATTTTAAAAGTCAATTACTGTCTCCTTGTAAAGTTTAAATTTTTTTGCTCTTCAAATTTCAATTTTAAAAGTCAATTACTGTCTTTCTGTGATTTTTGGATTTTTTTGCTCTTCAAATTCTTATTTTAAAAGTCAATTACTGTCTCCTTGTAAAGTTTAAATTTTTTTGCTCTTCAAATTTCAATTTTAAAAGTCAATTACTGTCTCCTTGTGAAGTTTGGATTTTTTTGCTTTTCAAATTCTTATTTTAAAAGTCAATTACTGTCTCCTTGTGAAGTTTGGCTTTTTTTGCTCTTCAAATTTAAATTTTAAAAGTCAATTACTGTCCCCCTGTGAAGTTTGGATTTTTTTGCTCTTTAAATTTTTATTTTAAAAGTCAATTACTGTTTCCCTGTAAAGTTTGGATTTTTTTGCTTTTTAAATTCTTATTTTGAAAGTCAATTACTGTTTCCCTGTAAAAATTGGATTTTTTTGCTTTTAAAATTCTTATTTTAAAAGTCAATTACTGTCTACCTGTGAAGTTTGGATTTTTTTTGCTCTTCAAATTTCAATTTTAAAAGTCAATTACTGTCTCTCTGTGATTTTTGGATTTTTTTGCTCTTCAAATTTCAATTTTAAAAGTCAATTACTGTCCCCCTGTGAAGTTTGGATTTTTTTGCTCTTTAAATTCTTATTTTAAAAGTCATTTTACTGTTTCCCTGTAAAGTTTGGATTTTTTTTGCTTTTTAAATTCTTATTTTGAAAGTCAATTACTGTTTCCATGTGAAGTTTGGATTTTTTTGCTTTTTAAATTCTTATTTTAAAAGTCAATTACTGTCTCCTTGTGAATTTTGGCTTTTTTTTCTCTTCAAATTTAAATTTTAAAAGTCAATTACTGTCCCCCTGTGAAGTTTGGATTTTTTTGCTCTTTAAATTTTTATTTTAAAAGTCACTTACTGTTTCCCTGTAAAGTTTGGATTTTTTTGCTTTTTAAATTCTTATTTTAAAAGTCAATTACTGTCTCCTTGTGAATTTTGGCTTTTTTTCTCTTCAAATTTAAATTTTAAAAGTCAATTACTGTCCCCCTGT
This sequence comes from Leptopilina syphax, assembly GCA_032872505.1. Taxonomy (NCBI): domain Eukaryota; kingdom Metazoa; phylum Arthropoda; class Insecta; order Hymenoptera; family Figitidae; genus Leptopilina; species Leptopilina syphax. The sequence goes on from CM065472.1 coordinate 13,273,281, forward strand.
GAAGTTTGGATTTTTTTTGCTCTTTAAATTCTTATTTTAAAAGTCATTTTACTGTTTCCCTGTAAAGTTTGGATTTTTTTGCTTTTTAAATTCTTATATTGAAAGTCAATTACTGTTTCCATGTGAAGTTTGGATTTTTTTGCTTTTTAAATTCTTATTTTAAAAGTCAATTACTGTCTCCTTGTGAATTTTGGCTTTTTTTGCTCTTCAAATTTAAATTTTAAAAGTCAATTACTGTCCCCCTGTTAAGTTTGGCTTTTTTTGCTCTTCAAATTTCAATTTTAAAAGTCAATTACTGTCCCTCTGTTAAGTTTGGATTTTTTTGCTTTTTAAATTCTTATTTTAAAAGTCAATTACTGTTTCCCTGTAAAGTTTAGATTTTTTTGCTTTTTAAATTCTTATTTTGAAAGTCAATTACTGTTTCCCTGTGAAGTTTGGATTTTTTTTGCTTTTTAAATTCTTATTTTAAAAGTGAATTACTGTCTCCTTGTGAAGTTTGGCTTTTTTTTGCTCTTCAAATTTAAATTTTAAAAGTCAATTACTGTCCCCCTGTTAGGTTTGGATTTTTTTGCTATTCAAATTTTAATTTTAAAAGTCAATTACTGTCTCCCTGTGAAGTTTGGATTTCTTTGCTCTTCAAATTTCAATTTTAAAAGTCAATTACTGTCCCCCTGTTAAGTTTGGATTTTTTTGCTCTTCAAATTTTAATTTTAAAAGTCAATTACTGTCTCTCTGTGATTTTTGGATTTTTTTGCTCTTCAAATTCTTATTTTAAAAGTCAATTACTGTCTCCTTGTGAAGTTTGGCTTTTTTTGCTCTTCAAATTTCAATTTTAAAAGTCAATTACTGTCTCCTTTTGAAGTTTGGCTTTTTTTGCTCTTCAAATTTCAATTTTAAAAGTCAATTACTGTCTCCTTGTGAAGTTTGAATTTTTTTGCTCTTCAGATTTCAATTTTAAAAGTCAATTACTGTCCCCCTGTAAAGTTTGGATTTTTTTGCTTTTCAAATTTCAATTTTAAAAGTCAATTACTGTCTCTCTGTAAAGTTTGCATTTTTTTTCTCTTCAAATTTCAATTTTAAAAGTAAATTACTGTCTCTCTGTGATTTTTGGATTTTTTTGCTCTTTAAATTCTTATTTTAAAAGTCAATTACTGTCTCCTTGTAAAGTTTAGATTTTTTTGCTCTTCAAATTTCAATTTTAAAAGTCAATTACTGTCCCCCTGTTAAGTTTGGATTTTTTTGCTCTTCAAATTTCAATTTTAAAAGTCAATTACTATCTCCCTGTAAAATTTTGATTTTTTTGCTCTTCAAATTTCTATTTTAATAATCAATTACTGTCCCCCTGTGAAGTTTGGATTGTTTTGCTCTTCAAATTTTAATTTTCAAAGTCAGCTACTGTTTCTCTGTGATTTTTGGATTTTTTTGCTCTTCAAATTTCAATTTTAAAAGTCAATTACTGTCTCTCTGTGAAGTTCGGATTTTTTTGCTCTTCAAATTTCAATTTTAAAAGTCAATTACTGTCTCCTTGTGAAGTTTGAATTTTTTTGCTCTTCAAATTTCAATTTTAAAAGTCAATTACTGTCCCCCTGTGAAGTTTGGATTTTTTTGCTCTTCAAATTTCAATTTTAAAAGTCAATTACTGTCTCTCTGTAAAGTTTGGATTTTTTTGCTCTTCAAATTTCAATTTTAAAAGTAAATTACTGTCTCTCTGTGATTTTTGGATTTTTTTGCTCTTCAAATTCTTATTTTAAAAGTCAATTACTGTCTCTCTGTGATTTTTGGATTTTTTTGCTCTTCAAATTCTTATTTTAAAAGTCAATTACTGTCTCCTTGTAAAGTTTGGATTTTTTTGCTCTTCAAATTTCAATTTTAAAAGTCAATTACTGTCCCTCTGTTAAGTTTGGATTTTTTTGCTTTTTAAATTCTTATTTTAAAAGTCAATTACTGTTTCCCTGTAAAGTTTAGATTTTTTTTGCTTTTTAAATTCTTATTTTGAAAGTCAATTACTGTTTCCCTGTGAAGTTTGGATTTTTTTGCTTTTTAAATTCTTATTTTAAAAGTGAATTACTGTCTCCTTGTGAAGTTTGGCTTTTTTTGCTCTTCAAATTTAAATTTTAAAAGTCAATTACTGTCCCCCTGTTAGATTTGGATTTTTTTGCTATTCAAATTTTAATTTTAAAAGTCAATTACTGTCTCCCTGTGAAGTTTGGATTTCTTTGCTCTTCAAATTTCAATTTTAAAAGTCAATTACTGTCCCCCTGTTAAGTTTGGATTTTTTTGCTCTTCAAATTTTAATTTTAAAAGTCAATTACTGTCTCTCTGTGATTTTTGGATTTTTTTGCTCTTCAAATTCTTATTTTAAAAGTCAATTACTGTCTCCTTGTGAAGTTTGGCTTTTTTTGCTCTTCAAATTTCAATTTTAAAAGTCAATTACTGTCTCCTTTTGAAGTTTGGCTTTTTTTGCTCTTCAAATTTCAATTTTAAAAGTCAATTACTGTCTCCTTGTGAAGTTTGTATTTTTTTGCTCTTCAGATTTCAATTTTAAAAGTCAATTACTGTCCCCCTGTGAAGTTTGGATTTTTTTGCTTTTCAAATTTCAATTTTAAAAGTCAATTACTGTCTCTCTGTAAAGTTTGCATTTTTTTTCTCTTCAAATTTCAATTTTAAAAGTAAATTACTGTCTCTCTGTGATTTTTGGATTTTTTTGCTCTTTAAATTCTTATTTTAAAAGTCAATTACTGTCTCCTTGTAAAGTTTAGATTTTTTTGCTCTTCAAATTTCAATTTTAAAAGTCAATTACTGTCCCCCTGTTAAGTTTGGATTTTTTTGCTCTTCAAATTTCAATTTTAAAAGTCAATTACTATCTCCCTGTAAAATTTTGATTTTTTTGCTCTTCAAATTTCTATTTTAATAATCAATTACTGTCCCCCTGTGAAGTTTGGATTGTTTTGCTCTTCAAATTTTAATTTTCAAAGTCATCTACTGTTTCTCTGTGATTTTTGGATTTTTTTGCTCTTCAAATTTCAATTTTAAAAGTCAATTACTGTCTCTCTGTGAAGTTTGGATTTTTTTGCTCTTCAAATTTCAATTTTAAAAGTCAATTACTGTCTCCTTGTGAAGTTTGAATTTTTTTGCTCTTCAAATTTCAATTTTAAAAGTCAATTACTGTCCCCCTGTGAAGTTTGGATTTTTTTGCTCTTCAAATTTCAATTTTAAAAGTCAATTACTGTCTCTCTGTAAAGTTTGGATTTTTTTGCTCTTCAAATTTCAATTTTAAAAGTAAATTACTGTCTCTCTGTGATTTTTGGATTTTTTTGCTCTTCAAATTCTTATTTTAAAAGTCAATTACTGTCTCCTTGTAAAGTTTGGATTTTTTTGCTCTTCAAATTTCAATTTTAAAAGTCATTTACTGTCTCCTTGTGAAGTTTGGATTTTTTTGCTCTTCAAATTTCAATTTTAAAAGTCAATTACTGTCCCCCTGTTAAGTTTGGATTTTTTTGCTTTTTAAATTTCAATTTTAAAAGTCAATTACTGTCCCCCTGTTAAGTTTGGATTTTTTTGCTCTTCAAATTTCCATTTTTAAAAGTCAATTACTGTTTCTCTGTGATTTTTGGATTTTTTTGCTCTTCAAATTTCAATTTTAAAAGTCAATTACTGTCTCTCTGTGAAGTTTAAATTTTTTTGCTTTTCAAATTTCAATTTTAAAAGTCAATTACTGTCCCCCTGTTAAGTTTGGATTTTTTTGCTCTTCAAATTTCAATTTTAAAAGTCAATTACCGTCTCTCTGTGAAAATAGGATTTTTTTGCTCTTCAAATTTCAATTTTAAAAGTCAATTACTGTCTCCCAGTGAAGTTTAGATTTTTTTGCTATTCAAATTTCTATTTTATTAATCAATTACTGTCCCTCTGTGAAGTTTGGATTTTTTTGCTCTTCAAATTTCAATTTTAAAAGTCAATTACCGTCTCTCTGTGAAAATAGGATTTTTTTGCTCTTCAAATTTCAATTTTAAAAGTCAATTACTGTCTCCCAGTGAAGTTTAGATTTTTTTGCTATTCAAATTTCTATTTTATTAATCAATTACTGTCCCTCTGTGAAGTTTGGATTTTTTTGCTTTTCAAATTTCAATTTTAAATGTCAATTACTGTCATCCTGTTAAGTTTGGATTTTTTTGCTCTTCAAATTTCAATTTTAAAAGACAATTACTGTCTCTCTGTGATTTTTGGATTTTTTTGCTCTTCAAATTTCAATTTTAAAAGTCAATTACCGTCTCTCTGTGAAATTAGGATTTTTTTGCTCTTCAAATTTTAATTTTAAAAGTCAATTACTGTCTCCCTGTGAAGTTTGGATTTTTTTGCTCTTCACATTTCAATTTTAAAAGTCAATTACTGTCCCCCTGTGAAGTTTGGATTTTTTTGCTCTTTAAATTCTTATTTTAAAAGTCAATTACTATTTCCCTGTAAAGTTTGGATTTTTTTGCTATTCAAATTAAAATTTTAAAAGTCAATTACTGTCTCCCTGTAAAGTTTGGATTTTTTTGCTCTTCAAATTTCAATTTTAAAAGTCAATTACTGTCCCCCTGTAAAGTTTGGATTTTTTTGCTTTTCAAATTTCAATTTTAAAAGTCAATTACTGTCTCTCTGTGCAGTTTAAATTTTTTTGCTTTTCAAATTTCAATTTTAAATGTCAATTACCGTCTCTCTGTGAAGTTTGGATTTTTTTGCTCTTCAAATTTCAATTTTAAAAGTCAATTACTGTCTCTCTGTGAAGTTTGGAATTTTTTGCTTTACAAATTTCAATTTTAAAAGTCAATTACCGTCTATCTGTGAAGTTTTGATTTTTTTGCTCTTCAAATTTCAATTTTAAAAGTCAATTACTGTCTCTGTAAAGTTTGGATTTTTTTGCTCTTCAAATTTCAATTTTAAAAGTCAATTACCGTCTCTCTGTGAAATTAGGATTTTTTTGCTCTTCAAATTTCAATTTTAAAAGTCAATTACTGTCTCCCTGTGAAGTTTGGATTTTTTTGCTCTTCACATTTCAATTTTAAAAGTCAATTACTGTCCCCCTGTGAAGTTTGGATTTTTTTGCTCTTTAAATTCTTATTTTAAAAGTCAATTACTATTTCCCTGTGAAGTTTGGATTTTTTTGCTATTCAAATTAAAATTTTAAAAGTCAATTACTGTCTCCCTGTGAAGTTTGGATTTTTTTGCTCTTCAAATTTCAATTTTAAAAGTCAATTACTGTCCCCCTATAAAGTTTGGATATTATTGCTCTTTAAATTTCAATTTTAAAAGTCAATTACTGTCTCCCTGTGAAGTTTGGATTTTTTTGCTCTTCAAATTTCAATTTTAAAAGTCAATTACTGTCTCTCTGTGCAGTTTGGATTTTTTTGCTTTTTAAATTTCAATTTTAAAAGTCAATTACTGTCTCTTTGTAAAGTTTGGATTTTTTTGCTCTTCAAATTTCAATTTTAAAAGTCAATTACTGTCTCTCTGTGCAGTTTAAATTTTTTTGCTCTTCAAATTTCAATTTTAAATGTCAATTACCGTCTCTCTGTGAAGTTTGGATTTTTTTGCTCTTCAAATTTCAATTTTAAAAGTCAATTACTGTCTCTCTGTGAAGTTTGGAATTTTTTGCTTTTCAAATTTCAATTTTAAAAGTCAATTACCGTCTCTCTGTGAAGTTTGGATTTTTTTGCACTTCAAATTTCAATTTTAAAAGTCAATTACTGTCTCTCTGTGAAGTTTGGCTTTTTTTGCTCTTCAAATTTCAATTTTAAAAGTCAATTACTGTCTCCTTGTGAAGTTTGAATTTTTTTGCTCTTCAAATTTCAATTTTAAAAGTCAATTACTGTCCCCCTGTGAAGTTTGGATTTTTTTGCTCTTCAAATTTCAATTTTAAAAGTCAATTACTGTCTCTCTGTAAAGTTTGGATTTTTTTGCTCTTCAAATTTCAATTTTAAAAGTCAATTACTGTCTCTCTGTGATTTTTGGATTTTTTTGCTCTTCAAATTCTTATTTTAAAAGTCAATTACTGTCTCCTTGTAAAGTTTGGATTTTTTTGCTCTTCAAATTTCAATTTTAAAGTCAATTACTGTCCCTCTGTTAAGTTTGAATTTTTTTGCTTTTTAAATTCTTATTTTAAAAGTCAATTACTGTTTCCCTGTAAAGTTTGGATTTTTTTGCTTTTTAAATTCTTATTTTGAAAGTCAATTACTGTTTCCCTGTGAAGTTTGGATTTTTTTGCTTTTTAAATTCTTATTTTAAAAGTGAATTACTGTCTCCTTGTGAAGTTTGGCTTTTTTTGCTCTTCAAATTTAAATTTTAAAAGTCAATTACTGTCCCCCTGTTAGGTTTGGATTTTTTTGCTATTCAAATTTTAATTTTAAAAGTCAATTACTGTCTCCCTGTAAAGTTTGGATTTCTTTGCTCTTCAAATTTCAATTTTAAAAGTCAATTACTGTCCCCCTGTTAAGTTTGAATTTTTTTGCTCTTCAAATTTTAATTTTAAAAGTCAATTACTGTCTCTCTGTGATTTTTGGATTTTTTTGCTCTTCAAATTCTTATTTTAAAAGTCAATTACTGTCTCCTTGTGAAGTTTGGCTTTTTTTGCTCTTCAAATTTCAATTTTAAAAGTCAATTACTGTCTCTCTGTGAAGTTTGGATTTTTTTGCTCTTCAAATTTCAATTTTAAAAGTCAATTACTGTCTCCTTGTGAAGTTTGAATTTTTTTGCTCTTCAAATTTCAATTTTAAAAGTCAATTACTGTCCCCCTGTGAAGTTTGGATTTTTTTGCTCTTCAAATTTCAATTTTAAAAGTAAATTACTGTCTTTCTGTGATTTTTGGATTTTTTTGCTCTTCAAATTCTTATTTTAAAAGTCAATTACTGTCTCCTTGTAAAGTTTGGATTTTTTTGCTCTTCAAATTTCAATTTTAAAAGTCATTTACTGTCTCCTTGTGAAGTTTGGATTTTTTTGCTCTTCAAATTTCAATTTTAAAAGTCAATTACTGTCCCCCTGTTAAGTTTGGATTTTTTTGCTTTTTAAATTTCAATTTTAAAAGTCAATTACTGTCCCCCTTGTTAAGTTTTGGATTTTTTTGCTCTTCAAATTTCCATTTTTAAAAGTCAATTACTGTTTCTCTCTGTGATTTTTTGGATTTTTTTGCTTTTCAAATTTCAATTTTAAATGTCAATTACTGTCACCCTGTTAAGTTTGGATTTTTTTGCTCTTCAAATTTTAATTTTAAAAGACAATTACTGTCTCTCTGTGATTTTTGGATTTTTTTTTGCTCTTCAAATTTCAATTTTAAAAGTCAATTACCGTCTCTCTGTGAAATTAGGATTTTTTTGCTCTTCAAATTTTAATTTTAAAAGTCAATTACTGTCTCCCTGTGAAGTTTGGATTTTTTTTGCTCTTCACATTTTAATTTTAAAAGTCAATTACTGTCCTCAAAATTTTTTTGCTCTTTCAAATTTTAATTTTAAAAGTCAATTACTGTCTCCCTGTGAAGTTTGGATTTTTTTTGCTCTTTTTAAAAGTCAATTACTGTCCCCCTGTGAAGTTTAAATTTTTTTGCTCTTTAAATTTATTTTTAAAAGTCAATTACTATTTCCCTGTAAAGTTTGGATTTTTTTGCTATTCAAATTAAAATTTTAAAAGTCAATTACTGTCTCCCTGTAAAGTTTGGATTTTTTTGCTCTTCAAATTTCAATTTTAAAAGTCAATTACTGTCCCCCTGTAAAGTTTGGATTTTTTTGCTTTTCAAATTTCAATTTTAAAAGTCAATTACTGTCTCTCTGTGCAGTTTAAATTTTTTTGCTTTTCAAATTTCAATTTTAAATGTCAATTACCGTCTCTCTGTGAAGTTTTGATTTTTTTGCTCTTCAAATTTCAATTTTAAAAGTCAATTACTGTCTCTGTAAAGTTTGGATTTTTTTGCTTTTCAAATTTCAATTTTAAAAGTCAATTACTGTCTCTGTAAAGTTTGGATTTTTTTGCTTTTCAAATTTCAATTTTAAAAGTCAATTACCGTCTCTCTGTGAAATTAGGATTTTTTTGCTCTTCAAATTTCAATTTTAAAAGTCAATTACTGTCTCCCTGTGAAGTTTGGATTTTTTTGCTCTTCACATTTCAATTTTAAAAGTCAATTACCGTCTCTCTGTGAAGTTTTGATTTTTTTGCTCTTCAAATTTCAATTTTAAAAGTCAATTACTGTCTCTGTAAAGTTTGGATTTTTTTGCTTTTCAAATTTCAATTTTAAAAGTCAATTACCGTCTCTCTGTGAAATTAGGATTTTTTTGCTCTTCAAATTTCAATTTTAAAAGTCAATTACTGTCTCCCTGTGAAGTTTGGATTTTTTTGCTCTTCACATTTCAATTTTAAAAGTCAATTACTGTCCCCCTGTGAAGTTTGGATTTTTTTGCTCTTTAAATTCTTATTTTAAAAGTCAATTACTATTTCCCTGTGAAGTTTGGATTTTTTTGCTATTCAAATTAAAATTTTAAAAGTCAATTACTGTCTCCCTGTGAAGTTTGGATTTTTTTGCTCTTCAAATTTCAATTTTAAAAGTCAATTACTGTCCCCCTGTAAAGTTTGGATTTTATTGCTCTTTAAATTTCAATTTTAAAAGTCAATTACTGTCTCCCTGTGAAGTTTGGATTTTTTTGCTCTTCAAATTTCAATTTTAAAAGTCAATTACTGTCTCTCTGTGCAGTTTGGATTTTTTTGCTTTTTAAATTTCAATTTTAAAAGTCAATTACTGTCTCTTTGTAAAGTTTGGATTTTTTTGCTCTTCAAATTTCAATTTTAAAAGTCAATTACTGTCTCTCTGTGCAGTTTAAATTTTTTTGCTCTTCAAATTTCAATTTTAAATGTCAATTACCGTCTCTCTGTGAAGTTTGGATTTTTTTGCTCTTCAAATTTCAATTTTAAAAGTCAATTACTGTCTCTCTGTGAAGTTTGGAATTTTTTGCTTTTCAAATTTCAATTTTAAAAGTCAATTACCGTCTCTCTGTGAAGTTTGGATTTTTTTGCACTTTAAATTTCAATTTTAAAAGTCAATTACTGTCTCTCTGTGAAGTTTGGCTTTTTTTGCTCTTCAAATTTCAATTTTAAAAGTCAATTACTGTCTCCTTGTGAAGTTTGAATTTTTTTGCTCTTCAAATTTCAATTTTAAAAGTCAATTACTGTCCCCCTGTTAAGTTTGGTTTTTTTGCTCTTTAAATTCTTATTTTCAAAGTCAGTTACTGTTTTCCTGTGAAGTTTGGATTTTTTTGCTATTCAGATTTCAATTTTAAAAGTCAATTACTGTCTCCCTGTGATTTTTGGATTTTTTTGCTCTTAAAATTTCAATTTTAAAAGTCAATTACTGTCCCCCTGTGAAGTTTGGATTTTTTTGCTCTTCAAATTTCAATTTTAAAAGTCAATTACTGTCTCTCTGTAAAGTTTGGATTTTTTTTGCTCTTCAAATTTCAATTTTAAAAGTAAATTACTGTCTCTCTGTGATTTTTGGATTTTTTTGCTTTTCAAATTCTTATTTTAAAAGTCAATTACTGTCTCCTTGTAAAGTTTGGATTTTTTTGCTTTTCAAATTTCAATTTTAAAAGTCATTTACTGTCTCCTTGTGAAGTTTGGATTTTTTTGCTCTTCAAATTTCAATTTTAAAAGTCAATTACTGTCCCCCTGTTAAGTTTGGATTTTTTTGCTTTTTAAATTTCAATTTTAAAAGTCAATTACTGTCCCCCTGTTAAGTTTGGATTTTTTTGCTCTTCAAATTTCCATTTTAAAAGTCAATTACTGTTTCTCTGTGATTTTTGGATTTTTTTGCTCTTCAAATTTTAATTTTAAAAGTCAATTACTGTCTCTCTGTGAAGTTTAAATTTTTTTGCTTTTCAAATTTCAATTTTAAAAGTCAATTACTGTCCCCCTGTTAAGTTTGGATTTTTTTGCTCTTTAAATTTCAATTTTAAAAGTCAATTACCGTCTCTCTGTGAAAATAGGATTTTTTTGCTCTTCAAATTTCAATTTTAAAAGTCAATTACTGTCTCCCAGTGAAGTTTAGATTTTTTTGCTATTCAAATTTCTATTTTATTAATCAATTACTGTCCCTCTGTGAAGTTTGGATTTTTTTGCTCTTCAAATTTCAATTTTAAAAGTCAATTACTGTCTCTCTGTGAAGTTTGCATTTTTTTGCTTTTCAAATTTCAATTTTAAATGTCAATTACTGTCACCCTGTTAAGTTTGGATTTTTTTGCTCTTCAAATTTCAATTTTAAAAGACAATTACTGTCTCTCTGTGATTTTTGGATTTTTTTGCTCTTCAAATTTCAATTTTAAAAGTCAATTACCGTCTCTCTGTGAAATTAGGATTTTTTTGCTCTTCAAATTTCAATTTTAAAAGTCAATTACTGTCTCCCTGTGAAGTTTGGATTTTTTTGCTCTTCACATTTCAATTTTAAAAGTCAATTACCGTCTCTCTGTGAAGTTTTGATTTTTTTGCTCTTCAAATTTCAATTTTAAAAGTCAATTACTGTCTCTGTAAAGTTTGGATTTTTTTGCTTTTCAAATTTCAATTTTAAAAGTCAATTACCGTCTCTCTGTGAAATTAGGATTTTTTTGCTCTTCAAATTTCAATTTTAAAAGTCAATTACTGTCTCCCTGTGAAGTTTGGATTTTTTTGCTCTTCACATTTCAATTTTAAAAGTCAATTACTGTCCCCCTGTGAAGTTTGGATTTTTTTGCTCTTTAAATTCTTATTTTAAAAGTCAATTACTATTTCCCTGTGAAGTTTGGATTTTTTTGCTATTCAAATTAAAATTTTAAAAGTCAATTACTGTCTCCCTGTGAAGTTTGGATTTTTTTGCTCTTCAAATTTCAATTTTAAAAGTCAATTACTGTCCCCCTGTAAAGTTTGGATTTTATTGCTCTTTAAATTTCAATTTTAAAAGTCAATTACTGTCTCCCTGTGAAGTTTGGATTTTTTTGCTCTTCAAATTTCAATTTTAAAAGTCAATTACTGTCTCTCTGTGCAGTTTGGATTTTTTTGCTTTTTAAATTTCAATTTTAAAAGTCAATTACTGTCTCTTTGTAAAGTTTGGATTTTTTTGCTCTTCAAATTTCAATTTTAAAAGTCAATTACTGTCTCTCTGTGCAGTTTAAATTTTTTTGCTCTTCAAATTTCAATTTTAAAAGTCAATTACTGTCTCTCTGTAAAGTTTGGATTTTTTTGCTCTTCAAATTTCAATTTTAAAAGTCAATTACTGTCTCTCTGTGATTTTTGGATTTTTTTGCTCTTCAAATTCTTATTTTAAAAGTCAATTACTGTCTCCTTGTAAAGTTTGGATTTTTTTGCTCTTCAAATTTCAATTTTAAAGTCAATTACTGTCCCTCTGTTAAGTTTGAATTTTTTTGCTTTTTAAATTCTTATTTTAAAAGTCAATTACTGTTTCCCTGTAAAGTTTGGATTTTTTTGCTTTTTAAATTCTTATTTTAAAAGTGAATTACTGTCTCCTTGTGAAGTTTGGATTTTTTTGCTCTTCAAATTTCAATTTTAAAAGTCAATTACTGTCTCCTTGTGAAGTTTGAATTTTTTTGCTCTTCAAATTTCAATTTTAAAAGTCAATTACTGTCCCCCTGTGAAGTTTGGATTTTTTTGCTCTTCAAATTTCAATTTTAAAAGTCAATTACTGTCTCTCTGTAAAGTTTGGATTTTTTTGCTCTTCAAATTTCAATTTTAAAAGTAAATTACTGTCTTTCTGTGATTTTTGGATTTTTTTGCTCTTCAAATTCTTATTTTAAAAGTCAATTACTGTCTCCTTGTAAAGTTTGGATTTTTTTGCTCTTCAAATTTCAATTTTAAAAGTCATTTACTGTCTCCTTGTGAAGTTTGGATTTTTTTGCTCTTCAAATTTCAATTTTAAAAGTCAATTACTGTCCCCCTGTTAAGTTTGGATTTTTTTGCTTTTTAAATTTCAATTTTAAAAGTCAATTACTGTCCCCCTGTTAAGTTTGGATTTTTTTGCTCTTCAAATTTCCATTTTTAAAAGTCAATTACTGTTTCTCTGTGATTTTTGGATTTTTTTGCTTTTCAAATTTCAATTTTAAATGTCAATTACTGTCACCCTGTTAAGTTTGGATTTTTTTGCTCTTCAAATTTTAATTTTAAAAGACAATTACTGTCTCTCTGTGATTTTTGGATTTTTTTGCTCTTCAAATTTCAATTTTAAAAGTCAATTACCGTCTCTCTGTGAAATTAGGATTTTTTTGCTCTTCAAATTTTAATTTTAAAAGTCAATTACTGTCTCCCTGTGAAGTTTGGATTTTTTTGCTCTTCACATTTTAATTTTAAAAGTCAATTACTGTCCCCCTGTGAAGTTTAAATTTTTTTGCTCTTTAAATTCTTATTTTAAAAGTCAATTACTATTTCCCTGTAAAGTTTGGATTTTTTTGCTATTCAAATTAAAATTTTAAAAGTCAATTACTGTCTCCCTGTAAAGTTTGGATTTTTTTGCTCTTCAAATTTCAATTTTAAAAGTCAATTACTGTCCCCCTGTAAAGTTTGGATTTTTTTGCTTTTCAAATTTCAATTTTAAAAGTCAATTACTGTCTCTCTGTGCAGTTTAAATTTTTTTGCTTTTCAAATTTCAATTTTAAATGTCAATTACCGTCTCTCTGTGAAGTTTTGATTTTTTTGCTCTTCAAATTTCAATTTTAAAAGTCAATTACTGTCTCTGTAAAGTTTGGATTTTTTTGCTTTTCAAATTTCAATTTTAAAAGTCAATTACTGTCTCTGTAAAGTTTGGATTTTTTTGCTTTTCAAATTTCAATTTTAAAAGTCAATTACCGTCTCTCTGTGAAATTAGGATTTTTTTGCTCTTCAAATTTCAATTTTAAAAGTCAATTACTGTCTCCCTGTGAAGTTTGGATTTTTTTGCTCTTCACATTTCAATTTTAAAAGTCAATTACCGTCTCTCTGTGAAGTTTTGATTTTTTTGCTCTTCAAATTTCAATTTTAAAAGTCAATTACTGTCTCTGTAAAGTTTGGATTTTTTTGCTTTTCAAATTTCAATTTTAAAAGTCAATTACCGTCTCTCTGTGAAATTAGGATTTTTTTGCTCTTCAAATTTCAATTTTAAAAGTCAATTACTGTCTCCCTGTGAAGTTTGGATTTTTTTGCTCTTCACATTTCAATTTTAAAAGTCAATTACTGTCCCCCTGTGAAGTTTGGATTTTTTTGCTCTTTAAATTCTTATTTTAAAAGTCAATTACTATTTCCCTGTGAAGTTTGGATTTTTTTGCTATTCAAATTAAAATTTTAAAAGTCAATTACTGTCTCCCTGTGAAGTTTGGATTTTTTTGCTCTTCAAATTTCAATTTTAAAAGTCAATTACTGTCCCCCTGTAAAGTTTGGATTTTATTGCTCTTTAAATTTCAATTTTAAAAGTCAATTACTGTCTCCCTGTGAAGTTTGGATTTTTTTGCTCTTCAAATTTCAATTTTAAAAGTCAATTACTGTCTCTCTGTGCAGTTTGGATTTTTTTGCTTTTTAAATTTCAATTTTAAAAGTCAATTACTGTCTCTTTGTAAAGTTTGGATTTTTTTGCTCTTCAAATTTCAATTTTAAAAGTCAATTACTGTCTCTCTGTGCAGTTTAAATTTTTTTGCTCTTCAAATTTCAATTTTAAATGTCAATTACCGTCTCTCTGTGAAGTTTGGATTTTTTTGCTCTTCAAATTTCAATTTTAAAAGTCAATTACTGTCTCTCTGTGAAGTTTGGAATTTTTTGCTTTTCAAATTTCAATTTTAAAAGTCAATTACCGTCTCTCTGTGAAGTTTGGATTTTTTTGCACTTTAAATTTCAATTTTAAAAGTCAATTACTGTCTCTCTGTGAAGTTTGGCTTTTTTTGCTCTTCAAATTTCAATTTTAAAAGTCAATTACTGTCTCCTTGTGAAGTTTGAATTTTTTTGCTCTTCAAATTTCAATTTTAAAAGTCAATTACTGTCCCCCTGTGAAGTTTGGTTTTTTTGCTCTTTAAATTCTTATTTTCAAAGTCAGTTACTGTTTTCCTGTGAAGTTTGGATTTTTTTGCTATTCAGATTTCAATTTTAAAAGTCAATTACTGTCTCCCTGTGATTTTTGGATTTTTTTGCTCTTAAAATTTCAATTTTAAAAGTCAATTACTGTCCCCCTGTGAAGTTTGGATTTTTTTGCTCTTCAAATTTCAATTTTAAAAGTCAATTACTGTCTCTCTGTAAAGTTTGGATTTTTTTGCTCTTCAAATTTCAATTTTAAAAGTAAATTACTGTCTCTCTGTGATTTTTGGATTTTTTTGCTCTTCAAATTCTTATTTTAAAAGTCAATTACTGTCTCCTTGTAAAGTTTGGATTTTTTTGCTTTTCAAATTTCAATTTTAAAAGTCATTTACTGTCTCCTTGTGAAGTTTGGATTTTTTTGCTCTTCAAATTTCAATTTTAAAAGTCAATTACTGTCCCCCTGTTAAGTTTGGATTTTTTTGCTTTTTAAATTTCAATTTTAAAAGTCAATTACTGTCCCCCTGTTAAGTTTGGATTTTTTTGCTCTTCAAATTTCCATTTTTAAAAGTCAATTACTGTTTCTCTGTGATTTTTGGATTTTTTTGCTCTTCAAATTTTAATTTTAAAAGTCAATTACTGTCTCTCTGTGAAGTTTAAATTTTTTTGCTTTTCAAATTTCAATTTTAAAAGTCAATTACTGTCCCCCTGTTAAGTTTGGATTTTTTTGCTCTTCAAATTTCAATTTTAAAAGTCAATTACCGTCTCTCTGTGAAAATAGGATTTTTTTGCTCTTCAAATTTCAATTTTAAAAGTCAATTACTGTCTCCCAGTGAAGTTTAGATTTTTTTGCTATTCAAATTTCTATTTTATTAATCAATTACTGTCCCTCTGTGAAGTTTGGATTTTTTTGCTCTTCAAATTTCAATTTTAAAAGTCAATTACTGTCTCTTTGTGAAGTTTGCATTTTTTTGCTTTTCAAATTTCAATTTTAAATGTCAATTACTGTCACCCTGTTAAGTTTGGATTTTTTTGCTCTTCAAATTTCAATTTTAAAAGACAATTACTGTCTCTCTGTGATTTTTGGATTTTTTTGCTCTTCAAATTTCAATTTTAAAAGTCAATTACCGTCTCTCTGTGAAATTAGGATTTTTTTGCTCTTCAAATTTCAATTTTAAAAGTCAATTACTGTCTCCCTGTGAAGTTTGGATTTTTTTGCTCTTCACATTTCAATTTTAAAAGTCAATTACCGTCTCTCTGTGAAGTTTTGATTTTTTTGCTCTTCAAATTTCAATTTTAAAAGTCAATTACTGTCTCTGTAAAGTTTGGATTTTTTTGCTTTTCAAATTTCAATTTTAAAAGTCAATTACCGTCTCTCTGTGAAATTAGGATTTTTTTGCTCTTCAAATTTCAATTTTAAAAGTCAATTACTGTCTCCCTGTGAAGTTTGGATTTTTTTGCTCTTCACATTTCAATTTTAAAAGTCAATTACTGTCCCCCTGTGAAGTTTGGATTTTTTTGCTCTTTAAATTCTTATTTTAAAAGTCAATTACTATTTCCCTGTGAAGTTTGGATTTTTTTGCTATTCAAATTAAAATTTTAAAAGTCAATTACTGTCTCCCTGTGAAGTTTGGATTTTTTTGCTCTTCAAATTTCAATTTTAAAAGTCAATTACTGTCCCCCTGTAAAGTTTGGATTTTATTGCTCTTTAAATTTCAATTTTAAAAGTCAATTACTGTCTCCCTGTGAAGTTTGGATTTTTTTGCTCTTCAAATTTCAATTTTAAAAGTCAATTACTGTCTCTCTGTGCAGTTTGGATTTTTTTGCTTTTTAAATTTCAATTTTAAAAGTCAATTACCGTCTCTCTGTGAAGTTTGGATTTTTTTGCACTTTAAATTTCAATTTTAAAAGTCAATTACTGTCTCTCTGTGAAGTTTGGCTTTTTTTGCTCTTCAAATTTCAATTTTAAAAGTCAATTACTGTCTCCTTGTGAAGTTTGAATTTTTTTGCTCTTCAAATTTCAATTTTAAAAGTCAATTACTGTCCCCCTGTGAAGTTTGGTTTTTTTGCTCTTTAAATTCTTATTTTCAAAGTCAGTTACTGTTTTCCTGTGAAGTTTGGATTTTTTTGCTATTCAGATTTCAATTTTAAAAGTCAATTACTGTCTCCCTGTGATTTTTGGATTTTTTTGCTCTTAAAATTTCAATTTTAAAAGTCAATTACTGTCCCCCTGTGAAGTTTGGATTTTTTTGCTCTTCAAATTTCAATTTTAAAAGTCAATTACTGTCTCTCTGTAAAGTTTGGATTTTTTTGCTCTTCAAATTTCAATTTTAAAAGTAAATTACTGTCTCTCTGTGATTTTTGGATTTTTTTGCTCTTCAAATTCTTATTTTAAAAGTCAATTACTGTCTCCTTGTAAAGTTTGGATTTTTTTGCTTTTCAAATTTCAATTTTAAAAGTCATTTACTGTCTCCTTGTGAAGTTTGGATTTTTTTGCTCTTCAAATTTCAATTTTAAAAGTCAATTACTGTCCCCCTGTTAAGTTTGGATTTTTTTGCTTTTTAAATTTCAATTTTAAAAGTCAATTACTGTCCCCCTGTTAAGTTTGGATTTTTTTGCTCTTCAAATTTCCATTTTTAAAAGTCAATTACTGTTTCTCTGTGATTTTTGGATTTTTTTGCTCTTCAAATTTTAATTTTAAAAGTCAATTACTGTCTCTCTGTGAAGTTTAAATTTTTTTGCTTTTCAAATTTCAATTTTAAAAGTCAATTACTGTCCCCCTGTTAAGTTTGGATTTTTTTGCTCTTCAAATTTCAATTTTAAAAGTCAATTACCGTCTCTCTGTGAAAATAGGATTTTTTTGCTCTTCAAATTTCAATTTTAAAAGTCAATTACTGTCTCCCAGTGAAGTTTAGATTTTTTTGCTATTCAAATTTCTATTTTATTAATCAATTACTGTCCCTCTGTGAAGTTTGGATTTTTTTGCTCTTCAAATTTCAATTTTAAAAGTCAATTACTGTCTCTCTGTGAAGTTTGCATTTTTTTGCTTTTCAAATTTCAATTTTAAATGTCAATTACTGTCACCCTGTTAAGTTTGGATTTTTTTGCTCTTCAAATTTCAATTTTAAAAGACAATTACTGTCTCTCTGTGATTTTTGGATTTTTTTGCTCTTCAAATTTCAATTTTAAAAGTCAATTACCGTCTCTCTGTGAAATTAGGATTTTTTTGCTCTTCAAATTTTAATTTTAAAAGTCAATTACTGTCTCCCTGTGAAGTTTGGATTTTTTTGCTCTTCACATTTCAATTTTAAAAGTCAATTACTGTCCCCCTGTGAAGTTTGGATTTTTTTGCTCTTTAAATTCTTATTTTAAAAGTCAATTACTATTTCCCTGTGAAGTTTGGATTTTTTTGCTATTCAAATTAAAATTTTAAAAGTCAATTACTGTCTCCCTGTAAAGTTTGGATTTTTTTGCTCTTCAAATTTCAATTTTAAAAGTCAATTACTGTCCCCCTGTAAAGTTTGGATTTTTTTGCTTTTCAAATTTCAATTTTAAAAGTCAATTACTGTCTCTCTGTGCAGTTTAAATTTTTTTGCTTTTCAAATTTCAATTTTAAATGTCAATTACCGTCTCTCTGTGAAGTTTGGATTTTTTTGCTCTTCAAATTTCAATTTTAAAAGTCAATTACTGTCTCTCTGTGAAGTTTGGAATTTTTTGCTTTTCAAATTTCAATTTTAAAAGTCAATTACCGTCTCTCTGTGAAGTTTGGATTTTTTTGCACTTTAAATTTCAATTTTAAAAGTCAATTACTGTCTCTCTGTGAAGTTTGGCTTTTTTTGCTCTTCAAATTTCAATTTTAAAAGTCAATTACTGTCTCCTTGTGAAGTTTGAATTTTTTTGCTCTTCAAATTTCAATTTTAAAAGTCAATTACTGTCCCCCTGTGAAGTTTGGTTTTTTTGCTCTTTAAATTCTTATTTTCAAAGTCAGTTACTGTTTTCCTGTGAAGTTTGGATTTTTTTGCTATTCAGATTTCAATTTTAAAAGTCAATTACTGTCTCCCTGTGATTTTTGGATTTTTTTGCTCTTAAAATTTCAATTTTAAAAGTCAATTACTGTCCCCCTGTGAAGTTTGGATTTTTTTGCTCTTCAAATTTCAATTTTAAAAGTCAATTACTGTCTCTCTGTAAGGTTTGGATTTTTTTGCTCTTCAAATTTCAATTTTAAAAGTAAATTACTGTCTCTCTGTGATTTTTGGATTTTTTTGCTCTTCAAATTCTTATTTTAAAAGTCAATTACTGTCTCCTTGTAAAGTTTGGATTTTTTTGCTTTTCAAATTTCAATTTTAAAAGTCATTTACTGTCTCCTTGTGAAGTTTGGATTTTTTTGCTCTTCAAATTTCAATTTTAAAAGTCAATTACTGTCCCCCTGTTAAGTTTGGATTTTTTTGCTTTTTAAATTTCAATTTTAAAAGTCAATTACTGTCCCCCTGTTAAGTTTGGATTTTTTTGCTCTTCAAATTTCCATTTTTAAAAGTCAATTACTGTTTCTCTGTGATTTTTGGATTTTTTTGCTCTTCAAATTTTAATTTTAAAAGTCAATTACTGTCTCTCTGTGAAGTTTATATTTTTTTGCTTTTCAAATTTCAATTTTAAAAGTCAATTACTGTCCCCCTGTTAAGTTTGGATTTTTTTGCTCTTCAAATTTCAATTTTAAAAGTCAATTACCGTCTCTCTGTGAAAATAGGATTTTTTTGCTCTTCAAATTTCAATTTTAAAAGTCAATTACTGTCTCCCAGTGAAGTTTAGATTTTTTTGCTATTCAAATTTCTATTTTATTAATCAATTACTGTCCCTCTGTGAAGTTTGGATTTTTTTGCTCTTCAAATTTCAATTTTAAAAGTCAATTACTGTCTCTCTGTGAAGTTTGCATTTTTTTGCTTTTCAAATTTCAATTTTAAATGTCAATTACTGTCACCCTGTTAAGTTTGGATTTTTTTGCTCTTCAAATTTCAATTTTAAAAGACAATTACTGTCTCTCTGTGATTTTTGGATTTTTTTGCTCTTTAAATTTCAATTTTAAAAGTCAATTACCGTCTCTCTGTGAAATTAGGATTTTTTTGCTCTTCAAATTTTAATTTTAAAAGTCAATTACTGTCTCCCTGTGAAGTTTGGATTTTTTTGCTTTTCAAATTTCAATTTTAAAAGTCAATTACTGTCTCTCTGTGCAGTTTAAATTTTTTTGCTTTTCAAATTTCAATTTTAAATGTCAATTACCGTCTCTCTGTGAAGTTTGGATTTTTTTGCTCTTCAAATTTCAATTTTAAAAGTCAATTACTGTCTCTCTGTGAAGTTTGGAATTTTTTGCTTTTCAAATTTCAATTTTAAAAGTCAATTACCGTCTCTCTGTGAAGTTTTGATTTTTTTGCTCTTCAAATTTCAATTTTAAAAGTCAATTACTGTCTCTGTAAAGTTTGGATTTTTTTGCTCTTCAAATTTCAATTTTAAAAGTCAATTACCGTCTCTCTGTGAAATTAGGATTTTTTTGCTCTTCAAATTTCAATTTTAAAAGTCAATTACTGTCTCCCTGTGAAGTTTGGATTTTTTTGCTCTTCACATTTCAATTTTAAAAGTCAATTACTGTCCCCCTGTGAAGTTTGGTTTTTTTGCTCTTTAAATTCTTATTTTCAAAGTCAGTTACTGTTTTCCTGTGAAGTTTGGATTTTTTTGCTATTCAGATTTCAATTTTAAAAGTCAATTACTGTCTCCCTGTGAAGTTTGGATTTTTTTGCTATTAAAATTTCTATTTTAATAATCAATTACTGTCCCCCTGTGAAGTTTGGATTTTTTTGCTCTTTAAATTTCAATTTTAAAAGTCAATTACTGTCTCTCTGTGAAGTTTGGATTTTTTTGCTTTTCAAATTTTAATTTTAAAAGTCAATTACCGTCTCTCTGTGAAGTTTGGATTTTTTTGCTCTTTAAATTCTTTTTTTAAAAGTCAATTACTGTTTCCCTGTAAAGTTTGGATTTTTTTGCTTTTTAAATTCTTATTTTGAAAGTCAATTACTGTTTCCCTGTAAAAATTGGATTTTTTTGCTTTTAAAATTCTTATTTTAAAAGTCAATTACTGTCTACCTGTAAAGTTTGAATTTTTTTGCTCTTCAAATTTCAATTTTAAAAGTCAATTACTGTCTCTCTGTGATTTTTGGATTTTTTTGCTCTTCAAATTTCAATTTTAATAGTCAATTACTGTCCCCCTGTGAAGTTTTGATTTTTTTGCTCTTTAAATTCTTATTTTAAAAGTCATTTTACTGTTTCCCTGTAAAGTTTGGATTTTTTTGCTTTTTAAATTCTTATTTTGAAAGTCAATTACTGTTTCCATGTGAAGTTTGGATTTTTTTGCTCTTCAAATTTCAATTTTAAAAGTCAATTACTGTCTCCCTGTGAAGTTTGGATTTTTTTGCTATTAAAATTTCTATTTTAATAATCAATTACTGTCCCCCTGTGAAGTTTGGATTTTTTTGCTCTTTAAATTTCAATTTTAAAAGTCAATTACTGTCTCTCTGTGAAGTTTGGATTTTTTTGCTTTTCAAATTTTAATTTTAAAAGTCAATTACCGTCTCTCTGTGAAGTTTGGATTTTTTTGCTCTTTAAATTCTTTTTTTAAAAGTCAATTACTGTTTCCCTGTAAAGTTTGGATTTTTTTGCTTTTTAAATTCTTATTTTGAAAGTCAATTACTGTTTCCCTGTAAAAATTGGATTTTTTTGCTTTTAAAATTCTTATTTTAAAAGTCAATTACTGTCTACCTGTAAAGTTTGAATTTTTTTGCTCTTCAAATTTTAATTTTAAAAGTCAATTACTGTCTCTCTGTGATTTTTGGATTTTTTTGCTCTTCAAATTTCAATTTTAATAGTCAATTACTGTCCCCCTGTGAAGTTTTGATTTTTTTGCTCTTTAAATTCTTATTTTAAAAGTCATTTTACTGTTTCCCTGTAAAGTTTGGATTTTTTTGCTTTTTAAATTCTTATTTTGAAAGTCAATTACTGTTTTCATGTGAAGTTTGGATTTTTTTGCTTTTTAAATTCTTATTTTAAAAGTCAATTACTGTCTCCTTGTGAATTTTGGCTTTTTTTGCTCTTCAAATTTAAATTTTAAAAGTCAATTACTGTCCCCCTGTGAAGTTTGGATTTTTTTTGCTCTTTAAATTTTTATTTTAAAAGTCAATTACTGTTTCCCTGTAAAGTTTGGATTTTTTTGCTTTTTAAATTCTTATTTTGAAAGTCAATTACTGTTTCCCTGTAAAAATTGGATTTTTTTTCTTTTAAAATTCTTATTTTAAAAGTCAATTACTGTCTACCTGTGAAGTTTGGATTTTTTTGCTCTTCAAATTTCAATTTTAAAAGTCAATTACTGTCTCTCTGTGATTTTTGGATTTTTTTGCTCTTAAAATTTCAATTTTAAAAGTCAATTACTGTCCCCCTGTGAAGTTTGGATTTTTTTGCTCTTCAAATTTCAATTTTAAAAGTCAATTACTGTCTCTCTGTAAAGTTTGGATTTTTTTGCTCTTCAAATTTCAATTTTAAAAGTAAATTACTGTCTCTCTGTGATTTTTGGATTTTTTTGCTCTTCAAATTCTTATTTTAAAAGTCAATTACTGTCTCCTTGTAAAGTTTGGATTTTTTTGCTCTTCAAATTTCAATTTTAAAAGTCATTTACTGTCTCCTTGTGAAGTTTGGATTTTTTTGCTCTTCAAATTTCAATTTTAAAAGTCAATTACTGTCCCCCTGTTAAGTTTGGATTTTTTTGCTTTTTAAATTTCAATTTTAAAAGTCAATTACTGTCCCCCTGTTAAGTTTGGATTTTTTTGCTCTTCAAATTTCCATTTTTAAAAGTCAATTACTGTTTCTTTGTGATTTTTGGATTTTTTTGCTCTTCAAATTTCAATTTTAAAAGTCAATTACTGTCTCTCTGTGAAGTTTAAATTTTTTTGCTTTTCAAATTTCAATTTTAAAAGTCAATTACTGTCCCCCTGTTAAGTTTGGATTTTTTTGCTCTTCAAATTTCAATTTTAAAAGTCAATTACCGTCTCTCTGTGAAAATAGGATTTTTTTGCTCTTCAAATTTCAATTTTAAAAGTCAATTACTGTCTCCCAGTGAAGTTTAGATTTTTTTGCTATTCAAATTTCTATTTTATTAATCAATTACTGTCCCTCTGTGAAGTTTGGATTTTTTTGCTCTTCAAATTTCAATTTTAAAAGTCAATTACTGTCTCTCTGTGAAGTTTGGATTTTTTTGCTTTTCAAATTTCAATTTTAAATGTCAATTACTGTCACCCTGTTAAGTTTGGATTTTTTTGCTCTTCAAATTTCAATTTTAAAAGACAATTACTGTCTCTCTGTGATTTTTGGATTTTTTTGCTCTTCAAATTTCAATTTTAAAAGTCAATTACCGTCTCTCTGTGAAATTAGGATTTTTTTGCTCTTCAAATTTTAATTTTAAAAGTCAATTACTGTCTCCCTGTGAAGTTTGGATTTTTTTGCTCTTCACATTTCAATTTTAAAAGTCAATTACTGTCCCCCTGTGAAGTTTGGATTTTTTTGCTCTTTAAATTCTTATTTTAAAAGTCAATTACTATTTCCCTGTGAAGTTTGGATTTTTTTGCTATTCAAATTAAAATTTTAAAAGTCAATTACTGTCTCCCTGTAAAGTTTGGATTTTTTTTGCTCTTCAAATTTCAATTTTAAAAGTCAATTACTGTCCCCCTGTAAAGTTTGGATTTTTTTGCTTTTCAAATTTCAATTTTAAAAGTCAATTACTGTCTCTCTGTGCAGTTTAAATTTTTTTGCTTTTCAAATTTCAATTTTAAATGTCAATTACCGTCTCTCTGTGAAGTTTGGATTTTTTTGCTCTTCAAATTTCAATTTTAAAAGTCAATTACTGTCTCTCTGTGAAGTTTGGAATTTTTTGCTTTTCAAATTTCAATTTTAAAAGTCAATTACCGTCTCTCTGTGAAGTTTTGATTTTTTTGCTCTTCAAATTTCAATTTTAAAAGTCAATTACTGTCTCTGTAAAGTTTGGATTTTTTTGCTCTTCAAATTTCAATTTTAAAAGTCAATTACCGTCTCTCTGTGAAATTAGGATTTTTTTGCTCTTCAAATTTCAATTTTAAAAGTCAATTACTGTCTCCCTGTGAAGTTTGGATTTTTTTGCTCTTCACATTTCAATTTTAAAAGTCAATTACTGTCCCCCTGTGAAGTTTGGATTTTTTTGCTCTTTAAATTCTTATTTTAAAAGTCAATTACTATTTCCCTGTGAAGTTTGGATTTTTTTGCTATTCAAATTAAAATTTTAAAAGTCAATTACTGTCTCCCTGTGAAGTTTGGATTTTTTTGCTCTTCAAATTTCAATTTTAAAAGTCAATTACTTTCCCCCTGTAAAGTTTGGATATTATTGCTCTTTAAATTTCAATTTTAAAAGTCAATTACTGTCTCCCTGTGAAGTTTGGATTTTTTTGCTCTTCAAATTTCAATTTTAAAAGTCAATTACTGTCTCTCTGTGCAGTTTGGATTTTTTTTGCTTTTTAAATTTCAATTTTAAAAGTCAATTACTGTCTCTTTGTAAAGTTTGGATTTTTTCGCTCTTTAAATTTCAATTTTAAAAGTCAATTACTGTCTCTCTGTGCAGTTTAAATTTTTTTGCTCTTCAAATTTCAATTTTAAATGTCAATTACCGTCTCTCTGTGAAGTTTGGATTTTTTTGCTCTTCAAATTTCAATTTTAAAAGTCAATTACTGTCTCTCTGTGAAGTTTGGAATTTTTTGCTTTTCAAATTTCAATTTTAAAAGTCAATTACCGTCTCTCTGTGAAGTTTGGATTTTTTTGCACTTCAAATTTCAATTTTAAAAGTCAATTACTGTCTCTCTGTGAAGTTTGGCTTTTTTTGCTCTTCAAATTTCAATTTTAAAAGTCAATTACCGTCTCTCTGTGAAGTTTGGATTTTTTTGCTCTTCAAATTTCAATTTTAAAAGTCAATTACTGTCCCCCTGTAAAGTTTGGATTTTTTTGCTTTTCAAATTTCAATTTTAAAAGTCAATTACTGTCTCTCTGTGCAGTTTAAATTTTTTTGCTTTTCAAATTTCAATTTTAAATGTCAATTACCGTCTCTCTGTGAAGTTTGGATTTTTTTGCTCTTCAAATTTCAATTTTAAAAGTCAATTACTGTCTCTCTGTGAAGTTTGGAATTTTTTGCTTTTCAAATTTCAATTTTAAAAGTCAATTACCGTCTCTCTGTGAAGTTTTGATTTTTTTGCTCTTCAAATTTCAATTTTAAAAGTCAATTACTGTCTCTGTAAAGTTTGGATTTTTTTGCTCTTCAAATTTCAATTTTAAAAGTCAATTACCGTCTCTCTGTGAAATTAGGATTTTTTTGCTCTTCAAATTTCAATTTTAAAAGTCAATTACTGTCTCCCTGTGAAGTTTGGATTTTTTTGCTCTTCACATTTCAATTTTAAAAGTCAATTACTGTCCCCCTGTGAAGTTTGGATTTTTTTGCTCTTTAAATTCTTATTTTAAAAGTCAATTACTATTTCCCTGTGAAGTTTGGATTTTTTTGCTATTCAAATTAAAATTTTAAAAGTCAATTACTGTCTCCCTGTGAAGTTTGGATTTTTTTGCTCTTCAAATTTCAATTTTAAAAGTCAATTACTGTCCCCCTGTAAAGTTTGGATATTATTGCTCTTTAAATTTCAATTTTAAAAGTCAATTACTGTCTCCCTGTGAAGTTTGGATTTTTTTGCTCTTCAAATTTCAATTTTAAAAGTCAATTACTGTCTCTCTGTGCAGTTTGGATTTTTTTGCTTTTTAGATTTCAATTTTAAAAGTCAATTACTGTCTCTTTGTAAAGTTTGGATTTTTTTGCTCTTCAAATTTCAATTTTAAAAGTCAATTACTGTCTCTCTGTGCAGTTTAAATTTTTTTGCTCTTCAAATTTCAATTTTAAATGTCAATTACCGTCTCTCTGTGAAGTTTGGATTTTTTTGCTCTTCAAATTTCAATTTTAAAAGTCAATTACTGTCTCTCTGTGAAGTTTGGAATTTTTTGCTTTTCAAATTTCAATTTTAAAAGTCAATTACCGTCTCTCTGTGAAGTTTGGATTTTTTTGCACTTTAAATTTCAATTTTAAAAGTCAATTACTGTCTCTCTGTGAAGTTTGGCTTTTTTTGCTCTTCAAATTTCAATTTTAAAAGTCAATTACCGTCTCTCTGTGAAGTTTGGATTTTTTTGCTCTTCAAATTTCAATTTTAAAAGTTAATTACTGTCCCCCTGTAAAGTTTGGATTTTTTTGCTTTTCAAATTTCAATTTTAAAAGTCAATTACTGTCTCTCTGTGCAGTTTAAATTTTTTTGCTTTTCAAATTTCAATTTTAAATGTCAATTACCGTCTCTCTGTGAAGTTTGGATTTTTTTGCTCTTCAAATTTCAATTTTAAAAGTCAATTACTGTCTCTCTGTGAAGTTTGGAATTTTTTGCTTTTCAAATTTCAATTTTAAAAGTCAATTACCGTCTCTCTGTGAAGTTTTGATTTTTTTGCTCTTCAAATTTCAATTTTAAAAGTCAATTACTGTCTCTGTAAAGTTTGGATTTTTTTGCTCTTCAAATTTCAATTTTAAAAGTCAATTACCGTCTCTCTGTGAAATTAGGATTTTTTTGCTCTTCAAATTTCAATTTTAAAAGTCAATTACTGTCTCCCTGTGAAGTTTGGATTTTTTTGCTCTTCACATTTCAATTTTAAAAGTCAATTACTGTCCCCCTGTGAAGTTTGGATTTTTTTGCTCTTTAAATTCTTATTTTAAAAGTCAATTACTATTTCCCTGTGAAGTTTGGATTTTTTTGCTATTCAAATTAAAATTTTAAAAGTCAATTACTGTCTCCCTGTGAAGTTTGGATTTTTTTGCTCTTCAAATTTCAATTTTAAAAGTCAATTACTGTCCCCCTGTAAAGTTTGGATATTATTGCTCTTTAAATTTCAATTTTAAAAGTCAATTACTGTCTCCCTGTGAAGTTTGGATTTTTTTGCTCTTCAAATTTCAATTTTAAAAGTCAATTACTGTCTCTCTGTGCAGTTTGGATTTTTTTGCTTTTTAAATTTCAATTTTAAAAGTCAATTACTGTCTCTTTGTAAAGTTTGGATTTTTTTGCTCTTCAAATTTCAATTTTAAAAGTCAATTACTGTCTCTCTGTGCAGTTTAAATTTTTTTGCTCTTCAAATTTCAATTTTAAATGTCAATTACCGTCTCTCTGTGAAGTTTGGATTTTTTTGCTCTTCAAATTTCAATTTTAAAAGTCAATTACTGTCTCTCTGTGAAGTTTGGAATTTTTTGCTTTTCAAATTTCAATTTTAAAAGTCAATTACCGTCTCTCTGTGAAGTTTGGATTTTTTTGCACTTCAAATTTCAATTTTAAAAGTCAATTACTGTCTCTCTGTGAAGTTTGGCTTTTTTTGCTCTTCAAATTTCAATTTTAAAAGTCAATTACTGTCTCCTTGTGAAGTTTGAATTTTTTTGCTCTTCAAATTTCAATTTTAAAAGTCAATTACTGTCCCCCTGTGAAGTTTGGATTTTTTTGCTCTTCAAATTTCAATTTTAAAAGTCAATTACTGTCTCTCTGTAAAGTTTGGATTTTTTTGCTCTTCAAATTTCAATTTTAAAAGTCAATTACTGTCTCTCTGTGCAGTTTGGATTTTTTTGCTTTTTAAATTTCAATTTTAAAAGTCAATTACTGTCTCCTTGTAAAGTTTGGATTTTTTTGCTCTTCAAATTTCAATTTTAAAGTCAATTACTGTCCCTCTGTTAAGTTTGAATTTTTTTGCTTTTTAAATTCTTATTTTAAAAGTCAATTACTGTTTCCCTGTAAAGTTTGGATTTTTTTGCTTTTTAAATTCTTATTTTGAAAGTCAATTACTGTTTCCCTGTAAAGTTTGGATTTTTTTGCTTTTTAAATTCTTATTTTAAAAGTCAATTACTGTCTCCTTGTGAAGTTTGGCTTTTTTTGCTCTTTAAATTTCAATTTTAAAAGTCAATTACTGTCTCCTTGTGAAGTTTAAATTTGTTTGCTCTTCAAATTTTAATTTTAAAAGTCAATTACTGTCCCCCTGTAAAGTTTGGATTTTTTTGCTTTTTAAATTCTTATTTTGAAAGTCAATTACTGTTTCCATGTGAAGTTTGGATTTTTTTGCTTTTTAAATTCTTATTTTAAAAGTCAATTACTGTCTCCTTGTGAAGTTTGGCTTTTTTTGCTCTTCAAATTTAAATTTTAAAAGTCAATTACTGTCCCCCTGTTAGGTTTGGATTTTTTTGCTATTCAAATTTTAATTTTAAAAGTCAATTACTGTCTCCCTGTGAAGTTTGGATTTCTTTGCTCTTCAAATTTCAATTTTAAAAGTCAATTACTGTCCCCCTGTTAAGTTTGAATTTTTTTGCTCTTCAAATTTTAATTTTAAAAGTCAATTACTGTCTCTCTGTGATTTTTGGATTTTTTTGCTCTTCAAATTCTTATTTTAAAAGTCAATTACTGTCTCCTTGTGAAGTTTGGCTTTTTTTGCTCTTCAAATTTCAATTTTAAAAGTCAATTACTGTCTCTCTGTGAAGTTTGGATTTTTTTGCTCTTCAAATTTCAATTTTAAAAGTCAATTACTGTCTCCTTGTGAAGTTTGAATTTTTTTGCTCTTCAAATTTCAATTTTAAAAGTCAATTACTGTCCCCCTGTGAAGTTTGGATTTTTTTGCTCTTCAAATTTCAATTTTAAAAGTCAATTACTGTCTCTCTGTAAAGTTTGGATTTTTTTGCTCTTCAAATTTCAATTTTAAAAGTAAATTACTGTCTCTCTGTGATTTTTGGATTTTTTTGCTCTTCAAATTCTTATTTTAAAAGTCAATTACTGTCTCCTTGTAAAGTTTGGATTTTTTTGCTCTTCAAATTTCAATTTTAAAAGTCATTTACTGTCTCCTTGTGAAGTTTAAATTTTTTTGCTCTTCAAATTTCAATTTTAAAAGTCAATTACTGTCCCCCTGTTAAGTTTGGATTTTTTTGCTTTTTAAATTTCAATTTTAAAAGTCAATTACTGTCAGCCTGTTAAGTTTGGATTTTTTTGCTCTTCA
Organism: Leptopilina syphax; assembly: GCA_032872505.1. Lineage (NCBI taxonomy): Eukaryota > Metazoa > Arthropoda > Insecta > Hymenoptera > Figitidae > Leptopilina > Leptopilina syphax. Next base: position 13,301,460 of record CM065472.1, read on the forward strand.
AATTTCCATTTTTAAAAGTCAATTACTGTTTCTCTGTGATTTTTGGATTTTTTTGCTCTTCAAATTTCAATTTTAAAAGTCAATTACTGTCTCTCTGTGAAGTTTAAATTTTTTTGCTTTTCAAATTTCAATTTTAAAAGTCAATTACTGTCCCCCTGTTAAGTTTGGATTTTTTTGCTTTTTAAATTTCAATTTTAAAAGTCAATTACTGTCCCCCTGTTAAGTTTGGATTTTTTTGCTCTTCAAATTTCCATTTTTAAAAGTCAATTACTGTTTCTCTGTGATTTTTGGATTTTTTTGCTCTTCAAATTTCAATTTTAAAAGTCAATTACTGTCTCTCTGTGAAGTTTAAATTTTTTTGCTTTTCAAATTTCAATTTTAAAAGTCAATTACTGTCCCCCTGTTAAGTTTGGATTTTTTTGCTCTTCAAATTTCAATTTTAAAAGTCAATTACCGTCTCTCTGTGAAAATAGGATTTTTTTGCTCTTCAAATTTCAATTTTAAAAGTCAATTACTGTCTCCCAGTGAAGTTTAGATTTTTTTGCTATTCAAATTTCTATTTTATTAATCAATTACTGTCCCTCTGTGAAGTTTGGATTTTTTTGCTCTTTAAATTTCAATTTTAAAAGTCAATTACTGTCTCTCTGTGAAGTTTGGATTTTTTTGCTTTTCAAATTTCAATTTTAAATGTCAATTACTGTCACCCTGTTAAGTTTGGATTTTTTTGCTCTTCAAATTTCAATTTTAAAAGACAATTACTGTCTCTCTGTGATTTTTGGATTTTTTTGCTCTTCAAATTTCAATTTTAAAAGTCAATTACTGTCTCTCTGTGATTTTTGGATTTTTTTGCTCTTAAAATTTCAATTTTAAAAGTCAATTACTGTCCCCCTGTGAAGTTTGGATTTTTTTGCTCTTTAAATTCTTATTTTAAAAGTCATTTTACTGTTTCCCTGTAAAGTTTGGATTTTTTTGCTTTTTAAATTCTTATATTGAAAGTCAATTACTGTTTCCATGTAAAGTTTGGATTTTTTTGCTTTTTAAATTCTTATTTTAAAAGTCAATTACTGTCTCCTTGTGAATTTTGGCTTTTTTTGCTCTTCAAATTTAAATTTTAAAAGTCAATTACTGTCCCCCTGTTAAGTTTTGCTTTTTTTGCTCTTCAAATTTCAATTTTAAAAGTCAATTACTGTCTCCTTGTGAAATTAGGATTTTTTTGCTCTTCAAATTTTAATTTTAAAAGTCAATTACTGTCTCCCTGTGAAGTTTGGATTTTTTTGCTCTTCACATTTCAATTTTAAAAGTCAATTACTGTCCCCCTGTGAAGTTTGGATTTTTTTGCTCTTTAAATTCTTATTTTAAAAGTCAATTACTATTTCCCTGTAAAGTTTGGATTTTTTTGCTATTCAAATTAAAATTTTAAAAGTCAATTACTGTCTCCCTGTAAAGTTTGGATTTTTTTGCTCTTCAAATTTCAATTTTAAAAGTCAATTACTGTCCCCCTGTAAAGTTTGGATTTTTTTGCTTTTCAAATTTCAATTTTAAAAGTCAATTACTGTCTCTCTGTGCAGTTTAAATTTTTTTGCTTTTCAAATTTCAATTTTAAATGTCAATTACCGTCTCTCTGTGAAGTTTGGATTTTTTTGCTCTTCAAATTTCAATTTTAAAAGTCAATTACTGTCTCTCTGTGAAGTTTGGAATTTTTTGCTTTTCAAATTTCAATTTTAAAAGTCAATTACCGTCTCTCTGTGAAGTTTTGATTTTTTTGCTCTTCAAATTTCAATTTTAAAAGTCAATTACTGTCTCTGTAAAGTTTGGATTTTTTTGCTTTTCAAATTTCAATTTTAAAAGTCAATTACCGTCTCTCTGTGAAATTAGGATTTTTTTGCTCTTCAAATTTCAATTTTAAAAGTCAATTACTGTCTCCCTGTGAAGTTTGGATTTTTTTGCTCTTCACATTTCAATTTTAAAAGTCAATTACTGTCCCCCTGTGAAGTTTGGATTTTTTTGCTCTTTAAATTCTTATTTTAAAAGTCAATTACTATTTCCCTGTGAAGTTTGGATTTTTTTGCTATTCAAATTAAAATTTTAAAAGTCAATTACTGTCTCCCTGTGAAGTTTGGATTTTTTTGCTCTTCAAATTTCAATTTTAAAAGTCAATTACTGTCCCCCTGTGAAGTTTGGATTTTATTGCTCTTTAAATTTCAATTTTAAAAGTCAATTACTGTCTCCCTGTGAAGTTTGGATTTTTTTGCTCTTCAAATTTCAATTTTAAAAGTCAATTACTGTCTCTCTGTGCAGTTTGGATTTTTTTGCTTTTTAAATTTCAATTTTAAAAGTCAATTACTGTCTCTTTGTAAAGTTTGGATTTTTTTGCTCTTCAAATTTCAATTTTAAAAGTCAATTACTGTCTCTCTGTGCAGTTTAAATTTTTTTGCTCTTCAAATTTCAATTTTAAATGTCAATTACCGTCTCTCTGTGAAGTTTGGATTTTTTTGCTTTTCAAATTTCAATTTTAAAAGTCAATTACTGTCTCTCTGTGATTTTTGGATTTTTTTGCTCTTAAAATTTCAATTTTAAAAGTCAATTACTGTCCCCCTGTGAAGTTTGGATTTTTTTGCTCTTTAAATTCTTATTTTAAAAGTCATTTTACTGTTTCCCTGTAAAGTTTGGATTTTTTTGCTTTTTAAATTCTTATATTGAAAGTCAATTACTGTTTCCATGTAAAGTTTGGATTTTTTTGCTTTTTAAATTCTTATTTTAAAAGTCAATTACTGTCTCCTTGTGAATTTTGGCTTTTTTTGCTCTTCAAATTTAATTTTAAAAGTCAATTACTGTCCCCCTGTTAAGTTTTGCTTTTTTTGCTCTTCAAATTTCAATTTTAAAAGTCAATTACTGTCTCCTTGTGAAGTTTGGCTTTTTTTGCTCTTCAAATTTAAATTTTAAAAGTCAATTACTGTCCCCCTGTGAAGTTTGGATTTTTTTGCTTTTCAAATTTCAATTTTAAAAGTCAATTACTGTCTCTCTGTAAAGTTTGGATTTTTTTGCTCTTCAAATTTCAATTTTAAAAGTCAATTACTGTCTCCTTGTAAAGTTTGGATTTTTTTGCTCTTCAAATTTCAATTTTAAAAGTCAATTACTGTCCCTCTGTTAAGTTTGGATTTTTTTGCTTTTTAAATTCTTATTTTAAAAGTCAATTACTGTTTCCCTGTAAAGTTTGGATTTTTTTGCTTTTTAAATTCTTATTTTGAAAGTCAATTACTGTTTCCCTGTGAAGTTTGGATTTTTTTGCTTTTTAAATTCTTATTTTAAAAGTGAATTACTGTCTCCTTGTGAAGTTTGGCCTTTTTTGCTCTTCAAATTTAAATTTTAAAAGTCAATTACTGTCCCCCTGTTAGGTTTGGATTTTTTTGCTATTCAAATTTTAATTTTAAAAGTCAATTACTGTCTCCCTGTGAAGTTTGGATTTCTTTGCTCTTCAAATTTCAATTTTAAAAGTCAATTACTGTCCCCCTGTTAAGTTTGGATTTTTTTGCTCTTCAAATTTCAATTTTAAAAGTCAATTACTGTCTCTCTGTGATTTTTGGATTTTTTTGCTCTTCAAATTCTTATTTTAAAAGTCAATTACTGTCTCCTTGTGAAGTTTGGCTTTTTTTGCTCTTCAAATTTCAATTTTAAAAGTCAATTACTGTCTCCTTTTGAAGTTTGGCTTTTTTTGCTCTTCAAATTTCCATTTTTAAAAGTCAATTACTGTTTCTCTGTGATTTTTGGATTTTTTTGCTCTTCAAATTTCAATTTTAAAAGTCAATTACTGTCTCTCTGTGAAGTTTAAATTTTTTTGCTTTTCAAATTTTAATTTTAAAAGTCAATTACTGTCCCCCTGTTAAGTTTGGATTTTTTTGCTCTTCAAATTTCAATTTTAAAAGTCAATTACCGTCTCTCTGTGAAAATAGGATTTTTTTGCTCTTCAAATTTCAATTTTAAAAGTCAATTACTGTCTCCCAGTGAAGTTTAGATTTTTTTGCTATTCAAATTTCTATTTTAAAAGTCAATTACCGTCTCTCTGTGAAATTAGGATTTTTTTTCTCTTCAAATTTTAATTTTAAAAGTCAATTACTGTCTCCCTGTGAAGTTTGGATTTTTTTGCTCTTCACATTTCAATTTTAAAAGTCAATTACTGTCCCCCTGTGAAGTTTGGATTTTTTTGCTCTTTAAATTCTTATTTTAAAAGTCAATTACTATTTCCCTGTGAAGTTTGGATTTTTTTGCTATTCAAATTAAAATTTTAAAAGTCAATTACTGTCTCCCTGTAAAGTTTGGATTTTTTTGCTCTTCAAATTTCAATTTTAAAAGTCAATTACTGTCCCCCTGTAAAGTTTGGATTTTTGTGCTTTTCAAATTTCAATTTTAAAAGTCAATTACTGTCTCTCTGTGCAGTTTAAATTTTTTTGCTCTTCAAATTTTAATTTTAAATGTCAATTACCGTCTCTCTGTGAAGTTTGGATTTTTTTGCTCTTCAAATTTCAATTTTAAAAGTCAATTACTGTCCCTCTGTTAAGTTTGGATTTTTTTGCTTTTTAAATTCTTATTTTAAAAGTCAATTACTGTTTCCCTGTAAACTTTGGATTTTTTTGCTTTTTAAATTCTTATTTTGAAAGTCAATTACTGTTTCCCTGTGAAGTTTGGATTTTTTTGCTTTTTAAATTCTTATTTTAAAAGTGAATTACTGTCTCCTTGTGAAGTTTGGCTTTTTTTGCTCTTCAAATTTAAATTTTAAAAGTCAATTACTGTCCCCCTGTTAGGTTTGGATTTTTTTGCTATTCAAATTTTAATTTTAAAAGTCAATTACTGTCTCCCTGTGAAGTTTGGATTTCTTTGCTCTTCAAATTTCAATTTTAAAAGTCAATTACTGTCCCCCTGTTAAGTTTGGATTTTTTTGCTCTTCAAATTTCAATTTTAAAAGTCAATTACTGTCTCTCTGTGATTTTTGGATTTTTTTGCTCTTCAAATTCTTATTTTAAAAGTCAATTACTGTCTCCTTGTGAAGTTTGGCTTTTTTTGCTCTTCAAATTTCAATTTTAAAAGTCAATTACTGTCTCCTTTTGAAGTTTGGCTTTTTTTGCTCTTCAAATTTCCATTTTTAAAAGTCAATTACTGTTTCTCTGTGATTTTTGGATTTTTTTGCTCTTCAAATTTCAATTTTAAAAGTCAATTACTGTCTCTCTGTGAAGTTTAAATTTTTTTGCTTTTCAAATTTTAATTTTAAAAGTCAATTACTGTCCCCCTGTTAAGTTTGGATTTTTTTGCTCTTCAAATTTCAATTTTAAAAGTCAATTACCGTCTCTCTGTGAAAATAGGATTTTTTTGCTCTTCAAATTTCAATTTTAAAAGTCAATTACTGTCTCCCAGTGAAGTTTAGATTTTTTTGCTATTCAAATTTCTATTTTAAAAGTCAATTACCGTCTCTCTGTGAAATTAGGATTTTTTTGCTCTTCAAATTTTAATTTTAAAAGTCAATTACTGTCTCCCTGTGAAGTTTGGATTTTTTTGCTCTTCACATTTCAATTTTAAAAGTCAATTACTGTCCCCCTGTGAAGTTTGGATTTTTTTGCTCTTTAAATTCTTATTTTAAAAGTCAATTACTATTTCCCTGTGAAGTTTGGATTTTTTTGCTATTCAAATTAAAATTTTAAAAGTCAATTACTGTCTCCCTGTAAAGTTTGGATTTTTTTGCTCTTCAAATTTCAATTTTAAAAGTCAATTACTGTCCCCCTGTAAAGTTTGGATTTTTGTGCTTTTCAAATTTCAATTTTAAAAGTCAATTACTGTCTCTCTGTGCAGTTTAAATTTTTTTGCTCTTCAAATTTCAATTTTAAATGTCAATTACCGTCTCTCTGTGAAGTTTGGATTTTTTTGCTCTTCAAATTTCAATTTTAAAAGTCAATTACTGTCTCTCTGTGAAGTTTGGAATTTTTTGCTTTTCAAATTTCAATTTTAAAAGTCAATTACCGTCTCTCTGTGAAGTTTTGATTTTTTTGCTCTTCAAATTTCAATTTTAAAAGTCAATTACTGTCTCTCTGTAAAGTTTGGATTTTTTTGCTCTTCAAATTTCAATTTTAAAAGTCAATTACCGTCTCTCTGTGAAATTAGGATTTTTTTGCTCTTCAAATTTTAATTTTAAAAGTCAATTACTGTCTCCCTGTGAAGTTTGGATTTTTTTGCTCTTCACATTTCAATTTTAAAAGTCAATTACTGTCCCCCTGTGAAGTTTGGATTTTTTTGCTCTTTAAATTCTTATTTTAAAAGTCAATTACTATTTCCCTGTGAAGTTTGGATTTTTTTGCTATTCAAATTAAAATTTTAAAAGTCAATTACTGTCTCCCTGTGAAGTTTGGATTTTTTTGCTCTTCAAATTTCAATTTTAAAAGTCAATTACTGTCCCCCTGTAAAGTTTGGATTTTATTGCTCTTTAAATTTCAATTTTAAAAGTCAATTACTGTCTCCCTGTGAAGTTTGGATTTTTTTGCTCTTCAAATTTCAATTTTAAAAGTCAATTACTGTCTCTCTGTGATTTTTGGATTTTTTTGCTCATCAAATTTCAATTTTAAAAGTCAATTACCGTCTCTCTGTGAAATTAGGATTTTTTTGCTCTTCAAATTTTAATTTTAAAAGTCAATTACTGTCTCCCTGTGAAGTTTGGATTTTTTTGCTCTTCACATTTCAATTTTAAAAGTCAATTACTGTCCCCCTGTGAAGTTTGGAATTTTTTGCTCTTTAAATTCTTATTTTAAAAGTCAATTACTATTTCCCTGTGAAGTTTGGATTTTTTTGCTATTCAAATTAAAATTTTAAAAGTCAATTACTGTCTCCCTGTAAAGTTTGGATTTTTTTGCTCTTCAAATTTCAATTTTAAAAGTCAATTACTGTCTCTCTGTGCAGTTTAAATTTTTTTGCTCTTCAAATTTCAATTTTAAATGTCAATTACCGTCTCTCTGTGAAGTTTGGATTTTTTTGCTCTTCAAATTTCAATTTTAAAAGTCAATTACTGTCTCTCTGTGAAGTTTGGAATTTTTTGCTTTTCAAATTTCAATTTTAAAAGTCAATTACCGTCTCCCTGTGAAGTTTGGATTTTTTTGCTCATCAAATTTAAATTTTAAAAGTCAATTACTGTCTCCCTGTGAAGTTTGGATTTTTTTGCTCTTCAAATTTCAATTTTAAAAGTCAATTACTGTCCGCCTGTTAAGTTTGGATTTTTTTGCTCTTCAAATTTCAATTTTAAAAGTCAATTACTGTCTCTCTGTGAAGTTTGGATTTTTTTGCTTTTCAAATTTCAATTTTAAAAGTCAATTACTGTCACCCTGTTAAGTTTGGATTTTTTTGCTCTTCAAATTTCAATTTTAAAAGTCAATTACTGTCTCCCTGTGAAGTTTGGATTTTTTTGCTCTTCAAATTTCAATTTTAAAAGTCAATTACTGTCTCTCTGTGATTTTTGGATTTTTTTGCTCTTCAAATTCTTATTTTAAAAGTCAATTACTGTCTCCTTGTGAAGTTTGGCTTTTTTTGCTCTTCAAATTTCAATTTTAAAAGTCAATTACTGTCTCCTTTTGAAGTTTGGCTTTTTTTGCTCTTCAAATTTCCATTTTTAAAAGTCAATTACTGTTTCTCTGTGATTTTTGGATTTTTTTGCTCTTCAAATTTCAATTTTAAAAGTCAATTACTGTCTCTCTGTGAAGTTTAAATTTTTTTGCTTTTCAAATTTTAATTTTAAAAGTCAATTACTGTCCCCCTGTTAAGTTTGGATTTTTTTGCTCTTCAAATTTCAATTTTAAAAGTCAATTACCGTCTCTCTGTGAAAATAGGATTTTTTTGCTCTTCAAATTTCAATTTTAAAAGTCAATTACTGTCTCCCAGTGAAGTTTAGATTTTTTTGCTATTCAAATTTCTATTTTAAAAGTCAATTACCGTCTCTCTGTGAAATTAGGATTTTTTTGCTCTTCAAATTTTAATTTTAAAAGTCAATTACTGTCTCCCTGTGAAGTTTGGATTTTTTTGCTCTTCACATTTCAATTTTAAAAGTCAATTACTGTCCCCCTGTGAAGTTTGGATTTTTTTGCTCTTTAAATTCTTATTTTAAAAGTCAATTACTATTTCCCTGTGAAGTTTGGATTTTTTTGCTATTCAAATTAAAATTTTAAAAGTCAATTACTGTCTCCCTGTAAAGTTTGGATTTTTTTGCTCTTCAAATTTCAATTTTAAAAGTCAATTACTGTCCCCCTGTAAAGTTTGGATTTTTGTGCTTTTCAAATTTCAATTTTAAAAGTCAATTACTGTCTCTCTGTGCAGTTTAAATTTTTTTGCTCTTCAAATTTCAATTTTAAATGTCAATTACCGTCTCTCTGTGAAGTTTGGATTTTTTTGCTCTTCAAATTTCAATTTTAAAAGTCAATTACTGTCTCTCTGTGAAGTTTGGAATTTTTTGCTTTTCAAATTTCAATTTTAAAAGTCAATTACCGTCTCTCTGTGAAGTTTTGATTTTTTTTGCTCTTCAAATTTCAATTTTAAAAGTCAATTACTGTCTCTCTGTAAAGTTTGGATTTTTTTGCTCTTCAAATTTCAATTTTAAAAGTCAATTACCGTCTCTCTGTGAAATTAGGATTTTTTTGCTCTTCAAATTTTAATTTTAAAAGTCAATTACTGTCTCCCTGTGAAGTTTGGATTTTTTTGCTCTTCACATTTCAATTTTAAAAGTCAATTACTGTCCCCCTGTGAAGTTTGGATTTTTTTGCTCTTTAAATTCTTATTTTAAAAGTCAATTACTATTTCCCTGTGAAGTTTGGATTTTTTTGCTATTCAAATTAAAATTTTAAAAGTCAATTACTGTCTCCCTGTGAAGTTTGGATTTTTTTGCTCTTCAAATTTCAATTTTAAAAGTCAATTACTGTCCCCCTGTAAAGTTTGGATTTTATTGCTCTTTAAATTTCAATTTTAAAAGTCAATTACTGTCTCCCTGTGAAGTTTGGATTTTTTTGCTCTTCAAATTTCAATTTTAAAAGTCAATTACTGTCTCTCTGTGATTTTTGGATTTTTTTGCTCATCAAATTTCAATTTTAAAAGTCAATTACCGTCTCTCTGTGAAATTAGGATTTTTTTGCTCTTCAAATTTTAATTTTAAAAGTCAATTACTGTCTCCCTGTGAAGTTTGGATTTTTTTGCTCTTCACATTTCAATTTTAAAAGTCAATTACTGTCCCCCTGTGAAGTTTGGAATTTTTTGCTCTTTAAATTCTTATTTTAAAAGTCAATTACTATTTCCCTGTGAAGTTTGGATTTTTTTGCTATTCAAATTAAAATTTTAAAAGTCAATTACTGTCTCCCTGTAAAGTTTGGATTTTTTTGCTCTTCAAATTTCAATTTTAAAAGTCAATTACTGTCTCTCTGTGCAGTTTAAATTTTTTTGCTCTTCAAATTTCAATTTTAAATGTCAATTACCGTCTCTCTGTGAAGTTTGGATTTTTTTGCTCTTCAAATTTCAATTTTAAAAGTCAATTACTGTCTCTCTGTGAAGTTTGGAATTTTTTGCTTTTCAAATTTCAATTTTAAAAGTCAATTACCGTCTCCCTGTGAAGTTTGGATTTTTTTGCTCATCAAATTTAAATTTTAAAAGTCAATTACTGTCTCCCTGTGAAGTTTGGATTTTTTTGCTCTTCAAATTTCAATTTTAAAAGTCAATTACTGTCCGCCTGTTAAGTTTGGATTTTTTTGCTCTTCAAATTTCAATTTTAAAAGTCAATTACTGTCTCTCTGTGAAGTTTGGATTTTTTTGCTTTTCAAATTTCAATTTTAAAAGTCAATTACTGTCACCCTGTTAAGTTTGGATTTTTTTGCTCTTCAAATTTCAATTTTAAAAGTCAATTACTGTCTCCCTGTGAAGTTTGGATTTTTTTGCTCTTCAAATTTCAATTTTAAAAGACAATTACCGTCTCTCTGTGAAGTTTGGATTTTTTTGCTCTTCAAATTTCAATTTTAAAAGTCAATTACTGTCTCTCTGTGAAGTTTGGAATTTTTTGCTCTTCAAATTTCAATTTTAAAAGTCAATTACTGTCCCCCTGTTAAGTTTGGATTTTTTTGCTCTTCAAATTTCAATTTTAAAAGACAATTACTGTCTCTTTGTAAAGTTTGGATTTTTTTGCTCTTCAAATTTCAATTTTAAAAGTCAATTACTGTCTCCCTGTGAAGTTTGGATTTTTTTGCTCTTCAAATTTTAATATTAAAAGTGAATTACCGTCTCTCTGTGAAATTATGATTTTTTTGCTCTTCAAATTTCAATTTTAAAAGTCAATTACTGTCTCCCTGTGAAGTTTGGATTTTTTTGCTCTTCAAATTTTAATTTTAAAAGTCAATTACTGTCCCCCTGTTAAGTTTGAATTTTTTTGCTCTTCAAATTCTAATTTTAAAAGTCAATTACCGTCTCTCTGTGAAATTAGGATTTTTTGCTCTTCAAATTCTTATTTTAAAAGTCAATTACTGTCTCCTTGTGAAGTTTGGATTTTTTTGCTCTTCAAATTTCAATTTTAAAAGTCAATTACTGTCTCTCTGTGATTTTTGGATTTTTTTGCTCTTCAAATTCTTATTTTAAAAGTCAATTACTGTCTCCTTGTGAAGTTTGGCTTTTTTTGCTCTTCAAATTTCAATTTTAAAAGTCAATTACTGTCTCCTTTTGAAGTTTGGCTTTTTTTGCTCTTCAAATTTCCATTTTTAAAAGTCAATTACTGTTTCTCTGTGATTTTTGGATTTTTTTGCTCTTCAAATTTCAATTTTAAAAGTCAATTACTGTCTCTCTGTGAAGTTTAAATTTTTTTGCTTTTCAAATTTTAATTTTAAAAGTCAATTACTGTCCCCCTGTTAAGTTTGGATTTTTTTGCTCTTCAAATTTCAATTTTAAAAGTCAATTACCGTCTCTCTGTGAAAATAGGATTTTTTTGCTCTTCAAATTTCAATTTTAAAAGTCAATTACTGTCTCCCAGTGAAGTTTAGATTTTTTTGCTATTCAAATTTCTATTTTAAAAGTCAATTACCGTCTCTCTGTGAAATTAGGATTTTTTTGCTCTTCAAATTTTAATTTTAAAAGTCAATTACTGTCTCCCTGTGAAGTTTGGATTTTTTTGCTCTTCACATTTCAATTTTAAAAGTCAATTACTGTCCCCCTGTGAAGTTTGGATTTTTTTGCTCTTTAAATTCTTATTTTAAAAGTCAATTACTATTTCCCTGTGAAGTTTGGATTTTTTTGCTATTCAAATTAAAATTTTAAAAGTCAATTACTGTCTCCCTGTAAAGTTTGGATTTTTTTGCTCTTCAAATTTCAATTTTAAAAGTCAATTACTGTCCCCCTGTAAAGTTTGGATTTATGTGCTTTTCAAATTTCAATTTTAAAAGTCAATTACTGTCTCTCTGTGCAGTTTAAATTTTTTTGCTCTTCAAATTTCAATTTTAAATGTCAATTACCGTCTCTCTGTGAAGTTTGGATTTTTTTGCTCTTCAAATTTCAATTTTAAAAGTCAATTACTGTCTCTCTGTGAAGTTTGGAATTTTTTGCTTTTCAAATTTCAATTTTAAAAGTCAATTACCGTCTCTCTGTGAAGTTTTGATTTTTTTGCTCTTCAAATTTCAATTTTAAAAGTCAATTACTGTCTCTCTGTAAAGTTTGGATTTTTTTGCTCTTCAAATTTCAATTTTAAAAGTCAATTACCGTCTCTCTGTGAAATTAGGATTTTTTTGCTCTTCAAATTTCAATTTTAAAAGTCAATTACTGTCTCCCTGTGAAGTTTGGATTTTTTTGCTCTTCACATTTCAATTTTAAAAGTCAATTACTGTCCCCCTGTGAAGTTTGGATTTTTTTGCTCTTTAAATTCTTATTTTAAAAGTCAATTACTATTTCCCTGTGAAGTTTGGATTTTTTTGCTATTCAAATTAAAATTTTAAAAGTCAATTACTGTCTCCCTGTGAAGTTTGGATTTTTTTGCTCTTCAAATTTCAATTTTAAAAGTCAATTACTGTCCCCCTGTAAAGTTTGGATTTTATTGCTCTTTAAATTTCAATTTTAAAAGTCAATTACTGTCTCCCTGTGAAGTTTGGATTTTTTTGCTCTTCAAATTTCAATTTTAAAAGTCAATTACTGTCTCTCTGTGATTTTTGGATTTTTTTGCTCATCAAATTTCAATTTTAAAAGTCAATTACCGTCTCTCTGTGAAATTAGGATTTTTTTGCTCTTCAAATTTTAATTTTAAAAGTCAATTACTGTCTCCCTGTGAAGTTTGGATTTTTTTGCTCTTCACATTTCAATTTTAAAAGTCAATTACTGTCCCCCTGTGAAGTTTGGAATTTTTTGCTCTTTAAATTCTTATTTTAAAAGTCAATTACTATTTCCCTGTGAAGTTTGGATTTTTTTGCTATTCAAATTAAAATTTTAAAAGTCAATTACTGTCTCCCTGTAAAGTTTGGATTTTTTTGCTCTTCAAATTTCAATTTTAAAAGTCAATTACTGTCTCTCTGTGCAGTTTAAATTTTTTTGCTCTTCAAATTTCAATTTTAAATGTCAATTACCGTCTCTCTGTGAAGTTTGGATTTTTTTGCTCTTCAAATTTCAATTTTAAAAGTCAATTACTGTCTCTCTGTGAAGTTTGGAATTTTTTGCTTTTCAAATTTCAATTTTAAAAGTCAATTACCGTCTCCCTGTGAAGTTTGGATTTTTTTGCTCATCAAATTTAAATTTTAAAAGTCAATTACTGTCTCCCTGTGAAGTTTGGATTTTTTTGCTCTTCAAATTTCAATTTTAAAAGTCAATTACTGTCCGCCTGTTAAGTTTGGATTTTTTTGCTCTTCAAATTTCAATTTTAAAAGTCAATTACTGTCTCTCTGTGAAGTTTGGATTTTTTTGCTTTTCAAATTTCAATTTTAAAAGTCAATTACTGTCACCCTGTTAAGTTTGGATTTTTTTGCTCTTCAAATTTCAATTTTAAAAGTCAATTACTGTCTCCCTGTGAAGTTTGGATTTTTTTGCTCTTCAAATTTCAATTTTAAAAGACAATTACCGTCTCTCTGTGAAGTTTGGATTTTTTTGCTCTTCAAATTTCAATTTTAAAAGTCAATTACTGTCTCTCTGTGAAGTTTGGAATTTTTTGCTCTTCAAATTTCAATTTTAAAAGTCAATTACTGTCCCCCTGTTAAGTTTGGATTTTTTTGCTCTTCAAATTTCAATTTTAAAAGTCAATTACTGTCTCTCTGTGAAATTATGATTTTTTTGCTCTTCAAATTTCAATTTTAAAAGTCAATTACTGTCTCCCTGTGAAGTTTGGATTTTTTTGCTCTTCAAATTTTAATTTTAAAAGTTAATTACTGTCCCCCTGTTAAGTTTGAATTTTTTTGCTCTTCAAATTTTAATTTTAAAAGTCAATTACCGTCTCTCTGTGAAATTAGGATTTTTTGCTCTTCAAATTTCAATTTTAAAAGTCAATTACTGTCTCCCTGTGAAGTTTGGATTTTTTTGCTCTTCAAATTTCAATTTTAAAAGTCAATTACCGTCTCTCTGTGAAGTTTGGATTTTTTTGCTCTTCAAATTTCAATTTTAAAAGTCAATTACTGTCTCTCTGTGCAGTTTGGATTTTTTTGCTTTTCAAATTTCAATTTTAAAAGTCAATTACTGTCTCTTTGTGAAGTTTGGATTTTTTTGCTCTTCAAATTTCAATTTTAAAAGTCAATTACTGTCCCTCTGTAAAGTTTGGATTTTTTTGCTCTTTAAATTTCAATTTTAAAAGTCAATTACCGTCTCTCTGTGAAATTAGGATTTTTTTGCTCTTCAAATTTCAATTTTAAAAGTCAATTACTGTCTCCCTGTGAAGTTTGGATTTTTTTGCTATTCAAATTTCTATTTTATTAATCAATTACTGTCCCTCTGTGAAGTTTGGATTTTTTTGCTCTTTAAATTTCAATTTTAAAAGTCAATTACTGTCTCTCTGTGAAGTTTGGATTTTTTTGCTTTTCAAATTTTAATTTTAAAAGTCAATTACTGTCACCCTGTTAAGTTTGGATTTTTTTGCTCTTTAAATTTCAATTTTAAAAGTCAATTACTGTCTCTCTGTGCAGTTTGGATTTTTTTGCTCTTCAAATTTCAATTTTAAAAGTCAATTACTGTCTCCTTGTGAAGTTTGGATTTTTTTGCTCTTCAAATTTCAATTTTAAAAGAGAATTACTGTCTCTTTGTGAAGTTTGGATTTTTTTGCTCTTCAAATTTCAATTTTAAAAGTCAATTACTGTCTCCCTGTGAAGTTTGGATTTTTTTGCTCTTCAAATTTCAATTTTAAAAGTCAATTACCGTCTCTCTGTGAAATTAGGATTTTTTTGCTCTTCAAATTTCAATTTTAAAAGTCAATTACTGTCTCCCTGTGAAGTTTGGATTTTTTTGCTCTTCAAATTTTAAATTTAAAAGTCAATTACTGTCCCCCTGTTAAGTTTGAATTTTTTTGCTCTTCAAATTTTAGTTTTAAAAGTCAATTACCGTCTCTCTGTGAAATTAGGATTTTTTTGCTCTTCAAATTTCAATTTTAAAAGTCAATTACTGTCTCCCTGTGAAGTTTGGATTTTTTTGCTCTTCAAATTTCAATTTTAAAAGTCAATTACCGTCTCTCTGTGAAATTAGGATTTTTTTGCTCTTCAAATTTCAATTTTAAAAGTCAATTACTGTCTCTCTGTGAAGTTTGGATTTTTTTGCTCTTCAAATTTCAATTTTAAAAGTCAATTACTGTCCCCCTGTTAAGTTTGGATTTTTTTGCTCTTTAAATTCTTATTTTAAAAGTCAATTACTGTCTCCTTGTGAAGTTTGGATTTTTTTGCTCTTCAAATTTTAATTTTAAAAGTCAATTACTGTCTCTCTGTGATTTTTGGATTTTTTTGCTCTTTAAATTCTTATTTTAAAAGTCAATTACTGTCTCCTTGTGAAGTTTGGATTTTTTTGCTCTTCAAATTTCAATTTTAAAAGTCAATTACTGTCCCCCTGTTAAGTTTGGATTTTTTTGCTCTTCAAATTTCAATTTTAAAAGTCAATTACTGTCTCTCTGTGAAGTTTGGATTTTTTTGCTCTTCAAATTTCAATTTTAAAAGTCAATTACTGTCCCCCTGTTAAGTTTGGATTTTTTTGCTCTTCAAATTTCAATTTTAAAAGTCAATTACTGTCTCTCTGTGATTTTTGGATTTTTTTGCTCTTCAAATTCCTATTTTAAAAGTCAATTACTGTCTCTCTGTGATTTTTGGATTTTTTTGCTCTTCAAATTCTTATTTTAAAAGTCAATTACTGTCTCCTTGTGAAGTTTAGATTTTTTTGCTCTTCAAATTTCGATTTTAAAAGTCAATTACTGTCTCTCTGTGATTTTTGGATTTTTTTGCTCTTCAAATTCTTATTTTAAAAGTCAATTACTGTCTCTCTGTGATTTTTGGATTTTTTTGCTCTTTAAATTCTTATTTTAAAAGTCAATTACTGTCTCTCTGTGATTTTTGGATTTTTTTGCTTTTCAAATTCTTATTTTAAAAGTCAATTACTGTCTCCTTGTGAAGTTTGGATTTTTTTGCTCTTCAAATTTCAATTTTAAAAGCCAATTACTGTCTCTCTGTGAAGTTTGGATTTTTTTGCTCTTCAAATTTCAATTTTAAAAGTCAATTACTGTCTCTCTGTGAAGTTTGGATTTTTTTGCTCTTCAAATTTCAATTTTAAAAGTCAATTACTGTCTCCTTGTGAAGTTTGGATTTTTTTGCTCTTCAAATTTCAATTTTAAAAGTCAATTACTGTCTCTCTGTGAAGTTTGGATTTTTTTGCTCTTCAAATTTCAATTTTAAAAGTCAATTACTGTCTCTCTGTAAAGTTTGGATTCTTTTGCTCTTTAAATTTCAATTTTAAAAGTCAATTACTGTCTCTCTGTGAAGTTTGGATTTTTTTGCTCTTCAAATTTCAATTTTAAAAGTCAATTACTGTCCCCCTGTTAAGTTTGGATTTTTTTGCTCTTCAAATTTCAATTTTAAAAGTCAATTACTGTCTCTCTGTGAAGTTTGGATTTTTTTGCTCTTTAAATTTCAATTTTAAAAGTCAATTACTGTCTCTCTGTGAAGTTTGGATTTTTTTGCTCTTCAAATTTCAATTTTAAAAGTCAATTACTGTCTCTCTGTGAAGTTTAGATTTTTTTGCTCTTCAAATTTCAATTTTAAAAGTCAATTACTGTCCCCCTGTTAAGTTTGGATTTTTTTTGCTCTTCAAATTTCAATTTTAAAAGTCAATTACTGTCTCTCTGTGATTTTTGGATTTTTTTGCTCTTCAAATTCCTATTTTAAAAGTCAATTACTGTCTCTCTGTGATTTTTGGATTTTTTTGCTCTTCAAATTCTTATTTTAAAAGTCAATTACTGTCTCTCTGTGATTTTTGGATTTTTTTGCTCTTCAAATTCTTATTTTAAAAGTCAGTTACTGTCTCTCTGTATTTTTAGATTTTTTTGCTCTTCAAATTCTTATTTTAAAAGTCAATTACTGTCTCCTTGTGAAGTTTGGATTTTTTTGCTCTTCAAATTTCAATTTTAAAAGTCAATTACTGTCTCTCTGTGAAGTTTGGATTTTTTTGCTCTTTAAATTTCAATTTTAAAAGTCAATTACTGTCCCCCTGTTAAGTTTGGATTTTTTTGCTCTTCAAATTTCAATTTTAAAAGTCAATTACTGTCTCTCTGTGATTTTTGGATTTTTTTGCTCTTCAAATTCCTATTTTAAAAGTCAATTACTGTCTCTCTGTGATTTTTGGATTTTTTTGCTCTTCAAATTCTTATTTTAAAAGTCAATTACTGTCTCTCTGTGATTTTTGGATTTTTTTGCTCTTCAAATTCTTATTTTAAAAGTCAGTTACTGTCTCTCTGTATTTTTAGATTTTTTTGCTCTTCAAATTCTTATTTTAAAAGTCAATTACTGTCTCCTTGTGAAGTTTGGATTTTTTTGCTCTTCAAATTTCAATTTTAAAAGTCAATTACTGTCTCTCTGTGAAGTTTGGATTTTTTTGCTCTTCAAATTTCAATATTAAAAGTCAATTACTGTCCCCCTGTTAAGTTTGGATTTTTTTGCTCTTCAAATTTTAATTTTAAAAGTCAATTACTGTCTCTCTGTGAAGTTTGGATTTTTTTGCTCTTCAAATTTCAATTTTAAAAGTCAATTACTGTCTCCTTGTGAAGTTTGGATTTTTTTGCTCTTCAAATTTCAATTTTAAAAGTCAATTACTGTCTCTCTGTGAAGTTTGGATTTTTTTGCTCTTTAAATTTCAATTTTAAAAGTCAATTACTGTCTCTCTCTGATTTTTGGATTTTTTTGCTCTTCAAATTCTTATTTTAAAAGTCAGTTACTGTCTCTCTGTATTTTTAGATTTTTTTGCTCTTCAAATTCTTATTTTAAAAGTCAATTACTGTCTCCTTGTGAAGTTTGGATTTTTTTGCTCTTCAAATTTCAATTTTAAAAGTCAATTACTGTCTCTCTGTGAAGTTTGGATTTTTTTGGTCTTCAAATTTCAATTTTAAAAGTCAATTACTGTCTCTCTGTGCAGTTTGGATTTTTTTGCTCTTCAAATTTCAATTTTAAAAGTCAATTACTGTCCCCCTGTTAAGTTTGGATTTTTTTGCTCTTCAAATTTCAATTTTAAAAGTCAATTACTGTCTCTCTGTGATTTTTGGATTTTTTTGCTCTTCAAATTCCTATTTTAAAAGTCAATTACTGTCTCTCTGTGATTTTTGGATTTTTTTGCTCTTCAAATTCTTATTTTAAAAGTCAATTACTGTCTCTCTGTAAAGTTTGGATTTTTTTGCTCTTCAAATTTCAATTTTAAAAGTCAATTACTGTCCCCCTGTTAAGTTTGGATTTTTTTGCTCTTCAAATTTCAATTTTAAAAGTCAATTACTGTCTCTCTCTGATTTTTGGATTTTTTTGCTCTTCAAATTCTTATTTTAAAAGTCAGTTACTGTCTCTCTGTATTTTTGGATTTTTTTGCTCTTCAAATTCTTATTTTAAAAGTCAATTACTGTCTCCTTGTGAAGTTTGGATTTTTTTGCTCTTCAAATTTTAATTTTAAAAGTCAATTACTGTCTCTCTGTGAAGTTTGGATTTTTTTGCTCTTTAAATTTCAATTTTAAAAGTCAATTACTGTCTCTCTGTAAAGTTTGGATTTTTTTGCTCTTCAAATTTCAATTTTAAAAGTCAATTACTGTCTCTCTGTGATTTTTGGATTTTTTTGCTCTTCAAATTTCAATTTTAAAAGTCAATTACTGTCTCTCTGTGAAGTTTGGATTTTTTTGGTCTTCAAATTTCAATTTTAAAAGTCAATTACTGTCTCTCTGTGCAGTTTGGATTTTTTTGCTCTTCAAATTCTTATTTTAAAATTCAATTACTGTCTTCTTGTAAAGTTTGGATTTTTTTGCTCTTCAAATTTCAATTTTAAAAGTCATTTACCGTCTCTCTGTGAAGTTTGAATTTTTTTGCTCTTCAAATTTCAATTTTAAAAGTCAATTACTGTCTCTCTGTGATTTTTGGATTTTTTTGCTCTTCAAATTCTTATTTTAAAAGTCAATTACCTAGCGCCTTTGCCCCACTCTCCCTTACTCTAAATATTTCCAAATTGACACAAGTAAAAATAAAAAATGTTGACATTATTTAATTATTATCATTACCTCACTTTCTACTAGTGGAAAGGAAAACGTGTCTTATCTCTCCTTCTAAGATCTCTATACCAAAGATATCCATGATTCGAAACGTTTCTGGCAGCGGATCCAGTTCTCCCAGCACATCAAAGACATCAAAGATGTTTGGCAGTGGACCTGCTTCTCCCAGCCCATTAAAGACATCAATAATGTTCGGCAGTGGACAACCAGCACGGAGATTATTATTTTTATTATTATCATTATTATTGTAATAATTATTAGAGGCATTTCACGTCAGAAATATCACGATTTGGAAAGGGTCTGCCGATTTTGGCAAAACTTTGTGGAATTATAGTTCTATATAAGAGACTTTTTTCCCCCAATTTAAAAAAAAAATTGAAAATTGTTGAAAATACGCCATTTTTAATTTTAATATTAATTTTATAAAATTTTGAATATCTCAGAATATTGTTTATGGATTTTTATGAAATTTACACACTTTTCAGGTAAAAGTATGTACTTTAAAATGTAAATAAAGTTTAAAAAAAAAAATAATTTTTAAACAAAAAAATTAAAAAAAATTTTTTTAAACAATTTTTTGTTTATTTACTCCTCTAGGAGAAAAATGTTATTAACATATTAATTTTTTTTACGAAATTAAAGGTGATTTCATAAGGAATTCAAATATGTTAATAACATTTTTTTCCGAGAGGAGTAAATAAACAAAAAATTGTTTAAAAAATTTTTTTTAATTTTTTTGTTTAAAAATTAATTTTTTTTAAAAAACTTTATTTGCATTTTAAAGTACATACTTTTACCTGAAAAGTGTGTAAATTTCATAAAAATCCATTAACAATATTCCGAGATATTCAAAAATTTATAAAATTAATATTAAAATTCAAAATGGCGTATCTTCAACAATTTTGAATTTTTTTTTTTTAAATTTGGGGGAAAGAAGTCTCTTATATAGAACTATAATCCCACGAAGTTTTGCGAAAATCGGCAGACCCTTTGCAAATCGTGATATTTCTGACGTGAAATGCCTCATTATATTATTTTTTTAATAAAAAAAGTTTTATTGCGTAAAAATGGAAAAAAAGTGAAACGCCATTTATTGAAAAGTATTAAAAATATTCGATTTCAACGTACAAAAAACATTGCTAATCTCCAAAACTGAATTTTTTATTGTGATAATCTTGTTCCCTGATGTCTAAACTATAGAAGCATTGCTTTGTAGTAGTTAAAATAAACTTTTAATAGGAACACCATTTCGGTGTTTTTGTCAGTCAGGACCTCGGTGCGTGGAACGCCATTTGGAGCGCCCTGCCAGTGAAGTGGTTAAGCAAAAGTTGTCTGTTGTGGGATCCACTATAAGAACTCATCCTACAACTTGAATTCGACTTCTGCAATTCTGACTTCAGAATCGTAATGAAGGACTCCAAAACTCTCAAGTAACAGATTTCGTGTGGAATCCAAAGATTTTTTAACAACTTGATGGAAACATTAGTTTCGCCGTTTGGAATTCTGATATTCAATTTTTCAAGAACCTAAACCCATTTTCTGTACAAAAAGTGAGAAGTCCTTTAAAGATTTTTTTTGTATGACGGTAGAGATCGATACCGGTTTTGCAATCAATCTTGTAAAAAATAAATGTTTAAGTCCCAATGTCGAGGTTAATTCTCTTAAGCGTATCACAATAACTGGTATGACTGAGGGCTCAGTCTCTTTATAAGGCTCTGTAACTCTAAGTGTTTTTGGAACAGAAGTTAATTTTTTTATAATACTTGACGATTTAAATATTCCACATGCTGGTAATCTCGGATGAGAATATTTCTATAAAAAAAAGCTTTAATTTACTATTATGATTCCCATTAAAGTTGTAAAAAATGTATGTATAGAGGGATATTTGCCTCAAATTGATGCTGGACCAGTTATTTTTATTGTCCGTCTCTAAGGAAAATGGATACTGCTATGTAGTTCCTTATAACATATGATGTCGCCCAGTGGACTAGAACTCAAAACACCTGGCCAAAACTCAAAAAAAAATTCAAATTTGTTTTTTATCGTCTATAGATTGTAAGATTGAATGTTCGGGCTATCCAAATCTGTCTTTGTGAACATCACAACGTTCAAACTTAAGACACTACATTGGTCCAAACATTGTCTGTCGGAATTTGATGGAATCCACTGGCTAGATCGAATATAAAAAATTTTCTTGAGTTGACAAATCAGTCAAAAGTCTTGCTGATATTTGGAAGAGAGGACGTTTTTATTCTTCTTCCAGTTTTTCCACATCTACTAAACGGCATGTAAGTTAAGTTCTTTCTACGATTAGCAGGGAGATTTTAGTCCTTCTTCAATATCGTATACCTCGTAAGGAAGAATTTCTTGACATGCAATTTGAATATCTACAATCAGTAGGATAGAACACAAAATTCCTGTCCAAAACTTTTAAATGTATTGAAAAACGAACAAGGATGGGGATTTTGAGGTTTTTGGGGTCGCTGATAACGAATCGAAAGTCATATTTTTAAAATTCAAAATGGCGAATACAATATGGCGGGAGTATTTTTAGAAAATTGTTTGATTTTAACTGAACTTCATGTATAGGTGTTTTGAAGGTCGCTGATGACGATTCTGCAGTCGAATTTTCAATATTCAAAATTTACTTTGTTTAGATTCTTATAAAATTTGGTACATTAGGATTTTTAGAACCACTGATTATGAATTAAAGGTCAGACTTTCAAAGATAAAAATAACATATGTACTTGAAAAAATAATATTTAATGGTATTTTTATTATATATTATTTTTGATACCAAATTAAAAAAATTTTGAAAGGTTAATTTTTTTAAAGGATATTAAAAGAATCCGCAAGATTGTCTCTCACTCAGCCGCTAGTTGGCCACTGCCGAACATCATTGATGTCTTTGATGTGATGAGAGAAGCGGATCCACTGCCAAACATCATTGAATTCTTTGATGTGCTGGGAGAAGTGGTCCCGCTGCCAGACACGACTAGCATCATGGATATGTTCTGCAGACCTTGCCGTGGTGGCGAAGCTTTTCACTAAAGGGCAACCAAACAGCAAGAAAGAATGGATTCACAAAATTCAAAGAAAGTACCCCATGTGAGCAGGCCGGAAACGGAAAAAAAATTTTTTGACACAATTAATGAAGATTTGTGCTTTTTAAAAAAAATAATTTCAATGTTTAAAAAAAATTATTTATTGTAAAAAATAATTGTTAATAATAAACAAATGAATAATTAATTGTGTTCTGGACCTTTTTCGTAAAATTATTTTTCAAAACCTTAAACTATATAAATTAAGGATTAAATAACTGAAAGAAAAAGTTGGTAGATCGAAATAGTTTATTAACTGTGAATTTTTTTGTGAGCGCGGTCGCGTTGTTTCGTTCGTCGCGGCTTGACGTGGAGCTCCATAAGTTCATTGCACACTCATTACAAACACCGAGTATTCTTAAAAACTAAAATACAGAATAAGTATCTAAAATATAAGATTATTAGTAGAATTATTTTACCACATTATTGTTTATATTAGTGACAATAATATGCTAAAATAATTTTTTTATTCAGGTATTTTTAAGAAATATAAATTGTTTTCAATTCAATAAATTTTACTTTGTTGGTGTTGAACTAGTATTTTTGTTTTAATTTTCAAATAAATTTGTAAGTAAATAAAAATTTTTTTTGTTAAATAAGTAAAAAGTTCACAGTAAAAAAATTTTCTTTAGATTAAAATTTTCGTTATGGATTTTTATTGAAACTGTTAAATTTTCGTCTGAAGAAGAGAATTCAAATTTCCTTGTGTTACATTAACAAAACAAATTATACAATATATCTTAAACAAAAAGATAAAATTGAAAACTTTGTTTTCAACAAAAACATTTTTTATTTACTTACCAATTTAGTCGAAAATTTAAAAAAAACTAGTTAAACACCAACAAAGTGAAATTTATTTAATTGAAAATAAATTACATTTCTTAAAAATACCTGAATAAAAAAATTATTTTTACATATTATTGTCACAAGTATAAACAATAATGTGGTAAAATAATTCTACTAATAATCTTAAATTTTAGATACTTATTCTGTATTTCAGTTTTTAAGAATACTCGGTGTTCGTGGTGAGTGTGCAAAAAACTTATGGAGCTCCACTTCAAGCCGCGACGCACGAAACAACGCGACCGCGCTCACAAACAAATTCACAGTTAATAAACTATTTCGATCTACCAACTTTTTCTTTTAGTTATTTAATTCTTGATTTATATAGTTTAAGGTTCTGAAAAAAATTTTTACGAAAAAGGTCCAGAACACAACTAATTATTCATTTATTTATTATTAACAATTATTTTTTACAATAAAAAAAAGCTTATTAAACAATTTTCATTTTATTTATTTTCTT
Source organism: Leptopilina syphax (assembly GCA_032872505.1). Taxonomy (NCBI): domain Eukaryota; kingdom Metazoa; phylum Arthropoda; class Insecta; order Hymenoptera; family Figitidae; genus Leptopilina; species Leptopilina syphax. Next base: position 13,324,582 of record CM065472.1, read on the forward strand.
CTATTTATTTTTTATACCAACCCCACATAACCTTCGAGTTCGAAATTCAAGGTATCTATAGGCAGATTTCCTAAAATTCCTTAAGCAAAAAAAAAGATTGTCTCTCAGAATTTATTGTTTGAATAATTTCAACATTTTTAAACAATATTTTAATTGCATGTCAAGAAACTCTTTCTCACAATGTATACGATATTAAAAAACTAAAATCTCCCTGCTAATCGGATAAAGAACTTGACTTACATGCCGTTTAGTAGACGTGGACAAACTGGATGGAGAAGATAAACGTCCCCTTTTCCAAATATCCACAAGATTTTTGACTGATTGGGCAACTCAACAAAATTTTTTATATTTGATCTAGCCAGTGGATTTCATCAATTTCCGACAGTCAATGTTTGGACCAATATAATAAGCCAAAGTAAAACCGGACTCTTGAAAAATTTTTGTCTACAATTTTCAAGTTATCTATGATTTTTGGTAGATATATGAGTACACTTATATTAAGTTAATAACACTTAAAAATTTTTATTTTTTAGCAATCGACTTATTTCATTTTTAAAGTATAGACTTTAAGCTTCAATTTAAAAAAATTCACTTACTTATCTTTATTTGTTTCAAAGTACAGTAGAACCTCGTTTATCTGAGACTCCGGGTAATCAATCTGAGGCACTAAACAAGTCTGGAAAAAAATTTCACAGAACCACTAATTAAGTTTAGTGCATTTAAAATTACTCTATTTTTGATGTTTAATATTATTTTAACACTTTGAACACATAAAAATAATTTAACTTTTTAAAATTTTTATTAGTTCGTGATATCTGAGTTTTCGATTATCCGAGGCACCTTTTCCCCACATTACCTCGGATAATCGAGTGTCGACTATAATAATAAAATTAAAATAAAATGACCCAAAACTTCAACACCTGATTATTTCAAAAATAATTTTTTTTGAAAGATATTGTAGTGGGAAAAATTTGAAATTGCGGATACAATATGACAGATGACAAATGAAAAAATTTATTAGATTGTCACGAAACTGGTTACTCGGTGTTGTTGTATTCCCTAATTACCAATCTTTAGTCTATTTTTAAATTTATATTGTGGATTAATAATTAGCGAAGAAATTTTTAAAATTAATAAACTGGAATATGTTTATTTTAAAAAACCTGTTAATTTTACAACAAAAATTTCTAATTAGTCAGCAACTCAGTTTTTACAATTATCCAATTGATCTTAGAATTCTAAAAAGCATTAACTCTTGGAATAACCCTTTAACGCCCAAATGTGCTGTTTTCAGACTTGAATTTTAACTACGTACAACTATTAAAAGAAAGCTAAAAAAATTTCAAAAGTATCATTTCCTACTATTTTCGGGGTCGCTTTTTCGAATGGCGTTGTCAAAATTTCCAAAAAATGAAATTAACCCCCTCTTTTAATGAAATTTTCCAAAAAATGCAAGATTTTTGTATGAAATTTTTTTTATTTCAATTTTCAATGTTATATCGGTATCTACATATCGTGTGAGGTATAAAAACCGTATTCCCGACAGCTGTATTTTAAAAATGTGCAGTAGTTTTTTTTTCTTTTTTTCATTTTTTATTAAAAAATGGCGCCCGAATGCTAAATTTTTTTTTATTACACATACAAATTTTTTTTCTAAATTTGCTTAAATTCACTTGAAATTTGTTACTCGGGCGTTTATGGGGTCGCTAATTACGAATCTGATGTTAGTTTTGAAAAATTCAAAATGGCGGATTCAATATGGCGGACGATTTTTTTTTAAATTTACCAAATTTGCCTAAAACTTGTTACTCGGGGGTTTTCTGGCTCGCTGATTACGAATATGATGTTAGTTTTTAAAAATCCAAAATGGCGGATCCCTAATGTCGACAAAAAAATATAAATTATTCAGTTTGGCTTGAAAATTGGTACTCGGGGGTTTTTGGGATCGCTGATTACGAACATGATGTTAGTTTTTAAAAATCGAAAATATCGACAAGTAAAATGTTTTACAAAGCCAAATAAAAATAAACACCGTGGAGGACGAACAAAGCTAAAGAAATTGTTAAAGGTTAAAAATCTTGCTAAGCAAGAAAAAAAGATTCTAAGCGACAAAAATTTGAATAGAATAGTAGCGTCAACTAGCAAACCCGCTAATAAAAGTGAAACGCGAGCAGAGAATTCGGGAAGCTCTCTGAATTCTTGGAAATAGCTCTCTCTTTATAAGTGTTCTATGAAACCGGCATTTGTAAAATTTGTTCTGCTTTTATGATAAAAACAAAATTTAAAAAAAATGTCTGCTATATTGGATTTGAATTTTGAAAAGCATACATCGGATTCGTCTTCAGCGACCCCGAATACCCCCGAGTGATAATTTTCAAGCGATCCAGTTTTTAACGAATGGGCTCACTGCGCGTAAAGTAGAGGAAAAAAGTGAGTGACTTAGTCCCCGCTTTTTTCCAGGTAAGTCACCGTGTAAAAAATAAAATACAACTAACTAAACTTTGAATTGTTCCAGGTAAATCGCGGAATGAAGATTCAGTTTTTTAATGGGTAAGTTCGCTACGCGGAAAATGGATAGAATCTAAGTTTTGAGCCGATTATAGCAAAGATCACAAAAATTTGGGCTTGGAATAGCGCTCGCAAGAATAAGCCACAGTCAGTGTGATACGCGCGGTAGGTATAGCCCACGGTGCGTCTAGTCAAAATTAAATGAAAAATGATATTACCTCAAATTTTTTTGTTGATTCTGTATCCTAACCCTATATAGACATATCTTATGAAGAAACGAAAATTTTAAGTTTAGCGCTTTCTTTTTAACGACGTCAATTACATTTTTTGATAAGTTTTACATTTTTTAACATATTTTATATCATTTTACTTCCTCATAGATGAAGTATTGTAATGCCAAAATTTTTCGAGTTCGATTTTCTGACATATCTTTATGTTGTTCGACCTCAGGAGTTCAAAAATGACATTTCTAAAAAATGTCATTTCGTATGCGTGTGTAAACATCACATTTTCATAAATATCTCAAAATCATGAAGAGCTTTTGGGTTGAATTTTTTTTTAAATTGTAGATCTCACCTGCGGACATAAAGTGAGAGTACTTTCTGATATATTAATAAAGTTTAACTAAATTTTTTTATTTTTAATTTTGCAAAAAAAAAGTTTTTTGCTCATAACTTTAAAAAAATGTTGGAATACCTATAAATGTTTTTCCATAATTTTGTAGAGTTTTTTTAGACGCATCTTTTGAGCCCTAATTGAACATTTTTCGTTTATATTGACCGGAGATAATAAACTTTTAAAAATCAAAAATTTTGGAAAATAAGACTTTTTTGAAAATTTTGTTGAAAAATGTAGAAGTAACTTTCAAATTATCGATACTAACTTGTAGAGCATTAAAAAACGCTTCAATTGACCTACTTTTGAACCTAATTCGATCATAAATTTCGAAATTATTGGTATTTTAAAAATCAAAAATTGTGGAAAAAGACATCTTCTCAACCTTTTTGTTTAAGGAGGATGGTGACACCTACATAACCTCAAAAGTAAAATATTCTTGAAATTGTTTGTACAACAAATAAAAATATAATTAAAATTAATTTGATCATACTTTGAATGATTTAGTTATAAAATGTTAAGAAAACATTTATATTGAGTTAAAATATTTTAACAAATAATAATTTTTTAACCACGAAGTAGGATAAGGAGACCTCACGCGGTTTAAAAGTCATCCTACGATTAGGGGGATACAGATCTAATGTATTCTTGTCGAAAGTCTCCTTTCTAACATTTGCGCCTCTTTCGTGAAAATAGAGAACTATTTTCCTACTGTTTTGGTGTTTTAAGGAGTGTCAACCGCTTGACATAACCTTATAACCTAATTTGTTATTTGTTGTACAAACAATTTCGAGAATATTTTACTTTTGAGGTTATGTAGGTGTCACCATCCTCCTTAACTATTAAACTATTATAACTATCTTGTAGGGTATTTAAAAATACATTTATTGACCCAAAATTCAATCACTTTTACCATATTTATGAAAAGTTATTCATATATTTCTGTTATTATTACCTCTATGAGGAAGCAAAGTGTTCATGAAATGAGCACCAAAATTATAAAAAAACATACAACTTGGCAGCAGTTTTATTCTTTGAAGGGCTATTCTAGTTTACAATACTTTTCACTTATAAGCACGCTTTTTCAAGAGTAATTATGTACATGTTATATTAAATTATTGTTTCGTTGTTGTCAAATCAATGTTAGCGGGGCTAACCAATACTAAACAATAACAAAGCATACACTGAATGTGAAATACATCACTCTCTTGGATCTATATTTACTTTTAAGGTTTTACGCAATTATATAATTATGTTTGAAATGATATAAAATATGTTAAAAAATGTAAAAATTATCAAAAAATGTAATTGACGTCGTTAAAAAAAAAGCGCTAAACTTACAATTTTCGTTTCTTCATAAGATATGTCTATATAGGGCTAGGATACAGAATCAACAAAAAAATTTGAGGTAATATCATTTTTCATTTAATTTTGACTAGACGCACCGTGAGCCTTCAGTTTTATAGACATATGGTTTCTCGATGTAGTTTATCGTCTCAATGGTATATGTATTGACGGCAGCAAGGGACGCGATCCTCGGAAGGTTCTTCTTTACCGACGGTCGCGTATGATCGTGCGTGTGGGGAAACATTTGGGAATTAGATGTATTCTTCTCCAACGCGAATTGAATAGAACATTTGGGAATTAGACGTATTCTTCTCCAACGCAAATTGAATCAAACGCCTCTTTCTTTCCTTGCATCCGCCCGTATAGTTTTAATAGTACCAAAGAATAAATTAAGAATCCGCAGTATATAAACTACGAAACTGCCTCATGTTTCCTCGTTTAGCAAGGAACTGATAACAGGTTATCATTCAACAAAACAACATAGACGAACTAACGTCACAACTTTTGAAACTGACAATCAACTAAAACCTTTCTCATGACTCCGGAATGGAGTAACGTTTACCTCCGAAATTTAAGTGAATGTATTAATAAAATAAACAGAAAAACATTTTTCTTTATGACAGAAAGTATTATGTTAGATAGGTGTAATTACTTGTTAGAAATAAAAATCAGATATTTAGAAAGACAAATAGCCTTAAGGGGATCCCACTTATCGACATTGCAACGACCGTTTCTTGGAAAATATAAAATATTATTACCTATAAATTTGGAAAACTCATTTTGTATCATGAATACACAGGATGAGTATTTTATTTGTTGTAATTATTTGAAAAAAAATATTGTTAGAAAGTTAAATATAGGCAGTTTCCCTGTAACAAATCTTTGACTACTAGTTCAAACTGCAACGACCATTTCTCGAAAACAACGAAACAAAATAATTTTTCCATTTGGGAAATTTAATTTTGTAGGAAAATACGGAGGATGAGACTCATTTTCCATTCAGGAAAAAATAAAAACTTTATTTTTTGTAAAGTGTATATGTGACAGCTGTTCGGTGGCACTTGATATTTAATTTACTAGCATTAATTTTTCTTTAACAATTTGAACAAAATAAATGTCTCACATTGTGTGTCTTTCATCACTAATGAATTTCTACTCGAAAAGAAAACATTATATTTTATTGTTGTTAATTTAAAGCTAAAAATAATCAAAATTTGTCAGTTTTGGAACCTTTGGCGCCATCTCTTGGTTCTATGAACTAGTAAAAGCTGTCACATGTGTACTTCTTGTTGTAAATTGCTATACAAAACAGTTTACATAAAATAAAGTTTTTTATTGTTGTTTTTATATGTAATGAATCTTATTATGTGTATTTTTTATTAAAATTAAGTTTGCTAAATGGAAAAATTATTTTGTTTTGTTGTTTTCAAGAAAAAGTCGTTGCAGTTTGGGCTCTTGGAAACTGACCATATTTAATTTTCTAACAATATATTTTTTTTAATAATTACAACAAATAAAATACTCATCCTATGTATTTACAATAAAAAATGACTTTCACAAATTTATAGGTCATAATTCCTTATATTTTTCAAAAAACGGTCGTTGCAGATTTTTAACTATTTTTGATCTGCATTGTCGGTATGTGGGATCCCCTTAAGGGGATGTCAAAGTCGATTGGATTTTTGCATTGAGCTTCAATGGGAAAATCGCATCGACTTTGACATCCCCTTCAACCTAGAAAAAGTGAGAGCTGTTGGTAGCAGAGTCACGCATCTACAAACCTCAATCGCGCAACTAGAGATAGCAATGAGAAATCTAAGCCTAACAAAAAAATGAATCATAATAACCATCTCCTTATAATTTAACTAAAACCATAATGACAAGGAGAATAAATAATGGAATTGGCATTAATTTTTTGGAGGTAAACAAGACTCATGTTTCCAGGAAAACTTTGCAAAACAGGATTAGAAACTTTTTCTTCCGACTAATTCGAGGTAGAAATTAGCAGGAATAATTCGCCGTGGCGACACAGCTCGCGAATTTTGACAATTGACAAGCAACATCTTTTCTGTACAGTAGAGTGCAAAGATGCCTTCCTAGTTTAAACGTGTCACACTCATATGTTTCTATCGAAACATATCAGTGCGACACGTTCAAACTAAGAAGGCATCTTTGCACCCTACCGTACCTTGATTAAGACTATTGTATATACTATTATATATATCTTGTTTTAAGACTAATTATACAAAACAAACATGGCTACCGGTGGTGGTAACGGGACCCTAAACCCTAACGGGTCCATAGATGTGCTAGGAGAAATACCAAACGTAGAACCCCACCCTCCACTTTTAGATCACACCAACAATGTTGTCTCAGTACTCGAGCAGATGTCCGTACAAACTAACTCGCAAAACATACCCTTATTTGACGGTCGCCAGCCCCCTCTCAAAGATTTTCTACAAGAAATAGAAAACAGTGCCGCGTTTGTAGCCGAATTATCGGAGCCGGGTTTTCTCAAAGCCGTTTTGAGCAGACTAAGAAGCTCAGCGCGATATAGTGTCCGTGGACTCCGTTTTAATGGAATAAATGAGTTTACAGAGCATTTAAGGAAACGGTTTGCGTCTTCAAAAAAGTACTAATGTTAGGGGTCTGCCTGATGAAATGTCCACGTTTGTTGACACGCGCAATCCCAGAAACCTCGACGAGGCTTTTGAGCATGCTCTCTACGCAGAATAACGCCGTAACTACAATGCGAGAACTAGGGCGTCCTCCTACCACATCACTCGAGCAGACGATAGAGCTCGATCCCCTAGCGCGTACAGTCGTCAAATGAAAGGACATGTTTTAATAGAAAAAAGAAAAAATGATAGTGATAGGGAAAGTAGTGGCCCTAAACCTAGCCGAAGCCAACCCAGCAAGGTAATACAATTTAGTCTGGAGCAATTGGCGACATTTTATAAATTGATAATGCCGCTGTTTGCTCAACCAATGACTTATACGCCACCGATCCAGCCCATGCCGTATCCGCAGCCCCCGACGTACGCAGCACCCTACGCGCCGGTACAGCCCCAACATTTGTACCAACAATACAAGGCACCGACACAAGGCTCGGTCTAAAGACCGAGCAATACCCCACCTTGCTTAGCCTCACCAGGCCCACAGGCAAATCCGAGTTTCCAAAAACCGGATTGAAACTTCCAACAGACTCGACGTTTCGACGCGGCGCCGAGTCCGACTCCCCAGCGTCAGAGGTCCGTCCACTTTGCCCCGGACCAAGTTGGATCCGTAGAGCAAAGTCCAGAGGAGAAGACTCCCCAGTAGTTTAAGTAAATGCACCTGAGTTTAGACAAACAAAGGTGAACTTCCTAGTTGACCCCGGTTTTGACACAAATTTAATTAAAGCCAGTATTTTAAAACCCGAGCTTACACTTGATCGAAGTAAGTGCACTGAGATTACGGGTATTACCAATCATTCGGTCCAAACATTGGAAACTGTCGAGATTATGCCCTAAGCACAACTGAGTCGGGTGCGGGAGACGTCTTCGGGATATGGGCTTCCTTAACTCAAAATGTATGTAAATCTTACATATCCCAAAACCGTCTCCCGATACCGAACAGTTGTTCCTATTGAGGCCTTTACAGTCCTCAATGTTCCGATTAAATTTAAAGTCGTAAAAAGCAGCTTTCCGATCTCAACATCTGGAATTCTGGGAAGGCCGTTCTTGCGTCAGGAACAGGCTCAACTTTCTTTTAGACATAAAGCTCTTGTAACCATTACAAATCCAGTGACTCCTATTACGTTTGTAGACCATGAATCACTGGAAGCTGGAGAAAAGTTGAGGCCTTAAATTAAACCATTCGCAAGAATATTAAGAATTAAAGCTTGAACCAGAAAGCCAATAGCGATTGATGTGCTCAACCCAGAGTTAAAAGAAGGTTATCTCCCGCGCGTGCAGGCCCCAGGAGGTGTTATCCTGGGAGTAGCCTTAGTTTCATGTAAAGAGGGTGTGTGCCAGGCGATGGCCATTAACACAACTGACAATGACATTGACTTACGATTAGAACCGCAGAAGCTCATTCCATTTGACTTCTGTAAATTCCCCGGAGAAGAATTTTCCGATTCTGATTCCGAGGAACTGCAGAAGGTCACAGACATGGGAATTTCTGATAGGGCCCGTAATGTCAAAGAGTCCCTACATACATCTCATTTAACTCCGGAATGTAAGGAAATGGTAAATCGATGGGCGGAAAACTTTCCTGACATTTTCCACCTTAATGGAGAAATGCTCACCTGTACACATTTAGTACAGCATAGAATTCCAACCATCGACGACCAAGTGATCCAAAAAAAACAATATAGGTCCCCTAATGAGACTTCGGAGCAAATAGATGCGCAGCTCCTAAAGCAATTTAATAGTGGGATAATAGGTCACTCTAATTTTGATTATAACTCTACACTCCTAATCGTGCCGAAAAAAACTCGACGATTCAGGAGAAAAGAAGTGGAGGGTTGTAATCCATTATAAGGCCCTAAATAAAAAGGTAATTGAAGACGCTTTTCCATTGCCAAATATAAGTGGAATTTTCGATCGCTTGGGAAAATCTCGGTTCTTTACCGTCTTTGATTTAGCAAGTGGGTTTCACCACGTCGAGATGCACCCTGATGACCGACACAAAACGGCATTCTCTTCGAGAAACGATCATTACAAATATCATAGGATGCCTATGGGTATAAAGAACGCCCCTACCACTTTTTAACGATTACTTAATAGTGTACTGAGTAGCATGCTCGATACTGAGGCATTTTTCTATTTAGACAACATTATTATTTATTTGGACACACTTGAAGAGCATGCTGTAAGAGCCCGGTGGACTTTCACTAAGCTTCGGGAAACAAATCTGAAACTTCAACCCGACAAGTGTGAGTTTTTGAAAACGGAAAGGGCATACCTTGGGCATATTATTAGCGGGAATGGCGTCCAACCTAACCCTAACAAGATCGAAGCTATTTAAAGTTTCCCAAAACACAAAAGTACATTAGAAGTTTCTGAGGGTTATCCGGATACTACTGCCCTTCTATTAAAGACTACGCTAAGCTAACTAAACCCCTATTGGAATTATTAAAAAATGACGTAAAGTGGGAATGGCGCGAATCACAGTGTAAAAGCTTTTTAAGACTGAGAAAATACTTGTGTCGCAAGCCTATTTTGCAATATCCGGACTTTCAACAAGGATTTAAGCTAACTACCGACGCATCAGAATATGGCGCAGGGGCAATGCTGCTAACTCAAGAGGTAGACGGCATAGATTTACCTGTGAGTTACTTCTCAAAAGTCCTTAATAAAAACGAACTAAATTATCCTAAGGCAGAAAGAGAATGTTTAGCGGTGTTACACGCTGTGGAGCATTTTCGACCTTATCTGTACGGTCGAGAATTCACTTTAGCGTGTGATTTTGAACCCATTCACTGGATGTTTCCCTTGTCGAATGAACCCTACACAGACGTTTACGTAGATGGCGTGTGTGGAGATAATGGTGGAACGAGGCCAAGAGCAGGTATAGGAGTGTGGTTCGGACCCAACCAACCCCTTAATGTGTCAGGAAGATACGGAGGACCACAAACTAACAACGCCTAAGAAATCGAAGCGGCTACAGTGGCGATCCATCAAGCAAGGAAAGCTGGAATCAGAAAACTTAGAATTAAAACTGATTCCAAGGTTCTTATCCAAGGCATCAAGAAATGGGTTCCAAAATGGCAAAAGAACGACTGGAAGACGAACGACAACAAACCCGTCAAAAACCAAAGTGCCTACGAACGATTACCAAAAGCCTTGAAACATGCTGACGTTGTCTGGGAGCATGAACAAGGGCATGATGGTATCGAAGGTATTGAAAACGCAGATCGTCTCGCCAGAGATGGTGCACTTCTTGAGCCGCTATCAGAATCGAGCTCCTCTTCTGAATCATCTGCAAAAGAACCGGAAGAAGAACAAGCTCAAGAAAATATAGTGATCAGTGGCCTGCCACGTCCTGTTAGCAGCGAAGAAAGTTCGGACTTCATCAGCGATGAGAACCAACAGAAACAGAATCACCCCGGCATTGACCTCGACAAATCAGTCTAAAAATTTGAGGAATTTCTGGCCAAGAGAGGTGTTAACCCATCACACCTCACCAATCAAACCTTGGCTTGGGATCATGAAGGAATGGACACGACACATCGGAAGCCACATGTCTCAGAAGGTGAGAGCGATAAAGTATATTTGGAGCTCCTGAAGAATCTGGATCCTTGCCAAAACTACATCGACAATGCTTTTGGAAAAAGAGTCAACGATTTTCTGAGAAACTACAACCAAAGTAGACAAAAGAAAAAAGAAGAAGTAGAACAACCTGTTGCTGAAGCAGAAGTAACATTCCCTCGTCCTGAAGCAACCACAGATGTGTTTCCTTCTAGCCCAACTAGACTACCATCCAGAAAAAGTGTTGTGCGATTTAAAGAAATTCCTGAAGTCTTTGAAGATAATGAGGAAGATGAATCAAAAACGAGACACCCCCGTTTTGGAAAAACCAACCAGGGAAAGAAAAGAAAACATCGTGCCACGCCGATTACAATCGCGAAATTCCTACAGTGAAAATACAGTGAAGTGCGCGGCACCAATGAGTCCCTTTTTAAATTTTAAAATCTCCTATTGTGACCCCTCGGCCCCATCCTCGGCGTCTGAAACGTCCGATGATGAAAAACCCGTATGTGGAAAACAAGGACTTGCAAACATCGACAATAAATGGACAGAACCATTGACCTTACAGACGAGACAATTATGCCCATTTTATTTCAGAGGACTGCAAGCCTATCGATTCCATTTTAAAACTATTAATAGCAACGGAAAAGATAGACATGCAAGATATTCGAGATAGCAAACCCTTAAAAGGACAAGTTCATCTTACTCTTTGTGGGAAATATAGGGTGTACTCGATTGTAGTTAAAAACGGTATTTAGACGAGTTAAATTGGAGAGACGTTACCCAAGGTTTAAAAAACTTGAAGTACGCCCTCACGCTGGACAATCAAAATCATTGCTGTATGGAAAATTCTTGCCATCTTTTATGTTCCCTCCCACAAAACAAAATGGCGGAACTAGTAGCAGTAATATTCCTCGGTGGCGACATGAAAATTACCTTTTTCCACGGAAGAATCCAAGTTCCTCCTGTGGAATTGCGACCTAAAATAATACCGGAGTTCCACAGTAGCCTTATATGAGGTCATAAAGGCGTGACGAAAACGTACTGTAGAATACGCGAGCGATTCTATTCAATGTAAAAGTTGTTTTGAGAATAAACTAGCTAGGGCTGGTACGAGATAGCCTATGATCATAACGGACACACCGGCTATGCCCTTCGACAAAGTGTCCTTAGATACTGTAGGGAAACTTAGAACCACCCCCAATGGGAATTGTCACATTCCAACAATGCAAGACAATTTTAGTAAATATTGTATTAACATTTCCATACAAGACATAAAAACCTGATAGGTTCCATAAAAACCTCTATCCTAGTTCCAGTGGCAATCTGTGGATCCGACTTCTTTCCAAGGACTTCCGATGAGCAGCAGTTCCAAGTTGTTCCAAGACAAATCGAAGTGATCTACGAACCCGATTTGCACCTGAACCTAAAAGAATTATCCCCAGTGGTCTCCAACTACGGTCATCTACTAAACCATACTGATAACGAAAATCATGGAATGGCTGGTTTAAAATTTCCACCTTTGAAGCCAATTCTCAGACTTTGGACGAGCTAAAACAACAACTGGAGGATTTTGCCATCAAACAGCATATTGGAAAAAATCAAACAGTCCTTGTTTATACGTCTTATATAGGGCGGTTTTTACTATGCATTCTGCTCATATTTTGTCTTTGTCAATTACCCATGAGGACGATAATCTCCAAAGTAGTTGGCCTCTTGCCTAAAAAGCCAAGAAAGGGCCACATTAAAGTTTCAAGAAGAAGGGGAAGAAGAATCAGCCTGGGGTGCTATTCTGTAACTTCACTTCACATTCACTTCACATTCACTTCACATTCACTTCACATTCACTCCACATTAACATCACATTCAATTCACTTCACATTCACTTCACTTTCGTTTCACATTAACTTCACATTCACTCCAAATTCACTTCACTTTCACTTCACATTCCCTCCACTTTCACTTCAAATTCACTTCACTTCACATTCACTTTACTTTCAATCAACATTAACTTTACATTCACTTCACTTTCACTCCACATTCCCTTCACATTCCATCCACTTTCACTTCACATTCACTTCACATTTACTTTACATTAACTTCACATTCACTTTACATTAATTTATTTTTATTATTCACAGCTAGTTATGAACACTTTCGGAGGTGTTTTTAAACCCTTAAGGACCTAAAAAATGCAATAAAAAAATTAATTTTTTTAGAAATTCTAAACTTTCATAAAATTGAAGTGAATGTGAAGTGAATGTAAAGTGTAAGTGACGTGAATGTGGAGTGAATGTGAAGTGTATGCTAAGTAAAAGTAAAGTTAATGTGAAGTTAATGTGGAGTGACAGTGTAGGGAATGTGGAGTGAATGTAAAGTAAATGTGAAGTGAAAGTGAAGTGAATGCGAAGTGAAAGTGAAGTGAAAGTGAAGTAAATGCGAAGTGAATGTGTAGTGAATGTAAAGTGAATGTGAAGTAAAAGTGATGTTAATGGGGGGTGAAGGTGAAGTTAATGTAATGTGAATGTGACGTTAATGTGGAGTGAATGTGAATTGAAAGTGAAGTGAATGTGAAGTTAATGTGAAGCGAAAGTGAAGTGAATGTGAAGTGAATGTAGAAGGAATGTGGAGTCAATGTGAAGTTAATGTGGAGTAAATGTGAAGTGAATGTGGAGTGAATGTGAAGTGAATGTGATGTGAATGTGAAGTTAATGTGGAGTGAAAGTGAAGTGAATGTGAAGTGAATATGAATTGAAGTTACAGAATAGCACCCCTGCCCGCGAACAAAATAATCGACGCAAAAGAACCAACAACTTCAGGATTAACTCTAGAATCAAAAGAGTTATACTTTGTCATCGAAAGAGGAGATAAGTCTGCCACTCTTGAAGATCTATCATCACCGAAGACCAGATGACTAACAGCGCCCAAACCAAAACGACACCTCGAAAAACTGCAGCAGGTCCTCACCTCACCGAAGACCACCATTAAGATGCGGATCCAACTCCCAACACAGAAGCTCCAACCAGCGTAAAATTGTTATTACACGCAAGTACAAAAACACCCCAAGAACATGTTCCCCTTTTATCCAAAATAAAAAGGAGGAGAACAAGAAAATTAAAATTGAAGAGCCGAAATCAATCTGTAATTTTAAGCTCGTTTAAAATAATAATTTTCACTTTCTTACATTTTGGCGAATGAAAGTTTTTACTTATGTTAACGTTCATTTTGAAGCTCTTGTTTAGTTTTTCGTCCGCCCAACTTGTTCTCACAATTCGGTTGTAAAATATAAGTTGGCTCTCAACTAGTAAATGTATTAATTGACAAGGCTTAATTGACTTGCTCTCCGCCTTGGCATCATACATACCCAATGTCATTAATTGACAAAGTTTGGATGGACAGAGGGGAGTACATCGATGTTTTAAATAATCGGTCTGTATCATCCCACTTTCCCTCTCTTCTTTTCTTTTCGTTTGTCTTGATTGTAGGATTATACTTTCTTAAGAGGAGGGAGAGAAAAAATTGCCTTGTGGCGCAAATCTATGTTTTAAAAGATCTGTTTCCTCCATCCTCTTCTGAAAACGGTTTTATACACCTACTCAATTGACCCCCCTTCCCTATTTATTTTACTATGACAATGAATTGATATTGTTTTTACGAAAATAGAATGGAAATAGGTGAGAAAGATCGCCTTTTAGGCGCGAATCTATTTTTTAAAAGATCTGTCTTCCTCGTCCTCTCCTGAAAACAGTTTTATTGTTCCCGCAAAAATCTTGAGACATAAAGAGGGAAGAAAATTCCCGGTAAAGTTGCTTATATTAAAAGAAGTAATAGCCTGGCCATTTTTGTAAAATTATTTAATATCAATGAGTGCCGGGCTGAAAAAGTTTCCTTGTCATCTAAAAAAACAAATGGGCAATTCCACGTGAGATTTCAGTCGACCTCTTAAAATCGGCCAAAAATATTTTTTTTCTATTCTGTATTGAAAAAAAAACAGATACGTATTTTTTTATTATTTTTTTGGAGGCCAAATTTTTGAGTTATGAATTTTCAAAATTTTCGTTTTTTAAATGAAGATATATTTTTAATGTCAGATAACTCAAAAAATATTGCTTCTTTTCATTTTTTGACAAGAAAAAAAAAGTTTTGTTTTTTTCTCTACTTTTGAATAATCATAACAAAAAAAAATTTTTTTCATTTTTTATTAAAAAAATAAAAAAATTTTATAAACAAATTAATTTTTTTTAACTTTGGGTATGATAAATTTTTAATTTTCTTTTTCTAAAACATACCTGGAAATGATAAGAAGGTTTTGCAAAAAGTTTCAGAGTGGGCCTGACAAATTTGATGGGTCCAAAAAAATAATTAAGCTCTCCGTCAGGTCACACGCACGTGGCACAATGGGACTTTTTTACAATTTATTATTAAAAATTGTTTAGAGCCTAAAAATTCAATAATAATCAAAATCCGATAAAATTTGTAGGCTCTAGACAATTTTTAATAATAAATTGTAAAAAAATCCCATTGTGCCACGTGCGTGCGACCTGCACGGACAGCTTAATTTTTTTTTGGACCCATCAAACTTGTCAGGCCCACTCTGAAACTTTTTGCAAAACCTTCTTATCATTTCCAGGTATGTTTTAGAAAAAGAAAATTAAAAATTTATCATACCCAAAGTTAAAAAAAATTAATTTGTTTATAATTTTTTTTTATTTTTTTAATAAAAAATGAAAAAAAAATTTTTTTGTTTTGATTATTCAAAAGTAGAGAGAAAAACAAAACTTTTTTTTTCTTGTCAAAAAATGAAAAGAAGCAATATTTTTTGAGTTATCTGACATTAAAAATATAGCTACATTTAAAAAGCGAAAATTTTGAAAATTCATAACTCAAAAATTTGGCCTCCAAAAAAATAATAAAAAAATATGTATCTGTTTTTTTTCAATGCAGAATAGAAAAAAAAAATTTTTGGCCGATTTTAAGAGGTCGACTGAAATCTCACGTAGAATTGCCCAAATACAAAAATAATAAAGTGAATATGTGAATAATTAATGGACCCAAAAACTTATTATATGTGGAAAAAGAGATTTTATTGAATTTTTGTAGTAATTTTCAATATTTCTTTAAAGAAAATGGTTCTTTTCTGTATAGCTATACCAAACATATAATATATATGTAATACATAATATAAGAGACTTCTTTCTCCAAATTTTTATTTAAAAAATTCAAAAATTGTTGAAGATACGTCATTTTCAATTTTAATATTAATTTGATAAAATTTTGAATATCTCGGAATATTGTTTGTGGATTTTTGTGAAATTTACACATTTTTCAGGTAAAAATTTGTAATTTGAAATAAAAATAAAGTTAATAAAAAAAATTAATTTTTACATAAAAAGTTTTAGTTATATCTCCGGTTGCTACTCTTGAAAAAATTGATTTTCAATAGATTTTCTTTAAATTTTGAAAAAATGTTTCTTTGTAAATATTTAAATGTGGTGAATATTTCAAAACTCTTTGTCATGTCAAATAACGAGATATTGTGGTTGTTATTTTTTATTTTTAACATAATCGCATGTAAAAGTTAAAGTTTGAACTTGAATATCTCAAAATTTAGCATCGCAAAGGGTTTTGAAATTTTTACCACATTTATAGGGCACCCGAAGAGATATTTTCTCAAAATTGAAAGAAATTCTATGGAAAAAACAATTTTTTATGAGTTGCAGCCGGAGGATTCGAATTTTTTTTAGCATCGACAAAGATTTTCTATTGTAAAAAGCACAGAAAATTTCTGTAGAGCCTTAAAAATTCCCAAAATTGATGAAGAAATTGTTGTTTATCATCAATTTTAAAAAAATTTAGGAACCGTTTGTACCCTTGCCGACAGTATTTACTAAACAAGAATCAAACAATAATTTTCCGAAGGTTTTCAACGTGATAATTCTGTATCTAGCGTCATAATAGACCCTGCACGTCAGGTTTTCAAGGTATTTTAACTTAAAAATGCAAAAGACCAGTTTTTTAACATCAAATAATAATTGTTTTGACAAAAGTTTAATATTGCATTTGAAGACGCTACTCTTTTTCTTTAAAATACATTTTGAAAATTTAAAATATTTTTGTTTTCCTCTGAGTAATCGTTCATTCTGTTTATTGAGTTTAGCAAATTTTATGAAAACTGAGTAAAAACAGATAAAACTTCGATAATGAAGAAGAATATTACTACAAACCAGGATATAAATTTCAAATATTTCTGCGTATTTTCGGTACAACTTAATGCGAATAGGATGTCAGATTTACTAAATCGTCTGCCATATACAATCCGCTATTTTGAATTTTGGAAATCTGACATAGAATTCGTATCTAGTTATACCGAAAATCTGCAGAACCATTTGAAATTTAAATGTTTGTAGTTAAATTCTTCTATATTATCGAAGTTTTGTCTTTTTCTACTCAATTTTTGTAGAATTTTCCCAACTCACTAACAAATGAAGATTTTTTAAATATCCAAAATGCAAAAAATCGAAAAACTGGGTTTATTTAAAATTTCATCTACCTATTTTTCTTTTTTGTCTTAAAATTATTGTATGGCTTTACTAAAACGATACTAAAAAAATTAGATGGGCAAGAACTTTTGGGTTAATATTCGAAGCTCACCTTGTTGCTGCAGCTAGTCTTTTTTACAAAAACTTCAATATCTCCGGAACCAGATGCGTCTTCATCAATTTTAATTTATTAAATCAAAGGTAAATTCATAAGGATTTCAAATATGTTAATAACATTTTTTTAGAGAGAAGTAAAAAATGAAAAAGTTGTTTAAAATTTTTTTTAAATTTTTTTATTTAAAAACTAATAATATTATTAAGTTTTTGGGTCTATTAATTATTTATAGATCAACTTAACTATTTTCGTATGTGTTTCTTTAGGTAAAAAGGAAACTTTTTCTGCCCGGCGCTCAATGATATCACCAGATTAAAAAATATCTTAACAAATCGCGGCCAGGCTAAGAAGTAAAGTACATAAAGTCCGCATTTTAGACTTGCTAAACCTATTTGCCGGAATATTCTTCCTTCCTACTCAATTGACCTCCCTCTTTACACTATGATATTGTTTCTGCGAAAAAGAGATGGAAATAAATAAAGATTTTTTTTAATTATCCACTCTCCAGAGAAAACATATATTCTTTTTTTTATCCCTCTTATTTTCGCCATGTCTTCCACGGTAATTTTGTCGCGACCTACAATCTACGAATTCGACAGACTACATCTGCAAAGAAGTAAAAAAGGAGTACAATATAAACGACAATTTATATTTTCATTATAAAACTACTTAACCTTAATAATTTCGTTAAGTAATTGAAGAATAATTAATAATTGTTTATTGGTTAATATTTTTAGTAATTTAATTCAAATGATTGTTAGAAGATTAATAATACTTACTTTGTTTCTTTCATTACCTTAAAGGATGAGTCTGACAAGACTTTTATTTTCTTTTGCCTAAATTAAAGTAAATTAAAAAAAAGAGGAAAAAAGAAAACAAACTTTCTTTTAAGGGGACCCGCACCCGAAATTGTAACTATAACAGAATATAATTCAAAAAATTTAGTATATTTTTTTCTGACACTATTTTGATTTAGAAATAAGGTGAACAAAAAAAAATTTCATGATTTTTTCGAAAATTAAAAAAAATTTTTTTGGATTTTTTTTGTAACTTTTGACAAAATTAAAATTTTACAAAATCCACGCCCTTAATTGTACAGGGGGTTGTAAGGAACTGATTAAAACAAAAAACATTAAAAAATAATAAAATTTGTAAAAGAAGAAGCATTTTTTGTAAATTTATGGTATAACATTTCGATGTTATACCATAAATTTACAAAAAATTAAAATTTTACAAAATCCATGCCCTTAATTGTACAGGGGGTTGTAAGAAACTTTAAAAAAAAACCATAAAAAAATAATATAATTTGTGAAAGAAGAAGCATTTTTTTGTAAATTCATGGTTTATAATGTTATACCATAAACTTATAAAAAATTCTTCTTCTTTCACAAATTTTATTATTTTTTAATGGTTTTTTGTTTTAATGAATTCCTTACAACCCCCTGCACAATTAAGGGCATGGATTTTGTAAAATTTTAATTTTGTCAAAAGTTACAAAAAAATAAAAAAAAATTTTTTTTTAATTTTTGAAAAAATTATGAAATTTTTTTTGTTCACCTTATTTCTGAATCAAAATAGTGTCAGAAAAAAATATACTAAATTTTTTGAATTATATTCTGTTATAGTTACAATTTCGGGTGCGGGTCCCCTTAAAAGATCTAAAATTGATTAATTTAATCTTAATTTCATTGCTCTATCATTCTTCTTTTTTCTCTAAATTTTCACCTCTATTTTTCTACCCTCTTTGTTCTACCTTCTTGTCGCCACTTTTCAAAGTTCCCTTCCAGTAAAGAATAATAACCCGTATCCTCACCAGCATCAAATATTTTTTTCTATAGGGTTGTCTTGTCATCCTAATGAAATTTTTCTAAATTCACAGATTAAGTTAATACAATTTTTATTTCTTATAATTTAGAATATTTTTAATTTAATGCTTTATTATATTATATTATATTTTGTAATTGAATAATTAATACAAGTTATAATTGGTATTTTACTACAGATTTTGTTTCCCAAAGAAATTAGAATTAGTAATTATTTAACTTTATCATTTTCAATTAATTTAATTTTTGCAGTCATGTCAGTTTCGAAAGATACGGAATTTTTTTTGTTTTAAAAGCTAAATGAACGATTATTCCCTTTAATTTTAGAATACCTAATTAAAATTTTCGTAACCAAAATTATTCTGAATTTTAAAATTATTTTGAAGTATAAAATATGTAACAATTTTGTGATATTCAATTCTCTTCGGACAACAAGAAAATTTAACAGCTGTAATAGCATTTTAACGAAATTTATCGAATTTACTTGTAATTCGTTTCTAATGCGTTAAATTTAACATTAAATTTTAGAAATTCAAAATAGAATTTCCTTTTGTCTGACTTTTTTTTTATTTATCAAATTTAGCGATTTCTGAGGTGAATTTAGTTAAGTTTTGAAATGATTAATTTCTACTTGAATTCGTTATTTTGAATTTGGAAAATCTGACCTCAATTTAATTTTGTTATGCAAAAAAAATAATTTTTATTTCTTTAAAGTTAAAAAAAGAATATAATAAAATGCCTTTAAAACTTAAATTTGTTAAAAAAAAGGAAGTAACAATCTTTTCGACGGGGCTAAGATCTATAGAATAGCATTCGCTCCCCCCCGCCGACGCAAATTGGCTCTCCTCCTCAGCTTCCGACGAGCCTTCCGCCAGCGAGCGATGGCCTATGATCTCCCAGGCCTCATCCACCGGAACATCATAACACTAGAAATCAATTAATAAAAAGAAAATTTTTTTTATTAAAGGATGCGATTTTGGCGAATTACTATAAAAAACAAAAAGAAAAAAAAATGATGATAAATTTTTTTTTATTTTTACCAATTTCCAGCGGGACCGAAAGCACAGCATTTCTCCATCTACGGGAACAAATTCCTCGATGTACGAGAGGAAAAGCTCCTCCCGCACAGCATAGGCCCCAAAACGCGGTGGCGCACGGGACAGGAGATCCTTCAAGGAACAAAAAAAAGAGAGAAAGGAAGAAGTCTCTGTAGTAAAACTAAATCTCTTGCCCTAATCCCGACAATCTATTTTCTAAAAAAAACACTTACATTTCTTCTTCCTCGGTGCAATTAAACCCCCCTCATATAACTATCCCTGCAAGGCCATGCTCTCTTTTAAGCATGGCCGGATCCCGGAAGAAGCTCTAAAAAAAGGAGAGAAGGAATTAATTTTGGTGTTAAAAAGAAAAAAAGTTTATAAACTTATAAAAAAGTTTATAAAGTCCCCCGACTTTATAAACCAATATTCTTACCGTCGCCCAGAATCCTGTGCACAGGTATTCCCCGGTTGTATTTTGCCAGAAATATTCCTGACGCCAAATCATTGTGGAATCTTTCTTTAGAGGGCTATTCCTCCATAGTTCCTCATTAAAACCCCACCCCAAAGTGGGATTTATCCGTAAGGGTGCCGTAAGGGACCCAAGGACCATATTCTACAGCAATCCTAATAAAAGAATTCTGTATTATTATTCAATTGTTTTCCCAAATTTTCGGTAGGAATATTCAGAAGCGAGATTTTATTCAAAAAAATTTTAAAAAAAAGAAAAAAACTATTATTAAATTTTTTATTGGGTATTAATTAATAATAATTGATCAATTACTAATAAAGAAATTTACAAACAAATAATTTCTTAATAGACACAAAATTTATGCTCTGTAAGTAACTAAATACTTTTAAGAAAAATAAGTTAAAACAATATTCCCTTGTAATATTTAAAATAAAGAAAAGAAATTATTATTATTAATTAATTATTTAAACTTAATAATAATGTCATTGATTGAAATTTAATTATTTATGGTTCATTAATAAACTTGATCAAAATTTTGTTACGATCTCGTAATTTTCAGTTATGTTTTATCAAGTTCCTTAACTAGTTACTGATTTTAGTATGATTAAATTTAGAATTCCGTCACTCATTGAGGATTTTACTAAAAATTCTTAAATTTAAAGTAACATTTAGAATTCATAAGAAACGTATAGTAAATTTCAAGCAAGTGTAACTTATAAATGCTTTCAGTACTATCATTGGAAAATTTTGTTACATTTGTGCCTGAATTTGTCGGAGCATTCAGAAAAAAAAGTTAAAAAAATATAAATAAATAATTCTCTTTATTTTTTATATATTTTAATTAAAAGAAAAATAATGAAATAAATTTTATTTCAAAGAAATTTTAATTAAATTATTTGATGATACTTCAACTTTTTTTAATAAAAATAAAAAAAAATTTAAGTTTCATAATATTTCAATTTTGTTATTATTAATTAAATTAAAGATGTTTGAAATTCTATTAACAAGTAATTTGAAGTTTGTAAAATAATTTTAATTTCAAAAAATTTTTATAATTTCCTCAAAACAATTCAACTTCCTTTTTTTTAAAAAACAATACTAAATAAAATTTTAAAATTAACTATAACAATCATCTTATTCTATCCAGTCTGCCCACACTTAAAGTTAGACTATTGTGCATGCTTTTTTTTCTCTTGATATGTTCTGATGGATAGTATTATACTTCGTTATTTTTTTGGTTGTTTTTTGTTTAACCCCTTGACTGTGAGGGTACGTCTATAGACGTACATTTGAAAGTGGGCTTCTAGTGTGAGATACGTCTATAGACGTACATAAAAAAAAATTGATAAAAGGCAGAAAAAACAAGTGAATTTACGTCACACATACGTTACTTTTTGTCTAATATAAATTCAACATTAAAAGATTTCCTCATTCTACTAATTGGGACTTTTTTAATCTCATTATTAAGTTACTAAGAAAAATTTTATTAACATAAAAGAAAATAGCTTAATGATTTATTCACTGCGTGATCTAAATATTCAAATTTAATTATCTTAAGATGAATTAAACATTTTACAAGATATATATTGAGAAAATTTTGATAGGTTAGTCTAAATAATAACCATTAATTGCGTTTTATTTTATTTTTTTTTACAATTAGTAAGAGCACTGAAATGAAAAAGGCCCGTGTTTTGCTTTCTGACCTAATTATTTGATTTTGACCCACAAGGGGTTATCGCAAACTTTTTGCCCGCGCACAAAATGGACATTTCTCGGACCAGGTGTCAGGGAGCTTGATAACCGCAACTTGTACGCACAGCTTGTACATCTCCACACGTACGGATATAGTTGATTAGTCACCCTCTGTGGAAGATGGTGAATAATGTCCGCCTAAAAAGAAAACAGTAATAATAATAAGAATAAACCAAACGTTACACATTATTTTAATCTTGCAAGAAGCTTGACTGAGTTTACAAAAAGAGAAGGGGCTAAGAAAAGCAAAATTTTACTATTGATACCACTAAAGTCAATTTTCGGAATGATCAACTTCGAAGCCAATTTTGAGGCATTTCTAACGATTTCTGTGAAAATTGACCATACAGAAGAAGTTGTAGCTATGGCTCTAGGGAACAATTTTCTATGCCCAAAATAAAAATCGACCTTATATTGGGGGACTTATTAACAATTTTCTCAGTAGAACCACTTGCCGAGTGTACGAATGCTCAACGAAGGTTGCCGCCGCCGACCATTGCAGCCGCTTGACGGACGGCCTTCGTGCAGTGGCTAAGATTACAAATTCATAGACTTTACTAATTTTACACAGGGACCTGATTCTCATAAAACATTCAATTTCCATAAACAAATAAACTTCAAGCGGTTTCAAATTGAAATTTATAAAACTTTAATTTCGAATTAATTTAATTTCAAATTGATTAAATCTTCAGAACATATTCAATTAATTATTAATTATAATGGATTTATAGAACAATTTTATAATTGAGAACACTAAATATATGGAATTTTGTAGAAGTTACAAAATAATTGCAGAAATTTAATTGCTTTTATAAATGGTTGAATTCTCTTACAAGATTTAACTAAGTTAAAAAAAAATATAATAAAAAATAAATAAATAAATAAATTTAAGAAAAAATAAATAAATAAATAAAAGAAAATATATATATACGGAAAATAATCACAATTGAATAGTTAAAAAAAAGAAAACAATAAATAAATATATGTGTACACACGTTCACTGAGAGAAATCAATTTCCGAAGTGCCCTACTTTAAAGCCAATTTTGGGGTATTTGCAATAAAAATTCGTAACAATTGACCTTACAGAAAAAATTGTAGCTTTTGCTCTGGAGAACAATTATCTATGTCCTAAGAAAAAATTGCAATTATTTTGAGGGACTTATTAACAATTTCTCAGTAACACCACTCTCCGAGCGCACGAATGCTCAACGAAGGTAGCCGCCGCCGTCGCCGACCATAGCAGCCGCCTGACGGACAGCCTTCGCGCGGTGGTTGAGAAAGTAAACCTATAGACTTTACCAATCTTACGCAGGACGTAAATTTTATCACTAACAATAATTGCTTTAGTTATTATTATTCAACTTTATAGTTAAAATATGTACCCACACGTTCACTGTCAAAAATGTCGCTTCCGGAGCGCCCCAACTTTAAAGTCATTTTTGAGGCATTTCCGTTGAAAATTCGCGACACTCGAGAATCAGGGAAAAATATTGTAACTATGATTCCGAGGAATAATATAGAACTTACTAAACAAAAATCGGTTTATTTTTGTGGTATTTACGACCAAAATTTTCGATCCTGTCATTTTCGAGCGCGCGAGATACTTGCCGGCGGCCGCCGCCGAGCATGGTAGTCGCCGCCGACCACGCGAGAACGCCGCTGACCGCATGATTACCACCCGTCTTTAGAAAGATTGTCCAAATATGAACAATACATTTTGTTTAAAAAATAATTGTTTATTTAATTGAATTAACAAAAGTCAGTAGGATAATAAAAACAGAATTTCACTAGCAGATTGTCAAAAATGTCGTTTCTGGAGCGCCCCAACTTTAGAGTCATTTTTCAGGCATTTCCGTTAAAGATAGACGACAAGCGAGAGTAGGGAAAAAGGTTGGAACTATGATTCCAAGGAATAATAAGATATTCGCTAGACAAAAATCGGTTTATTTACGCGGTATTTATGACCAATTTTCTCGACCCTGTCATTTCCGAGCGTGCGACGTACTAGCCAGCGGCCGCCGCCGAGCATAGCAGTCACCGCCGACCACGCGGGAACACCACCGAACAAACATTGTAGGCTGTATATCTCATTATTTTGAATCATTCTCTATTTAAATTCTCAAAATATGCAATTAGGGATGTTTTAAATAATCAAAGTTTCGTAAAACTTATTTGAAATAAACGGATATTTTCCCCTTGTTGTTATTACAATTTTCGAAAGCCAACTTTTGATAGTTGCGAATATAAAAAAAAAATTATTTAAATTTTACCGGATTTATCAACAGTTTTCTTAAGTAGGGTCGTCGAACACAGCCGTCGCTGCCGAACATAGCACCTGCCGTTAGCCGTACTCAGGCTGCCTTACTAAAAACAAGCTCGACTTCCGTTTCTTTTACTTCAAATTTATTTCAACTTCGAACATAAGTAAATATACAAATGGTTTCAAAATCTTTTTTTGAAATTTTGTGAATTATTGGAATTGTTTTCACGAGATTCTTTAAGTCTTTGGGAATGATGTGTTTATAATATTATTTGAAAATTGGGGACCGACTGAGTCGGGCAAAGAAATTTTATTCGCAGTTCTTGAATAAATCGAACATCCATTTAAGTTTCTGTAATACAAAGAATACAATAAGACTGAATTTTATTGGACTTACCCTCTTTCCGATTCAATCTGCTGGAAGAAAATTTTTCCCTTGATGTATCTTCTTATTTTATTAAAACAAAAACATTGGGTTCTTCTTATTAAAACTCACGAACAGCTTAGTTAAGAGGACACCCCACATGGTTACAAATTCGTCACCTGGGATCAACGAACAAATCTCCTTGCCCCGCCTAATCACACTCATAGCATATTCGGCACTGTCACTTGAGGACTACTCATATGAACACATAGAAGAATCACATTCTATTTCTTGAGTGTGATCAGTAGTCATGCAACTTCCCGGAACCTATTCGCCACTATTCGAAGCCATTTCTTTAAAAAAAAACACAATTAAAAAAATGGGAAATATCAATAAGGCAATACACACGCATACATCAAGATTACTATGAGGTACTGGACTGCTACGCACTGACACTGACATTACGTCACTAATCTGACGGTTCCCAATTGCGTTCGTACTACTTGGGGATGTGCGGGCACAAGGTTAAAAAAAAATATATAAAAGTGCCTAATCAAATCAAGCACCACTGAGACGGTTTGGAAATGTACCATGCTGCGATCAAGAAAATTTGTTTCAGTAGTAAAGTAAAAAAATTAAAAATCTTTCAGTTCACATTTCAGTTGCAATTACGGAAAGCCATTTTGCGATTATTAAATTTTTGTGTAATAAAAAATTAAGAATACAAATTTTATCGTAGCAATCGTTTGAGAAATTTTCTAGCAATTATTTCTTTGAAAATTTCCCAAATTTTCTGGAAGAATGTTCAATTTTCGATGCTAAAGCGAAAAATTAAAAAAAAAAATCTACAGTACTTACATCGGATTTCAGAATCTTATAAAGAAAAATAATTAAATAAATAAATGAGGGCATGCTATTTTGTAAAACAGTTCTAAAAATGTATGCTTTCTGCTTTGCATTTGAAATTAAATTTTGAAAGCTGTTTTATGTTTTATATTTGAACATTTTTATGAAACCATTTAGTACTTAGTAAGTAATCAGGTTTGATATTCAATATGTTATTGCTGTATCCTGATTTTAATTATATAATCGGAACTTTTTTTCAAAATTTTAACAATAATGTTAACCATTTAAAAGAAAATTCTCTGTTAATATCATTGTACTGCGAGGTTATTATGGAATAATAGTATAGCATTATAACAATAATACGCTGTCGCGTAATGCAATAACTTACGGAGAATTAAGGCTATTACTGACGCCACTACTATTTTTACCCATAATATATTCAACATAAAATTGTATAATTGTTTTCGAAATATTAAAGAAATTTTGTTAATACATCGTCCTAGTATGTGCATTTCTAAGTTCAAGGCATCAGGGTTTTCGGGGACGAAAACTGGAATTTTCACGGTGGATTGTTAGAATACTAGTCTTTTAAAAAGTAAGTTAATTGACAACCATGTAGAATAAATTTAATTTCAAATCAACCCAAGCATATAAAAGCATCGCAACGCAGCGAAGCTATGCTTAAGGATATTTGACACCCTGATAACGTCAAATATCTTACCGAGAAAATGCCTTTAGCTAAGAAATGCTTATAAAAATAGTTTGAAGGACAAAAGAAATTATTATTTCTTTTCTCCTTCTACTAAATAATAAATATAATAAATAGTCATTAATAATTGTGCCGGCGCAGTCAACGCTGCCTACATCGAACCTTGTGGCAAATAATAAATATAAAATTTGTATCCAAATTTCAATTCTATAAAACATGCAGAAGGCGCAATGTTGCAGCCAATGTATATATATATATATATTCTATTTGTCATTGCTGTTTAGAGCTAAGAAAATACATTGCGAGGTTGTGCGTGTGTGGGGATGGTCGGCGGCAACACACACATGCCTGCGCGACCGCCGCTTATGAACACTAGCACACTCACTGGCTTCCCCGGCTACAGAACTAATACCTTGACGGCTTTTATGCTACGGACACCAATACAAGTGCGCTATGCTTGCCTCTAATTGCTGCCTGGTTGTGCGTAGAACTTTCCTCTCCCTCAGGGCCCATAAGCTGTAGACTACAGCTTCAAAACAAACGCACGTGCGTTACAGCTGACGCAAACTACAAGGCAGCATGCCTTATGACACTTGAATTTATGAATCAAGTCAGATGCACATAGAAACAATTAACAATAGTTAAACATTTTGTTGTAAACATTGTTGTTACAACAAAATGCCGGAGGACATTAGGTTGTATGTATGTATATATATATATATATATATATATATATATATATATATTGCTCAGTATGTAAAATGCATATACAAACAACCTATAAAAAGTAGGAACAATATAATTACAATAAATAAATTATATACATTATAATAATTAAGATAAATAATAATTTTATTAATTAAATAATATAATTATTATTTAAATTCTAAGTTATTTCAAATAATATTTCAAAAAGTATCATGTTAACAGACTGTTTCCGTTCTCACGGACCTACCGTGAGATCCAAAACGTCAGCGAAAAATGCATAGACCAATGGGCCCCTGACTTACTCCTACTTTTTACTCCTACTCCTAAAATCTTCCCCGCTTTGCACCAAAGGCAAGGGTTAGAGGCTTGTCGCAAAATTAAAATCATCGCAGTACGAATTCTCGCTTCTTCTCGAAGACACCTCTCCTGGGTCTAACCTAGAAAGTGTTTTGGGACAGAGAAATTTCGCGACAAAAAGCCCGTCCGCGACCCGGAACCCGATTTGCATGAATTAGGACAGACGTTAAAATTCTCAAATTCTCTGAGCCGGTGGAGTCCAGTGCGGGCTGATTTTGGAGAGATTCTGGAATAATTAATATAATTAATTATTCTAGAATCTTGTTGTTGACAACCGGCCGGTTGCATAGATATTGCCCGGGTCCGTCTCAAATATCGGTGGCCCACGAGCGCGATTAAACTAATTATCGAATTATCGGTTATATATATAGCCCGGACTAATTCGGTAAAAGAGTGGATCCGCAGTGAGTTTACACAGTTGTGTGGGACGGCCGGTTGCATAGATATTGCCCGCGACCGCTCACCACAGGTGCAATCTCGCAACCAAAAGAAAATTGCGCGAATCTTACGTCGCGATTTTCTGCAAGAGAAAACAAAAGAATTTTCGCCCGACGGATGCCTTGTGATTCGAAAGAGGAATAGCTCCGCCGGTAGTTGTAAGTAAATAAGTATCGTATCCATCACATATTTTAACACACACACACCCTTTCTATTTGTAACACACTATATCCATTCTGTATTCAAAAGGTATTTTTCTATTATAAAATAAATCATGTGTTCATAAAACCAATTTCTTTACTTACCTAACTAAACCTAAAATTCAAATCATTCTAAAAATAGTGCATTTAACGAAATAGAAGGTAACTTTTAAAAGTAGGATAACGTTCCCACAAAATTAAACAGAATAATAAAACATTCTGGCAGCTTGGTGCCTCCCCAAATCGAGATAAAGGGCCATCTCAAAAGCCTAATTAATAAATTTATTTCTGGTTTGTAACAATAAGTGTGTATTTTTATTCATTATTACTCATTTTCTTTATGTTGTAATTTTTTTTGGTGAAAAATGTATTAGATTTTGGGTTTTATGTTAATTAATTAAAAAAAGGTGTTTTGAATTTATCTTTTCTGTTTTTTAAAATTTTTATCTCCATTCTATGTTGTTTTAGTTTTTATTGTAAAAGAAAAAAACATTATTTAATATTAAAATTTTTTATTGGACTTGTATTTTTTTGAAAGATTAAAATTAAAAAACTTCTTGAGCATATAAAAAAAATTTTTGAGTCAGTTTTGTTATTAAAAAATTGTTAATTTTTTGTTAAATTCTATATTATTGAAATATTTGTATTTTATGTATTATATAGAGTAGAAGGGGGTATTGTAGTGCACTTTTCTTTCGGAGACTCCTGTGGTCGCAATTTTCAACCAATTTTGATCATTAAGAAGTCGTTGGAAAGACAATGCTTCTAGCTACATTTATGGTGTACATTATTTTTTTGTAGATGTAGATGGAGCTTTTCTATATCCAAAAAACTGAAAACACTTTTTTTCGACATTCTAAAATTTGTGGGGCAATGTAGTGCACCACTTTCTTAGTGGAATAAAAAGCAGAGAATATATCATAAACGATTTTATTTTATTAGATATAACATTAGGAACATAAGAAACTTAAAAAACTATAAACTAGTAGTGATGCCCACAAGACGAGACTTTGCATGTAAAAACCGAGACGAGATCGAGACTTTGCATGGTATCATCTCATCTCGTGGATAGCACAATAAACTAGAGATTTCTTTGGTCCTGTGTTAGATAAAACTGAAAGAAAACTGCAAAAATTTTCAAAAAGCAAACATGGTTAAATAATACATATTTACGGTACTCTGTATAATTGCACTACATTGTCCCCAACCTCGTGCACTACAAAAAAAAAAAAAAAAAAAAAAAAAAAAAAACTGCACTTCTTTTTACACTCTTTATTAATTCACAAACTTTTACACAAAACTCCAGTTCTCTCACAACACTCAAAATCTAACACAACTTTTACGCGCTGTTTCTCTACACATCTCATAGAACAAAACTCCTACATATCTCGCAGGGCACTGATTACAAAAATGTCGGCGAAAAACTACCGGCACCTGTTTCGCTTTTCTCAACACGTGCTCGGCTTCTTCGTCTCTTCTTCTCTCTCGTTCCGCTGGCTCTCTTCTCTCTAACTCTTTCTAATAGACAGCGGCTCTGCCCTCTACCACTTTCTCTCCTACTAACTAGCCGCGCGACACACATTCACCACTGATAGTGGGTCACACGGCAGTTTCGACTTTCTAAATTACCATACCAATTAACGATCACGGTTCAGGGATAATTCCGACAGATGACATGACGATTCAGAATTTCGACAAAATAAAGAACGACAATTCACATCGTCACAATCCCCTCCCCATGACCGGTACTACTCCCAGTAGGACCGTCATTCCCAATGACTAACTACTGTCCGATGTCAATAGCTGGCTCGCTTCACACGGCTCACGAAACTCGGCTCTCCTCTCTCTCTTTACGGCACACGGCTCACGGCTTTCGGCTCTCCTCTCTACCTCACTCGGCTCACGTAATTCGGCTCTCCTCTCTACGACACTCGGCTCTTCTCTCTACTATACTCGGCTCACGTAATTCGGCTCTCCTCTCTACTATACTCGGCTTACAAAACTCGGGTCTCCTCTCAATTTTTCTGACTACAATGCTTTCTAACATCTCTGATCTCAAAGAAAAAAAATTTTTTTTCTTTGGGTTGGGTCAGCTGTGACTCTCACAGCCTCTCCCCTCCCCTGGACTATAGGTACTGGGATCAAATCCGTACCTTTAGTCCCACACTCGTTAGCATTGTCTTCATCTACACTTTGACAGAGTAAGCTCTTTTTACTCGATCGTTCCTGTCACACTTCTCACACCATTCTCTTTCTCATCTCTTCTTCTCCCGCTGTCGTGGCCCAAGTGTACGAGGCATCTCTATGCCCTCTAGGCACCTCTCTCCAAGACTGTCCGTATTGACACACAATTCTGGCAGCTCAAAAAGTTTACTCCTTGTGTTTTGCACACTAGGCATGACTCTACTTGAGTTTGACTCAGGGGGCAATGTTTGGCATAATGTCCCTGTTGCTAGCATTGAAAACAGATTCTCTTGGGACAATCTCTGGCCCGATGTCCTATGGACTGACACTGAAAACAAACTCCCATAAATTGCTTTGTTGCCGCTTGTGAACCATTTTGTTCTACATTTGGCAAACCAACTGGTTTGGCTCCTCCTGGCACAATTCCTGCATACATGGCTGGGTATGCAATTCGCATAGGTCCTGGCAAGATTTGTGGTGGTGGTGAACTGACTACTTGGCTCTGCTCTGCTGATTTTTGGGCTGCTGTCATAAGTGTCATGGCGTCTACACATACACTTTCTGGCTTCTCCTTTCTCTTGGCCTCGTTCGTCTCTCTACTCTCTTTGGTAGAGTGATCACTACAACTCGACTCTGACTCCTCCTCTGACGTCGCTGCTTCTGATCTCACCATTTTCTTGAATCTGCTTTCCTTTACGGCTGCTGCAGGAAAACGCATCTTCTCTTTTGGTGGAGGGGGGGGGTGTATCTTTCGTCTAAGTCCCTGGCCTTCTCATAATTTCTCAGGATCTTTTCCATTTGGCTCAACGATTCGAAATACAACCGGTCTAATTGACGTCTGTATGCTAGCGTCAAACCTTTGTAGGCGATCTTGACTTGTTTCTTCTGGCTAAGAGGTCGCTTTATATGACCTAAGATTAATCTAAAGTTGGTCAAATTTGGTGAGATTTTCTCTCCTTTCCCTTGCGTCCTGGCCCTCAACTCGTCAATCACGTCATCGTCGTCTACCGTCACCAGATATTCATTCTTGAACGCCCTCTTGAATGATTTCCACGAATTAATTTCACGGCGCAACGACCTAAACCAACTGCTGGCAGTTTTCCGAAGGATAATTGGCAGTGCTTGCAATATTTCTTGGTCAGAAAGCTCTGACCAATCCTTACAGTCTTCCAAGCGCTCCAAGAATTCTTCGGCATTATCGTCATCACCAAAGAAATTTAAGTCCCAGTCCTTTAGTGTTCTAATCACTTTGGACCTTCGGCCGGACTTAATTTCTTTGTTTTTCCCCCCACTACTCTGGCATTGACTCAGATCACTCTCAGATTTTGACTCACTCGTAGAGTCATCTAAGATTGATCTCCGGCTCTCCCACTGACCTCTCTTCGGTCTGTCGACCCTCTTATTCTCTCTTTGACACTTTCTACACACTCTATCACTAACACTAATTTTATCCCCACCACTAACTCTCTCGCTATTACTACTACCTTCACTGCTCTCGTACTCTTTTCCTCTATTCAGTCTGGTTTCTCTCTCCCTTTTTCTCTGCTCTTCTTCTCTAATCTTACCCAATTTCCTAACTTGTTCCCTTTTTCTTTCCCCTCTCCTATACACACTTCTTTCAGTCTCTTTTCTCACTGGCTCTTGTTACATCCCGACATATTTCAAAATTTCATAAATTTCGTAAATTTAGTAATGTAGTTAAATAATCAATTAAATACATTTCATAAATGTAATATTCAAACAATGTCTAAGGACATAGTTCAAAATATTACATCTTCTTTTACGAATCCTAAATTAAAAGCATAAAATATAAATCATAATGAAATACTATAATATTTCATTCACATGATTTATTAACACGTGTTATTACTCACGTGAATGAAATAGTAAGATGAATCAACGAACTCTGTCTTTACGACAAGTGTCAAGCTATGAATGAAAGAGATGACACATGTTAAAAAGATGATATGAAAACATATATTCTTCTAATTTATAAAATCATTTAATATTAATAAGAATTATTTAAATATTTAATTATTTGATCGATCCATATGGCATTCAATCATTGATAATAATTATTTATTGTCAAAATATTAATATGAATCCAATTAAATGTATCAAATCGAAAATAAATCGATAATCGACAATCGATTAATCGATAATCGATTGTTCATTCGATTATTGAATTCAAAAACGCTTATCAATGTCTGAATTAATGGAAATGAATCGAATACAAATTATAAGTTCAAATTAATAGATGATAGCTAGAATAAAATAGAAAAAGATCATATTACAATCGTACGTGCCTAAAACAGTGCATGTTGCACGTGTCTAAAACAGAGCATGTTGTACGTGTCTAAAACTATGTGTGGTAAAAACACCTAAAACAAAATGCTTCCACCACTTAACATCCCTAAAATGCATTAGATTCAATAGTATATAAGCTGCTGTAAAAATCAGAACGATTGTCAAAAGTTCCGGTGTAGTTCAGTGCGGACAGTATCATTGTAGAGCGACCCTTCGGTTAAAACGCGAATTATTGTATTCTTTCCCGTAAAAAGGTGCAAGTTAGATTATTTATCACTTAGAAACAAGTTTCTTTCCCCTAAAAAGGTGCAAGACAAATAATTTAACACTTAGAGTTGATAATTTTGCTATTTTAACTGTCGTATTGTGATTAATAACTAATAGTATAAATTTCACTAATTCTTTCCATAAAGGTGCAAGTTATTTTATTTGTCACTTAGAAACAAGTTTCTTTCCCCTAAAAAGGTGCAAGATAAATAATTTAACATTTAGAAAACGTGAAACTGTTATTTTAGCACAAAAACTGTTATAAAGTTGTGAATATTACACAAGTGTAATAAAACAAACTTTCAGTTTCATTCAATTGAAACGAGTTCAAACCAAGAAAACCAATTATAACAACCCTGCGATAATCTTGTCAACGAATCTGTAATTAAACGTAATGAACAATTTGTAACAATTGTAACTTTCTTCTTACTATAAATAATAAATTAAATAAAAGGAATATTTATTTTGTTATTAACGCAAAGCTCATAGTTTTGACAAGTGATCACGATCCTACAACAAAAATAAAGATCAGGCTTTACCAACCTGATTAATCAGCTAACTGGTTTTAAAATCTATTTTAAATAAATTATTTAATTTTATTTAAAAGCCTCGCTCTTGCTCGGAACATAACAGCTGATTTGGTGGCAGCGGTGGGATTGTCACTTTTGTTACAAACAAATTAATTATTCTAAAACAATTTAAAAAAAAAATATTTTTGAATAATTTTGAAAACAATTTTGAATTTTGAGAATCTAAATTCCTTCTAAATTCAATAATTATACTTAAACCCTCATTCAAACCAAACCAATTCCTTGTTACGCCACATTATCGTAACAAAAATTTTACAAAAATTTTATATTTTATTTATCATTAATTAAAAGCAATTAATGAAATGCATGCTTAGCATTTTGAAATCGCGCAGAAAATGAACTCGGTTCAAAGACCGTAAGCCTTTTCTTCCGTCTGAAAGTACTATTTCAGCAATTAAATTGTTTTATTTTCATGACTTTCAGGTAAATCAATTAATGAAGGGCTATCATTTTTTATTATTTTTATGATTTAAGAAACAACAACTACATAAGCAAATGAGTGTGTGTGTATACGTGTATATATATATATGTTGCCTATTTTATTTAAAATAAAATGTAAAGGAAAAATTATTAACTATATTAGAATTAAAATAATAAAATACAATATATATATGTGTATATATATATATATATACACGAAGAATAGACGTGAGGCTACACTCAACGCGTTGAGTGAAGACTTCCCGCGCTCCCCACGCTCCCCTTGACATTGTGCGAGAGAGAAAGAAGATTGTGTATAGCATCGAAGCGTTCTCTCTCAGGCATATTGTTCTTACAGAGTATTGCGTACTCTTTCTGTCCTGTAGCTCTTTCTCCCTCTTACCAATGGCGAATACTATTGTAATCGTATTTTAAAAATTAAAATGCATCTTTTAATTCTTTAAATCTTTAAATACAGGGTGAATGATGGCCCGGTCTTATTTAAAAATATTTATATATTTAACAATTTTATGATATATAAAGATGGGAACGTTTAGGCTATTATTATTATTATTTTTATTATTATTTCTTTTCTTTCAAAAATATAATTTATCTTTTGTTTCCCCGTACCAACCTAGCTTATAAACCTTGCCCGCCATAAATTGCAAACTTGCGGAAGGTTCCAATGCACACTAAAATAATTATTGACAAATGATTTAATGTTGGAATTGTAACAACCTTTTTTTTTAAGGGTTACAAAATAGAATGGAATTTCTATTTTTGAAATGTCCATTATTCCAGCCCACATTAATCTTATTTTTTTTGAAAGATTAATTCGAAAAATAAAATTGAAAATTATTATAATAAATAAAAGAATATTAAAAATATTCTCTTCTGGGAATAAAATTATTTCAACATAGTGCATTGAACCGATTCCTGTAAAATGCAAGTCCAGCAATTTTGGCATGGCAACAGGACCAACGCCCTGTCCCCACCTTTCCATATTTCTTAAGGAAGTAAAACTATATAAGCACATTAATTAGATATCTAAATTGAACAGTACGGTTTCCCACAGCACAGAGACTTGAACTCTGTCGGATTAAAATTTTTTTTAAATTTCCTATAACGTTCCCGTCCGGTATACAGGATCCAAATTGATTGTATGCTTATACAAGCAATTTGGCCGGACGTAAAATAAAATTTTAAACACCTCGAAATCCGCGGGGTCGTCTCAAAAATTAAAATAGTGGGGAAATAAATTTAATAAAAATCCTTTCTTGTCAAAAGACCGGCCGGTTTCGGTTGTTGCCGCGTCCGCCCTGTTTTAATGGTTTGAGGAATTAACTTAGGAAATTGATTAAAGAAAATAGGGCCATCTCAAAAGCCCACGGTGTTTAAATATATTAATAATTATAATATATTTAATTACAAAATATTTTCTGTTTATAACAATTTTTCAAGGACAATAAATAGTGCGTATTGTGAAATCTTCGCCCGTCGGGAGAATTCTGGCGGTAGACTTAAGGTTCCAGAACGGGTAAGTAACTGTATCGTTCTGGCTAGTTTTACCCCATCCTCCTTTCTTTTATTGTTTGAGAGGCGGATGGATCCTTTCTTTAATTTACAATAAATCATAACTATTACTCTTAAATTTCTTTCTATTAATTTCCTATATTCTCTTTACCCCCCCCCCTTCCTAATAAATTTCTGAATTTTGGCAACTAGGAAACACGAATCCCAGTAAGTTAAACAGAGCTCACGCTCTGGCAGTTTGATTTCCTCCAACAAACTTGAAAATAGGGCCATCTCAAAAGCCCAAAATAATAATTATAGTTAAATCAACTATATTAATTATTTTAAATATTTTCTCGTTCGTAACAAACTGATGGTGGCAGCGGTGGGATTTTTCCTGACGTTGCTACCCCTTAGAATTTAAGGGAGGAATTCTCATAAAAGGGATTTCTATTTCATTTCAAAATTTTCACTTAATAAATTCTTTCTTATTTTTAAATTTTCAAATTTCTTTATATCACCTCTTTCTTTCTAACAATGGGTATGTTGAAATGGAATTAAAAATTATTTTAATTCAATTTTGGGACCTTAATTGTAGATAGTCCGTGACGACAAGTCTCCGTGATTCGCTCACTGGAAGACAAGTCTCTGAAATTCTACTCTTAAAATAATCCTAAATAATACATTCCTTTTTGTGAAAGAATAAGAGTTTTTGGTTTATTTTAAGTAAATTCTCTAATTATTCTTTTTAAGTGAAATATAATTTTTTTTCTTTTCTCAAAAAATTAAAAAAATTCAAACTAAACGTTTAATTTTAATTTTTAATTTTGTTATAGATAGTCCGTGACGACAAGTCTCCGTGATTCGCTCACTGGAAGACAAGTCTCCGAAATTCTATCACAAAATAATTCTAAAATATTATATCACTCTATAAAAGGAGTAAGGTGTTGTTTAATTTTTATTTTTCAATAAGTTCTCTAATTATTCTTTCTCAAGTATAATATATATATATTTTTTTTGCAAGTTAAAAATTCAAACTAGACGTTTGATTTTTAATTTTAATTTTGTTGTAGATAGTCCGTGACGACAAGTCTCCGTGATTCGCTCACTGGAAGACAAGTCTCCGAAACTCTATTACAAAGTACTCAAAAATATAGTTTGTTTGTGAAGGAATAAGAAGAATTTTTGTCGCTATTAAAAATGACAATGTCGAGTAATTTTAAACAAACAGGAAAGAGAACTCGCAAAAAGAATAGTCAATTTATAATCCTAATGCAATTTCTTTAATCATTCTTTTTCGAATGAAAAATTTGTTATAAGTTAAAAATTAAAATTATACGTTTAATTTTGATTTTGTCGTAGATAGTCCGTGACGACAAGTCTCCGTGATACGCTCACTGGAAGACAAGTCTCCGAAATTCTATTATAAAATACTTAACAAATTATTTCATTTGCGAGAAATAAAGGAACTTGCAGAAAGATTAGATTTCAAAATAAAATCAAATATAACAATTTTAATCAAACCAATTATACTTTTACTATAAAATAAATAGGAAAAAAAAAATGCAGTAAATGGAAAAGCTGTAGAAATTTTAAACTCCGACTCTCTCAGACAATTTTCCCTGCAACCTTTCATTTTCCAACTAACAATTTTCCTTTAATTTTTTGGGGAGAATTTCTTTTTTTTAATTTTGGACTTTTCTGTTTTAGCACAGAATCAAAATTTAGAATCACATATTATAAGAGAATAAGTATTTTCTTGATTCTATTTCCATTTTTTTTATCATGCGTATTCCATGCAAGTTGCAAGGAATATTCCGCGGTGGCGATAAAAAAAATAAATAATCACTAATTTAAAAATGGAATTAGAATCGGGAAAGAAGGGAAAATATTTTCCCTTATATGCTTTTCCTTATTTTATCTTATTTTTTTTATATGCAAATAAATGAAGTACCAGTTGTAGGCTAATTGGTTTAAACCAATTAGTTTATAATGCTCTCCAATTTGTCTCCAAGATTAATCTTATTATTCATAAAAGGAAAGAATATTTTTTTTTAACAATAGCATCTTCATATTATTCAGAAATTCCACAACATTAATTTTTATTCTATCAGTACAAAAATACTTGAAAAATATACCTGTCATTTAGAATTCAAAAATAATTTTTTTTTCTTCTAAAATAATTTTTATGTGAAAAATTATTAAATCATTATAAATTATTAAATACTAATTTTAATTAATTTAATTAATCATTTAATTTTAATTAATTCAATAGTTATTTAGTTAAAAATTAATTAATAAATTTCTTGATTTGAATGTTTCAAAAAAAAAAAATTAGTGTGATCTAAATTCTCTAATCGTTTTCTTATTTCCTCTGGTTAGAAGGAAGAAAGAATTCATCATCATTCTTCATGTGTCGGGTTACAAGAAAGACAATGACTCTTTAAATGCGAGTGTACTAGGTCACACCACGTCCTTGTAATTGGAACCCTTACGTATATGATTTAAGAAATACTCATATATTACTAATATTAAATAGTAAACTGCTAAAATTGTTTTCTTTTTTTTTCTTCTACTTAGTTTAATTATTTCAACCAGTTAAAACAAAAAAATTATGTATATATTTATATTTTTTACAACAACAATTAATAAAAGGAAAAATTACACAATTTTCCACGATTTAGAAATTATTAAAATTGTTCTGTTAACCAAGGTCTTATATTTATAGAAAAGTTAAAAGTAAAACACTTATAATGAAAACTGGATCAATCATGATTCTTGCAAAAAAAAAAAATTTTTAATTATAATAAATCAACGCATCAATTTTGAGAAATAAAAATAAGTCAATCAAATTTTAATATCGAACACCGATTAGAATATCGACTAAATTGTAAATAAAATTTATTATATATAATTATCGATAATTAAATATAAATAAAAATAAAATTTAATTGTATTAATACTAATAGAAAAAAAAAAAAAAAAAAAAAAAAAAAAATTTTTCAATATAGTTAATAAACATGATTTAAAGTTTTCAAATATAAAACACATGATAATAAAACTAACCATCTAAGTTCAGGTGGATGGCTGGTCTTCTATTACCAATAGGATTACTAATTAAATTATAACTATAAACTTAATAAACTAAATACATAAATATATATATTTAGCAATATAAATTGAATATAAATTAAGTAATATATAAAAAAAAAAAAAAACATTTTTATACTAAGAGTACCAATAAATAAATGTAAATAAAATTATTCAAGTATAATAATTAATATTACGATTATTAAATATATCATAACTCATAAATACAACTTTGAAATTAAGAATAGAGTTAAAAATAATAAACTCGGATGAATAGTTCTGTATTGTTTATAGTATTTTTTTTTTAGTTAAAAATTTAGTAAAGAAAAGTAAATTGTGATAAACAATTAGTATATTTAAAATACAGAAAAGGTAAAAAGTTTTGATTATACATTCATTTTATTACACTAATCTATTTATTAAATGGATTTAAAATCTTAACAATGCTCCAGTATTGAGAATAGATGTTTGATACAATTTATCTTAACTAACAAAAAAAAAATAAACGTTAGATAATAATAAAATTCTTATTTAATTACTATTAAGTAAACAAGGATCTGCCCCTTGCAGAATATTTTAATAAGGAAACCATATTGTTTGTAAATCCAGATTCCAGCGCTGAAACAGAAGTGTAATAGAGAAGAATGTAATATAAACTGCATTTTGATAAAATGATACAACAATTATTTCTATTTAACGTCATTAAATTAGAAAATAAATTATTCTATATACTAACCAAATCCCAGTTGTATTGATTTAGCTCTGGAGTTTCCCACTCCAAATGGTATTTTTGCTCAAATACCAATTGGACGGCCTTACTTTTTGGCCGAAATCCTTCTTTCGGTGGTACTCCGGGAAGCAAAATAAATGGACTAAAATATAAACATCCATAGTAAATAACACTTGTAATTGATTTTTTTTTATTATTAATTCATTTCAAATATATTAAAAATATACTCACACTTCAGTAGTGTTTACACCCAGCACCCCCACGATTTTCTCCATTGGCTCCTCTATCGGAGTTTTACAGGAAGCCGGATAAATGAAGTCTTTTGGAGCCCAATAAGATCGAGTCTCGTACTTTCTTAAGGCCCAATTCCACCTGTACTCTTGATGCCAGACGGCATCATCATAAGGAGCATCTCGTATGTAAAACGAGGATGAATCCAAAGGCCAGTTTTCTATTCCATCCCTTGAAGGTGCATCTATCCATTCCGACATTATAATTTGAGCTCTGAAATAAAAATAAAAGAAAAAGGTTAACAGAGAATCAATACAGACCACTGCCATGATGAAAGATAAATTATTGTGTTAATAGAGACCCGTACTTTATGCAAGTCGCATAATCGCATAATGTTCTCAAACTGAGCATAACTTTGGCATTTTGTGAAATATTAAGATTGCATGCAAAATAAATGTGATTTGTGATCGCATCCAATCGCATTATTATATTTTCAGCGCATAATTTTTTTACTGCATAATTTAACACTATTTACATAATCAAAGCATAATTGTGAATTTTTTTTTGTCTAAAAATACTATAAAGTATCTTTTTATTTAATGATTTTAATAAATTTTAAACATTGTAACCTACTTCCCGATCAATTCAGAGACTATGCTAAGTTTATATTTTTGAGACAATTTAAACCGATGATAGACTCATCTCGTTACTTTACTTGTTTCTATAAAGAAACTTTTACATTTTAAAAAAAGATTGAAAGTTTTTAATATAATAATTAGGGACCGATACGAAAATTTAGTTTCGTTTTAGTTTCTGAGTTGATACAAAGCAGAATTAAGAAACTGAGTTTTGCTTCCTGTCAACTTGGAATTGAATTAATAAATTGAATTTAGTTTCGTGACGCTAAACTAAACTAAGAACAAAACAAAACAAAATTTTTAATGAAATAATTTTATTATAACCATAGATATGAAGTAGTATAAAGAGACTTTAATAGAAAATGAAGTGGAAAAAGTATTTTTTTTTATGTATATTAATAATTTATTGAAATATTTAGTTTTTTTTTTTTGTTGCAATTTTTTTTTTTTACTGACACCAAATATTTGAATTTTCCGGACTTAGTTTCGAATCGATGCGAAACTAAATTGAACGTATATTTTAATTTGGTTCCGTTTCAGAATCGGTCCCTGATAATAATATAAAATGCGTTTAAAAAGAGTGTTACATTTTACTTTAATTGTAAAAATAACTTTATGCACGGAAGGAAAATTTTACTTGGAGCAACTAAAATTTTTATTATATTACAGAAAAAAAAGAAAATATAGTGTAAATTTTGTTGCAGGGAATTCCAATTATTCACATAGAAAGTGGCGCCCTCACTTAGGTGAAAATTTGTTGCTTCGAATATTTACCCCAAAATCAGGTTAAAATTTAAACTTTGTTTTTCTAATGTAGTGAATTTTTTTTGTTACTTTAGTTAAAACTTTTGCTATTTCAGAGAAACTTATCGTTGTCCCAAGTTAAATTTCTTTTTCTGCGTTTAAGAGATGAATAAGAAAGTAACTATTTTCCAAAATACACGATTGATGCCAAACTTCTATTATTGTTCATTTAATTGTTTTTAGGTTAATTATTTAGTAACTATACCATTTAAAAAAAAAATTACTATATACAAATAAAACCTAACCATGCGTCATTGCATAATTTTATTTTCATCGCATAATTTTGCATAATATTTAGGTTTTTCATTGTATAATTTTAAAATTTTCATTCACACAAAATCGTGTCTCTATGTGTTAACAATAATTTCTCCATAAAAAGGAAACTAAATTAAAACTTACCCACGATGTCCTGATCGGAAGGAAGTACTTTGTGCATCATCTAATTCCACTGCTTTTGCGAGCAAAAAGGATGGGATATCAGTGATATTGCGTTCGATAAGGCCCAATACCTTCCGTAAGGATTGAAGATCAAAACATTCTAGATCTGACATTATTACAATTTTTTTTTCTCACTTCACTTTCACTAAAATACACAACTGACCAACGCAAGTTCAAAACAAAGACTAACCTGACGATACAGTGTGTTACACGGACTGAATTAGACCTGAGATTTGCAGAAATATTACCTATGCAATAAGAGCTATATAAATTCACATTACTAAAAAAAAAAAAAGTCGAAATCTTGCAGAAAAACCGTGAGAACTCAACTAAAAATTGTCCGGAGGCAGCGTATAATATCCCTCCCAAAAAAAAAAAAAAAAAAAAAAAAAAAAAAATTATTTTAATATTCCTATTCAAAATTGTAATTATTGTATCTAAAATATTCTTTTACCCTACACAATTATTACAAGTATTTCTGTCTATGGTGCAATAATATCACACCACTAACAGAATTCAATATTAAATTAATAAATATAAATGAGAATAAAATTTGATTATCTAAGTCAAGTAGATAGTCGGCTTTATGTCATTTCTAAAATCATTAATAAATAATCATATTAAAACTCTTAATTAATAAATACTATAGTAGTTAATCAATAATAATACTTACAAATAAACTGAATAGTATCTATTATTTATCGTGTTTATTTATTTCCTTATCTTAGTGTAAATATGTATGTAAATAATTGATTTTTGTTAAAATAAAACTATAATTAGGTAACATGATCCTAGCCGTTATTAATTTATTTGTGTCGATATTTAAATTTGAACATTAAAGATTGTTGTAATTGATTAATGGTTGCTGTTTCCATTTGTTTTTGCTTATATCATAATTATTTCTATCTATATTAAAATCCAGAATTTGTAATTTTCTTTTTCTCATTATTCCTTTTTTTTTTGGAATTATAATTAATTAATATTGGTGTGACCTTAATAATTATTGAAAATTTTTGTTTTATTTGAATGCATTTTCTTAACAGTATTAAATCACAATTTCATTTTTATTTAGTTAGCACTCATAAAATTTTTAAATTATGAACTCAATTTCCACCGCTGTAAAGAAAAAGAAAATTTCGGTACAAAATAAAGTAATAAAATCATAACTCAGACATCTCACCTACCAATCGCATGTGGTATATCACACATCCACTCTTTCAATTTCACAAAATCATTAATACAATTATTAATGATTTAAAAAGATTAATTTTTGTTTGTTTGTTTGATTGTTTTTTTTTATTCTCGCAATAAATTTTCAGGAATATTCCGCGGTGGCGAAATAGAAATGTGTAAATTTCGATTAAAATATAATTTTTATTGCTCCTTTATATTCTTTTCTTTTCAAAATTTAAAATCAATTTTAATTAATTAAATTAATAATTAACTTTTTTTTTTCTATGACTTCTTTTTCACCTTTGTTATTAAAGGTTATGAAAGAAAGTAGTCAATTATTTATAGCAATATTACCGCCTGCATTTGAGAGAATCAGGGATAAGTCAGACTGATGGTCATTTTCTTTTAATTAGGGGACACTTACGGAAAGGCAGGTAAAGGTTACTTGGTGTTGCATCATAATCATCCCCGCACAAGTACCGTAAATACAAATGCACCCTAAAAGTATAAATGATCAAAAGAATGACTTCACTCTTTTCTTTCTTTTGTATGGTAAAAATAATGCGCTAAAATAAGTTTTTAAAAATAAGACAATATGAAAGTAATTTGACCACACAATGTAAATGAAATTTAATCTCATCAAATATTAAATTTGGAGTATTCTTCGAGACAAAATGAAGAGCTATGTTTTTATTTGCAATATATCTTTTTTTTAATATTTTTTTTTTATAACAGGAATGTTGTTTATTTTATAATAAATAATATTCTTGCCTCTCAACGTGACGAATACAATTAACGAATACAACATAACGAAACGTGACTCACTGAAAACTCTGAACATAACCTAACAATATAAGACAAAATTCATAAAGCATTTTTAATTTGTAGCAGGAATTATCCGCGGTGGTGATGTAAACATCACTTTTAACCGTGGATGAATCTTGATACTTTTTGTGCCCAATTTCAGACCAAAGTTATAAATATATATATATAATCAGTTAATATTCACAGTTGACCAAGACATACATACGAATACATGAAAACAACTAAGAAATTCCTGACAAGTAATAACAAAATAATGGTTGCCAATTTTAACCATTATTTTCCACTGAAACTATTATTAACAATTTTTGTCTAAATTTTAGGTCTAAATAAAATTGATGACGCAACTTCTATTCCCAATTTGACAGACATAATTTCGAATATTTATATTCAGATGAATGAGAAAATCAAGGGCCAATTCAACAAAATTTTAAAAAAACCAGAAGTGGATCGTCATCAGTCACTCAAAACCCACTGGTGAAGGAGTCCTTTTCTTCTTCTT
This sequence comes from Leptopilina syphax, assembly GCA_032872505.1. Lineage (NCBI taxonomy): Eukaryota > Metazoa > Arthropoda > Insecta > Hymenoptera > Figitidae > Leptopilina > Leptopilina syphax. The sequence goes on from CM065472.1 coordinate 13,368,617, forward strand.
TCCTTTTTTTTTATCAACGAACCTAATTCGATTGCTATTTGGTAAATGAGACAAGATAACACACCTCAAATAAATGTATCTTTCTTTTCTGATAGATAGTAGATAACACAATGAGACAAAAATTCTCTTATTCTTATTTTATTTATATGTTAAACATTTAAAATTCGTTCGACGTGTGTTATCAGTTAAAATGGAAAATTAATGTTTACGCATCTAAATTACTAAATTATTTGTCTAAATTAAATTCAATTATTTCACGTAAACAATATTGTAAATCTTATAAAATTTTCCAGACTAAAATATAAATTATTTAGAAAGGGGTATAAACTTAAAATACACATACTAAAAAAAAAACAATTATTAAAATTATCCTCTTTCTAAATAAATAAATAAACTTCTCCGATGCCTTAAATTTACAGTATAACCTGCCGAAGTGCAACTCGATATTTTTAATTTTTTTTTTGGTACAACAGAATTTATAAAATTATTTTATAATTCAATTTTTATGGTATTTTACAACATTTCAAAACTAAGTGAAAATGATTCTTGTTGGACATTATTAATTATAAAAACTATTTAAAGTAGCGTTGCATTCCGACAGGTCCGATTGTAATCGTTTTAGAGAAAACATAAGATTGTAATCTTGAATCGATGAATGTATTTTATATTATGTATTAAGGATGAGAGTAATGATTTTCTTTAAGTTAAGGTATTCTGTTATAAAGCATTAAGTGTTCATTTTAAACTTCCACTGGTAAAATGGATAGGTTAAACAAAATTAGTGATATACTTAATTTAAGGTGGATCTTTACTGTTTTTGTATGTGTGATTTTGAAAACATGCATGAGATAAATTTTTTTCTTTAACACAGATGATTAACAAACAAATAAACAAAAATCAAATTGTTATTCAAAGCTCACATTCAACTATTGTTCTACGATAAAACTACAAATTTAAATATAAAAGAGAAACATTTATCACATGAAGTATTTATGCGTTTCCTGAAAGACATGAAACTTATGTCATAACCCAAGTTCATTTTCATTGCGACTTGTTTTCGGGGACGAAAAACGGAATTTCCACGGTGGTTTGTTACGCCACATTATCGTAACAAAAATTTTACAAAAATTTTATATTTTATTTATCATTAATTAAAAGCAATTAATGAAATGCATGCTTAGCATTTTGAAATCGCGCAGAAAATGAACTCGGTTCAAAGACCGTAAGCCTTTTCTTCCGTCTGAAAGTACTATTTCAGCAATTAAATTGTTTTATTTTCATGACTTTCAGGTAAATCAATTAATGAAGGGCTATCATTTTTTATTATTTTTATGATTTAAGAAACAACAACTACATAAGCAAATGAGTGTGTGTGTATACGTGTATATATATATATATGTTGCCTATTTTATTTAAAATAAAATGTAAAGGAAAAATTATTAACTATATTAGAATTAAAATAATAAAATACAATATATATATGTGTATATATATATATATACACGAAGAATAGACGTGAGGCTACACTCAACGCGTTGAGTGAAGACTTCCCGCGCTCCCCACGCTCCCCTTGACATTGTGCGAGAGAGAAAGAAGATTGTGTATAGCATCGAAGCGTTCTCTCTCAGGCATATTGTTCTTACAGAGTATTGCGTACTCTTTCTGTCCTGTAGCTCTTTCTCCCTCTTACCAATGGCGAATACTATTGTAATCGTATTTTAAAAATTAAAATGCATCTTTTAATTCTTTAAATCTTTAAATACAGGGTGAATGATGGCCCGGTCTTATTTAAAAATATTTATATATTTAACAATTTTATGATATATAAAGATGGGAACGTTTAGGCTATTATTATTATTATTTTTATTATTATTTCTTTTCTTTCAAAAATATAATTTATCTTTTGTTTCCCCGTACCAACCTAGCTTATAAACCTTGCCCGCCATAAATTGCAAACTTGCGGAAGGTTCCAATGCACACTAAAATAATTATTGACAAATGATTTAATGTTGGAATTGTAACAACCTTTTTTTTTAAGGGTTACAAAATAGAATGGAATTTCTATTTTTGAAATGTCCATTATTCCAGCCCACATTAATCTTATTTTTTTGAAAGATTAATTCGAAAAATAAAATTGAAAATTATTATAATAAATAAAAGAATATTAAAAATATTCTCTTCTGGGAATAAAATTATTTCAACATAGTGCATTGAACCGATTCCTGTAAAATGCAAGTCCAGCAATTTTGGCATGGCAACAGGACCAACGCCCTGTCCCCACCTTTCCATATTTCTTAAGGAAGTAAAACTATATAAGCACATTAATTAGATATCTAAATTGAACAGTACGGTTTCCCACAGCACAGAGACTTGAACTCTGTCGGATTAAAATTTTTTTTAAATTTCCTATAACGTTCCCGTCCGGTATACAGGATCCAAATTGATTGTATGCTTATACAAGCAATTTGGCCGGACGTAAAATAAAATTTTAAACACCTCGAAATCCGCGGGGTCGTCTCAAAAATTAAAATAGTGGGGAAATAAATTTAATAAAAATCCTTTCTTGTCAAAAGACCGGCCGGTTTCGGTTGTTGCCGCGTCCGCCCTGTTTTAATGGTTTGAGGAATTAACTTAGGAAATTGATTAAAGAAAATAGGGCCATCTCAAAAGCCCACGGTGTTTAAATATATTAATAATTATAATATATTTAATTACAAAATATTTTCTGTTTATAACAATTTTTCAAGGACAATAAATAGTGCGTATTGTGAAATCTTCGCCCGTCTGGAGAATTCTGGCGGTAGACTTAAGGTTCCAGAACGGGTAAGTAACTGTATCGTTCTGGCTAGTTTTACCCCATCCTCCTTTCTTTTATTGTTTGAGAGGCGGATGGATCCTTTCTTTAATTTACAATAAATCATAACTATTACTCTTAAATTTCTTTCTATTAATTTCCTATATTCTCTTTACCCCCCCCCCCTTCCTAATAAATTTCTGAATTTTGGCAACTAGGAAACACGAATCCCAGTAAGTTAAACAGAGCTCACGCTCTGGCAGTTTGATTTCCTCCAACAAACTTGAAAATAGGGCCATCTCAAAAGCCCAAAATAATAATTATAGTTAAATCAACTATATTAATTATTTTAAATATTTTCTCGTTCGTAACATTCCTAATTGTTTATAAATTTTATAAACAATTTCCTTAATTTCATTATAAAATCCTGTAATTTGAGCTGCTTTTGCGCCGTTCGGCGAATCTTGGCTTGAATTAAGAATAGTTTGCGCCGTCCGGCGGAGCCGTTCAATTAGGGATTTTCCTTCATTTTATAAGGATAAAATTGTGATATTATTATTGCGCCGTCCGGCGAATTTTAATTGATCAAACGACATTTTGCGCCGTCCGGCGAACCTGTCATTTTATCTGTTCCTTTCATAATTTTTCTAATATTCTAAGACTCTACAAATTATCAATTGTTTTTGAAATATTCAAATCATTTTTAAAGACATTAAAATACAAAAATGTCTTTTATTTACAGTTAAATAAATAATGTGTGATAAAACTCCAACAACAAAGAAAATTAAGAATCGAGGAGGAGTAAAGGCACAACGAAGATTCAATATTCAAACATCATTAGAATCAGAAAAATTCTCAGAAAATTTAAATTCAATAGCAATAAAAGAAATAGAAACACAAGAAGAATTTCTAATTTCTTCAAAAATTTATTAAATAAAGCAGAACAAATTTTAAAAAAATAAATAAATGTACTTAAAATTCTAATAATTAATAAAATAAAACCTTATTAAAACTAATGTGTTTCGTTTATTGTTGCATGTTCTTAGTATATGTAATATTAATTGCTGTAATTTGGTATACCAGTCCAAAAAGAAAAAATTAATATTAATTCATAAAAATCAATAAATCTAGTAAAATTTAAACAAACAAAAAATTTTTGATATTTATTGTAAATGAATAATTATTTTAATTTTAATCGATTTAACTATCCACACATCGAATTAATCTCAGGCGATTTAGTAGCACACAAAGGAATTTTTCTAATAGATAATACTAATCGATTAAACTTAATAAAAGAAACAAAATTATCTTCATTTGTCAATATCAATAGAAATGTTCAATATACAGGTCGACATAATTCGTTTCATACTAGAGGTAGTGCTATATTAGAATTTCATGATTTTTCCTTAAAATTTGAAGTTATCGATTACGAAAATAATTCCGAAATTATTGGCATTTTAGGCGCACCATTTTTGGATCAATTGTTCGAAACTAATCATTTCAGTCGAATTGCTATAGATTACGATAGAAGAGCTCGAAGACGTGAAACATCTATCCGACAACGATTTATTAGACGCGTTTGCGGAATTTTACGAAATTCGTCTTTCCGAAAATTTCCATGAATTGTTACATCAATAATATCGAATTCAATACCGATATTTTTCCAAATATTCATATATCTTCGCCAAGTCTAAAGGATAAAAGAGGTCTTTTCTTAGTGAATCCTGCCTTAAACATTAATTTAATAAACGAAAGAAAATTAGCATCAGGTATAATAATCGATAGAACAGAATTGATCACTTTAAATTCAGGCTCATTTGTTACTTCTGGAACAACAGAAATAATAATAGCTCAAAAACCAATCAAATTTCGAACTTATATTAATAGCAGACAAAACGAATTGACAGGTATATTGGGATTGTCTTTCCTGAATACCGATCCTAGTGAATTTACATTTTAAACTATTATCGATATCAATATATGCAATATTTTTCATTAATAACAACAATTATTGTTATTGCAATCTTTTCCCTAATTTGGTGCCTAAAGATTTGGCATATCTTTCAAAATTTTAAAATCAATAATTTACAAAATATATTGATTTAAACAATTCCTCGCGCAAGAAAAAAGATTAGGAGAATATATTAATATAAGAGGTCATAATTAAATTCGCGCGGTTAATATAATTAATCATCGTTTTCATTGACATAAACTACTCATTGACTTCGCGCGCGGTAGCTACAAGTAGTACGCCACGAGACAAGTCAGACGTCCACTTAAAGGCAACTCTCACACGTATCTTAAGCTGGTCGCGATTCCTCCAGTAATCCGCCATCTTGGACTTCTTTATGAATTCATATTTTCACTTCCTAATCAAAAATAACGAATTATATCCTCAATTATTATTGAATTCACTTTTCTTCATCGGTAACGAAGGTCGATTTATATTAGATCCCTCTTTACCAATAAATTTAATTAAAGAAGACGAAATTAATCCTTTCCTAGGAATAAATCGTGTACTAAAATACTTTTTAAGAGACGGTACTATACGAACACACGGAGAAGCAAAAATCTGTATTAATTATACAGTAATAGAATTTCAAACAATAATTTGTGACGACAAATCAGATATTATTGGAGTTTTAGGATTTCCATTCTCATTTGATATTATTAACGAATTATTCTAATTAATAACAAAATGACTCGTAAAAATAAACATCAAAAGAATTATGCAGACAGAAGTGATGATGATGATAATATTACGCACACCCATGGTGCAACCTTTGCAACCTCTATGAATAGAACCCTTCATGACACTATGGTTAATTCTATGGCAGAATGCTTTGCGTTACAACAAGGTATAATGAATATTCCTTTTTACGACGGGCATAACATGCCAGTCAAAGATTTCATTGAAGATATTTTGAATGCTGCATCATCTATTCCAAAGAATTGCGAAGATCAGTATTTGAAATCTATTCTTGCCAAATTAAAAGGTGCTGCTAGAAGTAGTACTCAAGGTAAGTCTTTCGGAACCATTAATGAATTAATAGATCACTTAAAACAAAGATATTCCACTCATAAATCATATGCATGGTATTTGCAAGAAATATCCACAATGCGTATGAACCGTAATGAAAATGTTAGCGAATTTTATGACAGATTGTCTCAATTATTAGCAGGAGCAAATGCAACCCTCTAAATTCATATGGAGCCCCTAATGCTAAAATTCAAATGGAACCCTTAAATTGTTGCGCCATGGAATCTTTCATTAAAGGACTTCCTGACTCAATGTCCACTGTAATAGAGGCACGAAATCCTCAAAAACTTAAAGACGCTTTTGAAATTGCCTTACAATGCGAACAACGTCACGAAAGTTATAAGCCGGATTATAATGCTTATCATTATTCACGACATCAACCACAAGATTATAGATATCGAGAAAGAAGTCCTAGTAACAGAGTACAATTCTCATATCCTTACGATCAAACGAGATATCGTTCTCAATCACCTACTCCTACCGGAATATTGAGAAACCCGTATCCCCCATATATGCAAAACAATCATTTTCCACAACCATATCCAAATCAACCTAATTTTCATCTTCCTAATGCTTATATGCCTTACACGTCATATCCCTTTTACCCATATCCTCCTCCACAAGAAGGATATTTAAATAAAAACCAAGATGGAAGTAGAACACCACCACGTTCTCAATCCCCATATTCATTTGAAAAGAGTAATTTAAACTCAAACACGACTCGACGAACAGACGCGACGACGAGTGCAGATCCCAAAGAGCGTCCAGCAAATGCGAGAATCCTATCGTTACAAAACACATCTTCCACGCCAGAAAATCAAGAGAATCTCCATTAATAATTATAAATTCTCCAAGCTTTCAAACATCCTCAGCAACCTTATTAATAGACACAGGAGCCGATGTAAACATAATTAAGGAGAATATATTATTGCCAGAATTAAACATTATTCAAGAAGAAGCCATACATATAGCTGGAATCGTTCCTATAAAAATTTTAACATTAGGAACAGTTCAAATTGAGATAAATGCAAAACAAATAACCTTCCAAGTAGTATTCACAGATTTTCCTATAGAATCTGATGGTATATTGGGTAGAGAATACCTTCGTGAAGAAAAAGTTGAAATTTCTTTTTGGCATAATACAATAGTCACGCATTCAAATCCTATAAAACCAATATTTTTCGCAGATAAAGAATCAACTGAAGCTAGAGATGCATTAACCGAAAATAAGGCTAACAAAAGAAGAAATGTAACTATTAAAGCTAGAACAAGACAAGTAATACCAATTGATGTTCTAGATACAGAATTAAAGGAAGGATATTTGCCCTTAATAAAAACAGCAGAAGGATTACTAGTAGGTGAAGGAGTAGTAACGAACCATGATGGAGTTTGTCATATTTACGCTATAAATATGACATCTGAAGACGCAGAAATCGAAATACCACCTCAAGAGTTAATTCCTTTTGAATTTTACAAATTACCTGGTGAAGATTCAGATGATTATTCGACAGAAGAAGAATACACACCACCAATAGATAGGGTTTCAGCCATATTAGAATATCTAAGATTAGATCACTTAAACAAAGACGAAAAAGAACATGTAATACAAATTATTAAAGAATTCCCAGACAGTTTTCATCTCCCAGGAGAACAACTCACCCCAACTAATATGGTTCAACATAAAATCATTACAAAAGACGAAATACCAATCCACGTTAAACAATATAGATTTTCACCAACTCAAAAAGAAGAAATCGATAAAGTCATCGATAGAATGAAATCTGAAGGAGCTATAGATTCCTCTTGTTCACCATACAACTCACCATTGTTAATAATTCCAAAAAAGATCGACGGAAGTGGTAAGAAAAAGTGGAGAATAGTCATTGATTTCCGAGCACTAAACGAGAAGACAATTGGTGATTGCTATCCATTGCCAAATATTACTGCTATACTTGACACCATCGGAGGCGCTCAATACTTCTCTGTATTTGATTTAGCCAGTGGATTTTATCAAATTGAGTTAGACCCTAACGATAGGTCAAAAACAGCATTTTCTACTACACATGGACATTATGAATACATAAGAATGCCCATGGGACTAAAAAATTCACCATCCACGTTTCAAAGATTAATGGATCAAGTTCTAACTGGACTTCAAGGAGTTGAATTATTCGTGTATTTAGATGACATCGTAGTGTACGCAAATGATTTAGAAGAACATGGCAAGAAGGTAAGAAGATTACTACAAAGATTAAAAGGTGCCAACCTTTCATTACAACCAGAAAAATGCGAATTTCTTTTCAAAGAAGTAGCATACTTGGGACATATAATAAGCAGTGAAGGAGTAAAACCTAATCCAAAAACTGTAGAAGCGGTAAAAAATTTTCCAACTCCTAAAACACCAAGAAATATAAAACAATTCTTAGGATTAGCAGGATATTATCGAAGATTTATCAAGGACTTTTCAGCAAAAGCCAAACCATTGTCTAATCTACTAAAAAAGGATGTAAAATTCGAATGGAAACAAGAACAGGAAGCTAGTTTCAAAGAGCTAAGAGAAGCTCTATGCACTAACCCAATTTTACAGTATCCAGACTATGAAAAACCTTTCACATTAACAACTGATGCATCTGATTTTGCTATAGGTGCAGTATTAAGTCAAGAAAAAGATGGATTTGACTTGCCTATTGCTTATCTTTCCAGAGTATTAAATGCGCCAGAATTAAACTACTCCACAACTGAAAAGGAATGTCTAGCAGTACTATATGCAGTTCATCATTTTAGACCTTATATTTATGGAAAGAAATTCACTTTAGTCAGCGATCATGAACCATTAAGGTGGATTGCCACTATAAAAGATCCAGGACAACGACTTATAAGATGGAGATTAAAACTGAGAGACTACGAGTATGAATTTCAACATAAATCGGGAAAACTAAATACAAATGCCGATGCTCTATCCAGGAATGTCATAGAAGACGAAATAAATGAAAATTCCCAAACCAACATCGATAAAAAACAAGTAAAAATTTTAATCAATAAACGTGTTGACAAAATTCCAAAGAAACCAACTAAACCATCAACAACCGCTCTGTCTAATCCTCAAAAATCAAAAATACAACCTCCAAAATCAATATTAAAACCATCTACTTTAAAATCTACTTTAGAACAAAGTACTATTGGTTCAAGACTAGCACAAAGACGAGCTTCACAACCATCTACTTCAAAATCCAATTTTAACCAAAGCACTATTGGATCGAGAGTAGCACAAAGACGAGCACTACAACCTAGAGTAAAAACAATAGACGAAGAAACAATTGACAGTAGCACTGACGAAGAGAGAGAGATACCAATTCCTCCTATTCAAAAGGCAAGTAAAAGCTTGCTTCCCAGTTTGAAACTTCCACCAGCGGCTATAAAAAATATACCAGGTCCTAAAAGTGCACCCCCACAAATACAACCCAAAGTTGTAAACTTCCCAATCCCAGAAACCACTGTAATAACAATAGAACCACCAGTTAGCGAGAGTGAAGAAAGCTCTGACGAAGAAGAAGCTAACGCAATGAACTTAAGCAGAAAAGAAATAGCTAAGGATCTAGGAAATTCCATATCTCGTTTTAACGAATATGTAAAACAACATGAAGATTGGCTAATAGACTCACCACAATCCCCTAGAAATTGGCTCACTCTTTCTGACGGAAACGACGATGAAAGTATTCATAAAGCGGCTAATGAATTAATTCCAGGAGACCACACGGAATTTTCACAAAAATTAGATTTCCAATGGGATTATGCCAAAGGCGAATCTATATGGGAAGACAAACAAATAAACAACTCAAACAATGAAACATGTACTAAAGAAGTTGTAAATCCGGAAGAAACAATACACTTAACACCAAAGAAAGCTCACACGGATATAAACAAGAACAAAAATGTAACTTTTAGATCCACTTCATCAGAACCCAACACACCTGTAGTTTTCAAAACTCCAAAGGCTATGTCAACACCTTATCACACTTCATTACATGAAATAGATGTAGAATCAGACGACGAAACCAACGAAGACGACGAAACTAACGAAAAAGATGAGACAGATATAGAAACGAATGACGAAACAGACGAAGAAAAAGAAACAGATGAAGAAGAAGAAAGCGATACTACAGAAAATGAAATTGAAGAAAATAAAACTAAGTCAAATTCAATATCAACAACACTCCTAGATAGTATTCCTCCAAATTTGCCTTCATGTTATTCAAGAGTACCAGAAAAACCATCAAATATTACAAGTCATAGAGAAAATCTAACTTATCTTCGGAATAATTACGTGCATTTTCTATCCGCTGATTGTGAATTTACTACTCCAATAAGTAGATTACTTATTGATATTGCAGTAATAGATCCAGAAGAAATTAAAAGCAAAAAGCCCATTAAAGGACAAATTCTAGTAACCCCAAGAGGAAGACACAATGCATATTCCGTAATAGTAAAAGACAACTATTACGATCCATTATTAAAGAAAGACATCATTTCAGGAATACGGAACTTAAAAATTCTCCTGTATAAAGAAAAAGTAAAAGAAATCAGAATTTCTCGACACGGAGACTTCACTGACGAATTAATGAAAGGAGAATTAATGCAAATGATTGAATCAATCTTCTATAACAGCGATATTAATGTAACTATTTGTCATGGACAAGTATCTGTTCCAAAGGAAGAAAATAGAGAAGACATTATCAGTGAATTTCATAAAAGCAAAATAGCAGGACACAAAGGAATAGTAAAAACTTACAGAAGAATTCGCGAAAAATTTTACTGGCCTAGAATTAAAGAACAGGTAACAGAATTTGTAAGAAGATGCCCCACATGTCAAACTCAAAAATTGGTTAGGGCAAAAACCAGAGAACCAATGATTATAACAGACACACCCTTAGACGTTTTTGATAAAGTTTCTTTAGACACCGTAGGAAAACTCCCTACAACCCCAGACGGAAATTGTCACATTTTGACCATGCAAGATCACTTATCTAAATATTGCATAGCAGTACCAATACCAGACATTTCAGCAACTACAATTGCCCATGCAGTTGCCAAAGAACTATTTTCAGTCTATGGAGCCCCTAAAGTAATTTTAACTGATAAAGGCACTTCATTTATTGGTAAATTAATGTCAAAATTATCAAAAATATTTAAAGTCAAACAAGTAACAACCTCCGGCTACAGACCCCAAACTAATGGAGCATTAGAACGTAGTCATGCAGTATTAGCCGATTATATAAAACAATACGCTACGGACTGCGACGACTGGGACAGATTATTACCCTTCGCAATGTTTGCTTATAATACTTCAGTACATGAAGCAACTAATTTCACTCCTTATGAGCTAGTTTTTGGTAAAACTGCTCGTACTCCTAGCTCTTTTCCCCAAGAAGAAAAATTAGAAACCTATGGTTCCTATTTAACAGAGCTTATAAACAGACTAATCGAAATAAGAATTTTAGCAGCCAAAAATTTAATAGACTCCAAAACAAAATCCAAAGAAAGATACGATAAATCGATTAAACCTTTCTTAGGAAAAATAGGCGACAAAGCCTATGTCTTAATAGAAGGTATGAAAAGAAAATTTGACCCCCATTACCATGGCCCATACACAATTGTGGATATCCTTGATAAAAACAATGTAATCTTAATAAATGACAATGGAAATAGGTTTCAAAAACATGTAGATAAGTTAAAATTAGCATATGAATAAAATAATAACATGATTTTAATTTTTAGATGTCAGAATCAATCATTTTCACTCCACCAATCCAAGGAGAATTGGTAAGAAATTATGTGTTCCCCAAAGGAAACATTGACAATATTAATTACCCAAAGGGAATATTGGAAGAACTGACTGCAGAATATAATTTGGATAAACCAACTTATACCGTGGACAGGACCACTGGTCCTGAATTAGGTAGACTTTGGAGAGTAAAATGCATCGTCACAGATAATAAAAACAGCAACGCATTTATTGCAACTGGCGATAGTTGTAGAACTATTCGAGAATCGGAGCATTCAGCTGCGAAAATTATATTAAAAGAATTAGACAAAACATATTATTTTAGCGAAGAGGAGAAACCACGATCATTAAAACACAAAATTCATGTTATGACACATGAAGAGCCTTCGTTAATAAAATTGAAATTGTATAAATGGGAAAATTGCTGCGAATATTGTTACAAAAGAGGACATACAAAAGATCACTGCTATAGCGTGATTAGGAATAAGAAAATCCTCAATAAACAAAATCCATTTAACGATAAAGATAATGATTCAGATGATTTTTGGGATATACCAGGTCCCACTTGTTCATGGGACTAAGCACCCAAAATACAAAGTTTCTCTTTAACAGTCTGTAAAACAAATCTTTTTATTTTACACCATTAACATAAAAGTTGAAGCTAATTTTCACGATGAAGATATTATTTTAGCATGTTGATGATACGTAATTCAATTGTTACAAATTACATTAGCTTTCGATCAAATGCCAAATGAATAAATTCTATCAATAACTTTCCGAAATAATCAAGCTTTACCCTTGCTAACAAACCGAAATATTTAAATTCGCACAAATAATTTAAAAATTATTGTAAACCGACCATAATTTACAACACAAATTAAGGTCAGACTATTAAAAACCATAAACAAATTCCTAAAATAATAAATAATAACCAATAATAGCACTCATTCAAACAGAAAAACGAGAAAACAAGGTATATCTATCCTTCTCTAAAAAGTTAATTTCTCATAAATAAACAAATTTGTTAAGTAAAAATTCAAAAAATATAACCAAATATAACCAAATAATTATGAACTTAATAAATCAAAAACAAAAACACAAAATTTTATTGTAAGTATTCTAACAAATAATAAAGAAAAACGGAATATTTCCATCCTTTTCTAATGATACGTATAACGTATAAGTCACGGAATATACGTATTATTAGCAAGAAAACTTTAAGTTTACATAGAATAATAATATTAAACACTAAATTTTAAATAGTTATATAGTTAATTGATAATTAAACAATAACTAACAAACAATCCCACATAAAAATATCAAACATAAAGGTACATTCATAAAAACTACTGAAAACAAAAGTCCCTAAAAAAAAAAACACTAGATGATAAATATCAATAAATATATCATAGTGAATTTAAAGCTAGTGACTTCACAAACTACTTAAAACAAAAGTCCCTACATTTGAGGAAAATTTAAAAAACCCCACCTCAAATTCAAATCGTGCATATAAATATGCACGTATATATATATATATATATATATGAAATTTATTATATAGCCCGTAATTAAGGGCTCAGCTACTAAAGCCCATATTTATGAGTTTCCTTATACAAGCCCATAAATATGGGCCCTCATCAAAACTACATTAAAAAAAAAATTAATGTTAACAAATAAAACACAAGAATAATTATGAAAAGCAAATTTATTTATTCTTAAAACTAAAAATACATTATAAAAATATAAAAATTATTAATAACAAAAACTTAACAACTTGGGCCAAATCTCGCCTGCCCAGGTAAAAGAACATATCGGGTCCCATCCCCGGCAATAATTACTTTTAAATTAATAAAAGGGGGCCGGATCAAGACCCTCCCCCCATCATTAAAAACGGTAATTAAAAAATTCTGGAACTCATATTCTGAAACAACATAAAAATCAAATATATCAATTTATTTATAAAATAATAATCAATAAGATAAAATAATAAAACAAAAACAAAAATAATTACCTCCTTCAAAAGGGCCCACATATGCCCTCCTTCGGTTTGAACTATTATCAGATTCTGTAAAGAAAACAAACATTAATATTTAATATTAAAATAACAATATTAACTCACTAATTAAATAAATTGAAAAATTATAATCATACTTACGTCCATTCATTGTGACTTCTTGTTCTTAAATGATTCATTTTCAAAATTTGATGATCCTTGCAAATTCTAAAGAGATAAAACCCTTAGATGAGATCATAGAAAACACACCACTAAAAACAACATAACAACTAACGAATAACATTAAAATATGAAATAATACACAACCCAAATTAAAACTAATTAACAATAATTTAAAATAATTACATTTAAACTTTAAAACAAATTAACTAAAATAATTATAAAACTACATTACCAACAATGAAACAAAAGAATTAAAACTATAATGCGATAAAATAATCGCTAATTATCTAACATACCGACTGTTAATGAGAAACAAATTATGAAACTATATATAAAATAACTTAAATAATTTTAGATATAATGTGATTATTAATTAATAAACAAAATGTTTATCAAGATGTAAATAATTATGAAAATCACATTATTGCAAAACATATAACCCCAAAATATTATACTTATATATTTTACTTAAAACATACAATATAATCAATAATAATCAGTACCATGCTTAATTAATAATTACAAGAACTAGTTATAAAACAAATATATTACACCAAGAATTACGAATTGATATTAATAATTAAATATATTTGATAATAATCCATTAATTAACCCTTATTACTCTCTTCAAAATATAATTAATCAATAAAAATATCAAATAATTATAATCTACTGTTATAACCTACATATTATAATCAATAATTTAATTAATTAATAATTATTGTGAAGTAGAAAAAAAACACTTGGATCAGATAAAAACACTACTTCCAATTTTAATTAAAATTAAGAAATATAATAATCAATTATAATAATACCTATGTAATCAATCACCCAATATTATAATCAATTATATGTATATATATTATAATCAATAAAACAAACATAAAAAAAAAAAAACAACAAAAAAAAAAAAATTTAAAAGAAGGACGAAAGAAAAAGAAGGAAGGGGATTTGGCGGTCGCCTTCTTCTTTCCTCCTCATTTTAATAAAAACCTAAAATAAGAATAAAAACTAAAATATATTTGATGTTGCAGATGGAAATTCCATTTTTGGGACATATATCTGAAGCTGTTAATTATATGTCAATAGCTTTCAAAATATTATTATTATTGATAGCATTGATAGTAGTTAAAAACCTATACGTACTTTATAAAGTCGTAACAATGAGAAGACAAAGATCGAATAATCGATCCAACGTATAAACAACAAATATGGATTATTGGCCCAATTGCAGCCCACATACATTGAGGACAATGTAAACTCTAAGGAGGGAGGACCAGGCCCAAAAATCCCGAAAAATTTGGAGAAATAGAGCCACTATAAGAGATGAAATAAACAGGATACTATAAACCGCCAAGAAGCAACACAATTCAAACCAGCGCGCGGAAACCTTAAGCTTACAACATCGATCGCATGAATAGATCTTGAAGCTATGTATACACTGCGCATGTTTTACTTGACGGCCATCATGAAAAGGCGGCACATAAATTAAATTCAAATTTGAAAATCCGTATTTATGATGAGTGTCAATAAAAGCATAAGAATATACTTAATAACAATATTAACCATTAAATCTTGTCGAAAATTGATTAATAATTATTATTTAAAATATTACCAATTACTTTTTATAATCAATAATAAAAAGCATAAAATAATTAATGATTAATTTTCAACAATTAATAATATTAACAAAAATTAATAACCATAAATAATTAAATAATATTAAATAATAAGTAAATTAAAATTATTTACAAATAAGCAAAATTGATCAAATATGAAAATCATAAATAATGATAAATATTTTATCAAAGTTGCATAACTAACCAATAAATTGGTTAAATAATAACAGTTAATAATAATTATAGAAATTAGATGAAAATAGAATTTTAAATTAAATAAATCATACACAATAATTATTGATAATATATAATAATCAATCTAATAGACTTTATTAACAACATACTAATAAATTATTAATAAACAATATAACAATTAATAATTATTGTTACTTTAAAAGTCATATTTTGATGAATTTAGTAATTAAAAATTTAAATATACAATAATTATATGTAAAAGGGTAGAAAATAGATTAATACATTAGCCTTTGCTATTATTAACAGTTATTGTTAATAATAAATGGCTTTAAAAGTCCCAACGTTGAGCTGAAAGTATCAGAGAAGCATGAAAGTGTAGGAGGATCTCTCGCGACACAGTGTGTGGTCGGGCCCACGCCTCCTTCCCAATGATTGCATAGACAGTCCCACGCCTCTCTTATACGGTAAGCGAGATCGAGCAGCATTAAAGTCTCCAGCTCATGCACAACCCGATGTCGCTTACACTCTTAGTATACATGAATTTTTGATACGATTCTCGACAGATGGTCTCAATATTATCGAACCATAATCGATTATTATCAAAATATCAATACAAATCTAAGCACCATTAAGTGGCGTATCATTTATTCACAAATAAATCAATAAATAATTAAAAATATCAATGATTTTAAGTTTTATTATTAAATTAAAGAATTTTCGATCATAAAAGTTATAACACTGTTGATTGTCGTTCTTAATTATCAATCTAATAAAGACAATAATAAGAACTAAAATAGTTAAATAAAGAAACTCTCAAATGAACAATAAAAATTATTAAAGTAAAGAACTTACTAATTTCGTAAAAAAAAAATGAATATTTTTAGAACAATTTATACATTAGGTCAAGAAATTAAATTACTAAAATATAAAGTAAAATATTAAAACAATATTTAATAATAATACTAAATAGTAAATTCAATTAAAGAAAGAAAATAAGCGAATAAAAATTATGTATTTTAGTAAGAAGGGAGAAATGGGACTCTGGCCGCATAGAAAATCAATGCCGACTTTACCATTTAACCAAGCATTGAAGTCTCTTGATCTCCGCTCAAATGCACGAACATACTACCTGTATATTCATGCTCCTCGGATACTTTCTTCATGAAATGGAGTGAAAATAATCGATTTAATTGATAATATAATCAATAAAAATTTTATATTGACTAATTTTATTGATATAAGAATTAATTATTAATTAGTAAGCATAATAATCTATCAGAAATTTATTAACAATCAATAAATTGAGCAAATATTTTACTAAATAAAAGGATTAAAGTTATAAATGTAATTTGAACAATAATAACGATTACCAAAATCGATATATGTATACACAAAATTGACATTATTTTAGTGAAATAAAATTTATATATTGATAAATAAATTATGAAGTAAAAAAAAAAAAAAAAAAAAAAATTTATATATATATATATATATATATAAACAAATAAAAATTGGGAAATAATTTAAATACAACAAATTGAATTTATTAAATTATTGTTTAAAATCAATTAAGATACAAAACACAGAGGTTTAAAATCATATCGACAATCAAAAATTGTAAGATTCACAACATATAAAGGTTTCTACACATACCATATGATAAGTAATTTAAAATAAGTAACTACGCAATATTATTCTAAGGATAAACATATGAATAACAAATATAAACAAAACATATTACACTAATTCTCAACATCCACTTCTTCAACTTCAGCATCCAAATTTAAGGGCTCTCTATCCCCCAGAATTTCATCACCTCCTTCAGGCAATGTTGCACCACAAGGACATTTGAGTTTCCAAGAAGGTTGAACTACATAACGACCACAAGGACATTCACGACCACGGATATCATTAGAGATCGACGAGTCATCATTTATTTCCAAAATTTCCACTTTGGGCAATTCTGGATCCTCCAATGTAGTGCCACAGGAACAAGTAACGACACGAAGATCCATTGTCACAAAATTGCCACACGGACAAAAGCGACCTCTTGAGCCTTGAAAACTAAAACAAGACAAAGCACTATATAATAACAAAAAAGAGGAGAAAAGGAAAATTCAAATAATTACTAAAAAAAAAGGAATTTAGAATTACCCAGTGCAATTTGAATCTCCTCCAATGTGTATGCATTCTCGATAATTTGGAGAATCCCTCAAATAATCAACAACGAGACAATTTAGAAATTTTTCGACCTTCCTTTTTTGATGTCGAAGTCTCCTGCGATCAAAAGAATATCCTTGAGGAGACCAGGATCCCGGAATTCGTTTGAAACAATGTTTTCCAAGAAATTCATGATTTGAAGTCAACTCATACTTTGGAGTGAAACCTTTCAACCCTCTTTTTTCACTCAATTGTTTCGAAATGCGAAATAATTCGGTAATAAAAAAGAAGATCCTGGCTAATCTACGCGGATCCAGATGTTGTGGACGCACATAGGTCGATCGAGCTAAACAAAAAAAATAATATATATATATATATATATATATTTTAATAAATAACAAAAAAATTTATATATGTGTATACATAATGATAAATTCAAATTATATACACATCATGAAGTAAAAAAAAAAATAATAAGAGGAGAAACCTAAATTATAAATAGTCAATGTTATATCCTCTTAGAATCAATAACATTTTACAATTAAAAATTAATTGTTTTAAACTGAGAGTTGAAACACGAACTAAGACACCTTGTCGTTTTGCATCTAAAGCACTCACAACTATAAATTCGTCCAAGGAAAATTCAATTCCTACAACACTACTAATTAATCTTCGCACTGTCTCAGCTGCTCCTTCTACAGGCATTTTCCATATAGCAAATTGGAAAATGCCCATACGTTCTTCTAATTCCACCAAACGCAGTCCTGTAAGTCTTTGACTGGAAACGTTAGTAGTCAACAAAGGATCCAATTGGGGAATTATGGGAATATTTGCTGGAAGATTCACAATATGATTAATTTCCTCAGATCTTGAAGTAGAAGGTACTGGATCATTTTCCCTAATTGTCACATTTTCTGGCACCACAATTGCTGGCACAATATTAGTGTTTTCTAACGGTTCAAGAGCATTTAAATCGAAGAAATCCACATAATCCGACACATCCGTATTTTCGTCAACAGAATCACTCATGATGATAAATAAAAACGATAAAATATTTTTAAAAATTAAATCAATAAATAAATAAACACACGCAAGTAGCAGCAAAGGGAATCAATTAAATAGGACTATAATTATTACCATGAGGAACATCTCGACTCAATAATAAAGGAACCGGTTTCATGTTTTTAACACAAAATTCTACAAAATCCACAGTAGAACCGTCACTAACTGATCCACTATCACTCATGGCTAACGAAGTACTGATTACAAAGGACTTTAACAACCAAGGTGGGGACAACAGATCCTGATATCATCATTCAAAAATTTGATGATCATGAAGATTCTCACGATTTTGTTCAACTCAGCTGGACCGAGGAATACAAGAGAAACCATATTTTGAAAACAACTTACCTTCTTCATCGCCATATCCCGTTTTGAACACGTACTACACATAATGTAAACTTTAACAATTAAACATAACACTTCACACTTTAAAACTCCCTTGTCAGCAACATTACATTCTCTAAATTAAAAAGATAATTGTAAAAAAATTTACGAAAATTTATATGTAAAAATTACAAGTTTATCGAGGACGATGAACAATTTAAGGAGGGAGGACTGTTACATCCCGACATATTTCAAAATTTCATAAATTTCGTAAATTTAGTAATGTAGTTAAATAATCAATTAAATACATTTCATAAATGTAATATTCAAACAATGTCTAAGGACATAGTTCAAAATATTACATCTTCTTTTACGAATCCTAAATTAAAAGCATAAAATATAAATCATAATGAAATACTATAATATTTCATTCACATGATTCATTAACACGTGTTATTACTCACGTGAATGAAATAGTAAGATGAATCAACGAACTCTGTCTTTACGACAAGTGTCAAGCTATGAATGAAAGAGATGACACATGTTAAAAAGATGATATGAAAACATATATTCTTCTAATTTATAAAATCATTTAATATTAATAAGAATTATTTAAATATTTAATTATTTGATCGATCCATATGGCATTCAATCATTGATAATAATTATTTATTGTCAAAATATTAATATGAATCCAATTAAATGTATCAAATCGAAAATAAATCGATAATCGACAATCGATTAATCGATAATCGATTGTTCATTCGATTATTGAATTCAAAAACGCTTATCAATGTCTGAATTAATGGAAATGAATCGAATACAAATTATAAGTTCAAATTAATAGATGATAGCTAGAATAAAATAGAAAAAGATCATATTACAATCGTACGTGCCTAAAACAGTGCATGTTGCACGTGTCTAAAACAGAGCATGTTGTACGTGTCTAAAACTATGTGTGGTAAAAACACCTAAAACAAAATGCTTCCACCACTTAACATCCCTAAAATGCATTAGATTCAATAGTATATAAGCTGCTGTAAAAATCAGAACGATTGTCAAAAGTTCCGGTGTAGTTCAGTGCGGACAGTATCATTGTAGAGCGACCCTTCGGTTAAAACGCGAATTATTGTATTCTTTCCCGTAAAAAGGTGCAAGTTAGATTATTTATCACTTAGAAACAAGTTTCTTTCCCCTAAAAAGGTGCAAGACAAATAATTTAACACTTAGAGTTGATAATTTTGCTATTTTAACTGTCGTATTGTGATTAATAACTAATAGTATAAATTTCACTAATTCTTTCCATAAAGGTGCAAGTTATTTTATTTGTCACTTAGAAACAAGTTTCTTTCCCCTAAAAAGGTGCAAGATAAATAATTTAACATTTAGAAAACGTGAAACTGTTATTTTAGCACAAAAACTGTTATAAAGTTGTGAATATTACACAAGTGTAATAAAACAAACTTTCAGTTTCATTCAATTGAAACGAGTTCAAACCAAGAAAACCAATTATAACAACCCTGCGATAATCTTGTCAACGAATCTGTAATTAAACGTAAGTAACAATTTGTAACAATTGTAACTTTCTTCTTACTATAAATAATAAATTAAATAAAAGGAATATTTATCTTGTTATTAACGCAAAGCCCATAGTTTTGACAAGTGATCACGATCCTACAACAAAAATAAAGATCAGGCTTTACCAACCTGATTAATCAGCTAACTGGTTTTAAAATCTATTTTAAATAAATTATTTAATTTTATTTAAAAGCCTCGCTCTTGCTCGGAACATAACAGCTCTCCATTTCGTGGCACTCTTTGTTGAGTTACACTGTCTTCATTCCCGCTACTTCGGCTTGACTGGCTTCTAGGGGCGGGTGTGGGCCTCACTCTATCATTTGTGTGATGTGATTGTGAGGTCTCGGCTACAGGGGTTTTTCCATGTGGGGACACGATGTGCGATTGTTGATGGTGGGTCAATTGATACCAATCACCAATCTCGGCCCTACATTGGCTTTGTTGCAACTCCCACCCCCCTCCAGAATACTGGTGATCTATCTTCTCGGCATACTCCATAAGTCTTCTTATTTCTGGCGACAAACCCAAACGCGCAACTGAATCTCGAAGGCTCTGGACATTCGGAGCCATTGTGGCTGAGGTGATGGTGTGAGGCGATGTCATGACAGTGCTCGTTGTCATACTAAATTGAGCACTAATAGTGGTGGGAGAAACTGTCGTCACACTGGCTGTTGACATGACTGGTGGTGGGGGTGTGTAATTTGGTGTGGACATAACGTTGGTCGGACTAGGTCTACTGTACGGTGTTCCAATTTCCTATTTACTTCCCCCACTCCCGAGAGTTTTCCTGTCACAAATACGCTCAAAATTCTGGCTCGCCCCACTGTCCGATTCCTCGTCATCTGCCGATGACATCTGACCACCTCTACGATAATTGACAAATGGAAATTTATCAATTTCTGGCTCTGGGAAGGCTTCGACCAAAAAGATTTTATCGGAATTTCCGAGATCATATCTATCACTAAATGGCACGTCGCCACCGTCGATTTGGGCTAATCTCAGCTCGGCTCTTAACAATCTCTCTCTCAAAACTTGTGGCGAACCACTGATACACAATTGGTTTCGCAATAAGTTCGTCACTACTTGACCAATTTGCATGACTCTAATTGTTTCCCATGCTCGGCTTACGCATGGTATTTCAATTAGTTCGCTCATGCGTCTCTTGTAGTCCTGGATCTCGCTACTTGCCTTTGCCATTTCAAAATAATCAAAAAATTTTCTAAGTTCGAATAATTTTAAATTTTAAGGGGGGTGCACAATTAGTATACACGGCCCTGTGCTATCTTGAAAGCAAGGACGTACCCACTCAAGGAGGGCCCCCTTTCAAAATTTTTCTTTTTCCGGCGGACTGGTGACTCGGCTCTCCCTCTCTCTCTCTTCTTCTCGTTCTCTCTCTCTCTCTCTCTCTCTCTATAGCCACTATTACTACTACTACTGAGCCACTTTTCCTGGCGCGCGCGAACTTTCTCTCGACTGCTGAAATTCAAATATCCCGGCGCGTCGTTTCTATCGACCGTCCGGCGTACTATTCGCAATCACGTGACTAACCCGAATTTTATTTCCGGTCTAACATGTGCTCGGCATAAACATTTTAGAACATTTTTGACTTTACACAAGTTTGTTTGGAATTTTTCTCGGAATTTTCTCACGAAACTGGCTTTCGGCAAAACAAAAAAAAACTTATAATTTGTTGAATTCAAATTTTATCACGGCAGGAATTTTTTTTTTTAGTCTCAAAAGAGAAAGAAATTTTCAAATTTAATGGCAAAGGCACTCTACAATCTTATTTTATACAATTTCTGGCAATAATTTACTCATAATTTATGAATAAATAATTTCTGGCATTGGCAAAATAAATCAATAAACAATCTGGCAATGGGAATTTTGAACTTTCTGTCAGCTGGTAACATACAATTTGTATGTCTGGCGTTAGCAAACAGAAAATTCAAAGATTTCGGCTTCTGGCTATTGAATTCTGAACTTTCGGCTATTGACAAGAAAACTTGTCAGCTTTGGCAAATTGAAGTTCAGAATTCTGGCTCACAATTGTACAACACAATGGCAAAATATTTTTATTCAGACTCTTCCGAATTCTTATTTCGGCTCACCATACAATTCGGCTCAACAAAATCACTTTCAATGTGGCACAATAAATAATTTTAGTCGTGTCTCGGTTCTGGCCTGGCCCCACGTTGGGCGCCAAATTTTGTGACGTTTGATTTTAACTAATTTTATTTTAGTATAAATTTCTGCTTAACGTCAAGCAAAATCCGACGCTTTCAACAAAAATAATAATATGAAATTTAATTTAATAAATTTCGCCGTCAGGCGCCAATTAATTTTTAAGCTCAATTAATAAACTACTCGACTCTTTAACAACCCGACAAACAACAACACCTCTGAAACGCTCTCAATCGTCAGAGGAAATTCTGCCTGAACAAGTTGGCAAGCAGAAATGCCAACGACGAGACACGACTGGCACTACACTGGCACGATACTGACTCACCCCAACGACGCTTCTCAATCTCTCCTTTTGCTGGCTTCTTGGCGGCTATTTTCCCCAGGGATAAATTAGGGATAATCCAAGGAAAACAACTGCACTTCTTTTTACACTCTTTATTAATTCACAAACTTTTACACAAAACTCCAGTTCTCTCACAACACTCAAAATCTAACACAACTTTTACGCGCTGTTTCTCTACACATCTCATAGAACAAAACTCCTACATATCTCGCAGGGCACTGATTACAAAAATGTCGGCGAAAAACTACCGGCACCTGTTTCGCTTTTCTCAACACGTGCTCGGCTTCTTTGTCTCTTCTTCTCTCTCGTTCCGCTGGCTCTCTTCTCTCTATCTCTTTCTAATAGACAGCGGCTCTGCCCTCTACCACTTTCTCTCCTACTAACTAGCCGCGCGACACACATTCACCACTGATAGTGGGTCACACGGCAGTTTCGACTTTCTAAATTACCATACCAATTAACGATCACGGTTCAGGGATAATTCCGACAGATGACATGACGATTCAGAATTTCGACAAAATAAAGAACGACAATTCACATCGTCACAATATATATATATATATATATATATATATATATATATATATATATATATATATATATATATATATATATGAGTTTATGTGAGTGTGTGTATTTTCCTAGGTCACCCAAATTTGAGAGGCCTAGCAATAACAAAGACATTGAAGAATTTTCGCCTGCCAAGCATCTCAAAACTCAGCGGTAGGATAAGGTTAAAAGAAATTTATGTTTTAAAGACGAGAGGGTGAGTTTTAAATATATATTGTATCGTTCCTTTTTTAATTTTTTTTTCTCTCTCTGTATTTCTCTGTAATAATTTTCTCATTCTTGATTTTAAAACAAATTGTACTTTTTATTTAAAATCTTGTTTTCTTTATTGTCTTCGCTCTTAATTTATTTTCTTAAATTACAAATCAAAAAGGGATGTTGCTTGGCGAACTCTTCTAAAAGAGATAAACGGACCCCATAAAATAAAAACAGGACGATCCGGCCCTGGCAGCTTGATTTCCTCCAACGAACCTCCACAGGCGCGCGGTAAACTTAATTTCAATCGCTCAACACTTTAATTTGTATTCTTTGGATTTTTGATTTCTGAATTATTTTTTTTAATATTAATAATTTAAAATAATAATAATCTTTGGTTCGTAACATTTAAAAGCAAAAGAAATAAAAATATTGAACCTCGGTTTCTTTGCGGTTTGAAGATTTATTTCTCTTATTCTACGTTTAATAAAAAATTTCAGAATTAATTACAAATTTAAAATTTGGTAACCCTAAAATTTTAAATATTAAAATTAATTTTGATTTTTTTTAAATAAAAAGAATTTATTTAAAGACCATTAAAAGAAGAGCATAAAAGATAAACTAAAAAGGAAGTAATTGGTAAAGTTTGTCGAAAATCTCCGCCTAGAATTACAATTTTACCATCAAACGGTTCGTTGCAATAGATAATCCATAATTTCTAAAGCATATTTTGGAGCCATTGGTGCTTTATCCCAAATAAAAACATCTATATTTTTTAAAAAGAGGCCTTCTAAAGACTGAAATTTAATGTTTGAAGATGAACTACTGTATAATGGAACGGGTAAGTCTAAAACTTTATGAACAGTTTTTCCATTAGGAAGCAAAGTCGCAGCTATACCTATAAATACTTCTTAACAATTGCCATAGAACCATCAAAAGAAGAATCCTTTAGGACATCAAGTACATAATCAACTTCAAGTTTTTGTTTTACATTTAATTTAGCATAATTCTGTTCTCCTATGTTAATATGTTCTGCAATATTTATATCATTAACTTGTTCAGTAAAAATTGCATCTTGTATATCTAATAACCCCTGAAAGTCAGTTAAATTATATCCTTCGTTAAATAACATTGTTTTAATATTTCTACAAGCCCTTTGTTTAGCTTCAATGTCGTTTATTTTTTAATAATCTTCTGACATTTGACCCTTAAATTGTTCCCATATATAGTTTATCCGGATGTACAGGATGACATTGAATTAAAATTCTTGTGAATAATTGACAAAGTGAATGAGGTATCATCCATAATGCAGCTTCTTCGATTGTCCTAATCCACTCACTATCATCGTCTACAAGTCCAAATGCTAAACAAGCAGTTGTAAAAGATTTATGAACAACTCCATTAACTGTTCTTAAACTTTCAAAAGAAGTTGCCCCTTTTACTGTAAGCAACAATAATTTAAGATGAAATAACTCCAATAATAATACTTTTAAGCATTACTATCTCGTTGGTTAAGTTTAAAATAATCAAAAAGTTTTGTATTTAAATCGAAAGAAATGCCATTACTATATTTTTCTTCTCAAATAATAACATTCTGTTCATTTGGCAAATGTATAGGTAAGCGATTAACGCTATGACTCTTTTTCTCTAAAGGTTTACTTAGAATTGTCCAAACTGCCTCAGCTGGACCAACATATCTATTTTATTCATAATGATGTATTTCATTATGATTAACAGTTACCTCACCATTCGCATTTGTGATAACAATAGATGCATCATCATGCCCTTTGAGAATATATTTATATAAATATTTAACAGACTTAATACTCGAAACTATTTCTACATTAATATGTCAATTAAATTTTTTTAAAAGTTTAGGGCAATACGGAACAATATTAGAATTAGCAACAATAAATCCATTTGGTCGTTCATACGCTTTATTATTATTTCTTCGACGACAATGAACATAGCAGTTTTCTTCAATTGTAGTTTCTTCTTGGTAACTTTTTGGAAATTTTTTTGAATATTTCCCATCAATTAAACACCAATCTTTGCAAGGTCCGAGAATATTTATTTGCATTATTATATTATGTAAAATAGGATTGATATTTTCATCAGGAATTTCTGCAGAAATATAACGATCAACACTTTCAACTGTTAATATTTTAGAATTTTCTTTCAATATAACTAACAAATGAATGTGTTGCAATCCTCGCTTTTAAAATTCAATAACATAAACATAAGATTTGACTTCTCCAAATAATTTATTATTAACAATAGGTTTAACCCATTAACGCCCAAATGACCAAAATTTTTACTTGGACTTCAATACACGATTTGAAGTATTTATAGACAATAAATTTTAGCAAAATAGTGGGCAAAATAGTTGTACTTTAAAAATATAAAATAGAGAAATTCTGATTTCAAGATGGCGGATTCTAAATTTTGAAAAAGTAAATGCATTATGGTAAAAAAATCAAAATTTACACCAACATTCAAAAAGTTTGCAAATTCGATTCAAAATGAATACTCCGGGATTTTCGGGGTCGCTGATGACGAATCCGATGTCAGTTTTTAAAAATTCAAAATGGCGGATCCAATATGACGGACATATTTTTACAATTTTTGGATTCGCTTGAAACTTGTCACTCGGGGGTTTTAGGGGTCGCTGATGACGAATCCGATGTCAATTTTTAAAAATTCAAAATAGCGGAACCAATATGGCGGACATTTAAAAAAAAATTTTGGATTCGCTTGAAACTTGTCACTCGGGGGTTTTAGGGGTCGATGATGACAAATCCGATGTCAGTTTTTAAAAATTCAAAATGGCGGATTCTAAATTTTGAAAAAGTAAATGCATTATGGTAAAAAAATCAAAATTTACACCAACATTCAAAAAGTTTGCAAATTCGATTCAAAATGAATACTCCGGGATTTTCGGGGTCGCTGATGACGAATCAGATGTCAGTTTTTAAAAATTCAAAATGGCGGATCCAATATGGCGGACATTTTTTTACAATTTTTGGATTCGCTTGAAACTTGTCACTCGGGGGTTTTAGGGGTCGCTGATGACGAATCCGATGTCAATTTTTAAAAATTCAAAATAGCGGAACCAATATGGCGGACATTTAAAAAAAAAATTTGGATTCGCTTGAAACTTGTCACTTGGGGGTTTTAGGGGTCGCTGATATCGAATCTAATGTCAGTTTTTTAAAATTTCGGATCTAATATGGCATATCGTGGAGATCCACTTCACCCATGAACTTACGGAAAAGTGAAATGCGTTAGGAAATTTCAATGGAATTTAAATTTTTGCTCTCTCTCTTTATAGCTGTTCTATGAAAAAGGCATTTGTAAAATTTGTTCTACTTTTATGATAAAAACAACACGTGGTGAGAGTTATAAACGCTAATAACATAGCGGCTAAGAGACGAAATAAAATTGTTCTGACTGAAATGTTTCAAATGGATCTAAAATTTTTTAAAAAATTGTCCACCATATTAAATTTACTATTTTCAATTTTGAAAAACTGACATCGAATGCCTCATCAGCGACCCCAAAAAACCCCGAGTGACAAGTTTCAAGCGAATCAAAATTTTTTTTTATAAATGTCCGCCATATTGGATCCGCCATTTTGATTTTTTAAAAATTGACATCGGATTCGTTATCAGCGACCCCTAAAACCCACGAGTGACAAGTTTCAAGCGAATTCAAAATTTTTTTTTAAATGTCCGCCATATTGAATCCGCCATTTTGAATTTTTAAAAATTGACATCGGATTCGTCATCAGCGACCCCTAAAACCCCCGAGTGACAAGTTTTAAGCGAATCCAAAAATTAAAAAAAAATGTCTGCCATATTGGATCCGCCATTTTGAACTTTTAAAAACTGACATCGGATTCATCATCAGCGATTCCGAAAACCCTCGAGTATTTATTTTGAATCAAATTTGCAAAATTTTTTAATGTTGGTGTAAATTTTGATTTTTTTTACCATAATGCATCTACTTTTTCAAAATTTTGAATCCGCCATCTTGAATTTCTAGAATTTCTCTATTTTATATTTTGAAAGTACAACTATTTTGCCCACCAGTGGCATACTTAAGAAGGGTTTAAGAAATTTTTTTAGATATGAAAAAAAATATTTTTAAAAAAATGTACTTATTTTTTTTTGTTTTTTTTTTCAAAATAGCCGCCATATTGGATTTTGTGTTGATCAAAAAGCTATTTTGACCCCAGAATCTGAAAGAGCGACCCCCAAAACCCCCTACATCTCATTGCTGCTAAAATTTATTGTCTATAAATACTTCAAATCGTGTATTGAAGTCCAAGTAAAAATTTTGGTCATTTGGGCGTTAATGGGTTAAGTAGATGTTTAACTTTTAATGCGAAAACCCTAGTTACTATATCAGGTCTATCAGCAGCAGTTTGATAGGAGAATAAATTTTCCTGTAACTCTTTCCAATTTGGATTACACGTCATTGTGATAAATAAATCTGGTCTACCATGACGAGCAACAATAGCCATCGAATCTTGATATTGTTGCATCATATTGCGAGGTGATCCTATAAAAGTAGAAGGCAATATAAGCGTTTTTTACATGTGTACATCATTTTCCAACACATGATTGTGTAAATAATCCATAAGTCCTTTATATCTTTCACATCTCACTTGAGCGTAATTATTTGCACAAAATCTTAATCTACCTTTTTCTATTTTTACATCATTTTCAACCACCCATTGTTGAAAGAATCTACCTCCATATAAAACTTGATTAAATTCTCTATCTCTTACAGCAATTTTGTATTTAATGAAGGCAGACCTAGAAATAGTATGATTTCTAATTATGTAATCACTATCACTACGAATCATATTAATATTATAACCCTTATTTCTAAGTGGATACAATATGGGATAAATCCATGGTTCAACATTCGGATCTAAATTACTAACTAATTTTAATTCCTTTGTAGATTTATTACAAACCGTTTCATAAGATTCTGCTATTTCTCCTTCAGAGTTTGTATTAAAAATTGCAGCAACTTCATTAAAACTTTGAGAATTGTATCAATTTTTTAAAGCTTTTTTTCAACGTGAACAATAATTGTAACTCAGGAATTTCTTCATTATTTGATTTGCTAATTTAGCTTCTATTTGAATTACCTCTGACATCATCAAGTAAGATTTTGTGTATGCATTAGAATTTCTCATAATATTTTCTATATATTTCAAACGGTTTTCATCCAAATTTTTATTTACTTTTTAATCTGTATCTGATTGATTTCTCAGGGTCATAAATAAATAATTGACCAAAACATGGATCCTCACCTTTATCCGGATATAAAGCACTATTAATTTGATAGTAAATTTAACCTTAAATTTTGTAACAGAATGGTCCTCTTCTTCTGCTATTAAAATTAATCACATTAGCATTTAAAGATGCAAAAAATAGAATTATTATACAGCCTAATATTATTTTTAAAATGACCTGATTTTTTATCAAAACCTTCTAACAAAAGCCTTAATTCATTTGGATATTGTATTAAAGTTAACACAACACCTCTATGACTACAGCAGTCATTAAAACTAACTTTTTTACCAGTAACTTTTTCATCTTTAAAATGTTTAGCTTGACAATGTGTGCAGTAATTATTTATCGGACCTAGATAATTTTCAACATTCAATTTATTTTGAATTAGATGCTTTAATACTCCTTCACAATAATTTCTTTGACATCGAGTATTCTTTGTTTTTCACAAAGAACTTGTATCACTATTTTTATTTTTTAATTTAAGGTTATCAGAATATTCTATTTTAGATTCGACTTGAAGTTTTTCCTTAGTTAAAGTGTGTTTTTTACTTAATAATTTACGTTCTCAATTGTACGTTTTAATTTTTGCCTCTCACGATAATTTTTTTGAATTTTAGCCCTACTTTCTTTAAGTGTTTTTGATGCAATATTTCTTTCTTTACTTTACTTATAATTCTCGGGAAAGAAATGGATGTGTATGCTTTCTCTGAATAATTTTCATTATTAATTTTATGTTTTAATTTTTGCCTCTCACGATAACTTTTTTGAATTTCAGCCCTACTTTGTTTAAGTGTTGTTGATGCAATATTTCCTTCATTTATTATTCTCGAGAAAGAAATTTCTTTCTTAATAGAGTTTTTAGAAAAGTTTGATTCTCCATACGGAAGTTGAATATCTTTTTCATTTAAAAGGCAATTTTAGTCATACACAACTATGGAATATCTTCTATTAGAAAGTTGTACAGAGGAAAATTTTATTATTTTTATTTATAAACTCTTGCTACTACTATTTTGGATATCTAAAACAGCAGAAGGAGTAGAAGACAACCCTTATATAAGAATCACACATTTCAAAAAAAGTACTGGAATTTTCTTCGAACTGATGCCTAACATACAACGAATAGTAGGCACTTGGCGCACGGTAGTAATCTTGGACACTGAAAATTTTAACAGTCATCTACCCGAATTGGAACAAAAATTAAAAGGTTTAGAAATCCCTTGTAGGAAAATACTGCAGGAGAATTGTGAGGAAATCCTAAATTTTTACGGTATAAATAAAAAAATATCAATCATCAAAATGCAATGGGAACAACTACAAGAAACAATACAAGAATTAAGAGATCAAAATGAACATTAAGAACAAACACCAATATCTAAATCAATAAAAAAACGAAGTACACCATGGTTCGGAATAGTAGGAAAGATAGCAGGAACAGCCATAGGAGTATTAACATACGAAGACGGAGAAAAATATGAAAATTCATTATTGGAATTAGACGAAGCCCAAAGAAATATATCCAAATTAGTTGAAGAACAAACCCATCTAGTTAGAGCAGAACTAAACAACCTATACAAAGCGGCTGAACAACAACAAAAAATAGCAAATGATTGGCAAGAAAAACTACAAAAAATACAAACACGTATACAAAATTTCGATGATAAAATAGATAATATTAATTACACAGTTTGGATACAAGCTACTATACGAAATTGGGAAGAACATCTCGATATCTACGAACACGCATTAGAGCAGACGTTGCAAGTTATGTACAGTGCCAAGGAAGGAAAACTTCACCCAAGAATGTTAACAAATAATCAATTGTTGAAAATAGCAAAAGAAGCTCAGGAACAGCTAGGAGAACTAATCTTCCCAGTAAATTTAAACAGAGTAAATGTAGCTATCCTAGGCAAAATATCTGTAGTAAACTCTCGGATGAATAAGGACAAACTAATAATGACCTTGGATATACCATTATTAGAAAGAGAAAAATTTCTACTTTACAAAATGCATGAAGTACCCATATTACAAAAACCTACAATTCATGGAAATAGAGCATATATATCCCCACATGCTAAATATATAGCTACAAGTGCGGCAATAAGAAAATATTTTTATTTAGAAGAGGAAGAACTAAACACCTGTCATTTTATCGAAAATAAATACATATGTCACCCTAACCAAGTAATATATGATTCAGTTCTAGTTCCCAGTTGCGAATCAGAACTATTAAGAGAAACTAACAACGAAACTTTAAAAAGTTGTGACATTCGAATCACCGAAAATCAGCAACCTCACTGGAGCCCTATTACTACAACAGGAAGTTGGATTTATTCCTTAACTATGGAGGAAACAGCTTATTTATCTTGTTATAAACAACCAACTAAATCTCTAAAATTAACAGGAGTAGGACTATTACAAATAGCACCTGGATGTAAACTGACTACTGACACTATAGAACTACCAGCATTACAAATTAAGGAAAACTATCAAGAATATCTGTATGAACCGAAATTAGAACTTTGTTTAGAAGCCTTGGCACCCATACTACTACAGAACAAAAAAGAGCAAACTATATCTAAACAAGATAAAATTAGACCACCCTGGAAGAAAATGGAAGGAGATTTAAAACTAGAAAATTTAGAAATTGAGTTGAAACGACAAAGTGAACATCATTTAGGACAAAAAAAACAAAATTACTACACCCACTCAGTATTAGGAACAACTAGCGTAGTAGCAGTGATAACTATAGGATATATTATATATCACTATATCTTCAAAAACAAGAAAATAAAATCGTTAACAACCCCTAGCATATTACAATTTTGGAGAGACGATGATTCCATAATATACACGTTACCGAACAAAAAGGGACAAGACGAAGACAAAAAGGAATTTAAAAAGGAAGAGAAACTGCAAACAACGGTACAAATAGAAGAAACCCCTCAACCAAAAAAGCGGGACCGAATACAACTCCCACCAGGCATCAACGAAGTTTACTAATCAAAAATATTTAAAAAAATATATATATATATAATTTGAAAAAAATGAATTTCAAAACATTTCTTATTAATTACCCCATTATTTAAAGAAAAAAAAACTATTCAGGTCAACAAACCGACCGTCATAGCTAGTGGTGCGGCGGCACTTAGGCGGCCATTTTTTTGTTATGTCTTAGATTTTATGATGTCTTGTCAATTCCTCCATCAAGAATTGAAGTAAGGCCTCTTAATCAAAGGCCGGCGATAACATAGATGAGAGAATCCAACGACGGCAACAAATCCAAAAGCAGTTCCAAGTAAAAAGATTCAAATGGCAGCACAAGCCATCTCACAAGTAACATCCATCAACTGGAATATATTGATAATCATAAGAAAAAGAAAAAACATAAACGCACCACAGTAAACAAAAATAAAGTAAATAATCAACCTAAATCAAACTTACCAAAAGTAAGTAACAAACTCCGGGAATAAAATCATCTTCAAAACAAAAAAACATTTTTTTAAGTTAAAAAAAAAGAAGAATTATTATATAGAAAAACAAATTTTATAAAAAATATATATATAATACGAATAAACAAGAAATTATTTCTCTTTCAAAATTTCCTTTTAATTATTTTATACTCAAAACATATTAATACATACACGTGTGATACTATAAAAAAGCCCTTTAAAAAATAAATTATAAGTATAAACATTTTTTTAAGTAATCCTAACCGAACCAGAAGACAAATTTAAAAAAAAAGAATATATACAATTAAATTTCAAAAACTCAGGGCATTAAACTAAAAACTAGTTTGGCAGTAGATACTCCAATCCCTAAAAAAAAAGGTTTTTTTTAATATGGTTATTATTCGTCATAATTTCAAAAAAAACACCAAAAAAAAAAAAACTTACGAGTTTCAATCCTTCGCAGCCCAACCAATAATATTGGATCCGCTCCACGTCATTTGGGTCCCTCGTTACTCTTCGGCATAAACTCATAACGACTAGATCGTCGACATGAGAATCAGCTGAACAGAAACAAAACGAAAATTATTAACCCAATTAGAATTCAACAAAAATTTACAAATAAAGAACTTTACTATACAAAAAAGAACTTACTGATAAGAACCGCTGCTGAGGTTCCAAAAGGAGGAGAAATCAACAGACGCGAATAGGTTGAAGCAGTCAAGGGATCCACTAAAAAAAAAAACACAAAGAACAGATCAGAACTCGTATTGTAATACCCTAAAATATAAATATATAGAAATAAATTTAAAAAAAAACTAAAAAAATTACCAGGGTGAACAGCCACACTATTAAGTACAGGTGTAGGCGCAGCTCGATCTGAAGGATCTTGGCGAGGAGAAGTGGTGGAGTCTGCAGCCTGGGCTGCCAACATCTGATTTTGACCAGACATCTATAAAAATTTTTTAAATAACAAAAGGCTAAAAAAAAGATATATAATAATAACAACAACAAAAATAATTTTTATTTAAAATGATTTAGAAAAAAGAATTAAAATTTGCATGACAGTTTTTATTATTTCAGAAAATAATAAAACTCTGAATACGAATTTTATAAAAAAAATTGTTTTAAATTTTTTTTTTCATTTTGTCAACATATAACAGATATTGTAGATTTAAAAAAAAATGGATTAATTGAATTTTTTTACTAAAAAAAAAAACTTTATGTTTGAAATTTTATTTTTTTTATAAGTTGCAAAACTAATTGTGATTTTTCAAAATACTGTTGAAAAATATTGCAAGTAAAAAAAATTCTATTGTTCACCTAACATAAAATTCTATTATCGAACAAAAAAAAATAATAAAAATATTCAAGGAAATTCAATCAGTTTCATTACCATTCAAAAATAAAATTTTGATAAATAACATTACATTTTTTTATTTTTCTGTCATAATCTATTCTTATCTAACAACATTATTTTATTTTTTTAATAATCCAAATTATTCTTATTAATCAAAATTCAATTTTATTCCAAAGAAAAAATCAATGAATCCTATAGAACCATTAGTTACAAGTATAAAAAAAATTACAAACTTATTAAAGAATTAATTTAGAACCATTTAAAAAAAAAAATTTAATTATTTCTTAAAATTCATACTAAAAAAATTCACACGATGCTTTTGACACTCAATTATTACCTAAACCTTAAATAAAATGCATTTTTAAAATAAACTGTAAAAGATAAATCAATGATCAAAAAAAATTAATAAATCATTGATAGAATAATAGAAATTTCGTATAATTACAATTATTTAAAAAAAAATTAAAACTTCGTAATTCAATAATTGATTTCAAGAAAAACTGTTTGAAAATTATTCAAATTAATTAATTCATAGAAGAAGTTAATTAAAATATTTTGTTTTTTAAAAAAAAAGTTAAAAACTAAATACTCAGTAATTAAGAAATTTATGAAAATAAAATTCAATTAAATGTTACATCAAATATTAATTTAATAATATTGAAATAATGTTAACATTAAATTAAATACATTAAATTAAATTAAAAATTTTTTTTTAACTCTTACAAGAAATTATAGTTGAGAAGTTGAAACTTAAAGTAAAAAAACAAAAATATAAAACATAACCGTTGAACACATCAAAACATATTTAAAAATTAAATATTAAAAACATTAAAAACACTCCTAACCCAAAAAAAAACTTAATTTTCAAAACAAACAAATATAGTCTAATACTATTAAATCAAATAAATTAAATATATAAAAAATATATAAATATAATATAATTCCTTATACATAATAGTAAACACTGACAAAAACAAAAAGCTAAAAAAAATTTAAACAGAAAATAGGCACAATTATATATTGACAGAAGAAACAAAAAGGAGGCAAGATAAATGCATGAAAATCGTACGGAACATGCACACCCTCGGCGCTTGAAATTTTTCGATTCTTGACAAACTGGGATCGCGCCAGAGAAGATAGTTTGTAGGTACCGGAAGAGGTGGAGAAACGCCGGGGAGCGGGCGAAAAGCATAGAAACAAAGACAAACGCATGGAACCATGCATTGCTTCGTGGTAGTCTCGGTACAGGCGGGGCGCCTACGAAGGTGTGGAAGCGGAGAGAAACTGAGGAGAATCATACGCCAAGTATGGTTATGCAACGTATATATATATATATATATATATATATATATAGGCGTATATATAGGCGGAGAGTCAAGCAACGGGTATATCTATATAACACACCAAATATAAAAAAAAAACCAAATAACTTTTTAGGCGTTAAACAAAAATAATTTAAAAAAATAAATATGGCGAAGCTCTATATAATTTAAAAAAAAGAGAAAGAATAAATTTGAAAACATAAGATTATTATATAGATATATTTTTAAAGAAAAATTTTTGTTCTATTATTGTTTTGAATATAAAAGGTTATCAATATTTTTTTTGATTTTGAATATTCCTTGTACAACAAGAAAGTTCAACCGCAGTAATAGCATTTTAACAAAAATTTGGATCCTTTTGAGAATTGTTTTTAATGCATTAACTTTAACAATAATTTTAAGTCTTAAATATTGTCCTAGCCTTGACAAATACTATCTCGTCTCAACTGAAAAATCTAGAGCCTTATGGCATCATCAACAATTTTCATATACAATTATCATTATTATGATAAAGGCAATTATTAAATTAATTACCTGATCAGAAATTGAATTTTCTTCGATAATTCGTTTTTTTTGAAAGTTAGAAAACAACCCCAAATTTTTAACAATAACAAATAAACACTTTGTATTATTAACAAGTAATACAAAGAAAGAGTTATTAAATAACAGAATAAAGTAAAAAAAATACAATACCTACAAACGACAGAAATAAAAACTGCAATTCAGCACATTTAAAAAGTATAGTTAAAAGAAATAGAAGGCAGAATATATAAAAAACATCCAAGCAAAGAAATAATACTAATTTTAATTATTTTTTTAAGAAAATAATAAATTAAAAATAATAATAAAAAAAACAAGAGATAATTTAAAAAAAAGGAAAATTTCAAAAAAAAAACTCATAAAGCTATCAATTAAGTAAATTCCTTTTTACTCACCACAACGAAACACTCTGCTAAATATCCAAGAAAAACGAAAAACTGCTTCACCACTTTGACACTAATCCCTTTTATAAATCCTACTAATGAGAACCTTTAATTTGGTCATATAAAAAAACGGTATAAATTATAACATTACACAAAACAAAAACTATAGATACAGTCCACAAGGGAAACAAAAATGCAACTAAGCATGCACACACGATAACAAGTGCAAGGACCACAGCATCACTCACCTTACCGAGAGATGCTGTCACCATACGACAATTAATCAAAACTATTACTAACCATTTCAATTCAAATTCTACCACTTAAACAAAAAAATAACAATTAATATAAATTATATCGCTCATTTTTTTTGTATTCAATTTTTCATATAAAACAGGGATCGTTTTAAGCAAATTTAAAAACCGAAAATTAAAGAAAATTAGCTTCTATTTTTTTATAAATTCAATAGTTTCAATCACATATTTCCAAAAATTCAAACAAATTTAAAAATAATAACATTTTATAATTATTCTTTTTTTACATTCTGAAGAAAACAATCATATTCAAGACATTTAATTAAAATTTTTTCAAAAATTGACCAGTTTCCTTTAAATTATACAAAATTCTTTTAGAAATAGAATTGTATTTGTTTAGACAAAATTAAATTATTACAAATAGTTTTATAACATTTTTTAATATTCTATCTCTTTCAAACAATACAAACAAAATTTATGAGAATTCATTTTCGAAACTTATGAAAATTTTATAGAAATCATGATTCTGAAATTTAATACAATTACTAAAAAAATATTGTAAGAATTTAACTCAATTTAATTTTTATTCAGTAAATGTTTGTCCACCTTTTGTACTCTGATGCCTGTATAAAAACTCAAAAAAAACCTTTATTGAGGAACCCAAACAGAAGAAACATCCAATTTCCAACGCTGAAACAAAAAAAAATAATCATCACCTTCTTCACAACCTACTCTTCAAATATAAAGCAAACAAATATACATTTTTTTCTTACGAAATTTAACAACTTAAATTTGTTGTGCAAAAAAAAAAAACCAAAAAATATATATAAATACAAAACCAGAAACACATTCAATTTAAAAAAAAAGACTTACAAATTCCCATCCAGAATAAGACAATAACAATTCCTCCCACTCTTGACGATATCGCTGCACGAATACCAAATCCAAAACTCTGTTTTTAGGTCGAAAACCTCGCATAGGGGGAAATGCTGGCAAAGTCGAAAAATCTCTAAAAAAAAAGCAAATAAAAAACAATAACAACCAAAATAAAAAAAAACAAAAAAAACATCTTTCATTTTTTTTCCACAATACAAATAAAAATCAAATAACTCACTGACAAATCACGTTGATTCCCAAAATCCCAGCAATCTTTTCAACCACCTCATCCTCCGGAACACAATAAAACGAAGGAAAAACAAAACCTCTTGGACACCAATAATACCGCACCTTATACCTCCTCTCATCCCAGGACCATTGGTACTCTTGTACCCACTCAGCCCCATCACAATCATAAATTAGTCCCTCAGACAAAATTTTCTCCAAAGGCCACAAAGTTTCACCAGAGTCGCGAGATGAAGCATTTCCCCAAAAAGAAAAAAATACCCCTCTCCTATAAACAAACAATGAAACACATTTTTTTAGTCAACCATTTTTTTTTACAAACACAAAAATATTATTAACAAACATATAAAAAATACTTACCCCAATGCACCGGATTTAATTTTTTTTTCTTCCTGCAACAAATATTTTTTTTTTAAATGATCAATAAGACCTTCAACACTATTAACATTATCCGCAATCAAGTCCAAAGAGGCACTAAGCACAGTAAAATCAAAAAATCCACCAGACATTTTAACTTTATCTTGCAATCACAAAAAACACGAACACTCGAACAAACGACAAACGAACTGAAACCGACAAGTAACGTAATGTAGATTCTTCTACAAGACATTTTGCAAGCTTGCAAAAACAACAGTGAGAAAAAGATACAACTGGACAGAGAAGATCCACTAACAAATAATCTTTATATTATTTTCAGCTACAACAGAATATACGAAAATCATTTCCAAAATAATTTTTAAAACATTCTTTTCTTCTTTTTCAACTTCAGTAACATTAAAAAAAAACAACACTGTCAAGAGACGACAGTGCATAAAAAAGGGGGGTATAGGGTTAGAAAATATAGACATCATATAGACATAAAATTTTATTAATTTGCGCTTTTCATTTTTTTAATGATTTGATTCCAAACTGGTATTAAAGAAACAATGTCAAACGATAAGAATAAACATTATTTCTTTAAAATTTTATAATATTCAAAAGAACCACGAAACATCGAACTATACTTACGTTTTCGTTTTTTTTATTAACTCATTTAGAACTTCATGAATGCAACTTCAATAAATTCAGCACATTTTTTTGTTAAAATTTAATACCCATTATTGTAATTAAACCAAATAAAAATTAGCAACGTATAAATTATCTCACAAAAGTCATTTCATGTACATGTATTAAATTTCAGATTTTTAAAAAAAAACTAATTCTTTAAAACAAATAGAAAACATGAAATGATTTTTAATTTTGTTTTAGTCTAAAAATATAAAAAAAGAAACAAATCAAAATAAAAGGAAGCAAAATACACCGAGAAAATGAACATTTCTTTATAAACAACAAAGACAAACTAAAAAAAAAAATTTGTATACAAACTGGAACAAATTGTTAAAGTAAATTCAAATTTTTACATTATAAAAATATTTCATTGTAAAAAAAAAACTATTCTATGTACTCTACATCTAAAATTCGAAATAATTTTAGCATGGATAATAATTTATAATCGTCTGTTCAGTATTAAAAAAAAAATCACTGATTAAATTATTAAAAAATTTTTTTTGCAGAAAGAAAAATCATTGTACACCGAAACAAGACAAATAAAATCTAGCTTGATAAAAAATGCAACAATATATCAGTAATTAAAGTAAATTGTAGGTTCTAGAGTAACTCAATTTAAAAAAAAAATATATATATATTTTATTTTTTAAATTAAATTAAGATTATATAGAATCTAAAAAAAATGGGTAAACTTGTTTATTTAAATTAAGTAACACATACACATAAAAAAGGGGTAAAAAGAATTCTTTATATGATTCTCTCATTAATTATTTACTTGTATTTATCAAATATTTTATTTATTATACCTGAATTTGAGAAAATTTAAAATTAAACATTTTTTTAATGGTTTTTACCTAAATATTGGGTGATTGGGAAATACAAAATAAATGTTATCAAGTATGGAAATCGTCTACAACCCTTGGTAATTTATCGACTCCCTTAAATTAAAAAGATATTTCTCTAAAGAAAGGAGTTTCTTTTCTTAAATAATATTGTGGAGAATACCTAAATTGAATGCATATTGGCGAAACAGGATACAAAGTATCAAACTATATCACGCCATTCTTAAAGGAATTTGCAAGTTTGCTAAAAGCTTGCTTGGCAACAGCAAGGTTTGGTGGGCCGTGTGCAACGGATTCTCCCACTTTACCGATTTTAGTCGATTTTCCAGGGTGTGACCGATTGTCCACGACAATTAATCGAG
The DNA here is from genome assembly GCA_032872505.1 of Leptopilina syphax. Classification (NCBI taxonomy): domain Eukaryota; kingdom Metazoa; phylum Arthropoda; class Insecta; order Hymenoptera; family Figitidae; genus Leptopilina; species Leptopilina syphax. Next base: position 13,408,623 of record CM065472.1, read on the forward strand.
GAGTCTTAATGAGTATTTCCCGCAGAGCGGACGTTACCAATTTTTTATATTTTGTGATTTTTTACCGCAAAAAGGCGGAGGTTTTTGTAGTTTATTTCCCCAATTTTAAGGGTTAATTTTATATAATTTGAATTAATTGAGTTTAATTGATTGCTATTGTGAAAATATATAATATTGAGTGAAGTGATGATTATTTAAAGTTGATTATAGAAGATTATAATTGAAACAAAGTGATTTATTTTAAAATATAAAGATAAAAGGAAATATTAAAGAAGTTATTCGAGATAAATAGAATTAAAAGTGGAAAATATATGAGAAATCAGTTTGTGTGAATAAAAGAATAAATTAATAAGGATTATTAACAAAAAAAAGAGAATTTTAAAAGCAAAGAAAAGTAATAAAATATTGAACCTCGTTTTTTTGTGGTTTGAAGATTTGTTTCTTTCATTCTACGTATAATAAAGAATTTCAGAATTGATTACAAATTTAAAATTTGGTGACCCCAAAATTTTAAATATTAAAATCAATTTTGATCTTTTTGATTTTTTTTTTAAATAAAAGAAGAGGAATTTATTTAAAGGCCATTAAAAAGAAAAAGAATATAAGAGATAAAAAAAGAGAAGTAAAAGTGAACACGTGAATATTACTACAGGTGTAACTGAAAGACACAGAAATAAGAGACTTTTCTGTCTTAAAATAAAGAGATATAAATTCTAATAAGTTATAATTGGTGAGTTAATTAAACAATTATTTTGTAATTACTTCTACACATTTACACACACATACACTTATGAGTTACTTTCTATAAATATCATTTTCTGTCTAAAACAGAAGTATATTCATAAATTATAATTCTTTCTATTGTTACAATTTTAAGTATTGGATTTTATGCTATTAAATGTAATTTCATAAAGGGTATTTATTTTAGACCTAATCATTATAAACTAAAAGGGGTAAACATTGTAATAATGATAAAATAATATCAATTGTAATAAATTAATATTAATCTATTGAAAGGTATTGAATAAACAGACTCTTGTGACATCATATTACACATATTACTCAGTGTCTTCATTGAAATTCTACCTTTACTATTGCCACCTTTTCCTTTTCTTCTTTCAACTAAAAATACTGTCTAATCGGAGGCGTTGAACTGATAATGTACTTAAAAGGGGGATCCTAAATTTTTAATAACAGTATTTATTTTGAAATAAATTTAACATCCATTTTTCTTACTATAAAATACTGAGCGTTTTATTGATTTAAGACTATTAAAAATTCTTTTTAATACAGTTAAGTCCGAATTCGATTAAAATATAAAATCTTTTAAATTAATAATAATTAAATCATAAACAATCGAATTCAAACATAACACGCAGGAGGGTTAAAAATCTTCCTAAAATAAAAAAAAGAGGAAACGATAATTTAAAAAAAGGTATTAACATTTTGTTTCGGTTTAAATATTTTTTTAAAAATAGGAATAGCATTTCAAATGTCTAAAAATAAGAAAATGATTAATGATTTCTTCTTAATTAAAAAAATAATAATGTATCATCATTATGTTAATAAGTTGTAATTTTTGTTTGTTTTGTAATAGGTATAGTTCATTAAATGCATTAAATGGATATTATGTCATATAAAGTGGGACCAACAAAATCTAACATGGTAAAAATATAATAAATATATAAGCTATAAATAATTGTTTAATTTTTTTCAGTTAATTAACTAAAAGAAATATTGTAAAAATATATATATATTTAAACTCAAATTTTAACCATGTTCTATTTAAAAAAAATAATATATATATAAAATGCAAGGATCTCTTATTACTAAACATTTTCATAAAAAATTTTCTTTACTCTAAATAAGAATAAATATCTAGTTTGGTAAAACAGAACAAATATTTTTAAAATATGTACATTAACAAGTTCTGTTTACAACAAACTACACTGGATCTTTACTTATTTTCAGTCTCACTTATTTGTAGTCGCACTTATTTTCACCATTTCCAGTCTTACTTATTTTCAGTTAAAAGGTTCTCCGTGCGTTCTCATTGGTTGATATTAAAGAATCCACCAATCAAATCAACTCGAATGTTACGTTTTAGAGTGAAAATAAGTGCGACTTTGCCTTTCAGTTTGCTTGAACTTAGTGAAAATAAGTAAAGCTCCAGTGTATGTCAAAAAAGAGCCTTCCTATAAAGAAATTTTATTCGTTTTACCAAACTCGATTTTAGAAAAAAGGGGGTATTGCCTTTTAATTCAACCGTTAATGTAATTAATTATCCATAAAGTTCCGAATTTTGTCATTACAAATTAAACAAAAGCAAACTTTACTTAATTAACCCTTTCGTGCCTCCAGGACATATATGTCCCACTTAGAAAATTTTATGTAATTCTTATAAAAATTAACCAATTAATATGCGCTAAATTGTTTCTATTCCGAATGGATGTGCCTACAATGAAAAAAATAGTAAATTACAAAAAGTTGTAATATTTATTTTAAACAATATAATAAACATTGACTGTTTCTTATACAAAACAGTTGTTACAAACTATACATTTCATTAACATTTAGTGAATAATTTTTTACAACAGTTGGTTTTTTATGTTTTTGGGGTCGTTGATTACGAATCTTAAGTCAGATATAAAAAATTAAAATGGTGGATCTAATATGCCCGACAAATTTTTAAACATATTTCAAAATTTTTTTAAATTTCGTCAAAATTGCTTCCAAATTGTTACTCGTGGATTTTCGGGGTCACTGATTACGAATCCGATGTCAGTTTTTCAAAATTCAAAATGGCGGATCCTATATGGCGGACAAGCTTTTAAAAAATTGTTTGAATTTGTGTCAATATTGTTACTTAAGGGTTTTCGGGGTCGCTGATTGCGAATCAGAAGTCAGATCTTAAAAATTTTCAAAATTCAAAATGGCGGATCTAATAGGGCGGACGAGATTTTCAAAAATTTGTTTGAATTTGCTTCAAAAACGTTACTTGGGGGTTTTAAGGGTCGCTAATTACGAATCAGACGTCAGATTTAAAAAAATTCTTAAATTAAAAATGGCGGATCCAATATGGCGGACAAGATTTCAAAAATTGCTTCTATTTGCTTCAAAACTGCTACTCGGAGGTTTTTGGAGTCGCTGATTACGAATCAATTGGAGCAAGGATAGATAAAGAATCCGAATGCTATAAAGAATCAGTAGATTTTCGTTCTCTTCATTTTTTTCGATTTAGACTATTCAATATTGATATCTGAAGTATTAACAATATGTTTTGAACATTTCCTGAATTTTAATTCTTGCATTAAAATTCGTCTGAACTTGAATCTCAGTTTTAACTAATTTTCTTCCGACAACTACTAATTTCTTGGCCAATAAGCTTTGTTTTCCGTATATAATTACGCACTATTCTGTATATCAGCCTAAAAAGAACAATTAAATATTTTTTTATAATTTACAGTCGCATTAGCAGGATTGTACCGTGCCATATTAGCTCTAACTATCCTTGCCCCGTGGGGGAAAAAGGAGCCCATATTTTAATTTTTCCAAATTTTTTTTTTAAAGACGTGAATTTAATTGAAAATAAATACGATATTCGTGTTCAGCAGAAAATTCTACTCTGGAAAACACTCACGTAAATAAATATTCGGAATCACTAATAAAGAAAACAATATGATAAAACGTGACAAAGTTTCCGTTGCCATTTTTCAAAAACAGGTGTTTTTTAAAAATAAACTCCTAACTTCGCAAATGGTGTCAGATTGATTTCCAATTTTAACTATCATCTTTTGGTGTTAAGACGCGAAAATATCGTGAATGACGTGCTAATTTAAACAAGCCGTTTAAGTAATACATTACTAAAAAAAACTTTTTATTTTATTATTAATTTCAGATCCTAATTTTTATCTAAAAATTAAAATATACATAAAATTGAGAATAAAAATATGATGTGAAATTAGTTACAAAATTATACAAATAAATTTCGATACACCAGAATAGAATAACAATGGTACAAATAAAAAAAAATCTCTAATTGATCATGAGATTATTTCAAATAAACTATCTGATCTTGATTTACCATATAATCTAAAAGATTTGATTCTTGATTATTTATCAAACAGGTCACACCGGGTCACTGTGGTTAACTTCTCGTCATATCAATTTTTTCCTCGTACTGGTGTCCCACAAGGTTCCTCTCTTGGTTCCCCACTTTTCACTCTTGACGTCAATGACATCAATATAAATATCGATTCCTTCATCCTCCTCTTTGCAGACGATGTAAAACTTTTTCGTGTAATAAGATCTTTCTATGATACTACCTCTCTTCAAGAGGACTTGTTAAATATTCAATATTGGTCTACATCTAACCATTTACCTTTAAATATCTCTAAATGTCACGTCCTATCATTCACTAGGAAAACTAATCCTTTTTATTTTACCTACAAAATCAATGATGTTGAAATCGAGAGAGTGTTTTCCACCTGTGACCTTGGTGTTACCTTCGATAACAAGCTATCTTTTAAAGAACATATCACTAACACGGTTGCATTAGCCTCGAAAGCCTTGGGTTTCTTATTTAAGTCTACGAAATTATTTAATAATCAGTCGACGATGATAATTTTGTATAATGCATTTGTTCTCTCGCGCATGTCATATGCTTTTACTATTGCTATTCCATTTTTTGATAAATATAACGACGAACTCGAGAAAATTCAAAAACGATTCTTAAAAAATCTTGCGTTTAAGTCCGACGGCGTGTATCCTCAACAGGGTTCAGACTATAAGTGTTTGTGTAAGAGGTTAACTTCAGAACTATTGCTGAAAAACCTATTTTAACCGCAACAATCTTTTTGTTCAAAGTGCTCAATTCTCAAATTTACATTCCTCACATTTTATCAAAAATCAATTTTCGCGTGCCGAGTTTAACTCGCGTAATTATGAACCCTTTTATTTGTCTTAACCATCTATCTCCATATCATATTCTGAACCTATTTATTTCTCTTGTTTTAATATCAACTATTTGTATTTGAAATTGAATCCAGATTTAGACTTATTCTTTTCTTCTTTAAACAAATTTACTTCTACCATTGAGCACTATATCGACACATGCTTGAACGATTATTGTTAAAATGCGGCAACATGATTTCTATACAACTTTGCGTTTTTGTAATTTATATTATATTTTAGTTTTCTTTATCTAGTTACCCATGTATGGTCCATAGGGACTGCGGGACCAATGTTAAATAAATAAATAAATAAATAAATAAAAAGTTTTATTAAAAATGTTTCAAAAATTATGAAAATTAATTTTTTCATTTGACAATTTTTTGTGGATTCAAAAACATATTTTCTACAAAATTGAGCATGGATTATTTTCTTTACTATTTTATCAATAATTATCTATCTATCTATCTATCTATCAATAATTTGTTTATATAATTTGTTTATAACAATATTAACATTTTTTATTACCATTCTAGTGAGTATAAACTTATTATTTATGTTTAATTACATCTCTGAATGTAAATTTTAAGTGAAATTCAAATTTAGGACACTAAATGTCTATCAAATAAGTTAGAAAATAATTTTCGTCTACATTGTTGTTAAGTAAATAAACAATTAGTTCAAATAAATTATTAGCAGATGTATTGTAAACTGCGGAAACTTAAGATTATTTTTTTAAAAAAATTAACAAAATCGGTTAAAAATTCTAAGAGCGCTAGATCTTTGTCCCTGAAAAGTGCTATTTGCCCCAGTGTGCGAGGACTCGGAAAGGTAGTTTTTTCTTTGTAGTAAAAATATTTGTGTTAATTCGTTTTTAAATATAATTTAATCTTTTATTTATCAAATCAATTTTTTTGTTTTATTTATATAAAGTGTGTCCGTTAATATCAATCGGATTTAGAATAATGAAAAACTAAAAGAAATGACTGCTACATTAATAAACTGGATCAACGATACTGTTGATACCAACGATATTGGATGTTGAACGATTTACATTGCCTGGATTTTCATCTGACAGGATTATTGCGTGAGTTGCAGATAAGTTGTTCCTAATATTAACCTCTTGACTGTGAGGGTACGTCTATAGACGTACATTTGAAAGTGGACTTCTAGTGTGAGGTACGTATATAGACGTACATACAAAAAAATTGATAAAAGGCAAAAAAAAAGTAAATTTACGTCACACATACGTTACTTATGGTATTTTCGACGCTAAATCCGAATCTGAAGTCAAATTTTGAAAATTCGAAAACCAAAATCCAATGTCTGCTCATAAGTAGACTGTTTTGAATGATACTTTTATTTTATTAAATCTCAGGCAGCATACATTATCATATCAAAATAATATCTCACACAATTATATCAAAATGTTGTCGACGTCGCTGGTTACGAATATGAATTTTGATTACGAACTAATTTTTTTTAATTCATTGAATTCGCTTGAAACTTGTTACTCGGGGGTTTTTGAGGTCGCTGATTCGGAATATGAAGTTAAATTTTCGAAATTAAAAATGGCGAATCCAAAATGACAAACGTATTTTTTTAATTTCTCGGATTCGATTGAAACTTGTTACTCAGGTGTTTTCGAGGTCGCTGATGACGAATCTGAAGTCAGATTTTCAAAATTCAAAATGTCGGACGTATTTTTTTGAATTCATCGTATTCGTTTGAAACTTGTTACTCGGGGGTTTTCAGGGTCGCTGGTAACGAATCTGAAGTACATTTTTAAATATTCAAAATGGCGGATCCAAATCAGCGACCTCAAAAACCCTCAAGTAACAAGTTTTAAGCGAATCCGATGAATTCAAAAAAATATGTCCGCCATTTTGGATCCGCCATTTTGATTTTCGAAAATCTTACTTCATATTTGGAATCAGTTACCTCGAAAACACCCGAGTAACAAGTTTCAAGCAAATCCGATTAATTCAAAAAAATACGTCTGCCATTTAAAATTTTTAAAATCTGACTTCAGATTTGTCATCAGCGACCCCAAAAACCCCTGAGTAACAAGTTTCAAGTGAATCCGATGAATTTTTAAAAATGTCCGCCATTTTGGATCCGCAATTTTGAATTTCAAAAATCTAACTTCATATTTGGAATCAGCGACCTCGAAAACGCCCGAGTAACAAGTTTTAAGCAAATCCGATGAATTCAAAAAAATACGTCCGTCATTTTGAATTTTGAAAATCTGACTTCAGATTCGTCATCAGCGACCCCAAAAACTCCTGAGTTACAAGTTTCAAGTGAATCTGAGGAATTTTTGAAAATGTCGTCCGCCATATTGGATCCGCCATTTTGAATTTTGAAAATCTGACTTCATATTCGGAATCAGCGACCTCGAAAACCCCCGAGTAACAAGTTTCAAGCAAATCCGATGAATTCAAAAAATACGTCAGCCATTTTGGATTCGCCATTTTGAATTTTAAAAATCTGACTTCAGATTCGTCATCAGCGACCCCTAAAAACTAACTGTACCCAATCTCACAAATTTTGGTCACCAAAAAATTTCTTAACATTTTGGACCCACTTTATAAATTTTTCTCCTCACAGCGAAGGGGTAAATACAAAATATTCACACCTAATTATTTAGGGCAAAGAATTTCACAATTGTTAGTTATATTATTTGAAATTATGACGTATGATTTTTATTGTCTGATTGATTTATTCATAAGAGAGTGAATTCGGTCGCGAGACGAATTGTGTATTAACTATATTATTTTAAAGAATTTGTTTGTTTAAAATGCATTGTTTATGATAATTACCTATTGTATTTCATTTGATCAATTTCTTTATATATTTTTAATTTGTATGTTTGTAGGTAATTAATTTATGTATTTTTGTATATTTTGTAAATTAATTCCTGACATCAGGTTCATTTTATTTTATTGAAGTTAATCAGAAATATAATTTTTATTTCTCAATATAATTTTGTGTGTTTTTCAATATCGTTTATTTTGTTTGTAAAGGTATAACCTCACAGTTAAAAATAAAATAAAAGAAATATTATTAAAATTAAAATTTATTTGAATAATCCTACAAAATATTTCTCGCGAGTAATATAATTGAAAGGTGATATCCTCGGATATCACCAAGTATAAGCTGCGTCAGCATCGCATCGGAAACAAAGTTGGCTCACTTAAGTATATTTCCTTCATAACTAACAAAAGGTTAGTTAACTGAGAATTTTATGAATTTCAGGAAATCATCGAATATTGATTTAAATGTTAGTTGCAAATTGATGATTGCTTAAATAATAACTTTTACCACGAATAACACAATTATGTAACTAAGTATTAGCAACAACAAATTTTAATGGGCGCAATGAAATGCAGCACCAAACAAATATTGTTTATAGAATTTTGAAGAGTTAATTTTATTTTTACTTCGCCAAGATACTCTAAACTTCTACAAAAGGGTTCCCTTTTCGATTCCAGACGACATAACATGCAAAATGGGGAAACAATGTGCATTTTCTCCTTGAAATATTTGACAAAACTCGCTGAAAGCGGTTAAATTGGAATGGCAATCACTCAAAAGTAATAATAAACCTTGCGGCAACATTCCTATTTAAAAAACTAAAACGGAAATGTTGCAACCCATAAAACGAAGCTTGCGGCATCTGTCTGAACAGTTTCCACTGGGTCGCAACATTCATATTTTGAAAAACTATGTATAATAATTTTGCGAATGTTGCGAACCGTAAAATAAAGCTTGCGGCATCTGCCTGAACAGTTTCCGCTCGGTCGCAACATTCCCAATTCAAAATTAATGTACGACAATCTTATAAACACTTAAAGACGATTCCATGATTAGAGGATGAACGTATGGGTTATGTGTGCACATTTCGCGACAGCGAAATGATCTAAGAAAATTTTGCTGTAATTTTATAATTGTGATTCGCATATTTTGTTGTAAAATTGATATGTTGTCAAAATAACTAAAAAGATATTTTAGAAAAATGAAGAAATTTTGAAAGTATATAATATAACAATAAACTCTAAAATTATTAAAATCAACTACGAACTCGTATAAATGAAAAGAAATTGTTTTATAAAATAAAATAGTAAATGGAATTAAAGGTAAAGAAATAAAATAATCCGTAATTAAATCGCTTAGATCTACACATCTTCGGATGGCCATGGCAATGCACACGCATACATACGAACTCTTTGGGACAATGCTAGCTGTAGAGAAACGCACACAGGCGTACAAGTTGTGCTTTTAAAAGCACAACGAAACAAAATGAATTATTTATTTCAGAAATTATTTACAGAATTTAACATTGTAAGATGTTTCTGAAGTTGTCAAAATAATTACAACCGAAACATCATCATAAACACTCCTGCGTGGTTATTATTAAATAATTTTAATTAATTATTTATAACAATAATAACAAATAAAAAAAAAGAAAAGTTTTTTTAACTTTTCGCAGTTGAAAGTATTGGAAATAATAATTCCTCAAAAAGTAGGGGAATGTAAGGTATCGTGGCGTGTAAGGTATGGTGGCGGACTTGTCAAATCTAGCATGTAACGTCACATCTGAAGCGCTTTATCACTATGGTCGATGTCTTTTATCGTGATGACATTTTATATGCCGTAGTATTAATGATCAAACGCGTGTTTTGTACTTTAAGTGATTTTGAATAAAAAAGTAGTGAAAAAAAGAAAAAAAGTTTTATTGGATATGTGTGTTAACAGTGCCAGAGTGAAGATTTTTTGAAAATTGAGTCTGGTAAATGTATGGAACGTATTGTTTAGACCTTGGACAACAGTTTTTTGTGTTTTACATTTTTCTCAATTCGCACTGTATAAAAGTAACACCATCATATTTTCATCAATAGCTTGTAAGGTATGATGGCGCAATTTTTGTAACGTACAGTGGCGGATCATTTTTTGCACTAGTTTCAATTGTCTTTGCATTTTTTGTGTACTAATGCCTCTTGTGCTCCAACGCAACAATTCTCGAATATGTGACACTTGCGGTCTTTTCTTATTCTAGTTGCGTTAAAACAGTCACCAGCTACTTTACATGTCCAAATTGTAACCATAACTGAAGTGAAACTTTTTTATCTATAATGTAAAATCATCAATTTTTTCTCTTTTTGTTATTTTTCATCATTTCTAGTAGTTTTAATAAATAATTTTAACATCTACATAATAATTTAGCTAAATACACCAAATGCGCCACCGTACCTTACAACTTTCAAAAATAAAAAAAATCAGTTTTTTGCGCCAAGAGCTGTAAAATTTCACTAAATTTAAATTTTAACAGCCGCTTCTGACAGAAATATGCTTAGTAGATGTCAGCAACTGCCTGCTTTTGAAATTTTGAAAAATATTGTTTTTTGAGAGAGAGAGACGCAAAAAAGAAAGTGTCCGCCACCATACCTTACACTCCCCTATCATATTTCTGCAAACCAATTTCCGGTCTTGCACTAGGTGCGAAATTACAAAGTCAGCAAAAATGAATTTACCAATAGGCCTAAAGTTCTTATCCCACTTTTATTCCAACAACCACCTCTTCTATCCCGAAATCTCTCCCCAGATTTAGAAGCAAAGAATAAAGGCTTGGACGACAATTTCAAAAATCGCAGTACAATTTTCGCCTTGTGAGTCAGCTCCTCGCGGAGGCATAAACGCATTGCGAATTGCCGAGACTCGCCCGTCTGTTAATCGGCCCCTTGTCTAAAAGACCACTACAAGATAGTGTCTAAGATTTTAGGACAGACGAAATTAAGTAAAAAGGCAAAAGTTTCACACTAGAGAAGCCCGACCCCATTTTAATTATTTATTCGTTCTCTTAAAATTTTAAATACTAATTTTGGATTCGAATTAATAATTAAAACTAACAAAAGTTTAAACTAAAAATTAATTAAAGGTGCTGATAATAAATTCAGTGCGTGTGCGCGCATGAAGTTTAGAGTCTTCCTTTTTCTTTGAGTTTTATTCTTGCGTGTATTTGCCTAGGCTATTTATGTTCGAAAATAAGAAAATCGTTACAAGTTGCAGCTCAATTAGGATATTACTGCAATATTGTTAAATTCCTCTCGTTGGTAGTAGTTGTGTACAGAGAACTCACAAATCCCATATGAAAGATGTGCGTGCAACTGAAGAAAAAGGGTCAAGTGTTAAAAGTGTCAAAGGGAGATCTGCATTTTGCAGTTTTTTATAAATATTGATATGGTGCGTAGCTTTAGTTTGGATGGAATGCACAATGGCTTTTGAGGACCTAAAACTGATATCTTCGAAATTGCTTTAAAGAAATGTAAAAATAGTGTATTAAGAGGGAGTGACACCTTTGAGGCCTCGGGCGCAAAATTGTGTCCCCTCGGTCCCTTCATTTCGCCAGAGTCGTAATCACCTTTGCGCCCATGATGCGAACATAATTTTTTTGTTCTAACTGCATTGAAAGTATGGCATTGAGGGCACGAGCGATTAAACGCTTATATTAGTTAAAAATGAAACTCTATATAAATGTTAACTCTTTGAAGTCTATAATGATAGAAGTTCTAATAAATAAATAAAAAAACAATGTATTTTGGAAATACAGTATTTATTTATAGAACGTAGTAATTAATAATTAAACAAACCATAAATTTTTTGAGAGAAAATCGAAAAAAATTGCACATTTTTATAGACAAAATAAAACGAGGTGAAAATTTTTGCATTTTTATAGTCAACATAAAAAGAAAGTCGAAAATGGCGCATTTTAAAAAAGAAAATCGAATAATTAACACGCGGGCGCAAAATACTTTTTCGCCCGCCTGGAGGTAGGGGTAGCGGGCGAAATAATATTTGAAATATAAAAAAAATCGCCTTAATTGAGATGGTTTACTTGTTAATTAATATTTAATGAAGAATGAAATTTAAAATTAGTTGTGAAATTTCCTTGATATTTAACGCAAAATTCGAACAATGAGAGACATGAATTGTAACCTTTGTGTCACAATTATTATTTTTATCTTCACTTGAGTCTGATATATTTAAATGTATATTTTGTTCCTGTTGTTCTTCAATATCTTCATGAACTTCGGAAGGTCGAGATGAAGATGAGTTCAATCGTATTTTCTTTGTAATTTGACGACCGGTGTTTCTTTTTTGATTAATGGAATCGTTTATGTAGCTTTCAGCTATATCAGAGGATTTCTATCCACCAAGTCTTTTTAGCGTCAAAGAGTCTGCTCCTGAATCGGCTTATAAAGTGGCAGACGTGCGACGAAAGGTATGCCCAGTATAACTTTTGGGATTGGTCAGGTTTAAAAATTCTGCTATCTTCCTAGGCATGTTAGCTGCCAAATTAGATATTTTAAATTAATTTAAAAAACGTTTTTTTATAATTTAATTTAAATATTCAAAGACACACAAAATACAAATTAATTTAAATAGTTATATTTTATTGGTTTATTAAGTTTATTTTTTCAATATTTTAATATTTACCAAATTTATTTTTTCCAATCACTTGCGTCGTACACTTTCCAATTTGAAAATTTTGGAAAAATCGGTTTGACGGTGCATTTTTCGAGCGTAAATTTATATATATTTCCACAACGTTGTGTGAAAATCTTTTTCAACAGTAAACGATCGACTCACTTTCGTCTTCGTGTTCGGTAACTTAATCAGAAAAATATCTCCATGTGTTTCCACATCTTCCAATTTCATATTTACTAGCTCATCTGTTCGACAAGCACCAGTTATTCCAAATATTAAAGCAACCTTTACAAATTTTAAAAGAGAATAATATAATTACAAATTTTTTCTTTAGTTACAATTATTCCAGAAAAAAAATGAAGAATACTTACTTTTAATGCCAAAAATTGATGATCTGGTGCATCGTTTAAAAATTGTTCTACTTGTTCGGATGACGAAGAAATTTGATTTGATTCTTTCCAATTGTTAAAGGTTAGGTAAACACGTTCGTACTTGCCTCTTGATTTGGATGGCAACAGATTTTTAATCACACTTGAAGCTGCTTCGGCGATTTCTGGTGGTGTTCCTGTAATATCCGAATCACTTTCGTCCATTTTTGCATATAAAATTTAACTTTCAAAGACTGTGTGTATACAAAAACGATGTATCCAGTAAAAAGTATATATTTGAATAACAGCTGACTCAAATGAACAAAGATACCCAGAGTTGTCTAGCGGAAGAAACATAAACGACCGATCACGTGATATCGATTCAACATTTGATTCGATACATCGAAATATAAAATATCTAACGCGAAATCGATTATTCAATTAAAAGGTAACACAGTTATTTGTAATAGTGTTTTCAACCGAAAGTTTATTATAAATAATAGTATAATTTGTTAAAATGATTAATTATTTAACAATTTTCAGTAAAACATATATTTAGTCATAAATAAAGATACATTTTATCTTTACATTGTTATTAAAAATAATAATAATAATAATAATAATAATAATTTTATTGTTACATGTGATTTTAGACGACAGGGGGGTTAAGTACTTTTGTCTCCCCGCTATGACGTCACGGGGAGGTAAAGTATACTTTTCTCTCTCCGTTATGACTTCAGAAGGAGGTAAAGTAATATTCCCTCCCTCTCGTCGGAAAAACATACTTTCCACCCTCTACACAGGTTAAAAATGATGTACTTTGTCTTATGATACTTAAGACCTTATTTCATTGTGTGTATGTTACGTTCAAATTCACAACCTTTATATATACATAGAAACAACGACTTTTAATTGAATTATATAGAATCCATTTAATAATTTTGACTTGCAACCTAAAAAACACAATTATCGTTCTTACACAAAAATACATATTTATTAGCAACACCAATAAATTCCAACATTAAGCAAAATTCATAACAACACACTTTTAATCGGGTAATTAGAACAATTAAATTAAGCAAAGCACATTTTTCTTTTCATGTTAATATTGTAGGGCAAGGTTTCTTTCAATTATTTGTAAATTATTGCACAACAACGAAGTGGTCAAAATCTAAATTTCGCAAGTACCAAATCCTGCAAGTCGTCAAAATTTCGCTTAGTAATAACTAAGTGCATTAAGGATTTTCCCCACCAAATTGTCAATCAATAAAAAGACTTGACAAGGGGAAATCTGGGCAGTTTAATTCAGGCAAAGTACCTGAACGATTATATATTGTTAGTCATAAAGACTTCAGAAAATTTTATCCTTTTTGTGAATCAAAGGGCGTAATCCCCATTTATTGTGAAATAGAAATATTAAATTGAGATTAAGTCCGTTTTAACGAATATCAAGATTGAGACCAAATAAAAATAAAAGAAGGAAGATTGCTGCAATATTGATACAAAAGAAGGAAAACAGAACGATTAAAAGTGAGTAAAGAATTCCACATTACACCCACACACACAAATCAATTTACAAAAAATATGGGACGTTTCACGTCAAACGGCCCAAAGCTGTGCCCAAAATTGTATGCAATCAAAATACAAGTTATGCACATGAAAATACTCTTTATGACATCCCCTTTCAATTGCAAAGTGGCAGAATTGAAAATTCAAAACGGCGTCCTTACTACGTCAATCAGAAGAGGCTAAACTCGAAAATAAGTAAATATATTTATAAATTACTTTTAAAAAACGATGCATAAATATTGGGTCAAAATATATTTTAATGTTTTTGGGGTCGCTAATTACGAATCTAAAGTCAGATTTTCAAAATTCAAATAGGCGGATTCAATATGGCTGACGAATTTAAAAAAAATTCTTGAATTCGATTGAAACTTTTTATTTGGGGGTTTTTGGGGTCGCTGATTACAAATCTGAAGTTTAATTTGCAAAATTCAAAATGGCAAGTATAATATGGCCTTGAAAAAGTCCGATAAAAATAATTTTGCAATGCGGGACGATTGGGTGGCCTTGCAAAAGACCGATCGATATAATATTATTGCAATGCGCAATTATTAAGTGGTCTTTCAAAAAGCTGATTGATATAATATTGCAATGCACAGATGTTAAGTGACCTTGAAAAAGGCCGATTGATATAATATTGCAATATGCAATTATTAAGTGGCCTTGAAAAAGGCCGATTGATATATTATTGCAATGTGCAAAGATTGGGTGGCCTTGAAAAAGGGCGATTGATATAATATTGCAATGTGCAATGATTAAGTGGCCTTGAAAAAGGCCGATTGATATTATATTGCAATGGGCAATTTCAGTATGCATCTCGCTTCTGAACGAACCTACTGCAACTTTGACTTCGCCGCCTTCGGATAAACAAAGAACTGTAATGTAAAACGCGCAAATTTTTGAAAATGATTTAGGCTTTGTAAATAATACAGAGCAAAATTAAGATCAATCAGCATAAAAAAATTTAATTAACCCTTAAACCGCACACTGCTGAATCCATCCTTAAACCGCACACTGGGTGTGCGACACCCGGGGACTTTTAAGTGTGTTCTCCAGGCTGGAATAGGATATTATCTTTTGGAAAAATTATCTTATATAGCTCAGTACATCTATTTTAAAGGAAAATAGGTTTTATAATAATTTATTTAATTTTAATAATTAAAAAAGAGTTTTTTAAAACTACTAAAATTACCTTAAACCAAAAACTGGGTGTCAAACAAGCAGAAATTTTTCGCCGACAACTTCATAAAGTTATCAAATACACAAAGACACTTGGGAGACTAATGTCCCTCACGGAACATAAACTTAAGTACAAAATGTATCGTCCAATAACGACACATGTTCAATTTTTACGAATTTAACCGAAATATTAGAGTAAAAAGCTAGAATATGGGTGTCGCACACCCAGGGTGCGGTTTAAGGGTTAATAAAACTTAAAAAATAAATAGAATGTAAATTGAAATTTTCATTAAATGAACACGATTTATATAAAACTTTTTACTCGGGGGTTTTCGAGGTCGCCGATTGCGAATCTGAAGTCCAATTTTCAAGATTAAAAATAGCGGATCCAATATGGCGTACGAATGTTGTAAAAATTCGTTATTCTTGAGAAATTTTGTAAAAGATTAATGGATTTTCATAAAAGAATTTTCTCACGGGTTTTCGGTGTTGTTGAATTCGAATATTTTGTCAGATTTTTAAAATTTTAAGTGGCGGACCCATAATGGCAGACGACTTTTTGAAAATCATATGCAATTCACTTAAAAATTGTTATTTCTGGTTTCCAAAACCTCCGAGTAAAAAGTATCAAGCGAATTTAATAAGTCCGCCATTTTGAAATTTGCAAATTGGACTTTGGATTCATAATCAGTGACCTCGAAAACCCCCGAGTAAAAAGTGTCAAGCAAATTCAAAATTTTTTTAACTTTTCCCGCCATATTGAATCCGCCATTTAAAATTTTAAAAATTTAACTTTAGATTCGTAATAAGCGACCCCAAAAACCCCCGAGTATAAAGTTTCAAGCAAATTCAAAATTTTTTTTAAATTCTTCCGCTATATTGGATCCGCCATTTTGAATTTTGAAAATCTGACTTTAGATTCGTAATCAGCGACCCTAAAAACCCCCGAGTAAAAAGTTTCAAGCGAATTCAAGAAATTTTTCTAAAATCGTCCGCCATATTGGATCCGCAATTTTGAATTTTGAAAATCTGACCTCAGATTCGTAATCAGCGACCCCAAAAACATTAAAATCTATTTTGACCTAATATTTATGCATCGTTTTTTAAAAGTAATTAATAAATATATTTACTTATTTTCAAGTTAAGCCTCTTCTAATTGACGTAGTAAGGACGCCATTTTGAATTTTCAATTCTGCCACTTTGCAATTGAAAAGGGATGTCATGACGAGTATTTTCATGTGCATAACTTGTATTTTGATTGCATACAATTTTGGGCACAGCTTTGGGCCGTTTGACGTGAAACGTCCCATATGTATATTTTTATAAGTTGAATTTATAAGATTTTACTAAAAAGAATATCCATATTTTTTTTCCTTTATTATAATTTATATTTTAATCCAAGAACATATATATTTTATTTAGAAAATTAAAGGTTTATAAAATATATGTATAGTTGATAATTAAATAAATCTTAATTTAACACCAATTTCTATTTTTATTAATTGTAGCTTCACAATTGAAACCAATAATTGTGAGAGAGGAAAAGTCCCCTACCTTTTCAAATTTATTCAATTTGCTGAAGAGCATTTTTCGTTATCACGATAAAATTTAAATTAGTAATAAAATAATTTATTTATTTTACTTCTTGTTTATTTAAATCCTATTTGTAACAATTTGATATAATAACAATGTCATAAATTTTTAATTTATATTAAGGGGACACCTAAGTGGAAAAATAACAAAAAAATCGATTTTTTAAAATTTGATTTTCTAAAAGTAGACTTAATTAGGAATAGAACAAGACTTTTTTAAACCTTTTCTGAAGAGTAGAAAAAATCTGATTACATGATTCTTAATACCATAAGTTTTTAGTATTTTTTCTTTTTTTTGTGTCTTCTGTAAAAATTGTTTTTTCCAATTTTTTAAAGTTTCGGTACACTTTTCTCCGAATCTACTAAACCGATTTGTAATTTTTTTACTCTGTTCAGTAAGGTTCCAAGAATACGAATAAGAAGTTTAACATCATTTTAAGTTGTACAAACGGAGATATGAGTCAATGAATCAGAGAAAATGGGATTTTTATTTTGCATTTGGTATAAATATTCATAAAAAAGTTTCTATTGAAGATAACGTCGTATTACTTCTTATTTATATAATTGATTATATTTGTAATCAAATGAAAAAAGGGCAAACGCAATTGGAATAATAGTTTTCAAAAAAAGTGTACCGAAAGTTGACTCTTTTTGCATTGTTTTTAGGTGAAGGTGTCCCCTTAAATTTTTTTTTTTTGGTAAAAAAAAATATGCTAAATTTATTAAAGTTACATTCATGAAATTCTAAATAAGTTAATTAAAAACGAAAACGTAAACATAGTTCTATGATTCGTGTTGGTTCTGAATATTGTAAAATTTTAAAGAAATAATGTTAAATTTTTTTTTATTATCTGACATTGTTTTTTTAAAAAAAGTTTTGCACCAAATCATTAAAAGACAAAGATGACAAACAAAAATTAATAGAATTTATGCCTATATGGTGCATAAAAAATGAAAATTTCCGGTTTTCTGCCCATATACCCCTCTTTTATTCGCTGTCGTCCCTTGACAGCTTTATAGGTTGACTAATAGAGAAATTTATTAAATAGAGGCAAATTTTAATTAAGTTTTGTTTAATGGTTTTATCTTTAACTTTCCTTTTTAGGAGGATTACATTGTAAATAAAATTAATTTGCTTTTATTTAGTGTTTCTTATAGTATGCTTATAGTGTGCTCAAACAAATGTTTGGAAAAATGGTTAATATCCATAGATTGAAATTATGTTTAAAAAATTGTTGATTGAATTGAATTGTTGATTGTTAATTTATTAAATTAAATGACTTAATTAGATAAAAAAAACTTGGATTTCTATATATAGTTAAAATTGATGATTAAGTATTTTTGTGTCGGTATGTTATGTATGCTGTAGTTTATTTTCTTCTTTGATGATTGGATACAAAAAAATTGTTTTGTTAAAAGTAATAATAAAATTAAAATAAAACAAAACGTTTATTATTTCTTTTAAAAGAAATTAAGTGATTATATGATAATTACTATGATTACTATGATTACTCATCTATATATGTGTGTGTGTATTGTAAAAAAAATATGTATACATTTATGTACATGTAGTTAATAGTAATTCCTATGATATTGATTAGGCTAAATTTGATGTAAATTAATTTTTGCGTTGTAAGTTTTAAAAAAATTTCCCTTTTTTTATATAGTATAGTATGTAGATTAGTATTTCATTCCTTGAAATTAGTATTTACATATTTAAAATATTTACATGCAATTAAAATCAATTAATTACGCTATGTCCCGGTACTTTCTGGGTAAAGATTGAGTCTTCCAAATTTTTTTAGAATTTAGTTTTTTTGGCATAGTTGATGTGTTACTTGTACTTGCTTCTTCTAAGTCTGGATAGTTATTTTGATGATCTTCTTGGTCTATATCCTTTTGTTCCAGTTGTATGTTTTCTTGTTTTTTTCGTTGCTTTGTCATGATGCAAAAATGGTTTTTGCATTTTATGATAGGTACCATAGACTATTGATAAAAAGATGATTGTTGAAGAGATTCCTAGTAGAGTTATGGTGTAAATATTTTGATTTTGCTTTCCATATTTGTGTAAACTTTGTGTCAGCAATTCTTTTTCAATGGCTTAAAGTTTTTCGTCTGCTTCCATTTTCTTTCAGATGAAGTGTGTGTCATTTTCTTCTGTAATATTGTAAGATATTTTTGAAGATTTTATTATAGGTGAAATTTCTTCTATTTGTAGTTCAATTTTTGGTTCGTAGTGATATATTTGTTTGTTTTCCTGGACTCTTAATGTTGGTAATTTGATAGTATCGGTGCTTAATTTACAACCTGTTGATATTTTGATGATTCCTGCGTCTTTTATTTAAAAATTTCTAGTGTTTTGTTTTTTACATATTAGATACGCAGTTTTTTCTTTAGTATGAGAAAAGCTAACTAACTGTTGTCATAATTAGTTCCCAGAAAGGTTGTTGGTTATTTGTTAGTCTGATGTCACATGTTCTTAGGGTTTTATTTGTGGGTGCCCTTAACAATTCTGATTCACAGCTAGGCGCTAACGTTATGTCATATACTCCTTGTTCGGGGGGACAAATTAATCTTTCTTCAAGATTGTGACATGGATTCATTTCTTCTTCTTCCATATAGAAATAGTGTCTTCCTTCTTTACTTGTTGCCAAATATCTTGCATTTGGGCGTATATATGCTCGATTTTTTATGTCTCCTTGATTTTGAAGTATCGGTAATTCGTGCATCCTGTAAACTATATAATTACTTCCTCATAGAGGAAGTATTGTAATACCAAAATTTTTCGAGTTCGATTTTTTGACATATTTTTATGTTATTTGACCTCAGGAGTTCAAAAATGACATTTTTAAAAAATGTCATTCTGTATGTGTGTGTGTGTGTGTGTGTGTAAACATCACATTTTCATAAATATCTCGAAATCATGAAGAGCTTTTGGGTTGAATTTTTTTTTAATTGTAGATCTCAACTGCGGACATAAAATGAGAGTACTTTGAGATAGATTAATAAATTTTAACTAAATTTTTTTTGGATTTTTAATTTTGCAAAAAAACGTTTTTTGCCCATAACTTTAAAAAAATGTTAGGACACCTATAAATGTTTTTCCATAATTTTGTAGAGTTTTATTAGACGCATCTTTTGATAACTAATTGAACATTTTTCGTCAATATTAACCGGAGTTATTAAACTTTTAAAAATCTAAAATTTTGGAAAATAAGACTTTTTTGTAAATTTTGTTGAAAAACGTAAAAGTAACATTAAAATTATCGTTACCGACTTGTAGAGCTTCAAAAAACGCTTCGATTGACCTGTTTTTGAACCTAATTCGATAATAAATTTCGAAATTATTGGTATTTTAAAAACCAAGAATTGTGGAAAATGACATTTTCTCAACTTATTTGTTTGAAAATTGTTGTTTAACTATTACATTATTGTAACTATTTTGTAGGGTATTTAAAAATACATTGATTAACCCAAAATTCAATCACGTTTACCATATTTATAAAAAGTTATTCATATATTTCTATTATTTTTATCTCTATGAGGAAGTAAAGTGTTCATGAAATGAGCACCAAAACTATACAAAAAATATACAACTTGTCAGAGGTTTTTTCTTTTTCTAGTAGGGGTATGTCCAAGGCAATGATTAGTTTTCCTTCTTTTATTTGTAGATAGGTATGTGAAATAGTTTTTAATGTAGCTGTATTCATTCTATCTATTGGTATAGGAAAATCTTGATCTCCTAGAAATTTCTGTGCTTCAGTGGCAATGTTTTTTAGTTGTTTGTTGGTTAACATTTTTGGGTGTAACGTGCCTTCTCTTGCATCATACATGATGTTCAAAGTTTGCTGTAGGCCGTGTATATACAGGTCTATTGTCTCTGTCCATTTCTTCATTGTTAATTGTATTTGAATAGTATAATCTATTGTATTTAATTTTGTGTCTTGTTTTTTAAGGTCGTCTTCCATGTGTTGCAATAAATTTTTTGTACTGTTTGATTCCTTGTATAGTCTTTTGGTTATTTCGTACAAATTCTGTAATTCTGCTCGGACAATATGTGTTTGTTCTCCTACCAAATGGGATATGTTCTTTTGTGCTTCTCCCAGTTCTAAAATTAATTGATCATATCTTTCACCTTCATCGTATGTCAGCACTCCGATAGTGGGCCCTACTAGTTTTCCTATAAAACCTAGTAATGGAGTGCTTCTTTTATTGATTCATTTCTTTTCGTAGTTGTAAAATTGTTCTCCTTGTTGTCTTATCTCCTCCGTAATTTCCTCTAATTGTTTCCAGAGTAATTTGGCGGTGATTAATTTTCTTTCGAGTGTCTGGTATCCTAAAAAATCTTCACATTTTGCCTCTAACACACTATCACAGAGTTCCTTTAACGTTTTGAAATTTTTTTTTATGTCCGGTAAATGAGATTTGAATACTTCGGTGTCAAGTAGAGTAACTGTTCTCCAGAAACCTGTCACTCTTTGTAAAGATGGCATTAGTTCATAATATATTCCTGCGCTTTTGTTTATTGGTATTATCTCGATAAATTGGTTTATGTTTTCGGTCCATGAGTAGTTAGCTAACCAGATAATTAAAAGGAATGTCCTTATGGATCTATACATTTTCTGCAACCAATAAATAAAAAAAAACTTAGATAATTTTATATTATTAATTCAAGTATGTATCTATTTTATTATGTTATGGCTAATTTTGCTAATTTGTCTGCTTCTTCGTTGCCTACTATTCCACAATGTCCCTGTTCATGGATTAATTCTACCGAGACATTTTTTGAATTACTTTCATTTTTTTGAAAATATTTTTACTGACTACATCTTTTTTCCGATTGGTTTTCCATTTATTTATTTCCCATTTGGGTAACCAGTTTTGTATACCGTCTATTGCAAATTTAGAGTCTGTATGTATTCTGATTTTTCGATACCCTATTGACTTTGAAATATCAATTGCTTTTATTATTGCTTCTATTTCAGCACAGTTATTAGTTTGTTTGTTAAGTGCCTTTGTGCTGATATTCAATGGGTGATTATGGTTGAACCATATGCCTATTCCTGCTTGTGCGTTTGGTTTACCATTAGCTTTACAAGCTCCGTCCGTGTAGACATGAATATACCCTTCTTTGTCTATTTTCAAACCTTTTTCGTCTTCTAGTCATAAATATGACCTTTTTACTTGGCCTTTATGTTTTCTGAATCTTTTTCCTTCCGCGTCACAGAAAATTAAATTATTATTTTCTGTTATTGAAATTACTTCATAGGGGCCATGGTAATAAGGTTCAAATTTGCCTGTTCTTACTTCTTCTTGAACGTCTACTGTATCTCCTATTTTTATTTGTAACGGTTTTGACTTTGAGTCATATCTATCCTTTGAAGTTTGTTTAGCGTTATTTAGATTGTTTGCTGCAATGTTCCTGATCTCTATTAGTCTCATTATTAGTTCTTGTATATAGTTTTCGTAATTTCTCAGTTTGTCTTCTGTGAGGAATGCCGTAGGCGTTCTGGCTAAATTTCCGAAAACTAGTTCGTACGGAGTAAACTTTGTTGCCTCATGTACCGATGTATTATAGGCAAAGCTTGCATATGGTAGTAGCCTATCCCAATCGTCACTAGATTTTGCATAGTGTCTGATGAATTCTGCTAATACTGCATGACTTCTTTCCAGAGCTCCTTTGGTTTGTGGTCTGTATGCCGTTGTCGTTACTTGAGTAACTTTAAACAATTTTGCTAGTCTTCGTAACAAATTGCTGGTAAACATCCTTGCTCTGTCCGTTAAAATTGTTTTTGGCGCTCCGTAAACCGAAAATAAATTTGTGGCTATTGCGTGTGCTATTGTAGTTGCGCTGATGTCAGGGATTGGTACAAATATGCAATTTTTGCTCAACTAATCCTGCATTGTAAGAACGTGACAGTTACCGTTTGTTGTAGTCGGTAGTTTTCCAACAGTGTCTAGTGATACTCTATCAAAAACCTCTAATGGGGTATCGGTAATTATCATTGGTTCTCTATTTTTTGTTCTTGTGATTTTTCTTTGTGCGCAGCTTCTGCATTTCCTAATATATTCTGTGATATCTCGACGTAGACCTGGCCAGGTGAATTTTTCCCTAATTCTTCGATAGGTTTTGTTTACACCTTTATGTCCTGCTATTAAACTATCGTGATATTCCGAGATTATTTTTGTTCTATCTTCTTCTGGAGGAATCGTAATTTTTCCGCAACACAGGTTGATTTTAATATTGGTGTTGAAAAATATTTTGACTAGTAAAGCTATCCAGTCCTCTTCTTGTTTGTCTAGTAGTTCTCCGTATCTCGATATTCGAAAATGCTCAATGTTGTTTTTGAGAAGAATGTACTTTAGATTCTCAAAAATCCCTTTAAAATTTTCTAAATTGATGTCGTCATCGTAATTGTTTGATATTATTACCGAAATAACATTGTATTTTCCACGTGTGGTGAATAGTACTTGACCTACCCTTGGTTTTTTATTTTTTACTTCCAATAGGTCTAAACCTCCTATGGCTGCCATTAATCTAATTATTTGGCTGTCTGGTTCTGCATCTCGGGTTAAAAAATGTACATAGTTATCCTTTACACTTGTTATTGCGTTTCTGTCATAGTTGATAACTTCTAATCTTTTCATAATTGGCTCTTGTTTTTCCATAACTGGTTGCTTTCTCCAGAATTTTTTGTCATCTATGAAAGGCATAGTAATTCCCAATCCTAACTTCGTTTGTGGTCGCAGTTCAATTTTATTTGTGTTTATTGGTTCTTTTTCGACCAGTTGTCTAGGGATTATTTTTGTTTTTTTTTGTTCCATTACTGTTGTGTCTGGCTCCTTATCCTCTAGTAAAGAATTTGGTATGTATGGAGTGGATTGAGCTGTTAGTTTACTTCTAAATTCAGGAGTGTCAAACGTAACTGTTTTTTTGTATTTCGTGAAATTTTGGTCGGTATCACTTTTCTCGGTAATTTCCGTTGGTTTTTCTGTTATTGAAAAAGAGTTGAGTAAGGGTTTTTCTATTTGTTCTGTAATTTCACGAAGTTCTGCAATTATTTCTTCAATAGCTTTACCCTCTTCTTCTATTTCTTTCGCTAGATTAATATTTTCTGAACTAGCATTTTGTAAGGTGTTGTTTTTATCTTCTTCTTCTTCTCCAAACATTTCATCGTCCCAAAAATAAGTTTGATGGTTTGCCAGAGATGAATCAAATTTTTTGATGGAGTCTTTTATACTATTTATCATTTGTTTATCTGGTTTGTTTTTCTGGCTTGAATTTGTTGCTTCGCTTATTGTAATATCTTCTTCATCTTCTTCTTCTGAGCTTTCTACAGTAGGACTCATGTACACTGCTATTTCTTCTTCTTCTTCTGGTATAACAGAGTTTGTAATAGATTTGTCGTCGCTGGATTCTTGAGTGTCTAACTCTAGTATTGGTTCATTTAGGGACGGTAGAACACTACAGTCTTTTTTTAAAATGGGGATGTCTTCTTACTCGAAAACTGTTTCATCTACACTAGAATCTTTGCTGGTCGTGGAATCTTCTTCATGTGAAATTTCACTTGTGTCATCTCTTATAACCGGATTCTGTGATTTCTTCCTTGGTCTTAGTCTTGTGGATATTGAGCCTTCCTCTTCTAAATTCTTTGATTGATTTTGCCTTCTTAGGTGTAGAAAAATCTTTTATAGCTGCTAAATTTTTGGGGTCTGCTTTGATTCCTTCTTCTCCTACTACATGTCCTAGAAAGGCTACTTCTTTTTTTAGAAAATCACATTTTTCTGGTTGTAGCGCTAATTTTGCTTCCCTAAGTCTTTCTAGAAGTCTGTTTATCGTTTTATCATGTTCTTCTAGAGTAGCTGAAAATACTATGATATCGTCTAGATATACAAAAAGCTCTGCTCCTTGTAGTTCTGATAACACATTATCTATTAATCTTTAAAATGTCGGGGCAGCATTTTTTATTCCCAATACAGCATTCTTTTGTATTAGTAATGACCTCTGCTGTAGGAGAAAGCTGTTTTGTGTTGGTCTTCTTCTGCCGTGCCTATCTGATGGTACCCCATTGCTAAATCAAACACCTAGAAGTATTTCGCTCCTCCTAAACGTTCTAGTATAGTACTAATCAGTGGCATTGGATAGCTGTCTCCTTGCATCTTTTCATTTAGGGCACGAAAATCTATTACCAAACGCCATTTTTTATTTCCTTGTGCGTCAGCCTTCTTTGGGACTATTAATACCGGTGAATTATAACAAGAATTGGAGTCTACTAGCAAATCGTCCTTGTACATTTTCGTTACCAGTGTTGCCCCTGCTTGTTCGCATTCGGGTGACTGTCGATATTGTTTACATTTTACAGGTTTTTCATCGCTTAATGGTATATAATGTTTTACTAATGGAGTTAGTGGTAATTTATCCCCAGGCAATAAAAATCTATCTTGTCCTGTACGTATCCATTTTTTAACATAGTCCAATTTTTCTTTATTTAGGTGATCTAGATTCATTTTATCTAGGACTAGTTGTGTCCTTTTTTCTTCATTTCTTGAGGCCTCGTTTGATTCTTCTGTTTTTAACACATCTTCTGGTTTTACACATTCAAATGGAAAAAGTTCTTGTGGTTGTATATTAATTGTTATATCCTTACCAGTGGTGTTTATGGCCATTATTTTACAGTGCCCTTTCTTTTGTGTGACTAAAGCTTCACCGAGCATTAAACCTTTTTCGGACTCTATTCTGGGTAGATATCCTTCTTTAAGATCGCTGTTGATAACCGGAATATCTATAACTTGTTTGCTTCTTGCCTTGATTCTGAAGATTCGCGGTAGCGGTTTAACTTCCTTTTTCAATTTTATTTTTTCTTTACAAGATTCTGTGTCTATAAAAGGGATTGGTTCCACAGGTTTGGATTGAGTTATTACAGAATTGTAAAAAAAAGAAATGCTTGCTCGTTCCTCTCTTAAATATGGTCTTCCTAAAATTCCATCCACATTGATTGGAAACGTGGATTCTACAACATGGAAAAGATGTTTTACTCCATTTATATTGATGTCTATTGTGCCTAAAGTAAATACTTTAGTTGTAGACACACCAGTGAAGAAAGTGATGTCAGTGATGTTAACAGGTGCGTTTCCTTTTAACGCTGTACTTTTGATTAGATTGATATCTGCACCGGAGTCTAGGAAAAATTTTGCTTCGTTTTGAAAAATGTAATCTCCTTCTACTTTTATTGTTGGGCATTCCAATACTTCCTCATTTACTTTGAAAATAGTTACTGATCTCGGAATCTCACTTCTGTTTGACGCGGATTTTGGTTCGAGTTCGTTGACGCGCTGTTCCAACGAACTTGTTCCCAGTTTAAATCATTAGATTGGTTTCCCTGGTTTTGCATCCTTCCAATTGATTGTTGGTCCGGGATTGCCCTAACTTGATTACTCGTGTAGTGATTAAAATTGTTATGTGGTGGTCCATTTGGGTTATATAACCTTTTATCTGTATAATTACCACTTTTATGATTTCCTTGTGTCACATTATAATTTCTATAATTGTTTGGTGCACGGTTCCTGTTTTCGTTCCTCCTGTATCCTAGGCTATTTTCTGCTCTTGGACTATTGAAACTATTTTGTTGGTTGGAAGAGTTCATCCAACCTGGCCTTAACATTGTATGACTCTGATGTGTAAAGTTGTTTTGTTGAGGAGGATAGTTTTCATAAATTGGGCGTACTTTTCTTTCTTCCGCCTGTCTCGCACATCTAAGTGCATCGTCTATATCATCTGGATCATGAACTTCCACCGATCTTGAGATGTCATCAGGTAAAGCATTATTGAAAGCTTTTAGCGCAGTTTTTTCAAAAATTACCACAGATGTGTCCACTACTTCATTAGCAAATTTTTCATATAGTGCCGCTCTTAATCCGCTCATATAATTTTGCAGTCTATCGTAAAGTTCATTTATGCTTTCCTTACGGTACATTTTTAACTTTACAATTTGTAAAAGATAACTTTCATATGGTTTCCCAGGTGCGAAACATTCTTTTAATCAATCTATTAAATCTGTTAGACTTGGAAACACTTTTCCTCTAGTACATTCCTTAGCACTACCTCTTAGTTTAGTTAGAATGTCGGAGATTGTCTGCTTCATAATTCGCATTAACTTTTGTAGCTGCATGTGCTACATCTTGAATAAAATCTCTGACTGTCATGTTTGTTCCATCGTATTCGGACACATGTTTCATTGCTCTTTCTAAACATCTATCGTTTCTTAAATATTGTACTACTATGTTGCTTGCACTTTCATTGTTTACTTTCGGCAAACGTGGTGGTGCAGGTGGATCCTCTCTAAATCCTATGTCCGTCCTATTTCTGTGTAAGTGAGACATGTAGAATTATTTGGATTTGCTGCTCCTTGTCCACCAGGACCATTGTTTCCTGTAGTACTCATTTTATTCGATTTAAGCTCTTGTATACGACAAAAAAATAATTCTCTCTCGTTATTTTGTTGTATTTATATACCGAAACTGGCTTGATAGGCCGTTATTAAAGGATGCGAAATGCAACCTGAACTTCCTGCTTGTTTCCAACATATTACAGCTATTGTTGAATTTTCTGTATTCAGTTCTAATGTTTCTACTACTTGAAAATAAATTTCTTAACCTTGTAATTCTATGATTATTCCCCCTACCACACAAAATTGCTTTTCGAACAATGTCACTAACTCCGGCTCACAGGGCCAAAATTCTGTTCCTAGAAAATCTGACGATATATAATTATGTTTCGTTGCAGATGTTATTAAAATCTTCGCACTACCTTCTATTAAATTCTGACTGTCTAACGTTATTTCGAATACTCCTTGAGTTTCTGAAGGTATTATTCTACTTCAAACCATGAAAGCCATGAAATTAGTACTAGTTTATTTCTATTTCAACGACACTGGCGCTATCGGAATCGTAATGGTCAGTAATGTTTTCGTTGTCCGCTATTGCTTGTCTATGTCGTACCTCTTCTCTATGTGCTATAATTCTTTTTTCTATAGCTTGTCCAATTGTTAGATCAACTCCTGGAGCTTTGGGTATTTCTGGTTCTCGAATTGTGGGGATTACTTTACATACAGGTCTAAACTTCAAAGGTGCATTCACTAAATTGTTATAAATTTCAGTATGTTTAGCAACATTAAGACAAATATTTTTTATTCCTCTTTTTCCTCTTTTGCTTTTACAAATTTGCTTTGTAGTTAAAATAAATGTTCCTTTTTTAGGCATAGGTATAACGAATGTCAAACTCTTCAAACAACGGAACGGGGAGACTGTGGTCCGTTGTGAGATGTAGGACTTAATTCAAAATTAATTAAAATTTTATATTTAAATAATATTGAATTGATTCATTTATGAACAAAATTACATAATATTCAATGCTCTAAGTGGGTTCGGAGGAGTGGGTTCGAATCCCACCGCTGCCACCAATTTTGTTAGATATAAATTTGATTATTTATTTATTAACAAAATAAATCTTATTTCAACCAATTCCCACTTTAACTATATTAAAAAAATACTTTCGACAAATTAAAGAGAATAAAAGTCAGAAATTAAATATCTCAAGATAAACGTATTTGCTCTTCAGAATAAAAAATATTGAAAGGTAGTGGATCCTTTTCTTAAACTGTTATCTAGTCAACAGTTCCGATTAAACGGTACTTACTTGAATATAAAGGAAGGAAAATATTTTGTAATAGGTGTACGATTTCAATGTTACGCTATTCCATTTAGTTAAAATAATATATGATTTATTATTAACAATTGTATATATTTAAACCAAATGACAATTTTAATTTTATATGCTTGTTATCAATTATAAAAAAACAATAATCTATTCTTTGCACAATATCATGTAGTATCAAAATGAATGTGTAATTGTATAAATTTTGTGCTGTGATGGACAATATTAAATCAACTCACCAAAACAATTTCATTTCATTCAACTTACTTCAGAAAAGTATCTTATTACTTCCTCAGGTGGAATGTTTAGTATACACCTGTTTTAAGATAAGTATTTCTATACTCCAATTTTATTTCCTTGACCACTTTTTTATTTTCAATATTAATCCTCATATATATTTATACTATTTGAAAATTCACAATGAAGTAAATTTCTTCTTCTTTTTCACTGATTCTATACAATTGAATAAATATTTAAAACTCGCGTTCACCGGACTTAATCTTTATTCAATTGATCTATTTTACTTTTTGTTTAAATACACTATATTTTAAATAATTAATCACTTTAAATTATAATGCAAATTACGTTAATCAAAATAATGAATAAAACAAAATCAAACTATCAAATCGAAAAATAAAATATCGCAGAAACTTCACAAAATATATATATATATATATATATATATATATTATTTTATATAATCAGAAAAAAACTCTTAATTCCCGAATATATATATATATATATATATATATATATATATATATCTATCCCTATAATATAAAATCATTTCGCCGCCGCCGCCGCTGATTCAGTCATTTCTAAGGGCCCCTTAGAAAGGGCACATAGTCAAGGTTGGCCCATCGTCAGAAATAAGTTACATATGACCCATATTCAGGTCAATTTTAAGGGCAGTTTTAACCTACAGGTCAAAAATTGATAAACTAATCCCTCTGCCCTCAAAATTTAGGTCAGTTTTAAGGGCAGATTTAACCTACAGGTAAAAAATGACAAACTAACCACTATGCCCTCAAAATTTAAGTCAATTTTAAGAGTAGTTTTGATTAAAAGTCAAAAATTGACACACTTATCCCTCTGCCCTCAAAATTTAGGTCAATTATAAGGGCAGTTTTAATCTACAGGTCAAAAATTGACAAACAATTCCCTCTACCCTCAAAATTTAGGTCAATTTTAAGAGCAGTTTTAATCTACAGGTAAAAAATTGACAAACTCTGCTCTCAAAATTTAGGTCAATTTTAAAGGTAGATTTAACCTACAGGTAAAAAATTGACAATCTTATCCCTCTGCCCTCAAAATTTATGTCAATTTAAAGGGCAGTTTTAATCTACAGGTAAAATTTGACAAACTCTGCTCTCAAAATTTAGATCAATTTTAAAGGTAGATTTAACCTACAGGTAAAAAATGGACAAACTAATCCCTCTGCCCTCAAAATTTATGTCAATTTAAAGGGCAGTTTTAATCTACAGGTAAAATTTGACAAACTCTGCTCTCAAAATTTAGATCAATTTTAAAGGTAGATTTAACCTACAGGTAAAAAATGGACAATCTTATCCCTCTGCCCTCAAAATTTATGTCAATTTAAAGGGCAGTTTTAACCTACAGGTAAAAAATTGACAAGCAATTCTTTCTGCCCTCAAAATGTAGGTCAATTTTAAGGTCAGTTTTGACCTAAATGTCAAAAATTCACATACAATTCTCTCTGACCTCAAATTGTAGGTCAATTTTAAGGGCAGTTTTAATCTACAGGTCAAAAATTGACAAACAATTCCCTCTGCTTAAAAAATTTAGATTAATTTTAAAGGCAGTTTTAATCTACAGGTCAATAATTGACAAACAATTCCTTCTGCTCAAAAAATTTAGGTTAATTTTAAAGGTTGATTCAACCTACAGGTCAAAAAATGACAAACTAATCCCTCTGCCCTTAAAATTTATGTCAATTTGAAGAGCAGTTTTAACCTACAGGTAAATTGACAAGCAATTCCCTCTGTCCTCAAAATGTAGGTCAATTTTAAGGGCAGTTTTGCCCTAAACGTTAAAAATTCATAAACAATTCTCTCTGACCTCAAAATGTAGGTCAATTTTAAGGGCAGTTTTAATCTACGGGTCAAAAATTGACAAATAATTCTGTCTGCTCGAAAAATTTAGTTCAATTTTAATGGCAGATTCAACATGCAGGTCAAAAAATGACAAACTAATCGCTCTGTCCTTAATATTCATGTCAATTTTAAGGTTAGTTTTAACCTACAGGTAAAAAATTGACAAACAATTCCCTGTGCAATCAGAATGTAGGTCAATTTTAAAAGATTTGGACCTAACTGGAGAAAATTGATAAACAATTTCCGCTGTCCTTAAAATTTAGGTCAATTTTAAGAGCAGTTTTTATCTACACCGTAAATATTGTCGAGAAAACTCCTTCTGACCTGACCTTCCCTCAAAATATAGGTCAAATTTGACATATTTTTAACCTACTTATCAAAAAGGCAAATTAATTAGGATACTTCAAGAGGTCGTTACCTTATATTAAAATTTGACAAAATTCTTTACCTATAGGTTAAAAAAAGCTTGACTTAAAATTTAATAGTAAGTTTAAATCAATAAAAGATGTTATAAACTGACATCTATTTTTAAAAATTTTATTAAAATTTATTTTCCTTTAGAGGGAAACATAACCTCAAACTTAGTTTAAAAGTTATAGGTGAGGGAGTAAAAAAAACGCCAAAATTAGGTCAAAATAATAGGTGGGAAAGCAAACATAACTTTAAAAATAAATAGAGTCAAAATATAAGTCAAAATATAATCTAATTTTTCACATATAGGTTAAAAAAAGGTCAATAACAATTGTTTCATTACTTCAAAATCCATGTGTACTTTGTCATATACTTATTTGAAATTTATAAAAAGTAAAATAAATATAAAAATACAGATAGGGGGTTGTATGTTATGATGCATTCATATGCACGGAAAATTTTTTTTCATTTTTTTTCTATGGATGTGTCAACTAAAGAAATGGATGTGATAACTTTAAAATGGATATCCCGTATTTTTCAATATATATAGTTGTCCCAACCATGCAGTTCTTTCCGTGTAAGAAAACATTATTTTAAAGTTATAAAAATTTTAATTAAAATAAATATAAAAATAGAGATAGGGGGTTGGCGCGCGAAGCGCGCAGGGGGGCGAAGCCCCCCTAGTATATATATATATATATGTTACCGGCAAAACCCGAAGTCCAGGCAAAACCCGAATTGCCTAGGCAATTCGGGTTTTGCCTATGATTTTAGGAAATACCCGAATTTCCTAGAGATTCATAGGCAAAACCCGATTTCCCTAGGCAATTCGGGTTTTGCCAAAGCCGTTTTAGGCAAATTGAAAATCAAACTAAATTAAATTAAATTAAATTAAATTTATTGCAAAAAATATTACTATGACGCAATTAATCATAAGAAAATAGTCTTAGTTGAAAGAATTTCTTTTTCAATTTACCAAATGGCTTGTATTGAGTCATGCATTGATGTAAACAAATAGTAAACGAACTGTAACTCCCGCAACTTCTAAAATGTCATATCTTTTCAACCTTCTGTACTTAAGGCTACTTTTTACTCCATTTAATTTTCCACTTTTCACATCCTTTAAAATCTCATTATATTTCTCTTGCACAATTATTTTATAATTTGCGGATTTATTAACCGCCGCATAAAAATCGCTTTTCCATTTTTGAATAAAATTTTCGTTACTCATTTCGAATGGTATGTACAATTTAAGGGGTTACACCACTGTAAATGCCTCAAAAACAACGTTTTTTCAGGAATTTCTTTTGAATGGAAGGAAATGACATATAGTTATAATGTTTTAGAAAGTTATTGACTGTATATTCAAGTAAAAAATTATAAATTTTTATTAATAAATATTCCAAAATGGCGGCACAGGAACCATTTTAGTAATGCATATTTTTTCCCAAGAGCTCTACGGCAAGCAGTATAAGTAATGTAAATTTCAGTCTAGAAACAAATAAATTTTTTTTCTTAATCTACATGAGAATAGCTACAGAAATACGTAGGGGATTTTAAAAATATTGATTTTTGTGTAATTGGCAAGCATTTGAAGAAAAAACTCATTTTTCGACCAAAAAAACGACACTTAATTGTTTATAACAATTGTGTAAATTAACTTATCAAAAAACCCCTACGTATTTCTGTTCAAAATTTAATTTTAGAAATGTAATAAAAAAAACCGATTGAAAATATTGAAAATTGTTTGAGTTATACTGCTTGCAGATTTCAAAAAACTGTGTTTTGAGAAAAACGCGTTAAAAGAGCAACACTACTACAGCGGGCTGTAAGAAGCATTTGTTCAATAATTTTTTTTTAGTGTAAGGAAAGGAAATACAGTACCAATATTTTAAGTAGTTATTAACTTATATATTCAACTTAAAAATTACAAATTTTAATTAATAAATATTCCAAAATGTCCGCACTGGAGCCATTTTTGTAATGCATGTTTTATGTAAGTTAAAATTCTTCTCCGGTAAAAAAGCTTGAAATTTCAATGAAATCGATTTCAGACATGTATAAATCCTTTTTTTCCTTATTCTAGAAGGTTCAAAAAATTTTTTAAGCTAATAAAAAATAAAAAAAATTTTTAAATGTCTACAGTGGTGTAACCCCTTAAAGTCAGAAGAGACACTAATTAATAGTGAGCTATGAAGAACAGTTCGTTTACTATTTGTTTACATCAATGCATGACTCAATACAAGCCATTTGGTAAATTGAAAAAGAAATTCTTTCAACTAAGACTATTTTCTTATGATTAATTGCGTCATAGTAATATTTTTTGCAATAAATTTAATTTAATTTAATTTAATTTAGTTTGATTTTCAATTTGCCTAAAACGGCCTTGGCAAAACCCGAATTGCCTAGGGAAATCGGGTTTTACCTAGGCAATTCGGGTTTGGCCTATAAATCTCTAGGAAATTCGGGTATTTCCTAAAATCATAGGCAAAACCCGAATTGCCTAGGCAATTCGGGTTTTGCCTGGACTTCGGGTTTTGCCGGTAACATATATATATATATTATTTTAAATAATCAGAAAAAAACTCTTAATTCCCGAGAGCAACAAAGTAAATATACACAACTTTGTTGCGGGAGGAACCAAGTCAAACTCAATCGTTAATCGGCTCAAGTCTTGGATCACACCCTGAATTTCGTTAAATTATTAATAGTGGGGATACTATTACACATAGCTCATTGAACTTCTTGTTGCGAGGCAAGCTTTTCGCAAGCTTGCAAATTCCTTAAATGGCATGACATGAGTTCAATGATTTCTCACCACAGTAGTTTTACTTATATGTGTCTTTTATTTAAAATATTTGACATCAATACATCTGAGTTTTTCGATGAAAAACAAGCTCTTTGGAAACTGTAATGAAATTCATTTTGAAATATGGGTATGTCCGTGGCTTTCGCAATAATTATATAAAATTGACATATCTAAATAATAATGAAACGAAGGAAGTTTAATGAGAGTTACTAATTTAATAGAATTGAAATTAATAATCTTATAACGATGATAGGTTGTTTTGTCTGCCCTTTTAGTGTTTTTTGTATATGTGTACTTAACCTAATTACAAGATTCCCAATTTTAATAAAGCTATATAATATAAATTTTAATAAATAAAAAAAAAATAAAAATAGTTACGAAGTCATACGTTACAAGTACCCCCCTTTTTTCTGGCTGACGTCCCTTGGCAGCTTTATGTTGAACATATAATTTTGTGAGATTTACATATAATCCTTCTTTCAATGGTTTTACAATATTTAAGTTGTTGGTTTTGCTGAAAATAATGGTTTTTAAACAAAGGCAAACTTTTAGTTGTAATTTTATCTCAAAAATTCGTTTCCTCTCTTTTTTGTTTTAGGAAGATTTTTAAATAAATAAAGTTTGCTTTTGTTTTATTAATAATAATAATAATAATAATAATAATAGTCGAAAATTTTTTCGTTGTTTAGAGGCAAGTATTTTTGTATTTTAAATTATTAAGATCGAGCATGGTAAAAAAAATGCGCTTGAATATGTGATTTTAAACTTGCTTTTTTTAATTGAGTTACTGAAAACCTAAAACTTACTTTAATTACTGATATATTATTGCATTTTTTACTAGGCTAGATTTTATTTGTCTTGTTTCGGTGTACAATGATGTTTCTTTCTACAAAAAAAAATTTAAATAATTTAATTGGTGATGTCTGATTTTTTTAAATGTTAAAAAAATTATTATAAATTATTATTTATGCTACAATTATTTGGGATTTTAAACGTAGAAAACATAGAATAGATCTTTTTGTGATGAAATAATTTCATAATGTAAAAAACTGAATTTACTGTATCAATTTGTTTAAATTTTAGTACAATTTTTAAATCGTCTTTTTGTTTATAAAGAATTGTTCATTTCTGAGGATATTTTGTGCTTTTTAAAGAAATGTGTTGCATCGATTACAAAGTTTTAATTGTTATTTGATCTATTCTTCTTGTATTTTAGACGAAAACAAAGTTACAAGTTATTTCATGCTTTTTTTTAAATTACTATTGTTTATATTAAATAATCTGAAATTTGGTACATCTACATGAAATGACTTTTACAAAACCACCTATGTGTCACTAATTTTTTGATTTGGTATAATAACAATGATAGATTTTAAATTTATATTAAATTCTATTAAAAAAAAATCTTTTTTAAACAAAAAAATATATTTTATTAATTAAACTTACATTCATGAAATTTTAAATACATTTATAAAGAACAAAAATCTAAACATGCCTCGATGATTTGTGTCGGTTCCAAATATTGCAAAATTTTAAGGAAATAATGTTAATTTTTATTGGCTAACATTGTTTCTTTAATATAAGTTTTGCAGATGACAAGCAATAATTAATAAAATTTATGCATACATGGTGCATAAAAAAATGAAAATTTCTGATTTTCTACCCCTCTACCCCCCTTTTTATGCGCTGCCGTCCCTTGACAGCTATATAGGTTGATTTATAGAAAATCTTCTTAAATAGAGTCAAATTTTAATTAAGCTTTGCTAAATGGTTTTATCTGTAACTTTCCTTTTTAGGAGGATTTTATTGTAAATAAAAATAATTTGCTTTTATTTAATTTTTCTTACAGTGTACGTGATACATTTTATAAGACGAATTTGCTTTTGATAAATTAAATTAAGGACTTTTTTTTCTTTTTTATAAAAAATGATTTTGTTACAAATTTATGTATTTAATTATGATGTAATATTTAAACATTTCTTTTTTTATTTTAAAATTTTAAATATAATTTGAGTTTTCGAAATTTGAGTTTAATAAAGTGCTGAGATTGCTTTTATTGTTTTATGTGTTATAACTTTGCTTCTTAGACATTGTGTATATTTTGATAATTTATTTCGTTAAAATATTATTTTTAAATTTATTAGCTATAATTTTTAGAGAACGAGAAATAATAAGAAATATATATTTTCCATTTAAATTACATAAAAGTGAATGAGACATTTTAATTGTCTATTCAGGCATTTCTTTCAATGTTTATATCCTACTAACCTAGTCACCTGAAGTGTAACCTGATACGGTGTCGCGTAACCAAGTTCGTACACCTAATTTTAAGCATTTTCTCTAAATTTTATTTCAATTTTTTTTTGTATTTATGAATAGTACTGCGATAGAAGCTTCTAATAAAATCAATTCAAGAATTAATTTTATTTACAATTGAAAATAATAATTGCACATTACAAGTATTAAAGCGAGGATTTTAAAAAAATTAGACTTTGCAAAAATTTCAAATTGAAATCCTTGAAAATCCAAATTTCTGTTATACTTTTCGACGATAACTCTGCAGAATTAGTTTTAAAAAAAAATCCATTAAAAAAAATTGAATTATTTAAAAAAAATTTTATTTCCATATTTACTTAAAGGATTTTTAATGTTTAGAATTTTTTTTAAATTTAACTATAAACTCTAGATTTAAGAAAAAAAATCTTGTCTTTTTTTTAAATAAATTTTAAAAGAAGTCTCTTTAGAAAAGGTTCATTGCTAAAATTGAGTAAAATGGAAGATGTAAATGATGAAAGTAATCTGAAAGATTCACAATAGAAATATTTTTGTAATGGGTAAGACTCCGTCAGAAAAAAGCGATTTGCAAGTGGTCTTCCGATTTCTTTGAAAGCTTGGGAAATAGAAGTCTTATATGAGTTAAATTTAACCCTAAAAGGATTTTGAAAAATTTTCAAAATGGCGGCCGCTACGCCATATTGAAAATGAGTGTTGCGCCTTTTTCAAAAATTAATAACTCTAAAACTTTTTGATCGATTTTAATAAAATCTACAGGCGGTATAGTTAAAAATACGTAGTTTAATTTTATATTATGACCAACAAAAAATTTCCAAAATTTGTCAAAAAAAAAGTCAAAAAAATTTTTTGAATTAGTTTTCAGTTCAGTTGGCCTAATTTTTGAATTTTCTAATAAGTAGATATCGATTCCTTGTAATTTCACCTTTCATTTCATAAAAAAAAATTTATGGAGACTCTAATAGTTCTCGAGATATTGCGACTTTAGTGGGAGCGCGTACCGCGGAATTAAACTACGTAGCGAGGCGGAATATGAAGCGAGCGTACAAACGTGCACAATAAAGTATCCGTAACAATGCGACTTTCGAATTTTGTTTACGCCACCCCCCAGTTTCGTTCCAATAAAATAAAAAAAAAGTTTCCCAAAATTTAAAGTCGATTGATTAATATTAACACGTGCCAGTGATCGATCGAAATTTTCAATTAAAAATACACAGGAAAACTTTACTTTAAAAAAAAAATTTATAAGTTTTTTAATTCTCATGCAAACAATTCTCCAGGTCACATTTGCCTTCATTTTTAGCTGCACTATAAGATAGCACTTTGCCAAAAATTCAATTTTTAAAAAAATTTTAAATGGCGGATGTTTAAAGTGGGTCATAAAAATGCACCACAATATATCTGTCGTAGGCGAAAAGGAAAATTCGTCGTTTAGCTTAATGCCTAGGCTTTAAGCTAAACGCGGGCGAATAGGAAAATGTTCAAGTAAATGACAATTATTTTTTTAATCGCCTGAATTCGTTAGTCATTTCGCTTAATGTCTAGGCTTTAAGCTAAACGCCCAAAGAGCGCCAGGCGAATAGAAAAATTTGTATCGATTGATCAAGAATAAACATTGTAATGAAATTTCAATTATTAATAATATTATATTGCAGGTATTTTGAATTGAAAATCGTTTCTAATTTTTTGTTTATAAGTCTTTGTTTATTTTCTTTGCTTTTAAATATTCTTAGTTGAAACTACATTTTAAATTTAATTTTATAGAATATTCAAAATTATATTTAGTCTCAAACAGTTTCCTCCATTAACAATCGGTAATTGCGTAACTTTGGTGGTACCTGATGTTGATCGTGGCCCGTTAGACTTTTCTATGATTGAAGGCGTCGTAATAGACATTAAAAACGATGTTTACCAAATTGGTACAAAAAATGGCATTATTAAAGGTTGGTTTTCGCGAACTGATATATCGCAATCAGGTACTGAAATTCTAAAAATTGACGAAGTTTGTACAGATGTCACACAGAAAAAAACCCGACTCACTTTTGTTGCAACGCATTTGGAAGTCGATCTCGAAATGAGTAATCGGCAACTTCAAGTGACTCAAAATAGAAAAAATGTCAGTTTCTAGTTTTTGTGTGTGTGTTATGTTGTCAGCAACTATAGAAAATGTCTGCTGCGCGTTGCGCCGTTACTTTTTTTGTGTTTCGCATGTTTCGTGTTTACATGGTTGCCATCCCTGTCAGTCAATTCACAAATGTCTAACCTAAAAATTCGTTTTTCATTTCTCATAAATGCGATAAATCGACTTCAAGTATTAATGTTTTGACAAGTGCAAAGTGTTTATTCATTATAAACAATGATTTTAATTCTTATTTTTATGAATTATTCCCAGTTATTCCAATGTTATTGTAATTTTTTCATAAACTCAAAATGATCCAGATTTTACTCATTTTGAGTAATTTCCCCAGAAACTTAGAATGAGTCGAGGGGGTATCATTTTTGTTGCACTTCAAAATGAGTATGATTTCATACTCATTTTGAATAAAGTTTTTTTCTGTGCACTCTGACTTTAAAAGAAGCTGCATCACATCAATCTATGTGCGGCGGACAAGGATTTAAAAATGTTACTGTAAGGCGGCTAAAAATCAATCCAAGACAAATAGGTGCTCTTACTTAAAATTAAAAATAATTTGCAGTTCGCGATGCCACCAAAGTTTAACTTGCTGCAATAAATAAATTGTTATTTTTTTCCTTTTCAGTTGACTTCAATTAATTACAATAAATTATTGCAATTTTGTGAAAAATATTTTTGTCTTTAATTTGGATTTTTTCTATTATATTACTAATTGAAATTTCATTTCATTGTTTATTCTTGATCAATCGATACAAATTTTTCTATTCGCCTGGCGCTCTTTGGGCGTTTAGCTTAAAGCCTAGGCATTAAGCTAAATGACTAACAAATTCAAGCGATTAAAAAAATAATTGTCATTTACATGAAAATTTTCCTATTCGCCCGCGTTTAGCTTAAAGCCTAGGCATTAAGCTAAACGACGGATTTTCCTTTTCGCCTACGACATATCCAAGGTTTTAACACATAAATGTTGTCAAAAATTCAAAAAATTTCTCACTCGGGGCTATTTACGATCGTTTATCATGAATCTGATATCAGAAATTAATTTTTGAAAATTTTCGATCCAATATGGCGGGTTTAAAATTTTGATTTTCTACATTTTTGAAGTAAATATTCTAAAACAACGTCAAGGGCGATTTTTGGAAGCGCTATCTACGAATCTAATGTTAAAATTTTATTTTTTAAATTATCCCATCCAATATGTCGGATTCAAAATTATGATTTTCTACATTTTTGAAGTAAATAGTCTAAATATTAATTTATAGATTAATAGTTACAAAAAATAATTATTGGGATGTTTTAGAAACTCTTTTTTAGAAATTTTATTTTTTATACCTCTGCACTTAAAATCGATTATTAAAGGAATATTTTAAAAAAAATTTGAATCCACCTTGCCATTATAGATCGGGTAATTTAGAAAATAAAATTTTAACATTAGATTCGTAGATAGCGCTTCCAAAAATCGCCCTTGACGTTGTTTTAGAATATTTACTTCAAAAATGTAGAAAATCAAAATTTTAAACCCGCCATATTGGATCGAAAATTTTCAAAAATTAATTTCTGATATCAGATTCATAATAAACGATCGTAAATAGCCCCGAGTGAGAAATTTTTTGAATTTTTGACA
This sequence comes from Leptopilina syphax, assembly GCA_032872505.1. Lineage (NCBI taxonomy): Eukaryota > Metazoa > Arthropoda > Insecta > Hymenoptera > Figitidae > Leptopilina > Leptopilina syphax. The sequence continues at coordinate 13,448,863 of CM065472.1, forward strand.
ACATTTATGTGTTAAAACCTTGGATATATTGTGGTGCATTTTTATGACCCACTTTAAACATCCGCCATTTAAAAATTTTTTTAAAATTGAATTTTTGGCAAAGTGCTATCTTATAGTGCAGCTAAAAATGAAGACAAATGTGACCTGGAGAATTTTTTGCATGAGAATTAAAAAACTTATGAATTTTTTTTTAAAAGTGCAGTTTTCCTGTGTATTTTTAATTGAAAATTTCGATCGATCACTGGCACGTGTTAATATTAATCAATCGACTTCAAACTTTGGAAAACTTTTTTTTATTTTATTGGAACGAAACTAGGGGGTGGCGTAAACAAAATTCGAAAGTCGCATTGTTACGGATACCCTATTGTGCACGTTTGTACGCTCGCTTCATATTCTGCCTCGCTACGTAGTTTAATTCCGCGGTACGCGCTCCCACTAAAGTCGTAATATCTCGAGAACTATTAGAGTCTCCATAAATTTTTTTTTATGAAATGAAAGGTGAAATTACAAGGAATCGATATCTACTTATTAGAAAATTCAAAAATTAGGCCAACTGAACTAAAAACTAATTCAAAAAATTTTTTTGACTTTTTTTTTGACAAATTTTGGAAATTTTTTTTTGGTCATAATATAAAATTAAACTACGTATTTTTAACTATACCGCCTGTAAATTTTATTAAAATCGATCAAAAAGTTTCAGAGTTATTAATTTTTGAAAAAAGCGCCACACTCATTTTCAATATGGCGTAGCGGCCGCCATTTTGAAAATTTTTCAAAATCCTTTTAGGGTTAAATTTAACTCATATAAGACTTCTATTTCCCAAGCTTTCAAAGAAATCGGAAGACCACTTGCAAATCGCTTTTTTTCTGACGGAGTCTTACCCTAATATAAAATAAAAATTCTGTTACTAGGTTGTCTTTAATTATTGTGAGTCATTAAATTTATAAGAGATTTGGACTTAAGACTTTTTTTTAAATTTCCATTTCTAAAAGAAAATAGTAAAGTAGAGTGGGATAAAAAATTCCAAAAAATACCATCTGAGTTTTATACATACAACAGTTATTAAATCGATCTGTAATCCATTTAGCATGTAAATTAAGAAAATTATTTTTTTTACTTATTTCAAGTATTGTGACAAGAAAGAACATATTTTCTGCATAAAAATGTAATTCATTTGTTTTTTTAATGTGAAAAACAACTTTAAGCAAACTTTTTGAAAATTATTTTTGAATTAGTTCTACGATGATTAAATTTTTAAATATGTATATAATGGAATGTTTTTAGAATAATTAAACGTTGTAAAATGTAATTAAACATGATTATAATTTTTTGAAAATATGTTTGATATATTTTGTATTTATGCTATAGTTATATATATTATTTATTAAATTGGACTTTATTTTGATTAAAAAAATAAGAAATCGTTAGTGGTGGGTTTAATCTTTATTATTGTTTTAGTTGCATAGTTATTATTTTTAGTTATTTTTTTTTAATAATTAGTTATTTTCTTAGTTTGAGAAAGACAATATTCAATCTAATTTTAAATAATAGTAAAGAATATTAAAGTGGGTTTCTTTTATTGTAATTGAGTCATTAGAAAATGTTGTTAACATTAGTAGTTCAATGTTACATTGTGAGTTTTGATTAATGTTAATTATATATGTTTACTGTTTTCTTTTTTAACTTTGAGGATTGTTGTCTCTTGTGCTATTTTGTATTAAATATTACTTTTAAAATACTATATGCGGACATTTACATTTTTTTAAAAAAGGTCAAAAGTTCAATTTTATCAGAGCTTAAATGTTATTTGATTTTATTAGTAAGTCAGCTTGGAATTTCGATGGTTATTTAAGAAAATTATAGAATTTCATATTTTTATAAGAGGGTAAAATAACGAAAGGTGTGGCAATTTTGATTTTAAGAGTTACAATCTAGTTTTATAGTTTTTTTAAATATTATTGTTTTTATGAAGTTTAATTCATGCCTATTTATAGAAACAAGCAAATTATTTACAAGTAATTTTATTTATATTGTTTATTTTTGATACGATGATTGTTTCCTGACAATCGATATTCAATCAAATTTACCTATTTTAACCCACATTTATAAAACATGCATATTTTGTATTTATAAGTATTTACTTGCTTAACTATGTACTTTTCTCAGAATTTAATAAATATGTATGTATCCCTCATAGTATTCATAAAATTCTATTTAAATTTTACATCCTATTTAATCAAATACTATTTATAATAAGCTATAGTGCATTTTTTCCTTGTACTATGTTACTATGTATTGTATGTCATATGCACCCATATTTTGAATTAAATGATTTACCCGTGTTTATTATATAGTTCCTTTATGATATTTAGAGCCACAAAAAAAATAAAGCTTTTCTACACTTAACCAATACCTAACCTATTAAAACCAAATTTTGTTTCTAGTATTTTTGGTGTTTTGCTTCGTAATGTTGTATTTTCTTCAAAATAATGCACATTTAACTTGTGCTTTAAATACCCTTTTAAGTTTGATCTTCCTTTTTGAATTTCATCAACCAATTTTCTTTTAGTGCCTTCTCTTACTTCTAATTTTGGTTTTGATAAGTTAATTTGCCGTATGAATGACATTGATTTCGGTGTACGCAAATTTTCCTGAGTGGCACCGTTCAATGTCCTCGTCGTCTCTTTCGTTTCCGTGTTACATATATCTGATTTTACTGTGAAAATATGTATGTCTCGCTTTCTTATTTCTTTCTGATTAATTGTTTTGAATAACCATCTTGTGGAAAAATCCTTTGCAATTTCTGAATTCCCTTGATTAACAGTTTTTTCAGAAGAAATAATATTATTTATTGTAAAAACTTCCTTCTTATATATTGTTTCACTTAGAGTGTTATTGTATTCATTTAAAGTTTGACCACTAAATTCTTCTTTTCTTTCTTCTTGTTCATTTTTCATACCTTTTCTTAGTTTTATAATAGGACTGTCGGAATTCACATGTTCTAATATTGAATGCGAATTATCTACGATTAAGATATTTTCGTTGTTGACCTGTATAATATCAGAAAATTCTTCACTTTTCTCGATAATTTTTTCGTTGATTTTCTTATCTGATTTTATCTCACTTAGTTTAATTTTTGTTGTTAAAATTTTCTCTTTCATAGGCCTGTGATGCCATGTCCGTATTTTGCCAATGTTCTTCTAAATCCGTCTTCCTATTTTGGCAATAAAATTCTTTATTGTCATAGATCCTTCTATTAAATTGTTCACTTTGTTGTTGGTTTCTTATTTGCCATTTTTCGCCAATTGGTTCGTAGTAATTATTCTGTGTATTTGGTTTGTACATGCTGCATTGGTTATTCGCATCTTGGTAGTTGTATCGATCCTCATAATCCATGTTATCATCATAATAATCAAAACCTCGTTTATAATCACTTTTTTTCATCCTGTGCACATCTCGCCTAACGTTATAATTATTTTAGTATTGATTTGTTTCGAAATTGTCATCTGCAAAATATGGTTCCTCTTGGATCATAAACGATTCATCATAGTCATAGCATCTATAGTTTCTATGCTCCTCTCTTTCGTAATCATCCTGTATGTTGTTATATCTTCTACATTCGTCTCTGAGATCTTCGTGTTCTTCGTCAGTAAATCTGTGTTGTAAACTTCTGGATTCTGGATCTCTAAAATTATTTTTATGATCTATTGCTTCAAAGCTATATCCCTCCGATTTCCATTTTTCTATGTAGCCTCTTCGTAACATTGCTTCATACACTGTACCCATTTTATGATTTAATACGATTTAAAACATAAGCAATAAAAAATAATTGATTTGTTTAACTTCTATTTAAATGGAACTGTAATTTAATTTGAAGTTTTTCATATTTTTTTCACGTAATGTAGTAACACGATTGACCTATATCGGCTTATGTTACCGTATTCTGTTATAGTTTTTACGTTTATATTATTTGACTGCTTTTTGTGTTTTGGCTATCTGCTTTGTGAAAAACCATTAAATCAACAAAAAACTGCTTTTTAATATAAAATTGCTTGATACTAATAAATATTTGATCAAAAGAAAAATTTTGCATTTTTTTACTGTAATTTGTCAATCCTGGAATTACCTTTTAAAAAGTATACATCAAATTAAAAAAAAATTCTTGACTCTTTTCAAAATAATAATTTAAACAATTACTATTTGATTAAAATTATGATTCCATAAAAAATTTGACACCACTTTTGATAGAAATAAATTTATGTATATAGTGTTCTCTTTAATGCTTTGCTGATTGTGACCAGCCTTGACTTTGCAATTGTACCCCGTTTGACTCGTCAGCAGTCTTCCTTCCTCAATCTTGCAATTATTTTATATATTATGTATGTAATAACTAAAACTAGTTCTTCAGAGATGTACGTATCTCAATTTTGTGCCCAATAATTATTTACCAATATTTAGTAAATATTTTTTTTATATAAAAAAAATTAGTAATTGATCTTATTTTTATTTTAAACTTGATAGGTATTTTTACAAACGTTCTTCTGTTAATAATCCTTTATTAAACATTTTAAAAAATATTTCAACCAAGAAATTAAAAAGAAATTTTTATTTTCAATTCTTTTGTAATATTCAGATAAAACCCATAACTAATCGTTATTAATTTTTATAATTTTTAATCCTCTCACTTGTTCAAGTGGCTACACACTTTCGAGAAGGTTGTTTTTTTATTTGAGGAAATAGAACCGATTTATTAAGGGAACCAGTGCTTGCCGATTGCAAGGGTAGTTACCGTTCCCTAAACTCGACGTTAGCGAGTAAACAAAATTTTTAAATACCCGCACTTGATAAAAAACCAAATAATAAAATTATTCCTGAAAAGGATAAAATATTTCATAATAAGCATATTTTGCAGATAGAAAATAAATTCAGTATTTCATTTATGTATATAATATGTGTATAAGTGTAAATATATGTATATATAGTTTTATTTCGTGTTTTTTTTTTTTTTCCTTTATATTTTTATAAATAAAAGAAAAGAATCCAACCGCTGCCACCAATTGTTACCAATAGGATTTAAATAAACAAATAGTAAAATAAATAAATTATTTTATTACTAATTTAAATTTTATCGTGATAACGAAAAATGCTCTTCAGCAAAATGAATAAATTTGAAAAGGTAGGGGACTTTTCCTCTCTCACAATTATTGGTTTCAATTGTGAAGCTACAATTAATAAAAATAGAAATTTGTGTTAAATTAATATTTATTTAATTATCAACTATACATATATTTTATAAACCTTTAATTTTCTAAATACAATATATATGTTCTTGGATTAAAATATAAATTATAATAAAGGAAAAGAAATATGGATATTCTTTTTAGTAAAATCTTATAAATTCAACTTATGAAAATTTACATATTTTTTGTAAATTGATTTGTGTGTGTGGGTGTAATGTGGAATTCTTTACTCACTTTTAATCGTTCTGTTTTCCTTCTTTTGTATCAATATTGCAGCAATCTTCCTTCTTTTATTTTTATTTGGTCTCAATCTTGATATTCGTTAAAACGGACTTAATTCTTTATGACTAACAATATACAATCGTTCAGGTACTTTGCCTGAATTAAACTGCCCAGATTTCCCCTTGTCAAGTCTTTTTATTGATTGACAATTTGGTAGGGAAAATCCTCAATGCAGTTTATTGCAATTAGTTATTACTAACGATAATTGTGTTTTTAGGTTACAAGTCAAAATTATTAAATGGATTCTATACCATTCAATTAAAAGTCGTTGTTTCTATGTATATATAAAGGTTGTGAATTTGAACGTAACAGTGTATAAAAAATGTAAAAAACATAAAACACGAAAACCAAAAATTAAATGGATATACTTCCAAATAAGGGGGACCTCCAATTTCAATAAAAATTGGTATACCAACGTATTTTGATGCGCTGATTACGAAAATGATAATGAAATTTAACGCAAATTTAATGTTCATGGTAAAAACCATTATAAAAACCATAAAATTGTGGTTTTTGTGTATAAATCGTAAAAAACGCAAAATTTTGAAAAATAATTTTAACAAAAAAAGGCCACTTGATGAAATGTTACAAATCGCAACGGTTTTGTGGCCTTGAAAAAGGCCGATTGATGTTCCCCCTTTGGGCCCTAAAAAAGGTTTTTTAGGGGGACACGTTGTAGGGGGCTCGGGTCTGGGTTGTGTACCTTCTAGTACCAACTAGAAAGTAAATTTGACTCCCTTTCTGTGTGCACAGAGCAAGGGCACACGACCTGAGGTGGGCTTTCCCCTCCTCCCAGCTGTTCCCCTCTTGGGCCCTGAAAAAGGTTTTTTTGGGGGGACACGTTTTAGGGGGCTCGGGTCTGGGTTGTGTACCTTCTAGTACAAACTAGGAAGTAAATTTGACTCCCTTTCTGTATGCACAGAGCGGGACTTTATGAGCTGTGGCGGTCGAAGTGTTAGATTTCCCGTTTTTATGGTATTTTATGGTTTTCTAACATTTTTCTCGTAAAATAATAGATTTTAGCAAATAATGATGAGAACATAAAATGTGTATTTTGATGAGATCTATAATTTTTGCTTTAAAAGTTTTTCAATATTTTTCGTTTTTTACGAATTATACGCAAAAAACCACAATTTTATGGTTATTTTATGGGTTTTGTATGGTTTTTACCATAATCATTAAATTTGCACCAATTTTCAGTATGATTTTTGTGATCAGAGTATCAAAATACGTAAAGAAACTGTATGTTGTTAAAATTGGCTGTTCTTTTAAGCAAAAGTATATTTTAACCCGTTTTTATGGTGTTTTATGGTTTTTTACATTTTTCTCGGAAAATAATGGATTTTAGCAAATAATGATACAAACATAAAATGTGTAATTTGGTGAGATCTATAACTTTTGTTTAAAAAGTTTTTCAAAATTTTTCGTTTTTTACGAATTATACGCAAAAAACCACAATTTTATGGTTTTTCATGGTTTTCACCATAAAGATGAAATTTGCGCCAAATGTCATTATCATTTTCGTAATCAGCGCATCAAAATACGTTGGTATAACAATTTTTATTGAAATCGGAGGTCCCCCTTATGCGGAAGTACGCCCAATTAAATTTAACATACTGAGCAATTTCACGACATAAATATTATATTTTTTTATTTTTATAATTATTTCCTTAAATTTTCAGTTTTTAGTTTAGTCAAGCGATATAAAAACTTTATATAAATTCATTTCACATTAGAAGATTTATTTTATTGAAGTATTCTTCCTTCTTTGTCAAAAGATTGACACCCAGATTTATTGATAGTCATGATATAAGCCGCGGTATAAGCTTAGGGGCCGTCCATAAACCACAAGGACAACTTTTCACTAATCTTTGACCATCCCCCATCCAATATGGAACAAAAATTTTTACTTTATGCAATTGACCTTAATTTTGTCACTCGGTGGTTTCTAGGGTCGCTAATTACAAATTTTATGTAGGGTTATGTCACCTTAAGTGGACCACCTAAGCTTTTTTCCAAAAAATTCCTTATGAAAGCAAATTAATTGGAGGTTTCTATTCCATGCTTTAGTTTAGATCCCTAGATAAGTGTTTATACCATAATAGCTTTAATTTTTTTTTATTTTGAAAAAACAATTGACTTTAAAAAAATAGCTAATTTTTAAGGAATGAAAAAAGTGTAACCTTGAGTGGGCCACTCCTAAAAAATTGTAAAAGTTATTCTAATTTCTTTAATTTATTTAATATTTCTGATATGGGTGATTTGCACGTAACTGTAATATTTGGCGGCGTCACAGAAAACACATTCAAAATAAAAAAATTTTGCTTGGGTATGGATACATTTTACAGGTATATATAAAACCTATTCGCAACCACAAATATGTACAAATAGATATTATATTTTTTGATAAATTGCGGAATTCCCTCCAGAATTTCAGCTCCGTGGCGTGTCCGTTTTTTAAAATTTTAAGTTAAAATTCAGAAATTTTATTGAAAACGCCGAAACTGGAAACGAGAATTTGTGTAATATGAATTATGTATATAGGTGAACAATTTGTACATATAATGCATTTTTGAATACTTCTTATAAAATTATAAAATGTAAAATAGTTTTGTCCACAAATTTTTTTTTTAATTTTGAAATAAGATTTTTTTGCTATAATTTAACTGTTTATAGCACATTTTAATGTTATCTGAGAATTACAATCTAAAATAAGATCCATTAGCAACAAATATCAGTAAAAAAAGGTTCAAAAATTGGAAGTTCTACACTCAAAAACAATTTTTCTTTGTAAAAATGTGAAGGTCATAAAAAAAGTGATCAGTACCGTGGTATTACTATTCTTTTAATTTAAACACTCTCTGTTGTAATTATTACGATTTTTTTAAAGATTATAATAGAAACAAATTATCTGCCCAAAGAAAAGAATTATTTTGCAGAATTGTCGGAGTTAGGTTAGTTTAAATGTCAAATCTCAGCTCCGTGGTGTCACATAAAATATTAGCTCCGTGGCGCCTGTAGCGTACAGTGTGAAGGTGCAAATTCATGGATCAACACACGGAGAGAAATCTGCTGCTAATATTACTCGAAAGAGCACATTACTTAAATTGCTTAACGTTTCTCTTATATTTTTAGCATGGATTCATATACTTATTGTAAAAATACTTTCAATGCAATAAGCATAAGAGACAGTAGCTAATTTTGCACGAAATCTTTATTATAAATACAAAGAGAACGTGCTATAAAAGTATTAGATTCTTTTTATAAGAATCGCTCGAACTCCGACTGATTTTCAGGCGGACTTTATACAACACAATCTTACCTGTGTATACGCACATATAACTCACACACACATATATTTCTCTCTCTATATATTTGATATTTCTCTGTCCTGTAAAACATTATATATTATATGTAGTATTTAATACTTGTTGCTGTTATAAAAAGATAATATTTATTTAATAGTAAGTATATTAGTTAAAAATTATTGCTTTTTTATTCGTGTTTGAATGTATAAGCAACATGTGAAAATTGTTAGGTTATGTTGTTGCAAACGTCACCGCTTTGTACGCGTTCCGTTCCTCGAAACCATCCAGAGAAATATATGTGTGTGTGAGTTATATGTGCGTACACGCAAGTAAGATTGTGTTGTATAAAGTCCGCCTGAAAATCAGTCGGAGTTCGAGCGATTCTTATAAGAAGAATCTAATACTTTTATAGCACGTTCTCTTTATATTTATAATAAAGATTTCGTGCAAAATTAGCTACTGTCTCTTATGCTTATTGCATCAAACTCTCCATTACATTAAATAGATGATTTCGTATATAAACTATTATAACCTCAAGCTAAAATTCTATTCAGCAGTGACTAATAAAATTTGTAAAGATTCTGCAAGCAATAATAGCAACAGATTTCTCTCCGTGCAGTTGCTACAACAACACATAATATTATAGAAGAGGACAGACATTGTTGTGTCCTTTTATATTGCAGTGCTTCGGCAATCGTTGACTTATTAAAAAACACCTTAATATTCGAAAAAACATGCCTTTACTTTTGGTGCTTAATTTAAAATGTCTTTATGTCAACCATGCAGAAGCACATTATTACTGTTGATCGTAACGCTTTTATTTGTGAATACTTTTCTGAAATTAGTTTTATGCGCTAATTTCATAATGCTATGAAAATAAAATTCTCTGGTTATGACAAGCTGATAGTAATGAGTAAATATTTTTGCTGGGGCTATTTTGTGCATCAAAATGCTTTTTTTAACTCAGTGATTTATTCAAATTCAGAATTAAAAGAAAATCAACTTTTGATTATGTTATACTTCCTTCTGAAGGTTTCCTATGAGTTAGTCAATGAAATAAATTTTTTGTCGGAGTTGTAGTCATTAAAAGTTGTGCACAAAATAGACACCGGGATGGGGCTACTTTGTGCATTGATCTTTCTGTTTTTATAATGTTACGTAAACATTTTTTTGATCCTTTCTTATTCATTAAATCTTTTATGTAGATATTTTAGAGTAAATTAAAAAAGAATAATATATTAAACAAAAAATTTTGTAAATATTATACAACAAAATGTAAAATAAAACATTAAAATTTTGCTAAAATAATGATTTATTAAAAATTAACAACCTTTCTTCAAATTTTATATTACTCAGAAAATAAATAACACTTTTTTTTAAATATACATTTTACAATAATACATTATGATAATTATAATACTATCATTTAAACACATGTAAATAACTTTGAATTTCATCATTTCAATAGGAGCTTTTTTAAACGTTTTAAATATGATATTTTTCAAAAACTTAAAATTAATATTTTAAGGTTAAATGAATAACAATTTAATATCTAATACACTTTTCAAGTTATTAGAGAAACGAGAGAAATAGTTTTAAAACTAATTGGAAAAACTTATAAATATTAATTAAAGTTAATTTTTTGCTGTTATGTTCCTCACCGGTTGAAGTTTTTATCGTTTTAAGGATTTTTATTAAACTATTTTTGGTTTTTTGACAAAGAAGTTCTTTTTAATAATTTTATTTATTAAATATACCTCGTACATAAAGTAGCCCCAGTTGGTCAGCTCCGTGGCAGCCAATTTTCGAAAATTTGTTATAATTTTTTTATAATTATAGCTGTAGTAAAACCGTTTAAATTACAACTATATTATGCCCTAATGATGAGGAAAAGTGATATTTAACATTAAAAAAACAAAATTTTTTTTATTTTAAAACTGATCTTGGAATTGCACAGTTACGTGAAAATCACCCATATATTGAAACAAAATTTATGCTTATGCAGCTTCAGACCATGATTGTGTCGAAATGTTTACAAGTGAAACCATTTTTAATAATTTTGGCACATGGTGGATTCCACGTCAGTTCAACACACTTATTTTTATGACTTGTTGGGATTTGGCTGTATTTTTAAAAATTTATTACTTTTATAGTGATAAACAACTCCACCAAATATTTTTTCAAAATTTTGAAAATTACTAAAAATATGGCATTTTCAAAATTTTTGTCTTTTTTTTGAAAGTGCTATAACTTTGGTTCTAATTATCCGATTTTAGATTTTAAAAATCAGTGAGAGAAGCAGGCGCAATGCGCCTACATCTTAGGGTTTCGTAGCCTGAAATGACAAAGAAAAATAATAAAATCAATCATAAACTTCACATAATGATTTTAATAACAAGCGTTGCTATGACAACTATTACCATGGCAACCGTTGCTATGGCAAACAATTACCATAGCAACGGTTGCCATGGCAACTGTTGCTAGGGAAAACTACGGACGGACACCAGAGCGACGCTATTAGGGTTCGGCCCTTGGCCACAAAACCCTAAAAAAAGGATTTCTTTGGTTTTAAGTATATTTTAAGTTACAATTAATATAAAAAAGAAAAATTCAAAAAAACATTTTTTTCAAATTTTGAAAAATTAAAAATCCGTTTTTGAAAAAACATCATCTTTAATTTTTTTTAAAATTTTACTAAATGTTAGGGCAAATGTGCTTTACATGTCCTGTAAGTTTCATCTTGGGATATCAAAGGGATACGGAGTAAAAAAATAAAACATAACCATATATTACGAACATATGGGGCAAAATTCCTCAACTGCCCAGGTAAAAAAATTAATTTTCTCCAAACTTTGCTAAAATGTTACTATTATTAGTAGTAGTGTGAATATTAATTTTTTTTTTAATTTAATAAAATATTTTTAAGTTATGGAGTTTCAAAACTTTGATTTTTTTGAAAATATCTTTTTTTCGATTTAATAGGGGAGAGGGCCCCAAGGTGGTCAGGGCCCTAAGGTGGTCACCCTAAGAAAATTTTTGTATATTAGTCAGTATCTTCGAATGTTTTTTGTTATTGTTATTATTTGAGAAGACAAAGATTTTAGTAAAGTTTTGAGGTAAATAGTCGTATGAGTCTCTTTGTAACGTAAACGTCGTAAAATTTCTGTTTTTAAATGATCGAGAAATTTTTTTCTCAGGGTTTTAAAATCATCGAAATTAACCATTTTAAATTAGTAAAAATCGTTATAATTATCTTTATATATCGTACAATAATATTCCAAATGAATATAATTAATATTGTGCTTTAAAAAATTTTTTCATCAACGTTTAAAAAATTGTGTCTTGGCCCTAAGGTGGACACTTTTTTGGCCCCAAGGTGGTCACTTTTGATTTTTTATGAAAATGTGTTTATACGCTATATTTATCAACATTTATCACTGTGACTGTGAATTTTATCAATTTTTAAGTTTTATGATGAATAATAATGAAATAGAATTATTTTCAAAATTTTACCTGTCTAATACATACACAAAAAGTATCATTTTTGACGAAAGGACAAAAAAAAATATGTAATATGTTTCTGTGATCCTGAAAAACAATTAATATTAAATAAACAACTTAATAATACGTTTGTACATTTTTTAAAAACTTTTTTAGTGAATTTTTGTATGGTGACCATCTTGGGGCCACTTTTTTAAAAGTCGAATTTTCAACTTTTTTTAAAAAGTGCCATAACTTTTTTTTATTAATGAAATGAAAAAAACTTTATGATAGGAAGTTAGGTATTAAGATAAAGTTTCAAACGCCGTATTATTGACCTTTATATATAATTCCATTTGAAATCTGCAGTCGTTCAAAAGATGGGTGACCACCTTAGGGCCCTCTCCCCTATATTGATAAGTAAAATTAATCAAATTTAAAGTATGAATAGTGATTTTTAAAGGGGATTTCACGGGCTATAAGCTGGTGATCCTTTTTCTATGAGCCATGTAAAATTCAGAGTTGGACTATGAGAATTTTTGAGGAAAATAATAATTTATCATTATTTTACATAGAAAATAATGATTTATAATTAATTTCTTCAAAAAGTTCCATAGTCTCGCTCTGATTTTTACATGGCTCATTTGAAAAAACGTAAGCTTTCGATTAGGATAGGTTACAAAAAAATAAAAAACACCGATTTTGAGATACAGTAGAACTTGGTTAATACGATTCTGTAGGGACCGCACTAACAATGCGTCTGATGCGGGAAAACGTATTAGGTGGAATATAAAATGTATGTCTTTAATTGCAGGGACCACTATAAATGAGCGTCTTAAGCGGGAAATCGTATTAAACGGGATCGTATTAACCGGGTTCTACCGTATATTAAAATTAAGAATTTGACCTTGAATTTCAAAATCAAATTCTTAATTTCAATATACAGTAGAACCCGGTTAATAAGATCCCGTATAATACGATTTCCCGCTTAAGGGGATGTCAAAGTCGATGCGATTTTCCCATTGAAGCTCAATGCAAAAATCCAATCCACTTTGACACCGCCTTAAGGCGCTCATTTATGGTGGTCCCTGCAATTAAATACATACATTTTATATCCCACCTAATACTTTTTCCCGCATAAGACGCATTCTTAGTGCGGTCCCTACAGAATCGTATTAACCAAGTTCTACTGTATCTCAAAATCGGTGTTTTTTAATTTTTTCTAACCTATCCCAATCGAAAGCTTACCTTTTTTCATATGAGCCATGTAAAACTCAGAGTGGGACCCTGGATCTTTTTGAAGAAATTAATTATAAATCATCATTTTCTATGTAAAATAATGATAAATTATTATTTTCCTCAAAAATTCTCATGATCCCACTCTGATTCTTACATGGCTCATAGAAAAAAGGTCACCAGCCTATAGCCCGTGAAAACCCCTTTAAAAACCACTATTCATACTTTAAATTTGATTAATTTTACTTATAAATATATTAAATCGAAAAAAATATATTTTCAAAAAAATCAAAATTTTGAAACTCCATAACTCAAAAAATATTTTATCAAATTCAAAAAAAATTAATATTTACACTTCTACTAATAATAGTAACATTTTAGCAAAGTTTAGAGAAAATTCATTGTTTTACCTGGGTAGTTGAGGAATTTTGCCCCATATGTTCGGAATTTGTGGTTACGTTTTATTTTTTTACTCCGAATCCCTTTGAGATCCCAAGATAAAACTTACAGGACATGTAAAGCACATTTGCCCTAACATTTAGTAAAATTTTGAAAAAAATCGAAAATGATGTTTTTTCAAAAACGGATTTTTAATTTTTCAAAATTTAAAAAAAAAAATTTTTTTAATTTTTTTATTTTATTTTAATTTTAACTTAAAATATACTTAAAACCAAAGAAATCCTTTTTTTAAAATCCAAAATCGGTTAATTAGAACCAAAGTTATAGCACTTTCAAAAAAAGAAGACAAAAATTTTGAAAATGCCATATTTTTGGTAATTTTCAAAATTTTGAAAAAATATTTGGTGGAGTTGTTTATCACTATAAAAGTTATAAATTTTTAAAAATACAGCCAAATCCCAACAAGTCATGAAAATAAGTGTGTTGAACTGACGTGGAATCCACCACATATCACATTAAAATAAAAAAAAATTTAATAAAGAACATAAAACATAGTTTTAAACCAATTTATTGTCAATTAATTTCCATAAAAATAGTAAACTGGCATTAACAATATAAAAAACAGGCAGTCCACTCGTGGTTATAAACAGTGGTCCACTCATGGTGACATGCAAATTTTTATGGCAGACACCACAATTTTTTTTTTGAGTCAAAATTATCACTTAATTAAACTAAGACAATAAATTTCAATGTCCAATGTAGCAGGAAAAAAATAAGTTACCTTTTAAAACTTAAATTTTTCAATACTTTTACACTTCCGAATTACTTTACTCGTTGTAAGAGCGACTTCTTTTTTAGTTTGTGTTCATAAAAATGCGTTACATTAAACAATAACGTATATGATTATCGCGGAACATAATTTCTTACGGTTTCTAGGTGCGGTGCTGCTATTCGTTTTATTTATTTCACGTTTCCGCTGTCAGATAACTTAAAAGCTCAGGTGGTCTACTTAAAGTGGCGGACCACTCAATGTGACATTACCCTAAGTTTTCATAAATTTAAAATGGCGGAATTTTCTTATTAAATGCAATTGACCTTAATTTTGTTATTTGGGATTTCCAATACCAGTCAGGTAGGTGTAAATATCCTAGGAGCGCTCACTGACAATTGACTTCTGTGTTAGCACTTGCGCCGACTCACAACCAGCAAGCGTGGATAGAAATTTTTTTAAATTTCTCTTCTTCATATTATATTAGCCACTTTGAATTTTTGAAAACAAACATCGTATTTGTAATCATCGACCTGAAAAACCATCGAGTGACAAAATTAAGATCAATTGCATAAAGTAAAAATTTTGTTTTATATTGGATCCGCCATTTTTACTTATTGGAAACTAAAATCAAATTCGTAATCAGCGTAATCAAAATTTAAAAATTTTAAATGGCGGCTTTAAAATGGCGATCGACAAATTTCAAAGTTTACTGATTTAAAATTTTTTCGTTGGCCATTTTGGAGCCGCTATTTTAAATTTTGACCAAAGATTTGGATTTGGAAACCTCAAAATCCCCCGAATCAGCATTTTAAGCGACCCCAAAACTTAAGAATATTCATTGATATTCATATTTCATTTATTACCAAGATTTTTCTTTTAGATGCCACTATAGCAGTCATACACATTGGTGGCACGAATTATTTTTGCCTTTATAGACGTTATACACTGGGAAGGGGTTAAACGTAAAAAAATTATCAAACTTAAAAAAATGAAATTTTTTTGTGTTTTTGAAATTATAACCGCTATATTTAATTTTTGGGTTGAACGAAATTCTTTTTTTCACATTGGAATCGAAAAGAGCACACTAAATAAAATAAAATTTGATAAGAATTTTCTTTATTTAGGCGTTAATGAGTTAATCATTAACATAATAAATAAACACTATAATTTGATTAAAACCTTTATTTTTTATAATTATTATAATATTAAATTAACACCATGGTCAGAGAAATGTCAGGAGAAATTTTTTTTCATGGAAATTAAGAAAATTGAGATAATACATAAAAAACCACAATTTTTACTAAAAACGTGCAAGTTATTTTGATTTTGATAATGCGAAAAGTAACTATGAACAAATCATTCAAAAATTGTTTTTGAATCATTTTTTAAGACATAATTCAATTTTTGAAATATATCTATAATAAAAATCTTTTTGAACAGTTGAAATTTTGTAAAATTTAATTGAAAAATAATTTATTTATTTTAAGTATTTTGTTAAAATTTTTGAAAATTGTTTAAATTAAATTTAAAAATAAAAATTAATGAAAATTGGCTTCTACTTTTTTAAAATTTAATATTTTCAGTGTTTTTAATTATACTGGAACTCCCAAGAGAGTCACTAGCTGTGGTCGCGGCGTCTAGAGACGTCAGGGGGGTACAGATGGGCGGGGTCAAAGTCAACTAACGAAAAGCAGGAGTGTAAATTTTAAGTGTTCCTTCAAAGCCCTGGTTATTAACATATTTAAAACCTATTTTTTTAAGATTTTTTGTTTCAAACTTTTTTTTCACTGTAAAATAAAATTGATCAAATTGCAATGAATTGATACCAAACATTTTTTTATAATTTGATTCAATTTTTTGGTAATAGTTTGATCAAATTTGGTATTTATTTAATATTTTTGAGAAAACTGTTTATTTAATTAACGCAAATAATATATTTTATTTAAACATAAAATTTGTTTCAAAATTAAATATTAAATAGTATCATAAAATTAAAGCATAAATTTACTGCAAACCTAGGCTAGGCAGAAAAATTCTCGTCCGACATTTAACAAAATTTTAAAAAAATTGGACGAGATAAATAAATTTTTAATAGAAGAATAAGGGTCAGAATTCGTGAAATTTTCACAGAAAACAAATAGTATTTTTTTTAAATCGAAATGTTAAGGAAACATTTCTATTTGGCCAAAAATGTGTCCACCAAAAAACAGAAAAAAAATTATTTTCTATAAAAGTTATTGAAAAATTAATTTTTCAGCAACTTTTTAAACAAAATTTTATTTCTCCTAAATAAATAAACCGATTTAAATAAACCAAGCGGGAATATCAAGGGAATAAAATATACTTTCGTTTAAAATTAGAAAATTTTTAAAAAGTTTATTTTATAATAAATATTTAATAAATTTTTTATAAACAATTTTTTTTATGTTCTACGCTTTTTAAAAATTTGAAAAAAATATTAACATACACTTAAAACTATAATAAGAAATCAAAATCCGTTGAGAAAATTTTAGAGCGACAATTATTTTAAAAGTTATAAACAAATTATATTGAACGGAGATGCGATTTTAATGATTTTTAGAATCAAAACATAATTTTTAACTACGAAATGAACAAAACACTGTCGAATTAACATTTTGATTTAATTATATAACCATAAAAATTGATAAAAATAATCAAAAAAAATTTTAAAAAATTTTAAAAATTTAAAAAATTTATTAAATAGTTATTAAAAAATAAACTTTTTAAAAATTTTCTAATTCTAAACGAAAGTATATTTTATCCCCTTTATATTCCCGCTTGGTTCATTTAAATCGGTTTATTCATTTAGGAGAAATCAAATTTTGTTAAATAGTTGTAAAAAAATAATTTTGCAATAACTTTTATAAAAAAGAATTTTTTTTCTGTTTTTTAGGGGACACATTCTTAAGGCCAAATAAAAATGTTTTTTTAACATTTCGATTTAAAAAAAATACTTTTTATTTTCTGTGAATATTTCACGAATTCTGACCCATAATTAATTTAAATTATAATAATTAAATTCTGTTTTTACTCTCTGATCCTAAATATGTAGAATTTCACACGTTTTCTTAAAAAATATTGTTCTTCAAGTTTTAAATTATTTATAAACATTATACAATTCTACTCATATTGATAAAATTTGTTTAATTTATAATATAAAGTTGTAAAAAATATAAAAATTTATATCCATTTATATAAATAGAATAAATTGGCCCTTTTCATGTGGACGTACAAATATTGTTTTTACAGAGCCTACGGCCATTAATGTTTACATTTTCAAAAGGTCAAGGTCACTCTCCAAGAGAGTCACATAAGACTCTGCGATGGACTCTCTTTGGAGTTCCAGTGTACATATATTTCCAAAAATCTAAATACATAGGTACAAAAATAATATTTTAGAATTATTTTTAACATTTTGAAAAAAACATTTATATTCAAGATTTTTAATTAAAATTCATCAAAAAATTAATTAGTTTTTTAAGTTATGCAAAAGCTCTTTTAAATAATTCAATTATTTTCGAAAAATTACATTAAAATATTTTTAAAAAGTAATTAGTATAATTGTTTTATAACAGGCGCGGATCCAGAAGCAAATTTGGGGGGACGGTTTGTAAATTAAAACCTTATACTAATAAAGGTAAGATATATTAATACCTAACATTACACTGTGAGTAAGTGTGTTTAGGGGGGGGGCGATCGCCCCTTTCGCCCCACCATGGATCCGCGCCTGTT
This sequence comes from Leptopilina syphax, assembly GCA_032872505.1. Lineage (NCBI taxonomy): Eukaryota > Metazoa > Arthropoda > Insecta > Hymenoptera > Figitidae > Leptopilina > Leptopilina syphax. Next base: position 13,467,334 of record CM065472.1, read on the forward strand.
TTATAATGATTATTTAAGATTCAATCGTCTTTAAAATAATTAAAATTTGTAAAAAATCTTTTAAAAATAATAGAATTAGTAAAAAATATTAATAAAAATGATCAAGTTCTTTGAGAATTTTAATTATTAACAGGACCATAATTTGTCAAAAAATTTAATAAGTCCAAATAGTAAATATTCAAAAAATTTATTTACATTGTTCGAAGATAATTAAATCTTAAATAATCATTATAAAACAATTATACTAATTAGTTTCTTAAAAAAATTTAATGCAATTTTTAAAAAATGGAATTGAATTTTTTAATAGATTTTTTGTATAATTTAAATAAACTAATTAATTATTTGATAAATTTTAATTAAAAATTTTGAAAATAAATGTTTTCTCCAAAATTTTAAAAATATATCTAAAATATTATTTTCGTTTGTATTTGGATTTTTGGAAATATGTAAATATAAATACTGGAAATATTGCATTTTAAAAAAATTAGATGCTAATGTTTATTAATTTGAAAGATTTGTTCATAAGTCGAAAAAATGTCTCAATTTTTTTACTTTCCCTGAAAAAAATTTTTTTATTGACATTTCCCTGATTTTACTGAAAAAATGTTGTTTCCCTGACTATGATGTTATTATAACAATATAATAATTAAAAAATAAAGTGTTTATTTATTATTTTAATCGTTAATTATTTTCGTAATTTCGTGCTTTGAAATATGTTTAAAAATGAGTTTCATTACTTTTCAAAATGCAGGAGTAACATTAAAAAAATACTTACATACTTTTCAAATGTGCATTGTCCACGTGGACAAGTGTAAAGGGGAGAGAGAGGGTTTGCCAAATGTTCGCGATTGTCCACAATTGGAGGCGGGGGGGTTAGAAATTGGTGAAAAATGTCCATTTAGTATATGGAATACCGATAGAATTTATACCCCTCACTCTTACCTCGTTCTCGATCTCCCTCTCTTTCACTCCTTAATCTATCTGTGAGTGAGAATAGAAAAATAATTAGCCAATAAGGAAATAAGACGCCCTTTTCGTATTTTGGCTTGAAAATGAAATTCCCCACTTTTCCTTCCCTTACCAATTTCTGTTCCTCTCTTTCTACCCAACACGGAAAATAGAGAAAACATTATGCTCTTCTGTAAACCAAAGAAATAGGCGTTACTATCTTACCTATTCGTCTCTCTTTTCTTCCTACGCTAAACTAAAAGGAGAGACAATACCTCCCTCTCTTTCTCTTTATCATGCTTTCTCTCTCATACTGTGACAGACAGAATAAGTATGAAGATTAATATAGTTAATTTACGAAACATAAGGTTAAAAATATATAAGATGCTTGTATGCAAGTATTGTACCAGAATATCTATTATGGAAATCATTAAGCATCAGTGTAACTTTGTGACGTTCGTCATTTGTTACACCAAATTCAATACTTTTATCTTGGTAGAATTATTAGAGTATAACCTCAGATTCGTACTCAGCGAACCTAAAAACCCTTATGTAACAAGTTTCAAGCAAATTCAGTCGATTTTTAATTTTCATGTTCGCCATATTGGATCCGACATTTTAAAGTTTTGACAGATATCCTCAGATTCGTACTCAGTGACCCTAAAAACCCTGAGTAACGATTTTCAAATGAATTCAGTCGATTTAAAATTTTTATGTACGCCATATTGGATACGCTATTTTGAATTTTCAAAAACTGATACTAAATTCGCAATCATTAACCTTAAAAATCCCTGAGTAACGATTTTTAAGCGAATCCAGTCGATTTCAAATTTCCATGTCCGCCATATTGGATCCACCATTTTTAATTTAAAAAAACTGATACGAGATTCGTAATCAGCGACCCCAAAAACCCCCGAGAAACGATTTTTAAGCGTGACTTTTAAATGCGTGACTCAAAGTGTTAATTGGAGAACGAGATATAAGTTTGACACGAAAGAGATGTAAAATTGATTGAGATGAAAAATTCAAAGAGTAAATGGAATTTGGAACGGATACAAATTTGGAAAAATTCGCAAAATGTTTAAAATGTAAAAAGAGGAATTCATTGGAAAAAATCGTAAAAATGAAGAATAGTAACACGTCAGGGGTTAAAAGACATATTGAAATCTGTCATATTGATTTTTATTCAGAAATTTATGGTGCATCAAAAACAGTAAAATCAAAGGTAGAAATTTAATAAAATAATATAGCACTCAATTAATTCCTTTTTTGAAATAAAAAGTTTTTAACCTCCAGAAATTTTTAACCTTTTCGCTTTCAATAGAAATTATTAACCCCTTAACTGCCGGCTGAAAAACACTAAATGTGCCCAGAATGCTAAAAATAAAAAATTGTCCAATTTGTCTGAAACTTGTTACTCGGGGGTTTTTGGGGTCGCTGATTACGAATCTAATGTTAGTTTTTCTAAATTAAAAATGGCGGATCCAATATGGCTGACGGATTTTTAAAAATTGATCCAAATTACCTGAAATTTGTTACTCGAGGGGTTTCGGGGTCCCTAACTACGAATCTGATGTCAGTTTTTCAAACTTCAAAATGGCTTATCCAATTTGGCGGACATTTTTTTACATTCTCATCACATGAGAAAGTATTAGTTTTGGTCGAAAATTGACTTTCGCTAATTTCATGAAATCTCGACGTTTTGGGGTCCCCTGAGTCCGAAAAACATGATCTAAAAAAGTGTCTGTCTGTATGTCTGTCTTCGTGTCTGTCTGTAGACACAATGGTGTCGCCACGATAACTTTTGAAAAACTTATTGTATCAACTTGCAACTTTGCAATTACAAAGTTACTATTAAAATACAGATCGAGTTCGTTAGCCAGCCATTTTCGTCAAAAACTACACAAACTACAGTACTTTCAAAATTTTAAAAATTCAATTTTTTTAAATTTCAATATTTTTAACTTTATATTACTTTAGATTAGAAAAATACAAACAACTTTCCTCTACAACATTTTTTCATAAAAAATTTTTTTTTAAGTTTTTGGGTCAGGTTAGCTCAACTGGATTAAAATTTTTTTATTGATTTTCTAAAATGTTATAACTAAAATATATTCATAAAATGTTTAACATTTTAAAAAATCAATGAAATTTTCTGTACACAGTTAGGCTGGTCTGACCTTTTTTTAACATTTTAATTTTTTGTCCTATCTTGTTGGAAATGATTTTTTATATTCTCATCACATGAGAAGGTATTAGATTTGGTGAAAAATTGACTTTTTATACCTCAGGCACAAAATAGGCGCTTTTAGATAGCAGCCAACAGGAACTTAAAGCTATTCATTGGTCCACTTGAATGAAAATGGCGACCTTTTTTTCCCATGGGCAAAAAAACAGCTAGACCCTTGCGTTATTTTTGCTCATGGAAAAAAAGGCCGCCATTTTTATACACGTCGAACAAGTGAATGACTTTTACTCCCTGTCGTCTGCAATCTTAAATCGCCACTTTTGTGCCTTTGGAATAAAAAATATCCTAAGTAACACGGGACTTAAAGACTGCCTTTACGTACCTTGTTGCTTAATATACTATTTGCTAATTTTATGAAATCTTTGCGTTTTGAGGTGCCCTGAATCCATAAAACATGGTCCGGCGATTACGTCTGTCTGTAGATCTGTCTGTCTGTCCGACGATAACTTTTGAAAAACTAAATTTTTTTAAAAACTTTTTTCGAATTTTTGACTTTTTGTCTCATCTTAGTGGAGGTGATTTATTTTTGCTTGTTAAAACGATGGGTAAATTTTGGAGGATTGTTTTTATTTTCTTAGTTTAAAATTTTTTTTGAAATGCTGTACTATTTATTATTATTTTGTTCTAATTTGGGTATCCTACCTTTGCTTTGCTTACAGTTTCTAGGCAAAGAATACACGTTAATACGTGAAGTAATTCTCATACTGTTGAAAATGACTTTTAAAATAAGAAAAGAAGCTTTAGAAAACGTTTACTATTTTATAAGTTATTCAAATATGTGTATAGCATTAAAAATGGCGATTTTTTCAAAATCTCTAAGTGAATTTCTTGTTTAAGCTCAAAATAACATATAATAACAATATTTGTTAATATATTTAATAAATTATGTAAGAGGCGCGTCCTGTCGGAAGGTCCTACCGAAAGTTTAGGCGCTTGGACGTTCTTTTAAAAAAATCATGCAGAAAATTTATCTAATTGTTTCACATGTTTTTAATCATACATTTGATATATATTTACAAATCACGTGTATAGGGGAAACGGGACATAATGGCTAAGGGGCGTAATGAATAATTGTAATTTATTTAAAAATCGTAAATCGAAATGATTTCCCTCCAAAGACAATTTGATGTACTGCAAGTTTCTACAAAGTTTGATTATTTATTATTAAATCACTATTGTAAGAAATATAGTAGAAAAACTGTATTTCACATATGAAAGTAACTTTTCAAAATTTTCACTTTTTCGTTCTAATTTTTTAAAATAACTTTAAGAAAGAAACTAAAATCGCGTTTTAAGCTTGAAACATTTTTTTGTGTAAATTTGAGATTTTTGATTCACACTTACTGTATTGATAAAAATTAAAATATATTTCCCAAGTACGCCTAGGGCGTGTTGGCTAATGCAACACGCTATGTATAAAGAGCAACCTACGATACCGACGAAGTGTACGTTCATTGTAGAAAAAAAGTAAAAATAATAATAGGGACGTTCGTTTTTTAAAAAGAAAGCTGAGATACCATAGTAACTTTTCTAGAAGGTAAACACTTAATTAAAACAAAAATGTCCGAGTAAATCAACAAAGAGTGAAAAGTCAGCCATTACGCTCCGGTTTACACTACACAAAAAACTTATAATAATACTAATACTTTAAGAATATTTTATCTGCTTCTGCAAATCATGTTTCTGCTAAGAGAGTTAGTATAATTAAAAATAACTTCACAATTTAAATCATCAAGACCAAAAATATACATTTAAATCCACTTTATGTCGCAATCATCATCAAACATCATCATCAAACAGAAACATGTGATGAGAATGTAATCCTTAAAGTCGTAGTAACTTTAAGAAAAAAAATGTTTTATGAAACATATAAGAGGAAACAAGAACAATAAAACAAATAATGCACAACAATTGTAGACCACCGCGAGCGAAGCGAGCCATTTGCGCGCAACAACACACGGACCGCGAAGCGCGACGATCAATATTCGCGCGCCCCGAGGCGCGCTGAAAATTGCGAGCCTCCGCGCGAAACGCGGATGAGAATGTGCCCGCGCTTGCGCGGACAGATTTTTTTAAATTTGAATTCGCTTGAAAATTATCACTCGGGGGTTTTCGGGGTCGCTGATGACCAGAGATGTTAAAAATGGGTCTCAAAACCTATTTAAAATGCTAAATACTAAATGAAGCGTTTTGTGCAGAAACAGCATAAGTCCATAATTCTAAATTATTCAGGAATCAATAAAAACTGTTTTTCTCGTAAATGTTAAGATTTTTTTTAATTCGGCTTTTTGCATTATATTCTACTAACCTATAAGTTAAAAAATCCAATATGATTAATTAATTATCTACTTAATATAAAAAATTAAAAAATAAATTAACATTTGGACTTATGCTGTTTCTGCACAAAATGAAATGAAAAACACAGAAAATTTATTAAATCTAGTGAAATATCAAAGTTTTATGAAATATTTAATAACATTTATTTATAATATTAAATTTGGATAATTTTTAGTAACATTTTATAAATAATAAAATTGTTTTAAGAATAAATTTAACCAATTTTCAATATTTTCTAATTTTAAAATAATTCAGTCACCACTGTCACTTTTTGCTTCCCATGAGTGTTTTTATTTATAATATAAACTGTTTAATATAAATTATTAAAATACGTCAAGAATATCACAAATAAATATAAAACTTATCATGGACTTGTGCTGTTTCTGCACAAAATGATATTTTAATTATTTTTCTTAAGGGTTTAGAGTTTAGTCACTTATGTAATATTTTACCAGATTGAAAAGCTTCATTTAAAGATAAATTTTCAATAAAAAAGTGATTTTCGAAAAAAAGGACTTATGCGGTTTCTGCACAAAACGCTTCAAATGGTATCACAAAAAGTATTTCAAATATAAAATATATAATAGTTTTTGAAAAGTTATTTCAAATGCAAAATAGAAAACACGCATTTTCAAAATTGTTTAACAAAATAAAATGCTTTTTTTAAATGAACTTTATTTTTACGTAACTTTTTGACTTTTCCATAAAATAAGATTGTATCCCTTATGAAACTGTTTTACATATTATTCTATTAATTTGACTTTATACAGGTAAACTACTTTTTTGAAAAAATTGTAAGAAAACTTTGTCAGCAATTAAATAAAATATCTCATTTTCGAATGCTTCATGTGAAATCCTATGTAAATATTAAAACTTTGAACCTGAAAATTTCCGTTTTTAGTATGTAAAAATGAATATTTTCCCATAAAGTTTGGTAAAATTTAAAAGAAAATGAATTAGCCAAAGAATCTGCTTAAAAGAAAAAATTGCTACAATATAAAAAAAATTTTCTTGTATTTTGCATTTTCAAATACAAAATAATGAAAAAAACCATTTCAAATCAAAATGCAAAATGGTTTTCGGCAAATGCATTTGAAATGCAAAATAAAAATAGGCATTTTGCATTTTCTATATAGCATTTGAAATAGATTTATTTGAAATAGTTAACATCTCTGCTGATGACAAATCCGATGTCTGTTTTTCAAAATTCAAAATGTCAATTCAATATGGCGGACATTTTTTTTTAAATTTTGTTTTTATCATAAAAGCAGAACAAATTTTACAAATGTCGGTTTTATAGAACAGCTATAAAGAGAGAGCAAAAATTGAAATTCAATTAAAATGTCCTAACGCATTTTACTTTTCCAATAAGTTTATGGGTGAAGTGGATCTTCACGCTATGTCATATGGGATCCGCCATTTTATATTTTAAAAAACTGACATCGGATTCGTCATTAGCGACCCCGAAAACCCCCGAGTAACAAATTTCAGGTAATTTGAATCATTTTTAAAAAACCGTCCGCCATATTAGATCCGCTATTTTGAATTTTGTAAAACCGATATCATATTCGTAATCAGCGACCCCGACAACGCCTAAATATCAAATTTCAGGTAAATTGGATCAATTTTTTAAAAAAATTATTGGCCATATTGGATCCGCCATTTTGAATTTTGAAAAAACCGACATCATATTCGTAATCAGCGACCTCGAAAACCCCCGAGTAACAAATTTCAGGTAATTTAGATCAATTTTTAAAAAAGTCGTCCGCCATATTGGATCCGTTATTTTGAATTTTTAAAAACCGACATCATATTCGTAATCAGCGACCCCAAAAACCCCCGAGTAATAGATTTTAGGCGATTTTAGAGATTTTTGAAATAAAAATGCATTGTATTGTACATGGCAAAGATTTTGAAAAATTTGCTAAAAGTGTTGTTTTTAAAAATTTATAACATGTTTATAATTTATTCAATTTAAAAACAGAATTATGCGTCGCATTCTACATAGCGTATTAATTAATTAAGAGAATATAATCATTGATTAGGATATCCCCAGGATGACCTATTCAATGATAAAAATAATTAATCATCCCATTATTACTAATATCATAAGTTGAAATATTAGTAGTATTGTATTAATGAATTATGTTATGTTTGAATTTAATTGTTTATGATTTAATTATTATTAATTTGAAAGATTTTATAATTTAATCGAATTCGGACTTAACTGTATTAAAAAGAATTTTTAATAGTCTGAAATCAATAAAACACTCAGTATTTTATAGTAAGAAATGGATGTTAAATTTATTTCAAAATAAATACTGTTATTAAAAATTTAGGATCCCCCCTTTAAGTACGTTATTAGTTCAACGTCTCCGATTACACGGTTTTTTTTAGTTGAAAGAGAAAAAAAAGGAAAAGGTGGCAATAGTAAGGTAGTATTTCAATAAAGACACTGAATAATATGTGTAATATGATGTTACAAGAGTCTATTTATTTAGTACGTTTAAAGAGATTAATGTTAATTTTATTACTATTAATATTGTCTTATTATTATTACAATGTGTACCCTTTTTAATTTATGATAATTATGTCTTTAAAAAAACATACCCTTTATAAAATTACATTTGATAAAATAAAGTCCAATACTTAGAATTGTGACAATAGAAAAATTATAACTTATGAATATACCTCTGTTTTAGACAGAAAATGATATTTAAAGAAATAAACTAATAAGTGTATGTCTGTGTAAATGTGTAAAAGTAATTACAGAATAATTATTAATTAACTCACCAATTATAACTTATTAAAATTTATATCTCTTTTTTTTAGACAGAAAAGTCTTTTATTTTTATGTCTTCCAGTTACAACTGTAGTAGTATTCACGTATTCACTTTTACTTCTCTTTTTTAGTTTATCTCTTATATTCTTTTTTTTAATGGTCTTTAAATAAATTCTTTTTTTTATATTAGAAAAAATCAAAAGATCAAAATTGATTTTAATATTTAAAATTTTGGGTCACCAAATTTTAAATTTGTAATCAATTCTGAAATCCTTTAAATCCTTTATTTATCTATTTATCTCAAATAACTTCTTTAATATTTTCTTTTATCTTTATATTTTCAAATAAATCACTTTGTTTCAATTATAATCTTCTACAATCAACTTTAAATAATTATTATTTTACTCAATATTATATATTTTCACAATAATAATCAATTAAATTTAATTAATTCAAATTATATAAAATCAACCCTTAAACTTTGGGAAATAAAATACAAAAACCTCCGCCTTTTTGCGGGAATAAATCACAAAATATAAAAAAATTGGTAACGTCCACTCTGCGGGAAATACTCATTAAGACTCCTCGATTAACCCCTTGGCAGTCTATGGCGTGTATACATGTCATGGTGGGCTCAAACTGTCGATGACGTGTATAGACGCAAGCAGATTTTTGGCTACAAAAACACACAGATTTGTCCACAAATTTATACTCGGGGGTTTTCGGGGTCGCTGATTACAAATCCGTTTTCAGATTTAAAAAATTCAAAATAGCGGATCCAATATGGCGGACGACATTTTCAAAAATTCATCTGATTCACTTAAAACTTGTTACTCAGGGGTTTTCGGGGTCGCTAATTACGAATCCGATATCAGATTTTGAAAATTCAAAATGGTGGACATTTTAAAAAATTTATCAAATTCACTTGAAACTTGTTACTTAGAGGTTTTTGGGGTCGCTGATTACAAATTTAGTATCAAATTTTAAAAATTCAAAATGGCGGATCCAATATGGCAGACATTTTCTAAAATTCATCGGATTCACTTCAAACTCGTTACTTGGGGGTTTTCAGTGTCGCTGATTACCAATCTAGCATATTATTTTTAAAATACAATGTGGCGTTTCGAATATTGCTATCGCCATTTTAAAAAATTTAACAGAGTTACTTAAAAGTTGTTACTTGGGATTTATTTATGTCGTAGATTAAAAATGTAATATCGGTTTTAAAAATAGCGAATCCAATATAAGAACAAAAAGAAAAAATATAAAAAAACAAAATAAATAAAGGTAAATCTGATGAATTTTAGAAAATTTCGTCCTCTATATTGGATCCGCCATTTTGAATTTTTAAAATCTGAAATCGGTTTCGTAATTAGCGACCCTGAAAACCCTCGAGTAAAAAGTTTCAAGTGAATCCGATGAATGTTAGAAAATGTTGTCCGCCATATTGGAACCACCATTTTGAATTTTTAAAATCTGATACCGGATTCGTAATCAGCGACTTCAAATACAATAGTATACTCGTTTGCGCAAATTTTAGTTTTCTAAAAAGTTGTCGACATTTTGAGCCCACTTATGAGATTTTGGTCTTGACTGCGAAGGGGTTAATTAGCGTGGACAAACGGTCACACCCTGTAAAATCAACTTAAATCGGTAAAGTGGGAGAATTCGTTGCACACGGCCCACCAAACCTTGCTGATGCCAAGCAAGCTTTTAGCAAACTTGCAAATTCCTCAAGAATGGCATGATATGGTTTGATACTTTATATCCTGTTTTGCCAATATGTATTCAATTTAGGTATTCTCCACAATATTATTTCAAAAAAGAAGCTCCTTCCTTTAGAGAAATATCTTTTTAATTTAAGGGAGTCGATAAATTCCCAAGGGTTGTAGACGATTTCCATACTTGATAACATTTATTTTGTATTTCCCAATCACCCAATCTTTAGGTAAAAACCATTAAAAAAATATTTAATTTCGAATTTTCTCAAATTCAGATATAATAAATAAAAAATTTGATAAATCTAAGTAATCAATTGATGAGAGAATCATATAAAGAATTCTTTTTACCCTTTTTTATGTGTAAGTGTTACCTAATTTAAATTAACAAGTTTACCCATTTATTAGATTCTATATAATCTTAATAAAATTTTTAAAAAAATAAAGTAGTTGCGTTTTGAACGTAACAAATACCCCCCTTTTTTGGGCTGACGTCCCTTGGCAGCCTTTTGTTTAGCATATGATTTTTTTGTGAAGTTTTACATATAATCTTTCTTTCGATGGTTTTACAATATGTAGGTTGTTGGTTTTGCTGAAAATAATGGTTTTTAAACAGAGGCAAACTTTTGGTTGTAACTTTATTAACAAAAAATTGGTTTCTTTTTTTTAGGAAGATTTTTAATTAGATAAAGTTTGCTTTTGTTTTTTTTTGTTAATAATAATAGTGATAATAATCGTAATAGTCGGAAATTTCTTCATTGTTTAATGAAGATAAGTAATTTTATATTTTAATTCATTAAGATCCAGCATGGTAAAAAAAATGCGCTTGAATATGTGATTTTAAATTTCCCTTTTTTTCTTTAATTGAGTTACTGAGAACTTAAAACTTACTTTAATTACTGATATATTGTTGCATTTTTACCAGGCTAGATTTTATTTGTCTTGTTTCGGTGTATAATGATGTGTCTTTCTACAAAAAAATTTAAATAATTTAATCGATTATTTCTATTTTTTTTAATGTTAAAAAAATGATTATAAATTATTATGCATGCTCAAATTATTTCGGATTTTAAACGTAGAGTACATAAAATAGATCTTTTGCAATGAAATGTTTTTATAATGTAAAAATTTGAATTTACCGTAACAATTTGTTTGAATTTGAGTACAATTTTTTAATTTGTTTTTGTTGTTTATAAAGAATTGTTCATTTTCTCAGTATATTTTGCTTCCATTTTTTTTTAAATTTGTTGCGTAGATTACAAAGTTTTATTTGTTGTTTGATTTATTTTTTTCTATATTTTTAGACGAAAACAAAGTTAAAAGTTATTTCATGCTTTTTATTTGTTTTAAAGAATTACTTTTTTTTATTAAATAATCTGAAATTTGGTACATCTACATGAAATGACTTTTGTAAGATAACCTATATTTCACTAATTTTTATTTTGTGCAATAACAATGATTGATATTAAATTTTATATTTAAATTTTTGTTTAACAAAAAAATTTGCTGAATTTATTAAAGTTGCATTCATGAAATTCTAAGTAAGTTAATTAAAAACGAAAACGTAAACATAGTTCGATGATTCGTGTTGGTTTTGAATATTGTAAAATTTTAAAAGAAATAATGTTACTTTTTATTGTCTGACATTGTTTCTTTAATACAAGTTTTGAACAAAATCGTTACAAAAAAATGACAAACAAAAATTAATAAAATTTATGCCTATATGGTGCATAAAAAAATGAAAATTTCTTATTTTCTATCCCTATACCCCTTTTTATGCGCTGTCGTCCCTTGACAGTGTTTTTTTTAAATGAAAACGAAAATGAAAAAGAAAAAAAAATTGAAAATTATTTTGGAAATGATTTTCGTATATATTTTGTTTTAGCTGAAAATAATATAAAGATTATTTGTCAGTGGATCGTCTCCGTCCGGTTGTATCTATTTTCTCACGGTTGTTTTTGCAAGCATGCAAAAATGGTTTTTTTGAGATGATTTACTTTTTGTAGTTGTCAGTTCCAGTTCTTTTGTCGTTTGTCAAAGTGTAGTTTTCTTTCGTTGTGTTTGGTTTTGTTTTTTAAAAAATTTGTGATTAAAAAAATGAGTTCTTATGACTTTACTGTGTTTAAAAGTGCTTTGGAATTGGTAGAGAAGGATATATGTAATCCTCCCTCTTGTCTTAATTTTTTGCTGGGTCAATATCTGATGGATCAACAGGTTAAAATCGATACTGGTGTTTTGGGGTATGTTTATATAAATTTGTTTTAATGTTTTTTTTTAGTTTTTTAGAAGCAGAATTGAATAAGAAAAAAATATGATTATTACTTTTGTTTGTTTAAAATTTACATGTATAACTATATATATATATATATATATATATTTTTAAGTAACCATAAAACGGGGTTACATAGTATACATAACACTGTGCGACACATTTTTCTTTTCCGGTTGGCTCTTCTGCTAAATGATAGTAAAAAATAAACAGTAATTTAACCCTCCAAGGGTTTTTGAAATGTAGCTCAAATTTATTTTTTATAAACCTTTGAACTTATGCTCATTTTTGTTAAATTTTCAAAAATTTTCAATCTTTTGCTATATTTAAGTAGAAATATGAATTAAGTAATGAGTAAAATATAAGTATTAAATAAATTCTAATTAAAAAGGTGTAATTATAGTACTTAATTGGAAAAGTGATTATAAAAGCTAATTTACCGACTTTTTCTGTATTTTTTTAACAATTTTTTTATAACCATAATGTAAATAAATAATAATATTTAAATTGTTTAAAAATTTTTCCAAGGAAAAAATATTCAAAACTATTTTTTTAAACAACCTATTTTTAAAATTATATATTACAAAAGGTGCAAAATTTTTTTAAAATATCACAAATTGTAACTTGAAATTTAAAATTTCATAAAAATATAAAATGAACTAAGTTTGCAAAATCCTTTTGGGGTTTCATTATTGCATACATCTACTTCAATTTAAGCCTACACTTATTTGGGAAAGAAACAATAAACTAAAAATTGTTGCACAGTGTAATAAGAAGTAATTTGAACCCTTACTCATTGTAATCTCTTCTCGTACATCAGAAAAGTATACAGAAAAATCGTTAACCTCTACACTATTCCTAAAAAGAATTTATCTAAGAAAGAATATGAGCTTCTACTGTCATAATCATTGCTTCATGGAAAAAGAAAGCATTAAACTCTCAAGTTTGCTTAAAATTTATTATTTATAGGTTTCTGGGGTCCTCTGATTACAAATCTGAAGTTAGTTATAAAAAAATTTAAATGGCGAATCCAAAATGGCGGACGAAATTTTAGAAAAATTATCAGATTTTAATATCTCTTGACATTTAAGAGTTTCCTGTTTTGCTGATTACGAATTTGATATAAATTTTAAACAATTTTAAATAGAAAATCCAATATAGTGGATACATTTCTGAAATATCAAATTTTTTTCATGATCTTTTTTTACTTCTCGTTATTATATAATGATTTAAATGTAATTCAAGAATTGTTAAAAAAATTTCACTAGACTTTTATAGATAATAAGACTTAAAATATTGGAAATTTTAACAGTATTAAAGAATTTTAAAGATAACAAAAATGAATCAATTTTAAATTTTATTTTTAATTAAACTTAATTTTAAATTATTCATTTAAATTATTTAAATTTAAATTTTATTCTGTTTTTAGAATTGTAAACTTCTTTGTATTTTATTTAAATAATATTAATTATGGATAAAGAAAGGGAAGTAAGACTTTCAATAAAATGTTATTCATTTTTTGTTCATACTGTTTGTACTTTTAATTTTAAATAAAACAAGAAAATTTTTTATAATATTAAAATAATTATATCTCGTGGTTATTTATTTATTTATTTACAAAGCGATTTGCAAGTGGTCTTCCGATTTCTTTGAAAGCTTGGGAAATAGAAGTCTTATATGAGTTAAATTTAACCCTAAAAGGATTTTGAAAAATTTTCAAAATGGCGGCCGCTACGCCATATTGAAAATGAGTGTTGCGCTTTTTTCAAAAATTAATAACTCTGAAACTTTTTAATCGATTTTAATAAAATTTACAGGCGGTATAGTTAAAAATACGTAGTTTAATTTTATATTATGACCAAAAAAAAATTTCCAAAATTTGTCAAAAAAAAAGTCAAAAAAATTTTTTGAATTAGTTTTTAGTTCAGTTGGCCTAATTTTTAAATTTTTTAATAAGTAGACATCGATTCCTTGTAATTTCACCTTTTATTTCATAAAAAAAAATTTATGGAGACTCTAATAGTTCTCGAGATATTGCGATTTTAGTGGGAGCGCGTACCGCGGAATTAAACTCCGTAGCGAGGCAGAATATGAAGCGAGCGTACAAACGTGGACAATAGGGTATCCGTAACAATGCGACTTTCGAATTTTTTTTACGCCACCCCCTAGTTTCGTTCCAATAAAATAAAAAAAAGTTTTCCAAAATTTGAAGTCGATTGATTAATATTAACACGTGCCAGTGATCGATCGAAAATTTCAATTAAAAATACACAGGAAAACTGCACTTTTTAAAAAAAATTCATAAGTTTTTTAATTCTCATGCAAAAAATTTTCCAGGTCACATTTGCCTTCATTTTTAGCTGCACTATAAGATAGCACTTTGCCAAAAATTCAATTTTCAAAAAAATTTTAAATGGCGGATGTTTAAAGTGGGTCATAAAAATGCACCACAATATATCCAAGGTTTTAACACATAAATGTTGTCAAAAATTCAAAAAATTTCTCACTCGGGGCTATTTACGATCGTTTATCATGAATCTGATATCAGAAATTAATTTTTGAAAATTTTCGATCCAATATGGCGGGTTTAAAATTTTGATTTTCTACATTTTTGAAGTAAATATTCTAAAACAACGTCAAGGGCGATTTTTGGAAGCGCGATCTACGAATCTAATGTTAAAATTTTATTTTCTAAATTACCCGATCTAATATGGCAAGGTGGATTCAAATTTTTTTAAAAATATTCCTTTAATAATCGATTTTAAGAGCAGAGGTATAAAAAGTTAAATTTCTAAAAAAGAGTTTCTAAAACATCCCAATAATTATTTTTTGTAACTATTAATCTATAAATTAATATTTAGACTATTTACTTCAAAAATGTAGAAAATCATAATTTTGAATTTGACATATTGGATCGGATAATTTAAAAAATAAAATTTTAACATTAGATTCGTAGAAAGCGCTTCCAAAAATCGCCCTTGACGTTGTTTTAGAATATTTACTTCAAAAATGTAGAAAATCAAAATTTTAAACCCGCCATATTGGATCGAAAATTTTTAAAAATTAATTTCTGATATCAGAATTTTTGACAACATTTATGTGTTAAAACCTTGGATATATTGTGGTGCATTTTTATGACCCACTTTAAACATCCGCCATTTAAAATTTTTTTAAAAATTGAATTTTTGGCAAAGTGCTATCTTATAGTGCAGCTAAAAATGAAGGCAAATGTGACCTGGAGAATTTTTTGCATGAGAATTAAAAAACTTATGAATTTTTTTTAAAAAGTGCAGTTTTCCTGTGTATTTTTAATTGAAATTTTCGATCGATCACTGGCACGTGTTAACATTAATCAATCGACTTCAAATTTTGGAAAACTTTTTTTTATTTTATTGGAACGAAACTAGGGGGTGGCGTAAACAAAATTTGAAAGTCGCATTGTTACGGATACCCTATTGTGCACGTTTGTACGCTCGCTTCATATTCCGCCTCGCTACGTAGTTTAATTCCGCGGTACGCGCTCCCACTAAAGTCGTAATATCTCGAGAACTATTAGAGTCTCCATAAATTTTTTTTTATGAAATGAAAGGTGAAATTACAAGGAATCGATATCTACTTATTAGAAAATTCAAAAATTAGGCCAACTGAACTAAAAACTAATTCAAAAAATTTTTTTGACAAATTTTGGAAATTTTTTTTTGGTCATAATATAAAATTAAATGACGTATTTTTAACTATACCGCCTGTAAATTTTATTAAAATCGATCAAAAAGTTTCAGAGTTATTAATTTTTGAAAAAAGCGCAACACTCATTTTCAATATGGCGTAGCGGCCGCCATTTTGAAAATTTTTCAAAATCCTTTTTTAGGGTTAAATTTAACTTATATAAGACTTCTATTTCCCAAGCTTTCAAAGAAATCGGAAGACCACTTGCAAATCGCTTTTTTTCTGACGGAGTCTTACCCAAATTGAAATTTTAAATTCGGCCTCGACAAATCTCTTCCAAATTTAATAATCTTTCATTTAAAACAAAGTTCAGTAAAATCGGTTAATAAATAAAAGCTCTAGACTATTATGAACAGTAAATTGCAGTTTGGTCCCACTGTGCTAAGATACAGACGCCTTCCAATAAAATGCTACACCGCAGCCATTTTGTAATGAAATTATTTTTAAAAAATAATAATAAAACTACAAAAGCAAACTTTAAAAAGAATGTGTATATTTTTCCTTTATTTTAGTGAATAATAAATAGAAAAATCGTTATATAAATGCAGGCGCAAAAATTTTTCGTTTTCTTGTTGAGCTGTGTAATTGACAAAACCACAGGACCCAATTTAAATAAATTGTGGCAAGTGAAGTGCACAGTAACAGACAATAAGAACAATAATGTGTTTATTGCAACTGGAAACGGGTGCAGAACAATTAGGGAATCAGAACATACAGCAGCCAAAATAATCCTTAAAGAATTAAATGATACTTATTTCTTTAGCGAGAAAGAAAAACCTAAAAACTTAAAACATAGAATACATGTAATATCCTGCGAAGATACCTTTTTAATTAAATTAAAAATGTTTAAATGGGAAAACTGTTGTGAATATTGCTATAGAAGAGGTCACACTAAAAAACATTTCCTTAGCGTAATTAGAAATAAAAAAATATTAAAAAGAGATAATTTATTATCAAATACATCTGACGATTCAGACGATTTCTGGGATTTACCAGCACCCACAATTTCATGGGATTAAAATTACAAAATTGATTCTAATTAACAGTTATTTAAATAAACCATATAAAAAATATTTAACAATTATCAATAATTTAACTGTTAATAGAAAATCAAAAAATATATATATATAAAAAAGTTAATAATTTAAGTAATATGCAATAATAAATACAATTACTATTGATATTTTATTATTGTCTACTTTAGTACAGTTGAATAAAAAAATTTAAAAAAAATTTATTTTTTATGTTTTTTTCAGTTTATGCTTGACATCAAATTTGGATGCTATTTATTATTTTATTAACAAACAGTGAATTATTTAAATGAAAATCAAATGTTAACTTAAAATTACTTTCGTAAACACAAAAAATAACTTCCTTAATTTAATTCAGGAAAAAGAGTCAATGTTCTAATTGATTTATTCATTTTTCACTCATTTTAAGTTGGAAATTTGATAAGGGAATCACAAAATAATCTCCACCGACCTCCACCGACCCTTAAATATTTTACCACAAATTAAACAATTATTTATAAAAAAGGTTAAATAAAGAGTAGTTATATTGTTTTGGTCAGTACGAATGAGATCCACTTTAAACCGATTGAAAATTAATGATACTTTTTCCAAAAAATTAAAATATCTAAAGTTGGTTGAAAAAGTTCCCACCGGCCTCAGTTTCCACCGACCTCAAAATTTCCTCCGACCTCAGAATTTCCACCGACCTTCGTATTACGAAGAACTTAGTTCAAATGTAGTGTTATGGTGCCACATATATAAGGAATAAAAAAACCAATAGCTCAGGAAAGTTTACCATAAATTACTTAAATAAATTTCCATAAATTACCGAAATAAAAATTTTCAATTGTAATTTCTACTTTGCATATTTTTAAAAATTATCGAAAAAATATAAAAAATATTAACCAAAACAAAAACTTTAAAATAAAGACGAAAGAAAATGAAGAAAGGAGATTTGGCGGTCGCCTTCTTCTTTCCTCCTTATTTTATGTACAAAAAAGAGAGAGATCCTACCCCTTTAAAAACCACTATTTATACTTTAAATTTAATTAATTTTACTTATAATTATATTAAATCGAAAAAAATATATTTAAAAAAAATCAAAATTTTGAAACTCCATAACTCAAAAAATATTTTATCAAATTCAAAAAAATTAATATTTACCCTTCTACTAATAATAGTAACATTTTAGCAAAGTTTAGAGAAAATTCATTTTTTTACATGGGCAGGTGAGGAATTTTGACCCATTTGTTCGTAATTTGTGGTTACGTTTTATTTTTTTACTCCGAATCCCTTAGAGATCCCAAGATAAAACTTACAGGACATGTAAAGCACATTTGCCCTAACATTTAGTAAAATTTTGAAAAAAATCGTAAATGATGTTTTTTCAAAAACGGATTTTTAATTTTTCAAAATTTCAAAAAAAAAATTTTTTTGAATTTGTTTTTTTATTTTAATTTTAACTTAAAATATACTTAAAACCAAAGAAATTCTTTTTTTAAAATCCAAAATCGGTTAATTAGAACCAAAGTAATAGCACTTTCAAAAAAAAGACAAAAATTTTGAAAATGCCATATTTTTGGTAATTTTCAAAATTTTGAAAAAATATTTGGTGGAGTTGTTTATCACTATAAAAGTAATGAATTTACAAAATTACAGCCAAATCCCAACAAGTCATAAAAATAAGTGTGTTGAACTGACGTGGAATCCACCGCTTACATAATTATTAGCAAATTATGCTTGAATAAATAACTTAAAGGGATATTCCAGTTCAAAATGTAAAAAAAATCGATTTTTTTTTGTTTTTTTCGGATTTCTTATAGTGTCAAGAAAACTCTCCAAAAATATTATTGCAAAATTCGAAGTAAAACAAAAGTTATACATCCTTATTCTTCGCCATGTCTCAGATGTTTTTGTATGCGGATAAGCAATCGAATGATTTAAATGTTTTTTCATTTGCATTTTTTTAAAAAGACAAACAAAAATGTAATTAGTGTTGCTGATCACAAATTAGATATCAAATTTTTAAAATTCAAAATGGCGGATCCAATATGTCGGAAAAGTCAATTTTTTAATTTTAATTTTTTTTTCGTCCACTATATTGCATCCGCCATGTTACGTTCCGAGCAAGAGCGAGGCTTTTAAATAAAATTAAATAATTTATTTAAAATAGACTTTAAAACCAGTTAGCTGATTAATCAGGTTGGTAAAGCCTGATCTTAATTTTTATTGTAGGATCGTGATCACTTGTCAAAACTATGGGTTTTGCGTTAATAACAAGATAAATATTCCTTTTATTTAATTTATTGTTTATAGTAAGAAGAAAGTTACAATTCTTACAAATTGTTACTTACGTTTAATTACAGATTCGTTGACGAGACTATCGCAGGGTTGTTATAATTGGTTTTCTTGGTTTAAACTCGTTTCAATTGAATGAAACTGAAAGTTTGTTTTATTACACTTGTGTAATATTCACAACTTTATAACAGTTTTTGTGCTAAAATAACAGTTTCACGTTTTCTAAGTGTTAAATTATTTATCTTGCACCTTTTTAGGGGAAAGAAACTTGTTTCTAAGTGACAAATAATATAACTTGCACCTTTATGGAAAGAATTAGTGAAATTTATACTATTAATTATTAATCACAAATACGACAGTTAAAATAACAAAATTATCAACTCTAAGTGTTAAATTATTTGTCTTGCACCTTTTTAGGGGAAAGAAACTTGTTTCTAAGTGATAAATAATCTAACTTGCACCTTTTTACGGGAAAAAATACAATAATTCGCGTTTTAACCGAAGGGTCGCTCTACAATGATACTGTCCGCACTGAACTACACCGGAACTTTTGACAATCGCTCTTGAATTTGCCGGGGTTTATATAGGACTTTTGGTCCATGTATCGTGTGGGGAAATTAGTAAAAAGCACGATTCTAGCTAAAAGAGCATTTGTCACGTGCGGGTGTAATATGATCTTTTCTATCTTATTCTATTTTCTATCTATCTATTATTCGAACTTATAATCAATATTTCGTTCGATACTTGTTGAATTCAAACATTTGTTTAATGATAAACAACAGTTAACAATATTTGAATATTATTTAGTTTGACTAAATGATTATTCTGAATAATATTAATTAATTTTATAAATTGCATTTATTCTTCTATCATCATTTTAATCATGCGTCATCTCTTTCATGCATGGCTTTGACACTTGTCGCAAAAGCATAGTACGTTGATTCAGTTTACTATTTCATTCATATGAGTAGTAACACGTGTTAATGACTCATATGAATGAAAGATTATAATATTTACTTATGATTTCTATCTTATGCCTTTTTATTTTTAAAATTTGTAATAAATAATGCATTAATTTGGACTATGCATTTGGACATTGTTCGAACATTACATTTATGGTTTTTTTTAGTTAATTAGTTAACTAAATTATTAAATTTTTATGAAATTTGCATAAGTTTAAAATATATCGGGATATAACAGTCCTCCCTCCTTAAATCGTTCTTCGTCCTCGAGGAACTTAAATAGTGTATTCTGAACATTCGTAATTTTTACATTTTAGTAGTTTGAGTGATTTTAATAAATTCTACAATAAAATAATGTGCTGACAAGGTAAGTTGACACTCTAAAGTTTATTTTGAAATGTAGTGAACGTGTCTAAAGTAAGATACATGAAGGATGAGGTAAGTTGTTGTAGAAACATCAGCGAAATGTTCCACGGTCCAGATGTTCTTTATGAGACAAAGGTTTTGCTGTTATCATCAGTTTTGAGGGATGGTGATCTCAGGATCCACGATCTTTATATCCATTGTTCTCTTCAGTTTCCCGTTGATAATGAGTGATACAAGTTCGATAAGCGACGTCTCTACTGTTAATTTCTTTAATTATTGCGTAGAAAACATGATTTCGGTATCGTCGTCGCTTCTTACAGAAATTCCTCATGGTGAGATAATTTAGTGTTTAATTTTTCTTTTCTCTTATTTTTCTCTCTTTTTCTTTTGTTATTATAAGTGAATTAAATTTAAATGACATTAGTGATAGTGATAATGATTATATTGAACAATTTAATTTGGATTTATTCAATGATTCTACGAATCAGGAAGAAAATGTGCGCGAGTTGAGTGACAATTTAAATTTAGTGGATAATCATAGTGTAGATAGTCAATCTGCCATAGAAGAGACAATTGCATTGCCTTCAACGTCATCGGGACAAAGTGCTTCTAGATTGACAGTTGAACTTTCCACAGAGTATGGTGCAAATTTTCCTCCAACTAGTGCTGCATCTGCTGATAGTTTTCCGACATTAAATATCGAAATTTGTGATTATGACAATTTAACTCGTCAATTAGGACCTTCAGTTTCCAGTTCTTCGATTTTTCACATTTCCCAACATAGACTTTTGGGTTTAAGAATTGTTGATATTGAAGAGTCATTAGGCATCTATCAATTCGCTATTTGGAGAGTGCCCTTTGGAACTGCCGCACGAACAATCTGTGACTTGTGTTCATCCATTCTCCAGATTCCTTTCGATATTAATGATTTTAAAATAATGAGACGATTGGACTCTAAACGTAAGGGAGTGATAGTGCGTGTTCCTAGTGTGGAGTTAAAAAGAACAATTTTCACACTAAAGCACATTTTTTGTATAGAGGATATCATTTGGATATCCTATAATTTATTATGTAATTAGCTTTTGTGTAATGTTTGATGCATATATATTTAATTTATATTTCTAAATTTTCTTCCTTTGTTTTGTTGTTTATAGATTTCTTTAATAGTGCTTTCTCTTATCGGCCTTTCAAAATTGAATTATTGGCTCGAATTATTTTTGGTGTCACTGAGTTGCACAGGATATCCAGGGAAATAAAGAATTTAAAATCTCCTCGGGGATTTGCACCAAATTATCGAATTATAAGTTGTCCTGGCTCACAGTTGAAAATGATTTTCCGCAAGTTACCAGCCTCTTGGTCGGTGGTGAGGGGAAGTTCAATAGAAGTGCGAAAACTAAAAATTTCTAAGTCGAAATTGGAGAAGAAGTTGATGCGTTTAGTTGCAGCCCTTATTGTATCTTCTCAAAATAAGGCGTGTCTCGTGAGGTAAATTGAAAATTACCTTTTGTGATTTACTTAAAATTTTATTGATTATATATAAAATTTTTTTTGTTTTCAGTTTAAAGGGAAAAAACGGACGTTTCTGTCGTTGTGGAAGATTTATTCCAATCAATCGAAGGGAATTGGCGTGTATTTGTGGTGTTAATAATACAGTTCTATTAATTAATGAATCCGAGGAAGAAGAAGTAGATGTAGTTAATTAATTATTACAAATTTATATATATATATATATATATATATATATATATATATATATATATATATATTTTTTTTACATACACATACATAAACATACATACATACACTTCTTAAACAATAGTTGCAATGTTTATTATAATAAATTTATTTAATTAATGTAATATTATCGAATTTTATTCTATTTCCTTGTGTCAACTAATTTTCTTTGAATTTTAATTTTTAATTTCTTCCAAATTATCGACTTTTATATACATTATTCATTAATTAATATCGATTGAATTTTTAATTCAATAATTTTTAATTTTTTCGTGATTTCGTGCTAAACTCTATTTGTCCTTAATTTTCTTATATGAAATATTGTCAAAATCGATTTATTTATTGATTAAATCGATAATTCAAGTTGAATTCGTCGAGAGAAGCATCAGGGAAACACGAGTACAGAGAGAGTATGTTCGCAAGTTCGAGCGGAGATCGAGAGATTTCAACGCCTGGAACGTCGGTACAGTCGGCGAGCAACTTAATGCGGCCTAAAAATCCCATGTCTCTCTTCTCCTCTCTTTCTTTAATTTTTTTTGAATTAGTTATTATTTAGAATTTTAAATTGATATTTAAAATTTCATTTGTTCGAGTCTTTCGATGATTATTTAATGCTACCATTATAATAGCAATATTTTGTTAGTTTTGTTTATTAAACTACAATTATATATATAGAATATGTTTTTATTATTACAAGAAATTTTTCTCCTATATGTTATATTTGTTACTGCTATTATTATTATGTTATTATATTATTGTTGTTATTATATTATTATCATTGAATTCTCAATGTTATTGATTTTAATTTTATTTATTATTTAATTAATTGAAGTTTATTTTAATTGTTAATATGCCTTTTTAATTTTATTAAAATTAATTGTGTGTGGTTATATAAAGTATTTTGCATCGATATTTTTATCAATAATCATTAACAATTCAATAATATTGGAGTTTCAAGACGAGAAACATAACAAACGAACATGCACGGTAAGAGTGTTAGCGACATCGGAGGATGCATGAGTTGGAGACTTTAATGCCTTTCGATCTTGCTTACCGTATAAGAGAGGCGTGGGCCTGTATGTACAGCTATTGGGTAGGAGGCGTGGGCCTGTCCACACAGTGTGTCGCGAGAGACCCTCCTATACTCTCATGCTTCTCTGATACTTTTAGCTTGACGTTGGGACTTTTAAAGTCATTTATTATTAACAATAATTGTTAATAATACTAATAATTATGTTCCTTGTTTATTTTGACAACTTATTGTTCTAATTTTATCATGGGGATATTTTATCCTTTCTAAAAAAAGACATGGGATAAAAGAATCAAATGCACTCGAAAGTGTAACTTGAAAAGTATCGAAAAGATTAAGCATCGGTAATATGAATAGAAGGGCGAACTCATGTTTCCAAATGAAATTGTAGTACATTAAAAATTCACATATACTTAAGAGATGGAGCTGCAGTCTAAAATTATTCTTTTACCACTAAATAAATAATAATATAAATAATAAATAACATATAATTTGTAATTAAAAATATAATTAAATTAATAGAAAATTTTACACTTAAGCAAAAAAATATTTTAAGTAAAATAGAATTTTATTTAAAAAATTATTAAATTGAAAAAATTAACATTAAAACTTTTAAAAATTAAACAAAAATGAACATGGAATAGAAGCAACGAAGACGGCCGAAGGCCGTCTGAGGCGCTAGTTCTTATTAAATTTTATAAAAATATTAAGATTAACAATCATTAATTAATTGTTGTTCATCAATTAATTAATATCTAATAATCAATTAGTATTTAGTTATTCAACAATTAATTAGATTGAAAAGTTGTCATAATTCGTGGTATAAATTATTACAATTTATTAGGCTAGTTTTTGTTAATTGTTACTTGTTAATATTTAATTAATTAATTAATTAATTATATTTTATGTTATTTTTATTATTATTTTAGAAATTATTATTAAAAATTATTATATATATATTTTTTTAACAAAATATTACTCCAATTTGCTTAATCTTTTAATATTTGTATGGAAATAATATTTTATTAGAATATTCATATGATTTAATTAATAATTATTGATTATGTATTAATAATGAAGCTTGATTATTTGTAGGTTAAATAGAAGTTATTAAGCGTATTTAGTACTTATAAGCATTGCTGTTGATAGTTTTTGTTCGATTTCCATCATGAAGAGCGAATTTAAAATTTGAATTTGAAATATTTGCCGCTTTTTCATGATGGTTGCCGAATCAAGCGTGCGCAATATACGCATAGCTTTGGATCTATTCATGGGATCGATGTTGTAAGCTAAAGGTTTCCAGCCCGCTGGTTTGAATTGTGTTGCTTCTTGGCGGTTTATAGTAGCCTGGTTATCTCGACTCTTATAGTGGCTTTATTTCTCCAAATTTTTCGGGATTTTTGGGCCTGGTCCTCCCTCCTTAAATCGTAGAACAATAATCGTAGAAAAAGAAAAGTTTTGTTTAAATCGTAGAACAATAATTGTAGAAAATGAAAAGTTTTGTTTAAATCGTAGAACAATAATCGTAGAAAAGAAAAGTTTTGTTTTAATCGTAGAACGATTTTTTTTGAAAAATATAACAATTTTTGAAAAAAAAATATTTTATGTAAAATAAAGTTGTTTAGTAATTGTTAATTAAAAATAATTTGTTTAATAATATTTGTTAATATTTTTAAATTATTCGTAGAACATTATTTCTTAATGTTTTTGAAAATTATTTGTAGTGTTATAAGTTTATTAATTTGTTATATATTTTTGTTAATATTTTGACAATTTATTTGTAGTGCATTTTTTTAAAATTTTTATTTATTATGTTTTTATATTTTGACGATTATTTGTTAATATAATAATACATTATCGTAATTGTTTAATGTATATAATTTTCATTAAACATGTAGTAGGCAATTAAGTATTCGGTATACCGTGGAATGTATTAAAAATAAGGTTGTTTAGTAGTAATTCATGAGGCATAATTGCTTAAAAAGTGATACTAATTAATAAGTATATGAGTTTTTGTTTGTTTTTTTTGTTTGTTTTTGTTTGTTTTTGTTTTTTTTGTGTTTTTTTATTATTTATTATTTATTATTATTTTTTTTTAACCCCTTAACTGCCGGCTGAAAAACACTAAATGTACCCAGAATGCCAAAAATAAAAAATCATCTAATTTATCTGAAACTTGTTTCTCAGGGGTTTTCGGGGTCGCTGATTACGAATCTGATGTCGGTATTTTAAAATTAAAAATGGCGGATCCAATATGGCGGACGGCTTTTTAAAAATTAATCCAAATTACCTGAAATTTGTTACTTTGGGGTTTTTGGGGTTGCTGATTACGAATCTGATATCGGTTTTTCAAAATTCAAAATGGCGGATCCAGTATGGCGGACGGATTTTTAAAGAAAGATTAAAATTAGCTGATATTTGTTACTCGGGGAGTTTTGGGGTCCTTGACTACGAATATCATGATGGTTTTTAAAATTCAAAATGGCGGATCCAATATGGCGGACATTTTTTTTTAAATTTTTGATTCGCTTGAAAATTATCATTAGGGGGTTTTCGGGGTCGCTGATGACGAATCGGATGTCTGTTTTTAAACATTTAAAATGTCGGATCCAATATTGCGAACCTTTTTTTTTAATTTTGTTATTATCATAAAAGCAGAACAAATTTTACAAATGCCGGTTTCATAGAACAGCTATAAAGAGCGTGCAAAAATTGAAATTCTATTAAAATGTCCTAACGCATTTCACCTTTCCAATAAATTCATGGGTGAAGTGGATCTCCACGGTATGCCATATTGGATCCGCAAGTTTGAATTTTGAAAAACTGACATCGGATTCGTCATCAGCGACCCCGAAAACCCCCGAATGATAATTTTTGAGCGAATCCAAATTTTTTTAAAAAAATGTCTGCCTTATTGGATCCGCCATTTTGGATTTTGAAAAACCGACATCATATCCGTAATCAGCGACCTCGAAAACCCCCTGAGTAACAAATGTCAGGTAATTTAGATCAATTTTTAAAAAAGTCGTATGCCATATTGGATCCGGCATTTTGAATTTTGAAAAACTGACATCATATTCGTAATCAGCGACCTCGAAAACCCCCGAGTAATAGATTTTAGGCGATTTTAGACATTTTTTAAATAAAAATGCATTGTATTGTCCATGGCAAATATTTTAAAAAATTTGCTAAAAGTTTTGTTTTTTAAAATTTATAACATTTTTATAATTTATTGAATTTAAAAACAGAAACGTGTGTCGCATTCTGCATAGCGTTGACATTTAAGAAATCATTTTATTTTTAATTTTCAGCTAGTTTTGACTTTTTTACATCAATTTTTATCATGGCAAAGATTGTCAGTTTTCCGGCAGTCAGAGCAAAGTCCGAAATAGCAAAGATCTTTGCCATCGGCAGTCAAGGGGTTAATCGTCTTCTTGTCGTGATCATAAAAGTACATTTTTTATGTTTTCCCCGCATTGTTCACAATCATCTGCTCTACTTATAATTCTATACAATAATGTTTTACATCTTACGCATTCGGGTATTCGTTGCATGCGTAGAGTTATATGGTCACCTTGTCGATAGCCATATATTCGCCTGCTGTCTATCCAGCAATCCTCACAGAATAAGATGAAGCTATCACTCATGATAACTTCTTTTTCGGTTATTTTTTTACAACATATGTGCTGTAATAGTTCGCTATAACATTCGTCATCTAGAGCAGTATTGGTTGTGATAATTACATCTCCCTCAAGCATTGGTTTAGTTTCGGGAATCATGATATATATATTTTTTGTGTGTTTGTTCAATAATAGTTTGTTGAAAAGTGTAATATGTATCTAAAAAAAATTTTTTATATAGCCGAAATTTGTGTCATTATAACGTTTTGTATTTTATTGTATTGCTTGTTAAGAGAATTATATAGAAAAAGGTCTTTTCATGATTTTGTATTTAATTAGAGAGATTTGAGAGATCGACCGTTCTCATAATTTTCCTATTTAGCATTATAAAGGTTTTCTCTGTGTATAAATGACATGGTTTTTTTATTTTTATTCTGTGTAGAATTAAAAATTTATCTCTAGTGGTTCGTTAATGATATTTAGTGGTATTTTTTTCTCTATCTATTTTTCGAGATTTGATACTTTTCTTTAAAATATTTTTTATTTTCATTAAATTTATAAATAGTCCTATAATGATTAGTGTTAATAATATTAACAGAATTATGTATGATATTTCTGATTTTTTAATATTATTTGTTATAAATTTTTTCAACATAAATATTTGAAATTTTATATTTTGAAATTGAATTTCTTCTCCTTTTTTATATTGCTTAAATATTGTGTTTAAGATTTCTGGAAATTCTTTTATGTAATTTATTGTTATATCATTAACCTTGCAGGTTACTATCCAAATTTTAGGTTTTGTTTGTAATGTTGTTATCATATAAAAAGGGACAGGAATGTTTTCATTAATACATTGGTGAAATAACTCTAATTGTTTAGCAGGGTATGGACTTTCTGGTAAGTCATTAGTAAGTATTTCGTATAAAGCGCGAGCAGCACTGTCTCTAGTTCTAAACTCATTTTTACCTAAGCAATTTACTTGAATTTGGTTATAGAATATTTCTGTAAAAAATTGATATTCGTTGTTCATCAAGAGTCATTGTTTCTTTGTATTGTACGGGAGGAATATTTTGTGTGTGTGCATATTGGTCTACAAGTTTTTTGTAGTCTATGTATGCCATTTTAAATGTTTACTGTATAGTGATTTGTTAGTTTTTGGTTTAATTGTGAGTATGGGCACGTGTTGTTAATTGTAATATTTTCTTCGTTACCTTGATTTATTTCTTTAAAAGGAATTTTTTCCTCCGATTGGTTTATGGTTTCTGTTGTTTTTGATTCTTGTAATTTTACGATTTTTTCTTCTTGTGCCTTCTGTGATGCCAAATGTAATAGGAGATTCGTTACTGAGTCCCAGAGGACACCTATAAGATGAATAGACCATCCGAATAAGTTATGTAATGCCTAACCGTGTATAATTGTATCCGCTATTAGTTTTATTTCCCTTATTATTATAAATATTCCGATTTAACCCGCGCTAGTATTTCCAAAATTAGAGAAAATGACCCAAAATCTACCCCACGCTGATTTTGCAATTTTATCTAAGGTTTCGTCGTCAAGAAAATTTATTAAAGATATTCCCTTTTTATTTATAGGTTCTCCCACTAATCCTCTAGCTATTGTATTT
This sequence comes from Leptopilina syphax, assembly GCA_032872505.1. NCBI lineage: Eukaryota > Metazoa > Arthropoda > Insecta > Hymenoptera > Figitidae > Leptopilina > Leptopilina syphax. The sequence continues at coordinate 13,496,009 of CM065472.1, forward strand.
AAAATCATAGGTTTCTTAGCTGGAAACATAATATGGTACCTTAATTTATCAATATCACTTTGGGAATAAATACCTGCTGTTGCTAACGATGCTGGGTTAGTGTATTCCCAGGTTTCTTTTGTTTCTGGTTTTATTATATGAGGTTCTCTTGATTTTGTTGGTGAAGGGAATAGTTTATACCATGAATCACCTAAAAGGTACATTTGGGGTAGGAAGGTGTTACAATGTGTTTGTGTTCCTTTGGGTAATAAAAGATGGGTTCTAGGTGATAGGAAATATGATTCGTTTTTCCAAGTTACTGGAAGTTGTTGGTAGCAATTTTTTGTTTTTCTTATTTTGACATCTATTGGGACGCATTTTACGATATGAACTACTTCTCCAGCGATTACAGCCATGTGACCTAGTTCTTTCATTAGATGAAACGCGAATTCATCTGGAGCTTGTGTTGCTAAAGCTAAAGAATTTGTTAGTACCTTTTGTTCTAATTTGCATTTGTGTTGAAGAATGCCATGATAAAGATTTTTCATTTCTTTTCTTGTGTGTCTTTCTGTGTAAACAAATTTTGAATTTACATATGTGAATATATCCATGTTTTGTACCTTTAATTTTTCTCTTTTTATAAATGTATTTGTGGGTGTTGTTTCTAAAATTAAAAGTTTTGGGTGTTCTGTTTGTGTAAACATGTATCTGCAAACAGGTGTTTTACTTTTTTCGGTTAGGGAAAATACTATTTCTTCTGTTGTTAGTGAATAAATTGTTTCAGAATTTTTAGTTGATTGATCGAAGGTTTTATTTGCTGGACCTTTGTAAAGAACTCCATATTTTTTAGTGTCGCACATGTCATCGGGTAATGTGTTCCAAAATGTTTGTCCTCCTTCTATATCTGTGCATTTACCTTGTGAAAAGGACAAACTGTACCTGAATTTAAATGTATTTTATCTGAATTAAGGCTTATAGATGCTTCGTATTTTTGTAATGTTATTGTAAACGCGGCTTGAACTACTACGTTTTCCCATGTTCCATAGGAATCTGAATATTGTGTACCTGAACAACCACCGTCATTTTTTGTTCCCCCTGCTAGTGTTACACTACGTTGTGTCGTTCCGTTTTTTGCTATTTGTGTTATTTAGAGATTAGGGTTGATTGAAATGGCTCCTGTGGCGTGTAATGTTTCACACTGATCTTTTGATATTTCTTGAAGGTATGAACTAAGACCGTTTGTTACAGCTGAAATGTGTGAAAACATTCCACAATAGTGTATAGTTCTAAGAACTTCCACCTTGCATTGGATTATATCTGTGTGTGTAAATTCACTTAATTGTAAAAGTTGTATGTGAATCTGATCTATTTTTAGTTAAGGTATGGGTAGATCGCAATCTCCTACCTTTAATAACGATAATGTTGTTATATTAGATTGGGCCGCTCCACAATCATATCCGACGATGCCAAAAACAGTTGGTGAATAGATTGATACTAATATTAACCAAACTTATCCTCGGAATTCCATTTCTGTAAGAAAATGGTTCCGGTTAATTATCAAATGAGAATTTAGGTAAATAAAAATAAGTAAATTATAATATTTATGTTAAAGAAGAATTTTTTATTTTTCGTTGGTATCATTGTCAATTGTACAAAATGCCTTTTTATAATAATTGATAGTTCTATCTTCACTGCCTATAATAAGTTTACGTTGGAACTGTGTCTCAAATAAGTTATATACAACACTGTTGTGCCAATCATGTTCGTTGTCCGTAATGCAAATGTCCACATTTTTATACGTATCGTAATTAGTCCATGGGTATATTAAGTTTATCAATTGGTATTGGGATTCTTCAGCCTCCTTATATAGTGGTGGAAAGTCATAACAGTAACATAGACTGCTTGTATATCTAACTCTTATTGGTTCGGCATGAAAGTTGATTAATTCTATTAAGGTTGATTTTGTGATAGGGTTCCGTTGGGGAAGCTTTGTTGGTCATTTTCAATTGTGTTGGAAATGTATAAACAATCATTTAATATTGCATTATACGCAAGGTTTGATAGTGTTTGTGGATTTCTCATTGGATTTTCAAGGGTTTGTAGTATTCTTTTTATCATGAAGAGGAATTCGAGTTGTCGAAGTTCTCTTGGTTTATAATTCACACACGGGCGAAATACACTTATAAATGTACTCATTATAGTTGAAAAATTTGCCTAAATTTAGATATGAAATTGCCCCTAAACCTAATATTCCCGTAAGAAATAGTGTACTGTCGGAAAGTATTACCTCGAAATTAAAAGTTTTTCCTTATATTTTGGCCCTTTTTCTTCCGATTGATACTATGGGCTCGTCGTTTAAAGAATATACGATTTTATTAGCATATCTCCAGAAATTACAATTCAAATCTTCTGCAAATATGAAGTTCTTTGGTGTACTTGGAAGTAGGTAGAAGTCTAAAAGTCCTCCCTTAAATTCATCTGCCTTTAGTGTTACATAAGACATCAGTATTGTTTTTCCCTTATTACATATAATTTTGTCTGTGAAAAATATTTTTCGTACGTCAATTGTTAGGCTCAGAATTAATTTTTGATTTTTTTAATCTATTAATATGGACTATTAATGGTTTTCCCTTAAAGTTAATTTTTACATTACCTTCTCCTAATATTTCTAAAATTTCATAAGGACCTGAGTATTGGTTTTCTAGTTTTTTAATTTTTCCTCCGTTTAATAAAAATGCAAAGTCGCCATTTTTTATTTCTAGGGGATTAATTTTTCTATCATGATAAAATTTCGATTTTTCCTTTGCTGAAATTAAATTTTCCTTTGCTTTTGCTCTCATTTCGTGTAATTGTGTAACAAAGGTAGTTAAATATTCATCGTATGTTTGTAATTTTTCGTTTTAAGAAGGAGGTTCGCTAGAGGGTTCACGAGCTAATTTTCCAAAGACAAGTTCGTATGGTGTACATTTTGTTCCTTCGGGTATGCTAGTATTGTAAGAAAACAATGCTAATTCTAACCAATCATCCCATTCAGAATTTTTCTCAATAAATTGTTTTATGTATTCTGCTAAAACATGATGCGAACGTTCGAGTGACCCGTTAGATTGAGGGTGAAAAGCTGTTGTTCGAAATTGTTTAATTCTAAAACTGTTTCTAAAATTTGTTTCTAAAATTGTTTCTAAAACGCTTTGCTAATCTTTTTAATAAATTGCTCAAAAAGTCTCTTCCCTGGTCTGTTAGTACGCCTTTAGGTGAACCAAATATGCAAATGAATTTTTTCACGAATGCGTCTGCTATTGTAGCAGCTTGATGATTAGGCAAAGGGATTGCTAAAGATTTTTTTGTAAAGTTATCTTGAATTGTTAAAATGTACGTATTACCAGATTTAGTTGGAGGGTTAAAAGGTCCTACAATATCCATATAAATTTTTTCAAAATAAGTTGTAGGTGTGCCTGTGATAATCATTGGATTTTTAGTTTTCACGCGAACTAATTTCTTGAATTGACATTGTAAACATCCGTTTATGTATTTTTGAATATCTAATTTTAAATTTTTCCAATAGTATTCTTGACGAATTCTAGCTAAAGTTTTTGTTACTCCCTTATGGCCTCCGATTGCTGATGAATGATTTTCTTCTAATATCTGTTGTCTAATTTCTTTATAAGGGTATTGCGTAATCCCGTTACAAATTATAAATTTTGTTTTAGAGTTTGAAAAAATATCTTGAATTAAAATTTTAATATATTCCCAAGGAATGTGATTAATTTGAGATGTTTTTGCTATACTAATACTCCGAATGTTTAATTTATCGCTAATTGAAAGTAAAGACTTGAAACATGATTTGATTGTATTTAGAGTATCAGTTAAGTTTTCTTTGACATTTTCTTGAATTGGAAGTGCAAAATGATAATATTTTTCCTTTTTAAATTCTTTTACTAAACCCTTTTGTAAATTATTAAATTTGGGTAGAATTGATTTTTTTGTTGAACTTTTAGATCCGTTGTCGAGAGGGGTACCGTTAGTACTTACAAAATATAAATAATTGTCTTTTCGCATTGTTAATTGGTCACGACATTCTATCAAAATTTTATTACTCGTAGATTGTTTTTCTTGAAAAGGAGCTGCTTGAGTAATTTCTTCTTTTCTTCTTAGATTACGCCCTTTGTCTTCGTTATTTTCTTCAATTTCACTTTCTTGTATTTTATCTTTTTCTTCAAAAATTTCTTCGTTATCCATGGCGTCTTAAAAGATTTCATTTTCTTCTTTATAAAATTCTTCATCGAGGGATTCTTCGAATATGTCGTCATTTTCTTCTGAACTATCATCTTCTGTGGATGAAAAGTAATTTTCATTGTCTTCATTTTCTTTTTCTTAAATTACGATTTTATTTTTCTTCTTCCCTTTTGTCTTTTTAAGTCGTTTATTTCTTCTTAATTCATCAAAGTATTCTGGATCAGTTTCTTCTTCAGCTTCTGAGATTGGTTTCTTGTCTTTCCTCGGCCTTCCTCTTCTTTTGGCACCAACCTTGTCTTCTTGTATGGGAAGTTTATTTTTTAATTTTTTAGGACGACCTCTTGACCTCTTGATAATGGGCTGCAATATTTCTTCTACGTTTTTCGTAAGTTTTTCTTGAATTCCCCTTTCTTCTAATTTTCGTTGTACCCTAGTGAGAATGGTTTTCCAATGCGTTTTTGTAAGTATTGGGTCAAGCAAAGAAGTTAATAAGAGTAATAATGTAGACGTATTATTATCACTATCGCGAATATTTTCACTTGATTTTTTATTATCCCCAAATGTTAAAAATGTGTCATCGTCGAGCACCTTTTGATTCCTAAATAATTCTTCTTCGTTAGGAATTGGATTTCTTGAAAGAGCGTCTGCATTCACGTTCATTTTAAATGCCTTGTACACTATGTTACGTATGACTTCGTAACAATTATATTTACATAGAAACAACGAATTTTAATTGAATTATATAGAATCCATTTCATAATTTTAACCTAAAAACACAATTATCGTTCTTACACAAAAATACATATTTATTAGCAACACCAATAAATTCCCACATTAAGCAAAATACTTAACAACCCACTTTTAATCGGGTTATTAGCACAATTAAATTAATCAAAATACAGTTTTCTTTCTGTATTAAAATCGCAAGGCAAGGTTTCTTTCATTTATTTTTAAATTATTGCACAACAACTAAGTGGACAAAATCTAAATTTCACAAGTACTAAATTCTGCAAGTCGTCAGAATTTCGCTTAGTAATAACTAAGTACAATAAACTGCATTGAGGATTTTTTCCCCACCAAAATTGTCAATCAATAAAAAGACTTGACAAGTGGAAATCTGGGCAGTTGAACTCAGGCAAAGTACCTGAAAGTATTATATATTGTCAGTCATTAAAGACTTGAAGTTTTTTTTCCATTTTGTGAAACAAAGGGTGTTGTCCCCAATTATTGTGTAATAGATAAATTATATTGTGATTAAGTCTGTTCTTAACAAGTATCACGATTAAGATTAAATAAAAAAAAAAAATAAAAGAAAGAAAAAAGGGACTGCTGCGAATATTAATACAAAAGAAGGAATAAAGAAAAATTAAAAGTGAGTAAAAATTTCTACATTACACACTCACACACACAAATACATTTTCAAAACCTATGCAAGTTTTTGTAAGTTGTTTTCATTAGATTTTTCTCACAAAGATAAAGAGTATCTATTTCTTCCATTTTTGAAAATTTATATTATCAAAGGAACATAAAATTTGTACTTGAAAATTAAAAAGCTATAATAATATATGTACATTTTATAATTTTTCTGCATTAATTTTTATTTAACCTTGTCATTAAAACATTATTAATTAAGGAACTTACATTAAATAAATAAACCAAAATTTCTATTTTTATTAAATTGGCATTAAAGCCACATAATTGAAATTAATAATTGTGTTAGAGGAAAAGTCCCCTACCTTACAAATATTTTTTGCTGAAGAGCATTTTGTTATCACGATTAAATTTAAATTAATAATAAAATAATTTATTTATTTTTTATTTATTTGTTTATTTAAATCCAATTCGTAACAACTGGTGGCAGCGGTGGGATTTTTCCCTCTAAATTATAAGGGTAGAATTTTGGAAATTTATATTAAAAAAAAAAAAAAAAAAAAAAAAAAAATTTTTTGAAAAAAAATTTTTTTTTACACATTTCACATATTTACACACTGATGCTATCATTGATTATATATATATGTTTGTACATGAAATTTTAATTGTTTTTTATTTACAGTGAATATAAAATAGATATTGTGCGGGTAGTAGATTTTTTTTTTTAGTTCGATAAAATAGAACTGTAGGGAAAAAGTAATCATCCTTGCATCGGCAAGCTCTGGTTTCTATAATAAACGTGCCCAATTCCCTGAATTAACCTTGCCGGAAGTGTGTAGCCACTTGGGCAAGTGAAGGGATTAAAATTATCGAAAATTTACACGGTTTAAATAAAAATTTTAAACATTTTTTTCCCCACGGGTAAATAAGCATTTAAATCAACGCAAAATTGCTACAACATTCATGTTGTAGTTTATAGTTTTCTTTTCTCAATGAACAATTCAGATAGTAAAAAAAATAATAGTCAAGAAGGAATAAAATTTGCAAGAGCAGTTCGAAGTAAATACGATTTAGAACAAGTAAATTTAGTCAAACGCGTACTATTCATGGAAAACAAATCGAAAAATAGTAACGACAATAAAAATAATTCTCTCGAAAAAATTGTAGAGAATCTAGACAGTTTAAAACTGCGAGAATAGACGTTTATATTGAAGTACAGAAATAAATGAATATTTGCAATTAAGCAAAACTGAGATTTATGCGAAAAATAAATAAACTAGTAGCTGTTTGAAATAAAAAGTATATTGTTCGTTTAAATTTGTAGTTGCATTTTTATATAAGAAAGAAGAAAAGAAAATTTAGTGAAGTGAATTTTATAATTATAAAATTTTTTTCGATAAAATAATATTAATTGAGTTAAAAGATTTAGATTAGTAATGTAAATTGAAGTAAGTCACAGAAATACGAAACGGGATCAGATTACCGCACAAGGCCGTGCGTACGCGAGTAGTAAGTCTCAATGAAATTTCGCAAGTCTGAACATTGTAGGTAGTATTTCTTTTATTTCATTTAAAGAGAAATATCAGTCTGTTTATTTTTTTTCAAGAGTTACTGTTTTGTAAGAATTATATGTCTGAAAACGAATTTAAGCATTTTTTTAGTTAACAAAATAAGGGAATAAGAAGAACAGAATTAAAAAAAAAAAACAATAGTTTTTTTTAGAATAGACTATTGCATTGAGAAATAATATTTAAAATAAAATTTTCTTTCAAAATTTTTTTTGTTCCTCATGATATATTATTTTTTTTTAAAAAAAAAAAAAATATACTTTTTTTTTTAAAAATATATTCCTTTTATTTTCTGTTAAAAATAAAAACAGAAAAAGGTTTTAATTCTTAAATATTTATTTTATTTTGTTTGAATTTCCTCCCCAAAATTACGGAAGTGTAACTCAATATATTTTTAATTTATTAAAAGTTTATTGTAACATTCATACGCTCAAACTTTTAAGTACGCTTAGAATTTATTTCTTCAAGCGAAAATAAGAGTTTTTTTTGTAGCATTGAATATTCTGTAATTTTGTATTTGAATGAATCAATTTAATATTATTTAATTATAAAATTTTAATTAATATTGAATTAAATCATACATCTCGCAACGGACCACAGTCTCCCCGTTCCGTTGTTAGCAGAGTTTGGTGTTCATTATACCTAATCCTTATACCAAAATTTGGTTTACCTACCTTCACAAAATTTACTGAAGTGTGATTCAATATATTTTTAATTTATTAAAAATTTATTGTACCATTCATACGCTCAAACTTTTAAGTACGCTTAGAATTTATTTCTTCAAGCGAAAATAAAAGTTTTTAGAGCATTGAATATTCGGTAATTTTGTTCTCAAATGAATCAAGTCAATATTATTTAAATATAAAATTTTAATTAATATTGAATTAAGTCATACATCTCACAACGGACCACAGTCTCCCCGTTCCGTTGTTCGAAGAGTTTGACATTCGTTATACCTATGCCTAAACAAGGAACATTTATTTCAAATACAAAACAAATTTGTAAAAGCAAAAGAGGAAAAAGAGGAATAAAAAAAATTTGTCTTAATGTTGCTAAACATACTGAAATTTATAACAATTTAGTGAAAGCACCTTTGAAGTTCAGACCTGTATGTAAAGTAATCCCCACAATTCGAGAACCAGAAATACCCAAAGCTCCAGGAGTTATAAGTATCAATAGGAATATTATAGAAGTTGACCTAACAATTGGACAAGCTATAGAAGAAAGAATTATAGCACATAGAGAAGAGGTACGACATAGACAAGCGATAGCGGACAACGAAAACATTACTGACCATTACGATTCCGATAGCGCCAGTGTCGTTGAAATAGAAATAAACTAGTATTAATTTCATGGCTTTTATGGTTTTAAGTAGAATAATACCTACAGTAACTCAAGGAGTATTCGAAATAACGTTAGACAGTCAGGATTTAATAGAAGGTAGTGCGAAGTTTTTAATAACATCTGCAACGAAACATAATTATATATCGTCAGATTTACTAGGAATAGAATTTTGGCCTTGTGAGCCGGAATTAGTGACATTGTTCGAAAAGCAATTTTGTGTGGTAGGGGGAATAATCATAGAATTACAAGGTCAAGAAATTTATTTTCAAGTAGTAGAAACATTAGAACCGAATACGGAAAATTCAACAATAGCTGTAATAGGTTGGAAACAAGCAGGAAGTTCAGGTTGGATTTCGCATCCTTTAATAACGGCCTATCAAGCTAGTTTTGGTATATAAATACAACAAAATAACTAGAGAGAATTATTTTTTTGTCGTATACAAGAGCTTAGATCAAATAAAATGAGTACTACAGAAAACAATGGTCCTGATGGACAAGGAGCAGCAAATCCAAATAATTCTACAGTGTCTCACTTACACAGAAATAGGACAGACATAGGATTTAGAGAGGATCCACCTGCACCACCACGTTTGCCGGAAGTGAATAATGAAAATGCAAGCATCATAGTAGTACAAGATTTAAGAAACGATAGATGTTTAGAAAGAGCAATGAAACATGTGTCTGAATACGATGGAACAAACATGACAGTCAGAGATTTTATTCAAGATGTAGCACATGCAGCTACAAAAGTTAATGCGAACTATGAAGCAGACTTAATCTCCGACATTCTAACCAAACTAAGAGGTAGTGCTAAGGAATGCACTAGAGGAAAAGTGTTTCCAAACTTAACAGATTTAATAGATTTATTAAAAGAACGTTTCGCGCCTGGGAAACCATATGAAAGTTATCTTTTACAAATTGTAAAGTTAAAAATGTACCGTGAGGAAAGCATAAATGAACTTTACGATAGACTGCAAAATTATATGAGTGGATTAAGAGCAGCTCTATATGAAAAATTTGCTAATGAAGTAGTAGACGCATCCGTGGTAATTTTTGAAAAAACTGCGCTAAAAGCTTTCATTAATGCTTTACCTGATGACATCTCAAGATCGGTGGAAGTTCATGAACCAGATGATATTGACGATGCACTTAGATTTGCGAGACAAGCGGAAGAAAGAAAAGTACGCCCAATTTATGAAAACTATCCTCCTCAACAAAACAACTTTACACATCAGAGTCATACAATGTTGAGGCCAGGTTGGATGAACTCTTCCAACCAACAAAATAGTTTTAATAATCCAAGAGCAGAAAACAGCCTAGGATACAGGAGGAACGAAAACAGGAACCGTGCACCAAACAATTATAGAAATTATAATGTGACACAAGGAAATCATAGAAGTGGTAATTATACAGATAAAAGGTTATATAACCCAAATGGACCACCACATAACAATTTTAATCACTACACGAGTAATCAAGTTAGGGCAATACCGGAACAACAATCAATTGGGAGGATGCAAAACCAGGGAAACCAATCCAATGATTTAAACTGGGAACAGGTTCGTTGGAACAGCGCGTCAACGAACCCGAACCAAAAACCGCGTCAAACAGAAGTGAGATTCCGAGATCAGTAACTATTTTCAAAGTAAATGAGGAAGTATCAGAATGCCCAACAATAAAACTAGGAGGAGATTACATTTTTCGAAACGAAGCAAAATTTTTCGTAGACTCCGGTGCAGATATCAATCTAATCAAAAGTACAGCGTTAAAAGGAAACGCACCTGTTAACATCACTGACATCACTTTCTTCACCGGTGTGTCTACAACTAAAGTATTTACTTTAGGCACAATAGACATCCATATAAATGGAGTAAAACATCCTTTCCATGTTGTAGAATCCACGTTTCCAATAAATGTGGATGGAATTTTAGGAAGACCATATTTAAGAGAGGAACGAGCAAGCATTTCTTTCTTCTATAATTCTGTAATAACTCAATCCAAACCTGTGGAACCAATCCCTTTTATAGACACAGAATCTTGTAAAGAAAAAATAAAATTGAAAAAGGAAGTTAAACCGGTACCGCGAATCTTCAGAATCAAAGCAAGAAGCAAACAAGTTATAGATATTCCGGTTATCAACAGCGATCTAAAAGAAGGATATCTACCCAGAATAGAGTCCGAAAAAGGTTTAATGCTCGGTGAAGCTTTAGTCACACAAAAGAAAGGGCACTGTAAAATAATGGCCATAAACACCACTGGTAAGGACATAACAATTAATATACAACCACAAGAACTTTTTCCATTTGAATGTGTAAAACCAGAAGATGTGTTAAAAACAGAAGAATCAAACGAGGCCTCAAGAAATGAAGAAAAAAGGACACAACTAGTATTAGATAAAATGAATCTAGATCACCTGAATAAAGAAGAATTGGACTATGTTAAAAAATGGATACGTTCAGGACAAGATAGATTTTTATTGCCTGGGGATAAATTACCACTAACTCCATTAGTAAAACATTATATACCATTAAGTGATGAAAAACCTGTAAAATGTAAACAATATCGACAGTCACCCGAATGCGAACAAGCAGGGGCAACACTGGTAACGAAAATGTACAAGGACGATTTGCTAGTAGACTCCAATTCTTGTTATAATTCACCGGTATTAATAGTCCCAAAGAAGGCTGACGCACAAGGAAATAAAAAATGGCGTTTGGTAATAGATTTTCGTGCCCTAAATGAAAAGATGCAAGGAGACAGCTATCCAATGCCACTGATTAGTACTATACTAGAACGTTTAGGAGGAGCGAAATACTTCTCGGTGTTTGATTTAGCAATGGGGTACCATCAGATAGGCACGGCAGAAGAAGACCAACACAAAACAGCTTTCTCCTACAGCAGAGGTCATTACCAATACAAAAGAATGCCAATGGGAATAAAAAATGCTGCGCCGACATTTCAAAGATTAATGGATAATGTGTTATCAGGACTACAAGGAGCAGAGCTTTTTGTATATCTAGACGATATCATAGTATTTTCAGCTACTCTAGAAGAACATGATAAAACGATAAACAGACTTCTAGAAAGACTTAGGGAAGCAAAATTAGCGCTACAACCAGAAAAATGTGACTTTTTAAGAAAAGAAGTAGCCTATCTAGGACATGTAGTAGGAGAAGAAGGAATCAAAGCAGACCCCAAAAAGTTAGCAGCCATAAAAGATTTTCCTACACCTAAGAAGGCAAAATCAATCAAAGAATTTTTAGGCATAACAGGCTATTACAGAAAATTCATAGCCAACTATGCAAAAATTGCCAAACCCTTATACATTCTATTAAAAAAAAATCAAATTTTCAAATGGGGCAAAGATGAAAAGAGAAGTTTGCGAAGACTGAAGAGAGCACTGTGTAGGAACCCTATCCTACAACATCCAGATTTTTCAAAAATTTTCAAATTGACTACAGACTCTTCAGATCATGCAGTAAGTGCAGTAATTACACAGGAAACAAATGGTATGGATCTACCAATAGCCTATTTCTCAAAAACGTTAGTAGCAGCAGAAAACAACTACGATCACACCGAGAAAGAATGCCTAGCAGTAATCCACGCTCTTGAAAATTTTCGACCTTTTTTATATGGTAGAAAATTTATTCTCTCCTGTGATCATGAACCACTCAGAATAATTAATAACGCTCTCAAGCCAACAGCCAGAATGACAAAATGGTTGTTAAGGTTGCAAGACTATCAATATGATTTTGAATGCAAACCAGGAAAAATCAACAGATGGTTAAAAGGTTTATCAGAAAATCCTAATAAAGATAAACTAACTAAGAAAGAAGAAAAGGAAACGTCAACTGAAAATAGTGAGAGTGAGAATACAGATAGTGAAACTAACCAGGAATTTTCTGTACGGAACACAGAAAAAAGGTTATTTCCAATTAGCAGTGGAGCAGCAAGCACAAAGCTACGAGCTAACCAAGCACTAAATAAGCTAATGGATAAAAACAAAGAAAAACAGTTGAAGGAAAAGACGAAGAAAAAAACAAACATTAAAGACAATGGACCTAAAACAACAAGAGCAAAATCAGATTCCTCATCAGTAATGATGCCAGCAAAGGACATTTTAACCAAACCTAAAAGAGGGAGGCCAGTAGGCAGAACTAAATCCGAAGAAGTAGTATCAGAAAAATTAGAAGAGGAAGGCCCAATAGCCACAAGACTAAGACCAAGGAAGAAAACACAGAATCCGGTTATAAGGGACGACACAAGTGATATTTCACATGAAGAAGACTCCACGACCAGCAAAGATTCTAGTGAAGATGAATCAGTTTTCGAGCCAGAAGACATCCCCATTTTAAAAAAAGGCTGTAGTGTTCTACCGTCCCTAATTAAACCTGTACTAGAGTCAGACACTCAAGAATCCAGCGACGACAATTCTACTACGAACACTGTCATACCAGAGGAAGAAGAAATAGCAGTCTACATGAGTCCTACTGTAGAAAGCTCAGAAGAAGAAGATGAAGAAGATGTTACAATAAGCGAAGCAACAAATTCAAGCCAGAATAACAAACCAGATAAACAAATGATAAATAGTATAAAGGACTCCATCAAAAAATTTGATTCATCTCTGGCAAACCATCAAACTTATTTCTGGGACGACGAAATGTTTGGAGAAGAAGAAGATAAAAACAACACCTTGCAAAATGCTAGTACAGAAAATATTAATTTAGCGAAAGAAATAGAAGAAGAGGGTAAAGCTATTGAAGAAATAATTGCAGAACTTCGTGAAATTACAGAACAAATAGAAAACCCCTCACTCAACACTTTTTCTGTAACAGAAAAACCAACAGAAATTACCGAGAAAAATGATACCGACCAAAATTTCACGAAATACAAAAAAAACAGTTACGTTTGACACTCCTGAATTTAGAAGTAAACCAACAGCTCAATCCACTCCATACATACCAAATTCTATACTAGAGGATAAGGAGCCAGACACAACAGTAATGGAACAAAGAAAAACAAAAATGATCCCTAGACAACTGGTCGAAAAAGAACCAATAAACACAAATAAAACTAATCTGCGACCACAAACAAGGTTAGGATTAGGAATTTCTATGCCTTACATAGATGACGAAAAATTCTGGAGAAAGCAACCAGTTATGGAAAAACAAGAGCCGATTATGAAAAGATTAGAAGTTATCAACTATGACAGAAACGCAATAACAAGCGTAAAGGACAACTATGTACATTTTTTATCCCGAGATGCAGAACCAGCCAGCCAAATAATCAGATTAATGGCAGCCATAGGAGGTTTAGACCTATTGGAAGTAAAAAATAAAAAACCAAGGGTAGGTCAAGTACTATTCACCCCACGTGGAAAATACAATGTTATTTCGGTAATAATATCCAACAATTACGATGACGACATCAATTTAGAAAATTTAAAAGAGATTTTTGAGAATCTAAAGTACATTCTTCTCAAAAACAACATTGAGCATTTTCGAATATCGAGATACGGAGAACTACTAGACAGACTAGGAGAGGACTGGATAGCTTTACTAGTCAAAATATTTTTCAACACCAATATTAAAATCAACCTGTGTTACGGAAAAATTACGATTCCTCCAGAAGAAGATAGAACAAAAATAATCTCGGAATATCACGATAGTTTAATAGCAGGACATAAAGGTGTAAACAAAACCTATCGAAGAATTAGGGAAAAATTCACCTGGCCAGGTCTACGTCGAGATATCACAGAATATATTAGGAAATGCAGAAGCTGCGCACAAAGAAAAATCACAAGAACAAAAAATAGAGAACCAATGATAATTACCGATACCCCATTAGAAGTTTTTGATAGAGTATCACTAGACACTGTTGGAAAACTACCGACTACAACAAACGGTAACTGTCACGTTCTTACAATGCAGGATCAGTTGAGCAAATATTGCATATTTGTACCAATCCCTGACATCAGCGCAACTACAATAGCACACACAATAGCCACAAATTTATTTTCGGTTTACGGAGCGCCAAAAACAATTTTAACGGACAGAGGAAGGATGTTTACCAGCAATTTGTTAAGAAGACTAGCAAAATTGTTTAAAGTTACTCAAGTAACGACAACGGCATACAGACCACAAACCAACGGAGCTCTGGAAAGAAGTCATGCAGTATTAGCAGAATTCATCAGACACTATGCAAAATCTAGTGACGATTGGGATAGGCTACTACCATATGCAAGCTTTGCCTATAATACATCGGTACATGAGGCAACAAAGTTTACTCCGTACGAACTAGTTTTCGGAAATTTAGCCAGAACGCCTACGGCATTCCCCACAGAAGACAAACTGAGAAATTACGAAAACTATATACAAGAACTAATAATAAGACTAATAGAGATCAGAAACATTGCAGCAAGCAATCTAAATAACGCTAAACAAACTTCAAAGGATAGATATGACTCAAAATCAAGACCGTTACAAATAAAAATAGGGGATGTGGTAGACGTCCAAGAAGAAGTAAGAACAGGCAAATTTGAACCTTATTACCATGGTCCCTATGAAGTAAATTCAATTACAGAAAATAATAATTTAATTCTCTGTGACGCGGAAGGAAAAAGGTTTAGAAAACACAAAGACCAAGTAAAAAAGGCATATTTATGACTAGAAGACAAAAAAGGTTTGAGAATAGACAAAGAAGGTTATATTCACGTATACACCGACGGAGCTTGTAAAGCTAATGGTAAACCAAACGCTCAAGCAGGAATAGGCATATGGTTCAACCATAATCACCCATTGAATATCAGCACCAAAGCACTTAACAAACAAACTAATAACTGTGCTGAAATAGAAGCAATAATAAAGGCAATTGATATTTCAAAGTCAATAGGATATCGAAAAATCAGAATACATACAGACTCTAAATTTGCAATAGACGGTATACAAAACTGGTTACCCAAATGGGAAATAAATGGATGGAAAACCAACCGGAAAAAAAATGTAGTCAGTAAAAATATTTTCAAAGAAATGAAAATACATTCGAAAAATGTCTCGGTAGAATTAATCCATGAACAGGGACATTGTGGAATAGTAGGCAACGAAGAAGCAGACAAATTAGCAAAATTAGCCATAACATAATAAAATAGATACATACATGAATTAATAATATAAAATTTTCTAAGTTTTCTTTTATTTATTGGTTGCAGAAAATGTATGGATCCATAAGGACATTCCTTTTAATTATCTGGTTAGCTAACTACTCATGGACCGCAAACATAAACCAATTTATCGAGATAATACCAATAAACAAAAGCGCAGGAATATATTATGAACTAATGCCATCTTTACAAAGAATGACAGGATTCTGGAGAACAGTTACTCTACTTGACACCGAAGTTTTCAAATCTCATTTACCGGACATAGAAAAAAATTTTAAGACGTTAAAGGAACCCTGTGATAGTGTGTTAGAGGCAAAATGTGAAGATTTTTTAGGATACCAGACACTCGAAAGGAAATTAATCACCGCCAAATTACTCTGGAAACAATTAGAGGAAATTACGGAGGAGATAAGACAACAAGGAGAACAATTTTACAACTACGAAAAGAAAAGAATCAATAAAAGAAGCACTCCATTACTAGGTTTTATAGGAAAACTAGTAGGGCCCACTATCGGAGTGCTGACATACGATGAAGGTGAAAGATATGACCAATTAATTTCAGAACTGGGCGAAGCACAAAAGAACATATCCCATTTGGTAGGAGAACAAACACATATTGTCCGAGCAGAATTACAGAATTTGTACGAAATAACCAAAAGACTATACAAGGAATCAAACAGTACAAAAAATTTATTGCAACACATAGAAGACGACCTTAAAAAACAAGACACAAAATTAAATACAATAGATTATACTATTCAACTACAATTAACAATGAAGAAATGGACAGAGACAATAGACCTGTATATACACGGCCTAGAGCAAACTTTGAACATCATGTATGATGCAAGAGAAGGCAAATTACACCCAAAAATGTTAACCAACAAACAACTAAAAAACATTGCCACTGAAGCACAGAAATTTCTAGGAGATCAAGATTTTCCTATACCAATAGATAGAATGAATACAGCTACATTAAAAACTATTTCACATACATATCTACAAATAAAAGAAGGAAAACTAATCATTGCTTTGGACATACCCCTACTAGAAAAAGAAAATTATATAGTTTACAGGATGCACGAATTACCGATACTTCAAAATCTAGGAGACATAAAAAATTGAGCATATACACGCCCACATGCAAGATATTTGGCAACAAGTAAAGAAGGAAGACACTATTTCTATATGGAAGAAGAAGAAATGAATCAATGTCATAATCTAGAAGGAAGATTAATTTGTCCCCCCCAGCAAGGAGTATATGACATAACGTTAGCGCCTAGCTGTGAATCAGAATTGTTAAGAGCACCCACAAATAAAACCCTAAGAACATGTGACATCAGACTAACAAATAACCAACAACCCTTCTGGGAACCAATTATGACAACAGGTAGTTGGCTTTTCTCATTAACTAAAGAAGAAACTGCGTATCTAATATGTAAAAAACAAAGCACTAGAAATTTTCAAATAAAAGACGCAGGAATCATCAAAATATCAACAGGTTGTAAATTAAGCACCGATACTATCAAATTACCAACATTAAGAGTCCAGGAAAACAAACAAATATATCACTACGAACCAAAAATTGAACTACAAATAGAAGAAATTTCACCTATAATAAAATCTTCAAAAATATCTTACAATATTACAGAAGAAAATGACACACACCCCATCTGGAAGAAAATGGAAGCAGACGAAAAACTTCAAGCCATTGAAAAAGAATTGCTGACACAAAGTTTACACAGATATGGAAAGCAAAATCAAAATAGTTACACCATAACTCTACTAGGAATCTCTTCAACAATCATCTTTTTATCAATAGTCTATGGTATCATAAAATGCAAAAACCATTTTTGCATCATGACAAAGCAACGAAAAAAACAAGAAAACATACAACTAGAACAAAAGAATATAGACCAAGAACATCAAGAAGATCATCAAAATAACTATCCAGACTCAGAAGAAGCAAGTACAAGTGACACATCAACTATGCCAAAAAAACTAAATTCTAAAAAAATTTGGAAGACTCAATCTTTACCCAGAAAGTACCGGGACATAGCGTAATTAATTGATTTTAATTACATGTAAATATTTTAAATATGTAAATACCAATTTCAAGGAATGAAATACTAATCTACAAACTATGCTATATAAAAAAAGGGAAATTTTTTTTTTAAAAAAACATACAACGCAAAAATTAATTTAAATCAAAGTTAGCCTAATCAATATCATAGGAATTACTATTAACTACATGTACATGAATGTATACATATTTTTTTTATATATACACACACACATATATAGATGAGTAATCATAGTAATCATCATATAATCACTTAATTTCTTTTAAAAGAAATAATAAACGTTTTGTTTCATTTTAATTTTTTTTATTACTTTTAATTATAACATTTTACATTTTACATTTAACATATTTTATTATAACACATAATAAAATAATACTAAAACATTAAACTAGAATATAACATACCGACTAATTTAGTCCAAATCACAGCCACAGCATAACTAATAACAAAATTAAAATATTTAGAATATAATTAATTTAGAAATAATAAAACTAAATCATGGTGTTATACTAAAATATACATATAAAAAATAAACTACAGCATACATAATATACCGACACAAAAATACTTAATCATCAATTTTAACTATATATAGAAATCCAAGTTTTTTTTATCTAATTTAGTCATTTAATTTAATAAGTTAACAATCAACAATTCTTTAAACATAATTTTAATCTATGGATGTTAACCATTTTTTTCAAACATTTGTTTGAGTACACTATAAGTATACTATAAGAAACACTAAATAAAAGCAAATTAATTTTATTCACAATATAATCCTCCTAAAAAGGAAAGTAAAGATAAAACCATTAAACAAAACTTAATTCAAATTTGCCTCTATTTAAGAAGTTTCTCTATTAGTCAACCTATAAAGCTGTCAAGGGACGACAGCGACTAAAAGAGGGGTTTGTGGGCAGAAAACCGGAAATTTTCATTTTTTATGCACAATATAGGCATAAATTCTATTAATTTTTGTTTGTCATCTTTGTCTTTTAATGATTTTGTGCAAAAACTTTTCTTAAAGAAACAATGTCAGATAAAAAAAGAATTAACATTATTTCT
Source organism: Leptopilina syphax (assembly GCA_032872505.1). Taxonomy (NCBI): domain Eukaryota; kingdom Metazoa; phylum Arthropoda; class Insecta; order Hymenoptera; family Figitidae; genus Leptopilina; species Leptopilina syphax. Next base: position 13,514,809 of record CM065472.1, read on the forward strand.
TTAAAATTTTAGAATATTCAGAACCGACACGAATCATAGAACTATGTTTACGTTTCCGTTTTTAATTAACTTATTCAGAATTTCATGAATGTAACTTTAATAAATTTAGCATATTTTTTTTATAAAAAAAAAAAAATTTTTTTTATATATAAATTAAAATTCATGACATTGTTATTAAATCAAATCAAAATTAGTGACACATAGGTTATTTTGTAAAAGTCATTTCATGTAGATGTACCAAAAATTTGGATTATTCAATATAAAAACAATTTTTTAATTCTTCAAAACAAGAAAAAAGCATGAAATAACTTACAACTTGTTTTTCGTCTTAAAATATAAAAAGTATAGATCAAATAACAAATAAAACTTTGTAATCGACACAACAAATCTTTTTAAAAAGCACAAAACATCCTCAGAAAATGAACAATTTTTTACAAACAAAAAGACGAATTAAAAATTGTACTAAAATTTGAACAACTTGTTACAGTAATTTAAATTTTTGACATTATGATATCATTTAATTATAAAAGATCAATTCTATGTAATCTGCGTTTTAAAATACGAAACATTTGTAACAGGAGTAATAATTTATAATCATTTTTACTTTTGCATTAAAAATAAAAAAAAAATCAGACATCATCAATTAAATTATTTAAAATTTTTTTTTAGAAAGAAACATGATTGTACACCGAAACAAGGCAAATAATATCTAGCTTGGTAAAAAAAAAATGCAATAATATATCAGTAATTAAAGAAAATTTTTATGTTTTCAATAACTCAATTTAAAAAAAAAAAACAAGTTTAAAAATCACATATTCAAACACATTTTGCTCGATCTTAATGATCTAAAATACAAAAATTACTTATCAATGAACAACGATAAAATTCCAGACTATTATTATTATTATTATTATTACTATTATTAATAAAACAAAAGCAAATTTCATTTATTTAAAAATCTTCAAAAAAAAAAAAAAAAAAAAAAAAAAAAAAAAAAAAAAAAAACTAAAAGAGGAAACGATTTTTTTTTCGCTCTCTAAAAATGATGAACAGTTTGTTTTTATTTTATTAGAAATGTTAACATTTTTTTTTTTTTAAATGGGAAATATTGGTTATTAAAACATTCAAAACTGATGATAAACCGAACATAAAATTGATGGTTTATCTATGTTTCCACACATTCGAAAACTGATATATTTCAATCACAAAGATCGGAGAAAACTATATTTTGTTTTTAATGAAATACTTACCTTTCAGAGAATTATGTAAAAAAAAATTATATCAAGAGGAATATTTGTAAAACTCGAAAGAGTTAAATACCTCTACAACAAGAAGATTTGCACCAAGGAACACACCATCACAACACAACTCCAGCAGCTGACAAGGGACGTCAGCCAAAATTAAAAGGGGGGCAGTTGTTACGTATGACTTCGTAACAATTATATTTACATAGAAACAACGAATTTTAATTGAATTATATAGAATCCATTTCATAATTTTAACCTAAAAACACAATTATCGTTCTTACACAAAAATACATATTTATTAGCAACACCAATAAATTCCCACATTAAGCAAAATACTTAACAACCCACTTTTAATCGGGTTATTAGCACAATTAAATTAATCAAAATACAGTTTTCTTTCTGTATTAAAATCGCAAGGCAAGGTTTCTTTCATTTATTTTTAAATTATTGCACAACAACTAAGTGGACAAAATCTAAATTTCACAAGTACTAAATTCTGCAAGTCGTCAGAATTTCGCTTAGTAATAACTAAGTACAATAAACTGCATTGAGGATTTTTTCCCCACCAAAATTGTCAATCAATAAAAAGACTTGACAAGTGGAAATCTGGGCAGTTGAACTCAGGCAAAGTACCTGAAAGTATTATATATTGTCAGTCATTAAAGACTTGAAGTTTTTTTTCCATTTTGTGAAACAAAGGGTGTTGTCCCCAATTATTGTGTAATAGATAAATTATATTGTGATTAAGTCTGTTCTTAACAAGTATCACGATTAAGATTAAATAAAAAAAAAAATAAAAGAAAGAAAAAAGGGACTGCTGCGAATATTAATACAAAAGAAGGAATAAAGAAAAATTAAAAGTGAGTAAAAATTTCTACATTACACACTCACACACACAAATACATTTTCAAAACCTATGCAAGTTTTTGTAAGTTGTTTTCATTAGATTTTTCTCACAAAGATAAAGAGTATCTATTTCTTCCATTTTTGAAAATTTATATTATCAAAGGAACATAAAATTTGTACTTGAAAATTAAAAAGCTATAATAATATATGTACATTTTATAATTTTTCTGCATTAATTTTTATTTAACCTTGTCATTAAAACATTATTAATTAAGGAACTTACATTAAATAAATAAACCAAAATTTCTATTTTTATTAAATTGGCATTAAAGCCACATAATTGAAATTAATAATTGTGTTAGAGGAAAAGTCCCCTACCTTACAAATATTTTTTGCTGAAGAGCATTTTGTTATCACGATTAAATTTAAATTAATAATAAAATAATTTATTTATTTTTTATTTATTTGTTTATTTAAATCCAATTCGTAACACACTACTTCGTAGTTATATTCTGCTAATTTTAATCTCCAACGCGAAACACGTGAACAAGGGTCCTTCGAATTTTGAAACCATACTAATGGTTTATGATCAGTTACTAAAGTAAATTTTCTACCGTATAAATATGGTCGAAAATGAGATACGCAAAAAATAATAGCTAATGCTTTCTTTTCGTAAGTGTCATATTTCTTTTCCGTATCGCTTAAGCTTCGAGAAGCATATGCAATAGGCTTGTCTTTCCCTATTTTCCCTTGCGAAAGTATTCCTCCAATTGCGTAACCTGATGTGTCTGTTGTAAGCACGAAGGGTTGGGAAAAATCTGGTCTTTGTAAAAGAGGTTCTTCGCATAAATGTTGTTTTAATGTGTCGAAAGCTAATTGTTGTTTGTCTGGCCAAATAAAAGGTGTATCCTTTTTTAAAAGTTGGTTTAGTGGATGTGCAATTTTAGAAAAATTTTCAATAAATCTTCTATAATATCCTGCTAAACCTAAAAATTGTTTAATGTTCTTTGTTGTTTTCGGTATAGGAAAATTTTTAACCGCAATAATTTTCCTTGGATCGGGTCGAACACCATTTTAATCGATAATGTGTCCTAAATACCCTACTTCCGGTCGTAAAAATTCGCATTTGTCTGGTTGTAAATGAAGATTTGCGTTTCTAAGTCGTTCAGCTAAATTATTAAATTTTCTTTCATGTTTTTCGAGTGTGTCTGCGTAAATAACAATGTCATCAAGGTAAACAAAAAGTTCTGTTCCAATTAGTCCAGTTAATGTTAAGTCCATAAGTCTTTGAAATGTCGCGGGTGCTGTTTTTAAACCAAATGTCATTCTATCAAATTCATAATGACCATGAAGTGTTGAAAAAGCTGTCTTGTGTGAGTCATTGGGATTCATTCTTATATGATGAAATCCGGTTGCTAGGTCGAAGACAGAAAAGTATTTTGCGAAAGAAATTGAGTCAAGTATATCATTTATATGAAGTAATGAATATGAGTCACCTATAGTTTTTTCGTTTAATTTTCGAAAATCTAATACCATTCGCCATTTTAAATTTCCGCTTGACTCAGATTTTTTAGGTACGATCCATACCGGTGTGTTATAAGGTGATTGAGAAGGTTTAATTATTTTATTTTTTAAAAGTTCATTTACTTGTTTAGTTATTTTGTCTTTGTGAATTTGAGGAAAATGGTATTGTCTTGAAAATATTGGGCAGTCATCTGTAGTTGGCATTGAATGTTTTAAAATATTAGTTGCTTCTAAAGGTTCTCCAGGCATTTGAAATCTGTCAGCGTTATTTTTTATAAGATTTTCTACATGATCGTATTCGTCTTGGTTTAAATGGTCTAAACGAAGAAGTCATTTTATTTCTTCTATTCTGTCTTTAATTCTCATTTTATTAAAAGTACAAAAATTTTCTGATATTAAAAAATTATTTAGTAAGTTATTAGTCATGTCATTGTTATCAAAATTTTGAGTTTGTGTGGTGGATGTATAAGGGTTGATTTCTTTAAACTCTTCTAATTTAATTGTAGGAATTGAAATAGTTACTGAAGTTTCATTAGTGTTTGCAAATTTTAAAAATGTTTTATTGTCATAATTTTTCACTACTGCATCTCCGGCATAAATTCCTGAACCTAAATTTAATCTTGGTATGTAACCTTCATTTTTATTAGTTTGTCAAGAAAAACTGTAGTTGTTATTATCGTTCGTGCTGGTATTGTTAAAATTTTTGTATAAACAAAAGGATAAAGATTATTATCTATCTCTAAACATTTTGAAGTGTAATTATTGTTTACGTTATTGTCTCGAAAAAATTCTGTCCCTAAAACACCGTCTTCGTCTACTGGGACTGCATCTGGGATAATATTAAATATTGTTTGATGACCAAAAATATTTAATTTTATTTGCCCTAAAGTGTAAAGAGGTAAATCATTTATTCCGATTAATTTTAAAATATTTTCTGTGTCAATTGGAATTCTTGGATCAATTGCTTTTAATTTTAATAAATTTTTTCCGGCTCCAGTATCTATCATCATTCGAGCTGGAAATTTTAAACCGTCGGCAGAGATAATAATTGAGGGAATTGTATTTGTTTGCGAATTGTTTAAAGTAATTTGTTCTTTTGAAACGGGTGTTTTTAAATTTATTCTACCCTCAGTCCACCCTTGCTGGGGGTTGAATTCAAGTTTCCCGAAAAATGAGGTTGTTGTTTTTGTGATTTTTGAATATGGTGTGATTGAGATTGTGATTGTTGTTTAGAATATTGTTGTTTGTTGTATGATTCTTCTCTTCTAGGAGGTCTAATTTTACAGTCATTAATATAATGACCTGATTTTTACAATAATTGCAAGTTATATCTTTTTTGAAAAATCTCTGATTATTATTACTATAGTTTTTATTATTATAATTATTATTACAATAATCGTTATTGTTATTGTATCGTGAAGTTTAAAAGTTTCTAAAAGGTTTATTCATAAAATTGTTAGAGTTATTATTTTTATTTCTGTAAAAATTGTTACCATTGTTAAAAAGATTTCTATTTTTTGAGAAATTTTGATTATTAAAATAGGGTTTTTTGAAAATCCTTGTGATTGTCTTGGTGGACTGTATGTTTTATTTTGTTGTTTTGAAAAGAAACAGTTTTCTGTTTTATGATTTCGTCTTTTACAAATTGAACAAGGTGAATCAGAATCTTGTAGGGAGTGTATTTTTATAGCTTTATAATCCTCATTAATTTTGCTTTTTCGAAGATCTGAACTAGCACTTAAATTCCTTTCTATATCAATTGCGTCGTTTACTATTTCTCGGAATGTGAGTTTTTCTTTCATACGAATTTCTATTTCGGGTCTTAATCTGCGCACAAAGCATTGAATCACATCTTTTTCTAAATTTTCTTTAAAAACATCGTCAACTGCATCATCATTACCTAATCTGTGAACATCTTCGATTTTATCGGCAATTTCTTTTATTCGCGCAGCATAAGATGAAATATTTTCTTTTTCCCACATATATATATATATATATATTTCCTAATTCTCCCTGTAATTGGTGCACTGTTTTAACTGTCAAATATACCCGTTTTAATTTATTTATGAATTCGCCTACATTTGCTATTTGAGTTCCGTAAATACATTTTCGCGCATCCCCACTTAATTTTGCCCTTAATAATTTTGCTAAATTATTTCGAGCTACTCCTTCCGGAAGCATTTGCTCTGCTTCTAAACACTCTTCAATAAAATGTGAGATTGGAATGTTAGTCCCGTCAAACAAAGGAACTATTTCTAAAGCGTCACGTAAAGATACTTGTTGGTTTGTTGGTAGAGCCATTTCGTTATTTTCTGTTAAATTTTCACTATCACTGTTCTCGTCGTGACTGTTTTTGTCGTCACTGTCGTGTGTGCTAATTATGGAATTTTCGAGTCTTTGTTTAAAACTATTTCGTAATGTAGAATTTAAAGAACAGTTATTTTCTAAAATTGTATTGTCACTTTCTTCGTCAGTATTAAGGAGTAACACTACCCTAGAGTCAGAAAAAGAGACCTATGTCTTTGATGATTTGTTTTGAGAAAATGAAAACTAGAATAGGATTTCTTTTTAGAGGGTTTATTAAATACATATTGAAGAGTAGAAAAAAATTTTCATTAAAAATTTTATAACATAATGGCGGCGGTAAATTGCATAGGAAAAATCGACTATTTTTTTCTTTACCAAAACGGCCGGAAAGGTTTCTTGAAAAGTTTAAGTCCTGGAACAGAAAACAAAGAAATTTTATAATCTATATAATATAAACTTGAAAAGTAGATAGGAGTTTTTTTTATATCAATTTTTGTAGAAATGGTGCTCTTTTCTAGTAAAATAATCAATTTTTCGACAAAAAATAAAAAGTAAATTGTTTATGAAAATTAAAGTTTACATCCAATTAAAAAAATCCTATGTACTTTTCAAGTTTATATTATATAGATTATAAAATTTCTTTGTTTTGTGTTTTAGGACTTAAACAGTTCAAGAAACCTTTCCAGCCGTAAAAAAATAGTCGATTTTTACTATGAAATTTACCGCCGCCATTTTGTTATAAAATTTTTAATAAATTTTTTTTTCTTCTCATCAATATGTATTTAATAAACCCTCCAAAAAGAAATCCTATTCTAGTTTCCATTTTCTCAAAACAAATCATCAAAGGTATAGGTCTCTTTTTCTGACTCTAGGGTAGTGTTACCCCTTAATAGAATTGTTATCAAATAATGAATGACAAATTCCTGAATCTAATTCGGATTTGCAAAAAGGGTTTGGATTTTCGTTAGAGTATCTAGGTGTACCAGTAGCTAAAGGTTTAAAATAGGGAATTCCTGGGTTAAGTTTTAAAGTAGGGTTTTCTTTGATTTTTGATCGAGTTGTATGTTTATCTTGTGTAATATTTTCCTTAGAAGTAGACATTAATTTAAAAAAAAATGATTTAATCATTGGAATTGATTCTCTCTCGGTTTGTGTTTCAATTTTTTATTAAATTTTAGAATTGTTAAAAATAAGAGTTAAAAACTGATTTTAAATGTTTTAAATTTTAATAGAAAATTTTAGAGTTGTTAAAAACATGTATATTTTTTTTATATCTCAAAATAAATTTTTAGAAAAAATAAGAATTAGAAAAAATAATATCATTGATTCTTTATGGCTTTCCCGGCCGATGCACCAAGAAAAGAGGGTATGTTACGTGAAAAGTAACTTACCTCTTAACATTTGTAATCCTCGTTTTAAATAAGAAATTCCGAAGAAATCTTATTTGGGAATAAGGAAAAAGAATCAATGAATAAAAGTTAAGAGTTAGTTAAAATGAAATTTATTATAAAAATGTATATAATGATTTCTTGAAGTTCGTTATTTGTATGTTGCCGAGAGAAGACCAGTTCCTTTTCCAATAAACACCTTTAACAAATAGGCGTTTATTAGATATAGAAATTGTATTGAATGGATATGATGAAAAGATTTAGTTAATTACCTTTATTGATTCAATTTAAAGCTGAAAACCCGTTCTCCGCTCGTGCGTCCACAGTCAGCTCAGATGCACCGCCTTTCCAATTTTTACTGCTTGGAGATTTGACAATGGCTCGGTCACACACGAGATGGGTATTACTTAGACTGGGATAATCGTAGGTAACGAGTATAGATTCGCACTGACTACTGGTACAGAGATGATGTCGATCGGTTTGATTTAAATTAGATACTGAATTTTGGATCCAAATTTAGGGCCTTATATACCCAGATCACATCCGTGTATTGACGTAATAGGGTTGTAAAAAGATTGCTCATCGATGGGTGTTTGTCAAGTTTGCTTGGCAACAGGTCTAGTCTAAGGTTACTTAGAGGTCACACACGTGGCATGTGACACTAAGTTGGAAACCTTAGATGAATCCTTTAGCAAAATTGATTCATTGCTTATTGGTTCTTCTGGTTTAGATTTAAGGAATCCACTGATGTTTGGAAGAGTACATTTCTCGGACGCTCCTGGGTAGTATGATTCATCGAGGCGCCCTAATGATGAATAGACTGGGAGTTTAAATATTTTGAAGGTCCCGGAGATTGCGCTCTTCGAGGAGTTGCATTTCCTTGTCCTATTTCCTTTGGCGGATAAGGGTAGTTTGGATATTGTGGATATGGAGGATATCCTTGATACGGTGGATATGGATAAAACATTGGTGGGAAATGCATTGGATACTGAGAAAATACAGGATTCGTCTTATATTGGTGTTTTTTTTAAATTAGTTAGTTCTAAGGTCTCAACCTTTTCTCGATGTTCTATAATTTTTTTATCTTCTTTCTCGGATACTTTGGTTCTTTTGTAAGAAAAATTTTTATTGTATACCGATTGTAATTTCTCTTCGACATGTAGAGCGAATTCAAAGGCTTCACTTATGTCTTTCGGCTGACGCGTATCTACGTGGGAGCGCATTTCATTAGGTAACCCACGTATAAAAGCCGTAAGGGCGAAATCCATAATAGGTATCATCATAATCTGAGTTTGAGGAATATTATTCCCTTCTACAATCCCTGGGTATTTTTTGTTTAGTGCGTTTCTAGTTCCACTAATTAAGCCTTGCAGCCGATCACAATAATCATTGACTGTTTTAGTCTGTTTCATTTTCAAATTAGTTATAGCGTTTAAATAGAATTGATAAGGCTTAGGGGCGCTATACCGCTTTCGTAAATGTAGGGGAGGGGTCCCGCCTGTTAAAAGTGGACAAGTGCTGTACCCCTTTTTCTGCTGTGTAGCATTCCATCATAGTAGCTACGGCTGCAGATTGGTCTGGTGCAGGTACGTAGACTACACTAGCATTAGATGGAGTTGGATGTATAGAGTCAATGTTCCCATTATTACCAGTTGTATTGGTAGCCATTTTAAATAATAATAAAAAATCGGTGGAATCAAAATTAAATTTACTTATTGCAGGATACAATTATTTGATCTGTATTTGTTGTGTCAACGTTATAGTCAATAGTTATTAGTGTAGTAATTCGTTTAAAAAAAGCTTGTCCCTGCCGATAGTTGTCCACTACCGAACATCATCGATGTCTCTGACGTTCTGGGAGAAGCGGATCCACTGCCGAACATCATTGATTTCTTTGATGGGCTGGGAGAAGTGGGTCCACTGCTAGACATGATTGATTTCTTTGATGACTTGGGAGAAGTGGGTTCGCTGCCAGACACGACTGGCATCTTGTATATGTACGGTTGACCATGCCGTGGTGGCGGGGCTTTTTACTAAAGGGCAGCTAACAGGATGGTTTCCTGACTTTAAAACCAAAAACATTAAGTATGAGCGATTGTAAAAAAGAAGAAGAGTACCTGCGGGGTATTGCTACGGCTAAATCCCTCACTCGTTCCGATCATCAAGCGCTTTTAAGCGTAGGGACGGTGGCCAGTGGCCCAAGGATGCAGGAGGGTAACAACGCGTTGGTGGTACCAAGAATTGTCTTGGAAAGAGTAGATAGACGAGGAAGTACGAGCAGCTTGACGAATCAAGCTTGCTCACAGTGGGCCAGGATCATCGAATTTTTGCCAAAAATACAATTTTTCAACTTTCAAATATGCACAAAAGAATTTATCCACAGTATTTAATAGTATATAAGAAATTTTATTGCATAAAGGATTTGTTAAATAATAAAAAATTGTGTCTTCTATAACTATTTAAAGTTTAACATTTAAGATAAAATAATAAAATGTTTTTAATTGTGAAATGGTATTTTAATGGTCAAAATTAAAAATTAAATAATTATAAATAAATTAATATGATTAAATTTTGTAGATAAAAAAAAGTATAATTCTGTTAAATTTAAAAGTATAGGAAATTCAAAATAAGGTCACTTGAGTACAAATGTACTGAGATAAACACCTAAATATGAAGTAGGCTCAGCTGACTCAAGGCCAAGGTTAGGAAAGAGAAAGGAAAATTTGATATTTCAAATTTATAAAATCAATTAGAAATTTGAATAAATATTAAGAAGATAAATTATTAAAAATTAACACAATGTTAATTTTCTATTTAAAATGTATATTTTGTTTTATATAAATAATATTAATTTTATTAATTAAATTATTTAATTATTTAATTATAATATGTTGGAATAAATAAGGTAAGGGTAAAATTTATATCAATAAATAGATAAAAATTAATAGATATTGTTAACAAAATATAGAATGATGAAAAGTTTATTATTTAAGGAATTATTTAAGTTTAAAGAAATAAAATAAATTCATAGAGAAAAGTGATTGACAGCTATACAATGGTATTGTTTTCGGAATACGTTAGACACGTTGGAGACTAGAGAGAGAGAAAATATAGTTCTGTCTCTACTCGAGGAATTTAAATATTATTGGAGCGACGAATATGACACGCTATGAATTTCCGTCAATAGAAAGAACCATAGCCTCGCGAAACGGAAGTCACGCGGATTTTTCTTATTAACCGGAAAGAAATAAGGACGGGTAGAAAATCCTAGAAGGTTCTAGAAGGTTCGATAGCGTCCTTTGTAGGGTATATAAACAGTGAAATCGAAGGTTTCGCTCTCTCATATCTATTCAAACACTTGAAAGGGTAAGCATTGACACTTATCTTACATTTAACACACAATATTATATACTTGTAATATTCAGGAGCTCGTTGTTTTTCAACTTTCAACCTGTTATTATAGGTTGTAATTATTAACATTTAACACACAATATTATAATCTGGAGATATTCAGGAGCTCGTTGTTTTTCAACTTTCAACCTGTTATTGAAAGTTATAATTATTAACATTTAACATAAATACATTACAAATCGTAAAAGTTATACAAGAATTTGTTGTTTTACAACTAATATCTTGTTAATTACAAAATAATCTACAAAGTCAAGCCCTGGAATTAAAATTTGAGGAGCTCGTTGAATTCTTTTTAACTTTCAACCTCAGTTTTGATTCCTAAAGGGGTAACAAAAGCAAATCGTAAGTTTATTGAATATTCTTATGAGCTGTGTTCATATAGTAATAGGCTATATCGATGTGGCAGTTTGAAAGATTCAATAAATATTGATCCCAGACCACCAAAAATATTATTTACAATAGGAAATAATTAATTTACTTAAATTAATTATTTAGTTAATTTTTCAGAGAAATAAATAGATTTTATTATGTGAATTGAATTAGTTCTGATCATTTTTCGATATCATAATTTTATCATATCTAAAATAAATCAGAATTTAGTAAAGTTTATAATTTTAAAGTATATTTATTTATTAATAGAATAGTTAATTTAGGGTTTAGGGAAAACTTGACCTTTTGTAGGCAGGATTTATAAAGTTTTATTATTAAATTTTATTTAATTTTTGTTTGTAGATTTGTCAAAGTGGGAATATTCATTTGTTGAAATTATAGAAGTTATTGAGTGAGAGAAAAATTCTTGCAAAGGTGAATGAACTTTATTATTTATTTTGTTTTGTTTTGTTAATATTGAGTCAATTTATATGGATAATAGCAACCGAACTTACAAAATCATTTATGAATAAAAACTATATCATAAGAAAAGATTTCTTTATAGTTAAATAATTGTGTTAATTATTATAATTTAACTTTAATTTATTAATTTATTATTTTATATATTTATCCTACGAACAGAAGATAAAAATTATCTTATTTAGTAGTGGATAAATTAGAAAGAATAAAAAGCTGAATTACCGAATAATTATTGGAGCAGATTCCTTTAATTTAGTTACAAAGCGACAAATTTTCTCAAAAAAAAATATAATATTAAATTAAAGAGAAATACAGATTATATAATTTCATTCATATAACCCTTTTACTATATGTTGACAAAACAAGATCTTATCAGTTGATATAGTTTGTCGCGTATTTCATTGTTAGAGGATCTTTAAATTTAGGAAACAATGTCCTTTTAAATTGAACAAAAACATTCTTTCTATTATATCATTTATATGATATAAGAATGAGAATTATTGAATACGTATGTGTGAGATAGTTTTCATGTTTTGAAACACGTGGGTTTACAGAGTATTACCGAGCAGTGGGCTATTTAATCAAAATAAAGAAATAATATATAGATATATACTTCCCTCGGTCTGTTTAACCAATACACTCTTGTTTCAATTGAAATACTTAATATATTTAGAAATAAATAAATTATTTTTGTATAAGTACTTATTTTTTCTCATCAACAGATATATTGAAGTAAAAAAACCAATAGTTACTTTAAAAAAATAAAATTTATTAAAATGTAGCTCTATTGAAGTTAACAAATAGTGGATTTTTCAATAGAGTGCCGACTTTTAGTTAGTCGAGCTCCTCCGAGCCGCATAATATTTAGAAAAACAAGTTATAGACGGATTACTTAGCATGTCTACTTTGACGCCAATATGTGCCATTTTGCGCCTTTTCATATTTTTTCAACATAATAAGAATATTGCAATAAACATATGAATATATGCAATAAATATATAAAGGCAATTTTCAAAATTAATCAATTATGATGAACAGTGGTACTTAACGGCTTTTTGTGTCGCTGATTACGAATCTGATGTCAGTTTTTAAAAATTCAAAATGGCGGATCCAATATGGCGGACATAAAAATTTTAAAATCAATTAATTTGAATTAAACATAGGTATCTATGGGTTTTTTGCATAGAGTTATTAGAATAAAGTGCGCGAGTTATACCTTTTACCGTGAAAATCATTCTTAGGCGCTTAGAAAGAGACAAAAGCATGAAAGTAGACCCCTTATCTTACCTTGTTTAATGGTGCATGTGCAAGAATAAAAGTTTTTGGTTAAGTTTTTGTCTAAAAAGATCGCATGAAAAATCGTTTTAAATATAATAAAATTAAATGTAAAATAAATATTCTACAATAAATAGGGTAGTGTTGGAGTAAAAAGTCATGTTGAAAAAAGCTATTTATCTGTTATTTGAAGTTAAGACGCAACTTTTGATTCTAGTTTGGATGTCGTATCGATAATATTATAGTAATTAGAATTTTTAATTTTGAGCTGCTTATTTCGATGAGTATAAATTGAAAGCAGGTAAACTTAACATAAAATACCATTTTTCCTGCTTAAATGTTTTTAAATTTTTTATTTGTCACGTAAATAAAAGAAAAATATAATTGCCAGCAAGCAAGCAACAGTTGTTTCGATGCATCAGCTATCATCACTATCACTATCACTATCACTATCACTATCACTATCACTATCACTATCACTATCACTATCACTATCACTATCACTATCACTATCACTATCACTATCACTATCACTATCACTATCACTATCACTATCACTATCACTATCACTATCACTATCACTATCATCACTATCGCGCATGCGTTATTAGAGAAAGAAAAAAAGGGGTCTACTTTTCGTATGGATGTCTCCGTCTATGCGCCTAAGAAACATTTTGGTCGCTTGCGCACTCTATTATAATAACTCTATGGTTTTTTGGGTCGCTGATTACGAATGTGATGTCAGATTTCAAAAAAATCAAAATGTCGGTCATAAAAAATTTGAAAATAATCAATTTCAATGAAACATAGGTATGTAGAGGTTTTTTGGGTTGCTGATTACGAATCTGTTGTCAGATTTTAAAAATGTAAAAATGAGCTGTATTTCTAAAATCAGATTTAGATATGAAATGGAGTGTTTACCCGATCCATGGAAATAAAAGCAGATTCTCCAAAAGGACTACATGTGCACCTGATATGCCCACGCGAAAATGGGTAAAATTATATACAAACTATATACCTATAAGTAAACATCAGGTGTCAAAAAAAACTAAAAAAACAAAAAATTTGTAAAATCTAAAAAAATACAAAACGGGATTTTCACCTATAACCTCCTCGTGGTAGATCCTGGAAACTACAGTACGTTTTATTTTTGTAGGCTAAAATAAAGGAAAATTTTTTTTATTTTCTGAATTGTATAGACACTAGTTTTGTAATCACAAAATTTAAAAACTTCTAAGCAAAAATTGTAGGCGAATCTTACACAATCTAAAATCCACTTGAATTCTTACATCAGATTTCTAATCAGCGACCTAAAAAACCCCTAGATACAAAGTTTCATAAAAATCGATTAATTTTAAAAATTGTATGTTCGCCATTTTGGATCCGCCATTTTGAATTTTTTAAATCTGACTTTTGATTCGTAATCAGCGACCCCTAAAAACTGTAGGTAGCATACTTGTTATTCGTAAATATCTTGTTTTTTTAAATAATGATTTTTGACCAAAAATCGACAATCCTGGCCTACTGTGCAGCTGCATTTCTGTCTTTAGTAATGCTTCTGCGATTGACATTGCTAGCTGCAATAAAGATCGAGAGGAATGCATTAAGCTGCGGGAGCAAGAGGCAGCGAGCATTCAAAAAATTAAGGATGAAGTCAGCAGGTTGCTGAAATCCTGTAAGGTCCAGAGGAATGTTAATATGACAATCAAGGATGGACTGAGAAGCATAACATCGCTCATACGAAATGTGAAGGAGAAGCACGCAGCAGCGGCCAGAAAAGATAAGAAGTTCTACCAGGGATTAACCTGGTCGGAAGAAGCACGAAAAGACCGAAGGATGAGACGTGACCGTTTCAACGCAGCAATGCTAAGAAACGTTGTCTTGGAAAGTCAAAAGCGAAAGGGAAGTGGTCCTGAGTTTGTGAAGGACTCAAAGAGGAAGAAGGAGAATGGATCTCCTAAAAGGACTGGAGGCAAGGGTACCAAGTCGGCACCAAAGTCGAATTCAGTTAAAGATAGAAGACAGCCACAACAACGAACAACAATGATCGTAAAAGTGGTTAAAGGAACATTATTCACGAACGTGCTGAAGAAGGTTCGTGAAGAGGCTGACCTGGAGGCCAGAAAGACAAGGGTTGTGGGCGCTGTGTCCACTAAAAAAGGAGACCTTCTTATCAAAATAGGAGGGACTTCAAGTAATGCGCTGTTCACCGAGGAGGTGACAAGGGTCATTGGAGCCCTAGGTAAGGTGCAGAAGGCGGACCGGCGAACTACGTTGAAAATCCGCGATATTTACCAAAATATGTTGCGAAAAAAAAGAGAAAAATAAAAAAGGTGGGATCTTAGATTGCGAATAGAGAAAAAAAGAAGAATCCGAAAAAGGTCGACCCCTTCTATAATCCCACTCGAAGGACCAAATATATGTTCTTAAAAGAAAATATTTGCCAAAATGCTGAGAAATAAAAAAACGCACGTATTTATATCATGGTGTTGGCATTGAAAGGGCAAATGAACGAGGAACCAATCAGAATGCAGAGTAGCAAAAGTAAGAGAACCGCGACAGCTACTCGGTAATAAAACTATCTGTTCTGCGATACTTGTTTCATAAACGTTTTGTGAATCAAGAAGAACACTATTTGTACGCAGAATTTTAGTTTTTCATAATGACGTCGAAAGAAATACAAGCTGGTGTAAAGAAGTCTTCCAATGTGAGAAAGAAGAAGCCTGAAAATTCTGTTAAAAGTTTCATGAACAAGGATGTCAAAAAAAAGAAGACGTACTGGGTGCCCTGGAGAAAATTTCTACGAGACCAGCAGGAAGTAGGAAGGTGACGGTTCTCGGACCGAACAAGCTAGGAGCAAAGCTCGCTGTCGTGGTCACTAGTCAGGAAGACGCTGATGAGCTGGAGAAAATCGGGCACATAAAGATTGAGTTTGTCTCCTGCAAGATAAGAAGAAGAACTATGGTCATAAGGTGTCATAAGTGCCTTGACTACGGCCATATAGGTAGAGATTGACAAGGTGTAGATAGGTCGGCTGCGTGCTTCAAGTGCGGAGAAGCCGGCTATAAGGCAGCAGATTGTAAGAAGAGCTCATGCTGCTTCTTATGCCAGGCAAAGTTCGGCGAGAAGGAGAATATCCAGCATGAGAAGGTCCTGATTAAGACGGGAGTAGTTTTTAGTGGGTCGACCAGAACAAGAGCCGTCATCCCCACATAACCTGGGATTCCTTTATCCAGGTATCTGAATTCACAGATTTTCCACTTCCGACTACAAAAAAAGCTTGTACGAAAAATTAATTAATGTAAAAATACATACCTAGGGGAGAGTCTCCAGTTGTGAGACGGGTTTTATTTTTGACCCGTAAATTGTAAACGGGTAAACGAAATTGTAAATACTAGTCACTATTTTTGCGCGCTACGCACGCCCCTTTTCTTTCTGCTATTAAAAATGGAAATGTTTTTACACCGAAAAGTTTCTAATATTACTTTAAAGATACACACATAGTTATTATTAAAAACATTTTACCTTTTTTTATTGTTTATACTCCTGCCCTATTGGCCTTACGCACTTCGACAAGAGTCCCCGAGAAATACTTTTTGGATTAAGCATAACCATTCTACTTAGAAAATTTCTATATATTAACTTAATTTGCGTCTACAGCCGACTTTATTAGGAGTACTCGCATTGCGCCTGGACCACCCGTCAATGGGTTTTCTCGCCAGAGAAGAGGGAAACTGTAGAAAACCTCTCCTGAGGATTAAATTTTATTTTAAATTTTGTGTACATATTCCATTTTTGAATAATATGTTCTGGTACAATTTTATTCATAAATTTACTATTTTTGATTTAGTACCCCGTTCTTTAATTGGTAAAGTTTGTTGAAAATCTCCGCCTAGAATTAAAATTTTACCATTAAAAGGTTCGTTGGAATAGATAATCCATAATTTCTAAAGCATATTTTGGAGCCATTGGTGCTTCATCCCAAAAAAAACATCTATATTTTTTAAAAAGAGGCATTCTAAAGATTGAACTTTAATGTTTGAAGATGAATCACTGTATAATGGAACGGGTAAGCCTAAAACTTTATGAACAGATTTTCCATTAGGAAGCAGAGTCGCAGCTATACCTGCAAATGCCATGTTGCAAACATTTATTCCTTTACTTCTTAGCAATTGCCATAGAACTATCAAAAGAAGAAACCTTTAGGGCATCAAGTACATAATCAACTACAAGTTTTTGTTTCACATTTATTGTAATTTTAATTTTTTGTTGCTTTTTTGAAAACATTTTGGTGAACTTTTTAAACATATTACAGTCTGATTAAGTGAACGAATAATAAAAATAAATGTTTGTACATAAGGAGAAAAGTATACCGAAATCGTATACAATGTTAATTTTTGGAAATTGAACTGAATTAAAAATTTATTTTTGCTTTTTTAATAACTGGTCTTGGGTGTAAAAAAGCCAGGGCAAAAAATCCATTGAATATTTTGTCCAATTCACTTGTTTTCTATTTAAACTAACCTTCTTCTTTTACAAAATTTCTCGTGTTTATTTAATAAAATTAATCAAACACGACGAAAAAGTAGTTCAAAGTGCTTTAAAAAAATAAACAATGAATAAACGGTTGCAACGAAATATGTTATCTGTGGTGAAACTTAAAGAGAACTTCTAAAAAAGGTACGAAAAATTGGCAGTGCAAATCGAAAACAGGTAAACTTAATATAATTTTCAATTTTGCTTGCTAAAAACTTTTTCATAATTATTAGAATATTCTTCAAATAAGACTATTTGTCATATAAATAAAGGGAAACTATAAAAATACCTTAATTGATAACATGTTTTGCTAAAATCGTAGGGTGGCTTTTTCACCCCACCAGGTGGTGCAAAAAAGCCACTTACAGTGCTTTCGTAAAACTCTTATAACTTAGTCCTTTCATGAGATAAAAAATATTTCCGTCAAGAATTTTCAAGCTTAATAACTAAACTTTCAATAACAATTGGAAATTTGAAAAAAAAAATTTAAATACAGATTTTACAGCATCAAAAGTAAAAATGTGTCTTTTTTACCTTACTCTAACCTATATGGGTGATTCCCCACAAAGTGGTAACTTTTGAATATATTAAATTTTTTTTAACCCCTTGACTGTGAGGGTACGTCTATAGACGTACATTTGAAAGTGGGCTTCCAGTGTGAGGTACGTCTATAGACGTACATACAAAAAAATTGATAAAAGGCAGAAAAAACAAGTAAATTTACGTCACACATACGTTACTTATGGTATTTTCGACGCTGAATCCGAATCTGAAGTCAAATTTCGAAAATTCGAAAACCAAAATCCAATATGGCTGCTCAAAAGTAGACTGTTTTGAATGATACTTTTATTATATTAAATCTCAGGCAGCATACATTATCATATCAAAATAATATCTTACACAATTATATCAAAATGCTTTAAAAGTCGCTGGTTACGAATATGAAGTTAGATTTTCGAAATTCAAAATGGCGGATTTGGATCCGCCATTTTGAATTTCGATGACGGACTAATTTTTTTTTAATTCATTAAATTCGCTTGAAACTTGTTATTTGGTGGTTTTCGAGGTCGCTGATTCCGAATATGAAGTTAGATTTTCGAAATTCAAAATGGCGGATCCAAAATGGCGAACGTGTTACAAACCAGAAATAAATTTATAAATTAGGCTTTTGAGATGGCCCTTTATCTCGATTTGGGGAGGCACCAAGCTGCCAGAATGTTTAATTATTCTGTTTAATTTTGTGGGGACGTTATCCTACTTTTAAAAGTTACCTTCTGATTCGTTAAATGCACTATTTTTAAGATGATTTGAATTTAGGGTTTAGTTAGGTAAGTAAAGAAATTGATTCTATGAATACATGATTTATTTTAGAATAGAAAAATACCTTTTGAATACAGAATGATTATAGTGTGTTACAAATAGAACGTGTATGTGTGTTAGAATATGTAAATTAAAACGATACTTATTTACTTACAAACTATCGGCGGAGCTATTCCTCTTTTGAATCACAAAGCATCGGTCGGGCGAAAATTCATTTGTTCTTGTTTTTACCGAAAATCGCGACGTAAGATTCGCGCAATTTTCTTTCGTTTGCGAGATTGCACTTGTGGTGAGTGGACGCGGGCAATATCTATGCAACCGGCCGTCTCACGCAACTGTGTAAAACTCACTGCGGATCTACCTTTTACTGAATTAGTCCGGGCAATATCTATGCAACCGATAATTCGATAATTGGTTATGATCGCGCTCGTGGGCCACCGATATTTGAGACGGACGCGGGCAATATCTATGCAACCGGCCGGTTATAAATAACAAGATTTTAGAACTGATAATTAGATTAACAATTCCGAAATCTCTCCAAAATCAGCCCGCACTGGACTCCACCGGCTCAGAGAATTTAAAAATTTTAACGTCTGCCCTAATTCATGCAAATCGGGTTCCGGGTCGCGGACGGGCTTTTTTGTCGCGAAATTTCTCTGTCCCAAAACACTTTCTAGGTTAGACCCAGGAGAGGTGTCTTCGAGAAGAAGCGAGAATTCGTACTGCGTTAATTGAATTTTCGCGACAAGCCTCCAACCCTTACCTTTAGTGCAAAGTGGGGAAAGATTTTAGAAGTAGGAGTAAGTCATGGGCCCATTGGTCTATGCATTTTTGCTGACGTTGTGGATCTCACGGTAGGTCCGTGAGAACGGAAACAGTCAGTTAACATGATACTTTTTTGAATTATTATTTGAAATAACTTAGAATTTAAATAATAATTATATTGTTTAATTAATAAAATTATTATTTATCTTAGTTATAATAATGTATATAATTTATTTATTGTAATTATATTGTTCCTACTTTTTATAGGTTGCTTGTATATGCATTTTACATATTGAGTAATATATATATATATATATATGCATATACATACAACCTAATGTCCTCCGGCATTTTGTTGTAACAACAATGTTTACAACAAAATGTTTAACTATTGATAAGTGGTTTCTATGTGCATCTGACTTGATTCATAATTTCAAATGTCATAAGGCATGCAAGCCTTGTAGTTTGCGTCAGCTGTAACGCACGTGCGTTTGTTTTTAAGCTGTAGTCTACGGCTTATGGGCCCTGAGGGGAAGGAAAGTTCTACGCACAACAAGGTAGCGATTGGAGGCAAGCATGGCACGCTTGTGTTGGTGTCCGTAGCATGAAAGCCGTCAAGGTATTAGTTCTGTAGCCGGGGAAGCCAGTGAGTGTGCTAGTGTCCATAAACGGCGGTCGCGCAGGCATGTGTGTGTTGCCGCCGACCATCCCCACACACGCACAACCTCGCAACGTATTTTCTTAGCTCTAAACAGCAATGACAAATAGAATATATATAATACAAAAATATATCGCTGTCGACGCTGTTTTAAGATTCCATCCCCCCTCCTCAAAGGTCAAAGGTCAAACATAACTTCAAAACCCCTTTCCCACTCAAGGTCAAAGGGCAAACATAACCTCAAAACCCCCTTCCTACTCAAGGTCAAAGGGCAAACATAACCTCAAAACCCCGTTCCCACTCACAGGTCAAACATAACCTCAAAACCCCCTTTCCACTCACACGTCAAACATAACTTTAAAACCCCCTTCCCACTCACAGGTCAAACATAACCTGAAAACTCCCTCCCTACTCATAGGTCACATGGCAAATATGATTACAAACCCCCCTCCCTACTCATAGGTAACATGACAAATGTAACCTCGAAACCCCCTCAAAACATTACCTTAAACCCTCATTTATATTATTACATTACACACCTTCTTCCCACTCACAGGTCACAGGACAATCATAACCTCAAAATCTCCCCTCTCCTCTATTCCCACTCACAGGTCACACGTCAAATATAACCTCGAAATTGCCCCTCCCTCTTTATCCCCATTTATATAGTTTATCCGGATGTAAAGGATGACATTGAATTAAAATTCTTGTGAATAATTGACGAAGTGAATGAGGCATCATCCATAATGCAGCTTCTTCGATTGTCCTAATCCACTCACTATCATCTTCTACAAGTCCAAATGCCAAACAAGCAGTTGTAAAAGATTAATGAACAACTCTATTAACTGTTCTTAAACTTTCAAAAGAAGTTGCTTCTTTTACTGTAAGCAACAATAATCTAAGATGAAATAACTCCAATGAATGTGGATTAACTGAAGACATTCTTCCCTATACTTTTACTTTACGAATTCTTTGTTTCCATTCAAGAGATTTTGTTACCAATGTATAATGCTCTAGTATATCTAAATAATAATACTTTTGAGCATTACTATCTCGTTGGTTAAGTTTAAAATAATTCAAAAGTTTTGTATTTAAATCGAAAGAAATGCTTTTACTATCTTTTTCTTCTCGAATAATAACATTCTGTTCATTAGACTCTTTTTCTCTAAAGGTTTACTTAGAATTCTCCAAACTGCATCAACTGGACCAACATATCTATTTTCTTATAGCAATATAAGAATATATGATTGTTTAAATAATCCATTAGTCCTTAATATCTTTCACTTCTCACTTGAGCTTGCACAAAATCTTTATCTATCTTTTTCTATTTTTACATCATTTTCAACCACCCATTGTTGAAACAATCTACCTCCGTATAAAAATTGACTAAATTTTTTATCTCTTACAGCAATTTTGTATTTAATGTAGGCAGACCTAGAAATAGTATGATTTCTAATTCTGTAATCACTATCACTACGAATCATATTAATATTATAACCCTTATTTCCAAGTGGATAAAATATGGGATAAATCCATGGTTTAACATTCCGATCTAAATTACTAACCAATTTTAATTCCTTTGTAGATTTACTATAAACCGCTTCATTAGATTCTGTTATTTCTCCTTCAGAGTTTGTATTAAAAATTGCAGCAACTTCATTAAAACTTTGATAATTGTATCTATTTTTATCAAAGCCTTTTTTCAACGTGAACAATAATTGTAATTTAGGAATTTCTTCATTATTTGTCTTGCTAATTCAGCTTCTATTTGAATTACCCGACATCATCATGTGAGATTTTGTGTATGCATTAGAATTTCTCATGTTTTCTATAGATTTTAAACCGTCTTCATCCAAATTTTCGTTACTTTTTAATCTGTATCTGATTGATTTCTCTGGGTCATAAATAAATAATTGACCAAAACATGGATCCTCACCTTTATCCGGATATAAAGCACTATTAATTTGATAGTAAATTTTACCTTGAATTTTGTAACAGGATGGTCCTCTTCTTCTGCCATTAAAATTAATTAAATTAGCATTTAAAGATGCAAAAAAAGAATTATTATACAGCCTTATATTTTTTTAAAATGACCTGATTTTTTACAAAACCCTTCTAACAAAAGCCTTAATTCATTTAGATATTGTATTAAAGTTAACACAACACCTCCATGACTACAGCAGTCATTAAAACTAACTTTTTTTACCAGTAACTTTTTCTTCTTTAAAATGTTTAGCTTGACAATATGTACAGTAATTATTTATCGGACCTAGATAATTTTCAACATTCAACTCATTTTGAATTTGATGCTTTAATACTCATTCACAATAATTTCATTGACATCAAGTATTCTTTGTTTTTGACAAAGAACTATTCTATTTTTGATTCGACTTGAAGTTTTTTCTTAGTTGAAGTGTGTTTTTCACTTAATAATTTACGTTATCAATTGTACGTTTTAATTTTTGCCTCTCACGATAACTTTTTTGAATTTCAGCTCTACTTTGTTTAAGTGTTGTTGATGCAATATTTCCTTCATTTATTATTCTCGAGAAAGAAATTTTTTTCTTAATAGAGTTTTTAAAAAAGTTTGATGTTCCATACTGAAGTTGAATATCTTTTTCATTTAAAAGGCACTTTCAGTTATACACAACTATGCAAGATCTACTATTAGAAAATTGTACAGAGGGAAATTAACATAAACTATTGTTTTCGAACATTAACATCAAATGATTTCTAATATTACAATAATAGTAATTGACAGAGTGGGGCAGAATATTAAAAAATAACGATGTTGCAAATGCTATTGCATATACTCCATAAGAAAGACTGTATTCTGGTTGTTGATTAACAGTTGTGAAAACTACTGGTGGTTCAAAAGGATATAATCTAATTAAATAATCTCTTTGATCATGATTTAAACATTTTTTATTAAGGCTATCAAAAATGTAAAGGCTTATTCCATCATAATAAGTACAAATACTAAAAAGTGTTTGAATGTGCTGCTTACTTTTCTCGATTGGAACTATCAAATCAGTTGTTTGTAACCACAAAGTATTTTGCATATTATAAAAAAATTTGATTGTCTTCCCAATATCTTTTGAAATTCATACATATGATTATTATTATCATTGCTTCTTCAGTGACTACAATACTTAAAGGGTTACACCACTTTGCCCCGTTCAAAACATAAGCTTTTTAAACTATTTTTATTGAAGAATAGAAATTTTTTTAGTAAAATTAAATTACAGTAGTATATTGTACTACTCTTAAACTACAAAAAAAATTTCTTTTTTTTTAAATTGTCGGTTTGACAGATAATATGTTAAAGTGCTTTAAAAATGTATCACCATACGGTAGACACTATAAAACGGTCCAGAATTAAGCTAGACCAGAAAGTAAAGATGGTTTAGTTTCTGTAGCTCAAAATCTAGCGAAATACGTATCCGTTTTAAAAAAAATTATTTTTCGCAAAATGGCATGGATTTGAAGAAAAAAGTCCATATTTTTGCATAAATTTCATTATTTGAATATTAATATTTCGAAAAATCCGTACGTATTTTGATCCACCGATTTTTAAAATACAGTTTTGAGAAAAACGCGTTTAAAGTTTTCATTACACTCTAAACGTTAACGCGCGACCCTGCTTGAACAGTTCGAAAATTGTCTTTTTACATGAGATATCGATATATAACTAATGACATATCACTTTGGTGACCATAAGGAGTATTTTAAGCAAAAAATTCTTTTTCAATTTTTTGAAAATTTCAAAGTGGTGTAACTCCTTAAATCATGAGTAGTCGAATTAACAGTTTCTCCTTTGTTAGACATTGTTCTTTTATTTTATAAAATTTACTTATATCAAGGAATTATAATTTTAAAAATAGTAATATTACATTACAATTTTAACATCAAGTTTTATATATTTAATTATAAATTTTATAATTTCCTTTTATCCAAGGTTACCAAATTTTGCCTCTTATAGAAAATAACAACAAATTTACAATTCTCTCCATATTCAAAACTTTCAAATTGTTCCTTCTATCAAATATAATCAATGTCCAATTTTATCTTTTATCCAATTTAACTAATTTCCAATTTTGTCTCTTATCCAATATTTAACCAATTTACAATTTTTCCTTTTTTCCAATGTAACCAACTTTAAGCTTTGTTTTTATCCAATATAAATAATTTACAATTTTTTCCTTTTATTCAATTTAACCAATTTAACCAATTGCCAGCTTTGTTTATATCCAATATAACCAATTACTAATTTTGTTTTTTATTTAATTTAACCAACTTCTTATTTTGCCTTTTATTCAATTTAACCAATTTCCAGCTTTTTTATCCAATTTAAACAATTTCCAGCTTTGTTTTTATTCAATTAAAAAAATTTCCAGCTTTTTTTCCAATATAACCATTTTCCAATTTTTCCATTCATCAAGTTTAACCAATTTCCAGCTTTATTTTTATCCAATATAAATAATTTACAATTTTTCCTTTTACCCAACTTTAACCAATTTAACCAATTTCCAGCTTTGTTTTTATCCAATGTAACCAATTTCTAATTTTGCCTTTTATCCAAGTTAACCAATTTCCAGCTTTTTATCCAATTTAAGCAATTTCCAGCTTTTTTTTATTCAATGTAACCAATTTCCTATTTTTCCTTTTATCCAATTTAACCGATTTCCAGCTTTGTTTTTATCCCATAGATAGAACTAATTTCCAATTTTTCCTTTTATCCAATATAACCAATTTCTAATTTTGCCTTTTATCCAATTTAACCAACTTCCAGCTTTTTTAAACCAATTTACCCAATTTCCAGCTTTGTTTTTATCTAATATAATCAATTTTCAATTTTTCCTTTTATCCAATTTAACCAATTTCTAGCTTTTTTATATCCAATTTAAACAATTTCCAGCTTTGTTTTTATCGAATATAATCTGTTTCCAATTTTTCCTTTCATCCAATTTAAGCAATTTTCAGCTTTGTTTTTATCCAATAGAACCAATTTCCAATTTTTCCTTTTATCCAATATTACCAATTTCTAATTTTGCATTTTATCAAATTACAGACGATTTCCCAATTATAACAAAATTTTAAAATTTTATTAATAAACATCAAAAAAAATATAACAAATTTTTTAACTTTATTAATAATTAACATCAAAAACACACCACAACTCAATTAATTATTTAATGATTGAAAAAATTTAGAAAAGAGTATCTTAATGTTACTCTATTATTATTGACTATTCACTTATTATCACTTATTATATTCACTAATACTTATTATTCACTAAATCACTATTTACTAATTCACGAAGTATTTACCAATAAGTGTAGATTGATTCTGAGGCCAATATATATATATATATATATATATATATATCACTTTTTAAAAATTCAAAATGGCGGATCCAATATGGCGGAAAAAATTGTCAAATTTGATGCGATTCCCTTAAAACGTGTTACTCGGGGGCTTTTGGGGTTGCAGATTATGAATATGAAGTTACTTTGTAGAAATTTAAAATGGCGGATCAAATTTTTTAATTTAATCAGATTTAATTAAAAAGTGTTACTCGGTGGTTTTTAGCGTATCTGATTATGAATTTGAAGTCTCAAACACAAAGTAACTTCATATTCATAATCTGCGACCCCAAAAGCCCCCGAGTAACACGTTTTAAGGGAATCGGATCAAATTTCAATTTTTTTTCCGCCATATTGAATCCGCCATTTTGAATTATTTAAAAGTGATTTCAGATTCGTAATCAGCGACCCTAAAAACCTCCGAGTAACAAGTTTTCATCGAATCTGATCAAATTTGAATTTTGTCCGCCATATTGAATTCGCCATTTTGGATTTAAAAAAAAACTTTAGATTTATATTCGGGAACCCTAAAAACTTATAAAGAATGAGTTACAGAATAATTTACCTCGTTTTTTGCTTTTAATTCATAAAAGTATTTTGAGATTTTTTGACCTTTTGACTTTTGACAGTTCTATTGGCATCGGAAATGGAATTTTGCAAAAAACGCCCATCGTCATTTTAAAGTACATGAACGTAGAAATCTTTTAAGCCCTAAAACGTTTAAATCCATCAAAGCAATTTTTGTTTAGAGCTCTGTCCGTGTTGACGTGGAATGTCCCATATATATATAAGAATAGTAAATAAATAAAATAAAAAATAAGAGCAAAACAAACAAAAAAACGTAATAATAATTTATACTTACTCGAACCAATTCGTTCCACATGAATTTTACTTTTCTATTAAACAAGAAAAAACATTTCCCAGAATTATAGAAAGTATCAAATAAATATTTTTCATAACGCGGTGCAAAAAAGGGCACTTTTTTGCACCTTGTTATGAAAAATATCGTTCGTAACTAGTGCTAGCAGTTGCCAATTTTTGAACGAGCACTTTTTTTGGAACAAACTGTAGGCGAAGCTTCGCTTCGCCTACAGTTCGTTCCAAAAAAAGTGCTCATTCAAAAATTGCCAACTGCTCGCACTCGTTACGAAATATACTATATTGTCCTGCAGTATAGAATCTTTAACGGCAGCAAATGCAAAAGGTAACTGAATAACTTTGCTGTCGTATATAATCTGAGGAACCTCTAACAAAATCCTTTTGTTACCATGCCAAGTAATCCTCTCTTTGTCAATCTAATAAACAAACACATTTTTTTATTACCAAAAATTTATTAATATAAACATACAAATAATAACAATATTAATTAATGGAACGGTGAATGATAAAATACTAATATTAACAAAGATAATAATAGTAAATGTAATAATATTATTAATAATAAAATTATATTGTTAATAGTAATAAATGCGTAACTTAATAAATATAGTAAAAAATTTTTGTTTACTTACAATCCTAATTCTTGTATCAAAAGTAAAATATTTTCCTGATAGGTAATGCAATCCTTGAGGCCCATTTACTTTAAATTGTCGCGAAATTGCGTATTTTATTAATTCTCTTTCGGGTAAATCAGACCACCAATCTAAACCTCGATACTTCTTTGAGTTATGATGAATCACGAATTGAGAGAAACTTCCCGCTCTTGGTTTCCAAAAGGAAAAGGGGGGGACAAGTTGCCCTACAATATTGATGTATAAATATTTGCATCTAAGCGGATTATATTGTCTAAAAAAATCATTTATGCAAAATTTAACTTTTTGACCCAGTCTTCCCTACTTTATTTTTATAAAGTTTATTATAGAAATTGCAAACCTTGGAAAATCCGTTGCCTACTTCAGGAGTTCTTACCCTGTGACGACTCTATTCTAGCTTTGCGTGGCTGCGAATGGGAGAGAAAACACGAATGGATTTATGCTGGGGAATAATCAATAATGATGTTTCACGAGTAATATAAAGAAATTCAAAAGTTTATCGTTCCCCCGCATGAATGCGTCCCTGCTTTCTTTCTCATTCGCAACCGATTGAAGCCAGAATCAAGTTGTCAGAGTTGAATTTCAAAGCATTAATCGGTCGAAACACGGCTTCACATTTTAAATGATTTATCGAAGACGGATTAATCTTTTTTAATTTTCGAAGTTCATAGATCAATCATGCATAGATTGTTATACAGTTATACGTTTTAATTTCAATCGTATACCTGCTCAAAATCCCTAGTTTGTTTGATTTTCTTTATCACTCAAGGCACCACCCACCTACCAATAGTACGATTTTCTAAATTTTCAATTGGTTTCTTGAGTTTGAAAAAAGAAATAGTAGGGATGTTTGTCAGGACATGCATTGTTTTTCCTGTGTATAAAATTCATTTTTTTATTATCTGTCATGTCATGTTGAGGTTATGTCAAAATCCTGATTTGATGGGGTTAAATGGACCTCGGATTCGGATTCAGCGACCCAAAAACATAAAGTCTACATAGTGAGACCCCCAGATCAGAACTTTTTTTTGTGTGGCTGTGTGTATATTATTGTCACTAATATAAACAATAATGTGGTAAAATAATTCTACTAATAATCTTAAATTTTGAATACTTATTCTGTATTTCAGTTTTTAAGAATACTCGGTGTTCGTGGTAAGTGTGCAAAGAACTTATAGAGCTCCACGTCAAGCCGCGATGCACAGAACAACGCGACCGCGCTCAAAAAAAAAATTCACAGTTAATAAACTATTTCGATCTACTAACTTTTTCTTTCAGTTATTTAATCCTTGGTTTATATAGTTTAAGGTTCTGAAAAAAATTTTTACAAAAAAGGTGCAGAACACAATTAATTATTCATTTGTTCATTATCAACAATTATTTTTTACAATAAATAATTTTTTTTCAACATTGAAATAATTTTTCTTAAAAATTTTAAATCTTTATTAATTGTGTCCAAAAATTTTTATAAAAATCCGATAATCCAGTTCTGAGATATAAATGATTGAAAAAAATGTTACATTAAAATTAAATTGTTTATAAAACAGAAACAAATAAATATTTTTAAATAAAACTTGGTGACTGTTTGTCTCTCTATTAGTACTTTATTTTTATAAAGTTTATTATAGAAATTGCAAACCTTGGATAATCCGTTGCCCACTTCAGGAATTCTTACCCCACAGTTAAATTCCAATGCACTAATCGTCGAAACTCGGCTTCATATTTTTAATGATATATCGAAGACGGATTAACCTTTTTTAATTTTCGAAGGTTTATTTTAAAGCTAAATTTCTAACGAAGATTTATGATCTAAATTTTTCTAGATTTTTTATAGAGTTGAAGTCAAGAAACATTAAATTCATCATAACTTGAAACTAATACACATTACTAAAAATTTCAAAGTCTCAGCTCTAGAAAAACTCTTCCAACAGATAATAAAAAAACAAATGTAAAAAAATAATAATAAATAAAAAATATCAAGATACATTTTCTCCTATGGCGTACGAAAGAATTAAAAAAAATTATCAGATTCGATTAAACCTTGTTACTCGGGGTTTTTTTGATTAGTTGATTACGCAGCTAAAGTCAAGTAGGATTTACTTGAAATTTGTTACTCGGGGGTTTTTGGGGTCGCTGATTACGAATATGAAGTAAAAATGGCTAAATTCAAAATAGCGGATCTAATATGGAAGGCAAAAAAAAAATTAATGGGATTGATTTTAAACTTGATACATGGAGGTTTTTGGGGTTGCTGATGTTGAAGTGTTAACAATCATATTGATAAATCCAATATAGCGAATAATGTTTTAAATTAAACACAAATAGTAAAGGTAAGGTCAACTTTACGCTTAGTAAAGGTAAGAAAATTAATCCATTTGTGAAACGGAAGGGCAGAAAATGACTCAGCCAGAAAAAAATTAGGTTAATGTTCCGCTCAGTAATAATAAGATAATTACCTCGGCCGGCGAATGCAAGGGTAGAAAGTGATCCAGCCTGTAAAAAAAGACCAATGACCCGATCAAGTTCAGTCTGCCGCTAAGTAATTGAGAAAATCTGTCTGACAAAAAAATGGTAGAAAATGACCCAGCCAGCAAAGACAAGGTAAATGTTCCGCCCAGTTGTAGTAAAATAATTACCCAGGCCCTCAAAGACAAGTGTAGAAAGTGATCCAGCCGGTAAAGGCAAGACCAATGACCCGAACAGTAAAGGTAAGATAATTACCCCGGCCCCGAACATAGAAGGCAAGGGTAGAAATTAAACCAGCCTGTAAAGGCAATTGGTAAAACTGGTTCACTTGACTCGAAAAAAAATACAAATTACAATCAGTCGGCCAATCAAAAAAACAATTGACAACCCTGTAGCAAATGACTTGAACGAAAAAGAACAAATGGTAGTTATCTGGTTACAGGTTTATAGCAAATAATATTGCTTTTTAATTCTTTCTTTCGCGATATTGGTTTCGCCATTTTAAATTTTGCCATTTTGACATCATATTCGTAATGAGCGACCCTAAAAACCCCCGAGTAACAAGTTTCAAAAAATACTATTGATTTTTAATTGTTTCTTCCACCATATTGGTTCCGCCATTTTGAATTTTTCCTATTTTACTTCATATTCGTAATCAGTTTTAAAAAAATCCAATTGATTTAAAATTTTTTTTATCCGCCATATTGGGTCCGCCATTTTGAATTTTGCAATTTTGACTTCAGATTCAAATTCAGCGACCCCAAAATCCCGCGATTAACAAGATTCAAGTAAATCCTCTTGATTTTTATTTTTTTCTTCCGCTATATTGGATCCGCTATTTTGAATTCTGCAATTTTGACTTCAGATTCGTAATCAGAGACCCCAAAAATCCCCGAGTAACAAATTTTAGGTAATTTGGATCAATTTTTAAAAAAGTCGTCCGCCATATTGGATCCGCCATTTTGAATTTTGAAAAACTGACATCATATTCGTAATCAACGACTCCGAAAACCCCCGAGTAATAGATTTTAGGCGATTTTAGACATTTTTAAAATAAAAATGCATTGTATTGTCCATGGCAAAGATTTTAAAAATTTTGCTAAAAGTGTTGTTTTTAAAAATTTAAAACATTTTTAAAATTCATTGAATTTAAAAACAGAAACGTGGGTCGCATTCTGCATAGCATTGACTTTTTATAAATCATTTTATTTCTAATTTTCAGCCATTTTTGACTTTTTTACATCAATTTTTATCATGGCAAATATTGTCAGTTTTCCGGCAGTCAGAGTGTTAGATATGGATTTTAATTATTTTATAATAATTTAATAAATCTTTATCACAAAAAAAATCCACTTTATTTAATTGGAAAAATTACTTTTATAAATTAAATAAAGAAATTGAAATTGTATTCATTTATCCTTAGGAAACGTATTTTGCTCTTCGGAATTAAAATAAATTCAAAGGTAGTGGATATTATTCTTAAATTGTTATTTTTCAACAATTCCGATTAGACGGTATTTGCAAAAAAAAAATACAGAAGAAAGACAATACTATACATTAGGTATTAAATTTCAATGAAACACTTCAGTTTGTGAGTAAAGAAATTTATAATTTATTAATAGTAGATGTATATGTTATTAACAAAATGTTGAATCCCTTTTTATAATCATTTGTTATAAATTATCGAGTACAAAATTAAAGTTATAATAATCTTTGCACAATAATATGTGATAAAAAGATAGTGTTATGTATGTAAAAGTGTGAAATGAGAAATACAGTTCAACAACTCACCAGAATGATACAATTTTATGTAACTCAATACCCACGACTCTCCAATTGCTTCCTCAAGTGGAATCTTTGGGTTTACACCTGTTAATATTGTGTATTCGTCAAATTAATTTCCTTGATTTTCTGTATTATTTCAGATATTTTTCCATATATATATTTATATCTCAAAAAAACTTCACTTGAAACAAATAATCTCTTTTCTTTTATGCACTGACCAATGAAATTTGAACCAAGTATCTTCAAAACACGGGTTCACCGGACTTAAAGAAACTTATTCAATCGATTTATTTCGATTATACTAAAATTCACTTTACTTTCAAATAATCACTTTTATGCCAAACAAATCACGTCAAAAATATATGACTTTAAATTTAAAATCTCAATTCAAAGAGAATATTATATTCTTTTAAAATTCCATGAAAATACACACATATATATATGTAATAAACAAACAACTCTTAATTCCCGAGAGCAACAAAGTGATTATACACAACTTTGTTGCGGGAGGAATCAAATCAAACTCCCGTTAAAATCGGTCGAAAATATGGACACACCTTGTAATTTCATGAAAATATTAATAGTGGGAGAGCTGTTACACACAGCTCATTGAACTTATTTGTTGCCAGGCAAGCTTTTAGCAAGCTTGCACATTCCTAAAATTGGCTAACACGAGTTCAATGTTCTTATTCCACTATATCTTTAATATGTATATTTCCTTGCTTAGTATTATAAACCCACACATTTAGAGTTTTTTTCATTGGAAAAAACTCTTTCAAAATTGATCAATTTTATTTCGAAATATATGTTTTGTCCAATACTTTCGTAATAATTCTTAAAAATTGAATTATCCAAATAATACTGAAATCATTAGAATTTAATTTGTTTTTAATTTAATAGAATTGAGATAAATAATCTAGCATCTATGCTGAGTTGTTTTGTCTGTCCTTAATGTTTGTTTTTTATATGTACTTAACCTAGTTACATAATTCCCCATTTTTATGAGTCTATATAATAAAATAGATTTTTAATTTAAAAAAAATAAAAAAAAATTTAAAATCGTTACGATTTCATACGTAACAAATACCCCCCTTTTTCTTGGCTGACGTCCCTTGGCAGCTTATGTTGAACATATGATTTTGTGAGGTTTACATATAATCCTTCTTTCAATGATTTACATTGTTTCAGTTGTTGGTTTTGCTGAAAATAATGGTTTTTAAACAGAGGCAAACTTTTAGTTGTAATTTTGTCTCAAAAATTCGTTTCCTCTTTTTTTTGTTTTAGGAAGATTTTTAAATAAATGAAGTTTGCTTTTGTTTTATTAATAATAATAATAGTCGGAAATTTTTTGTTGTTTAGTGACAAATTATTTTTGCATTTTCATCATTTAAGATCGAGCTTGGTAAAAAAAAATTTTTTTTTTTTTTTTTTAATTAAAATAATTAATCAACTTATTAAAAGCATAAAATTTCTTATTGTTTATGTAGTATTTTAATTTTTTACCAGGCTAGATATTATTTGTCTTATTTTTACGGTGTACAACAATATTTCTTTTTGCGAGACAAAATTCGAACAATTTATTTGCTGACGTTTATGTTTTTATAATTTTAACAGATATTATATAAATTATTATTAATAATGCAATTAATTAAGAAATGAAACGTAGAGTACATCGAATAGATCTTTTAGAATAGAATGCTTCTATGTCGATAATTGCATTTACTGTAACAATTTGTCTTAAAAGAATTTTTATTCGTCTTTTGGTTATAAAGAAATGTTCATTTTCTGAGAATATGTCTTTATATTGAACAGTTTTTTTTTTTTTAGAAAATGTGATACGTCGATTACAGGATTTTGTTTATTGTTGAATAATTATTTTTTTATAATATTTAGAAAAAGAGAGAAAAACAAAATATATAGTCTGCTTCATGCATCTTTGCCTTAAAGAATTATCTCTTTTTTTATATATTATATAAGCTGGAATTTGATATGTCGGATAAAATAGTTTTTTTACAAAATAACCTATATGTCACTAATTTTTAATTTGGTATAATAACAATGATAGATTTTAAATTTATATTAAATTTTATATTAAAAAAAAAATTTTTTTTTTAAACAAAAAAAAAATATTTTATTAATTAAAATTACATTCATGAAATCTTAAATACATTTATAAAGAACGAAAATCTAAATATGCCTCGATGATTTGTGTCGGTTCCAAATATTGCAAAATTTTAAAGAAACAATGTTAATTTTTATTAACTGACATTGTTTCTTTAATATAAATTTTGCAGAAAATCATAAAAAAATAACAAACAATAATTAATAAAATTTATGCATACATGGTGTATAAAAATTGAAAATTTCTGATTTTCTACCCCTATACCCCCCTTTTTATGCGCTGTCGTCCCTTGACAGCTTGCCTCGAATTATGTGTATCTTTATTTTATATTTTATAAATATATAAAGGTATTTTATTTTATATATATATAGTAAAAATAAAATATTTGAATTTGTTACTTGATCGTCTACGTCCGGTTATTTCTGTTCATAATTTCTCACGGTTAAGAAATGCAAACTTGCGAATGTGTTTTACTAAAAGGATTTGTTCTCTATGATTTTAATTAGTTGTCGTTTGTCATTCGGTGTACGTTGTTTCTTTGATTTTGAGTTTATAAAGTTATGTCAAATATGGCTGGTGTTGTGTACAATATGGATGTGTTAAGTGCTGCTTTAGATATTATCAGTCATAATATTACTGATAATAATGGTCTTTTGCAATTTTTGAAAGATAAATATTTGGCAGAGGAAAAGAAGAAAATTAGGTCTGGTGTGTTGGGGTAAGTTTTTCTAATTAATTTGTGAGTGTGTGTGTTTTTTTTTTTATATAATTTTTTTTATACATATTTTTAAACTTGTAGGCGTGGAGTATTCTTTTCTGCTTGGATCAATGCTACTGTGCGGGATAATCCTGTGGGTTTGTGGGATATTGAGAGGAATTTAGCCGATGCCGAAAATTACGAATGCGATAATGCTCAATGGGTACAGGAGTATTTATGGTCTTGGGATGAGCGTCGTTATAAGTTTCGTTGCTACTGGTGCCCGGAAGATTTTCTGATGCCTTCTCTATGTGATAAACCGGAAAACGAACTTGTGGAGGGGATTATTGGTCTTCTGGGTGTCAATTTGAGTTCTCGGTAGGTACAAAAAAATTAATAATTTACGGAAATGTATTTACAAAAGTTGAAAAAGAAAACTAACAAAATTTTGTCTCTTTTTTTTTTAGTCCTTTTACAACTTTGCCTGCTTTTCCTCCTAATAGAGGATTCCGGCCTAAAAACTCGATTTTTGAATTGGTGTTTATTCAACGCTACAGAAAAGATTGGGAGGATCTTGTCCTATCTTTTTCAGGATGGGAACTGGTGAGTGTTGTTTTTTTTTTTTTTTATAATTTCTTGTTCAATATACTTGTTTTAATTTGTTTTATTAAATGTAGATAATCAAAAAAAAATTTTTTTTTTTTTAAAAAAATACAAGTTTTATAGAGAAAACGTCTTTTTTAATTTTTTTTTTTAAAAATGAGAATAATTTATGGTTTTGTTTTATGTTTCAGCGATGGAAATTGGATGCGTCATCTGTTTGGGTTTCTCAGTGAATTCAGCTCGAATTGTATGCTAGTGTATAAGGAAAAATGTTCTTTTTTTAAAAAATTGAGAATTAATATTTAGAAATGTTTTTGTTAATTGAATTGATTTTTTTTTTTTAAAATGAAATTAGACTATTTTTTTTTCATTAAATTTTTAATTGACACAATGTTTTATTTATTTTTTTTTATTGGTGTTTGATTACTTTCTTATATGTTGTTTTGTAATGAAACGTACAAAAAAAAATATATATATTAAAAAAAATGTTCATATATTCTTTATTATTTTCCTTTTATTAATAAAAAAAAATTATTTCGGAGAAAAAAAAAATTTTAGCTTTGTTGAAATAAAAGGAAAATTGTAATTAATCAAATAATTAAAGTTTAAGAGAAAAAAAACAATTAATAATTGATTAATTAATAATTTTATTTAAGAAAAAATAGTTAAATTTTGCAGAAAAATTTTATTATTTATAATTTATAATTATTATTCAAAAAAAAAAATCTTAAATTGTTATCTGGTTATTTAAAAACAGGGTTGCTACAATGTCTGGAAACCTGGAAAAGTCAGGGAATTTTGAGAAAACACCTGGAAAATAATTTTCTGTTAAAATTATGTAAAAATAATTTATTTGATAATAGAAAATCAGTCACCGATTTAAATAAAGTATGTAAATAAATTTTAAAAAAAATATGGAATCAATAGAAGTTTTGTGAAATTCAACTGAAAATAATTAAATTTGTTGAATAACTTCATTAGAAACTTTTTTAACAAATTGAATTTTCAAAGTATTCCAATCTAATAATTGATAAATAATTGAATTTTACAAAAAATCACATTCTAATGTATTCATGTTATTTAATTTCAAAATTAATAATTTAAATTTTTATTGGTTAATTTTAAATAAACACACGCTTAGTATTTTTTAATAAAATTGGATTTTTTCAAAGTTTTTTTTTTTTTTTTAAATTTTGAAAGATAAGATTTTTTAAAATTTTTAATTCTATTGTTTCAAGATATTTGAATTTTTATAAACAAAAATTCAAAATTTTTTGAATTAATTGAAATTTCTTTACGTTTAATTTTATTTATTGAAAATAATTTAATTTCTTTTAATTAATGTATTTATTTACTAATTAATTATTTTTATTTATTTACTTATTAAATAAAAAATTAATTATTAGGTACTACTTAGTATTGTCAAAAATTTTAATAAAATTCTTCGCAAGAATAAAATTATATTCACAAATAATAGCATTCTTTGGAAGGATTTAATTACTTTCATAAAAAATGTAGTCAAATTCCTTGCAGAAAATCAATTATTATCAATATAATTTTAATAAAATTGAAAAATAAAATTTCCAATTATAATTATAAACACACAAGATTATTTTTAAAAAAAATTTAAAAAATTCTTTGTCTAACTCAATTATCTTCCAAATTTTCAATTAAAAATTATTAAAAAAAAACATTATTCTAAAAAATTTCAAGAAATTCCTCAAAAGAATTTAATTATTCCTAAAAAATGGAAAAAAAAAAAAAAATTTAAAGCCATTTGTAGATTTAAATAATAAACACCCTGAAAACCATAAAATTTTGAAATATTTTATTTTCGCCAATGAAAAAAAATGTTTAAAACTGAGTTATTTTTCTAGAAGTGATTAATATAACAATAAAATATGCTATGTTTGCATAAATTTTGCTGTTTAATTAATTACTTTTTATATAAATCACACTTATAATGTGTATGGAAAAATATTGTTTGAGACCTGGAAAACCTGGAAAAGTCAGGGAATTTTATTCGAGAAAAATTGTAGCAACCCTGAAAAATAAATTATTGTCAAAAATAGAAAAATGAAGGTTCCTGGAAAAATAAGAAATCTTTCCTGGAATGTCCTGAAATTTCCTGGAACTTTTAGTCATATTTTCAGTAGACACCCTGCTACAAGTTCTTTTCAACTGTGTACACTGGGAGATTTGGCTAGAAATTTGCATGTGAACGTATTTTGCTCATTTTTTTTTTTTAAATTATATAAAAAATATTTGAATTTTTTTTTTAAATAAAATTTTAAACAAATTGAGATTCATGTAATGATATTTTTAATTAAAATTTAATGTTTTAAAATATTTGAATTTTTGTAATAAAATAATTTAAAATTAAAATTTGATTTTCATTTTATAATTTAAGTTTTATGAATAAAAATATAATACCTTTGAATTTTAATTTTTTTTTTTTTATCCAGATTAATTATTATTTAGTGTTTTTTTTTTTTTTAAATTTTGAACAAGATTGTTATTGCGTTATGGAAAATTTGTTAATATTGTTATTTTGTTATAATTAGTCACGGAAGTTTAGATAATTTGAAACAGTTAATTTCCGAAATTGCGTATAGTTCCAAAATAGAAATAGACACACACAAAAAAAAAATAAGTCTTAATTGTTAGATTGTGGTACATGATAGTTGTAAAAAAAAATATATAAAAAGACCCTTTTTTTTTTAATTGTAATGAAAAGACCCCAAAAAAAAATTTGATGAAGTTGTCTTATGGCACTTCTACTGTTTGAGAGGCGATGTAGGTTGGTTTCATGTAATCTGGTGTAGTTGGTAATTCTGTTTGTTCTTCAGTTTGTAATGATTTATTAGTCTCGTTTTCTGTTGTTGGTAATTGTTCCTCATTTATTGTTATTACATTTTGGTTAGTGTAAATTATTTTTTCTTTGTTAATTTTTTGTTTTAGTTTTTTTTCTTTGGGGTTTAATTGTTTAGTATTTTTGTATTTTTTTATGCAGCTATATGTTATGTAGCCCACAGTTATTAAAATGATAATGCTAGTTGTCCCTAATATCGAATGAGTATAATGATTTTGTCTGTTCTGTCTTAAATAATGCTCGCTTTGAGTTTTTAATTCGTTTTCTAATTTTTCTAATTTCATATCTCCTTCCATCTTTTTCCACGGAGGTCTTATTTTTTCTGATATTGTTTTATCTTGTATTTTGGGGTATTCCTTTAATATGGGTGCTAAATCTTCTAAACATAGAGTTAATTTTGGTTCATATATGTACTCCTGTTTGTTCACTTTTATTTGGAGAGCAGGTAGTTCAATTGTATCCGTTGTTAATTTACACCCTGAAGCTATTTGTACCATTCCTATTCCTGTTAGTTTTAAAGGTTGAGTTGGTTGATTTGGGCATGATATATAAGCTGTTTCTTCTTCCGTTAATGAATATATCCAACTTCCGGTGGTGACTATGGGGCTCCAATGGGGTTGTTGATTATCGGTGATCCTTATATCGCAACTTTTTAGTGTTTCTGTGTTAATTTCTCTTAGTAATTCTGATTCGCAGCTAGGTACTAACACTGAGTCATATATTACTTGATTTGGGTGACAAATATATTTGTTTTCTATGTGGTGACATACGTTAAGTTCTTCTTCTTCTAGATAAAAATATTTTCTAATTGCTGCACTCGTGGCCATATATTTGGCATGTGGTGAAATGTAGGCTCTATTTCCGTGTGATGTTGGCTTTTGTGGGGTTGGTAACTCGTGCATTTTGTACAAAAGGTATTTTTCTCTTTCTAGTAAGGGTATGTCTAAAGTCATAATTAATTTTTCGCCTTTTATTTGTGAGTTTACTATTGATATTCTTCCTAAAGTGGCTACATTAATTCTATTTAAATTAACTGGAAAGACTAATTCTCCTAATTGTTCTTGAGCTTCTTTAGCTATTGTTAAAAGCTGACTATTAGTTAACATTCTGGGATGTAATTTTCCTTCCTTAGCACTATACATTACTTGTAATGTCTGTTCTAAAGCGTGTTCGTAGATGTCTAGTTGTTCTTCCCAATTATGAGCTGTGGCCTGCACCCAGATAGTATAATTTATGTTGTCTAAACGTCCGTCAAATTTCTTTATCCTGTTTTGTATAGTATCTAATTTTTCTTGCCATTGTTCCGAGATTTTTTGTTGTTGTTCTGCCATATTGTATAAATTGTGTAGTTCTGCTCTAACTAAATGCGTTTGTTCCCCAACTAATTTTGAAATATTTCTTTGGGCTTCGTCTAATTCTAATAACGATTGTTCATAACGTTCACCATCTTCGAAATTTAATACTCCTATGGTGGGGCCTGCTAATTTTCCTATGAATCCAAACCATGGTGTACTTCGTTTTCGGATTGTTTTCGTAATGGGTGCTTGTGATTTGTAGTAATCTTGTTCTCTTAATTCTTCTATTGTTTCTTGTAATTGTTCCCATTGCATTCTAATTATTGATATTCTCCTATTTATTCCGTGAAAATTCATTACTTCTTCACAGCTTGTAGGTAAAAGACGTCGGCATGGAATTTCTGCTTGCCTAACTTTTTCTTCTAAATTTGGTAAATGATTTTTGAAACTTCCGGTGTCTAAAATAATTACTGTACGCCATGTTCCCACTATTCTTTGTATATTAGGCATTAATTCAAAATAGATTCCATTACTTTTTTTAAAAGTAGTGATCCTTATAAAGGGACTGTCTTCTCCTCCTTTTGCCAGATTTATTATCCCAGTTATTATTAATATTAATTTTCCTAACGACCACATAGTTTCTGTAACCAAAAAAAAAATAAACTAAAAGGATGTTATTATTTATCTGTTTTTTATTTTATATTTATTTATTTATTTATTTTTTTGTTTATTTTTTTATTATTATATATTTTTTTTTTTAAATTTATTCTATTGCTTTTCTTGCTAATTTGTCAGCTTCTTCGTTCCCTATTATGCCCCTATGTCCTGGTTCATATATTAATTCTACTTGTAAACCCGATATTCTATTTTTTAATTGTTGAAAAAGTTCCTTACTTTCTACCTCACGTTTTCTATTTGTTTTCCATCCATTTTCTTCCCATTTTGGTAACCATTTCTGGTAACCATCTATCGTAAATCTAGAATCAGTATGTATCCTAATTTTTTTATAACCTAATGATCTTAATATATCTAACGTTTTTAATATAGCTTCTAATTCTGCTCCATTATTGGTTTGTTTTATTATTGCCTTTGAACTTATATTTGAAGGGTGGTTGTGATTGAACCAAATACCTATCCCTGCCGTGGCTTCAGATTTACCGTTGGCCTTACATGCTCCATCTGTATAGACGTGTATATATCCTTCGGTGTCCGTTTTAAATCCTGCTTCGTTTTCTAGTCATAAATAGGCCTTTTTCACTTGGTCCTTGTGCTTTCTAAACCTTTTTCCTTCCGCGTCGCAAAGTATTAAATTGTTATTTTCTGTAATAGTGACTACTTCGTATGGTCCGTGATGATAAGGTTCAAATTTTCCGGTTCTTACTTCTTCTTTAACATCTACTACGTCTCCTACTTGTATATTTAGAGGTCTAGATTTTGAATCATAATGATCCTTCGAAGTTTGTTTTGAGTTTATTAAGTTGCTAGCTGCTATTCTTCTTATTTCTATTAGGCGTGTTATCAATTCTTGGATATAAGACTCATAAGTTGCTAATTTTTCTTGATCCGGGAAAGCTGTAGGTGTCCTAGCTAACTTTCCGAAAACTAGCTCATAGGGCGTAAATTTTGTGGCTTCATGTACAGAAGTGTTATATGCAAACATTGCATATGGTAATAATCGATCCCAATCGTCCTTCGATTTAGCATAATGTCTAATGAATTCTGCTAAAACTGCGTGGCTTCTTTCTAATGCACCGTTTGTTTGTGGCCTGTAAGCTGTAGTTGTCACTTGGCTAACTTTGAATAGTTTGGCTAATTTTCTTAATAAATTGCTTGTGAACATTTTTCCTCTATCTGTCAATATGGTTTTAGGGGCACCGTATAGAGAAAATAAATTAGTGGCTATCGCATGTGCAATTGTAGTAGCACTAATATCCGGGACTGCGACAAATATACAGTATTTGCTCAGTTGATCCTGCATAGTCAAAACATGACAATTTCCGTTTACTGTTGTTGGTAATTTACCTACAGTGTCGAGTGACACTTTATCGAATACGTCTAGGGGCGTGTCAGTAATTAACATTGGTTCCCTATTTTTTGTTCTGACTATTTTCCTTTGAGCGCAACTACGACATTTTCTAATATATTCCGTGATATTCTGTCTTAATCCTGGCCAGGTATATTTTTCCCTAATTCGTCTGTATGTTTTATTAACTCCTTTGTGTCCGGCTATCAAACTGTCATGATATTCTGACACTATTTTGGATCTAATTTCTTCTGGTGGGATAGTGATTTTTCCGTGACACAATTTCATTGTGATATCGGTGTCGCAGAATGTTTTTGCCAGTTTGTTTATCCAAATGGTCCCTAAAGGTTCTAATAGATCCCCATATCTTGATATCCTAAAATGGGTTATTTTGTCCTTAAATAGTACATATCTAAGATTACTAAATATTTCTTCTAAGTTTTCTAAATGTATTCTATCATCATAATTATTTGCTACGATAACGGTATAAATGTTATATTTTCCCCTAGGTGTGATTAGTATTTGTCCTATTTTAGGTTTTTTTGTTTTAATATCTATTAAATCTATACCCCCTATTGCTGCCATTAATTTGGAAATAGAGGTGCTAGGTTCGATGTCTCTTGACATAAAATGTACGTAGTTATCTCTTTTACTAGTAATGGCTTCGCGGTCGTAAGTTATCACTTTCGAACTATCAAACATAAATTCTTCATTTGTCCTTCTTGGTTTTTCTTGGGAATCACAGATGTCATTTATTAAAGGAATTGCTAAACCTAATCCTATGTTCTTTTGGGTTTTCTGATGGTTTTCTTCTGTTTCCATCATATTTTTGTTTTCGATTAGTTTTCTAGGTATTTTACGCTCTTTATTCTGTTCATTTTCTGTGGTTTTTATGGTTTCCTCTAGAATGGAATTGGGTACGAAAGGAGTTGATTGGGCTTTGGGTTTGTCAAAAGATAAAGGAGTGTCGAACGTAACTGTCTGTCTGTTTTCCGTTACCTTAGCTTCCTCTTCATTTATCGTTACCACTTCGGTGGGAATCTGGGAGGAGTCTGGAGGATAATATGAAGGATTTTCGATTTCTTTGGTTATTTCTCGTAATTCAGAAATAATGTTGTCTATTGCTACACCTTCCTCTTCTAATCCATTTTTAAGTTCGCTTCTTTCTAAACTTGGGTTGTGTATGGTGTCATCGTTACTCGTTTCGTTGCGCTCAAACATTTCATTATCCCAAAAATAACTTTGGTGCTCTAATAAGGACGCATCGAATTTTTTAATTGAATTTCTAATATCATCTACCATTTCCTTGTCAGGGGGTTTTTTTATGTCATTTAATTCGCTGATTGTGATGTCATTTTCATCGTCTTCGTCATCTGTTGTGTCTATTGTAGGGCTCATGTATATTCTTATTTCATTTTCTGTCAAGGGGCTACCTATGTCGTGAAAAACATCTTCTTCGCTTGACTCTTCACTTTCCGTATCTAAACGAGTTTCGTTTAACGAGGGTAAAACACTATAGTCTTGTTTAGGTATAGGTATTTCTTGCGGTCCTACATAGGAAACATCTTCTTCGCTAGTCTCATCACTACTTGAGATTGTTTGTTCAGAAGGGAAATCTGTAATTTCTGCGCTTGCTACGGGTGTTTGTTTATTCATTCTCGGTCTAAGCCTAGTCGCTATTGGTCCTTCATCTATAATGGGGGTTGTTTCTTTGGGTTTGGTTTTCCCTGGTGGTCTACCTCTTTTTGGTTTAATTAGAATATCTTTAGCGGGCCCTTTAATTGCCGAAGAGTCTGATGATGCTCTAATTCTACTCGATGCTGAAACATTTTTTTTTGATTTTTGTTTCTTTGTTAAACTATCTACTCTCTGTTTTTCCTTGTTTTTGTCTAAAAGTTTATTTAAAACCTGACTTGCCCTTAATTTTGAACCACTGGCTCCACTACTTATTGGGAAAGTTTTAATTTCTTTGGTTTCTACTTTTTCTTTTGTTTCCGTATTTTCTAATGTTACTTCACTGTCACTACTTTCGCTGGTGGTAGAAATTCCCTTATCTTGTTTTTCTAATTCTCCTAATGTTGGATTTTCCGATAGACCCCTTAACCAACGATTTATTTTGCCTGGTTTATACTCAAAATCGTATTGATAATCCTGTAACCTTAATAACCATTTTGTCATTCTGGCCGTGGGTTTCCTAGCGTCGTTTATGATTTTTAAGGGTTCATGATCGCAAGATAATATGAATTTTCTTCCATACAAGAATGGTCTAAAATTTTCTAACGCATTTATTACTGCTAAACACTCTTTTTCTGTGGTATCATAATTATTTTCAGCTCCTACTAGTGTTTTCGAGAAATAGGCTATTGGTAGATCCATTTTGTCTATTTCTTGTGTTATCACTGCACTAACTGCATGTTCAGAAGCATCTGTTGTTAGTTTAAAAATTTTGGAAAAGTCTGGATGTTGTAAAATAGGATTCCTACACAAAGCTCGTTTAAGTTGTTTTAAGCTACGTTTTTGTTCGGTTCCCCATTTGAAAGTTGTGTCTTTTTTTAACAAGTTATATAGCGGCAACGCTATTTTAGCGTAATTAGCTATAAATTTCCTATAGTAACCGGTAATACCTAGAAATTCTTTAATAGATTTCTGATTTTTCGGAGTGGGAAAGTCTTTTATAGCTGTTAATTTTTTTGGGTCTGCCCTAATTCCGTTTTCTCCTACAATATGTCCTAGGTACGCGACTTCTTTACATAAAAATTCGCATTTCTCTGGTTGCATGGCTAATTTTGCGAACCGCAATTTTTCTATCATTCGACCAATAGTTTTGTCATGTTCTTCTAAAGTGTTTGAAAAAACTATTATGTCGTCTAAATACACAAACAACTCTGCCCCTTGTAGACCCGAGAGCACATTATCCATTAATCGCTGAAAAGTGGGGGCTGCATTTTTTATACCCATGGGCATTCTTTTGTATTGGTAATGGCCCCGACTATACGAAAATGCGGTTTTATGCTGATCCTCTTCGGCTGTCCCTATTTGGTGATAACCCATAGCTAGATCAAAAACGGAAAAATATTTAGCGCCTCCTAAACGCTCAAGTATAGTACTAATTAGAGGCATGGGGTAACTGTCCCCCTCCATTTTTTCGTTTAGGGCTCTAAAATCTATCACTAGGCGCCATTTTTTGTTTCCCTGGGCGTCCGCTTTCTTGGGAACTATGAGGACTGGCGAATTATAGCTTGAGTTTGATTTTACTAACAAGTCATCTGCATACATTTTATTTACTAATTTTACCCCTTCTTGTTCGCACTCGGGAGATTGCCTATATTGTTTACATCTAATTGGTTTCTCATCCGCGAGTGGAATATGATGCTGTACTAGTGGTGTAACCGGTAATTTGTCGCCTGGCAATAGAAACCTATCTTGACCTAATTTTACCCATTTTTTTACATAATCTAATTCTTCAATGTTCAGATGTTCTAATTTCATTTTACTTAGAATTTGAGTAATTCTCATTTGCTCCTGTTTTTTCTGATTTTCTCGAGTTGTAAAATTTTCTATATTTTCTAAATCCACATACTCGAAGGGCAGTAGTTCTTGTGGCATAACAGAAATAGTTATATCCCTTTCTGTAGGGTTAATGGCCATGACTTTACAATTACCCTTACGTTGTTTAACTAAAGCTTCCCCTAATAATAAACCCTTATCTGTTTCTATTCTGGGTA
This sequence comes from Leptopilina syphax, assembly GCA_032872505.1. Taxonomy (NCBI): domain Eukaryota; kingdom Metazoa; phylum Arthropoda; class Insecta; order Hymenoptera; family Figitidae; genus Leptopilina; species Leptopilina syphax. Next base: position 13,559,421 of record CM065472.1, read on the forward strand.
AATATCCCTCTTTTAAATCATAATTACTAACGGGTATATTTACTACTTGTTTACTTCTAGCTTTTATTCTTAATATGCATGGGACTGGCTTTACTTCTTTTTTTAATTTAACACTTTCTTGTTTCGACTCTAAATCTACGAATGGAATTGGATTTGTAGGTCGAGAGGATGTTATTAAAGTGTTATAAAAAAAATTGACAATTGCTCTTTCCTGCCGTAGATACGGTCTTCCTATTATTCCCTGTGCCGAAATAGGAAAGCTTGGTTCAACTACATGGAATAGATGTTCCATATCATTGATATTTATTTCTACAGTACCTAACGTATATACTTTTGTCATAGTGACTCCTGTAAAAAAAATTGTTTCCGATGTTTGAATAGGGGCGTCTCCTTTTAAAGCTGTACTTTTAATAATGTTTATGTCCGATCCTGAATCTACAAAAAAGTTGGCCTTATTTTCAAAAATATAATTTCCTTCTAATTTTACCATGGGTGATTCGGAAGTTATTTCATTTATTTTAAATATAGCTACTGATCGCTGAACCTGACTATTGTCGGACGCGTCAAATTGTGTGAGCTCGTCGTCGCGCCGTTCCGACGAACTGTCTCCCAGTTTAAATTGCTGGAGGGGTTTTGTCTAGCAGGCGATACCGAACTATTGGATCTTTGAATATTACCTAGATTATTGCCTTGATTTGTGAAATTCTGGGTTCTTTGATTGCTGTCATTGGTAGAGTCATTGGGATTATATAATCTTCTATCCGAATAACCCCCTTCTTGTCTTCTATTTTGCTCTATGTTGTAACTACGATAATGTTCCCTATTTGGGGACCGGTTACTATCCTGCCTATATCTATTTTGCTGATCCCTCTGATTATAATAATTGTCCCTTCTAGAGCGATTGTAGTCCATTGTATGTTCTACATCCCTATCTCTCGATTGGTTTCTCCAATTCTCTCTATATATTCTAGGGTGTGATTCTATACTGTTAGACCGATACGGAGACGCTTCTCGATAGTTGGGACGAATTTTCCTTTCTGTTGCCTTTTTGGCACACTTACGGGCGTCCTCTAAATTGTCTGGATCTTGAAAAGCAACAGCTTGAGATATGTCGTCAGGTAATGCATTAATGAATGACTTTAATGCTGTATCTTGAAAAATGGACATTGACGTTGTTATAACTGCGGTGGCATAATCGCCAGACAAGGCTGCTTTAATACCTCTTACATATGATTGTACCCTATCAAAAAGTGCATTGACATCCTCATCTCTTTGCATTTTCAACTCAATAATTTTTAAAAAATAAGTCTCATAGGGGAATCCGGTAGCAAATCTGTCTTTTAAAAGATCTAACAACTCATCTAATTTCGGAAAAAGTTTTCCTTTTGTACAGTTCCTAGCACTTTCTCTTAATTTGCTCAAAACATCGGTAATTAAATCTGGTTCGCAAATCGCAGGGACTTGGGAAGATGCATGTATCACATCCTGAATAAAATCAGCTACGGAGATGTTATAACCATCAAATTCTGGTATTTGCCTAACTGCCCTTTGCAAAAGTTGTGTATTTTTAAACGATTGCGCTATTATAATGTTCGCATTTTCAGCATTTACTGCTTGAGGTGGTCCGGGATTTGGTATTGCCGGTGGAAATCCTATATCTGTACGAGTAGTATATAATTGTGCTATCATAGTATTGTTTAAATCTATTTCAAGCCTATTAGGGGGACCCCCTCCTGGTGGCCCTTGTGGTGGCCCTCCTGGTGGCGCGTTACCTCTTGGTTGCCCTGGTGGCGCCACATTATCTCCTAAATTCATTTTTGTGTTTTGTTTGTTTTTTATTATTATTATTAATTTTTTTTTTAAATGTCGTTTGAAGTTAATAACTTTTCAAAAAAAAATTTGTATTTAATCCAATCACCTGGCAGCTAGCCTTATAAATGGTGTTCTATCCAACCCGAACTAATTGCTTGTTTCCAACCTATAATAGCTAATTCTTTGTCTACGGTTGTAGTTTGTGTTGTCTCAACAACTTGAAAATAAATTTCTTGTTCTTCTATAACAATTATTATCCCTCCCACTATTCTGTATTCTTTTCCGAATAACGTAGCTATTTCTGTAGTACAAGGCCAGTATTCGTCTTCTAATAATTCTACTGAGATAAAGTTCTGTTTTATTTCGGTTGTTATAGTAAAATAAGCTGCACCCCTATCAAATCAGGACTGTTTAATTCTATTTCGTAACTTCCTTGGGTTGTTGTGGGTATACATCCGTCTATAAGTACATAAGGCATGGGTAAAACAAAATTAAAATTTATTTAAACAATCTTAATAATAGTTATTTAAAAGATAACTTATTTTCTTAAAATATTCTTTCACGAAATTAAATTTTACTTTGATTTTGATATTTATATTATTTTTTTTTTATTATTTATTTATTTACAAAAAAAATTTTTAAAAATAACTACTGATTCCTTGTAGTTTATATAGTTTCGACTCAATTTATCTAAGCAAATTTTAATTATTAAGAATAAAAGAAAAGTAAACTGATCCTAATCTTTTATTCCTGTAACGTTAAACTATCTATGTTTTCTATTATTTTTTTAAAAACACTATTTATATTACCCAAATTTTGATCCTGTGAGCTTTCCTTGAACAAAGCTCGTTTTACTAAATTGACCTTTTCTAGATCGTATTTGCTTCTAACCGGCGCTATTCTATTCCTATCTCCTTGTTTGTTACTATGTTTATATTCTATTTTATTCATTTGGAACTATGAGAATAACTGAAACCGTTATAACTAAATATTAATTTCCCTAATTTATATATATAACAAAAATACAATTAATCTAAAAAAAAATTTTGCCTTTAATAGGAATGTTGGTGTTTTTTTTTTTTAACAAAACTAACTCTAGATTGCCGATAGAAGGGTAGAATTGGTAGTTGTCTGTTTTTTGTTTATTTCTTGTGCTCATAGACGAATTTGATTGAAACGTTCAGTAATTTCTTCTATGTCCTTGCCTATTACTCTTGTTTTATAATCCTGCTTTCTAACCATATATTCTATCAAAATTAAAGATCTTTGTATTTTTTTCAATTTTCTATTTAATTGCACATAAGTGTGAGAAATTTCGTGTAAGTCGGATACCGCTAAATTAATTCTATTGATAATGTTTTTTTGGTTCGTCATGAATTTTCTTTATAGATTCGGGCGTCATAAGTTTTCTGTATAAAACTTATTTTAAATTTAATCTTTTAAATTCTGAAATTAAATTATCTATTTGCTCCTGTTGGACTAAAAACTCGGATCTCAATTCGTCAATTGCTAATCTGTGTTTGTCATTAGAATCGCTTAATGCAAATAACCATTGAACTAAAAATTTTCCGCGCTTCTCTACTCTACCAATATTGCATTCTAATACCCTACACTGTAATGATAATCTCTGACTGAATTCTTCCACAGCTTCTAATCTGTCCTTCAATTCAGATATTTCATCTCCTGAAAATCCAGAAATTACTCTGTTTAATTGAGGAAACATTAAACTGAAATTTAGAATATTTTATTTGATAGTAAAAAAAATAAAATAATCGTGATATTAACGACAATTTTAATTCAAGTTTAATGATAAGTAAAATTTATTTTTATTTTTTTTTGTTATTTCACTGATTTTGACCGACCTCGACTTTTGCAATAGTATCCTCTTTGCGTGCTCAGCAAAATTTTGGTTGCCTTGAACTAGTTTTGTAAGAGCAAGTTTATGTATGTAAGAAAGAAAAATTATTTATTTTATTTATTATTATTTTTTTTTAAATAATAGAGATAAAAATAAGATAAAAAAAAATTAATATAAAATAAAATTTTTAAATTTATTCGTCAAATTTATTATTTTGAATATTTATGAAAGAAATAATTTTCTCAAGAGAAAAATACTTATTCCTATAATGTATCAGGTTTCACTTCATGAGTATATTGCACTCTGCTTATTTCCTCACTTGCGTAAAATAATAATATTCTTTTAAAAGAAAAATCTTTTTCTTTTATTTTTAATAACAAGAAATTAAGTAAGTTCTTATTTGTGATTTTTTTTTTCTTTTTTTTTTTTTAAATTATTTACTTAATTTATACCTTAAAATTGAATTAAAGAAAATTTCTTTAAATTAAGAAAGAAATAAAAATACTCTATATAATTGCTGTGGAAGAAAACCTTTAACGATTAGAACGATATTTCGTCCTACCTAACATAAAAGAAAATCCTATTTTGAACTATTTCTTGTTCTAAAAATAATTCCTACCCGACCGTTGTAGATTTTTGCATTATAAAGAAAATAAAGATTATTTAGTCCTCTCACTTGTCCAAGTGGCTACACACTTCCGACAAGGTTGTTTTTTTATTCGAGGAAATGGGACCGATTTATTAAGGAAACCAGAGCTTGCCGATCGCAAGGGTGGTTACCGTTCCCTAAACTCGACGTTAGCGAGTTAAAAAAAAATCTAACTACCCGCACTTTACTAGAAATTCAAAAATTTAGTTTTTCCTGAAATAATATAAAATATATGTAAATACTCATAATAATCAAAAATTATAAATCATAAATGTATTCAATATTTTGTTTGTGTATATGATATGTGTATAAGTGTGGATATCTTTTATATTAAAAAGTAATTTTATTTGTTTCGTTAAATTTTTTTTTTTTCTTTCCTTCTATATTTTCATAAATAAAAGAAAACTATCCCACCGCTGCCACCATTTTTGTTAGATATGGATTTTAATTATTTTATAATAATTTAATAAATCTTTATCACAAAAAAAATCCACTTTATTTAATTGGAAAAATTACTTTTATAAATTAAATAAAGAAATTGAAATTGTATTCATTTATCCTTAGGAAACGTATTTTGCTCTTCGGAATTAAAATAAATTCAAAGGTAGTGGATATTATTCTTAAATTGTTATTTTTCAACAATTCCGATTAGACGGTATTTGCAAAAAAAAAATACAGAAGAAAGACAATACTATACATTAGGTATTAAATTTCAATGAAACACTTCAGTTTGTGAGTAAAGAAATTTATAATTTATTAATAGTAGATGTATATGTTATTAACAAAATGTTGAATCCCTTTTTATAATCATTTGTTATAAATTATCGAGTACAAAATTAAAGTTATAATAATCTTTGCACAATAATATGTGATAAAAAGATAGTGTTATGTATGTAAAAGTGTGAAATGAGAAATACAGTTCAACAACTCACCAGAATGATACAATTTTATGTAACTCAATACCCACGACTCTCCAATTGCTTCCTCAAGTGGAATCTTTGGGTTTACACCTGTTAATATTGTGTATTCGTCAAATTAATTTCCTTGATTTTCTGTATTATTTCAGATATTTTTCCATATATATATTTATATCTCAAAAAAACTTCACTTGAAACAAATAATCTCTTTTCTTTTATGCACTGACCAATGAAATTTGAACCAAGTATCTTCAAAACACGGGTTCACCGGACTTAAAGAAACTTATTCAATCGATTTATTTCGATTATACTAAAATTCACTTTACTTTCAAATAATCACTTTTATGCCAAACAAATCACGTCAAAAATATATGACTTTAAATTTAAAATCTCAATTCAAAGAGAATATTATATTCTTTTAAAATTCCATGAAAATACACACATATATATATGTAATAAACAAACAACTCTTAATTCCCGAGAGCAACAAAGTGATTATACACAACTTTGTTGCGGGAGGAATCAAATCAAACTCCCGTTAAAATCGGTCGAAAATATGGACACACCTTGTAATTTCATGAAAATATTAATAGTGGGAGAGCTGTTACACACAGCTCATTGAACTTATTTGTTGCCAGGCAAGCTTTTAGCAAGCTTGCACATTCCTAAAATTGGCTAACACGAGTTCAATGTTCTTATTCCACTATATCTTTAATATGTATATTTCCTTGCTTAGTATTATAAACCCACACATTTAGAGTTTTTTTCATTGGAAAAAACTCTTTCAAAATTGATCAATTTTATTTCGAAATATATGTTTTGTCCAATACTTTCGTAATAATTCTTAAAAATTGAATTATCCAAATAATACTGAAATCATTAGAATTTAATTTGTTTTTAATTTAATAGAATTGAGATAAATAATCTAGCATCTATGCTGAGTTGTTTTGTCTGTCCTTAATGTTTGTTTTTTATATGTACTTAACCTAGTTACATAATTCCCCATTTTTATGAGTCTATATAATAAAATAGATTTTTAATTTAAAAAAAATAAAAAAAAATTTAAAATCGTTACGATTTCATACGTAACACAGAGCAAAGCACAGTGGGTCAGAGAAGACCAAAAATGGCAAAAACAAAGTTTAATATTTCAAAAAAGTACTTACTCTGTCATAAAAAGTACACCTTAAAGTAGTATTTTTAAAATTTTTAAAGATTTTTGTTAAAAAATGTACTGTTAGTAATGCAATACATTTGGAAAATATGTTTAAAATTAATAATTCGTATTTTTCCTAAAATAATAATTTTTTTTTCTATTTTGTATTTTTATATAATTTCTAATGACCTCTTTTACTAATAGGTATACGGCAACGTAAAAAAAATAGTTTTCTATATCAAAAATATTTGTAAGATACTTTTTTTCACAAGTTTTTACATGATTCGTTGAAGTTTTTATTCTTGTGCTTACTTTCGATTGACAGTTCCCTTAAGTTCCACTACATACAACAGTTTATTTTATGTCAATCTCTTCCTTAGATCATACAGTTCAAGAAAATGTTGCGCTTTTTTGCGCGTTTTTCTATTTAACCCCTTGGCATTCTATGACGTGTATACACGTCATGGTGCAGGTGGGCTCAAACTGTCGATATTGTGTCTAGACTCAAGTAGATTTGTGGCTAGATTAACAGACAGATTTGTCCCAAAATTTTTACTCGCTGTATATGAGTCTGATTTCAAATTTTTAAAATTCAAAATGGTTGATCCAATATGGCGGACATTTTCAAAAATTTATCGGATTCACTACTTAAAACTTGATACTCGGGGGTTTTCGTGTACGGAGAGAAAATATATATTAAATTTTGTAAAAGTATTTTACAAATTGGGAAAAAAGTGCGACAAAGCGAAATTTTAGTATAAAAAATAATACACTTTAAAAAAACTTATGTGAAATATAAGAAAGTTTTATTAGAATTTAATTATTATTCTTGATATTTGATATAATTATATACTTAATTTCACATAAGTTTTTCTAAATTTTATTATTTTTTATATCTAAATGTCGCTTTGTCGCACTTTTTCCCCAATTTGTCGTACGCTCCTGAGTGCCGATAGTGCGCGTGCGCTCAGCCTCCGACCAATGGTGAGCGAGAAGCTCTCTCACGCCGAGTTCTTCTCCCTCCAGCGCGATCCGAATCGAGGACCCCAAATGTACGGTCCGAGATCGTCACTTCTCAAAGCGGTGTTACCGTAGAAGGAGCTCGAAGCGGTCTTACCGCAGCGAAAGGGTTTTACCCTAAGTGGTCTTACCACAGGTGATGAGGTTTTACCTCGAAACGGTTTTACCGTAGTCACTAGGAGACGATTGTCTCAACGCGGTCTCTACGACGACGAAATGGTTTTACCATGATTTACGATTTTATGAACGGTTTTACCGTGAGTAAAATGCCGTCCACGCGCACGTTTCACGAAGTCGCGAATTAATATCCGCGCATACACCGATGTTAACGTTCCCGCTGCTACCGACGTTTTCCGTATAATAGTTTTCGTTACGTTTTCTTTACGCGATTCGACGATTCTTCATGTTTAATTAGTTTCTCTATTGTTTGTAAATATTTATAAATACACGTTTTCTATGTTTCTGTAATTGAGCTTGTTAATTTCTTAGATTTTAACGAACCCTGACCGACGAGCTAATCCCTCTCAATTAACATTCATTAGAGGTTATTCGATATGGTAAAATTTTGTATTCAATATAATTAAAAAAGGTTTTTGTAATCACCGATCATAAACACTACCGAGTATGAATTTTAAATCAATTTTAAATTTTATGACTTTATTTGAAAAAATTTTCCGTCATATTAAATGTGACTTTTCCCGGAAACATCAGAATAACGAATATCAAATAAATCCCATGAATTTTTGAAAATGATATCCACCATAATAGATCCGTCATATTAAATTTTTAAAAACTAACATCGAAATTATAATCAGTGATCCCGAAAACCTCTAAGTAACAAGTTTTAAATGTTTCTAGTGATTTTTAGAATATTTACGCCATATTGGATCCTAGATTTTAAAAATTTGACTTTAGATTTGTGACCAGGGACCGTAAAAACCCTTGTATACCAAGTTTCATGAAAAAATTAATTTTTAATACTTATGTCCGCCATAATGGATCCTACATTTTGAATTTTTTAAATCTGACTTCATATTCGTGATCAGGGACCGCAAAAACCCTTGTATACCAAGTTTCATAAAAAAGATGAATTTTTTAATTTTTATGTCAGCCATATTGGATTCTACATTTTGAATTTAGAAAATCTGACTTTAAATTCGTGATCAGCGATTCTGAAAACAATAGAGAGGATAATTTAAATTTCTAAATATTTCTTAATTTTGGAGTTATTAATTTTTGCCAAAAATTTACGATTCTGGCCCACTGTGCAAAGTCCGAAATGGCAAAGATCTTTGCCATCGGCAGTCAAGGGGTTAATATTTACTATGTGGGGCTTCGCAGAGAAAATGGTGCACATTTTCTGGAGACAGAGTTTTTGATTTTTTCGCTTTGTAACCACTTGAATTTCGTTTCAAGTAAGTTCTCATTTTTTAAAAGCTACCAATATCAAATTGGTAATAGAAGTTGAAAATTCTGTAATTTTAGAATCAGTTGCTAGATATATGTTAATATTCATTGAATCAGGATTGTAATAAAGATTGCTGATTTTTTTAACATCTTACAATTAAAAGGATTTCATTTGTATTAGTCACTACAATGTTTTTTATTTTACAGAAAGTACCATCCTTCAGCAAAATACAACTATCCTTTGACGAAGTACAATAAATTGTAATTTCTTTGTCCTTAATTTTTTTATATTGGTTTTTAATATTTTGACAATTTCTAGTCAATGATCCACTATTGTGGGAATTAAAAAAACATTTAGCTTGGAATGATCGTGATTTTTGATTGCTAAAAGAATAGCTCGCTGGATGGAGTCCGGGTACTTCCTACGATTCCAATAGTTTCTCCGCAGCAATTGATTAAATTGTTGTCCTTGTACTCCTGACTGCTCTAAAATTTCTCTTAACCCCTTCGCCCAAATGTGCTGAATTTTAACTTCGGTTTCAAGCTCACAATATTTAAAGAAAAAAATTATTAAAAATTCTACAAGAACATATCCATACGTTTTTAGGGTCGCTCTTTCGAATAGCATGGTCAAAATTTTCAAAAAGTAACGTTTAACCCTAATTTTTTCAAAAATACTTAAAAAAATCTGTCCGCGTAAGCGCGGACACATTCTCATCCGCGCTTCGCGCGGGGGCTCGCTTCGCTCGCAAGTTTCAGCGCGCCTCGGGGCGCGCGAATATTAATCGTCGCGCTTCGCGCTCCGTGTGTTGTTGCGCGCTTCGTGCGCAAATTGCTCGCTTCGCTCGCGGTGGTCTGCAATTGTTGTGCATTATTTGTGTTCTTGTTCTTGTTTCCTATTATATGTTTCATAAAACATTTTTTTTTCTTAAAGTTACTACGACTTTAAGGATTACATTCTCATCACATGTTTTTGTTTGCTGATGATTGCAAGATAAAGTAGATTTATATGTATATTTTTGGTCTTGATGATTTAAATTGTGAATTTATTTTTAATAATACTACTCTTAGCACAAACATAATTTGCAGAAGCAGATACAATATTCTTAAAGTATTAGTATCAAGGTTTTTGTGTAGTGTAGACCGGAGCGTAATGGCTAACTTTTCACTGTTTGTTGATTTACTCATACATTTTTGTTTTAATTAAGTGTTTATCTTCTAGAAAAGTTACTCCAGTATCTCAGCTTTCTTTTAAAAAACGAAAGTCCCTATATTACTCTTACTTTTTTTTCTACAATGAACGTACACTTCATCGGTATCGTAGGTTGCTCTTTATGCATAGCGTGTTGCATTAGCCAACACGCCCTAGTGGTACTTAGGAAATATTTTGTAATTTTTATCAATACAGTAAGTGTGAATCAAAAATCTCAAATTGACCCTAAAAAATGTTTCAAGCTTAAAACGCGATTTTAGTTTCTTTTTTAAAGTTATTTTAAAAAAATTATAACGAAAAAATGAAAATTTTGAAAAGTTACTTTCATATGTGAAATACAGTTTTTCCGTTCCCCCTATATACGTGATTTGTAAATATATATCAAATGTATGATTAAAAACATGTCAATCCGGATACAGTGAATGTGATAGTTTAATTGTTATAAGAAAAACTTTAAATTTACTAAAGATTTAAAAATGAACAATTAGATAAATTTTCTGCATGATTATTTTAAAAGAACGTCCAAGCGCCTAAACTTTCGGTAGGACCTTCCGGCCGGACGCGCCTCTTACATAATTTATTAAATATATTAACAAATATTGTTATTATATGTTATTTTGAGCTTAAACAAGAAATTCACTTACAGATTTTGAAAAAATCGCCATTTTTAATGCTATACAAATATTTGAATAACTTATAAAATAGTAAACGTTTTCTAAAGCTTTATTTCTTATTCTAAAGATCATTTTCAACAGTATGAGAATTACTTCAGGTATTTACGTGTATTCTTTGCTTAGAAATTGTAAGCAAAGCAAAGGTAGGATACCCAAATTAGAACAAAATAATAATAAATAGCACAGCATTTCAAAAAAAAGTTTGAACTAAGAAAATAAAAACAATCCTCCAAAATTTACCCATCGTTTAGCAAGCAAAAATAAATCACCTCCACTAAGATGAGACAAAAAGTCAAAAATTTGAAAAAAGTTTTTAAAAAAATCAATTTTTTCTAAAGTATTATTGTCGGACAGACAGACAGACCTACAGAGAGACGTAATCGCCATACCATGTTTTTTGGATTCAGAGCACCTCAAAACCCAAAGATTTCATAAAATTAGCAAATAGTACATTAAGCAACAAGATACGTGAAGGCAGCCTTTAAGTCCCGTGTAAAGTAAGATATTTTTTATTCCAAAAGCACAAAAGTGGCGATTTAAGATAGCAGACGACAGGGAGTAAAAGTCATTTACTTGTTCGACTTGTATGAAAATAACGGCCTTTTTTTCAGCTGAGTAAAAAAAATTTCAATGTTTTTCTAAAATGTTAAAACTTTTATAAATATATTTTAGTTATAACATATTAGAAAATCAATAAAAAATTTTAACCCAGTTAAGCTAGCCTGGCCCAAAAACTTAAAAAAAAATTAATTTTTGATGAATAAATGTTGTAGAGAAAAGTTGTTCGTATTTTTCTAATCTAAAGTAATAAAAAGTTAAAAATATTGAAATTTGAAAAAATTGAGTTTTCAAAATTTTGAAAGTACTGTAGTTTGTGTAGTTTTCGACGAAACTGACTGGCTAACGAACTCGATCTGTATTTTAACAGTAACTTTGTACTTGCAAAGTTGCAAGTTGATACAATAAGTTTTTCAAAAGTATCGTGGCGACACCATTGTGTCTACAGACAGACACAAGAAGACAGACATACAGACAGACACTTTTTTTAGACCATGATTTTCGGACTCAGGGGACCCCAAAACGTCGAGATTTAATGAAATTAGCGAAAGTCAATTTTCGACCAAAACTAATACTTTCTCATGTGATGAGAATGTAATACAAGATTTTAGAAACTAATTTGTTTCATATCCAATTTTAGTTATCATATCGATTTTTCCAAATCATCTAAGGTATAAAAAACGTATTCCCGATAGTTTTAATTTGAAAATATGCTTTGCGTTTTAAGACTTTTGGATTTTTTTATTCAAAATAGAGCCTGAAAATAAACAATTTTCCAAAATTTAACACAGAATGGATACAATTTTCAAAAGTTCCTGAAATCGATTGAAATTTGTTATCGGGGGTTTTCGGGGTCGCTGAATACGAATTTAAAGTCAAATTTAAAAAATATAAAATGGTGTATATAATATGGCGGACGAGAATATTAAAAATTCATATGTGACACGGAATGTTAAAAGGGACCTACGATCCGAAAAAAAGATTTTGAGAAAAACGACTTTGAAGTTTAGCAAGTTGATTTTGATACTTGTGAACGTTTTAATGAATTGAAACTTGTTACTTGGGGGTTATTGGGGTCGCTGATTACGAATCCGATGTTAGTTTTTAAAAATTCAAAATGTCGGATCCAATATGGCGGATGACTTTTTAAAAAATTTAATCGGATTTGCTTGAAAGTCGTTACTCAGGGGTTTTTGGGGTCGCTGATTATAAATCTGATGTTCGTTTTTCAAAATTCAAAATGTCGGTTCCAATATGACGGATGACTTTTTCAAAAATTGATCGGATTTGCTTGAAAGTCGTTACTCAGGGGTTTTTGGGGTCGCTGATTACGAATCTGATGTTAGTTTTTAAAAATTTAAAATGTCGGATCCAATATAGCGGATTATTTTTTTAAAAATTGATCGGATTAGCTTGAAAATCGTTACTCGGGGGTTTTTGGGGTCGCTGATTAGGAAACAGATGGGTTTCTGGATCTCTATGTAAATTAGTATTTATTTGTATTAATGATGTGTTTAATTGTTCTTACCAATTCCATAGTTATTTTGTTCTTGTAGTTATTTTATTTCAAGCACTTTACTTAATGCAGTAGCTTCAAAGGAAGCGTTTATTAATTTATTATGTAACAAACACCATCGGTGGTGGGACAAAGTTAACATTTTGTCATTAGTGTCAAAACTGAAGTTTTAGCTTATGTTTACTGCGCGTAAATAAAAGAAAAGAGTTTGGTTACCATGGCAAAAAAAGGAAAACTGATATATCAGATAAAAAAGTTAAATCAACGAAAAAAATATGTAAGAATCAAAATTAATTTAAAAAAGCAAAGTTTTTAATCATTCTAAATTTGTGAATTTTTTAAGTTTATAATCTTTTAAATTCTTAATCTTAAGTTCTTCATCTTGTTTTTCTTTGTCTCACGTCTTTTTAGTTATTGTGTTGTTTATTAAAATAAATTTGTAAAATAAATAATAAAGTTATGAATATTCTGTTTGCTCATTTAAAAGACCATATAAATATTTGTATTAAAACCATTCATTTAAAAATTCTGAAAAGCAAATTCGTATAATTTGTAAATAACTCGTCCGCCATATTGGATCCGCCATTTTGAATATTTAAAAACTAACCTTCGAATTCGTAATCAGCAACCCCAAAAACCCCCAAGTAACGAATTTCAAACGAATCCGATCAATTTTTAAAAAAGTCATCCGCCTTTTTGTATTTTTAAAAACTAATATCATATTCGTAATCAGCGACCCCAAAAACCCCTTGAGAAACGAATTTCAAGCGAATCCGATTAATTTTTAAAAAAGTCATCCGCCATATTGGATCCGCAATTTTGAATTTTCAAAAACTAACAACGGATTTGTAATCAGCGACCCCGAAAACCCCCGAGTAACGAGTTTTAAGTGAATTTAAATGATTGCAGAAAAGTTTGTCAAATTTGATTTCGTTTTTTTTTCTTTGTGAAAGTACCTAACTTTGAAGTGAAATTGTAAAAAAACTAATGCAACTAGAAAGCCTCGGTTTAATGCGTTGGAAAGAGCGGCTTATTTACTATAAAAATCATTAAAAAAAATGAAAATCGATTTTTTCGGAACGTAGGGCCCTTTTAACTGTCCGTGTCACATATATTTACTTCAAATTTGTTACTCAGGGGTTTTCGGGTTCGCTGATTACGAATCTGAAGCCTGATTTACAAAATTAAATATGGCGGCTCTAATATGACGGACGACAATAATGAAAGATCATCGTATTGGCATCAAATTTGTTACTCTGGGGGTTTTTGGTATTGCTGATTACGAATCTGATGTCAGATTTTAAAAATTTTAAATGTCAGATCACTTGGGTACCAATTTCTCGAAAACCAATTAACGGATATGGTTTTTTCTAAAATACTTGTACATTAATGAACTGTAATCTGGTAATTCGGTTTTACAAATAAATTAGTTTATTTAAAGTTGTTTGCTAATTTAACAAAAAAATCAAGAAAAGGGGAAATTATTTTTTCATAATGGCACAGAAAATTCAAAAATAAATATTTGTCTTTATCGAACGATAAGATTTTAGTCCTTTGTATATAAAATCATCAGAACAAAGTGTAAAGAAAAAATTATTTGGAGTTGAGAAAATGGTACTTAAAAATAGGTTTTTTTCAATGGAATTTTACAACTGCTCATACCCTTAACAAGGAAATAAAATCATGATCATCCTCAGAAAGAATATCATCAGACTTACACTCACAATCAGATTCATCATCGCCATCATGCAAGTAACATTCGCCAGAGGTATTAGCGGATGAAATTATGTTAGCATTGATATATTTTGTCGTCTGCCATTTAAACTTTTTAAAATCTAACTTCAGATTCGTAATTAGCGACTCCAAAAACCCCTCGAGTAACACATTTGAAGCCAATAAATAAAGTTTTAATGTTGTCGTCCGCTAAATTAGATCCGCTAGTTTGAATTTTGAAAATATGACTTCAGATTCGTAATCAGCGACCCCGAAAAACCCCCGAGTAACAAATTTCAATCGATTTTGAAAACTTTTAAAAATTTGTATACCTTAGATGATTTGGAAAAATCGATATGACAACTAAAATTGGATATGAAAAAAAATTACTTTCCAAAATCTTGTACACTACCGTCAGCGAGTATCAGGACGATTACACGCGACTCTATGAAAAAACATGTTATCACTTTTTTAATTATATCTCGTAAATGAAAGGAGATACAAAAAAATCTTAAATACGGTTAGAATGCTGATTAAATTTCAAAATAAGCCTTTGAAAATAAAAAAAAACCGGACAAGTGCGAGTAGAACTCGTACTAAAACCGAGGGTTCTGTACCCGCGTTTAAAACTTCTACTTTTTTGCTGTAAAAATATAAAGATCAACTCCAATATTTTTCGCTGTATTTTATCTGTAATCTACAGGCGAAAATAAATAAATAACCAATTTTCATCTCTTCAGATAAAAAACTGTGGGCGCTAGGGTAAAAAACACGCATTTTTGGCAAAATTTTTAAAAACTTTGAATTTTTCGCTAAAAAAATATGAAGATAAAATCTAATCATGTTCGGTCTATTTTTCCTGAAATCGACACATGAAAATTCATAAAATAAGCAAAACTATAGTTCAATAGGCCAAGAATTGTGAAAACCAAGCGGGGGGTACACACTTTTTTCTAAAACGAATTTTTTTTTTAGTTTTTCGCAAAAAAATATGAAGATGAATTCCAATAATTTTTTCTGTATGTTTGTTGAAATCTACACGAAAAAATAAATAAAAATGAATAACGCCAGTCCACTAGACTAAGAATTAAGAGAACTAGCATAGATATAATTATTGTCAAAAATTGAAAAAAATTTAGGTTTTTGCTCAAAACGCAATGAAGATCAATTCTAATCATTTCCACTATATTTTTCCTGTAATCTACACGTGAAAATACAAAAGTGTACCAATTTTTAGCTCTTTAGATAAAAAACTTTGGGCGCAAGGGCATGCATTTTTTTCGAAATTTTCGAGTTTTTCGATGAAAACACTATGAAGATCAATACCAAATATGTTCGCTATATTTTTCGTGCAATCTACGCGTGAAAATACTTACGTGTACCAATTTTTAGCTGTCCAGATGAAAAACTGTGAGCGCTAGGGGGGTACATGGTCATTTTTCGTTACCGTTTTAATAGGGTTCCTACCGGGTACGAAACCCAAAAAAGATTAATGCGTCTTCGATATATCATTAAAAATGTGAAGCCGTGTTTCGACCGATTAGTGCATTGAAATTCAACTCTGACAACTTGATTCTGGCTTCGCGCCGTTGCAAATGAGAGAGAAAGCAAGGACGCTTTCATGCGAGGGAACGATGAACTTTCTAATTTCTTTATATTACTTGTGAAACATCATTATTTATTATTCTCCTGCATGAATACGTCCGTTTTCTCTTTCATTCGCAGCCACGCGAAGCCAAAATCGAGTTGTCAGAGTTGAATTTCAATGCACTTATCGGTCGAAACATGGCTTTACATTTTTAATGATATATCGAAAAAACTTTTATCTATTTTTTTTAGATTTTTGAAAAAGTTGAAGTCAAGAGACAGAAATGAGAAAATTTGATATTTTCTTTCTCACTCTTCAACTCAAAAATAAATAACGAAATGACTTTAAAGACGGCTTATTTTACGCAAAATTTAATCAGCTTTCTAACCGTATTTATGATTTTTTGTATCTTCTTTTATTTACGAGATATGATTGAAAAAGTTATAGCATGTTTTTTCATAGAGTCGCGTGAAATCGTCCTGATACTCGTGGACGGTAGTGTATGTTTTTCAACTTTCTTTTGAAAATGTATGTTTTCTAGCACACTCGCGAAGTTGTATGTTTTTTAGTGCATATTTGAAACGAATGATTTTTACGGCAAAGTTAAAATAGAATGTTTTATCACCCAAACGACGAAATCTTTTGGGCATATAATAAGTGGAGTTCCACCTAGTTGGCACGTCCTGTTTTAGTTTTAAATTTGATTTTTCTCTTAAAGCATTGCTAGCCAAATTGCTTTTTTTAAGGAATGTCACAATTGATTTTACTTTTGACAATCATATATTCAGAAAAGGAACGCGACTTAATGAGTTTTAAACAATCAAATTAATTTTATGATCATTGAAGCCAATATGTCTGTTTTCTCCGAACAAATCTTTTGCAGCGTTATCGGTGACAACCGCAGTCACATGCTCTAATAAAAATTTCCTAATCAGAAAGAATTTCTCTCAATTTTTTTTATATTGTCTGAAGTGTGGGAACCTGGAAATTCATGAACTCCTAACATTACACTTTCCAGTTCGGTACGTAATAGATAGTGAGCCGTAATTCCTAAAAAGCTTCGATCCGTGTTCGATCCTAGTTTCGTTAGAATTTTTTCATTATTTCTGCATATTCTAGAGAAAATCAAATTAAACTTAAACTAAATTTAATACAATATTACTGTGTTTTAACTTAGAAAATGTTATAAGAGAAATGTCTATTTAAGATCTAAAGGAATGTAAAAAGGACGTCTTTTAGACATCCCTTTTATGTATTTTAGACGTCTTTAAGACGTAAATTAGACGTCCTTTCTTATGCATTTTTAAAGTTTTTTGGACCACACATAGAATGTCTTTTAGTTGTCTTTTTGACAACTCAGAGACATTACCATCTTTGTCCCCAAATTGTCCGCGGACAAAAAAAACGTCTTTAAAACGTCCCTGTGCCCACTGGGAACTTTATCACAATATTGACATGCTGCCGTTTCATTATCAATTTTTTTTACATGCTTCCAAAATTTGATCTTTGAGCGTACCCTATTTCTAATAACTGAAATAAATAAAAACAAACTTTAAATTTTGTACCTACGCTTTAAGAATGACAGCTTTTAATAAAACTTTCTAACTTGCAACAGAGTAATCCAGATGGATCTTGGATAGAGGAATGGCGTAAAGAAGAAAGACATGACAGTGATGATAAACATCAAAATAAAAATCATTTACAAGAAGCTTATGATGATATGAAGTGTCAGATGAACATGATGCAACAGATGATGATGACATTAACAGCGCAGTTACAGCAACAAAAAACCCAATGTTCGCCAGTTTCTGTTCCCGACTATCTCTGCTAGGGAAAGCCGGTCAGTGCCATATTTGTTGGATGATTACTGTTAGTCGCACACTATCGAGAAATTTAAGAGACCATCAAAGACCGTTAAGCTGCCTCAGTCCAGGGCGGAGCAATACAATCTACGCAAGTACGTGTTTTTCATACACTCTACCTTAATCGAATTAAATTAAGAAAACAAACTGAAAATCGCAGTTGGTGTAAATCTGAATCATTTAGTCAATACAATACCGGCCAGAATTGTCAGTCCACTTACAAAATTCGTAATAAAAGCATGCCTCTCATTTTTTGATAATACTACAGTTAAAAATAAGTCTAGGAAATTTTAAAAATAAACATAGAAAAGCTTATAAAATTTTGCGTGAAATGAGCTAAAGTTCAAAACTATTCGTTTAATAGAAACTGAGTTAAAGTGGGAGAAATACCGTCTTGTTTTCTGATTTTTGAAAATTCCATTATCTAATTTTAAGTTTAGGATTGCTCTAAACGAGGTTAGAAAAAAAATTAAAAATCACATATGCGGCTCTGGATCTTAAAAGGGCACTTTCAGCATTGATTTTAAATGGTAAAAGTGCCCTTTTAAGATGCGGAGCCTCATATAATAAAGCTTGAAATCTCCTCTTTAAAAGTAGACTAAGAAGCTTAGTAATATTACGTGGTTTAAAAGATATTGGAGATTTTAAAAACGTCTGCACGATTGACTAGCAAACCATCATTCAAGCAAAAAAGTCACATTGCGCCTCGTATCTAGGGCCAAATAGGACGCTTTATCAAAAACGGGCCCCATTATTGGAGAATTCCACGGGTAAATCACACAGTTGTACGTGACAAGTTACCGATTTGTCTCAAAGTTTTTGAGCGTATTTTACCTTCAAAAATAGTAATCTAGCCAAAATTTTAAGTGCCTATCTCATAAAGATCACGTACAATCTTCAATTTCATGAAAAGTGACATTTTTGAAAACTAAGATTAAGAAATCCATTTTTGCTTGAAAAAATGTTAATTTTGGTCTAAAAAAAGGAAAAGTACTAGTCGATGGGAAATTTTCCAAAGAATCCAATGCCGTTGGAATTTTTGAGATATTTCAAAACGCATGCGCAGTAGATTAAAAAAACTACTTTAAAAAAAAATTTATAACTCAAAAACACCTTTTTCGATTTGGCTCAAATTTTCAGGAAAAATAGTTGAAAAGCCATACTTTAAAATGATTATTTCGGAAATCTGGGTATTTTCAGTTTTTAGCCATATTTTTGCAAAATAGTAAGAAAATTCGATTTTTTTCAATGTTTCAATGTTTCAATATTTCAATTTGTTCCAATGACAATAAAAATAAATACTTTTTTTTAATAAACACAAGATCCAACAAAAAAGTTAAAAAATCGATATTATACTACAAAAACACGTTAAATTATAAATATCCAAAAAGGGGTAACTTTAGGGCAGGGCTGTAGAAGGTATAGAGGTGGTAAAAATTGAAAGTTATATAGGTCAAATTACTTGTCGGAGAGCCTTCTATAAATCCTAATAGCTTAATGTTAACTTTTTTAAAACCCTCGCAAATGATGATGATTTTTCGAAAATTGAAATTTTTCCCATGTATTTTATATGGGAAAATTGAAGTGCTCGGTGGCACCTGTTAATGTCAATATTTATTAAAATAAAAAATACGTATTTATTTTTATTGGCATTGGAACAAATTGCAGGAGTTTCTTACTTTTTTCCACTCAAAAATTTTTTTGGGCTACCCTAATCGTCATGTGCACATTTTTAATACTCTTAATTATAACTTGTATTTGTTTTTGCTGTTAAAATTGTCTGAAATAAATAAAAATAAGTTTCAATATAGATAATTGATTGGAAATTTTTCAAGGATTGTGAATTTGAGCTCAGATTTTTTCTATATAGCTGCGTATAAGCACAAAAAGGCAAAAACTGTAAGGAAACATTGAAAAAAATCGAATTATCTCACTATTTTGCAAAAATATGGCTAAAAACTCAAAATACCTAGATTTCCGAAATTAACTATATTAATCTTCGTATTCCAAAATTCATTCTGTCTGTCAGAGTATGAGAGAGAAAGCACGATACAAAGTAAGAGAGGGAAGTATCGTCTCTTCTTTCAGTTTAGAGTAGGAGCGAGAGAGAGGCGAATAGTTAAGAAAGTAACGCCTACTTTTTTTCGTTTGGGCATCATGGGTTTCTCTATTCTCTGTGACAGATAGAAAGAGTGAGTAAAAGAGTGGTAGGGGAGTTAAAAGTGGTGACTTTTACATTTAGGCGAAAATACCAAAGGGCGTAATGTTTCCTTATTAACTATATTAATCTTCAAGTTGATTCTGTCTGTCACAGTATGAGAGAGAAAGCATGATAAAGAGAAAGAGACGGAGGTATTATCTCTCATTTTAGTGTAGTACACGGAAAAGTTTATGGGAGAGCAGCCGTCTCTCACTCGCCTCCCACAGAAAAGGTTTTCTGCTTTCTCTCTAAAGAGAGCTCTGACGCCCCACAGTAGGGAAGCATCAGTCTCAGTGGGTGAAATGAGCTACCAAAATGGGGCTGTCACTTTACCATAGGTACTAGTCACGCAGCGCCACCACAACAGGTACAGCGACTCGCCCAAGAACTTTTCCGTGTATAGGAAGGAAAGAGAGACAAATAGGTAAGAAAGTAACGCTTATTTCTTTGGTTTACAGAAGAGCATAATGTTTTCTCCATTTTCCGTGTTAGGTAGAAAGAGAGGAACAGAAATTGGGAGGGGAAGGAAAAGTGGGAAATTTTACTTTCAAGCCAAAATACGAAAAGGGCGTCTTATTTCCTTATTGGCTAATTATTTTTCTTTTCTCACTCACAGATAGATTAAGGAGTGAAAGAGAGGGAGATCGAAAACGAGGTAAGAGTGAGGGGTATAAATTTTATCGGTATTCCATATACTAAATGGACATTTTTCACCAATTTCTGACCCCCCCTGCCTCTGGTTGTGGACAATCGTGAACACTTGGCAAACCCACTCCCCATTACACTTATCCACGTGGACAATGCACATTTGAAAAGTATGTAAGTATTTTTTTTAATATTACTCCTGCATTTTAAAAAGTAATAAAGCTCATTGAAATGATTAACGTTTAAAAATTTTGGAGAAAACATTTATTTTCAAAATCTTTAATTAAAATTCATCAAATAATTAATTAGTTTATTTAAATTATACAAAAAATCTATTAAGAAATTCAATCCTATTTATTAAAAATTGTATTAAATTTTTTTTAGAAACTAATTCGTATAATTGTTTTATAATGATTATTTAAGATTTAATTATCTTTGAACAATGTAAATAAAAATTTTTGAATATTTACTTTTTGGACTTATTGAACTTTGACAAATTATGGTCCTGTGAATAATTAAAATTCTCAAAGAATTTGATCATTTTTATTAATATTTTTTACTAATTCTATTATTTTTAAGAGTTTTACAAATTTTAATTGTTTTGGAAGATAATTCAATCTTAAATAATACAGGCACACAAAAAAAATTTTTTTTCGTGACCCAGAGGACAGAACCTTATATTCCTACTTTTTAGGGGTCACTGAAACCGAATATGACCATGAAAAAATTTTGTACTTGACAGTTTTTCCGCTACCACCCCCTTTACACCCCCACACGAGAGTGAGGGGGTTGGCATTTCAGTTTTCAAAAAAAGTCGAGTAGGGTGTCTATTCTTATGTATTTTGGGTCGCTGAAACCGAAAAGACCACTAAAAACAAATTCGTCCATCCCTTTACCCCCCAGAACGCCCTAAATACACACTTAAAGGGAGTTAAAATTTCATTTTTCAAGAAAAGTCGAATGCGGTGTATATTTCTATGTTTTTTGAGTCCCTGAAACCGTAAAAGACCACCAAACATAAATTAGTCCTCTCCTTCACATCATATTCCTCTCTTACTACCCCCTAAAGGGGATTAAAATTTTTGGTTTTATGAAAAGTATAGACGACTTTTCATGAAACCAAAAAGTTCAACATCTTCTCTAGAGATACTTAGGGAGTGGAGGAAGGGACTAATTTATGTTTGGTGGTCTTTTTCGGTTTCAGGGACCCCAAAAACAAAAACATAGGAAAAGACACCGCATTCGACTTTTCGAGAAAAATGAAATTTTAACTCCCTTTAAGTGTGTATTTAGGGCGTTCTGGGGGTAAAGGGATGGACGAATTTGTTTTTAGTGGTCTTTTTCGGTTTCAGCGACCCAAAATACATAAGAATAGACACCCTCCTCGACTTTTTTTTGAAAACTGAAATACCAACCCCCTCACTCTCGTGTGGGGGTGTAAAGGGGGTGGTAGCGGGAAAACTGGCAAGTACAAAAATTTTTCATGGTCATATTCGGTTTTAGCGACCCCTAAAACGTAGGAATATAAGGTTCTATCCTCTGGGTCACGAAAAAAAATTTTTTGTGTGCCTGTGTAATTGAATACACTGAAAATATTGAATTTTAAAAAATTAGAAGCCAATTTTCATTAATTTTTAAATTTAATTTAAACAATTTTCAAAAATTGTAACAAAATAATTAAAATAAATTAATTATTTTTCAATTAAATTTTACAAAATTTCAACTATTCAAAAAGAATTTTTTATGTATTGTCTCAATTTTCTTAATTTCCATGAAAAAAAATTTTTCCTGACATTTCCCTGACTATGGTGTTAATATAATATTATAATAATTTTAAAAAAATAATGATTTTAATCAAATTATAGTGTTCATTTATTATGTTATTGATTAACTCATTAACGCCTGAAAAAAGAAAATTCTTATTAATTTTTTTTTCGATTCCTGTGTAAAAAAGAATTTCGTTTATTCCAAAAATTAAATATAGCGGTTATAATTTCAAAAACACAAAAAAATTTCATTTTTTTAAGTTTGATAATTTTTTTACCCTTTATCCCCTTCCCAGTGTATGACGTCTATAGAGGCAAAAATAATTTGTGCCACCAGTGTGTATGACCGCTATAGTGGCATCTAAAATGAAAATCTCGGTAATAAATGAAATATGAATATCAATGAATATTCTAAAGTTTTGGGGTCGCTTAAAATGCTGGTTCGGGGGATTTTGAGGTTTCTAAATCCAAATCTTTAGTCAAAATTAAAAAATTCAAAATAGCGGTTCCAAAATGGCCAACGAACAAATTTAAAATCAGTAAACTTTGAAATTTGTCGGTCGCTATTTTGAAGCCGCCATTTTTAATTTTTAAATTTTGATTATGCTGATTACGAATTCGATTTTAGTTTCCAATAAGTCAAAATAGCGGATCCAATATGGAACAAAATTTTTACTTTATGCAATTGATCTTAATTTTGTGATTCGGTGGTTTTTAAGTTCGATGATTACGAATACGATGTTTGTTTTCGAAAATTCAAAGTGGCTAATATAATATGAGGAAGAGAAATTTAAAAAAATTTCTATCCACGCTCGCTGGTTGTGAGTCGGCGCAAGTGCTAAAACAGAAGTCAATTGTCAGTGAGCGCTCCTAGGACATTTACACCTACCTGACTGGTATGAGAACTCCCGAGTAACAAAATTAAAGTCAATTGCATAAATTAAAAAGAAAATTCCGCCATTTTAAATTCATGAAAACTTACATCTGTTCGTAATCAGCGACCCTAGAAACCACCGAGTAACAAAATTAAGGTCAATTGCATAAAGTAAAAATTTTTGTTTTATATTGGATGGGGGGTGGTCAAAGATTGGTGAAAAATTGTCCTCGTGGTTTATGGACGGCCCCTAAGCTTATACCGCGGCTTATATCATGACTATCAATAAATCTCGGTGTCAATCTTTTGACAAAGAAGGAAGAATACTTAAATAAAATAATTCTTCTTATGTGTAATGAATTTATATAAAGTTTTTCTATCGCTTGACTAAACTAAAAACTGAAAATTTAAGGAAATAATTATAAAAATAAAAAAATATTATATTTATGTCGTGAAACTGCTCAGTATGTTAAATTTAATTTTTGGTTTTCATGTTTTATGTTTTTTAAAAATTCTTCAAAAAAACATTTTTATTTACACACAATGAAATAAGGTCTTGAATCGAAAAAGGTGTTTTTGAGTTATAAATTTTTTTTAAAAAAGTAGTTTTTTAATCTACTGCGCATGCGTTTTGAAATATCTCAAAAATTCCAACGGCATTGGATTCTTTGGAAAATTTCCCATCGACTAGTACTTTTTCGATTTCTTTTAGACCAAAATTGATGATTACGAATCTGATGTCAGATTTTCAAAATTCAAAATGGCGGATCCAATGTGGCGGACCGATAAGTTTAAAATTTGATGGATTTTTCATGAAACTTGGTATGTAGGGGTTTTCGAGGTCACTGATTACGAATCTGATGTCAGATTTTAAAAATTCAAAATAACAGATCCAATATGGCGGACGAAAATTCAAAATTCGATGTATTTTCATGGAACTTGGTATCTAGGGGTTTTCGAGGTCTGTTAGGTCTGTTAGGTCTTTAATAATTTTAAAATACGTAACCAACTTACACCTCGCGTGACCCAGAACTAACGATGTGGAAGTGGTAAACTACTAGTGGTAAGCAACTAGTTCCAAGCTACATCGGATTCATAATCAGCTACCACGAAAACCCCTACATACCAAGTGTCATAAAAATCCATCGAATTTTAAATTTTAGGTCCGCCATATTGGATACCAAGTCTCATAAAAATTCATAAAATTTTGAAATTCCGGTCCGTTATATTGGATCTGCCATTTTAAATTTTCAAAATCTGACATCAGATTTGTAATCAGCGACCCCGAAAACCCCTAGGTCCCAATTATTAATTATTAGGGTAATGTCACTTTGAGTGGACCGCTTTAGCTTTTTTTCTAAAAAATTCTTTATGACAGCAAATTAATCGGAGGTGTCTATTCCAAGCATTAGTTTAGATCCCTAGATAAATGTTTATACCATAATAGCTTTAATTTTTTTTATTTGGAAAAAACAATTGACTTTAAAAAATAGCTAATTTTTAAGGAATGAAAAAGTGTAACCTTGAGTGAACCACTCCTAAAAAATTGTAAAAGTTATTCTAAATTATTTAATGTATTTAATATTTCTGATATATTGAAACAAAACTTATGCTTATGCAGCTTCAGACCATGTTTGCGTCGGAATGTTTACAAGTGAAACCATTTTTAATCATTTTAGCACATATCAAATCAATATCACAAAAAATTAATAAAGAACATAAAACATAGTTTTAAACTAATTTATTGTCAATTTATTTTCATAAAAGTGGTGAACTGACATTAAAAATATAAAAATCGGTCAGAGAAGTAGGCGCAATGCGCCTACATCATAGGGTTTCGTGGCCTAATATGACAAAAAAACTGTTGCCATGGCAACGGTTGTTATGGCAATCATTAATTATTAATTATTAATTATTAATTATTAATTATTAATTATTAATTATTAATTATTATTAATATCTTTGTGTAGCTCAGATACGCCCCTTCAATCTCGCCTTAACTATCTGCCTGTTAATTGTGGAAATAGATACAGGAAAATCTCTAATTGTATCATAATTTTTTATTAATTTTGCTGATATGAATGATGTTTTTTGCTTGCAGAAGTACATTTCTTGCACCGCGTAATAAACTATTAAAATTATTTTCGGTTTAAGCGTAAACAATTTTTATTTTATTAATATTAACAAATTATTTCTTCATAAAAAAATGTTTTTTACCAATTTTAATTATTTTAATTTGCTGGTCATTTTAAAGAGAAACGTATATTTTAATTGTTTTTTTTAACCTTGTTAAATAAATTTTTGACATAGCTTTCTGATTGTGCGTTGTAAAATAAAAGAAAGAAAATAAATTAGTGTTCAAATTCGAGTTAAAATACAAACCTTACAAGATAAAGGTTACTCTCACAGGGAAATTGCTAAAAAACTAAATATTTCAAAAGGAGGTGTTCAATATACTCTTGAAAGGTACGCTAAAACTGAAAATTTTTCAAATCGTTTAGGAAGAGGCCGCAAGATGTGCACTTCTGCAAGAGAAGATAACGAGAGATTCTCCCATATCTATTACCACAATTAAGAGGCGGTTAAAAAGGCGGGATTGAATGCACGCATCTCAGTTAGAAATCCTATGCAACATCAAATTAATTAAAAGAAATTGGTTAAGGATGTACGTGCACGTTTTTTGGAAATTAGAAAACACTTTTTTTACATATATCAAAAGTTTTACGTAAAAAAAATTTCTTGCAAAGTTTGGAGTCTGTTTACTACGGATTTATTGAATAATACGAATTTTAAATTATTAACTGTTAACATTGATTCTTATGGAGATATGTGAAATTTATCCTTTTAATTAAAAAAAATGTTGAAAGAAATCCAAATAAATTCATGTTTTTTAAAAAATAAGTACATGGAGATATCACAAATCGGTTAAAATAAAAATTATACCATGTTACTGGAAATATATTAAGCAATATCGAGAAGAAACAAAATTTTGTTCCTATTATATAAGAAGAAAAGCTATTAAAGTCATCATTAATTTGTTATTTGCATTAAAATAGTAATAATAAAGATTCAAAAAAGTGCTTCCTTAAGTTTCTGACAAATTTATTTCTAAATGTTTAACAAAAAAATTTGCGAGATTTCAACAAAATCTGTGGGCTGTACACTTTTTTTAAATAGTTTATTGCAGATTTAGACCACTGTGTAGCGTTCAAATCTTAAAGTACACTATTAAATTCTAGTAACTTGTAAAATTTTTGTTAAAATATATATAAAATCAGGCCCGTAGCAACAGATTCTTTGAATACCTTTCTAAAAAAGCGGTGCAAAGTAAAGCAAAGGAATAACAAATTTTAGAAAAATCCGATTGATTTTTAATGTTTAAGTCCGCCATTTTGGATTCGCCATTTTGAATTTTAAAAAACTAACACCAAATTCGTCATCAGCGATCCCAAAAACCCCTTTATGGTGAGTTTGGACAAAAATTATAAATTTTTTAAATTTTGGACGCCATATTGGATTTGCCATCTTTAATTTTAGGAAATAATATGAAATTTTGTAAATTTATCATATAATTTAATATTGTAGGCCCTGTAGAATTTTTAAAATTGGGTTTTTCTTCGTTTTTTAACATGAAAAAGAATTGGCCATAGTGTTTTTTGCCATTAAATTCTCTTATTTTGTAATAACTTCATTGTATTTAATTTATTAACAAAAAAGGGGTTTTTTCATATGAATATATAAATTCTTGGGAAAGATTGGAGGAACTACAATTACCATCTAAAGATTCTTTTTTTAAATTAAATGATGCAAATATCTCTGAAAAAGATTATTAACATGCTTATCAAGTTTGGGAATCCTTTAAATTAAAAATTCTTGGTGAATATTCAAATTTATATTTAAAAAATGATGTATTGCTTTTAGCTGATATATTTGAAAATTTTAGATTTACTTGTTTATCAGCTTACAATTTAGACCCATTGCATTATTTCACAGCACCTGGACTTTCATTTGATGCAATTTTAAAATTGACAAATGTTAAATTAGAATTATTAACAGACTTAGACATGATTCTATTTATAGAAAGAGGAATCCAAGGTAGTATTTCAAAATGTTCCAATAGATATGCAAAAGCAAATAATAAATACATGGAACATGAATTTCATAAAAAAATAAAGAAGAATCGTACATTATTTACTTTGATATTAATAATTTATATGGAACAGCTATAAGTGAATACATACTTACCTCATTCTGAATTTCAGTGTGAAACTAATCTTAATAATTTTAATGTCTTGGATATTCCAGATGATTCCTGGACATATATTTTAGAAGTAGACTTAGAATATCCAGAAAAATTACATGAATTACATAAAGATCTTCCTGTATGCCCAGAGCATTTTGTACCCCCTTGTAGAGAATATAAATTACCCAAATTGATAACAAATTTATTGCCTAAAAATACGTACATTCTGCATTACAAAAATTTTTAATATTATTTCCAATTTGGTATAAAATTGCTAAAAATTCATAGAATTTTAAAATTTAAACAATCTCCATGGCTCAGACAATATATGGAATTAAATACAAAGTTTAGAAAAAATTCTACAAATGATTTTGAGAAGAATTTTTACAAATTAATGAATAATTCCGTTTTTGGCAAAACTATGGAAAATGTTAGAAATCATAAAGATGTTAGAATAGTTACAAAATGGGAAAATCGATATGGTGCTAAAGCACTAATTGCAAAACGAAACTTTCATAGTTGTAATATATTCAATGAAAATTTAGTATATTATTTATTTACTCTCCCTGCTCACACAGGGTTCGAGACCTCCTGATACACTTCTACTACCTTATTCTATAAACATACTCATTCCTTACATTGATAACTCACACATACCTTACACTCACTTAAACTAATTAACCTAATTACATTAAACATTCTTAATTAGTAATCCGCCAGAGCACCGGGTTTCCGTTTCCAGTTCCTATTGCCCTTTTTGGCTTCGTCAAAAACATAAAACAAAACTACTAATTAACTTCTCAAAAACCCCAAAATTCCCCACCCTTACAACGACCCTAGCACCATCTTTCTTTTCTCATTCTCTCCAACTCATTCAACCATCTTTCCCCTTTACCATCCTCATTCAAAATCCACCTCACTCTATCCCCAATTCCCACCGCACCATCTTCCCCATCCATACTTCTCACACATCTCTCCAACACATGCTCCCATCCTTCTACCTCAAATCCACACATTCTACACCTTTTCTCCTCTCCATCCAACCAATATTTACACTCTTTTATACCTTCACCCATTCTAAATCTACACAATCTATTCCATCTCTCATACTGCTTCATTCTCACTAAATATACCGGCACATTCACTCCTTTCACCATTTTATACCATCTATTATACCGTGATTCCCCAATCCTACTCCACCTCTCCTCCTCATCCCTTTTCCTCCACCCATCCATAACCTCCCTGTTGTTCCCTCCCCATCTCTTTCCCTCCTCTAACGCATCTCTTCTGCCCCTTTCCCATTTCGACACCCCCTCTCTTCTTCTTGCCTCCCCCTTCTTTATCAGACCTAAACATTCCCTAGCTAAATCACTCCCTCTGCCCCGCTCTAACTTTTCCTCTAACCCCATCGCTCTCTTCCTTTGTCTCATAACTATTTTTTCCCTACCCAGTTCCTCCCTAATCATATACCCCGGACAGTTTCCCTCCACCCCCATAGTCCATCTCAAAAACCTCTCATGCAACCTTTCAATCTTCCCAATCTCACTCCATCCCCATACTTCCACGCCATAACCAATCACCGCCCATACCAACGCATCAAATAACCATACCCGCTTTCTCCAATCATTCTCCAATCTTCTCTCTCTTCAATCCCCCATACTTTCCCCATCATCCTACCTCCCATCTCTACTCTTCTTTCCACATTTAATCCTTGTCCCCCATTCTAATTAAACCAATACCCCAAATAACAAAATTCATTCACTTCTTCCACGCTTCTTCCATTCAACTTCCAGACCTCCTCTTTCAGCCCCCATTTCTTTCTAAACCTTAACACCTTCGTCTTTTCCACATTCACGCTCAAATCTTTCTCCCTCACATACCGTTCAAATTCTTTCATCAACAACTTCATTCCTCTTTCATTCTCAGCCATTAACACCACATCATCCGCATATGCCAAAACGTACACTCTCCTCCTTCCCAAAATCACCCCCCGTTTAAGCATTAAAGTCCCCCCCTATTAAAATTATTTCCCCCTTCCCTTTCTCAATCCATTCTTTCAATTGCCTCCACCCCCTTCTTTCTCCCCGTCTTCTGTATAAACCTACCACCGTTAATTTTTCCAATCCATATTTGACCCCCCTTACCATACAGCCTTCCTCCTGTTTAGAACCACCTCTCCATTCTTTCTCATTAAATACCCGTTTCACCCCTGACACCATTCCTCCCGCACTCCTACCCTTTATTTTTACTTTTTTTCGCCCCTTGATATTCCCAAATATACCCCTTCGGCAATCTTCTCTTGACCCCTTCCCAATCTTTATCTTCCACCCAAGTCTCACTAAACATTACCACATCCCACTTACATATATCTTTCCAAAAACCATCATCCTTATTTTTTAACCCCGAGACGTTCCAAAACGCAATCTTTAATCCTCCTTTTGTTGCTCCATATCCTGCCTTCTCCCCCCCATATCCCCAAAACCCTTATCCCTGTCATCCCTACCTAACTCCCCCGTTTCCCAATTTACCCCCCCACCTCTCTCCATTCACCCACACACAATCCCTCCCCCTCCTAACCACACTACCTTTAGCCCTTTCCCCCCACATCTTTCTGTTAATCATCCAATTCACCCTTTTTTCCTCCCACGTTCTATCTTCTTCTATCCAGACCTCTTTGCCCTTCAATCTCCCCTTAACCCTTAGCACCTCCTTTTTCTGCATCTCATTTTCCAGCTCTACCGCCCACAGACTCATCTTGCCCTCCACTTCACCCCCTACTCCTCTCACCCCTTTTACCCGCACCTTCACTCCCATTTTACTCAATAAACCCTCAACCTTTTCTTTTTCCCCCTCTTTCTCTGCTTTTAATCCTCTTATCAACAGGTTGTTTCTCTTTTTTTCTCTCTCTAATTGCCCCAACTTCCATGCCAAATTCTCTACTTTTCTTTCCATCTCCTCCCCCCCGCCCCCAAAATTTTCCCCTTCCTTTTTTCCCTCTTGCCCTTTAATTTTACCCATCTCCCTTTCTAAATTTTCCACCCTTATCTTCCAATCATTTATTTCTTTTTTCACTTCATAATTTACCTCTTTTTGCTCTTCATTCACTTCTTTCAGTTTCCCCCAAATTAATTCTTTTTCCCCCTCCCACCTTTCCTCCCATTCTTTCCACACCTTTTTTAATCCAATTAGTTCCCCCCTACCCTCTCCAATCCACTGTCCACTTTTCTACTTAAAGCCGCAATATTTCTGTTGGTTTGCTCCCCCATTTTAATCATTTTCTCTATCCATTCTATTTCCTCCCCCTCCTCCTCCTTTTCCTCCTCACTTTCCTCTTTTTCTCTAAAACCACCAGACTTCAACCATGCTTGCATTGCCGCCGGTGAATTACCCAATTTTCCATACTTGTTCCTTCGCCTCGCCACTGTCTTGTTAAACTTCTCGACACTGTCGGTTACCGCTTCAGCCAGAGCGAATTTCTTGCCTTTCTCCTTACGCGCGTCTTCTCTTTCTCCTTCCCGCTTCTCCCCTTCGTCCTCCCGGAGCTCACCCAGCTTTGCCTCGCTCTCCAAAACCGAACTCCCCTGCCCTCTACTTTGCTTTGGCGGCGACCTCTCTAGAAACGCCATATCTACCTTACCTACCCACGACTCTAATCAAATGCACTCGCTCTTCTACCCAACTTTCTCTCCCTTTCTCAAACTATACACCCCTTATTCTGATCTCAGACCAACCCCTCACGCACTCTACTTTCTTTTTTCTTCTTTTTTTTTAACTCCCTTTATTTTTAACCCGCCCTCACACCCTCACCCACTCACACCACTCGTTACACCTAACCTACACCTTCACCCTTCACTTTTTTACTACTTTTATCACACAAACCTTTCACCTACCTTCCACAACTCTCAATTATTCCAACACAAACACCTAGCACAACCAACAACTTCACTCAATTCCCTCCCTCTGCCAAAAAACTTCCAAATCTTTCCGAAATATTAAAGATCGCGTTACAGCACGTGTTACTTTAACCGGTACCGGAAACGGAAACCCAATAAAAATTTAGTAATTATAGAAATGAGTCGTTTGCAAATTAAGTTAAATAAACCCATATATGTAGGATTTTCTATTCTATATATTTCAAAATTATACCTATCTTTATAATTTTCATTATAATTACGTAAAAAAAGTATTTAGTACTAAATCAAAATTGTTATATACAGATACAGATAGTTTAATTTACCATTGCAATGTTTCAAATATCTATGATTACATAAAAAAATATTTGCAACTATTTGACACATCTGATTATTATATCCTTCCAATAATATTTATAATATACCTCTAGTTAATAAAAAGGTATTAGGTTTAATGAAAGACGAGTGTAATGGAAAAATTATTACAGAATTTGTAGGTTTACGCTCAAAATTATATGCATTTAAATTATTTGGTGAAAAAGAAGAAAAAAAACGAAAGGAGTAAAAAGCTCAAATTTAAAAAAATAACATGTGATGATTATAAAAAATCTCTTTTTCATTTTAAAAAATTAACAAAAACTCAAAATTTTATTCATAGTAAAAAACACCAACTTTTTAGCATTAAACGCGAAAAAATACTTTTAAGTTGGAATGATAATAAAAGAATGTTATTAACAAATAATACAGACACTTTACCTTAGGGTTTTAAACAAAAAAAATTAATTAATTGTTAAAAGAATAAAAAAATGACTATTAAAAGTGACAATTCTTATTCTTTGAATTCAATACATTTGCCTTCCTCTCTAACTTCACATTATATTAAAGGGAGAAGCTTATCGTCATCTTCTGTTTCCTTTTAACTGGTGTTCTTTATCCTTGTCTCAAATTTGCAAACTATGGGAGTTATTTAAAAAGAGTTCAACCATATATGAATCCCATTAGCAAAAAAATACTTTTCCAGTGTTCATCAATTAGAATTGGAAGTCTACTTTTCCATTTTTAAAAGTTCAACAGTGAGCAAAAATTTTATTTTTTAAATAAAAAAGTGAGTGACTGCATTATTACAGAGTTGAATTTTTAATCAATTGGATTTTAATTTTTAAAAAAGTGAGTGCTTATTTTATTAACAAAATTTAAAAAAAATTATTTTAATTAATTTCTTTTAAAATATTAGTGTTTTCTTCTTGTTACGGCCGAACTTCGTAACTTTTTATATCATAAATAATTATTTACAATACTTTACAAACCGAATTATAAACAACGAATTATACACAACAAGAGATTTTGTTAACAAACTTTAAAACATTTACACAAAAAACAACCCTTTGTAATTTCACAAAAGGGACATTCTTCGCTTTGGTAATTTTAATCCAAGGTATCCCAAACTTGACAAAAATTCTAATCTTTATAAATAAGATCAGACTTTTGTCTGTACATTGCATAGAAATTGAAAATTTTTATTTAGTTTTTCTATTCAAGTAGTAAGAATTCCAAAAATGCCAATAAAAAAAATTATGTATGTATGTATGTATGTCTGCGATATTTTGTCCGGGATAAACACAAAGACTACTTGACCGATTAAAGAGAAACTTTATAGTCTCTTAGGTATTAGTCTAACTTAAATTTATAGCCATATCCGATTGAAAAATATTAAGCTGAACATAAGTTATATCTTTTTTCACAAAATTCAAAAAATCAAAAAAATGTAAATTTTTTAATTTTTTGTCAAATTGATGTGACACTTTCTGTAGCTACTTTTTAACATAAATACAACTAATTTTCACTATAAAAATAAAAAATAAATAATATGTTTGAGTTTTTAAGACAAAATCATATTTTTGATTTTTGACAAAATTTTTAATTAATTTTTTTTAATATTGTTTAATTTTTTATTAAGTTGGTAGTGATATCGGTTAATGTTTTTAAATTTTAAATTACATTCGTAACATTTATTTAATTTGAAAGTTTAGAGTCATGAATTTGATGTCGATTACATATTTTATAAAATCAAAGAACGTGAGTTTGCAAAAAATTTCTATATTGATATTTTCAGATTTTAAGTTTGAAAATTTTATAGCATGTATTTTTATATTTTATTTAACGTAGAAAATAAAATATATGTATATGTTCAATATAAAGGGTACAGTAAGAGCATCAATAAAACTGAAATTTAACTTCAGCGGGTACGGTAAAATATAAAGTCCTTAAAACGCCATTAGGGCAAATTGGGATTTATGAATCAAAATTTTCTTATTTTTAAATTCTAGAAATGTTTTAAAAATGACTATAAAAATAAATAACAAATTCCTATTTATGAATTAAAATTTTGTTTCTTCAATTTTAGAAATGTTTGGGGTATGTTGTTGCTTTCCAAAATTCTATCTAGGCACTAAGCAAAAACAGGTAAAATGTAAAATTTCATGTGGAAATTTTCAATAGGGATATGGAAAAATTATACCTACTTGAAAAGTAAAAAAAGATTTTACATGGGATTTTTTCTTAAATAAATATAGGCTTTCTGGGTTTATTTAAGGTATAGTTATCACTAATTTACCATACGGTTTTATATGGGAATCCAAATAGTTTCCTTTATGAAAGTGAATCCTATGTAAATTCCCATGTAGGAATCGAAAACGTTATAGTTTCTACCAATACATTTAACAGAGTGTGTATCAACCGCGAAAGAAAACCGAAAAATAGCGGGAATTTTAATTCGACCAGGAAAAATCGGAAATTTTTTGCCAAATCGGGAATTTTTTTATCTAATTAAAAAATGTTTTATTATATTAATTCGTTTTTAAAAAATTGCTTTTTGCTTTAATTTTTATTGATGTAATATTTTTATTTGTCAAAATTTAAGCCCTACATTCAGACTACAATATAGGTCTTATTTCAGATTTTAGCAGTCGTAACGTAGGGTCTACTTGCGATACAATTAGTTCGAATTAGACATAACTCCAAAAGCTTGTGGAAAATTAGGATTAATTTTTAATACATTAATTGAAATACTACAAACGCATAAAGTACTACAAACTGACAAATACTGGTCTGTAAATCTGAATTAGTTAAAAATAGTATTTGATAGGAAAAGTGATTTACTGATTCAAACAGTAATATTGTTCTAATGAAGTAGTTAATGTAACTAATTATTAGTTTTTCCCAATCAAATTAAATTCCCGATTGGTAGACACCTCTTCAAATATATTAGTAGAAACTAAAACCCGTCGAAGACGGGTACGACAGCTAGTTTTACATAAAGATTGAATTTAATGTTTTTTTTAGTTTGACAATTTTTAAAGTAAAAAAATTAAGAATATAATACAATACTTCTTAATAAATTCCTTTCTTTCACAAACAGCTTATTAACTCTTTTAAGAAATGGATAGAAATTATCAAAGGCAAGCAAATAGCTCAATATAAGGAGTGGTGCATCCAAGTCACCGAACTTGGATCACGCTACTGCCTAAATCTGCAAGGTTGCAGAAATCGGCTTAGCAACAGCCACGTTAATTATGAATTCTCCCACTAAATCGTCTTTCAATAAAAGTGATCGACATAGGGAAATCTGGGCAGTTTAGTCCAGGCCGTTGTAGCCGGCATTTTTGGGCCAGGCAAACCTATGTCCGGCAATTGTCCGTGTTTGTATAAAAAGGATCTCAGAAGTTTAAAGAAATTAATAAGAAGTTTGTTAAGAAAAGTAAATTTAATTAAGAAAAATATAAATAAATAAAAGTAAAAGGGTCAGAATTTCCCAAACGGATCACCTAAAACTAAAAAATTTTCTTTTTGAACCAAAATAGTTGTTTTGACGCTTAATATGGCTAAAAAAATCCCTGAAAATATTAAGCCAACAAAATTTTTTTTGTAAAAGTTATTAACAATTGAATTTTTTAGTACTGCTAAATTAACAAATTTTGTTCTCGAGTTCCAGTTGACGGATTTTAAAATTAGAATATGGGTTTTTTTCGTCTTGAATTGCACTATTCGAATATATTTTTTGTTTTTAAATTTTTTTATTTTTTATAATTTTTTATATAATTTGTTTATAAAATGTTAATAAACAAATATGTTCTTCACGTACTAACAAAAAAATTAAAATTGTATTCTATTCCTTAAATGTCTCCGAGTGTAAAACCGTTTCGAAAAAAAATGAGCCTCAATTAGAAAAAAAAGTTATTAATTAAAAACTGCAGCTGTGTAGAGCTTTACATGACGTTAAACTCGCCCCGCGCACATTGGCGTTTTTTACAATTTACTGTTCAAAATTGTCTGTAACCTACAGATTTTATCGGATTTGCATGGGCTTGGTCTTAACTTTAAGGGGATAAAATTTTTAAGAGATCCCACTAAACCAATTTTTGAATTTTAAATTGTTTATATTTTTTTTGTTACTCAAAGTAAACAATTTACAATATTTTAGGAAAAAATCATGTTTATTTTTTTATTGCAGATGATTAGAATCAATTTAAATTAGTCCAGTATGACCACCAGACAAATAATAATGTATAATACAATTTATTTAAATTGTTGCAAACAATGTTAATTAACAAATAAATAACTTTGGATTATTGATAACTAGATTATTATTCATATGATTGTTAATAACAATGGTAATTATTAAATTCAAAATTATCTATTTGTTAATTAAAATTGTTTGCAACAATTTATACTACCGTCGGGAATTATTGGTACGGCTGCACACGCACGGCCCAAAAACATATTAATCTTTAAATCACGATTTTTTTTGTATATACAAATGTCAGAAAATTAACAAATATACCATTCGAAAGATTGTTAAATTCTACGATTAATGATACATAACTGAAAAATTTAATAATTTATACAAAGATTGCAGCAATCGGCAAAATTGAAAAAAAATTTAAAAATAAAATTGTTTTGGAAATTTTTTCAACCCCTGCACATTTTTTAAAAATTGTAGAACAAATTTGAAACTTACATAAGTGCGATTCCATGGGAGATTTCAGCTTTTTCGGAGTAAGTGAACCAATTGCAATGAAGCTTAGGAATTTTAATCTACATATAAAAAGAAACATTTCCACCAAATATTAAGTCAAAATATTCAGTAGTTTTTGAGATGTCAAAATTTTGAAAAAATTTTGAAATCGTTATATCTTCTTTCCATCTTAACCAAATCACTTAATTCTTTTTGGAAAAAATTCAGCATAAAAAAACAAAAATTTTTTTATATTATATTTATAAAAAATTTTATAAACAAAAAAGTTATTAAATAATAATTGAATAACTTTTGCACGACTAAACGAAATTCAATTAGGCAAACACTAAACAAATCTTCACTGTGGTTTTTTTAAGATTCCGAAAAAACATGGTACATCACGAAACATTTTTATACAATATTTTAACATTTTTGTTCACTTTTGAGAGTAAACATTAGAAGTTTCTGCTACTTTACGTGAAAATTCAGGTGCGCGCGCAGACCTCTCTCTCTGAAACCGGAAATTCGTAGATGATTAGAAAGAGAGGTCTGCGCGCGCATCTGAATTTGCACGTAAAGTAGCAGAAACTTCTAATGTTTACGCTCAAAAGCGAACAAAAATGTTAAAATATTGTATAAAAATGTTTCGTGATGTACCATGTTTTTTTCAGAATCTTAAAAAAACCACAGTGAAGATTTGTTTAGTGTTTGACTCATTGAATTTCGTTTAGTCGTGCAAAAGTTATTCAATTATTATTTAATAACTTTTTTGTTTATACAAATTTTTTATAAACATAATTTAAAAAATTTTTTCGATTTTTTATGCTGAATTTTTTCCAAAAAGAATTAAGTGATTTGGTTAAGATGGAAAGAAGATATAACGATTTCAAAATTTTTTTAAAATTTTGACATCTCAAAAACTACTGAATATTTTGACTTAATATTTGGTGGAAATGTTTCTTTTTATGTGTAGATTAAAATTCCTAAGCTTCATTGCAATTGGTTTACTTACTCCGAAAAAGCTGAAATCTTTCATGGAATCGCACATAAGTGTGATCATTCAAGTCTCATCTTTAATTTAAGACCAAAAGAGTTCAAGTATCTTAATCGGTTAGCGAGATATCATTATAAAGCGGCCGAGCATTTTCAGCCAAAAACCGTTCAAAATCGACTAATTCAATGCATTTTTCAAAAAACATGCTCGGACGTTTACAAATGTTAAAGAAACTTGATTATAGTTACTAATAATTGTAAATTACAAAAATAATTTTTAAATTTAAAATCATTTTTTACTAAAATCGACATAGATTACTTAAATAAACATAAATTTGTCCGCAAAAAAATTTTTTTTTATAAAAAAGATCTAAATTTATCTATTTGTTAATTAACATTGTTTGCAATAATTTGAATAAATTGTATTATACATTATTATTTGTCTGGTGGTCATACTGGACTAATTTAAATTGATTCCAATCATCTGCAATAAAAAAATAAATAAATAAACATGATTTTTTCTAAAAATATTGTAAATTGTTAACTTTGAGTAACAAAAAAATATAAACACATTAAAATTCAAAAATTGGTTTAGTGGGATCTCTTAAAAATTCTATCCCCTTTAATTTAAGACCAAGCCCATGCAAATCCGATAAAATCTGTAGGTTACAGACAATTTTGAACAGTAAATTGTAAAAAACGCCAATGTGCGCGCGGCGAGTTTAACGTCATGTAAAGCTCTACACAGCTGCAGTTTTGAATTAATAACTTTTTTTCTAATTGAGGCTCATTTTTTTCGAAACGGTTTTACACTCGGAGACATTTAAGAAATAGAATACAATTTTAATTTTTTTGTTAGGACGTGAAGAACATATTTGTTTATTAACATTTAATAAACAAATTACATAAAAAAATATAAAAAATAAAAAAATCTAAAAACAAAAAATATATTCGAATAGTGCAATTCAAGACGAAAAAAACCCATATTCTAATTTTAAAATCCGTCAACTGGAACTCGAGAAAAAAATTTGTTAATTTAGCAGTACTAAAAAATTCAATTGTTAATAACTTTTACAAAAATTTTTTTTTTGGCTTAATATTTTCAGGGATTTTTTTAGCCATATTAAGCGTCAAAAAAAATTATTTAAGTTCAAAAAGAAAATTTTTTAGTTTTAGGTGATCCGTTTGGGAAATTCTGACCCAAAAAAAGGTTGAATTGAAAAATATATAATTGAAATATAAAGAATAAAATAAAGTGATATAATTAAAAAGATAAAAGAAATAAAAGAAAATATTGAAAATAAAATAAATGATATTGAATATAAAAATTTGTGGAATATACATAAAGGAATTTGTGAAAGAAATATAAAAGAATTAAATTGGTCAAAGTAAAGTAAAAGACTCTTATATCAAAAAGGAAAATAAAGTAAAGCCATTAAAGAATAAATAATATTATTTGAAATATATATTAGAAGACAACCTTTATTTACAAGGTTTATGTCTTAAACTTTGTGTAACTTAAAAAGAATATTAAAGTTCCCAGTGAAATATCAATCTAGTGAACCTAGATTTGGTATTTCCTGAATTTTTGGGAAAAACATCGTGAAGCAGGTATAAAGGCAAGACACATTCATTGGATTCATATTACCAAGGAAGAATCACCGAGTAGTGAGTAAAGATCTTACGTGTCACAACACACACTAATATTCCATTCACACAGATACACTTACTCGTCTTACACATAAAATTAGATTTATCTGTAATTGGGACTTCATAGGAGAAAAATATGTTAAATTTAAAAAGTGCGGTAAAAGAAATTTTTTTTTATCCCACATGCACAAAAATGGCGCTTTTAGATAGCTGACGACAGGGAGTAAAGTCATTCATTTGTTTGACCGTATGAAAATGGCGACTTTTTTTTCCCCAAGGGCAATTAAACAGCTGGTCCCATGCTTTTTTTTTGCCCAAGGTAAAAAAAAGGCCGCCATTTTCATACAAGTCGAACAAGTGAATGACTTTTACTCCCTGTCGTCTGATATCTGAAATCGCCACTTTTGTGCATTAGGAATAAAAAATATCGTAAGTAACACGGGAATAAAGGCAGCCAATTTGTTTACGATGATTTTTGTGACACGAGTGGAGGTCGAGGGCGCCCTCGACCTCCACTTGTGTCACAAAAATCACCGTAAACAAATGGCTGCCTTTATGCCCTTGTTGCTTAATATACTATTTGTTCGCTAATGTCGAACACAAGGAACAGTAACTACCCTTGCGACGGCAAGCTCTGGTTTCTTTAACAAACCGCGCCCAATTCCTTGACTTAACCTTGCCGGACGTGTGTAGCCACTTGGGCAAGTGAGAGGATTAATTTTAAAATCTTTGTTTAAATTACAAAAATTAATATTCCCCATTAGATTACAGGTACTAAAATATAAATTTTAATAAACTTATTTTTAAAACTAATCATTTAGGTTAGGACGCAGGTATAATTGAATGGGAAACTAAAATTGATAGGCCTAATAATTCAGGAGGTAAGAAAAACCCTACTAGAATGATGTTAATACAAAAATTTTTTTGATAAAATTTAACCCCTTTGCAGTCAAGACCAAAATCTCATAATTTGGCTCAAAATGTCGACAACTTTTTAGAAAACTAACATTTGCGCAAACGAGTATACTATTGTATTTGAAGTCGCTGATTACGAATTTGGTATCAGATTTTGAAAATTCAAAATGGTGGTTCCAATATAGCGGACAACATTTTCTAAAATTCATCGGATTCACTTGAAACTTTTTACTCGGGGGTTTTAAGGGTCGCTGATTAAGAAACCGATTTCAGATTTTAAAAATTCAAAATGGCGGATCCAATATAGAGGACGAAACTTTCTAAAATTTATCAGATTTACTTAAAACTTTTTACTCGGGGGTTTTCGGGATCGCTGATTAAAAATCCGATTTCAGATTTTGAAAATGCATAATAGCGGATCTAATATGGCAAATGAATTTTTTTTTAATTTATCGGATTCATTTGAAACTCGTTACTAGAGGGTTTTTGATGATTACGAAAATATACAGTCGGATTTTACACTCCTTTATTTATTTTGTTTTTTTATATTTTTTTCTGTTTGTTCTTATATTGGATCCGCCATTTTCAAAACCAATATTATATTTTTAATCTACGACATAAATAAATCCCAAGTAACAACTTTTAAGTAACTCTTATAAATTTTTAAAATGGCGATAGCAATATTCGAAACCCTGAAAATTCCCAAGTAACGAGTTTCAAGTGAATCCGATGAATTTTTGAAAATGTCGTCCGCCATATTGGATCCGCCATTTTGAATTTTTCAAATCTGAAAACGGATTTGTAATCAGCGACCCCGAAAACCCTCGAGTATAAATTTGTGGACAAATCTGTGTGTTTTTGTAGCCAAAAATCTGCTTGCGTCTATACACGTCATCGACAGTTTGAGCCCACCTGCACCATGACGTGTATACACGTCATCGACTGACAAGGGGTTAAGCAGGTTTAGTAAAAAGAGTTTTATTCTCCGAGAATAATTTAGTTGCGAAAATAAAAAGAAAATCATCAAGAAAATTTGAAAAAAAGGATACAGGAAGTTACAAAACTATAACTGAGTCATTAGAAATGCGTCTCTTGCAAAAATGAAATTCGCGAGAATAAGGTAGTGTAGCGAAGTTAATGAATTCGAATATAAGATTAAAATAGAAATGAGGTCAGATTACGTTAAAGAGCAAGGTCGATAAAAATTATTAAAGAACAAATTTAAAAGATACTTTAAAAAGAAAAAGGAAATAATTCAGGTATTACAAAAGAGTTTAAGCTTATTTTATTTTTTTGTCTTTGTCTATTTAGTTTCGTTGTTTAAAAAAAGAAATTAATAATAAATAAACTTATTAAGCTATTTTAACATAGAGAGAAAATTGTAACATTATCCTTCTTTTTATATAATCAGCAGTTCAAAAATTGATGGTAATTTAGATGAAAATTAAAGAAATTACATATTTTTTTTAAATGACTGCAGAATTTAACGAATTTACACAAGCAACTATTCCTATTAGAGTTTTAAAAAATATAATTAGTGAAGACTTTGATGGGGGACAAACACAAGGAATTGTAACTACAGAGACAAAAAGTAATTATATTTCAGCAGAAATATTAGACGTAGAATATTGGCTTTGCGACGTAGAAGTAGGAACGGTACTTGGGGAACAAGTTAGAATTTTGGGTGGTGTATTAATAGAAATAGAAGAAAAGGAAGTATATTTTCACGTTATAAAGCCAGTGTTTCCAAGTTTACAAAATATCAATTTAGCAGTGATAGGTTGGAAAACAGCCCTGCTAGCTTAGAACAAGCTTTTCGTTTTGCAAACCAGACCCAAGAAGAAAGAGGGGTAAATAATCGACAAGGGTACACCTCATATACGGCGACAAATAATCATAACAATGGATATGAACAACCAAGAAGTAATGCATGGGGACAAAGAAACACAAGTAGGGAGTTATTTGACGGTAGAAATTATAGTCAAAACGGATATAGGAGTAATACATACCAAGGAGGTCAATCAAGCACGAGGAATTATACTCAAGGAAATTAAAGGGAAGAAAACTTTAGAAATTACAGAAACTATGGAAACAATCAGTATAACCAAAGGTGGGAATAGTTCATTACATACAAACAACAGAACTGAAAATTTAAACTGGCAACAAGTTCGTCAGACGGACGCGCCGATGAACTCTCAAAACCAATTGCGTCCAGGAGTATTACCTTACCAGAACCATGAAAATTATACAAAGTAGAGAAGCTAATGATAGAATCACCAGTAACGGAAATAGAAAAAGAACATGTTGTAACGTTGATTTTAGAAAATAACGTTATTAGAGCCCGATAACGGTTTCGCCGAAACCCATTTATTGATTTAAATAAATATACATCGGCAAATTAATTTTCGTTTGATAACCGAGATTCAAAAATGGCCAGACACGAACTCAACATTTAATTGAGTGTTGGATTGTATCGAGTCTCAATTAATGCTGAGTTGTAAAAGAAAGAAAATTGTTTGTCAACGGAGAGAATTCCACACGTTTTGGTTAAATAGGTGAAAATGTTATTTATCTATTTATTATAAATAAATTATTGGTCGACCGGCCGAAAATATATCGATCCAGAAGTTTCCAATCGCCGTCAAGAAAACGATTATCCCGTAAATCGGAGGCTATCGTTTTACACTGACGCTGGGACTATAATCATGCTGCAGGGGCGAACTATTACGCGCATGACCCATATTCGGGACCGTAGAAAGAAGACGAGTGACACATTTTCAACAGTTCGTGCTTGGCTACCAAATTGCTTGTTCGGTGTCACCGTCGTCTAATTGTATTTCGAGTGCAGAAAATAAGAAATAAAGATGTACCAGGAACTTCTGGAAAAGATGCGAGGTTAGAGGTCACAACTTGACATTAGCATCGTCATTCACCCGGAGTTAAAGACGCCAACCGATTCTGGAGACGAGTCTGGACGCCGGCTGTATAGCAAGTCTCTAAGACGCCGCCATTTTCGGTTGCCGGTCGGCGCGTGTTGTGAACCGGCGAGTGGAAATTCTCTCCTCTTCTCTCTCCGCAAGTTCTTAATAAATAGTTGACAAAAGTGAAAAATTTAATAAGTGAAATTGGGTGTTAAATTATTTTCTTGTTACATTGTTTATTCCTCTCTCTCCTCTGTGTACGGTGACCAACGTCCTGAGTGTCGAGTCACTTTGAAGTTTTGAAATTAACAAGGTTCGGGTAAAGTCGAGCTAGTCCGGGAAGACCTTTTGTTTCAGATCCATCATCGGGATCCGGGTAATTTAATTACCTGGCGCCGGGGAAGTTCCCTAAAACGGATCACCGATGGCTTAAATCGTGAATTTAAAGTGTGGAATTCGCGATTACGGATTTACACCGAGATCTCAATTATCGCCATTTTTGCAACGAAGTTGGTGGAAATTTTCCACCAAGAAAAAGTAAAACTTCGTTACAACAGTAGCGCCCAACTCAAGGGCCGTCACAGACGAGAGAGACTAAATTATATGATTATTTGTGTGATAGTGAAGTGAGAGAGTTGAGCGGAGATCTTTACTGCCGGTGAGTATTTTGATTGTCTTTTCTTTTGAATTAATTTTCCCCTATATAATCTGACAGGTACTATTTATTTTTCTTCTATAAGAATTGGAAATTTCTTTTTATATTTATTTTCTAATTGACAAGATGCTTTAAAAATGGTTTTTTTTGCATAATTTTTTCAGCATGATGGAAGATTTTTTTTCTGTACCTGCAGTGTTCCCTGCCACCTTCGAGTAAATAAGAACCGTATTTTTTTGTTTAATGATAAAACAGTAAAAGTTTGTCGAATTTCTGGTAGATTATGGTGAAGGGAAAAGAATAAATTTTAAGCAAAAGAAAGAGGGCCAAAGTTCAGAAGTAGAAAGACTCTGTTTCTTTCTCTCTACAAAGTAAAGACACGAACTCAAGTAAAAGTATTTCAAAATTCTCATTTGTTTGTATCGTGCAACTACGACGAGAAAAATTAGGGAAATTTAAGAAAAAGTTAATGAAAATTCTCAAATAAATAGTAGAAAAAGTAAGACGGAAAAATTTCTACAACCGAAAATATTGAAAATTTAAGTCATTAGGTAAAAATTTTTTTTTTCTAATTAAGATAAATAATGATTTCTCAAATTATTTTCCTTTTTTAGACATTTGTAATAAAGAACAAAAATTACCAGAAATTTTTGGAAATTTAAGGAAAAGTAAGAAATTTCCAAAAACAGTTAGAGAAAATAGAACTAGAACTTACAGGTAATCCTGATTTCAAAAAGAATTTTTTTTTTTAATTAAAATTTTTTTTCCCTTTATTCTGAAAAATTACCCGGTAAGATTTGGAATTTAAGGAATCCCCAGTCAACTTCAAAATTTAGTGTATTGAAAAAGAAAAGATTTCTCAACCGACAGTAACTAAATTTAAAGGCAGGAAAATTACCTAATTACGGAGGAAGTTTACCAGTAATTTATGAAATTTTGCGGTATTTCGGGTAAAGTAGTAAAATTTAGTTTTTGTCGAAATAAGAAAGTTTCTTTATTGACCCTAACTATATTTTTCAGCGGGAAATTTACCTGAAATGTTAGAAAT
Source organism: Leptopilina syphax (assembly GCA_032872505.1). Taxonomy (NCBI): domain Eukaryota; kingdom Metazoa; phylum Arthropoda; class Insecta; order Hymenoptera; family Figitidae; genus Leptopilina; species Leptopilina syphax. The sequence continues at coordinate 13,604,199 of CM065472.1, forward strand.
TTATCGAAAATTTATGGAAATTTATAGAAATTTAGGAAATTTTTGGAAATTATAGAATTTTATGTTGAATTTTATAAGAAATCAATAGAATAAAAATTAATATATTGATAATCTACTAAAAAGTTAGCTTTAGAGAGTAATAATTTTCCCAGAATAACGGATTAGTACAGGTATTGCCAAAAATAAAGAAGGAAAAATTTTCTTTTTCTATATTTAATCTTTCTTGAATTTGTTTTTTTGTTGTTCCTTCTGTTCAATTTCTGTCGAAAGGAAATTAGTAAGTAATAAACAAAGAAAGAAGGAAATACCGACAATTTAATAATAGACTATAATTATTTCACCACAATTACGGATTATTGCGGAATTTACCGAAAATAGATAAAAATAAAAATTGATTTTTTTTATTATTGTAAATTGTTTCTTTTTTTTAATCCTTTCTTGACGAAAGAATAAAAGATGTCAGATTCGGAGAAGACCGATCCAACCCAACCCGAACTAGGACCGACAGGAGGGGAATTAAATCAGACGGCACATGATTCACGAGAATCAGAGACCCAAAGGGGGGAAATTGAAGAAAACGCGAGCAACTATGGTTTAATAAATGAACTTGCCGAAAAAGTCAAAGCGTTTGAAGACATGAAAAATCTACTTAATCAGAACGGTTGTAATACATCGGGTTCATTCGAAGAAGTACAATCGCGACTTAAAAGGTTAGTTGCGCGGATGCGGGATAACGTTGACATTCCGTGGTATGATAGCGACGAAGCGTTTACAAAACCACCGACACAAATACCAACATCCACCCCCATTACACCAGGTTCAGCAAAATTCATACAATTACCGCAAACACCGGTGACCTCGGATTCCTCAAACACGTTTACGGATAGTACTAACGGAATCGAAAGATTGTATAGACCACAAAATTTCCAGAGTAACTTTCCCCCACCGAACCCAAATTTCGCTAATGTCAACACGCGTCGCGGACACGAAGAAAATAGGGAAAACCGGACAGATAATAGAGTCAATACTGAAATCCAAGAATTGCGCGAGTCAATACTCGCAATGCAACAACAAATGACAACGTTAATGTCGATAGTACAAAGACAGACAGAACAACCAGCAACATACAAGCACATACCCAACATGTTACACATCGACAACAGTAGCAAGTCAATCCGACCCAGTATACAATCCGGCTAATTACGGACACACGGGAAACTATAGGAATGCGTACCCAGAAAACAGAGTCGACTCAACAGCACCACCTATAATTCAAACCGCGACGGTAAATAATCCAGATCCACGTTTCGCAGGACTAAGTTGGAGCAAACATTTAGACCGACTACCACCCCCACCACCCACAATTTACGGTACGGGATACAGACCATCCTTCTTACAGCCATACGGACAACCAACAATCAAGCCCGACAAACTCCATACTACCCGACAAATAGTATGTTTCCCCAAGCGAACCCAACCTTTGCTGCAGCCGAAAGACAAACACGGTGCGCCTGAAATGGGTTTTTATAAAAAGTTACTGCACTTGAAATTTTCTTGTCAATTTTGAATCTGTGAAGTTTAAAGAGTATTTTAAGACCAAAAAGAAAATAATCGCTAGAGCCCTTTTTGAGAAAATTAACTTTAAATATATTTTTTAATTTTATATTTTTAAATTCTTTAAAAAATCGACTTTGATTCCATAGAAACAGTGTGTTTATACATATTGCTAAGATCAGTCTGTAGAGAAAAAGTCTTGAAAATTTAATGTTAATTTTTGATTAATTAATAATTTACGGTCTTTCAAGTACACTTGACTCTCGGATCTTTTGCACTTATGGGACCAAATCCTCTCATATCTTTTACCAAAACAAATGCCATGGTAACGCAAAACAATACAATGTATTGTTGTATTTTTAACATATGTATGTCACGCTCCGAAGAAAGGTACCTAAGAAGCAAAAAATTTGAGGTTATGTTTTCCAATTTTTTGAGTAAAAATACGGATAGAAAATCAATTACTAATTAATAATTATTGATCTTTAAATCTTTATCAAATAAAAAATATTAAATGAAAATTTGTTTCAAATTCAAATAATTAGAAATAAACTGTTTATCAAGATAAATCTAACTCGAACCTAACCTATAATTTGTTTGCCTCTTAAGTACCATTCAAGACTTTTTCTCTACAGACTGACCTTAGCAATATATATAAACACACTGTTTCTATGGAATCAAAGTCGATTTTTTAAACAATTTAAAAATATAAAATTAAAAAATATATTTAAAGTTAATTTTCTCAAAAAGGGCTCCAGCGATTATTTTCTTTTTGGTCTTAAAATACTCTTTAAACTTCACAGATTTAAAATTGACAAGAAAATTTCGAGTGCAGGAACTTTTTATAAAAACCAATTTCAGGCGCACCGTGCAAACAATAGGCAGTTATGATCAACAAAGATGGTCACAACAATACGCAACAGAAAACGAACAAAACGTCGTTAACCCACTATACGGGAGAAGACAGACTGACTCTTTTCAAGGACAAAATAGACAATGGGAACAAGAAAACATGTATTTTCAAAGACAAAACAACATGTATAAACACCCAAGAGATGTCGCGAGAACGGTAGAAAGCTGGAATGTAAAGTTCAATGGGCAAAGAGGGGCAAGTGTTGACAATTTTTTGTGGCGAGTAGAAGAGGGGAGAGCCGCGTCATTCATGACTGACGAAGAACTGCTGGTAGCAATGCCTTTTCTCCTTACAGAGATGGCAGCACATTGGTACCGACAAAACAGACAAAGATGGCGCACCTGGGAAGAATGTAAGACACAATTCCAAATTCGGTTTGGAGACTCCCGGTACCAAGACCGTTTAGAAGAACAGATTCTCTTTAGAAGACAGGGACCCGGGAATCGGCAATAGACTACTTGACATGTATGTACGGACTCTATCAACTGTCGACCAGACCAATTGACATGACAACACAGAATACGAGCGAGTAACCGCGATTACGGATGACGACACACCCCTACCCCCACCCGAGAAATCGCTTATTCCAGAATACGCATTTCGAGGACAGGATAGGATAAATCAAACACCGTCAAAAATAGCGGCAGTCCAATCGGAAACGGAGCAAACGTCAAAACCGATAAACACGGAGGAATCGCAGACAAATACGGAAAAGTTACACAAGGCTTGGCCAAAAAGAATGGATGCATTGTTTGCAGCTTTGGTGGAAAGTAAAAAGTTTTCCCAAGCAGATAACGAACAACCCTCTAAACAGTCAGGTAATTCTAATTATAACAAGGGAAAGAATTCCCAAACGAACAAAAACGCGAACAATTCCTCTCCGAAAGACAAAGACACAAAAAGTGCCAACTCTCAATCGGACAGCGAAGAGAAAAGAGACCCAAACGATATTGTTTGTTGGAATTGTAAACAAACCGGCCACTTCCAAATAGGTTGCGCTAAACCGCGTTGTAGTAATTATTGCAGACGGTGCGGTAAAGACGGCGTTACCACTAAAACCTGCGAAGGGTGTCCGGGAAACTCGAAAAAGGAGGAGAAGTAAAGGTCAACTTCTCCTCCTCCGAAAACATAGAAACCTCAACAAAAGTAATAGAATCAGCCGTGAAACAACCCGAACCCGTAATATTAGAAAATAACCGTAAATCCAGGGAAAGCGTTAACAAAAAGTCGAAAAAACGAAAAACCACCCGACATTATGAGGCCGACCAAACTGTTTTGTTAAACGACCGCGTTGAGAGTCATAATGGTACAGATCCATGAAAAAGGAACCAGGCAATCATGGCACTGTTAAAAGCGGATATAGAACCTAGGGTAGAATCCGAACAAAAACCGTTGCGCTTAGAAATTAAGGAACCGCCAGCGGAAGACAAAGGCTTCAGTTTACGGGTATTCACGAACATAAGAATAGGCAATACCCCCAAAGTTGCAAGCATTAATAGATAATGGTGCATCACGCACAGTATTAGGCGATATCGGAATAGCAATCGCCGAAAGATATAAAGCAGATTTACAACCAGCAACCGAGAAAGCGGTCATGACGGCCGACAGCACGGTGCGTCCGGTAAAAGCCGTTTGTTACCTCCCAATAGAAGTAGACCGCGCCAACCCTAACATATCCTGATTTTACGTTACTGTTTGAGCTGCACACTGACTCGAGTGATTTCGGTATAGGTGCAGTTCTTACCCAGCGTCAAGACGGAAAAAACCGGGCCATCGCATACGCGAGCCGAACGCTCACGGGAGCAGAACGGAAATACTCCGTCACTGAGAGAGAATGCCTCGCGGTGATTTGGGCTGTAAAGAAATTCCGCCATTACCTTATAGGGTTTCATTTTACCGTCGTCACTGACCACAGCTCATTACGTTGGCTACACAACCTGCATAATCCAACGGGTCGGCTGGCTCGGTGGGCGCTCGATCTTCTTGAGTACGACTTTGAAGTAGTGCATAGGAAAGGGTCTGAACACCTAGTCCCAGATGCACTATCAAGAATGTACGAAGAGGAGATGGCGCTACCAATAGCCGCCCTGACACCGTTCGAAGATCCATGGTATTGCCAACGTATGAAAGAGGTATATGAAACTCCAAGAAAATTTCATGGTTGGAAGGTTACCGACGGCAAACTATACCGTTTTTGACCAAATCCACTAATAGACTCAGTAATAGAAGATTTAGATGCATGGAAATTAGTGGTACCCGCCGAACAGAGACAAGAGGTGTTCAACGAGATTCACCGCGAACCACAAGCAGGTCACCTCAGAATCGAAAAAACATACAAACGAGCGACCCTACAGTACTACTGGCCTGGAATGTATAGGGACATTAAAGAATGGGTAGGAACGTGTGACATTTGTCAAAAAATCAAACCCGACCAAAGATCCGCGGCTGGTTTAATGGGTAGAAGAATAATCCAGAAACCATGGTCAGTAGTAGCAACCGATGTAATGGGTCCATGGCCCAAAAGTTCACTAGGTTTTGAATATCTCGTAATTTTTGAGGACCTTTATACTCGCTGGATAGAGTTAGCCCCAATGCGGAAAGCCAATGCAGAAACCATAATTAAAGCTTTCGAAGATCTAATTCTAAACCGGTGGGGAGCCCCTCAAATATTAGTCTTAGATAACGGAACCGAATACGTGAATCTAGCTTTTAAAGGTTTGACAGAAGCGTACGGAATAAAACACTCATTTACAATCACCTGCAATCCGACCCGATAGAACGGGTAAACCGAGTGATCAAAACTATGATTTCAGCATACGTTTCGAAAAACCACAAAAAATGGGACATTTACCTTAAAGAACTACGTTTCGCGTATAATACTGCAATACACGGTAGTACAGGCGTTAGCCTAGCGTTTCTCAACACGGGTAGAGAACCTAGACCGTAAAATAACATTCGTAACCGAGTAGAAACACCAACAGACCCCATACCGGAAGATCAAGACGAATGGTTAGAAAGGATTGAAAAACTAAAAGACCTACAAGACCTTGTCTCGCTACAAATGGATAGTGCGTTCGACAGACAATAAGTTTATTATAACAAAAGACGTCGTAACATAGTATTTCAGGTGGGGGATAAGGTTATGTGTAAAAAATTAGTTACTTCATCCGCAAGAAAGGGTACACGAGCATTCGGGAGTAAAAACCAAGGGCCATTCACAATAGTTAGAATCTTAGGACCTTCTGTCTACGAAATAGCGACAGAAGAAGGTAGATCTTTGGGTAGGTACCCCATTAAAGTCTTAATTCTATATAGGGAACCTAGAGATGGGGGAATTAAAATATAATAGAATTTAACCTCCCAGAAAGAGAAACTGCATGTTAGGATTAATTGTAAATAGAAGTGATTATAGACTAGAAATAAAGAATAGTAAGTTAGAAATAACCCAATAAGTAGGATATTACTAACTGATTCCAGCCGAAGAGCAGGAACTGAGACGAGAAGCAGACCGGAAACGGATGATTGCCGCACAAATGGAGAGATTGATCGCGGAATTTGGTAGACCGAATTCCTTAGAAACACGGGAAGATGCAGTGGTTTCGTCCTTTCGTCCACAGCCCGAAGTAGGGAGACGACTACCCGAAGGTTGGGTTCCAGCCGGTTCCGTCGAGAACAACACACAACGGTCAAACGGTGCTATACCGAAAACCACATCTCGACCTCAACAACCGAAACCATCCGAGGCTAACAGGGACTCTACATCTCAGGTGGGAGCGACCAGAGGACCAAACGAAACCTGGAAGAAATTCCGTATTAGAAGCGGGGTTTATCGGCCACCCAAGTATATTAGAGATCAAGAAAAGGAAGACCACGAAACGGCCCCCGAAAGAGGCCGAAGAGAAGCCCGAGAAGATAAAGAAAAGGCTCGACAAGAGGCAATACGACAAGAAATCAATCAAAAGAAGCAGGCGGATCTCGAAGTATACGAAAGAGCCAAAGAAGAACGACGCCAAGGCCTTGTCAGGGAAGAGAGACGCGTGAAGGAAGAATAACGAAAACAGCTTCGACAGGAAGGTACGGAAATATCCCTTGACCTGATTGAAGATCTCTGGAGTAACACATGGGAGCAATGCGACAAAAAAATGGCCAGACACGAACTCAACATTTAATTGATTGTTAGATTGTATCGAGTCTCAATTAATGCTGAGTTGTAAAAGAAAGAAAATTGTTTGTCAACGGAGAGAATTCCGGCCGAATTCCGTCAACGGTCGACCGGCCGAAAATATATCGATCCAGAAGTTTCCAATCGCCGTCAAGAAAGCGATTATCCCGTAAATCGGAGGCTATCGTTTTACACTGACGCTGGGACTATAATCATGCTGCAGGGGCAAACCATTACGCGCATGACCCATATTCGGGACCGTAGCAAGAAGACGAGTGACACATTTTGAACAGTTCGTGCTTGGCCACCAAATTGCTTGTTCGGTGTCACCGTCGTCTAATTGTATTTCAAGTGCAGAAAATAAGAAATATAGATGTACCAGGAACTTCTGAAAAAGATGCGAGGTTAGTGGTCACAACTTGACATTAGCATCGTCATTCACCCGGAATTAAAGACGCCAACCGATTCTGGAGACGAGTCTGGACGCCGGCTGTATAGCAAGTCTGTAAGACGCCGCCATTTTCGGTTGCCGGTCGGCGCGTGTTGTGAACCGGCGAGTGGAAATTCTCTCCTCTTCTCTCTCCGCAAGTTCTTAATAAATAGTTGACAAAAGTGAAAAATTTAATAAGTGAAATTGGGTGTTAAATTATTTTCTTGTTACATTGTTTATTCCTCTCTCTCCTCTGTGTACGGTGACCAACGTCCTAAGTGTCGAGTCACTTTGAAGTTTTGAAATTAACTAGGTTCGTGTAAAGTCGAGCTAGTCCGGGAAGACCTTTTGTTTCAGATCCATCATCGGTATCCGGGTAATTTAATTATCTGGCGCCGGGGAAGCTCCCTAAAACGGATCACCGATGATTTAAATCGTGAATTCAAAGTGTGGAATTCGCGATTACGGATTTACACCGAGATCTCAATTATCGCCATTTTTACAACGAGGTTGGTGGAAATTTTCCACCAAGAAAAAGTAAAACTTCGTTACAATGTGTTCAATGGCAAAGCAAATTTTTTTATAGATACAGGGGCCGACATAAATGTAATAAAAGAAACAGCTTTAAAGAGCAGTGCACCAGTTTCTACCGCTGATATATCTCACATCACTGGTATTACGACAGATAGAGTCTTTACTTTAGGGACATTAGAAATTGAAATATATAATATAAAACACCTTTTCCATGTAGTAGAAGAAACCTTTTTAATCGAGTCCCAAGGCATTTTAGGAAGACCCTTTTTAAGAGCAGAACGATCAAGAAGAGATTTTTTCTATAATACTGTGGTAACAGAGTCAAGACCTACTGATCCTATACCATTTATCGACCAAGAATCTACACAAGCAAATTTTGATCTGGCAGAAGAAGTGAAACCTATACCAAGGATTACTTATCCTGAACCTAGTCAACAAGTCCCCAAAATAAAAAGGGAAATAAAAATACAACCTAAGGTTCTGCGTATTGAATGTAGAAGTAGACAAGTGGTAGAAATTCCAGTACTAAAAACGGATTTGAAAGAAGGATATTTACCAAAAATAGAAACTCGAAAAGGGATATTTCTAGGAGAAGCGCTTGTAACTCAAAAACAAGGAAAATGTAAAATAATGGCAATAAATACTACAAAGCAATAAATACTACAATAAATACTACTACATTACCGTTTCAATTTTCCCACAAGAACTGCTACCCTTCTAAATAGCAGAAGATGAAAAAATAAAAAATATACAGAGTGAGAAATTAGCAGAAAATCGAACAAAAACAATTTTAGAAACATTAAAATTAGATTATTTAAATCCAGAAGAAGATAATTATGTTAAAAAATGGTTAAAAATGGGACAAGACAGATTTTACTTGCCAGGTAACAAATTGCCAGTCACACCACTAGTAAAACACTACATTCCTACATTTGACAAAAATCCGGTAAAATGCAAGCAGTACAGACAACTGCTCGAATACGAAGAAGCAGGAAGGAAATTAATTGATAAAATGGATGAAAACGATTTAATAAAACATTCTAAATCTAATTACAATTCACCAGTGCTAATTGTACCTAAAAAAGATGATGCAGATGGAAGTAAAAAATGGCGGCTGGTAATAGATTTTCAAGCCCTTAATAAAAAAATGATGGGGGAAAGCTACTCTATGCCTTTGATAAATCATATTTTGGAAAGATTAAAAAGAGCGCAATATTTTTCCGTTTTTGATTTAGCGATTGGTTATCACCAAATAGGGACAGCCGAAGAGGATCAACATAAAACAGCCTTTTTTTGCGGTCGAGGACACTTTTAATATAAAAGGATGCCAATGGGGATCAAAAATGCAGCGTCTACATTCCAAAGGCTCATGGATTATGTCCTGTCAGGATTACAAAAAGCAGAATTGTTTGTTTACTTAGACGATATCATAGTGTTTTTAAATACATTAGAAGAACACGACAAAACAATATCTCGATTGTTTGAGCGATTAAGAAAAGCAAAATTGGCATTACAACCCGAAAAATGCGAATTTTTACGAAAAGAAGTAGCTTACCTAGGACACATTGTAGGTGCAGAAGGAATCAGAGCAGATCCAAAGAAGATAGAAGCAATTAAAGATTTCCCTACTCCACAAAAACCCAAGGCAGTAAAAGGTTTCCTAGGCATAACAGGTTGTTACAGAAGATTTATAAAGGACTTCGCAAAAATAGCAAAACCTTTATATAGCTTATTGAAAAAGGATAAATTATTTAAGTGGGACACAGAAGAAAAACAAAGTTTCAAAAAACTTAAGAAAGCTTTGTGTAAAAATCCGATTTTATTACACCCAGATTTTAAAAAGATATTTAGAGTGACTACCGATGCATCTGAGCACGCTGTCAGTGCAGTACTCACACAAGAAAAGGACGGAGTCGACTTGCCCGTAGCCTCTTTTTTAAAAACTCTGATTAGAGCAGAAGAAAATTACGATACGACAGAAAAAGAATGTCTAGCAGTAATACAACTACAAGGATGATGAAATGGTTGTTAAGATTACAAGATTATCAAAACGATTTTGTGTGCAAGCCTGGTAAAATAAATCGTTGGTTGCCAGCCTTATCGGAATATCCATCAGGAAAAGCAAAAAGCAGTGTAGAAGAAGATGAAACTACCGACACGGATTCTAGCAAATTACAATCCTCGGAAAGTACGGAAGAGGAGGAAGAAATGCCAGGAAAAATAGAAATTGATGACGTAGACGAAAATTCAACTTCAGAGGATAAAATAACCGAGGACCCAGAGCCAGCCTCCATATTAAGAAAACAGTACAGTGTGTTACCTTCATTAATAGACAAACCTTCAACATCAAAAGATTACTCTTCGGAAAGTGAAGAAGAAGAAGAAAGTAGAGACGAAAATATAAAAGAAGTTAAAGAAAATGAAATAGTCATCCAAGTAGATCCCCCCGTAGACAGTTCTGATAGTAAGGAGGGAAATTTTGAGAAAGCTGCGGAAGCAGTGACAGAAAGAAATTCAGGCGTAAATCAAGAAAACAGTGAATCTGAAGAAATAGAAGAAGATACTCTACAACCGGAAGGAGTAGATCAAGAAACATTAAAAGGCGTTTTAGATTCAATAAGAAGATTTGACAAATCAATGGCAGATCACGATTCATATTTTTGGGACAACGAATTGTTCGAAAATGAAAAGAAAAATGAAAAAGCACAAGACGTATCAAAAACAGATGACGAACTCCCCAAAGAACACCGAGAAATAGAAGAAATCATAGAAGAATTGTGCGAAATAGCTGAAAAACTACCAAAATATGACAACGAAATAGAAAAATGCCAAGAAAAACAACTAGTAGAAAAAACAAAGAGAAAATCAGTGACTTTTGATACCCCTTTACGTTTTCATTTACCTAAATCTCAATCCACCCCCTATTTAAAAGATGTCATCCAAGAAGAAACGGAAATAGAAACAGAAAGTGAAAATAGAAAAAACATGTTATACCTAGAAAATTAATCGAGACAGAAATGGACAAGACAGAAAGGGTAACCCAACCTCAGCTAGAACTCGGTCTAGGAATTAGTTCACCGCATTTCGAAAATAATTACCCGAAAATAGGGAATGTTACAGAATCTCGAACGGAAAATTTCCTAAACAAATTAGAGGTACTACAGTACGACCGAGAACCAATTATTGCTGTTAGGGACAATTATGTACATTCCATGGCATCATATTTAGAACCGAACGATTATACAGCTAAATTAATGATCGCTATAGGAGCAATAGACTTGTTAGAAATGAAATCGAAAAGGCCAAAAAAGGACAAATATTAGTCACTGAATTTGGGAAAAACAAACTTTACACGGTAATAATTTCCAAAAATTATGACGACACTGAGAGCAAAAGTGAACTAGTGAACGCGTTGAACAATTTAAAAAATACCCTTCATAAAGACATTATTGAACAAATACGCGTACCTAGACATGTTGAAATGTTAGAAGAATCAAATTTCGATTGGACAGAACAACTAGCAAGAGCTTTTCTAAAAGAAAATATTAGGATAGCCTTATGTTACGGGAAAACGATAATTCCCCCAGAAAATATCAGAGAGAAAATTATTGCAGAATATCACGATAGTTTACTAGCAGGACACAAAGGAGTCAACAAAACGTATCATAGAATACGAGAAAAATTTACGTGGCCAGGGTTAAGGCAGGAGAACACAGAATATATAAGGAAATGTAGAAGTTGTGCACAGAAGAAAACTGTTAGAACTAAAAATAAAGAAGCCATGGTAATAACCGATACACCATTGGACGCATGGGACAAAGTTTCCCTAGATACAGTAGGAAAACTTCCGACTACAGCTAATGGAAATTGTCACATCTTAACGATGCAAGATCAGCTTAGTAAATATTGCATTTTCGTAGCAATAACTGATATAAATGCAACAACAATAGCAAATGCAATAGCTACTAACCTAATTTCAGTATATGGAGCACCTAAATGTCTGCTGACGGACCAAGAAAGATCGTTTACAAGCAATTTATTACGACGATTAGCAAAATTATTTAAAGTAGCACAAGTTACTACTACAGCCTACCGTCCTCAAACAAATAGAGCTTTGGAACGCAGTCATGCCGTTTTAGCAGAATTTATTAGACATTACGCACATGCCTTTGACGACTGGGTCAGATTATTACCCTATGCCATGTTTGCCTATAATACTTCAGTCCACGAAGCGACGAAATTCACCTCACACGAAGTAGTTTTTGGAAAAACTGCCCGCACCTCCTCTATATTTCCAACAGAGAGAGAAATGGAAACATACAAATCTTATCTGAGAGAACTAGTAGTGCGACTAATCGAAATAAGAAGAATGGTAGCTAAAAATCTGATCCAGTCAAAAGAAAAAGTTAAAGAAAAATTAATCAGTAAAACAAAACCTTTCGACGTAAAAATAGGAGATTTGGTAGACGTGAAAGAAGAAGTTAGAGCCGGAAAATTCTCCCCTTATTACCATGGACCATATGAAGTAGTAGGGATAACAGAAAAAAATAATTTGATACTTAGTGACGCAGGAAAGAAAAGATTTCGAAAACACAAAGATCAGGTCAAAAAGACATACTCTTGACAAAATGATAAAAAGGGTTTGAGAATAGATAAAGATGGCTATGTACATGTATATACTGATGGAGCTTGTAAGGCAAATGGTAAACCCAATGCACAAGCCGGAATAGGAATCTGGTTTAACCAAGAACACTCCCTAAACATCAGTGACAAGGCATGTAATAGACAAACTAATAATAGTGCTGAATTAGAAGCCATAATAAGAGCTATAGATATTTTGAAAAAATTAAAATATAAGAAAATTAGGATACACACCGACTCTAAATTTGTAATATATGGGATAAAAGAGTGGTTACCGAAATGGGAAAATAACGGTTGTAAAACATGCCGAAAACGAGAAGCCATAAGCAAAAAGGACTTTGTAAAAATGAAAAATAGTATAAATAACCTAGAAGTAGAATTAATATACGAACCAGGACATAGTGGAATAATAGGAAACGAAGAATCAGATAGATTAGCAAAATTAGCAATAGAAACTAACCAACAAATAAATATAAAAAAATGGCTAAACACGTAATTTAATTTTGATTACAGTAATGGAGAACTATGTTAAAATATGCATCGTAATACTAGGAATGATCGAAGTAATAGGGATAAATGATATAGACCCTTTTATTTCAATAAAGACCTTAAACAAAAATACAGGAATATTTTATGAACTGATGCCAAATCTACAACGAATTTCGGGAACATGGAGAACAATAGTTTTACTGGACACAGACACATTTATAACACATTTACCTAATCTGGAAATAGAATATAAGAAAATGGAAAATAAGCTGCGACGACTTTTTGAAATACCAGATGTTAAATAAAGAAATAACTGTAGCTAAACTACTTCGTGAACAATTAATGGAACTTATACAAAAATTAAAACAAAAACCAAATGCAAATAAGGAACTCTCATTTCAAAATAGAAAAAAACGAAATACGCCATTAATAGGATTTATAAGAAAAATAGCAGGACCAACAATAGGAATTTTAACTTACGACGATGGAGAAAGATATGAACGACTCTTTACAGAACTAAACGAGGCACAGAAAAACATATCACATTTAGTGGGAGAACAAACCCATTTAGTACGAACAGACTTACAAAATTTATACGACTTAGCAGAACAACAACATAATAGATCAGAAAAAGAAAGAAAAAGAATTTACAAACTAGAAGAAGATATGCTCGACATAGAATCCAAATTAACTACTACAGATTTTATGCTAAAACTACAAAAAACATCTAGACAATGGAATGAACAAATAGAAACCTACAAAAATGGACTAGAGGAAACTTTAAACGTCATATTCAAAGCTCTAGAAAGAAAATTGCACCCGAAACTATTAAATAACAAACAAATAAAAACAATAGCAACCGAAGCACATAAATTCTTAGAAAATCAGGAATACCCTATGCCTATGGGTGATTTGCACGTAACTGTAATATTTGGCGGCGTCACAGAAAACACATTCAAAATAAAAAATTTTTGCTTGGGTATGAATACATTTCACAGGTATATTTAAAACCTATTCGCAACCACAAATATGTACAAATAGATATTATAATTTTTGATAAATTGCGGAATTCCCTCCAAAATTTCAGCTCCGTGGCGTGTCCGTTTTTTAAAATTTTAAGTTAAAATTCAGAAATTTTATTGAAAACGCCGAAACTGGAAACGAGAATTTTTGTAATATGAATTATGTATATAGGTAAACAATTTGTACATATAATGCATCTTCTAATACTTCTTATAAAATTATAAAATGTAAAATAGTTTTGTCCACAAATTTTTTCAATTTTGTAATAAGATTTTTTCCCTATAATTTTACTGGTTATGGCACATTTTAATGTCATCTAAGAATTACAATCTAAAATAAGATCCATTAGCAACAAATATCAGTAAAAAAAAGTTCAAAAATTGGAAGTTCTACACTCAAAAACAATTTTTTTGTAATAATGTGAAGGTGACAAAAAAAGTGATCAGTACCGTGGTATTACTATTCTTTTAATCTAAACACTCTCTGTTGCAATTATTACGATTTTTTTGAAGATTACAATAAAAACAAATTATCTGCCCAAAGAAAACAATTATTTTGCAGAATTGTCGGAGTTAGGTTAGTTTAATGGTGTTCCGCAGTGATCGCCTTTTAAAAATGGCTGCTTAAATGTATACTTGATTTGAAAATGATTTTTCTCCAAATTCGGGCAGTTATTGCAAAATCGGAGAAAATACAAGATATCATGAATATTTTATCTTTCATTTGCGCGCAAGAATTAAAAGATTTATTTAGATTTACAACGACAGGAAGTAAAATAGGAAAAAGTTAAACAAATGCGCGATACACAAAATTGCCACCAGAGGGCAGCACCTAATGGGCACATCTTATTTTCTCATTTTACTTCCTGACGTCGTGTATTATATTGGATTTTCAATTTCTTGTGCACAAATGAAAGAACAAAATTTCAGGATAACTGGTATTTTTCCTTATTTTGCAATAATTGTCCAAATTGGGAGAAAAATCCTTTTCAAATTATGTTTACGTTCAAGCAGCCATTTTTAAAAGGCGACCACTGTTTGAAATTGCACAACACCGTTAAATGTCAAATTTCAGCTCCGTGGTGTCACATAAAATATCAGCTCCGTGGCGCCTGTGGCGTACAGTGTGAAGGTGCAAATTATTGGATCAACAGTTGCTACAATAACACATATTATAGAAGAGGACAGACATAGTTGTGTCCTTTTATATTTCAGTGCTTCGGCAACCGTTGACTTATTAAAAAACACCTTAATATTCGAAAGAACACGCCTTTACTTTTGGTGCTTAATTGAAAATGTCTTTATGTCAACCATGCAGAAGCACAGTATTACTGTTGATCGTAACGCTTTTATTTGTGAATACTTTTCTGAAATTAGTTTTATGCGCTAATTTCATAATGTTATCAAAATAAAATTCTCTGGTTACGTCAAGCTGATAGTAAATAGTAAATATTTTTGCTAGGGCTATTTTGTGCATCAAAATGCTTTTTTTAACTCAGTGATTTATTCAAACTCAGAATTAAAAGAAAATCAACTTTTGCTTATGTTATACTTCCTTCTGAAGGTTTCCTATGAGTTAGTCAATGAAATAAATTTTTTTGTCGGAGTTGTAGTCATTAAAAGTTGTGCACAAAATAGACCCGGGGATGGGGCTACTTTGTGCATTGATCTTTTTGTTTTTATAATGTTACGTAAACATTTTTTTGATCCTTTCTTATTCATTAAATCTTTTGTATAGATATTTCAGAGTAATTTAAAAAAGAATAAGATATTAAACAAAAAAGTTTGTAAACATTATACAACAAAATGTAAAATAAAACATTAGGATTTTGCTAAAATCATGATTTATTAAAAATTAACAACCTTTCTTCAAATTTCATATTACTCAGAAAATAAATAACACTTTTTCTTTCTAAATATACATTTTACAATAATACATTATGATAATTATAATACTATTATTTAAACACATGTAAATAACTTTGAATCTTATCATTTCAATAGGAGCTTTTTTAAACGTTTTGAATATGATATTTTTAAAAAACTTTAAATTATTATTTTAAGGTTAAACGAATAACAATTTAATATCTAATACACTTTTAAAGTTATAAGAGAAACGAGAGAAATAGTTTTAAAACTAATTTGAAAAACTTATAAATATTTATTAAAGTTAATTTTTTGCCGTTATGTTTCTCGCCGGTTGAAGTTTTAATCGTTTTAAGGATTCTAATTAAATTATTTTTGGTTTTTTGACAAAGAAGTTCTTTTGAATAATTTTATTTATTAAATATACCTCGTACATAAAGTAGCCCCAGTTGACGGCAGTATTATTCAATGCATAGGGTGGTCAGCTCCGTGGCAGCCAATTTTCGAAAGTTTGTTATAATTTTTTTATAATTATAGCTGTAGTAAAACCGTTTAAATTACAACTATATTATACCCTAATGACGAGGAAAAGTGATATTTAACATTAAAAAAACAAAATTTTTTTTCTTTTAAAACTGATCTTGAAATTGCACAGTTACGTGAAAATCACCCATATAGACAACCTGAATGTAGCAACGATAACGGAAATTTCAAAAATAGGGATACAAGTAAAAGAAGAAAATTTAATGATAACTCTCGACATTCCTCTCTTAGAAAAAGAAAAATATTTGTTATACAAAATGCATGAATTACCTGTATTACAATCAATAGAAACAGTAGGAAACAGAGCATATATTACCCCCACTCTAAATATATAGATACCAGTATTGAAGGACGACACTATTTTTATTTAGAAGAAGAACAATTAAGTAATTGCCAATTAGTAGAAGAACGAAATGTATGTTATCCTACTCAAGAAATCTATGATATCATTTTAGCGCCAAGTTGCGAATCAGAATTATTAAGAGAACCTAACAATAACACGTTAAGAAGCTGTGACATCCGGATCACCAAAAATCAACAACCACTATAGGAACCTTTAATCACAACAAGAAATTAGTTATATTCTCTTACGAAAGAAGAAACCGCATACCTTATCTGCCCTAAAACAAAAGTCAAAACTTTTCAGCTAAAAGAAATAGGGATAATAAAACTGTCAACAAAATGTACCTTAAAGACTGACACAATAAAATTACCTACACTACAAATAATAAACAACCCCCAAGAATACATTTATACACCAAAAATAGAGTGAAAACTAGAAGTCGCTTATCGCGACAAAGCCCCAACAGCCAAGGCATTAGCAGTTTTAAAAAAAATCAACAAATACAACCACCACCTTCAACTACTAAACAAGAAATACTACAACGATAAGAATGTCAAGAGGAAAATAAACCTACAACATGCAATACACTACGAAAAGAAAATAACGCACTAGAAAACCCAATTTCTAAATTACGATACGCAGAATAACCCGAAATTAAATACATAGATATACCCTAAAAAAAGAAGCTAAATCAATTTTACAAAATGTATATAATTTATCTTGTAAAAAGGCTTAAATATAATTACTAACAAGCTAAACAAATACTAACTTTAAACTAATCTAAGACATACAAATAAGAAAAAAACTTAAGAATAAAACTAACTAACTATCAACTAATTAAATTTAAATGTTAAAAAAGATTTTATATAATAATAAACTAACACTTACATGTATATAAATACACGCAGGCACTTAAGCACATACACAAAAAATAATACAACAAAAAAACAACATAAAAATAACAAAAACAAAGAAACAAAACAAAAAATATTTTAATTTACGAACATGAACAAAAGTTAAAAAAAAGGGTAGAATAATTAACATAACTTTAAGTAATTCATTTATTTTTCTCGCTTAATAATACTTTTAAAATACTATTCCATATTTATTTTTAGCAATTATATTGAAATTTATTATATAAAAAAACACACGTTATAAAAGGGGGGCACGAGGTACCTAAAAAAACCAATGAAACACTTATAAATATACGATACCACACACAATAAAGTTATTCAATAACAAACTCACCTAAGTAAAAAAAAACAAAGAAGCATTTTTTTTCTTCATACGAAAATAGAATTCTTCAACTCATGGACAGGAACCTCCAAAAAATTTTCTAACCACCTAAAAAAAGAGCCATGGTTAACAAAAATTCAAAACAAAGGAAAACAAAAAATTAAAAATATACCTACAAAATAAAATAAATGATGGGGAAATACAAAAATCTACTGCTTGATGCCTTTTCCTCTCCAAAAATTTTCTAACCACCTACAAAAAGAGCCATTGTTAATAAAATTTAAAACAAAGGAAAACAAAAGAATTAAAAATATACTTACAAATTAAAATAAACGATAGGGAATAATAAAAAAAATCCACTGCTTGATGCCTTTTCCTCTCCATAAATCTTCTAACCACCTAAAAAAAGAGCCAAGATTAACACATTTTTTTCAAAATATTTACAAAAATTAAAAATAATACTTACTAAGAAAATAAAACATCAGGACAGCAAACAAAAAAAAATAACAGCAAAACCTACAAAGAGGAACAATAGAAACGAAATTAAAATCAATATAAAAGAAAAATTTTAGTTTATTGAGAATGGTTGTTAAAAATAAACAAAATTTGGAGAAAAATTTTAATATTTAAAAAAAATTATAAAATAAATAAATTTTTGACCATAATCGAATTTCCGATAAGAAATTTATTACTTTTGCAAATGGTTGAACTCTTAAGACGAATTAAAAAAAATATATATAATATTTCCTTTTAAATACCTAATTATTTTAAAAAAACAATAATTTATTGGATATTTAAATTTTTTCTCAAAATTGAGTTTTCATACGATTTTTCTTTAAAACAAATTCTTAAATAATTGCATACTACAAAAGCTCAACATCACTTGAAATTAAAAAAAACATTTCAAATTAATTTTGAATTTTGAATTAATTAAATTCATTTAGTTCTTATAACTGAATAACAAATACATTCTTAAAATATGGGAATATTAAACACCATATTATGAAATTTAAAGAAAAAAAATTTTTAAATAATATTTCCCCTTAGTGCGAAAATTCTATCTTTAAAACTAACAATACTATGCATGAAAGAAAGTTTGTGGGTGCTCGAGGAAGTGGTGAAACGCCGGGGAGCTGGTAAAGGTAGAGAAACAAAGAACAAACGTATGGAGCAACGCATTGCTTCGTGACGATCGCGGAGCATGCGGGGCGTCTACGAACGTGAGAAAGCGGAGAAAGAGACTAGGAGAGCCATGCATCGAGCATAGGCATACAGTACCTCGTATATATATAGACTGAGAATCTCGCGCTTAGAGAATGATTGAACTTTTATTTTCTTTCTTTCTTCCTTTAAAATTTCACTAAAAAATCGAGTATGAATCACAGTGTAAAAGCTTTTTAAGACTAAGAAAAACTTGTGTCGCAAACCTATTCTGCAATATCCAGATTTCCAACAAGGATTTAAGTTAACCACTGACGCCTCAGAATATGCCGTAGGGGCAATGCTGACTCAAGAAGTAGACGGCATAGATTTACCTGTGAGCTACTTCTCAAAGGTCCTTAATGAAAACGAACTGAACTATCCCAAAGCTGAAAGAGAATGTTTGGCGGTACTACACACTGTAGAACATTTTCGACCCTATCTGTATGGTCAAGAATTCACACTAGCGTGTGATTTTGAACCCATTCATTGGATGTCTTATATTGATAATCCAGGAGCAAGGCTCTCAAGATGGAGGCTGAGGCTTCAGGATTATCAATATAAGTTTGAGTATAAACCAGGTAAAATAAATCGAATTGTGCAGGCCCTATCAAACAATCCCGTAGAAGAGAAGGCGACCAAAAATGATCAGTGTTCTAAAGCGAGTTCCGAGTCGGACTGGACCGATTCGTCACTAGACAATGCTGCAGATACCGAAATCAATGCCCCTAAGAATGACTCTACTTAAAAACCCCCGCCACTCTGTGCATTGCCTATCAACGACAGTAAAAAGGACAATAAAAAGGATAGTGCGGGAAAGGATCCTAAGAGTGTTAACCCCTCCCAACCCAATTCTTCTTCCACAAGGCCTCATACCAGATCAACTTCCCAATCAGATAAAAAAACGATTTTAAAACCTAACCCAACTTTCAAATTACCTGAAGCTCCGTCAAAGGTTCCCACAACAAAACCAGGACAGCCGGCAGCGAGCCTCCAGCCTAGAATTCCTACGTGAAGAGCGACAGCCCCTGGACCTTTGAATTTCAAGCCCACATCTATCTTAAAAGGACCAAAGGGAGCTGCATCAAGCAACCGACCCATGAGGATGAATGCTGACAACTTCCAACTCCCTGGTCCATCTTCGAGATCTGAACCTCCACCCCGACGACCGGGAAGACCTAAAGGCTCTACCCAGCCAAAGGAATCCGACAGAGAGGAGCCTTATCGGCCTCCGGCAGCAGTAAGCTCAATCGACCCTGATGTCAGCTGCATAGCCAAAAGATTGAGAAAAAGAACGACCTCTGCAGCCCAACCTTCAAGAGATTCAGCACTAACTAGTTCTTCTTCGGATGAACGACCGTCCACCAGCGAAAGTGAAGAAGATTCGGACCCTCCAGTGTTTCGAAAAGACCATAGTGCTTTCCCCAGTGTTCCGATGAGCCCAACCCCTAAACAATCTTGTGCCACTGGAAGTGATCCCAATGTCTTCGAAACTTCAGCCCTCCTGTTTCCCTTGTCGAATGAACCCTACACAGACGTTTACGTAGATGGCGCGTGCGGAGACAATGGTGGAACGAGGCCCAGAGCAGGCATAGGAGTATGGTTCGGACCTGACCACCCTCTTAATGTGTCGCGAAGATACGGAGGACGACAAACCAACAACGCCTCAGAAATCGAAGCGGCTACAGTGGCGATCCATCAGGCAAAGAAAGCTGGGATCAGAAAACTTAGAATTAAAACTGATTCCAAAGTTCTTGTCCAAGGCATAAAGGAATGGGTTCCAAAATGGCAAAAGAACGACTGGAAGACGAATGACAACAAACCCGTCAAAAACCAAAAAGCCTACAAACGATTGATAAAAGCTTTGAAACATGTTGACGTTACTTGGGAGCATGTACAAGGGCATGATGGTATTGAAAGTAATGAAAACGCAGATCGCCTCGCTAGAGATGGTGCACTCCTCAAGCCACCTTCAAAATCGAGCTCTTCTTCTGAATCATCTGCAGAAGAACCGGAAGAAGAACAAGCTCCAGAAAATATAGTGGTCAGCGTCTTGCCACGTCCTATTAGCAGCAAAGAAAGTTCGGACTCCATCAGTGATAAAGACCAACGAAAACAGAATCACCCCTACATTGACCTCGACAAATCAGTCCAAAAATTCGAGGAATTTCTGGCCAAAAGAGGTGTCAACCCATCGGACCTCACCAATCAAACCTTGGCTTGGGATCATGAAGGAATGGACACGACACGTCGGAAGCCACATGTCTCAGAAGGTGAGAGCGATAAGGAATATTTGGAGCTCCTGAAGAATTTAGATCCTTGTCAAGACTACAACGACAATGCTTTTGGAAAAAGAGTCAACGATTTTCTGAAGAACTACACCCAAAGTAGACAAAAGAAAAGAGAGGAAGAAGTAGAACAACCTGTCGTCGAAGCAGATGTAACATCCCCTAGTCCTGAAGCAACCACTAAAGTGTTCCCTTCTAGCCCAAATAGACCACCATCCAGAAGAAGTGTTGTGCGATTTAAAGAAATTCCTGAAGTCTTTGAAGACCCTGAGGAAGATGTATCCTTTTCAAAAAGTCCATCAATCTCAACCCCAGGATTTCTGTCCGCTCCAGATGCACAGTCGACTCCATACACTCACCATCAAGAACGAGACACCCCCGTTTGGAAAAAACCAACAAGAGAAAGAAAAGGAAACATTTTGCCACGCCGATTACAATCACGAAATTCCAACAGTGAAAATACAGTGAAGTGCGCGGCACCAATGAGCCCCTTTTTGAACTTAAAAATCCCCTACTGTGACCCCCCGACTCCATCCTCGGCGTCTGAAACGTCCGATGATGAAAAATCCGCAAGTAGAGGACAATAACTAACAAACATTGATAATAAATGGACAGAACCACTGACTTACAAACGAGACAATTATGCCCATTTTATCTGTTGTATTTTATCTGTTGCCACGGAAGAATCCAAGTTCCTCCTTTAGAATTGCGACCTAAAATAATATCAGAGTTCCACAGTAGCCTTGTAGGAGGTCATAAAGGCATTACGAAAACGTACCGTAGAATACGCGAGCGATTCTACTGGCCAAGACTGCGAGACGAAGTCACAGAGTTTATTCGACAATGTAAAAGTTGTTTCGAGAATAAACTGGCTAGGGCCCGTACGAGAGAGCCTATGATCATAACGGACACACCCGCTATGCCTTTTGACAAAGTGTTTTTAGATACTGTAAGAAAACTTAGAACCACCCCAAATGGGAATCGGCACATTCTCACAATGCAAGATAACTTTAGTAAGTATTGCATTGCCGTTCCCATCCCAGACATAAAAACCACCACCATCGCTCACGCAGTAGCGACGAACCTTTTTGCCACGTTTGGAGCACCCAGATGTGTACTCACAGACAGAGGCGGAAGCTTTGTGAGTTCCCTAATGCGGAAGCTTGAAGGTATATTTGGTGTCAAACAGCTTACAACTTCTGGCTATCGACCCCAAACCAATGGAGCTCTAGAAAGAAGCCACATTGAATTGACGGATTACATTAAACACTACGCAAGGGATTTCGACGATTGGGATCGTCTGCTCCCATTTGCGATGTTTAATTATAACACGTCGATTCACGAGGCGACTGATTTCACTCCGTACGAGTTGGTTTTTGGTCATATAGCAAGAATCCCAAGTTCTTTTCCACATGGGCCAAAACTTGAAATCTATGGGTCATACTTGAGAGATCTTGTCACACGAATGACCGAGCTTCAAAATCTAGCGGCTGGAACTCAGAGAAAGGCAAAATGTCGTTCTAAAGAATTCTATGATCGCAAAGCTCGACCTTCGAGTGTTAAGATCGGAAAACAGGTATATACTTACAAGGAGGTAAGAACAAACAAGTTTGACAACAGAGCAAGCGGCCCGTATACGGTGGTAGACATTACCCAGAACAATAATGTTATTCTGGCAAACGAGAATGGCGATAGGTTCGCCAAACATAAAGATAAGGTATTGGTTACCCATTTATAACCAATACTTCGCTAACGTCAATATTAACATTTAATTCATTTTAGGAAAAAGGAAAATTAAGATGAAAGGACCAACCGTTTTTCTTCTGACAGGCCTAACCTCTATCCTAGTTCCAGTGGCAATCTGTGGATCCGACTCCTTTCCAAGGACTTCTGATGAGCAGCGGTTCCAAAATACCCCGTTGCCTGTTAGCAGTGGGATATATTACGAGTATCTTGGTACCGTAAGGAGATACGTGACCAACTGGAGAGTGACCATCTTCCTGGACATAAGCCGGCAACATTGATACATCGACGACCTGAAGGCCCGACTGGAGAAATTGAAGAACCATTGCGCATCTGAAAAAAATTGGTGGCATGAATTTGTAGTCTATCACCCTTGGGAGGATAAATGGGAAATGGCTTCCGAACTGCAGGAGCAGTTCCAAACCCAAATCACCGAATTAGAAAACAACCGCAAACCAATGCCGAAGAAGATGACAGCTCAACTACGAATGAGGCAAAGCGTGCCCCTACTTGGATTCCTAGGAAAAATCGCTGGTCCCATCGCCGGTGTTTTGAATTACGAAGATGAAGAGAGATATGATGCCATCATCCAGGAATTGAACTCTGCACAAGCCAATCTGTCTCATCTGGTTGGACGTCAAACCCACGTTGTGAGATCTCAGCTCGATACACTCCATACCCAAATCGAAAAACATAGCTCCCTAATAAATAATATAAATCAAAACCTGGACCTGCTAATTAAAAATCAAGAAAATCAATCAGCAGTTAAAGTCGAGTTAGAAAAAAGGGATGCAATATTCAATCTACTGGGAGCATTGAAGACAGGACTGGACCACAACATTCGAGTCACACAAACCATGCTGGAAGCGGTCCATACGGCCAGACAAGGAAAATTACACCCTGGACTGATTTCATCTAAGCAGCTGGAGCCCATCCTACGTGACGTCCAGGATCATCTTACCGAAGTACAGTTCCCCTTACCTGGACCTGCAGTTAGTATCGATGAATTGATACCGATCTCCACCGTCACCATTTTATGTGTTAATCGTCAATTAAAAATCCTTGTTTATATCCCTCTACTGGAAAAATACAACTATCAGGCATTGAAAATGCATCCCCTACCTACCATCCAAGAGGCAATAGGAAATAAAACAATAAGAGCTTATGTCAAGACCAAACATGACTATCTTATTGTTGATGAAGAGCAGCACACCTATCTTCTACTCACAGAGCGAGACTGGAAGTCCTGCAAATCAACAGCATCATACCATGCTTGTTTGAACGGAATTCCCATCTACGATTTGAAGGAGAGACCAGCCTGTGAACCATCGCTTTTAATTAATCCAACTATCGACAATCTAAGAACATGTGAGATTCAAATTACTGTTAATTCTGAGTCCTTCTGGAAGCCGTTAACTACTTTTTCCAGCTAGTTATATTCTTTTTCTAAGATGGAAGATGTAGTAATTATTTGTCATTCTATGACCCCTATCAAGATTAACCTTAATGGAACCGGTATCTTGAAATTGGCACCTGGCTGCATGGCAAGAACCCAGGACACAATAATCCCAGCAACTATTTCTCAAGTTGGACAAACAGAAATAATCTATGAACCCGACTTACATCTAAATTAGACTAAAATATCCCCAGTAATTCTCAAATATGGTCACTTGTTAACCATGACCAACGACAACAATCAAAAGGAAGAAGTGGCTGATCTGAAATTTTCCACCTTCAGGGTAAACTCCCAAACATTGGATGAGCTGGAACAACAACTGGAGGATCTTGCCGTTAAAAGGCACATTGGAAAAAATCAAACAGTCCTTGTTTACTCATCTTATATAGGACTGTTGTTACTATGCATTCTCCCATATTTTGTCTTTGTCAATTACGCACGAGAACAATAATCTTCAAATTGGTTGGTTTCTTGTCCAGAAAGTCAAAAAAGGGCCATATTGAAGTTTCAAGAAGAAGGAGAAGAAGAATCAGCCTGCTCGAGGCCAAAATAGTCGACGCACAGGAACCAACTTCAGGATTAACTCTAGAATCAAAAGAGTTGTATTCTGCCATTGAGAGAGGAGATAAGTCTGCTACGTCCGAAGATTTATCATCACCGAAGATCAGATGACTGACAACGCCCAGACCAAAACAACATCTCGAACAACTGCAACAGGTCGAGAAGGCAGAACTGAAAGATGCTCTTCGATCCACACGAGTATCATTCCTCGCCTCACCGAAGACCACTGTGAAGATGCGGATTCAACTCCCAATACAGAAGCTCCAACCAGCGTAAAATTGATATCATACGCAAGTAAAAAAAACATCCCAAGATCATATTCTTCCTTGATCCAAAATGAAAAGGAGGAGAGCAGGAAAGTTTTTATTAATCCCTAATTTTGAGCTCGTTTAAGGTAACGATTCTCATTTCTTTACATTTCGTCGAATTGAAGTTTTTACTTCTGTTAACGTTCGTTTAGAAGCTTTCGATTTTATTTTCGTCCGCTTAACTTGTTCTTATAATTTGGTTATACAATCTAAGTTGATTGGTGAATGTATTAATTAACTTGCTCTCCGCGTTGACATTAAAAATGCCCCATATTCTTAATTGACTAAGCTCGAGTGGACAAGAGGAAAAGGGAGGACTTAAAAACCTAATAAGATTCCAATGAAAATCAATTAATTTTAGGAGCACATCGATGTTTCAAATAATCGATCTGCCCCGCCCTACCTTCCCTCTCCTCTTTTCTTTTCGATTGTCCTGATTGGAAGATTATGTTTTCCTGAGAGGAGGGAGAAAGGAGTTCCCTTTTGGTGCAAATCTATGTTTTAAAAGATCAGTTTCTTCATCCTCTCCGAAAACTGTTTCATAACCCCCATTTTACTATGACAATGAATTGATATTGTTCTGGTGAAAATAGGATGGAGCTAAAAAAAAAAGAAAAATAGATATATATATATATATATATATATATATATATATATATATATATATATATATATATATATATATATAATTTTTTTTATCCACTCTTTAAAGCGAACATAATTTTCATTCCTCCTATTTTCACCATGCCCCTTGCGATCATCTTGTAACGACCTACAATTATAACCCTGCCAACATACATCAACAATGAAGAGAAAACAGGACATAATATAAACAACGAACCGTATAATTTTTCTAAAGCTACCTGACTTCTATAACTTAAAAAAAAATTTATTTCATGAAATAATAATTTAATTACAGGATCACAGTATAATTAAAAATTTTACTTACGGTAGTTATTTTTTTATCAGCCTTCCTAATGGATCAATTTAATAAAACCTTAAAAAAAAAATTTCGAAAGAAAGAACAAAGAAAGGCCTGTTTTCCTGAAACTCATAAAATAACACGCACCCTAACTTCGTCTCCATCGCGGTTAGTTTTCGGGGACGAAAACGGAATATTCACGGTGGGTTGTTACGGTATAACCTAACATTAACTTAAATTTAAAATTAATATTTGATTCCTTAATTTTTTTTCTAATTTTCAAATTAATATTAAAGTCCCCTCCCCACATTTCTTTTAAACCTATGCTCATCTGAAAGGTGATATCCTGAGATACCACAAAGCATAAGCCTACATCAGCACCGCACCAGAAACGAGGTTGGGCTATTTAAGCGCTTTATTATAACTAGAAATAAAAGACTAGTTAATTAAAATTTATGATTTTCAGAAACTCATTAAAATAATATTATTATAATTTTTATACATATATATCATAAGAGCAATATTTTATCCTGATGTTTTAGGGTTTACCCCAGGATATCCTGGGATATCTTGTATGTTTATAGTTCAGACATCGTGGGGATTGCTTGCGAATGTCCTGGGACATTTTATAAATTTTAGTCTGGATATCTTGGGGTTTACCCTAAAATATTCTGGGACATCCCGTATATTTTGGTTTTGAAAATTATAAGGAATTACATGTGGATATCCTGGGATATCATGTATATTTTAGTTCGGATATCTTGGGGTTTACCCTGGAATATTCTTGGATATCCCGTATATTTTTGATTTGAATGTCGTGGGAATTGCTTGCGGATGTCCTGGGACATTCTTTACATTTTAGTTCAGATATCATGGGAATCACATGTGGATGTCCTGGGACGTCCTACAAATTTTTTTTAATTGAATATCTTCGGGTTTGCACTGAGATATCCTTGGATATCCCGTATGCATTCATTTTAGATACCGTGGGAATCACATGTGGATATCCTAGGATATCTTATATAATATTGTAATTTCGTTTATATACTTTAAGAGTAATCTTGTATAAGGTAAAATTGTAATTTAAATTATAAGAAAGAAAATAATCATTTGTATGTACGTCGCCTTTTAAGCCTATACATCTTTGGGTGGCTATGGCAATACGCACGCATACATATAACTCCTTAAGACAGCACTAGCATAGCGGCACGCACACATGCATTCTACATATGGTACAGATCACTCATACATAGTTGGCCTCTACTCGTTGCTTCTTCTCTTTCGTTGCATCCTTCCCTCCTCCCCTGGGCCCCACGTGCTCGAAAACCAAACGCACGTGCATGATTCAGGCAGACATTATTTCTTTTAAAGCTCAAAGAAATAATAAAGGAATTATTTTATCTCTAAATTATTTAATTTAAAATTGTTGCACCCTTTTAAATTACGTGGTGTCTTTAAGGTTATTGAACAATTATAACCAGAGCACCAGCTCTAATTATTAGTGCAATTTTATTAATAAATAATTTTAATTATTTATTAATAAAATTAATAAACATTTTTTTTATAATTTCATTTTTGATTTTTTTTATTATTGATTTTTTTCTATTATTGAATTTTTTTTTAACTGGAATTATTAAAAATAATAATTTCAGAAAAATATCAAATTTCACTTTTCTCGCCTGCTAAACAAACGCACGTGCGATGATTTGGATTGAATATTATTTCTTTTCCAGCGCAACCAAATTAAAGGGAAATTACTTATTTAAATTTTTTTATATACACTTTAAAATTATATGGTGTTTCTTAGTTATTGAACAATTATAACTAGAACACTAGCACTAATTTCAGTGCAAATTATTTATAATTATAAATAATTTTTAATTATTTTTTTTTTGAAATAATTAATAAAATTAATAAACAATTTAATTTTTTTATTCTTTTTGGAATTATTTGATAATAATAATTCGAGAAAAGTATCAAATTTTTATTGACGGCTTTCCGTTCTCACTCTAAGCGTGAGATTCGCAAGTGAGCAAAAATCTTCTTGACCAATGGGCCTTAAGTTCCAACCCTACTTCTACTCCCACAACCACCTCTTCTAATCCCAAATCTTCCCCCATATTTAGAAGCAAGGACTAGAGGAGCAATTAACGTTTTCAAAGTTTGCAGTACAACTTTCGCTCTCTCAGTAAGCTTCTCACGGAGGCATCAACGGATTGTGAAACGCCGGGACGCGCCCGTCTGTTAATCAACCCCTAATTTACGGACCACTACGAGATAGTGTCCAAATTCAGGACAGACGAAAATAAATAAAAAGGAAAAACTTCACTTAGTGAAGTCTAACCAAATTAATTATTTTCGTCATCTTGAAATTTAAAATTTCGAATTTCGTTAGTAATTAAAATTCACGTAAAAATAAACAAATTCAATTCACAGACTAAAATTTGAGCAAGTGAATAGTTAAACTCAGTGCATGAGTGCGTGCCTAGTTTAAAATTTTCTTCTCTCGAATCGTGGGTTTATTTGTTCGTGTGTGGTGCTAAGGCCGCCCAAATTTGTGAGGCCTAGCAGTAAAGAAAATTTTCGCCCGTCGAGCATCTCAAAACTTGGCGGTAGGATAAGATCACTGTAAGATTAAAGAATAAAAGGAGATCGAGTGAGTAATTTGTATCGTTCCGTATTATAATTTTCTCTTTGTATCTTTCTGTAATCTTTTCTGTTTAAAGTTATAATGAATTGTGAATTTTCATTTCAAAATTTTCTGCTTTCTTATTGTCTTATAATTTTCATTTTTCATATTAAATTCTTAAACTATTTAATTTAAAATTTCAAAACGATGTTGCTTGGCGAACTCTTTTAAAAGAGATAAACGGACCCCATAAAATAAAAACAGGACCATCCGGCCCTGGCAGCTTGATTTCCTCCAACGAACCTCTGCAGGCGCGCGGTAAACTTAATTTCATCGCTAAACACTTTAATTTTTATTCTTTAAATTTTTGATTTCTGAATGGTTTTTCTTGATTTTAATAATTTAAAATAATAATAATCTGTGGTTCGTAACATCCGTTGTTAAAATTTTTTTCGGAATCTTAAAGAAACCACAGCAAATATTTGTTTAATGTTTGCCTCATTCAATTTCGTTTGGTCGTTCAAAAGTTATTCAATAATAATTAAATTTAATACCTGTTTTGTTTATAAAAATTTGTATAAACATAATATAAACAATTTTTTTGTTTTTTTGGCTAAATTAAGTGTGGTGGAAACGTTTCTTTTTACGTGTAGATTAAAATTCCTAAATTTTATTGCAATTGGTTTACTTACTCCGAAAAAATTAAATTCCTATTTGGAGTGACACATATATCCATTTTTTAATAAAAAAAACAAAAAAATTTATGGCCTTTCGGGAAATTGGTTTCGAAAAATAACAATAGTAACCGTTTAAAATCAAATTTTTTTTAAACGCAACATAATTTTGTAAAAGAACAGTTTTTAGCGTATAAATTGAAGCAGAATTCTTTTTAATTGCGTAATTCTGCATAATCCTGCTCATTTTAGCGATTAACGCAGAATTCATCTTTTTAGTCGCATAATTGTACACAATTTAAGCGCATAATTCTGCATAATTGTGCACAATTAATAATATAATTAGAGGGACGATGCATAATCTACCTTTCTCTATTAATATTATGGGACACAAACTTTTTGGTAAAATAGAAAACTTGATAAAGAATAGCGCTATTCTATGAATCTATTGCCTATGTAATGAAGATAACATAACTTCATAAATTATATATTAAAATTAAGCTACTTTCTGCCAAAGATTTAAAAAAATAAGAAATTGGAGCTTTAATACATTGTTAATACAAGTTTAAATACATTTCATTGTGTTAATTGTCATTTTTTATGTCACCTATTTGTCACCTATTTCAGAAAAAAAATCACTTATTCACCTATTTTTAACAAAAAAGGTACTGTGATGCCTGTAAAATAGATTAAATTATGATAATTCAAAAAAGTTGTTCATTTCTTGATCATTTAGCTTCCTCATTATTATAAACAAACTTCTTGGGAAAACAACAAATACTCATAAATAAAAACCTTTATATTGTTTTGCGAATATTTGCTGAAATATAAACTTTTTAGATTCAAAATTTTAATTTTGTGTTCAATATCAAAATGCGACTATTAATCATATAAATTTTAGTAAAATAAATACTTTTGTTATATACATATCGTGAATCAATTCATTTTCGTAGCAGGAATACAATTTTGATAAGAATTAATTAAAATATCTATATGGGAAGCGTTCACAAATGATGTCACGTTTTTGGGGGTAGGGGGAGGGGGGGTCTCTACTAAACGTGACACATGGTATTTTTACATATGAAATTGCGTGACAGGGGGGAGGGGGGGTCTAAAATGCCGAAAAATTGCGTGACATCATTTATGAATGCTCGGAATGGGGAAAAAGTTAAGCATTTCAAGAAATGCAAAAAAAATTTCAAAAATATATTTGGAAATCCTTGTGTCAGACTTTAGGCATTGTTGACTGCAATATATGATTACAGAATTTATTGTAGATGAAAATGAGTTCATATAACCTTTTTTATTTGAAAAATTGAAAAACGACACGAATGTAAAGCTTCCTCTCTCCTGAAAATGAATCAAAATTGAAGGCAAAAAAATATCAATCCAAGATGGTGAAGGGGGAATAATTTATAATTTCTTTAAATTTGTAATAATTTTTATAATATACCTGCATCAGAAGTGGGAGTGAATTAGGAAAGATAAGCTCGTGCAGTCTTAGCGGAAACCTCGCTGTAGTTCTGCCTATCCTACTTCCAGATCGTAAACCACACCTGCATGTAGAACCTGCACCCAGACCGATAACGCTACACACCCGCAGTGGCACCCGATCAGACTTCTCATACAGTGGGAAGCGGAAAATTTTGACCTCGGGTTTGTTTCTCTTCGTTAGGCCTATCAGATGAAAGCTCGTTTCCCTGCCTGGGGAGTCAAATCGATATCAGGGTGCAATCTCATGATAAACACAGATAAAATTTGCATATACTTTGAGGTTAGGAAGCCCACATCCCGCATTCGTCTCCCATATCCGATTCAGTTGTGCTTGTTTATCCGGTTATCCTTCTCTAACTTATTCATACGATTGCGGTTCCGGTTAAATTTCTATGATTCTTTGCCCTTAATAGTCTTTTAGGAAAAATTTATGTGTCTCTGAATAAGAGATTATTTAGACTTCAAAAGTTGCACGAAGAGACCCACATTTGTAAAAATCTCTAAAAATGGTTGCAATGACCGGAAATAAAGGGACTTTGAGCATAATGTACTACAGAATTAGATAAATTTACAAAAGAAATAGATAAATTTGCTACATTGAAATAGCAAGTTTTAATATTTTGTGTAAGAGTTGTAAATGTAGCAAAAATTGATTATAGTTTTCTCTAATTTCATTACACAAAATCTGACAAATGAAAACATTTTCCACTGAAACCTACTATCCACTGTAGTAAGTTTTGGTGAGCAAGTGTGGCTAGCGAGTGCAGTCATATGGCGCCTGCATTTCTATTGGTTTCTAACTTCGTCAATCTCTGTAAATGAGCCGATGCCATCCGATCATTGACAGTGACTATGTTTCGCGTATGTAAAATAAATTTGGATATTATCTACAATAATTAAATATAAAGTAAAACGTAGGTCGTTCGGTATCTCAGAAATTGACCATTATAAATTAATAAATTTTGCATTTATTCCTGTCCCAAGAACTATGTCTTATAATAAGTTGTTAAAAGTAAACTGCTTTCTCGTAAGTGCTGTAAATTTTCATCATTCAATATATAAGGAAACAAAGATGTATACTTTTAGTGAAATTCGTTGTCGTGCATGCAGTTGTGTATTAGTGTATTAATTAACCGCGTCTATACATATAAGTGAAATAAACATGTGTGTGTCTTCAAATATTTATCCAACAAATATTTAAGTGTGTGTGTGTGTGTCTGTGTATGTAAAAATCCTTCCAGTTTACCTCCATTAGTCAAGAATTGACGGGAAACCGGCGACAAAAATCCGTATTTTTTCTTTTACTCTTTCTTTCTGCATTTACAAACGACTAAAGTAATTTTACGTACACAATACTTCTGAGTTTACTACAGTTGTTTAGAACTATTGGACGAAATAGTAAGAAACTTTGCTAAGGGCTTAGGGGGTTAGGTGTGCAAAAACTGCCCCCGCATCTATTTTTCTCAAATTTGGCCCATATATTACTATCCTTATGACTATAACTTTCTGCAACTTTGAACTCAAAATTCGCTTTTTTGGGGGAGTTATGGAGGGGGAAAGCAAAATCAAAAAACTTTTTTTTCTCGAAAACTACTAAACCGATTTTAATGAAATTTTAAGAGGTTGTAAATATAAATAAGACGATTTTCGAAAAAAAAATCAAAATTTTTTTTCAAAAAAAATTTTCAAAAAAAAATTTTTGAAATTTTCAAAATTTTTTTTTAGGGTTATTTTTTAAAGCGACTATTTTCTCTTTTGTTGTAAAAAGTACCTTATAATGTCCCCTTTAACATATATTTTTTCCAAATTTTTTAAAAATATAGTTTTTGAGTAAAATGTCAAAAACCATGGTCATGCTATTTGTCACGTACTGTAATGCTCATAAATATACATTTGGGCAATTTCATGTAATAGGGTATAGCTAAATAAGTATGGAAAAAGTGACCTGAATATATTTTTCCTATTCATTCCTACGTACTTAAAAATAACTTTTTGAAATTTTTAACTCAAAATTTTTAGTTTTTTAGAACTTATGGAGGGGAAAAAATCAAAAAACGCATTTTTCTCAAAAACGACTGTATGCATTTTAATCAGCTTTGAATATGTTAAAAAGACAATTAAAGAGATTCCAAAAAAAATTTCAAATTTTTTTTTCAAAAAATTCCAAAAATTTTTTTTTTGAAAATTTTAAAATGAAAATTTTTTGAAATTTTCATAAAAAAATTTTAGTTTTGTTAAAGTGACATTTTTATGTATTTTTTTATTTCATTCTCTTATGTGATCTACTTAATAAAAAAATTTTTCCCGACATGATTTCAGGGTGTGTCACTGTAAATAACTCAAAAACCATACCCGGTACATTTTTATGTTGTATGTTAATGGTTAATTAAGTAATTATTTATTTAATTACAAATTAATACTTAGGGGTTTTCTGAATACAAGTCTGAAATCGATGTTAAAAAAAATTCTTTTCAAAGAAAAATCCAAAAAATTTTATTTTGGCATTTAAAATTTTTTTCTTTTTGGATCGTTGAAGCGGTACATCACACTTTTTTATTTAACTTTTATTTCAGTCTTACTTTTTAAAAAATAATGGCGATATTGAGATATTTAGAGTGCGACACTATAAAAAAACTCAAAAAATCCTAAAAGATTTTAAAATTTTCTAAATTTTTTTGTTTGTCTAAAAATATTTTTTTATATCAACTTCAGATTTGTATTTAGCAACCTCAATAACCCACTAGTAATAAGTTGCAAAAATATTTGACAGGTTTTTTAAAATTAACCATTTACATACAACATAAAAATGTACTGGGTATTCTCTAAATATGAATTAGTGCGGATTCGTTTACCAATTTGAATTAGTAACTTTTTTTACTAATTTTTAGTAGTTTTTTACTAATTGCTAGTAGAAAATTACTAATTCAATTAGTAGCACGAATTTTTTACTATTTCAAATTAGTAAATTTTCTACTAATAATTAGTAAAAAACTACTAGAAATTAGTAAAAACAGTTACTTATTCAATTGGTAAACGAATCCGCACTATTTCATTAGTAGAAAACTACTAATTCAGATTTAGAGAGTATGGTTTTTGAGTTATTTACCGTGACACACCCTGAAATCATGGCGGGCAAAATTTTTTTATTAAGTAGATCACATAAGAGAATGAAATAAAAAAATACATAAAAATGTCACTTTAACAAAACTAAAATTTTTTTTTTTTTGAAAATTAAAAATTTTTTCATTTTATAATTTTCATTAAAAAAAAAGATTTTTGGAATTTTTTGAAAAAAAAATTTGAAATTTTTTTGGGAATCTCTTTAATTGTCTTTTTAACATATTCAAAGCTGATTAAAATGCATACAGTAGTTTTTGAGAAAAATGCGTTTTTCGATTTTTTTCCCCTCTATAAGTTCTAAAAAACGCAAAATTTTGAGTTAAAAATTTCAAAAAGTTATTTTTAAGTACGTAGGAATGAATGGGAAAAATATATTCGGGTCACTTTTCCCATACTTATTTGACTATACCCTATAACATGAAATTGCCCATATGTATACATATATGAGGAGCATGCGGCCAAAAGTTGATAAGTCCATTTTTTAAAAAAATTTTACTTTACACTTTCCTAGAATGATAATTAATTGAATTTTCAAATAATCACTGTTAAATTAAGAAAAAAAATTGTTAATAAAGAATTATATTAATTTAAAAATATTTGTACTTAACCAACAAGATATAAAATTTTTTGTTTTTTAACTAAACAAATGCCCAAAATTATACATTTTTTTATTTATAATTCACTTTAATTAATAATGAGACTTCTAAGTCCAAAAAATTATTCTGATATAAATAATTCAGTATATATTTTTTATATTTTGAAATTAACTTTGGTTATGTGTCAAATTGCATTTGTTTAAATTTCTCGAAATAGTAAAAAATGAACTTATACACTTTTGGCCGCTTACTTCTCATATTATGTGCATTACCGTACGTGACAAATAGCATGACCATGGTTTTTGACATTTTACTCAAAAACTATATTTTTAAAAAATTTTGAAAAATATATGTTAAAGAGGACATTATAAGGTATT
Source organism: Leptopilina syphax (assembly GCA_032872505.1). Classification (NCBI taxonomy): domain Eukaryota; kingdom Metazoa; phylum Arthropoda; class Insecta; order Hymenoptera; family Figitidae; genus Leptopilina; species Leptopilina syphax. The sequence continues at coordinate 13,639,300 of CM065472.1, forward strand.
TTTTACAACAAAAGAGAAAGTGGTCACTTAAAAAAATAACCCTAAAAAAATTTTGAAAATTTCAAAAATTTTTTTGAAAATTTTTTTGACAAAAAATTTTGATTTTTTTTTCTAAAATCGTCTCATCTATATTTAAAACCTCTTAAAATTTCATTAAAATCGGTTGAGTAGTTTTCGAGAAAAATAAGTTTTTTGATTTTGCTTTCCCCCTCCATAACTCCCCCAAAAAAGCGAAATTTGAGTTCAAAATTGCAGAAAGTTATAGTCATACGGATAGTAATATATGGGCCAAATTTGAGAAAAATAGATGCGGGGGCAGTTTTTGCACACTTAACCCCCTAAGCCCTTTGGTGAACATTTATCGGATTAGTGACTTAGTGTAGAAAATAGTAAAAAATACAAAAAGTCCCCTTATTTCCGATGGTTGCAATGTGAATATAGTAAATTCTAGTGTGATTTTATACAAAAATTAGTCAGATCCAATAAAAGGAACCCCTTATCTGGTGCCGAACCCAAGCGTTATGGCAAACATTTCTAGATGTGTCTCTTTTTTAATATGTAATTTATATATTTATAAAATAATTATAATAGATGGTTTATCTCTCACAAATAATTTTCTTACAGTGCAAATCTTAGAATAATAATAATATAAATAATAAAAAAAGGCAATATAATTTGGAGATCCATACATTTTAGCAATCTAACTTCATATTATATAAATAAATTACTATACTACTTCAAAAAATCCCACTCTCTAAATCTGAGTTAGTAGAATTCTACTAAGAAATAGTAAAATTTTACTAATTTTGAGTAGTTTTCATGGAATACTTTTCCCCTTTTCAATTAGTAAAATATTACTGATTTTTAGTAATATTTTACCAATGTTTTAGTAAAATTCCACTAATTGAAAGTCACTTCTTCGCTAAATAAATTATTGTAACTGTTTTATCGACTATTTATTAAAACAGTTCTACCAATTGTTAAAAGAATTCTACTAAGCAAGTAGTAAAATCTACTAATAATTAGTAAAATTATTACTGAATCATTTGGTCGAAGACTTTTTGTCATTTCATTAGTAACTTTCTATACTAATTCAGATTTAGAGAGCAGAATGCAGTAGAACCCGGCGGTTAATTCGATCCTGTTTAATACGATTTCCCGCTTAAGACGCTCATGTTACACACTGTTACATACATTAGTGCCATTTTTTTTTTGCTTATTGTAACAAATAGTTTGACACTCCCTCTCCAAAAAAAGCGTCACGTAATATATGGACGATCCCTTAGCTATATTGGCTCTGCCATTTTCAATTTTTAAAAACTTACACTAAATTTGTATAATCAACAATCTCTAAAATCCCCTGGTACCAAGTTTTCAGTAAATCAATTGAATTTTTAAATTATCCTCCATTTTAGATTCGCCATATTGGATCCTATATTTCAATTTTGAGAAAATTGATCTAATGAAGATGAATCTACAGTTGTAATTTAAAACACAGCTTAAAAAGTAAGTTTTATGAGGTTATAAAGAATAAGGAACCGACTTTTGAATTGCGACCTCGGATTAGTGACGGATCCAGACAAGTTTCTAGAGGTTTGGAGGGATGACATCTATTAAAAAAATGAAATCAACATTTGACGCGACACGAGAAAAGGGACCTATCGTTAAACCTCTGACCGACACCTATTTCGTTGACTATCAGATGCTATATTTCAAAGATCTCTATAATAAAATATTCTGGACGGAGGGTTAAAAAATTCAATTTCGAGATTATGATGCTATTCCATAAATTTTAATTTGCTCTTTCACGTGAAAAAATCAGAAGTTGAAAAAGTTAAATAGTTATCTCTTTCTATCTTATAGGAACATACAATTGAGGGGCGGGGGGCAAAAGCGTGCCCTCCCTGGTCCTCTACTGCCGGATTCGCATTCAGCGACCTCAATGGCGGATCTAGAATTTACTCCAGGGGGGGTCATCTTTAGATGCAGCGAATGACGACCATAATTAGCTGACTTTTTTTATGTAAATTTTTCGCCCCAAAGAGGGGTCATGACCCCATGACCCTCCCCTTGCATCCGCTAGTAAGCTACTTAAAGTACATAAGAAAAGATAATTTTAGTTTTCCGGACAAAAAAAAATTTCTTTAGACCAAAGCAGAATCGTTCAGGAATCGTATCTTCCAATCGAACCGCAACCGGAAAGTAGTGCACCCTTTTTTCCACTCTTGAGTTTTTTAATTCATGATAAAAGAAGAGGAGCAGAAACAAGGGGAAACACTTCCTCTTCTGAAAAGGTCACCAAAACGAGACAACGGTGTCAAAGAGTTTTCCGGTAAAAAATGGAAGGTGGAGAGTGAGTATTATTTAATTATGTAGAAATTAATAAATTTTTAACCAGAAAGTTTTTGTTTTCTCCTTCAGCCTTTAAAAATATTAAAAAGATTTTATTTAACCTTTAAACTGATACGTGCTGAAAAATCACGCTACATTCCCTTTTTACGGTTTCTTAGCAATTTATAATTTTCTAAAGACAACTATTGTAAATAGTTTTTACTTTTTATCATAAAAAAGTCATTTTTCTATTATTTTGATTCAATTTTTATTATTTTTACATATGTTACAATACAAAATTTAACGATATTGAAAGAAAAAAATTTTTTTGAAAAAGTTGTCAACTAACAGAGTTTTATAAAATATGAAGCTACTCAAAAGCTCAAGTTGTTATTATACTTTGAAAAAAAGTTATAAGGAAAGAAAATTTTTGTAGCAGTCTATCAGACCGGCATATCAGTTTAAAGGTTAATTTTATTTATTTAGGGTAAGTGTACTAATTCCTGCGGTATTTTGGTCAAGACGTCTTTTAACTATAAAATATAATTTTTTTATTGATCAAATTGAACTTATGACTTATTAAATTTGTAGTTTGTGTTATTAAGATATGTTTACAATAAATAACATCTCTAAAATATAATTTATTTTAATAAATTTAATGAATTAAAAATAATATTCAATGCGTTTAATTCTGCGCGTTTGAGTCAGTTGCTGCGCATCAGTTGCTGCGCGAATTCAATTCCTGTGGGTCAGTTTCTGCGCATAATTTTGTGCTTATGTGTATAATACCGCAAACTACTATGAAATCAAAATGGGACAATTATTTTAATCAATGTTTAATTGAATAGAATATAAATTTATTAAAAATAAATATATGTCATATATTAACAAAAGTAACAAATAATTTCTGAATTGTCACATTTTTGAAACATTTAGTTAAAACTTAAAAACACAATTCTTCCTTAATTAATTTAGTTATTTATTAAATTTTTTTTAGTTTTTCTTTGTTTCTCCTCCATAATCTTCATTTTTTCTTTCATTTTCATAATTTTTTCTTGCTTTTTTTCAAATTTTTGTTTTTCTTTTAAAAGTTTTGTTTTCTTTTTCCTTTTTTCTCGATCTTCCTTTTCAATTTTTTTTTTTCATGATTTTCTTGTTTCAATTTCTTTTTTAATTCTGTTTCCATAATTTTTGCTTTTCTGTCTTCTTCTTTTTTTTTAACTATTTCTTGCCACTGTGATCCGGAAACAACAGCAGGCATTTTACGTTTTGCGCGTTTAGAATTTTTAATTTCATTTAAATCGCCTGGCCAATGTAAATATTTCTTAATAGTCTGTTCGGGATTGCGATCTATCGGATGGACTACATTATTCGAGGATGACGACTGTTCTCGATGATTAATTAGCGTTTTTGAACCTAAAGGCATGTACTTGTTGATTATTTAAATTAAAACTTACTTATGAATAAATACACTGAGAAAACTGGAGAGTCAAATTCAGAGGTTCAAAAAGTGTATGTTTCCTTTGCTTATGAAGAGAGTTAAATAGTCCTTCTAAAATAAATTTGGAATTGATAATGGAAATCTACTTGTATATTCTCTCCCATTATATCTGAGGGTTAAAAGTTGCGCAGAAAATGTGTACGATCTGATGCGCGCGAAATTATTTTTCTGACATTTTATGTATTTAGTTTAGGGGTTAGGTTGCCATATTTATTCATTTCGCGCCGGATAAGGAAGGGATTTCTCAAGATGGTTAATTTGTCCCTCTGTTATAAACTCATTTTCCCTCCAACAGAAATGGCACGATTATCTGTCAATGGTGTATTTGAACATTTAGATTGTTATCCAATAGCTAACTCTCAAATATGAACGATTTGTCCCTCCAGATGCTTAGTCCAATACTCCAGTTTTCTCAGTGTATTAACATAAAAAAATAATTCGTACTTGATTGTTCTAAAATGTTCTCTGATTGTTGCAAAGTCTGCTCTAATAATTGATTTAACCCTTTGCGGCATAGTGGTAACCCAGATTACCACCTTTTATATTCTGAAAATATCTGTTTATATACAGTCTTTTTCAAGTAAAATAAAAAAATCTTTGTTTATTAATAATCAAAATATTGTTCAATGTCGAAAAATTGATAGTAAATGAGGTTACGTGAAATTAAAAACAACTATAAATAAATAAATTAAAAAACAAAAAAAATTTTTTTTTTAAATTTAACCGAAATTGATTGAAAGTCTTCACTCTGGGGTTTTTGGAGTCGCTGATTACGAATCTGAAGTCCGTTTCCCAAAATTCAAAATGGCGGATCCAATATGGCGGACAAATTTTTTTATAATTGATCGAAATCTCTTGAAAATAGTTACTCGGAGGTTTTCAGGGTCGCTGATCACGAATCTGAAGTCCGTTTTCCAAAATTCAAAATGGCGGATCCAATATGGCTGACAAATTTTTTTAGAATTGATCGAAATCGCTTGAAAATCGTTAGTCGGGGGTTTTCGGGGTCGCTGATTACGATTCTGAAATTACTTTTAATAAATAAACGTTAATTTATTAAATAATTGTACCGTCGGCATTTGCGTTACCCGATGTACACCGCGGGGAGGTTGCACGATCGGGTTTTGTACATCGTTTAGCTCTGAAAAGGGCAGTTTGGTAAATACTGTTCAAAACTTTATAATAATCAAATTGAGCTGTTTATTTCCTAAAAAAATTAACTAATTAATTAAAATCAGCGGATTTTAATTGCTATTATAAAGTTTTGATGTGTCATGCATACCTACGTTGATGATAACAAACAATAAACAAAACCTTATTCAGAGTTTGACAAAACAAATGAGAAGCGCAAAAAAGACAAGTTTTAATTCAACATTATTTTACTGAACGCATACCTACGTTGATGGTAACACAATAAACAAAACACTATTCATAAATTGACAAAACAAATGACAATCGCAAAAAAGACAAGTAATAAATCAGCAATATTTGACTGAACGCATATTAACGTTGATTATAACAAACAATAAACAATACACTGTTGAGAGTTCAAAGACACTAAAATACTAACTGGACTAAAGCAAATAAATTTTGCTGAAAGCGAATTGCTTCGCTGCTTACCACTGCTGCAAATAAAATTCAATTATTGTTCAAAGCAAGACACATCAAAACATTATAATAGCAATTAAAATCCGCTGATTTTAATTAATTAGTTAATTTTATTAGGAAATAAACAGCTTAATTTGATTATTATAAAGTTTTGAACAGTATTTACCAAACTGCCCTTTTCAGGGCTAAACGATGTACAAAACCCGATCGTGCAACCTCCCCGCGGTGTACATCGGGTAACGCAAATGCCGACGGTACAATTATTTAATAAATTAACGTTTATTTATTAAAAGTAATTTCAGATTCGTAATCAGCGAGCCCGAAAACCCCCGAGTAACGATTTTCAAGCGATTTCGATCAATTCTAAAAAATTTCGTCAACCATATTGGATCCGCCATTTTGAATTTTGGAAAACGGACTTCAGATTCGTGATCAGCGACCCCGAAAACCCCCGAGTAACTATTTTTAAGCGATTTTGATCAATTCTAAAAAAATTCGTCCGCCATATTGGATCCGCCATCTTGAATTTTGGAAAACGGACTTTAGATTCGTAATCAGCGACTCTGAAAACCCTCATAAGCATTTGTGATTTTTAAATTAATGTCATAATGTTATGCATGCCGCAAAGGGTTAAAGACGAATCCTTATAATTGATATTCAAAATTGAGATGTAATTCACAGATTGAAACCTTTGTTGTTTGTGTAAATTATTCGAAGACGAGTCTTGATAATTGACTTTTGAACTGAAACCTAAAAGTAAAAATACGTTAATTAGGTTAGTTCAAACTAAAATTTGTATTTAAATTCATATTAATAAAAAACAAGTATAATTATTACTTGATACTGCAAATTCGGAAACGTCGTTCGTGGATTGTCTCCATGGTTGTTCAATTAACTTGTCTGATGACGAATCGTCATAATTAACTATTGAATCGAAAACTAAAAACAATTACTCGTTAATTATGTGAATTGAAATTTAAATATATATGATTAACAACACCAAAAATCTTTTATCACGTGTACTCGAATCTCTGGGAACGTTTTTCTCGGATAGTTTGCAAGTCTGCTCTAATAATTGATTTGTTGACGAATCCTTATAAGTGACATTCGAAATTGGAATTTTATTCGCAGATTGTATCTCGGATTGTATCCTTTGCTGTTCGTGTAAATTATTTAAAGACGAGTCTTGATAATTGACTTTTGAACTGAAACCTAAAAGTAAAAATACGTTAATTATGTCAGTTCAAACTTAAATTTGTATTTAAATTAATATTAATAAAAAAACAAATATTATTATTACTTGATACTGAAAATTCGGGAACGTCGTTTGTGGATTCTCTCCATGGTTGTTCAATTAACTCGTCTGATGACGAATCGTCATAATTAACTAATGAATGGAAAACTAAAAACAATTACTCGTTAATTATGTGAATTGAAATTTAAATATATATAATTATTAACACCAAGAATCTTTTATCACGTGTGCTCGAACCGCTGGGAATGTTTTTCTTGGATAGTTCATAAGTGTGCTCTAATAATTGATTTGAAGACGAATCCTTATAAGTGACATTCGAAATTGGAATTTTATTCGCAGATTGTATCTCGGATTGTATCCTTTGCTGTTCATGTAAATTATTGGGAGACGAGTTTTCATAACTGAGTTTTGAATTGAAACCTAAAATTGAAAATATTAATTAGATCAGTTAATACTTAAATTTGTATTAAAATTGATATTAATAAAAAACACATATTATTATTATCACTCGATACTGCAAAATCGAAAACATCGTTCGCAGATTGTTGCCAGGTCTTTTCCATCAACTCTTCAAAAGATAAACCTTGATTGACTATTGATTGTTGGCACATCGGCTCTGATAGATTGTTCGATAATAAATCTTTATGATTTATTTGAGAATCAGCCCCTAAAATTATTATTATCATAAATATTACTCACATAAGTTATATAAATAAAAGTAAAAATCATAAAATATTTATAAAGTCATACTTGGGATATTAATTATTTCAATTTCATTTAATTTTAAAGGATTGTTAAAATTTTCTAGTTGTCCGTTTGAATTTTCGTCTACTATTTTACAATATCCCTCAGCATCCACCTCAAGAACAATGCATTGGTCGCCTTGAATGTTATTGAGAATCTGGATCTGAAAAAGTGAAAAAATTAATTATCTGCAAATATGTAAATTTTTAAAGTTTCCTTATATTTCAATTATTTTTATGTTAAGTTAAGAATTTGAAAGTATCTTAAATATTTACTTGATTAAGATCATTATCCTCTTGAATCATTATAGATTCCAATTCTTAATTATTTACATTAGCTTCTGGATCGTTTATTTCAAAATCCTGATGTGATAATTTATACCAGATATCGAAGAGACTTTTATCTTCAATTGAACCATTCCACACACAGGATTTGTTTTGTTTAAAAGTTTCTATTTTACGATCATCGATGAAGGATTCGAAAAGTTGGATATTTGCCTTAATGTTCATTGAATGTTTCATTACTGTTTCTGGTTCTGCTTTGTTTCGTCTACAATTAAATATTTTCGAAAAATCTACTGCATTGACATTAAATGGATGTAAACCACATTTTTCGAATCCATTTTCCAGTAGTTTTTTTCCTTCAAGTGAATCTATTGTTTTTTTAAGCATAGGAGCAAACTGATGTTTTTGGATTCCTATAGTCGCAAAATCGTTACATATTTTGCGGTTCATTTTTTGCCACTGAGCTTTAAATCGTCTAAAATATGAAACATCCAAAGGCTGCAAGATGTGAGTGGCATTTGGATGTAACGCAATTGAAACAATTTCATGTTTTGAGCAGAAATTACTGAGGTGTAATGTGAGGTGAGATGAATGTCCGTCAGTAAACATAATTACGGGGCGTACTATTCGATTTTCAGTTAACCATTGCTCAAAATGATTGACTATATATTCATAAAAATTGTCCACGTTTGTCCACGAAGGGTGAGGGGGTGTTAAAGCAAATGTCAACGTGGACATATAATCAAAGATATTTCCAAAAGAGATATCTTAAACTTAATCAGGATGATCATAAGTTTCAGTTAATCAATTTCCCAGACAACCCTGGTAAAAATTTCGGACTAATTCCGGATTAAATACGGACAGATTAGTACGGATTAGTCTGAAAATTGTACGAAAAAGGTCCGAAAATGATCCGCGCTAGTCTGATATCAATCCGAACGAAAACCTGAATCCGAAAACACTCCGGAGTAATCCTGAATGTCTACGAATTCAGTCCGTAATTAGTCCGCAACAATCCAAATTTATGACCAGTGAAGAATTCTTCTAAAATAAGTACGGAATTATCCGAAATAAATTTGTAAATAATACGAAATCAGTCCGCAATAATCCGAATTTCATCCAGTTAAAATATTTAATCCGAAACAAGTATGGAACAATCAAAAATCTGTATGCAAAGAATCCAGTAATAGTCAGCGTCAATCCGAATAATATCCGATCAAACCACCCCAGTCCGAAAATAAGTCTTATTATTATAAGAATTTGTAAATACATACAATCCACAGACAGTTCAAAACAATCCAAATTTAATCCAATTCAAAGACTTAATCCGGAATGATTTTAGAACAAAAACCGGTCCATAAGCAGACTGTTTCAGATTAGCTGCGGATTCACTGGTTAAACCAACCGGATTACTTCTGCATTTACTAGTTGCATATGATCTGACTAACTGCAGACTAAACTGGACTAATTACGGATTCAATAGTGATAAAAAACGGTATTGATTTTAAACTTAATTCATGGTGAAAAAGCTCCACAATAAACCGCATTGTTGAAGACAAATTCCGGATTAGTCTGAAATCGGTCCTACTTTTTATTCAGGGTATTTACTTATGGTAAATAAAATATTTAATTCTGCAGTCGATTTGTTTTTACTTTGTTTTGTTATAATATTATTGCAAAAAAATTTTTTAAATTGATTTATTTTTCACTATTTAATAGGATGTGAAATTTTTTCTCTTTAAAATTTTTTTGACAAATTTAATTAAAATTATATTTTGTTTAATTATTGTTAGAAATAGAAAGAATTTAAAATTAAATTTAATATTTTCTTTTTCTTAGTCTGTTACGTTGGACAACAAAATTCATAATTTTCTTATAAATTCTAGAAATTGAATATTTTTATAGTACTTTTCATAAAATTCCCTGACAAAATAAATAGATTTTATAGAAGATTATTTAGTCTTTTTAAATGAAATATAATTAATAAGTCCTATAATGAATATTTCTGTTTTTTCTCACAAAATAATGTGTGTTTTAAAAAAAAAATTCCAAAATCCCGGTTAAGATCAAAATTCACTGTCATTTTCCGGTTTTTCCTGGTCCAAAAAAATTCCCTATCATTTTCCGGTTTTCCCGGTTTCCCAGTCCATCGGCCACCCTGAATACTGTATGGCTGTTCTGTATAAACCAATATAATATGTGAGAATTGGACATATTTATGGCAGTACCGTAAATAAAAAAATTATTGTAACGATAATTTCGCAAATACAGGATTGACACAGGTCAGAGAAATCAGGAAATTCAGGGAAATTTATTAAAAGTACTGGAAAAAATAAATTATTAGAATCCGTAAGAAAGTTCTGAATTTTAGTGTCTTTTTGTTTGCCTCATAAACTATAAAATTACGCTGAAATTAGATTATATTTAGGAATTTTTATAAAATTCATTGTAAAATTAAATTATTTTCATAAATAATAGTATTCATTACAAGAATTAAATTATTCTCAAAAGTACAATATATAGAACCCCGGTTATTCGAGCTCGCTTTATCCGAGGTGGCGTCAGAAGAGGAAATACCTCATTATCTGAATATTGCGACTGGTCTAGTCCGAGTTAACCAAATTGCGACATAAAAAAAAGTTCAATAATTTTTGAAAAATTCTTGTCATTTTAATAAATTGCTCAAGTTATTATGGGAGCGTTCACAAATGATGTCACGCTTTTGGGGGTAGGGAGGGGGGTCTTACTAAACGAGACACAATGTATTTTTTTCATGTGAAATTGCAAAAAATGCGTGACAGGGGGGAAGGGGAGGGGGGTGTCGAAAATCTCCAAAAATTGCGTAACATCATTTGTGAACGCTCCCTATGGAAAAAGAAATATAAAAGCCCCTTTCTCGTTTATAGTAAAGGCTTTTTTAAAAATAAAATGTTAAATTACATGTACTAAAATAAAAGTCCGTTTTATTCGAGTTTTCGCTTTATCCGAAGTAGGTCCGGTCCACATTAGCTCGGATAATCGGGATTCTACGATAATAAAATTCAATTTCTCGAGAAACGTATAATTATTCTTAAAAATGTTATTAAAATTCGTTGAAAAAATTCAATTATTTAAACATTTCTTGATAAAATTATTTATAAGAAATTAGGAATTCAATTTTTAGAAACATTCATTATTCAATAAAATAGCTGTTTGTATTTAAATAATTGAATTTTTTAATAAAAATTTATTTCAAAATTCTCAAAGAACTCTTTCAAAAATTATTAAAAATAATTGATTCAAAAAAGAATTGTATTTAAAAATTCTTAAAAATAATAATTGAAATGAAATTAACAAATGGGAAGAAGAACTCGCTGAGATCGCGATCGAAATCCAGTTCCAGTCAAATAGCAGTTGTGTCCCAGAGGCGCTCACTGCTGCCTGACTGATATTATTCCTTGCAACCACGCGCTCAGCCAGTTCTTCTTCTCATCCACTCAAATGATAAAAATAGTTTTGAAGAGATTACAGTAACAGTATTTCTACATATATAATATAAAATAATGATTTCATCACTCGATCATCTTTAATTATTATTATAAGTTATTGAATTTCAAAAGGTTGATATTAAAAATTTTGAAAATCTTAGTTTTCATAGTTCCCATAATAATGATTAAATCTTTATTTAAAAATAAAGTTATTAGTGCTTTTAAATAATTTTAAAATTAAGGAAATTCGTAATTATAAATATAATAGTACATTTTATTTAGTATCTAATAATTTTTATAGTGAATCAGAATATTCTTTAGGGTCAGGGAAAAAGTTTAAATTTTGTTTAGAAATCAGGGAAAAGTCAAATTACATTTCTGTGGCAACCCTTAAGTAATACTAACAAATCGTAAATAAAAAATCGTACAATTAAAGGTAATTTCTGTAATTCTTTTTAAAAGTGTTTTTGCGCCTTGTTATAATATTTTCTTTGTGTATAAATTAGTTAAAGATTTAAGGAAAAATAATAATTAATTACTTACATAATTTCGATGAATTTTTAAAATTGTTAATAGTTGTTTGCACCAGTCTGGCGATGGTATGCAAGATTTCGAAAGGTGTATTACATATTCCTTGTCATTGTCTATAAAATTCTGGAAAAATTCCTGGTCCATAATTATTGCCGATGTACCTAGATTTTCACTGGTTACAAGGGTGTATGACAGTGAAACATTATTATGGCCCAAAAGACGTCTCCATTCGAAAAGGTTAATGGTATCCACGAAGGTCGTTATTGAATCGACATCTCTAGGAATAGTTTTCTTCCTTTTTCTACTCATACTGCTTCTCACTTGTCTGAACGACAAGTTTTGTGCTGCTTCACCATGTCTGCAAGCAAGCGATTTTCATTAAATTATTATATATTTACAGTTTTTTACGGAATTTTATAGAAACTTGTAAAATAATGGCTTTAAAAGTAGCGAATTTACAACCTTTTTTGGAAAATTAATCTTTTAATGTGTCAATTTTGCAATTTTCTGTGAATTTATTACTCTCAAAGTAGGTAATAAAAAAACAAAAATGTTACCTACTTTCAGAGTTGTAAATTTGCAAAAAATTGTAAAATTGACACATCAATAAAAGTATTAATTTTACAAAATGGATTAAAAATTCGCTACTTTTAAAGACTTTACATAATAATTGTTATAATAAATATAGAATAATAAATACAAAATAAATCTATAAAATTCAGTAAAAAAACTGTAGTAGTTAAATTATAACAAGAAAGTTATAAAATTAAAATTTGATATGTAAAAGAATTCAAGATTTACATATCGGTACGATTCTCCAGAAAAGGACCCTTTTTTGTTTGAATTTCCAAAAAATCAAATTATTCTTCTTTTTTTACTTTTTTACATAAACAAGTTTTGAAGATGTTTATAAAGATAAAAATGTAACTTGCGCAAAATGAATTTCCGGAAATAAGACCATATTAAATAAAATATGATTAAAAATATTACATTATTTAGAAAACGAGGATTTGGAAATGAATTAAATTTGCACTCGCATTGATAATACTATATGTGATAGAGAACAGTTAAATGGGACCTACGGTCCGAAAAACAGATTTTGAGAAAAACAACTTCGAAGTTTACCAAGTTGATATTTTTTCACTGTTTTTTGTAAAAGAGCAATTCCACGCCAAGTGATCATAAGAATTTTCGATGATTTTAGCATGTAATAAATAAATTAAATTGGTAATCTAATTTAAACAATAATTTGGAAATAAAGGAATGTTACACGAAAGAAAATCGAAACGCTTAAAACCGTTTGGTAAAGGATCCCTCTCCTTACAAGTTATTCATTCAACTTGTGGGGTGAGAATCCCTATTCTCAGAGTAGTGTGTTCTTACCTCTTTAAAATTAGAAGAAAAAGGTTTAAATAAATTTACAACTGTGATTTGACTTTTACAAATAAAATTATATATTCTATAAATTCAAAAAATCTTAACATGTATATAAGCCTTTTACAACTTGGCTTGCTTTCTACAATTAATATTGTTTTTTATCTTTTCCTTTTTAGAGACTTTAATTTCACCTCTATATCGAAAGATGTGTCAAGTGTCATGTGTATTTACAAAACAATTCTACTCACTTTGACTGCTACTTATATTTCTGGCAGTAAATATTTTCCTTTCTTTGGGTGATAATATTATTCCTAGTGTTGTTCTGGTTACACGTCTCCGATTTCTCGATAGTCAACACTTCACAATTGCTAGTTTCCCACTTTAATCAATTAACTTCAAATTAAGGACTTTAATCTTTTTATCTAACCAATAAAACAAACTCAAGCGATCTATTTATTTCAGATCTCCAACTCTAATACTTATTACACACAACTTCCCTTCAGGAAAGCTTAAGACCAACTCCCCGATTTCCACTTTTCGATCTATTTCGTGCACCGAAGATCGAAAGTGGGGAAATCGTCTTCTTTTGCAACACCTGGTCGTTGACCCGTGTTTTTCGTAAAGTTTGCAGTTTATATGTGGTGTGTCCCCTGTTCAATGAACTTGGTTTCACAACTCATAAATTCTTTTCATGAGTATTGCGAGAATCGCATACCACCAAGTTAATGACCCCAAAGTGTGAAACTGACAAGTGAGTGAATATCGAGAAAAGGGTTCAATTTTTATTGTTTAAATTGAATTTGGTTTACTTTTGTTTTTAGCAGTCAAAGTTCGGCTAAATTGTTTCTTTTCTGTTTTACTTATAAAAATATTAGGTTTACATGAATTTGTTCTTGTGTAGCTTGTTTTTCCCTTAATTTCGTGAATACAAAAATGTGACGAAGTCGGTTCGTCACAAATGCCCCCTTCTGATAGGCTGACGTCCCTTGTCAGCTGCGGTTGTCGTCGTAGTATATCCTTCCGTTTACATGTGTAACCCTTTCGAGTTTTACAAAAAAAATCCTTGGAACCTTGTTTACAGAGGTTTATCTTATGATGGTCTTGATTAGACTGTTTGGCTTAAAGAAGAAGAGAAAAAAAATGACTGCTGAATATCGGCGCATTTTCTACAATTGTTTTTGTGTTAAAAGTAATGTGTGTAGATTTCATATAGCGAGACATATTATGTTTTTGTGTTGCTGAGTGAGCCAAAGGAAATTACATAGTAAGTCAAAAGTGTTTCTTGTTTTGGTATTAAATAAGATTAATAAAGCTTACAAGTAAGTTGCATAATTTTTCGCTGTGTTGTGAGTTATATGCTGACAGTGTATTTGTACCTATGATATAACTTGACTTATATTGGTATTGTGTATTTTGAAGGAATATTTCTCTATTATACACAGAAAAAACAAAGTCTGAAACCGTTTACATCTTAAAACCAAAATGATTGAAAAATAGCCAATTTTTAAGCTCAAAACTAGATTAAGTAAATTTTATGATTTAAAATAATACTCTTAAGGCTAAAAATTAGTTAAAAATGTTTCTAATGTAAACGGTTTTAGTCAAAAAGAGACTGAAAGTAAGATTTATTTTTTTTACAGTGTATATATGTATATATATATTTTTTTTTCTAAACTTAATTGTCGACGGTTCTTGTTTGTTTGTTATTCGAGGTTCATGCTTGATTATAATAATTACGTTTTGAGTACATCGTAAATGTCGAATTTAAAATAACAAAATTATTGTACGTCTAGTTGTATCTACGGATTCATCAGAAAAGAGGAGAAAAAAAAAATATTTTCAAAAGAGAAGAGAGAAGGAGAAAGAAATATATATCTATATAACAACAATTTCATTGTTATTGCCCCCCTCCTAACTAAGCTGACGCCCCTTGGTAGCTTTAGTGATAATCCTTCTGTCTTTTCTTTATTGTAACGAAGATTTTGTCATTACATATTTTGTTATGTGACATGGTTTTGTTAACATTTTTTTTTATGATTAAGTAAAGACATTTATAATTCCAGTATATTATTTTTTCGTTATTATAACAGTTCCATACGAAGAATACGTATAAATTTTGTTTTGAAAGACATGGTTTGAAAAACATTGTTCCGTAGTGTGTATATTTGTATATTCTTCTATTATTTTGTTATTGATAGTTTTTTTAATATTGTAACTTCTCTTTTTTTTGTAAGTAATTTGATTTACTATTTTTATTTTGAAAAGGGGGAAATTTTTTTTTTTTTTTAAATGTTTACTGAAATAGTTTAACGTATGAGTAAATATTGTGTTTTTATGCTTATCTTTTTTTATTTTTAATAATATTTGGTGAGATATGTTCTTAGTCATAGCGGAAATTTTGTATCGTTTAATCATTGTAATGTTAAGAAAATTTTTTTTTCGAAAAGAAAATTGATGATAGAGAAAAAATGATTTATTTTTATTTCTGCTTCGTGAAGAGTTCTTGACAAAAAGAAAAAATACTTTATATATATTTTTTTTTAGAAAAGTCTATGTAAGCATTTGTAATATAAGGAATGAT
Organism: Leptopilina syphax; assembly: GCA_032872505.1. NCBI lineage: Eukaryota > Metazoa > Arthropoda > Insecta > Hymenoptera > Figitidae > Leptopilina > Leptopilina syphax. Next base: position 13,654,979 of record CM065472.1, read on the forward strand.
GTTTTCTCTTTCTTTAGTGATATGTATTTTTCTTAACTCTTGGTTTCTCACGGTATGCTTTTTAGTTCGCATTTTTTGATACCTCTTTGGAGGTCTGTCAGTACTCTCTTTTTGCTTGTTCGTTAGTTTGTGTTTGATCGTTGCCTAATCGTCTTGTTTGATTTAAGATGTCGGTTAATGTTTTTGATTTTAATGCTTTAAAATTAGCTTTAGAATATACCCATCATGGTGGATTTAGTTTAGAATTGTTTCTGTTGCGTAAGAGGGAAGAGTTAGTTCTTTCTCAGGGTGTGAGACATCGTTATGGTCGTCGGGGGTGAGTGTTGTTTAGTGTAATTTGTGTTGTTTAGGTGAGACATTAGGATAACGTGCATATGTATGTTATATTGGGATTTTCTGTAGTGTTTTAGTGGAGTTTCCTGTTTGGAGGGTGGCTCCAGTTCGCACTCGCCTGTTCGTTCTTGGTTGTGTACGAAAGAAGTTGGAGATTTTGATGCTGCTTCTTTTTTGTGTAATATTTGGGTACAAGAGTACCGTTGGCGTTGGGAGGAACGTGTGTACGAGTGCCGAGGGTTTTGGGCTTTCGATGGATTTTCTCATCCTACGAAGGTTGAGGTACCTGAGGATGAGCCTGTTCAGCAGATTCAAGGTTGTTTGGGTGTGAATGTTTATAAGTTGTAAGTATGTTAAATAAATATTTTTTTTTAAATGGTGTGGTGTATGCGGTTTTTTTTTGTTTTGGAGTTTTATGGTAATTAGTGTCTCATATATGTGTATATATATATATATATGTATATCTATTTGTCTGTTTTTTTTTTAGTCCTAAAAGTGAGGTTCTTGGAGTGCCGCCTGTAGAGGGCCTGCGAATGGAAAATCGGGCTATAAAGTTGGTATTTGTTGAGAGGTTCAGGTCACAGTGGGATGAAGTGGAGTGTGTGTCTTCGTCATGGGAAACTGTAAGTAGTTTCAAGAAATTTGTGTTTTATTAGAATTGACCTTGTAGGTTTCTGAAATTTCGTATATTTATGTTATTTCCTCTCTTTTTCTCTTTTTAGCGTTAACGAATTGATCTGAGGCATTTTTGGTTTGAGTGTTAGAGAGTTGTTTTATGTAAGAAAAAAAATGATGTGTTTTTTTTTAAAGGAAATGTCAAATAAATGTATTTAGGGGAAGTTTCTCTTTTTTATATCCTTTTTTTTAACTCGATTTATAATTTGTTGTGGGAAGTGTGAGAAATAGGGTTAATTTTTATAAGGATTTGTTGAAGCGATGGACACAAGGGTGGATAGGGAGAATTATAATACGTTTTGAAGAATTTTAAATGCAATTTTTGAAAATAATTGAATGACTAATAGTTAAAAAAAATTTATACTCTCGTTATATATATATATATTTTTTTTTAAAGGTAAGTTTAAAAAAATGAAAATTGATAAAAATTAGCTTCTAATGTTTAACATTCAATATTTTCAATTACATATTTCCAAAAATTTAAATTGACACAAAAATGGAAACATTTTTTTTTGAATTATTCTTAACATTTTGGAAAGAAAACACTCATGTTTAAAAAAATATCTTAATAAAAATTCGTCAAAAGAGAAAAAAAATTATTTACTTTTTTTTTAAATTGGAATATGAGAATTATTTTGGAAAAATTGAATTATTTTCCGAAAATAATATTAAGATGTTTTTGAAAACTAATTATTAGAATTTTTTTCTAATAATAAAAAAAATTTTATTTCATTATTTTTGAATAATGTGAATAAACATTTATCAAAATTTACTTTTTTTTGTCTTTTGGAAAATTATTTAAATTAGTTGATTTAGCGGTAAAGTTAATTTAAAAATTGTAGAAAGTATATGAATTTTTTAAAAAAAGGTAATAGTGGTAAATTTTAGAAATTATGAAAATTTATAAATTTTACTCATTTTTCGCACATATTCATATGTGTTTTGTAGAAGGAATTTTATAAAAGAAAGTCATTTTGGTGTCCGTAAATTTTCAGGGAAATTCATAAAGTGAAACTTATGGTTACTCTGTATTTTATTAATTTATTTGCAATACTAATCTGCTTTTAATATAAATAGTGTAGACATAAAATTCATAAAGAACCCTATTGGTGACAGCATCTCCTGTTGATGCATTAATTGTTTTGTCTTCTTCTTATGTGTTGAGATGCTTCTTCATTTCTTTATTGTGCTTGCTTGGTATGCACTTTGTTTAGTGTGGAGTGTACCGTCGGCGTAACAGTATCGTTGTGTTTTAGTTTGTAATTAATTTTTTTTACTTTTCTTATTATATTTGTGCTGTTGTGTTGTGTTTAACACCATTGTATTTAATTGTTGTTTAATTTGTCGTGTTTGGTGGACTTTTGTTCTATCTTTTTGGATTATTTTTTTTGGATATTGGAGGAATTGGTGAGTATCTTTTTGCTATTTTTATTTTTATGTGTTGTTTTTGTATGTAAGAACAAAGCTTTTGTTTCTGCTTTTTTTTTATTTGTATTTGTGTGTGTGGGAGAAAAAAAAATTCTGTTTATATTCAATTTCAAAGGGAGAAGTGAGCGTTAAAAGGGAGAGTAAAGCGATAAAAAGATAAAAAAAATAAAGGGGTTACAAAAGGGAGGGTTTATGTATTAATTTTGGGATTATGTTTTAATAGATATTCATATATATTATTAGTATTTTTAATCGTTAAGGTTGTATGTGTGTTTTTTTGGAATGTGTATTTTGATATCTTGCTTCCTTTGAAACTGTTGACGTTAGCAGTACTTGTGATTCGTCGTCTACTTTTCTATCTTCCCTTATGCATGAATCTACTATGCTTCTTTACAGAGATAATTCCATATGAGAATAGATGTGTATTATAAGCAATTTAAAAAAAATGTTATAAAATTGAAGGAAAAAAAAAATCTTCAATAATTTGCATTTTTGTTTAATTTTTTATAAAATTTAAGCAAAAAGAATTTTAAATAATTTGTAATTTGTTACATTTCTTCAATTTTAAATATTTTTAAATTATGGTAATTAGAGTTTGTAAATAATTAAAAATTTTTGTTAATTTAAGGGAAAAAAATGTTTTTTTAAATAATTTGTAATTTTTGTTTATTTTTAAAAAAAATGTTGAATTTTAAATATTTTTAAATTGTGTTAATTCTTAAATTTAAAATTTTTTAAAATTATGTTAATTAGAATTTGTAAATAATTGAAAAAAATTTTGATAGAATTTAGGAAAAGAAAAAAAAATTTTTTTTTAAAAAAATAATTTGGAATTTTTGTTTATTTAAAAAAAATTTCAAAAATTTTAAATATTTTTAAATTGTGTTAATTTTTCAATTTTAAATATTTTAAAATTATGTTAATTAGAATTTGTAAATAATTAAAAAAATTTTTGATAGAATTTAAGAAAAGAAAAATTTTTAAAATAATTTGTAATTTTTTTTGTTTATTTAAAAAAAATTTTTTTTAATTTTAAATATTTTTAAATTGTGTTTATTTTTCAGTTTTAAATATTTTAAAAATATGTTAATTAGAATTTGTAAATAATTAAAAAAATTTTGATAGAATTTAAGAAAAGAAACAAATTTTTAAAATAATTTGTAATTTTTTTTTGTTTATTTAAAAAAAATTTTTTTAAATTTTAAATATTTTTAAATTGTGTTTATTTTTCAATTTTAAATATTTTAAAAATATGTTATTTAGAATTTGTAAATAATTAAAAGAATTTTGATAGAATTTAAGAAAAGAAAAAAATTTTTAAAATAATTTATAAGTTTTTTGTTTATTTAAAAAAAATTTTTTTAAATTTTAAATATTTTCAAATTGTGTTTATTTTTCAATTTTAAATATTTTAAAAATATGTTAATTAGAATTTGTAAATAATTAAAAAAAAATTTTGATAGAATTTAAGAAAAAAAATTTTTTTTTTTTATTAATTTGTAATTTTTTTGTTTATTTTAAAAAGATTTTTTTAAAAAAAATTTTAAGTATTTTTGAATTGTGTTAATTTGTGTTAATTTGTGTTAATTTGTTGTTAATTTGTTGTTAATTTGTTGTTAATTGTGTTAATTATGTCAATTAAAATTTGTAAATAATTTCAATTTTTGTACAAAATTTAAGAGAGAGAAAAAAATCTTCAATAGTTTGTATTTTTTTTTAATTTTTAATAAAATTTAGGCAAAAAAAAGTTTAAATAATTTTTAAATTATAACTTGAAAATTTTCTTTAATTTTAAATATTTTTTAAATTATGTTAATTAAAATTTGTAAGTAATTTAAATTTTTTTTGATAAAGTTTAATAAAAAAATTCTTTAATAATTTGTGTTTTTTTGTTAAAAAAAAATTTTTAAATAAAATTAAAGCAAAAAGAATTTTGAATAATTTGTTATTTGTTAGTTCGAAAAAAATTTTTTATTTTATTTTAAGTATTTTTAAATTATGTTAAAAAAATTCTTCAATAACTTGTATTTTTTGTTAACTTTTTTTTTTTAAACTTTAAATATTTTTTTTAAATTGTAGTAATTGAAAGAAATTTTTCCTAAATTATTTTAAATTTTTCTTGATAAAATGTAAGGGGGAAAAAAAAATTTTGAATAATTAAAGAATTATTTTTTTTTTTTAAAGAATAATTTAAAAGTTTTAATAAAATTTCGGGAAAGAAAATCCTTCAATAATTTGTATTTTTTGTTTTTAAAAAAAAAATTTTATGAATTTTCAGCAAAAAGCAAAAAAATTTTTAAATAATTTATAATTTTTGTTTGTTTATAGTCTTTATTGTGATATTATTATTTATTATCTTTGTTATTGTTATGATTGTTATTATTATTAATTTTGCTGATAATTATTTTTAATAATAATGTTATATTTATAATAGTATAATTACAATTCTTAGTTATTGTTATTGTTGTTTGTTGTTATTTTTTTTTCTTGTTGCTTATATGGGTTAATGTTAATTTTGAATTTTATTTTAGGATTTATTCATTTTGAGTATGATGATGCGTGTTATAATATATACGTATATACAAAAAAGAAATGAAAGGAAGTACAGGATGGTCAGCAATTCTTTTTTTTTTAATTTGTATAATTTAAATTTAGGGTTAATAAGAGAACAAAAAAAAAATTTTAATTAAGCTGATTTAATTGATAAGCAAATTATTAAAATGTTGTGACAAAATAATTACCAAAGAGAAATATCTTTCAGCAGAAGGATTTAAAATTTATTGAACAATTGAATTTTAAGGTTGTTTACTTTTGTTTTTTTTAAATTTTTCTTCTTAACAACTGTTTAATTTGTTTTGTTTAGTATTTTTTGTACAAAAAAAAATTTATGCTTAGTAATTAATAAGTATTTTAAATTGGCATTAACTGTTTTATTTGTGAAAGACGTTTCTCTGTTAGTTTTTAGATTTCATAATGGGTGACGGATTTCGTTATTATAGGAATCCATATTTTGTTCAGATTGATGAACCTAGGTTCATGAGTGAGTGTTTTTTTTTTATTATTTTCTTAGTTTAGTTTTTTGTTAATATTGTTATTTGGCATGTTTATAAAATATATTCCCCTTTTTCAGCTTATGTGTCAACTACCCTTGGAGTTTTCAGGTTGTTGCCTGTTTATTTACCCATGCGTTTCGTTATTAGTAAGTTTTTCTTATCTTGTTTTTATTATTGGTTTGTATCTTTTTGTTGTATATTTTTTTTTATAGAAAATTTTTTTTTAGGTCCTCCTATTGTTACAGAGAGAGTTATTCTCAGTCTGGTAAAACAAAGGTTCGAGTCGGCGACTGGGGATATAACATATGGATATCGGTGGATTAGGGGAGGCGATGTTTCGGGGGCGAATTGAGGTATTTTTATACATAGATTTTTTTGATAAGTGTTTTTATGTTTTTATGAATTTTGTGCTAATTTTGCTCTTTTTTTAGGTGCTTTTATCTCTCTTGTTCTTTTCTTTTTAAAGTTAAATTGTACTTATTTTCTATGTATTTTATATATTATATTTTTGTAAATAATAAAGTATTTTTTTAAAAAAAAAAAAAAATTTTTTTTAAATTACCTTTTTGTAATAAAAATTTTATAAAACCTAACATATTCTTTCTTTTTTTTCAATATTTTGAAATCTATTTTCTTCGTTTCCCTTTTTTTTTCTTAAATCGATTTTGGAGTTGCGGGGTCGCAGTCAATTTATAAGGATGGATGGATGGATCGACTCTGGAGCCGTTAGATGCCAGGCTTGTGGGGCAAGCTGTCTCCTTATCTCCTAAACTTCTTTGTGAATAGATATCAAAAAAATTTTCCATGGAAAAAAAAATTTGTGTGTGCCCCGAAAGCTAAGTTGCATCTACGTATGTGTATAATTGTGTGTGTCCCATGCAGTTATACATTTATGTACATGTTAATTTAGTAATTACCGGTATTTAGTAATTATCCATTGCTTGTATATTTATATTTTTTTTATTTGTCTTTTTTTTAAAGGTTTATTTTGGTTAGTATATTATAAAGGTTTTAGTTAGTGATTTTTATAGAAATATTTACAAGGTTTTTTTCTTTTATGCTATGTGTCGGTATTTTTGTGCTAATTCTTTGCTGTTCCAGTCTGAAGAGGTTGTAGGGTCTTTTTCTTCTTGTTGTTTCCTTAATTTATTTTTGTTCTTAGCATTTTCCTTCGGTTGCACGTGTTCGTATTCTCTGCTATTTGATTCCGTTTCGTGGGGGTTGCTGGTTTCTGTCATTTCCATTTGATTATCTGCTGTTTTTTCTTTGTTACAGCAGTTTATGTTGCATCTTAGTTTTTTTGTGTATTTTGTGATTAAGAAAATTATTACTATAATTATGGCTGTTGTTATTACGATTATTATTAAATTGTTATAAATTAAATTTTCTCTTCTGCCAAATTTGTGTTGGCTTTGGGTCATTAGTTCCTTCTCTATATCTTGTAGCTTCTCGTCTACTTCCATTTTTCTCCATGTTGGGTATATTTCGTTGGTCGTGATTTCGTCAAATTGTAGTTCCGTACTTTTTAGTATAGGGGAAACTTCTTCTATTTTGAGTTCTATTTTTGGATGGTAGTAGTATTCGTGTACGTTCTGTGTGATTTGTAGTTTAGGTAGGCTAATCGTGTCGGTTTTCATAGTACAATCTTTAGAGGTGCTAATTATTCCTATTCCCTTCAGTTGGTAGGTTTCGGTCATTTGTTTTGGACATATAAGGTAAGCTGTTTCTTCTTTTGTCAGTGAGTAAAGCCAACTTCCTGTGGTGGTGATTGGTTCCCATAAGGGTTGTTGATTTTGTGTAATTCTAATGTCACATGTCCTTAATGTAGCGTTGCTTGGTTTTCTAAGTAGTTCTGACTCACAACTAGGTGCTAAGGTAATGTCATATATACCTTGCGTAGGGTAGCAGATGTATTTTTTTTCTAAGGTGTAGCATTGGTTCAACTTTTCTTCTTCTAGGTAGAAATAATGTCTACCATCTACGCTGGTGGCGATGTATTTCGTATGGGGGCTTATATAGGCTCTATTTTTAGTATTGCCTGTACTTTGTACAACCGGTAATTCATGCATTTTGTATAGTAAGTAGGTTTCTTTCTCTAGTAATGGTATGTCTAGCGTCATGATTAATTTATCTTCTTGTAGCAAGGCGTGAACTTTTGATATTTGTTTAATTTTGGCTACGTTTAATTTGTTTATCGAAATGGGGAATTCCTGTGTACCTAAGTATTTTTGTGCTTCTGAAGCTATTTCCTTGAGTTGTTTGTTGGTTAGCATTTTAGGGTGTAGTTTTTCTTCCCTTGCGCTGTACATTATGTTTAGTGTTTGCTCTAGTCCGTGTTTGTATGTATCTATTTGTTCGGTCCATTTTTGTAGCGTTAGTATTAATTGTGTTGTATAGTCCATCGTGTTCAGTCTCGTGTTTACTTGTTGAAGGTCGTCTGTTATCGTGTATAATAATAATTTAGTTTTTTCGGTTTCGTTATGTTGTTTTGTTGCTAAATCGTAGAGGTTTTGAAGTTCTGCTCGTACGATGTGTGTTTGTTCCCCAACGAGATGTGAAATGTTTCTTTGTGCTTCTCCCATTTCTGCTAAAAGTTAGTCATATCTTTCTCCATCATCATAAGTAAGGACTCCTATGGTAGGTCCTGCTATCATGCCTATGAATCCCAAAAGTGGTGTACTTCGTTTGTTGATTTTTCTATATTTATACTGTTTATTGACGTCGTCTTGTTGTTTTAATTCTGTCATTATTTCTTCTAATTGTTCCAAAAGTAGTTTAGTTGTAAATATTTTCCTATTTAGCGTTTGGTAACTCATAAAGTCTTCGCATTTTATTTCTAATACCGTATCACATGGAGTTTTTAAATTTTTGAATTGTTGTTCTATATTTGGTAGTTGTTTTCTGAATTCTTCTGTGTCCAGTAAATTAACTGTCCTCCATACTCCCGTTATTCTTCTTAAATTTGGCATTAATTCGTAATATATTCCAGTGCTCTTCTCAATAGGTTTTATTTTAATTAATAGATTGGTATTCTCTGAGTTTGCGCCCATGCATGCCCAGAGGGTGAGCAGTAATATTCCCTTAAACCCGTACATTTCTGTAAAATAGATAAAGGTTTTTACCATTCCCTTAGGTATAGATATTTATATATATATATATATGTATATTTTTATGTATATCGTATATTATATTTTATTCTATAGCTAGTTTGGCCAATTTGTCTGCTGCTTCATTGCCTAAAATTCCGCAGTGGCCCGGTTCGTGTATTAATTCTATATCTAGGTTCTTCGCACGTGTTTTTATTCTTTTGAAATCCTTTTTGCTAATTACTGTTTTTTTTCTATTAGTTTTCCACCCATTTTCTTCCCATTTAGGTACCCAGTTATTTATTCCCTCTGTTACAAACTTTGAATCTGTGTGGATTCTGATTTTTTTATATCCTAAGGATTTTAATAGATTAATTGCCCTTACAATGGCTTCGATTTCAGCACTATTGTTTGTTTGTCTCTTTAGTGCTCTTCCGCTTATATTTAAAGGGTGATTTAAATCAAACCATATCCCTATCCCTGCTTCTGCCTGAGGTTTGCCGTTTGCTTTGCAAGCCCCGTCTGTGTAGACGTGAACGTATCCTTCTTTGTCTACTTGTAAATTTCTCTTGTCTCTTCGTCATGAGAATGCTCTTTTGACTTGATCTTTGTGCTTGCGAAATCTTCTTTTTTCCGCGTCTGCTAAGATCAAGTTGTTTTTCTCGGTTATTTCCACGACTTCGTAGGGGCCGTGGTAATATGGTGAGAACTTCCCTGCTCTGACTTCTTCTTTTACGTCTACAATATCTCCTATATTTATTTCCGAAGGTCTTTGTTTTTCATCGTAGTTTTTCTTTCTTCTAATCTTGTCCGTTATGATGTTTTCTGCTACTAATCTTCTAATTTCTATTAATCTTGTTACTAATTCTCTGAGATATGTTTCATACGTCCTCATTTCTTCTTCCATTGGCAAAGCGATAGGCGTCCGGGCCTTTTTCCCAAAAACTATTTCGTATGGGGTGTATTTGGTTGCTTCGTGTACCGATGTATTGTATGCGAACATAGCATACGGTAAAAGTCTGTCCCAATCGTCGAACGCTGAGGCATAATGCCTGATGTATTCAGATAATACTGCGTGGCTGCGTTCCAATCCTCCGTTAGTTTGTGGTCTGTAAGCCGTCGTATTTATTTGCCAGATCTTAAAAAATTTTGCTAGGTGTCTCAGCAAATTGCTCATAAAAGATTTACCCTGATCTGTGAGTATGCATTTTGGTGCTCCATAGACAGATATGAGATTTGTGGCCAGTGCGTGAGCAATGGTTATAGAACTGATGTCAGGTATTGCTACGCATATGCAATATTTGCTAAGCTGATCCTGCATCGTTAATATATGACAATTTCCGTTGGCAGTTGTTGGTAATTTTCCAACTGTGTCAAGTGATACTCTGTCCCATGCATCCAGTGGTGTGTCTGTGAGGATCATTGCTTCTTTGTTCTTGGTCCTGATTATTTTGTTTTGTGCGCATGTCCTGCATCTTCTTATGTATTCTGTGATGTCTTGTCTTAGCCCTGGCCATGTGTATTTCTCTTTTATTCTATGATAGGTCTTGCTGACTCCTTTATGGCCTGCGATTAGGCTATCGTGGTACGCGGCTACAATTCCTGCTCTGTCCTTTTCGGGAGGTGTGGTAATTTTTCCGTAACATAGTGTAAGCGTGATTCCCGAATTGTAAAAAATTTTTATCATTTCTTCTAACCATTGAGGTATTGCTTTTTCTAATATTTCTATGTCTCGAGATATTCTGACTTGCGTAGCGTTTTCCCGATGTATTACATTTTTGAGTTTCGAGAAAATAATTTTCATTTTCTCTGGTCTAATATTTTCGTGGTACTTTTGGGTGACAATGACAGTGAAAATCTTATATTTTCCAAATTTTGTGATTAGTATTTGTCCCGGTTTTGGTTTTCTCGATTTCATTTCTGGAAGATCTATCGCTCCTATTGAAAGCATTAATTTGGTTGTATTATCTATGGGTTCTAGATCAGCTGATGTGAAGTGTATGTAGTTGTCCTTCACATCTGTTATTGCCTCTCTACTATATTGCGCTACTTCTAATCTGTCGAGATGTGCATTTCTTTCAGGTCCCACAGGGTAGTTGTTTTTAGGATAATTAGTCTCGACGAGGGGTTTAGTTATTCCTGGATTAAATTGAGTGGTTGTTGTTTCTTTTTCGTTATTAATTTGTTGTGTTTCTTCTTTATCTATCAGTTTTCTTGGTATCGAACGTTCTTTACGGCTCCCTTCTACGGTTTCTAATTCCGTTTCTTCCAAGATTGTATCTCTCGTAAAAGGGGTTGATCTCGCTATTGGGGGGCCTTGGTACAATGGTGTACCGAAAGTGACAGTTTTTTTGTTCCTTGCTACTTGGTGTTCTTTTAAGGTTCCTATTTCTTTCGCGTCATCTTCTTCTTCTACTTCTGCCATTGTGTATTCGGGTATTTTTTTGGCTATATCTTGTAGTTCTTCTATTATTTCATCCATGCTGCGGTGCGTTCTAGGGGTTTCCTCATTTTCGAGTTCATTTTCTTCTTCACTGTCAGTTTCTATGTCCGTAAGGTTCCTTCTCTCTTCTTCTTCTCCTTCAAACATCTCATTGTCCGAAAAATAAGTTTGATGTTCTGCCAGGGAGTTGTCGAATCTTCTTATTGAATCTAGTACTCCTTTGAACGTTTCTTGATTTATTCCCTCGAGATTTTCTTCTGGTTCTTTATTCATTAATTTTTCTTTTTCCGGAGAAACGCTTTCTTGTGTCTGTTCTTCTTTTTCCTCCTTGTCGTTGTAGTTCTGTTCCTCGCTTTCTGAACTTTCCACTGGGGGTGGAATATATATTACACTTTCATCGCCTCTAAGTCTCTTCTGTGTATCTTCATATTCTTCACTTTCCTCTTCGTTTTCGGTTGAATTTTCATCTCTACGTATGGTTTTTGGGTATAATGAAGGTAGAACACTGTGATCTTGACGTAGTATTGGTGCCTGTTGTACTTCAGCTTCTGATTCTGGTTCGAATGCTGGTTCTTCTTCTGGTTCTTCTATAAATTTTTCTGTTTCAGGTTTTTGTTTAGTGATCCTGGGTCTGAGTCTTAATGCAATAGGACGGTTATCCAAGTCAGGTTCTAAGGGTTTTTTGATAACTTTCCTAGGAGGTCTACCTTTTTTCTTCTTTTTAGGTTTGAATTCGTCTTCTGTATTTGTTTTGACGGAAGAATCTGATTTTGTTCTGTTGCGGAACTGTGTATCCTTGTTTAGACCTGCTTTGACCTTATTTCTCTGAATTAATTGATTCAATTTATCGCTCGCTTTTGGTTTTTTTGCTCCTGAGGCACTGCTTATTGGAAGAGGTCTTTTTCCATTTTTTTTGCTTTTATCTTCTTTGCTTTGACTCTTCTCCTGGCTTTCTGCGTCGCTGGTGTCTTCCGTTGTGCTGGCGTTGCTTTCCGTAGCACTTTCTTCGCTGTGGCTCTCCTCGTGATTTTCTGCGTCGCTGGTGTCTTCTGTTGTGCTGGTGTCGCTTTCCGTAGCGCTCTCTTCGCTTTTTGCTGGGTTTTGTGATAATGCGGGCAACCATCTGTTCAATTTTCCAGGCTTACATTCAAATTCGTATTGATAGTCCTGTAGTCTGAGTAGCCATTTAGTCATTCGTAAAGTAGGCTTAGCTGCGCTGTTTATAATTTTCAGAGGTTCATGGTCGCATGATAAGATAAATTTTGTACCATATAGAAATGGCCTGAAATGTTCTAATGCCTGTATAACTGCAAGGCACTCTTTTTCCGTATGTTCGTAGTTTATCTCTGCTCCTACTAATGTTTTCGAAAAATAGGCCACTGGTAGATCGATTCCATCTTTCTTTTGTGTCAGAACTGCACTCACTGCATGTTCAGCAGCGTCGGTGGTGACTCTAAACGTTTTGTTGAAATCAGGGTGTTGTAGGATTGGATCTTTGTACAATGCCTTAAAACTCTGATTTTCTTCTTTATCCCATTTAAACATTTGTTCTTTTTTTTAATAATTTGTATAGAGGTTTAGCAATTTTCGCATAATCTTTGATGAACCTTCTGTAGTAGCCCGTGACTCCTAAAAATTCTTTTACAGATCTTGTTTTTTTTGGTGTTGGAAAGTTTTTTATCGCTTCTATTTTCTTTGGGTCGGCTTTTATTCCATTATTGCCCACTAAATGTCCCAAATACGCTACTTCCTTGCGCAAGAATTCGCACTTTTCAGGTTGTAGTGCTAATTTCGCTTTTCGAAGTCTTTCAAAGAGTCTTTTGATTGTTTTATCGTGTTCCTCTAGTGTGTTTGAGAATACAATTATGTCGTCTAGATAGACGAATAATTCTGCTCCTTGTAATCCGGATAAAACATTGTCCATGAGTCGTTGGAATGTGGATGCTGCATTTTTTATCCCCATAGGCATTCTCTTGTATTGGTAATGTCCTCTGCCCGAAGAAAATGCTGTCTTATGTTGGTGTTCTTCTGCTGTCCCTATCTGATGGTAACCCATCGCTAGGTCAAATACTGAGAAGTATTGTGCTCCACCTAATCTTTCCAAAATTGAATTTACCAGGGGTATAGGGTAAACTTCCCCCACCATTTTCTCGTTTAGTGCTCTGAAATCTATGACCAATCTCCACTTTTTATTGCCTTGAGCATCTGCCTTTTTTGGAACAATTAACACTGGGGAATTGTAGTTTGATTTTGAATCGACAATTAGGTCGTCTACGTACATTTTCTTTATTAAGACTTTTCCTGCTTCATCGTATTCTGGGGGTTGTCTATACTGTCTACATTTGACAGGATTTTCGTCTGTTGTAGGGATGTAATGTTTTACTAAAGGAGTAACAGGTAACTGGTCTCCTGGTAGTAAAAATCTATCCTGTCCCATGGTGACCCATTTTTCCACGTATTTCTTTTCCTCTGGGTTCAAATAATCGACATTAATTTTTTCCAAAACTAATTTTGTTCTATTCTTCGCCCTTTCGACATCTGCATCATTTTCTGTAGGTCCTACATATTCGAAAGGAAGTAATTCTTGTGGTTGTATGGTCATTGTTACATCTCTTTCCGTTGGGTTTATGGCCATAATTTTACACATACCTTTCTCCTTTTTGACCAATGCTTTTCCTAAAAATACTCCTCTTTTTGTTATTATCCTTGGTAAAAATCCTTCTTCCAATTCGTTCTCCTGTACAGGAATTTCTACTACTTGTCGAGATCTCGCTTTTATTCGTAGTAACTTAGGGGCGATTTTCACTTCTGTTTTATTTTTATTTGCTTCGAGAGATTCTGCATCTATAAATGGTATTATTTCTTCTGGTTTATTTTTTGTTTGAAAATTATTAAGTGAAAAGCTGAGTACGGTACTTTCTTCTCTCAAAAATGGTCGTCCTAATATTCCCTCTACTTCGATAGGGAAATGTTCGTCTACCACATGGAAAAGATGTTTTTTACTCAAAATGAACATTTCTATAGTTCCTACTGTGTATACTTTTTCTTTTGTTATTCCTGTTAAGTAAATTAAACCATCTGTTTGTACTGGGGCGTCTGCTTTTAATGCGTTTGACTTTATGATGTTGAGGTCAGCTCCTGTATCTACTAAAAAATTTGCACTACCCTCAAATAAATAGTCTCCTTTGAGGTTAGAAACAGGGGATTCGGTAGGCACTCTATCTATTTTATAAAGTTTAAGTTCCTTTGCTGTTGTGGAGGGTTGAGACGCATTTAATTGCCTGAACTCGTCATTGCGTCTGTCTGACGAGCTTGTGCCCAGTTTAAATTATGTCCCCTTGTGTTTGTGAAATTATTTCCAAAATTTCTAGGCGTGAAATTCGTGTTCATTCTATTGTTTGAAAACTGCCCCCCATTGTTTGTATATTGTCCTCTTCCTTGTCCTGGGAAGTTGTTGTAGGTATTACGCTGGTGATTTTGAAAATTTGGGTTCCTATTTTGGGTATTGTATCGGTTAAATCCATTGCCTCTGTTATTTTATCTTTGTCCGTAGTTTGGATTTTGAGAAAAGTTACTCCACCTAGGATTCTGAGCGGAATTATTTTGTGTAGTATTTCGTTGGTAATCTATTTGGTTGTTACCAAATTGGTGTGACGCCTGGTATGAAGTGTAACCCCTTTGTTCTATTTCCCCAATCTCTTCCATTACATCTCGTGCACTAACAAAAACATTTTCTAAGGTTCTAGGGTTTTGAGCTCTCACAATTGTTTGCACGTGGCTCGGGAGAGCTGCGCTGAATTTTCTTCTTGCTACTCCTTGTAAATAACCCATGGTCCCATTAGTTATAGCGGCGTCATGTTTCGAACCTATGGCTGCTCGTGCTCCGCTAAGATATCCTTTTACTCTATCATAGAAATCTTTTATATTTTCTCCTCGAAACATGCGTAGGTTTAGCAATTCTCCTATATAGTGTTCGGATGATAGTCCTGGAGCAAATCTTTCTTTTAAAAAGTCCAATAGTTCCGTGAATCTCTCGAATTGTTGTTCCTCGACACAAGCTCTTGCTTTTCCTTGAAGTTTCCCTAACATTGCCCCTATAAAGGGTGCTTCACAGGAGGGGGCGATATATGCAGATGCGTGTATTACACCTTGTATAAAATTTTTAACGGGCATGTTTTCCCCATCATACATTGGTACTGATTGTACTGCTTGTGAGATAGTCAAGGTGTGGGCTAAGGCTCTGTTAACCGACCGAGTCGCATCCTCCTCTGCTCCCGCTGGTATTTGGGGTAAATTAGGTTGAGTTGGTGTGAACCCCAGATCTGTTCTGTTGTTGTACATCGCAAATAAAGAAGTCGCATTTGGGTCGAATGCTTGTTGTTGATTTTGTTGATTAGCTGGGGGTGGTCCATTCGGTCCTGGTGCTCCTCCTCCTGCTCCATTTCGATTTCCGTCATTCATTTTGGCGTTTATTAGTTTCGTATCCTAATTTTCGTAATTTCTGTTTCTATCTCTACTAATTGTCCTTTATTTTTCGCCTATAAATTGTGATATCCTACGAAACGAAATCCCTAATCTAATTTTCTATTTGGGAGTCTAAAATCCAACCGAATTCTCTGCTTGTTTTCCAACCTATTATCGCTATCAAGCCGTAATCTAACTGAGTGTAAATCTGTTCTACAACCTGAAAGTAAATTTCGGTATCCTCAAATTCTAGTTCTATTCCTCCTATCACTCTATAGGCTTTTTCTTGTAAGAAGACTACCTCAAAGTCACAGGGCATAAAATCTATGCTTAATTTTTCTCTCGATATGTAATTGTGTTTAATTTTCGTACTGACGAGGAAATCAGTTTGTCCTTCTATTAAATCGTTACTAACTATGTTTCTCAATGTTTCTTCCTATGTCTCGGTTTGTGTCATAACATTTAAATCTCGAGTCATTTATTCTTTTACATTAACGTAAATATCAAAACTTTCAATCTACCGTGATACTATTTACTTAATCTGGACGAGAAAAAAAATGAATTCAGCTGTTTTTTCTTTTGATCTTCGCGCCGAATGTTTTGTAATTCAATTCGTCTCTGATTTCAGCCTCGCACAGTTCATTCACCTGAGAGCAAGGTTTCTGTATAAAAGAGGAATTTTATTACAATTTTAATTTTGCTAATGTTTCTAACACGGTTTTCTGACTATCTTCGTTTGAATTAAACGCTGAACTTTTTTTGATTTGCTTATTTGTTTCTAAATCTGTGAAAAGCTGCCTTTTTACCAAATTGACCTTTGTTATATTATATTTATTTCTTACTGGTCCTGCTCTATTTAATTTTTGAGGTTGTTCTGCTGTTCTAATTTCCTGGTAATTTTCGAAATTGTTAATTTGTAACCGAACGCGAAGAAACTATTTTGTTTCTAGTTGTGTAGAGAAAACTTTAAGTTTTTATTTTTAACCGTGAGGGCATTGATATGTTTAAGTTTTAATTTTACGCGATATGTTGTTTTCGATAATTTAAATCCCTCACTTGCCCAAGTGGCTACTCACTTACGGCAAGGTTATTCGGGATAAGGGCGCGATTTATTGGAGAAATTACACTTGTCGATACAAGTGTAACTACTGGTCCTCTACAGTCCGACGTTAGCGGACTGCCGCAACTACTACCCGCACTTTTTAATTATTAAAAAAAATGATATATATATTGTTATTATGTTTCTGAAAAAATATAATATGTATTATATATACCATACAAATATAGTCTCAATACAATATCATAAAATTAATTATCTAATAAAAAAATGTTGGAGTGTAAAAAAGATTTTTTTTCTTTTTAAATCCTACTTCTCCTAAAAAAAAGACACACTCTACCCCAAAAATAAAGGAGGGAAATCCCACCGCTGCCACCAATTGTAATAAATAAATTAAATTGGTAATCTAATTTAAACAATAATTTGGAAATAAAGGAATGTTACACGAAAGAAAATCGAAACCCTTAAAACCGTTTGGTAACGGATCCCTCTCCTTACCAGTTATTCATTCAACTTGTGGGGTGAGAATCCCTATTCTCAGAGTAGTGTGTTCTTACCTCTTTAAAATTAGAAGAAAAAGGTTTAAATAAATTTACAACTGTGATTTGACCTTTACAAATAAAATTATATATTCTATAAATTCAAAAAATCTTAACATGTATATAAGCCTTTTACAACTTGGCTTGCTTTCTACAATTAATATTGTTTTTTATCTTTTCCTTTTTAAAGACTTTAATTTCACCTCTATATCGAAAGATGTGTCAAGTGTCATGTGTATTTATAAAACAATTCTACTCACTTTGACTGCTACTTATATTTCTCATTTGTGTAATTTTTGATAACTTAAACACTTAATTATAATAGAAAAACTAAAAATTTATTATTTCATCCTTGTTTAAAAAGTTTATAATTTTCAACTTTTCAATTTATGTTTACAAAAAATTAGAAATTTCTAGCCCAAATGAAACTTATGAAAAAATGAAAAAAGTACATAAGAAACAAATATAAATTTCTTACCCTAAGTATGTTTATGAAAAAAATAGCAACAATTAATTATTTAAACAATGTTTTAATAAATAATTGTTTTTTATCATCAGTAGATAAATACTCATGAAAAATTGTACAATTGAGAAGAAACTAGTAATTTCTAGGCCTAAGTACAGTTTATAAAGAAAACAACAATTAATTAATTAAAAAGTGTTTAATTAATTTATTTTTTATCAATCAAACATTATTTTAATAGGTATTTTAAATAATTTTCTTAATCAATAAAACTAAAAAAATATATTTTACGATTTTATGATTTTTTTAATACTTATTGTTATTTAAAAAATGTTTAAAAACAAAAATTCAAAAATAAGGCTTGAGAGTAGAGAATTTAATTACGAAGATTTAGAAAAAAAGGAAAAGCGTTTTGGTAAAGAATTGTGACCTGTAGAGTGATTTGAAACGAAACTTGCGCTGCCATAAATGAATACATGCACCAGTCCCGGCACGCCGCGCTAGACACTTTATTTTTTTTCTTGTAAAGTTACTGTTGTCCCATAATTAAATTTACAGGAAGTATTCTTTACTTTATTGACGATATTTCCAAAAAAAAATTTTCAAATCTAAGATATACTTTTTTTAAAATTTGAATTCAAAAAATTTTTTGAAATTTTTTTCGGGCAAAAAAATTTTTTAAAAAAAATTTTTATTATTTTCTTTAAAGTACTTCTGATTATTAGTCATTAAAAAAATTATCTTAATCAGTTAACAAGAAAAAAAGTTATGTGCCTTTTTTGAAAAACCGACCAAAATTTTGAGTAAGAGGTAACTCAAAAAATTTTAAAAATTTTGAAAAAACTTTTATACACTTTTTTTCCATCTATAAAAAGGAACAAATTCTGAAAGTATTTTTAATATTGCTAAAATCATGGAAAATTCTTATGATCACTTGGCGTGGAATTGCTCAAAAGTACCTATGAAGTACCTATGAAGTGAAATTGTGAGAAAACTAATGCAGCTAGAAAGCTGCGGTTTAATGCATTGGAAATAGCGGCCCGTTTACTACAAGAATAAATAAAAATGTGAAAATCAATTTTTTCGACCCGTAGGCCTCTTTCAACTGTCCAGTTGGGATGTCGAATATTCGACATTTCGGTGTCCCAAAACCGATTTTTTCGAAATGTGGCTTTTGACATTCAAAATTTTAAAATTCTGTAACTCATTAAAATTTTTCCAAAAAGATTTTAAGACAACTCAAAATTTTCCAAATTTTGCAGTGAATTCGCTCATATAAATAAGTCTAATAGTGCCAAAGTGGTCCCTTTTCATGCGGACTTCCACATGTTTTAATTAATAATTTCAATAACTTTTTTTATTTAATGTAGGAAATTATTTGCTGATTAAGAATTTTAATTAAGGAAGATTTCGACTATATCAGCAATTAGTGACATCTATTAGACGTCAATTAAACTCTTTAGTTTTAGAGTCAGGTGTTATTTTTAAGATAATTATTCCGATATGGTTGTCGGTAAATAATTATATTTTTGAATTTAATTTTTGATCTGAAAAAATAAGCTGCGTGAACGACTGCACTGTGCATCTGTAAGGACTCGAACCCCAGTTAATAGCTGCCTTTCGCGGGACTAACGCCTACCAATGCACCATGCAAACACAGCCTGGACGTTCACGTTTCTTATAATCTCAGATCAAGCTCATACACTAGTCGAAGAGCTGTATAGTTAATGTAGGAAATTATTTGCTGATTAAGAATTTTAATTAAGGAAGATTTCGACTATATCAGCAATTAGTGACATCTATTAGACGTCTTTTGAACTTTTCGGTTTTAGAGTCAGGTGTTATTCTTAAGATAATTATTCCGATATGGTTGTCGGTAAATAATTATATTTTTGAATTTAATTTTTGATCTGAAAAAATAAGCTGCGTGAACGACTGTACTGTGCATCTGTGAGGACTCGAACCCCAGTTAATAGCTGCCTTTCGCGGAACTAACGCCTACCAATGCACCATGCCAACACAGCCTGGACGTTCGCGTTTCTTATAATCTCAGATCAAGCCCATACACTAGTCTAAGAGCTGTATAGTTAATGTAGGAAATTATTTGCTGATAAAGAATTTTAATTAAGGAAGATTTCGACTATATCAGCAATTAGTGACAACCGACAACCATATCGGAATAATTATCTTAAGAATAACACCTGACTCTAAAACCAAAGATTTTAATTGACGTCTAATAGATGTCACTAATAGCTGATATAGTCGAAATCTTCCTTAATTAAAATTCTTAATCAGCAAATAATTTCCTACATTAACTATACAGCTCTTCGACTAGTGTATGGGCTTGATCTGAGATTATAAGAAACGTGAACGTCCAGGCTGTGTTCGCATGGTGCATTGGTAGGCGTTAGTCTTGCGAAAGGCAGCTATTAACCGGGGTTCGAGTCCTCACAGATGCACAGTGCAGTCGTTCACGCAGCTTATTTTTTCAGATCAAAAATTAAATTCAAAAATATAATTATTTACCGACAACCATATCGGAATAATTATCTTAAGAATAACACCTGACTCTAAAACCAAATAGTTCAATTGACGTCTAATAGATGTCACTAATTGCTGATATAGTCGAAATCTTCCTTAATTAACTTTTTTTATCTTACTTTAGACAAATATAAGTAAAATTAATTTGATTTATATTATAAATTTTTAACTATAAAGAACTTTAAATATAAGCATTAGAAGATTATATAAAAATAGATAAATCTTCGTAGATTATAAATAAATTTTCAAGAAATTCAAACTTGATAGAGTATCAATAAAGAAATTAATGTAAATAATGAATCTCATATTGGACAAACGTAAAGTGGTCCCTTTCAGGAGAATCACCCATATTGTTTAAAAATTTTGTACCCACGTCGAAAAATTCCTTGTAAAATATTTCTAGTTTGATTATAGTCTAATAGTAAGCCGAAACACAAATGTACTCAGAAAATTTATAAAATTCCTTTCCGATTCAGAAAAATTTGAATCTTAAAACCCTACGCTGGTCTTGACAATTTTTTTAAACAATTTTTGGAGGCGATAATCAAATTTGAGCTTCTGGTCATCAAATTGAAGTTTTTTTTATTAAAGAAGAGCTTTTTTAAAAGTATCTCAAATTTCCTGTCAACTTGTAGTTTAATTAGCTAAAAATACTACTTAAATTGATTATTTATTTATTAATAATTATTAACTATTTAAAAAGTTAGGTACCTTTTATGAATTGTTAGAAAATAAAAACAAAAATTTACTGACAGTTTTAACTAATTTTTAAAAATCTTTTCTAAATTAAATTTTTGCAGAATAAAAACGAGAAGTGTGAAGGAATTGTAACGTTACAAGCCGTATCGTTTTTTTTATCCTTATTAAATTAAATTTTAATAAATTGTATTCACAATTACTATAATTAGAAGAGTATATTTCCTATTATATTTAATTATAACGGTAAAATATACATAAGCGAAATTAAAGAAAAATGAAAGGGTCATACGAGCCATCAAAATTGAACTCCCCTTTTCTTACATAGAAAGGCATTAAGTAGTTTTGATTCTTAGTAAAATTCTATTCTATTACGCTTCTTCCAAAATACTTTTACAACTATTTTATCACAAATTCACAGAATAAATTATTGCACTAAACAAAACCGAACATATTGCAATAAGTTAGAGTTTTGCAATCGTGTCAACAAATTATAAGGAATTTGCATTGCACGTGCATCATTTTTACAACTTGAGAATCCAAATTCCATATCCTTCTTTGAACCAAAAACTTAATCGAATAAAATAATTGCCAAGTATGAACTAATGGAATAATTTCATAATTGTCCTCTTTAGCTCCATAAATTAAAAGTATCAAAGACTCTTTTAAGTTAATGACCAAAATGTAGTCTGTTGATAAAATGGAAACGTAAGCGTTTCTAAAAGATCTTTGACATCAAAGACTGTTGCAAATTCACATGTTGCAACCAATATAAGGAACTAAACATTTTTGCACAGTAAGAGGGTGCAATGACATTAAAGTTATTCCAAGTTATAATAATTATTGGCCAATATAAGAATACGTTTCCCAATCCTTTATCCCTCTCCACTAAAATTTGACACACCCAAACCTCAATTTCAGGTATTAAAACTGATGTGTCCCAATGCAAATGGCTTATTCGCGACAGTTAACTCCTGGAGACAGGTTATCGCGAGGTTGACCGTCTGCGAAACTCGGCCGGTTCAAGGGTTCGCCACGGGCAACCGAATTCGGGCGGACGTTAAAATCAAAAATCGCGAAGTGTTTGGAATAGAAAAGACTGAGAATTAACAGTGAACACAAAAATAAATAATGGAACAATTTAAACCTTCTCATAAATAAAATCACGATTGTCGATTACTCTCGTTCATATATTCCACAATTTTGGAAGCCCTTTCGTCACACTTTGAATTGTTTTGAACTTATGACAACGATCATAAGACAAGTCCAAAACAATAGATATTCGAATTAAATAGCCGCGTAAAGATTGAGGAATCGAAACGAGTAGAGACAAAAACAAAATATTTAAAATGAGTGCTTCAAATTGTCTCATTTAAATAAGTTGTTAATAGTAAACGTTCTGAATAGCAAAGACTGAGAATTAATGGTGAACAACACTTTAACAAATTAAAACAAATAAACAAATAGTTGCCCGTCCTAATAAGAAGGAGGACCAGCTCTAGATGACCTTTTCTCCCTTCTTTTAAGTGCGGTAGGAATTAAGGCCAATACTTCGTAAGTAACAAATAGTATCGTTTCAAAATTTAAGTAAATCCTTTTATTATGAAAATTGAATCATATTTCATCCAACTTTAGTTCATATTTTCGAAATCTGGTTTTGCGAAATTTAAAACTTGTAATAAAACTTGGTTATTTTAAATATATCATATTTGACATAAATTATTGTGATCTTTTATTTAAATAATATAATGACAAGCTAGAAATTCTCTTAATAAAATTATAAAGAGGCGAGATGTACCAAAATTAAAGAGAGATAACGACCCCATAAATTATCAAAGAATTGAACTAAATAAAATATTATGAATTCCAATTCTTTCTTTGTTACAACTCCGAAGATAGTGATTCCTGATTATAATTAATACTCATTTTTCATTAATTTTTGTAACAGCTTTTCTTCCTTGTCCTATTGGTCCAGAATTTTCCTTAATATCAGATTCTAAGATTGACTGATTGAGTGCAATTTGGAAGGGATGGACATCAAGATGATTTGTTATATTTTCGGGTTTTGCTTACCTGAAGACATAAGAAAATATGTTAATCGACTTATTATTTTCTTATTCGATTGCAAATTTTACACCAGATAAAAACTGTCTTAATAGAGATATTAGCAATTGCACCTGGAAATATTTATAATCATTCGAAGGCAAGGTATTTAGTTACCGTAAAATTTAAAATAAACCAGTGGCTTCCGTTTGGCCATTTTATATCATGATATATTTCTTTTTTTATGATTTTGTTAGTGGTGCGACACGATTGCGCCACAAACAGAAACACTTGTATTACTTGTGTAGAATAAAGAATGACCTTTTAAAAACTAAAAAAAAATTACAATATGTTTAAAACTATTTAAGAGTGATAATTTGAAATTTGAATGATCTGTCGAGGAGTTATTGCTGACACAAAATTCTTAAGAAATTTCTATTCTTATATATTTTATTTTACTTTATTTTGCTGATTTTAATAAAATATATGCTTTTCTTATTAAAATTCATCCCTGATATACTTTAGTAATTCAAAAATTTATATGTGAATTAATTGAAATAACTAAATACGCTGATCAGACTAAAATTTTGTTAAGTTCTCACGATATTCTGTAATATATCGAACTTTTGATGAGTAACGTAAATTTATCCGGTTCTTATTGCATAGATAATATTTTTGCAAACCTTAGGTTTAATTTAGTCTGTATAATACACTGTATCGTCGAATTAGTCTTCTTTCTGAACTCGCGTTGGTCGGTTGTGCAGTTTTAGTGAAAGTGAAGTAAATAAAAATAATAATGTCAAATTTAGAGTCTTTTGATCTTCAGTCCCTCCAGATGGTGTTGGGACTTATTGAACGCAACATTACGGATATTCCATCCTTTTTGCTTGCAAAAGCAGTGGATATAGAAAATGCTCAGAATTCTTCTTTCCAATCAGGACATCGGGGGTAAGTTTTGGTTTAGTTTTCTTTGTTTAATTATCATCCACTGTCTTATTATATTAAGAATAGATAAAATATATTAGATTTTAGTGATATTATGTTAAATAAAATAAACTGAAATTATAGAAATTAAAATTTTTATTCCACTAAAATCGCCTCGTAAATAGAGCTGTGATTGTCCTAATTATTTGTTAAGAACTTTTAACTTAAACTGCCTTTTTTTTATTTATTTATTTTTTTTTTTAGTGCACAAATTATAATGTCGGAGTGGGTAGATGCACCACTAAGGGACGGAGTAAAGAACTGTCCCTTAGATGCATCTTCATTCTATTTGCGAGATGCTCCTTATGATGGTGCCATCTGGCATCAAGAATACAGGTGGTCTTGGGACCTAAGGAAATATGAAATTCGTACTTATTGGGCTCCTAAAGAATTCTTGTACCCGGCGTCTTGTAAATACCCAATGGAGGAGATAATGGAGAAGATAGTAGGTGTGCTGGGTGTCAGCACTATTGAACTGTGAGTATTTTAGTTTATTTCGAATGCAGTAATTTAAGAAAAATGCATTACATGTCTTATTTACAATCGATGTTTATATTTCAGCCCTTTCATTTTGCTTCCCGGAGTACCACCAAGGGAGGGATACCGACCGAAAAATAAGGCCGTAGAATTGATATTTGAACATCAATTAGAATGGGAAATTCCGGGACTAACACAATACAATTGGGATTTGGTTAGTAGTATAACAATTTATTTTCCAATTCAGTTATATTAATTTAAGAGATTTGTTATATCAATTTAGCAAAATAAAGCTTCTATTACATTTTTCTTTGTTCTTCTTTTTTTTAGCGTTGAAATGTAAATTTACGTTCCGCATGGTTTCCTTGTTAAGAAAAAGTCTTCTCCCGAATATGTTTTAGTGATAAAACATCTTTATGTGCTTCAATCAATAAATTCTATTACTTGGAGAAATTAGTTTTTATTCCTTTTAACATTTTCCTAACATTGTAATTGAAATTATGCAATTGCATAATTAGAAATTAAAATTATTTGCAGTGAAAATTTAAAATTTTTATTCTAAAATTATTCTTTTTGTTTTCAAGTGTAAACTGTAAAATAATTTCATAAACAAAAAGTTTTTTTTTTACATAATTAATCATTATCATTTATAAATTCAAAAATTTAATATTAAAGGAACTAATTTAGTTTTTATCAAATTTAATTAAAATAACACAAAAGAATTTTATTATATGCAAAAAAAAGAAATCTTAACAAAATTCATCGCAAGAATCAAATTAGTCTCTTAAGTTTTATTACTATTATTTTTTAAGGGTAAGATTGTTGTAACAATTTAATGATTTACACCAGAAACAAATCTTAAAATTAAGAATATTTTAAAAGAAAATTGATTATTTAAAGAATTTAAGAAACAAAAAAAAACCATCAACAACAACTTCAAACCGCGAGCAGACCACCAGAATACAACGGTTACAAGTATGGATAGTTACGGTTTGTATAGATTTATAATGTAAAAAAATTGGAAAAATGATTTTGTATTATTAACTTTATTATTAATTTTATAAGTAACTTAAGCTTTCGTTAGTTTTCTATATATATATTTTTTTATGTTTCTAAATACATTTAAATGTTAAAATTTGGAGCATTTGCTAATATCTTTAAATTGACAGCATGTACTACCGATCATAATTAAAACAGATTTTAATCCCACTTATGGATCAAACGAGTCATAATCAATAACTTAAGTCATTGATTTAATACCTTTTTATTCTAGGAGAACAATAGAAACAGTAGTCTGCCAAAAAGATTAACAATGTTAGAATATAGATAGAAAGCACAAGAAACGAAATAAATAAAGTTTTAAATTATGGAAACGTAATTTGATCCAGGATAAGGTGTTACAACATTGTATCACTGACCTAGTCATTAAAAATGTGACAATTCAGCAAAACAAATCTATGTTTAATTATTACCTTTTTGAATTTAAGTGAAATAAGTTAGTTCCATTTTCAAAATTATGACATTTATTTCAAATTGTTCTTATTTATTTATTTATTTATTTTTTTATTTAAATTTTTTTTTAAACACAACAATAATGCCAATCATTACGTAAAGTAACAAAGATATTTTAAAAAGAATTTATTGGGAACGCCACAAACAGAAATACTTGTAAATACTAGTCAGCGAATTTTACTATCCTTTGGCATAAAATTCCATTTAATCCTGTTTACCTTTTTTGACTTTTATTGGTAATAAGTAATGAACCACTGTCAATTTAAATGACAAAATTGATCAAGGGACAGTTCTAAATGGTCCAAAAAATTTGCAATCAAAGAATTAGGCTAAAATAATAAAAATAAAACAACAAAATAAAAACATAGTACTTACTCGTTATACTTACCTGGAGTCGACATTGATGACATGGCAATTTTCGACTTGAACAGAAATATGCGACTCTTAGGTTGCACATTTCGTTTTACTAACACAAAATGAAAGAAGAATCTTCCATGTATGATGTGTTTATCTTTATGATAGTAAATAATGAATGTTTTGTCTAATTCTCGAATCTGGTTTTTTTTTATTATTAATTACTAGGAGTTGGATTTTTCGAGAATACTTTTGCTGCGATTATTAGTTTAGTATTATAGTGATCTATTTCAAAACTAAATTTTTCAGAAAGTTTTATCCAATAGAGATTCTTCTTAGGGAATAAACCCTTGCGCATCATAGGCGTTTGATTACTGTTAATTGACAATTTTTTTGAAATCAAGTGGGGTTCAAACTGAATTACAGAATAATAGATCGATAAAAATTCTCTTTCTACTCTATCATACCATCTTTCATACTCAATCAGATATTTGGAAAAGTAAGCCAATGGTATTTCTTCCCCATCAGAATTTTGAGACAAAATGGCCCCAATTCCATAACCGGAAGCATGAACTGTTAGTAGGAGAGGTTTAGAATTGTCAATTTTATTAATTAATGTCATAATAGACAATTGCCATTTAACGTATCGAAAACAGATCTGATGCTGTTTAGTCCAATTCCACTTTTCATTGGAATGCAATAATTCGATAAGATATACTTGCTTTCTTAAAGATTGTTTATTTACAAGCTTTCCAAAAATTTCTACTTACTCTAAAAATGCTTTTAATTCAGTCTTATTCATAGGATTTTGGACTTGTCTAATGATCGTTGTCATAAGTTCAAAACAATTCAAAGTGTGACGAAAGGGCTGCCAAAATTGTGGAATATATCCCTTTCACACCCAGGCATAACTGGACGGTTAAAAAAACGTAAGTGTAACGTTATTCATAGTTTTCAGGGTCGCTGATTACGAATCTGATATCAGAATTACAAAATTTTTTAAATTCAAAATGGCGTATCTAATATGGCGGGCAACTTTTTTACAGATTGATCGGATTGGCTTGGAAATTGTTACTCGGGAGTTTTTGAGGTCGCTGATTACGAATATGACATCAGTTTTTGAAAATTTAAAATGGCGGATCCAAGATGGCGGACGATTTTTTTTAAATCGTTTAGTTTTACCAGAAACTTGTTACTCGGGGGTTTTCAGGGTCGATGAATACGAATCCGGTGTTATATTTCTAAAATTCAAAATGGCGGATCCAATATGGCGGACGTTATTTTTAAAATCGTTTAGTTTTACCAGAAACTTGTTACTCGGGGGTTTTCGGGGTCGCTGATTACGAATCCAGTGAGAGTAGAAAGAAACAAGTCCATCTACTGACAGAAATAAAAATAACCGATTGTATAGCTCGGTTGGTGGAATCCTGTTGCTTGCGATCACAGAGGTTAAGCCACTTTGAGTGCGGTTAGTATTTGGATGGGTAACTCTCTGTGAATCGCTACAGTTTCGGTGTTTTTCACTGATGAGATATATCAAACGGAAGGTTTGATGCCGAGGTTATGTTTGTGCATTTGTGATGGCTTTCCAAATGTACATTCATGACTCGACGTCAATAAACCGGTTGTACACGGGAAGTAGATTTTCTGCAGTTTTCCTCTCCCCTGGCCGAATGTCCAGGCGAATGCGAGTACTCCTAACCTAAGTCGGCTGCAGCCGCAAAAGTATGGACACGGAGTAAGAGTTTGTGAGTTAGAAGAATTAAGTATAGTGATGTTGAGGAGATTGTAAAGGCCCGAAAGGGCATACAATGAAATTATACTTTACTTTTTACTGACAGAAATAAATAAATACACAATCGCAATTTTAAAATAAACTACAAATTCGTGATCAGAGACTATAAAAACCCTTGAGTGACAAGTTTCCCTCTAATCCAAACAATTTTTACATTTGTCGTCCACCGTATAGGATCCGCCATTTTGAATTTTTAAAAATTAACACTTAATTCGTTATCAGCGACTCAAAAAACCCCCGAGTAACAATTTTCAGGTGAAATTAAAATGTTTAAAAATAATCGTCCGCCATATTGGATCCGCCAATTTCAATTTTAAAAAACTGATATTATATTCGTAATCAGCGACCCTAAAAACCCCCAAGTAACAAGTTTTATGCCAATCCGTTTAATTTTTACATTTGTCGTCCGCCATATTAGATCCGCCATTTTAAATTTTGAAAAATTAGCACCGGCTTCGTAATCAGCGACCCCGAAAACCCCCGAGTAACAATTTTTAGGCGAATTCAAAATATTTTAAAAATTAATGATTTTTAACAATAATTTATGAATTTTTTTAAACAATAGAAATTTTTTAACATGATCTAGGTTACTTATTTTTAAAGCTCTATTCTTCCTGAAGAGAACGCACTAAATTAGACTAAAAAATATTAAGTTTTTTCAAAGATATTGAGGTTTTTGTAGGTGGGACGTATATGTCCCATGGGCGTGAAAGGGATATGAACGAGAGTAATCGACAATCGTGATTTTATTTATGAGAAGGTTTAAATTGTTCCATTATTTATTTTTGTGTTCACTGTTAATTCTCAGTCTTTTCTATTCCAAACACTTCGCGATTTTTTATTTTAACGTCCGCCCGAATTCGGTTGCCCGTGGCAAACCCTTGAACCGGCCGAGTTTCGCAGACGGTCAACCTCGCGATAACCTGTCTCCAGGAGTTAACTGTCGCGAAGAAGCCATTTACATTGGGACACATCAGTTTTAATACCTGAAATTGAGGTTTGGGTGTGTCAAAATTTAGTGGAGAGGTATAAAGGATTGGGAAACGTATTCTTATATTGGCTAATAATTATTATAACTTGGAATAACTTTAATGTCATTGCACCCTCTTACTGTGCAAAAATGTTTAGTTCCTTATATTGGTTGCAACATGTGAATTTGCAACAGTCTTTGATGTCAAAGATCTTTTAGAAACGCTTACGTTTCCATTTTATCAACGGACTACATTTTGGTCATTAACCTAAAAGAGTCTTTAATACTTTTAATTTATGGAGCTTAAGAGGACAATTATGAAATTATTCTATTAGTTCATACTTGGCAATTATTTTATTCGATTAATTTTTGGTTCAAAGAAGGATATGGAATTTGGATTCTCAAGTTGTAAAAATAATGCGCGCGCAATGCAAATTCCTTATAATTTGTTGACACGATTGCAAAACTCTAACTTATTGCAATATGTTCGGTTTTGTTTAGTGCAATAATTTATTCTGTGAATTTGTGATAAAATAGTTGTAAAAGTATTTTGGAAGAAGCGTAATAGAATAGAATTTTACTAAGAATCAAAACTACTTAGTGCCTTTCTAAGTAAGAAAAGGGGAGTTCAATTTTGATGGCTCGTATGACCCTTTCATTTTTCTTTAATTTCGCTTATGTATATTTTACCGTTATAATTAAATATAATAGGAAATATACTCTTCTAATTATAGTAATTGTGAATACAATTTATTAAAATTTAATTTAATAAGGATAAAAAAAACGATACGGCTTGTAACGTTACAGGAATAATAAAAAATACGTGCTTACAGTTCACTTATTTCTTCATATACCGATGCTAAAGGCACATTTTGCGTAGCAGCAGTGTTCAACAGCTCGGTCCTTAGGGATGTTATCATTTCTATGCTTAAATTAGGCTCATGTGTATGTGGTGTCAACGGTTGGAAACTTTGATCCAGGTTAATTTTCCCTGTTCCAGGACACTTTCGCTTCGATTGAAAACGGCATTTCAAATACCTGTAATTCACAAAAAAGACAT
The DNA here is from genome assembly GCA_032872505.1 of Leptopilina syphax. Lineage (NCBI taxonomy): Eukaryota > Metazoa > Arthropoda > Insecta > Hymenoptera > Figitidae > Leptopilina > Leptopilina syphax. The sequence continues at coordinate 13,684,952 of CM065472.1, forward strand.
TACAATAATTTTCTTACCTGAAATTCAATTACAGTCATTATTTTACTTACATAACTCCCTTCTCAAATTTATTTTTTCTGTAATGATGGCCACCAAAAAGAAATTGGCCACAAGCACCCTCCTGTTCTCTATAAAACAAAAAACAATTTAAATATTTAATTTATAAAAATAATTGAATTCTTGCAACGAATTTCAGTAAATTTTTTCAAGTAATTAAATTTCTTTGAAGAATCAAGATTGGCGGTAGAGAATTGCCGCCAACTAAAAAGCAAAAATCACGAATATATATATATTCTGGAAATATCGGCTGTTTTTCGATAAAATTGAATAACTTGTGTGAATCTTAACTAATTTGGCTCATTCTTTTTTCGTTTGATAAAGAATTAAAAAAGATAGAATTCTGTTAAGTTTATTCAATATTTTATATAGTTTTATAGAATTTATGCTAGGAAAACCTAAAAAATAGCGATTTTTTGAGATTTAGACAAACGTAGAGCGTAAACTTCTAAATGGATCAATTTTGTGACTGTCCAAACAATTAGTAAAATAAAAGTTTACCAAGTAAAATTTATAATTAAAATTTTAATAATGATTGATTTAAAATATTTTCTCTCCTACACAACTCGAAGTACATATTGCAGTTGAAAAAAACAACCCGGGCTTAGCTGTTGTTATTGTACATTGCTGCTTAATTACATTTCCGAATTAAGTCAATGTTCTTCATTGCATTTTAAATTGTAACAAATAGAATTTAACTTCATAATTAACAATCACAAAAAACGAAATCTAATTACTCGTCATAATAAAAAATTTCTATTTCAGAAATTAAAAGTCTTGGCGTCAATAATGCTTCTAACTTGTAATTAATGAAAGTATTGACGCCAAGATTTTTAATTTTTAAAATAGAAATTTTTTATTATGACGAGTAATTAGATTTCGTTTATTGTAAATGTTAGTTATGGAGTTAAATTCTATTTGTTACAATTCAAAATGCAATGAAGAACATTGACTTAACCTATTAACGCCTGAATGCACTGAATTTTTAGTCTGACTTCAAACTTAAGTATTTCTTAATAAACATAATATTTTCTTTTCGGACAAAATTTTTTTTATGTATTGGAGTGTTCTCTATCCGAATATCATGTTTAAAAATTATTACAAAATTGTTAACAATATTTTTTTGCATGTAATTAAAAAATTGCACAATTTTTTAATGATTTTTTTTTTTAATCTTAAATTTAAATGTCAAAAAAATTTTTTTAACGGTTCACATTTCCATAAATCGTGCACTCGATTGTTGCACTTTCCAAGTATATATCGTCCTTTTGTAAATAAACTTTTGATTTTTCAAAATGGCGGCTAAAAACTCAAAAATTTATGAAAATTTAAAATTTATTGTCCGATGTACATTTTTTTTAAATTTGGCTTGAAAATGCTTCCTCGCGGGTTTCTGGGGTCGCTGATTACGAATCTGAAATTACTTTTTGAAAATTCAAAATGGCGGATCTAATATGGCGGACAAAATTTTCAAAAATTAGTCGGATTCTCTTCAAAATCCTTACTCGGGAGTTTTCGAGGTCGCTGATTACGAATATGAAATTACTTTTTGAAAATTCAAAATGGCGGATCCAATATGGTGGACAAAATTTTCAAAAATCAGTCGAATTCTCTTCAAAATCCTTACTCGGGGGTTTTCAGGGTCGTTGATTACAAATCTGAAATTACTTTTTGAAAATTCAAAATGGCGGATCCAATATGGCGGGAAAAATTTTCAAAAATCAGTCGGATTCTCTTTAAAATCCTTACTCGGGGATTTTCGAGGTCGCTGATAACGAATCTGATATTACTTTTTTAAAGTTCAAAATGGCATATCCCATATAACGGGTAAAGAAGGTTAAATTTTATTTAATCCTTTTGAAAATTCTTACTCAAGGGTTTTTAAGGACACTTTATTTGAATATCTTTAATTATTTTGAACATCTTTAGCCACCAGTTGCTAAACTGATGTTTCCAATTCTCACCGCGTGGAGGTAGATGAACAACGAGAATCTTATTTTTTTAAAATTTTTTTTAAAATTTTTTATTTGTTTTTTTTTATTTTTAATTTTTTTTTTTAATTAAAATTTTTTTTTTTATAAATTAATATATTATATTAAAATTAAAGTTGTCCAACTTTTTTATTCTTATTGCTTCTCTACTCTCCGTGTGCCTGTTTAAAACATTTTTCACAAAAATATTGAAGACAGGTGCGGCAAGATTTTCGTGTTCTTATTGAACATTTATTTGTTGAGCAATATTTTTGTGATTCGTTTTTTTCCACAACAGGATTTTTGCACTTTTTGTTTATCAGATAACTTTTGCTAATGCTTATAGAAAACTCTTTTATCCCAATTTTTTTCGATTCGCTGTTTACAGTGTTGTGTAAAATTACCGCATTCGTTATTGCTGATTGAATTAAGCGCTCAAATATCACCCAATTCAATTTTTTTGATCTGATAATTGGCAACACGCGACTACAATACTGGTCATAAGCAAAAAAAAAATTTTTTAAAATAAGATTCTCGTTGTTTATCTACCTCCACGCGGTGAGAATTGGAAACATCAGTTTAGCAACTGGTGGCTAAAGATGTTTAAAATAATTAAAGATATTTAAATAAAGTGTCCTTAAAAACCCTTGAGTAAGCATTTTCAAAAGGATTAAATAAAATTTAACCTTCTTTACCCGTTGTATGGGATTGCCATTTTGAATTTTGAAAAAGTAATATCAGATTCGTAATCAGCGACCTCGAAAACCCCCGAGTAAGGATTTTGAAGAGAATCCAACTGATTTTTGAAAATTTTTGCCGCCATATTGGATCCGCCATTTTGAATTTTCAAAAAGTAATTTCAGATTCGTAATCAGCGACCCTGAAAACCCTCGAGTAAGGATTTTGAAGAGAATCCGACTGATTTTTGAAAATTTTTTCTGACATATTGGATCCGCCATTTTGAATTTTTAAAAAGTAATTTCATATTCGTAATCAGCGACCCTGAAAACCCCCGAGTAAGGATTTTGAAGAGAATCCGACTAATTTTTGAAAATTTTGTCCGCCATATTGGATCAGCCATTTTGAATTTTCAAAAAGTAATTTCAGATTCGTAATCAGCGACCCCAAAAACCCGCGAGTAATCATTTTCAAGCCAAATTTTAAAAAAATGTACATCGGACAATAAATTTTAAATTTTCATAAATTTTTGAGTTTTTCGGCGCCATTTTAAAAAATCAAAAGTTTATTTACAAAAGGACGATATATATTTGGAAAGTGTAACAATCGAGTGCACGATTTATGGAAATGTAAACCGTTAAAAAAATTCTTTTGACATTTAAATTTAAGATTTAAAAAAAAATCATTAAAAAATTGTGTAATTTTTTAATTATATGCAAAAAAATTTTGTTAAACAATTTTGTAATAATTTTTAAACATGATATTCGGATAGAGGACACTCCAATACACAAAAAAAATTTTGTCCGAAAAGAAAATAGTATGTTTATTAAGAAATACTTAAGTTTGAAGTCAGACTAAAAATTCAGTGCATTCAGGCGTTAATGGGTTAATTCGGAAATGTAATTAAGCCGCAATGTACAATAACAACAGCTAAGCCCGGGTTGTTTTTTTCAACTGCAATATGTACTTCGAGTTGTGTAGGAGAGAAAATATTTAAAATCAATCATTATTAAAATTTTATCAATCATTATTAAATTTTTTTTTATTTTTTTTTTTTATTTTTTAATTATAAATTTTTCTTGGTAAACTTTTATTTCACTAATTGTTTGGACAGTCACAAAAACTTTTACTTGGCGGAACTTTTTGCATCAAAGATGCTTTTGTTGGGATATTATCATTTATGAAAATAATTGAATTCTTGCAACGAATTTCAGTAAATTTTTTAAAATAATTGAATCTATGTGAAGAATTTTATTATTTATGAAAATAATTGAATTCTTGCAAAAAATTTTTGAATTATTTTTAAGAAGAATATTTATTATATCAATTAATTAATAATTATTTTACTTTGAATATTAGCAAATTTAAATTTTAAATTAGTTCAAATTTTCAAAGAAAAGAAAAAAGTAACTTTTAGTGTCAAAATAAATTTAAAAGAAGGATCCAAATAATTGTCCTGACTTTAATTTATAAATAAACTGAAATTATTTTCAAAATAATTTATAGAAAATAAATGTTTGGATATGTTTTAAAAAATGAAATGATGTACCTAAAATAAATGCATTTTAAATTCTGTAAAAATTAATTATTGTTAGAAAAAAATAACATTTTAAATTGTCCACATATTTTTGAATAAATAAATGAAATTAACCTTTAAACTGATATGCCGGTCTGATAGACTGCTACAAAAATTTTCTTTCCTTATAACTTTTTTTCAAAGTATAATAACAACTTGAGCTTTTGAGTAGCTTCATATTTTGTAAAACTCTGTTAGTTGACAACTTTTTCAAAAAATTTTTTTTCTTTCAATATCGTTAAATTTTGTATTGTAACATATGTAAAAATAATAAAAATTGAATCAAAATAATAGAAAAATGACTTTTTTATGATAAAAAGTAAAAACTATTTACAATAGTTGTCTTTAGAAAATTATAAATTGCTAAGAAACCGTAAAAAGGGAATGTAGCGTGATTTTTCAGCACGTATCAGTTTAAAGGTTAAATAAAATCTTTTTAATATTTTTAAAGGCTGAAGGAGAAAACAAAAACTTTCTGGTTAAAAATTTATTAATTTCTACATAATTAAATAATACTCACTCTCCACCTTCCATTTTTTACCGGAAAACTCTTTGACACCGTTGTCTCGTTTTGGTGACCTTTTCAGAAGAGGAAGTGTTTCCCCTTGTTTCTGCTCCTCTTCTTTTATCATGAATTAAAAAACTCAAGAGTGGAAAAAAGGGTGCACTACTTTCCGGTTGCGGTTCGATTGGAAGATACGATTCCTGAACGATTCTGCTTTGGTCTAAAGAAATTTTTTTTTGTCCGGAAAACTAAAATTATCTTTTCTTATGTACTTTAAGTAGCTTACTAGCGGATGCAAGGGGAGGGTCATGGGGTCATGACCCCTCTTTGGGGCGAAAAATTTACATTAAAAAAGTCAGCTAATTATGGTCGTCATTCGCTGCATCTAAAGATGACCCCCCCTGGAGTAAATTCTAGATCCGCCATTGAGGTCGCTGAATGCGAATCCGGCAGTGGAGGACCAGGGAGGGCACGCTTTTGCCCCCCGCCCCTCAATTGTATGTTCCTATAAGATAGAAAGAGATAACTATTTAACTTTTTCAACTTCTGATTTTTTCACGTGAAAGAGCAAATTAAAATTTATGGAATAGCATCATAATCTCAAAATTGAATTTTTTAACCCTCCGTCCAGAATATTTTATTATAGAGATCTTTGAAGTATAGCATCTGATAGTCAACGAAATAGGTGTCGGTCAGAGGTTTAACGATAGGTCCCTTTTCTCGTGTCGCGTCAAATGTTGATTTCATTTTTTTAATAGATGTCATCCCTCCAAACCTTTAGAAACTTGTCTGGATCCGTCACTAATCCGAGGTCGCAATTCAAAAGTCGGTTCCTTATTCTTTATAACCTCATAAAACTTACTTTTTAAGCTGTGTCTTAAATTACAACTGTAGATTCATCTTCATTAGATCAATTTTCTCAAAATTGAAATATAGGATCCAATATGGCGAATCTAAAATGGAGGATAATTTGAAAATTCAATTGATTTACTGAAAACTTGGTACCAGGGGATTTTAGAGATTGTTGATTATACAAATTTAGTGTAAGTTTTTAAAAATTGAAAATGGCAGAGCCAATATAGCTAAGGGATCGTCCATATATTACATGACGCTTTTTTTGGAGAGGGAGTGTCAAACTATTTGTTACAATAAGCAAAAAAAATGGCACTAATGTATGTAACAGTGTGTAACATGAGCGTCTTAAGCGTGAAATCGTATTAAACAGGATCGAATTAACCGCCGGGTTCTACTGCATTCTGCTCTCTAAATCTGAATTAGTATAGAAAGTTACTAATGAAATGACAAAAAGTCTTCGACCAAATGATTCAGTAATAATTTTACTAATTATTAGTAGATTTTACTACTTGCTTAGTAGAATTCTTTTAACAATTGGTAGAACTGTTTTAATAAATAGTCGATAAATTAGTTACAATAATTTATTTAGCGAAGAAGTGACTTTCAATTAGTGGAATTTTACTAAAACATTGGTAAAATAATACTAAAAATCAGTAATATTTTACTAATTGAAAAGGGGAAAAGTATTCCATGAAAACTACTCAAAATTAGTAAAATTTTACTATTTCTTAGTAGAATTCTACTAACTTAGATTTAGAGAGTGGGATTTTTTGAAGTAGTATAGTAATTTATTTATATAATATGAAGTTAGATTGCTAAAATGTATGGATCTCCAAATTATATTCCCTTTTTTTATTATTTATATTATTATTATTCTAAGATTTGCACTGTAAGAAAATTATTTGTGAGAGATAAACCATCTATTATAATTATTTTATAAATATATAAATTACATATTAAAAAAGAGACACATCTAGAAATGTTTGCCATAACGCTTGGGTTCGGCACCAGATAAGGGGTTCCTTTTATTGGATCTGACTAATTTTTGTATAAAATCACACTAGAATTTACTATATTCACATTGCAACCATCGGAAATAAGGGGACTTTTTGTATTTTTTACTATTTTCTACACTAAGTCACTAATCCGATAAATGTTCACCAAAGGGCTTAGGGGGTTAAGTGTGCAAAAACTGCCCCCGCATCTATTTTTCTCAAATTTGGCCCATATATTACTATCCGTATGACTATAACTTTCTGCAATTTTGAACTCAAATTTCGCTTTTTTGGGGAGTTATGGAGGGGGAAAGCAAAATCAAAAAACTTATTTTTCTCGAAAACTACTCAACCGATTTTAATGAAATTTTAAGAGGTTTTAAATATAGATGAGACGATTTTAGAAAAAAAAAATCAAAATTTTTTGTCAAAAAAATTTTCAAAAAAATTTTTGAAATTTTCAAAATTTTTTTAGGGTTATTTTTTTAAGTGACCACTTTCTCTTTTGTTGTAAAAAATACCTTATAATGTCCTCTTTAACATATATTTTTCCAAATTTTTTAAAAATATAGTTTTTGAGTAAAATGTCAAAAACCATGGTCATGCTATTTGTCACGTACGGTAATGCACATAATATGAGAAGTAAGCGGCCAAAAGTGTATAAGTTCATTTTTTACTATTTCGAGAAATTTAAACAAATGCAATTTGACACATAACCAAAGTTAATTTCAAAATATAAAAAATATATACTGAATTATTTATATCAGAATAATTTTTTGGACTTAGAAGTCTCATTATTAATTAAAGTGAATTATAAATAAAAAAATGTATAATTTTGGGCATTTGTTTAGTTAAAAAACAAAAAATTTTATATCTTGTTGGTTAAGTACAAATATTTTTAAATTAATATAATTCTTTATTAACAATTTTTTTTCTTAATATAACAGTGATTATTTGAAAATTCAATTAATTATCATTCTAGGAAAGTGTAAAGTAAAATTTTTTTAAAAAATGGACTTATCAACTTTTGGCCGCATGCTCCTCATATATGTATACATATGGGCAATTTCATGTTATAGGGTATAGTCAAATAAGTATGGGAAAAGTGACCCGAATATATTTTTCCCATTCATTCCTACGTACTTAAAAATAACTTTTTGAAATTTTTAACTCAAAATTTTGCGTTTTTTAGAACTTATAGAGGGGAAAAAAATCGAAAAAACGCATTTTTCTCAAAAACTACTGTATGCATTTTAATCAGCTTTGAATATGTTAAAAAGACAATTAAAGAGATTCCCAAAAAAATTTCAAATTTTTTTTTCAAAAAATTCCAAAAATCTTTTTTTTTAATGAAAATTATAAAATGAAAAAATTTTTAATTTTCAAAAAAAAAAAATTTTAGTTTTGTTAACCCTTTAACGCCCAAATGTGCTGTTTTCCGACTTGAATTTTAACTTCGTACAACTATTAAAAGAAAGCTAAAAAAATTTCAAAAGTACCATTTCCTACTATTTTCGGGGTCGCTCTTTCGAATGGCGTTGTCAAAATTTCCAAAAAATGAAATTAACCCCCTCTTTTAATGAAATTTTCCAAAAAATGCAAGATTTTTGGATGAAATTTTTTTTTTTATTGCAATTTTCATTGTTATATCGGTATCTACATATCGTCTAAGGTATAAAAACCGTATTCCTGATAGCTGTACTTTAAAAATATGCAGTAGTTTTTTTTTTTTTTCATCTTTCATTAAAAAATGGCGCCCGAACGCCAATTTTTTTTTTTTTATTACACATATAAATTTTTTTTTCTAAGTTTGCTTAAATTCGCTTGAAATTTGTTACTCGGGGGTTTATGGGGTCGCTGATTACGAATCTGATGTTAGTTTTGAAAAATTCAAAATGGCGGATCCAAAATGGCGACCAAAAAAAATAAAAATCATTCGGATTAGCTTAAAAATTGGTACTCGGGGGTTTTTGAGGTCGCTGATTACGAATATGACGTTAGTTTTTAAAAATCCAAAATGGCGGATCCAAAATGGCGACCAAAAAAATAAAAATCATTCTGATTGGCTTAAAAATTGGTACTCGGGGGTTTTTGGGGTCGCTGATTACGAATATGACGTTAGTTTTTAAAAATCCAAAATGGCGGATCCAAAATGGCGACCAAAAAAATAAAAATCATTCTGATTGGCTTAAAAATTGGTACTCGGGGGTTTTTGAGGTCGCTGATTACGAATATGACGTTAGTTTTTAAAAATCCAAAATGGCGGATCCAAAATGGCGACCAAAAAAATAAAAATCATTCTGATTGGCTTAAAAATTGGTACTCGGGGGTTTTCAGGGTTGCTGAATATGAATTTTATATTTGTTTTTAAAAATATAAAATGGCGGATCCAATATGTCGGACAAAAAAAATAAAAATTATTCGGATTGGCTTGAAAATTGTTACCCGGGCGTTTTTAAGTAGCTGATTACGAATCTGATGTTAGTTTCCAAAAATCCAAAATTGCGGGTTAAATATATTTGACGACATTTTTAAAAGTTGACTAGATTCACACGAAAGTTAATAGATTTTGAAAAAAAATTATATTTTGTAAAATCTAAAAATTAACAGTTTCAGGGTATTACATTTTTTAATAAAACAGTAGTGTTGTTTTGATCCTTACAGTTCTAAAATATAAATGTGCTAAATATTTTTTATAACGGAATCGTCCTTAGCCTTGAAAAACTTCAAGTTGCCCGATTCTCACCGCGGGGAGGTAGACGATTTTGAGAATCAATTTTTTTTTTTTTTAAATTTTTAAGTTTTTTTTTTGTTTTTTAATTTTAAAATTTTTTTTTGTTGTTTTAATTTTTAAATTTTTTTTTGCTTTTTTAATTTTTAAATTTTTTTTTGCGTTTTTAATTTTACAATTTCTTTGATTTCTTTTTTTAAAAATTTTTTTAAAACTTGTTTTTTAAATTACAGCATGTGCCCTTTTAAAACAAGTGTCACAAAAATACAATTTGCAAGTTTTGCAAAATTTTCTTGTTCGGATTTTGCAGTTTTGTGAAAAGCAGTTTCGTGGTAGATGTTGTCTTTCCGTTTCGTGTACTTTCGGATTACCTTTTTTTGTTCTGCTTAGATATTCTTTGCCTACAGACATAGCAAAATGTTTTGTACTTACCTTTTCTTCATTGCAAAGATTGTGCAGTATTGTAGCATTAGCTAGTGCCGATTGTATCATTCTTACAAAAATAATCCAGGTCCATTTCTTTGATCTCACAATCGGTTCTATGGCATTGCATCGTTCATCGTGCAAATCTACACCACCCATAAACCGATTATATAGCATAAATGCATGTGGAAAATCCAGTTCTTTTTTCTCTTTTTGACCTTTCTGTCTACGTTTTACTATACCCAATGGTGATACTCCAGCAGCAGTGGATAAAAGAGATACTGGTTTAGAGTCCATTACCGAAATGAAATTCAGGCCACTCATTTGTTCATGTTTAACTTCATACTTTCCTCTATCATCTTTTTCCGTAATCGTATTTTTGACATTGACCCTATTTGGTCTGACTGTCCCAGTTGCAACTAACCCATGTTTTTTTAAATGAATTAACAGATCAGGACAAGTGAAGAGATTGTCAAAGTAAATATGAAATTGATCTCGTTTACGCTGAGATTCAGAAGAGAAGACAACTTGTAACATATTTATTACAACACGGCTTCCAAGACAGCAGTTTGCTAATTTCTCATTTTTATTATCACTTTTTCCACAGTATATTTCAAAATCGAAGAGATAGCCATTCGCACTGCAAAGAGCCCATAATTTTATCCCAAATCTAACAGGTTTACCTTTTATGAACTGTTTCAAAACTGATCTTCCATAAAATTTTAGCATCATTTCATCTATAGAAAGTGCAGTTGAAAAAATGCCAAAGCGAGTGAGATTTTTCCTGAAAATGTTCGTTAATTTTCTAACACGCCAAACTCTGTCAATATTATTCTGATCTTCAGGTTCATGAAATTTCATTTTCGATTTAATCTCTTCAAAATCATTGCGAGACATTGCAGACGCTACTGGTTCTGCTCTCAAGTGAGGATCTTGAGACCAATAGTCACGCTGAGATAATCTTTGATTGTAGATCGTAAATATTATAATACCAACGAAAACTTCAAGATCAGTAATTGACATCTCAAAATCGTTTCTTGCCGTGCAGTTGAGGATATGAGTTTTAAGTTCATTTGAGAAAAAATACTCAAACAACTCCGTTGGTGTACAGTTCTTTATATCAGTCTTATGTCTTTGGCTCATCATGAACTCGTTTTCAAAACTCTTGTTGTGTTTGTACTCACCTTGTTTCCATTGATACACGTAATCAGCTTCTAATTTTTTTTGAGAACTGTTGTAGTTTTCAAACACGTTATCGTAAGATTGGGCCTTTTTAAAAAAATCAGAATTATCTTCAAACTCGGAAAAATCAGGTTCCAACTCATCAACATCTACATCTGTGGAATCATCCACATCAGAATCACCAGAATCATCAATAGATGGAATGATGTTACAATTAACGAAATTTTCAGTTTCTTCAAATTCAACAGTCAATGAGTCTGGAAGTAAAAACTTTGATCTTGTGCGACAACTAATTGAAATATTAGAGTCATTTGACTTATTACAAGAAACCTTTGAAGAAACAATATCAGACAGAGGAGCTGATTTCCTCTTGGGTGGCATGATGTAAAAACTGTGTTTTTTAAAAAACTATGAATTAATCTTTTAACAACCAATATAACTATAATTATTCAAAACAAATATTCAAAAGGACAAAGTTTTTGGCTTTAGTAACTACATCTAATTTGAAAATCATAAAAAAATACTTACTACCAGACAGAAAAATATGTTAGACAATTCTGGAAGACTGCTACCCTAGACAATGCACAACACCAAAAGACATCCGCAACAGATATACAAATAAAGAAAAATTGGTCCTTAGTAACTGAAGGTGACCAGGACTTAGAATAAGTTTTGGTAGATGTTACATCCCGAGATAAAACTTTTTTTATTTTACCCTTAATGTGTAAAATCAAATCAGCACTTTACCTCCTTTTATAATTCGCTTAATAAAATTACCCTTGCCTTAGCTCGGGACGTGACAGAAGACAACCTCAAACAAAGTTATGAATGTAATGTTTCAAGTTTGACATTATTATTAAGTGAATATAAGTAAATTCAGACAGTTCAGCAACCCTGAAAACCCCCGAGCACCAATTTTTAAGCCCATCAGAATGATTTTTATTTTTTTTGGTCGCCATTTTGTATTTTTAAAAACAAATATAAAATTCATATTCAGCAACCCTGAAAACCCCCGAGTACCAATTTTTAAGCTAATCCGAATGACTTTTATTTTTTCTGGTCGCCATTTTGGATCCGCCATTTTATATTTTTAAAAACAAATATAAAATTCATATTCAGCAACCCTGAAAACCCCCGAGTACCAATTTTTAAGCCAATCAGAATGATTTTTATTTTTTTGGTCGCCATTTTGGATCCGCCATTTTGGATTTTTTAAAACTAACGTCATATTCGTAATCAGCGACCCCAAAAACCCCCGAGTACCAATTTTTAAGCCAATCAGAATGATTTTTATTTTTTTGGTCGCCATTTTGGATCCGCCATTTTGGATTTTTAAAAACTAACGTCATATTCGTAATCAGCGACCCCAAAAACCCCCGAGTACCAATTTTTAAGCCAATCAGAATGATTTTTATTTTTTTGGTCGCCATTTTGGATCCGCCATTTTGGATTTTGAAAAACTAACGTCATATTCGTAATCAGCGACCTCAAAAACCCCCGAGTACCAATTTTTAAGCTAATCCGAATGATTTTTATTTTTTTTGGTCGCCATTTTGGATCCGCCATTTTGAATTTTTCAAAACTAACATCAGATTCGTAATCAGCGACCCCATAAACCCCCGAGTAACAAATTTCAAGCGAATTTAAGCAAATTTAGAAAAAAAAATTTATATGTGTAATAAAAAAAAAAAATTGGCGTTCGGGCGCCATTTTTTAATGAAAGATGAAAAAAAAAAAAAAAACTACTGCATATTTTTAAAGTACAGCTATCGGGAATACGGTTTTTATACCTTAGACGATATGTAGATACCGATATAACAATGAAAATTGCAATAAAAAAAAAAATTTCATCCAAAAATCTTGCATTTTTTGGAAAATTTCATTAAAAGAGGGGGTTAATTTCATTTTTTGGAAATTTTGACAACGCCATTCGAAAGAGCGACCCCGAAAATAGTAGGAAATGGTACTTTTGAAATTTTTTTAGCTTTCTTTTAATAGTTGTACGAAGTTAAAATTCAAGTCGGAAAACAGCACATTTGGGCGTTAAAGGGTTAAAGTGACATTTTTATGTATTTTTTTATTTCATTCTCTTATGTGATCTACTTAATAAAAAAATTTTGCCCGCCATGATTTCAGGGTGTGTCACGGTAAATAACTCAAAAACCATACTCTCTAAATCTGAATTAGTAGTTTTCTACTAATGAAATAGTGCGGATTCGTTTACCAATTGAATAAGTAACTGTTTTTACTAATTTCTAGTAGTTTTTTACTAATTATTAGTAGAAAATTTACTAATTTGAAATAGTAAAAAATTCGTGCTACTAATTGAATTAGTAATTTTCTACTAGCAATTAGTAAAAAAACTACTAAAAATTAGTAAAAAAAGTTACTAATTCAAATTGGTAAACGAATCCGCACTAATTCATATTTAGAGAATACCCAGTACATTTTTATGTTGTATGTAAATGGTTAATTTTAAAAAACCTGTCAAATATTTTTGCAACTTATTACTAGTGGGTTATTGAGGTTGCTAAATACAAATCTGAAGTTGATATAAAAAAATATTTTTAGACAAACAAAAAAATTTAGAAAATTTTAAAATCTTTTAGGATTTTTTGAGTTTTTTTTATAGTGTCGCACTCTAAATATCTCAATATCGCCATTATTTTTTAAAAAGTAAGACTGAAATAAAAGTTAAATAAAAAAGTGTGATGTACCGCTTCAACGATCCAAAAAGAAAAAAATTTTAAATGCCAAAATAAAATTTTTTTGATTTTTCTTTGAAAAGAATTTTTTTTAACATCGATTTCAGACTTGTATTCAGAAAACCCCTAAGTATTAATTTGTAATTAAATAAATAATTACTTAATTAACCATTAACATACAACATAAAAATGTACCGGGTATGGTTTTTGAGTTATTTACAGTGACACACCCTGAAATCATGTCGGGAAAAATTTTTTTATTAAGTAGATCACATAAGAGAATGAAATGAGAAAATACATAAAAATGTCACTTTAACAGAAATAAAAATTTTTTTATGAAAATTTCAAAAAATTTTCATTTTAAAATTTTCAAAAAAAAAATTTTTGGAATTTTTTGAAAAAAAAATTTGAAATTTTTTTTGGAATCTCTTTAATTGTCTTTTTAACATATTCAAAGCTGATTAAAATGCATACAGTCGTTTTTGAGAAAAATGCGTTTTTCGATTTTTTCCCCTCCATAAGTTCTAAAAAACTCAAAATTTTGAGTTAAAAATTTCAAAAAGTTATTTTTAAGTACGTAGGAATGAATAGGAAAAATATATTCGGGTCACTTTTTCCATACTTATTTAGCTATACCCTATTACATGAAATTGCCCAAATGTATATTTATGAGCATTACAGTACGTGACAAATAGCATGACCATGGTTTTTGACATTTTACTCAAAAACTATATTTTTAAAAAATTTGGAAAAAATATATATTAAAGGGGACATTATAAGGTACTTTTTACAACAAAAGAGAAAATAGTCGCTTTAAAAAATAACCCTAAAAAAAAATTTTGAAAATTTCAAAAATTTTTTTTGAAAATTTTTTTTGAAAAAAAATTTTGATTTTTTTTTCGAAAATCGTCTTATTTATATTTACAACCTTTCAAAATTTCATTAAAATCGGTTTAGTAGTTTTCGAGAAAAAAAAGTTTTTTGATTTTGCTTTCCCCCTCCATAACTCCCCCAAAAAAGCGAATTTTGAGTTCAAAGTTGCAGAAAGTTATAGTCATAAGGATAGTAATATATGGGCCAAATTTGAGAAAAATAGATGCGGGGGCAGTTTTTGCACACCTAACCCCCTAAGCCCTTAGCAAAGTTTCTTACTATTTCGTCCAATAGTTCTAAACAACTGTAGTAAACTCAGAAGTATTGTGTACGTAAAATTACTTTAGTCGTTTGTAAATGCAGAAAGAAAGAGTAAAAGAAAAAATACGGATTTTTGTCGCCGGTTTCCCGTCAATTCTTGACTAATGGAGGTAAACTGGAAGGATTTTTACATACACAGACACACACACACACTTAAATATTTGTTGGATAAATATTTGAAGACACACACATGTTTATTTCACTTATATGTATAGACGCGGTTAATTGATACACTAATACACAACTGCATGCACGACAACGAATTTCACTGAAAGTATACATCTTTGTTTCCTTATATATTGAATGATGAAAATTTACAGCACTTACGAGAAAGCAGTTTACTTTTAACAACTTATTATAAGACATAGTTCTTGGGACAGGAATAAATGCAAAATTTATTAATTTATAATGGTCAATTTCTGAGATACCGAACGACCTACGTTTTACTTTATATTTAATTATTGTAGATAATATCCAAATTTATTTTACATACGCGAAACATAGTCACTGTCAATGATCGGATGGCATCGGCTCATTTACAGAGATTGACGAAGTTAGAAACCAATAGAAATGCAGGCGCCATATGACTGCACTCGCTAGCCACACTTGCTCACCAAAACTTACTACAGTGGATAGTAGGTTTCAGTGGAAAATGTTTTCATTTGTCAGATTTTGTGTAATGAAATTAGAGAAAACTATAATCAATTTTTGCTACATTTACAACTCTTACACAAAATATTAAAACTTGCTATTTCAATGTAGCAAATTTATCTATTTCTTTTGTAAATTTATCTAATTCTGTAGTACATTATGCTAAAAGTCCCTTTATTTCCGGTCATTGCAACCATTTTTAGAGATTTTTACAAATGTGGGTCTCTTTGTGCAACTTTTGAAGTCTAAATAATCTCTTATTCAGAGACACATAAATTTTTCCTAAAAGACTATTAAGGGCAAAGAATCATAGAAATTTAACCGGAACCGCAATCTTATGAATAAGTTAGAGAAGGATAACCGGATAAACAAGCACAACTGAATCGGATATGGGAGACGAATGCGGGATGTGGGCTTCCTAACCTCAAAGTATATGCAAATTTTATCTGTGTTTATCATGAGATTGCACCCTGATATCGATTTGACTCCCCAGGCAAGGAAACGAGCTTTCATCTGATCGGCCTAACGAAGAGAAACAAACCCGAGGTCAAAATTTTCCGCTTCCCACTGTATGAGAAGTCTGATCGGGTGCCACTGCGGGTGTGTAGCGTTATCGGTCTGGGTGCAGGTTCTACATGCAGGTGTGGTTTACGATCTGGAAGTAGGATAGGCAGAACTACAGCGAGGTTCCCGCTAAGAGTGCACGAGCTTATCTTTCCTAATTCACTCCCACTTCTGATGCAGGTATATTATAAAAATTATTACAAATTTTAAGAAATTATAAATTATTCCCCCTTCACCATCTTGGATTGATATTTTTTTTGCCTTCAATTTTGATTCATTATCAGGAAGCTTTACATTCGTGTCGTTTTTCAATTTTTCAAATAAAAAAGGTTATATGAACTCATTTTCATCTACAATAAATTCTGTAATCATATGTTGCAGTCAACAATGCCTAAAGTCTGACACAAGGATTTCCAAATATATTTTTTAAATTTTTTTTGCATTTCTTGAAATGCTTAACTTTTTCCCCATTCCGAGCATTCATAAATGATGTCACGCAATTTTTCGGCATTTTAGACCCCCCCCTCCCCCCTGTCACGCAATTTCATATGTAAAAATACATTGTGTCACGTTTAGTAGAGACTCCCCCTACCCCCAAAAAAAACGTTGGTGACATCCTGGATCTCTGTTGTCTCGTCCAAGTCTCTAACCTCTAGTGATCTCTTTGTCACCAGAGGAGAAACCCTCGCCTTTCCTTTGAGAGCCTCGGTCACCTTCCCGCTGAAGGTCGAGAAATCCTGTCCCCTTTTAAGAACGAATAGCAAATCCTGCTTCTCGGTTCTTCGAATGGACAGAACCTCAGTTTTCGTTTCAGCGGGGTTGACCGTGGCGAAAAGCTCTGCTATAAGTTCCTTTGGAGGAGCCTTACCGTTCTCCATTGACACCCTAATGGCGTCGGTCTTTCTTCTCTTTTTTTTCCCCTGACCACTCAAGAATTCCTTTGCTTCGTCCTTCGCGAATTTATTTTTCCGCCTCTCCTTCCTAGAGACTACAGCACTCCAGTGGTCAGGAGTGTCTTCCTTTGACGGCGTGACAGAATTTATCTTTTCCTTGTTCTGCATTAGCGTAGAAGCCGGTTTTTTACTCTGCCGGTCCTCTGGGGATGTTGAGGCACCTCTTTTCTTGCTTTTGGCAGAAGAAGTCTTTGGTCCTCCCTTTTGTTTCGGAGTCGTCGATGGCGTTTTGGAACGTGCCATTTGACCTACACTTCGGTACTGCATTGGCTGCAAAGTTTTTTGAAGCCTATCTACTGATGACCGGAGAGCGAGGCCTGCGCTTCTGACTCCGGCCGAGATTTCCTTTGCTTCAGCCATGTACTCTTTCACCTCATTAGGTGTGTTCTTCCTGAAAGAACCCTCCATAGCCAATAGCGTCTTCTCCATAGCTTTATTTTGAAGCCTCTGTTCCGCCATGATACTAATCATGATCTTCCAAACGTCGGCCCATGGCGGAATTAAAGGAACCGCTTGCTCCGCTACATTTACACCAGAAGCTGAAGTGCTTTTCTCCTCCACACTTGTGGAAGGAACCTGGTGTATCTCTGCTACAGCTTTTATTACTTTAGCAGTTTCATCCGGAGTATTACGAGACTGTGTCTCTCCGGTATCCATCACCTCAATAACGTTTTCATCGGTTTTCGTTGTTTGTTTCTCCATAAAGTTATTGTTACCAGCGCATCGTCTGTGGAGGAGCGGGTCGGTATAGTTGGGAACGGGTGTACCCTCGGACGTATCCTACCCCAGTTCCCTGAGGCCCAACCACCGCTTAGCCGATCCCGGAATACACGGACGGATCGGACTCGCTCGGAGCAATATGGATTCCGATCTCCATATTCACCACAGACTCTCCTGATCAAGGTCCCGAAGGGGCTGGCTCCTGATTCCTTACCTCGGCTGACACATCGGCAGAGCAAGCTCACATCAACCCCTAGGCCCCGCCCACCGAAAACAAGTGAACGAAGTTTCGGGGTACTCCCAGTGGGACGAGGAAGGAAACAATCATATGGGTGTGATAAGTGTATTGTGAATATGTGTAAAAAAGATGTATAAATGATGTAATTGTGTGTAACCCATATATGTGTAGAGAGGTGTATGTGTAGAGTGTACTGTTTGGTTGCCCTTTGGTGGAAAGCGCCGCCACCACTGCAAGGTCCACCGAACATATCCAAAATGACACTCGAGTCTGGCAGCGGACAAGCATCCCACCCCGGTGACCAACGCCGTCAAGAATGGCAGTAATGTCCGGACTAAGGATATGCATCCAGACCCAGCACACCCATGCCATCAAAGACGGCAGCCGCGCCCGGGAGAGGATAATCATCCGCTTCTCCCAGAACATCAGAGACATCACCGATGCTCGGCAGTGGACAACCAGCGGCGGAGCTTATTATTATTATTATTATTATTTTTTTTGCTTAGGGACTTTTGTGAAATCTGCCTACAGATACCTTGGATTCCGCACTCCAAGGTTATGTGGGGTTGGTATGACAATTAAAAAAAGAAAAATAAATGTAAATTTAATAAACTGGCGACCTACTGCCAGCCCGACTCACTAAAACCCGTAACCCTTCTTCTGGAGTTCTTTACCCTCCCTCGGAACTGTCGTAAGACTTTAGCCTTCGAGGGTGGCGCTCCAACTCTGTCGCTATTGCGACTTTTTGCTTTTCTCTGCGGTTATCCTGCGTTAATAGTTAAAAATTTTGAAACTATTTCAATATAAAAGCGGAATTAACAGCACAACAATAATTAAAAATAACAAATGTGTAATTAAGTGTAAAAAGTCAAAAGATAAAATTATAAACGGATATATAAAAAAAAAGAAAAAAATAAACGCGTATAAAATATTGAAAACATAAAACTGTACAAAGATGAATAAAAAACACAAACAAATTAAAAAATGTATAAGGACAAATAAATCACAAAATAAATTAATAAAAAAAAATAAACAAACAAATTAAAAGCTGTTTAAATTACGCTTTTTGGCGGCCGTCGAGATCTTTCCTCGACATAACCGAGATTATGAAGTTCTCGACTTGCCGCCAATTCTCCTCTGACTGGGTCATCAGCGATACCATGTTCTCCAGTGTAACTTGACTGTTTACACCTTCGAACATGGCCCGCCTCTCCAAGTCCTATTTCTTGCATGAGAAGAGGGTGTGCTCCGCGTTGTCCTCAGGGAACTGGCAATATGCACACACCTCGTTCTCGCGTAATTTAAAGCGACACAGGTACGAGTTAAAACACCCGTGACCTGTGAACGCCTGAGTCAAGTAATAGGAAACCTGACCGTGTTTCCTATTTATCCAGGTGGCGAGTGCCGGGATAAGGCGATAAGTCCATCGACCTTTTTCCTCACCATCCCATCTTTCTTGCCATCTTTCTATGAGCCTGTGCCTCGCTTCTTTGCGGATCAGGCCCTTACTTGGTCTTAATTCCTCATTCAAGGAACTGCTTTCTTTAGAAAAGAGAAACATTTCTTCCCTTTCCCTCGCCAAAAGATCTGCTGGCGGGACACTTGCAAGTACCTGCACAGCACTCGTAGATTGAAGCATCGAAGCAGAATCTGGGGTGAAGTGTCGATTACCAACTTTAGGATCTCGTTACTTATCCCATCGATTCCAGGCGCCTTGCCTGTTTTCAATCTTTTGCCTGCTTTTTGCAGTTCACTAAGTGTAAAGAGTTCTTCCTCTTCGACTTTGCAAAAACTCTAGTCCCTTCTAAGGTATGGCTCTGCAGGAGGAAACAAAGAACTTATTATCTTTCTGACCCAATCGGGATTGTCCAGGCCGGGGGTCTTTTGCCTCGTCACTAATTTCTTAGACACGATTTTAAAAGCCAGACCCCATGGGTCCTTATCGACTTCTTCGATTAGGTCCTTCCAGCTACGGCGTCGCGACTTGCGGATCTCTTTCTTGAGGTCCTTTTTCGCCTCCTTGAAATCCTCTTTCAGCAAGGGATCTCCCTTAGATCGGGTGTATGTCCTTCTTGCTTTGAGGCATTCCTTTCTCAAGGAGGCAAGCTTCTCTGACCACCAGTGCAAGGATTTTTTCCTTGGAATGGCGCCTTTGCGACGTGGCATCGACGCTTTGCAAGCGGTGACGATTATATCTCGAACCGCTCGCACCTCTCCATTTAGACTTTTCGGCCTCCTCACCCAACCAGAATCCTCAATTAAGATAGATTCTTCTAGGGACCGGCTGAACTTCTCCTTGTCGAGTTTCTTAATGTTCCACGAGGAGGTTTTGCGACTAGGAGCTTCCTGTCTTTTTCCTCCTCGAGTGTCTCCCATTGAGACTGAGAACTCAATATACTGGTGGTCACTTGCGGTATATTCCTCAGAGACCCGCCAGTCGCTTATGCGGCTAAATATTTTAGACGATGCGATCGTTAGATCTATAATCGATCCGATCGCACCTCGTCTAAACGTCCATGTTTTTCCCCGGTTTACACATAATAAATCGTTCTTGGAGATCATTTCTCCAATCAGAATTCCTCTCTTGTCGAGCCTCGTCTCACCCCACTCTGGCGACTTTGCATTAAAATCGCCAGTGATGATGACATCCAGCTTGGATTCTGTGAGGCTCGATTCTAGGTCTTCTATATTGGCTTCGAAGGTGGTCAGCGGGTCGTTGGGTGAGAAGTAGCAGCTATACATACGTATGTTAGCCACCTCTATCCACACAAACCCGCTGCTTGTCTCCAAGAACTTGTCAACCCGCAATTCTGGGTTGCACAGCTTGATGGCGGCTCTCTTCGCCTTATCCGGATACCAAGGTGCGAGGTCGCTTCCTTGATACTGCTCACTGCAGAACAGGATATCGACCTCATTTTCCCTAGCTGTTTGCATCAGGAGCACCTGTGCATCCTTACTTGTATGCAGGTTGACTTGAAGGAGCTTTAGGGATTTGCCCTTTTAAGTTTCTCCAGTTCCTCCTTGTAAACCGGGCAGGAAATTCTTCCAGGGATATGGTTGACTTCCGTTTTTCCCAAATCTGTACACGTTATGCACTTTGGCTTGTCACTAGTACACTTTTTGGAGAAGTGTCCCGCTTCGCCGCATCTCCGACAGTTTTTTGTTCTGTCGGGGCCCTTGCAAATTCGGATCACGTGTCCATAGGCTAGGCACTTTTGACATCTTGTCACTTCTAAGTGCGTTCGGATGGATGCGTTTATCCAACCAATACGCACTTTGCCCAGCTTAAGCAGACTCTCGCTGTCGGTTTCACTCAAGCGTACTAGTGCCACTTTTGTACCACCAAAACGTGTCAGAAGTCGGCAAGTCACATCCAATTCGGGCTTTTGCAACTTCTGCTTTAAGACGGTTAAAACGTCCTCCTCTGCAGTTGTTTCGTCAAGTTCCCGAATTTCGAGGGTCTTTTTGCTGACAAGGGCCGTAACCTCGGCCTTGTCCTGAAGAACGGAGGTAAGATTCTGAGCGAACTTTGAAGTTTCACCCCCCTTTTTTACCACAACAAGAACCTCTTTTTTAAGAGTTCTCCTAATTTTCACAATCTCTGTGCCAGTTTCCTCTGGCTTTACCGAAGTTGTTGCCAGTTTTATGAGATCATGGTAGGTCTCTGGATTCCGGGCCACAATTTTTATTGCCTCCGTTGTTCTAATTTTGGGTGGGCGCTTCTGAAGTCGCTCCCTCTCCTCCGCTTTTTTCAAGGCCTTTCTCTTACGGGCCTCCCGTTTCCTATTGGAGACGGTTTCAAAGTCTTTTTCGTTTTCAGGCTTATTTACCACAGTTGCCTCCGAATAAGAAGCAACCCTGGCCGAAGCAGCCTTACTCACCTCCGTCTCCATAACAGTAGGGTTTGTTTTGGTCTCCTTGCTCTTAACCCTCTTACCCTTGGGAGTGGTCACAGTAGAATCAGTCTCCGGACCTTCATACTCTCTAGGGCGCTTTTTTGGGTCGATGGGCTTGCTCTCGCCAGATGTGGCGTGCGACATCGATCTAGGAATTTCAGGATTCGACTTTGGATTGCTTGGGCTAATGAAGGGCCTAGGTATAAAACGCAGGTTACTGCGAAGCACCTCGTGCACCTTCCTCAATTCCACCATTCCATCCTGAACGTCCTTGCTAATGTTTCTTTGTTTTCTGCAAGCACGCCACATGCTGTCAAGTATTTTTGGGATCAGATCGACCTGTTCTAAAACATTTTCTTCGAATCTGCTAAGTCCCACATCCTCAGAATTTTTGCTTTGGCTCCCTCCAAAATCCTTGGAGCCGTCTGCACCGACTACCTGGGCTTCAACCCGATCAGAATCGGTGGTGGGATTACCCTCTACAGAGGTACCCACTTGGAGTAATTTATGCGATTCTTTATCCATTTCATTCATTTTTTTGGTTTTAAAATCAGGGAACCACCCTGTTGGTTGTCCTTTAGTAAAAAGCCCCGCCACCACGGCAAGGTCTACCGAACATATCCAAGATGCCAGTCGTGTCTGGCAGCGAACCCACTTCTCCCAACTCATCAAAGAAATCAATCTTGTCTGGCAGCGGACCCACTTCTCCCAGCCCATCAAAGAAATCAATGATGTTCGGCAGTGGGTCCACTTCTCCCAGTACATCAAAGAAATCAATGACATTTGGCAGTGGATCCGCTTCTCCCAGCACGTCAAAGACATCGATGATGTTCGGTAGTGGACAACCATCGGCAAGGATTATTATTATTATTATTATTATTATTATTATTATTATTATTATTATTATTATTATTATTATTATTATTATTATTATTATTATTATTATTATTATTATTATTATTATTATTATTATTATTATTATTATTATTATTATTATTATTATTATTATTATTATTATTATTATTTTTTTTTTTTTTTTTTTTTTGCTTAGGGACTTTTGGGAAATCTGCCTACAGATACCTTGGATTCCGCACTCCAAGGTTATGTGGGGTTGGTAAAATAAGAAAAAAAAAGGGAATATAAAAAAAAGATAAATAAAGAAATGTTATAAGAAATTTAATTAACTGGCGACCTACTACCAGCCCGACCCACTAAAACCCGTAACCCTTCTTTTGGAGCCCTTTACCCTCCCTCGGAACTGTCGTAAGACTTTAGCCTTCGAGGGAGGCGCTCCAACTCTATCGCTGCTGCGACTTTGTTCTGTGTCTGCGGTTCTCCTGCGTCAATAGTTAAAAAATTTAAAACTATTTCAATATAAAAGCGGAATTAACAGCACAACAACAATAAAAAACAAAATTTTTTAAGAAGTTGAAAAAGTCAAAAAATAAAATTATAAACGGATATATAAAAAAAAGAAAAAATAAACCTGTATAAAATATTGAAAACAAAACTGTACAAACATGAATAAAAAAACACACACAATTAAAAAATGTATATGGACAAATAAATCACAAAATAAATTAATAAAAAACAAATAAACAAATTAAAAGCTGTTTAAATTACGCTTTTTGGCGGCCGTCGAGATCCTTCCTCGACATAACCGAGATTATGAAGTTCTCGACTTTCCGCCAATTATCTGCTGACTGGGTCATCAGAGATACCATGTTCTCCGGTGTAACTTGACTGTTTACACCTTCGAACATGGCCCGCCTCTCCAAGTCCCATTTCTTGCATGAGAAGAGGGTGTGCTCCGCGTTGTCCTCAGGGAACTGGCAATATGCACACACCTCGTCCTCGCGTAATTTAAAGCGACACAGGTACGAGTTAAAACACCCGTGACCTGTGAGCGCCTGAGTCAAATAATAGGAGACTTCTCCATGTTTTCGGTTTATCCAGGTGGTGAGTGTTGGAATCAGACGATAGGTCCATCTACCCTTTTCCTCCCTATCCCATCTGTCCTGCCATGTCTCGATAAGTCTGTTTCTCGCGTATTTGCGGATATAGTCCTTGCTAGGTCTTTTATCTTCTGGGTACTCGGGATTATTTCTTCTTTTAAAAAGAAGAAATACTTCCTCCCTTTCCCTTGCCATAAGATCTGCCGGCGGGACACTTGCAAGGACTTGCACAGCGCTCGTCGAGACCGTCTTATACGCAGAAACGATACGGGTAGTAACACATCTCTGCGCAGACAGCATATTATCGCAAATGGTTTTGCTTCTTGTTTTAAGTGAGGGAGCCCACGCTGCTGCTGCGTAAAACAGCTTAGCGTGGGCAACACTAACCACCAGTCTCCTTTTCCTTTCACGTGGTCCGCGAACGTTTGGCATAAGTCGTGCCAAGTCTGACGCACACTTTATCGCCTTATTCAAGGCCGTCGCTATATGGTAATGGAAGTTTAACCTTCCATCGAGCTCCACTCCTAAATACTTAATATGTTTACTCCACTTGACCTCGAATTCATCTACCACGATTCGTGGGAAACTATAACCACGTCTGTCTGTGACGAGCAGAGCTTCGGTTTTTTCCAAGGCCATTTGAAGACCTCTGGCATCCAACCAGCTTTTAACTCGCCGCAGACATTCGTTCACCAATGTCCCAAGGGCTTCCTCGCTTTCGGCTGAGCACACGACCAACGCATCGTCCGCAAAGCCGATGATGACCGCGCCTTCAGGTAGACCCATTCGCAGGAAGTTATCATAGGATACATTCCACACGAATGGTCCCACCCTCGAGCCTTGGGGGGCACCACTTTGCATCTCTTCCTTCAGAGTCCAGTTGTCCCCCTCATAGATTACCCACCTGTCGCTAAGATAATCATTCATTATCCGCAACAAGTAGGGCGGTATTCTCTTCTCCATCATCGACTGGATGAGATCTTTCCATCGTGCGGAGTTAAACGCGTTACGTATGTCAATAGCCACCAATGCGCAGAAGCCCTTCTTCTTCTTTGGTCCCAATTTGTTTTTTCCCGCTTTGGCTATGTCCACAACTGCCTGAATGGCATCAACCGTGGACCTGCCTTTGCGGAAACCAAATTGGTAATCGGATAGACTATTCTCTCCGGTCAAATGGGTTTGCATTCTCTGCAGAACCATATCCTCTAGAAGTTTACCCATCGTATCTAACAGGCAAATAGGCCTGTACGACGAGACTTTATCCAGAGGTTTTTCGCCTTTTCTTAGGAGGACTAGCCTCTGCCGCTTCCAGTCGCGGAAGAACTCTCCTTTCTCAAGGCAAAGATTGAAACATCGGAGCAGAATCTGGGGTGAAGTGTCGATAACCAATTTTAGGATCTCGTTACTTATCCCATCGATTCTAGGCGCCTTGCCTGTTTTCAATCTTCTACCTGCATTTCTCAATTCTGTAAGAGTGAAGAGTTCCTCCTCACCGACTTCGCAGGTACTCCAGTCCTTCCTAACCCACGGTTCTGCAGGAGGAAATAGAGCTTTTATAATCCTTCTGACCCAATCGGGATTGTCCAGGCCGGGGGTCTTTTGCCTCGTTCCTAATTTCTTAGTAACGATTTTAAAAGCCAGACCCCATGGGTCCTTCTCGACATCATCAATTAGGTCTTTCCAGCAACGGCGTTGTGACGCTTGAATCTCTTTTTTCAGGCTTTTCTTGGCCTCCTTAAATACTTCCTTTAGCAAAGGATCTCCCTTAGAACGGGTATAATTCCTTCTAGCTTTGAAGCACGCTTTCCGCAAGGAGGCCAGAGCATCCGACCACCAGTGCACCGAGCTTTTTCGTGAAGCGGTACACCTGCGACGCGGCATAGATGCATCGCAGGCAGCGGTGATGGTTTTCCTCACCGCTCGTACCTCTGCATCCAGGGTATTTGGCCTCTGCACCCAACCCAATTCCTCAATGAGGCGGGATTCTTCCAGGGATCGGACAAATTTCTCCTTATCGATTTTCTTCACATTCCAGGAGAGGAGTTTTCGACACGGTGCTTCCTGTCTTCCACCATTTCCTGTGTCTCCCACTGAGACTGAAAACTCGATGTACTAGTGGTCACTTGCGGTATACTCCTCAGAGACTCGCCATTCGTTAATGCGTCTGAATAGAGGAGATGATGCAATCGTAAGATCAATGATCGATCCAATTGCACCCCTCCTAAACGTCCATGTCCTTCCCCGGTTCGCAATCGTTAAATTGCTCCTGGAGACCATTTCTCCGATCACTCTGCCTCTTTTATCGAGCCTTGACTCGCTCCACTCCGGCGACTTAGCATTAAAATCCCCGGTGACGAGTACATCCAGCTTGGATTCTCTAAGGCTCGACTCGAGTTCCTGAATGTCATCTTCGAAGTCCGTCAGTGCATCGTTTGGCGAGAAGTAGCAGCTGTACATACGTATGCCCGCAGCCTCTACCCAAACGAATCCACTGCTCGTCTCCAGATACCTTGCAACCCACAGCTCAGGATTGCACACTTGAACAGCGGCCCTACCTGATTTATCCTGGTACCAGGGAGCGAGATCGTTTTTCCTGTGTTGCTCGCTGCAGAACAGGATGTCGATCCCTTTTTCCTTGACCGTCTGCATCAGGAGGGCCTGCGCCGTCCTGCAGGTGTGCAGGTTGACCTGCAGAAACTTTAAGGGTTTGCCTTTTTATGCCTCTGCAGCAATTCCCTGTAAACCGGACAAGAGCTTTTCCCGGATATATGGACAATATCTGTCTTTCCTAAATCTGTGCATGTTAAACACTTAGGTTGTTCGACGGAACAGTTCTTTGCCATGTGACCCTCACCGCCGCATCTCCGACAGTTTTTAGTTCTGTCGGGGCCTTTGCATGATCGGGTCACGTGTCCATATGTAAGGCACTTTAGGCACCTCACAACTTCCAGATGCTCTCGGACTCGGACGTTTAACCATCCTATTCTTACCTTGCCGATCTTCAGCAGAGTCTGACTATCAGTCTCTGCCAGGCGGACCAACGCAACCTTTGTGCCACTAAAACGTGGCAGAAGTCTGCACACTATGTCCGTGTCAGGCTTCCCCAATTTCTCCCTCAAAACCGAAACCACATCCTCCTCGGTCGTAGTTTCATCGAGGCCGTTCAATTCCAGACACCTCTTGTTTACAAGAGCCGTAACCTCGGCCCTATCATGCGAGGCCGAGGCCAGAGCCCTCGCAAATTTTAAGGTGTCACCTCCCTTTTTCACGACCAGGAGAACATCTTTATTAAGTGCCCTCCTGATCCTGAGAACCTCTATATTTGACTCTTTAGGCTTCACAGTGCGTTTCATTTCAGTCACGATCTCAGCGATAGCCTTTGGGTTTTTCGCTGAGATCCTTACTGCCTCTGTATTTCTCGGCTTTGAAGGATACTTTTGGAGCTCCTTCTCTTGTTTCTTTTTTAAGGCCTTCTTTTTGGCCTTTGCCTTTTTATCGATGACAGCGGCAAAGCCGTCGCCATCTACTTTGTCATCCTTTGAGACCACTGAAGCGTGAGTCTCTTTGACTATTTTCTCGGCTGCTCCTCCACTACCTGGCTCCAACGGAAGGGTTTGCGTAGGTACTTCCTCGCACTTCCTCTTCTCAGACTGGCCATCAGGATGTGGACTCGCATCCGGACTATTCCCGTTTCTTGGGCGCTTCTTATCATTAAATGCACCGCTCTGACCCGCCGCAGCACTCTTGTGTGATGGTGTTACACAGTTCGCGTTTGTTGGCTCTGGGATTATAAAGGGCTCGGGGATAAATCGCATGTTCTTGCGAATTATCTCGTGCACCCTTCCCAACGCCAACATTCCGTTCTGGACGTTCTTGCTAATGTTTTTCTGCTTTTTGCAGGCCCGCCACATACCGTCGAGTATTTTAGGCATTAGTTCGACCTGCTCTACAACATTTTTTTGGAAACTGTTAAGTCCCTTCTCCGCAGAATTTTCGTTTTGGCCCCCCCCAAAATCCGTGGGGCCTGCGACGGTCTTTAAAAGATCGACGGGAGTATTGTCCCCTTGCGGGGTTCCTCCTTGGGGTAATTCATTTAAACTTTGACTCATCTTCATTAGTATTTTGGTTTTTATGTCAGGGAACCACCCTGTTGGTTGTCCTTTAGTGAAAAGCCCCGCCACCACGGCAAGGTCTACCGAACATATCCAAGATGCCAGTCGTGTCTGGCAGCGGACCCACTTCTCCCAACTCATCAAAGAAATCAATCTTGTCTGGCAGCGGACCCACTTCTCCCAGCCCATCAAAGAAATCAATGATGTTCGGCAGTGGGTCCACTTCTCCCAGTACATCAAAGAAAACAATGACATTTGGCAGTGGATCCGCTTCTCCCAGCACGTCAAAGACATCGATGATGTTCGGTAGTGGACAACCATCGGCAAGGATTATTATTATTATTATTATTATTATTATTATTATTATTATTATCATTATTATTATTATTATTATTATTATTATTATTATTATTATTATTATTATTATTATTATTATTATTATTATTATTATTATTATTATTATTATTATTATTATTATTATTTTTTTTTTTTTTGCTTAGGGAATTTTGGGAAATCTGCCTACAGATACCTTGGATTCCGCACTCCAAGGTTATGTAGGGTTGGTGTGATAAAACAAAAGGAGACAAAAAAAAGAAAAATAAATATATAAAATAGTAAATTTAATAAACTGGCGACCTACTGCCAGCCCGACCCACTAAAACCCGTAACCCTTCTTCTGGAGCCCTTTACCCTCCCTCGGAACTGTCGTAAGACTTTAGCCTTCGAGGGTGGCGCTCCAACTCTGTCGCTAATGTGACTTTCTGCTTTTCTCTGCGGTCATCCTGCGTTAATAGTTAAAAATTTAAAACTATTTCAATATAAAGCGGAATTAACAGCACAACAACAATTAAAAATAACAAATGTGTAATTAAGTGTAAAAAGTCAAAAGATAAAATTATAAACGGATATATAAAAAAAAAGAAAAAATAAACGCGTATAAAAAATTGAAAACATAAAACTGTACAAAGATGAATAATAAAAAAAAAACACAAACAATTAAAAAATGTATAAGGACAAATAAATCACAAAATAAATTAATAAAAAACAAACGAATAAATTAAAAGCTGTTTAAATTACGCTTTTTGGCGGCCGTCGAGATCCTTCCTCGACATAACCGAGATTATGAAGTTCTCGACTTGCCGCCAATTCTCCTCTGACTGGGTCATCAGCGATACCATGCTCTCCGGTGTAACTTGACTGTTTACACCTTCGAACATGGCCCGCCTCTCCAAGTCCCATTTCTTGCATGAGAAGAGGGTGTGCTCCGCGTTGTCCTCAGGGAACTGGCAATATGCACACACCTCGTTCTCGCGTAATTTAAAGCGACACAGGTACGAGTTAAAACACCCGTGACCTGTGAACGCCTGAGTCAAGTAATAGGAAACCTGACCGTGCTTCCTATTTATCCAGGTGGCGAGTGCCGGGATAAGGCGATAAGTCCATCGACCTTTTTCCTCACCATCCCATCTTTCTTGCCATCTTTCTATGAGCCTGTGCCTCGCTTCTTTGCGGATTAGGCCCTTGCTTGGTCTTAATTCCTCATTTAAGGAACTGCTTTCTTTAGAAAAGAGAAACATTTCTTCCCTTTCCCTCGCCAAAAGATCTGCTGGCGGAACACTTGCAAGGACCTGCACAGCACTCGTAGATACCGTCTTATATGCAGAGATGATACGCGTTGTTATCGATCTCTGCGCAGACAGTATCTTTTCACAGATGGTCACACATCTTTTACTCCTCAGGGATGGGGCCCACGCTGGTGCTGCATAGAGCATTTTAGCGTGGGCGACACTCGCCACCAGTCTTCTTTTTTGTTCACGGGGTCCGCCAACATTTGGCATTAGCCGTGAAAGATTAGCCGCACACTCGATCGCTTTATTTGACGCCGTAGCCATGTGGTGGTGGAAGTTTAACCTTCCATCTAACTTCACACCAAGATATTTAATTTGCTTACTCCACTTGACCTCAAATCCGTCTATCACGATTCGTGGGAGCTCATAACCACGTCTGTCTGTGACCAGCAGTGCCTCGGTCTTTTCCAGGGCCATTTCAAGACCTCTGGTATCCAGCCAGCTTTTAGCTAGTCGCAGACATTCGTTCACCAATGTCCCAAGAGCCTCCTCACTTTCGGCAGTGCACACGAATAATGCGTCGTCCGCAAAGCCGATGATCACCGCACCTTCGGGCAGATCCATTCGCAGAAAATCATCGTAAGATACATTCCATACAAATGGACCTACCCTTGAGCCTTGAGGAGCCCCACGCTGCATCTCTTCCTTGAGAGTGCAGGTGTCTCCCTCATATATAACCCACCTGTCGCTAAGATAATTATCCATTATCCGCAACAAGTAGGGCGGCATGTTTTTCTTTTCCATCGACTCGATGAGATCTTTCCATCTTGCGGAATTAAACGCGTTACGTATGTCAATTGCTACCAACGCGCAGAAGCTCTTCTTTTTCCCAGGTCCCAATTTGTTTTTTCCTGCTTTGGCTATGTCCACAACTGCCTGGATGGCATCAACTGTGGACTTGCCTTTACGGAAACCAAATTGGTGATCGGACAGACGATTCTCTTCGGTCAAGTGGCCTTGCATTCTCTGCAGAACCATATCCTCTAGAAGTTTACCCATCGTATCTAGCAGGCATATAGGCCTGTACGATGAAACCTTATCTAGAGGTTTTTCACCTTTCCTTAGGAGGACTAACCTCTGTCGCTTCCAGTCGCGGAAGAACTCTCCTCTCTCAAGGCAAAGATTGAAGCATCGAAGCAGAATCTGGGGTAAAGTGTCGATTACCAACTTTAGGATCTCGTTACTTATCCCATCGATTCCAGGCGCCTTGCCTGTTTTCAATCTTTTGCCTGCTTTTTGCAGTTCACTAAGTGTGAAGAGTTCTTCCTCTTCGACTTTGCAAAAACTCCAGTCCCTTCTAAGGTATGGCTCCGCAGGAGGAAACAAAGAACTTATTATCTTTCTGACCCAATCGGGATTGTCCAGGCCGGGGGTCTTTTGCCTCGTCACTAATTTCTTAGTTACGATTTTAAAAGCCAGACCCCATGGGTCCTTATCGACTTCCTCGATTAGGTCCTTCCAGCTACGGCGTCGCGACTTGCAAATCTCTTTCTTGAGGTCCTTTTTCGCCTCCTTGAAAGCCTCTTTCAGCAAGGGATCTCCCTTAGATCGGGTATATGTCCTTCTTGCTTTGAGGCATTCCTTTCTCAAGGAGGCTAGCTCCTCTGACCACCAGTGCAAGGATTTTCTTACTGGAGTGGCGCCTTTGCGTGGCATTGACGCATTGCAAGCGGTGACTATCATGTTCCTCACCGCTCGCACCTCCCCATCCAGACTGCTCGGCCTCTTCACCCAGCCCAAGTCCTCAATTAAAAGGGCTTCTCTTAGGGACCGGCCGAACTTTTCCTTGTCGAGTCTCTTAATATTCCACGAGGAGGTTTTGCGACTAGGAGCATCCTGTCTTTTTCCTCCTCGTGTGTCTCCCATAGAGACTGAGAACTCAATGTACTGGTGGTCACTTGCGGTATATTCCTCTGAGACCCGCCAGTCGGTTATGCGGCTAAATAGTTTAGACGATGCGATTGTTAGATCTATAATTGATCCGATCGCACCTCGTCTAAAAGTCCATGTATTGCCTCGGTTTACTGCCAATAAGTCGTTTCTGGAGATCATTTCTCCAATACGAATTCCTCTCTTGTCGAGTCTCGTCTCACCCCACTCTGGCGACTTTGCGTTAAAATCACCAGTGATGATGACATCCAGCCTGGATTCTGTGAGGCTCGATTCTAGGTCTTCGATATTGGCTTCGAAGTTTGTTAGTGGGTCGTTGGGTGAGAAGTAGCAGCTATACATACGTATATTAGCCACCTCTATCCACACGAACCCACTGCTCGTCTCCAGAAACTTGTCAACCCGCAATTCTGGGTTGCACAGCTTTATGGCGGCTCTCTTCGCCTTATCCTGATACCAAGGGGCGAGATCGCTTCCTTGATACTGCTCACTGCAAAACAGGATATCGACCTCATTTTCCCTTGCTGTTTGCATTAGGAGCAACTGTGCATCCTTACTTGTATGCAAGTTGACCTGCAAAAATTTTAAGGATTTGCCCTTTTAATCTTTTGCAGTTCTTCTCTGTAAACCGGGCAGGCTCTCTTTCCGGAATCGTGATCCGTCTCTGGCTTTCCCAGGTCCAAGCATGTAAGGCACTTCGGCTTAACTTTACAGCTCTTCGCGAGGTGTCCCTCTCCGCCGCATCTCCGACAGTTTTTGCTTCTGTCGGGGCCTTTGCAGGTTCGGGTTGAGTGTCCGTATGCTAGGCACTTTTGGCACCTAGCTACTTCAACATGCTCGCGAATTGGAGCATTTATCCAGCCGATTTTTATTTTACCAAGCTTTAGCAGAGTGTTACTTTCTGCCTCTGTCAGACGTACCAGAGCAACCTTAGTTCCTCTGTATCGCGGCAAAAGTCGACACTCCATCTTCAGGTCGGGTTTACCCAGCTTTTCTCTTAGTGCTGCAGTTACCTCATCCTCTGAGGTGGCTTCGTCCAAATCCTTAATCTCTAGAGACCTTTTATTCACTAGAGGTGTGACCTCAGCTTTACCATGCAGGACCGAAGACAGTGCATCTGCAAATTTTAAGGTCTCTCCGCCCTTTTTCACTATCACGAGAACCTCCTGTTTAAAGGTTCTCCTGATTTTCCGGATCACGGTACCCGTATCTTCTGGGTTTACCTTTGCTTTTAGCAGCGGCAAGATACCCTCATAAAGCTTTGGGTCGCTTGCCGTAATTTTAACAGCTTCCGTGCTCCTCAGCTTCAAAGGGGGCTTCGGAAGCTCTTTTTTCTCACCTGAGGGTTTCTCTTTTGGAGTCCGTTTCTTTTTGCTTTTAACAACTTTGAAGCCGTCCCCATTGTCCGCTCCGTCCTTTAAAACGGTCTCAGCATACGAACTGCCAGGACTATTTAAGGGCGCCTCTTTCGTTCCATCTAGCGACTCAGAACCAAGCTGTGGAGCATCTTTTCGCTTAATTCTTTTCCCGCTTTGAGTCGCCCGTTGCGGACTCGCATCTGGGCTTGCACCTTCCCTGGGGCGCTTATTAACGCCCTTTGCCTTATTAGGGCGTGCAGTTACGCCGTCCAGAGCTGTAGTCGTGCTCTCCGTCTGATCTCGAGCTCCCACAGTTGGATGTTGCGGCGCCTGGTCTTTGAACGGCTCGGGGATAAAACGTAAATTCTTACAAATTGTTAAGAACGAACTCTCCAAAACCGCTACGCCATCCTGGATGTCACGACTGACGTTCTTTTGGCGCTTGAATGCCTGGTACACGCTCTTAAAAATCCCGGGAATAGCCAGAAACTGATTTGCGACATTTGATTCGTAGCATGTCAGCTGGCTATCTATTTGGCTCCCTCCAAAATCCTTGGAGCCATCTGCACCGACTATCGGTGCTTGCACCCGATCAGAATCGGTGGTGGGATTACCCTCTTTCGAGGTACCCACTTGGAGTATTTCGTTTAAAATTTTGTCCATTTCATTTGTGTTTTTTTTTAATTCTTTGTCCCGTGTCGAGGGACAATCGGGCCTTAACAGGGTACTACCATCTGGCCAAGATGGGCCCTGAACCGCCTCCGTTAGTTACATAGACGTTATAGCATTGCCAGAGCATTGATGCGACGTCTATGATATCCAAGGGCACGTGAACATGTGTGTTCGGACGTGGAGGTCGATGTGTCTCTCCAAGATAGCAGGAAGTTTCCGCAAAGGGAGTGCATCCTGGTATCTCTTCACAGAGTTTACCCTCATTATTATTATTATTATTATTATTATTATTATTATTATTATTATTATTATTATTATTATTATTATTATTATTATTATTATTATTATTATTATTATTATTATTATTATTATTATTATTATTATTATTATTATTATTATTATTATTATTATTATTATTATTATTATTATTATTATTATTATTATTATTATTATTATTATTATTATTATTATTATTATTATTATTATTATTATTATTATTATTATTATTATTATTATTATTATTATTATTATTATTATTATTATTATTATTATTATTATTATTATTATTATTATTATTATTATTATTATTATTATTATTATTATTATTATTATTATTATTATTATTATTATTATTATTATTATTATTATTATTATTATTATTATTATTATTATTATTAACTCCGCTTTGAACCGGTCCCAAGCCCGGGACTCCATCTTCTCTGCTCATCTGCACCCATTTGTGTATTATTTTACATAAAATGTGTGTACGTGTGCTGAGTTGTTTGGAGGAGGAGGAGGGTAGTTTGGAGAGCTTTTGAGGTGGGGACCATCTGGATATCAGCATGTTAGGGAATGGTATTAATGGAGGGTATTGTTATAAACACATTACCCCTCTGAATGGGCAGGAAGAATCTGAACCGGTGGGTTCAGTATGAAATTTTTGTTCTGTTTTGTCTTGGTGATTGGGAAGACATAGTCTATAAACGGCATCTTCCACGAATGGGCAACTCCTGTTATCCACGCTCGCCATCCCTGCCGGCACGTCGGACCATGTTAATTCATGTACTCGCGACGCAGATTGGGGGGATTCAGCTTGCGGGATAGCAGAAGCTGATGTATGAATCTAAAAAGGTTTAAGCCTATAAACGGCGCCTTTCATGTTGGTGAGGTGAAAGGGGAACCCTCCGGAGAGGCTTCTTCCTGAGTATGAGTGTGGGATGCGCTATAAACGCGTTATTCTCCTGGTCGCAAAGTATGTAAGGGGATCTCCGGCTGATCCCGGCCTCCGAAGCTCCTCAAACAACATATACATAATTACTCTTCTTTCTCACACTGATATGGGTACACCCACTTACATAACACGACACATATACACTTACACTGTTAAGTATCACACCCATACCGAATACCGAACGACGTTTTTAATGAAATGTGTGATGTAACGAACGTTATCCTCCAAGCAGGTACCTCGACAGAGGCTAATCCTGCCGTCGATTCCGATCGGGTGAAAGCCCCGATGGTCGACGCAAGGCCCACGGATTTTGGAGGGGGCCAACAGCACACTGGTCCTTCTGACCATAACGGTGACGGAAAAGTGATGATGGAGACGGAGAGCGTAGTTTCCTCTGAGTCCATCATTGAAAAGGAAAAGGAGACTCTGGTGTCGCGGACTGCTTCACCGATCGTCGAAGAATGGCAAGTCATTCTTGGACTTATGGAGAAGCAGTCTGTGGTGGTTGAGCAACTCTTCAAATCACTAGAAATAGTGAAGGAAGGGATGCTCAAGAACAACTCCAGGGAGGTGAAAATCAGTGCCAGAGAGGCATATCACCATAGTGATAGCCTCAGAGGCATCTTAAAAGATATGTTGGAGGAGGGGGCCTGCTTTTCTCATAATTTAGAGATAGTGGATTCCCTCAGCCAGAAGAGAGCTCGAGGCCGCCAGGGGACAATACCCTTGGCGACTCCGAACTCTGAAAGAAAAGGAAAAAAGAGAGATGCCTCTGGGACACCACCAGAGAAAGTGGAGAAAAAGAAGGGCAAAACAGGCGAGCTGGACCCGGGGGACAGCAAGCCTGCTACCGAAGAAAATGAAAAATTGAACTCTCTCCAGGAAAATGAAACCTGGAAAGAGGTCAAGAAAAAGAAGAAAAAGAAAAAAAAGAAGGGGGATGCAGAGAAGTTGGAAGAAAAGACGGGGGAGTCGATCAAAGAGACTGATCGACCTCCACGTAAAAAGAGAGAAAAAATGACGGATGCGATCGTGATATCTACGAAAGATCCAAACATTATGAGCAAAATGAAGGCGGCGGTTAGGCCTGAGGATACGCAGACGGAGATACTGTCGATTCGGAGGACCAAAAGGAACGATCTCCTTCTGGTACTCAAAAAGGGACAGGGCGTCTTGGGTTTCGGCAGAGCCTTGACCGCTGCTCTTCAGGGCGAGGCAGAAGTAAGGACTGTGGTTTCGATGAGGTCGATAGAAATTTTGGACCTTGACGAAACCATAGTCCAAGAAGATGTTGTATTGGCGGTCCGGGGTGCACTTGGCAGACCAGACTTAGAAGTTCCGTGTCAGCTTTTCGCTCGGTATGGTAGCACGAAGAAGGCCATTCTGCGGCTCCCGGAAACGGAAGCGGAGTCGTTAGTTAAGGCCAGGCGAGTAAAGATAGGGTGGGTCAACTGCAGAGTCCATGCCAGAGTGGAAGTAGAGAGGTGCTTTAGATGCCTCTGTTACGGCCATCTGGCTGGAGGATGCAGTGGGCCGGACCGAAAGGAGGCTTGCTGGAGGTGCGGCGGTCTCGACCACAGGAAGAGTCAATGCAAAGGGGTAGCCCAGTGCATTGACTGTTCCGATCGTGGGATGGAAGACACAAAACATCCTTCAGGGAGCAGGGTCTGCCCGGTGTACTGGAAGATACTAACAGATCTAAAGTCCAGAGCTTAGGTTTCTCCAGGTTAATCTCAGGAAGGGAAAAGTCGCGCAAGATCTCTTGATGCAGACTGCCAGAGAGAGGGGAGCTGATATACTGCTTTTCAGTGAGCAGTATAGGAAGCCAGAATCCTCTGTCTGGTTTGAGGATGCATCAAAGAGATCAGGTATTCAAATATGTAACCCGGACATCGCCATCGGTGACTTTCTGGAGACCGATAGGGGGTTCGTTTGGATAGAGGTGGCCGAGGTACGTGTTTACAGCTGCTACTTCTCTCCAAATGATCCCCTCAAAAAGTTCGAGGCCGAGGTTCAGGCTCTTGAAGAAAGCATTAAAGCTTTCGGCGGGGATGTCCTCATTGCGGGAGACTTTAATAGTAAGTCGCCGGAATGGGGGGAGACCCGTTTAGACAAGAGGGGAACCTTGGTGTCGGACATGGTTGCAGCAAACGACTTGGTGGTGATGAACCGGGGACGAGAGTTCACGTTCAGACGCGGGGTATCTGGGTCCATCATTGATTTGACAATTGCGTCGCCCCGCGTGGCCCGTAGATTCGCGCGGTGGAAGGTGCTGGACGAAACGACTATGAGTGACCACCAGTACATAGAGTTTATAGTCGCTGAGAAAAATCCGAGAGGGAACATTAGGCCGCATATTGGTCACAAGAGTCCCTCCTGGAATCTCAGACGGCTAAATAGGGAGAAGTTGGTGGAGTCACTAGCCGATGCTCGGGCTATACACGAGTTAGGCTGGATGACGAAGCCAACTTCAGTGGGTGATAAAGTGCGTGAGGCGAGGCGAGTAATTATTGCAGCGTGCAACTACTTAATGCCTCGCCGGCAACAAAAAAGAACTAGGAAGGGAGCTCTGTACTGGTGGAATGACGAACTAGCTCGCTTAAGGAGAGAATGCCATGCAGCAAGAAGGAAATATACCCAATCTAAGGGAAACCTTCTGCTGCAAGAAGAGTGGCAAGAAGCCAGGCAGATTTTTAAGCGGGCTATAAGGAGTAGCAAAAAATCGTGTTGGAAGGACCTGATTGGAGAAGCCGAGAAGGACCCATGGGGCTTGGCCTACAAAGTCGTCACTAAGAAATTAGTTTCGAGGCAAAGAACCCCTGGTCTTGACAATCCAATCTGGGTCCGAAAGATTATTAAGGCGCTGTTTCCCCATGTGGAATCTGGCCCTAGGGAGGACTTTTCCTCTTGTGTAGTGCAAAGGGAGGAGCTCTTCACGCTGGAGGAGCTTAAAAAGGTGGCAAAGACGTTAAGGAACGGCAAAGCGCCAGGCATCGACGGAATACCCAACGAGATCCTCAAAGAGGTAATCGCTGTGTATCCAGAGTTGCTTCTCGACGTCTTTAATACATGTCTCGAGAGTGGAGAGTTTTTCAGTGACTGGAAAACACAGAGGTTGGTCCTCCTGAGAAAAGGGGATAAACCTCTAGATAAAGTCTCATCGTTTAGACCAATTTGTTTATTGGACACGATGGGTAAACTTCTAGAGGGAATGATTCTAGAGCGACTTCAGGGAATCCTGGTAGGCGAAAATAGCCTATCAGAGAATCAATTCGGTTTTAGGAAAGGCCGGTCGACAGTAGACGCGATCTTAGCAGTTCTCGAAAAAGCGAAAAGAGTCAAAGAGGGACGTAAGAAGGGTTTTTGCGCACTCGTTTCAATCGATATCCGTAACGCGTTCAATTCCGCGAAATGGGACATTTGTATTGAAGCAATGAGATGTAAAGGGGTACCAACGTATCTGTTGCGAATGATAGACAACTATCTTAGCGACAGATGGGTTGTCTACGAGAGCGATGCATGTCATATCAAAGAGAAAATGACATGCGGAGCTCCCCAAGGATCAAAGGTGGGACCAACCATCTGGAACGTTATGTACGACGGTTTTCTGAGGTTGGGCTTACCCGAAGATACGTCTATATCCGGGTTCGCGGACGACGTGCTTTTGATATGTTATGACGAGGATTTGAGACTGCTAAAAATAAAACTTGAAGATAGTCTGCGGCGAGCTGAATTTTGGCTATATCGGCATGGTCTGAAAATGGCCCTCGAAAAGACCGAAGCTCTGCTCGTCACAGACAGGAGAGTTTATGAAGCCCCGAAAATTGAAATGGGAGGAACTGAAGTCGCATGGGGAAATAAGCTTAAGTACCTGGGAGTGTGGTTGGACAAACGTTTAAGTTTTGGCCAACATATTAACATCTCAACACTCAAAGCCACCGAATGCATGGGAAACCTCTCGAGGATGATGCCCAATATCGGTGGCCCCAGGGAAAATAAACGAAGACTAGTGGCGACTGTGGTTCAATCAAAGCAGCTTTATGCTGCCCCTGTATGGGCCTCAGCCCTTAAGATCCACAGCATCTCTGACAGACTTCTCTCGGCCCAGAGAGAGCCAGCAAGGAGAATAACGTCAGCCTTCAGAACGGTGTCTGATTGCGCTCTTCGGGTGCTTGCTAGATTACCGCCAATGGATTTGTTGGCGATGGAAAGGCAGGAGAATTTCCAGCTCTCCAAAGATCTAGTAGGCAACCCTGAGCGTAGAGAAAGACTCAAAGCTTTAATCCGCTTAGAGTCAAGAAAAAGACTCGTTCTGAGTTGGCAGGAGAGATGGGATGGGGAATTAAAAGGTAGATGGACTCATCGCCTGATTCCCCACCTCGCCACATGGTTGGAAAGACAACACGGTGAAGTAGGCTACTACCTTACACAAGCGATGTCGGGTCATGGTTGTTTCGGACAGTACTTCTATCGGTTTAAAATAGAAGCAGACGCGAAATGTGTGTACTGCAACGGTTCGGGTGACGACGAAGCAGAGCACATTGACGACGCGGAGCACACGCTTTTTTCCTGCGGGCACTGGCGTGGACTTAGGGAAGCCATGTTTTCGGCCGTGGGCACTGAAGTCACGGTCGAGAACATGGTTCAAATTATGTTACAGAGTGCAGACTCATGGCGTGAGATAGAGTCCTTTGTCATCAAAGTCATGCAGACAAAGGAAAAGGACAGAAGGATGTCACAACACCATCGGAGAATTCCTGCAGCTCAGCTGGGCGCTCGCGGAAGACGGAGGAGACCTTAACTGGACCTCCTCCCTCTTCCGCTAGCGCTTAGTTAAGGATTTTGGATCTGGAAGTAGGTAAGGAGACCTCCACTGGCGATGTTAAGCTTGACGGCAGTTCCGCCAGGGGAGATATGTCTCGAAAGGGAGTGGTTTTTAGTGGGTCGGCCAGAACAAGAGCGGTCATCTCCACATAACCTAGGAGTACGGGCTCCAGGTATCTGACTTGGAAGTAGGCCTCCAAGGTTATAGCAGATTTTCCACTTCCCACGCAAAAAAAAAAAAAAAAAAAAAAAAAAAATTATTATTATTATTATTATTATTATTATTATTATTATTATTATTATTATTATTATTATTATTATTATTATTATTATTATTATTATTATTATTATTATTATTTTTTTTTTTTTTTTTTTTTTTTTTGCTTAGGGACTTTTGGGAAATCTGCTTACAGATACCTTGGATTCCGCACTCCAAGGTTATGTGGGGTTGGTATGAAAATTAAAAAAAGAAAAATAAATGTAAATTTAATAACTGGCGACTTACTGCCAGCCCGACCCACTAAAACCCGTAACCCTTCTTCTGGAGCCCTTTACCCTCCCTCGGAACTGTCGTTAGACTCTAGCCTTCGAGGGTGGCGCTCCAACTCTGTCGCTATTGCGACTTTCTGCTTTTCTCTGCGGTTATCCTGCGTTAATAGTTAAAAATTTTGAAACTATTTCAATATAAAAGCGGAATTAACAGCACAACAATAATTAAAAATAACAAATGTGTAATTAAGTGTAAAAAGTCAAAAGATAAAATTATAAACGGATATATAAAAAAAGAAAAAATAAACGCGTATAAAATATTGAAAACACAAAACTGTACAAAGATGAATAAAAAACACAAACAAATTAAAAAATGTATAAGGACAAATAAATCACAAAATAAATTAATAAAAAACAAACGAATAAATTAAAAGCTGTTTAAATTACGCTTTTTGGCGGCCGTCGAGATCCTTCCTCGACATAACCGAGATTATGAAGTTCTCGACTTGCCGCCAATTCTCCTCTGACTGGGTCATCAGCGATACCATGTTCTCCGGTGTAACTTGACTGTTTACACCTTCGAACATGGCCCGCCTCTCCAAGTTCCATTTCTTGCATGAGAAGAGGGTGTGCTCCGCGTTGTCCTCAGGGAACTGGCAATATGCACACACCTCGTTCTCGCGTAATTTAAAGCGACACAGGTACGAGTTAAAACACCCGTGACCTGTGAACGCCTGAGTCAAGTAATAGGAAACCTGACCGTGTTTCCTATTTATCCAGGTGGCGAGTGCCGGGATAAGGCGATAAGTCCATCGACCTTTTTCCTCACCATCCCATCTTTCTTGCCATCTTTCTATGAGCCTGTGCCTCGCTTCTTTGCGGATCAGGCCCTTGCTTGGTCTTAATTCCTCATTCAAGGAACTGCTTTCTTTAGAAAAGAGAAACATTTCTTCCCTTTCCCTCGCCAAAAGATCTGCTGGCGGGACACTTGCAAGGACCTGCACAGCACTCGTAGATACCGTCTTATATGCAGAGATGATACGCGTTGTTATCGATCTCTGCGCAGACAGTATCTTTTCACAGATGGTCACACATCTTTTACTCCTCAGGGATGTGGCCCACGCTGGTGCTGCATAGAGCATTTTAGCGTGGGCGACACTCGCCACCAGTCTTCTTTTTTGTTCACGGGGTCCGCCAACATTTGGCATTAGCCGTGAAAGATTAGCCGCACACTCGATCGCCTTATTTGACGCCGTAGCCATGTGGTGGTGGAAGTTTAATTTCCCATCTAACTCCACACCAAGATATTTAATTTGCTTACTCCACTTGACCTCGAATCCGTCTATCACGATTCGTGGGAGCTCATAACCACGTCTGTCTGTGACCAGCAGTGCCTCGGTCTTTTCCAGGGCCATTTCAAGACCTCTGGTATCCAGCCAGCTTTTAGCTAGTCGCAGACATTCGTTCACCAATGTCCCAAGAGCCTCCTCACTTTCGGCAGTGCAAACGAATAACGCGTCGTCCGCAAAGCCGATGATCACTGCACCTTCGGGCAGATCCATTCGCAGAAAATCATCGTAAGATACATTCCATACAAATGGACCCACCCTCGAGCCTTGAGGAGCCCCACGCTGCATCTCTTCCTTGAGAGTGCAGGTGTCTCCCTCATATATAACCCACCTGTCGCTAAGATAATTATCCATTATCCGCAACAAGTAGGGCGGCATGTTTTTCTTTTCCATCGACTCGATGAGATCTTTCCATCTTGCGGAATTAAACGCGTTGCGTATGTCAATTGCTACCAACGCGCAGAAGCTCTTCTTTTTCCCAGGTCCCAATTTGTTTTTTCCTGCTTTGGCTATGTCCACAACTGCCTGGATGGCATCAACCGTGGACTTGCCTTTACGGAAACCAAATTGGTGATCGGATAGACGATTCTCTTCGGTCAAGTGGCTTTGCATTCTCTGCAGAACCATATCCTCTAGAAGTTTACCCATCGTATCTAGCAGGCATATAGGCCTGTACGATGAAACCTTATCTAGAGGTTTTTCACCTTTCCTTAGGAGGACTAACCTCTGTCGCTTCCAGTCGCGGAAGAACTCTCCTCTCTCAAGGCAAAGATTGAAGCATCGAAGCAGAATCTGGGGTGAAGTGTCGATTACCAACTTTAGGATCTCGTTACTTATCCCATCGATTCCAGGCGCCTTGCCTGTTTTCAATCTTTTGCCTGCTTTTTGCAGTTCACTAAGTGTGAAGAGTTCTTCCTCTTCGACTTTGCAAAAACTCCAGTCCCTTCTAAGGTATGGTTCCGCAGGAGGAAACAAAGAATTTATTATCTTTCTGACCCAATCGGGATTGTCCAGGCCGGGGGTCTTTTGCCTCGTCGCTAATTTCTTAGTAACGATTTTAAAAGCCAGACCCCATGGGTCCTTATCGACTTCCTCGATTAGGTCCTTCCAGCTACGGCGTCGCGACTTGCGGATCTCTTTCTTGAGGTTCTTTTTTGCCTCCTTGAAAGCCTCTTTCAGCAAGGGATCTCCCTTAGATCGGGTATATGTCCTTCTTGCTTTGAGGCATTCCTTCCTCAAGGAGGCTAGCTCCTCTGACCACCAGTGCAAGGATTTTCTTACGGGAATGGCGCCTTTGAGTGGCATTGACGCATTGCAAGCGGTGACTATCATGTTTCTCACCGCTCGCACCTTCCCATCCAGACTGCTCGGCCTTTTCACCCAGCCCAAGTCCTCAATCAAAAGGGATTCTCTTAGGGACCGGCCGAACTTTTCCTTGTCGAGTCTCTTCATATTCCACGAGGAGGTTTTGCGACTAGGAACATCCTGTCTTTTTTCTCCTCGTGTGCCTCCCATCGAGACTGAGAACTCAATGTACTGGTGGTCACTTGCGGTATATTCCTCTGAGACCCGCCAGTCGCTTATGCGGCTAAATAGTTTAGACGATGCGATCGTTAGATCTATAATTGATCCGATCGCACCTCGTCTAAAAGTCCATGTATTGCCTCGGTTCACAGCTAATAAGTCGTTTCTGGAGATCATTTCTCCAATACGAATTCCTCTCTTGTCGAGTCTCGTCTCACCCCACTCTGGCGACTTTGCGTTAAAATCGCCAGTGATGATGACATCCAGCCTGGATTCTGTGAGGCTCGCTTCTAGGTCTTCGATATTGGCTTCGAAGTTTGTCAGTGGGTCGTTGGGTGAGAAGTAGCAGCTATACATACGTATATTAGCTACCTCTATCCACACGAACCCACTGCTCGTCTCCAGAAACTTGTCAACCCGCAATTCTGGGTTGCACAGCTTTATTGCGGCTCTCTTCGCCTTATCCTGATACCAAGGGGCGAGGTCGCTTCCTTGATACTGCTCACTGCAGAACAGGACATCGACCTCATTTTCCCTTGCCGTTTGCATTAGGAGCAACTGTGCATCCTTACTTGTATGCAGGTTAACCTGCAAAAATTTTAAGGATTTGCCTTTTTAATCTTTTGCAGTTCTTCCCAGTAAACCGGGCAGGCTCTCTTTCCGGACTCATGATTTGTTTCTGGCTTTCCCAGGTCCAAGCATGTAAGGCACTTCGGCTTAACGTTACAGCTCTTCGCGAGGTGTCCCTCTCCGCCGCATCTCCGACAGTTTTTACTTCTGTCGGGGCCTTTGCAGAATAGGGTTCTGTGTCCGTAACCTAGGCACTTTTGGCACCTAATTACTTCAACATGCTCACGAATTGGAGCGTTTATCCAGCCGATTTTGATTCGGCCAAGTTTAAGCAGAATGTCACTTTCTGCTTCTGCTAAGCGGATTAGAGCCACCTTAGTACTTCTAAAGCGCGTCAAAAGGTGGCACTCTATCTTCAGATCAGGTTTGCCCAGCTTATCTCTCAGAACTGAAATCACCTCATCCTCCGTCGTGGTTTCATCCAGCTCCTTGATCTCAAGAGACCTTTTATTTACGAGAGCAGTGACGTCGCATGGCAAGGCGCCATGCAGAGCCGAGGACAGTGCTTCCGCAAACTTCAAGGTATCTCCACCCTTTTTCACTATCACAAGAACCTCCTGTTTAAAGGTTCTCCTGATTTTATGAATTACGGTACCAGTGTCTTCTGGTTTAACCTTTGCTTTTATCAGCGGCAAGATACCCTCATAAGATTTTGGGTCTCTTGCCGTGATCTTTACCGCTTCCGTGGTTCTAAGCTTCAAAGGGTGTTTTGGGAGCTCTTTTTTCTCGCCTGGGGGCTTTTTTCTTGGAGCCCGTTCCCTTCTCTTTCCAACAACCTTAAAGCCGTCCTCATTGTCCGCTCCGTCTTTTAATACGGTCTCAGCATACGTCTTGCTGGGACTACTTGAGGGCGCCTCTTCTGCTCCAACTAGCGACCCAGAATTAAGCTGTGGAGCATCCTTTCGCTTAATCCTTTCGCGGAACTACCGTCAGGCCTTCAACTTCGCAAGTGGTGGTC
This sequence comes from Leptopilina syphax, assembly GCA_032872505.1. Taxonomy (NCBI): domain Eukaryota; kingdom Metazoa; phylum Arthropoda; class Insecta; order Hymenoptera; family Figitidae; genus Leptopilina; species Leptopilina syphax. The sequence goes on from CM065472.1 coordinate 13,729,465, forward strand.
CCCTTGTCCTACTCCTTAACTGGGCCTTAATCCGCTCTAGCTATGTGGGAACGTGGGTGGGAGGAAAACTAAATGATTCCCTCCCCCCCACGCTCACACACAGCCGAGCACTGGATTCCTCCGGTCAACCTCGTCTTCCGTCTCTATCTTTTTCTTTCATTACTTTAATAATGAAGGATTCAATATGCTTCCACAAGTCCACGTTCTGAACCATGGTAGACACCATGTTATCGGCGTTGATTTCAAAGCCAACTGCCGTAAACATGACCATTCTATCATGGCTCCAGTGCCCGCAATAAAAGAGAGTATGCTCCGCGTCATCTACTGCAGCGTCACAGTAGGCGCATTTTGCTACTCTCTTAATCTTAAACCTATGAAGGTACTGTCGGAAACATCCGTGACCTGACAACACTTGTGTCAGGTAGTAGCCAACTTCACCGTGCTTTCTTCCTAGCCAAGTGGCGAGGTTGGGGATCAGGCGATATGTCCACCTTCCTTTAAGATCCCCATCCCATCTCTCTTGCCATTGTTCAAGGAGTCTACATCTCGCCTCTTTGCGGATAACCGCTTTGGCGAGATTTCTACTCTGCTCTTGCGAGGTAACTAGATCTTTGTTACGCTGAAAGACTTCCTGTCTTTCCCTCGCCAGTAAGTCCACTGGCGGGAGACTCGCAAGAACTAAAGCAGCGCTCGTTGAAACTGTTCTGTAGGCTGAAACTACTCTCCGCGCACAACCACCCTGTGCGGAGAGTAGCTCGTCAGAGATGCCGCGGTTCTTTAGGGACTCAGCCCATGCAGGGGCAGCATAGAGCTGCTTTGCTTGAACCACGGTCGCCACTAATCGGCGTTTCTTTTCCCTGGGGCCACCGACATTGGGCATCATCCTAGAAAGGTTTCCCATGCAGTCGGCGGCATTCAGTGACGTGATCTTAGAATGTTGGTCGAACTTTAATTTTCGATCCAACGTCACTCCCAGGTACTTTAAACTGTTTCCCCAGGAGACTTCAGTCTGTCCTATTCGAATCTTCGGGACCTCAAAGGATCTTTTACCTGTGACAAGCAAAGCTTCTGTCTTCTCTGTAGCCATTTGTAGGCCGTTGAGATCTAACCAGAGCTTTGCTCGTCTCAAGCTTTCGTTGACCCTTATTTCTAGAATCCGAGAAGTCCGCGCGCCACACACTATAATGACGTCATCCGCAAAGCCGACCATTATCGTATCTTCAGGTAACTCAATTCTAAGGAAGTCATCGTACATGATGTTCCATATGAATGGACCTACCTTTGATCCTTGGGGAGCTCCGCATGTCATTTCATGTTTGAGATGACATGCATCGCTCTTGTATTCAACCCATCTGTCGCTAAGATAGTTGTCTATCATTCGCAACAGATAGGTTGGTACCCCTTTACGACGCATCGCCTTGATGCAATTGTCCCACTTTGCGGAGTTAAATGCATTACGTATGTCGATGGAAATAAGCGCGCAGAATCCCTTCTTCTTGTCCTCTTTGACTTTCCTCGCATGGTTTACAACAGTGAGTATTGCGTCAACTGTTGACCGACCTTTACGAAAGCCAAATTGATTCTCCGATAGGCTATTTTCGCCTATCAGGATTTCCTGAAGTCTCTGCAGAACCATTCCCTCTAGAAATTTGCCCATCGTATCCAATAAACAAATTGGTCTGAACGATGTGACTTTATCCAGAGGTTTATCGCCTTTCCTGAGAAGGACCAACTTCTGCGTTTTCCAGTCACCGAAGAACTCTCCGGCAGTCAAGCACGTATTAAAGACGTCAAGAAGCAACTCAGGATCCACTGCGACAATCTCTTTTAAGATTTCGCTCGGTATCCCATCATTGCCTGGCGCTTTGCCGTTTCTTAACGTCTTTGCCACCTTTTTTAATTCCTCAATCGTGAAGAGCTCCTCGTCTCGTACTACGCAGTGAGTGTAGTCCTCTCTGGGGCTAGGTTCCGCATAGGGAAACAGTGTCTTTATGATTTTCAGGACCCAAATCGGATCATCCAAACCAGGGGTTTTATGCCTTGTCACTAATTTCTTAGCGACAATCTTAAAGGCCAAACCCCACGGATCCTTCTCGGAGTCTCCGATTAGGTCCTTCCAGCAACGGCGTTGGCTACTTTTCACGGCCTGCTTAAAAGTACGCCTGGCTTTATGCCATGTTTCCCGCAGCTGGAGGTTTCCCTTTGAATGAGTAAAATGCCTCCTTGCTGCGTGGCATTCTCCTTTAAGACAGGCCAATTCTTCATTCCACCAGTACATAGATCCCTTTCCCGTTTTTCTTTTCTGCCGGCGAGGCATAGAGTGATTGCAAGCTTGAACAATCACCCGCCTCGCCTCTCGCACTATACCCTTTAAAGAAGCTGGTTTCCTCACCCAGTTTGATTTGCGAATAAGTCGCGACTCTTCTAGGGATTCCGCCAGCTTCTCCCTGTTCAGTCCCCTGAGGTTCCAAGAGGCTCCCTTGCTACCATTTTTTGGTGCGGTACGTCCTCGAAGTTTTTCCTCAGAGACTAAAAACTCTATGTACTGGTGGTCACTCAATGTTTCCTCATCCAGTACCCTCCATTCTTTAATTCTGCGGGCTAGGCGGGGAGATGCGATTGTTAAATCAAGGATAGATCCCGATTCTCCCCTCCTGAACGTGAACTCGTGGCCCCGGTTTAACACCACCAGCCCATTCGTTGCCAGCATGTCGGAAACCAAGATTCCTCTCCTGTCCTGACGAGTCTCTCCCCATTCCGGCGACTTACTATTGAAATCTCCCGCAATGAGGACATCCCCGTCAAAAGCTCTCACACTTTCTTCAAGAGAACGAATCTCAGTGTCGAATTTTCCGAATGGGTCGTTGGGCGAGAAATAGTAAATAAAAATAATAATAATTATTATTATTATTATTATTATTATTATTATTATTATTATTATTATTATTATTATTATTATTATTATTATTATTATTATTATTATTATTATTATTATTATTTTTTTTTTTTTTTTTTTTTTTTGTTTTACGAGGGAAGTTGGAAATCTGTTCATTATCAGATACCTCATGGCCCGTACCATGAGGTTATGTGGGGATGAACTCCGAGCCACTACAAAGTGTAGCTTCAGCTAAAACAAGTTAGCCTAAGGCTCTCTGTCGACCCACTAAAACCAACTCCCCATTACCAGGACTCTATTTCCACTTGCGGAACTACCTAATGGCTTTACTTCGCAAGTGGAAGTCCTCTCTCTTACTCCTCTCTGTCCCTTGTTAACAACAATCTTTCCGTTAACCACCGGGGGGGAGTCGCGGGAGTGGGAGGAGGAACGAGAATTAGTTCCTCCTCCCCCTCCCGCGAATCGTCCCCAGTGATTACTCCAGGTTAACCTCTTCTTCCGTCCACATCTTTTGTCTTCATTACCGAGGTAATGAAGAACTCGATGTGGCGCCAAGAGTCTGCGCTTTGGAGCATAGTTGAGACCATGTCATCAGCGGTGAATTGAGTTTTCACCGCGTCAAACATGGCCCGTCTTAGCTCACTCCATTGCCCGCAGGAGAAGAGAGTGTGTTCCGCGTCGTCTATTTCAGCGCCGCAATACACACATTTCGCCTCTTCTCTGATCTTAAATCTATGAAGGTACTGACCGAAGCAGCCGTGACCAGTCATCGCTTGCGTAAGGTAATAGCCAACCTCACCGTGCTTTCTTTTTAACCAGGTGGCGAGGTGGGGAATCAGGCGGTATGTCCACCTTCCTTTGGATTCCCCATCCCATCTTGCCTGCCAACTATCGACTAGTCTGATTTTTGCCGATTTGCGGATAGCCATCTTTAGGCTACCGCCGCTCTGTTGTTCCTGCGAGACAACTCGTTCTTTATTGAGCTGAAAGACTTCCTGTCTTTCTCTTGCCAACAGATCTGTTGGCGGTGTACTCGCAAGAACTAGAGCAGCGCAATCAGACACCGTCCTGTAGGCTGAGATTACTCTCCGTGCGCTCCCTGTCTGCACAGAGAGCAACCTGTCCAAGATGGCGTGGGTCTTAAGGGCATCAGCCCATACAGGGGCAGCATAAAGCTGCTTTGCTAGACCCACGGTCGCCACCAAGCGCCGCTTCTTTTCCCTGGGACCACCGATGTTGGGCATTAACCTAGATAGGTTACCCATACATTCGGCGGCCTTGAGTGCTGTGATGTTCACGTGAGGACCGAAGCTTAACCTTCGGTCCAACGTCACTCCCAGGTACTTAAGTTGATTTCCCCATGAGACTTCAGTTCCTCCTATTTTCACCTTTGGGGCTTCAAAAACTCGCCGGACTGTAACAAGCAGAGCCTCGGTCTTCTCTAAGGCCATTTGCAGGCCATGAAGAGACAACCAACGCTCTACTCGTCGCAAACTTTCATCGAGTTTTATCTCGAGGAATTTGGTTTCCTGCGCTCTACACACCAGAAGTACGTCATCTGCAAAGGCTTTCAGGATCGTGTCTTCGGGCAGCTCCATTCCCAGAAGATCGTCGTACATGACGTTCCATATGAATGGACCCACCTTAGACCCCTGTGGTGCCCCGCAGGTCATCTCTTCCTTGAGATGGAACACATTGCCTTCGTACACGACCCATCTGTCGCTGAGATAGTTGTCTATCATTCGCAACAGATAAGTCGGCACTCCTTTGCGTCTCATTGACTCAATGCAGATGTCCCATCTCGCGGAATTGAACGCATTCCGGATGTCGATGGAAACAAGAGCACAGAAACCCTTCCTCTTCCCCTGATTGACTTCCTTTGCCAGTTTCACAACAGAGAGTATTGCATCAACTGTTGACCGGCCTTTCCGGAAGCCAAACTGGTTCTCTGATAGGCTATTTTCGCCTACCAGGATTCCCTGAAGTCTTTCTAGAACCATCCCCTCTAGAAGTTTACCCATCGTGTCCAATAAACAAATTGGTCTGAACGATGAGACTTTATCCAGAGGTTTATCGCCTTTCCTAAGGAGAACCAACTTTTGCGCTTTCCAGTCGCTGAGGAACTCTCCGGCTTTTAAACACGCATTAAAGACGTTGAGAAGCAACTCTGGGTATACCGCGACGACCTCTTTTAGGATCTCGCTTGGTATTCCATCCCTGCCTGGCGCCTTGCCATTTTTCAACGCCCTTGCCGCCTTTTTAAGTTCTTCAAGCGTGAAGAGCTCCTCCATCTGTACTACGCAAGTATAGTCCTCCCTGGGGCTCGGTTCCACATGGGGAAACAGCGCTCTTATGATTTTTTGGACCCAAATCGGATCGCCTAGACCAGGGGTTTTTTGTCTTGAAACTAATTTCTTAGTTACAATTTTAAACGCCAAACCCCATGGATCATTCTCGGTCTTCCCGATTAGGTCCTTCCAGCACTTTCGCTGGCTACTCCTTATAGCCCGCTTGAAGATTCGCCTGGCTTTATGCCAATCTTCTTGCAGCGTGAGGTCTCCCTTCGAGTGGGTATATTTCCTCCTCGCTGCATTGCATTCTCTCCTTAAGCGGGCTAATTCATCGCTCCACCAGTACAGAGCACCCTTCCTAGCTTTTGTTTGGCGCCGGCGAGGCATGGAGCAGTTGCAAGCATCCGCTATAATCTGCCTCGCCTCTTGCGCTATACCCTTTGCAGAAGTTGGCTCCTTCTGCCAGCCGGACCTCTTGATGAGGCGAGCTTCGGCCAGGGTCTTTACCAACTTCTCCCTATCTAGTCTCCTGAGGTTCCAAGAGGATTTCTTTTTGCCCTTTTGTGGACGATTGCACCCTCCCGGCTCTTCCTCGGAGACTGAAAACTCAATGTACTGGTGGTCGCTCATGGTCACCTGATCCAGCACCTTCCAGTTCTTTACTCTGCGGGCCAGGCGAGGAGATGCAAATGTCAGGTCGAGAATTGACCCTGACGCTCCTCGCCTAAAAGTGAGCTGTTTGCCCCGGTTCATCACCACCAGGTCATTCGCCGAGACCATATCGGTGACCAAGATTCCTCTCCTGTCCTGGCGGGTCTCCCCCCATTCCGGCGACTTACTATTGAAATCTCCCGCAATGAGGACATCCCCGCCGAAAGCTTTTACGCTTTCCTCAAGAGAGCGAATCTCGGTGTCGAACTTCTCAAGGGGATCGTTTGGGGAGAAGTAGCAGCTGTAAATACGAACACCCGCCACCTCCACCCAAACGAAGCCCTTATCCGTCTCGAGGAAATCGCCTACAACGATGTCCGGGTTGCAAACTTGTATCCCGGACCTCCCTGATGCGTCCTGAAACCAGACAGAGAATTGTGGCTTTCTATACTGCTCACTGAAGATCAGTATATCGGCCTTCCTCTGCCTGGCAGTCTGCATCAGGAGGTCCTGCGCGACTCTTCCTCTTCCGAGGTTAACCTGGAGGACCCCGAACTTTGGCTTTCAAACCAGACAGGATTCCCCAATAAACTGGGCAAGCCCTGCTTCCCGGAAGGTGGCTTATCTCCTTGGACCCCTTGTCGGAGCAAGTCATGCAACTAGCTGGGCTCTTGCAGGACCTGCTCTTGTGATCCAGGCCACCACACTTCCAACAAGCGTTCCTTCGATCTGGGCCACCGCAGCCCCGTGCCAAGTGGCCGTAGCAAAGGCATCTAAAGCACCTATCTACTTCCACTCTAGCCCGGATTCTGCAGTTAACCCAGCCGATCTTAATGCGACCGGTCTTCAAAAGCGACTCCGCGTCCGCATCTGGCAGACGCAGAATCGCCATCTGCGTGCCGCCGTACCGAGCAACTAGCTGGCAAGGCACTTCCAAGTCGGGCTTGCCCAGACAACTCCGTACTGCCTTTTGTACTCCTTCTTTGACTACGGTTTCGTCGAGGTCAACGATTTCTACCGACCTCGTCGAGACCACAGTCGTGACTTCCGCCTGACCTTTGAGGACAGTAGCCAGCTCACTGCTGAACCGCGTAAGATCCTGCCCCTTCTTAAGAACCAGAAGAACTTCCTTCTTTCTGGATCTACGGACTGACAGGATCTCAACGTTGTTTTCAACAGGGCTGACCCCTGCGAACATATCATCCATGATCTTGCCATAATCTTCCTCTTTCTTGGCGCTTATTTTTATGGCATCTGTGTCCCTTCTCTTTTTTTTTCTTTCCCCGGGCTTTTTTTTGGGTCCCCCCTCTGGGTCTTCCCCAATTTTTTCTTTCCCACTTTTCTTTTTTTTCTTTTTCCTTTTCCCTGTGGCCTTAATCCAGGTATCCCCATCATCCCCAGCGGTTTCCCGAACCTCATCAGCAGATGGCTCTCTATCAATCTGCCGAGGTGATTCGGACCCCTTTCCTTTCTTCGAAACCCTATCCTGGGGTGTCGTTGAAGCCTCCCTCTTCTTTTTATTTGAGAGGGGAGTCCCCATAGGACTATTGTCATGCTTCGGGATATTTCTTCTTGCCTTTAGGAGGAGAGGGCCAGCTTCTAGTTTTTTAAAAAGCTCTCCCCCCTCCTCTTTTAAATCCCTGGCAATGCCGGCGGCACTTTCACTAAGGTGAAAGGCCTCCACGGCACTGTCCTTCACTGGCTTCGGGTTGTTCTTCAGGATGCCCTCCTTCACAACTTTAAGGGCCCTGGACATTTCCTCCGAAACTTTGCATTGCCTCTCCATAAGAAGAAGCATCTTCTTAAATCCCTCAATCAACAGGGATGTATTTGTTTGCCTTGTAATGGAGGCAAAGGTTTCTACAACCTCTGTCTCCATTTTTGAGTCACCGTTATGGTCAGAAGGACCAGTGTGCTGTGGGCCACCCCCAAAATCCGTGGGCCTTGCGTCGACCACCGGGGCTTTCACCCGATCGGAATCGACGGCAGGATTACCCTCTGTCGAGGTACCTGCTTGGGGTATAATGTTGTTTACATCACACATTTCCATTTTAAACTTGAAAAAAGACTGACTTATATGGGTGTGATTTGTGTATCGTGTGTATTGTGTTGTGATTAATGTGTAGGTGTTGTAATTGTGTGTAACCCATATATGTGTTAGAATAGTGTACATTTGTTGTGTACTGTGTCTGACGGACCAGAACGACCATGCACATCCCCCGTCTCTCATGCGTATCTCACATTCACGGGGGTAGCGCGTTTATAGCACCCCCCCACATGCAGAAAAAAGGAAGAAACCTCCGCAAAATGTTCCTCTTTCATTCCACATACTCTTTCATACATCAGTCTCAATTCCATTGAGACAAACCGGATACCGCCAAGGCTGGCCTATTGGACAGACTTCCCGGTTCCATAGTGTCATCAATAGAAAAGAGACTGCCCAATCGTGGAAGCGGCCGTCTATAGGCTACTCTGGTTCCGCATTTAGGGCAGGGGCCGTTTATAGGCTACTCTCCTGCCCACATGTACTCCTTCATACACATTTGTGGAAGCGGCCGTTCATAGGCTACTCTGCTTCCCATTCATGGAAGGGGCCGTTTATAGGCTACTCTCCTTCCCTTTCATGCTCTGAATATACCGAACACTTTGGTTCGGATTCTCCTTTGCCCAAACAAAGGGATAAACGCGTTTATAGCGCACCCTACGTTCATACTGTACCATTCACACAGACGAGGAATATACACGGACGCACCAGTCCGACAAACTACCCTCCTCCTCCTCCAAACTACTTCACCCATGTACACGCATATACGTAAAAAAAAATACATAAATGAGTATAAATGCGTATAGAAGATGGAGTCCCGGGCTTGGGACACGGTTCTAAGCGGAGTTATTATTATTATTATTATTATTATTATTATTATTATTATTATTATTATTATTATTATTATTATTATTATTATTATTATTATTATTATTATTATTATTATTATTATTATTATTATTATTATTATTATTATTATTATTATTATTATTATTATTATTATTATTATTATTATTATTATTATAATTATAATTATTATTATTATTATTATTATTATTATTATTATTATTATTATTATTATTATTATTATTATTATTATTATTATTATTATTATTATTATTATTATTATTATTATTATTATTATTATTATTATTATTATTATTATTATTATTATTATTATTATTATTATTATTATTATTATTATTATTATTATTATTATTATTATTAACTCCGCTTTGAACCGGTCCCAAGCCCGGGACTCCATCTTCTCTGCTCATCTGCACCCATTTGTGTATTATTTTACATAAAATGTGTGTACGTGTGCTGAGTTGTTTGGAGGAGGAGGAGGGTAGTTTGGAGAGCTTTTGAGGTGGGGACCATCTGGATATCAGCATGTTAGGGAATGGTATTAATGGAGGGTATTGTTATAAACACATTACCCCTCTGAATGGGCAGGAAGAATCTGAACCGGTGGGTTCAGTATGAAATTTTTGTTCTGTTTTGTCTTGGTGATTGGGAAGACATAGTCTATAAACGGCATCTTCCACGAATGGGCAACTCCTGTTATCCACGCTCGCCATCCCTGCCGGCACGTCGGACCATGTTAATTCATGTACTCGCGACGCAGATTGGGGGGATTCAGCTTGCGGGATAGCAGAAGCTGATGTATGAATCTAAAAAGGTTTAAGCCTATAAACGGCGCCTTTCATGTTGGTGAGGTGAAAGGGGAACCCTCCGGAGAGGCTTCTTCCTGAGTATGAGTGTGGGATGCGCTATAAACGCGTTATTCTCCTGGTCGCAAAGTATGTAAGGGGATCTCCGGCTGATCCCGGCCTCCGAAGCTCCTCAAACAACATATACATAATTACTCTTCTTTCTCACACTGATATGGGTACACCCACTTACATAACACGACACATATACACTTACACTGTTAAGTATCACACCCATACCGAATACCGAACGACGTTTTTAATGAAATGTGTGATGTAACGAACGTTATCCTCCAAGCAGGTACCTCGACAGAGGCTAATCCTGCCGTCGATTCCGATCGGGTGAAAGCCCCGATGGTCGACGCAAGGCCCACGGATTTTGGAGGGGGCCAACAGCACACTGGTCCTTCTGACCATAACGGTGACGGAAAAGTGATGATGGAGACGGAGAGCGTAGTTTCCTCTGAGTCCATCATTGAAAAGGAAAAGGAGACTCTGGTGTCGCGGACTGCTTCACCGATCGTCGAAGAATGGCAAGTCATTCTTGGACTTATGGAGAAGCAGTCTGTGGTGGTTGAGCAACTCTTCAAATCACTAGAAATAGTGAAGGAAGGGATGCTCAAGAACAACTCCAGGGAGGTGAAAATCAGTGCCAGAGAGGCATATCACCATAGTGATAGCCTCAGAGGCATCTTAAAAGATATGTTGGAGGAGGGGGCCTGCTTTTCTCATAATTTAGAGATAGTGGATTCCCTCAGCCAGAAGAGAGCTCGAGGCCGCCAGGGGACAATACCCTTGGCGACTCCGAACTCTGAAAGAAAAGGAAAAAAGAGAGATGCCTCTGGGACACCACCAGAGAAAGTGGAGAAAAAGAAGGGCAAAACAGGCGAGCTGGACCCGGGGGACAGCAAGCCTGCTACCGAAGAAAATGAAAAATTGAACTCTCTCCAGGAAAATGAAACCTGGAAAGAGGTCAAGAAAAAGAAGAAAAAGAAAAAAAAGAAGGGGGATGCAGAGAAGTTGGAAGAAAAGACGGGGGAGTCGATCAAAGAGACTGATCGACCTCCACGTAAAAAGAGAGAAAAAATGACGGATGCGATCGTGATATCTACGAAAGATCCAAACATTATGAGCAAAATGAAGGCGGCGGTTAGGCCTGAGGATACGCAGACGGAGATACTGTCGATTCGGAGGACCAAAAGGAACGATCTCCTTCTGGTACTCAAAAAGGGACAGGGCGTCTTGGGTTTCGGCAGAGCCTTGACCGCTGCTCTTCAGGGCGAGGCAGAAGTAAGGACTGTGGTTTCGATGAGGTCGATAGAAATTTTGGACCTTGACGAAACCATAGTCCAAGAAGATGTTGTATTGGCGGTCCGGGGTGCACTTGGCAGACCAGACTTAGAAGTTCCGTGTCAGCTTTTCGCTCGGTATGGTAGCACGAAGAAGGCCATTCTGCGGCTCCCGGAAACGGAAGCGGAGTCGTTAGTTAAGGCCAGGCGAGTAAAGATAGGGTGGGTCAACTGCAGAGTCCATGCCAGAGTGGAAGTAGAGAGGTGCTTTAGATGCCTCTGTTACGGCCATCTGGCTGGAGGATGCAGTGGGCCGGACCGAAAGGAGGCTTGCTGGAGGTGCGGCGGTCTCGACCACAGGAAGAGTCAATGCAAAGGGGTAGCCCAGTGCATTGACTGTTCCGATCGTGGGATGGAAGACACAAAACATCCTTCAGGGAGCAGGGTCTGCCCGGTGTACTGGAAGATACTAACAGATCTAAAGTCCAGAGCTTAGGTTTCTCCAGGTTAATCTCAGGAAGGGAAAAGTCGCGCAAGATCTCTTGATGCAGACTGCCAGAGAGAGGGGAGCTGATATACTGCTTTTCAGTGAGCAGTATAGGAAGCCAGAATCCTCTGTCTGGTTTGAGGATGCATCAAAGAGATCAGGTATTCAAATATGTAACCCGGACATCGCCATCGGTGACTTTCTGGAGACCGATAGGGGGTTCGTTTGGATAGAGGTGGCCGAGGTACGTGTTTACAGCTGCTACTTCTCTCCAAATGATCCCCTCAAAAAGTTCGAGGCCGAGGTTCAGGCTCTTGAAGAAAGCATTAAAGCTTTCGGCGGGGATGTCCTCATTGCGGGAGACTTTAATAGTAAGTCGCCGGAATGGGGGGAGACCCGTTTAGACAAGAGGGGAACCTTGGTGTCGGACATGGTTGCAGCAAACGACTTGGTGGTGATGAACCGGGGACGAGAGTTCACGTTCAGACGCGGGGTATCTGGGTCCATCATTGATTTGACAATTGCGTCGCCCCGCGTGGCCCGTAGATTCGCGCGGTGGAAGGTGCTGGACGAAACGACTATGAGTGACCACCAGTACATAGAGTTTATAGTCGCTGAGAAAAATCCGAGAGGGAACATTAGGCCGCATATTGGTCACAAGAGTCCCTCCTGGAATCTCAGACGGCTAAATAGGGAGAAGTTGGTGGAGTCACTAGCCGATGCTCGGGCTATACACGAGTTAGGCTGGATGACGAAGCCAACTTCAGTGGGTGATAAAGTGCGTGAGGCGAGGCGAGTAATTATTGCAGCGTGCAACTACTCAATGCCTCGCCGGCAACAAAAAAGAACTAGGAAGGGAGCTCTGTACTGGTGGAATGACGAACTAGCTCGCTTAAGGAGAGAATGCCATGCAGCAAGAAGGAAATATACCCAATCTAAGGGAGACCTTCTGCTGCAAGAAGAGTGGCAAGAAGCCAGGCAGATTTTTAAGCGGGCTATAAGGAGTAGCAAAAAATCGTGTTGGAAGGACCTGATTGGAGAAGCGGAGAAGGACCCATAGGGCTTGGCCTACAAAGTCGTCACTAAGAAATTAGTTTCGAGGCAAAGAACCCCTGGTCTTGACAATCCAATCTGGGTCCGAAAGATTATTAAGGCGCTGTTTCCCCATGTGGAATCTGGCCCTAGGGAGGACTTTTCCTCTTGTGTAGTGCAAAGGGAGGAGCTCTTCACGCTGGAGGAGCTTAAAAAGGTGGCAAAGACGTTAAGGAACGGCAAAGCGCCAGGCATCGACGGAATACCCAACGAGATCCTCAAAGAGGTAATCGCTGTGTATCCAGAGTTGCTTCTCGACGTCTTTAATACATGTCTCGAGAGTGGAGAGTTTTTCAGTGACTGGAAAACACAGAGGTTGGTCCTCCTGAGAAAAGGGGATAAACCTCTAGATAAAGTCTCATCGTTTAGACCAATTTGTTTATTGGACACGATGGGTAAACTTCTAGAGGGAATGATTCTAGAGCGACTTCAGGGAATCCTGGTAGGCGAAAATAGCCTATCAGAGAATCAATTCGGTTTTAGGAAAGGCCGGTCGACAGTAGACGCGATCTTAGCAGTTCTCGAAAAAGCGAAAAGAGTCAAAGAGGGACGTAAGAAGGGTTTTTGCGCACTCGTTTCAATCGATATCCGTAACGCGTTCAATTCCGCGAAATGGGACATTTGTATTGAAGCAATGAGATGTAAAGGGGTACCAACGTATCTGTTGCGAATGATAGACAACTATCTTAGCGACAGATGGGTTGTCTACGAGAGCGATGCATGTCATATCAAAGAGAAAATGACATGCGGAGCTCCCCAAGGATCAAAGGTGGGACCAACCATCTGGAACCATCTCTTGTCGAGTCTCGTCTCACCCCACTCTGGCGACTTTGCGTTAAAATCGCCAGTGATGATGACATCCAGCCTGGATTCTGTGAGGCTCGCTTCTAGGTCTTCGATATTGGCTTCGAAGTTTGTCAGTGGGTCGTTGGGTGAGAAGTAGCAGCTATACATACGTATATTAGCTACCTCTATCCACACGAACCCACTGCTCGTCTCCAGAAACTTGTCAACCCGCAATTCTGGGTTGCACAGCTTTATTGCGGCTCTCTTCGCCTTATCCTGATACCAAGGGGCGAGGTCGCTTCCTTGATACTGCTCACTGCAGAACAGGACATCGACCTCATTTTCCCTTGCCGTTTGCATTAGGAGCAACTGTGCATCCTTACTTGTATGCAGGTTAACCTGCAAAAATTTTAAGGATTTGCCTTTTTAATCTTTTGCAGTTCTTCCCAGTAAACCGGGCAGGCTCTCTTTCCGGACTCATGATTTGTTTCTGGCTTTCCCAGGTCCAAGCATGTAAGGCACTTCGGCTTAACGTTACAGCTCTTCGCGAGGTGTCCCTCTCCGCCGCATCTCCGACAGTTTTTACTTCTGTCGGGGCCTTTGCAGAATAGGGTTCTGTGTCCGTAACCTAGGCACTTTTGGCACCTAATTACTTCAACATGCTCACGAATTGGAGCGTTTATCCAGCCGATTTTGATTCGGCCAAGTTTAAGCAGAATGTCACTTTCTGCTTCTGCTAAGCGGATTAGAGCCACCTTAGTACTTCTAAAGCGCGTCAAAAGGTGGCACTCTATCTTCAGATCAGGTTTGCCCAGCTTATCTCTCAGAACTGAAATCACCTCATCCTCCGTCGTGGTTTCATCCAGCTCCTTGATCTCAAGAGACCTTTTATTTACGAGAGCAGTGACGTCGCATGGCAAGGCGCCATGCAGAGCCGAGGACAGTGCTTCCGCAAACTTCAAGGTATCTCCACCCTTTTTCACTATCACAAGAACCTCCTGTTTAAAGGTTCTCCTGATTTTATGAATTACGGTACCAGTGTCTTCTGGTTTAACCTTTGCTTTTATCAGCGGCAAGATACCCTCATAAGATTTTGGGTCTCTTGCCGTGATCTTTACCGCTTCCGTGGTTCTAAGCTTCAAAGGGTGTTTTGGGAGCTCTTTTTTCTCGCCTGGGGGCTTTTTTCTTGGAGCCCGTTCCCTTCTCTTTCCAACAACCTTAAAGCCGTCCTCATTGTCCGCTCCGTCTTTTAATACGGTCTCAGCATACGTCTTGCTGGGACTACTTGAGGGCGCCTCTTCTGCTCCAACTAGCGACCCAGAATTAAGCTGTGGAGCATCCTTTCGCTTAATCCTCTTATTATTATTATTATTATTATTATTATTATTATTATTATTTTTTTTTTTTTTTTTTTGTTTGTAGTCGGAAGTGGAAAATCTGCGAATTCAGATACCTGGTTACTGAATTCCAGGTTATGTGGGGGTGACCGCTCTTGTTCTGGTCTACCCACTAAAAACCACTCCCGTCTTAATTTGGGACGCTTGATCCACCTGCGGAACTACCGTCAGGCCTTCAACTTCGCAAGTGGGGTCCCCTTACCATGTTCCTTAACGTGCTTTTAATCCGCCCATACAATGTGGAAGCGTGGGTGGGAGGAAAACTAAGTGATTTCCTCCCCCCCACGCTCACACACAGCTGAGCACTGGATTCCTTCGGTCAACCTCGTCTTCCGTCTCTATCTTTTTCTTTCATTACTTTAATAATGAAGGATTCAATATGCTTCCACAAGTCCACGTTCTGAACCATGGTAGACACCATGTTATCGGCGTTGATTTCAAAGCCAACTGCCGTAAACATGACCATTCTATCATGGCTCCAGTGCCCGCAATAAAAGAGAGTATGCTCCGCGTCATCTACTGCAGCGTCACAGTAGGCGCATTTTGCTACTCTCTTAATCTTAAACCTATGAAGGTACTGTCGGAAACATCCGTGACCTGACAACACTTGTGTCAGGTAGTAGCCAACTTCACCGTGCTTTCTTCCTAGCCAAGTGGCGAGGTTGGGGATCAGGCGATATGTCCACCTTCCTTTAAGATCCCCATCCCATCTCTCTTGCCATTGTTCAAGGAGTCTACATCTCGCCTCTTTGCGGATAGCCGCTTTGGCGAGATTTCTACTCTGCTCTTGCGAGGTAACTAGATCTTTGTTACGCTGAAAGACTTCCTGTCTTTCCCTCGCCAGTAAGTCCACTGGCGGGAGACTCGCAAGAACTAAAGCAGCGCTCGTTGAAACTGTTCTGTAGGCTGAAACTACTCTCCGCGCACAACCACCCTGTGCGGAGAGTAGCTCGTCAGAGATGCCGCGGTTCTTTAGGGACTCAGCCCATGCAGGGGCAGCATAGAGTTGCTTTGCTTGAACCACGGTCGCCACTAATCGGCGTTTCTTTTCCCTGGGGCCACCGACATTGGGCATCATCCTAGAAAGGTTTCCCATGCAGTCGGCGGCATTCAGTGACGTGATCTTAGAATGTTGGTCGAACTTTAATTTTCGATCCAACGTCACTCCCAGGTACTTTAAACTGTTTCCCCAGGAGACTTCAGTCTGTCCTATCCGAATCTTCGGGACCTCAAAGGATCTTTTACTTGTGACAAGCAAAGCTTCTGTCTTCTCTGTGGCCATTTGTAGGCCGTTGAGATCTAACCAGAGCTTTGCTCGTCTCAAGCTTTCGTTGACCCTTATTTCTAGAATCCGAGAAGTCCGCGCGCCACACACTATAATGACGTCATCCGCAAAGCCAACCATTATCGTATCTTCAGGTAACTCAATTCTAAGGAAGTTATCGTACATGACGTTCCATATGAATGGACCTACCTTTGATCCTTGGGGAGCTCCGCATGTCATTTCATGTTTGAGATGACATGCATCGCTCTTGTATTCAACCCATCTGTCGCTGAGATAGTTGTCTATCATTCGCAACAGATAGGTTGGTACCCCTTTACGACGCATCGCCTTGATGCAATTGTCCCACTTTGCGGAGTTAAATGCATTACGTATGTCGATGGAAATAAGCGCGCAGAATCCCTTCTTCTTGTCCTCTTTGACTTTCCTCGCATGGTTTACAACAGTAAGTATTGCGTCAACTGTTGACCGGCCTTTACGAAAGCCAAATTGATTCTCCGATAGGCTATTTTCACCTATCAGGATTTCCTGAAGTCTCTGCAGAACCATTCCCTCTAGAAATTTGCCCATCGTATCCAATAAACAAATTGGTCTGAACGATGTGACCTTATCCAGAGGTTTATCGCCTTTCCTGAGAAGGACCAACTTCTGCGTTTTCCAGTCACCGAAGAACTCTCCGTCTGTCAAGCACGTATTAAAGACGTCAAGAAGCAACTCAGGATCCACTGCGACAATCTCTTTTAAGATTTCGCTCGGTATCCCATCATTGCCCGGCGCTTTGCCGTTTCTTAACGTCTTTGCCACCTTTTTTAATTCCTCAATCGTGAAGAGCTCCTCGTCTCGTACTACGCAGTGAGTGTAGTCCTCTCTGGGGCTAGGTTCCGCATAGGGAAACAGTGCCTTTATGATTTTCAGGACCCAAATCGGATCATCCAAACCAGGGGTTTTATGCCTTGTCACTAATTTCTTAGCGACAATCTTAAAGGCCAAACCCCACGGATCCTTCTCGGAATCTCCGATTAGGTCCCTCCAGCAACGGCGTTGGCTACTTTTCACGGCCTGCTTAAAAGTACGTCTGGCTTTATGCCATGTTTCCCGCAGCTGGAGGTTTCCCTTCGAGTGGGTATAATGCCTCCTTGCTGCGTGACACTCTCTCTTAAGACAGGCCAGTTCTTCATTCCACCAGTACATAGATCCCTTTCCCGTTTTTCTTTTTTGCCGGCGAGGCATAGAGTGATTGCAAGCTTGAACAATCACCCGCCTCGCCTCTCGCACTATACCCTTTAAAGAAGCTGGTTTCCTCACCCAGTTTGATTTGCGAATAAGTCGCGACTCTTCTAGGGATTCCGCCAGCTTCTCCCTGTTTAGTCGCCTGAGGTTCCAAGAGGCTCCCTTGCTACCATTTTTTGGTGCGGTACGTCCTCGAAGTTTTTCCTCAGAGACTAAAAACTCTATGTACTGGTGGTCACTCAATGTTTCCTCATCCAGTACCCTCCATTCTCTTATTCTGCGGGCTAGGCGGGGAGATGCGATTGTTAAATCAAGGATAGATCCCGATTCTCCCCTCCTGAACGTGAACTCGTGGCCCCGGTTTAACACCACCAGCCCATTCGTTGCCAGCATGTCGGAAACCAAGATTCCTCTCCTGTCCTGACGAGTCTCTCCCCATTCCGGCGACTTACTATTGAAGTCTCCCGCAATGAGGACATCCCCGTCAAAAGCTCTCAGACTTTCTTCAAGATAACGAATCTCAGTAGCGAATTTTACGAATGGGTCGTTGGGCGAGAAATAGCAGCTATATATACGAATACCTGCCACGTCCGCCCAAACAAACCCCTTGTCTGTACCCAAGAATGAACCGGTGGTGATACCCGGATTGCATATCTGTATTGCCGATCTACCTGATGAGTCTTGAAACCAATTCGAGAATCCTTGCTTCTTATACTGCTCACTAATAAGCAGTATATCCACACCTCTCTCTCTGGCAGACTGCATCAGGAGATTTTGGGCAACACTACCCTTTCTGAGGTTGACCTGAAGAAATCTTACCTCTTCTGCTTTAGCTTCTTCAGTTCCTCCCTATAGACGGGGCAGGACCCGCTTCCTGGAGCGTGCTTTGTCTCCTTTATCCCTTTGTCCTCACAAGTTGTGCAATGGGATTCCCCTGCACAGTTCTTGTGGGAATGGTCTAAGGAGCCACACTTCCAGCAAGCTTTGCTCCTATCGGGTCCTCTGCAGACCCTTGCGATATGCCCATAACTAAGGCATTTATGGCATCTTTCCACTTCCACCCTGCTGCGGATCCTACAGTTTATCCAACCTACCGGTACCTTACCGGCCTCGAGCAGAGCATCAGCGTCTGCTTCTGGCAGTTGGACTACTGCCATCTTCACCGCTCCACGCAGGGTGATGAGTCTGCAGGAGATCTCCAGGTCGGTCCTGCCCAAAGCCTTTTTTAAGGCGTTGGTGACATCCTGGATCTCTGTTGTCTCGTCCAAGTCTCTAACCTCTAGTGATCTCTTTGTCACCAGAGGAGAAACCCTCGCCTTTCCTTTGAGAGCCTCGGTCACCTTCCCGCTGAAGGTCGAGAAATCCTGTCCCCTTTTAAGAACAAATAGCAAATCCTGCTTCTCGGTTCTTCGAATGGACAGAACCTCAGTTTTCGTTTCAGCGGGGTTGACCGTGGCGAAAAGCTCTGCTATAAGTTCCTTTGGAGGAGCCTTACCGTTCTCCATTGACACCCTAATGGCGTCGGTCTTTCTTCTCTTTTTTTTCCCCTGACCACTCGTGAATTCCTTTGCTTTGTCCTTCGCGAATTTATTTTTCCGCCTCTCCTTCCTAGAGACTACAGCACTCCAGTGGTCAGGAGTGTCTTCCTTTGACGGCGTGACAGAATTTACCTTTTCCTCGTTCTGCATTAGCGTAGAGGCCGGTTTTTTACTCTGCCGGTCCTCTGGGGATGTTGAGGCACCTCTTTTCTTGCTTTTGGCAGAAGAAGTCTTTGGTCCTCCCTTTTGTTTCGGAGTGGTCGATGGCGTTTTGGAACGTGCCATTTGACCTACACTTCGATACTGCATTATTATTATTATTATTATTATTATTATTATTATTATTATTATTATTATTATTATTATTATTATTATTATTATTATTATTATTATTATTATTATTATTATTATTATTATTATTATTATTATTATTATTATTATTATTATTATTATTATTATTATTATTATTATTATTATTATTATTATTATTATTATTATTATTATTATTATTATTATTATTATTATTATTATTATTATTATTATTATTATTATTATTATTATTATTATTATTATTATTATTATTATTATTATTATTATTATTATTATTATTATTATTATTATTATTATTATTATTATTATTATTATTATTATTATTATTATTATTATTATTATTATTATTATTATTATTATTATTATTATTATTATTATTATTATTATTATTATTATTATTATTATTATTATTATTATTATTATTATTATTATTATTATTATTATTATTATTATTATTATTATTATTATTATTATTATTATTATTATTATTATTATTATTATTATTATTATTATTATTATTATTATTATTATTATTATTATTATTATTATTATTATTATTATTATTATTATTATTTTTTTTTTTGCTTAGGGAATTTTGGGAAATCTGCCTACAGATACCTTGGATTCCGCACTCCAAGGTTATGTGAGGTTGGTGTGATAAAACAAAAGGAGATAAAAAAAAGAAAAATAAATATATAAAATAGTAAATTTAATAAACTGGCGACCTACTGCCAGCCCGACCCACTAAAACCCGTAACCCTTCTTCTGGAGCCCTTTACCCTCCCTCGGAACTGTCGTAAGACTTTAGCCTTCGAGGGTGGCGCTCCAACTCTGTCGCTAATGTGACTTTCTGCTTTTCTCTGCGGTTATCCTGCGTTAATAGTTAAAAATTTAAAACTATTTCAATATAAAGCGGAATTAACAGCACAACAATAATTAAAAATAACAAATGTGTAATTAAGTGTAAAAAGTCAAAAGATAAAATTATAAACGGATATATAAAAAAAAGAAAAAATAAACGCGTATAAAAAATTGAAAACATAAAACTGTACAAAGATGAATAATAAAAAAAAAAAAAAAAAAAAAAAAAAAAAAACACAAACAATTAAAAAATGTATAAGGACAAATAAATCACAAAATAAATTAATAAAAAACAAACGAATAAATTAAAAGCTGTTTAAATTACGCTTTTTGGCGGCCGTCGAGATCCTTCCTCGACATAACCGAGATTATGAATTTCTCGACTTGCCGCCAATTCTCCTCTGACTGGGTCATCAGCGATACCATGTTCTCCGGTGTAACTTGACTGTTTACACCTTCGAACATGGCCCGCCTCTCCAAGTCCCATTTCTTGCATGAGAAGAGGGTGTGCTCCGCGTTGTCCTCAGGGAACTGGCAATATGCACACACCTCGTTCTCGCGTAATTTAAAGCGACACAGGTACGAGTTAAAACACCCGTGACCTGTGAACGCCTGAGTCAAGTAATAGGAAACCTGACCGTGTTTCCTATTTATCCAGGTGGCGAGTGCCGGGATAAGGCGATAAGTCCATCGACCTTTTTCCTCACCATCCCATCTTTCTTGCCATCTTTCTATGAGCCTGTGCCTCGCTTCTTTGCGGATTAGGCCCTTGCTTGGTCTTAATTCCTCATTCAAGGAACTGCTTTCTTTAGAAAAGAGAAACATTTCTTCCCTTTCCCTCGCCAAAAGATCTGCTGGCGGGACACTTGCAAGGACCTGCACAGCACTCGTAGATACCGTCTTATATGCAGAGATGATACGCGTTGTTATCGATCTCTGCGCAGACAGTATCTTTTCACAGATGGTTACACATCTTTTACTCCTCAGGGATGGGGCCCACGCTGGTGCTGCATAGAGCATTTTAGCGTGGGCGACACTCGCCACCAGTCTTCTTTTTTGTTCACGGGGTCCGCCAACATTTGGCATTAGCCGTGAAAGATTAGCCGCACACTCGATCGCTTTATTTGACGCCGTAGCCATGTGGTGGTGGAAGTTTAACCTTCCATCTAACTTCACACCAAGATATTTAATTTGCTTACTCCACTTGACCTCAAATCCGTCTATCACGATTCGTGGGAGCTCATAACCACGTCTGTCTGTGACTAGCAGTGCCTCGGTCTTTTCCAGGGCCATTTCAAGACCTCTGGTATCCAGCCAGCTTTTAGCTAGTCGCAGACATTCGTTCACCAATGTCCCAAGAGCCTCCTCACTTTCGGCAGTGCACACGAATAATGCGTCGTCCGCAAAGCCGATGATCACCGCACCTTCGGGCAGATCCATTCGCAGAAAATCATCGTAAGATACATTCCATACAAATGGACCTACCCTTGAGCCTTGAGGAGCCCCACGCTGCATCTCTTCCTTGAGAGTGCAGGTGTCTCCCTCATATATAACCCACCTGTCGCTAAGATAATTATCCATTATCCGCAACAAGTAGGGCGGCATGTTTTTCTTTTCCATCGACTCGATGAGATCTTTCCATCTTGCGGAATTAAACGCGTTACGTATGTCAATTGCTACCAACGCGCAGAAGCTCTTCTTTTTCCCAGGTCCCAATTTGTTTTTTCCTGCTTTGGCTATGTCCACAACTGCCTGGATGGCATCAACTGTGGACTTGCCTTTACGGAAACCAAATTGGTAATCGGATAGACGATTCTCTTCGGTCAAGTGGCCCTGCATTCTCTGGAGAACCATATCCTCTAGAAGTTTACCCATCGTATCTAGCAGGCATATAGGCCTGTACGATGAAACCTTATCTAGAGGTTTTTCACCTTTCCTTAGGAGGACTAACCTCTGTCGCTTCCAGTCGCGGAAGAACTCTCCTCTCTCAAGGCAAAGATTGAAGCATCGAAGCAGAATCTGGGGTGAAGTGTCGATTACTAACTTTAGGATCTCGTTACTTATCCCATCGATTCCAGGCGCCTTGCCTGTTTTTAATCTTTTGCCTGCTTTTTTCAGTTCACTAAGTGTGAAGAGTTCTTCCTCTTCGACTTTGCAAAAACTCCAGTCCCTTCTAAGGTATGGTGCTGCAGGAGGAAACAAAGAACTTATTATCTTTCTGACCCAATCGGGATTGTCCAGGCCGGGGGTCTTTTGCCTCGTCACTAATTTCTTAGTTACGATTTTAAAAGCCAGACCCCATGGGTCCTTATCGACCTCCTCGATTAGGTCCTTCCAGCTACGGCGTCGCGACTTGCGGATCTCTTTCTTGAGGTCCTTTTTCGCCTCCTTGAAAGCCTCTTTCAGCAAGGGATCTCCCTTAGAACGGGTATATGTCCTTCTTGCTTTGAGGCATTCCTTTCTCAAGGAGGACAGTTTTTCTGACCACCAGTGCAAGGATTTTTTCCTTGGAAAGGCGCCTTTGCGGCGTGGCATCGACGCATTGCAAGCGGTGACGATTATATTTCGCACCGCTCGCACCTCTCCATTTAGACTTTTCGGCCTCCTCACCCAACCAGAATCCTCAATTAAGATAGATTCTTTTAGGGACCGGCTGAACTTCTCCTTGTCGAGTTTCTTAATGTTCCACGAGAAGGTTTTGCGACTAGGAGCTTCCTGTCTCTTTCCTCCTCGTGTGTCTCCCATTGAGACTGAGAACTTAATGTACTGGTGGTCACTTGCAGACTCTCGCTGTCCGTTTCATTCAAGCGTACTAGTGCCACTTTCGTACCACCAAAACGTGTCAGAAGTCGGCAAGTCACCTCTAATTCGGGCTTTTGCAACTTCTGCTTTAAGACGGTTAAAACGTCCTCCTCTAAAGTTGTTTCGACAAGATCCCGAATTTCGAGGGTCTTTTTACTGACAAGAGCCGTAACCTCGGCCTTGTCCAGAAGAACGGAGGTAAGATTCTGAGCGAACTTTGAAGTTTCACCCCCCTTTTTCACAACAACAAGAACCTCTTTTTTAAGAGTTCTCCTAATTTTCACAATCTCTGTTCCAGTTTCCTCTGGCTTTACCGAAGTTGTTGCCAGTTTTATGAGATCATGGTAGGTCTCTGGATTCCGGGCCACAATTTTTATTGCCTCCGTTGTTCTAATTTTGGGGGGGCGCTTCTAAAGTCGCTCCCTCTCCTCCGCTTTCTTCAAGGCCTTTTTCTTACGGGCCTCCCGTTTCCTATTGGAGACAGTTTCAAAGTCTTTTTCGTTTTCAGGCTTATTTGCCACAGTTGCCTCCGAATAAGAAGCAACCCTGGCCGAAGCAGCCTTACTCACCTCCGTCTCCATAACAGTAGGGTTTGCCTTGGTCTCCTTGCTCTTAACCCTCTTACCCTTGGGAGTGGTCACAGAAGAATCAGTCTCCGGACCTTCAAACTCTCTAGGGCGCTTCCTTGGGTCGATGGACTTGCTCTCGCTGGATGTGGCGTGCGACATCGATCTAGGAGTTTCAGGATTCGACCTTGGTTTGCTTGGGCTAATGAAGGGCTTAGGTATAAATCGCAGGTTTCTGCAAAGCACCTCGTGCACCTTCTCTATTGCCACCATTCCATCCTTAACATCCTTGCTAATGTTTTTTTGCTTTTTGCAAGCACGCCACATACTATCCAGTATTATTGGGATCAGATCGACCTGTTCTAAAACATTTTCTTCGAATCTGCTAAGTCCCACATCCTCAGAATTTTTTATTTGGCTCCCTCCAAAATCTTTGGAGCCGTCTGCACCGACTACCGGGGCTTGAACCCGATCAGAATCGGTGACGGGATTACCCTCATTTGAGGTACCCGCTTGGAGTAATTTATTTGAATCTTTATCCATTTCATTCATTTTTTTTTTGGTTTTAGAATCAGGGAACCACCCTGTTGGTTGCCCTTTAGTGAAAAGCCCCGCCACCACGGCAAGGTCTACCGAACATATCCATGATGTCAATCATGTCTGGCAGTGGATAAGCATCCACTTCTCCCAGCACATCAAAGACATCGAAGATGTTCGGTAGTGGACAACCATCGGCGGGGATTATTATTATTATTATTATTATTATTATTATTATTATTATTATTATTATTATTATTATCGTATTAATAAGTAATAAATAAATATTAATTTTTCAAATGTAATACTTTAAAATTATATAATAATATATATTATATTCTTCAACTAAATAAATTACGTTTACCGAAAACTTACATTTCTATAGTAGGGGAAATTTGCTTATCATTTTATAGGGAACTTGGTAGAGATATAGTTTTAGAGAAAGTTACAGAGAAAACTGTCTTTATAATTACATTTTTATTTTTCACAAAAGTTAAAACCGAAGAACGTTTAAAAGTTCAGTAAACTTAGCATGAATCCTGGAACCTTTTGGACTAAATTTTGACTTATTGATGTTTGCGATCAGGTGCATGTGAATGCAGCCTAATTTGTTTACATTCACCAGTTTGCTTAGAAGACACTGTACTGCCATTGCATTTCTATTCTTTTTGAAATTTGCAGTTAAGGTACCTGGTAAATAAAAAATAAATTTAAGTTTAAACAATCAATGCCAAAAAAGTAAAGGAATAAATAAAAATAAAACCATTTAAATAACACTTTTTAGGTTAATAAACATTTTTTTTTAATTAATTAAGGAATAAAAGTAACATAAGATAAGCTAAAGTAACACTCTTTAAAGCGTGCGTCAAGTTTTTCGTTCTTATGTGAAGTTAAAAAAATTATATTCTATAAATTTAAGAAAATCTACTTAAATATGCGCCAAGAATATTCCCTACTTAAATTAAATGGGAAATATTCTTACAATAAGATGGATCTTCTTGGCGCATATTTAAGTACATTTTTTTCAATTTATAATATATAATTTTTTCAATGTGAAAAAGGAGTGTTCACAAATGATGTCATGCTTTTGGGGGTAGGGTATTTTTCACATATGTGAACGGAGAGAAAAATCAAACGTTTGTAGTATGGACATGGTCCATACTTGAAAAGCTCGGCGCTGTTTATAATCTCGATTTGTAGAAATCTATTCTAAAAGAGTAGAGATCTATACTCTTTTAGCATAGATTTCTATAAATCGAGTATATAAACAGCACCGTCCCTTGGTATGGACCATGTGAAATTGCGTGAAATCATTTGCGAACACTTCCAATGCAATTAATATTTTTACTAAAAACGCTCACACTAAGAGAAATGGATGGAAAGATTTTGATGTTAAAAAGTACAGATGTTACCATCATTATTTTAGTGAGTTCCATCAAAGATGTTATAAAAATATGGTTTATATTTTCCACAACAATCTAAGATGTTACTCCGTACAATATTATAGTGCCTGATACAATCTAGATAGCTGTTCGTATTTGTAACATCAAAGATGGTACCTGGGGTGCTATTCTGTAACTTCACTTCACATTCACTTCACATTCACTTTCACATCCACTTTCACATTCACTTTCACATTCACTTCACTTTCACTCCACTTTCACTCCACATTCACTTCACATTCACTTCTCTTTCACTCTACATTAACTTCACACTCGCTCCCCATTACCGTCACATTCACTTCACATTAACTTCACAGTCACTTCACTTTCACTCCAAATTTACTTCAATTTCACTCCACAGTGAATGTGAAGTTAATGGGAAGCGAATGTGAAGTTAATGTAGAGTGAAAGTAAAGTGAATGTCAAGTGAATGTGAAGTGAATGTGAAGGTAATGTGAAGTGAATGTGAAGGTAATGGGGAGCGAGTGTGAAGTTAATGTAGAGTGAAAGAGAAGTGAATGTGAAGTGAATGTGAAGTAAATGTGATGTTAATGCGAAGTGAATGTGAAGTGAAAGTGAAGTTAATGGGGAGTGTCTGTGAATTGAATGTTAAGTGAATGTGAAGTAAATGGGGAGCGAATGTGAAGTTAATGTAAAGTGAAAGTGAAGTGAGTGTGAAGTGAATGTGAAGTAAATGTGATGTTAATGTGAAGTTAATGTGAACTAAAAGTGAAGTGAATAAGGAGTGAAAGTGAAGTGAATGTGAAGTTAATGTGGAGTGAAAGTAAAGTGACTGTGAAGTTAATGTGAAGTGAAAGTGAAGTGAATAAGGAGTGAAAGTGAAGTGAATGTGAAGTGAATGTGAAGTGACTGTGAAGTGAATGTGAAGTGAATGTGAAGTGAATGTGAAGTGAATGTGAAGTGAATGTGAAGTAAATGGGGAGCGAATGTAAAGTGAAAGTGAAGTGAGTGTGAAGTGAATGTGAAGTAAATGTGATGTTAATGTGAAGTTAATGTGAACTAAAAGTGAAGTGAATAAGGAGTGAAAGTGAAGTGAATGTGAAGTTAATGTGGAGTGAAAGTAAAGTGACTGTGAAGTTAATGTGAAGTGAAAGTGAAGTGAATAAGGAGTGAAAGTGAAGTGAATGTGAAGTGACTGTGAAGTGAATGTGAAGTGAATGTGAAGTGAATGTGAAGTGAATGTGAATGTAAAGTGAATGTGAAGTGAAGTTACAGAATAGCACCCCTGGTACTATCTGTATATAGTACCCCGTAACATCTATTTCTCTCAATGCATGCACAAAAATAAAAAAAATTTTAAATAATTTTTTTATGCCTCTAACCCTAGTTTTGACAATTTAAAAAAAAATTGGGCTTAGAAAATATAAATATGAATAAAAATATTTTTCGAGTTGCTCTTTTATAAATTTCTACTTCTGGGGTTTTTTTGTTATTAATGTTTAAAAATGAGCAACAAGTTCGTTTTATATTACGATGTTATTTTGTTTGGATTTGTTCTCATGAACTTTCTTACTCTAATTACTCCTTAATTATTTAAAAGTGATCAAATAAAATTTTATTATTCTTAAATTTATATAAAATAGATATAAAGTATATTATGTAATATTATTTTTAACTATTCCAAAGCTCAAATTATTGTTATAGATCGTAATAATATAGAACACCGGGAATTGTTTTGGATTTATATAAACAATCTGTTAACATAATATACAATACTTTAAGAAATCTTTAAATTTTGTTAAAAAATTTTGTAATTGAGAAATATAGAAATGGTGCAAATTAGTGTTCCTTTTAAGGGGTTATATACAGTCAGGCGGTCGGAAAAATGAAGTTTTTCAGGATTTTTTTTTAAAGGAATATTAACTTATTAGAGCGAAAGTGCATGAGAAAATGTAGTCCTTGATCGTTGGAATTAAAAAAATATCAATTTTTGACAAAATGGCAGCCAAAGAAAAAAAAAGTTTATTTTTATGAAGAAAAAAATCGTCTTCAAATGTTGATTAAAATTATAATTTTAATTTTATTTAAAAAACCAACGATCAAGGACAGCAAAAAGTAGTTGTTGAGCTTGTGTAAAAATTAGAGCTAAATCGGTTCAGCGGTTTTTGAGAAATTGTGTTCACCGACTTGAAAAACATAGTTTTGAGAAAAGCGAGCTTAAAGACGCTGCACCTGCTCTACACCCCATGGCGCGCCTTTCTAGTTTAGTCTGCAACTTTTGAAAATATTTATCGAATCTTAATAAAAATTTTTTTCACAACAGGCAAATATATATACCTTAAGAAAATGCAAAAAAAATCGATTTTTTAAAAATCGTGACTGTATATAACGCCTTAAAAAAATAGAATTTTAAATAAAAAATGAATTAAGGGGAGACGTCACCTTTATTTCCACGCCTTTAAAATTAAATTAGTAAACAAATAATATTTTTTTCTTGTATCATTTTTATAAATTAAAAATATATACGATAATAGTTTCCATTTTAATTTTTGAAGAGATTATAATATTTTCTTTTCACTTATATTGCATATTATTTATTATTGCAAACCAATGAGAGAAATTGTTTAATGTTGGAAAATAGTCATAAAAAAAATTGTCGTTAAAAGATATTAAAAAACTGTTACTGAAGATTAATTTTTACGAAAATATACAAATCGTTAAATTTTGCTGAACTTTTAAGAGCCTCAAGTATAATTAATTTTTTTTCAAACTGCGTACGTAATTTGATGCACTGCTACCAAAAAACATTGTTAAAATTGACGTTAAGCTCATCTGCATGATAAAAACCATAGAAATCATAGTAACCTCTAAATATCCTCCAAATGCAATAAAATATATTCCGGTGAAAACTTCCTTAAAATTTTCAACAGGAAGCTTATAGAAAGTTTTTACAGTAAGCTTGCAAAAATTTTTTACAAAAAAATAGTTGAAAAGTAAATAAATAAAGAAAAGAAAAAAAATTAATATTATGCACAATAGTTTTCTATGAAATCCAAAGCGCACTACATTTGAATCACTTTCTTTCTAGAGTTAGTGTATATCATATAGGTGTTACAAACCAGAATAAATATTTAATTTGTTTAAAAATTAAGCTTTTGAGATGGCTCTAAATTCTAATTTGGGGAGGCACCAAGCTGCCAAGGTCTGAAGGACCTTGTTTAATTTGGGGGAACGTTATCCTACTTTTAAAAGAAACCTGCGATGCTTCGTTTGATATATAAATTTAATTCTTTTGACTTTAATTAGTTCAGGAGTTTTAAAGAAAGTAAATTATATTTAGTATTTTAAATGGCAACATTTATTTAAACATTATTTCAGAACAGAATGCAAAGGAGTTAACAAAACTTGCTAATGTTTGTGTTGGAGGATATAAAATTTGTATAAAGATTAGACATTGGAACAATACAGAATTACTTACGTATATTTTCTTAATCCTACCGACAGGGCATAATTCCTTTTAGACGCGGCGCAGGCGCTACGCGCGCGGACTGGCCGGTTGAGGAACAGGGATCCTCCGTCGGGCAAAACACAGTTGAGAAGGTTGAAAATTTAGTCGTCTATGCGACTAATTTTCTTTTTCACGAACTCGCGAATTTTGTAAAGAAGAGAGTCTTCTTTAGTTTTGTGGGATCACTGAATTGAGACGGCGCAGGTACTACACGTACGGACTGGCCGGTTAAAAACAAGATTTTCAAATTGTTTAATATTTAATTAACTGAAACCTCACTCAACACAGCTCGCACTGGACTCCGTCGGTTAGAAGATTTTATTTTATTTTTTCGTCCGCCTTTCGTATTATACTAGTTTTTTCGCTGAGTTCTATACGGGGGTCCGACGCGCAGACGGGCTTAGTCTCGGCATTTCCTACTTTCTTGCGATCAACAGATCTGCCAGGCCGTAGCCGGGACAGGTGTTGATCGCTTGAAAAGGAAAATTGTACAGCGGCAATAGAAATTTTTGGCGACAAGCCTCTACTTCTTGTCCTGATGTCAAAGTAGGGTAAATTTTTCAACTAAGGGTTTTTAGAATTAGAAGTAGGGAAATTCTTCAGGCCTATTGGACTTTGCACTATGCTGACGTTTCTGATTGCATGCAGTTTTCGTGAGAACGGAAACGGCGTTGTTAATTTGATACTTATCAGAAACAATTTTTATAACTAAATATATAAATTATAATTATATTGTAAAGAAAGAATTTTTTATTTATAATTATAATTTATTTATAGTTATAAGTGTTTAATATAAGTTGTATAAATAACGTTATATTGGTCCTACATTTTATAAGTTACTAGTATATGTATTTTGCATTCATAATTATACATATGGGCAATTCCACGTGAGATTTCAGTCGACCTCTTAAAATCGGCCAAAAATATTTTTTTTCTATTCCAAAAAAATAATTAAGCTGTCCGTGCAGGTCGCACGCACGTGGCACAATGGGATTTTTTTACAATTCATTATTAAAAATTGTCTAGAGCCTACAAATTTTATTAAATTTTGATTATTATTGAATTTTTAGGCTCTAAACAATTTTTAATAATAAATTGTAAAAAAATCCCATTGTGCCACGTGCGTGCGACCTGCACGGAGAGCTTAATTATTTTTTTGGACCCATAAAACTTGTCAGGCCCACTCTGAAACTTTTTGAAAAACCTTCTTATCATTTCTAGGTATGTTTTAAAAAAAGAAAATTAAAAATTTATCATACCCAAAGTTAAAAAAAATTAATTTGTTTATAAAATTTTTTTATTTTTTTAATAAAAAGTGAAAAAAAAAATTTTTTGTTATGATTATTCAAAAGTAGAGAGAAAAACAAAACTTTTTTTTTCTTGTCGAAAAATGAAAAGAAGCAATATTTTCTGAGTTATCTGACATTAAAAATATACCTACATTTAAAAAGCGAAAATTTTGAAAATTCATAACTCAAAAATTTGGCCTCTAAAAAATAATAAAAAAATACGTATCTGTTTTTTTTCAATACAGAATAGAAAAAAAATATTTTTGGCCGATTTTAAGAGGTCGACTGAAATCTCACGTGGAATTGCCCATATACACATATACATGCAACTTACAGTCCTCCGGCATTTTATTGTTAACAATAAGTTACAATAAAATGTTTAGATATTATCAAATTATTTTCTGTAAATTTGGAATAGTGCATAAAACGAATAAAATATATACGCTTCATAAAGCGTTGAGTCAGCCTCCAAATGCATGTGCATTTGTTATGATATTCTAGTCCCTAAGTTTGTAGGCCCAAAGGGGAAAAAGGAAGGAGAGACAATAGGAGAGACAAGGCAATGAGCAGAGGCATGTGTAGCATGATTGTGTGTGTGCCCGTAACGCGAAGAACTCAAGGGTGTGGTCGTGTTAGATCTTGTAGCCAGCGGAATCAGTGGATGTGCACGTATACACCTAGGTCGTCTCAATGCATATGTGTGAAATGCATTACCTTTAATTATTTTCAAATAGAGGTTTCTTTTATTATATAAAAGTTTAAGTATTAATAATGTTTATAAATTTATGCATATAATTTATAAACAATATTATAAAATATATGGGTGATTAAATTTAAAATGTCATTTTCACTATCTGCAAATGTTGACTTGGCGATGTTGAAATTTCTGGTTAAATTATTTTTTTTTTGGTTGACTAGCATGTATAATCCATGAAATCAATAGTGGTCAAGCACATAATAACAAATATTTTCATAAACAGACAGATTTTTTGAGAAAAAACATATATTTTCACGAGGCACTTTTTCAGTATGTATTCACTAGAACAAACTGAAAATACAATAAGATTTTATAATAAATCATTGTATTAAAAGCTAATAGTCAAATACGAGTTATAAAATAATTTATATTAATTTTCACCGTGAATTATGTAGCTGTAAATCACAAGAAGACATAAGCAAGTTAGGGGACACCAGTGACACGCTTAAAGATGTCATTGAAAATTATTTTTAGATAATAAAAAAGATATGAACATATGAGTAAAAATATAGTTTAAAACTAGAATAATTGAACGTAATAAATAGAAAATATAGGTGGATTTATAATTCATAGAAAAAATGTAGAAAGCTTAATATTGACAAAAAAAAGAAAAATATGTTGTTAAATTTTATAATTTCAAAAAACGACTCTAAAATTATTTATTATTATTTACTTTTATTTCAAAATTTTGAGCAAATTTGTCAATTCTGCCTTCGGATTCGGATTCAGCAGCGAAAAATACATAGTGTTTAGAACAAAACGCTTTTTTTTGAGTGCCTGTGTATTTTAGGGGACACCAGTGACAGGGGACACCAGTGACATTCTGCCTCAATTTTCATTTTAAAAAAGAATGATTATATTTCTAACTTTGGAGGTGTGCGATTCTGAAAGTTTCAGTAATAAGTGAGACTATAATGAGGTATTTGAAAAAAATACTAATATTAAGTACTATTTTGTCGCAGGGACACCAGTGACATTTGTGCTCGGTAAATTCATTCTGCCAATCTGCCATGCATCGTGTATTTTGTAGATAGGTTAGAACGTTGTAGTTTTTTTCTCTAGGCTTCTAGACATATAGTACTTTCTATTAACAGTCGATAAAGCAGTTTCATACTCTTGCACAATTAAATATTAAGCGCGAGATTCAGATTTTGTCATTTTCTCTTAAAATATGAAATTTAAGGACATACGCTTTTGATTTTTTTCCAACCACTATTTTATTTATTTATATTCGACTAGTAGTTTTTCTTTAAATATAGAAGTTCCACTTTACGAAATAATTTTTTCGGTAATCAAAAACATGAAAAATAACCATTTTTCTTAGTAGACAAGATATGGTTTCATGTTCGCGGACACGGGACACCAGTGACATTTTGCCTGCAATTTTGCTGCCAAATTTTTTCTGAGTGCTTTTGGTGGCTAAAAATTAAAATTTGAACAAAATAAATGATATATAAAATTAATGAACCATAATATGTTCGATATATAAGTTCGGACTCGAGTTTTCTCGCCAGGACAGCAAAATGACATTTTAAATTTAATTACCCATATAGGAATTTATGTTTTATAAATTCTGTCCTATCTTTTGTAGCTTTATTAAAAAGAAAAATAATAATAAAATAGTACCTGTTAAGTACCTTGTACGTAACAATAGGCAAATTCAACAAAAAAAATAAATTCTGACTTCTCAACTCAGTCAGAATGACCAATTCCATACGCACCTTTTTTTAACAATATAGATTTCAGAATCTATTATGATATGACTGTTAAACAAGAATTTTATAACTTAAAACTTTTGCATTTTAACTAATTCAACTTTGTAATATAAAAATTTTAAAAGTACGGTATTTTACGATTCCAAATGTCTACAATTTATTTTAAGGGGTCTTGTAATTTTTTTAGCACTAAAATCGGATGATTTTAAAAAATTTTTTGCTCATAAGTTTTAAAATATAATTGATCAAAAGTTTTTACATGTCATTGTGTATGTTAAGAAGTTTTAAAAAAAGGATTTCAGATTGGAAAAAAAATATGTACCTTCCTTCTACAGAGTGCGCTTTGTCTACTGGTATAAATTACTTTCAATTACGGTTGTCACTGTAGCTCATAGCAGAATCATCTAAAATAAAAAAATCAAACATAATTTCAAAATAGATAACAGGACCTAAACCTCGAAATACTTAAAAATATCAAAAATTAAGAAAATGGCAAGCTTTTGATTCTAAGAATCTGAAAAAACACAATTTTTTTAAACATAAATGATAAACAAAAAGTGTAATTTTAAACATTAGTAGCAAATAAGAGGTTTAGGTCCTGTATTAAGTCGTCCATTTTGAAATAAAATTTGATTTTTTGATTTAAGACGATTCTGCTATGAGCTACAATGACAACCAATACTTTTTACCAGTAGCCAAAGCGCCCTCTGTAGAAGGAAGATACTTATGTTTTTTCAAATATGAAATTCGTTTTTTAACCCTCTGGGCATGGAAACGTCTTTGTCCTAGAAACGTTCCTAAAACGTTTTTAGAACGTTTCATGTCCGCTACATAACGGCTTAAGAACGTCCAATGTTCTAAAAACGTTTTTAGAACATAAAACGTTCTTGAGACGTTATGTTGAGGACATGAAACGTTCTAAAAACGTTTTAGGAACGTTTCTAGAACGAAGACGTTTCCGTGCCCAGAGGAAAGACTTCTTAACATACACAATGATATGTAAAAACTTTTGATCAATTATATTTTAAAACTTATGAGCAAAAAATTTTTTAAAAACTTCCGATTTTAATGCCTAAAAAAGTTACAAGACCCCTTAAAAAACATTTGTTAAAATAAATTATACGGTTTAGGTGATAATTAAATAAAATATTCTTAAAGTAAATTTAAATATTAAGAATAGTGAAATGTTTCAGATTTTAACTTGAAAGTTGACTGAACATTGTATGAGATTTTATGAAATTTTAAACTTTCATACAGTGTTTAGTCAACTTTAATGCCAAGCATTAAAAAACAATGGAAATTTAAAGAATTACTTTAACTGTAGGTAAATGCCATTGAGGAAGTTATAGATTCTTTATTAAAGTAATATTATGACAATTGATTTGTGAATCTATTATTAAAGAAACCCGGTAAGAAGCGAGGAATAGAAAAAGATTAAATTTCTAGAAATATTCTGTTAAACGAAGATTTTTTAATCTTTCTGAATAGGCTAATTTCCAAAAAAACTCAATTCCTCTGTGAACAGCAGAATATCAGAAACAAGTTGTAAATCCAGATGTTCATTACATGAACATTTTGCTTCCTCTTTACGATCAGCAAAAAAAATTTGCTTCCTCATAAAGGAAGCATTAACAATAAATATATTTCATTTTTAAATCATTTTTAATATAATTTAACATTTATAAAATAAATTTCATTCGTCTTAATAGAAAGAATAAAATTTTCTTATACAGTAATATGAATCTAAATAAAGAAAATATTTTTAGTTAAAAAGTGAATTTTTCAACTTTAATTGTAATTAATACTATAATTTTTAATAGAATATATACTTTATATACATCAATCGATTCGTCTTGATGCAAAGAATAAGATTTTTGATTTATTTTTTAATAAATAATAACATTCTACTGTACAGCAACATGATTTTTAAGAAAAAATGAATTTTTATTAAAAGTGCAAATTTTTTGTCTATAATTGGTTTTAATTCTATAAATTTAAGTAAAACATATACTTTATATATACCAATCGATCTGTCTTGGTGTAATGAATAAGATTTTAAAAATAAATAAGTAAGATTTTTTTACACAGCAACATAATTTTGCGGAAAGAACTCATTTTTTTGATAAAAATGCGATTTTTTCAGCTTTAATTGTGATTAACTCTATAAATTCTCATACAATTTATACTTCTTATATACCAATCGATTCGTCTTGATGCAAAGAATAAGATTTTATTATATATTAACTTCAATAAACAACTTAAAAAAATTTTTTAGAAAAAAGTCAAAAAAAAATTTTTTTTGAGAAGTTTTTAAAGTCTATCAATCCATTTCGAGATATTTTTATGATAAATATACCTGGTAAATTTATCGTGTTCACAAAAATCGGGATCCACACACACACACATATACACACATACATACATCCGGACAATTGTTCAGGGTCTTATATAACATAGTCCCATATAGGAGGCATTATTCCTGAACTGCCCCAAAAATAAAAAAAAGTTCTTGGATCTCCTTTATACTTTGGAAATATGTTACCCTAGTAGGTACAAGTTACTACACCAATTTACAGGTCCAACCCCCCACCCCAATCAAAAGGGTGGGGGGTTGAAATTTCAGCTTAAACTCGAACATGCATTCTTTAAACATTTGTAGTTTCTACTTAATTTATTCAATTAAAAAAAGTAAGTAGTGTTTTAGAAAGGTTTTTTTGTGTACTTTTAAAATATTTTATTTATATAATAAAAAAAAAATTTTTTTTGCAAAAATTTTTTAAAATAAATAGTTTTTTGCAATTTTGTGCAAGTTCGGTAGTTTTTATTTTCTTTTTAATAATCTCAAATGAAAGCTTGGGAATTCCCCTAAAAGAAGATATAAGTCTGAAAATGGGCCGAAACAATTTGCCAAAGATATAGTGTAATAAGTAAAATTTGTCCGTCCGCTCGCGCACTCCAGCGCGATGAGCAGTGGGATTTTTTTTCAACTTAGTATTGAAAATTGTCTAGAAACTACAAATTTTATCGGATGTTGATGTTCTTGATTTGAAATTACTAAGAGATCCATCAAAGTCGATTTTTGAATTTTCAATTGTTAATTTTTTTCTTGTTACTCAAAAATTTGACAAATTACAATATTTTTAGAAAAAATCATGTTAATTTTTTTATTTTTCCATTACACATGATCGAAAACAATTTAAATTAGTCTAGTATGACCACCGGACATTTAATAAAGCATAATACAATTTATTTAAATTGTTGCAAACAATGTTAATTAACAAATAGATTACTTCGAACCTTCTTCATAAAAAAAATTGGTTTTTTTGCAGACAAGTTTAAATTTATGTCTAATTTAGTAAAAAACTATTTTACAGTTAAAAATTATCATTAATATTAACAATTATATAAACAATAATCAACTTCCTTTTGTATTTGTAAACATTTTCGTCATTTTTTAAACTTTAAATATTGATATCATATGTACATTCTTTCAAAAACTTAAAAAATTTATTTGCTTAAACAATTACATTTGTTATAAACAAACTTTTCATTTTTAAACAAATAAGTAGCTTTTTTCATCAAACAAAATTTTTTCCTTTTTTTTATATTTACTATCATAAAAAAGAACTCCTTAATGAAATGGAAATACTATAAATTATTCATTTAATTTTAATAAACATTATAAGTTAACAAATATTTAACTTTGTTCTTTTTTCACAGAAAAAATATATTTATTTACATGCATTTAAATGTAAACTGTTTTAACTGAATAATGGTTTACTTCATTAAAAATATAAATATTTCTTAACTTATAACGTTCGTTAGAATTAAATGAATAATTTATAGTATTCCCATTTTATTAAGGAGTTCTTTTTTATGATAGTAAATATAAAAAAAGGAAAAAATTTTGTTTGATGAAAAAAGCTACTTATTTGTTTAAAAATGAAAAGTTTGTTTATAACAAATGTAATTGTTTAAGCAAATAAATTTTTTAAGTTTTTGAAAGAATGTACATATGATATTAATATTTAAAGTTTAAAAAATGACGAAAATGTTTACAAATACAAAAGGAAGTTGATTATTGTTTATATAATTGTTAATATTAATGATAATTTTTAACTGTAAAATAGTTTTTTACTAAATTAGACATAAATTTAAACTTGTCTGCAAAAAAAACCAATTTTTTTATGAAGAAGGTCCGAAGTAATCTATTTGTTAATTAACATTGTTTGCAACAATTTAAATAAATTGTATTATGCTTTATTAATTGTCCGGTGGTCATACTAGACTAATTTAAATTGTTTTCGATCATGTGTAATGGAAAAATAAAAAAATTAACATGATTTTTTCTAAAAATATTGTAATTTGTCAAATTTTTGAGTAACAAGAAAAAAATTAACAATTAAAAATTCAAAAATCGACTTTGATGGATCTTTTAGTAATTTTAAATCAAAAACATCAACATCCGATAAAATTTGTAGTTTCTATAGACAATTTTCAATAGTAAGTTGAAAAAAAATCCCACTGCTCATCGCGCTGGAGTGCGCGAGCGGACGGACAAATTTTACTTATTACACTATATCTTTGGCAAATTGTTTCGGCCCATTTTCAGACTTATATCTTCTTTTAGGGGAATTCCCAAGCTTTCATTTGAGATTATTAAAAAGAAAATAAAAACTACCGAACTTGCACAAAATTGCAAAAAACTATTTATTTAAAAAAATTTTTGCAAAAAAAATTTCTTTTTTATTATATAAATAAAATATTTTAAAAGTACACAAAAAAACCTTTCTAAAACACTACTTAGTTTTTTTAATTGAATAATTTAAGTAAAAACTACAAATGTTTAAAGAATGCATGTTCGAGTTTAAGCTGAAATTTCAACCCCCCACCCTTTTGATTGGGGTGGGGGGTTGGACCTGTAAATTGGTGTAACTTGTACCTACTAGGGTAACATATTTCCAAAGTATAAAGGAGATCCAAGAACTTTTTTTTATTTTTGGGGCAGTTCAGGAATAATGCCTCATAAAAGAAAATTTGTTAAAAGCATTTTTAAAAATTTTGTAAATTAAACGACTACAAAGCTTTCTCACGAGGAAGCAAAATTAATTCTTCTCTATTGCTCGTGTCAATGAGATGATAAAAAAGAATTAAGAGTTTCTATTTTTTTGAATGCGCAAAATTTTTCTGCTTCTCAACGTTCCAAAAAAAATACAGAATCCTATCCTTTTGAATCGACAAAATAAATCTTGTAAAAGCGAATTGAAAAAAATAAGAAATAGCTATTCTTTTAAATCGACTTTAAGCGATTCTACGTAGTCAATTCAAATGAATAGAAATTGTTTATTCTTTCCAATTGACTGCTTCGAATTTTAGAAACGCATTATGAGGAATAGAACTTTTGACAAACAATTTTAAAAATATAAGCCTAATCTTTCCAATTATTTGTAGGAGCTCTTCTAGTTATTGTCTTAAAATAAAACGCAGTGACAGTTAGTTTTCGCGTCGTGTGAATTTCATTGTGATTTCAGTGCTAAATTATTAAAATGAAATATTAAAACTAGTGAAAATACGGTTAAAAACGCACAGTGCTTACGATAAAATAAAAAATTCTCTTACTGAAATAAATGAAAGACATTTTCAAGCGTTTAATGTTTAACGTCAAGTTTTCAAAACCTAACCTTTTTTTCAAGTGAAATATTGAGTGATAGTAAAGCAATTCAGTGAAATAGAAATTTCTACTGATTTGTTGTACTCTGTCACTCTTTTGAATGCGCGTTTCATATTTTGGTGAAGTCAATTAAGAATAATAGATTTTGCTACTTTTCCTTGCTCCACCGAGGAATTGGATTATTTTGAATATTCGCTTATTCAAAAGAAATGAACTTCTGAATTTTTTTCAATTCCTCGCTTCTTACCGGGAAGATGCGTATCGAAGTATTTAATGTTAATTAGTTACTGAGACGAGTGACCAAAAGTAGACCAATATCCTATGGCTTAATGATTTTTAACAAAAATTTTATGATTTGAAATTTGTTTAATTTAACGAATTGAAGTTTATTAAAAAGTTTAGAATCTGTAACATTTCATGATTCCAAATATTGAAAATTTATTTTAAAAATATTAATTTGAATATATTAGAAGTTACTCTTTAAAAGAAGGGATATTATAAACAAAAATCTTTCTTCTCCAGCAGGGACAATTCGTCGAACGCACGTGTACAATGAAATTTGAAGCTTAATATTAGTAATTCGAAGAAATAATGCATATTATCTTATGTCGATGTTTAAAGTAAAAAAAATAATTATTGAAAAGTAAATTAATTAACTAATACAATTACACTTGAAATAGTTGAATTTTTTTTACGTTTCATACTTTTCTAAAACTATTCTAAATATATACTTGTTTGAAATAAGTATTTTGCAAAACAAAATTACAACAAAGCTTATTATTAAACTCTACCTCTACCACGAGGTCTTCTCGTGAGAGCTCCCGCACGGAAGTCGCAGAGACCAGGACGAGAGGGAGTGAAGGTGTTCACCTTAGCATGGGTGCTCCCATAATTAATGATTATTAACAGTTAATTACTTACATTAATAAATAAACTTATTCATTTATTTATATATCACTTTAGTTCAATGTTTTTGACTTCATAACCTCAAAAACAAAACATTGTTTTGTTTTATTATAAATCACCAAAATTAAATTCAATTGGAATTCTTTAACTTCAAGAGGATTTAAAAAAATAGTATTTTTCCTCTAAATATGGGATTACAGTTTTTTTATGGTTTAAATGTAATTTATTATTCAAATTTAGAGGTTAAAAAAACGGTGTCACAAAACCAACAAAATGAATATTATCATTTTTAATTCAACTTTTTTAAACAAATTAATGTATCATAAAATAGTGTTTATATATAAACATTTTATCTTTTAAATTGTGCAAACTGAATAAATTAATATATTATAAATATCTGTAAGCAGTATGCATACGTAAAAACAGACAAAGGCAGATACTACACTGTAAAAAATCCTTTCTGAATTTTCATGTGAATGTGTAAAATTTTCATTCGAATGTCTTATGAATATCACTAGATTAAAAGAATTTTAATTAGATAGTCCATTCAAATTTACCAACTTTAATTAATTTTACCAGAAATGTTTAATTTTCACAGGAGCAACGCTGTACATAAAGTTACAATCGAGCAACGTGTGAATTTTCAATAAAAACCTGGTGAAATTTCACATGGTAGGATGTGTAAATTTACCGGGAGTATTGAAAGTTCTACATATATATATATATATATATATATATATATATATATATATATATATATATATATATATATAATTTATTATATTGTTTATATATTTTTTATATTTATATATATTATATTATCTTCATAATAAGAATAACTTTTATTTTTTATGTTACCATTTATTAGATAAATACAATAAAAAAGTAATACTTTTTTAACACCAAGTACATTGACTAAATTTATCTATAATTCTATACCTAGACAAATTAATCACAGAATATATAAAAGGGTCTCATAAGCAGCTGAGATCCCCTTCTATTTACTTCTATTGTACTATACACTGCAGACAGCATGCTGACCGCTGTTGTCAAACACGTGGATCTGTGCAACATGACATTGCGCGATATTTATGTTCGCAAAATTTAAAGTTGCAAAAAGTTGCAGACTTTTTTGCAGATTTCAATTCTCTACACTACTACTTTTATTTCCTAATAGAAAGTTTATCGGGATCTTACGGATAAGCAACTTTTAAATAACTTAAATCTAGTTTTTAGGAGAATAAATTTCGAAAACATAACCTTATTTCATATAATATTTTTAGCATTTAACGAAAATAACATTCTTACGTCCTATATTACAATAAAGTACATACCTTTAGGACTATTTTTTATTTTGTCAGATTCAAATTGTCTTACTTTTAAAAAAACTGTCACAATTTTTTGCACTGTAACTTTTTGCTAACGCTTTGCAGTGTAAACGACACTGCGAAGAGGTTAACTTTCGACTGCTGTATTTTTGTTACCATAGAACCACGCTATAGTTCCTTTTGCTATAGTGTATAGAAATACCTTCTCTACGAAATTCTATAGCGCAAAACGGTCTATCTACAACTTTTTTTTCAAGGTTTTGAACGAGTTTTTCAGATTCTGTCCCACTGGCGAGGCGCAATGCGGGGTCGTCGACGAGTCGACGGTGAGTCCCAGTAATCTAAAATTGTCATTTTCTCGCCAGATTGGCAATAATTTAAAATATTTTGAAAATTGTGAAAAGTGATGCTTATCGCCGTCTTGTCATGCGGTAAATTTATTTGAAAAATTCGGCCTTTTGCCGAATATAATCATTGTTAAAATTAAAGTTAAAATTTGAAGTAAAAAATATTAAATAAAACTTAGTTTGTGTAAAATCTAAATTCAGTGACAGTAGTTATTTGTGTTGATCTCCTTACTCCTTCCCTCTTCACGGTTTATTAGGAATTTTCCTAATAATTTCTGAATTAGTCTAGTAAAGTAATTAAAATTAATTAAATTAATCTTTTGAATATTTTCAAGTCAAATATCCTGGCGCTTAATAAAAATTTTAATTCTAAAGTCAAAGTGTAGATAACGTTCTATTTTAACCTCTTGTCAAAATATTTTGTTTTTGTTAAATAAAGTTTAAAACTGGAGTAAAATCTCAAAATTCATATTACATGTTAAAAATTAATTAAATAATTATTAAAATAATAATAAAAAAATAAGTTGGACGTTATAATATATATATATATAATATATATATAATATATATATAATATATATATAATATATATATATATATAATATATATATATATATATATATATATATATATATATATATATATATATATATATATATATATATATATATATATATATATATATATATATATATATATATATATATATATATATATATTACACCTATATTAGACCCTACGAAGGATTACCACAAGCAGTACGAAACCTTGAACAATAGCCTTTGTAAATGAGGGACCCAGGTAATAATATTTTCTTTCTTTCTTCATCGCAAGGGAAACTATAGATAAAAGTCTATATATATAGAATGTACGTTGCTGCCTCCGAAATAAATATACAATAGACGAAGTCGCCTCATATATAACGTTGTCACCTCCGAAGTTGGAGGTGACAACGTTTTGCTGTATTTTCAATGCAGATCGACGTATAAGAGCGTTTTAAAACATTTGCCGAAAATACGTATGGAGGTGACAAAGTTAATTATTTATCTGCAGTGACGGCATCCTAGTTTGAGTATATGTCACCGGCGCTAGTATCGCTATACCTTGCGGTACGTACGCGACGTTGTCACCTGTGTTATATATTTCATTAAACACTGATATAGCCGTATCGTTCTCGCCTCTGAAATCTGGCAACACTGTACAAGACTTTTAACCATGTCTAGAAGTTTGTGTTCACTAACTGAATTTTGGAAATTAATGTAAAGCATGCACTTGTGGATAATGAATCCATTTTTTAATATCTTACCTGTCACTTATATTACAAAATTTTTTATACTGTTTGGTTAGTAATAATAATATTTATATTATAATAATTTTTAATATAATTTTATTATTATTAAATTTAAAATAATTTTATTACTACTGCATATATATATTACAGTTTTTAAATCATATAGGTAATTTTACTACTGAACACTATAATATATATATATATATATATATATATATATATATATATATATAGAAAATTATTATTTTTTACTTTGCACAGTAAAGTTTTATTTAAACTCGAATAATATAATTTTTATATTTTTATCTTGAAGTCAGCATTTTTTTGTTATTATATAATCAATAAGAATTTGAAAAATAATTCTGAGTTCCATAAATTTCATTATTTTAAATAATTTATTTAGGTATTTTGAAAATAATTAATTAAAAAAAATATTTAAATTATAATACTTATATTATCAACTTAAAAATTGAACCTCCCAATTCTATAACTCGATCTGCGCTCGAACGATCAGCGTAAAGACAGTCAGTCGGGACAAAGTATGAAAAAAATTAAAAGTTAAAAATAAATATTTTTAAAAACACTATCTTTTATAAAATGAAAATGCGCAACTTTTTTCTCTTTAAAATTTTTTTGTAAAGTGAATATTGTTGACAGTAGAGACAAAAAACTAGAAATTTTTTGTTACACAATTTCATTGAATTTTAAAACATAAATCGTCATAACTCGGACAAATATTGACGGATTTCGTCCAAAATTAATATGCAATCCCGTTAAGGTCTAATGATGAAGATAAAATAATAAAAACATGAAAAGTGACTTTTTTTAAAACAATATTTAATTATAAATAGGGGAATGTCGGTAACAACGCATCCTATGTTTCGACGACAAAAAGTCTGCGGGGAACTTTTGAGTTTAATAAACTTTCAGTGACAAAGTTTTTCATTATGAATCACGGAAGTTTTCTAAAAAGGTTTTAGACCGATTGTTTGAAAATTAACAAAAATATAGCCAGATTAAAAAATCATGCGGCGCAACGACGCGTTGTGCCGTTTGACATGTGTTTGGTATTGGAAGGAAATACGTTTGTAACGTGTGATACACATAGGACGAGAACACATGTCAAACGGCGCGGCGCGTCGTTGCGCCGC
This sequence comes from Leptopilina syphax, assembly GCA_032872505.1. Lineage (NCBI taxonomy): Eukaryota > Metazoa > Arthropoda > Insecta > Hymenoptera > Figitidae > Leptopilina > Leptopilina syphax. The sequence continues at coordinate 13,772,622 of CM065472.1, forward strand.
ATGATTTTTTAATCTGGCTATATTTTTGTTAATTTTCAAACAATCGGTCTAAAACCTTTTTAGAAAACTTCCGTGATTCATAATGAAAAACTTTGTCACTGAAAGTTTATTAAACTCAAAAGTTCCCCGCAGACTTTTTGTCGTCGAAACATAGGATGCGTTGTTACCGACATTCCCCTATTTATAATTAAATATTGTTTTAAAAAAAGTCACTTTTCATGTTTTTATTATTTTATCTTCATCAGTAGACCTTAACGGGATTGCATATTAATTTTGGACAAAATCCGTCAATATTTGTCCGAGTTATGACGATTTATGTTTTAAAATTCAATGAAATTGTGTAACAAAAAATTTCTAGTTTTTTGTCTCTACTGTCAACAATATTCACTTTACAAAAAAATTTTAAAGAGAAAAAAGTTGCGAATTTTCATTCTATAAAAGATAGTGTTTTTAAAAATATTTATTTTTAACTTTTAATTTTTTTCATACTTTGGCCCGACTGACTGTCTTTACGCTGATCGTTCGAGCGCAGATCGAGTTATAGAATTGGGAGGTTCAATTGATCATTCTCTCTAAAGAATAAGTAAATATGCACTTATTTATGTTTCAAAACTCTTCCACATAAAAAATAAGTGCATTTATACTTAAAATAAGTGAAATTCCACTTGTTTCAAGTGTAAATACACTTAAGTTTTTACGTTTTAAATTATTCATATTCAGAGAGTTCTTTAATTTATTGTGAAATAAATATAAAATATAATTAAAATATAAAATATATGTTTAGGTTTATTTAAAAAACGAATTTACATTTTGAAATATCAATTTAAAACAATTATTACTTTGATTTATTTTTAAATAAATCAGTTATAGGTTATATATAATTACTTGTTAACCTTTATTTTACTACTGTTTCTAATAAAAATTTTTATTTTAATTAATTAGGGATTAAAAATGAATTTGTTTCAAAATTTAATAAATGCATTGCTATACAGTCAACCAAACGTTTGTAAGATTCAACTAAATAATTTCTTCCAATACGTTTATTTGTATTAACCAAATGGTTATTACACTTAACAAAAAATTTTTATTTAATATAACTAAAAAATTTGTTTATTTTAAGAGAAAAGATTTGTTTGATTCAAATAAATACTTTTAGTAAACGTATTTGGTTTATTTAAATAAATATTTTTGTTTACTTAATTTTGTTATTTATTTTCCTCTAATAATATTTAAATTTCCTAATTTAATATTTTCTAGTACATATTATTGGTTAATTTATAATTAATTATATAATCATTGATATTTTAAAATTAAACATATAATAAATCATAAATTAACCAATAATATGTATACTCGAAAATATTAAATTAGGAAACTCAAACAGTATTAGAGGAAAATAAATAACAATTAAGTAAAATATTATATATTTCTTCATAAAAGCAAAATTACTTAATAATAAAAAAACATTTAAAATATTACATTAAACATATTATATGATTTTTATACATGTTCTCAGAGAAAAGTTTACTCGAAACAACCAACTGAAAACTTCACAAAACATTTTTGTAAATATTCTTCTCACTGGTACAAATTAAATATGCAGTAAGTCTAAAATGAACACAATGTATAATTTATTTAACCGACACTTATAATTTTGTTTCTTTGTTTTACCGATTTAACTAATAAATTTGACGCAAACGCGGACTGTAGACAAGTGAGATCGCCATTTTTTAATTCACACACGTACTTTTTGATACAAGCAAATATTTTTGTTTGACTCAAATAAAATGATTTGGTTAAATCAAAAAAAATTTGTGTGTTGTGTCGAACAAATTGTATTTAACTAAACAATATTCTCTATTCAAAACACAAATTTGGTTAAATAAAAAAACAACTTTTAATAAAAAATTTCTTTCCAATAACCAAACAAATTATACGTATTTATTAAAATAAACAAAATTTTTATTTAAATCAACAAAATTGTTTTATCGTGACAAATACAATTTGGCGGATAAGTCATTACACATAATTCTCATTTAACATAAAATTCAGTTGTCATAGATTCCATTTTACAAAGATCACTTGACATTAAAGTGTAGAAGCGAATTTCAAAATTGTCGAATCACAATGTTGTTGATAATATCTAATTGGTTACTTTTAAAATTCGCGCCGATATTTTTATGTAAAATGTAATTTATGTAAAATGATTTTATGTCAAATGAGAATTTTATAAATGATTTTTATGTCAAATTTAATTTATGTCAAATGACTTTTATAACAAATGAGAATGGAAGCATTGGGTGCAAGAAGGGCGTATCACAAAAAACCTTAAGTTTTCAAACTTTAATAGCTCAAAAACTGTACATGCAAATTAAATATACTTTTTTTTAATTAATTAGTCCACTATTGAACTATCAAATTCAAGTGTAAAATAAGGGGAAAATTGTAATTAAATAATAAATAATAATGTTTTTCAAAAACAGTTTATTTAGCTAACGCCCTTCTTGCACCCAATGCTTCATATTATGTTAAATGTCTTTTATGTCAAATAAACTTTATGTAAAATGAAATTTATGTTAAATGAGAATATCTTGAAAAATATTACTTTTTTCGACTTTTTCTAAAAAATGCGATTTTTTCGACTTTTTCTAAAAAAATGCGACTTTTTCAACTTTTTTTCTTGTCTTAAAAAAATATTTGGGTCAGAATTTCTCAAACAGATCACCTAAAACTAAAAAATTTTCTTTTTTAACGAAAATATTCTTTTTTACTCTTAATATGGTTAAGAAGAATCCCTGAAAATATTAAGCCAAAAAATTGTCTTTGTAAAAGTTCTTAACAATTAAAATTTTTAATACTGCTAAATTAACAAATTTTTTCTCAATTTTTTGGCTTAATATTTTCAGGGATTCTTCTTAACCATATTAAGAGTAAAAAAATATTTTAGTTCAAAAATAAAATTTTTTAGATTTAGGTGATCCGTTTGAGAAATTCTGACCCATTATTAATATTTGTTGAAAAACCGTATCTTAAATAAGAAAATTATTATTAATTTTATTAATTACTGTTATTCTAACATTATTATCATAATAATGTATTTCGTTTGTAAACTTTTATGCGTAAAATTGATATATGAGGCATTCTCCAACATAAAAGCCACCCTAAAAAAATTTCTTTTTGGAAATGAAGTATGTTGAAGTATACATAAAAACCAGTGTGTATAGTAGTTTTTTAGGTCTGTGTAATGCGTGGTTGCCATGTTATCAGGGGCTCAATTTTTTTCAGTATAATTTTCAAATCTTTTACCCATATCAATGGATTTTAAAGTTGTATAAGTGTTTTTAGTAGAGAATTTTCCAAACTTTTGAATGAAATTACTAATTATTTAAAAAAATGTAGTTTCATTAAAAAAAATTAAAAAAAATTTTTTTTTACAATTTTTCCCCCTCTTTCCCCCCTTCAAATTTTTTCAAAAATACCCAAAAATGTTCCTTATTTTATAAGCTTTTTACCTTTCAAAAGCCATTTTGGGACATTGTAATGCGTACAAGCTACAGATGATTTTGTAACCCGGTGCAACTTATCAATTTTGTCCTTATTATTATAATTTTTACCATAGTGTTTTAAAGGAGATAATTTATCAAAAAATCATATGAAAACTTTTTTTAGAGCGTTAAATTTCCTATAAGAATATATATTTTTCATTAATGTAAAATGAAATATTTAACGAAAAAAAAATTAATTTGTAAAAAGTAGCAAAATCCCATGTATTTTAAATGGGAAATGTATCGTCTTTGGGGCAAGGTTTATTATGAATATTAAGGGTTTATTTTGGTCTGACATTTTGTTTTAAATGGTAAACTAATAATTAAGGGGGCGTCGCAAGAAATATTAACAACTTGGTAAATAACGGACACCCTAATGCAGAGAGAGGAGATTCGAGGAGTCCAAGATCAGCTGGCTGCGCGTCGGCGGGAGGGAGAGATGAACATCGCGTTAGTGTATCGTCAAGAAGTCCCTATGATTGTCAAAGTTCCCCCACCAAAACGCACGACCACTGTTACGTTACAGGTGGGAGAGACATCCCACTCTCAGTGACTTCCCCTCCTATGCAACTGTATTATCAAAATGTTAGGGGCTTACGTACGAAGGTGCACGATCTCCGTCAAAACATTCCCATTCATAAGCATAGTGCTTATCTACTATCTGAAACTTGGCTAAACGATAATATAAAATCCCACGAACTTGGTTTTCACAACTTTGATATTTTTCGGTTTGACAGGAGCAGTGCAACTAGTGATAAGACTAGAGGTGGAGGTGTTCTGATTGCGGTCAAAAAAAATTTGCATAGCTCAATTATTGATACTAGAATATCATCCATTGAGCACGTATTTGTTAAATTTAGATACAAAAATAATTTATACATTCTTGGCTGTTTTTACATACCTCCCAATTTATCAATTAGTGTTTTTGTCGAGGTGTGTAATATTTTTAAAGAAGTGCATGACTAGTATCTTAATGCTCTTATACTTATTCTTGGAGATTTTAATTTGCCATATTTAACCAAATTTTTTTTTGGAAATATTTCACAATTGGATTTACTTATTGAACTCTCATTTCAACAGCAGCAAATAACATCACTTTTTCTTAATACCATCGACTTCTCAGGCTTGTCACAAATAAACAAAAATACGAATATTTTCGGTTCGATTCTTGATTTGATCATCTGTAATGGGGATTTTTTCACCGTAAACACTATTTGTGACTCTATTCTACCTGTTGATAATTATCACCCCCCTCTATTAATTGATGTTTTTTTTCTTAATTTAAATATTTTTGATAATGATCTTTCGCAAGGTTACAATGTTAGTTATGATTTCAAAAAAGCAAATATGGCAGACATTATTACATATTTAAATTCCACAAACTGGAATTTACTTTTGAACGATGACAGTGTTGACAAAATGTTACTAGTATTCTATGATTATTTATATAATATCTTCGATATGTGTATTGCTTTGAAATATCACAGGTTTTTAACTTTTCCTCCATGGTTTACTGGGAAATTAAAATCATTAGTATTTGCTAAAAGAAAAGCTCATTTAAATTACATCAAAGACAAAAGTGATAAAAATTACTTATATTTTTCTAAGCTACGGGCAGAATGTAAGATTTGTTCAAGGACTTGTTACAATGACTTTATTTCTAATACCGAAAATGCTATCTTAGAAAATCCAAAATTTTTTTGGAAGTATGTAAGTTCCACTCGTCGAGATCATAATATTCCTGCACATATGTTTTTCAAGGATGAATCTGGAGATACACCGTATGAAATTTCTAATCTTTTTGCAAAACATTTTAAGTCAGTTTACACTTTACCAACAACACAGTATCCAGATTCATCTTTTAACTCGAACTTTGATGTCAGTCTTAATAAAATTAGTGTCAACAGAAATGATATTTTTAAGATAATTAAAGATTTGAATATTAACAAGGGGGCGGGTCCGGATGGAATACCTCCTTCCTTCATTAAGTCATGTGGCTATTCGATCATTGAGCCGTTATTTATAATTTTTAATAAATCTTTACAATCCTCAGTGTTTCCACTGGAGTGGAGAAGAGGAGTAATAACACCCGTGTACAAGTCTGATAATAAGAACGACACACAGAATTATAGACCAATAACGTTATTAAGTTCTTTTGCGAAAATTTTCGAAAGTATTATTTTTGTTAATATATACGCGGCAGTCTCAGGGATCATTATAGAGGAACAACATGGATTTGTTAAGGGTAAATCCACATTGACAAATCTTGGTATTTTTTCAACTTACTTATCTGAGAATATTGAGAAGGGTTACCAGATTGAGACTATCTATGCAGATATCTCAAAGGCATTTGATAGGGTTGACCACAATATACTATTGCATAAACTTAGATCTATAGGAATTTCTGATAACATAGTCAATTTTTTTCAAAAGTTATCTTTCTGATAGGTGTCAGGTAGTCAGGGTCAATAGTATTTATAGCGATCCTTTTTTAGCAACCTCGGGTGTTTCGCAGGGATCACGTCTTGGTCCCTTAATGTTTGTGATATATATGAATGATATTAAACCCATCTTTAAGCATTCCTTGTTTCTGCTCTATGCGGATGACTTAAAATATTTCATAAAAACTAAGCTTCCAACCTTTCAAGAGGACTCCTCGGATCTGCAGTCAGATCTGAGGAGTCTAAAAGTTTGGTGTAACGATAATCATCTCAGTATAAATACTAACAAGAGTTATGTTATGTCTTTCACTAAGGGTAGGGTTAATTTATTTGACTATATTCTTGATGGAATTGTTTTGGACAGAGTGACAATGGTGCGAGATTTGGGTGTTTTATTCACTAACGATTTTTTTTTTGAATGAGCACATAACTGAAACTGTATCTAAGGCTACAAAATCTCTTGGGTTCATAATAAGAAGTGCTTCAGTGTTTAATAAAATTATCACTGTTAAAACCTTGTATCTGACGCTTGTTAGATTTATGATCGAGTATGCATGTGTGATTTGGTCTCCCTTCTATGTTTTCAATATAATCAGACTTGAACGTGTTCAGAATAGATTCCTGAGATTTGCTGCTAGACTGCTTAATATTCCTTTTGATTTTTATACACATGACTATAAAGACTTGAGGGTTAAAATGAATATTCCTACTTTAACCTCGAGATTCTATTTTTCTGATATGTCTTTTCTGTACAGGCTGTTGAATGGAGCTATTTACTGCCCTTCACTTCTTTCAATGGTTAACTTACGAGTTCCTAGAACAATAACGAGATTCAACACTCTATTCTCAGTTCCTTTCCACAGAATAAATTATGGAAATAATTCTTTAATACATCGACTATGTAGAGAAGCTAACTCAATTGAGAGTGATGTTGATTTTTTTGATACTAATGCTTTAAGATTTTCATTGCGATTGCGAAGCCTACTTTTTAATTCAAACAGATATGTGACATAGGCTACCTAGCATTTAAGCTTATATTTGTTTCATATTGTATTTACTAGATTTATGAGTACTTTGTACAAAAGGGCTTGTCCCGTGATTTTCCAAATAAATAAATAAATAAACAATTAGTAAATTTAATTATTTAAATTTTCTACACTGAATTTAGATCTATTCATGTTTGAAGGAACACTTTTAATACTTATTTTAATGATTTCCTATTAGAATAAAAGAAAATTCTTGTAAAGTGTATCCCTTAATTATTTAAAGGAATTTAGTTTACTATTTAAAGGAAACAATTTTTTTAACAACAAAAGTAAATAGATTATTATTAATTTTCAATAAAACAAAAATAATCAATTTAAATTAATTAATTATAATTATTATTATAATCAAATAAAATTGTTAATATTTTATTTAAAAGAATTATTTAAATTTTATTAATATTATTAATCATAAAATATATCAAAATTTTTTTTTAATAGGTATAAATAATTTTGTAAAGAATAATTTAGTTAATATTCAAACGTTTTTCGTTTACAATAAAACTAATTCTGTCAACGATTAAAATACATGATTCAAAAAAATTAGTTTTATGATTAATAAATAAATTTCTGTGAGTATAATGTTCAATTTTAAATAAGAATTATTTAAAAAGAATATAAGTATTCTCTTTCTATTTTATTTCTTATAATGTGTTGTCGCGAGTAAGGTAACCTGACCCAGGTTCACGTTACACTACAGACGGAAGTAGGTCAGTAGTCGTCTTCAAGTTCACTGTTGATTTCTGAATTACTTGAATCATCAAATTGTTCATATGATTCAGAATTTATTTCAAAATCATACACATGAGGAATCAACTCAGGGAGCTCGTCATCAATTTCTAGATCGCAAAGAATATTCGGTGTAGAAATTGGTATTAATCCCGGGGGAGGAGATTGATTGTTTAAAATGCGAGATTCGTGTTTTCCCCGTTTAATTTACTAAAAATTTATAATTTAGAAAAGAGTAACTAGAAAATGGTTGCGGGATGGGATGTTTTTCATTAATAAACATTTAATTCCCTTATAAGTTTAAATTTATTTTTCCTTTTCTTTTCAAATTTTAAGCGTTAACATTACAATAATTATATTTTCGTTTTGTCTTGATCACCTAGATTGTAGTTTTAAATAATTCTTAGCTTAAATCAAGAAAAAAATTTCTTTAACATAACGTATAACTATAGTAGATAGTATTACCTGGCTCATTTACACGGCGAAAAAAGGATAATTAAAATTACCCCGACGAGTGTAAATCTTGAAAAAGTTGACAGTTTTTTTATGTTTAAAACATAACCTGAGGAGTGTCAATTTTTTCAAGTTTTGCCCTCATCAGTGTACATTTAATTATCCGTTTGTCTCAGAGCAATAATTATGATTTTTATAAACTTAACTACATATTAAAAAAATTTAACTACATATTAACTAAATATTAACTACATATTAACTACATATTAAGTGCGGAATTTATGTCGTACCACACAAATAAAGGTGCTGTGTGTAATTTCGTCAATTTTTATAAAAAAGGCTTAAGAGGTAAGTATATCACATTTTTACTCATTTTAAATTTATTAATAGTTTATTTCATGTATTGTAAACTTTGTAAAAAATTTCTTACAATCAGTCCTGTATTTTGTCAGTGGAATGGCCTCTCCTATAAAGAAATTAGTTTTACGAAACCGTAATTTGTATCTTCAATTGCGTGCTGTCTCTATTTCAATATCAGTTTTCTCGGATTCATCTTCACAATGCATTTTCGAATATGTGAAACAAAAACTACTTGAGTATAATGTGCTAATCTCCAATGCTTCTTTTGCAGAAAAACTAAAATCAAAAATTAAGAATTTCTGCTTTAAATTATCGTTGAAATGGAAAGATAAGGGGGTAAGACGCATCGAGTCGAAATTTCTCTTAAAAATGTTGATTGGTTAGATATGATTATCCTTCTACTAAGTTTTTCAGGTAAATTTATTTTTTCATTATTTTAATTCATTTTATCACGTAGTTGAAGTCACCAACGATTGTGACCAACAATTTAAAAAATATATTTTTTAGGAAATTTGTTTCATTTTCTGTTTGAAAAATAATTTTTACTATGTTTTTTATCATAGATTTAAAACTTTGTTTTTAATGTTCATCTATGGAATATAGTTTAAAATTGTTTTAAAAGGTACAACACCAAAGCTTCAACAAGAGTTGAAAATTTCCAGTGGACGTACAAAGAAAGCATTTTCAGAATGTAGTTTAAAAACAAAAAAGAGAAGAACTGAAGAACTTTGAGCTTCTGTATCCAGCAAAGGACTTATTTTTGCAGCAAAAATAGCTCTTTATAAAGAGGGACAAAGATCTGCCGCAAATCTCTTGCCGCTTACACAAAAATCACCATCTGCAGTTAAAAAAATAGATTGCATAATGAACAATAACAAAGAAGCAAACATAATTGTCCCGGATACCTCAGAAGAAGCATTGGCTTTTATGTTAAACACGGGAATGTCAAAAGAAGCATATATCCAAACAAGGTTGATGGCAAAGGAGCGAAATGCGGAGATATACCCTTCGTATGACAAGCTGCTAGTCGCTAAGAAGCTATGTTATCCGAAGGGTATACTGGTAACAGATTCCGGTTATTATAAATGATAATGAGTGTAAAATCTAGAGGATAGCCACGATACTTATTAGTAGGTTTTCTTTATAAATTCAGAAAAAATAATTGTTACAGGTTTTGAAATTTCTCTATAAGAACTGCTAAATCATACTGTTACAAGATTAGTATCAACAATCGAGATTCCACAAAATATCACGAGAATAACATTAATTTCAAAATGGGGAGCAGATGGTAGTTCAGGACATCCACAGTTTATGCGAAAGCCACAATCTGAGATTGGTGTAGAATTTTAGGACTCCAATCTATTTTTACTTACTTTTGTTGGACTTCGCAATGACGATGAAGAAGTAATATTATGGCAAAACCCACGTCTCTCGTCTACTCGATTATGTAGACCAAAGAAATTCATATATATGCGAAAGAAACCACCGAGTTGATCCGCACCGAAATTAAGACAATGAGAAATGAAATATTGAACTTGAATGATGTCAGTCTCACCCTCAACGATGAGCGGAATGTTAACTGCAAATTTAGGATGCATTTGACCATGCTGCACGGCAAAGCAATAAATGCCATTACAGATAATAAGTCTACACAGACCTGTTATTTATGTAAGCCAACTCCTACACAAATGAATAACTTGTCTAATCCGAATCATGATGACGTAGATCCTGATTATTTAGAATATGACCTTACAACGATGCACGCCTGGATAAAATGTTTAGAATGTGTATTAAACGTTACCTATAAAATACAATTGCAAAAACCAACAGTGAGAGGTATAAGTCAGGCAGACCGCGACATCATAGGCAAAAAAAAGGATTCAAGAAGAACTTCATAAAACTTTGGGGATTAGGGTTGACAAGGTAGTTCAAGGAAAAGGGACCTCAAATACTGGAAATGTCGCCCGGAAGTTTTTCGTCAATTATAAAGAGTCTTCCAAAATTACCGGAGTGGACGAAGAACTAATTAAACGATTTTGGATTATCATAGTCGCATTATCGAGTGGGCACCATTTAGAAATTAAAAAGTACGATTACTTTGAAAAAGAAACTGCTCTTTTGTTCATAAGCAAGTATCCTTGGTACGGAATGCCAGTCAGTGTCCACAAAATTCTTAAACATAGTGCAGCCGTTGCTCAAAGTCTTATGTTGCCGATTGGAATGATATCGGAAGAAGCTCAGGAAGCGAGTAACAAAGTTTACAAAGTAGTTTGTAATTAACATACAAGAAAAATGAACCGTACCAAAACAACAACTGACCTAATGCAAATGATGTTGGCTGTGTCTGACCCCGTTATATCTAAGGCTCGAGGTCTTCCAAAATAAAATAAAAATGAACTTCCGTATGATAATACATCAATATTATCAATATGGACGATTTAAATTGTCTTTCATTAAAAAAATTAAACACTCAATCATCTGCTGAAACTTGTTTAAAACATTCATCTAAAAAATACGTTTAATTGTGCTTTTAAAAAGTCGTAAATTTAAAAAATTGGTTTTGTAACATTTAATATGTAATTATTTTAAGAGAAATTAATAATATGTCTTCCGTAAAAAAATGCTTTTTCTTTATTAACAATTTTTTAGAATACCTAACTGGTTGAAATTATCGAAATGTATGACAAATAAGAATTTTGAATTAAGAGAGTTGCGTCTAAACTGTAAAACTGAACGGACGTGTTGTTATTTCGCTCCGAAATATAAAAGTTGTGTTTACCTTCGTGGCATTTGCTTTGGTTTAGTGAGAAATTCATTTAATTTTTAAACTATATGTGATCTGTAAAAATGACTACCAATGATGAGTTAAAATCATTATTAATTGCTATGAGAAATTATCTTAGCGAAAAATTGGATACTGTAGAAAAAGAAATAAAAGTGTTGGTGAAAGAAAATGCTGCCCGCACAAAAGAGATTTCTCAAGTGAATAAAAAAGTGTCCGACTTGGAAGCAAGAAATAGGATCTTGGAGAACAAAGTTCTCAGCTGTGAAAATAAAATTGAATCTCTTCTAAACAGAGAGGGGGCTAAAAACATTGTTTTATTTAAAGTTAGGGACACGGGTGTTGAGAACGATAACTTACTGAAAATAGTAAGAGAAATTTTCCAGAGTGCAGAAGTGAACTTGGAAGAGAAAGATTTAGTAGCTGCAAGAAGACTGGGCAGAGTTGATGGATCAAGACCTATTCTGGTTACTCTGGACAGCCAGGAATGCAAACCTGCCATCTTTCATAAGGCTAAAAACTTTGGTAAAATCAACATAGGCCTTTCGAACGATCTTTCCATAGAGATTAGTCAAAAAAGAAGTATGGAGCATAAGGAGCTTTTGGACTTCAAACAATTACTGGTAAATCAGGGCAAAGTAGTCTCCATCAAGGGCAGATACTTGATAGTAAACGACAAGTACTACGATGTAAACACGTTATAGGAGTTCTTACACTTATTCCCTAAAGAACCTGCTGCGAGCGAAAAGGAGTATCTATTCGTGATTAATAAGAGTGATGTCTTTAATCTTGAATCCACTCTTAACCCCAATAATAAAAGAGCCAGATCTCAAGAAATTAAGAAACCAAATTGACAACAGGAATGAGTCTGAGATGTTATAGCAGTCTACAAGTGAGACGAGGATAGTATTCTAGAATGCCAGTGGATTGCGAAATTTTCCAGATATACTACCATCAATCAATTAGACAGATATTGTGTGTATAAACGAAAGATGGGCTACCTACAATTCAACTCACTACATAGTATAAGCTCTTTCAAGGGATTTGAAGTTATATACACAAAGGCAACAAGGACAGCAGCGAGAGGGAGAGCGAAAGGTGGTCTCATCGTCACATATCATAATAGTAAATATTCATCAGAAAAATTTTATATTTCAGATTATTGTATTTTTGTTAAATTCACAAATAAGACTTTTAACCCTTTCGTGCCCCCGGGGAATCCAGCGGTTGGATTTGCTTCCAAATTGGTACTTGGGGGTTTTCGTGGTCGCTGATTACGAATCCGACGTCAGATTTTAGAATTTTCAAAATTCAAAATAGCGGATCCAATAAGTCGGACAAGATTTTACAAAATTGCTTGAATATGCGTCAATGTTGTTACTTGGCAGTTTTCGGGGTCGCTGATTGCGAATCAAAAGTCAGATTTTAACCCTTTGCGGCATAGTGGTAACCCAGATTACCACCTTTTATATTGTGAAAATATCTGTTTATATACAGTCTTTTTCAAGTAAAATCCAAAAATCTTTGTTTATTAATAATCAAAACATTGTTAAATGTCGAAAAATTGATAGCGAATGAGGTTACGTGAAATTATAAACAACTATAAATAAATAAATTAAAGAACAAAAAAAAAATTTTTTTACATTCAATCGAAATTGATTGAAAATCATCGCTCAAAGGTTTTTAGGGTCGCTGATTACGAATCTAAAGTCCGTTTTTCAAAATTCAAGATGGCGGATCCAATATGGCGGACGAATTTTTTAGAATTGATCGAAATCGCTTGAAAATAGTTACTCGGGGGTTTTCAAGGTCGCTGATCACGAATCTGAAGTCCGTTTTCCAAAATTCAAAATGGTGGATCCAATATGGCAAACGAATTTTTTTAGAATTGATCGAAATCGTTTGAAAGTCGTTACTCGGGGTTTTCGGGGTCGCTGATTGCGAATTTGAAATTACTTTTAATAAATAAACGTTAAATTATTGAATAATTGTACCGTCGGCATTTGCGTTACCTGATGTACACCGCGGGGAGGTTGCACGATCGGGATTTGTACATCGTTTAGCCCTGAAAAGGGCAGTTTGGTAAATACTGTTCAAAACTTAATAATAATCAAATTAAGCTGTTTATTTCCTAATAAAATGAACTAATTAATTAAAATCAGCGGATTTTAATTGCTATTATAAAGTTTTAATGTGTCTTGCTTTGAACAATTAAATTTTATTTTCAGCAGTGGTAAGCAGCGAAGCAATTCGCTTTCAGTAAAATTTATTTGCTTTAGTCCAGTTAGTATTTTAGTTTCTTTAAACTCTCAACAGTGTTTTGTTTATTGTTTGTTATAATCAACGTAAATATACGTTTAGTCAAATATTGCTGATTTATAACTTGTCTTTTTTGCGCTTGTCATTTGTTTCGTTAAACTATGGATAGTATTTTGTTTATTATTTGTTATCATCACCGTAGATATGCGGTCGGTCAAATAATGCTGAATTAGAACTTGTCTTTTTTACGCTACGTTTAGTAGATGAATTGGTAGGACACAAACTACCAAGTTCAACTGGGAAGAAACGTAAATTAAGTACAATCTCTTCTTACAAACCAAAAATGTTAGTGGAAAAAAAAGTCAATCAGCTCATATGCCTAAAATTATCGCTTCACCTAGACGCTGCGCTCATTGCAGTACTAAAGCCGACCAAAAGCGAACATCATGGATGTGTAAAACTTGCAATGTACCACTCTGCCTGTTTTTCGCAAGAAATTGCTTCGCTGCTTACCACTGCTGAAAAAAATTCACTTGTTCAAAGCAAGAGACATCAAAAACTTTATAATAGCAATTAAAATCCGCTAATTTTAATTAATTAGTTCATTTTATTAGGAAACTAGAACCAAAAGGGCGCGCGTTGCGCGCTTACTTCTGGTCCTTTCCCACAACAAAAACCTTAATATAACCTTAAATTAAATCTTAATTAAATAAAAACATACGTTTATATTTTAAAAATTATTTCTCTGTTAATAAGATTATTTAAAAGTTTTTTAATTTTTTAAATGTAAGTTTGACAAATTGAATTTTCTAAAAAAAATTACACGTTAATGCCTATAAAAATTCTCATTCTGGAGAAAATCATCTTTAAAATAAGCATAACATCATTAAAGAGCATTCAGTATTTTAGAAGTTATTAAAATTTTTGTAAAACATTGAAAATTATCATTTTTTAAAAATGTCTAAATAAAATATTGATCAAATGACTTCTAAAAGATCTTGATCTATTCAAAATTTAAACATCTTTTAAAACTTAAAATATACAAAAATTTTAGGTTCCGTACGTGATACGTTTTAAAATGTTTTTCATTCTCCTGAAAATGGGTATGGTCTCTAAATTTTAACTGGTAGTGTATATTATATTTTTATTAGAGTTTTTCTTATATTTAATATTGAAATAATATTTATATAATATATATATATATATATATATATATATATATATATTGCAAAACTAATTGTGTTCATAATATGGAAATTACAAAGTAAAAACGCTACAGATATTTTCCATCAGTTTATTATATTTTTACTTATATTAGGGACAAAATAAATGAAACCGGCCACTTGAAAAATTATGGCAAAACTCCAAGGATTAATTTAAAGAAAGAAAAATCAGTAAACTTCTATATTATAGAAATTGTGTAGATTTTTCTGCCAAAATACAGGCGAAAATTTTTTTAAATTAATACTTGGAGTTTTGCACATCAATACATGGTAATTTAATTTTTCCAAAATATTAAGAACATTCTTGAATTTGCAATTGTTTATAAGAATTGTTAATAACAATTTTAATTTTTAATTTTTTAACAATCTTTTTATTTTATCACTAAAGTATAGACATTAAGCTTTATTTAAAAGAAATTACTTTATTATCATTATTTGTTTTAAAGTAATAATAACATAAAAATAAAATGATCCAGAACTTCAACACCAAATTACTTTAATAATAAATTTTTTTTTGAAATTGTTTCACTTATTTGGACCCATTATATTAAAACATCAAAGATTTTTTTGTTGGGAATAAATTATTCTCTGACAAATGATTTATTACAATTTATTAAATCAATTTTAATTAATTGTACACTATCTGCGAAAATTGTGTAAATACTACATGTTAGTGCTATAAATAATTTTTTTATTTTGCAAAATGTAGGTATTAATTAACATTTTTCCCGTCTAAGGCACTAAAACTCAATATAATTATTTAAAAATTAATCTTAAAAGTAAAATTTAACTATCTTTCTAAAATCATTAAAAAGATACTTGAGTTTGTCTTGTTTTAATAAAATTAATATAATTTTAGAAATACTTTACACGTGTTTATGTTCTTTGGATAAAGCTGAAATATGCATTTAGTTTATTTTAATACAATTGATGTTTTTTAAAGATAGTATTTAACATTAAAATTTACAAGTAAATATGTAAATAAAAAAGCCGAACAAGACAGAACTTTATGTAGAAACCTAACTTCTATGCTTGGCCATTTCTGGTTAAAAAAAATATCAAGCTAAAACAAAAATTGTGCCTTTTTTAAAACATTTACAATGTAAAATTTTTTTAATTTCTTATTTTAACTGATAGTAATCATAGTAATACAACACTATCCTACCTAATTTTTTTACACAAAAACCATTTTTATAAGAAAGTTAAAAAATTTAGAAATTAAAAAATTACATTATTTTATTATTATTTTATTATTATATTATTTATATTAATTTATTTTTATATTTATAAGAAAATACAAAATTTTAATAAATTAAAAGAAATTAAAATTTTAGTCAGTTAAGTAATTTTTAGTTTTATTTAAGTATTTCAACATTAAATACTATTATAAAAATACTTCAAAATGAACAGTACAGATGGTCACTTTAAGCTTTAATTTTTTACCAATTTTTAAGAATTTAAAGTTAAAAATCAGTAATCAAAATTACTTCTAAAATAAGTCAAAAACATGATTCTTATACTGGCACCTTATTATTATGGCACCTGTTTATTACCTTAAAGACTCTAATTTTGAACTAAAATAATAAATATTCTTTTTTTAAGACAACATAAATTTTTTATAATAAAAATCTGGGTACTTGTTTAAGATTCATTAAAAAAATATTAAACCATGTAAAGTATTATTCTGAAATTATATTAAGTTTTTAATAAAACAAGGCAAACTCAAGGATGAGCTCAAGGATTCTTTAACTAATTCTAGAAAGTTATTTAAATTTCTTTACAAGTTTAATTGTTGAAAAAGTAGATAATGTTAGTGACTTAGACGGGAAAGATGTTAATTTATTAATTGCAATTCTTAATTACAAATAAGAAAAATTATTTTATATAATTAAAAAGCAGTATTTTACACAATTTTTTAAAACTGACCTCCTTATCCTTATTTTTAATCACAAAATTTTTTTTGTATTATTTCTTTTAATTTGGAAGAGAGAAAAAAACGTGTTCTTAACTTTGCACTTTTATTTTTATGTATTATATACTCTAAAAATCTGTTAATAAACTGTAACTACTGTAAACTGTAACTACTGTAAACTGTAACTACTGTTGAAGCTCTTATAAACAAAGAAAATACACCAATAGCAAGCGTCTCCGCTAGGATTTCTGACCAATAGCGACCGTCATCATCGGTTTTCAGCCAATAGCGACCGTCATCATCGTCTTTCAACCAATCGCGACCGTCACCATGATATTTTCAACCAACAGCGACCAACATCGTGAAATTTTAGCCAATAGCGACCATCATCATTGGATTTTAACCAATCACGACCGTCATCACCGTATTTCAACCACTCGCGACCGTCATCATGTCATTTTCACAACCAATCACGACCGTGACTCTGAAACTCCAGCCAAAAAAAAGCTCTTTTTCTATTAAGGATTTAAGTTTGACCTTCTTTTCCATTCTATTAAATTTTGGTGATGAAGAACGAGCTAATTTTTAGTTTAAATTTAGTTTTAAAAATCTGCTGAAAAAACTAATTTGTTGGTTAACATGCAAGTAGATTTTTCAAGACTATTGAGATAGCCAACTTCGGTATTATAAAATTACCTGCATCTTAACCAACAAACTCGCTTTTGGAAGCAGATTTTTTAAACTAAATTTAAACTGAAAATTTGCTCGTTCTCCATCGCCAAAATTTAATAGAATGGAAAAGAAGGTCAAACTTAAATATTAAGACAAAAATTGGATTTTTTAGTCTTGCACCTGAGAAGAAATAAGTGATTAAAATCACTAAAAATCATGAAACACTCAATATTAAAAGTAAAATTTTTCATACTTCTTTATTATAAAATTAAAAAGCTGGCACACATTATAAAACTAGATTGAAAATACTTTACATTAAATAGTAATAATTTTTTTAATATTCATAAACTTTGTAGAAAAATGTAAATAAAATGTAGTGACTTTTAGCATTTTATAGTTAATTTTTAAAATAAATTTTAATCTATTATTTTGGGTATGTTTACATAATAATCTATTTATACAAGTAAATTACCTCATTTTTAACAAATATCAATCAAGAAATTTGTATTATCTAAATTATTTTAATGTTTTTTTTCAAATTTTCATAACTGACAATCTAACCTTTTTTCTGTCCAACTCAACCTAAAAATTAAAATTCTTAGTTAAATTCAGAAAATTTTATAAAATAATTCTCAAATATGAATTATATGGATATTAAACATCATTTTGACAAATTATGAGATTTTTTTAAAAATAGGCCGCAACGGCTTCAGGTGAAATATAATGGACTGACCCATTGAATAGTTGAATGTTTGTTAGAATTGAGTTCCCATAAGGAATTTTATCAATAAAATTTTAAATAATTGAATTCGTTGACAAATTTTAATAAAATTTTTAGGAATAATTACACAGCCACACAAAAAAAATTTTGGTTCTGACCTGGAGGTCTCACTATGTGTACCTTATGTTTTTGGGGTCACTGAATCCGAATCCGAGGTCCATTTAACCCCATCAGATCAGGGTTTTGACATAACCACAAAAAACCAATATGTCGGACACTTTTTTAAAAAATTCATCGGATTCGCTTAAAACTCGTTACTCGGGGGTTTTTGGTGTCGCTGATCACGTATTTGAAGTCAATTTTTGAAAATTCAAAATGGCGGATTCAATATGGCGGACGACTTTTTAAAAAATTCATCGGAATCGATTAAAACTCGAAACTCGAGGGTTTTCGGTGTCGCTGATCACGCATTTGAAGTCAATTTTTAAGAATTCAAAATGGCGGATCCAATATGGCAGACGACTTTTTATAAAATTCATCGGAGTCGATTAATATTCGCTACTCGGTGGTTTTTGGTGTCGCTGATTACGAATTTGAAGTAAGTTTTTAAAAATTCAAAATGGTTGTGAAAAGAATTTTAAATATCAGTCAAAATTATTTTAGCGATTTGTCTTAAACTCACTTCTGATGTAGGTATACTGTACTCGATTGCATTCTGCTGCATGAAGTCTTTAGTGTACACTAAAGAAAAATATGGATAATAAATCTTATTTTGATTCTCTGTTCGAGAAGAGTATATTTTGCTTAAGTCCTATGCAGAGTAATTGGATCTATTACTTTATAATACCAACGTTTATGCTTCTATACCTATAGCACACTCGACTGTAATGAAGGAATAATATGCAAATACTGTTAAATAAAATTGGTTACGAGCAACACAGGTGGCAGATTTGTGGAGATTTCAAAATCATAACAATGTTACTCGGGCAGCAGTCTGGATTTACAAAATACCCTTGCCACTTATGTTTATGGGATAGTAGAGCTAGAAAGCAGCATTACAAGGTAAGGGATTGGCCAACGAGAAAGTCACACACCAACACCTGGGTCACACAATGTCACTAATGAATCTCTTGTAGATCCATCAAAGATTCTGCCTCCTCCTTTGCATATCAAGCTAGTTCTTATGAAACAATTTGTCAAGGCTCTAGATAAGACTGGAAAATGTTTCGAATACTTGCAGACGATTTTTCCTAAAATTTCTGAGGATAAAATTAAAAAAGGTACATTTGACGGTCCTCAAATTCAAAAAATGTTTAAGGATAATGTCTTTATTAGTCAAATGAATAATCAGGAGAAATCAGCTTGGTTGAGTTTTCGAGAGGTTGCAGAAAACTCCTTGGGAAATCGAAAAAGTCCACAATATAAAGATATTGTGGCTAAAATGTTACATGACTATGAGAAACTAGGATGCTTGATGAGTTTGAAGCTGCATTTCTTGCACTCTCATCTGGACAAATTTCCTGAAAACGTGGGACATTTCAGAGAAGAACAGGGTGAACGTTTCCACCAAGACATTAAAGTTGTTGAAACTCGCTATCAGGGAGTGTGGGATGTCAATATGTTGGCAGATTTTTGCTATATGCTGAAAAGAGAATCACTTGGACAAAGCAACAAGCGCAAAAGGAATGCATTACATAGATCTTTTGAAGAAAAAAGAACTCGTTATAGCTCGAAAAAAGAGAACCATTAAAAGATTATGCGCCTTATAAGCAGCATTATTTTTATCAATCAGCCTTTTTAAGGACTATACATGATGTACAAAATCCGATCGAGCAACCTCTCCGCGGTGTACATCGGGTAATGCCAATGCCGACAGTACAATGATTTAAAATTTGTCGTGGTTGGAAAAAATCCTAAACTGATGGGCTTAAATAGTTCTCTTATAAGGAACCAGCGGACCTAAAAATCCTCGACTAACAAATTTCAAGCGAATGTGATGAGATTTTAAAAAAGCTTCCGCCATATTAAATACCCCTTTTTAAATTTTTAAAAACCGACTTCAAATTCGTAATCAGCGACCCCTAAAACCCCTGATTAACGAGTTTTAAGCGAATTCGATAAATTTTTCTAAAAGGTGTCCGCCATATTGGATCCGCCATTTAAAATTTTGAAAAATGGCTTCAAATTCGTAATCAGCAACACCGAAAACCTCCGAGTAGCGAGATTTACGCGAATCCGATGAATTTTTTAAAAAGTTGTTTGCCATATTGGATCCGCTATTTTTAATTTTAAAAAACTGACTTCAAATTCGTGATCAGCGATACCGAAAACCCCCGAGTAACGAGTTTTAAGCGAATCCGATGAATTTTTTAAAAAAGTGTCCGTCATTGGTTTTTTGGGTCAAAACCCTGATCTGATGGGGTTAAATGGACCTCGGATTCGGATTCAGTGACCCCAAAAACATAAAGTACACATAGTGAGACCTCCAGGTCAGAAACAAAATTTTTTTTTTTGTGTGGCTGTGTTACATTTATCGAGGAATTTTATTAAAATATTGTAAAATAATAATAATTAAAATTTTCATAAAATAATTGAATGTCGGAGAAAGTTTTTGTTATTCATATGAATAATTGAATTCTTGCAACGAATTTTATTCAAGTTTGTAAAAATAGTTAAATTTCGGTGAGGAGTTTTATTGTTTTTGAAAATGATTAATAGTTTTCGAGGGGTCTTATGAAGTTTTGTATTTTAACTAATTAAATTCCTTTGAAAATCTTGTTATTTATGAAAATGATTGAATTGTTTCAAGGAAATTTATTAAATATTTAATAATTGAATTCCTGTGGAATTTTGACAGGAATTTTGTTAGGATTCTTAAATATAATTAAATTTCGATGGGGAATTTTATTATTTGTAGGGATATTTGAGATTTTGTAAAGAATTTTTGTAACTTTGAACATAATTAAATTTATGTAATCATTTGTAACTTTTCCAAAATCCAGTTTTTTAGTATTTACTGAAATTCTTCTATTAATCTAGTATTTATGAAAATTGTAAAACTATTTATAAAATAATTTGTAAGTCATTAATTTATGACAGTTTTTAAAAGGTTGAGTTATTTAAAAGAAATTATTTGTCAGAAATTGAAAGAATTAAAGTTTTTTTTAAATTCGAGGTAATTTCATAATTTACGAGGCAAAAGAAAAAAAATTTCAGAGTTTTCTCATGAATTTTAAAAATTCAATTCTTTCAGTACTTTTGGTAAAAATCCCTGACTTTTCCCTGACTTCCCTGACCAATTTTAATTTTCCTGACTTTTCCCTGATCTGTGGCAACCCTGTATACTTCAAGATATTTCGAGAGATTTTCGTTTGGAGATTTGTTATATGGGATTTGGAAAGCGAAATTTCGAAAAAAATAATAAATTTAATAAATCGCTCCGTCGAGCATACGCTTGGAGAAAAGATTGCCGCAACGTTGTGGTGTCTGGTTGATAGAAACTCGACACCGCAATAAAAGCGGCGACTCTCCGATCGTAAATGCTCTTGCCTATGAATTTTTTATGTTAGTCAGCTTTAAAAGAAAATTTATTATATATATATTTCCTGCTCTACTCAAAGTAACATTGCATAGCTTTCCATTTAACTTGTACTGATTATTTGAGAATTATCTAAACAGCTCTACTAAATATTCCTACAATGGCTAGGCATTATTAAAATAATCAAACTTCTTTTCAAAAAAAAAATATATAATAATTTTTTTTCTCTAAAGAATTATTTTCAAAATTTAAATTACTTAACATAATTTTGTAGCTAATTTTCATTAATTGCTGTTTTCAAATTTACACTTGAGGATTTTTACTAAAATTTTACAAATTCTTAATTATAGAACTTTTCTTTTCTTATAAATTTGAAAGATGAGGCATTTCACGTCAGAAATATCACGATTTGCAAAGGGTATGCCGATTTTCGCAAAACTTCTTGAAATTATAGTTCTATATAAAAGACTTCTTTCCCTCAAATTTTTTCAAAAAAAAAATTAAAAATTGTTGAAGATACAGAATTTTGAATTTTAATATTAATTTTATAAAATTTTGAATATCTCGGAATATTGTTTATGAATTTTTATAAAATTTACACATTTTTTAGGTAAAAGTATGTACTTTAAAATGCAAATAAAGTTAATAAAAAGAATTAATTTTTAAATAAAAAAATTAAAAAAAATTTTTTGTTTATTTACTCCCCTCTGAGAAAAATGTTATTAACATATTTGGATTCCTTATGAATTCACCTTTAATTTCATAAAAAAATTGATAGAGACCTAACTGGTTCCGGAGATATTGCATTTTTTGTAAAAAATAGTCATAGATACAGCAGCAATGCACGACTGCGGTAACGTACTACGCGAATTGTGCAGTATGGTGCTATGGCGCGGCGACGCTTTTTTTACAAAAAATTCAATATCTCCGGAACACGTTGAGTCTCCATCAATTTTTTGTATGAAATTAAAGGTGAATTCATAAGGAATCCAAATATGTTAATAACATTTTTCTCAGAGAGGAGTAAATAAACAAAAAATTGTTTAAACATTTTTTTTTAATTTTTTTATTTAAAAATTACTTTTTTTTATCAACTTTATTTGCATTTTAAAGTACATACTTTAACCTGAAAAATGTGTGAATTTCATAAAAATCCATAAACATTATTCCGAGATATTCAAAATTTTATAAAATTAATATTAAAAATCAAAATAGCGTATTTTCAACATTTTTGAATTTTTTTTTAATTTTGGGAAAAGAAGTCTTTTATATAGAACTATAATCCCACGAAGTTTTGCGAAAATCGGCATACCTTTTGCAAATCGTGATATTTCTGACGTGAAATGACTCAGTTTTCTTAATATTTCCAGAAATAGAGAAAATTTTAGTTCATGTGGTATTAATGTTGAAGGCGATTTTTAGTTATATCCAGAATATCGAGAGTTAGAGGATCGACTATTTAATTTGGTGTTGTCGCAAAATATTTATTATATTTTTTTTAACTTCTCACTCAAATTCAAACTCAATCAATCAAAACTTGTAGAATTTTGCTAAATAAGGCATTTCAAGCCCTAGAAACTAACACTACAACTCTTACAAGAATTCAATTGGTTCTGCAATTTTGACTAAACTTCATTTCTAAATCAATTATCTACATTTTTATTACATTACATTTAACTTCTCTTCGGGAGTTCAATTGTTGAAATATAGAACTCAATTTATAATAATTGAATCTATTCACTTTCTTTTAGAAGATATTAAAGTGAAATATATTCAAGTTTTGAATGGAATTCGATGCAGGAATTCGAATTATTTTCATAAATAACGAAAATTATAATTAAATATTAAAAACATTATAGCGTGAATTTTTTTAAAGAAAAAAAATAATATTCTCTTTTTCTATAAATATTATGTAGAAAAAATTAAACATCAGACCATTAACTTTATTTTATTGTGCATTCACATTTTTAGAATATTTTTTTTCCAACTTACCCGCGAGATGAGTTCAACTCTGCTAGAAGTCGGAAGGATTTGAAAGCGGCATTGTATTTTAAAAGCCTAACAACTGCTTCTATTGAAGGACCCCGTTGAGCCCTTTCCTGTCGTCGCTGGAGTTCTTCTGTGGAAATAAGGGCGGGAGGGCTATCCGGGCCATCATTTTCCTCAGCGGTACCTCTATCATGGCCTCACCCAAAGATCATTTTGATAAGGGTTCTTTTCCTAGCCCTGTGCCGTTCCTCCGGGTTGAGCCTAATAATTTCACCTACTCGCCAAAGCAAATCCTGGAAGTCTTCCCAATCTACAGGCTCAGTCTCAAAATCAGAAAGGGCCTGATAACTATATAACTCCTCTCCATCACATGGACTTACTTCCGGTAAAGACATTATAAATTTTTCTTTTGGAAAACCAGAAAATAAAGGAAATCCGGGGAACACACTATTACACTATCATCCACTATAGTGCACTGTACCACTGTCAATCACTGAACGCGCTCGCGTTCGTGAAGGAAGGAGAAACTTCGACGACTGTATCAACGTCTTGACCTTACGGCATCGACAATGAAACTGAACCACGACACTCCGCGACACCGGGGTACTAATCACGTGACAAATCTCTACACATTATGCTGGATCGCCATACAAAGGAGATTTATGACAAACGAATACACTGTAAAGGATCTGGGTGGGTTGTACCGCAATTTGTCAAGAGAAAAAAAAATATGCAAAATTTTACTGAATTGTCCAACCCAGGAGTCTAGCACTTTCACTCGACAAACTCCCGGGTTTTTCTGATCGGACTCTGATTTCCCTCTCTCCGATCACTTCTGCCCCAATCTTATTAAAGAAAAAAATTTCGTGCTACACTGCAAAAAAAAGAAAGAGAGAAATTTTATTTTTCTATTTAAGTAAGAAGTTATTTTTATTTTTTATTTTTAATTAGTGCAAAATAACTAACTATATTAAATAATAAATTGTATATAAAATTATTAAGAGGGATTTCCAATTAAATTTAAGGTTGAAACTATAATCACGGTCAAAACCTTGACTAATTCCGAATTTTAATGAAATTCTTGAAAGGATTTTGATTATTAAATTAATTGTAACCTTAAAGTGATTCAAAACTGCCTTGTCAAAAGGTTTCTAATCAAATTCCTTAGCAATTTTGGCTACATATTCTCAGTCGAGTTTCACTACATCAGAACGGGTATGATTACAGAAGGAGAAAGGGAATTTTCTTTATCTTCAGAACTTGTAGGAGAATTTTGAAATTTTGGAGTCCTTGCTCGAAAATAAAAATAAAATAACAAGAACAAAGCAAAGTACAAGTATTTAGTACAGAGCCTCTAACTTCTCTCTCTGTTTGTTCAGAAACTCAGAAATTTAAGTGGAATAACAACAACAAAAAAATTTTATTCTAAGCTGTAATAGAATGTAAGAAAAAAAGGGGAATTTCTTAAGGGAATATTTACAATGAGAAGATATTATAATCCGACTTCTTTCATATTTTTTTGACAAATATATATTCAGAAATTGCATTGAAAGTAATTTAATTTTATATAAAAATTTTTTTTTAAGAATAATTGAATTGTTTTCAGAGAATTTTAAACTCTTTTTAAAACTGAATTTTACGGAAATTTTTAAAAATAAGTAAATTCTATCATGTAATTTTATTCAAATTTGATTAAAGATAATTTAATTGTTGTGTAAAGTTTTGCTATTTATAAAAATAATTGAATTTTCTCGAAAGATTTATTAAAATTTTAGAAAATATGAACAGTAATTTGTAATTTGCATTAACAATAATTAATTATCAAATAACTTGATTTTGGAGAATTACCATAAAATTATTAATCATAAAAAAATTTTACAATAAACCTCTTTGAATAAATTCAATTGAAGGAATAATTTTGTATGTAGAGATCTTCTAACAGTTAATTATCTTCAAAAGAAAAACTATAATAATGATTGTTCGAAGCAAATTCAATCCTATAAAAAGAAATTTGAATGAGGTTCTTCACAAGAAATTAATTCCATAAATAATAATAATTTTTCAGAACCAATTATCTTATAGATAATATTTTAGTTCTTTTTCCGTAACTGTCACTAAAATGTTTAAAGGAATTATTACTTATAGAAATTTAGAACAACGATTAAATTGTTAATTCGTACGGCATTAACTTTAAAATGAACTATACGTAAAGCTGCAATTAAATCCCCTACAACATTATGTTCAGTTAGTGTTAATACACACATATTCAAACATATGGGCAATTCCACGTGAGATTTCAGTCGACCTCTTAAAATCGGCCAAAAATATTTTTTTTCTATTCTGTATTGAAAAAAAACAGATACGTATTTTTTTATTATTTTTTTGGAGGCCAAATTTTTGAGTTATGAATTTTCAAAATTTTCGCTTTTTAAATGTAGGTATATTTTTAATGTCAGACAACTAAAAAAATATTGCTTCTTTTCATTTTTTGACAAGAAAAAAAAAGTTTTGTTTTTCTCTCTACTTTTGAATAATCACAACAAAAAATTTTTTTTTCATTTTTTATTAAAAAAATAAAAAAATTTTATAAACAAATTAATTTTTTTTAACTTTGGGTATGATAAATTTTTAATTTTCTTTTTTTAAAACATACCTGGAAATGATAAGAAGGTTTTGCAAAAAGTTTCAGAGTGGACCTGACAAGTTTGATGGGTACAAAAAAATAATTAAGCTCTCCGTGCAGGTCGCACGCACGTGGCACAATGGGATTTTTTTACAATTTATTATTAAAAATTGTTTAGAGCCTAAAAATTTAATAATAATCAAAATCCGATAAAATTTGTTGGCTTTAGACAATTTTTAATAATAAATTGTAAAAAAATCCCATTGTGCCACGTGCGTGCGACCTGCACAGAGAGCTTAATTATTTTTTTGGACCCATCAAACTTGTCAGGCCCACTCTAAAACTTTTTGCAAAACCTTCTTATCATTTCCAGGTATGTTTTAAAAAAAGAAAATTAAAAATTTATCATACCCAAAGTTAAAAAAAATTAATTTGTTTATAAATTTTTTTTATTTTTTTAATAAAAAATGAAAAAAAAATTTTTTTGTTATGATTATTCAAAAGTAGAGAGAAAAACAAAACTTTTTTTTTCTTGTCAAAAAATGAAAAGAAGCAATATTTTTTTAGTTATGTGACATTAAAAATATACCTACATTTAAAAAGCGAAAATTTTGAAAATTCATAACTCAAAAATTTGGCCTCCAAAAAAATAATAAAAAAATACGTATCTGTTTTTTTTTAATACAGAATAGAAAAAAAATATGTTTGGCCGATTTTAAGAGGTCGACTGAAATCTCACGTGGAATTACCCATATATAAAGATAATGGAGAAACTGCGAAAAAAAAGGTTTTGTTTTTCCACCGTAATAGAATGTCGTGATTCGAATATTCAAATTTAATTTACTTCTTAACTATAGTTTTGCACGTCAAGTCGGTAGGATTAAGTTTTGCTATTTTGAAGGTTCTCAATTTTGCACTGGATTCACTCGCATATTTCATATAACGATGATACTTCGGTTAAATGTATTAATACTACAGAATATTATTTTTTTTAATTTATCTTTTAATTTTACTCTTTAATTGTTTAGATGACACACAAAATACTCTCTCCTAGAAGTTGACATTTTCTTGATTCAATTGTATCTTATAAATTAGATTTTGTTAAATGGTCATATGCGGAGAACATAGATATTTGCTTTTTACTTAAACTGTATTTAATTGTACCAATTGTTTTTATGAAAACATTGAAGTTATTTGTTTATAATTGTTGTTAAGCAGGAGCACAGTTTAAGTAAAATTTCCTTTTACAAACTGAATTATCAACAATGTGCTTACTTATTCAAAAAATAATGTAATTAAACGATCAATATCAACGTTTCAATTTAATTAATTATTTTCTTTATATTTTAATTCAAGTTTTAATTACTTATCGTTGAAATTGAGAGTTTACGTTGAATTAATTCTTTTTATTGCTATAATGAATTTCGATATCCAGGAAATTATTTGAGTATTCTGAAATTTAAGATTTTCATGTTAGACCTAATATTTATCTATTTTAAACTTGCTTTAACGTTCACACGATTTATTAATATAATTGACATAATAATGATATTTCCGATGAATATCTTAAAGTATGTTTTTCAATTTTGATTAATTAATTATTTGATAGCGTTACTTATTGCCCTTATAATTTCAGATTTAGCTTTCAACTACAATTGTAGAAAGTGGACCATATAAAAAAAATTTTGAAAATCATAAATTCAAGAATTTAAAAAAAGAATTATACCCTTTAATAGATCAGACAAAGATAAATTAGACTATTCTTGAAATTATAATTTTGTTGATTAAACTGTAGCTGCCATTGAAAGCTCAAACATGGCATTAAATAAACGTTTGCTTATCAAAAATCTTTAATCTTAAACTTTATACATTTCAAAGATCAATGTGAATAATTTTAACTTTTAAAAAAGAATTTTTTTAGCAAACTTCTGTTTTCTTTACTTTCGAATTTTTAATATTATTTCCTTTCATACATTTGTATGATATAATGTATTGTATGTATAACCTTTAAATTCAACATTAAAATGTAGTCAATTATTAGATTCATATTTTTAATTAAAGAGATAAAAATTTAAAGTTAATAAACATAAAGTTCCTTTTATTGCTTGCTATAATAATTCTGAAAATCTAATAATTAGTTATTTGAAATCTAAGTTTTTGATTTCGGACGTATTGTTTATCTCAGCGTATCATGTTGACATTAAGATGATTTGTTATAACTTACATATTTTAATTTTTTTTTTAAATTTCTAACAACTACGAATATACTAACATTTAATCAAAAGCATTTATCGTTTGTCTATTGAATTAAAAGAAAAAAACTGTTACGTTTCGAGCAAAAACGAGGCTTTTAAATAAAATTAAATTGTTTATTTAAAATAGATTTAAAAACCAGTTAGCTGATTAATCAGGTTGGTAAAGCCTGATATTTATTTTTAATATGGGATCGTGATTACTTGTCAAAACTACGGGTTTTGCGTTAATAACAAGATAAATATTCCTTTTATTTAATTTATTATTTATAATATTGAGAAAGTTACAATTGTTACAAATCGTTACTTACGTTTAATTACAGATTCGTTGACGAGATTATCGCAGGGTTGTTATAATTGGTTTTCTTGGTTTGAATTCGTATCAATTGAATGAAACTAAAAGTTTGTTTTATTGCACTTGTGTAATAATCACAACTTTATAACAGTTTTTGCGCTAAATTAACAGTTTCACGTTTTCTAAGTGTTAAATTATTTATTTTTCACCTTTTTAGGAGAAAGAAATTTGTTTCTAAGTGACAAATAATATAACTTACACCTTTATGGAAAGAATTAATGAAATTTATACTATTAATTATTAATCGCAAATACAACAGTTAAAATAACAAAATTATCAATTCTAAGTTTTAAATTATTTGTCTTGCACCTTTTTAGGGGAAAAAACTTGTTTCTAAGTGATAAATAATCTAACTTGCACCTTTTTACGGGAAAGAATACAATAATTGGCGTTTTAACTGAAGGGGCGCTCTACAATAATACTGTCCGCACTGAACTACACCGGAACTTTTGACAATTGCTCTAATTCTTACAGCAGCTTATATACTAATGAATCTAATGCATTTTAGGGATGTTAATGGAAGCATTTTGTTTTAGGTGTTTTGACCACACGCTGATTTAGACACGTATAACATGCACCGTTTTGGTTACGTACAACATGTACTGTTTTAGGCACGTACGATTGTAATATGATCTCTTTCTATTCTACTCAAGCTTCTTTCTATTAATTAATTAAACATATAATCATTACTTGTTCCAATATCCATTGAATTCAAACATTAATAAGTGTTTTCAGTTCAATAATAGAATTGACCATCGATTGTCGATTCGATCAATCGATTTTTGACCATCGATTTGATCAATTTAAATCAATAGTCTGATGATAAACGATGATTATCAATGATTGAATGTTGTATGAATTAATTAAATAATTATTCTTATTAATTTTAAGTAATTTTTATAGAAATTACATTTATTCTTTTATCATTTTTTATTCATGCGTCATATTTTTCATTCATAGCTTGACACTTGTCGTAACGACATAGTTCGTTGATCTACCTTACTCTTTCATTCACATGAGTAATTATACGTGTTAATAAATTATATGAATGAAATATTATAGTATTTCATTATGATTTCTGTTTTATGCTTTTAATTAAGGATTTGTAAAAGGAAATGTAATATTTTGAACTATGTCCTTAGACATTGTTTGAATATTACATTTATGACATTTATTTAATTGATTATTTAACTAAATTACTAAATTTATGAAATTTATAAAATTTTGAAATATGTCGGGATGTAACAGTCCTCCCTCCTTAAATTGTTCATCGTCCTCGATAAACTTGTAATTTTGATATATAAATTTTCGTAAATTTTTACAATTATCGTTTTAATTTAGAGAATGTAATGTTGCTGACAAGGGAATTTTAAAGTGTTGAGTGTTATGTTTAAATGTTAAAGTTTACATTATGTGTAGTACGTGTTCAAAACTGGATATGGCGATGAAGAAGGTAAGTTGTTTTTAAAATATAGCTTCTCGGGTAATCTTCGGTCCAGTTTAGTCATCTAACAATCGTGAGAATCTTTATAATCATCCAATTTTTAAGTGATGAACTCAGGATCCATGGTCCCCACCTTGGTTGTTAAAGTCCTTTGTAATCAGTTCTTCGTTAGCCATGAGTGACAGTGAATCAATTAGTGACTGTTCTACTGTGGATCTTGTAGAATTTTGTATTAAAAACATGAAACCAGTTCCTCTTTTGTTAAATCGGGATGTTGCTCACGGTAATAATTATAGTGTTGTTTGTTGTTTTTCTTTCTTTTCTTTGTATACATAAACTTTGTTTGTGTCGCCTTTTTGAGTTGTTAATATGAGTGATTCCAATGATTGGCCAGATTATATAGAAATTTTTGACCTTAATGTTTTGGAACTCAATGAAAATGTCAATAATGTGCAAGATAATATTGTACAATTGGTGGAAAATGTTGACAATGTGACAGCTAGGGAAAATGTTGACAATGTGACAGCTGAGGAAAATGTTGACAATGCGATAGCTGAAGAAAATGTTAACAATGTGATAGCTGGGGAAAATGTTAACAATGTGATAGCTGGGGAAAATGTTCCAGTGCCTTCAACTTCTGGAACTGGAGATATAAATAACTCCACGAATTTTCCAATAAACATTCCTGTGTTTCCACAATTGGATCCTTTTTTGACAACAAATATTTCTAATCACAGGCTTACAGGATTACGTATGGTGGAATTGGAAGAGCGTATGGGCATTTTTCAATTTGCCATATGGAAAATACCTGTAGAGGGAGCAGCTGAAACAGTGCGTCGTTTGCTCAGTGATGTCATTGGCATAGAATTTTCCTTAGATCAATTTATAGTAGTGAGTGCTTTGGACTCAAGAATTCGGTAAGAATTGGGTTAGGGAAGCATGAATGTGCAAGGAGTACATTCGTAGTTTCGAGCGGAGATCGAGAGATTTCAATGCCTGGACAGTCAACAAAGTCGGAATGCATTCATTATATGGCCCGAGAGGCCCAGCTCGCATTCTATGCATTTAATTAATTTAATAATGATTAAAATATTTATTAATTTTTCAATATTAATCACTAAGATTTACATTATCGATCTTCATTAAATTATAATAATAATATTTAAATAATCTTGATTAATTAAGGGTATATACGTGTATATTTTCTTTATTTTACAATTTTAAATTATTTATTATAGTTTTTTTTAATAATTCACAAGTAATAACATGCATTGGTACCTTAATTACTACAATTACCATTATTATCAGCAACAATTATCATTAATAAAGTTTGTAATTTAGTAAACTTCATTTTATTCCTATAATTTTATTTTATCTTCATTGTTTACTCCTTTTTTTAATTGGGTATATATATATATATATATATATTTTTGTGTTTAAGTTGTAAAAAATAGTCAATAATAAAATTATATATTATTATTTTTTGTTTGTTTGTTAATCATATTCATTTTTATTAATTAATTTAAGTAAAATTATATTTTGTAAGATTTTAGATTTATTTTATCAATTGATAATTTTATTAATAATAATTGTCGAATTTTAGTAACAATTATAGATTTTATTACTAAGAAGACAACAATAATTGTCAATAATTCAATAGTACTAGCGTTATTGAAAAAAAGATGCATTAAGAAATCACGTTCCTTAGGAGTATACGCGACATAGGAACATGCATGAGCTGGAGACTTTAATGCCTTTCGATCTCGCTTGCCGTATAAGAGAGGCGTGGGCCTGTCCACACAGTGTGTCGCGAGAGATCCTCCTTCACTTTCATGCTTCTCTGATACTTTCAGCTCAACGTTGGGACTTTTAAAGCCATTTATTATTAACAATAATTGTTAATAATAGCAAAGGCTAATGTTTTAGTTTATTTTCGACCCTATTACACATAATTATTGTATATTTTAATTTTATAATTATTAAATTCATTAAAGTATTACTTTTAAAGCACCAATAATTATTAATTGTTATATTATTTATTAATAATTTATTAGTATATTGTTAGTAAAATTTATTAGATTGGTTATTATATATTATAAATAATTATAATATATGATTTATTTAAAATTTAAATTTTCTCTCTTTTTTGCTATTTTCATCTAATTTCTGTAATTAAAATTAATTATTACTGTTTATGTAATTTTAATTATTATTAATTTTATTGGTTAATTATGCAACTTTGATTAAATATTTATCTGATTCATTGTTATTCAATCAAGTTAATCTTTATGTTAATTGTTAGTTGTTAATTAAGCCATCTTAATTATTAGCGTTTATTAATTACTTAATTAATTAATTTAAAAATTTTGTTAATATAGTATTATTCTAATTAATCATTAATTATTATAGTTTATATTTTATTAAATTGAATGTTAAGTTTGATAATGTGAAAATAATTTGTAATGAAAAAAATTTCAGACGTAGAAAATTTAAAGAAAGTTTTCATATTATTAAAAATAATAACTCTATTAATAAAAAGTCAGAAATTGTTTCTGTGAGTAATATTTATCACTCATTGATCCATAATACAAATTAAGTTCTTGATAGTTTGATGATTCATTATTTATATAGTTTTAATTTTCTTGGTTTTTAGCGCCTTCAGGTAATGTCGGTAACATAGATATCACGTATATCATTACTGATCTTATAATGTGATTTCTAAGTTTGAATTATGTGATTGTTATTGCTGAAGGTTTTTTCAATAAATGCGACATGTTTTTGAAATCCAGTTGCATCGTTAAATTATATTATCTTTTAAAAAAATTTTAATAAAATGTAAAAATTTTCAGTTTTTATAATAAAAACTGTCTGATGATTATGTTTAGAGATTGATATTTGCTTGGTAAGTTTTTGAGGTTATGTGTAATTTGTTTTTTCTTTTTTCGTCTTTTTCTTTTTAATAATATTTTTTATATATTCTATATAGAAATATTTTTGTGAATGAAATGAATTTTTTACAGTACTTAACTCCTGAAGAGGCCCATCGTTGAAGGGCAAAAGCTAGAGTTTATTCAGCTGGGAGTATAATAAATTATGGATTTATAATAAACAAAATTTTACATCATAACTACTTTTTAAATATCCAAACAAAATTTCCATCCACAATTGAATGATATAATATTTATTAAAATATTGATAAAGATATAATTTATATTTTTCGTAATTAATAATTAGTGATTATTTATTGATTAATAAGGATTAGTTGTTAATATTTTAGTAATTACAGGTTAGTTAAGAATTATTAAGAAATATTTGTTAATTATAGTCAATAATATTAATTTTTCTTGCAGTTTTATTCGATTTCCATCATGAATTACGAAACTTTCAAATTTAAATTTAAATTATTTGCCGCTTTTTCATGATGGCTGCCGAATCAAGTAGGCGCTATATATACATAGCTTCAGATATATTCATGCGATCGATGTTGTAGGCTTGAGGTTTTTAGCGCGCTGATTTGAATCGCGTTGCTATTTGTAGTTTTATAGTAGACTGGTTGTTTCAACTCTTATAGTGGCTTTATTTCTCCAGATTCTTCGAGATTTTTGGGCCTGGTCCACCCTTCGTAGAGTGTACATTGTCCTCAATGTATGTGGGCTGTAATTGAGCCAATAATCCATATTTGTTGTTTATACGTTGGATCGATTATTCGATCTTTGCCTTCTCATTGTTACGACTTTATAAAGTACGTATAGGTTTTTAACTACTATCAATGCTATCAATAATAATAATATTTTAAAAGCTATTAATATATAATTAACAGCTTCAAATATATGTCCCAAAAATGGAATTTCCATCTGCAACATCAAATGTATTTTAGTTTTTGTTCTTATTTTAGGTTTTTATTAAAATGAGAAGAAAAGAAAAAGGCGACCGCCAAATTCCCTTCCTTCTTTTTCTTTCGTCCTTCTTTTAATTTTATTTATTGATTAATTCTTAATACATGTGGTTTTATAATATTTTTGTTGATATGTAATGGATGTATATATATTTCTTAATAATATTGATTATATTTCTTAATTTTAATTAAAATTTAAAGTAGTGTTTTTATTTGATCCAAGTGTTTTTTCTACTTCACAATACTTATTAATTAATTTAATTATTAATTATAATATGTAGGTTATAACGGTAGATTATAATTATTTGATATTTTTATTGATTGATTATATTTTAAAGAGGGTAATAAGGGTTAATTAATGGATTATTATCTAATATATTTAATTATTAATATCAATTTGTAATTCTTGGTGTAATATATTTGTTTTATAACTAGTTCTTGTAATTATTAATTAAGCATGGTACTGATTATAATTGATTATATTGTATGTTTTAGGTAAAATTTCTTTTAATATAAGTATAATATTTTGGGGTTAAATGTTTTGTAATAATGTGATTTTCATAATTATTTACATCTTGATAAACATTTTGTTTATTAATTATTACTCACATTATTTCTAAAATTATTTAAGTTCTTTAAATATAGTTTTATAATTTATGTTTCTCATTAACAGTCGGTATGTTAGATAATTAGCGATTATTTTATTGCATTATAGTTTTAATTCTTTTTATTTCATTGTTGGTAATGTAGTTTTATAATTATTTTAGTTAATTTGTTTAAAGTTTAAAATTTAATTATTTTAAATTATTGTTAATTAGTTTTAATTTGTGTTGTGTATTATTTTATATTTTATTATTTTATTAACGTTATTCGTTAGTTGTTATTTTGTTTTTCGTGGTGTGTTTTCTATGATCTCATCTAAGGGTTTTATCTCTTTAGAATTTGCAAGGATCATCAAATTTTGAAAATGAATCATTTAAGAACAAGAAGTCAAAATGAATGGACGTAAGTATGATTATAATTTTTCAATTTATTTAATTAGTGAGTTTATATTGTTATTTTAAAATTAAATATTAATGTTTGTTTTCTTTACAGAATCTGGTAATAATTTAAACCGAAGGAGGGCATATGTGGGCCCTTTTAAATAATTTTTTATAAATAATTTGATATATTTGATTTTTATGTTGTTTCAGAATATAAGTTCCAGAATTTTTTAATAACCGTTTTTAATGATAGGGGGAGGGCCCTGATCCGGCCCCCTTTTATTAATTTAAAAGTAATTATAGCCGGGGATGGACGAGTATACTCGTCCAAACATATTTGTTAATAACTTTTGTTTAAATAAATATTAAGACATCGGACAAGTTGCAAATTTCTTACAATGAACAAACGAAGCTATTTGAATTATTTAGCACACTATATTTTATTTATTTAACAATAAATATTGCATATAAAATGTTTAAACAAATTGAAAAATTTCTGTTTTATAAATTAATGTTTGTTTATCGGATTTTCCAAAAATTGTCCATCAAAGGGTTTTTGGGTGCGCTGATTACGAATTTAACCTCAAAATTCAAAAATTCAAAATGTCGAATCCAATATGTCGGACAATTATATTTTTTAAAAGTGGACTTTTAAAAAAATTTATAGAATTTTACCAAAACTTATTATCAAAGGGTTTTAGAGGTCGCTGCTTACAAACCTGTAGTCAAAATGACAAAATTCAAAATGGCGGATCCAATGGCTGATGGCAATTTTGAAAAAGTTTTCTAATCGTCTCGTCTGTTGCTATCTAGGTGTTTTTGAGGTCGATAATTACGAATCTAAAGTCAAAAATACAAAATTCAAAAAATCCAAAATGGCGGACGACAATTTTTAAAAAGTTTTGTAATCGTCCCGTCTATCTCTATCTAGGGGTTTTTGAGGTCGCTGATTACGAATCCGAGGTCAGAATTTCAAAATTGAAAATGGCGAATCCAATATTTTTCAAATTTTTATTTTAGAGAATTTGTTTATTTATGAGAAATTAGCTTTTTAGAAAAGGATAGATGTATTATATTTTCTTTTCTTCTACAGCGATTATTATTGTTATTGATTTAATATTTGAGATTTTTATTGTTATTTATAATACTCTGACCTTAATTTATTAATTTCATATTATAATTTATGGTCAATTTACAATAATTAATTGTAAGAATTTAAAGATTACTTGCTCAAAATAAGATTTTGTCATTTTAATTTTTTGATTTGTCAATTTTCTGGTATACCGATTATGGTTAACAATATTCTTGTTTAATTAACCAATTTATTTGTTTATTTATGTTAAATTGTGAAATAAAAAAATTGGATATAATCGGTTATGTACATTTATTATTAAATTTCTCAATATCTTAGGAATTTCTCAACAGAATTGATTCGTTTGATAATTAATCGAAAGTTAATGCAATTTGTAACAATTGAATTACGTATCTTTAACATGTTTAAATAACTTCTTCGTCAAGAAAATTTGCTTCAACTTTTATGTTATTGATGTAAAATAGAAAAATCCATTTATTCAAATTCAATTGCAATCACAATTACAACTTGCAAATTTACAAATATTCCTATATATATGTATATTTATACATTTGCTTATTATTGCAATATTTATATTATTGTAATTATTTAATTATTTATGTGGTAATTGATGTTTTATTTTGATGAATTTAAAGGAATTGATTTGTTTTACAGACTGTTAAAGAGAAACTTTGTATTTTAGGTGCTTAGTCCCATGAACATGTGGGACCTGGTATATCCCAAAAGTCATCTGAATCATTATCTGTATCATTAAATGGATTTTGTTTATTGAGGATTTTCTTTTTTCTAATCACGCTATAGCAGTGATCTTTTGTATGTCCTATTTTATAACAGTCTTCGCAGCAATTTTTCCATTTATACAATTTCAATTTTATTAGTGAAGGTTCCTCATGTGTCATAACATGAATTTTGTGTTTTAATGATCGTAGTTTCTCTTCTTCGCTAAAATAATATGTTTTGTCTAATTCTTTTAATATTATTTTCGCAGCTGAGTGTTCAGATTCTCGAATAGTTCTACAACTATCGCCGGTTGCAATAAATGCATTGTTGTTTTTATTATCTGTGACGATGCATTTTACTCTCCAAAGTCTACTTAATTCAGGACCAGTGGTCTTGTCCACGGTATAAGTTGGTTTATCCAAATTATATTCTGCAGTCAGTTCTTCCAATATTCCCTTTGGGTAATTAATTTTGTCAATGTTTCCTTTGGGGAACACATAATTTCTTACCAATTCTCCTTGGATAAGTGGAGTGAAAATGATTGAATCTGACATCTAAAAATTAAAATCGTATTATTATTTTATTCATAAATGCTAATTTTAACTTATCTACATGTTTTTGGAACCTATTTCCATTGTAATTTACTAATATTACATTGTTTTTATCAAGGATATCCACAATTGTGTATGGGCCATTGTAATGGGGGTCAAATTTTCTTTTCATACCTTCTATTATGACATAGGCTTTGTCGACTATTTTTTCTAAGAAAGGTTTGATCGATTTATCGTATCTTTCTTTGGATTTTGTTTTAGAGTCTATTAAATTTTTGGCTGCTAATATTCTTATTTCGGTTAATCTGTTTATAAGCTCTGTTAAATAGGAACCATAGGTTTTTAATTTTTCCTCTTGGGGAAAAGAGCTAGGAGTACGGGCAGTTTTACCAAAAACTTACTCGTAAGGAGTGAAATTAGTTGCTACATGTACTGAAGTATTATAAGCAAACATTGCGAAAGGTAATAATCTGTCCCAGTCGTCGCAGTCTGTAGCGTATTGTTTTATATAATCAGCCAATACTGCATGACTACGATCTAATGCACCATTAGTTTGGGGTCTGTAACCGGAGGTTGTGACTTGTTGGACTTTAAATATTTTTGATAATTTTGACATTAATTTGCCAATAAATGAAGTGCCTTTATCGGTTAAAATAACTTTTGGTGCTCCATAAACAGAAAATAATTCTTTAGCAACTGCATGAGCAATAGTAGTTGCTGAAATGTCAGGTATTGACACAGCTATGCAATATTTAGATAAGTGGTCTTGCATAGTTAAAATATGACAATTTCCGTCTGGGGCTGTAGGGAGTTTTCGAGACGCA
Organism: Leptopilina syphax; assembly: GCA_032872505.1. Lineage (NCBI taxonomy): Eukaryota > Metazoa > Arthropoda > Insecta > Hymenoptera > Figitidae > Leptopilina > Leptopilina syphax. The sequence continues at coordinate 13,811,029 of CM065472.1, forward strand.
TGCATATCCCCTAATCGCCAAGTCGTCGAATGATCAAATAGTCGAATGCCAAGTAGTCGAATGGACAAAAAGTCGAATGCTAAAAACATCGAATGGACAAAACGTCGAATGCTAAAAACATCGAATGGACAAAACGTCGAATGCTAAAAACATCGAATTGTCAATACGTCGAATGTTCAAAAACGTCGAATTACCCATTCGTCGAATGTTAAAAGCGTCGAATGTTTAAAATGTCGAATGCTCAAATTGTCGAATGATAAAAACGTCGAATGATAAAAACGTCGAATGTTCAAAACGTCGAATGATAAAAACGTCGAATGCTAAAAACATCGAATCGTCATATAGTCGAATGCTAAAAACATCGAATCCTCATTTAATCGAAAGCTAAAAACATCGAATTCTCAATCCGTCGAATGTTCAAAACGTCGAATGTTAAAAACGACGAATCTTCATTTAGTCGAATGTTAAAAACGTCGAATGCTCAAAACGTCGAATCGTCATTTAGTCGAATGGTAAAACCATCGAATAGTCCATTCGTCGAATGCTTAAATAGTCGAAACGCCATCTCTTCGAATTATCAAGTAGTAGAATGGTAAAGTAGTCGAATGGACAAAACGTCAAATGATCAAAACATCGAATTGACAATTCATCAAATGCTCAAAACATCGAATTGTTAATTCATCGAATTTACAAAACGTCGAATGCTAAAAACGTAGAATGTTAAAAACGTCGAATCGTCATGTAGTCGAATGCTAAAAATATCGAATCTTCAGTTAATCGAATGCTAAAAACATCGAATTCTCAATTCGTCGAATGTTCAAAACGTCGAATGTTTAAAACGTCGAATGCTAATAACGTCGAATGTTCAAAACGTCGAATGCTAAAAACGCAGAATGTTAAAAAAGTCGAATGTTCAAAACGTCGAATGATAAAAACGTCGAATGATAATAACGTTAAATGCTAAAAACATCGAATAGTCCATTCGTCGTATGCTTAAATACTTGAAACGCCATCTGTTCGAATTGTCAAGTAGTAGAATGGTAATGTTGTCGAATGGTTAAAACGTCGAATGCTTAAAACATCGAATCTTCATATAGTCGAATGTTAAAAACATCGAATTGTCAAATTGTCGAATGTTTAAAACGTCGAATTCTCAATTCGTCGAATACTAAAAGCGTCGAATGTTTAAAATGTCGAATGCTCAAAACGTCGAATCGTCATTTAGTCGAATGTTCAGTTGGTCGAAACGCCATCTGTTCGAATTGTCAAGTAGTAGAATGTTAAAGTTGTCGAATGGTAAAAACGTCGAATGCTAAAAACATCGAATCTTCATTTAGTCGAATGTTAAAAACATCGAATAGTCCATTCATCGAATGCTCAAATAGTCGAAACGCCATCTGTTCGAATTGTCATGTTGTAGAATGGTAAAGTCGTCGAATGTTCAAAACGTCGAATGATCAAAACGTCGAATGCTAAAAACATCGAATTATCAATTGTTCCCATAATTTTTCTCACTACAGTTTCTTCTCTATGTTGCATGTTGGTAAGGAAGATTTTAATTATGCGGGAAATTTGAAAATATAATTGTACAAATATTAATTAATTAAATGTTTGATTATTGAATAATTTATGCTAAAGAAAACTATTTTAAATATGATGTTTTAATTTTGTTAAAGTCAGTTTGAAAAATATATTTGTAAAATTTAATTTTATATTAAAAAATTGTTTTTTCTGCAATTGTCAATAGATGTCTCTAGTTCAACTATTTATTGTGTATTAGTCATTGATATGTTGAATGGTTTTAGTTGGTAATTATTAATTACAGATTTTCTTACACTGTAAGAAATTCTTATTGAAATTTCATACGACCCACGATGTACATAAAGTTACAACAGACCATCGTATGAATTTTACATTTTGATTATAAAATTACCGTCTGCCATAAAATTTCAACAGAAAACCATATACTGAACATAACCTTAAAATATATTTTATTCACTTTTTTTTCTTGCACGTTTATAATATTTATATAAATATTTTTTTAAATAATTATTAGAATGTGCTTAAGTTATAAAAATGAATACTTTTTTATAATAAAATTAATGATATATACGTTTAAAATAGAATAATATATTTTTCCGAAATAAAATTTTTAAGTGTAATAAAATTAAACAAATATATATTCTATAATTTCAAAATTATAACATGTATATAAGCTTTATATAACTTGGCTTGCTCTCTACAATTATTATTGATTTAATCTTTTCCCCTCTTAGTAACTTTGATTTTAATTTTACATTTGTATCGTGTGGTATATGTGTAAGATAATAATCAATTTACTCACTTCTTTTTGATATCTTTTTATCCTTGTTCACTCTCTCTCAAGAAATCTGGACGTTGCGTATATCCTTTTCACACAAATAATTCTTAGATTGTAATCACCTTTATTTTCTACTTAAATTTGTCAAATTCAACTTTCTAAGCTTTACAAACGACCTATTTATTTCAGGTCTCAAAAACTTCACAAAGACACTCCACACAACCTTCCTTCAGGAAGGTCTTTAGCCAACTCCCCGATTTCCACTTTACGATCGATTTTGTACACCGAAGATCGTATGAGGAAATCGTAATTTTACTTAGTAACACCCGGTCATCAACCGGTGCATTTTTGCATGGTTGCATTTTGACAATGCACACGGCTCTTAGATATTGTGAAACACAATCCAAAAAGTCAATGACTTTAATTATATAACTATAATTGTTTGTGTTGTTTTAGTTTAATTGTGTTTTATTTACCCATAGGTATAAATGTGACGAAGTCGGTTCGTCACAGATGCCCCCCTTTTAATAGGCTGACGTCCCTTGTCAGCCGCGGAAAAGCGTTGTTGAAGATCCTTTGTTAAAAAATTAATAATTTATCTCTCATGAGTTTACAGAAAATTATGTCCTTTCGTCATGGCGTACAATAGTTTGTCCTGTGATTAATTTTACGTATCTTGAGATTGATTTAAACATAGTCGAGCGCATTTATCGTCGAATACGATGATTTTTTTTAAGTATGATTTGAATTTGACATAATGTTTTCGGAATCAATTATGGATAGAATTCTTCATTCAACTCTTAAATAAAAGATAATACCTTAAAAAAGATTCCCTTTTGCGGTCAATAACACGCTAAATTTAAATCTTCATTGTTAAAATTTACCCTAAAATATATTATGCTAATGATAATATTATTTTGTTTACTTATATGGAGTGAAAGAATAGTGTTTACATTATTTTTAACTTGTGTGTTATAAACTAGTGTAATGATGATTTTTAAATTGTGGGGAGAAAATAAACAATTTTAATTTACATACAATTTTTATAAAACGTTTTGGAACAAAGTTTTGTGTGTAAGTTTCGTTGGATAATACATATGGTGTTTTTGTGACGTAAAGTGAAACAAATAGAACGGTAATTAGAAGGTATTTTGTTTTGATATTAACTCATACTTATGAAAAATCTTAGTCGGTTGTATAATTTAAAGGGAACTTGTCGATTTCGATTTTATTCGTTGACAACGTTTACTTTTTACTTTTATTGCTTGCATGAATTCACTCAACAAAGTTCGCCTAAGTTGTGTTCTTGTGTGCGATAATTATAATAAGGGAAAAACAATTTTGTTATGTTTTATTTTCGAAAAGAGAAGAAGAAAAAAAATTTGTAACAACAATACTGTTGTTGCTGCCCCCCCTTTTAATCTGGCTGACGTCCCTTGGCAGCCTTGTCAAAATGCTTTTGTTCTTTTCTTTTCAAATTTTTTTTTATCTATTCACGTTACAGAAATGTGTTTTGAATATAGGTTCGTAAAAACAAATTTTAGTATTTTTTTATTGATTTGAATTTTGGGTTTGTATTTAATAAAACGTATTTTTTTAGTATCTTAAGATCTATTGTGGTAAAGAAAATGCTTTATCTTTTTTTTTAACTAGTCTTTTATCTATATTACTAAAAAACAGAATGTTAACTGTTTATATTTCAATTGAATTTTTACCAACCTAGATAATCGCTTACAACGACATGTTTAACTTTTCTAGATTTTCTTTTATATATATTTTTTTAAATTGGAGTGACAAACTTTGTGATTTAGGAATTTTTAATTAACATAAAATTTTATACTTTGAATGATTTGAAAAAAAATATTCCATAGTATGGAAATTTGAATTCCTTAAAACAATTTTTTGTAGAAATCTATGTTCATAAAAATTTTTTTTTTTGAAACGAAGATAACAAATTTATTTATTATTTAAACTTTATTTCTTCATGATGATTTTATGAAATAGTTTTACATGAGTTGTAGGATATTTTTATTACATCATAATAAGATAAAAATTTTGTTTAACAAAAATACTTTTGTAGCTTTAAATATTGTTACATCCCGAGCAGAAGGCGAGGTTTTAAGGTTAGGTTAAAGAATTTTGGAGGAATGGTAGGCTGATTATGGTCAAGTTGGTAATGCTTGACCTTTATTTTTAGTAGGATCGTTTGTACTTGTCAAAACTACGGGTTTTGAGTTACAACAACAATAAACATTCCCTTTTTGACAATTTATTTAAATATTCAAAAGTATGCTTACAAAATTATACAATTGTTACTTACTTTTAGTTTACAGATTAGTCGTAGATTTAAAATTGAAGCGCTGCACAGTGGTCTGAAACCCGGATCTAGCTGGACAAAACTGTTTCCTCCAAATTGCTTCGATGAATTTTTAAGAAACTTGTTACTCGGGGGTTTTTTGGGTCGCTGATTACGAATTTGAGGTCAGTTTTAAAAAATTCAAAATGGCGGATCCAATATGGCGGACAAAAAATTTAAAAAGTTAATAGATTTTAATGAAACATTGTATAAAAAGGTTTTTTGGATCGCTGATTACGAATTTGAGGTCAGTTTTAAAAAATTCAAAATGGCGGATCCAATATGTCGGACAAAAATTTAAAATGTTAATAGATTCTAATGAAACATGGTATAAAAATGTGTTTTGGGTCGCTGATTACGAATTTGAGGTCAGTTTTGAAAAATTCAAAATGGCGGATCCAATATGGCGGACAAAAATTTTAAAAAGTTAATAGATTTTAATGAAACATGGTATAAAAAGGTTTTTTGGATCGCTGATTACGAATTTGAGGTCAGTTTTAAAAAATTCAAAATGGCGGATCCAATATGGCGGACAAAAATTTAAAATGTTAATAGATTCTAATGAAACATGGTATAAAAATGTTTTTTGGGTCGCTGATTACGAATTTGAGGTCAGTTTTGAAAAATTCAAATAGCGGATAATTTTCATTAATTTTTATGAAACTTCAAATTTAAAAGTGTTTATGATCAATAATTACTATTCTAAAATAAAATTTTAATAAATCAAAAAGTTAGATTTAATATGGTAATTTTGTTTCGAACATTTATCTTATATGTGTACATTAATTATTTTAATCTTTCTGTCCGCTAGATTGGATTCGCCATTTAAAATTTTTGAAAATTGATCTCAAATTCGTAATCAGCGACCCAAAAAACATTTTTATACCATGTTTCATTAGAATCTATTAACATTTTAAATTTTTGTCCGCCATATTGGATCCGCCATTTTGAATTTTTTAAAACTGACCTCAAATTCGTAATCAGCGATCCAAAAAATCTTTAAATACCATATTTCATTAAAATCCAATAATTTTGTTAACTTTCTGTCCGCCATATTGGATCCGCCATCTTGAATTTTTAAAAACTGACCTCAAATTTGTAATCTGCGACCCAAAAAACCTTTAAATAACATGTTTCATTAAAATTTAATAATTTTGTTAACTTTATGTCCGCCATATTGAATCCGCCATCTTGAATTTTTAAAAACTGACCTCAAATTTGTAATCAGCGACCCAAAAAACCTTTAAATACAATATTTCATTAAAATCCAACAATTAAGTTAACTTTCTGTCCGCCATATTGGATCCGCCATCTTGACTTTTTAAAAACTGTCTTGAAATTTGTAATTATTAGCTTCAGTAACTGTTACACAGTAATCAATGTGAGTCTTTAAATGTATAAAGGTATGTTTGTACACACTTTTGCATTTTTTAAAGCGTTTTCCTTCATTTTGTGTCACTTAATTAAACTTTCCGAAAAAAGTTGCAAATACTAGCAGCTAAATTTGCTTTTATATGAATCTGTAACTATATACCTTCATTTTTATCATAGAAAGAAATCGGAGAACCATGGAGCAAAAAACTTATTGAAATATTGCGATAAAATAATCTATTATTTGCATCGATCTTACCTGAACTCTTAAAAGTATTAATAATTATTATTCTATCGAATTTAATGAACCTATACAAGAAATTCGTAACATATATACTTATAGAAACAACCTCCATATTACACAAATACCAAAAAAAATTTTAGACAAAAGTAATGGGCTCTTGAAAAGAAGTCAAATTTTCTTTGCTTTATAACTTTTAGCCTACTGTGCTGAAATGTCCACTTTGACGTTTTGTTTCAACAAAAGTATGGAGTTTAGTGATCTGTCCTTTTATTACAGAATTCATTGAGTACCTAACTAACTAATCTTCAAATAAAAAATGCAATTTTTAAACTTTTTTTTTTGAGGTTTTGTCCAGCCAGATCAGGGTTTCAGACCACTGTGCGCTGGTCGATATAAGTTTGGTTTTCAAGATTTTGTTTCAATTGAACGAAACTAAATAGTTTGTTATGTTACACTTATGTAACTTTCACAACTTTAGTGTTTTTGCAATTGTTTCAAAGAGTTAATACCGTTTCTAAGTGTTACTAGTCGTTACTTGCACCTAATTATGGAAAGAAAACTCGTTTCTAAGTGTAAGAAAAGCAACTTGCACGATAATCGAGTACAACGCACACTGAATTGCCGATTAAAGAAAGAATTGGTAGTTAACTATAATTAATGAAACTTCATATGCAAAAAAAGACAGTAAATACATTTAAGTTATTGATTCTAAGTGTTAACTTGCTTTTCTTGCACCTTTAATGGAAAGAAACTTGTTTCTAAGTGAAAAACAAATGTAACTTGCACGATAACCGAGTACAACGCACACTGAATTGCCGATTAAAGAAAGAATACAATAAAATCGAGTAAAACTGAAGGATCGCTCAACAATGACTACTGGTCTATAAAACCGCACCGGAACTTTTGACCATTTTCTATAAAGAAGCTCTGGTTTATATACCTTAAAATGCTAAAAAGTGGGAGAATTTGTTAACTATTAAAGGTGTGAAGGATTGTTAACTCTTTGATTTGACTCATTATGAGTCTAATCAGTTTGTTTTGACAACTTTTTGACAGCTGACCTAATTATTTTATCTTATATATGGATAAGTGAAGCTCTGGTTACAATCAGCGAATCGCCGCACCTAGATTGCGAAAAGAGGTCATAGCGGACGAGCCTGAGCTTACATGATTCATGCGTTGATAAGACACATGGCTTAAGATTTTGATTAGTTTATATCTCTTATTTGAATATTATGCTAATAAGTATGAAAATTTCTATCTTATATTATGAATTTTTAAGTCTTTTATCGTGAACATTATATGTTTTAATAACGATAAGGACTTTCTTTCGACTTTTCGTTACATTACAGATACATCAAACATATCCTATACAATTTTATCAAAGTTTAAATGTACCTGGGATGTAATAGTCCTCCCTCCTTACTTTTCTATAGTCCCTATGAATTTAAGACTAAAAATTCCAATATTGAGATTTTTTTTTGTCGTCTTGATTACGCTTTACATACAGTGTTGATGGTGTATTAGATATCTTTGCGCTCTTCTTGTATTCGGCGATAAGAATGGCGAAGTGATAAGTTTAATATGTTGTTGTGTTGTGATATAGTGTTTGTGTGTTTTTCTAATCATCTTCTGGAGGTAAGTATGGATTTCTTCTTTCACAGGCTAGTCGTTGACCCTTTGATTCCCATGAAAATTGTTGACGACAGCTTTTTCATCCCTATAAATGATGGGGACATCAGGACTTCTTCAGTATTTTAATTTCTTGAGACGTAGAGTGCGGTTCTCTATTGCAAGTGAACAGTAAGAATTAGTTTAAAGTGTTTTGTGAATATTATAAGTTTTAAAGATATAATTATAACTAATTCTCTTTCTCTTTTTTTTTGTTAGTGGCAGGTGTTAAGAAGTGTAGTTGGAGTCCAGTAAAATTTCTGCAATGCTTGCAATCCATGGCAGCATCCATATTTTATTCGACACAAGAGATTGACTGCTATGAGTTGATGGGCAGACCAGGTCGTCCCAAAAAGTCGCCTTATTCCGAGAGGTTGGATCCGAAATCTCGTCAGGCAGAATTGAAACGTTTGAAGGGAGAAGTGCGCAAGCACTCTGGAGAGATGACTTCTATGCTGAATTCATTATTGTAAGTACTTTGTATTACTGTTCTCATTTTTTTTGTATATATATATATATTTTTGCTTCTGAATGTTTTTCCTTCCTTTTTTTTTGTAGTCGTTCCGGTCGTCCGGACGATTGTTTCTGCGGGACTTGTCAAACTGTTAATCGGTCCAATAAACGAAGACTGGAAACGAAAGGTATTTTATTCAAAATTAACTCTCTTTTTGTTTTGTTATGTTTACTTAGTTTTAATAATTTCTTTTCTTTGTTTGTTTGTTTCTCTTCAGAACAAACTGTACCATTGAAGAAGCGAAAAATTGTTGATACTATGGTATGGGTCAACAATTGTCCTGAATTTATTTCGGAACCAAAAAGGTTGTCATCGGGGGTTTCGATTGATGAACAGCCTTTAGATTTGACTGCAAAACATTTGAATCCCAATCGGCAACCAAGGATTATTCTCAAGGACATAAGGTCTCTTCAGAAAAAACATGTGGCATTGGAACCTATTCCAAGCACCTCGTCAAATCCTCAACCAGGTCCATCCTGGTATATTAAGCCTGAGAATGTGGAAGTTATTTTGGAGGAAGATTCTGATGATATTAAGCAATGTAATTGTGAAAGTTGTTTTTTGTAATTTTTTTTTTTAAAGTGTCTCATTAATTTCGTTTAACTATAGTGTGAGTGTGTTTTATTGTAGTGTGAATGTGAGTGTGATTTATTAAATGATTTTTATATGTGTAATTAATCTTGTTTTTATTTTATGTTCAACTTCACCATTCTTTTCATTTAAGTAGTAACAATAAGAATTTTGTCCTTTAATGATTTTGCCTAATTTAAATTATAGAGATTTACAATAATGATTAATTTTGAATAATGATTTTTCTTCTTTATCTTAAGATACTTATTGAATTACTACAACGAATTTTATTCAAAAACTTTTGAAGCGATAAAACCCCCTTTTTTTTTAATTAATTAATTGAAATTATATTTGGTTTTACAATTTTTCTGAATTTTTATTTATTCGTTTATTCCTTTTCTTTCTGAAATTATTATTAACTTTTCAGCAAAGTTTGTCTGATGAAGATTAAGGATTTTTACAAGTAATTGCAACATTTGCATTTAGGATTCATAATAAACCAGTGCAAGTCATTCTTTTTAGTGAATGAAAACTATAATTTTTGTTGACTACAATATTTTGAACAATTTTGTTACATTTTCGTGATAATTTTACCTAAATTTTCTTTTATCAGAATCATCTAAAATATTCATTGATTATTGTTCAATAAGGTGAATTATTAGAGAAAATTTTTAGTTAATAACAATCATATTTTAATTTAATAAATGAATTTCTCGAATTTTTATATCAAACTTAATTATTTTGGTTTAAACTACATTATTTTAGAGCTTACAACATCACCAATCTTTAAAGATTTAGAATTGTTCGAAATTCATTTATTTCAAAATTTATTACAATTTTTCACATGCAAAAAATTTTTTTTTTTGTAATTAATTATTGATTATTAATTATTAATTATATCAAATTTTTATAAAATTTCTAGTTAGTTCAAAAAACTGAACTCATTTTTGTGTAAATTATTTTGAAATTAAAAATGAGTAAACGACTAACTAGAAAATGTATCTGGCTTACTTTTCAAAATTCGCTGAAAGAAGAAAAGTTCTAATAAAACAGTAATTTAATCAATTTCTTTCTTTAGTTAAAATTAGTAGACGTTATTTTAACAATATTTTTTGAAGAATTATATCTAAAAATTATTTTTTTGATAAAAACATGAGTTAATCGTATTTTATCAGGAATTACGCCTGGAGCGACAATATGGCGGGTCGAGCGGTTCTCGCTTCGCTCTGTATGAGGGGAGAGGCATGAGACCCAGCGAGCGAGCATTGGATAGTAGGCGTGGGGCCTTTCACTCCTCCGCGTAGCTGGTTGACTCCTCCCTCCTTATACTCGCCTGATACTTGAGGCTCAATTCGAGTCTTTCAAACGTCATTATTTATTAATAATAATTATTTAAAATTAAAAATTGATGATATCCTTAAATGTTAAGCTATTTTCTTTAAATTTGTATAATTTTTAGTATAGATTTATAGTATACCAAAAATTATTAACAATAATAATTCTTTAATATCAATTTGTAATTCATTTTAACTTTAACAATAATTATTGACCATTTGATTTGTTAATTATTAATTAAAGCAATTATGTTGTATGTTAGTAATATTTTATTTATTTATAGTAATTATTACTATTATATATTTTCTTTTTCTTTTTATTTTATGGTAACAATAATGATGTTTATTAAATTTTATATTATTATAGGTTATTAATAAATATATTAATTTATAATACGTTAAAGCTATGGTTAATTATTAATTATCTCTAATTAAAATAGTATCAACATAACAATATTATTATATAATTATTATTTCCAATGTATTATTGTAAAATTGTAGTTTATTTATTAGATTGAGATTAGTAGCATTATAATTAATATATTAGTATTTTAAAGTGAATTAAATTTTAAAGCGTACTATGCATTGATTAGTAATCTATTGTTAATAATGTTAAAATTATTTGGTTTTACGTTCGACTTTCATCATTTAAGAGCAAGAATTGATTTGAATTTGAATTATTTGCCGCTCTTTCATGATGGAAGTCAGTGGGTGTTTACGAGATTCTCGCCCTAGGGCGCCCCAAGGCGACCAAAGGTTCTCAAAGTCACTTTTATTATTCTTTATTTATATGAAAACAAACGATAATAAAAGTGACTTTGAGAACCTTTGGTCGCCTCGGTGCGCCCTAGGGCGAGCATCTCGTAAACGCCCATTGAAGCATGCGCGTCTTACTATTAAGCTGGAGGCACTTGCATGCATTGGTCACGTGGTTGAGTGGAACCACTATCCGGCCATCGCGGTGTGCCATGCATAGTAAAAGAGGTGCGAGCACGGTCGATGTACAATCGATGCGTGCTTAAAGCTGGCGCACTCATTTGAATGATGCTGTCTTATGCTCTATTTATTTTTATTTTTATTCTATTTTTGTTGTTTTTGGGCTTAAAATTGTCGAAATTTTTGTAGATTTTTTAAGACCTTTCCTCCCTCCTTAGACTTTACATTGTCCTCAATGTAAGGGAGTGGTTGGATTCGTTTATTGTTATATATATATTTTTTTATTTCATTAATTTTGTACTATTGGTGTTTGGTTTCTTCTTCTTTTCCATCTTGTGGTTATTAATAAATAGCACAAGTACAGTTTTCTTACTATGATGATGATTATTATTAGTAAGAGTAGCTGAAAGAATAGTATAAAACCATCTTTAATTGTTGTGATGTAGTCTTTGGCATTTAAAATCCAACTTATAACAGGAATTTCCATCTGTAAACAGATTTATTTTTAACAGATGTTATTTTATATCTATAATTTTTTTTTATTATATATGATACAAAATTATATTTTATTTATTTATTAATATTAAAATTAATTTATTGTTTAATTAGTTTATTATGTTACGAACAATCGTAACGTTAATATTTCTATTAATAATTCATAAAAAATATATATATTAAATTAAATATAAAAGTGGAAAAGTGTCAATGTTTAATATCTAGTTGCACATGGACACTTAACTACTACAGTCCCCGGCAACCACGTGCGTTAACAGACGTAAACCGATACGCATTGATGTCTCGAAGATACATTATGTCTATATATATATATATAGTATGTATATATCTATATATATTCATTCAATTAAAACAATTAAAATAGAAAGAATAAATTCTATTATTTCCTATTTATTATTATAAAATATGCATATTTTATCAATAATCAATTATGTAAAAAGTTGATTATTTTATTATTATTATAATTATTCATATTATCTATTTTGTTAATTTCTATAAAGGACTATAACTAATTGGCTCGTAATAATTAATTACGACAATACATGTAATATATGTAGTGTGTAAATAATCAAAATAATGACCAATTATTGTTATAAAATTTGCTGAAAAAGGAGATGCAAGATGTGAAAAGGGGAGGATATTTGCGTAATTCAATTCATACTACTGTCTTTTCTCCTCTTCTCCTTCGCGGCTAGGTGCATTGAGTCATGCGACGCTGGTACTGTACGCACACGTGCAAAATCTATAGTTATTGATAATGTAACTGGAGATTCTTAAGAAGCAATGCACTATGCATATATCAATCTTCTCCTATTTTCTTTCCTTTTACTCCTAAAATTGAAGAAGTATTGGAACGTAAAATATAAGTTACATCTTCAAAACCAACTACCACATTGCAATGAAGTTTAAACCGCATAGATTTAGTCTCAATTTCATATAAAAGTGAAAGAGACATAAGGAGGCTATAGTTGTTCTTTAAGATTGCTATTCACATTTAATTCTTAGAATTAAAAAGTTGTAGAATAGCAGGTGTGATGAAGTTTAACACGTGCAGGGTTAATTTCATCTAAAGAAAGAAACAAGTAGACGGCTATAGTTACTTTTTAACATTGCAACTCATATTTGATTCCTAGAATTAAAAGTTTGTGGAAGATGTGCTATTGAAAAATTCTCAGAATCCTATACTGCATGTCCAAATATGGTATTGCCACTCCTAATTCCGTGCAACCCCCATTTCATCTATTCCATTTTGCATTGTGCAGAGCTTCTATAAAAGCCAGGGCACAAGCTCTAGTCTTCAGTCTTAAAGTTGCTTCAGTATCCTTTGTGACGCGTTTATGCGATAATTTTTGCTCGTCTTAACAAATAAAAGTTTAGGAGTTAATTCGCGAGGCGTTCTGAATTTATTATTCTAATGTATCACGATAGATTTTCGTTGAGCTAGATAATAAATCGGGATATTGCTTTAAATTCAAAAATTATTATATTCTGTTGTATCACGATAGATTTTCGTTGAGCCAGATAATAGTTCAAGAATTTAAAAAAATTATTGTTCGCTGTATCACATTAGCTTTTCGTAGAATCCGAATAATAGTTTTAAAATTATTATTCGCTGTATCACATTAGCTATTCGTAGAATCCGAATAATAGTTTACTTTAGACCCGTCCGCGTGCTGGCTTCAAATTTTAACTTTTGGGTTTTATTTGGGCGGACGTTAACTTAATTTAAATCTTAAACCGGCAAGTCCCTATCGGTGATTTGATGTAGTGAGAAGTTGTTTAAATAATTAAATAATTTTTCGTTCTTATAACCGGCCAGTTGTGCGGATTGTACTTGCGCCGTCTATACTCAAACGGGTACCGATATCGCGTTTCGAGACGTGGATAGTACGCGTAAGCGTACACCTTTTATTCAATTTGCCCGTCGAAAGAACGGTGAGTCAAAGATATCCTCCTTTTCTCTCCATCTTTCAGGCGGTAGAGTGTAAGAATATACTGTAAGTAAGATAACAAATGTATCGTTCCCTTTTATTATTTTCTTATTGTATCAAGCAAGCATTATTATAATTAAATCTCTTTAATGTTAATAAACTAAGCCAAATTATACGAAATTGTGAGTCTTATTATTTATTAAAATTTTATCTTTCTGTCAAATATTAAGTGTTAAATTTTCACCTCAAAGGAAATAAGATACTTTTTGGAATTTATTTATATTCATTGGCAGTTTCGTCTTCTATCGGCGATCAAATCAATCGAACCCACAAAAATAAACATTATCTGATTGGGATTTCTCTCTCAGGTATTGGCAGCTTGGTTCCTCCGGCGAATAATTAATAAATGGATTATTAAATAAATAAAAATAAATACAATTTATTTTTCGTTCGTAACATATTAATTGTATTATAACTTAGTTAATTTATTTTAATTGAGGAATTTTGTTATTATTATTTCATTAAATAATTTAATTATATTATTATGATTAATTAATTATAATTATGGATTTTATTAAATAAAAGAGGAAAGAAGAAGGCAACCACCATTCCTCTTCCTTCTTTTCTTTCGTCTTTTATGTGTAATTATATATTTATTTATTTATTTATTTATTTACATATAATATAATTTTTTTTGTTTAAAATAAAGAGGAAAGAAGAAGGCAACCACTATTCCTCTTCCTTCTTTTCTTTCGTCCTTATTTTAATGTTTTGTTTGGTTTATTGATTAATTTATAAGTATATAATTTACATATATTTTATTGATATAATATATATTTTTATTTTATTTTTTTTTTTTATTTTATTTTATTTTTTATTTCCTATTAACAGTTAATTTATTAAAATTTTATACATGGTTTATTGAAATAACTGTTAATTGGAATCTATCACGTTATTTTAGTCCCATGGTAGGGTAGGAGCTGGTAAATTCCAAAATTCGTCTGAATCGTCAGATACGTTTGTTTTTGGATTTTCTTTTCTTAGTATTTTCTTATTTCTGATTACGCTAAGGCATTGTTCTTTAATGTGCCCCCTTTTATAGCAATATTCGAAACAGTTTTCCCATTTGAAAAGTTTTAATTTTAGTACTGATGGTTCGTCGTGGGACATTACATAAATTTTTCGTTTTAGGTTTTTGGGTCTTTCTTCTTCGCTAAAAAAATAAGTGTCATTTAATTCTTTTAGGATTATTTTGGCTGCTGAATGTTCCGATTCCCTAATTGTTCTGCACTCATTTCCAGTAGCAACAAACATGTTATTGTTCTTATTGTCTGTTACTGTGCACTTCACTTGCCATAATTTATTGAAAGTGGGTCCTGTGGTTTTGTCAATTATATAATTGGGGTTATTAAGATTGTATTCTGCTGTTAATTCCTCGAGTATTCCTTTTGGGTATGATATGTTGTCTATGTTTCCTTTTGGAAACGTAAAAGCTGATACCATTTCTCCTTGTAGTGGTGGGGAGAAAATTATGGATTCTGACATCTAAAAATTAAAATCATGTTATTATTGTTATTCATATGCAATTTTTAACTTATCTACATGTTTTTGGAACCTGTGACCATCATCATTTATTAGAATAACATTGTTTTTGTTTAGAATATCCACAATTCTGTATGGACCATGATAATGAGGATCGAATTTTCTTTTTAAACCTTCTTTTATTACATAGGCTTTATCACCGACTTTTCCTTGAAAAGGTTTGATATATTTATCATACCTATCTTTGGATTTTAATTTAGCATTTATTAAATTTTTGGCTGTTAGTGCCCTTATTTCAATTAATTTGGTAATAAGTTCAGTTAAATAGGAACCATATTGTTCATATTTTACTTCTTGAGGAAAAGAACTAGGGGAACGAGCAGTTTTTCCAAAAACTAACTCGTATGGGGTGAAATTAGTTGCTTCATGCACAGATGTGTTATAAGCAAACATTGCAAAGGGTAGTAATTTGTCCCAATCATCATAATCTTTAGTGTACTGTCTTATATAGTCTGCTAAAACGGCATGACTGCGTTCTAAAGCGCCGTTTGTTTGGGGCCTATAACCAGAGGTTGTAACTTGTTGTACTTTGAAAATTTTGGATAATTTTGACATTAATTTGCCAATGAAAGAAGTACCTTTATCTGTTAAAATTACTTTTGGGGCTCCATACACTGAAAATAATTCTTTTGCAACAGCATGAGCAATAGTAGTTGCTGAAATATCTGGAATTGCAACTGCTATACAGTATTTGGATAAATGGTCTTGCATCGTGAGAATATGACAATTTCCGTCGGGGGTTGTAGGAAGTTTTCCTACTGTGTCTAGTGAAATTTTGTCAAAAACATCTAGGGGTGTATCTGTTATAATCATAGGTTCTCTAGTTTTTGCTCTAACTAATTTTTGTGTTTGACACGTGGGACATTTTCTTACAAATTCTGTCACTTGTTCCCTTAATCGTGGCCAATAAAACTTTTCGCGAATTCTTCTATATGTTTTCACTATTCCTTTGTGTCCTGCTATTTTACTTTTATGGAATTCACTTATGATATCTTCTCTATTTTCTTCTTTAGGAACAGATACTTGTCCATAGCACATAGTTATATTAATGTTGCTATTGTAGAAAACTGATTCAATAATCTGTCTTAGTTCTCCTTTTAACAATTCGTCTGTAAAGTCTCCATGTCGAGAAATTCTTATTTCTTTTGCCTTCTCTTTAGAAAGAAGTATTTTTAAATTCTGCATTCCTAAAATAATGTCTTCTTTTGATAATGGATCATAGTAATTATCTTTTGCTATTATAGAATATATGGGCAAATCCATAAAACTTTTGACTTTTAAGAAAAAAATATTTTTTTTAATAATTTGTTTGCACATAGATGTCACTTTGCATACGTGTTCAAGAATGTTTTAGCACTACAAATTCGTAAGCGTGATTCATTTTTAACCCATGCCCCTAATGTTTAACACTTATTATTAACCCCTTCCGGAACTGAAATATTATAAAGTGAACAAAAAATGTGTAAGACCTTCCCATCAATTAAATCAGTTGAAACTTTTTACTCGGAGGTTTTTAGGGTCGCCGCTGGACAATCTGAAGTCGGTTTTTCAAAATTCAAAATGGCGGCTCCATTATGACGGATGACAAATTTAAATAGTTGGATTTGATTGAAACTCGTTACTCGGGGGTCTTTGGGGTCGCTGATTACGAATTTAAAGTTTAAATTTAAATTTAAAATGATTAATTGAACTTTTTGATTTTTAAGAATTCAACTTCTGAAATTTTAAGCATATTCTTAACTTAATAAAATTGATAGTTTTCAAAATCCTTGAGCGGCATACTTTTTTTTTGAATATCCGTAAGGCAATGCTTCGATCACACTATACATGGACTTGTTTAAAGTAAAATTGTAGTTGTGCCTTTCAAAAATGTATAAATTTAAATAAAATCACGATTTGTATTAACATTTTTAAATTGTTTCTACAGGAATAAAAATATAGGCACACTAATGAAAAAGGTCTTAAAATGTTCGATTTTTTATTGTCTATTTAGAAACTTATTGAACTTTTATTTTTATTCTACGCCGCACTAGGCATTTTCATAAGAAGACGTTTAATTAAATTTTCTTAAAAAGTGTCATCATTCAATCAAACCTTCATATATTTTCTTACAGTCGTAGCACACTAATGGGATAGTGAAAAAAGTTTGAAAACATACGTCTTTTAGCTCTTTTCTTTGAAGCTGAATTAATATTTCGCACGCCGCAAAAATAAAAACGTTAAAAATGTATACTTTTCTGAGAGTTTCAAATGAAATTTAAGCGTTTTTTCAATTTTAAACTCATAAAATTAATTGACAAATTAATATTTTGTTCTAATACTGTACATAAATGTTGCTTAGTATATAATTTAGGAAAATATGATTAAACAATAAGTTTCAATCTAAAATAATACGGACTTTTAAGTGTTCGATTCGAGTATCATAAAAGTTAACAGTTTCGTGGATTTGCCCATATGTTATATCGTCCTCTTGGGGTTACAAGAATTTGTCCTTTTATAGGATTTTTATTTTTTATTTCTTCAGGATCTATTACTGCAATGTCAATGAGTAATCTGCTTATTGAAGTTGTAAACTCACAATCGGCAGATAGAAAATGAACATAGTTATTTCGATGATAAGTAAGATTTTCTCTGTCACTTGTGATGTTTGAAGATTTTTCTGATATTCTTGAATAATTCGGAGGCAAATTTGGAGGAATGCTGTTTATAGCATTAAACTTATTTTCCTGTGTTTCGTTGTCCGTGGATTCTTCTTCATTTTCCTCTTCATTATCTGTTTGATTTTTCTGCCACATAGATTCACCTTTAGCATAATCCCAATAAAAATCTAATTTTTGTGAGAATTCGGAGTGGTCTCCTGAAATTAATTCGTTAGCTGCTTTATGAATAGATTCGTCGTCGTTTCCATCTGAGTGTGTTATCCAATCTCTAGGAGGTTGAGGTGAGTCTATTAGACAATCTTCGTGTTGTTTTAGGGATTGATTAAATCGCGATATAGAATTTCCTAAGTTTTGAGTTATTTCTTTTCTGCTTAAGTTCATCGTATTGTTTTCTTCTTTGTCGGAACTTTCTTCGCTTCCACTAAGTGGTGGATCTACCGTTATTACTGTTTTTTCTGAGCTTGGAAAATTTACATTTTTGGGTATCAATTGTGGAGGTGCACTTTTAGGTCCAGGCATATTTTTTATAGCTGCTGGTGGAAGTTTCAAACTAGGAAGCAAACTTCTACTAGGTTTTTGAATAGGAGGATTTGGTATCTCTATATCTTCTTCAGTAATATCTTCGTCTGAATCTTTATCTATTGTTATTACTCTAGGTTGTGTTGCTCTTCTTTGTGATACTCTTGATCCTATTGTACTTTGATTTAAATTACCTTTTGATGTTGATGGTTTTAGTATTGATTTTTGAGGTTGTAACTTTGATTTTAGAGGTTGTAACTTTGATTTTAAAGGATTCACATAGACTTTTGTCGGTGGTTTCTTTGGTTTCTTTGGGTCATTATCAAGTTTTTTATTAATTAGGATTCTAACTTGCTTTTGTTGTTCGATCTCAGTTTGAGAATCTTTGTTAATTTCTTCATTAACATTTCTAGAAAGTGCATCAGCGTTTGTATTTAGTTTGCTTTAAAAAAAATGTAAATTAGATAAAATATGTTTTAAAAAGGGGTTTTCGTGTACTTTTAAATAAACATGTTAGTCTTTAAAAAAAAAAAATTTTGACCTTGAAAATTAAAAATTTAAATTTCATTTTTTTGTACAATCGGTATTTTTTTTAAATTTTTTTTATGTAGAATAAAAGCTGAGCTCTTTTCCTATCAAAAACATATCTGCCCAAAATGGGACTAAAATTATGAATTCTAGTTAATTAATTTTACAAAAAAAGAAAATTAAATTTTAATTTTTAATTTTCAAGGTCAAAAAATTTTTTTTTTAAACTCAAATCTTTGTTTAAAAGTACACGAAAACCCCTTTCCAAAACATATTTTATCTAATTTACATCTTTTTTTTAAGCAAACTACAAGTTATCAAAGTATGACGTGTAAACGCATGAGGCTTGTATCACATGTTGCACAGGACTCATGCGTTTACACGTTATACTTTGATAACTTGTAGTTTGCTTAAAAAAAAGATGTAAATTAGATAAAATATGTTTTGGAAAGGGGTTTTCGTGTACTTTTAAATAAAGATTTTAGTTTAAAAAAAAATTTTTTTGACCTTGAAAATTAAGAATTAAAATTTAATTTTCATTTTTTGTAAAATTAATTAACTAGAATTCATAATTTTAGTCCCATTTTGGGCAGATATGTTTTTGATAGGAAAAGAGCTCAGCTTTCATTCTAAATAAAAAAAATTTAAAAAAAATACCGATTGTACAAAAAAATGAAGATTAAATTTTAATTTTTACTTTTCATGGTCAAAAAAAATTTTTTTTTTAAACTAACATCTTTATTTAAAAGTTCACGAAAACCCCTTTCCAAAACATATTTTATCTAATTTACATATTTTTTTAAAGCAAACTACAAGTCATCAAAGTATGACGTGTAAACGCATGAGGCCGGATCACTTCCCGTGAAATCCCCCATATATATATAAGGAGGAATGCTGAGCCGAAACCTGGAACTTAATAATAAAGCATTCATTGTATTTGAGAACACGTGCGATCAGGCAACACACACGCATTCGCCTACAGGTTATAGGCACCAGCACTCTCGCAGGTCTCCCTCCGTTACAGACTTACAAGGTTGAACGAAGCCTTGTATAACGCACCAACACTCTCACACCCATACTTGCCTCTACTCCATGCTTCTTTAACCAACGAAACCTTCCCTTCCCCTCCAGGTCCACAAGATTGGCTTGCAGCATCATAACAAACGCACGTGCGTTTGACAAAACGAAGACGGGATGTTCAATGCAACACCCGTGCTTATTTTAAACAAATTTGGAATACAAATGGATATTATTCCAAATATATTCAAATAAAATAAGAGATATTCACTCTCCTTTTGAAAACATTAACCATTATAACAAAGTGAGTTGTAATTGTATTATTTATGACAACACAATTATAGCTTATTAATAATAATTATTAAATATTCGTTAAATATTATTATTTCCAAAAAAGTATCAAATTTATTGGTTTCCGTTCTTACGGAGCTGCCGTGGGAATCAAAAAGATCAGCAGAAATGCAATGTCCAATGGGCCGCGAATCTTTCCCTACTCCCGACATTAACACCTCTTATCACTAAAATTATGCCACCCTGGTTTGAAGCAAGGACTATAGGCTAGTCAAAATCTTAAAATCAGAGCAGTACAACTTCTCGTTTCCCCTGAGCAACATCTCTCCTGGCTCTGGCCTGGAACTCAAAATTAAATTAAATTTTACTGTGTTAAAAAATTCGAGTGCTCAACTTTTGAAAATAAAGACAATAGTTGTGTGTGGCAACGAAGATCTGTTCTCCTTTCGACGTCAACTTCACCTGTATCGCCGCTGTCGTCGGTAGTAGTAAGTACTTCTATCGTTCAACCAATTCACTTTTATTTGAATAAACAAACTTCTCTTAACTAAAGCATTCTTCTCTATTTACCTCTCCAGGACTCATTTCTCTATTTTCACACAGTTAACATTTTATCAAAGCAGAGCGTAACTTTTAAAATTGGAAAACGACCCCACAATTCAAACAAGGTCTCTCAGACCTTGGCAGCTTGGTGCCTCCCCAAACCACATAACTACGAGCCATCTCAAAAGCTCGGTATTTTTAAATAAATAAATTAATTCTGGTTTGTCACAGTTATTGTGAATTAAAAAAAATTATGAGATTGGCAGACAAATAAACTAGAAACATTTTTCTTAGTATCTTATCACTTTTAGAGTAAGGCAAAACATTCTCTAGAGTTAAAAAAATGTTTTGTAGTTGTTTGGTTTAAAGAAATATTTTCTTCTTAGAATTTTGAGTCATTCTGAGATGTAAGATTGTAATAACAAAGGGCTAGAGAGAGTTGGAATCGGAGAGAAAAGAGAACTGCTATGCTTTCGCTGAGGATTTTCGTCGCCCGCCGGTCATTACAAGTGCGTTAGGGTTCCAAGAGATTTATGGCGGTCGGAGTGTTGAATAGCACCGTAAGTAACCTGACACCGATTATACGTGACAAACTCGCAAATATGCTTTTCCGAATGTTGCAGGCAATGCTGCCACACATTTCTCTCTCCTTTTTTATTTATTTATATTATTTTTTTTCTTTTTTTTAATAAAAGCTTAGATTTAATCTTTCAACAACAAAAAACTGCAATTATTAATTATTTTATTAGTTGATTAATTCTGTTGCTAATTTCAAAACTTTTGGTAAATCGATCGCCAACGTGGAGTTATCTTTGTAAAGATTAACATTATCTTCAGGATTCATAATTTATAAATTTTTTTAATTTCGAAATATTTAGTTAGGGCTAAAATTTTCTCTCCCTTTTTTTTATTGAAAACTAAACTATTTCTATAAACAATCAATTCCCGAAGAAATCCAACTACTGTTCCACATATCAATTTTAATCAGCATTAAAATATTGAAAAGAATTCATCTTGAAAGTAAAAAAGGTAAATAACAACTAACTTCAAGTTGCAAGCAGGTTACGGGATCACGAGCTCCGTTAATATAGATTTCATTAAAAATGTCTGAATAATTGAGAAGAGAAAAATTTTTCCTAATTGCATTTTATTAATGAATTTTCGCAAAACGTAAAACGCTCTAGCAAGCATGAAGCAAAACAAATTAATAAAATTCCGTGTTACATCCCGAGCAGAACGCAATTTTTTAGGTTAGGTTATAGAATTTTGGAGGAATGGTAGGTTGATTATGGTCAAGTTGGTAAAGCTTGACCTTTATTTTTCAGTAGGATCGTTTGTACTTGTCAAAACTACGGGTTTTGCGTTAACAACAAACAATAATATTCCCTTTTAATAAATTTATTTATCATCAATTAATAATGTTACAAGTAGTTACATATATGTTACTTACTTTTAGTTACAGAGTAATCGTAGGTTAAAGGTTATAGCGCTTGTCGGTATAAATTTGGGTTTCAAGATGTTGTTTCAATTGAATGAAACGAAAGTTCGTAATGTTACACTTATGTAACTTTAACAACTTTAAGATTTTCGCAATTATTTTAATAGTTTTTTTTTCGCTTAGGGACTTTTGGGAAATCTGCATACAGATACCTTGGACTCCGCATTCCAAGGTTATGTAGTAGGGTGGTTCGAATTCCAACAAGTTATTCATTTCAAATTCTAATAGTGCGGAAAACTTGCTATGGAATAATACAAGTACTAGCGACATAAACCTCACTCGCTAACGCTCGCTCGGTTGTATTTATAATTATTTGTACCAAATATGAATTACTTAAGTAAAAATATGCAATAATTAAATATAATATTACTTATTATTAAATATAATAATCAATAATTCATTCATTTTGTTTGTCAACATCTGAAGTTTGACTTTTGCGTATGGTTTTGTTTTTTTCTTTAGAAAATATTGTTTGACAAATAGAAAATATGCAAGTATGTTTCATGATTTATAATAAAATAATATTTAAAATTGGAAAATTAAAAAATTTTTTAAAAGTTATGATTAACAAATAAATTTTGTTTTTTATATACGCTTTTTATAAGAAACTTCGTTTGACTGATCTAAATTATACAAATTTGTATGCTTTTTATTTATAAAAAATATTAAAAAATTGTTAATTGTTAAGAATTATGATTAAGAAATAAGAAATATATATCCATTTTATGCATAATTTTTATTTCTCAATGTTACGAACGAGAAAATATTTAAAATAATTAATATAGTTGATTTAACTATAATTATTATTTTGGGCTTTTGAGATGGCCCTATTTTCAAGTTTGTTGGAGGAAATCAAACTGCCAGAGCGTGAGCTCTGTTTAACTTACTGGGATTCGTGTTTCCTAGTTGCCAAAATTCAGAAATTTATTAGGAAGGGGGGGGGGGGTAAAGAGAATATAGGAAATTAATAGAAAGAAATTTAAGAGTAATAGTTATGATTTATTGTAAATTAAAGAAAGGATCCATCCGCCTCTCAAACAATAAAAGAAAGGAGGATGGGGTAAAACTAGCCAGAACGATACAGTTACTTACCCGTTCTGGAACCTTAAGTCTACCGCCAGAATTCTCCCGACGGGCGAAGATTTCACAATACGCACTATTTATTGTCCTTGAAAAATTGTTATAAACAGAAAATATTTTGTAATTAAATATATTATAATTATTAATATATTTAAACACCGTGGGCTTTTGAGATGGCCCTATTTTCTTTAATCAATTTCCTAAGTTAATTCCTCAAACCATTAAAACAGGGCGGACGCGGCAACAACCGAAACCGGCCGGTCTTTTGACAAGAAAGGATTTTTATTAAATTTATTTCCCCACTATTTTAATTTTTGAGACGACCCCGCGGATTTCGAGGTGTTTAAAATTTTATTTTACGTCCGGCCAAATTGCTTGTATAAGCATACAATCAATTTGGATCCTGTATACCGGACGGGAACGTTATAGGAAATTTAAAAAAATTTTAATCCGACAGAGTTCAAGTCTCTGTGCTGTGGGAAACCGTACTGTTCAATTCAGATATCTAATTAATGTGCTTATATAGTTTTACTTCCTTAAGAAATATGGAAAGGTGGGGACAGGGCGTTGGTCCTGTTGCCATGCCAAAATTGCTGGACTTGCATTTTACAGGAATCGGTTCAATGCACTATGTTGAAATAATTTTATTCCCAGAAGAGAATATTTTTAATATTCTTTTATTTATTATAATAATTTTCAATTTTGTTTTTCGAATTAATCTTTCAAAAAAATAAGATTAATGTGGGCTGGAATAATGGACATTTCAAAAATAGAAATTCCATTCTATTTTGTAACCCTTAGAAAAAAGGTTGTTACAATTCCAACATTAAATCATTTGTCAATAATTATTTTAGTGTGCATTGGAACCTTCCGCAAGTTTGCAATTTATGGCGGGCAAGGTTTATAAGCTAGGTTGGTACGGGGAAACAAAAGATAAATTATATTTTTGAAAGAAAAGAAATAATAATAAAAATAATAATAATAATAGCCTAAACGTTCCCATCTTTATATATCATAAAATTGTTAAATATATAAATATTTTTAAATAAGACCGGGCCATCATTCACCCTGTATTTAAAGATTTAAAGAATTAAAAGATGCATTTTAATTTTTAAAATACGATTACAATAGTATTCGCCATTGGTAAGAGGGAGAAAGAGCTACAGGACAGAAAGAGTACGCAATACTCTGTAAGAACAATATGCCTGAGAGAGAACGCTTCGATGCTATACACAATCTTCTTTCTCTCTCGCACAATGTCAAGGGGAGCGTGGGGAGCGCGGGAAGTCTTCACTCAACGCGTTGAGTGTAGCCTCACGTCTATTCTTCGTGTATATATATATATATATATATACACATATATATATATTGTATTTTATTATTTTAATTCTAATATAGTTAATAATTTTTCCTTTACATTTTATTTTAAATAAAATAGGCAACATATATATATATATATATACACGTATACACACACACTCATTTGCTTATGTAGTTGTTGTTTCTTAAATCATAAAAATAATAAAAATGATAGCCCTTCATTAATTGATTTACCTGAAAGTCATGAAAATAAAACAATTTAATTGCTGAAATAGTACTTTCAGACGGAAGAAAAGGCTTACGGTCTTTGAACCGAGTTCATTTTCTGCGCGATTTCAAAATGCTAAGCATGCATTTCATTAATTGCTTTTAATTAATGATAAATAAAATATAAAATTTTTGTAAAATTTTTGTTACGATAATGTGGCGTAACAAACCACCGTGGAAATTCCGTTTTTCGTCCCCGAAAACAAGTCGCAATGAAAATGAACTTGGGTTATGACATAAGTTTCATGTCTTTCAGGAAACGCATAAATACTTCATGTGATAAATGTTTTTCTTTTATATTTAAATTTGTAGTTTTATCGTAGAACAATAGTTGAATGTGAGCTTTGAATAACAATTTGATTTTTGTTTATTTGTTTGTTAATCATCTGTGTTAAAGAAAAAAAATTTATCTCATGCATGTTTTCAAAATCACACATACAAAAACAGTAAAGATCCACCTTAAATTAAGTATATCACTAATTTTGTTTAACCTATCCATTTTACCAGTGGAAGTTTAAAATGAACACTTAATGCTTTATAACAGGATACCTTAACTTAAAGAAAATCATTACTCTTATCCTTAATACATAATATAAAATACATTCATCGATTCAAGATTACAATCTTATGTTTTCTCAAAAACGATTACAATCGGACCTGTCGGAATGCAACGCTACTTTAAATAGTTTTTATAATTAATAATGTCCAACAAGAATCATTTTCACTTAGTTTTGAAATGTTGTAAAATACCATAAAAATTGAATTATAAAATAATTTTATAAATTCTGTTGTACCAAAAAAAATTAAAAATATCGAGTTGCACTTCGGCAGGTTATACTGTAAATTTAAGGCATCGGAGAAGTTTATTTACTTATTTAGAAAGAGGATAATTTTAATAATTGTTTTTTTTTAGTATATGTATTTTAAGTTTATACCCCTTTCTAAATAATTTATATTTTAGTCTGGAAAATTTTATAAGATTTACAATATTGTTTACGTGAAATAATTGAATTTAATTTAGACAAATAATTTAGTAATTTAGATGCGTAAACATTAATTTTCCATTTTAACTGATAACACACGTCGAACGAATTTTAAATGTTTAACATATAAATAAAATAAGAATAAGAAAATTTTTGTCTCATTGTGTTATCTACTATCTATCAGAAAAGAAAGATACATTTATTTGAGGTGTGTTATCTTGTCTCATTTACCAAATAGCAATCGAATTAGGTTCGTTGATAAAAAAAAAAAGGAAAGAAGAAGAAAAGGACTCCTTCACCAGTGGGTTTTGAGTGACTGATGACGATCCACTTCTGGTTTTTTTTTTAAAATTTTGTTGAATTGGCCCTTGATTTTCTCATTCATCTGAATATAAATATTCGAAATTATGTCTGTCAAATTGGGAATAGAAGTTGCGTCATCAATTTTATTTAGACCTAAAATTTAGACAAAAATTGTTAATAATAGTTTCAGTGGAAAATAATGGTTAAAATTGGCAACCATTATTTTGTTATTACTTGTCAGGAATTTCTGAGTTGTTTTCATGTATTCGTATAGTATGTCTTGGTCGACTGTGAATATTAACTGATTATATATATATATATTTATAACTTTGGTTTGAGATTGGGCACAAAGAGTATCAAGATTCATCCACGGTTAAAAGTGATGTTTACATCACCACCGCGGATAATTCCTGTCACAAGTTTCTTCTTTAAATAAAATGGTTTATGAATTTTGTCTTATATTGTTAGGTTATGTTCAGAGTCTTCAGTGAGTCACGTTTCGTTATGTTGTATTCGTTAATTGTATTCGTCAATTGTATTCGTCACGTCGAGAGGCAAGAATATTATTTATTATAAAATAAACAACATTCCTGCTATAAAAAAAAATTAAAAAAAAGATATATTGCAAATGAAAACATAGCTCTCCATTTTGTCTCAAAGAATACTCCAAATTTAATATATTTGATGAGATTAAATTTCATTTACATTGTGTTATTAAAATTACTTATTTTAGCGCGTTATTTTCATCATACAAGAGAAAGAAATGAGAAAAGTCATTCTTTTAATCACTCATCTTTATAGGGTATTTGTAATTACGGTACTTTTATGCGGGGATGATTATGATGTAACACCAAGTAACCTTTACCTGCCTTTCCGTAAGTGTCCCCTAATTTAAAAAAAAATGACCATTAGTTTGACCCATCCTTAATTCTCTCAAATGCAGGCGGCGAAATTGCTATAAATAATTGACTACTTTCTTTCATAACCTTTATAACAAAGGTGGAAAAGAAGTCATAAAAAATATTAATTATTAATTTAATTAATTAAAATTGATTTTAAATTTTGAGGAGAAAAGAATATAAAGGAGCAATAAGATTATTAATAAAAATTATATTTTAATCGAAATTTATACATTTCTTTTTCGCCACCGCGGAATATTCCTGTAAATTTGTTTCCAGAATAGAAAAGGAGATAAAATTTAAGCAATTTTAAATAATGATATTAAAAGAGTGGATGTGTATATATTATATGTTCTTTATATATTGTTGAATACTAAGATTTCGAGAAGAAAATTTCTGCCGTGTTGCAAAAATATGATCCTGAGCCCCAACTTGAAGCGCATTATCGTTACATCCTTTTAGTACTGAAAGAGTTCTCAAACAAGAAGGTGAGAAAAGAATAATAATAAAAATGGAAAGTGTAAATGTATTTGAATTTTCCGCTGCAATGACTGCATTGGAGTTAGTTCGAAATAATGTGACTGATAGTGATTCTTTGCTGTCATTTAAACAAGCAGAAATTCAACAGAAGCTGCAAACCAGAATCCGGAATGGCGAACGTGGGTAAGTTTACTTATGTTCTCTTTCTATTTGATGTTTGTAAAAAAAATTAAAGCATTAATTAAATTAGTTCTGAAAACCGAGGTATAATTTACTAACAAGTTCTGGTTTTATTATTTTGAATTCACATTTGTCCTTAATGAAGTTAAACATTTATATTCTCAAAACAACCATTTAGCAAAAAAAAAAAGAAAAATTTTTTTTTTTTTTCTCTTTTTTTTTTTTTGATTTCTTTTACTATAAGTATTTTATTAGTAATTGTAATTTAGTTATATTATCATAATTGTCCGGCGATTGAACCCGGCGATTGAATTGATTTTTATACAGGAGTATGAAAAAGATTGGGAAGAATTAACCTTATTGCGTCATCGCTGGGAAACAGTGAGTAACAAATATACTAACTACTTGAAAAATTAATATACGAGTTTTTCTTTCTTTAATGTTGCTTTCTCTCCCCTTTTTTTTTAGAGATGGGCTGTGGAATTGAACACCGTTTGGTTGGGGTGTTAAAATAAGGTTGGCTGGGACATGTATAATCAGGCAACGTGTTTTATAAGTATTAAATAAGCAATAAAAATTATTTTATATCAATGTCTTATTTTAACGAAACTTTAAACAACACAAAAAAAAATTGTGGAACTATATTAATGTATTTTATAAGAATTGACATTCAAGTATTCTAGTGTAACCTTCAGGTGAATTCTTGAAATAAATATAGTAGTCTCTTTTATTTTTGCAATTCTGCTGACGTGTTTAATTCATGATCCCACGTCTTTATGTTAGTACACACATTAGTATATAAATTGTAACTTTTCTCATTTAACTTATTTATTCATTTGTTTTAAAGAGGTCTTTCTAGATTTGAAATTATTTGTTAAGAATCCATCAAATCATTTAAAACTTTAAGAAAATTAAGGTTTAATACTATCTTAAAATGAAACAAATTGTTCGATAATAATTAACGTCATACCAATTTTGATTAGTTATGATTTAAGAGAGGGAATAAAATTCTAGATTTTAATATAAAAATAATTATGATGCAAGAGAAAAACAAAAACAACAACCAACAACCAATTACGACAACCTTTAATATTTAAATTTTTAATATCCAAACAAATATGTCAATAACGGCTAGGGTCATATTACTAGATTTTATTTTAACTAAAATCAATTATTTCTCATATATATATTTAAATAAGTACAATTAAAAGCTTCAAATTTTGTTTTGTTGATTATGATCTAAAATTAAAAAAAAAATGCAAGGTCAAGAGACAATTATTTGTTTAATAATATGCATATATTTTTAATACCATATTTATTAAATATTATTTATAACCATAACATTAAATCATTAATTATTTATTTATTTTACTTAAATAAATTTTATTTATAATTGTTTATTAATCTGTTTATTTGTTAATGTAATTATTTCATTACTAAATCTACATGTTAAACATATTATAATATTCTTAAATATTAGAATTAATTAATTAGTTAATTATTGTGTTATCATTACTAATACATAGCATATTATTTATTGTATTAATAAATTTAATATTTTTATATTGTACATCTTATTGTTATTGTTGAAAATTTATTAATTGGGAAATTAATAAAATAAAAATGTTGAAAATTAATTGCAATTAATGCTAAAAATCATATCGTTTAACTATAATTTTAATAAAACTTATTTTTAACTAAATTCAATTATTTACATATAGGAATAAATTAAAATAATATTTTATAAATTCACTTTTGTTAAATTACTTATTTAGCTTTTTTTTTTTCTTCTAAATGATAATAATTATATTAATAATAATTTTTTTTTATTATTGTTTATTATAATTTTATTTACACATATATTTTTTTTTATATACTAAAACTTCTATCCTAAGAATTCTACTATATATATATATTTTTATTTTTTTTATTTTTACTTAATTTATTAAATTTATAATTATAATTTAATTAGTGATTGTAGAAATAATATAAACTAGCCATCCACCTGGACTTAGATAGCTAGTGTTATTATCATGTCTATTATTTTTTGAAAATCCTTAATTATATTTGTTGATCATATTATCTTTATTAAATAATTAAGTTTTACTTTCATTTATATTTATTTACTTATCGATTATTATTTATAATATAAAAAAAACTTATTTACAGTTTAGCCGATATTACAATTTAATTGACTTAATTTTATTTCGAGGTTGATGTTTTGATTTATCATGATTCTTAAATCCTTTGAAAGAATCACAAATATTTTAATTTTTTTTTTGTAACTGTTTTTCTTTTCCATTAATAAAAGACATTTATTAACTGTTAGTGAAAAAAAAATAAAAATAAATTTTTAGTTGTATTGTATTGAAATATTAATTTTCAAGAGAGAGAAAAAAAATTGAAATAAAAAAAAAGATAATTTAACAGATTGTTATTTACTATTAGTTGTATTTGAGTATTTCTTAAAATTATGCGGAAGATTCTAATTACAAGGACGTAATGATGTGACCCAGTATACTCGCGTTTAAAGAGTCATGGTCGTTCTTTGTAACTCGATACATGAAGAATGATGACAAATACTTTCTTGCATTTAATAGAGGAAATAAGAAAACAATTATAAAATTTAAATCACACCCTTTTTTTTTAGGAATCAAAGAAATTTTAAATTAAAATTGCAAAAATTTTAAATTTATAAAATTAGATATTTATGAATTCCAAATGACAGGTTTCTTTTCAACTGTTTTTTTTTGATAGAATAAAATTGGAGTTGCGATATTTTTTTTTTAATGTTAATAATCTATTGTTTATATTGCCACTAGAAAAATATTTTTTTTTTTTTTTTATGAATAATTAGATTATTCTTGGAGACAAATTGGAGAGCATTATAAACCAATTAATTCATAACTGATATTTTATTCATTTGCATACAAAAAAAAATAAGATGAAATAAGGAAAAGCATATAAGGAAAAATATTTTCCTTTCTTTCCCGATTCTAATTCCATTTTTAAATTAGTGATTATTTTTCATCGCCACCGCGGAATATTCCTTGTAACTTGCATGGAATACGCATAAAAAAAATGGAAATGGAATCAAGAAAATACTTATTCTCTTATAATATGTGATTCTAAATTTTGATTCTGTGTTAAAACAGAAAAGTCCAAAAATAAAAAAAAAGAAATTCTCCCAAAAAAAATTAGAGAAAAATTGTTAGTTGGAAAATGAAAGGTTGCAGGGAAAATTGTCTGAGAGATGGTAGAGTTTTAGAAAATTTTACCGCTTTTCCATCTAATGAAAAATTTCCTTCTGTTTATTTATAAGTACAAATATAGATTGATTTGATTAGAATTGTCATATTTGATTTTTCTCTTTGGTCTATTCTTTCTGCGAGTTTTCTTTTCTCTTTGTCTAAAATTATTCGACATTGTGATTTATCATAGTAACAAAAATTCTTCTCATTCTTTCACAACAAATAAAATATTTTTAGGATTATTTTGTAATAGATTTTCGGAGACTTGTCTTCCAGTAAGCGAATCACGGAGACTTGTCGTCACGGACTATCTACAATTAAGGTCCCAAAATTGAATTAAAATAATTTTTAATTCCATTTCAACATACCCATTGTTAGAAAGAAAGAGGTGATATAAAGAAATTTGAAAATTTAAAAATAAGAAAGAATTTATTAAGTGAAAATTTTGAAATGAAATAGAAATCCCTTTTATGAGAATTCCTCCCTTAAATTCTAAGGGGTAGCAACGTCAGGAAAAATCCCACCGCTGCCACCATCAGTTTGTTACGAACGAGAAAATATTTAAAATAATTAATATAGTTGATTTAACTATAATTATTATTTTGGGCTTTTGAGATGGCCCTATTTTCAAGTTTGTTGGAGGAAATCAAACTGCCAGAGCGTGAGCTCTGTTTAACTTACTGGGATTCGTGTTTCCTAGTTGCCAAAATTCAGAAATTTATTAGGAAGGGGGGGGGGGTAAAGAGAATATAGGAAATTAATAGAAAGAAATTTAAGAGTAATAGTTATGATTTATTGTAAATTAAAGAAAGGATCCATCCGCCTCTCAAACAATAAAAGAAAGGAGGATGGGGTAAAACTAGCCAGAACGATACAGTTACTTACCCGTTCTGGAACCTTAAGTCTACCGCCAGAATTCTCCCGACGGGCGAAGATTTCACAATACGCACTATTTATTGTCCTTGAAAAATTGTTATAAACAGAAAATATTTTGTAATTAAATATATTATAATTATTAATATATTTAAACACCGTGGGCTTTTGAGATGGCCCTATTTTCTTTAATCAATTTCCTAAGTTAATTCCTCAAACCATTAAAACAGGGCGGACGCGGCAACAACCGAAACCGGCCGGTCTTTTGACAAGAAAGGATTTTTATTAAATTTATTTCCCCACTATTTTAATTTTTGAGACGACCCCGCGGATTTCGAGGTGTTTAAAATTTTATTTTACGTCCGGCCAAATTGCTTGTATAAGCATACAATCAATTTGGATCCTGTATACCGGACGGGAACGTTATAGGAAATTTAAAAAAATTTTAATCCGACAGAGTTCAAGTCTCTGTGCTGTGGGAAACCGTACTGTTCAATTCAGATATCTAATTAATGTGCTTATATAGTTTTACTTCCTTAAGAAATATGGAAAGGTGGGGACAGGGCGTTGGTCCTGTTGCCATGCCAAAATTGCTGGACTTGCATTTTACAGGAATCGGTTCAATGCACTATGTTGAAATAATTTTATTCCCAGAAGAGAATATTTTTAATATTCTTTTATTTATTATAATAATTTTCAATTTTGTTTTTCGAATTAATCTTTCAAAAAAATAAGATTAATGTGGGCTGGAATAATGGACATTTCAAAAATAGAAATTCCATTCTATTTTGTAACCCTTAGAAAAAAGGTTGTTACAATTCCAACATTAAATCATTTGTCAATAATTATTTTAGTGTGCATTGGAACCTTCCGCAAGTTTGCAATTTATGGCGGGCAAGGTTTATAAGCTAGGTTGGTACGGGGAAACAAAAGATAAATTATATTTTTGAAAGAAAAGAAATAATAATAAAAATAATAATAATAATAGCCTAAACGTTCCCATCTTTATATATCATAAAATTGTTAAATATATAAATATTTTTAAATAAGACCGGGCCATCATTCACCCTGTATTTAAAGATTTAAAGAATTAAAAGATGCATTTTAATTTTTAAAATACGATTACAATAGTATTCGCCATTGGTAAGAGGGAGAAAGAGCTACAGGACAGAAAGAGTACGCAATACTCTGTAAGAACAATATGCCTGAGAGAGAACGCTTCGATGCTATACACAATCTTCTTTCTCTCTCGCACAATGTCAAGGGGAGCGTGGGGAGCGCGGGAAGTCTTCACTCAACGCGTTGAGTGTAGCCTCACGTCTATTCTTCGTGTATATATATATATATATATATACACATATATATATATTGTATTTTATTATTTTAATTCTAATATAGTTAATAATTTTTCCTTTACATTTTATTTTAAATAAAATAGGCAACATATATATATATATATATACACGTATACACACACACTCATTTGCTTATGTAGTTGTTGTTTCTTAAATCATAAAAATAATAAAAATGATAGCCCTTCATTAATTGATTTACCTGAAAGTCATGAAAATAAAACAATTTAATTGCTGAAATAGTACTTTCAGACGGAAGAAAAGGCTTACGGTCTTTGAACCGAGTTCATTTTCTGCGCGATTTCAAAATGCTAAGCATGCATTTCATTAATTGCTTTTAATTAATGATAAATAAAATATAAAATTTTTGTAAAATTTTTGTTACGATAATGTGGCGTAACACTCAATGGGTCAGAATTTCTCAAACGGATCACCTAAAACTAAAAAATTTTTTTTTGAACCAAAATAGTTTTTTTTGACTCTTAATATTGTTAAGAAGAATCCCTGAAAATATTAGGGCAAAAAATAATTTTTTGTAAAAGTTATTAACAATTGAATTTTTTAGTACTGCTTAATTCACAAATTTTTTTCTCGAGTTCCAGTTGACGGATTTTAAAATTAAAATATTGGTTTTTTTCGTCTTGGATTGTACTATTTGAATATATTTTTTGTTTTTAAATTTTTTTATTTTTTATAATTTGTTTATAAAATGTTAATAAACAAATATGTTCTTCACGTCCTAACAAAAAAATTAAAATTTTATTCTATTCCTTAAATGTCTCCGAGTGTAAAACTGTTTCGAAAAAAATAAGCCTCAATTAGAAAAATGTTATTAATTAAAAACTGCAGCTTTGTAGAGCTTTATATGGCGTTAAACTCGACCCGCGCGCACATTGGCATTTTTTACAATTTACTGTTTAAAATTGTCTGGGACCTACAAATTTTATCGGATTTTTATGGATTTGGTCTTAAATTGAAGGGAATAAAATTTCTAAGAGATTCCTCTAAACCAATTTTTGAATTTTAAATTGTTTATATTTTTTTTTGTTATTCAAAGTTAATAATTTACAATATTTTTAGAAAAAATCATGTTAATTTTTTTATTTTTTCGTTGCAGATGATTGAAATCAATTTAAATTAGTCCAGCATGACCACCAGACAAATAATAATGTATAATAAAATTACATGAACAATAATCTAGTTATCAATAATCAAGTAGAGCTTTACATGACTTTAAACTCGTTAACATAAGAAAAATAATTTTTCTTTTTGCTTTTTTTCTTTTGTTTAAAAAGTAAATAATTTGTTTATAACAAATGTAATTGTTTGTGCTAATAAATTTTTAAAGTTTTTGAAAGAATGAAGTTATTTAAAAAGAAATATTACTGTCAGAAATAGAAAAATTTGAAAGTTTTGTGTTAGAATTCGTGGTGATTTCATAGCAAAAAAGAAACCATTTTTGATTTTTTAGGTCAAAAAATTGAGTTTCCGGGCAGCGATTTTTTTGAAATTACAGTGAGTTCTCGCGAGTTGTTCAATTCTCGAAAATTTTCAAGATCATAAAACTCACGAGTCGTTCAACGCATAAGCCACGCCTCCAAGGCGATTTCAGGGATGTGTGAAACATATTTATCGCTCCGAAAGACACAATATTCAATGACTTTGGTCCGTTTAAATTACACAGCACTGAGCACCGGCGCGCGCATGCTAGAAATTGAACGACTCGTGAATCGGACACTGATCAGCTGTTGAACGACTGGCGAGTTTGAACGACTCGCGAGAACTCACTGTATGTAGGAATGTTAGGAGACTCACTAGGAGTCATTACCAAAAATAAAATCCTTGGTCAATTGATAAATCTAATTTTTCCATTTTTTTCTCTATTTTTACCTAATTTTTCGATTTATTAGGGCAAAAAATTGAGAGTTTCCAGGTGGCGATTTTTTTTAAATTCTCCAGGATGATTAGGAGACTCACTAGGAGTCATTTCCAAAAATAAAATCGTTGGTCAATTCATAACTGTAATTTTTATATATGTTGTTGTCAAGTTTAAGTTTTTAAGTTTGTAAAAAAATGCAATTTTTTATGATTTTGAGTTTTGATATTTGCTTTCTGTTGTGTTTGTGACTTTTCTTTTGATATCTGTTATATTAGTTAAATCTTCTATTTAAGGTAGTACGCTCGTGATAGCACTTTTCTATAGAATTTCATGAAATTTGAAATCAGAGTAGTTAATAACAAGATCTATGTATTTGCAAAATATTAAAAAAATTGACCGTTTCTAAAACAAGATATTTAAGTTCAAAGTTTGTTATTTAACATGGTTCTATAATTCTGAATAAATCAGTTGTTCATTCATAGTTCTCGTAATTTTCTAAATTCAGTAATATCTGTTTTTTTATTAAGTGAATTTTATGTCAAATAAGATTTATGTTAAATGACTTACATGTTAAATTAAATTTATGTCAAATGAATTTTTTAAAAGAAAATGACAAATGACAGTTATGTTAAACAGTTAAAGTAACACGCGCTAAAGTGCACGTGTGTTAGTCGGTTGTTCTTACAATATATATATATATATATATATATATATATATATATATATATATATATATATATATATATATATATATATATATATATATATATATATATATATATATATATATATATATATATATATATATATATATTATTAAATATAATAATCAATAATTCATTCATTCTGTTTGTCCACATCTGAAGTTTGACTTTTGAAAAAAAAGAAAACAAAACCATACGGTTTTGTTTTCTTTCTTTAGAAAATATGCAGGTATTTTTCATGATTTATAATAAAATAATATTTGAAATTGGAAAATTAAAAAATTTTTTAAAAGTTATGATTAACAAATAAATTTTGTTTTTTATACGCTTTTTATAAGAAACTTCGTTTGACTGATCTAAATTATACAAATTTGTATGCTTTTTATTTATAAAAAATATTAGAAAATTGTTAATTGTTAAGAATTATGATTAAGAAATAAGAAATATAAGGTAAAGGTCCCAATTATGGGACAATTTACAATTTCGTCCCTATTATAAGACAGTATTACAAAAAATAAAATAAGTGCAATTAAAATTGGTCATACGAAATTTCTACTTATTTCAAAAAATTTTACACGTTATAAGAAAAATTATTTGTGTATAGCATTTAATTTAATAAGAAATGTTTAATTGCATTTTAGCTTTTAAATTAAGGTAAGCCAGGTTTTTCGTCAGACTGCCGTCTCACATTAGGTACACTTCCCACACAGCACATGATATTTCCTGAACATTTCACTGAAAGATTGAAATATTTCAGTGCAAGGTTCTTGAAATATTGCTGCAAATTGAAAATGTCCGCCTATATGAAATATTGACGCGAAAGTTTAGAAAATATTTTGGAAATTTCCAACTTTAATTATGCGCACTGGTCGAACTCAGTTTCTATGGCCTGTAGAGCTCCGCAGTAGTTTTTGGCTTACTATATCCTATGGGTTTTAAAATTTTTCAGAAAATTCCTATTGGTTTCAGGTGTTTAGCAAATTTCTTAATTTTATGAAATATTTTCAGAATATTGCAGAATCGTCATGTGTAATATTGCAGGAATATTTCAATGAAATATTTTCTAAACTTTCACATCAATATTTCACGTAGGCGGACATTTTCAATTTGCAGCAATATTTCAAGAACTTTGCACTGAAATATTTCAATCTTTCAGTGAAATATTCAGGAAATATTTAGGAAATATCATGTGCTGTGTGGGTTATTAATTGCATGTCCCTATTATTAGACACACAGGAAATATACAGCAAACATAACCTCAAATATTTTCAGTATTTTCGCATTAATTTTCTACCAGAAAAATTAGTTTTATAATTATTTATTAAACCAGAATTTGTTTATTGTATTTTATTCTTCATAATTAATATTCAAATTATTGAGATAAGTCAATAGAATTCTAATTACTTATTGAATTAAATAAATGTCTCATAATAGGTACATTCATTTTGGGACACCCGTACATACAAGAAATCATCGTCCCATAATTAGTGCAGTGCAGAGTTTCAAAATTTAATTAGTAATTAATTAGTTGAATTTTTTAGTACTGCTTAATTAAAAATTTTTTTTCTCGAGTTCCAGTTGACGGATTTTGAAATTAAAATATGGGTTTTTTTCGTCTTGGATTGTACTATTTGAATATGTTTTTTGTTTTTAAATTTTTTTATTTTTTATAATTTGTTTATAAAATGTTAATAAACAAATATGTTCTTCACGTCCTAACAAAAAAATTAAAATTTTATTCTATTCCTTAAATGTCTCCGAGTGTAAAACTGTTTCGAAAAAAATAAGCCTCAATTAGAAAAATGTTATTAATTAAAAACTGCAGCTTTGTAGAGCTTTATATGGCGTTAAACTCGACCCGCGCGCACATTGGCATTTTTTACAATTTACTGTTTAAAATTGTCTGGGACCTACAAATTTTATCGGATTTTTATGGATTTGGTCTTAAATTGAAGGGAATAAAATTTCTAAGAGATTCCTCTAAACCAATTTTTGAATTTTAAATTAACAATATTTTTAGAAAAAATCATGTTAATTTTTTTATTTTTTCGTTGCAGATGATTGGAATCAATTTAAATTAGTCTAGCATGACCACCAGACAAATAATAATGTATAATACAATTTATTTAAATTGTTGCAAACAATGTTAATTAACAAATAGATAACTATTGTACTTTTTTATAAAAAATTTTTTTTTTTGCAGACAAATTTATGTTTATTTAAGTAATCTATGTCGATTTTGGTAAAATTTATTTTGAATTTAACAATTACCATTGTTATTAACAATTACATGAACAATAATCTAGTTATCAATAATCAAGTAGAGCCATTTATTTGTTTAAAAAGTAAATAATTATTAATTGTTTGTGCTAATAAATTTTTAAAGTTTTTGAAAGAATGTACATATTATATAAACATTTTATGTTTAAAAAGAGTTAGACTTCATTTGCTACTGTGACTCTTGTATGCAACATTTAGAAGTCAAATAATATTGACTTTCACTGACACTTTATATAATTGTTATTTAGTAGTATATTTATTTTTGCTTAAAATGGATGAAAAAACAGAAAAACCCCGAGTTCATATTTCTAGGAAAGATCATTTTTGTCCAATATTTGGTGCTCCTAAGAATTTTTCTTTAAGAAATCTTCTCTCTTATGCTGACGTTATTCTTTGTTGTTTTGAACAAACCCTATTTCAATTGACTGTAGATGCGAAAAAGATCGTAAAATTCCTCTTATAGAACGTAAGTTTCTTTTTGATCAAAGAACTGACAGAGTCGGAAAGATTGGTTCTATAGATGTACTCGAAACTGCAAAACTTAATCGTCGAGCTGAAAGAAATGAAAAAATAAAACATAACATGACATGTGCTTTCACTTCTTCTGTTGACAATGTCAAAGGTTTTTCAGATGATTTTGGTGCCAACATTGAAGAGTTCGTAGAGAATCATTCACCTGAAGTAGAAGAACATATCGAAGATCCAACATTCGCTCTCAGGCCGTCAACATCGTACTTTCAAAAGCCTTCTACCTCACAAATGCGCATTAATCTTCCTGAAACTGCAGCAATTAGTGACAGATTCGGTGTTTCGGAAAGAGCGACCGCTGCTATTGCGACGTCAGTCCTGAAAGATCTACAAATCGTCACTGCTACAGACTTGACTTTTGTTATAGATAAAAATAAAATCAGAAGGGAGAAATCTAAAAACAGAGAAGCCTTGCAACAGGAAGCTAAAACTATGTCCGAAGCCCTTACATCCCTTTATTTTGAGGGGAAGAAAAGATGAGACCTTATACCAGGAGGAAGTAGGCTCCAAGCGTTATCGCAAAACGTGCAAGGAAGAACATGTCTCTATTATAATGGAGCCTCGTTCTCAATATATATCTCACATAACGCCTAGTTCTGGTACAAGCAAAGGTATCACTGAAAGTATGATATCTCACTTAAATGAAAAGGGCTTTGATTTTAGTGAACTTCTTCTAGTTGGTTGTGATGGCACATCAACAAATACAGGCTGGAGAGGTGGCATTATTAGGCTTATTGAAATATACTTGAACAGACCAATTCAGTGGAATATATGCTTGCTTCATGCAAATGAACCTTTGCGACACTTATTTCAACATTTTGATGGAAAATCAAGTGGACCGAATTCATTTTCAGGAACAATCGGAAAACAACTTCAGAGCGTTGAACACTTGCCTGTTGTTAATTTCAATAAAATTGAGTGTGATTTCATACAAGTCACATGCAGAGACAATTTAAGTAAAGATCAAAAATATCTCTACGATATTGGGCAAGCTATTCATTCAGGTAACTGTTCATCTGATCTTTCTCTGCGAGATCCAGGAAGACTCTCCCACGCGCGTTGGATCACTCTAGCAAACAGAACATTCAGACTATACATATCAAGTGAAGACCCTTCCGCAAACTTAGTTCACATAGTTACATTTATAATGAAAGTGTATTTGCCTACGTGGTTTCAAATAAAAATGAGCAATTCAATTACAGATGGTGCGAGACATGTCTTCAATATGATTAAAATTTCTCGATACTTACCAAAACATCTTCTGAAAGTAGTTGATCCTGTAATACAACACAATGCTTATTTCGCGCATCCTGAAAATTTGCTTTTGTCTATGCTCACAGATGATAATCTGAATGTACGTAAGATTGGGTTACAAAGGATTTTAAAAGCCAGAGAGACAACTTCTACTGCGAAGAATTCGGTGCGCTTTTTCATTTTGCCAAAACTGAACTTTAATGCCACTAATTACAATGAAATGATCGACTGGTCTTCTACAGTACTATCACCTCCTCCAGTACTAAGGAATGTCTCAAATGCAGATCTGTTATCTTCCATTGATAACCAACTATCTATCTCTCAATGGAACTTGGTAAGCTTTCCATGTCACACTCAAGCGGTAGAGCGAACTGTTAAGCTTGTCACTGAAGCGTCGAAGAAGGTATGTGGTTATCAAAATAGGGATGGTTACATACGCTCAACTTTATTTTCTCGTTCCAGTTTGCCTAAATTTGATCATAAATCCCAGTTTGCAATTCACGCATAAGGAGAGTTTAATATACAAATCTTCACTATCGCATATTTTTTTAATAATAATATTTAATAATATTTTCTACACAATGCACAAGAGACAAAAGAAAAAACAAAAATTGAAATGGAATCGAAAAACAAAATTAAAAATTAAAAAAAAGTAAGAAAAAATATTTAAAAAACAAAAAAAATATAAAATTTAAAAAAATAAAAAAAAATTATAAAATATAAAAAAACAAAAAAAAATAGGATCAGATTTTTCACCACGTCCTTGTCGTTGATCCTGGGGAAAGCTAAGCGTGAAAAGCCTAATAGAATGCGTGAAATTTGTTCAAACAACTTACTTATTTTGAATTCTTAAAACCACTATTTTGATATAAATACAAAATAACCCTTTTAAATAATTCAACATAAACATAAAATAAGTAAAATTTTGGAAAACGACAACTGAAACATAGTTCTAAGAAATATAGAAATGTGCATTTTTCTAGTAAATTTTCAAAAGCTCAAGTGTGATGCGCGAACAGAAGATATTAACCGATTTGAATTTTTTTTACGAAAATACTTGTATTATTCCATAGCAAGTTTTCCGCACTATTAGAATTTGAAATAAATAACTTGTTGGAATTCGAACCACCCTATTATGTAGGGTTGGTATAATAAAAAAAAGAAAAAAGGAAAGGAAATATAAAATAAGTAAAATAATAAATTTATTAAACTGGCGACCTACTGCCAGTCCTGACCCACTAAAACCCGTAACCCTTCTTTTGGAGCCCTTTATCTACCCTCGGAACTGTCGCAAGACTTTAGCCTTCGAGGGTGGCGCTCCGACTCTGTCGCTCATGCGACTTTGTTCTTTCTCTGCGGTTCTTCTGTGTCAATAGTTAAAATTAAAAACTATTTTAATGTTAAAGAATAAAGGAACAAATGTTAAAAAGTATTAAAAAGATTAGAAGGTTAAAAGATAAAATTGTCAACGGACATAAAAACAAAAATTAATCTATTAAACACAATTATAAAAAACATAAATATAAAGGTCAGAAAATCAAATTGTAAAAGACGAGTTAAATAAAAACACAAACTTGTTTCTAAGTGAAAAACAAAGTTGACTTGCACGATAATCGCGATTTTATTAAAGAAAGAATACAATAAAAATGTGTAAAAACTGAAGGGTCGCTCTACAATGACTATGGGTCTATAAAACCGCACCGGAACATTTGACAGACTTTGATGAAAACGCTTTGATTTATATACTCTAAAATTATTAAAAAGTGGGAGAGTTTGTAAGAAATTATGGGGATAGAAGGTGTCAATTCCTAGGAATAATACTTATTCATTATAAGTCTATTTATAATTAAGATTCGGAGAAGGAATGCGTCTCATCGGCAGCTAGCCAACATTTTTACCTCATATATGGAAAATATGATGCTCGAGTTACAAGCAATGATTCCTAGAACTCGGGTTGCGGGAAAGAGGTCATAGCCGACAATTCCGAGCTTACATGACTCATTGCTTGATGTGACGCATTGTTCTTTATTTTTGTCAATTTCTATCTCTTGTTTTGTTTTTTTAACATTATGCAAATATGTAGGACAAAGTATAAGATT
The DNA here is from genome assembly GCA_032872505.1 of Leptopilina syphax. Lineage (NCBI taxonomy): Eukaryota > Metazoa > Arthropoda > Insecta > Hymenoptera > Figitidae > Leptopilina > Leptopilina syphax. The sequence goes on from CM065472.1 coordinate 13,853,182, forward strand.
TTAATTTGTAACTTCTATCTCAATTTTTGAATTTTAAAACTTCTAACACGAGCATTATATAAAAAATGATAATAATAACATTCCTTTCGCTTTTCGTAACATCGCAGATACACAAAACATATTCCTTTACAATCTTATCAAAACAAAAATGTATATGGGATGTAACAGTCCTCCCTCCTTACTTTTTTTATCGTCTCGATAAAATTTAAATCCTATCATTGAGATACAGAAGTCGAGATTTAAGAATTTTTGAAATTGAGACTATCTTTTGTTGTCCTAATTACGAACTACATGCAGTGTTAACAGTGATATCAATATCCTTGCACTCTTCTTACATTTAGCGGCACTTAGATAAGAATGGTGATGTGACTATGCAATGTGTTTGTTGTGTTATGATATGTGCTGTTTGTGTTGTCTTAATTATCTTCTTCAGGTAGGTATGAATTTCGTCTTTCTTAGGACGGTCGTTGACTCTTTGTTTCCCATGATGGTGATTCCAAATTGTCAACTTCAGCATTTTGCATCCCTATAAAGGATGGTAGCATCTAAATCATCTTCAATATTTGACTGACTTCTTACGGTACGGAATACGAACGTCTTGTGAAAGTAAGAAGTGTGACCTTTTTTTAAGTGTTGTGGTTCTTATAAGTGTTTAAAATTTTTGTTTTGTTTTTTAGTGTCTGAAGGAAATTGCACCATAAATTTGGAAGGTTTCTTGAAATTTTTGAAAGGTTTGGCGGCTTCAATTCATTACTCAGTGTTGGAGGTGGATTGTTTTGAGGCAATGGGACGTCCGGGTCGTCCAAAACGAGGAGCATACCAGGGAAAAATAGATATAAAGGCACGGAATGCGGAGCTGCGCCGTTTGAAGAAAGAGATTCAAGAAGATTCAGCACAGATGACGTCAATGCTGAATCTTGTGCTGTAAGTATAATTTTAATTTCTTTGTGTCTTTTATCTTTTGTTTTTATACATTTTCCTTTTCTTTTTATTATGTATAGTCGACCAGAACGTCCGAGCTACTGTTATTGCGGAGAATGTTAAGCCTTACCCAAGGCATTAGAAATGACACGTGATTATTTTTGTTATGCGTTCAATACAACTTTTATATTACTGTTATTTCTCTCTCTTTTTTTATTTTATACAGAAATTTCTCTTTCTTAGTTATAATAATTTTATTGTTTTGTTTGTGTAGAACAATCTGAACCAAGAAAATTCATGGACACTATGGTGTGGATTAATGATGCACCACAATTTATGTCGTCATCCGAAATTAAGGATAAGCCTTTAGATCTCTCGATTAAAACCTCTATTGTGAATAAAATCTTTTAGCCGAGGGTGGTATTAAAGGACATTAACCCCTTGACTGTGGATGACGTGTATACACGTCATGGCCCAAACAAGAGAACATCTTAACGTATATTCGCAAAAATTCTTACTCCGGGGTTTTTGGGGTCGCTGATCACGATTCTAAAGTCAGATTTTCAAAATAAATAATTTTTCTGCCAAAATGGCCGCCAAAAATTTTGAAAAATTTTAAAAGTTGATAAATTCTTTTAAAAATTCTTACTCTGGGGTTTTTGGGGTCGCTGATCACGATTATGAAGTCATATTTTTAAATTCAATATTTTCCATCCAAAATGGCCGCCAAAATTTTGAAAAATTTTAAAAGTAGATAAATTCTTTTAAAAATTGTTACTTGAGGGATTTGAGGTCGCTGATCACGATTCTGCAGTCATATTTTTAAAATACATAATTTTTCATCCAAAATGGCCGCCAAAAATTTTGAAAAATTTCAAAAGTGGATACATTCTTTTGAAAATTCTTACTCGGGAGTTTTTGGGGTCGCTGATCACAATTCTGAAATAAGATTTTCAAAATAAATAATTTTTTATACAAAATGTCCGCCAAAGATTTTGAAAAATTTCAAAAGTGGATAAATTCTTTTAAAAATTTTTACCATTTAAACATTGAAAAACTAATAACAGATTCGTAATCAGCGACCCCAAAAACCCCCGAATAACGAATTTTAAGCGTATCCAATAAATTTTTCAAAATCTTGACCGCTATTTTGGATCCGCTATTTTAAATTTTAAAAAACTAATGTCAGATTCGTAATCAGCGACCACGAAAACCCACGAGTAACGAATTTTAAGCGAATCCAATGAATTTTTCAAAATCGTGTCCGCCATATTGGATCCGACATTTTGAATTTTTGAAAACTAACACCGGAATCGTAATCAGCGACCCCAAAAACCTCTTAGTACCTAGTGTCATGAAAATTTATTCACAAGAAGGTCTTACACATTTTAGGACCATTTTGTTATATTTTAGCTACACACTGAAGGGGTTAAATTGCTTTTGGGGGATTCCTTGAGGCTGGATCCTTTATCTATTACATCTCTTTAACCGCAAGCAGGGCCTTCCTTTCAATGACAAACAGGGGCTTCCTTTCAACAGCAAGCAGGGCCTTCTTGGTATATGGAGCCCGAAGATGTAAAAATAGTTTTGGAGAAAATTCTTTTACCGAAACTTATTCCAAGTAAATTCGAATTGTGCACGTGTGGCTTGTGCAATTTATAAGGTTTTCCTTTTTAATAATTTTTTTACGTAAAATTTTGTGAGTATTTTTAAAATTATAGTATATGTTTATTCAGTTATGTGTGTATGTTGTGTGTGTGTTTTGCTTTTGTAGTGTAAATGTGTGTGTGTTATGAATATAATTTACAGATTTTCGCAATTAATGTTGAATTATTTATTAAACCTTATAATAATTAAAATTCCATTTTTTAAAAGTACATTTATATCTTCTTACAAGAAAGCAAGTATTTAAAGGACTTTTATAACAATTAGATGCTATTGGAAAATTCTACTAATAGTATACGTTAAATTGGATATTTTTTTTTTAAATTTCATTGTGTTACTGATAGTGTTCTTTTACAATTTTTGTTGTCGCATGATTATTATAATTTGAAGGTTGTTAATTTCTTTAAAAGAAACAAGTTTCTTAATTGTTTAAAAAAGGACTTAAGTACTTAAACGAGTAAACACGTGTTTTGTGAACGCTCTCTTATTTTTTGGCATAAGATCGAGTTAATTTAGTTCTTAGTTTTAAAAGTGAAGCTCAAATTTATATGGTGCATATGTGAAGTATTAAGGATAATAATTTTTATAAACGGTTCACTTTTTAGTGAATTATTTAAACTTTTTGTGTTTGACACCTGTTTGAGTACTACCTTTCCTGAAAACATTTGATTCTGTATTTGCAATTTATAATTAATCAGTGTTTTTTAATTCATTGATGTTTTTTCGCAATCCACGTTATTAAAGTGACATTATTACATAGATCATTAACAATTTCCACTTTTTATTTAGTAATAAATTCGTTTTTGGGCTCTTTAAGTTCTGTTTTACCATAATGGCAATTTGCACGGAATGTCTCAAGCCGATTGTTAGGGATGAATCCGAATTGATAGTTTGTTGTAAATGTGAGGCACTTGCTCATCTTACATGTGTTAATGTTAATCTCACAAAATACAATTTGATTAACTTAAAAAAGGTGCTGAAAATTTTATTTGTTATAAATGCAAATGTGTATCTAGTGGTGACATCTCGAAACAAAAAAGTGATACTTCGGAGCAGATAGAAAAGTCAGTCAATCTGCTTCATTTGCTACACTTTTGCCTGCTTTCGCTGATGCGATCCAGGCTGCTGTTGTTCAGGGGCAAAGAAAGGCTAGGAAAGAATTCGAGGATAAACTTTTTCTAATGTTTGAGAAATTTCAAGCCAAACAAGAATCGTTTAATCAGTCACTTAATGATTCTGTTTGATCCCTTAAACAAGATATTATTAATAATTCCAGTAGAATTTTTTCTCTTGAAGATAACACTAACAAACACGATAATCTGTTAGCAGCATTGACAATTGAAAATAAAAAACTCAAGGATAAGGAGGCGAAACTTCAACATGATTTGAATTTTCAAGAGCAATTAGCGTTGCAAAATACTATTAAAATTCATGGTGTGCCACAAAAAGATAAAGAAAATCTTACTGCTACCTGCTGCGATATAGCCAAGGCATTGGATTTGGCCTTGACAATTGCTGATATTTTTAACGTTTATCGCTTGCATAAAAAGTCTGCTTCAACCAACACGGAGCGACCCCCAAAAATAATTCTAAAATTATCAAGACAATTGTTAAGAGATTTGTTTATTAGTAAGCGCAAGACGAAATCTAATTTTACCACCGTAACCATTGGTTGGCCTTCAAGTGAAAAACACCCGATCTACGTACGTGAACCGCTCTCTCGGATAAATCGACAAATTTATTTTGCAGCTTTTAAACTAAAGAGGAATAACAAGATAAGATCTCTTTGGATCGCAGGTGGAAAAATCTATTATAGAAGGGAAGAAGAATCACTTGGAATGCAGCTTTTTAATTTGGATGATGTCGAGAAGCTTAAATAATAACAATAGAGGAATGCCGCTCTGTTACATAAATTTTTATTTCTTATTCTCTGGTATGCAATATTACTTTGGTAAGGAATATGACTTATCTTTAGTCTACATTCTCTTTTTTTAAAGATTCTGGTTACTAATTGTTTGCTGTATATTTTTAAAGTTTTATAACAGGTTTATTTTTGTTATTACAAAGGCAATTATGATTGTAACCAACTTATCATGAGTACGCTTATCATGAGTCGCGACAAGTATATATCAAGCTTCTCAAATTAAACACTAGATTCGAGATTCAAATATTGTTCTTAACTTATATGTAACATAGGAATGAGCATAAAATGCATGACTAATTAATTAATAAAGCGAGTGTCATATTACTTGTCTATGACAAAATTAATAAAGCTTATGAAAAATAATACCAAAAACTATAATTAACGAAAAATGATATAGAATACGTGACTTTTAGAAATCGTTTATAATGCAAGAAACAAATATACGAAACATAGAAATGCACAACTAATTGTAAAAACGAGTGTCATATTGCTCGTCTATAACAAATCAGCAAAATGCATGAAAGTGAACACGAATATCTGTAATTAACGAAAAACGATATGAAATGCAAGATTTCTATGAATCGGCTAGACGGCTTGCCTTCTAGGAATCGGTAAGACTACGTGACTTTTTCATGTCTCATCCCTAATCGAGTAAGCAATTTTTGCACTATATAAACCCCTGTCTAAATGTTAACAGCCGTCAAATACTCCGGTGAGCTTCTGCCCGAACAGTGTCGTGAGTCGGCCCTTCGATAGTTTAAATTGAGTTGTTAACTTCGGTGTTTAAAAAGGAAACTTGTCTTTTTTATTAAGAAGTAAATTGCACTAATAATTAGCAATTTTAATTAATACAATCGTCGTATCATTGAAACAGTCTTTTTCACTATTTTCTTTCTAATTTTAACCAAATCAGTGCAAGTTATTTCAAAACATAAAGAAAACAAGTTTTCTTTTGTATTAAGGTACGGTGTTCGAAATAACACTTAGAATCTGTGAATAAACTGTTGAAATAGTCGTTTTAGTGCTTTAAAAGTGCTAAAATACGAACTGAAAATAAAAGATCATAAATCATCCCTGTAAGCAGCGAAGCATAGCTGGTTGCAGCTCATAAACTGTTAAATCCTACTTCACTTCAAAAATGTAAGTAACTGTAATATTTTAAATTAATTGTTGTTAATAAATAATTACATAAAGAGGAATAAGCATATAATTTATTTAACAGAAACCCGCAGTTTCTTTAAAGTCAAACAAATCCACACTTAAAAATAAATGTCAAGTCTTACCAACTTGACTAATCAGCAACTTGTCTCCATTTTACTAATAAATTAGTAAATTAACTTAACCTTAGCTCGGGTCGTAACAGCTGATTTGGTGGCAGCGGTGGGATTTGTTACTTTTGTTAATAAATATTAAATATTCTAAAAATATACAAATTTCATTAAATTCACCCTTTAAAATTTCATTTTTAGCATCGTTCAACTAATAAATTATTCCTTTCTTTAATCAGCAATTGCGGATAGAATTGTACTCGGTTATTGTGCAAGTAATTAATATTAACACTTAGAATTGTTGTTTCTGCTCGCGGTTAGGAGTTATACGAAGCCTTTTCTTTCCATTTACGTGGTGCAAGTTAAAATTCAATTACACTTAGGATAAAATATTAGCTTGACAAAAATTCATACAATTATACAATAATACTACTTTACTACACACTAATCGTTTTAAAAGGTTGATTTTACGCCTTTTTGGCGAATTTTGACCTTGCAGTTTTGCTTTAGTAAAATTGTTAATAAAACGATTTCATTACACGTTAACAATTAATCTTCGAGAGTAACATTTTACGCCTTTTCGGCGAACTTGTTAACTTAAAGATAACAATAGAAAAATTAACTAAGTTGAAACATAATTGAGGTTATTTTACGCCTTTTCGGCGAATTTCGACCTTAATACGCTGAAATTCTACGCCGTTTAGCGGGAATCTCTTTTGTTTCACTTTAATAGTTGATTTTCTTTTTAATTAAATATAAAAACAACAGGTTAAACTAAATTAAAGACAAAATGTCTTTTCTTTCAGTTTAACCTATCATGCAAAACGAGGACCAAGTCTTCAAAAAGCCCAGGAATAGAGGAGGACGAAAAGTTAAAAAGAGACACAAAGAAAGATCATTAGAAACAGTGGAAAAATTATTAGAAGTGAAAACTTTAAATTCACAACAAGAATTTTCCGACTTTTTTGAAGCACTTTTAAATAATACCGAAAGTATACCACGGTGGGTTTTAAACTCATTTAACCCAAAGGTCCTGGCACCTGGGATTTTCTTCTTGGTTTCGATTCTGGAGTGTAAACACATGATTTTACAACAAAAATTAAACTAATCGCCGGAGCCGTTTTTGAGAACATCGATTTTCACTTTTAAAGAAACGAAAATTCAAAGCTTAAAAAATTTTTTATTTTAGAAAAAACTTTTTTTATAAAAGTTACAGATAATAAAATAGGGAATATTTTTTATTCAGGTCATTTTCTAATACAATCAATACTTTCCGAGATAATCGGAAAAAATAACATTTTACATATTTTTAAATCTAATTGGCTCAAAATTGCGGGTACCTTCAATTTTCTTGTTGATTTTGAAAGTATCATGTAAACATATGATTTTCTAATAAAATAGAAATATTTCCCCAAGCCTGTTATGAGAACTGTCGATTTAAAAGTTTATTTTATGAAAAACAAAATGTTTACGTGAAACAAAATTCATAGAAACTAGCGTCATATTCCTCGCTCGCTCGGAAGACACTGTACTTATTTATTTCCACTTACATAAACTTTTATTATTATACATTATTAGGGGAGACTAGGTGCGGTTGTTACGCTGTGCAGTTGTTACAAATGGAATATCTTAGAAAAAGTGAATTACAGAGGTGGGGTTCCTAAGGGAAAAATGTTTTTTTTATGTAAGAACTTGTAATATGTTTAAAAATTATATGCAAGCCTTACAAGTAAAAAATAGGCACATTGGTATTTAGAAGCCAAAAGAATTTTTTCCAAAATTCAGCAGATTTGTTTGAAATGTAAAATATTTGTCAAAAATATAATCACACTCATTTTTTACCACAACAGGTACATTATTTACAATAAAACACTTTATTAAAAAAGTACATATTAAATGTGGATAACCAAGGCAGTTTTTTAAAGCTGAATCCTCATAGAATTGATATTTAAAAAATGTACTTTGTTAAGTATAAAGGTCTATTAATTATTTAAAACATACCAGACAGAGAAATATATACTTTTGGCCTCTAAAAATCAATGTGCCTATTTTTTTACTTGTAAAGCTTGCATATAATTTTTAAACATATTACAACAAGTTCTTACATAAAAAAAACATTTTTCCTTTAGGAAACTCACCTCTATAATTCACTGTTTCTAAGATATTCCATTTGTAACAACCGCACCTAGTCTCCCCTAATAATGTATAATAATAAAAATTTATGTAAGTGGAAATAAATAAGTAAAGTGTCTTCCGAGCGAGCGAGGAATATGACGCTAGTTTCTATGAATTTTGTTTCACGTAAACATTTTGATTTTTATAAAATAATCTTTTAAATCGACAATTCTCAAAACAGGCTTGGGGAAATATTTCTATTTTATTGGAAAATCATATGTTTACATGATACTATCAAAATCAACAAGAAAATTGAAGGTACCCGCAATTTTGAGCCAATTAGATTTAAAAATATGTAAAATGTTATTATTTCCGATTATCTCGGAAAGTATTGATTGTATTAGAAAATGACGTCAATAAAAAATATTCCCTATTTTATTATCTGTAACTTTTATAAAAAAAGTTTTTTCTAAAATAAAAAATTTTTTAAGCAAATTTGAATTTTCGTTTTTTTAAAAGTGAAAATCGATGTTCTCAAAAACGGCTCCGGCGATTATTTTAATTTTTGTTGTAAAATCATGTGTTTACACTCCAGAATCGAAACCAAGAAGAAAATCCCAGGTGCCAGGACCTTTGGGTTAAATGAGTTTAAAACCCACCGTGATACTAAACGATAAAAAACAAAACAATAAGAAAAATTAAATTATCAAAATTGTATAAAAGTTTAGAAATAAAAATGAGTTATTAGTAATTTTCTTTGTTAGAACCTTAACTATTCATGCTATCCTTTGATAAGAAAAATAACATAGTCACAATTTATTCAGACTATTTAAAAAACAGATCAGCAGATTTTATATTAGATCAAACAGTTGACTATAATCTAATAGACAAAAGTATATTAGTTCCTTTCATTCAATCAAAGAATTACAATTCTAAGAGCATCATTATTCCTATAATATGCGAAAAGATTAAATTTCATATCGTAAATACGGGACTAAATTTGTCAATTGGGATTGTAGGTCATAAATTTACGGAAAAAACTGTCATTTTATCTTGACGAGATTGATCTAGAACTTGCAACAGATGAGCAAAAAACAATAGTAACAAGCTTATTTTTGTAAGAAGGAATAAACATTTATGCCAAATTTAACAATTAATCATCAAAATAATACTATTATCATTTATTCTAACAATTTTAAGAATAAATCAGCAATATTTTTATGTGATTCTTCATCAAATTTTAATCTTATTAACAAAAACATAATAAAATAAGCTTCCTCAATATAATATATACCAATTGTTTAATTTTTTATTTTAGAATAATTATTTTAAAGTGTTATGATAAAATGTCAAAAAATACAAAATTTCAATTTTTTGTGAAAAATTAAAATATTTATTAATTCTATAAATTTTGATAAAATATATACTTTATATACATAAATCGATTCGTTTTTATGTCAGGAATGCAATTTTGACAACAATTAATAAAAATTTTAATATAGAAAAAAGTTATTTCAAAAAATCCAAAAATTAATTTTTTCAAAAATTAAAAAATTGTTGAAAAAATTTTTTTTTTTAGATATTTTTGAAAATCCTTCTGTCTGATTTTTGGTATTTATGACCGTAATGCACCTACAAAATTTTATCAAAATCCATCAAGACGTGTAAGAGAAAATTTGTCCATAAGAATCGGTGACATACACACACACATACATACACACATACATCCGGACATTTGTTCCTCTCGACGAATTATATATACTACACTTGAAAATTTGTAAAAATAATTGACTCAAAAAAATTCGGAAATCGACATTACTATAAGGCTTCCTTTATGAGAAAGCAATATTCTAATCTTATTGAATACTCAAAAATCAGTAATGAAAGTAATAAAAAATCTCTATATTCTGGAATAATAAAGTTTTTAATATTAAAAAAAGAAATACAATTTCATACTGTCAATATAGAAATAGATACTAAATTTTCCGGAGTTATAGGAAAATCTTTATTAAAAAGACTCAAATTAATATAAATAAAGCTAAGATTCATAAGATAATAGTGATTCGATCATGTGTTTTGTTTACGTAAGTGTTTCTATTGCAACTTTAATTATTTCATTTGTTTTTTGTGGTTTTCATAAGACAGCTCTTAATTTAAAGAATTCAAATTGAGCGCGAGTCCCTCCTGGACAAGAAATTGCATTTACTTAAACTACTGTATCTCGCCTTTAGGCTGCAATCTCACAGTAGTACAAACTAGCTGAAGTCGGACTGGCGGCCCACAGCTAACGTATATATATATATATATATATATATATAGAAACACGTTAAAGATTAAATCCAAGTAAATAATAAAAATCATTAATTTCCACGTGTTTCGTTCATTTTCATCTTAATGTATGATTCTTTTTAGTTCTTATTTGGTGGATAACAAGTGCAAATATTAACTAAAAAAGGATCTTAATAATCACAATAATTCAAGCATACTTATGCAGAATTACTTTAATTCCTCTTTTAATTATCCTAGTGGACATTTTATATCTTACCATTGCATATCGCAAAATAAAAGATTTTTCATTGATCCTACTATATCTATTAACTTAATAAAACGCTCCGAATTAGAATCTTTTGTTAATATTAATAAAAATAAAACTCACTCACTTTTTAAGGAAGAAATTAAAACTATTGGCCAAGTTATTTTACCAGTTCACGTAACAAAAGAATATTACACAAAAGGCGAATCAAGCGAAAAAGTATCGTTAAAATTTGGTGTAGTTAATTATCAAACCAATTCTAATATAATTGCAATTTTAGGAGCTAGTTCTCTTGATCAATTTTGTCAATTTAATTATTTTGTCAACAAAACAATTGTTCAAGACGGAATTTGGGATAAAGATATAATAATAAATAGATTTAAGAGTGGACTTGAAGCAATAGCTAAAAATCCTACAGCATTAAGTATATTTGATAGAAAAATCTAATACGTCAAATAATAAAATCATTAGAAAAATAAATTCAAGAAAATAAATGCATCGGTACACTGAAACACCTTGTAATTATCCAATTGGTGAATTTAATTCTAATTATATTATTTCTCAAAATAAAAATTATATTCTTGATCCTACAATACCTAAAAATCTAATCAAGCAATCAGAACTAGAGACTTTCGTTAATATTAATAAAGATTTAACTTATTCAATTCTTAATAACGAAATTCAAACTATTGGAGAAGTAAAATTACCTATAAAAATAATAAACATACATACACTGATGAAAAAGAAATAATTGGCGAAGTCCCAATTAATTTCGAAGTAGTAAATTATCAGAGTGATTCTAACATTATTGCAGTTTTAAGAGCTCCCAGTCTTGATCAATTTTGTCAATTTAATTACTTTCAAGACAAAATATTTTATCAAAACGAGAGCTGGACTAAAGACACAAAAAGAAAAATAATCCTAGATAGTCTTAAAGCGATAGCTCAAAGTCCATCAATATCAGGCAAGGTTAAAGAAAATCAAAATTAGGACACGTGAATATTACTAATTATAACTGACTATAATTTTGAAATCATAATAAAAACCAGTTTCGTTACTATTTATTCATAATAATAATTAACTAAAACTTTAAAAATTTAATAAAAGGCAAAATATTAAGAAGCACTAAATTCAAATATAGCGCGAAAACGAATATTATTGACTTTAACTACTCATTGACTTCGCGCGCGGTATACTCGCAGTAGTTCGAGCCGCGTCAAGTCAGACGCCCATACCGCGGAAACAACTACACTTATTAGGCTTAATCCTTTAAGCGCCATCCACATCTAACCCCTCATGAGTTCATATTTCTATTTTATAGAAAGATACAATAATTTATACCCACTCATTTTATTAAAAGCAAGATTCTTTAAAGAATTCGAAGCGAAATTCATTATTGACCCATCATTACCAATAAATTTGATTAAAAACAAGGAATTAAATACTTACTTGGGTATTGATTATACTAAAACACTTTTACTAAGGGAAGGTACAATAAAAACCTTAGGGAAAACTAAAGTTTGCATTAATCATACAATTCTCGAATTTCATTCTATTAATTATACAGGGTTCACAGATATAACTGGTATTTTGGGAATACCTTTTAATTTAGACATTATTAACGAATTTTATTAAAGTAAATTCATTAAACGTTTATGAAAATTGGTAATCAAATAAACAAAATGCCTGACGATAACGAATCTGATACTAATGACCTCATGGTTACCACCATGGCGGAATGCTTTGCACTACAACAAGGAACTATGCATATTCCTCTTTATGATGGTAAAAACATGCCCTTAAGAGATTTTCTTGAAGATGTAAAAAATGGAGAATCTTCTATTCCCGATAATTGCGGTAAACAATATGTTAAATTGGTATTATCTAAATTAAGAGGTGCCGCACGTGATAGCACTTATGGTAAAACTTTTGAAACCCTTGAAGCTCTTGTTAAACATTTGAAACAAAGATATTCCCCTAAAAATTCTTATGTATGGTATCTTCATGAGATATCCACGATCCGTATGGCCCGAGGTGAGAATATAAGCGAATTTTACGATAGATTAACACTTCTAGTAGCCGGAGCAAAGGCTGCATTACTTAGTTCATACGGAGAAGAGAAAATGGCGAACATGCTAGAACCATTAGACGATTGTACTTTAGAAGCCTTCATTAACGGTGTCCCTGATACAATTTCTAGCTTAATAGAAGCTCGTAAAAGCGACAAATTAAGTGATGCGGTAGACATCGCGTTACAATATAAAATTAGACACCAACATCAAACAGATAACTACAATCACACTTATCATGTCTCAAGGTATCAGCAGCCGAGCGAAAATAAAAGTTAAAACACTAATTTTGAGGTAAGAAATAGGAGTCCCAGCCCTAGAGTACGTTTCAACTCTGAAGATGAACCTATGAAACCACGCTCTCATTCTCCAACTCCTATAGGTATTTTAAAACAACCTGTTTTGCCTCAACCTCAACAACCAATTGCTGGATTTTATTCACCCTATCCTTATTATCCTACTCAAATTAATCAACCACCTTTCATGCCATATAATCCTTATCAATTTTATCAACAACCACAAAGATTGGATGGACATAGCAATAACTCATATGGAGGCTCTAAAACGCCCCCACGCGCTCAATCACCAGCCCCATCTAATGAAAAACATTTAAACTCCTATCCAGCTCGACGGACAGACGCGACGACGAGTCAGGAAAAAGAAGAGCGTCAAGCAACTGTGAGGATACTACAAAAACAAGAGCAATCCTGCAAGCACAATGCAGCAAAGAATCCCCAGTAATAAAAAATTATTACTGGGGATTCTTTGCTGCATTAGTAGACACTGGTGCCGACGTAAATTTAATAAAGTTGGATATTTTACAACCAGAATTGAACCTAACAATAAACGAAGCCATTCAACTTAAAGGAATAGCCCCTGTGAAAATACCCACACTTGGAACAGTTCAAGTTAATGTAAATAAAAAACCTATTACCTTTCAAGTAGTGTCTTCCGATTTTCCCTTACATTCTGATGGCATATTAGGACGAGAATATCTTCGACAAGAAAAGGCCGAAATTTCCTTTTGGCACAATTCTATTGTTACACACACAAATCCAGTAAACCCCATATTTTTTCAAGACGCCGAATCAATCATGTGTAGAGAAAATTTAGTGGAAAATAAAGAAAACAAAAGAAGAGGACTAACCATCAAAGCTAGAGGCCGACAAGTAATACCAATAGAAGTATCAAATAAAGAGATAAAAGAAGGTTATTTACCATTAATAAAAACAGAAGAAGGTCTAATAATAGGAGAAGGCATAGTAAGCAACAATAACGGATTGTGCCACATTTTTGCAATAAATACTACAGTAGAGGACGTAGAAATAGATGTTCCACCCCAAGAACTCATACCTTTCGAATATTATTCATTACCAGGCGAAGAAATAGATGAAGACTCATCAGATGAAGAATATGAAAAACCAATAGACCGCACTGCGGCTATTATTGATAATCTAAGATTAGATCATTTAAACGCTGAAAAACAAGAACATGTCAAAGACATAGTAAGAGAATTTCCTGAAAGTTTTTACTTAACAGGAGAACCTTTAAAACCAACCAATAAAGTACAACACAAAATTATAACCGTAGACGAAATTCCAATTCATACCAGACCTTATAGATTCTCTCCTGCCCAAAAAGAAGAAATAGACAAGGTCATCGATCGAATGAATTCAGAAGGAGCAATAAAACCTTCTGCTTCACCTTACAACTCTCCACTTCTTATCATACCTAAGAAAATAGATGGGACCGGAAAAAAGAAATGGAGAATAGTTATTGATTTTAGAGCCCTTAATGATAAGACGGTAGGAGATTTTTACCCACTGCCTCATATTACAAGTGTAATCGATTCCTTGGGCCAAGCTCAGTATTTCTCAGTTTTTGATTTAGCAAGTGGATTTTATCTAATAGAACTAGATCCTGAAGATAGACAAAAAACAGCATTTTCGACAGTACACGGACATTACGAATACGTACGAATGCCGATGGGATTAAAAAATTCACCAGCAACATTTCAAAGATTAATGGACCAAGTCTTACTCGGACTACAAGGTGTGGAACTATTTGTTTACCTAGATGACATAGTAATTTATGCAGAAACTTTAAAAGAACATGGTACAAAAGTAAAACGATTATTAGAAAGATTAAAAGGCGCAAATTTAACATTGCAACCTGAGAAATGCTAATTCCTATGTAGAGAAGTAGCATATTTGGGACACATAATTAGTAGCGATGGTGTAAAACCCAACCCTAAAAAGATAGAAGCAGTAGAGCAATTTCCAACACCAAAGACACCCAGAAATGTAAAATAATTTCTAGGTCTCGCAGGTTATTATCGAAGATTCATAAAAGACTTCTCTGCAAAAGCAAAACCACTTTCAAATCTATTGAAAAAGAACGTAAAATTTGAATGGGGACCAGAAGAAGATAAAAGTTTTAAGGAACTTAGATTAATGTTATGTAAAAGCCCTATACTCCAATATCCTGATTACAACAAAATGTTCACAATAACAACAGACGCCTCAGATTTCGCAATAGGTGCCGTCCTCAGTCAAGATAAGGATGGAATTGATCTACCTATAGCATACCTTTCGCGAGTATTAAATGCACCTGAACAAAATTATTCTACCACCGAAAAAGAATGTTTAGCTGTTCTTTATGCAGTTAATCATTTTAGACCATATATTTACGGCAAAAAGTTTCCATTGGTAAGTGATCATGAACCTTTAAAATGGATTAATTCAATTAAAGATCCTGGACAACGATTAGTTCGATGGAGATTGAAATTACGCGATTACGAGTACGAATTTAAGTACAAACCAGGAAAATTAAATCATAATGCAGACGCTCTATCAAGAAATCTTATTGAAACTACAATAGAAGAATCAAATACAAGAAAACAAGCACGAATCCTTGTAAACACAAGACAATCTACAAATCCTAAACCCGCAGCTCCATCCACAAGTTCCGGAGTTGCTAATACTTCAACACAAAAAGAAAGAACTCTTAAACAACCAACAAAAATTAAAAGCATTATGAAACCTACAAAGAAAATAGCAACTAATACAAAATTATTAGAGAAAAGCACAATTGCACAACGCGTCGTTCAACGAAATAAACTACAACCTCGAGCCTTAAAAACACAATTCACGAAAGATGCATCCTCAAGCTCTGATTCCGATGAAAGAGAACAACCACCTATACGTAAAAAGAGCACAAGTGTTCTACCTACTTTGGTCATACCTACACCTCTTTATGATCCATATGCACCAAAAAGCGCACCCCCTACTGCACCTTTCGAACAATATGAATTTATTACAGAACCAACAACAAGTAAAGAAGTAGTGAAAATAGTAAGCCCACCTTTAAGTGGAAGCGACGATAGTTCAGAAGAAGAAGAAGAACAACAAATTCCAAAAACAAGGAAAGAAATAGCAAAAGAATTAGAAAAATCAATAGCCCAATTTGATGAATCAATGGCTCAACATGAAGATTGGTTAACGGAAAAAGAAGTAGCACCTAGAGATTGGCTTAATGTCTCTGTTGGAAATGATGACCCTGAAATTCATGAAGCAGCAAACGAATACATACCTGGAAGTCATTCAGATTTTGCAGAAAAGTTAAACGAAATTCTAAAAGGCGCTCATAAAGACATACAAGAATTAACCGACATGATTCAAAATATTGAAAATGATAAAATAAGTAAAAAGAAACAAATCATGGAGGATGTTAATAAAAAAAAATGTAACTTTTGCAGATCAAACTAGAAGAACTATAACACCCTTAAGCTTTAATCAACCTCTTGCAATATCAACACCCTTCAAACATCCCACAATACAAGAAGAATCATCTGAATCTGAAGAAGCAGATGAAGAAAATCAATCATCAGACAACGAACCACTGAAAGACCAAACAACAATTAGGACAAAATTAGAAACGTCCATTGATAGCATTCCTCCAGAAATTCCAAAAATAAAAGACAAAATAAAAGAATCTTTAACATGGAACGTAAACAGTTGTAGAGAAAATCTAACCTACTATCGAAATAATTACGCTCATTTTCTGTCTGCCGATTGCGAATTTATAACTTCTGTAGGAAGATTACTCATTGACATCGGAGCAATTGATCCTCAAGAAATAAAATTAAAAAACCCTCAAAAGGGACAAATACTAATTACTCCTAGAGAACAGTATAATATTTACA
Organism: Leptopilina syphax; assembly: GCA_032872505.1. Taxonomy (NCBI): domain Eukaryota; kingdom Metazoa; phylum Arthropoda; class Insecta; order Hymenoptera; family Figitidae; genus Leptopilina; species Leptopilina syphax. The sequence goes on from CM065472.1 coordinate 13,869,881, forward strand.
CCTTAATAGTAAAACACAATCATTCTGATCCATTAATAAAAAAGGATGTCCTTGATATATTACAAAAACTAAAAAGCATTCTTCAAAACGAAAAATTAAAGGAAATTAGAATTTCCAAAAGAAATGACCTAACTGACGAATTAATGAAAGGAGAATTTTTACAAATAATAGACACAATTTTCCAAAATAGCGCCATAAAAGTCACTATATTTTATGGTCAAGTTACAATTCCAAAAGAAGAAATTCGAGAGGAAATAATCAAAGAATACCATAACAGCAAAATAGGAGGACATAAAGGAGTCACAAAAACCTATCGAAGAATACGTGAAAAGTTCTTCTGGACTGGTCTCAAAGACCAAGTAACTGAATTCATAAGAAAATGTCCAACTTGCTAAGAACAAAAACTTGTTCGAGTAAAAACAAGAGAGCCAATGCTAATTACAGACACTCCACTGGACGCCTTTGATAAAGTATCCTTGGATACAGTAGGAAAACTTCCTACAACTCCTGATGGTAATTGCCATATACTTACCATGCAAGACCATTTATCAAAATATTGTATTGCAGTAGCAATCCCTGATGTTTTAACTACAACAATAGCACATACTGTAGCTACAGAATTTTACTCCAAATATGGAGCCCCTAAGACGATTTTAACTGATAAAGGAGGAGGGTTTATAAGTAAACTCATAAGAAAACTATCTAAAATCTTTGGAGTTCAACAAGTTACAACTTCAGGATACAGACCTCAAACAAACGGCAGCTTAGAAAGAAGCCATATAGTCCTTGTAGATTTTCTAAAACAATATTCCGAAAACTACGACGATTGGGACAAATTATTACCCTTTTGTATGTTTGCTTATAACACATCTGTTCATGAAGCAACGAATTTCACTCCTTTCGAATTAACTTTCGGAAAAACAGCCCGAACCCCTACTTCATTTCCTTCAGAAGAAAAACTCGAAACTTCCGGTTCATACTTAATATAATTAATATCGAGACTGACAGAAATAAAAACATTGGCCGCGATAAACCTTATACAATCAAAAATTAAGTCTAAACAAAACTATGACAAAAAGGTAAAACCCTTTTTAGGAAAAGTAGGAGATAAGGCTTACGTCCTAAGAGAAGTTAAAAAGAGCAAATTTGAGCCATATTATCACGGGCCATACAAAATTGTGGATATCTTAGACAAACATACTGCCATTTTAATCACAAATGAAGGTCAAAGGTTTCAAAAACACGTAGACAAACTAAAACTCGCTTATGAATAAGTATAATAACACAATTTATGTTTTTTTAGATGGCATAAATGATCATCACAACACCTCCTCTCCAAGGAGAATTAATCATCATAGATATATTCCCAAAAGGGAATATTGACGAAATAGAATTCCCAAAAGGAATCCTAGAAGAGCTCACCGCTGAATATAATCTTACTAAAGCCATATACTCAATAGAAAGAGTATCAGGCCCCCCACAATAAACGCTACCATTTAAAATGTAACGTGACTGATTTAATTCATAATAACGTATTTACTACAAGAACTAAAGACGAACGTAAAATAAAAGACGAAGAACACTCAACAGCACGTAAAATGCTAAAGTTATTAAACAAAACTTATTATTTCTCAGAACAAGAACAAGAAACAATCTCTAATGGTACAATCTACGTAATGTGTCAAGAAGACACTTCATTTTTAAAAATTAAACTATTCAAATGGACCAATTGCTGCGAAATATGCTATCAAAGAGATCATGTAAAGACAAAATGTAATGGTTCATTCAGAAACAAAAAACTAATGCCCAAGGCCCTATCATCCATAACAAACAATGATCAATTCTGGGAAATCCCAGGAATCCCAATTGAAACACCGAATAACTTTCAAATTGACACCGAAAACTGGGATATGCCAGAACTAATAAATAAAATAAAAATTATTAAAAGAAAGACGAAAGAAAACGAAGGAAGAGGATTTGGAGGTTGCCTTCTTCTTTCCTCTTTATTTTAAAATTCTCACTATGAAATTACCATAATAAATCAATTATAATGTAAAAATTAATAATAAGACACAATATATAATCGAAAAATGCTAAAATTCGAATAATAATCGAATGACACATCGATCGATATATCGTTCGAGATATCATTCGAGATTCTCAACTGTATATATATATTATTACTAAATATCTTTAAAATACACTATATTGCAAAAGTAAACAATAGAATAAGAACTCTTGAAGAAAAACTATGCTATATTGATTAAATGAATAAATAAATAAAAATAAAATTATTAAAAGAAAGACGAGAGAAAACAAAGGAAGGGGATTTGGCGGTCGCCTTTTTCTTTCCTCTTTATTTTAAAAATTTTTCTTTAAAATAGAACTAACAAAATATTAACAATTAAAAAATTAATACTAAAATCAGAAATAAATAATATAAAAACCAAATTCATTATAAACAATAAAGGTAAAATCAACCTTTATACATTATATCGCATATCGATATATCGATCGATACCAACATCGATATACGCATCGATAAAACGAATAAAATTCCTTATTTTAACACTAACCAAATAACTACATAACAATAATTAATCAAAAATTATTAAATAAATAAAGGAAAGAATCAAACTTATACGGAAACTCATAACATAAAAACAAAAACAAATTTCAAAAATCCCTAGACCCAAAATTTTAAAATTCCCTATGTATAATAAAATTTGAAAATACAAAATACTAATTATAATATTCATTCCACAGATGAACATCCCAATCCTTGGATCTATTTCCGAAGCAATGGACTACATTTCTGTCGCATTTAAATTACTACTATTATTATTAGCAATAATAGTTATTAAAAATTTATATATTTGCTATAAAGTAATTTCAATGAGACGACGACGGACAAACCAACCAACAAGCCTGTAGATAACCATTGAGGACAATGGAAGTTTTTTGGAGGGAGGACTAACTATAAAAATTTTCAAAAATATACGAATTATACATGCAACCATGCACAGAGCTTAAGGTTACACAACGCTGCATCGATTCAACGTGCAACGCAAGACACGACGCGACCCATATGCTCTGTCTCACGCCCTGTCTTGCGTAGCAACGGCTCCGTCTACTGTGTGCGCGCCGTCCATACTGTAAATCGACCGTAGCATCGATCGTATAGCACGAGACACGAGTCAACGCGTATCAACGTTGTACGCCACTTACGCGACGTAATATGCGGTCGACATGAATATCGATAGCAACTATCGACCATGTACGCTGTTCGAGCAACTCCACACTGTGTACTATCCACAATTATATTAGGCAAAACGTTCGTAGCGCCACTTTCAATAATCAACAAAACCAACTAAAACCAGACTCATAGATTATTCCTTTATTCCTGAATATAAAGGTTAATTCATGCAAATATTCCAATTTAAATATTGGGATCTGAAATCACGTGAAACTGACCCACCCCTTAGCCTTTTTGTGGCAACCATCTTGGATTTTATCTTTTTCTTGAACGTATATCAGAAAGAGACGAAACGAAAGATGGCTACCACAACAAGGCTCTCACTAGATGGCGTATTGTAGTATTTCAGATCCCAATTGTGTAAACAAAAAATTTAAAATCAAAACCATCGATTGTCAAAACGTTAATTCTCTTAAAACTTTAATAATAAAGTATAGATGTGTGTGAATATATATGTAATTAAATAAGTACAAGGAAATACGTTCTTAAAATTTTTATTACTAAGCAATGAAACGAACAAATACAATTTAGACAAAACAAAAGATTTTAATAAAAATAGGAATTATTGTAATTTTATCTTCATATGATTTATGTTATAATTATGTTAATATACTCAATATTTAACACAACACATAATACATTTCAATTTTCTGGTAAACTTTCAAGAATCTCTCCACAAAAACACTGACTGTAGAGATACTCGGTTGGAAAGACACGTCCGCAAGAACATATTCGTGGACAAGAAATTGCCGAACTGTAACAAAACAAAAGGAGACATAAGAAGTTAAAACGAAGCAAAAAAAACGATTAAAAGAAAGATTTCAAGGCATACAACTATAAAATAATAACAACTACTTACTTAGACGTATTTTCCAATAAATCAAAAACTCCAGGAACCTGACACATGTAATTCGAAATGCATCGATTTAATTCATGGGCATTTTCCAAGGAATCATCTTTTGCCTTTTTAAATTGTGCATCGCTCAGCAACTTTAAATTTGATAAACGCCTTTTTAAATTCTTACTAGGACGTCCTCTTTTCAATTTAAAATCAGTTAATGCAAATTCCTCAATGTTTTTCATAATGTTTAAATTATGCATCAGAGAGATAGATAAGGCATTACTCTTGTATAAAAAACGGTTGAGATCAATTGTCGAACGCACAACCGGTTCACCTGAAACAACGTTAAATTACACGTAAATTAAATCATACAAAATTTAATTACAATTCCTGAATAGGTTGGTTAAAATCTACTCCTCGAAAAAGTAAAATGTCATTATTATCAACTAATTAAAGTACGCAAATCACTACTGGAATATTTGATATCTTTAAAGCAAAATCTTTACGCAAATTAAACAACTAAACAAAAGTTACCTGAAGTCTGAGTAGTCTCCGCTGTCCTAGAAGAAGAATTTGCTTCCTCGTTTTTATCAAAATATATTACTGTATCGCTAGAAGAAGAACATACTTGATCCATGATGATCACTTTTGTTAGACTGAATGAAATCATTTACTAAAGGACGTCTCTTGGGAGGAAACACATGTCTACGTAATCAAAAGTTGATGATCTTAGACAAAATCACAAACCATGGAAGGAGAAAGAACAAAGTTCAAAAGGGATCAAAAGTACTTACCTCAGAAAAACGGATAAAAGTTACACATCACGTTTCCAGACAAAACACTTCATAAACACATTTTATCTATTTCAAAAACATGAACATATCATATTACACTAAACACTTTCTATGTCACTATTTGAACACATAAGAAATTCCATTGCAAAAATGTAGCTTGTAAACTTCTTCGAAATTCAAAATTCATCGGGACGATGAATAATCTAAGGAGGGAGGACTGTTACATCCCTAGATATATTTTTTTTTAATTATTTCCTTTTTATTTTAAGCTTAATAAACAAATTAGATAAATAATTATTAAAAGATTCACTATATGTTGTTATGTTTGTAAAATTATTATAATTATTGGTAAATAATTGCTTAAATTATAAAGGGTATGTGTATATATATATATATATATATATATATATATATATATATATATATATATATATATATATTACAAAAAGATATCGCCGCCGACGCCGCCGCTGTTTCAAGATTTTTTGACCTACAGGTCAAGAGTTGACCTGTAGTTTCTCCCCTTAAAATTTAGGTCAACTTTGAGGGCAGTTTTGACCTAGACGTCAAAATTTGACAAACAATTTCCACTACCCTCAAAATTTAGGTCAATTTTGAGGGCAGTTTTGACCTACGCATCAAAAATTGACAAAGAATTCCCGTTACCCTCAAAATTTAGGTTAATTTTGAGGGCAGTTTTGACCTACACATCAAAAATTTGACAGAGAATTCACGCTTCCCTTCAAAATTTAGGTCAATTTTGAGGGCAGTTTTGACCTACACGTCAAAGTTTGACAAAGAATTCCCGCTACCCTAAAAATTTAGGTCAATTTTGAGGGCAGTTTTGAACTAGACGTCAAAATTTCTCTTAAAATTTAGGTCAATTTTAAGGGCTGTTTTGACCTACACATCAAAATTTGACAGAGAATTCACGCTTCCCTTCAAAATTTAGGTCAATTTTGAGGGAAGTTTTGAACTAGACGTCAAAATTTGACAAACAATTTCTGCTACCCTCAAAATTTAGGTCAATTTTGAGGGCAGTTTTGACCTACGCATCAAAATTTGACAATGATTTCCACGCTACCCTAAAAAAAAGGTCAATTTTGAGAGCAGTTTTGATATAGGCGTTAAAAATTCTCTCAAAATTTAAGTCAATTTTAAGGGCAGTTTGGACCTAGACGTCACAATTTGACAAACAATTTTCGCTACCCTCAAAATGTAGGTCAATTTTGAGGGCAGTTTTGACCTAGACATCAAAATTTGACAAAGAATTCCCGCTACCCTCAAAATTTAGGTCAATTTTGAGGGCAGTTTTGATATAAGCGTTAAAAATTCTCTCAAAATTTAAGTCAATTTTAAGGGCAGTTTGGACCTAGACGTCACAATTTGACAGAGAATTCCCGCTTCCCTCAAAATTTAGGTCAATTTTGAAGGCAGTTTTGACCTAAACATCAAAATTTGACAAAGAATTCCCGCTACCCTCAAAATTTAGGTCAAGTTTGAGGCCAGCTTTGACATAGACGTCAAAATTTGTCAAACAATTTCCGCGCGCAGACTTAATGATGAGGTGAAGTTTGCCATCTGACCTAACAGTAATTTTAAAATTGTGTTTGCTCTTACACCTATCATTTTGACCTAATTTTGACGTTTTATTTTTACTCCCTCATTTAGTTACGTCATAATCTATGTGGAATTTGACTTTTATTTAACTATACAACTTAAAAAGGGACAATAAAGGACAATAAACGTATCTATGATACGTCAAAATCTATGTAAAATTTGACGCCTTTTTAACCTATAGGTTAAAATGGGTCAAAATATATGTCAAAGTTTAATCTAATTTTTGACATATAGATAAAAAAGGTCCATAACGATTGTTACATTATTACGTCAAAGTCTATGTGTATTTTGTCATGTATTGTATGCAATTTATTAAGATGCATTGATATTAAGAAAAAATTACTTTAAATTTATAAAAATTAAAATAAATATATATATATATAAATATATATATATATATATATATATATATATATATATATATATATATATATATATATATATATATATATATATATATATATATATACTAGGGGGGCTTCGCCCCCCTGCGCGCTTCGCGCGCCAACCCCCTATCTCTATTTTTATATTTATTTTAATTAAAATTTTTATAACTTTAAAATAATGTTTTCTTACACGGAAAGAACTGCATGGTTGGGACAACTATATATATTGAAAAATACGAGAATCCATTTTAAAGTTATCACATCCATTTCTTTAGTTGACACATCCATAGAAAAAAAATGAAAAAAAATTTTCCGTGCATATGAATGCATCATAACATACAACCCCCTATCTGTATTTTTATATTTATTTTACTTTTTATAAATTTCAAATAAGTATATGACAAAGTACACATGGATTTTGAAGTAATGAAACAATTGTTATTGACCTTTTTTTAACCTATATGTGAAAAATTAGATTATATTTTGACTTATATTTTGACTCTATTTATTTTTAAAGTTATGTTTGCTTTCCCACCTATTATTTTGACCTAATTTTGGCGTTTTTTTTACTCCCTCACCTATAACTTTTAAACTAAGTTTGAGGTTATGTTTCCCTCTAAAGGAAAATAAATTTTAATAAAATTTTTAAAAATAGATGTCAGTTTATAACATCTTTTATTGATTTAAACTTACTATTAAATTTTAAGTCAAGCTTTTTTTAACCTATAGGTAAAGAATTTTGTCAAATTTTAATATAAGGTAACGACCTCTTGAAGTATCCTAATTAATTTGCCTTTTTGATAAGTAGGTTAAAAATATGTCAAATTTGACCTATATTTTGAGGGAAGGTCAGGTCAGAAGGAGTTTTCTCGACAATATTTACGGTGTAGATAAAAACTGCTCTTAAAATTGACCTAAATTTTAAGGACAGCGGAAATTGTTTATCAATTTTCTCCAGTTAGGTCCAAATCTTTTAAAATTGACCTACATTCTGATTGCACAGGGAATTGTTTGTCAATTTTTTACCTGTAGGTTAAAACTAACCTTAAAATTGACATGAATATTAAGGACAGAGCGATTAGTTTGTCATTTTTTGACCTGCATGTTGAATCTGCCATTAAAATTGAACTAAATTTTTCGAGCAGACAGAATTATTTGTCAATTTTTGACCCGTAGATTAAAACTGCCCTTAAAATTGACCTACATTTTGAGGTCAGAGAGAATTGTTTATGAATTTTTAACGTTTAGGGCAAAACTGCCCTTAAAATTGACCTACATTTTGAGGACAGAGGGAATTGCTTGTCAATTTACCTGTAGGTTAAAACTGCTCTTCAAATTGACATAAATTTTAAGGGCAGAGGGATTAGTTTGTCATTTTTTGACCTGTAGGTTGAATCAACCTTTAAAATTAACCTAAATTTTTTGAGCAGAAGGAATTGTTTGTCAATTATTGACCTGTAGATTAAAACTGCCTTTAAAATTAATCTAAATTTTTTAAGCAGAGGGAATTGTTTGTCAATTTTTGACCTGTAGATTAAAACTGCCCTTAAAATTGACCTACAATTTGAGGTCAGAGAGAATTGTATGTGAATTTTTGACATTTAGGTCAAAACTGACCTTAAAATTGACCTACATTTTGAGGGCAGAAAGAATTGCTTGTCAATTTTTTACCTGTAGGTTAAAACTGCCCTTTAAATTGACATAAATTTTGAGGGCAGAGGGATAAGATTGTCCATTTTTTACCTGTAGGTTAAATCTACCTTTAAAATTGATCTAAATTTTGAGAGCAGAGTTTGTCAAATTTTACCTGTAGATTAAAACTGCCCTTTAAATTGACATAAATTTTGAGGGCAGAGGGATTAGTTTGTCCATTTTTTACCTGTAGGTTAAATCTACCTTTAAAATTGATCTAAATTTTGAGAGCAGAGTTTGTCAAATTTTACCTGTAGATTAAAACTGCCCTTTAAATTGACATAAATTTTGAGGGCAGAGGGATAAGATTGTCAATTTTTTACCTGTAGGTTAAATCTACCTTTAAAATTGACCTAAATTTTGAGAGCAGAGTTTGTCAATTTTTTACCTGTAGATTAAAACTGCTCTTAAAATTGACCTAAATTTTGAGGGTAGAGGGAATTGTTTGTCAATTTTTGACCTGTAGATTAAAACTGCCCTTATAATTGACCTAAATTTTGAGGGCAGAGGGATAAGTGTGTCAATTTTTGACTTTTAATCAAAACTACTCCTAAAATTGACTTAAATTTTGAGGGCATAGTGGTTAGTTTGTCATTTTTTACCTGTAGGTTAAATCTGCCCTTAAAACTGACCTAAATTTTGAGGGCAGAGGGATTAGTTTATCAATTTTTGACCTGTAGGTTAAAACTGCCCTTAAAATTGACCTGAATATGGGTCATATGTAACTTATTTCTGACGATGGGCCAACCTTGACTATGTGCCCTTTCTAAGGGGCCCTTAGAAATGACTGAATCAGCGGCGGCGGCGGCGAAATGATTTTATATTATAGGGATAGATATATATATATATATATATATATATATATACTAGGGGGGCTTCGCCCCCCTGCGCGCTTCGCGCGCCAACCCCCCTTTGTTGTTTAATTTTATATCTAAAATATATCTAAATATTGGTTTTTAGCCAAATTCATTGCATATAATAAATTATAATTTGAATTTAATTTTTTTGTCAATGAATTTGTTTCCAAGATACACTACGGGGAAGTAACCAATGTTGTATATCAAAACTTATATAAAAAAATTAGTAATAGTATAAAAAATTAGTTACATAAATATTTTCATAAAATTTTATTTCATAAAAATAAAAATATCTTATATAAAATATTTATTTAAATATAATCAACATATTTTGAATTATTTCTTTTAATTTTTTTGGAAATATGGTAAATAAGGTTTATGCACTTTAAAGTGAATTTTAATTTTTTAATCTTCTTGTAAATAAGGTAAATAAATTTTATTCATTTTAAAGTAGTCAAAAATAATATTAAATTTAGTCGAATATAATATATATTTTGAACCAAAATAAAATATTAAACAAAAATATGATAAACCAAGAATTGCAGAAAAATTAATCAAAGATTTCAGTCCATACAATGTTATTTATATCTTTTGGATGTTCTTCATCACTATTATTACATTCAATAAATAAATTGTCTGGATCTGTACATCTCGATAAAGCTACATATAATTGACCATGAGAAAATAAAGCTTTATTAAAATAAATACCCAGTTTTTGGAAACTTTGACCTTGAGATTTATTAATTGTTATTGCGAATGCTAAAACTATCGGAAATTGTTTTCTATACAAAATGAAAGGTAAATTTGAATGTTCTCCAGAATCTAAAGTTATTCTTGGAATGAATGCAGTGGTACCTTCTTTACTTCCTGTTATTACTGAAACTTTTATATTATATTTATGTAATGCCAAAATTTTTAATCTGGTACCATTACATAATCCATCATTTATGCTTATATTTCTTATGAGCATTACTATTGCTCCGACTTTTAAAATTAATTTATGTACAGGTAAACCCGGAATTTTTAAAGAATTAATATATTCACTTGGATAATTTAATTGTAAATTTTCATCAGTTAGATCCATTCCTTTTGGTTTTACGTAATCAACACTGTAATAAATTTTTTCTGGTTCCGAAATTTTTTTCAATACTTTATTATTTAATTTAATTATGTCATCATTATGACATGCAAGAATTGCAAATTTTGAAACATCATCTTTGTTATTAATACTTGAACCAAAAATTTTAGTACAAACGTCGTTTGTTTTCCATGTTGAAGGTATACAAAAAGAATTTAATTTCCCTTCCCCTATATTGAGCAGAAATTTAGAAAACTTTACATCTGATGACCTCATATTTGTTTTTAAATTGGAAATTTTAAATTCTTTCCAAAGATGTGAATACTTTATAGATTCTTGTATTATTGTTTCTCTACAACCATGTTTTATTAGCGGTAAAATTTGTCGAAAATCTCCTCCCAAAATTATTAATTTACCTGCAAAAGGTATATCTTCAACACGACAACAATCTCTTAAAGTCTTACCTACTATATCTAAAGCTTTTTTTGGGATCATTGAAGCTTCATCCCAAATTATAATATCAGATTTCATTAGTCGAAATTTATCAGATTTTAATTTCAAAAATGTTGTTTCAATATTAGTTAAATCTAATGGTAATCGAAATGTTTTATGACTTGTCATACCACCAGGTAACAAAATTGATGCAATTCCTGTCCATGCCATAGATAAGACATTTTTTCCCATCGAAAGATAATAATATATTGAAGTTTTATATAAAAATGTTTTTCCTGTACCTCCTGGTCCATCAATGAATATCATTTTATAATTCTCATTAATAATACTTTGAAAAATCAAATTTTGTTCTTTATTCAATTGATTGACAAATTTTAAAAACATTTTTTTATTTTCTGCTATTATTAAATCATTACTTTTACTATTATTTAAATCATTAATTTCTTGAGGTTCAGGTAAACCAAAATTTGAGCACGTTAAATTTTCTAAATTTAAAATATTATTTATTTCAATTAAAGCTCTTTGTTCATTATTATTCGCAAAGCCTTCACAAAAATGTTTCTTAAATTTATTCCAAATATTAAATTGTGAAGGTGAATTATCAGCAATAAGATAATAAGCCAAAAACTTTCTCAATTCTTTTGGCATCATTATGTTACATGCCTCCTCAAAAATGTTGAATATTTGCATATCAGATTCTATTAGTCCCATGGCCAAAGCTGCATTTTAAAAAGAATCATAAGTTACATTTTCAAATGTTTTTAAATCTTTAAAGGATGTTGCACCCTTTACTCTATTTAAAATTAATTTTAAATGAAACCTTCCAATATCTTTTGGACTAACACTGTTGATTCTACCCAAACATTTACAAAAATTTTGTCTTTTAAGCCATGTTTTTTTATTCGAGTCAAAATAATAAAATTTTTGAATATTTGAATATTTAATATTTTTTGCATATTCGTCTTTTGAATTTAAATTAAACCAAGCAGTAAGTGTTGTATTACAATTTTCTTAAATGGCTTCTTTTTCTTTATTTTCCTGAAATATAATTTGTTGCTGATTTTCTGTATGTACAGCTAAACGAATCACAGAGTGAGATCGACCAGATAAAGGTAAAGATTCTATTCTCCAAGCAGCTTCCATAGGACTAACATATCACGCATTAATATACTCTGTAATTTCGTCATAAACTTCATTATTTCTTTCTTTTTTTATACCAATAAAAGCTCTATCATGCCCCTTATGTAAATATTTATAAATATATTTAATACTCATGATAGAGGCACAATATTCAACATTAATGTGACAGCAATATTTTTTCAGAAGTACAGGATTGTAAGGAACTACCATTGAATTATCAACATTTACAAATTTACCATTTACTTTTGAACTATAAAAATATAATTTACTCTTATTATTTTTACGTTTCTATATTGGAAACCCATTTTTTTGAATTTGAGTATAGTCACAAAACTCTTTTGGAAATTTTTTGAAACAAACTTTTGATTCTTTTTTTAAACATGGAGAGTTTTCACTATGGGGGCCATGTAACATAAATTTTAAAACCAAATCTTTCAGTTCGTTGTCAGATTCTGGAATTTCTGCAGAAATATGTTTATCAATGTCTTCTGGAGTTAATAATTTATTTTTATAATTCAATATAAATAATAAATGACTATGAGGTAATCCTCTTTTTTGAAACTCTATTGTATAAACATATCCCAAAACATCACCAAAAATTGAACCGTTAATGATATCTGCTATGATACACTTTAATTTTGCATAAAATAATCTAACAACAATTGTAGGAATGTCGTTACATGTTGTTCCTTTTGGAAAAGAAGAAAGTACACTCTTTAATTCCGGCCAGTTAGGGTTACATGTCACAGTAATAAATAAGTCTGGTCGTCCAATTTCTCTGTTTATAGTCATCGCGTCTTGATAATTTTGAAACATATTTCTAGGACTACCGATATGAGTAGAAGGTAAAACGAATATATTACCTAAACGTTCTTTGTCTTCAAAATTATTCGAATTATTTGATGCCAAATTTGAAACATGATCTACTAAGCCTTGATAACATTCGACTCTCAATTTTTGTTGATTAAAACGAAAATAATCTAACCTCGAACTGTCAATAACTATGAAAGCTTGTATTATATATTGTTGCGACAAACGTCCACAATATAAAATTGGACTAAATTTAACATTTGGGCGGTAAGCTAAGCGATAAGAATAATATTGTAGAGCTGTTAACCTTTTACTGCTATTAATACTCTGTTTTAAATCAAAACTCCACCCCAAATCCCCGGAAGGGAACATAAGTGGAAAAGTTAATGGATCTAAATGAATAGACAATTTACTTAAAAAAGTAACCGATTTTTTACCTTTAGGAACATTTTTTGGATAAATACACAAATCAAATGTTTTAGGAACTTTACCATCTTTTGAGACAATTAAAGCAGCACATTCTGCAGTTCTTGGTTTATTATATGTATGTTTATTAAGATGAATATTGTTCAAAAAATATAAATTATAATTTTCTAAATTTTTGTCTTGAGATAATTGAGATAAATGTTTATATTTCTTTACATATGGATTATTGTTCATTATTTTTGTTAAAATTTTTATGTTCTTTAATTAATTTACTATTTGATTTTAATCTTTCTTTAATTGCCTGAATGTCATCATAGATATAAATTTGACCCAATATAGGAGGTTCCCCTTTTTTGCTAATAATGAATTTGGAATAGAGTGACAAACTTGGCCTTGAATTTTTAAATTATATATACCTTTATTTAAATTACTTTTTATGTTAGCGTTAAAACTAACAAACAAAAAATTTATTGTTATAATATCGTATTAAATCTTTAAATTTTTTATCGAAAAGCAAGTTTTTTAATTCTTTATTATAGTCTTTTAATGGTGATATTTTAATTTTTCCATTGTGACAACAACTTTTATATGAGAATTCTATCGACCAAAACAAAGCTGAACAATATGGACACTCGTAATCCATTTTTCCAAAATCTAAATACTTTACACATGAAAAATCTAACTTTTTAAATTTTCTGATAATTTGATTTTTCCTTTTTTTAAGTATTCTATTCTCTTTCATATGTATTACTCTATCCTTTTTTCTTTTCTTATTTACACTTATCTCTTCATGTTTTCAATTAAATCTTTTTTTCTTTTTTTATTAACATTATTTTCATTCATGTTTTCAATCAAATCTTTCTTTCTTTTTTTATTAACACTATTCTCATTCATATTTTCAATCAAATCTTTCTTTCTTTTTTTATTAACACTATTTTCATTCATGTTTACAATCAAATCTTTTGCACGTTTTTTTGTATCCTTTCACTATTCATTGATTCAATTCTATCTGCATTCCTTTTTTTAAACAAACGCTCTTCTCTCATATTATATACAACATTCGACATTCTTTTCTTTTCCAATTGCACATCAGTTAAATTACATACTTTTTTCTTTTCATTAATCTGTGCTTTATTTAAATTGTAATAAATATGATTTAAATATTTTTTGTAATTTATTAAAAAATCTGAATTTAAACACTCCAAAATATCATAATGACCTTTATCAATACTTCCAGAAAGTAATAATACTAACTTATTTTTATTATTATTACTTCCATATTGTTTAATATTATTAAAAACATTATGATAAATTGTAACATTTATATTGTAAATGGATACAAAGGCTTGAATTTCGACCTCCCCGCCAAAAACTCTATTTTGCAACATTAGATTTTTATAAGAATTTTGATTAGTAATTATTTCATCATATGATTCATCGCCAATTATAAAATTCTCATACAAAAGCCAGTTATCAACAATATACTTAACAATTTTAGTTCGAACTTTCATATGTTTTTCCTGATCATTATATAAGAAGAAAGAAAAAGATCTAAATAAACAATTACCGTCGGGTTTAATGTGCACTTTAATCTCCATTATAGATTATCTCCTTTAATCTCCTCCTTGATTATGATATTTAATTTTTCCCTGCATTTATTAAAATTTTCCTTTTTGATTATCCTCCTTGATTATCATCCTTTCTCAAAAAAATTATTCCTCAGTTTTTGGAGCTGCTAAAAACCAATATGTAAATAAAATTTTTTTAAATGACCATTTTTTAAATTTCACTAAAAGCTCGAAAAACCGAGCCGAGTTGCAATTTTTTCGAGTATTACTCGATTAAATTCGAGCTTATAAATCACTAAATAATTAATAATAAGTAGAAAATATCGAATTCGTTACGTTAGTTAGTAGGTTAGTTATTTTAACACCTAACAATTCTTTTAATTATAATTTATAATTAAAATAAAAAAAATTTTAAGACAACTATTTTGTTAAACTACTCATAAATTCAACGATAAATAATAAATACTTCTTACAACAATAAAAAAATTATTAATACAAATTAATTACTAACCTGTTTTTTATTAATGAACTACAATCAAAATTTCAATATTACTCGAACTTTCATGCAAATTTATATTTCATATATATTTCATTTATATTTATATTTCATTTTTATAATTATTGTATTGTATATATTATTATATAAGTATTAAATAAACAAAAATTTTGTGGTTTTTTAAATTTTTGTGGTTTCAATTTGAAAGCATGATCTGAAGTTGTTTTGCTTATTTTGTTTTTATACAACTTGAAGTTGCAATGATTTTTTTCCTATTTTTCGAAAAATAATTTTCTTCTTTGAACTATTTTTTGTAATCTCTCCCTATTATATAAAAACATTTCGCCGCCGCCGCCGCAGAGTCAGGATTTCTAAGGGCCCCTTATAGAACATAGTCAAGGTTGTCCCACTGTTAAGGTAGGCCCATCGTTACATTTGACCTAAATTCAGGTCAATTTTAATGGCAGTTTTAACTTACAGTTCAAAAAAATTGACAAACAACTCCCTCTGCCCTCAAAATTTAGGTCAATTTTAAGGGTAGATTTAACCTACAGGTAGTATTAGTTTAATGGTAGTTTTGACTTAAAAGTCAAAAATTAATAAACTTATCGCTCTGCTCTCAAAATTTAGGTCAAATTTAAGGTCAGTTTTGACGAACAATTCACTCTGCCCTCAAAATTTAGGTAATATAATTTTGTATTTATTTTGTAATATTTTTGTAATTTTAAAAAAAAAATAAAAAAAAAATTAAAAAATTTTTGGTTTTTTTTAAAAACAAAAATATTACAAAATAAATACAAAATTATATTACTATTACAAAAAATAGTTCAAAGAAGACGTAGATGTTGTCGAGAAACTTATAACCAAAACAAAAAAAAATAACATATTATTATTACATATTAAATAACATTATAATAATATAATAAATAAAAATTTATAAATTTAAATTTTCTAAATTTTAAACTGTAGGTTGAAAAATAGGTCAAAATTCATCTAAATTTTGAGCGAGGTCAGGTCAGAGGGAGTTTTTTTCGACCATTTTTGCGGTGTGGATAAAAACTTCCCTTAAAATTAACCTAAATTTTGAGGGCAGAGTGAATTGTTCGTCAAAACTGACCTTAAATTTGACCTAAATTTTGAGAGCAGAGCGATAAGTTTATTAATTTTTGACTTTTAAGTTAAAACTACCATTAAACTAATACTACCTGTAGGTTAAAACTACCCTTAAAATTGACCTAAATTTTGAGGGCAGAGGGAGTTGTTTGTCAATTTTTTTGAACTGTAGGTTAAAACTGCCATTAAAATTGACCTGAATTTAGGTCAAATGTAACGATGGGCCTACCTTAACAGTGGGACAACCTTGACTAAATTCTATAAGTGGCCCATCAAACTAATACTACCTGTAGGTTAAATCTACCCTTTAAATTGACCTAAATTTTGAGGGCAGAGGGAGTTGTTTGTCAATTTTTTTAAACTGTAGGTTAAAACTGCCATTAAAATTGACCTGAATTTAGGTCAAATGTAACGATGGGCCTACCTTAACAGTGGGACAACCTTGACTATGTTCTATAAGGGGCCCTTAGAAATCCTGACTCTGCGGCGGCGGCGAAATGTTTTTATATAATAGGGAGAGATATATATATATATAGTTTGTAAATGCAAGCATGATAAAGTAATAAGTTGTGTGTAAATAAGTTACCATTTGAGATAATTGTATTACGAATCGACCGTGATCTAGGACTATATATAATAAATGAGTAGTGGTCGGTCAATTATCTACACTCATGGTAATTAATCTTCCGTCGTACGCTTATCATGAGTCGCGACAAGTATATATGAAGCTTCTCAAATTAAACACTATATTCGAGATTCAAATATTGTTCTTAACTTATATGTAACATAGGAATGAGCATAAAATGCATGACTAATTAATTAATAAAGCGAGTGTCATATTACTTGTCTATGACAAAATTAATAAAGCTTATGAAAAATAATACCAAAAACTATAATTAACGAAAAATGATATAGAATACGTGACTTTTAGAAATCGTTTATAATGCAAGAAACAAATAGACGAAACATAAAAATGCACAACTAATTGTAAAAACGAGTGTCATATTGCTCGTCTATAACAAATCAGCAAAATTCATGAAAGTGAACACGAATATCTGTAATTAACGAAAAACGATATGAAATGCAAGATTTCTATGAATCGGCTAGACGGCTTGCCTTCTAGGAATCGGTAAGACTACATGACTTTTTCATGGCTCATCCCTAATCGAGTAAGCAATTTTTGCACTATATAAGCCCCTGTCTAAATGTTAGCAGCCGTCAAATACTCCGGTGAGCTTCTGCCCGAACAGTGTCGTGAATCGGCCCTTCGATAGTTTAAATTGAGTTGTTAACTTCGGTGTTTAAAAAGGAAACTTGTCTTCTTTATTAAGAAGTAAATTGCACTAATAATTAGCAATTTTAATTAATACAATCGTCGTATCATTGAAACAGTCTTTTTCACTATTTTTTTCTAATTTTAACCAAATTAGTGCAAGTTATTTCAAAACATAAAGAAAACAAGTTTTCTTTTGTATTAAGGTACGGTGTTCGAAATAACACTTAGAATCTGTGAATAAACTGTTGAAATAGTCGTTTTAGTGCTTTAAAAGTGCTAAAATACGAACTGAAAATAAAAGATCATAAATCATCCCTGTAAGCAGCGAAGCATAGCTGGTTGCAGCTCATAAACTGTTAAATCCTACTTCACTTCAAAATTGTAAGTAACTGTAATATTTTAAATTAATTGTTGTTAATAAATAATTACATAAAGAGGAATAAGCATATAATTTATTTAACGGAAACCCGCAGTTTCTTTAAAGTCAAACAAATCCACACTTAAAAATAAATGTCAAGTCTTACCAACTTGACTAATCAGCAACTTGTCTCCATTTTACTAATAAATTAGTAAATTAACTTAACCTTAGCTCGGGTCGTAACATTACTTGTGTACTTTTTTCCTTTTTTTTGCTTTTCAATATTCCATGCATCTAATATGAGAAATTACATTTTTTTGTTTAAATCAAATTATTATTATTTTTCGTTGCATCAATTACAAGTTTCATTTCAGCAGCAATTTCAGCAGAAATTCAATTAGTATCAATTCATTTTAATAAATTTGAATTAATTATATTTTCAATTATATTTATGAACAGACAAGATTATTTTAAAAACCGGACAAATGCGAGTAGAACTCGTACTAAAACCGAGGATTCCGTACCCTCGTATAAAACTTCTAATTTTTTGCTGAAGAAATATAAATATCAACTCGA
The DNA here is from genome assembly GCA_032872505.1 of Leptopilina syphax. Taxonomy (NCBI): domain Eukaryota; kingdom Metazoa; phylum Arthropoda; class Insecta; order Hymenoptera; family Figitidae; genus Leptopilina; species Leptopilina syphax. The sequence continues at coordinate 13,888,621 of CM065472.1, forward strand.
ATAATTTTCGCTGTATTTTTTCTGTAATTCACAGGTGAAAATAAATAAATAACCAATTTTTATCTCTTCAGATAAAAAACTGTAGGCGCTAGGGTAAAAAACACGTTTTTTACGACATTTTTAAAACTTTGAGTTTTTCTATGAAAAAAATATGAAGATAAAATCCAATCAGGTTCGTTGTATTTTTCCTGAAATCTACACATAAAAATATATAAAATAAGCAAAACTGCAGTTTAATAGGCCAAGAATTATGAAAAACAAGGGGGCGAGTACACACTTTTTTTCTAAATCAAAAAAAATTTCTAGTTTTTCGCAAAAAGAAATATGAAGATGAACTTCAATAATTTTTTCTGTGATCTACACGTTAAAATAAATAAAAAATGCCCAATGCCAGTCCACCATTTTATAGCATAAATTATATATTTTTATTTAAATAGAATTATGTAAGTGGTGCGATATTTCTGCATTACTGATCTTGTCATTACGAATTTGTCGAATCAGCGAATAACAGTTTATGATTATTTTAGCAATTCCTTTTAGTTAAATTAATTAATTGTTTGAATTTAAACTAACATGTATTACAATTCAGCTTATGCATGTAAAAATTTTGGTATTAATATAATCTCAGTAGAAGGTGTAGTTTAAATTTGGCATTTAAAATATTTTAAGTGTAATTATAATAGACTAATAAAAAAAATAGAAATTCGAGTGATTTGACAAAATAATTGTTACTGGTAAAATATCCCACTGTTCAGATTTTCTTCACAAATTTTAGCCAAATTGCTCATATGTTTTTTTTATTAGATATGTGCGACCGGATTCTTCCGGACTTCTTTGGATTTTGTATATTTTGCTGATTTGTGTAATTTTAATCGTTTCTTCCTGTTTTACGTATGGCTTCGGTAATTCCTTAGGTTGACTTTTAGTTGTTCTTTAACAGTTGTTCTGAAAAGTTCACAATTTAGAACTAATTGTAATCTGTGTCGCGTTAAGAAAAAGAGGAAAAATGTCTGAAAATAATATTTTTGATTTCGATTCTATGAAGAAAGTTATTAGTTATATTGAACGTGGTGTGACAGACGTCTCGTGTTTTTTAAGCTTCAAATTACAAGAGATCGACGAGGCACAGAGGACTTCGTTCGAATCTGGACAACGGGGGTAAGTGCAATTCTTTTATATTATTTTATACTAAACATCGTGTCTGTTTCATTGGTTTTATTTTCTATTGATTCTATTATTATATTACTAATATTTTAAAGTAAGGGAAAAATAAATTTTTCATAACGCAATCATAAAAATGGCGTTTTTTGTCCCTAAGTAGGTGAACGTAAAGTAAGTGTTTTTAGTACGTATTTACGAAAATACTGCGAATGACAGTTCAGTTCAAAAAAGAGCTTTGTTTGTCCTTGTTCGAGTATTTTCGTAACGCTCGTGTAGTTGCAATTCCGTCCAGTAGAGGCGTGATTAAGTATTCGTTCAGTTATCTATGTTTACCGTGACTTACAGCTGCAACGCAGCGTCTGTCACATCCTGAGGTTTCTAACCTTCTTTTTGAGATCGCTCGCTCGTTCGTGTTGATTATTACTATTTTGATTTATGTCGAGATCGCTCGTGTGAAAAATTCTGTTTTTATTCTTTAATGATATTATTTTTATTAATACGTCGAAGTACACGACTAGGTTTCGGCGAGCTTCGCCCCCCGACGCGAACGGTGGCTTAAGGTATTATAAAATGCGATTCTTTATAATGTTTTAGTTGGTTTTTTTAGAACCCCTGGATCCCGTCGGGGCCCCCCCCCCTAACCCCCCACGCGATCAGCTAGTAAGTACGCTTCCCAGGCGGAAAAGTCGGACGAATACCGGATCGTCCAACCGTCTAGCGCCCGCGCCGGTTGAATGGGAGAGTCAATGCCAGTCAATGCAGGCAGTCTGTACCGATTCGGATGAGAATGTCTGCTGGCGCGGTACAAAGTCGGATCCGACTTTCGGTACAGTCTTTCTACTGTCGGCAGTACAGGCGCGGTACAGGATTTGATCCGACCGCCGGATCAAAATTTATACCACCTCGCAACCGGCGTTGTACTGGCATTCGTCCGTCTAACGATTCGAGCGGTACATGCATTCTACTGACTGAGAACTATATAATTTATTTTATTATTAATATATTAATTAATTTTATTTACTTACTTATTTATTCGCTTTTAAAAATCTTATCACAAATATCTTTTAAAATCTGACAAGTTTTGCTATTTTTATTTTTTATAATAAAAATTAATAATAATAATAATAAATTCAATCCATCATGCTTTAAACATTTTTTGTATTATTAATTTTTAAAGAGCCGAATGTATATGCGCACTATGATTCTATTGCAAAATGCGTCCGGCTCGGTGCAGGTTTCAGCCCGCCAAGCACCCGGCGTTGTACTGGCTTCGTCTGTCTAGCAACCAGCGCGGGCCAAATTATATTCTTTATTAAAAATTAAAATAAAAGAAATGTTTAATTAACTATGCAAGGTGAATGTTAATTAATATTTAATATTTCTTTCAAATTAATTATATTCATCTTTTTCTCTTTTTTTAAAACAGTTACAAAGTATAAATGAAACACAGTAAGTTACAAATGTTTATTTTAGTTAATTTTGTATTGATTTCGAATATATATAGTTATAAAGTGAAGTGTTTAACTAATTATTTCTAAATAATAAAATAAAGATAAATATTAATAACATTGAAGATTAAATAAAAATATAATAAAACTTTAAATTTATTTGCATAATATAAATAAAATGCTAAAATATTGAAAAATATCTGAGTAAAAATTATTATTCACGTTATACATATATAAGTTGTTGTTTAGCGGTATTATATATTAGCGTTGTTATACTCACATCTGCAAGGGAGCGAATAGCGTAGTGGTTAGCGTATTAGACTTCGGTGCATAGATTAGGATAGGCTTGGGCTTCGAATCCCACTGCAAGCGTTTAGAATTTTAATGTGTAAAAAAAATGTAAAATATGTAAAAAATGCTTCAAATGATCTATAAATAAATGTTAATTAACACGCACCATGCATAGTTAATTAAATATTTTCATTTAATTTTTAATAGAGAATATAATTTGGCCCGCGTCGCTTGCTAGGCGACGGACGAATGTCAGTAGAACGCCGGTCCCGCTGGACCGAGTCATCTTTCGGTACAAAATTTGGCCCGTCCTGGTTGCCAGACGGACGAATGCCGTATAACGCCGGTTGTTCAGGTTCCAGTACAATGTCTGCACCGCTCCGGTCGTTAGGCGGACCCATGCCAGTACAGTCTTACCGACGTCTGTACAGGGGTAGTACCCTGCCAGTGGGAAATTTCTGCCTGGGTTGACAGTGGTTCTGTGTTCCGAACCTTATGTACGCGTTTCTCAACATTCTTTTCAGTTTTTTTTAGCAGAAAAACAATAGAGAACTTTCTTTTAAAGAAATTATTAAATCGACATCCTATTTTAGGGTGCTGATTATTATATCAGATTGGATGGATGCACCAATGAGGGATGCAACTAAGAAATGGCCTTTTGACGAGGCTTCTTTTTATATTAAAGATGCTCTATACAGAGATGCAGTTTGGCACCAAGAATATAGGTGGGACTGGAACATGTCAAACCACCAAGTTCGACAAGTTCAAAGGTATTGGGCTCCAGAAAATTTTGAATTCCCCACGTCTATTAACCCTTTAACGCCCGACTTTTTTGTAGCAGTGCAATTCACGTCATTGCTCGTATATAAAGGTTTTCGGAGTCGCTGAATACAAACATAAGGTCAGATTTTTAAAATTCAAAATGGCGGATCCAATATGTCGGACATCTTTTCTAATAATTGATTTAATTTGCTTAAAAATTGTTAGTAGGGGGTTTTCAGGGCCGCTGTTTACTAATCCAATGTTAGAGTCTATGTTAGGCAATTGTTTTTCTATAGTCACGAATGTAAACGAACATTTAATTTTGACATCGTTTTCTTATTGGGCATTTGTTTATCGCATTGTCACAAATGTAGATTCATATTTTATTCGGATCGCGTTCTCATTTTAGGCTTTTGTTTTCCGATTTTCACAAATATAGTCAAGCATTTTAGATTGATTTTGTCTTTGCGTTAGGCATTTGTTTTTCTGATTATTACGAATATAGAAGTGAATATTTCATTAATCATCATGATGCCGGTTTTGCGATAGGCATTTTTTTTCACATTGTCACGAAGGTAGACGAACATTTTATTCTGATCTCGTTTTTATTTGGACATTTTATACACTAAATTGAAACCGCTATTTTACATTTTAAAAAATTAAAATCAAAATCGTAATCAGCGACCCCGAAAACCGGGGAGTAACAATTTTCAGGCAAATTGAATCAATTTTTATAAAACATGTCTGCCATATTGGATACGCCATTTTGAATTTTTAAAATCTGATATCGAATTCGCAATCAGCGACCCCGAAAACCCCCGAGTAACAATTTTCAGGCAAATTACATCAGTTTTTAAAAATGACGTCCGCCATATTGGATCCGCCATTTTAAATTTTTAAAATCTGGCATTAAATTCAAATCAGCGACTTCGAAAACCCTAGAGTAACAATTTTCAGGCAAATTGAATCAGTTTTTAAAAATGATGTTTGCTATATTGGATCCGCCATTTTGAATTTTTAAAATCTGATATCAAATTTGTAATCAACGACCCCGAAAATACCCGAGTAACAATTTTCAGCAGCTTTGTTTCCTTTTATTTTCGAATTTGTAATTTTGTTGCAAATTTTGCAACAAATTTTTTTAAAATTATTGTTGTAATTACAAAATTGTCAATTATTTTTTAAAATGTAAATTTTTTTCATAAAGGTTTATAAATTTGTGGGTCGTGAGCGTTTAGAAATCAAAAATATCTTAATTTTTGTCAAAGTTATAGATTTTAGAAATCAAAAGTGGTTTCGATCGAAACCGCTAAGCGTTAAAGGGTTAAGGTGTCGGACGAAGAACAAATAGAGGAAATAATCGGTATACTTGGAGTAAACACTTGTTACTTGTAAGGATATCAGACATTTATATATATATACTATATATGGGACATTGTTTATTTAAGTATAATACTCATTTAGACTAACTCTGAGTTTTATATTCTTGCTTAGGTCTTTTTTTCATTTACCTTACGTTCCTTCAGTCAGAGGTTATCGTCCCAAGAACGCATCCTTGGCAATAATGTATAGTCAAAAGTATAAGCTTGAATGGGAGGAGCCAACACTGTTTTTTCAAGGATGGGACATGGTAATTAACAGAGATTTCTTTTTTTCTTTTTTTTTCGTAAAATTTGTTTTAATTATGATTAATTTTCCGTTTATTTTTACACTTCTGTTTCAGCGTTGGAACCTGGATCTACGTACGGTATGGTTTCCGTGTTAAAAAAAATTCTATAAAGAACGAGCGATGCATTACTGACCTTTCTATTAAAATTAGTCAATCCAGTATATACTTTAATTATTTTAATTCATTTTAGTTAACTTGAGTATATTACAATTTATTACTAATGTTGAAGTATTCTCTATTTGACTTTTGTTAATTAGACTCTTTAAAGTGATTCATTCCTTTTTGTAATAATAAATAAAACTAAAAATTATAAATAAACAAAAATATTTCGGACAAGATTGTGTTTTAATATACCATGCCAGAGACAACCCTAAAGATTCAGTATTAACTACTTTACTAATTAATTGTTTTGTTTAAGAATTTTTAACAATTTTCTTTCAAAAATCAGATAGTTTTCAGTACATTGATTTGAAATTAAAATATTTAGAAAAAAATTATATAAAAAAAGGTTAAGAAACAACAAAAATATCAAATGTTATTAAAACATTTATACAAAAATAGAAATCATACAAATTATTTCCCTTGTATTAATTGAAAATTTTGTATTAAATATTAGATATTAAGAAACGAGAGAAACTAAGAAGCAAAATTAATTCTGAAATTATTGACAAATCAAGCAATTGTTGTATTTAGAAAATCATAGAAAAATTCAATAATGATAAAATTATTATTTTATGTTATCATAAAAAGAAAGAATTTAAAGTAATTTAAAGTAATTTCGGACAGAAAATAAATCATATTATCAAAGTAGAAAAATGACGTTGTATCGTGTTACATTTAGATAATGGCTTTATTATTACCTACTATTGGAGGCATTATGATTTTCAAGCAGTTGATATCCCCCGCCGATGGTTGTCCACTACCGAAAATCATCGATGTCTTTGACGTGCTGGGAGAAGCAGATCCGCTGCCGAACATCAATGATTTCTTTGATGAGCTGGGAGAAGTGGGTCAACTGCCAGACACGACTGATTTCTTTTATGTGCTGAGAGAAGTGGATCCACTGCCGAACATCATTGATTTCTTTGATGAGCTGGGAGAAGTGGGTCAACTGCCAGACACGACTGATTTCTTTTATGTGCTGGGAGAAGTGGATCCACTGCCGAACATCATTGATTTCTTTGATGAGCTGGGAGAAGTGGGTCAACTGCCAGACACGACTGATTTATTTTATGCGCTGGGAGAAGTGGATCCATTGCCGAACATCATTGATTTTTTTGATGAGCTGGGAGAAGTGGGTCAACTGCCAGACACGACTGATTTCTTTGATGTGCTGGGAGAAGTGGGTTCGCTGCCAGACACGACGGGCATCTTGAATATGTTTGGTAGACCTTGTCGTGGTGGCGGGGCTTTTCACTAAAGGACGACCAAAACAGCACAAATCATGAAAATGAGCAGTAAAAAATATGATTACCTGCAGGGTAATGCTTCGGCTAAATCCCTCTCCGGTTCCGATCGTCAAGCGCAATGCGTGAGGGCGATGGCCGGTGTCCCGTGGATGCAGGAGGGCAAAAACGCTTTAAAGATTCCACAGATAATCCTGGAAAGAATCGAAGTAGACAAAAGTGGTGTCCTGGGACCCAGAAGAGGTAGCGATTCAAGTGTGGGCAGCTGCATTAGCGTTTTTAGCAACGTTTCTGTTGATGCTATCGCTATTAATAATCAGAACAGGGACACTTGTATTAAGCTGCGAGAGGAGGAGGCGGATTGCATTGAAAAGATCGAAGAAAAAGTACGCAAGATGCTGGAGTCCTGCAAGGTACAGACGAACGTCAATATGACGATAAAAAATGGTCTAAAGAACCTGACAGAAATTGCACAGGAGGTAAGAAAGAAACATGAAGCGGCGAAGAAGCAGGATGCGCGCTTCTACCACAGTATGTCCATTTCGGAAGAGATGCGTGAGGATAGGAAGAGAAGACGAGAGCGATTCCAAGCAAAGATCATTAGCCCTTTGCGGCATGCATAACATTATGACATTAATTTAAAAATCACAAATGCTTATGAGGGTTTTCAGGGTCGCTGATTACGAATCTAAAGTCCGTTTTCCAAAATTCAAGATGGCGGATCCAATATGTCGGACGAATTTTTTTAAAATTGATCAAAATCGCTTGAAAATAGTTACTCGGGGGTTTTCGGGGTCGCTGATCACGAATCTGAAGTCCGTTTTCCAAAATTCAAAATGGCGGATCCAGTATGGCGGACAAATTTTTTTAGAATTGATCGAAATCGCTTAAAACTCGTTACTCAAGGGTTTTCAGGATCGCTGATCACGAATCTATAGTCCGTTTTAAAAAATTCAAGATGGCGGATCCAATATGGCGGATGATTTTTTTTAGAATTGATCGAAATCACTTGAAAACAGTTACTCGGGGGTTTTTGGGGTCGCTGATCACGAAACTGAAGTCGGTTTTCCAAAATTCAAAATGGCGGATCCAATATGGCGGACAAATTTTTTTAGAATTGATCGAAATCGCTTAAAACTCGTTACTCAAGGGTTTTCAGGATCGCTGATCACGAATCTAAAGTCCGCTTTAAAAAATTCAAGATGGCGGATCCAATATGGCGGATGATTTTTTCTAGAATTGATCGAAATCACTTGAAAATAGTTACTCGGGGGTTTTTGGGGTCACTGATCATGAAACTGAAGTCTGTTTTCCAAAATTCAAAATGGCGGATCCAATATGGCTGACGAAATTTTTTAGAATTGATCGAAATCGCTTGAAAATCGTTACTCGGGGGTTTTTCGGGGTCGCTGATTACGAATCTGAAATTACTTTCAATAAATAAACGTTAATTTATTAAATAATTGTACCGTTGGCATTTGCATTACCCGATGTACACCGCGGGGAGGTTGTACGATCGGGTTTTGTACATCGTTTAGCCCTGAAAAGGGCAATTTGGTAAATACTGTTCAAAACTTTATAATAATCAAATTGAGCTGTTTATTTTCTAATAAAATTAGCTAATTAATTAAAATCAGCGGATTTTAATTGCTATTATAAAGTTTTGATGTGTCTTGCTTTGAACACTAAGTGAATTTTATTTGCAGCAGTGGTAAGCAGCGAAGCAATTCGCTTTCAGCAAAATTTATTTGCTTTAGTCCAGTTAGTATTGTAGTGTCTTTGAACTCTCAACAGTGTATTGTTTATTGTTTGTTTTAATCAACGTTAATATGCGTTCAGTCAAATATTGCTGATTTATTACTTGTCTTTTTTGCGATTGTCATTTGTTTCGTCAAACTATGAATAGTGGTTTGTTTATTGTGTGTTACCATCAACGTAGGTATGCGTTTAGTTAATTAATGCTGAATTAGAACTTGTCTATTTTACGCTTGTCATTTGTTTCGTCAAACTCTGGATAGTATTTTGTTTATTGTTTGTTACCATCAACGTAGGTATGCGTTCAGTAAAATAATGTTGAATTAGAACTTGTCTTTTTTGCGCTTCTCATTTGTTTTGTCAAACTCAAAATAATGTTTTGTTTATTGTTTGTTATCATCAACGTAGGTATGCATGACACATCAAAACTTTATAATAGCAATTAAAATCCGCTGATTTTAATTAAATAGTAAATTTTATTAGGAAATAAACAGCTCAATTTGATTATTATTAAGTTTTGAACAGTATTTACCAAACTGCCCTTTTCAGGGCTAAACGATGTACAAAGCCTGATCGTGCAACCTCCCCGCGGTGTACATCGGGTAACGCAAATGCCGACGGTACAATTATTTAATAAATTAACGTTTATTTATTAAAAGTAATTTCAGAATCGTAATCAGCGACTCCGAAAACTCCCGAATAACGATTTTCAAGCGATTTCAATCAATTCTAAAAAATTTCGTCAGCCATATTGGATCCGCCATTTTGAATTTTGGAAAACGGACTTCAGATTCGTGATCAGCGACCCCAAAAATCCTTAAGTAACTATTTTTAAGCGATTTCGATCAATTCTAAAAAAATTCATCCGCCATATTGGATCCGCCATCTTGAATTTTTAAAAACGGACTTTAGATTCGTGATCAGCGACCCTGAAAACCTCTGAGTAACTATTTTCAAGCGATTTCGATCAATTATTAAAAAATTCGTCCGCCATATTGGATCCGCCATTTTGAATTTTGGGACACGGACTTCAGATTCGTAATCAGCGACCCCAAAAATCCCCGAGTGAAGACTTTCAATCTATTTTGATTAAATTTTGAAAAAAAATTTTTTTTTGTTCTTTAATTTATTTATTTTTTTTTATTGTTTATACTCCTGCCCTATTGGCCTTACGCACTTCGACAAGAGTCCCCGAAAAATACTTTTTTGGATTAAGCATAACCATTCTACTTTAGAAATTTTCTATATATTAACCTAAATTTGCGTCTACAGCCGACTTCATTAGGAGTACTCGCATTACGCCTGGACCACCCGTCAATGGGTTTTCTCGCCAGAGAAGAGGGAAACTGTAGAAAACCTCTCTGAGTACAACCGATTTATCGACAGTCGAGTTCTAATGGTGTGTACCGGACAATAATCGACGGTGCACATCATTATACCTCGACGTCAAACCTCCCGCTCAGATTGTCTCACGTGCCGGAAAAATACCAAGCCAAGTGGGCGCGAACCAAGGGTACTTATACCCTTGGTCCTTAAACGACCACCAACGCCAGGCATCTATCCGACTGAGCCAATCTGTCGGTTTTAATTTATTTATTTATAGTTGTTTTTAATTTCACGTAACCTCATTTACTATCAATTTTTCGACATTTAACAATATTTTGATTATTAATAAACAAAGATTTTTTTATTTTACTTGAAAAAGACTGTATATAAACAGATTTTTTCGGAATATAAAAGGTGGTAATCTGGGTTACCACTATGCCGCAAAGGGTTAAAAATGTCGTGCTGGAGTGCTCTAAGAAAAGGAAGAAAAGTGAAAGTAGTCCAGAGGTAAGAAATGAGGTAAAGAAAAGGAAGGAAGCGCCTTCTACGACACCAAAGCCAAGACCAGATCATTGTAGTAGGGCGAGGTTAGCAGCTGGAGGATCAACAATGATCATCAGGGTCGCGGAAGGAATATCTTTTGCCGAGGTTCTGGGAAAGGTCCGTAAGAAGGTGAATTCAGAAGCAAGTCAGACAAGAGTAGTTGGAGCAAGACCAACCAAGAAGGGAGACCTCCTCATTAGGATAGGAGGCTCCTCAGACAAGAACGGGTTTACTGAGGAAGTGAAAAGAGTGGTGGGTGACATGGGTAAGGTGCAGAACGCGGACCGAAAGGTTACTCTGGAGATCCGCGACCTGGATTGCCTTACCCAAGAGGACGAGGTGCAGGAGGCACTATCAGGTATCATAAATGAACCAGCAGGAAACATAAAGGTGACGGTCCTTGGACCTAACAAGCGGGGGATGAAACTCGCAGTTGTGGTCACCGACCAGGATCAGGCTGAAAAGCTGGAGGTGCTCGGGCGCATAAAAATTGGTTTTATGTCATGCCCAATCAGAAGGAGGTTTATGATAGTGAGGTGTCATCAATGCCTCGGCTATGGTCACCTAGCAAGAGAATGCAACACGACGGATAGATCGACCAAAAGTAGAAGGACCAAAAGTAGAAAAAAGGCGTAATTTCACACCACAACTTTTATGTCTTTAGTAAACATTTTACTTTGTTCTGTTTAATTTAATTACTCTGTGATTTTCATTTGTCCTTTTTCAATTTTAATTTGTTTTGTGATTTTTATTTGTCCTTTTACAATTTTATCTTTTGAACTTTACTGACAATATGTTTACTTTCTTGTTTCTGTTGCCTATGTCCAAGTACATTTATTTATTTACATTTTTTTACACTTTTTTAACGTTTGTTTTTTATTGTTGTGTTGTGAATACCGCTTTGACATTAAAATAGATTTACATTTTAACTATTGACGCAGGAGAGCCGCAGGGAACGAACAAAGTTCGTTGGGTGGGTATAGGGTGGGTATAGGTCTCCAAAAGAAGGGTTACGGGTTTTAGTGGGTCGGGCTGGCAGTAGTCGACAGTTTATTAAAATTATTATAATATTTATTTATTTGCCTTTTTTTATAATTCTTTTATTTGTTTCATTGTACCAACCCCACATAACCTTAAAGTGCGGAATCCAAGGTATCTGTAGGCAGATTTCCCAAAAGTCCCTAACCAAAAAAAAAGCAGTTGATATCATATTATTGTTTACATTTATTCTCTTTAATTATTATAGGATTAATTGTAGTAAAAATTTGCTTATACGTTAATCTAAATGTTTAATTAATTCTAGTGGTAAAATAAGAAATATTTTTTTGCAAAATTAAAAATAAAAAAAAATTTAGTTAATCTTTATTAATATACACAACCGTCCGTGAGTATCAGGACGCCCCTTTTTTCATGAGTGGAAAAATGCTTAAAACGTAGAAAATAAGAATGACAAATTTTTTTCGTATTCTTTTCCTGAAAGTTAATGAAATTATGAAAACACTGACACCTGATCGAAGAACTTTCGTTGACTATTCTGTCAGATACAGAAAAAATACTGGATTTTGCATGCTTTTCGTAATTTTTTAATTTTGCGAAAACTAATTAACTTTTTTTAGCGTTCTTCGTCTTGTTTTAATCTCTCTTTAATGTACAATCTAACTTAATTAATGGTATTGTGATATAAATTTTTCAAAAAAAATTTGAAGCTGTGAAAGTCGGATAAAAAAATTTAGAAAAACAGATTGACACTTTTTCAACAAAAACAAATTTTTTAAAAATTAAATAATTAAGTAATTAAAAAGATTTTTTGAATTTTAGTATATCTATTAAATGAACATATTTTACATTGACCTTTTTGACACTTTAATATTCATAATAATTTTTTTAATTTTCTTATCCGACTTTCACAGCTTTAAATTTTTTTGGAAAAATTTATATCACAATACCATTAATAAAGTTAGATTGTACATTAAATAGAGATTAAAACAAGACGAAGAACGCTAAAAAAAGTTAAGTACTTTTCGCGAAATTAAAAAATTACGAAAAGCATGCAAAATCCAGTATTTTTTCTGTATCTGACAGAATAGTCAACGAAAATTCTTCGATCAGGTGTCAGTCTTTTCATAATTTCATTAGCTTTCTGGAAAAAATACGAAAAATTTTTGTCATTTTTATTTTCTACGTTTTCAGCATTTTTCCACTCATGAAAAAAGGGGCATCCTGATACTCACGGACGGTAGTGTATCAGAAAGTACTCTCACTTTATGCCCGCAGGTAAGATCTACAATTTTAACCCCTTCGCTGTGAAGAGAAAAATCTATAAAGTGGGTCCAAAATGTTAAGAAATTTTTTGGCTACCAAAATTTGTGAGATTCAGTACACTTAAGTTTTGGGGGTCGCTGATGACGAATCTGAAGTCAGATTTTTAAAATAGCGGATCCAAAATAGCGGACGTATTTTTTTGAATTTAGCGGATTCGCTTGAAACTTGTTACTCAGAGGTTTTCGAGGTCGCTGATGACGAATCTGAAATCAGATTTTCAAAATTTAAAATGGCGGATCTAAAATGGCGGACGTATTTTTTTGAATTCATCGGATTCGCTTGAAACTTGTTACGATAATAAGATAATAAGACGATTTTATTACAGAAAAGTTGATTAATGTAAAATATCAAAACAAAAGACTATATGCCTTGTGCAAATTACATTCTAAGAATAGGAAGTGTTCAGAAATCATGTCTTTATTTTGAAAAATCTCCGCATAGAATCCATTTTTGAGAATTATTTTATAAAATTTTTTGAATTTAACTTAGAATTTTAATTTTTAAGTTGAGTTGGACAGAAAAAAGGTTAGATTGACAGTTTATGAAAATTTAATAAAAAAGCATGGAAATAATTTAGATAATAGAAATTTCTTGATTGATATTTGTAAAAATGGGCTAATTTAGTTGAATAAATAGATTATTTTGTAAACATAGCCAAAATAATAGATAAAAATTGATATTAAAATTTACCTATGAAATGTCAAGTCACTGCATTTTAATTACATTTTTCTAAAAAGTTTATAAATATTAAACAAATGTATTACTACATAATGTAAAGTACTTTCAATGTACTTTTATATTATGTGCTAACTTTTTAATTTTATAATAAAGAAATATGAAAATTTTTACCTTTAATATTCTGTGTTTCATGATTTTCAGTGATTTTAATCACTTATTTCTTTTCAGGTGCAAGACCAAAAAATCCCATTTTTGTCTTAATATTTAAGTTTGACCTTCTTTTCCATTCTATTAAATTTTGGTGATGGAGAACGAGCTACTTTTCAGTTTTATTCATGTTTAAAAAATCTGCTTCCAAAAGCGAGTTTGTTGGTTAAATTGCAGGTAATTTTATAAAACTGAAGTTGGCTATCACAGTAGTCTTGCTAAAATCTACTTGCATTTTAACCAACAAATTCGTTATTTCAGCAGATTTTTTAAACTAAATTTAAACTCAAAAGTAGCTCGTTCTCCATCACCAAAATCTAATAGAATGGAAAAGAAGGTCAAACTTAAATATTAAGACAAAAATTGGATTTTTTAGTCTTGCACCTGAGAAGAAATAAGTGATTAAAATCACTAAAAATCATGAAACACACAATATGAAAGGTAAAAATTTTCATATTTCTTTATTATAAAATTAAAAGGTAAGCACATAATATGAAAGTACATTGAAAGTACTTTACATTATGTAGTAATAAATTTGTTTAATATTTATAAACTTTTCAGAAAAATGTAATTAAAATGCAGTGACTTTTGACATTTCATAGGTAAATTTTAATATCAATTTTTATCTATTATTTTGGCTATGTTTACATAATAATCTATTTATTCAACTAAATTAGCCCATTTTTACAAATATCAATCAAGAAATATCTATTATCTAAATTATTTCCATGCTTTTTTATTAAATTTTTATAAACTGTCAATCTAACCTTTTTTCTGTCCAACTCAACTTAAAAATTAAAATTCTAAGTTAAATTCAAAAAATTTTATAAAATAATTCTCAAAATTTGGTGTTGGGATGTGTTTCTGTTGCCGTTTTGTTTTGGTTCTTGGTTTTCACCATTTAGCAGTTTAGTTTATAGTTTTTGTGAAGTTGTTGTCTAGTTTACGATAAGAAACTGACACGTTCTCTGACAGTTCGTAAAACAATGGTTTTTCGTCTGGGCTGAATCTAATCTGTGTCTCTGACAGTTGATAAAAAAGGTTTATCAACTGGGCTGTAACGTTTTGAAAATCTGACAACTGAATAAAATATTCAGTTGTACTGAAATATAATGCCTGAAAATCAGGATAAAAATCAGACTGATTTGGCTGTATCCTCCCTTTTTCTCCTGTTCCGTTTCCAACAAAGATTTTTATTGATAAAATGTTTCCACTTGTTACTACCTACGGCTCACTTTGAGTGATAAACGCCGGAGCCCTGCTGAGAGGGTCGAGGCTTTAGACCGAACGTCGGCGACTAACAATAAGGCGCCAGACTTAACGGCGGGGACTAACTATAGAAGCAAGAGGAGAGGGAAAAACACCTGGGATCGAGGAAGGAAAAAGAAGATAATTTGTCAGTATGGTCAAAGAATTTGATTAGTGCGGGTGTCTTCACGTCAAACTAAAAATCATTTAATATAGTTACTTGTGATATATATATATAAATAAAATAAAATTTGTAAAAATTGAAAATATTGGAAAATTTTCTTGAACCCACAACATATTGGTGCCGAAACCCGGGAATTCTTTTATAACCGGATTGTGATAGGTTGGTTTAAGGAAGATTTTCTAATGGATAAAAGGGAACGAAAACGCGGACGCCCAAAGAAAAACCAGCATGAAGAAATGGTCGAAACTGCTCGAAAGGATCCGCCTGACGTGCGCATGCCCTTGGATAAACGCGCAAGAGACCGTCCGCCTTTGGCAGGACCGAGTGAATTGGTGATGCCTGGAAGATGGGGACCACCCACAACTGGCGCTGTGCGACGGGAAGATTCCACAGGAATTCAGCTGAGACCTGCAAGATCGGTGTCCGGTCAGTCTGAACCAGAGGACAACTCTGAGCATCAGGACCAGGGAGATCTCAGAGCACACCACCGAGGAACCGAGGGGTCTCGAAGAACGGGGTATGGTGAGTCAATTCCTTTTTCTAATTCTGTAAGATCATTTGTGTCGAGAAAGAGACGTTTGACTTTAGAAGCAGCCGAACAAAGGGCTCATGTTAAACGTGTGATGCTAGCCGAAAGAGAGCAAATAGAGCTCGATTTAATTAACGATCGATTGGAGGCTACACGCCAACTCCGTGGTAGCTCAGTTAGGGATTCCACCTATTCCACCTCTTCCTCCTATAATAACTTAGGAGGTATATCGAACTCAAGTATCTGTCGTTGGGAGAGAGATGTATGGAATAACCGCCCTGACCACTACCCCCCGCCTTCTCCTGTCGGAGCTAAATTAAGTAGTGTAAAATCAAAAGAGGGTGACATCTCGGGAAATGTCTCTGCCGAAGAACTGAAAAACGCTCTAGTCTCGGCCGTCAGGGAATTAAAAGAACCTAATCCTGGGTATAACCCTCAACACATTATTAGTAGATTAGCGTATACAAAGGGTCTTCCACAGTTTTCAGGAGATTGCCTGGAGTGGCTTCGATTTAAAAGAGCCTTTCAGACATCTACTGAACTCGGGGGTTACTCGGATGCAGAAAATATAGCCCGACTATATGAAGCTCTAAATGGGGAGGCAAAGGAATCAGTGGATTCCTTGATGGTTACAGCCTGTTCTGCGGAAACAATAATAAAAACTCTCGAACTACGCTTCGGTAACGCGGATAAAATTACTGATAGGATCGTCACAGAAATCAAAGCGCTCCCGCGAATGTATACAGCTAAAACGGATATCGTTAGTTTTGCCACTAAAGTACGAAACAGTGTATCGGCTATACAGTGTTTAGATCAAACCGGGCATCTCCACAACCCTGATTTGCTTAAAGAAATAATATCAAAAATGCCACCAGCACTGATTTACGAATATAACAGATTTGTAAATATCAATCCGAGTAATGAGCCGAGGTTAGTTAAGCTTTCAGAATTTTTGTACAGAGAAGCAGAAATGGCGTGTGTAGCAGGGACCTCGGGAAGCGCAGGAAAAACAACAAAAAATGTACTAACGGCAGTAAAAATCTCCGATTCTAGACCGACCCATACGAAATCGAATGCTACCGGTAAAAACCCCTCAGAATGCAAACCGAAACAAAAATGTTCATTCTGTGAAAAAACTGGTCATGACGTCTCCGCATGCTGGAAATTCGGTCGCGTTACAGTAAATCAACGCTGGAAATGGGCCCGTAAGTCCAAATTGTGCTTTAAATGTCTCTCAGGGTCACATAAAATAACTGATTGCAACCTGGATATACATTGTTCAGTTGTGGGATGCGAGAAGGGACACCATAAACTGTTACACCTTGAATCGAAAAAGAATCGGGCCGAAGCAAAAAAACCTCATGATAAGACGGCGTCAAACAATGAAACAATTGCGAATTTAAGTAATGCGGAGACGCCATGACTAGACAGAGAAGTTCTATTAAAATTCGTCCCGATAACAATCACCGGTCCTTACGGGAAACTCAGAACATTTGCATTGTTAGATGAAGGCTCCACAACTTCATTAATAAATCGCGAAAGTGTACATCAAATTGGGATAAAGGGACCGTGTATAATGCTTAAATTAAAAGGAATTGGTGATACAGAGCTGATAGAAATGAAGAGTGAACGGGTAAACATTAAAATATCTTGCAAAGGGGGGGAGTTTGAGTTACGAAATGTTAACACAGTAAATAACCTATCACTACCAACCCAAACTTTGGCGAAAGACATAGTTGGGAAATTTAAAAAATCAGCAGAATTACTAGTGGAGCCTTACATAAACGCACGCCCTAGTCTTCTAATCGGTCAAGACTACTGTTCATTAATAGTATCTAGAGAAATACGTGTAGCAAAGTACTGCTCGCTGTATGCGTCGCGCACATGTCTTGGCTGGGTAATACACGGACCGATCGACAGTAAAACGACAACGAAACTGACCTCAAAGATAAGTTCAACCTACACCGCTATAATGACAGACGAAACAGACGCTAAAGAACATGACGAGGGAGACGACAATCTCCACAACTTAGTTAAAGATTACTTTAATATTGAATCGTTTGGGGTGGTGACAGAGAAAAATGGACAACTAATAGCGGATAACAATTCTTCATAAATTGTCGAATATAGATATAGTCGAAATCTTCCTTAATTAAAATTCTTAATCAGCAAATAATTTCCTACATTAACTATACAGCTCTTCGACTAGTGTATGGGCTTGATCTGAGATTATAAGAAACGTGAACGTCCAGGCTGTGTTGGCATGGTGCATTGGTAGGCGTTAGTCCCGCGAAAGGCAGCTATTAACTGGGGTTCGAGTCCTCACAGATGCACAGTGCAGTCGTTCACGCAGCTTATTTTTTAGATCAAAAATTAAATTAAAAAATATAATTATTTACCGACAACCATATCGGAATAATTATCTTAAGAATAACACCTGACTCTAAACCAAAGAGTTCAATTGACGTCTAATAGATGTCACTAAATTGCTGATATAGTCGAAATCTTCCTTAATTAAAATTCTTAATCAGCAAATAATTTCCTACATTAATTCTTCATGAAATTAATAAAAAATTAGTGTACTTACGCATTGGGATCTACTGAAGACGATTAAACTATTAAAACTTGTTAAAAAAATTATTATTAAGTTATTTATGAATGTAAACAAACTCGTGTCAGTAAATACGATTTCTCTACTTTGACGAGAAAAAGTGTGCGGGGAACTTTCGAGTTAACAGAACTTTCAGTGAGAAATTTGTTTATTAGTATATTTAAAAGTTTTTCGAAAATTTTCAAGCCGTTTCATTGAAAACTTTAGGAAATATGATCGTTTTTCGAAAATGGAATTTACGCGTCAGCGCCACCGTCACCACAGAAAACGTGCCATGCATGAAAACTATTTCCTCATAGAAAAATATTGTTCTATATTTTTTGCAATGTTTACATTATTACTTTAGTAATAATAATTAGTAATTTAATAATAATTTAATAATAATTAGTAATTTATTACTTTAGTAATTTATTGAACTGGCTGCCGTATTTTGTTATGAATTTATGACCATCTATTATTGTGTGTTTTATTCAATGTGACGATTTTTTATATTTATATTGTAAAAGAATCAATTTTTGCAATTATGTCGGAAAATAATTATACTCAAAGAGGCAGAAAAAAAATGAGATTTGATTATTTTTATACATTTTAAGTAGTCTTTTTATTCCGTGATAATGAATATAATAATACTTATGATATAATTAATATATTATCTAAGTTAAATAAAATATACATAAATAGTTTCTTGTTTCACTTCAAACATTTCGAACTTTGGTACATAATTTCTTACTTAAAAATAAAAATATATTTTAATATTTTCGCACATCTCAAAGAAAATATTAAATTCGATGACAAGAAAAGAAGTGTTTATGAATTGTAAAAATTGTTTTTAGTATATGTAACTTATTTCTATATGACTGCTTTTAGAACAGTATTTTTATTTTCAATACATTGCTCTACCATTATTGCTTATAATAATACTATTCATACTATTCATTGGTTATAACACTTATAATCTCACAAAAGTTTTATGGATTAAAAAAATAAATAACTGTTTTTAATAAACAATTTTTACTTCAATCTTACTTTTAATAAAAACTTACCAAATAATTTATAACTTTTCTTTTTAAACATTTTTTCTTGATTTAAATGTCTTAAAATCTTCTTTTTTAGATTTTAAATTTGCTGCTTCTTTGGTCTCAATTATACATTATTTTTCTTATACGTTCTTTTGGACTTTTTAATTATTTTTTTCGAATTTTCTTTCAACGAGGTTTTCTTGACAGGTTTTAAATTTGCAGTATTTTTTGCTGCCTTTTCACATTTTTCTGCAGATTTTTTAAGATTGTTCACAGCTGATTTAGGTGGTTTGACACATGACGATTCAAATAAATCATTATAAGACTGTTGTGCTTGGGGACTTAAATACTTAATTAATGCTCTTACATCCTTTACTTTTGCTTCTGATATTCCTACAGGAAGTGCAGGTCGAGTTTTTAGCAAGTCGTCGAATTCAAGGGTAGTTGACAGAGTGTACTGTGAATACTCGTCACTATAATTTTTATAGACGTGGATTTGGCCGTTTGGGAAATAACTGATTTTGACTGCCTCACTGATTAACATTGTTTTTGGAACAATGTTAACTTCTTGCGGAAGGTGCAGCTCAAAATCATGAATCGTTATTTCTGAATCTTTTACTATCGTAAAAGGTGGCAATGGTGATTTTCTCGAACTTTCGATTATTTTGAAGTAGTCCTTAGCCGTTTTCATTGTTTCTGCCTGCTTTTTTTTGACCATATAAACCGAAATTTCGATCGCAGGAACAATAGGAATGGCCGCGAACTGGAAAAAGGTGCTGAATTTCGGTCTCTAATTTTTTAGACAGTAAAGATAAAAACGCAAGTGTCAAATAGTTTTTATTTTGACCGGGATAATTGTCTGAGAATAAAAAAAATTTATTGTAATAATCCAAGTTTAGTTCCTTCTTAATTGAATCGTACAGAAAATTACACACCGCATTGTCCCCTTTTTTAAATTTCCCTTCATGAAAACAGTACATATAACTGCGTTTGGGTTCCCCAAAAACGTTAACATTGAAAATGTTCAATGATATGAGCCTTTTGTAAAATTGTTCAGATACTGGGATTTTTGGAAGATACAAGTTCTGACCAAAATCGAATTCTAAACATAGTACATTAAACGTGGACAGCATAATTTTTTTTAAGATCTTATATTTTTCAACGTTTGTTTTATGCATAACTAAATCAGGATTGTCTTCCGGATCATTTCTATGTTCAAAACAGAAATCGCACACGTCTGTTCGAGGATTGGAAAACGAGAAATTCAAATTTTCATTAAAATGCTTAGAATACGTTGATTCAGAAATTACTTGTCCCGAATTGTTAGTTTTCTCATTGTGATATTCGATAAATAACGAGTATAATTTCGTTAGTGTAAGATCTGAATTCTCGAAATAATTTAATTGTGTTTTGTCTAAATTGTAGTGAGATTGGGAATGGGAAATCGATTGACAGTGTTCAACAATCATATTTTTTAAACCTTCACTCTTAATAATGTAACATGGTTACCGTGTTTGCCCGACTGGTTTTCGAAAGTTTCATTATTTAAAAGTTTTTGTTGAACGGTCGTAAGCCTTCCTTTCCCTATATTCAGGAGAGAGCACACAAATTTTTGGCATACATCAATTTGATTTGCATCAGAAGTCGAGTGAAAAGAATACTGCCATAAATTGATAATCTTGCTTTGAGGAACACTTTGAGCAGAAACTGATGATTTGCGACTCATCAATCCAGAGATAATTATATTTTGTGACTTATAATCACCTGCCATTTTCCAAAAATATTCGAAAAAAGCTTCTTGGTCAGCACTGGCAATTTTCTTCCAGCACTCTTGCTGGCAACATGAATTAAAGGATGCAAAAATCTTTGCTGGAACTAATTTTTTTGAAGCTGAAACATATTCTTCTCCCTGTTATATTAAATAAACAACTTATTAAAAATAATAATAAATAATATATAATAGTGCAATAATAATATAATAAAATCTAACCAAGTTAGAAAAATTATGTAAATAATAAAATTTAATTACTTAATAACATAATTAATTAAAAATTGTAAAAATTTTGTCAAAAAAATATTATCCCTTGTCAGTAAAATAACGAATGACTAATATTAAATAATTTTTTTCAGTTTTTTTCTTAAATATGTTAAATATATATTAACTATTATAATAAATACATACCTTATTTTTAGCTGCTTTTTTTTGTTTTGTTTCCAGTCACTTTCATTTCGTGTTCTTTTTCTGCCTCTTTGAGTATAATTATTTTCCGACATAATTGCAAAAATTGATTCTTTTACAATATAAAAATTCGTCACATTGAATAAAACACACAATAATAGATGGTCATAAAATCATAACAAAATACGGCAGCCGGTTGATTTTTAACCTCAAAGATTGATATACTTAAAAACAATAACATGTAATATTCTACACGTTAGATATTAGAAAGAAGTATTAAATAATATTAAAAGTTAAAACTGAATTAAACAAACTTGAAGATAATAAATAATTTTCGAAGAAAAGTTCAATAAATTACTAAAGTAATAATGTAAACATTGCAAAAAATATAGAACAATATTTTTCTATGAGGAAAATAGTTTTCATGCATGGCACGTTTTCTGTGGTGACGGTGGCGCTGACGCGTAAATTCCATTTTCGAAAAACGATCATAATTCCTAAAGTTTTCAATGAAACGGCTTGAAAATTTTCGAAAAACTTTTTAATATACTAATAAACAAATTTCTCACTGAAAGTTCTGTTAACTCAAAAGTTCCCCGCACACTTTTTCTCGTCAAAGTAGAGAAATCGTATTTACTGACACGAGTTTGTTTACATTCATAAATAACTTAATAATAAATTTTTTAACAAGTTTTAATAGTTTAATCGTCTTCAGTAGATCCCAATGCGTAAGTACACTAATTTTTTATTAATTTCATGAAGAATTGTTTGAGAAAAGACGATTTATGTTTTGAAATTCAATGAGATTGAAAAATGAAAAAATTTCAGTTTTTGTCCATTATTATTACAAATAATAATCCTACAAAAAAATTTCAAAAACAAAAAAGTTGCGCATTTTTATGCTCTAAATGGTAGTGTGTTTCAATATTTAAATTTTCGACATTTTTTTTTCTATTTTGACGGTCTTGACTGGCGTTCAAGCGACCAGTCCGAGCGTCGGTCGAGTTATTTGATCGGGACCCTCATTTGGAGTACTCGAATGGATTCGAGCTTTTAAATTATTAAAAAAATATTAATGAGTAAAAAGTTTCAAATTTATGCGATACAGGAAATCAATAAAGTAAATAAGTCTTCAATTTGAAACTGTTTTTTAATTTACTAATTACAAAATATGCGACGAAAATTTAAATTTTCTCTAACACTCGAATTTAGGTACTCAAGAGTTCAAAAATATTCGAGCACTCAAAATTATTCAAAGTTTTCTAATTTCTAAATAGTTTCACTTGACTCGAAAAAGCTCGATCGAGATTCGAGCTTTTTACACAGTTCTATAAATGAATATGAAATAAAAAGGTAAAGAAAAAGAATAAATGATTAATTTAGTGACATTTAAAAACATGCTTAAAGAAAATGACACATTTCGAAAATGATTGTTTATACTAGCAACTAAGAAATAGAGAAACCAAAATTTGTGTTGCATTGTAACATAACATATTAAAAATTTTCTATAATCGTAAATACATGCGATATGTCAAAATTGTACATAATTTTTCAAGATATCTTGCGTTACAAAACAACATACAACTTGCTTTTATAATCTTCAATTAATAAAGAATTAATAGTTTTGTTATAATAGTATCACATATACATACTTTGCAGTCGCTTCAATTTTGTTTCTTTTTTAAATATTTCTTTGACTTCGTCAACGGAAATATCTTCAGATTTTTCCTCAATAGGGAATTCTGTATCTATTTCTACAGCAATGCCTATAATTACAGAAAAAAACAATAAAAATACATAATTTAAATTAGAAATGATTATAAAAGTGCACTCGATAAGGAAGATCTGATTAATTACTGTAATAGCTTAAATAGAATAGTGTAAGTAAAACTGTAACTTAATGTTAAAATAATTTTAGTTGAAAATTATTCATACGAAATTCGTTCTCGAATTTAAAACCCGATTTAGTTTTTAAAAATTCAAAATGGTGGATCCAGTATGGCGGACAGAAAATATAAAAAATGTATCAGATTCACCTGAATCTTGTTATGCAATAGGGGTGGTTTCGAGGGGGGTGCCTATTAATATTATCCATATCTGTGTCACTTAGAAACATTTTTTGTATAATTTAAAAGCATTTAGAAGCTTCCCGTGGAAAATTTCCCTACTTCGCCTTATTTGAAAAGGGGCGCTAATGAGGAATTAGTGAGGCCAACCACACTAGAAATTTTTAGATAGGTGATAATCGGGCACTGACTAGAATGTCTCTTTTTTTACAGTGTAGGGTTGTTTCTTAAAGGGTAGTTTACATTTTCTATCATTACCCGGTCATATAAAACATTTCAAACCAGTCTTAGAAACATTTTTTTATAATTTAGACGCTTTATGATTTGGATTATTATCGTCAAGGTGTGGCTATTTGACTTTGAGGGTGGTGTTCAAGTGGTTATTTATAATTATTCTTCATTTTTGAACAACCAGAGAATATTTATAAATAATTTTAAAGCTGACAGGCGCTAAAAAATATTTAATTTATCACTTAGATTAATTATTAATTTTTTTTGGTAGTAATATACGTTGGGGGTGGTTTTACGGGGTGGAACATTTAAAAAAAATTTTTTCATATTGAATAATAGAATAATCGAATTTACTAAACATTAAACATTTATAATAACGGCAAAAAACTCAGCCATTAAAGGGTTAACACGAATGTGAAAAAAGCGATTAGAAACTTATAAGTTTGTCTAGTTGGAGCCCTTTTCCAAATAAGGTAAACTAGTGAGGTCCCTCTTAAAGCACAAACACCATTTCTACACGGGATACGGAAATACGGATACAGAATTGATAATAAGAAAAAAGTTAACCATTTGTCAGAACATGTTATGTACAACATTCGTACGAATTATTAAAAATTTGTTTTACTTAATTATTTGAAAATTACACTAGAAATCAAAAAAAAATTTCACAGGAATTCAGTATGAATTTCGTTCTTAAAAGGGATCGAAGATTTTTTAACCAAATTTAAAGTAAACATTAGGCTCAGAATTCTTTTTGAATGTACAGCGACTAGCGAGAACTATAGTAGATTCAAACAAACTCGCTGAACGAATTCTGAAGAAATATCTTATGTATTATTTTCATTTGGGAAAACATTATGAAACTATTTCTTATTAAACTTGAAATTGTGTGTATTGAAATTAGAAATGAAAAGCAAAATTTTATGTAGAAGTAAAAGAAGGAAGAAAATAAAATTGTTATTGAGAAACATGCATTAGAAGATTTTATGAGAAACTGAAATTGGAAGAGTATAAGGAAAGCGATAAATATAGATAAAATTTCAACTTACTATGGATAATCAAAAAGTCATCAGTTGATGGTATAATAGTTTTCTTTTTGTTTTCTCCAGGTAATGCTTGCATTGCCAGATATAGATGTTCCTCCTCTCTCCAGTAAGCAAAAATCAGATTCTTTATTCTTTCGTAAAGATTTGTATTATGTTTCGCTTTCTCATAATACCGTCTTCCAATCTTTTTTCCCGCTTTTTTAATCTATGAAATAAAAATTATTTCAATCAAATATTCATACATTGACATGAATGGTGCTAGAAACACACTCTCTCTCTCTCTCTTTCTCTCTTCGGCAATTTTGAATATTTCGACTTGAAAATTATTTTACAAATACTTCAATATATGAGGCATTCTCCAACATAAAAGCCACCCTAAAAAAATTTCTTTTTGGAAATGAAGTATGTTGAAGTATACATAAAAACAAGTGTGTATAGTAGGTTTTTAGGTCTGTGTAATGCGTGGTTGCCATGTTATCAGGGGCTCAATTTTTTTCAGTATAATTTTCAAATGGCAATATCTTTTACCCATGGGTAAGACTCCGTCAGAAAAAAAGCGATTTGCAAGTGGTCTTCCGATTTCTTTGAAAGCTTAGGAAATAGAAGTCTTATATGAGTTAAATTTAACCCTAAAAGGATTTTGAAAAATTTTCAAAATGGCGGCCGCTACGCCATATTGAAAATGAGTGTGGCGCTTTTTTCAAAAATTAATAACTCTGAAACTTTTTTATCGATTTTAATAAGATTTACAGGCGGTATAGTTAAAAATACGTAGTTTAATTTTATATTATGACCAAAAAAAAATTTCCAAAATTTGTCAAAAAAAAAGTCAACAAAATTTTTTGAATTACTTTTTAGTTCAGTTGGCCTAATTTTTGAATTTTTTAATAAGTAGACATCGATTCCTTGTAATTTCACCTTTCATTTCATAAAAAAAAATTTATGGAGACTCTAATAGTTCTCGAGATATTGCGATTTTAGTGGGAGCGCGTACCGCGGAATTAAACTCCGTAGCGAGGCAGAATATGAAGCGAGCGTACAAACGTGCACAATAGGGTATCCGTAACAATGCGACTTTCGACTTTTGTTTACGCCACCCCCTAGTTTCGTTCCAATAAAATAAAAAAAAGTTTCCCAAAATTTGAAGTCGATTGATTAATATTAACACGTGCCAGTGATCGATCGAAATTTTCAATTAAAAATACACAGGAAAACTGCACTTTTTAAAAAAAATTCATAAGTTTTTTAATTCTCATGCAAAAAATTCTCCAGGTCACATTTGCCTTCATTTTTAGCTGCACTATAAGATAGCACTTTGCCAAAAATTCAATTTTCAAAAAAATTTTTAATGGCGGATGTTTAAAGTGGGTCATAAAAATGCACCACAATATATCCAAGGTTTTAACACATAAATGTTGTCAAAAATTCAAAAAATTTCTCACTTGGGGCTATTTACGATCGTTTATCATGAATCTGATATCAGAAATTAATTTTTGAAAATTTTCGATCCAATATGGCGGGTTTAAAATTTTGATTTTCTACATTTTTGAAGTAAATATTCTAAAACAACGTCAAGGGCGATTTTTGGAAGCGCTATCTACGAATCTAATGTTAAAATTTTATTTTCTAAATTACCCGACCTAATATGGCAAGGTGGATTCAAATTTTTTTAAAAATATTCCTTTAATAATCGATTTTAAGAGCAGAGGTATAAAAAGTTAAATTTCTAAAAAAGAGTTTCTAAAACATCCCAATAATTATTTTTTGTAACTATTAATCTATAAATTAATATTTAGACTATTTACTTCAAAAATGTAGAAAATCAAAATTTTAAACCCGCCATATTGGATCGAAAATTTTCAAAAATTAATTTCTGATATCAGATTCATGATAAACGATCGTAAATAGCCCCGAGTGAGAAATTTTTTGAATTTTTGACAACATTTATGTGTTAAAACCTTGGATATATTGTGGTGCATTTTTATGACCCACTTTAAACAACCGCTATTTAAAAATTTTTTGAAAATTGAATTTTTGGCAAAGTGCTATCTTATAGTGCAGCTAAAAATGAAGGCAAATGTGACCTGGAGAATTTTTTGCATTAGAATTAAAAAACTTATGAATTTTTTTTAAAAAGTGCAGTTTTCCTGTGTATTTTTAATTGAAAATTTCGATTGATCACTGGCACGTGTTAATATTAATCAATCGACTTCAAATTTTGGGAAACTTTTTTTTTATTTTATTGGAACGAAACTGGGGGGTGGCGTAAATAAAATTCAAAAGTCGCATTGTTACGGATACCCTATTGTGCACGTTTGTACGCTCGCTTCATATTCCGCCTCGCTACGTAGTTTAATTCCGCGGTACGCGCTCCCACTAAAGTCGCAATATCTCGAGAACTATTAGAGTCTCCATAAATTTTTTTTTATGAAATGAAAGGTGAAATTACAAGGAATCGATATCTACTTATTAGAAAATTCAAAAATTAGGCCAACTGAACTAAAAACTAATTCAAAAAATTTTTTTGACTTTTTTTTGACAAATTTTGGAAATTTTTTTTTGGTCATAATATAAAACTAAACTACGTATTTTTAACTATACTGCCTGTAAATTTTATTAAAATCGATCAAAAAGTTTCAGAGTTATTAATTTTTGAAAAAAGCGCCACACTCATTTTCAATATGGCGTAGCGGCCGCCATTTTGAAAATTTTTCAAAATCCTTTTAGGGTTAAATTTAACTCATATAAGACTTTTATTTCCCAAGCTTTCAAAGAAATCGGAAGACCACTTGCAAATCGCTTTTTTTCTGACGAAGTCTTACCCCCATATCAATGGATTTTAAAGTTGTATAAGTGTTTTTAGTAGAGAATTTTCCAAACTTTTGAATGAAATTACTAATTATTTAAAAAAATGTAGTTTTATTAAAAAAAATTAAAAAAATTTTTTTTTTTCAATTTTTCCCCCTCTTTCCCCCCTTCAAATTTTTTCAAAAATACCCAAAAATGTTCCTTATTTTATAAGCTTTTTACCCCTCAAAAGCCATTTTGGGACATTGAAATGCGTACAAGCTACAGATGATTTTGTAACCCGGTGCAACTCATCAATTTTGCCCTTATTATTATAATTTTTACCATAGTGTTGTGCAGTGACTGAATTAGAAATTTTTTAATAAAATATATTGTTTGGAACATGGGAAGTAGGTGTTTCACATTGCACTATTAAAAATTCATTATTTAAAAAAAATTCTAGACTTCAAATCTGTGTTTAATTACTTTAAAAAATACTGAATCACCAGATGTCATCGGCTTGGTGGAAAACTGTACCATTTTGGTAAATGTTTTTAAAACATGCCATTTCGAGAAAATTTTTTTTTGATTTTTTCCAAGTTTGTCAACACTGCTGCTAGACATAAAATAAGGTTATGTATTTTCAAAATGCGGTATTTTAAATATTCTCTTGTTCATCTTTTCAATGTATTAATTCAAAATTTCTAATAATTTAAATTAATTGCTTGTTAATAATTAGAAATTCTGTGTAAAAATCAACGGATATTAACGAAATTCTATAAAAGCAGTGATATTATAATCACATGAAGTGTTATGAATAAGAAAAATACATATTAGGGTGGTTCTTATTTTGGAAAAGTTGGAATTTCTTAGGTCGCCGGTCGTAATTTGAATTAAAATGTGAAAAAATGAGCTACCCACAAAAACAGCCCATTGGATAAAGGTATTTAATATATTTTGGCAGTTGACGCTATCAACCGTCAAAGTGTATTAAATTGCTAGAAATAAACTGAAATTTTCACAAGAAACCGTTTTATTCGTAGAAGTTATTGTAAAAGTCGTGAAAACTCTCATTTTCAAAATTTGACAGCTTTTTGACAACCGGTAGCTGTCAAAAGATATTTTTGAAATCATATTCGTGTTCAACGTATGAGAAACTGGGAATACATAGACCCAAGTCAAAGTTTTAATAAATAAAAAAATTATAATACAAAATTTGCAGAAGTGCACCAAACCCATGTTAAACTCCATTTAAACTTTAATCCTTCGTCGGCACGGGTTAATATTTATCAAATGGGCTGTTCTTGTGGGTAGCTTATGTTTTTGCATTTTAATTCAAATTACGGCCAGCGACCTAAGAAATTCCAATTTTTCAAAAATAAGAACCACCCTAATACATATGGTGATTCAGTATTTTTTAAAGTAATTAAACACAGATTTGAAGTCTAGAATTTTTTTTAAATAATGAATTTTTAATAGTGCAATGTGAAACACCTACTTCCCATGTTCCAAACAATATATTTTACTAAAAAATTTCTAATTCAGTCACTGCACAACACTATGGTAAAAATTATAATAATAAGGGCAAAATTGATGAGTTGCACCGGGTTACAAAATCATCTGTAGCTTGTACGCATTTCAATGTCCCAAAATGGCTTTTGAGGGGTAAAAAGCTTATAAAATGAGGAACATTTTTGGGTATTTTTGAAAAAATTTGAAGGGGGGAAAGAGGAGGAAAAATTGAAAAAAAAATTTTTTTAATTTTTTTTTATGAAACTACATTTTTTTAAATAATTAGTAATTTCATTCAAAAGTTTAAAAAATTCTCTACTAAAAACACTTATACAACTTTAAAATCCATTGATATGGGTAAAAGATATTGCCATTTGAAAATTATACTGAAAAAAATTGAGCCCCTGATAACATGGCAACCACGCATTACACAGACCTAAAAACCTACTATACACACTGTTTTTATGTATACTTCAACATACTTCATTTCCAAAAAGAAATTTTTTTAGGGTGGCTTTTATGTTGGAGAATGCCTCATATAATAAAGATGACGGTATAATTTAATTTAATGTACCAGTCATATTTTGTTAAAAAAAATCCGCAAAAATCGGACTGTTTTTTTCCTTGTCACAGAAGACTTCCCCCTTAATAATTCTATTAAATTACGATAAAGAGATTGCATAATATTCCAAATATATTTATAAATGTTAAGAGCTTTCTTTATACCAATCTATTCGAATTCTTAGTTAATTATATCTATTTATATAAACACTGATTGACTACTGGATGTCGAGTGATCAAGTACTGGTTGTTATGTTATTTTAATGTGTTTTAATGTCTGGTCGGCTATTGGGTACAAAACATTGTTTTATAATAATTTTTTAAATAGTTGAATTTCAATTAACTTGTAAATTTCGAATTTCAAGTTCGGAACGTCATTTGAAGAAGTGGCATGTTTTTCATTCTATTTAATTACAGGCGACATTGAGTGTACTTAGTTTCATGTAGAAAAATTTTGGGCAAGTCTGGAGTCCAGTGAATACCCCAACTAGACGCATCTGGACGGTATAACTGTATTCTATATGGGATTTATCTGGGCGATCTAATATAGACTGTCTAACTGTATGCTATAAGGGACTTCATTGGCATCACTAGAATTCAACATTTTTTAAGTACAATCAAGACTTTAGTGCCCGATTTGTCGGTCTTCTTTGAATTTATACATGGCTTGTCACTTCAAAATTGTATGGAATAATTTAGTCAATCTAAAGATATTCGTTCAAAACTAAATATTGTAGGTTTATATGAATTATTATAAATAAAAAAAAATTTAATCTATACATTATAAACTGTTTAATGAACAATTTCACATAGAAATTTCAAAATTGAATTTTATTAGAGTTACGTTTACAATTTTCATAAATAACTTCAAAAGGTTTCGATTTGAAATTTTATAAAATTTTAATTTTGAATGAATTTATTAAAAATTTTAAAGAACTCAGGTTTTTTAAAAATGTTTAATAATTCAAATTCTCCTGAAATTATATAAATTTTTTAACATATTGTATTTGATTAATTAATCTTTTGGACAAATTTTTTTACAATGTTCAACAAAAACATTGCATTTGAGTTGATCTTTCCACCAAATGCGTGAAATCGCGAATTCGTTCTACAGGGGAAGTTATGAAAAAAAATCAAAACTATGCCCAACTCTAACAACACTCCCCTAATAAAATCGTTCTCCGAAATTCAAATATTTTTCAAATTTTTAACAAGATTCTTGGCAAAATTCCAGTTATTTCCAAAAATTTTCTTTAATCCAAAGATTTTCAATATCTACCTACTATTTTAATAACATTTTCCAAAAGAATTCAATTATTAAACAAAAATTTTGATAAAATGTAAGCAAAAATTTAATTACTTTCATAAATAAAAAACCTTTTATAAAAATTCAATAAATATTTACAAATTATTTATAAGTTTCTTCTAAATAATTCAATTATTTTCATAAATAATAAAATTCTGCGAATTTTAATTATTTTTTATACAATTTAACTCGAATTCTTTGATTCTTCTATTTAAATTCGTCTAAAGAATTCAATTATTTGAAAAATTGTTGATAAAACTGAAAGTAATACTTTAAAAAATTGTTTAATGATTATAATTGTAGTAAGAATTATTTATCTAAATATTCATTTCTAATAATCAAAATAAATCAGGATTATTATGTGTAATAGTTTTAGTCATAGTTTTCACTTTGTTCTTATAAGCAACAGAATATATGACACTGGCATTGGTATAGTAAATTTGGAGAGTTCTCACCCAGACTTCAGTGGCCATGCAGTTTAAATGCGTCGGGTCGTCAGTGGTTGTTTTTTACTAAAATTATTTTTCAATATTACTATTTTAAATTTTATATATATATATATTACAAAAAGATATCGCCGCGCCGCCGCTGTTTCAAGATTTTTTATTTTTTTGACCTACAGGTCAAGAGTTGACCTGTAGTTTTCCCCTCAAAATTTAAGTCACATCAAAATTTGACAAAGAATTCCCGCTATCCTCAAAATTTAGGTCAATTTTGAAGTTAGTTTTGACCTAGACGTCAAAATTTGTCAAACAATTTCCGCGCGCAGACTTAATGATGAGGTGAAGTTTGCCATCTGACCTAGCAATGTAAGGTAATTTTAAAATTGTGTTTGCTCTTACACCTATCATTTTGACCTAATTTTGACGTTTTATTTTTACTCTCTCATTTAGTTACGTCATAATCTATATGTAATTTGACTTTTATTTAACTACAACTTAAAAAGGGACACTAAAGGACAATAAACGTATCTATGATACATCAAAATCTATTTAAAATTTAACGTCTTTTTAACCTACAAGTTAAAATGGGTCAAAATATATGTCAAAGTTTAATCTAATTTTTGACATATAGATAAAAAAAGGTCCATAACGATTGTTACATTACGTCAAAATCTATGTGTATTTTGTCATATATGTATTGTACGTAGGGGAAGAGGTTCGGTTGTGGGCATAGTTTGGTTTTTGGGTTATAACTTGGGCTCAAGTATATGTTATGCGGATTTATGCGTGAATATTGAAAGCTAGATACCTTAGGTAACTACTGGCGATGAAAATAAATTGATTTCGTAAACTAGAAACTTTTTATAAATATTTTAGTATAATCGTTATTTTTGGATAACAAAAAATTTTGGTTCGGTTGTGAGCACCATCGTAAAATCAGTTTAAAATGGAAAGAACTGAAGTAAAATCACCGCAGATATGTAAAAAAAGTTAAAATTGATTAATTTCAAAAGCTTTAGCATTGAAACAACAACAGAAGATGCGACTTTTCATATCATTCTTTAACCTTATCACAATGTGCAAAATTCGAATTCACAGGCGGATATGGCCAATAATATCTAAAAAATACTTAAAAACACCATTAATAGCTGGGGAAAATTACTCATGTTGATATCAACGACGATATTTAACGATTTGAAAGAAAAAGGAGTTAGGTGCTCACAACCGAATTTTGCAGCCACAGTGAAACATAATGAAAAAAATTTTTATTGTTAAAATTCTGGTGGAAATCGGTATTAAATTACAAAATTTAATACATTTACTGTGTAAATATGCATTGCATTAACGTTTTTGTTTAATTCTCTTCGATTTGTAGCACTTTTAAAACTGTGAAATAATAAAAATGTGTCAAAACACACGTGTAAGAAAACAAATATCTTTGCAGAACAAATAAAAAGCGACTGTTTGCTTTGGTATTCGCACAAAAAGGATATACGGTGACAACACACACTTGACATTTGTCAAATTTGATTCATTTGTATTTTATGAAAAGTTACGCAGGGGTGTCCACAACCAAACCATGCCCACAACCGAACCTCTTACCCTAATTTATTAAGATGCATTCATGTTAAGAAAAAATTACTTTAAATTTATAAAAATTAAAATAAATATAAAAATAGAGATAAGGGGTTGGCGCGCAGGGGGGCGTGTGTGTGACCGTAGCCTGGTCTATGAAAAGAGACCTTACGTGTCAAAAAATCATTTTTTACTTTTCTATTCATACGGATAGAGTTTGAAACGCTCTTTAAGATGGTGAAAACCAAAAAGTCATAAGTTGATTAGAAGTGATGTAAAAAATTTTTTAAAGTCAAAAGAAACAAGAGTAAAAATACGAAAAAATTGATTTTTTTTTAATTATAAAAATTAAAATAAGGAAGACGATAATTTTTTATTATTTTGAAAATTCTGGGATAAAGTAAGGTCATAAGCAGAGATCAGTGTTTTCTTAGATTAAAGACGCGACAGAAAAGGAAGAAAGTAGATAGGAAAAGTATTGAAGAAGATAAGAAAAATGTTATTCAAAAAGATTGAGAAGAAGAGAAGATAGAAAGCGATAGATAGAAAGATAGATAGATAGATAGAAAGCGATATCTTTCCATCTTAGAGATAAACAAATATTCAAGGAGATAGGATTCCTATCCCTTGACCTCCAGCAGGAAGATATGAAACTGGATAAGTATGAAGTGACATTGAAAAGGGTATAAAAAGTTAACTTTGGGGATTGAAAAAGGATTCAATGGGATATAATAAAGGTTATTGAAAAAGATTAAGGAAAATGAAAAAATTGGATTGTTAACTATTTATTTTTAAAAAAATTGCAATAAGATTTTTTTTATTTCTAATAGAAAAGAGCTAAGGGATAAAAAGAGTCAAGTATGAACTGAGATTCAAATAGGGATAGAAAGGGAAAAAAGCGAATAGTAAAAGGATAAAAGGCGATAAAGTAAGAGTTTTTAAAAGAGATTGAATAAAAAGGAAAGATAGAAAGAGATTGAGAGGAATGAAAAGGGGATAGCTTGGGATAGAAACAAGAATGTTAAAAGAGATAAGTATGTTCTTAAATAAAATTAGAGATAGGAAGAGATAGGTGTGGATATTGAAAGTGTTAAGAGATAAAATAAAGGTTATTGAATAAAATTTATACAGAAGGAGAGATAAAAAGTGATTAAAGTTATAAAATGGGGATAGACTAAAATAGAGAAACTTTATCTCTTTCTATCTCAGAGATAAAAAAATATTCAAAGAGATGGGATTTCTATCCCTTTACTTCCAGCAGGGATATTAATATTTAAAAAAGTTACAAGGGTTTTTCTAACTTTAACTTTAACTGCTGTTTTCTCGAAAACTTGTTTTCGCACGTAAGGTCCCTTTTAAAATTAAAAAACTGAAATATTGAAATCGAACCTAAAATTTTAAATATTAGCACTGCTCATTAGACCTGCGATTAGCTCGTCCAGTCTGGATCAACGCGTGGTTCGATCGTAATGATCGGATTAGCCCACGATCAGGCAGTCTTTTCAGCGCGCCGTTAGAGAATAGACTGTCTTTCTGGCTCCATACTAGAACCCAACAATTTTTCTACATGGTGTACTCGGATGGGAGACCTTTGTGTCATGCAGTGTATGCAGCCGCAAAAGTTATGGATCCTCAGTGTTGTAAGTTGCAAAAATGGAGTACCTAATAATAACTTTAGTATCTAATAATAATTGCAAAGCATTAGATACATTTTATAATATATACAATTTTCTGAAAAACTGTTACAACCAGCCCCTAGCTCTCATACAAAAAACACAAATATATTTTGTTGATTTTAAATACTTTTCTCGAGAATTCATATTTTAGATTTTCTAGAATTAGTTAATATACTTTTAATATTTTAATTACTTAAATATTTATTGATTATTTCTTAAGAGATCGAAATTTTCTAGAATATACCTCCGTATATGTTGCAGTAGATTGACTTTTCTGTGCTGATACCAAATCCATAACAGTAGACATTTTTTCGTTTATATTTTCCAGTATCTCCATTTGTTTGCTTTGTTGCAAAGAAAAATCTTCCATTTCCTTTATTTTATCTGTCAACTCCTTAATAATTGCACTTTGATGTTCAATAGTTAAAGAGCTTTCTTTAATAATAGCACCTTTCTCTGATAATTGATTTTCGTAATTTTTAATTTGCCTTTTCAGGAATTCTACTTCTATTACTCTCTCAGTTGCCTATTTATAAATAGTTATTAAAGAAAACATTATAATATCCAAAAGTAAATTATTACAGTTGCCTCTCAATAATTCTAAGTCGTACCGCCTATATTGTTATTTCGCATAATTAAATTATATTTATTAAGGATAAAAATAGCAACCTCTATCTTATGATTTCCAATGCTTCGAATTATTGAGAGTCGAATGCATTAAAATTTGAAGTTTTGAAGAAAGTCTAAATGTTGATAACAAAATGAATAACACTTTTATCGAAACACTGAAAAAAAGTTCTGGTTAGGGTATATTTAACACGATATTCTAGTTAAAGGAATCAGAATTCTGCTTAAATAAACTAGAATTTTTGGTTAACCTATCAAAAGAAATCTAGTTAGGGCATATTTAACACTAATTTCTAGTTGCAAACAAGTTTTCCTGTAATTCTAACCAGAACTTTTTTTCATTGTGAATATTATTACTTTTTCAACGTCCATCTCTGAGACTACGGGTTCGTAGGAACAATTATCAGTAAAATTGTTACTATTTTCGACGAGTAGCTCCTGGAGATTTTTTTCTGCCTGTACGAAATAAAGGATTATTGTGTAATTTTTTGAATAATTGTAGTCCTGCAAATCAGAATTGATACTTTATTTACGAGCTAGAAACTGTCTAAGGCAGGAGACTTGGAAACTAGTAAAGCTACGATTATGTTTCCCATGCCCTTAATTATTGTAAAAATGAATATTTAACTTTGTGTTATTCATAATGAAAAATCTTGTTTTAACAAATCAATTATCAAACTAATTTTATTCATTATTAAAAGTTGTAAAACAATCTTATTAATCAATCGTTTAGTTAAAAGGGAAGGTAAAGCAAGTCTTAGATAATTTGAAAATAAAATAATAATACATTATATATCAAGAAAGGTAAATCCGAGTTTATGTTAATAAACAATATGATCATAATATTGAAGAATTAGTTATAGCACGAGCAAAGCGAGTGCGAAGACAAGTACTATGGTCACTATGCTACCTGTGACGACGCATGCTAAGTTTCTTCATATAACACCGCTGGTCAATAAAAGTGTCCATTATTGTCCTAGGGTAATAATGGGTAGTTTATTGTTCTAGGACAATAATGAACACTTTACTGACTGCTGTGCTATAAGGGGGAACTTAGTATGCGCTTATACAGATAGATAAAGTGACCATAATAGGGGATTTAAAATAGGGGTCATGAAGTGACTTAAAAAATGGTCGCCGTGGTTGAACATTGTCAGATTGTCATTACGGTTATTACAATTAAAAGTTTTTATAATAATTAAACAAATATAGTTCGCGTTAAATAAAAATCATAAAATTTAATTCACTGCATCGAAAGGGCAAAAAGAATCACCTGAAAATGTGTCGTCTCTCAATTTTCACCGGTAGTGTACATACGTACAAAATACATGCACATATTTTGTTTAAAATTTTTTAAATAAATGTATATTTATTTACCATTTTTAAATAAAAATCCCCGTCTCATCTTGTTTTACCTTCTCCTATTTTACATTATAAAACAGTAATTTTATCAGCAATAATAAGAAATAAATTTATGTAGTTTTAAGTTATTTCTTAATGTGTTCAACATTAATTTTATTTACTTATTAAAGACAACTTACGTGCTGTATCATGTTTCTAACTGCTTTGTCTTGGGCAGCTCGAGCTTTGATTGCAGCAGTTGTTTTAATAACCTTCTAAAAAATAAATATATGTTATTACTACACAAGTAATATTTTTTTTAAATTAAAACAATATTATCTTACAGGAAAAAAATTTAAACGCATATTCGCGGAAAGAAATTGTTTT
The DNA here is from genome assembly GCA_032872505.1 of Leptopilina syphax. Taxonomy (NCBI): domain Eukaryota; kingdom Metazoa; phylum Arthropoda; class Insecta; order Hymenoptera; family Figitidae; genus Leptopilina; species Leptopilina syphax. Next base: position 13,925,517 of record CM065472.1, read on the forward strand.
GGGAACAGTGCGCAATTTAGTTCAGTAACATGAAATATTACGATCATTACCACAGAAGTTCAAACTTGTTTCTTTAAATAATTTATAAAATACACTGAAAGACCTTTGGGACTGTATCGAAACAACGTATGTGACAGCAGTTCCACTATGGTTTTGGTGCGCTGCTGTAAAATTTTGGGCGCGTGACAGTCCCAAATGTTGGTGAGCAGCTCACCGAAGTAGTGGGGATGCTGCCTTTGGTTTGCAGCTGAACAACTTTTGGACTGTCACGCGACCAAGATTTTACCGCAGCAACCCAAAAGTATAGTCCTGTAGCGTTCCACCAAAATGGTCTGCAGCAGCCAATCGAAAGTCTCCTGCTCACCCAAAGGTCTCTCAGTGTTTTGTAGAAATAATCGAAAATTTTTAATAAAATTTTCTTAAAATAAATACTAATATTCTACCAAAAATGAAATGGGAATTTAGTTATTTAATTTTAGAAATTCTAAAGAAACTTTACAACTTGTCGCTGAGCTTCCCTGTGGGCAGTGGTACATAAGATGTATTTAGGATATCCTTAGGATGTCTATGTTCGTTCCAAAAGTATGCCTTTTGGACGTCCTTTGAACTGACCTAGACATCCTAAGGATGCCCTAAAAACATCCCATGTCTAAGCACCCACTGAGTTGGTACTACAAAAGCTTTCTTTTGCGAGAAAACACAAAAGTTAGGAATGTTAATATATACCTATAAATACTCTTTCGAAATTTTAAGCGATATTACGAACTTTTCAGAAAATATTATTAAATTCCTTTAAAAATTCAGAAAGGAATAGTGAATTATTTGTAATTTTTACTTAACCCCTTCGCAGTCAAGACCAAAATCTCATAAGTGGGCTCAAAATGTCGACAACTTTTTAGAAAATTAAAATTTGCGCAAACGAGCATATTATTGTATTTGAAGTCGCTGATTACGAATCCAATATCAGATTTTGAAAATTCAAAATGACGGATCCAATATGGCGGACATAAAAATTAAAAAACCAACTGAATTCACTTGAAACTTGTTACTCAGGGGTTTTCGGGATCGCTGATTACAAATCCGATATCAGATTTTGAAAATTCAAAATGGCAGATCCAATATGGCGGACACTATTTTCTAAAATTTATCAGATTCACTTGAAACTTTTTACTCGGGGGTTTTCAGGGTCGCTGATTACGAAACCGATTTCAGATTTTAAAAATTCAAAATGTTGGATATAATATAGCGGGCGAAATTTTCTAAAATTCATTGGATTCACTTAAAACTTTTTACTCGAGGGTTTTCGGGGTCGCTGATTACGAATCCGATTTCAGATTATGAAAATTCAAAATAGTGGTTACTTACGGCCCCAGAGTTTACCACGTGAAGGTATGCGGTCGGATTTTACACTCCTTTATTTATTTTGTTTTTTTTGTATTTTTTTTGTTTGTTCTTATATTAGATCCGCCATTTTCAATACCGATATTACATTTTTAATCTACGACATCAATAAATCCCAAGTAACAACTTTTAAGTAAATCTAATAAATTTTTTAAAATGGCGCCAGCCATATTCGAACTGCCACATTGTATTTTAAAACTCTGATGCTAGATTCGTAATCAGCAACCCCAAAAACCGCAGTGTAACGAGTTTTTAAAAATGTCGTCCGCTATATTGGATCCGCCATTTTGAATTTTTAAAATCTGAAACCGGATTCGTAATCAGCGACCCTGAAAACCCCCGAGTAACGAGTTTTAAATAAATCAGGAGAGTTTTTAAAAATGTCGTTCGCTATATAGGATCCGACATTTTGAATTTTTAAAATCTGAAATCGGATTCGCAATCAGCGACCCCGAAAACCTCTGAGTAACAAGTTTCAAGTGAATCCAAAGAATTTTAAAATATGTCCGCCATATTGGATTCGCAATTTGAATTTTTAAAATCTAATATAAGATTTGTAATCAGCGACCCCGAAAACCTCTGAGTAACAAGTTTCAAGTGAATCCGATGAATTTTTTTTAATGTCCGCCATATTGGATCCGCCATTTTGAATTTTCAAAATCTGATATCGGATTCGTAATCAGCGACCCTAAAAACCCCTGAGTAACAAGTTTTAAGTGAATCCAATGAATTTTTGAAAATGTCGTCAGCCATCTTGGATCCGCCATTTTGATATTTTAAAATCTGAAAACGAATTCGTAATCAGCGACCCCGAAAACCCCCGAGTATCAATTTGTAAACAAATCTGTGTATTTTGGTAGCCAAAAATCTGCTTGCGTCTATACACGTCATCGACATTTTGAGCCCACCTGCACCATGACGTGTATACACGTCATCGACTGCCAAGGGGTTAAAAGTTTTGTGAAGGTTAGAATTTTTAGGTTTCCAGTCGGAATTTATTTTACAAAGTGAAAGGACAAGCTGTGCACAAAGCATGCCATTTGATAAATATCGATGAGTTAAGGTTTGATGCACTTTGGAAAACTGAATGTTATAACTTTTATATTTCTCAACAATTAAACTTGTGGCTATGCATTCCTATCCATTCCTATCCATGCCTCCGCATGTTGAGTTACATAGGTTTTCATTACAATTAGGGCAAATGTGTAAAATACTTACTCTATCCTTTTTAACCTGGTTTCGCAAATCGCAGGCAGCTACCTTCTTTTTCTTATTCATCGTCACTGGTGACGAGGGAGAAAAAATTGTTTTTGGTACACATAGCCTTTTTTGATTTTCGAATACCTAATTACAATAAATAGTATTTTAATGAACAAGTACCAGAAACAAGGTTTTCCGATGAGAGCGAAATTTTCTGCACCTAGCGAAGCGAGAGCAGTAATTTGCATGAAGTCGGAAAATCTTCTTTTGTACGTATGGCACACAGTACTTTGTACAACACTTTTCGGTTTTAGTAAAGAAAACTACACTCAACTTTCGATAAGACAAACTCGAGGGGAGACCAAGAAAACTTTGAGTTATCAAAATTCGTCGGTTGGGTGCAGAAAGGTGCCAATTCAGACTAGTCGTGAAAAACGTTTTGTTCCAAAAAACACGTGAGAAACCTGACACTTCAGCTGCGATTTGGAAAACATGCCAACTCAGAATTGACGTTCATTTTTTTTATTTTAGGTTGACATTTGGCAGTACAGAAAAATTTGAAGCAAAGATTATAAAGTTGTACAAAAATAATTTTTTTTAGTTGCATTTTGCATAATTGTTATTTTTCTTTGAAAAAGGAATATTTTTACTAATTTATTGAATGAATTTGTTGATTATTTATTATTTGATGGACAACTTCTTTCTTGTACCTAAAATGAAAAAAATGAACGTCAATTCTGAGTTTCCATGTTTTCCAAATCGCAGCTAAAATGGCAGGTTTCTCACGTGTTTTTTGAAACAGCACGTTTTTCACAACTACTCTGAATTGGCACCTTTCTGCACCCAACCGACGAAATGTTAATAATGCTTATAGGGAATTATCGTGCCCCAAGACTTATTTTGACTTATCACAAAATTTAATTTATCACGCTTTGTCTTATCGAAAGTTGACTGTATTGTATTGTAAATATATTATTATTATTAAATCTGCTGAGTGTATTTTAAATAATAAACTGTAAAAAATTTAGAGAGTTGATGGTCAAGGGAGCTGGGAGTGAAATTTTCCAAGTTAAAAATCAACTCCAAAAGGAAGTTAATTTTAAATACTACTACACCTTAAAAATTCAAAATTTTTTATTTTTTTTTTGTATTTTTTAGCTCCTTAAGACTTCAAGAAACACCTCCTAAAGTAATCATAGCCAATCGTAAAAAATAAAAGTAAATTTTTAAAAAAGTATTCAATAAATATAAAGAGCCATTGACAAATTAAGTAAGTCTTTAAGGGGATGGTGTGGTCCAGCCTTTTGTTACGACCAGTAGAAACATTGGTGCTAATGTATGTAACAGTGTCTGAAATAAAAAAAATGGTGGGGTTTCAATTTGCAAAAGAATTTTAGGTAATTTATAGATGGTCTCTAACGATACATGTAAGGTTTAAAAGCGTTTTTCTCAAAATAACGTTTTCTTAAATTGCGGACACTTTATCTATGAATGTACTGAACCGATTTTAATAAATAATAGGTCGTTTTGTTTGTTGGCATGTCCTGCATGTAAATTCACCAAAAAATAATAAAAATTTTTTTTTTAATTTTTTGCAGACTAGAAAAATATGTACTGAAAAACAGTGTATTTTAAAAAAAAAATTATTAAAACATCTGCTATTTTTTATTTTAGTCGATTTTTTATTATTGGTGGTAGATTTCTATGCAAGACACCTTCCTTTTTAAAAAGTAGTTTGGATTTTTTGTTTCCGATTTGTCAATCTTGAGATAAACTGTCCGCAATTGGACAATTAACTTTATGAAGTTTCGATCTAGATGCTGTCTGCAGATTATGATATTAAATAAAAATTAAAAACAAACCATTATTTTTATTCTCGAAATAGGTATTAATATAGGAAAAAACGTTTTTTACATATTTATAATAAAATACCTAAGAAAATTTTTTTTTAAATTTGGTCTTTTAAGAGCCTTTTAAAGTGTAGCAGTACCTTAATATAACTTCTTATTTTTACTGTGTAAATTTCAACTCCCTTTGTTTTAACCTCCAAATGAGTGTGACATTTATAGAATCTCCTGGGGAGTTAAAATTTAATTTTCTTTTTTACAGTGTAGTGAAATAGGTGTGAATATAAAAGAAATTGCTTTTCAAAAAGTTTGCAAATAATTTCTGATAATAAACCAGCAAACTAATGTACCCGATGCATCTTCCAGATGACTTGTTGGTGTTTTGGCCAACTTGTCGGTTTCCATGTTGCTGCAAGTAGTAAAATAATTATGTTCAGCATGTACATAAAAATTGACGTAAAGAATATAGAATAGAAAAAATTAAAATTCATAATCAATAATTGATATATAACTAGTAGTACTGTTTTATTAAATTAATACTCTTATTTATTGTTCAATAATTTCTTAAAAATCTGAAAATTTTGTTAAAACACTGATAAATTTAGTGAAAAACGGGACATTCCTGAATGGATACATAGTCTTAGGGGTATAAGGAAAAAATAAATTTGTCTCTTTTTGAGACTGAAGTCCGCAACATTTTTAAAAACAAAAATGAAAGAATAAACTGCCGATTTATTTTATTTGGAATTTCAATTCATGTTATTCTTAATCAATTACCTTTTTTATTTCATAAGAACCTACCCACGTCGAAATTAAAGATAAACCTAACATAGAATAGTACATTGTGCAACAAGACAGGCAAGTCCGAGTAACAATATACCATATATATACCATATACCGAGTTTCAATACCATAATAATAATAATTTTTTAGTTAAAAAAAGTTTTGTTCATGATTTATGTTTAGTGTATTTTTTTGTTTGTCTAAAAATATTACTGAAACAGCAGAACCCGTTTCAACGTGCGTACCTCTCCTCTATCAAAATTGGTACTAAATTATTTAAAATTTTGAGTTTCTTCAGGTAACCATGTTTTTACAAAGAAAGGTAGTAATAAAAATAATTTCCCATTTGTAATCAACTATCACAAAAATTTAAATTTAAGCCTAATTAATTTGGTAATCAACATCAATCAAAAAAATATGTGATGAGATTGTAATCCTTAAAGTCGTAGTAACTTTAAGAAAAAAAGTTTTTATGAAATATTTAATAGGAGTGGTATGAAAACAACCTTTTACGGAAGAAACAGTCATAAGCTAGATAAAAGCGAAAAAAAATAAAAATGTTATGATAAACACGAGAACGCTACCCACTATATGGGAAATTTCCCATTGGAAATGCCAATGGTCACCATTGGCTAAATAATTGACAAGTATTGGCTGCCATCAGTTTTTTTTTGGTCAAACATTGGCAACCAATATTAAACTATTATTGCTAGATGATCACGACTTTGCCAAGAATTGACAGCCAACAAAAATTGGATCAATATTAATGACTAATTATTTACCAATGCTTTAGAATTAAATTAATGCTTGGTTATTCCTTGGTTACCAATATTGAACCAACGTTTGAAATCAATATTTTACAAATACCAACACATAATAAAAATTTAAAAAAAAAATAAAAAAATAAATTACTAATCTAGAGAAGGAAAAATAATTAATTTAAGTAGAACACTCTGTTAAAAACAAAATATGAAAAAAATCAAACAAAAATAATATTTGTCTAAGTTTGAGAATGCAAGCGTCCCTTCATATGAGCCGTTCGCTAGAAAAACGACTTAAGTCGACTTAAGCGGTTTTTAGAAATTTTGTTATCAGTGTATTCTACAAGACATATAGATTACATATATCAAGTTTTTAAAGTTGTAGGTCACTATTTATGAATTAATTGAGGTGTTTAAACTTTCTGGGTTTGGACGAAATTCAAATCTACGATAATACAAATCTCCACCGATTTCAATTTTCTTTTTTTTAAATACTAAAGAAGGTTTTTCCTACAAGCCTTCACTGCTATAAATTTGAAATTTTAAAAAATTGTGGATTATTACAAAAGCAAGTAATTTTTTCATTTTGTTAAGTAAACTTGTGCATTATAATGTTAATATTTAATTGAATATTACTAAAAAATATATCGTAAGACTTTTTAGAATAATAAATATGTTTTAATACATTAAAATAAAAGTGTTCTTTTATAAAATACTTAATTTTGTTTCATTTTTAGTGGTTCGCTGGAAAAACGACTTAAGTAATTTGTTATAAAATAATGTTATTAAAGTAGCAAAACATTGTTTACTCGACCTTCTTTTCTTTTAAAGAATTCTTTGATAATACCTTTGTATTGGGAAAAATGATCGATATAATTAATACGTAAATTATATTAGTAATTCGTTTCCGAATCTTTAATTTAATTTTTTCGTCAAAAACTTAAGTCGACTTAGGTCGTTTTTCTAGCGAACGGCTCATATATAGAACTTGTAACACAACTTGTTAGTGAGTGAAAGTAGCTCTTGCGCACCCTGGTGTTCGATTTTGAAATGTCCCGCGCTGCTTCAAAGTATATGCTTGAAATTACTTATGATAAGTGACACCAGGGTACCCCAAAATTTCTTCCTCTCGTCAACATGTTTTTACCAGTTCTATATATAAGAAGAGAAGCTTGGATTCTCAAGCTTAGACAAATATTATTTTTATCTGATTTTTATCAAATTTTGTCTTTAACAGAGTGTTCTACTTAAATTAATTATTTTTCCTTCTCTAGAATAGTAATTTATTTTTTGTTTTTTAAAATTTTTACTATGTGTGGGTATTTGTAAAATATTGATTTCAAATGTTGGCAGCCAATAGTGATCTAATATTGGCTGCCAATGCTTGTCAAAGTAGTAATCATCTCAAGACTCTTGCAATAGTGGCCCAATATCGGTTGCTATTATTGCACCATCATTGGCACTGCTGGCTCCCAATATTGGCCTATTAATGAACCAATGGTTAATTTCCCATTGGGTAGTAAAGCATGTCGTTAAGCGCGACACTGCGAGTGAAGCGGGTCCCCGCGCAGAGCGCGGACGAAAATGTGTCCGCCAAAAAAGCGGGCAGATTTTTTTATAATAAATAGTAACAGGTAGAAGTTTCTTACCTTGTGATTATAAAAAGTATTAATGGGAATATTTAGTTCAGAAGACTATACTAACTTCCAGAGAGAAAGTTCTTTATCAACATTCAAAGAAGTTTTTTTGGTAAGTTTTATACAATATGAATTTGTAAATTCATGTTTAATTTTTTGTTTTAAGTTGTCGGATCAGAATTTCAAAAATGCCAATAATAAAAATTATGTATGTATATGTCTGTCCGTAATATTTCGTTCGGACATCTTTCAAAAACAGCTTGACCGATTGAAATTTAATTTGTCAGTCTCTCAGGTATTAATCTAACTAAAGTTTTTAGCTATATTCCATTATTAATATGAATTTCAATGCCCTGTGTAGAAAGTTGATTGAGCGCTAATGTGGCCCTTACTGGATTTTCCAGTCTCCAAAGTGGGCAACACAGTCAACTCCAAAACTGGGCTTGTAATGCTGAAACCAATTAATGTTCAATGTTGAGAAATCCTTGTTGGAGATAGATTAAGTCATTCCATTGTTATTGAGTATTGATATTTATAGTTTTTAATTAGTAGTTATAATTAGTTTAACAAAAAAAAGAGCAAATAATATGAATAACTCTTTAATATAAATATTTACCTACTTAATAATGAGTTATAGCGTAACTCTGTATCCACTAAACATGTACTTGCAGACAAGTTTTAATTTCTTACTATCATTTAGACTTACAATTATTAAATAGAAATGTGTAAAAATATGTCCAGGTTGGATATAATAAATTAAAATGTTATAAATTTGTTATTATTAAGTTAAATAACATCATATATTACATGATTTTGCACTTCTACAAATAATAATTTCGTTTAATAAGATTTCCATAAGTTCTAAAGTATAGTTGACATTGGAGTTAAATTTTTGTTTACATTTTGAATTTGTTTAAATAATTTGTTATACACAAAATTAGAAAATTATATACATTTATTATTAATAAATTAACTAAAAAGAAGAAACAAATTATGAGAATGGGGTCGGAATAAGAAAACCAAACTCAAAACGCGACTAAGTTATTGCAAAATAATTAACTTAATTAAAAACTAAGAACTTCACATGAATTTCACTTATTTAAGAAACACATTATTTAATTATTAATATAATTGACTAGAGTTTTATTTTACTTAATTTTTTAATTGATTTATAGCAGAAAATTCAATTAAATTTCAATTTTGAAATACTCTGGGAAATCTCAGCAAGGATCAAGTTGGGTTTATCTTAAATTTGCCCAAGTACAGTAGAGAAAAAAAATTTGTCCAGCACATTATTTCAATAATAATTTAATTAACTAACTAACACAGTTGGGTTCATATTGGCGCCCAATCTCACTTTGAACGACTTTGGAAAGATCTTCAATTACATTCTTACATGGTTTTAAAGTTTCGCGATTGTAATGTAGGATACCTCGCGTGTAGTTGTGTGTTTTTTAATGCTTTATTTTTTGTTAATTCATGTTGATCTTCGGTACGTGATGTTGTTGCGCTTCGATCCTGGATTAAATTCTCTTCATGTGATGAGTGATTTTTAGGATTAATACAAGGTGCAGTAGCTGTTTCAGTTGCTTGCCCATCTATGGTTCTATCTTTTAATTTCGTTATGGAGGAGTCCTTTTCCTTGCTGTACAGTATGCCGGGTAAACGAAATCTTGACGTGGTGTTTACACCTTGGACTTCGACGTTCTTAGTTTCAGTTGTCACACATTTCCTCAAGAGAAGACAGACCGCGATAGCGAAGAAAGCTGTGGTTGCGATACCCACGTAAGTTCCTCGTATCCAGAACAGTTGATTACTCTTTTCTCTCCGTCGGAGTAAAAATTCATTCAATTGTTGTTCTAAATCATCAAGAGTTTGCGAATTCTTAAAAAATTTCTTTATTTCAGGTTCGTCTATATAGATTTTATCCGCTGTTTTAGGATTGGATGCGCCAATCAAATCAGCTAGGATTGGTGATAATGCTGTGATATTTAGGGAGATCTCGGATTCGTATATTAGCTTTGTGGAACCTTGAGTTTTCATCAATCCTGGTAGGGATAAATTTTAAAATTCCCGCTAGAAACAGTTTTTTCATTATATCGGAAAAGCGAAGTGCGAACGCGATTTTGACTTTTTCGGTAAATTTTTTTTTCTACCGACCGTCGTATAAATGTACCCTGACAATAGGAAAACAATGTAAACCAATGCATGACCGATGTATAAAGGTGCTTTTATACCTCAAGTGTTTTGGTCAAGCAAAACAGTAACAGTAAAAATAGAATTTACTCTTTAACCAATCAAATTCAATGAACCGACCGTGAAAATTCATCCAAGACGATTGCTTGGCCAAAACACCGGAGGTATAGAAGCACCTTAAGGCATGAAATAGTTGTAAATTATGAACTCAACCTAATGGGAAAACAGCGCTCACAGGGCGCATTTATATGACTGTCGAAAGAAAAATTTACCGATAAAAGTCTAATGGTACGGTCACAGCTCGGCTGCCTGCCTGCAGGTCGTCATAGCAACATGTAAGAATGAGAGATTCGGAAAATTCAAATTGTTTGTTTCCTCTCTCTTACTCTTGTGGCTGTGACCCTGCCATAAATCGCCTTCACACCAAATTGAACAGGTGTTTTTGTAATAGATTTAACATGCATTTGCTTTTTCTAATTAAAAGTAACTGCACATTCTGCTTAGAAATTCACTTGAAATCATCAAATATAAAGCAAATTATCGTAAATTTATATGCAGAATGTGCAATAACTCTGAATGAACACCTTTAAAACTTGGTGTAAAGGCGATTTTGATTTTTTCGGAAATTTTTTTTCTACCGACAGTCGTATAAATGTACCCTTAGGGTACATTCACACGATTTTGGAAAAACCGTCTTGTCTTTGTCTCTCCTATGGCAGAGGCATAAGTTTGTCTCACTCTACATTTTCTTACTTTTCCAAAAACAGAAAATGCAGAGTGATACAAACTTATACCTCTGTCATAGAAGAGAGAAAGACAAGAATGGTTTTTCTAAAATTCGTGTGAACGTACTCTCAAACGGTTCTTTTTTTCTCTCTTTATAAAGCTGAGTCCACAATGAGGGTAGATGCACATTGATCCGTAGGCCGGTCATCTGTTCGTCGACCTGAATATTGGTATACAATTTTTTTTTAAATTAACCGTTTCGCTGCAATAATCGGTCGTGCGCTCCTTTTTGCATTTATTATTTTAAGTTATCGTCCTATAAAAATATCTCAAAGAAAAAAAATATAGGCCTTTTTATTTTTTACAAGGTTGTATATTTTAAAAAACCAAACAAAGAAAAAGAAGGTGACGCCAATTCTAGCTAGTGGCTGCGGCTGAAATAAAGAAATGTCTCAAACTAAAATTACTCCAATTTCAATCTTTAATTTAAAATAATTTCCTCGTAAAATTCTTGCAAAATTCCGAGAAGGGCGCGGTCCCAGATAATTTTTCTATATTTTCTAAAAAATTCCGACTTAAAATCTTCTTTTCTTTTTAAATAAGTTATCGATCACGAAATCATTTTTTCTACCATGTGCCCTTAAATGAAAAGAGACCAATGTATGAAAAAAATGGAAAAAAGTTACAGTTATAAAAAGTTAGTTTACTGTTCGGTTTACTGTTTGCTAAATTTTTAGAAAAGGTGAATTTTAATAAATTAATGTTCATTATTAATGCCTTAAAGTTGTTATTTTAAACATAAAAAGAATTTTATTCTTTCATACTACAGATAGATTTAATTTAATGCAATTAATTCAGATTGCAGGTAAGTAACTTATAAAAAGAGTGTCATGGACCAATTAAAAAGTGTTAATAAGTGTAGGAATAAACACAAATATTTAATGAAGGTTATCAAGTTTGATGTTATCGAATCTCATGCAATTTTAAAAATATGCATTAATTATGTTCTGCCTTATTCTTAAACCTTCTTCATAAAGTCTGCCTCTTTGCCTAATGGGAACATGATTTCTTAATCTTAAATTTTCTTCAATAGGAAAATCTGGCATTCCTCCAATTTTGCATATATTATGCAATGCACAACATGCATTTATCAAAGAACCAACAAAAACAGGGTTATATCGCAACACTCTTTCGTCCATTATGCTTCGAAATCTGGTTTTTAAAACTCCGATTCCTCTTTCTACAGCACTGCGTGTTCTAGCGTGAGCTCGGGTGTATCTCCACGGTGAAGAGTTAATTGGTGCGTGAAGGTCTGGTGTTAAAAGCCATGGCTCTAAAGGATAGCCAGAGTCTCCAAGAAGTTTCCACTCTTGATTGTTGTTATAATTTCTTTGCATTTCCCTTCTGATAATGGAATTTCTCCAAATGAAACTATCGTGTGTACTCCCAGCATGTCGAGCATTAACACTCAGTATTCGCAAATTGTAATCGAAAATCTAAAAAATAACCATTCTAATAAAAATTTACTTTCTCTAATTTTGTCTTATTAGATTATAATTTAAGTTTTAATATTTTAAATTTATTTTACGAACACTTAAAATACTTATCGAATTATCTATATTTAAACTATTCCCTGCAACAAAACAATATTAAAAAATTTATGCAAAATAATCCTGTATTTATAAGAAAACAGAATATTATTAGCTTATTTTTTCAATCAGACAATAATCGGGATTCAATAAATTTTTCTTGTAAAAAAGTTAGAGAGAGAATAATTGAAAAGTCCTACGTTGAATAGAATTTTCAACCGGAACCGCAATCTTAAGCGTAAGAATTAGTTAAAGAAGGTTAGGTATATTGTTTATCCTTCTTTAACTCATTCTTACGCTTAAGATTACAATTGTGGTTCCGGTTAAAGATTCTATTGTGCTTAGGCCTCAAAGATAACTACCACAAGTGGGTTGACATCAAATGGCCTATTTAGCTCTGCGATTCCTAATAAAGTCCAACGCACAATAGGTTGGTTCCAAAATGGACTTGATGCAAACGCAACGCAGACGCATTCCCATTTGATTAGCATTGGGATGCGTCGCGTCGACGTTGAGTTTTGCCTCATTCTGATCGTTTTAGAATGTGTCAAAACGCAAAAAGACGCGACGCGTCCCAATGCTAATCAAATGGGAACGCGTCGCATGTGCGTCGAGTCCATTCTGAAACCAATCATAGTTTCCAGAATGAGCCAACACGCAACGAAGACGCGACGCGTCCCCATTTGATTAGCATTGGGACGCGTCTCGTCTACGTTTGCGTCGAGTCCATTCTGGAACCAACCATAGATTGTTCCAGAAAGGCCTTTTTCTCCAATAGGTTTTAAAAAGTGTGCGAATGACTGCGTTGCGTTGATTTTAGCATGTGTTGCTATAGCAACCGACGCAGACGCAGTCATTCGCACACTTTTTAAAACCTATTGGAGAAAGGTCTGAATGGACCAAAACGCAACGAAGACGCGACGCATCCCAATGCTAATCAAATGGGGACGCGTCGCGTCTGCGTCCAGTCCATTCTGGAACCAACCATAGTTCACGAAAGTCGTTCGCGAATAAGCTAGTGCATGAGATAAAAAATGACAGAAATATGTCTGTCTTTTTCTAACTCATAGTTTGCTTTCGTGAAGCAGTTGCGCTTAGACCTTGAGGGTGCATTTCTACAACTGTCGATAGAAAAAAAAATTCCAAAAAATGTCAATATACATTAAACTGTAAACGTGTCTCTACTATAACTTAAAAATACTTTGTTTTGTCTGATTGAAAGTAATTAAATATTGTGCATAGCCCCTCAAATTTCTTATGTATTTTAAATGAGAAAAAAACTATTTTTCGAAAAATTAATATATAATTAATTAATTATATTTTCTCTAGATTATTAATCTAGAGAAAATTTTTTTTACTCAGTTAAGGATGTTTTTCTTCTAGAGTGTTTAAGGAATAAAATCCTTTTACATATTTAACAAATTTTTTATTTAAAAATTTTTTTTTAGTTTTGAAAAATTCTCAAAAAAACTAAAAATGGTAATATAGTATTTTTTATTACTTATCATCATTTTTTCTTATCTATTGTAATTCAATTAGCTTTTATGAATCCATCAAATATTAAATTTGTAAAACCAATTTTATTGTATTGCAATCAATAAGAAAAAATTATAATTACGAATAAAAAATAATAAATTACCGTTTCTGCTTTTTGAAAATTTTTCAAAAATAAAAAAAAATAAAAAATTTGTCAAATATGTAAAAGGATTTCATTCTTTAAACACTCTAGAAGAAAAACATCCTTAACCGAGTGAAAAGAAAATTTTCTCTAGATTTTATATTAAATTTACGAAAAATGGTTTTTTTCTCATTTAAAATACACAAGAAATTTGAGGGGCTTTGAGGCACGGGTTAATATTACAAAGTGCAACACATAAAATGTGCACTTAGTTTTGACTTCAGTTTCTGAAAGTACTTATCGAAACTAGAAAGAACATATTTCAGTTTTGCTAGATTAGTTTAGATTTGAATTTTATCGGCATTTGAATTTTTTTTTAATTTTCACATTTTTCAGTTTTCTGATACAGGCGGGTGGGAACACTGGCTATTAAAAGTTTATTAAAAAAATTCGCAATGGTCACAATTTGATAAGCAATAAACCCTCTTCAATTACAAAGAAAGAAAAAGAAATTTGGTCGAAAATTCTCCATTTACGAATTTTTTTTACTTTTTTACATTTTTCGGTTTTCTGAAACGAAGGTGAGAAAGCTGGCTATTAAAAGATTATAAAAAAATTCGCAGTAGTCACCATTTGAAGAGCAATAATTCCTCTTTAATTTCTGACATTGGAAAAAAAATTTGGTCAAAAATTGTTCGAGTTATGAATTTTTTTTTGTAATTTTTCAAATTTTTCGGTTTTTCTAATACGAGCGGGTGGAAACGCTGGCTATTAAAAACTGAAAAATTTGAAAAATTACAAAAAATATTCATAACTCGAACAATTTTCGGGGTTGGGACAAGTCACACCCAGAAAGTCTCCCCCGGACAAGTCCTCCCAGGACAAGTTTCCACAGAGACATAACTCCCCATGGGACAAGTCTTCCCATGGACAGCTCCTCCCAGAGGACAAGTCTTCCCAGGGGCATCTCTCCCCAGATGTAAATATTAAATGTAAATAATGCCATGAGTGGACAAGTCTCCCCGGGACATCTCTCCCCATTAAAAAATTGTTCATTAAAACAGTGACAAATTCAGGACAAGTCTCCCCAGGACAAGTCTCCCCAGAACATCTCTCCCCAGTAAAAAATTGTTTATTAAAACAGTGCCAAATTCAGGACAAGTCTCCCCGGGACATCTCTCCCCAGTAAAAATAATTTATTAAAATCGTGTCAATTTCAGGACAAGCCTCCCCAGGACATCTCTCCCCAGTAAAAAATTGTTTATTAAAACAGTGACAAATTCATGACAAGTCTCCCCAGGACAAGTCTCCCGGGGACATCTCTCCCTAGTAAAAATAATTTATTAAAATCGTGGCAAATTCAGAACAGGTCTCCTCAGGACAAGTCTCCCCGGGACATCTCTCCCCAGTAAAAAATTGTTTATTAAAACAGTGACAAATTCATGACAAGTCTCCCCAGGACAAGTCTCCCCAGTAAAAAATTGTTTATTAAAACAGTGACAAATTCATGACAAGTCTCCCCAGGACAAGTCTCCCGGGGACATCTCTCCCTAGTAAAAATAATTTATTAAAATCGTGGCAAATTCAGAACAGGTCTCCTCAGGACAAGTCTCCCCGGGACATCTCTCCCCAGTAAAAAATTGTTTATTAAAACAGTGACAAATTCATGACAAGTCTCCCCAGGACAAGTCTCCCGGGGACATCTCTCCCTAGTAAAAATAATTTATTAAAATCGTGGCAAATTCAGAACAGGTCTCTTCAGGACAAGTCTCCCCAGGACGTCTCTCCCCAGTAAAAATAATTTATTTAAACCGTGTCAAATTCTGGACAAGTCTCCCCAGGACAAGTCTCCCCGGGACATCTCTCCCCAGTAAAAATAATTTATTAAAATCGTGGCAAATTCAGGACAAGTCTCCCCAGGACAAGTCTCCCCAGAACATCTCTCCCCAGTAAAAAATTGTTTATTAAAACAGTGCCAAATTCAGGACAAGTCTCCCCGGGACATCTCTCCCCAGTAAAAATAATTTATTAAAATCGTGTCAATTTCAGGACAAGTCTCCCCAGTAAAAAATTGTTTATTAAAACAGTGACAAATTCATGACAAGTCTCCCGGGGACATCTCTCCCTAGTAAAAATAAATTATTAAAATCGTGGCAAATTCAGAACAGGTCTCCTCAGGACAAGTCTCCCCGGGACATCTCTCCCCAGTAAAAAATTGTTTATTAAAACAGTGACAAATTCATGACAAGTCTCCCCAGGACAAGTCTCCCGGGGACATCTCTCCCCAGTAAAAATAATTTATTAAAATCGTGTCAATTTCAGGACAAGCCTCCCCAGGACATCTCTCCCCAGTAAAAAATTGTTTATTAAAACAGTGACAAATTCATGACAAGTCTCCCCAGGACAAGTCTCCCGGGGACATCTCTCCCTAGTAAAAATAATTTATTAAAATCGTGGCAAATTCAGAACAGGTCTCCTCAGGACAAGTCTCCCCGGGACATCTCTCCCCAGTAAAAAATTGTTTATTAAAACAGTGACAAATTCATGACAAGTCTCCCCAGGACAAGTCTCCCGGGGACATCTCTCCCTAGTAAAAATAATTTATTAAAATCGTGGCAAATTCAGAACAGGTCTCTTCAGGACAAGTCTCCCCAGGACGTCTCTCCCCAGTAAAAATAATTTATTTAAACCGTGTCAAATTCTGGACAAGTCTCCCCAGGACAAGTCTCCCCGGGACATCTCTCCCCAGTAAAAATAATTTATTAAAATCGTGGCAAATTCAGGACAAGTCTCCCTGGGACATCTCTACCCAGTAAAAAATTGTTTATTAAAACAGTGACAAATTCAGGACAAGTCTCCCCAGGACATCTCTCCCCAGTAAAAATAATTTATTAAAACCGTGGCAAATTCTGGACAAGTCTCCCCGGGACATCTCTCCCCAGTAAAAATAATTTATTAAAATCGTGGCAAATTCAGGACAAGTCTCCCCAGGACAAGTCTCCCCGGGACATCTCTCCCCAGTAAAAATAATTTATTAAAATCGTAGCAAATTCAGGACAAGTCTCCCCGGGACATCTCTCCCCAGTAAGAAATTGTTTATTAAAGCAGTGACAAATTCAGGACAAGTCTTCCCGGGACATCTCTCCCCAGTAAAAAATTGTTTATTAAAACAGTGACAAATTCAGGACAAGTCTCCCCGGGACATCTCTCCCCAGTAAAAATAATTTATTAAAACGGTGGCAATTTCTGGACATGTCTTCCCGGAATATCTCTCCCCAGTGAAAAATTGTTTATTAAAACTGTAACAAATTCTGGAAAAGTCTCTCCCGGACATCTCTCCCCAGTAAAAATTATTTATTAAGGGGGAAGGCTACTGTGATAAGGGAAAGAATAGGCCTATTTTTGCGGATTTTTTTTCTAACAAAATACGACTTCGACATTAAATTAAATCGTCCTATATTATTTATTAAAGTATTTGTAAAAAAATTTTAAGTCTAAATATTCAAAATTGCCGTGGTGGCACTCCATCAAGCGCAATTTTGTCCTTTTTTAGGTGCACTAACCGTGTACAGGAAATCTCACGTCTTGGTGATCTAAACCAAAAAAAACAAAATATGGTTGTCATCTACATAGTATTGACCAAATATGGCCGCCAAATTTTTTTAAAATTTACTCGATTCGCTTAATTTGCAATTGGATTTTCTAAATACAAAATGGCTGATCCAATATGTCGGACAAAAATTATTTTATCAATTCTATTCGCCTGAAATTTTAAAATGATGACCATCTATTAGGCAGAATAGTCAGAATAAGGCAAAATACAAAGAAAATCCATCAGAAGAACAGAATCAAAAAATTGTTGTTCCAAATTTAACTGGCTTAGCTTTGAAAATTTCTTTTAACACTGTTCTATCATAAGACTTAATATTTTTAAACTTAAAACGTGAAAATGTTGATGAAACAATTGGAGATGACAGATAGGAAATCTTCAAGTGCATCTAGTAAATTTAAATAATTTTTGTCCGTCATATTGGATCTGACATTTTGTATTTTAAAAATACGCAGATTCATAATCAGCGACCTCAAAAACCCTTTGAAATAAGTATCAATCGAATGTAGTAAATTTAAATAATTTTTGTCCGTTATATTGGATCCGCCATTTTGAATTTTAAAAATCCGATAGCAGATTCATAATCTGCGACCTCAAAAACTCCTGAGTAACAAAATTTAAGACAATCAAGTAAATTTCAAAAAATTTTGTCGGCCATATTTGATCCGCCATTTTTAATTTTGAAAATACGATTATATTCGTCATGAGCGACCTCAATAACATATAAACACTAAGTTCTGTTAGATTTCATAGCCATGGTAAATATCGGTGCACCATAAAAAATTGAATAATTTTTTCCTTTTATTAGCGCCATTTTGGAGCCGCCATTTTATTTTTTTATTTTCGCTTTTGTATATTTTGAAACTTTAATAAGTTTGTGCTAAATTGTGACACATGTAGGGTAGAAGCACCAGTTTTGGCCACTTTAACGCCAGTTTTGGCCACTAGTTAATATTCATTGTAATTATTTATATTTAAGTTTAATGAAGTATTTTACTCAAGGAAATACTTAAAATCCTGTAGTTCTGTAATATTATAATGAGAAACATTCATTAATAATAAATAATTAAATACAAATTTTATAAAAATGATCAAAACTGGAGCAGTGGCCAAAAGTGGTACATCTACCCTATTCGTGTGAATAAATGTTTTCAGTAAGAAATAATTGTTTATTTTAATAATTAATCATTATTTTGAGCGACCCCAAAAACATAAAGAAACACTTAAGTTACTTGCATGAAGCATTTTTAGTATATGAAATTAAATCTTTAATTAAACGCAAAATTTCTGAAGGTTTAGGCGTTAATGGGTTAGTGCACCTAAAAAAGAATAAAATTGCGCTTAAGGGGAGACCCCACCTTAATTTTGACCCCTTTAAAATAAAATTATTAAAGGAGGTAATATTTTTTTTCTTGCATCATTTTTAACCTGAAAACATATAAGATGGTCAAAAATATTTCATTTTAATTTTTGAAGAGGTTAAAATTTTTTTCTTCTGACCTATTGCATATTATTGCAAATCCATGCGAGAAGTTGTTTAGAATGGTAAAATATGCATGGAAAAAAAATTTCGTGAAAAAATATTAAAAACTGTAAGAGAAGATCGATTTTTAATATTCAAATCTTTAAATTTTGCCGAAATTTCGAAAGCCGTAAATCTTTAATTTTTTTCCAAATTGTGTATATTTACGTAATTTGATGCTATTATTAAAAAAACATTGTTAAAATTTATATTTAGCTCATTTTCGTGGTAAATTCCATAAAAATCATAGTCCGAAGCTTTTATGGTATACTTTATATATACCGAAATAAATGCAAAAAGCCATGATTTTTATAGTTTTTACCATGAAAATGAGCTAATCGTCAATTTTAACGATGATTTTTTGACTCAGAGCATCAAAGTGGAAAAAAATAAAGGTTCAGGACTTCCGAAATTTTGGCAAAATTTAAAGATTTGACTATTAAAAATCGATCTTCTCTTACAGTTTTTAATATTTTTTCACGAAATTTTTTTTCCATGCATATTTTACCATTCTAAACAACTTTTCGCATGGATTTGCAATAATATGCAATAGGTCAGAGGAAAAAAATTCTAACCTCTTCAAAAATTAAAATTAAATATTTTTGACCATCTTATATGTTTTAAGGTTAAAAATGATGCAAGAAAAAAAATATTACCTCGTTTAATAATTTTATTTTAAAGGGGTCAAAATTAAGGTGGGGTCTCCCCTTAAAGGAGTGCCATTACGGCAATTTTAAATATTTAGAATTAAAAATTTTTTTACAAATACTTGAATATATAATATAGGACGGTTTAATTTAATTTAATGTCGAAGTCGTATTTTGTTAGAAAAAAAATCGGCAAAAATCGGCCTATTCTTTTCCTTGTCACAGTAAACTTCCCCCTTAAAAAATAATTATTACTGGGGAGAGATGTCCCAGGGAGACTTGTCCTGAATTTGCCACTGTTTTAAAAAACAATTTTTTACTGGGGAGAGATGTCCCGGGAAGACTTGTCCTGAATTTGCCACGATTTTAATAAATTATTTTTACTGGGGAGAGATGTCCCGGGGAGACTTGTCCTGGGGAGACTTGTCCGGAATTTGCCACGATTTTAATAAATTATTTTTACTAAGGAGAGATGTCCTGGGGAGACTTGTCCTTAATTTGTCACTGTTTTCATAAACAATTTTTTTCATGGGGAGAGATGTCCCGGGGAGACTTGTTCTGAATTTGCCACGGATTTAATAAATTATTTTTACTGGGGAGAGATGTCCTGGGGAGACTTGTCCTGAATTTGTCACTGTTTTAATAAACAATTTTTATCTTGGGGAGAGATGTCCCGGGGAGACTTGTCCTGGGGAGACTTGTCCTGAATTTGTCACTGTTTTAATAAACAATTTTTTACTGGGGAGAGATGTCCTGGGGAGACTTGTCCTGAATTTGCCACGATTTTAATAAATTATTTTTACTGGGGAGAGATGTCCCAGGGAGACTTGTCCTGGGGAGACTTGTCCTGAATTTGGCACTGTTTTAGTAAACAATTTTTTACTGGGGAGAGATGTCCCGGGGAGACTTGTCCTGAATTTGCCACGATTTTAATAAATTATTTTTACTGGGGAGAGATGTCCCGGGGAGACTTGTCCTGGGGAGACTTGTCCTGAATTTGCCACGATTTTAATAAATTATTTTTACTAAGGAGAGATGTCCTGGGGAGACTTGTCCTTAATTTGTCACTGTTTTAATAAACAATTTTTTTCTTAGGGAGAGATGTCCCGGGGAGACTTGTCCTGGGGAGACTTGTCCTGAATTTGTCACTGTTTTAATAAACAATTTTTTACTGGGGAGAGATGTCCCGGGGAGACTTGTCCTGGGGAGACTTGTCCTGAATTTGCCACGATTTTAATAAATTATTTTTACTGGGGAGAGATGTCCCAGGGAGACTTGTCCTGGGGAGACTTGTCCTGAATTTGGAACTGTTTTAGTAAACAATTTTTTACTGGGGAGAGATGTCCCGGGGAGACTTGTCCTGAATTTGTCACTGTTTTAATAAACAATTTTTTACTGGGGAGAGATGTCCCGGGGAGACTTGTCCTGAATTTGTCACTGTTTTAATAAACAATTTTTTAATGGGGAGAGATGTCCCGGGGAGACTTGTCCACTCATGGCATTATTTACATTTAATATTTACATTTGGGGAGAGATGTCCCTGGGAAGACTTGTCCTCTGGGAGGAGCTGTCCATGGGAAGACTTGTCCCATGGGGAGTAATGTCTCTGTGGAGGCTTGTCCTGGGAGGACTTGTCCGGGGGAGACTTTCTGGGTGTGACTAGTCTCATATTCTTTCTTTATAATTTTTTAATAGCCAGCTTCCTCACCCGCCCGTTTCAGAAAACCGAAAAATGTAAAAAAGTAAAAAAAAATCGTAAGTGGAACAATTTTTGACCATTTTTTTGTTTTTTCTCTGTAATTAAAGAGGGATTATTGCTTTTCAAATTGTGACCATTGCGAATTTTTTTAATAAACTTTCAATAGCCAGTGTTCCCACCCACCTGTATCAGAAAACTGAAAAATGTGAAAATTCAAAAAAAAATTCAAATGCCGATAAAATTTAAATCCGAGCTAATCTAGCTCTTCTGACATTTTTTTTTTGGACCACCCTATTGGCTAACCAAGTTAGGCCGACCATGCACACGGTTGGCCCTACTATGGGTCGACCGCCAATTCGCACCTAGTCAACAGAAGGTTCGGAATTTCAATACAGTTTGACGAATTCAGGAAATTTTTTGCAACTTAGCTCCAATTCGTATTTATCGCAAAGTGGGATTCACTGCAGTTCTTTGTGAATTTTTTTAAATTTATTTTAATTAGTTTTTGTTTACTGGCAAACATTCTAATGCTATAGAAAAAAATCTGCCCGCGCAAGCGCGGACACATTCTCATCCGCGCTTCGCGCGGAGGCTCGCTTCGCTCGCAAGTTTCAGCGCGCCTCGGGGCGCGCGAATACTGATCGTCGCGCTTCGCGCTCCGGTGATTATTTCACACGTCGCGCTTCGCGCTCCGTGTGTTGTTGCGCGCTTCGCGCGCAAATGGCTCGCTTCGCTCGCGGTGGTCTGCAATTCTTGTTCATTATTTGTGTTATTGTTCTTGTTTCCTATTAAATGTTTCATAAAGCATTTTTTTTTCTTAAAGTTACTACGACTTTAAGGATTACATTCTCATCACATGTTTTTGTTTGCTGATGATTGCGAGATAAAGTGGATTTAGATGTATATTTTTGGTCTTGATGATCAAAAATCTCAAATTGACCCTAAAAAAATGTTTCAAGCTTAAAACGCGATTTTAGTTTCTTTTTTAAAGTTATTTTAAAAAAATTAGAACGAAAAAATGAAAATTTTGAAAAGTTACATATATATCAAATGTATTATTAAAAACATGTAAATCCGGATACAGTGAATGTGATAGTTTAATTGTTTTAAGAAAAACTTTAAATTTACTGAAGATTTAAAAATGAACAATTAGATAAATTTTCAGCATGATTTTTTTAAAAGAACGTCCAAGCGCCTAAACTTTCGGTAGGACCTTTCGGCAGGACGCGCCTCTTACATAATTTATTAAATATATTAACAAATATTGTTATTATATTTTATTTTGAGCTTAAACAAGAAATTCACTTAGAGATTTTGAAAAAATCGCCATTTTTAATGTTAAACAAATATTTGAATAACTTATAAAATAGTAAACGTTTTCTAAAGCTTCTCTTCTCATTTTAAAGGTCATTTTCAACAGTATTAGAATTACTTCAGGTATTAACGTGTATTCTTTGCTTAGAAATTGTAAGCAAAGCACAAACGTGGCGATTTAAGATAGCAGACGACAGGGAGTAAAAGTCATTCACTTGTTCGACTTGTATGAAAATGGCGGCCTTTTTTGCCATGAGCAAAAGTAACGCATGGTACTAGCTGTTTTTTTTGCCCATGGGAAAAAAAGGTCACCATTTTCATTCAAGTGGACAAATGAATGGCTTTTAGTTCCTGTTGGATGCTATCTAAAAGCGCCTATTTTGTGCCTGAGGTATAAAAAGTCAATTTTTAACCAAATCTAATACCTTCTCATGTGATGAGAATGTAAAAAACCATTTCCAACAAGATAGGATCAAAAATTGAAATGTTAAAAAAAGGTCAGAACAGCCCAACTGTGTAAAAAAAATTTCATTGATTTTCTAAAATGTTAAAACTTATATGAATATATTTTAGTTATAACATTTTATAAAATCAATAAAAAAATTTTAACCCAGTTGAGGTAGCCTGACCCAAAAACTTAAAAAAAAATTAAATTTCTATGAGAAAATGTTATAGAAGAAAATTGTTTTTATTTTTCTAATCTAAAGTAATATAAAGTAAAAAAAAAATGAAATTTAAAAAAAAATTGAAATTTTAAAATTTTAAAAGTACTGTAGTTTGTGTAGTTTTCGACGAAAATGGCTGGCTAACGAACTTGATCTGTATTTTAACACTAACTTTGTGCATGCAAAGTTGCAAGTTGATGCAATAAGTTTTTCAAGAGTTATCGTAGGGACACCATTGTGTCTACAGACAGACACGAAGCGAGACATACAGACAGACACTTTTTCTAGATCATGTTTTTTGGACACAGGGGACCACAAAACGTCAAGATTTCATGAAATTAGAGAAAGTAAATTTTCGACCAAAACTAATACTTTCTCATGTGATGAGAATGTAATAAATAAGCCGCTCACTGCTACTTGACTAGTATTATCGCTTTCAACCATGCTCTCATCCCGTTATTGCAGCCAGCCCTTCATTTGTAAATAACAATTATTTGTTTAAACTGCTGCTCAAATTGATCAAATCATAAAATATCTTCATGTTTTTATGAACAACTTAATTATTAGCAAAATTTAAAAATAACCCTAGTTTTTAGCTGGTTTTGCATAAGAAAAATAATAAAATAATAATAACTACTAAGTAGACTTCCTATGAAATTCAATGCAATTCGAGGGGTAGAACATATAAATAATTTAAATTGTTTATAAAATTATTATTAAAAATATGAAATTTTTAAATTTACAATCATGAAAATATTTTCAATTGAAAGAGTGAACTACTTTGTGTAATCAGTGTAAGTTTAATTAATTTATTGTAAACGCATTTTTAGTTATTAATTATTTTAAAAAGATGTAGTATTCTATAATAAAGCAAAAAAAATAATTTTAAATCAGTTAAAAGTTTTATTTTATTTATTCTAAACTACAGATATTTATAAAAGTTTAAAAATTTTAAAAAACAATAATTTTTTTTAAAACAGTAGAACTGGTCAGGCCCAAAAACTTAAAAAAAAAAAAAAAAAAATGTTTTAAAAATGTTGTAGAGAAAAGTTGTTTGTATTTTTCTAATCTAAAATAATATCAAGTTAAAAATTTTGAAATTTGAAAAAATTGAGTTTTCAAAATTTTGAAACTACCGTAGTTTTTGTAGTTTTTAACGAAAATGGCTGGTTAACGAACTTAACCTTCATTTTTACACCAACTTTAAGTGTGTTAAATTTAAAAACGATCAGACAAGATTTTCAAAAGTTATTGTGTCAACAACATTTTGGTCTACAGACGGACATACATACATACAGACAGACAGACACACAGACAGACGGACTCGCCGGACCATGTTTTTCGGATTCAGGGGACCTCAAAACGTAAAGATTTCATAAAATTAGCAAAAGTCAATTTTCGACCAAAACTAATACTTTCTCATGTGATGAGAATGTAATAAAAATTACTTTTTTTCAAAATAACTCGAAAAGTATAGGGTTTGGCGAAATGATGTCTACAGCAAAGTTGTAGCTGAGGATGAGACGAGAAAAAAAGTCTCTAGTAGCAAAATTCCATATGGAATAGATTCGGAGATAATTGAGTCGGAATATCGATTTTTAGTCAAAAAAGCGCACAAAAAATATATATATATAGAGTGGTTTTTCCGGAAATTACGACTTTTTTGTGTACAAGTATATTTTTCAAGTATTTTAGGGTGAGAATATGTCAAAATCAATTGACTGACTTTTATTCCTTTAAAAAAATTCGATTTTTAGTGTTATTTTAGAATTTTTTTAGTTTTTTTGACCATTTAAGAGACTATAACTTTGAAAATTAAGTTTTTATGAAAAAATGTTATTGAGAAAAGTTGTTTGTATTTTTCTAATCTAAAATAAAATAAAGTTAAAAATTCTGAAATTTGAAAAAATTGATTTTTTAAAATTTTGAAACTACCGTAGTTTTTGTAGTTTTCAACGAAAATGTCTGGTTAACGAACTTAGCCTTCATTTTTACACCAACTTTAAGTGTGTTAAATTTAAAAACGATTTGATAAGTTTTTCAAGAGTTATCGTGGGAACAACATATGACCGTCTACAGACGGACAGACAGACAGACGGACAGACAGACAGACACACAGACAGACGCACTCGCCGGACCATGTTTTTCGGACTCAGGGCACCTCAAAACGTAAAGATTTCATAAAATTAGCAAAAGTCAAAATTCGACCAAAACTAATACCTTCTCATGTGATGAGAATGTAAAAAATTTAGTTTTTTGACAGTTTTTAAAAAATAGCTTGAAAAGTTTTGGGTTGGGCAAAAAGTTGTCAACAGCAAAGTTGTAGCTGATGCAAAGCCGAGAAAAAAAGTCTCTGGTAGCGAAATCGCATATGCAAGGATGTCGGAGATAATGGAGTCGGAAAATTGATTTTTTATCAAAAAAGCGCACAAAAAATATATATAGAGAGTGATTTTTCTGGAAATTACGAGTTTTTTATGTTCAAGTATGTTTTTCAAGTATTTTAGGGTGGGAATATGTCAAAATCAATTGACTGATTTTTATTCCTTTAAAAAAATTCGATTTTTAGTGTTATTTTTGAATTTTTTTAGTTTTTTTTGACCATTTAAGAGACTATAACTTCGAAAATTAAGTTTTTATGAAAAAATGTTATAGAGAAAAGTTGTTTGTATTTTTCTAATCTAAAATAAAATAAAGTTAAAAATTCTGAAATTTGAAAAAATTGATTTTTTAAAATTTTGAAACTACCGTAGTTTTTGTAGTTTTCAACGAAAATGTCTGGTTAACGAACTTAGCCTTCATTTTTACACCAACTTTAAGTGTGTTAAATTTAAAAACGATTTGATAAGTTTTTCAAGAGTTATCGTGGGAACAACATATGACCGTCTACAGACGGACAGACAGACAGACGGACAGACAGACAGACACACAGACAGACGCACTCGCCGGACCATGTTTTTCGGACTCAGGGCACCTCAAAACGTAAAGATTTCATAAAATTAGCAAAAGTCAAAATTCGACCAAAACTAATACCTTCTCATGTGATGAGAATGTAAAAATACAAGTGTTTTTAAAAATTGTAAGAGTATACTAATTGCTTACTATTTGCACATTTTTTGCATGCTGCTGATGCCTATTTATGCAATTGTGCTCTTCATCTCTAGGACTTATTATGGCGACAAATGTGCAATCCACGAGCCCAATGACTCCAGTAAAACCAACAACTCGTTGAAATTCATTAGATAATCGTTGTTTTTCGTTAAGATTTGTCGGAAATTTAATAAAATCTTTGACTATATGCCTATTTATCAAGATAGTCACTTCATGGATTGCCTTACATATCGATGACTGGGACATACTCACAAGGTATGACTGACCAGAAACCCTCTGATATGTCCCAGTACCATAAAAATTAATGCAGCAAAAATTCGTAGTTCCCGTGGAATTGAGTTCACTTGTAGCCTAATTCTCATGTGTGGCGTTAAAGTTAATATCAAAAACTGAACCATATATTTACTTAATCGAAATAAATCTACGAATCTTTTGTCAGGGAGACTAAATGGATCACTTTCGTGTCGTAAATGAACATGCAGCAAATGCAATTGGCGGTATTTTTTTCTTCGATTAATATCTTCTTCTTCATTTATTAAACTTAACAGCGCTAAATGAGCCGGAAACATCTGTAAGATAAAATATATGCTTCAACTATGAGACAAAAATAGTAAAATTTCACTACTTGGATTATTAGTTACTACAAATTTCAGTCATTTTTATGTAACCTAAAAGTGAATTTAACTTATAATTACTGATTTCTTGTTTATTATTAAATAAATAGTTACTTCAATAAAGTAATTTTTATCTATAAATCAATTAAGGAAGTTGTTGACAGGTATTTAGATCTTCAGAAAAAATATTGAATTTACATTAAAGAATTTTTAATATTATTATTATTCGTATCTTCTGAAAGAAAAAAAATATCTATTTTTAAGAACAAAATTTGAAAAGGTTAAAGTTTTTCAAAACAGATTCGATTTAAGTTAATGATACTCTAATTTTGTTCAGTTCAAAATTTCGAGATCTCAATAATTTGAAAACTCGAGTTTTAAAATTATTTATAAACTATTAATAGCTAAAAGATTTAAATATTTATTCTGATGATTCAAATAATAAAGTATGAAACTTTTCAATTTCAAAATTAATTTCAATTTAATAATAAAATGTGCAACGTATGTTGCACATTTATTCCAGTAATTGAAATATTCCAGTAGGTGAGAGTGGGGCAAAGGCGCTATGCGGGGCAAAGACGTTTTTTAAAATATCTTATTTATTTTCTGTCTATTCCAATTGGTATGAAAAATAAAGTTGGAATGCAATCAGACCAATTGATTAAAAAAAGAAAAACCTAAAAATAAAAAAGTTTGTTATGTAGGGCAAAGGCAATATTGAACATAATTTGATTAAAAAAATTGAATATTCGAATTTTCTATGTATTAATTCACAATATAAGGTTAAAATCATTAAAAGTTTTTATTTAAATAGTTTAATTCTTTTAATAATATGTTGTTAACCTTATGTTTCGTAAATATTATACTAATAAATATCACTTGTTAATTTTTTTAAGGTTTATAAATGCTTTCTTTTAGAAATATAAGCGAAAACGTCGCTGTCCCAGCGTGTGAGCAAAAGGCATTTTTTGTTATGTTTTTAAATTTCATTAAATAATGTATTTATAATTATAATATACTAAAATAACAACTATTAAAATTTCTTGTTGATTAGTTTTAGAATAATGAAAAACAAAGACCGCATAAATTAATTGCTTAATTTTAAAAATATACATCGATAAATGTAAACCTAGCGCCTTTGCCCCACTCTCCCCTATGAATTCACTTGATAACTTAGAAATATTTATTTATTAAAACTCGAATATGCTTGACTCTGCCCGAGCTTGAAAATAATTATGCTTAACTCAAGTTGACTAGAAAAACGGAAAGCTTCAAATAAGATGATAATTTTGAAAATAAAGTTAAAAATTAATCTTTGACTTTCTGTGATGTTAAATATTTACAATTTTTCATGAAAGTTGTACCTTAAATTTGTCTTATTAAATACACTAATAAATATCACTAACCTTTGTTAAGATAATGCTAAATGTATCATAAATAAATTTGCTGTTTTATATACCATGCAAGAAGATAAAATATTAAAATTGTTATAATCTTTTATGATAATTCTCCTTCAAAAAAAGTTTTTTGAAATTATAAACATTATGTCATTTTTTTCTATTATTTACTTTCTTCGTAACCTAGAAATTCACTTTAAACAAATAATTTTTGTCTTATCCTAGCACAGAAAATTTCTGATGCTCTACAGGTTTTTAAAATGTAATTATTCATTATAAATTAAAGAAATTGATCACTATATTCATTTAACTTCCTTATTATAATAAACAAATTTCTTACTGAAAGATTAAAAAAACATTTATGATATAATTTTTAAATTTAATTGTAAATCACTTCATTATGATACCGGTCATTTGTGGCGGAAGTGACTGGACCAACAGACAACTAACTATCTATACAAGAAACGAGGAGCGATAGAGAGAGAGAGACACGCAACCTCGGAAAAATGAAGTAAAATTGTAATGTGGGTTGGGATATTAGAACGAGGAGGAAACCAACCACGTTCGACGTTAAGACATTGACAACACAGTGAATTAGAGGAAGACAATGTATAATTTATTCATACTCTCTTACGTGCTAATAATACAAGTGGTCTGACAAATACTGTTGTGTGATCTTTGGGTGATAAGTGTGAGTGTGTGAGCGTTAAAACAAAGTTAATAAGTCGCGGACAATTTTTCGTCGTTTTGCTAACGGCAACTTAGAGAACGTAGGTCGCAATCGTATGGCCTCAGGCGTTCCTTCAGGGGAGTAAGGACCACCGCTGAGGGGTGACATTTCGAGATTCAAGACGTCCTCCTCAATTACCAATTCGGCTTCAGATGGGCTCTTCTCTTGCAGACGTACCTCTGGGGTTGGAGGCGATCGAGGTGGACTATCTACAATGGGACTGAACGATCCTTCGACCGCGTGGGCTTTAACGTCTTCTGGTGCGACTGCTGACTCCTTCGTCGGGTTCAGCGACGGCGGTGGCGGTCGGCAGATGGTAGGCCTGACTACGGCCCGTGGCTTGGGTCGGTTTGAGGACACGTAGTCAAAATGGTACCAGCACTCCCGCGAAGCGAAGTTCGAAACTCCGGGACGGTAAAGTCGTGCTGGTTCTCTAACTTCCGGAACTTCAGCTACGGGAGCGGGTGCGGCGGCAACGGCGATAGGAGCGTGGACAGCTTCAGGCTCACTTCGACAGACGGCGATGTTGACGGTTGGGACACCGAAAGGTGTCAGTGGCAACGTGAGAGGTGGTGCGTCCCAAGAGGCAGGTCTAGGTCGTCTGAGACAATATTGTCGGTAAAGCCACTCGTCTCCTACTTGTAGCTGCACTTCCTCGATTGGCGCGGAATGGCACCCGTCGAACTGCAACCTTCGTTCAGCCCAGTCTTGGGCCACTCGTTGTAAGGACCGCTTCTTACCCTGGGACAAAAAAAAGCCGGATGAGTGTGGTTGCTTAAGAACCAGACTCAGTGAGTGGATGTGACATCGAGAGGAAACCAACTGGATGTTAGCGGTTACTCATATAGAGAGGAAATCAACTCGAATATGGGTTTCAGTCTAACGTCAAGAGGAAACCAACTTGATCCAAAAAAAACTGTGTGAGGTGGATCCGAGAGGAAACCAACTCGGACAGTGTATGTAATAATCGAGAGGAAACCAGCTCGATTTTAGCTGTTACTCATTTTGTCGACGGTGAGCGAAGTCACATTCGCGAGAACCGAAAACGCGCACCACACAGCACTTCTTGTAATTATATATTGAAAATTGCGTAGCTTTACCGGTAAGTGGCCGAGAACAGGCGCCACCTACGGTGAAAATACCGTAAGGTCGCTCATTTTCCAGGATAGATCAAAAGATAATAATGAGAGGAAAATTCCCTCATGTCAAACCGCAGGGTTGATCAATTCTGGAATTTGAGCGGTACAACCGAAGACTTAAAAAACTAATGTTATTTACAATGTTGACGCGTCGATGAGCTGGGACCATTCACCTCGGTCGCCTCTACTCAACCTGGAGCGGTGAGGAGGACTTCCCTCGACGAACTGGGACCATTCACCTCGGTCGCCTCTACTCAACCAGGAGTGGTGAGGAGGTCTTCCCTCGATGTCGTTATAGTGGGGTTTTTCTAGGTCTTCCTCGTCGGCGAATCAGAGGATTACCAGAATGATTCACTGGATTGATTACCGCAATTTTCCTTGGGCGTCCTCGTCGACGGATCGGGGGTGAATATAAACCGTCCGCTTGATTGACGCTAGGGTTTGGAGGGGGCGGTGTTGATGTACTGTTGACCGTCTGGTTCAACGGGGTTTTTCGTGGTCTCCCTCTTCGGCGAATCGGAGGGATACCATCTAGGGTATTGTTGACCGCCTGGTTCAACGGAATTTTTCGTGGTCTACCTCTTCGGCGAATCGGAGGGACACGAACAGGATCCTCTGGAGTGGTTACGATCTTTTTCCTCGGTCGTCCTCGTCGGCGGATCGGAGGCGCTGCAGGGTAGATGTGGGTCACTATGGGATCTGATGGGGGCCTACTCTTAGGCCGCTCTCGACAACTAGTATCGGTTGGAGAGTTTAGGGAATTGTTGCTGATCTCCTGATCAGTAAGAGCGATGGTCCGGGGTCTCGCTGGCCATAATTGTGACGCGTGAGCTTTTGTTGTTCGGCTGAACAGGTTTACTTCATACACTTGCCCTTGTAGATGACGTATAATAGGGTAAGGTCCTCTTCTTAGTGGAGCTAATGAGGCGTTGAACTGCTTTGAAGCGTCTGACAATTGGTAGTTTCTTAAATAAACGAGATCGCCTGGTTTGTAGGGAGAAATATCCGTCGGAGTCGTGGCGGTACTCAGATATTTGCCCTGATTTTCTCTGGCTTGAACAACTCTGTCCTTTGGATGTTGATAATTTGAGAAGGGGAGTGTCCAGTCACCAGGTCTTTTTAAATTGGATCCGAAAAGGATCTCACTTGGAGTGAGACCTGTAGCCGCATTTTTTCTTGTTCGGGTGTTAAACAAGATTTCTGTTAAGTGTTGATCCCATCGTTGGTGTTCAGATGTAGAGAAAAGACGAAGTCGCATTCCTTTTTTGATCTCCTGGTTTCTCCTCTCCGTAGGGTTGGCCCTTGGGTGGTAAGGAGGGGTGGTCCAGCAAGATACGTCCCACTTGTCACACATTTTTACCCATTCAGCACTGGTGAATTGCGTACCGTTATCAGTGAGTAAATAACGCGGAAATCCGAAACGAAAGAAAACTTCTTTTTCCAGAACAGCAAGGATCGTTGAAGCTTTTGTTGAACCGATAGGGAATGCTTCTACCCAACGGGAGAATAGATCTGTGACTACGAGAAGATGTGTTTTTCCACGGGGAGTTCGGGGATATGGACCCATTAAATCTAACGCCACTGTTTCCCAAGGTTTCTTTGGATTTCGAGGACGAAGTTGATCTCGCAGTGGTGTTCGTAGTGGTTTACAGCATAAACACAGATGGCAGCTTCTTACGTAGTTGGTAACTTCTTTTCTCATTTTTGTCCAAAGAAATCTTTCCTGAATTGCTCCGAGGGTTTCCTCGATACCAGGGTGTCCGGCGAGATCCGAATCGTGATATTCAGACAGGACGAGATCTCGTGATTCCTTAGGGACCAAAAATTGGTATTGATCTGGGGAATTTTTATTGCGTCGCCACAAGCCAAGGTCATCCACTCGATGGTCAAGAAAGAACATCTCCTCTGAGTTGGTACGGTTGATGGTGTTCTCTAGTCGTAGCCATTTTGAAACTAGACCCGAGATTTCGGTATCTTGTTGTTGAAGATCAGAAATTCTGTCGTACAAACTCGTAGCTTGGATGGAAGTTAATTTGTGGGGTGAAGCTTCTTTCCCGAATGGTAATAGTCGATCATCTTCAGCCATATCTTCGTCGGTGATCTTGTCTTCTGGAACCGTTGACAGGGCTATAGTAAGTTCATCTAAGGCAGTTCTACATTTTTCTTGAGTGAAGTCGTACTCGTTTAACTGACAGGCCCATCGTCCTAATTTTGCTCGGAGATGTTTGTTGGTATGAAGCCAGTTTAGAGCGTGTGGGTCCACCCGAAGAATAAACGGATTAGATTGCAATAGAACGGTATATTTTTTAAAGGACCAGACTATAGCGAGACAAGTTCGTTCATTTATGTCGTACCGAACTTCTACAGCGGAAAATTTTGCACTAGCGAAGCTGATGACCTTCCGACCTCCGGTAACTGGTTCTTGATAAAGAGCAGCTCCCATTCCTACGTCACTGGCGTGAACTTGAAGAATCAAGGGTAACTCTGGATCAGGCCTATCCAAGTATAAAGGGTTTCTGAATAGGTTTTTGACTTCCCGGAACGCTTGATCTGCTTGAGGAGGCCACTTCCATTTTCCAACATTTTTTCCAAGGAGTGATGTAAGAGGGGCTGTGATGAGAGAATAATTGGGGATATATTCTCGTAACCAGCCGCATACACCCAGAAATCGTTGAAGGTCTTTCTTAGATGATGGAATTTCTGCTTCCAGAATTTTTTTGACGTGATCGGTCTGTGGTTGATTAACTCTATCGGTGACCACATAACCGAGAAAGTCAACAGAGGTGACACCGTATCTACTCTTTTCTATTGAACATTGGAGCTTGTGAATAGAGAGTCGTGCCAACACTAATCCAAGGTGGTTCACATGATCTTCCCAGCAGTCGGAATAGATGATGATGTCATCCAAATATACCATGCAGAAGACGTGAAGATAGCCAGTGAGAACAATTTGGGTCATTAAAGTTTGGAAGGTGTTTGGGGCGTTCTTCAACCCAAAAGGCATCACCCGGTATTGATAAGTTCCTCCATCCGGTAAGGTGAAAGCCGTGTATTTTTTGGAAGCTTCATCCAACGGTACTTGCCAGTATCCTTTTTTCAAGTCGATCACAGAGAAGACTGTAGCTCTTCCCACCTCCTTGAGAATGTCATGGATCCGAGGGATTTCCGGAGTTGCATCCTTGGTGAACGAATTTAATTTTCTGTAATCGGTACAGAATCTTAATTTTCCGGCTCGATTGGAGGCAATGACGACCGAAGAACTGTAGTCGGCATCTGAAGGTTCGATGATTTTTTGCTTCAGCATTTCCTCCTTTTGTTTCATCATGAAGTCTCTTTTTTCCTGACTGCAGCGGTAAGGACGAATTCGAAATGGCTGGTGAGGTAAAAGCTCGATTTTGTGGACCATGCAATTGGTTTGAGTCAATGGACCCACAGGGTTAACAGTTTCCCGAAACCGAGACAAAACATTTAAAATTAATGTTCGGTAATCTGTCGGAATGTCAGATACCGCCTTAATTAGACAAGGATCAGGATCCTCTACCGAGTAAGAAGGAGTTTGGTTTTCAAAATAGATTGTATCTCGGTTTTGTTTTCCCACATGGATACATCGGCGGGATCGGTCATAGACTACTTGGTGCTCCTCTATCCATGGGTCCCCTAAGATCATGGGATTGGAAATTTGATCCGAAACTAGGAACCTTGCTTCCATAGTCCGGTTAGTGGTTTGGAATTTTAATTTAATTTCTCCGAGAATATTAAGGGTTACTCCTTTTTTTGCTACCTCTACTCTCTCGGTAAAAGGGGTTAACTTATTTAACTGTAGGGGAGAGAGGTAAGAGGGTTGAATAAAATTGTCGGTAAAGGCCGAATCAAACAAAACTCTAACTATTTTATCATTAAATTGAACAGAAAAAATTGGAACGAATGTTCTTTGAGTACATATACTCGAAAGGTGAGCTATTGGGGGGCAGCAGGGCCTCGAGTTGCCCCCTTTCGCCAGTTTCCCTGTTGGTCGGACGAAGTCTGCTGTTCCGGAGAAACTCGTTTGGGGCAATCACGAACGAAGTGACGATCTTCACAAAACCAGCACTGGGGAAGTTGATTCTTCTTGCCTTCAATGGGTTGAGAGGTTGTAGCACTGGTAGGATTCGAAGAGGGTTGTGTTCGAGGTTTGTCTGAACGTTTATTAGTACGATCAACATCTGCTTCGTCGAACTCAGCTTCAACTGCGCGTGTCATCAACGTTCCAAGGTCTTGAGGTTGGGAAGCTCTGATCCCCTGCCGAACTTGCGGACGTAGAAGCTCGAGTAGCGTAGCCACTTTGACTGCTTCCGGTGTGTCCGGTTGTAACCGCTGGAAAAGTAGGATCTTCTTTTGTAAAAATACTCCCACCGGCTCTTTCTCGGTTTGACGTTGAGAGTACAGCTGGGATAACAGCCGACCTGTGACAACTGGTCCATCGTATTTGTGCAGGAACAGTTCACTGAACCTAGCCCACTCAAAGGGAATTCCTTTGTAAGTGTCCCACCACTTTTCTGCTGCGCCATGAAGTCCTTCAGCAGCGAGGTCCACCTTCTGTTGATCTTGAGTGACCATAGTTACAAAATATTCCTCCATCCTTCGTAGGAAGTCTCGAGGATCTTCATGTTCCTTGCCGTGAAATTCCGGCTTTACCACGGTGGGATTAGTGGTGATGATCTGTAGTAGGTTTCTCAGCTCATCCCAATTTACAAGGGGTGACTGCCTTGGTTGATTGGCACTCGGATTTACTGGACGTGGATTCCCGACCATAGGGGGTTGATTTCCAAGACTCGGATTTACCGGACGTGGAGTCCCGCCAATAGGGGGTTGATTTTCAAGGTTTCCTGAAGTAATTCGTCTTGAGAATCCAGGGATGAGATCACTGTAGGCTGGCGGTGAAGTTCTCTCAGCTGCAGGTGTACGGTATCCAGGAGGCTGCGTTCCGGACGGGCCTGGTGTCGGTTCTTCCGTTCGCCGAGACATCATGGAATGGGGAGGGGGGGTATTTGCAAATCCCGCAAAATCGGATTGATCAAGAAGAGAATTTGAAATAGAGGTATTAGTTGGAGGTGTTCGTTCAACAGGCATTATTTTTCACCTTTGAAACGAAAAACGAAAAATATTTTAAAGGAGGGCGCCACCAGATTTGATTGGTCTGGACCATTGGAGGTTTAACAGAAAAAAAACTCCACAGGGTGGAGAGAAAAAGAAAAAAAAAATTTTTTTCTTGCAATGTGCACCACAGGGGGTGATTGGAATTTTATTTTGAGCTAAGTCCCACAGGAGAGGGTGACTTAGAATTTTCTACCACAGGGGGTAGTTGGCATTTAATTTTAAGGTAAGTCCCACAGGAGAGGGTGACTTAGAATTTTTTCCACAGGGGGAAGAAAAAAATTTTTTAAAAAATAATTGGAAGCCACAGGGGGCGGTTTTGAAAAAAGAAAAATTAATTTCTTCACGAGAGAACATTTGAGAAAAGAAAAATTAATTTCTTTTAAAGGAGAGCAATAGAGACAAGCAGGGTGGGTAAAAGTAACTTTTTTAACTCGGGCCCCACGTTGGGCGCCAATTTTGACATGGGCGAATTTCCCTTTTTTCGGTTAGGGGAATTCTCGTCAACTTTTTGTCTCACAAAATAATGTGAAACCGTTAAGAGGGTAGATTAAATTTTTTTACTAGGGGATGGAAAGTTTTTTAACCCTTATTGGGACTCGTAACCCTCTAGTAAGGTGAAGAAGTCGGTGTGGTCGAACTCCGGACTATAGCTAGTGGAGAACGCCGGAGAACTTCGTGGGGAACCAATGCAACCCTCTGAATTGCATTGCGCAGTCACTGCTGCAGCGAAAGCCTTAGCTTGTCGAACCCTATCATGGTCGGCGAGCGAGATAGGGGGAAGGTGCGTGCGGGGCAGAGAGGCGGACAGTGGGGGCCTTAGTACTGCAGGCGGCGGGGGGGAGTTGATTCGGTACGTGGCACCGTGTCGGTCGAGAGCGATGAGCTGGCACCGTAGATAGGAGAGATTTGGCAGGCAGGCGGCGGGGGACACAGGGCGGCTGGAGAATGGCTTCCTTCCTTCCCTCCTTCCTTCCTTCTCCTTCTTGCTGATAGTTGAGGCTCGTAGCATGGAAATGTAGGAAATAGGTATAAGGACAAAAATCAGCAGACTTGCGTTAATTTCAAGTTAGCTTTTATTTTCTCAGTCAAACTACTTTCGACCTCTCCGTGCAATGAGAGGTCTTACAATAGTTCTCGAAGTACATGGTTCGGTGAACCGCTTATATGTCGACGGTGAGCGAAGTCACATTCGCGAGAACCGAAAACGCGCACCACACAGCACTTCTTGTAATTATATATTGAAAATTGCGTAGCTTTACCGGTAAGTGGCCGAGAACAGGCGCCACCTTTTTAAATACCAATAATTTCATAATTTCTGCCTGAATCAGGTTCAAAAATAGGTCAATCGAAGCGTTTTTTAATGCTCTTCAAGTTGGTAATAATTTTTTGAAGTTACTTTTACATAATTTAAAAAAATTTTTATAAAAGACTTATTTTTCAAAATTTTAGATTTTTAAAAGTTTAATATCTTTGGTTAATGTGGACGAAAAATGTTCAATTGGGGCTCAAAAATTGCGTCTGAAAAAACTCTACAAAACTAAATACAAAACAAAACTAAACTTCTACATTTTTCAACAAAATTTTCAAAAAAGTCTTATTTTCTAAAATTTTTGATTTTTTAAAGTTTAATATATCTAGTTAATATGAACGAAAAATATTCAAATGGGGCTTAAAAGATGCATGTGAAAAAACTCTACAAAACTAAAGAAAAACATTTATAAGTGTCCTAACATTTTTTTAAGTTACGTCTAAAAAACGTTTTTTTACAAAATGAAAAATGCAAAAAAAATAGTTAAACTTCATGAATCGGGCTGAAAATACTCTCATTTTATGTCCCCCGGGGAGACCTACAATTTAAAAAAAATTGAGGCCTTTAGCTCTTTCTTATTCTGAGATATTGAGGCAAATGTAATGTTAGTACACACACACACACACACACATCGGGACAAATTTTTAAAATCCGTTTTTTGGACTTCGGTGTTCAAAATACGTCGAAATTTTTTTTATTTATTTAGAACATGTATACGGCGAGTTCCTGTGCATATATAAAGTACTAAAGTATTAGGCATAATAAAAAAAAATTTATAAATATGTCAAAAAATGACAATCCAAAATTTTGGTAATACAAAGCTTCCTTTATGAGGAAGCAATATAAAAAACAAAAGTGATTTTCATTATTCATCGTTCTTAAAATTTTTCTTCTAAAGTTTTCGCTTGTAAATTCTTTTTAAAAAAATTAAATTTAAATGAATAATAATGATTTACGTTTTTTAAGAAAAAATAATTATCTACAATTTAAAATGGTGAAGTTGAAAAATTTGTTTTTCTTACACAAAAAAAAATCATTCATTGAAATTTAATTTTTTTTGTAAAAATTCACGACTTAAAAATTTGCGACAAAAATTATAAGATTTTTATATATAATTGAAACTTTAAAATAATAATGATTCTAATGTTAATGATTTTGTGCAAAATTATTATAATTTCTTTTTCTGTATAGAGAAAACATTAAGTAAGTGACGCAAAAAGTAAAAATGCTATTTATTTATTAAAACATAATTTTAGAGTAAGAAAAGTTTTTATCCACTTATTTGTATATGCAAAGTATACATTAACCCGAAATAAAAATAATTACAATTAATTAACAATCAACCGCACTTTTTTTCTTAGGTTGGAGCGTCGAAACTACTAAGAAAAAATTTGCCAACTTGAAAAGCTCATACTTTCGAAAGAAGAAAGTTCCGGCAAGCGGTTCTGGTGCTGTGTACCAGAAACCTTGGGTTTTGGAGCCGTATCTGGCATTTCTGGATGACGCAAACGCCGATAATACTAGAACGTAAGAATTTCATAATTAAACAGAAAAATTATTCTTTTTTTATTTTTGTACATGAAATGTTTTATTCTTCTTTCATGTTTCAGAACGCTGTCCAATGTTCCTTCTTCTCCTATCAGAAAACAAGTAGAGGATATTTTAGATGACTCTTCTCAAGAGTACCATACCTGTCACGGTGACTCGAGCGACGAAGCGTCAACGAGCCAAAAAAGCAAAAGACGAAATTTGGGATTTCCGATCAAAAAAACTGAAGGTATTATTTTAAGTTTTCTTCTTAGAGTTTAATTTTTTTTCTTAACAGGGTGTTTATCGACCGGATCAGGAATTTGTCAGGATTTGAGTTCGATCGGGAAAAACGTGGGAAATTTTCGGGAATTTTCAAAAATGTCCAAGAATTCATTAAAATATAAATTCATTAAAATATAGTTCTGCTTTACATTAAAAAGTGTCTGGGAAAAACAAAATAAAAATTTTGTCTGCAAATCAGGGAATTGTCAGGAAAAATCAAAATAAAATGTTCGTGACAACCCTGATAAATTAACTTCTTGAGACCTTTCTCAATTTTTCTTTGTAAAAATGGTTATTAATCATCAAGAGAATAAATCCGGGAAACATTTCATTTAAGATCCGGCAAATTTGAAAATCATGTTTCGTTAGACACCCTGATTAAATTTTTTTGTTTTGATTTTCCAATAACTTGAAAAATAGTTTCTTTATATATTGTACAATAAAAACTTCTTTATCAAATATAATATTTTTTAAACATTTTTATGAAAAATGAATAAAGATTTTTTTTCATCCGGTTTTACGAATTCACCGAGCCCTATTCTTTATCTCTTTTTAGGCAAAAGAAGAAAATCCTTTGATCCTCTCGAAGATGCAATATTAAAGTTAACCAATAAAAGTCTGAATAACTCCAAACCGAAGAATGCACCAACGTCATTGGAGCAATGGGCTTTATGGATAGCCCAGGAAATAAATGAATTTCCCGATAAAAATGATAGGCTTGAAATTCAATGCTTCATAACGAATGCTATAACTCAAAAACGCCGTGAAAGGTTAATTTAATTTGATGTGAATAATTTTCGAGGAGTATTTTTTTATAAGTTGATGAATCTATTAATTTTTTTTCAAGAAATTGTTAATCAGTATTTCATCAGTATAAATTGGTATTATTTTATTATATTAACTTTCCCACGTCGAGTATTAAAAAGTAACATTGGATTTTTTAAATCCTTTTTGTTATAAAAAAATTGGAACTTCGGTTAGTTTCGTATTTAAAAAATGTTTCAACATGTGGTAACTGTTAACTTGTGACACAAATTTGACGTCACAATAGTAGAAAAATTCTGCAATTAAAAAAATGTTATTTACATTAATATTTTTATTAATAATTTTTGTCTTTTTTTTGTGTATTTGCGCAGTAAGTTTGCATAAAACTTGTGATAAATAACCAAACGGCTGCTTTGTTCACGGTTTTCCATGAAAACATACTGACAATTTGCAGTAGGCTTTCACTTTGCTACAAAAATTTATGTTATTTATCGATGAACAATTTTCACAAGATGTTTGATTATTGCTATTTGTCATTTTAAAAAGCACCGTTTGTTTGTGGGCGATAGGCTGTAGTCGTTACTTGACTAACTTTGAACAATTTAGCTAGTCTTCTTAATAAATTGCTGGTAAACATTTTTCCTCTATCTGTCAATATGGTTTTAGGGGCCCCATATAAGGAGAATAAATTAGTAGCTATCGCGTGTGCAATTGTAGTGGCGCTAATATCTGGGACTGCGACAAATATACAGTATTTGCTCAGTTAATCCTGCATAGTCAAAACATGACAATTTCCGTTTACTGTTGTTGGTAATTTACCTACAGTGTCGAGTGTCACTTTATCGAATACGTCTAGGGGCGTGTCAGTAATTAACATTGGTTCCCTATTTTTTGTTCTGACTATTTTCCTTTGAGGGCAACTACGACATTTTCTAATATATTCCGTGATATCCTGTCTTAATCCTGGCCAGGAATATTTTTCCCTAATTCGTCTGTATGTTTTATTTACCCCTTTATGTCCGGCTATCAAACTATCATGATATTCTGCTACTATTTTTAGTCTGTATTCTTCTGGTGGTATTGTGATTTTTTCGTGACACAATTTCATGATAATGTCGGTGTCATAGAATTCTTTTGCTAATTTTTTTATCCAGTTAGTTCCTAAAGGTTCTAATAAATCCCTATATCTTGATATCCTAAGATGGGTTATTTTGTCCTTAAGTAGTACATATCTAAGATTACTAAATATTTCTCCTAAGTTTTCTAAATATATTCTATCAAAATAATTATTCGCTACTATAACTGTATAAATATTATATTTTCCTCTAGGTGTGATTAGTATTTGTCCTATTCTA
This sequence comes from Leptopilina syphax, assembly GCA_032872505.1. NCBI lineage: Eukaryota > Metazoa > Arthropoda > Insecta > Hymenoptera > Figitidae > Leptopilina > Leptopilina syphax. The sequence goes on from CM065472.1 coordinate 13,966,100, forward strand.
GGTTTTTTTGTTTTAATATCTATTAAATCTATACCCCCTATTGCTGCCATTAGTTTGGAAATAGACGTGCTAGGTTCGATGTCTCTTGACATAAAATGTACGTAGTTATCTCTTTTACTAGTAAGGGCTTCGCGGTCGTAAGATATCACTTTCGAACTTTCAAACATAAACTCTTCATTTGTTCTTCTTGGTTTTTCTTGGGAAAAACAGATGTCATTTATTAAAGGAATTGCTAAACCTATTCCTATGTCATTTTGGGTTTTTTGTTGAGGTTTTTCTGTCAGTTTTTCTGTTGTATTACTGTTCCTATTTTCAATTAGCTTTCTAGGTACTATACGTTCTTTTTTATTTTCCGTTTCCGTAATTGTCTCGGTTTCCTCTAGATTAGAATTGAATGGGAAAGGTGTTGACTGGGCTTTGGGCTTGTTTAGAAATAGCGGCGTATCGTTTGTAACTGTTTGTCTGTTTTCCGTTACTTTAGGTTCCTTTTTAATTATCGTTAACGCTTCGGTGGGAAACTGAGAGGAGTCTGGAGGATAATTTGAAGGATTTTCGATTTCTTTGGTTATTTCTCGTAATTCAGAAATAATGTTGTCCATTGCTATGCCTTCCTCTTCTAATCCATTTTTAAGTTCGCTTCTTTCTAAACTTGGGTTATGTATAGTGTTTTCGTTACTCGTTTCGTTGCGCTCAAACATTTTATTATTCCAAAAATAACTTTGGTGCTCTAATAAGGACGCATCGAATTTTTTAATTGAATTTCTAATATCATCTACCATTTCCTTGTCGGGGGGGTTTTTATGTCATTCAATTCGCTGATTGTGATGTCATTTTCATCGTCTTCGTCATCTGTTGTGTCTATTGTAGGGCTCATGTATATTCCTATTTCATTTTCTGTCAAGGGGCTACCTATATCGTGAAAAACATAATCTTTGCTTGACTTTTCACTTTCTGTATCTAAACGAGTTACGTTTAACGAGGGTAAAACACTATAGTCTTGTTTAGGTATAGGTATTTCCTGAGGTCCTACATAGGATTCTTCTTTTTCACTAGTCTCTTCATTACTTGAGATTGTTAGTTCGGGGGGGAATTCTGTAGTTTCTACGCTTGCTACGGGTGTTTGTTTCTTTATTCTCGGTCTAAGCCTAGTTGCTACTGGTCCGTCGTCTATAAAGGGGGCTGTTTTTTTGGGTTTGGTTTTTCCTGGTGGCCTACCTCTTTTTGGTTTAATTAGTATATCTTTAGCGGGTCCTTTAATTGCCGAAGAGTCTGATGATGCTCTAATTTTACTCGAAGCTGAAACATTTTTTTTAACTTTTGTTCCTTTGTTAGACTATCTACTCTCTGTTTTTCTTTATTTTTGTCTAAAAGTTTATTTAAAACCTGACTTGCCCTTAATTTTGAGCCACTGGCTCCGCTACTTATTGAGAAAACTTTAGTTTCTTTCGTTTCTACTTTTTCTTTTGTTTCCGTATTTTCTAACATAACCTCATTGTCACTACTTTCGCTGGTGGTAGAAATTCCCTTATTTTGTTTTTCTAAATCGCCTAATGTTGGATTTTCCGATAGACCCCTTAACCAACGGTTTATTTTGCCAGGTTTACACTCGAAATCGTATTGATAATCCTGTAATCTTAGTAACCATTTAGTCATTCTGGCCGTGGGTTTCCTAGCGTCGTTTATGATTTTTAGAGGTTCATGATCGCAAGATAGTATGAATTTTCTTCCATACAAGAATGGTCTAAAATTTTCTAACGAATTTATTACTGCTAAACACTCTTTTTCTGTGGCATCATAATTATTTTCAGCTCCTACTAGTGTTTTCGAGAAATAGGCTATTGGTAGATCCATATTGTCTATTTCTTGTGTTATCACTGCACTAATTGCATGTTCAGAAGCATCTGTTGTTAGTTTGAAAATTTTGGAAAAGTCTGGATGTTGTAAAATAGGATTCCTACACAAAGCTCGTTTTAGTTGTTTTAAACTACGTTTTTGTTCGGTTTCCCATTTGAAAGTTATGTCTTTTTTTAACAAGTTATATAGCGGCAACGCTATTTTAGCGTAGTTGGCTATAAATTTCCTATAGTAACCGGTAATACCTAGAAATTCTTAGATAGATTTCTGATTTTTTAGAGTGGGGAAGTCTTTTATAGCTGTTAATTTCTTAGGGTCTGCCCTAATTCCGTTTTCTCCTACAATATGTCCCAGGTACGCGACTTCTTTACATAAAAATTCGCATTTCTCTGGTTGCATGGCTAATTTTGCGAACCGCAATTTTTCTATCATTCGACTAATAGTTTTGTCATGTTCTTCTGAAGTGTTTGAAAAAACTATTATGTCGTCTAAATACACAAATAACTCTGCCCCTTGTAGACCTGAGAGGACATTATCCATTATTCGCTGAAAGGTGGGGGCTGCATTTTTTATACCCATGGGCATTCTTTTGTATTGGTAATGGCCCCGACTATATTAAAATGCGGTTTTATGCTGATCCTCTTCGGCTGTCCCTATTTGGTGATAACCTATAGCTAGATCAAAAACGGAAAAATATTTAGCACCTCCTAAACGCTCAAGTATAGTACTAATTAGAGGCATGGGGTAACTGTCCCCCTCCATTTTTTCGTTAAGGGCCCTAAAATCTATCACTAGATGCCATTTTTTATTTCCCTGCGCGTCCGCTTTCTTGGGAACTATGAGGACTGGTGAGTTATAACTCGAATTCGATTTTACTAATAAATCATCAGCATACATTTTATTTACTAATTTTACCCCTTCTTGTTCGCACTCGGGAGATTGCCTATACTGTTTGCATCTAATTGGTTTTTCGTCCGCGAGAGGAATATGATGCTGTACTAGTGGTGTAACCGGTAATTTGTCGCCTGGCAATAGAAATCTATCTTGACCTACTCTCACCCATTTTTTTACATAATTTAATTCTTCAATATTAAGATGTTCTAACTTCATTTTACCTAGAATTCGAGTTATTCTCATTTCCTCCTGTTTTTTCTGATTTTCTTGAGTTGCGTAATTTTCTATATTTTCTAAATTTACATACTCAAAAGGTAGAAGTTCTTGTGGCGCAACAGAAATAGTTATATCTCTTTCTGTAGGGTTAATGGCCATGACTTTACAATTACCCTTACGTTGTTTAACTAAAGCTTCCCCTAATAATAAGCCCTTATCTGTTTCTATTCTGGGTAAATATCCCTCTTTTAGATCATAATTACTAACGGGTATAATTACTACTTGTCTACTCCTAGCTTTTATTCTTAATATACGTGGGACTGGCTTTCCTTTTTTTTTAATTTTACGCTTTCTTGTTTCGACTCTAAATCTACAAATGGAATTGGATTAGTTGGTTGAGAAGATGTTATCAAAGTGTTATAAAAAAATTGACAATTGCTCTTTCTTGTCGTAGATACGGTCTTCCTATTATTCCCTGTGCCGAAATCGGAAAACTCGGTTCAACTACATGGAATAGATGTTCCATATCATTGATACTTATTTCTACAGTACCTAACGTATATACTTTGGTCATAGTGACTCCTGTAAAAAAATGGTTTCCGATGTTTGGATAGGGGCATCTCCTTTTAAAGCTGTACTTTTAATAATGTTTATGTCCGATCCTGAATCTACAAAAAAATAGCCTTATTTTCAAAAATATGATTTCCCTCTAATTTTACCATAGGTGATTCGGAAGTTATTTCATTTATTTTAAATATAGCTACTGATCGCTGAACCTGACTATTGTCGGACGCGTCAAATTGTTTGAGCTCGTCGTCGCGCCGTTCCGACGAACTGTCTCCCAGTTTAAATTGCTGGATGAGCTTTGTCTAGCAGGCGATACCGAACTATTGGATCTTTGAATATTACCTAGATTATTGCCTTGATTTGTGAAATTCTAAGTTCTTTGATTGCTGTCATTGGTAGAGTCATTGGGATTATATAATCTTCTATCCGAATAACCCTCTTCTTGTCTTCTATTTTGCTCTATATTGTAACTACAATAATGTTCCCTATTTGGGGACCGGTTACTATCCTGTCTATATCTATTTTGCTGATCCCTCTGATTATAATAATTGTCCCTTCTAGAGCGATTGTAGTCCATTGTATGTTCTACATCCCTATCTTTCGATTGATTTCTCCAATTCTCTCTATATATTCTAGGGTGTGATTCTATACTGTTAGACCGATACGAAGACGCTTCTCGATAGTTGGGACGAATTTTCCTTTCTGCTGCCTTTTTGGCACACTTACGGGCATCCTCTAAATTGTCTGGATCTTGAAAAGCAACGGCTTGAGAAATGTCGTCAGGTAATGCATTAATGAATGACTTTAATGCTGTATCTTGAAAAATGGGCATTGATGTTGATATAACTGCGGTGGCATAATCGCCAGATAGGGCTGCTTTAATACCTCTTACGTAGGATTGTACCCTATCAAAAAGTGCATTGATATCCTCATCTCTTTGCATTTTCAACTCAATAATTTTTAAAAAATAAGTCTCATAGGGGAATCCTGAAGCAAATCTGTCTTTTAAAAGATCTAATAACTCATCTAAATTCGGAAAAAGTTTTCCTTTCGTACAGTTACTAGCACTTTCTCTTAACTTGCTCAAAACGTCGGTAATTAAATCTGGTTCGCAAATCGCAGGGACTTGGGAAGATGCATGTATCACATCTTGAATAAAATCAGCTACAGAGATGTTGTAACCGTCAAATTCTGGTATTTGCCTAACTGCCCTTTGCAAAAGTTGTGTATTTTTAAACGATTGCGCTATTATAATGTTCGCATTTTCAGCATTTACTGCTTGAGGTGGTCCTGGATTTGCTATTGCCGGTGGAAATCCTATATCTGTACGAGTAGAATATAATTGTGCTATCATAGTATTGTTTAAATCTATTTCAAGCCTATTAGGGGGACCCCCTCCTGGTGCCCCTTGTGGTTGCCCTCCTGTCGATTGAAATTAATAACTTTTCCAAAAAAAATTTTATTTAATCCATTCACCTGGCAGCTAGTTTTATAAATGGTGTTCTATCCAACCCGAACTAATTGCTTGTTTCCAACCTATAATAGCTAATTCTTTGTCTATTGTTGTAGTTTGTGTTGTCTTAACAACTTGAAAATAAATTTCTTGTTCTTCTATAATAATTATGATTCCTCCCACTATTCTGTATTCTTTTCCGAATAACGTAACTATTTCTGTAGTGCAAGGCCAATATTCGTCTTCTAATAATTCTACTGAGATAAAGTTCTGTTTTATTTCGGTTGTTATAGTAAAATAAGCTACACCCCCTATCAAGTCAGGACTATTTAATTCTATTTCGTAACTTCCCTGGGTTGTTGTGGGTATACATCCGCCTATAAGTACATAAGGCATGGGTAAAACAAAATTAAGGTTTATTTAAACAATCATAATAATAGTTATTTGAATGTTAACTTATTCCCTTTAAATTATCTTTCACGAAATTAAATTTTACTTCGATTTTGGTATTTATATTATTTATTTTTTTTATTTATTTATTTAAAAAAATAATTTTTTTTAAATAACTACTGATTCTTTGTAGTTTGTGTAATTTTGATTCAATTTATATAAACAAATTTAAATTATTAAGAGTAAAAGAAAAATAAACTGATCCTAATATTTTATTCCCGTAACGTTAAACTGTCTATGTTTTCTATTATTTTTTTAAAAACATTATTTATATTACCCAAATCTTGATTCTGTGAGGCTTCCTTGAACAAGGCTCGTTTTACTAAGTTGACCTTTTCTAAATCGTATTTGCTTCTAACCGGCGCTATTCTATTCTTATCTCCTTGTTTGTTACTATGTTTATAGTCTATTTTATTTATTTGATACTATAAGAATAACTAAAACCGCTACAACGAAGTATTAATTTCCCCAATTTATATATATAAAAAGAATACAACTAATCTAACTTTTTTTTTGCCTTTAATAGGAATGATTGTGTTTTTGTTGTTTTTTTTAAAACTAACTCTAGATTGCCGATAGAAGGTTAGAATTGGTTTTTTTTTTGTTTATTTCTTTTGCTCATAGGCGAATTTGATTGAAACGTTCAGTAATTTCTTCTATGTCTTTACCTATTATTCTTGTTTTATGATCCTGCTTTCTAGCCATATTCTATCAAAATTAAAGATCTTTGTATTTTTTCCAATTTTCTATTTAACTGCACATAAGTGTAAGAAATTTCGTGTAAGTCGGATACTGCTAAATTTATTCTATTAATAATGTTTTTTGGTTCGTCATGAATTTTCTTTATAGATTCGGGCGTCATAAGTTTTCTGTATAAAACTTATTTTAAATTTAATCTTTTAAACTCTAAAATTAAATTATCTATTTGCTCCTGTTGGACTAAAAATTCGGATCTCAATTCGTCAATTACTAATCTGTGTTTGTCATTAGAATCGCTTAATGCAAATAACCATTTAAATAAAAATTTTCCGCGCTTTTCTACTCTATCAATATTGCATTCTAATACCCTACACTGTAATGATAATCTCTGACTGAATTCTTCCACAGCTTCTAATCTTTCCTTTAATTCAGATATTTCATCTCCTGAAAATCCAGAAATTACTCTATTTAACTGAGGAAACATCAAACTAAATTTTAAAATATTTTATTTGATAGTGAGAAAAAAAATAATCGTGATATTAATGATAATTTTAATTCAAGTTTAATAATAAGTGAAATTTATTTTTATTTTTTTTTTGGTTATATCACTGATCTTGACTGAACTCGACTCTTGCAATAGTACCCTCTTTGCGTGTTAAGCAAAATTTTGGTTGCCTTGAACTAGTCTTGTAAGAGGAAGTTTATGTATATAAGAAAAAAAATTTATTTATTTTATTTATTATTATTTTTTTAAATAATAAAGATAAAAATAAGAGTAAAAAAAATAAACATAAAATAAAAATTTTAGATTTATTCGTCAAATTTATTATTTTGAATATTTATGAAAGAAATAATTTTCTAAAGAGAAAAATACTTATTTCTATAATGTATCAGGTTTCACTTCATGAGTACATTGCACTCTGCTTATTTCATCACTTGCATAAAATAATAATATTCTTTTAAAAGTAAAATCTCTTTTTCTTTTTTTTTTAATAACAAGAAATTAGGTAAGTTCTTAATTGTGATTTTTAATTATTTACTTAATTTATACCAAAAAATGAATTAAAGAAAATTTCTTTAAATTAAGACAGCAATAAAAATATTCTATATAATTACTGTGGAAGAAAACCTTCAACGATTAGAACGCTATTTCGTCCTATCTGACATCAAAGAAAATCCTGTTTTGAACTATTTCTCTTTCTAAAAATAATTCCTACTCGACCGTTGTAGATTTTTGCATTATTAAAAAAAAAGATTATTTAGTCCTCTCACTTTTCCAAGTGGCTACTCACTTCCGACAAGGTTGTTTTTTTATTCGTGGAATTGGGACCGATTTATTAAGGAAACCAGAGCTTGCCGATCGCAAGGGTGGTTACCGTTCCCTAAACTCGACGTTAGCGAGTAAAAAAAAAACTTCTAACTACCCGCACTTTACAACAAATTGTCTTAAAATGCCATTAACCTGCAAATATAAAAAATGCAAGAAAATATTTCACAATAATTAGAATTTATGAAGCAATAAATCAATTCAAAGTATATATCTATTATATGCATGAGAGTGTTTGTATGTATGTAATATATTTTTTTGTGTTATTTTTCCTTTTTTTTTAAATTTTTTTTTTCTTTCACCATAAATAAAAGAAGATTATCCCACCGCTGCCACCATTTTTTGTTACAGAATGAATCGATAAATATTAATTAATTAAACAAATTTATTAATTAAACAAAATTTAATTATAATATATTAAAATCTAAATTGACTTATTCAACAAAGACAGAACTTTAACTGATTCATCCAAGAATAACTTAGGTACTCTTCGTGAAAATGTAATAAAATAATTCATTAATTTAAAATAAAGGTAGTGGATTCTTTTCTTAAGTCCACTATTATTCAGCGGCTCCGATTAGACGGTATTTATGGTAAAAAAAATAGGAAACAAAAGGAAAATTATACTCGGAAAAATAACACTTTTAGTATATGATTATAATGATATTAGCTTTTTTCAAAATCAATTATTTTTGTCGAAGTTCAACAATATTGATCAGTATTAATATATTTCTATTTAAAATCCCTTGTTATATTTAGTTAAGTTTATAATACAAATATTATCCTTAAAAAAATATTTATGTCCCTTAGAAAACATTTACTTCTCAAAAACAGAAATAACAATTACTGTATATATAATATTCAGTTAATACTCCTTCTGACAAATCTTCTTTTCCCTTTAATTTATGTGTGTGTGTATATATTTTAGATAATAAAAATTCGACTCACCAAGTCTTATTTATCTATATTTTAGATAGCACAAGTAAAACGCTGATTTAGGTGTCAAATGACCCACACCTGTGAGAACAAATTATAATTTCCTTACTTCTGAATTTCGTTTCCTATTTATTTCTCTTTTTGTTTTATTATTCCTCAGTAATTTATTTTCTTTTTAAAACATGTGATAATCCTTGATCAAAATTGTAGTTCCTTCTTTCAACTTTAATTGTGTTAATTTCAAAATTTAAATTTCGGGGTCACCAAACTTAAATTTGTATTAAACCAAGTCAAACTGTACCACAAAACTCTAATAAATATTTCGAAATTGATTTTCGAAAAACTATTTAATATTTCACTTTCACTTATTCAATTTGTAAAACTTATGTGACATTACTCGAAAATAATTAAACACTCTTTATGCTTCGATTAATTACGGAAAAACTCCACCCTTGGAGTACAAAATAATCTCGATCAAAATTGAATCGACTGTCTCGCAAGAGACGCCGATTAATACTTACTCTTTATTTTAATTGAAATTAATGGTCACACCTTGAAATCATGTAAAATTTCAATAGGGGGGGAGCTGTTACACACAGCTCATTGAACTTTATAGTTTCCAGGTAAGCTTTTTGCAGGCTTGCAAATTTACGAGGTGGCGTGATATGAGTTCAATGCTCTCTTTTTCCTTTAATTTATGTTGGTGTATGATGTTTACCAATAATTGAACACATACATCCACAGTCTTTTATTAAAATAAATGACCCTTTTTAAATCACTAGAATTAATTTTGAAACATAAATGTTGTTCAATAATTTCCAAATAATTCTACCAAGTACTACAATATTGTGTATTGTTAAAAAAAAGGAATTTAAAAAAAATAGTTATTCAATTAGAATTTTAAAAAGAACAATTTATTGTGTTTATTTCTTGGTGAATCGATTTTTTTTACCTTAGAGTTCTCTAGTGTTTCTTAATTCTAATTACAAATTCATAGATTATCTTCTTGGCTTTATATAATATAACCCACTTATTATTAAAAAAAAATAAAATGGTTACGATTTTATACGTAACAGACAATTTATTTTCTTTGTGTATTAATGTTGTGTTTCCAAAGAAAATAAAATTTTTATGAATCTTACAACGTTGAATTTTAATACTATAAGATTACACAACTCACAAATCAGGGTTGCCACGCTGTTGCTCATTTCAAATTCCCTGACTTTTCCAGGTTAAAAAACGGAATTTTTCCAGGTTTTTAAAACTACATTTATATTTTACAAAATTTTTAATTCAAACCTTTTTGAAATTAAACATCTTATAAAACATGAATTATAAGAATATTGTTTTCCACAATTTTTAACTAAAATTCTTTATAAAGTGTAAATTAATTATTATTAATAATTTCTGAAAAATTTCTTTTAACATTTTCAAATCCTTTTGTTTACAATTCAATTTTACGAAATTTCATCGATTATTCAGAAATTCTTCAATAACATATATATATGAAAATAAAAACTTTAAATAACTTCAAAAAAATTCAATTCAACTTTTACAAAAAAATTAAATCTACACAAACTTAAGTTAAAAGTATGAACAATTCAAACATTCAAAGATTATAATTTGAGACCTGCTTTTCAAAACTCAATTATTACCTAAAGTTTCAACTGAAATTCATATTTCAGTCAATTATTATTAGAAAATTCTACGACAATTAAATTATTTAAATACCTAAAAAAAAATAATTTATTGAATAATTGGATGTTTTTTAAAATTCAACTCTCATTTAAAGAATTTTATCAACAAATTTTTAAATAGGTAATGAAAATTCTTTTGACGAATTTCAAAAAAATTTTAAGAACAATTTCATATTTCGAGAAATTAGATTAAAAATGTATTAAAAATAATTAAATCACTGTAAAAAAATTTCATTGAATTGAGAAAAGTTTTTGAAAATAATTGAAATTTTTTCAAGAATTTTATTAAATTTTTTTTAAATAATTAAAATATTGCCAAGAATTTTATTAAAATTTTTGAAAATAATTGAATTTTAGAGACAAATTTTAATATTTATAAAAATAATTGAAATTTTGACTATAAATTTTATTAAACTTTTGACCATAATTAAATTTCTGCTAAGAATTTTATTACTTTTGAAAATAATTGAATTCTTGAGAAGAATTTTTTAATAATATTTCCTTTTAAATCCTACCTAATTATTTTTAATCCAAAAATAAATAATTTATTGAATAATTGAATGTTTCTCAAAATTGAATTCTCATAAAGAATTTTATTAACAAATTTTTAAATAATTGAATTCTTTTGACGAATTTTAATCAAATTTCAAGTATAATTACATGTTTCAAGGAATTCGATTAAAATTGTATCAAAAATAATTGAAATTCTGCTATGAGTTTTATTATCTATGAAAATAATAATTCAATCCCTGTAAAAAATTGTATTACATATTTATAAAAATAATTGAATCTCTGTAAAACTAAATTGAATATTTTTGAAAATAATAGAATTATTGCGAAGAAATTTATAAAAAAATTTTAAAATAATTAATTTCTTTTGGAAAATTTTATTAAAATAGTAGATATTGAAAATCATTGAGTGGAGGAGAATTTTTGAAAAAAAATTGAATTTGTTAAAGAGAATTTCATTAAATTTTTTGAAAATAATTAAATTTTGGAGAAAAATTTTAATATTTATAAAGATAATTGAAATTTTGACGATAAATTTTTTAAACTTTTGTCCATAATTGAATTTTTGCAAAGTATTTTATTACTTTTGAAAATAATTGAATTTCTTTGATGAATTTGAATAAAAATTTTAAGAGCAATTATACATTTTTCGAGAAATTCCATTAAAATTGTATTAAAAATAATTGAAATTTTGCGATGAGTTTTATTATTTATGAAAATAATAATTGTAAATCTATAAATTTTTGTATTATTTATGAAAATAATTGAATTATTGCGAAGAAAAATTGTAAATGCAACTCTTTTAAAATTGAATTAAGAAAATTGAATTAAAGAAAAATTAAATTTCAAGAATAAGCCCAATAACTTTAGAAAACAATAATTTTCCAGGATTCCAATCAAAATTCCCTGACTTTTCCAGATTTTTTTAAGGTTTATAAAAATTCCCTGACATTTCCAGGTTTTCCAGGTTTCCACGTTGCGTGGCAACCCTGCAAATATTTATGCTACATTTGCATGGCAATATTGATAATTATAATTTTAAGTTTTACGTCAAAATGATAAAAATTTCAAAATTAAAAGAATATCATTAAATAATTTAGATCTTAAAATTATATTTTCAAATAAAATTCTTCTTTCATTTTCAATAGTTCTAAAATATATTTATAAATGTTACAGTATATCCAGAAGTTTTTAAAAATATTCACCGAGTCTTCCGAAAGAAATTTATAAATTTTCGTAACTTTTCAACGATTTTAGAATTTTTCTAAATCTTCTAAAATATTTTTGAATTGAAAAAAGTAATAGATATTACAATCATATTATGACAATGTTTATACAGTTCTTTAGTATAGTTTTATTATACATTTTTTACATAAACTTATGCAATTTGAAAATTATTTACATTAGATATTTATATTAGAACAATTGATTTGGTTTTAACATTAATTTTCCTTTAAATAAAAGTTAAACGAAAGCGTCAAGTAAATTACTTTGCAATTAAAATGACCCTTCGTTAACTCGGTCGTTCTGCCAATGTACACTACCTTCGTTTAAAAAGTAGTTCATTAAACATTCTCGAATATTAATAGCACTTAAATTTTGATTGTAAGCATGAGGAAGAGAAGCAAACTCGTCCATGCGAAAGTCGTGCTTCCATGCTCCTCCAATTTCTACCCCTTCTTCGAATCTGTCAACAAAATTTATTGGGCAATAATGTCTGGCATCTTTGGGATTATTCTCCTCTTTAGATCGAAGGTAATTATGCAAGCACGCAGCTGCAAGAACGATCAATTTTATGTGGTACTCCGTAGCATTTATTGGCAACCGAAAAATTCTCCATTGAGAACATAAAATCCCAAATGCATTTTCTATTGTTCTTCTAGCTCTAATTAATCTGTAATTAAATACTCTTAGATTAAATGACATGCGACCAATTGAACGTCCTGGAAACGGACGCATGATGTTCCTATCCAAAGGGAAAGCCTCATCCGCAACCAAGTAGTACGGCAAAATTGGACCACTTGAAAAAATCTCAGAAGAATTGGGAAGGTTGAGGCTTCTTTTTAAAAGCCTTTTTCCAAAATTACTCTTCTTCAATACTCCTCCATCACTTTTTTTGCCTCTTGCCCCAATTTCTACTGCTATGAATTTGTAATTGGCATCGCAAACTGCCATTAAATTAAGGCTATGTTGTTTTTTTTAATTGAAATTAGTAGATCTGCTGTGGGGTTGAGCCAGTTAATAAAAAAATAATTCGTTTTTAAATTTCAATTACCACAATCTAGAGTATTTGCATTAGAAATATATACAGATAGTAAAAAAGTGTGCGTTTTTCTTATAATCAACATAAATATTCTTTTAACACTTAAAAAAATTTTTTTTAATTTTACAAAGTGTGCTAAAATCGCTTGAATAATTATACAGGAAAATTTAAAAACTATACAAATAATACAAGATAATAATCTTTTGGACATTATTATTTTCAGATAAATATAATTTTCAAAATTACATTTATTATTATATTTATTATTATGATTACAAAATGTAACAAGTAATTAATTTAATTAATTTACTTTAATTAATAAATTCTTTTTGAAACAAGAGGAATGAAAATTTTTTTGAAACCAGTATTTTAGCATGAGAAAGTTCCGAAAAAAATTACTTGCAATCAATTATTTTTATAGAATATTTATAGGATATTACATTGATATGACAGCATTACCATTTTTACTGTATGATTAAGGTTTCTTAAATATCTAATATTTATATTTCAAAATAAAGTGTATGAATTTAAAAAAATACTTGCTTGCATAACAACATGCTTCCCATCCATTGCTCCTATAGTATGAGGAGATTGCCAATTTTCTTCAAAACCTTCTGATATTTTTTTCCATTCTTCTGGAGTTTCTGGAAAACGCATTACCAATGGCTGCAATTTATTCCATAAGACTTCCATAGTCTTGTAGACCCATTTAACTGCTGTAGAATTTCCCATTCTGAATTGCATACTAAGCGACGAAAGACTCTCCCCTGTGGCTAGAAATCTGAAATAATAATTTGAAAAATGAGTTTCAACGAAATGTGGACTCGCACTATATCTAGAGATAAAATTTATTCACTATTTGAAAATAAACAGATGATTTGCGATATTGGTCTTCGAAAAGTAAATATATGTTACCTTAATGTTAGCATCAATTTTGTGGAGGGACTAATGATGTCTCTGCAAGTTGCACAGTGGGATTTTTTTACAATTTACTGTTCAAAAATGTCTACAGCTTACAATTTTTAACCGATTTGAGTTTTTTTTTAATTAAAGAGAACTAAATTCTTAAGAGATCCCTCGAGGCCGATTTTTAAATTTTCAATTGTTTATAATTATTTATTTTAGTCAAAGTTAACAAATTAACACGATTTTTAAAAAAATACGTTTAATTTCGAATTCTATTACTGCAGATGACCAGAATCAATTCAAAATCATGTAATATGTTCTCTAGACGAAAAATAAAGAATACAAAATTTTTTTTCATTTGTTATAAACAATATTAGTTAACAAATAGTTAACTTTGGTTCCTCTCAAAAAAAAAAAAATTTTTTTTCACATTTATATTTTAATTTAGGCATATTTTAAGAATATATGTCCTTTTTTTAAAAAGCAAATTATTTCAATTGTTATAAACAATATTAGTTAACAAATTGTTAACTTCGGTTTTTCTCAACCAAAAAATTTTCTTTTTCACATTTATATTTTAATTTAGTCTTATCTTAAGAATATATGTCCCTTTTTTAATAAACAAATTATTTTAATTGTTATAAACAATATTAGTTAACAAATAGTTAACTTTGGTTCCTCTCAACCAAAAAAAAATTTTCCGCCATGTCCTCGTTTATGACTCTGGGTTCGGCTGAGAGCGGAATTATAAAAATTTGCTTCTGCAAAATATTTATTTTTTTAAAAAATTGTTGTTTATAACAATTGAAATAATTTGTTTATCAAAAAAGGACATATATTCTTAAAATGAGCCTAAATTAAAAAATATGAATGTAAAAAAGAAAATTTTTTGGTTGAGAAAAACCGAAGTTAACAATTTGTTAACTAATATTGTTTATAACAATTGAAATAATTTGCTTTTTTAAAAAATGACATATATTCTTAAAATATGCCTAAATTAAAATATAAATGTGAAAAAAAAAATTTTTTTTGTTGAGAGGAACCAAAGTAAACTATTTGTTAACTAATATTGTTTATAACAATTGAAATAATTTTTTTATTAAAAAAAGAGATATATATTCTTAAAATAAGACTAAATTAAAATATAAATGTAAAAAAAAATTTTTTTGTTTGAGAGAAACCAAAGTTAACTATTTGTTAACTAATATTGTTTATAACAAATGAAAAAAAATTTTGTATTCTTTATTTTTCGTCTAGAGAACATATTACATGATTTTGAATTGATTCTGGTCATCTGCAGTAATAGAATTCGAAATTAAACGTATTTTTTTAAAAATCGTGTTAATTTGTTAACTTTGACTAAAATAAATAATTATAAACAATTGAAAATTTAAAAATCGGCCTCGAGGGATCTCTTAAGAATTTAGTTCTCTTTAATTAAAAAAAAAACTCAAATCGGTTAAAAATTGTAAGCTGTAGACATTTTTGAACAGTAAATTGTAAAAAAATCCCACTGTGAGTTGGTTGGCTTAATAACTCAAGACCTACTTGTTGAAGAAGCTCTTCATACTGTAATACTGTAAGCCTGGTGTAATTTCTGAATAATACGTCATCCAGCAACGCTGTTTCGATGGCAAAATTGTGAGCTCCTGCAAAAATTTAACAACGCATTAAAATAACTCATCATTGTTCAGTTTTCAGTTCCATAAGTATCACATTAAATTTTAATATATATTTCCAAAATTCTATAAAAATATCTATATAATTTAAACTTTTTTCTGGTCCACTCAACTACAAAGGATGAACATGGAACCTCCTTCTTCTTTGCTTTCTTCGATGTAGTAGCATAAGCATTAAAATAAGCTTCTTAGTATTATCATCATCGGATTCTGACGATGATGAACCACTCAAATCGACATCCATGGCTGTCAAAAAATTAAATAATGAGTAATTCAAAGACACATTTATTATGCAATAAGCTGTTTACATGTGAAAATTTTTTAAGGACATTAAATTAATAACAAAACTATTCGCAAGTAAGTTTAAAGTGATTCCAAGTGAAATAATGAAAGTCAAAAAATTAACTTTCTGAAATGAGTTTAAAACTTTGGTGAATTGTTGTTTTATATGAGATAACAATAAAATTCTTAAATGTGTATTCTGCAGATTTTAAATTTATCAATCATTCTTTTTCCATAAATTAATGTTATTTAAAATTACACTACTAGTGTCATACAATCAACGTATCGAAGAATAATTTGCAAATGAAATTTAAAAATTATTTACGTTAGTAACTTCAATATTCGTTTAAAATTTTTTTTAAATTTTTAAGTTTGTTTTTATTTATTGTTTTAAACATAAAAAATTATATTTCTTTATAAAAATATTGCCACATGCACGTGGCAAATTTCGACTTGAGTTTAAGTTGAGTATAAAAGCACAAATTCAATTTTTTTATTATTACAAATATATACATTAAACAGAGGAAAATATGTACTTACCATAAAAACCAGGTTTATTTAATTAAAATTATAATAAATTCCTACAGCGAGACGATGAGCTAGACCAGGGAGACCGACACACGTGCAAGCAGGTGAAGGAAAAGAAAGAAGGAAAGAATCACTTTTGAGGTTAGAATACCTCCTTACATGCATAGAATAATGTTTTAACATTTTTTATTATTATTGTTAACAATAAGTAACTGCAATTGAAACTAATAATATTGAAATAATTTTTCTTATTCTCTTTAAGCAATTTTCATCAATAATTTGCATTTAAAAAAATATTATATTTTAAACATATTTAAATCGTCCGCCAATTTTCTTTTCAGCAGACAGACGGAAAAGCGAGCTGTGAACGATCGGCTGTCTATCTGCGCAGACAGACAGACAGACAGCCGAGGTGTGCGAGTACCTTAAGTCTAATTTTCTTTGAAAATTTTCTAAGTTTAATTTTCTTCGAAATTTTTCTAAGTTCAATTTTCCTTAAAAATTTTATAAGTACAAACTCTTTGATTTATTCTAAGTCCGAAACTCGCGAATTATTCTAAGTACAATTACAGAATGTAGTGGTTAAGTTGAGCGGAGGAGGAAGACCAACCTCTAGGTGAGCTCAGGATAGAACTGACGTTTTGGTCCAGTGCATCAGCTTTTATCATTTGCGACTTTTCCAAAACGTAAAATAGGAGAAATTTCTCAAGAGAGAGGGTCAGTTTGCGCTTGCGCTTTTTATCTCTGACTTCGCGAAATGCGCGTACGGTTCACGCGTTTCGCTTGAGCCAGAGGCAAAGTCGCGCGTCTTCTCCCGAGTTTCCCTCTATCTTAAAAGATTCTCACACATCCCTATTCTAATTAATTCTAAAACTTAATTAACAATTAAAAATAATAACAAAACGAAGTTCTTAATACTAAAGTGATAATTTAATATTTATAAAGTAGGTTAAAATTATTCTTATACTTACGTAGTAATTATTATACCCTCGTAAGAATATATAATACCACGTATGTTGAATAACTTAAACTATGAAAATATTAGATTCCTCCTATGTCTATATAAAACAATTAATTATTCACTAATTATATTAACACAAAATTAATATAACTATGTTCAAAACATATCGCACTTATACATACATACATATATATATATATAATACTTATACCCTAGAGTGTAAGCATATATATATATATGCATGTATATGAACATATCTATATTCTCCGCGGTTTTAGTCCTATATATGTTCCTGATTTAATATACAAAAATATAACACATAGTGTGACCCGCGAACATCCATAATTTATAAAAATAAATTGGAAATAGGCGCGGAAAAGCACCAGGGTACTAGGAACTGAGAGAAAGTGGCAGGCGAAGCAAAGGGCCTGACGCGCCGGTGGTAGTGGAAAGCAAGTGAGTGGTAGACGGGAAAGCGTAGGCGGCGCGGGGAAGAAAGAAATTGGGCCGTACGCTTGGCAGCCCGCCAGCGAATGAGGGAAAGCGACGAGCGTAGTGAAAAGGACGAAAGTGAAAGGGAGGCGCGTAAGGAAAAATGGAGGAACATGCAAGGAAAGCGCGTGGCCAATGGCTCGGCCAAAGACAGGGCTGCATGTTAGAATAAAAGCACACGATTTTCTTTACGAAAATTCTATGTTTCTCTATTCTTATGCGCCCTTGTTACTTCCACCAGTGACGGTATCAATTATTTATTGAAAAATAATTGTTTCACAATTTTTTAGATAAATTTTGAAAAAAAAAGTTTGAATTTTTTGTTAAAAATAAAAATAGTTATTAATTTTAATAATATTGTTACAATTCATCAACATTAATTTACTTGAATCATTAACTATTTATCAAAATGAAATATGAATACTATTTATTACCAACTTATAACCCACACAGCACATGATATTTCCTAAATATTTCACTGAAAGATTGAAATATTTCTGGAAACAGGAAAATGTCCGCTTCTGTGGAAATATTGACACGAAAATTAAGAAAATATTTCATTGAAATATTCCTGGAATATTTCACATAAAGATTCTGCAATGTTGTAAAAATATTTAACAAAATGGAAAAATTTGTTAAACACCTGAAACCAATAAGAATTTTCAGAAATATTTTAAAACCCATAGGATATAGTAAGCCAAAAACTACTGCGCAGCTCTACAGGCCATAGAAACTGAGTTCGACTAGTGCGCATCATTTTAGTTGAATATTTCAAAAAATATTTAAATGAAATATTTTCTCAACTTTCGCCTAAATATTTTCACAGAAGCGGACACTTTCCTGTTTGCAGAAATATTTTAAGAACCTTGCACTGAAATATTTCAATCTTTCAGTTAAATATTTAGGAAATATCATGTGCTGTGTAGGAAGTAACAATTAATATATACTAATATTATTATGACTTGTTTTGAATTTCCCGCCATAAATTATAAGACAATTTTCATTATAAATAAAATAGATGGAATAGGACCAGTGTTGGGAAGGGACGCGTCATTGGAGATTTTTGATGTAACATACCTGTTTTTCTACGTAGGTGAAATACGTATTTTTCCAAGCTCACCAAAAATACACCCTGATGCTTTAATGCCTTCCTTCCGGTTGAGTTCTGCGCATCGAAAATAAATAGAAAAACGATGCGCGGAAGGAAGGCATTAAAGCATCAGGGTGTACATTGAGTATGAAACCATGTAATTTAGAGATGAATCCACATATACCAAATTGAATTACACGAATGACTATTACGTCGAATCCACAACCTCAGAATCTGTATTGTCACATATAGTCTATACTGTAAAAAGCCTTAAATATAATGACTAATCAGCTAAAATTTTTTTTTCTCTATTATTAAAACTAACTTAAGGAAAACAGAAAATACTAATTACCCTATAATAAAAATCAACCCACTAACTAATCCAAGTTAAAAACCACATATATTAATAATAAACTAACACCAACTTGTATATAAATACATTCAGACACTAACACACATATACAATAGTAAAATTTAACCAATAATATTTTCATATAGAACTAGATTTTTTTACGGTCGATAAGCAACAAATCGCTCTCGAACCAAAAATTGTATCCAATCCTCATGGTTTAGACATAACAGCACTGGAACTCCAAAATAGGCCCAAAAGGACCCGAGAACAAAGTTAAATTCTCCGACGATTCCCATAGGAACATCCCCTCAAATTATCCTCCAGTAAATAGGTGAACCAGTTTAGGACGGGATAAATTGTTACGAATAGGATTTAATTTAATAAAAGTAAAATAGATAAATTATTTTATTATCAATTTAAATCTGTCGTGATAACTAAAAATGCTCTTCAGCAAATTAAATAAATTTGAATAGGTAGGGGACTTTTCCACTCTCACAATTATTGATATCAATTGTGTAGTTACAATTAATGAGAATAGAAATTATTGGTTAAATTAATATTTATTTAATTATCAGATTTACATATATTTTATAAACCTTTAATTTTCCAATTTATAAATGTTCTGGGATTAAAATATAAATTATAATAAAAAAAAGAATGTGAATATTCTTTTTAGTAAAATCTCATGAAATCAACTTATGAAAATTTACGTATTTCTTTGGAAATTGATTTGTGTATATGAGTGTAATGTGAAATTATTTACTCACTTTTAATCGTTATGTTTGCTTCTTTTATTTGTATTTATATCGCAGCAATCTTCCTTTTCTCTTACTTGTATTTAGTCTCAAACTTGATATTCTTTAAAGTGGACTTAATCTCAATTCAATATTTCTGTTTTACAATAAATGGTGACTACGCCCTTTAATTCACAAAAGGATAAAAATTCTTTAGTCTTTATGACTCACAATATATATAACGTTCAGGTACTTTGCCTGAATTAAACTGCCCAGATTTTCCCTTGTCAAGTCTTTTTATTGATTGACAATTTTGGTGGGGAAAATCCTCAATGCAGTTTATTGCACTTAGTTATTACTAAGCGAAATTCTGACGACTTGCAGAATTAGGTACTTGCGAAATTTAGATTTTGACCACTTCGTTGTTGTGCAATAATTTACAAATAATTGAAAGAAATCTTGCCTTGCGATATTAACATAAAAAGGAAAAATGTGCTTTGCTTAATTTAATTGTGCTAATTACCCGATTAAAAGTGGGTTGTTCAGAGTTTTGCTTAATGTTGGAATTTATTTGTGTTACTAATAAATATGTATTTTTGTGTAAGAACGATAATTGTGTTTTTAGGTTACAAGGCAAAATTATGAAATGGATTCTATATAATTCAATTAAACTACGTTGTTTCTATGTAAATATAAAGGTTACGAAGTCATACGTAACAACTGCCCCCCTTTTAGTTTTGGCTGACGTCCCTTGTCAGCTGCTGGAGTTGTGTTGTGATGGTGTGTTCCTTGGTGCAAATCTTCTTGTTGTAGAGGTATTTAACTCTTTCGAGTTATACAAATATTCCTCTTGATATAATTTTTTTTTTACATAATTCTCTGAAAGGTAAGTATTTCATTAAAAACAAAATATAGTTTTTCTCCGATCTTTGTGATTGAAATATATCAGTTTTCGAATGTGTGGAAACATAGATAAACCATCAATTTTATGTTCGGTTTATCATCAGTTTTGAATGTTTTAATAAACAATATTTCCCATTTTAAAAAAAAATGTTAACATTTCTAATAAAATAAAAACAACTGTTCATCATTTTTAGAAAGAAAAAAAAATCGTTTCCTCTTTTAGTTTTTTTTTTAAGATTTTTAAATGAATGAAGTTTGCTTTTGTTTTATTAATAATAATAATAATAATAATAATAATAATAATAATAATAGTCTGGAATTTTATCGTTGTTCATTGATGAGTAATTTTTGTATTTTAGATCACTAATATCGAGCATGGTAGAAAAAAAAATTGTGTTTGAATATGTGATTTTTAAACTTGTTTTTTTTAAAAATTGAGTTACTGAAAACATAAAAATTTTCTTTAATTACTGATATATTATTGCATTTTTTTTTTACCAAGCTAGATATTATTTGCCTTGTTTCGGTGTACAATCATGTTTCTTTCTAAAAAAGTTTTATATAATTTAATTGATGATGTCCGATTTTTTTTTTTTTTATTTTTAATGCAAAAATAAAAATGATTATAAATTATTATTCCTGTTACAAATGTTTCGTATTTTAAAACGCAGATTACATAGAATTGATCTTTTATAATTAAATGATATCATAATGTCAAAAATTTAAATTACTGTAACAAGTTGTTCAAATTTTAGTACAATTTTTAATTCGTCTTTTTGTTTGTAAAAAAAAGGTTCATTTTCTGAGGATATTTTGTGCTTTTTAAAAAGATTTGTTGTGTCGATTACAAAGTTTTATTTGTTATTTGATCTATACTTTTTATATTTTAAGACGAAAAACAAGTTGTAAGTTGTTTCATGCTTTTTTCTTGTTTTGAAGAATTAGAAAATTGTTTTTATATTGAATAATCCAAATTTTTGGTACATCTACATGAAATGACTTTTACAAAATAACCTATGTGTCACTAATTTTGATTTGATTTAATAACAATGTCATGAATTTTAATTTATATAAAAAAAATTTTTTTTTGATAAAAAAATATGCTAAATTTAATAAAGTTACATTCATGAAATTCTGAATAAGTTAATTAAAAACGGAAACGTAAACATAGTTTTATGATTCGTGTCGGTTCTGAATATTCTAAAATTTTAAAGAAATAATGTTAATTCTTTTTTTATCTGACATTGTTTCTTTAAGAAAAGTTTTTGCACAAAATCATTAAAAGACAAAGATGACAAACAAAAATTAATAGAATTTATGCCTATATTGTGCATAAAAAATGAAAATTTCCGGTTTTCTGCCCACAAACCCCTCTTTTAGTCGCTGTCGTCCCTTGACAGCTTTATAGGTTGACTAATAGAGAAACTTCTTAAATAGAGGCAAATTTGAATTAAGTTTTGTTTAATGGTTTTATCTTTACTTTCCTTTTTAGGAGGATTATATTGTGAATAAAATTAATTTGCTTTTATTTAGTGTTTCTTATAGTATACTTATAGTGTACTCAAACAAATGTTTGAAAAAAATGGTTAACATCCATAGATTGAAATTATGTTTAAAGAATTGTTGATTGTTAACTTATTAAATTAAATGACTAAATTAGATAAAAAAAACTTGGATTTCTATATATAGTTAAAATTGATGATTAAGTATTTTTGTGTCGGTATATTATGTATGCTGTAGTTTATTTTTTTATATGTATATTTTAGTATAACACCATAATTTAGTTTTATTATTTCTAAATTAATTATATTCTAAATATTTTAATTTTGTTATTAGTTATGCTGTGGCTGTGATTTGGACTAAATTAGTCGGTATGTTATATTCTAGTTTAATGTTTTAGTATTATTTTATTATATGTTATAATAAAATATGTTAAATGTAAAATGTAAAATGTTATAATTAAAAGTAATAAAAAAAAATTAAAATGAAACAAAACGTTTATTATTTCTTTTAAAAGAAATTAAGTGATTATATGATGATTACTATGATTACTCATCTATATATGTGTGTGTGTATTGTAAAAAAAATATGTATACATTTATGTACATGTAGTTAATAGTAATTCCTATGATATTGATTAGGCTAACTTTGATTTAAATTAATTTTTGCGTTGTATGTTTTAAAAAAAAATTCCCTTTTTTATATAGTATAGTATGTAGATTAGTATTTCATTCCTTGAAATTGGTATTTACATATTTAAAATATTTACATGCAATTAAAATCAATTAATTACGCTATGTCCCGGTACTTTCTGGGTAAAGATCGAGTCTTCCAAATTTTTTTAGAATTTAGTTTTTTTGGCATAGTTGATGTGTCACTTGTACTTGCTTCTTCTGAGTCTGGATAGTTATTTTGATGATCTTCTTGATGTTCTTGGTCTATATCCTTTTGTTCTAGTTGTATGTTTTCTTGTTTTTTTTCGTTGCTTTGTAATGATGCAAAAATGGTTTTTGCATTTTATGATACCATAGACTATTGATAAAAAGATGATTGTTGAAGAGATTCCTAGTAGAGTTATGGTGTAACTATTTTGATTTTGCTTTCCATATTTATGTAAACTTTGTGTCAGCAATTCTTTTTCAATGGCTTGAAGTTTTTCGTCTGCTTCCATTTTCTTCCAGATGGGGTGTGTGTCATTTTCTTCTGTAATATTGTAAGATATTTTTGAAGATTTTATTATAGGTGAAAATTCTTCTATTTGTAGTTCAATTTTTGGTTCGTAGTGATATATTTGTTTGTTTTCCTGGACTCTTAATGTTGGTAATTTGATAGTATCGGTGCTTAATTTACAACCTGTTGATATTTTGATGATTCCTGCGTCTTTTATTTGAAAATTTCTAGTGCTTTGTTTTTTACATATTAGATACGCAGTTTCTTCTTTAGTTAATGAGAAAAGCCAACTACCTGTTGTCATAATTGGTTCCCAGAAGGGTTGTTGGTTATTTGTTAGTCTGATATCACATGTTCTTAGGGTTTTATTTGTGGGTGCTCTTAACAATTCTGATTCACAGCTAGGCGCTAACGTTATGTCATATACTCCTTATTGGGGGGGACAAATTAATCTTCCTTCTAGATTGTGACATTGATTCATTTCTTCTTCTTCCATATAGAAATAGTGTCTTCCTTCTTTACTTGTTGCCAAATATCTTGCATGTGGGCGTATATATGCTCGATTTTTTATGTCTCCTAGATTTTGAAGTATCGGTAATTCGTGCATCCTGTAAACTATATAATTTTTTTTTCTAGTAGGGGTATGTCCAAGGTAATGATTAGTTTTCCTTCTTTTATTTGTAGATAGGTATGTGAAATAGTTTTTAATGTAGCTGTATTCATTCTATCTATTGGTATAGGAAAATCTTGATCTCCTAGAAATTTCTGTGCTTCAGTGGCAATGTTTTTTAGTTGTTTGTTGGTTAACATTTTTGAATGTAATTTGCCTTCTCTTGCATCATACATGATGTTCAAAGTTTGCTCTAGGCCGTGTATATACAGGTCTATTGTCTCTGTCCATTTCTTCATTGTTAATTGTAGTTGAATAGTATAATCTATTGTATTTAATTTTGTGTCTTGTTTTTTAAGGTTGTCTTCTATATGTTGCAATAAATTTTTTGTACTGTTTGATTCCTTGTATAGTCTTTTATTTATTTCGTACAAATTCTGTAATTCTGCTCGGACAATATGTGTTTGTTCTCCTACCAAATGGGATATGTTCTTTTGTGCTTCGCCCAGTTCTGAAATTAATTGGTCATACCTTTCACCTTCTTCGTATGTCAGCACTCCGATAGTGGGCCCTACTAGTTTTCCTATAAAACCTAGTAATGGAGTGCTTCTTTTATTGATTCTTTTCTTTTCGTAGTTGTAAAATTGTTCTCCTTGTTGTCTTATCTTCTCCGTAATTTCCTCTAATTGTTTCCAGAGTAATTTGTCGGTGATTAATTTCCTTTCGAGTGTCTGGTATCCTAAAAATCTTCACATTTTGCCTCTAACACACTATCACAGGGTTCCTTTAACGTCTTAAAATTTTTTTCTATGTCCGGTAAATGAGATTTGAAAACTTCGGTGTTAAGTAGAGTAACTGTTCTCCAGAATCCTGTTATTCTTTGTAAAGTTGGCATTAGTTCATAATATATTCCTGCGCTTTTGTTTATTGGTATTATCTCGATAAATTGGTTTATGTTTGCGGTCCATGAGTAGTTAGCTAACCAGATAATTAAAGGGAATGTCCTTATGGATCCATACATTTTCTGCAACCAACAAATAAAAGAAAACTTAGAAAATTTTATATTATTAATTCGAGTATGTATCTATTTTATTATGTTATGGCTAATTTTGCTAATTTGTCTGCTTCTTCGTTGCCTACTATTCCACAATGTCCCTGTTCATGGATTAATTCTACCGAGACATTTTTCGAATGTATTTTCATTTTTTTGAAAATATTTTTACTGACTACATCTTTTTTTCGGTTGGTTTTCCATCCATTTATTTCCCATTTGGGTAACCAGTTTTGTATACCGTCTATTGCAAATTTAGAGTCTGTATGTATTCTGATTTTTCGATATCCTATTGACTTTGAAATAACAATTGCTTTTATTATTGCTTCTATTTCAGCATAGTTATTAGTTTGTTTGTTAAGTGCTTTGGTGCTGATATTCAATGGGTGATTATGGTTGAACCATATGCCTATTCCTGCTTGAGCGTTTGGTTTACCATTAGCTTTACAAGCTCCGTCGGTGTAGACGTGAATATAACCTTCTTTGTCTACTCTCAAACCTTTTTTGTCTTCTAGTCATAAATATGCCTTTTTTACTTGGCCTTTGTGTTTTCTAAACCTTTTTCCTTCCGCGTCACAGAGAATTAAATTATTATTTTCTGTAATTGAAATTACTTCATTGGGACCATGGTAATAAGGTTCAAATTTGCCTGTTCTTACTTCTTCTTGGACGTCTACTACATCCCCTATTTTTATTTGTAACGGTCTTGATTTTGAGTCATATCTATCCTTTGAAGTTTGTTTAGCGTTATTTAGATTGCTTGCTGCAATGTTTCTGATCTCTATTAGTCTCATTATTAGTTCTTGTATATAGTTTTCGTAATTTCTCAGTTTGTCTTCTGTGGGGAATGCCGTAGGCGTTCTGGCTAAATTTCCGAAAACTAGTTCGTACGGAGTGAACTTTGTTGCCTCATGTACCGATGTATTATAGGCAAAGCTTGCATATGGTAGTAGCCTATCCCAATCGTCACTAGATTTTGCATAGTGTCTGATGAATTCTGCTAATACTGCATGACTTCTTTCCAGAGCTCCGTTGGTTTGTGGTCTGTATGCCGTTGTCGTTACTTGAGTAACTTTAAACAATTTTGCTAGTCTTCGTAACAAATTGCTGGTAAACATCCTTCCTCTGTCCGTTAAAATTGTTTTTAGCGCTCCATAAACCGAAAATAAATTTGTGGCTATTGCGTGTGCTATTGTAGTTGCGCTGATGTCAGGGATTGGTACAAATATGCAATATTTGCTCAACTGATCCTGCATTGTAAGAACGTGATAGTTACCGTTTGTTGTAGTGGGTAGTTTTCCAACAGTGTCTAGTGATACTCTATCAAAAACCTCTAATGGGGTATCGGTAATTATCATAGGTTCTCTATTTTTTGTTCTTGTGATTTTTCTTTGTGCGCAGCTTCTGCATTTCCTAATATACTCTGTGATATCTCGACGTAGACCTGGCCAGGTGAATTTTTCCCTAATTCTTCGATAGGTTTTGTTTACACCTTTATGTCCTGCTATTAAACTATCGTGATATTCCGAGATTATTTTTGTTCTATCTTTCTTTGGAGGAATCGTAATTTTTCCGTAACACAGGTTGATTTTAATATTGGTGTTGAAAAATATTTTGACTAGTAAAGCTATCCAGTCCTCTCCTAGTTTGTCTAGTAGTTCTCCGTATCTCGATATTCGAAAATGCTCAATGTTGTTTTTGAGAAGAATGTACTTTAGATTCTCAAAAATCTCTTTTAAATTTTCTAAATTGATGTCGTCATCGTAATTGTTGGATATTATTACCAAAATAACATTGTATTTTCCACGTGGGGTGAATAGTACTTGACCTACCCTTGGTTTTTTATTTTTTACTTCCAATAGGTCTAAACCTCCTATGGCTGCCATTAATCTGATTATTTGGCTGGCTGGTTCTGCATCTCGGGTTAAAAAATGTACATAGTTGTCCTTTACGCTTGTTATTGCGTTTCTGTCATAGTTGATAACTTCTAATCTTTTCATAATTGGTTCTTGTTTTTCCATAACTGGTTGCTTTCTCCAGAATTTTTCGTCATCTATGAAAGGCATAGTAATTCCCAATCCTAACTTTGTTTGTGGTCGCAGTTCAATTTTATTTGTGTTTATTGGTTCTTTTTCGACCAGTTGTCTAGGGATCATTTTTGTTTTTCTTTGTTCCATTACTGTTGTGTCTGGCTCATTATCCTCTAGTATAGAAATTGGTATGTATGGAGTGGATTGAGCTGTTGGTTTACTTCTAAATTCAGGAGTGTCAAACGTAACTGTTTTTTTGTATTTCGTGAAATTTTGGTTGGTATCATTTTTCTCGGTAATTTCCGTTGGTTTTTCTGTTACAGAAAAAGAGTTGAGTGAGGGGTTTTCTATTTGTTCTGTAATTTCACGAAGTTCTGCAATTACTTCTTCAATAGCTTTACCCTCTTCTTCTATTTCTTTCGCTAAATTAATATTTTCTGAACTAACATTTTGCAAGGTGTTGTTTTTATCTTCTTCTTCTCCAAACATTTCATCGTCCCAAAAATAAGTTTGATGGTTTGCCAGAGATGAATCAAATTTTTTGATGGAGTCTTTTATACTATTTATCATTTGTTTATCTGGTTTGTCTTTCTGGCTTGAATTTGTTGCTTCGCTTATTGTAATATCTTCTTCATCTTCTTCTTCTTCTGAGCTTTCTACAGTAGGACTCATGTAGACTGCTATTTCTTCTTCCTCTGGTATAACAGAGTTCGTAATAGAATTGTCGTCGCTGGATTCTTGAGTGTCTGACTCTAGTATTGGTTCAGTTAGGGACGGTAGAACACTACAGTCTTTTTTTAAAATGGGGATGTCTTCTGGCTCGAAAACTGTTTCATCTTCACTAGAATCTTTGCTGGTCGTGGAACCTTCTTCATGTGAAATTTCACTTGTGTCATCTCTTATAACCGGATTCTGTGTTTTCTTCCTTGGTCTTAGTCTTGTGGCTATTGGGCCTTCCTCTTCTAATATTTCTGCTACTACTTCTTCGGATTTAGTTCTGCCTACTGGTCTTCCTCTTTTAGGTTTGATTAAAATATCCTTTGCTGGTATCATTGCTGATGAGGAATCTGATTTTGCTCTTGTTGTTCTAGGTCCAGTTCCACTGTCTTTAATGTTTGTTTTTTTCTTCGTCTTTTCTTTCAAATGTTTTTCTTTGTTTTTATCCATTAACTTATTTAGTGCTTGGTTAGCTCGTAGCTTTGTGCTTGCTGCTCCACTGCTAATTGGAAATAATCTTTTTTTTGTGATCCGTACAGAAAATTCCTGGTTAGTTTCACTATCTGTATTCTCACTCTCACTATTTTCAGTTGACGTTTCCTTTTCTTCTTTCTTAGTTAGTTTATCTTTATTAGGATTTTCTGATAAACCTTTTAACCATCTGTTGATTTTTCCTGGTTTGCATTCAAAATCATATTGATAGTCTTGCAACCTTAACAACCATTTTGTCATTCTGGCTGTTGGCTTGAGAGCGTTATTAATTATTCTGAGCGGTTCATGATCACAGGAGAGAATAAATTTTCTACCATATAAAAAAGGTCTAAAATTTTCAAGAGCGTGGATTACTGCTAGGCATTCTTTCTCGGTGTGATCGTAGTTGTTTTCTGCTGCTACTAACGTTTTTGAGAAATAGGCTATTGGTAGATCCATACCATTTGTTTCCTGTGTAATTACTGCACTTACTGCATGATCTGAAGAGTCTGTAGTCAATTTAAAAATTTTTGAAAAATCTGGATGTTGTAGGATAGGGTTTCTACACAGTGCTCTCTTCAGTCTTCGCAAACTTCTCTTTTCATCTTTGCCCCATTTGAAAATTTGATTTTTTTTAAAAGAACGTATAAGGGTTTGGCAATTTTTGCATAGTTGGCTATGAATTTTCTGTAATAGCCTGTTATGCCTAAAAATTCTTTGATTGATTTTGCCTTCTTAGGTGTAGGAAAATCTTTTATGGCTGCTAACTTTTTGGGGTCTGCTCCTACTACATGTCCTAGATAGGCTACTTCTTTTCTTAAAAATTCACATTTTTCTGGTTGTAGCGCTAATTTTGCTTCCCTAAGTCTTTCTAGAAGTCTGTTTATCGTTTTATCATGTTCTTCTAGAGTAGCTGAAAATACTATGATATCGTCTAGATATACAAATAGCTCTGCTCCTTGTAGTCCTGATAACACATTATCCATTAATCTTTGAAATGTCGGCGCAGCATTTTTTATTCCCATTGGCATTCTTTTGTATTGGTAATGACCTCTGCTGTAGGAGAAAGCTGTTTTGTGTTGGTCTTCTTCTGCCGTGCCTATCTGATGGTACCCCATTGCTAAATCAAACACCGAGAAGTATTTCGCTCCTCCTAAACGTTCTAGTATAGTACTAATCAGTGGCATTGGATAGCTGTCTCCTTGCATCTTTTCATTTAGGGCACGAAAATCTATTACCAAACGCCATTTTTTATTTCCTTGTGCGTCAGCCTTCTTTAGGACTATTAATACCGGTGAATTATAACAAGAATTGGAGTCTATTAGCAAATCGTCCTTGTACATTTTCGTTACCAGTGTTGCCCCTGCTTGTTCGCATTCGGGTGACTGTCGATATTGTTTACATTTTACAGGTTTTTCATCGCTTAATGGTATATAGTGTTTTACTAATGGAGTTAGTGGTAATTTATCCCCAGGCAATAAAAATCTATCTTGTCCTGAACGTATCCATTTTTTAACATAGTCCAATTCTTCTTTATTCAGGTGATCTAGATTCATTTTATCTAATACTAGTTGTGTCCTTTTTTCTTCATTTCTTGAGGCCTCGTTTGATTTTTCTGTTTTTAACACATCTTCTGGTTTTACACATTCAAATGGAAAAAGTTCTTGTGGTTGTATATTAATTGTTATGTCCTTACCAGTGGTGTTTATGGCCATTATTTTACAGTGCCCTTTCTTTTGTGTGACTAAACCTTCACCGAGCATTAAACCTTTTTCGGACTCTATTCTGGGTAGATATCCTTCTTTTAGATCGCTGTTGATAACCGGAATATCTATAACTTGTTTGCTTCTTGCTTTGATTCTGAAGATTCGCGGTACCGGTTTAACTTCCTTTTTCAATTTTATTTTTTCTTTACAAGATTCTGTGTCTATAAAAGGGATTGGTTCCACAGGTTTGGATTGAGTTATTACAGAATTGTAGAAGAAAGAAATGCTTGCTCGTTCCTCTCTTAAATATGGTCTTCCTAAAATTCCATCCACATTTATTGGAAACGTGGATTCTACAACATAGAAAGGATGTTTCACTCCATTTATATGGATGTCTATTGTGCCTAAAGTAAATACTTTAGTTGTAGACACACCAGTGAAGAAAGTGATGTCAGTGATGTTAACAGGTGCGTTTCCTTTTAACGCTGTACTTTTGATTAGATTGATATCTGCACCGGAGTCTACGAAAAATTTTGCTTCGTTTCGAAAAATGTAATCTTCTCCTAGTTTTATTGTTGGGCATTTCGATACTTCCTCATTTACTTTGAAAATAGTTACTGATCTCGGAATCTCACTTCTGTTTGACGCGGTTTTTGGTTCGGGTTCGTTGACGCGCTGTTCCAACGAACCTGTTCCCAGTTTAAATCATTGGATTGGTTTCCCTGGTTTTGCATCCTCCCAATTAATTGTTGTTCCGGGATTGCCCTAACTTGATTACTCGTGTAGTGATTAAAATTGTTATGTGGTGGTCCATTTGGGTTATATAACCTTTTATTTGTATAATTACCACTTCTATGATTTCCTTGTGTCACATTATAATTTCTATAATTGTTTGGTGCACGGTTCCTGTTTTCGTTCCTCCTGTATCCTAGGCTGTTTTCTGCTCTTGGATTATTGAAACTATTTTGTTGGTTGGAAGAGTTCATCCAACCTGGCCTCAACATTGTATGACTCTGATGTGTAAAGTTGTTTTGTTGAGGAGGATAGTTTTCATAAATTGGGCGTACTTTTCTTTCTTCCGCCTGTCTCGCACATCTAAGTGCATCGTCTATATCATCTGGTTCATGAACTTCCACCGATCTTGAGATGTCATCAGGTAAAGCATTAATGAAAGCTTTTAGCGCAGTTTTTTCAAAAATTACCACGGATGCGTCCACTACTTCATTAGCAAATTTTTCATATAGAGCTCTCTTAATCCGCTCATATAATTTTGCAGTCTATCGTAAAGTTCATTTATGCTTTCCTCACGGTACATTTTTAACTTTACAATTTGTAAAAGATAACTTTCATATGGTTTCCCAGGTGCGAAACGTTCTTTTAATAAATCTATTAAATCTGTTAAATTTGGAAACACTTTTCCTCTAGTACATTCCTTAGCACTACCTCTTAATTTGGTTAGAATGTCGGAGATTAAGTCTGCTTCATAATTCGCATTAACTTTTGTGGCTGCATTTGCTACATCTTGAATAAAATCTCTGACTGTCATGTTTGTTCCATCGTATTCTGACACATGTTTCATTGCTCTTTCTAAACATCTATCGTTTCTTAAATCTTGTACTACTATGATGCTTGCATTTTCATTGTTTACTTCCGGCAAACGTGGTGGTGCAGGTGGATCCTCTCTAAATCCTATGTCCGTCCTATTTCTGTGTAAGTGAGACACTGTAATATTATTTGGATTCGCTGCTCCTTGTCCACCAGGACCATTGTTTCCTGTAGTACTCATTTTATTTGATCTAAGCTCTTGTATACGACAAAAAAAATAATTCTCTCTAGTTATTTTGTTGTATTTATATACCAAAACTAGCTTGATAGGCCGTTATTAAAGGATGCGAAATTCAACCTGAACTTCCTGCTTGTTTCCAACCTATTACAGCTATTGTTGAATTTTCCGTATTCGGTTCTAATGTTTCTACTACTTGAAAATAAATTTCTTGACCTTGTAATTCTATGATTATTCCCCCTACCACACAAAATTGCTTTTCGAACAATGTCACTAATTCCGGCTCACAAGGCCAAAATTCTATTCCTAGTAAATCTGACGATATATAATTATGTTTCGTTGCAGATGTTATTAAAAACTTCGCACTACCTTCTATTAAATCCTGACTGTCTAACGTTATTTCGAATACTCCTTGAGTTACTGAAGGTATTATTCTACTTAAAACCATAAAAGCCATGAAATTAATACTAGTTTATTTCTATTTCAACGACACTGGCGCTATCGGAATCGTAATGGTCAGTAATGTTTTCGTTGTCCGCTATCGCTTGTCTATGTCGTACCTCTTCTCTATGTGCTATAATTCTTTCTTCTATAGCTTGTCCAATTGTTAGGTCAACTTCTATAATATTCCTATTGATACTTATAACTCCTGGAGCTTTGGGTATTTCTGGTTCTCGAATTGTGGGGATTACTTTACATACAGGTCTGAACTTCAAAGGTGCTTTCACTAAATTGTTATAAATTTCAGTATGTTTAGCAACATTAAGACAAATTTTTTTTATTCCTCTTTTTTCTCTTTTGCTTTTACAAATATGTTTTGTATTTGAAATAAATGTTCCTTGTTTAGGCATAGGTATAACGAATGTCAAACTCTTCGAACAACGGAACGGGGAGACTGTGGTCCGTTGTGAGATGTATGACTTAATTCAATATTAATTAAAGTTTTATATTTAAATAATATTGAATTGATTCATTTAAGAACAAAATTACAGAATATTCAATGCTCTAAAAACTTTTATTTTCGCTTGAAGAAATAAATTCTAAGCGTACTTAAAAGTTTGAGCGTATGAATGGTACAATAAATTTTTAAAAAAATAAAAATATATTGAATCACACTTCAGTAAATTTTGTGAAGGTAGGTAAACCAAATTTTGGTATAAGGTTTAGGTATAATGAACACCAAACTCTGCTAACAACGGAACGGGGAGACTGTGGTCCGTTGCGAGATGTATGATTGAATTCAATATTAATTAAAATTTTATAATTAAATAATATTAAATTGATTCATTCAAATACAAAATTACAGAATATTCAATGCTACAAAAAAACTCTTATTTTCGCTTGAAGAAATAAATTCTAAGCGTACTTAAAAGTATGAGCGTATGAATGGTACAATAAATTTTTAATAAATTAAAAATATATTGAATCACACTTCCGTAATTTTGGGGAGAAAATTCAAACGAAATAAAATAAATATTTATGAATTAAAAACCCTTTTCTGTTTTTATTTTTAACAGAAAATAAAATGAATATATTTGAAAAAATTTTTTTTTTTTTTTTTAAAAATAATATATCATGAGGAACAAAAAAGATTTTGAAAGAAAATTTTACTTTAAATATTATTTCTCAATGTCATAGTCTATTCTAAAAAAAACTATTGTTTTTTTTAATTCTGTTCTTCTTATTCCCTTATTTTGTTAACTCAGAAAATGCTTAAATTCGTTTTCAGACATAATTCTTACAAAACAGTAACTCTTAAAAAAAATAAACAGACTGATATTTCTCTTTAAATGAAATAAAAGAAATACTACCTACAATGTTCAGACTTGCGAAATTTCATTGAGACTTACTACTCGCGTACGAACGGCCTTGTGCGGTAATCTGATCCCGTTTTGTATTTCTGTGACTTACTTCAATTTGCATTACTAATCTAAATCTTTTAACTCAATTAATATTATTTTTATCGAACAAAATTTTATAATTATAAAATTCACTTTACTAAAATTTCTTTTCTTCTTTCTTATATAAAAATGCAACTACAAATTTAAACGAACAATATACTTTTTATTTTTCTCAAACAGCTACTAGTTTATTTATTTTTCGCATAAATCTCAGTTTTGCTTAATTGCAAATATTCATTTATTTCTGTACTTCAATATAAACGTCTATTCTCGCAGTTTTAAACTGTCTAGATTCTCTACAATTTTTTCGAGAGAATTATTTTTATTGTCGTTACTATTTTTCGATTTGTTTTCCATGAATAGTACGCGTTTAACTAAATTTACTTGTTCTAAATCGTATTTACTTCGAACTGCTCTTGCGAATTTTATTCCTTCTTGACTATTATTTTTTTTACTATCTAAACTGTTCATTGAGAAAAGAAAACTATAAACTACAACATGAATGTTGTAGCAATTTTGCGTTGATTAAAATGCTTATTTACCCGTGGGGAAAAAATGTTTAAAATTTTTATTTAAACCGTGTAAATTTTCGATAATTTTAATCCCTTCACTTGCCCAAGTGGCTACACACTTCCGGCAAGGTTAATTCAGGGAATTGGGCACGTTTATTATAGAAACCAGAGCTTGCCGATGCAAGGATGGTTACTTTTTCCCTACAGTTCTATTTTATCGAACTAAAAAAAAAACTACTACCCGCACAATATCTATTTTATATTCACTGTAAATAAAAAACAATTAAAATTTCATGTACAAACATATATATGGGCAATTCCACGTGAGATTTCAGTCGACCTCTTAAAATCGGCCAAAAATATTTTTTTTCTATTCTGTATTGAAAAAAAACAGATACGTATTTTTTTATTATTTTTTAGAGGCCAAACTTTTGAGTTATGAATTTTCAAAATTTTCGCTTTTTAAATGTAGGTATATTTTTAATGTCAGATAACTCAAAAAATATTGCTTCTTTTCATTTTTCGACAAGAAAAAAAAAGTTTTGTTTTTCTCTCTACTTTTGAATAATCATAACAAAAAATTTTTTTTTTCACTTTTTATTAAAAAAATAAAAAAATTTTATAAACAAATTAATTTTTTTTAACTTTGGGTATGATAAATTTTTAATTTTCTTTTTTTAAAACATACCTAGAAATGATAAGAAGGTTTTTCAAAAAGTTTCAGAGTGGGCCTGACAAGTTTTATGGGTCCAAAAAAATAATTAAGCTCTCCGTGCAGGTCGCACGCACGTGGCACAATGGGATTTTTTTACAATTTATTATTAAAAATTGTTTAGAGCCTAAAAATTCAATAATAATTAAAATTTAATAAAATTTGTAGGCTCTAGACAATTTTTAATAATGAATTGTAAAAAAATCCCATTGTGCCACGTGCGTGCGACCTGCACGGACAGCTTAATTATTTTTTTGGACCCATCAAACTTGTCAGGCCCACTCTGAAACTTTTTGCAAAACCTTCTTATCATTTACGGGTATGTTTTAAAAAAAGAAAATTAAAAATTTATCATACCCAAAGTTAAAAAAAATTAATTTGTTTATAAAATTTTTTTATTTTTTTAATAAAAAATGAAAAAAAAAATTTTTTGTTGTGATTATTCAAAAGTAGAGAGAAAAACAAAACTTTTTTTTTCTTGTCAAAAAATGAAAAGAAGCAATATTTTTTTAGTTGTCTGACATTAAAAATATACCTACATTTAAAAAGCGAAAATTTTGAAAATTCATAACTCAAAAATTTGGCCTCCAAAAAAATAATAAAAAAATACGTATCTGTTTTTTTTCAATACAGAATAGAAAAAAAATATTTTTGGCCGATTTTAAGAGGTCGACTGAAATCTCACGTTGAATTGCCCATATATAGTCAATGATAGTATCAGTGTGTAAATATGTGTAATGTGTAAAAAAAAATTTTTTTTTTTTTTTTTTTTAAATATAAATTTCCAAAATTCTACCCTTATAATTTAGAGGGAAAAATCCCACCGCTGCCACCAGTTGTTACGAATAGGATTTAATTTAATAAAAGTAAAATAGATAAATTATTTTATTATCAATTTAAATCTGTCGTGATAACTAAAAATGCTCTTCAGCAAATTAAATAAATTTGAATAGGTAGGGGACTTTTCCACTCTCACAATTATTGATATCAATAGTGTAGTTACAATTAATAAGAATAGAAATTATTGGTTAAATTAATATTTATTTAATTATCAGATTTACATATATTTTATAAACCTTTAATTTTCCAATTTATAAATGTTCTGGGATTAAAATATAAATTATAATAAAAAAAAGAATGTGAATATTCTTTTTAGTAAAATCTCATGAAATCAACTTATGAAAATTTACGTATTTCTTTGGAAATTGATTTGTGTATATGAGTGTAATGTGAAATTATTTACTCACTTTTAATCGTTATGTTTGCTTCTTTTATTTGTATTTATATCGCAGCAATCTTTCTTTTCTCTTACTTGTATTTAGTCTCAAACTTGATATTCTTTAAAGTGGACTTAATCTCAATTCAATATTTCTGTTTTACAATAAATGGGGACTACGCCCTTTAATTCACAAAAGGATAAAAATTCTTTAGTCTTTATGACTCACAATATATATAACGTTCAGGTACTTTGCCTGAATTAAACTGCCCAGATTTTCCCTTGTCAAGTCTTTTTATTGATTGACAATTTTGGTGGGGAAAATCCTCAATGCAGTTTATTGCACTTAGTTATTACTAAGCGAAATTCTGACGACTTGCAGAATTAGGTACTTGCGAAATTTAGATTTTGACCACTTCGTTGTTGTGCAATAATTTACAAATAATTGAAAGAAATCTTACCTTGCGATATTAACATAAAAAGGAAAAATGTGCTTTGCTTAATTTAATTGTGCTAATTACCCGATTAAAAGTGGGTTGTTCAGAGTTTTGCTTAATGTTGGAATTTATTTGTGTTACTAATAAATATGTATTTTTGTGTAAGAACGATAATTGTGTTTTTAGGTTACAAGGCAAAATTATGAAATGGATTCTATATAATTCAATTAAACTACGTTGTTTCTATGTAAATATAAAGGTTACGAAGTCATACGTAACATATATATATATATAATAACAAAGACAAAAATCTAATTTAAAGAAAAATATAAATGAATAGGTACAAACAAAAAAACAACATAAAAATAACAAAAGATTTAAAAAAACATATTTTAATCTACAAAGATGAACAATTTTTTTAAAAAAGGGGTTAAATAATTAAAATACCTTAAAAATAATTTTATTTTTTTTACTGAATAATACCTTTTAAAATAATATTAAATACTTATTTTTAAGGAATTATATGAAAATTAAATTTAAAAAAAATAAATAAAACAGGGGGCATAAGGGTACCTAAAAAATGAAACCAATGAAACAATAATACTTAATAAATAATACACAACAATATAATTGAATAATAAACTTACAAAAATGCACCCACACTCATCAACCCCATCGAATAGAAGATTTTTTTCCCTCCTCCACTAGAAAATAAAATCAGCCTTTCATGTGGGAACAGGAACCTCCAACAAACTTTTATTTACTAAAAAAAGAGCTATGATTAATGAACATTCCAAATAAAGGAAAACAACCATTGAAAACATACTTACAAATTTAGTTAACAAACCGGGAATTCACACAATGCTTTCCTAAAACCCTTTGGTTTTAAAATAAAATAACAGGACTCAATTTAAGCATTCATCTCTCCAAAATTTTCCAATTACCTAAAAAAAGAGCCATGGTTAATAAAAAATCAGAAAAATAGGAATAAACGACTATAAAGTATACCTACAAACTAAATAAAAAGCTGAGGATGAAAGCTAGATATTTTTAGAACCCTCACATCCTAATAGAACAAAAGCTAAAATTTAACTCGTTCCTCTCCAAGAATTCAAAATACCTGAAAAAAGAGCCAAGGTTAATAATAATACAAAACATAGGAAAACAACTATTAAAAAATATACTTACTAATTAAACAAAACTAGGAAAGATAACATTTTAACCCCATCCAAGATTTTCCAATTACCTAAAAAAAGAGCCGTGGTCAAAAAATTTTTTTAAAAATACAATAAAAAAAAATTAAAATGATACTTACAAAAACACTAAAACAGCCTTAAACATTAACAGAAACACCTAAAAAAATCTATAAACAAAAAATCAAAATTAATTAAAATTAACACAAATTTATTTTCACCCTCACCTTGTTTACAGAAACACTAACAACCAAATCCCAGCCAAAAAAGAAAAATCTGTAAATATACTAACACTTATAAAAATTAATAAACTCCTCATCAGCATAACATTTTCTAGGAACACAAGAAAAATAAAAAAAACAGAAATTATACTAGAAATTTTTGTATAAAAATATTCTATACTAAATCGTTAATAATTTTCGCCTTTAACCCTTAAACCGAATAGGATATTATCTTTTGGAAAAATTATCTTATATAGCTCGGTACATCTATTTTAAAGGAAAATAGGTTTCATAATGATTTATTTAATTTTAATAATTAAAAAGAGTTTTTTTAAACTACTGAAATTTCCTTAAACCAAAAACTGGGTGTCAGACAAGCAGAAATTTTTCGCCGACAACTTCATAAAGTTATCAAATACACAAAGACACTTGGCAGACTAATGTCACTCACGAAACATAAATTTAAGTACAAAATGTACCGTCCAATATCAACACATGATCAATTTTTACGAATTTAACCGAAATATTAGAGTAAAAAGCTAGAATATGGGTGTCGCACACCCAGGGTGCAGTTTAAGGGTTAAAAAAACTAACATCAGTGTAAATATATGAACAAAATACACCGAAAATTTAACAAAATGAAGAAATAAACCAACTAAAAAAAATAATATCATTTTTTTAAAAATTATAAAATGTGTCTACTACAGCTTTAAGAAAAAAATCATGTCAAATCTCATTATCATTAAAAATTGCTTATTATTAAATAATTAATTTATTGCCATTATTAATTTATTTATTGCCATTGCTTATTTGCATCTAAAAAACAAATTCATTAGAAAACCATATAATAGTTCAAAATAATCCGAAATTAAATGAAATATTTTAAACACTAAATTGTTTAGTCCTTATAATTAAATAACAAATACAATCTTTAAATATGGAAATATTAAACACCACACTAGGAGATTTAAAAAGAAAATTTTTTTTCAAATAATATTTCTCCTTTGTGCGAAAATTCTAGCTTTAAATCTTACAAAACTAGGCATGAAAGAAAGCTTATGGGTGATCAAGGAAGTGGTGAAACGCCAGGGAGCTGGTAAAGGTAAAGAAGCAAAGAACAAACGTAAAGAGCAACGCATTGCTTCGTGACGATCGCGGAGCATGCGGAGCGTCTATGAACGTGAGAAAGCGGAGAAAGAGACGAGAAGTGCCATGCATCGAGCATATGCGTACAGTACCTCGTATATATCTATATATATAGAGAGAGATTGAGAATCTCGCGCATAGAGAATAATTGAACTTTTATTGTTTTTCTTCCTTCAAAATTTCACTAAAAAATTAAGTAAAATACTTTTTTGGGGAAATAACAAAAATACCATTTTTTTTCTCTTCCACAAAATTTCGTGCATAAATTCACGCGTGCAATTATTTAATTTTTATAAATAAACAAAATTTTTAATAAAAACACTAAGAATTTAAATTGTAAATTTTTTTAAAAAATATTTCCAATACTAAAATCTCTAAAACGGTTAATTAAATAAATTAGGAAAAACCTTTAATAAAAATTAATAATAATAATTTTATAAACAATCTATAAAATAATGGTAAAAAAAAAATTTTTTATTTTTAAAGTAAAATAACAATTTCTTTCACATTAAATTTATACCAAACAAACATGTAAAAATAAAAAATATAAACCCCAAAAAGTATAAAGAAAACAAAATTTTGTTTTGTTTTTTTTAAATTTTCAATTTTTTTTCTCTCTAAAAATAAAAAAATTAGTAACTAAGTTAGAAACAACAATTGTTAGACAAATTAAAATCAAAAAGTATATAAAAGAAATTCCAGATTGAGGAAATACGCTGACAAGTAAATTAGGGTTTAATTACAAAACCAAGGTCGACTACGACAAGCAGCAAATTTTAAGAAATACACTTGATTAAACTTTTTCTTAATAAATGAAATATAAAATAATCCTTTCAAATAAAAAAAATCTTTTAATTTAATATTATTTTTGTACTTACCTTCAAAATAACTAACAAGTAACACTACTCAAGTGTCATACGCCGATTTTTTTGAAACTTGGTTTTACTACTAAAACATCGAAAAATATTTGACACGTATTTCTTTATATCGGCCCGTTTTGAGTTTTAAGGGTAGAAAACACCCTTTTAATTTTTAAGGGATGAAATTATTATTTTAGAAAATACTCTTTAGATTTCAATAAAACTTGTTACTCGGGGGTTTTCGGAGTCGCTGATTTCGAAAATAAAGTCAGATTTTTAAAATTAATGATAGTCGAATGGTAGTTAAATTTCGTTAGTAATTTAAAAAAAAATGCTGCATAAATAATTATGAAATTGACATGAATGAAAGTTTCACAAATATGTTGCAGTTATATTCTATCAACAATTGTCAATACCTACTAACAGTTATGCAGTTCCCCATAAGGGTTAGTTTTAATTTTTCCTAAATTCTCGCGGGTTAACCGGACACCCTTAAGTACAAAAATTTCAATCTGCCCTTTTAAGAGTTTCACAGCATCTTTCTGTGAACAAATTTTACGAGTATTCCCCTAACCGTAAAAAAAGGAAATTCGCCCATGTCAAAATGGCGCCCAACGTGGGGCACGAATTAAAAAAGTTACTTTTACCCACCCTGTTGTCTCAAATGCTCTTCTTTAAAGAAATTAATTTTTCTTTTCTCAAATGCTCTTCAGTAAGAGTCACTCTCTCCTGTGGTACTTAGCTTAAAATAAAATGCCAACTATCCCCTGTGGTACGTACAAAATTCTAAGTGGTGTACATTGTTAAAAAAAATTTCTTTTCTCCACCCTGTGGAGCTTTTCTTATTTTAAACCTCCAATGGTTCAGACCAATTAAATCTGGTAGCGCCCTCCTTTAACAATTTTTCGTTTCAAAGGTGAAAAATAATGCCTGTTGAACGAACACCTCCTAATAATACCTCAATTTCAAATTCTCTTCTTAATCAATCTAATTTGGCGGGATTTGTAAATACCCGCCCTCCTCATTCTACGATGTCTCGGTGAACGGAAGAACCGACACCAGGACCGCCCGGAACTCAGCCTCCTAGATACCGTCCACCTGCAGCTGAGAGAACTTCACCGCCAGCATACAATGATCTCATCCCTGGATTCTCAAGACATACATCAGGCAGCCTTCGAAATCATCTTCCCTTGGGTGGGACTTCACATTCGGTAAACCAGTGATTGCCCCAAACGAGCTTTCCCTGAACAGCAGACTTCATCCGACCAACAGGGAAACTAGCAAAAAAGGGCAACTCGAGGCTCTGCTGTCCACCCATTAGTTTATCTTCAAGTATATCTACTCTACAAATATCCGTTCCAATTTTTGTTACGTTCGAATTTAACGACTAAATAAGTTAAGTTCTTTTTGATTTGGCCTCTACCGACTTGCCTTTCTTTCCCTTACAGTTAAATAAATTAACCAGTTACCGTGAGAGTGGAATAAGTAAAAAAAAGTTGCCCTAAATATTCTCGGGTAATCTAGATTGCAAATTCTAAAGGAGAGATGTTTCTTATCTCGGAATAAATTTCCAATTTCATGGATAGAAGAGCACTAAGTAGTCTACGACCGATCCCGCCGATGTATCCATATTGGAAAACAAAACCGAGGTACCAATTATTTCGGAAATCACACTCAATCCTTTTCGGTAGAGAATCTTGATCCTAGTTTATTAAGACGGTATCTGACATTCCGAAAGATTACCGAACATTAATTTTAAATGTTTCGTTTCCATTTCGGGAAACCGTTAACCCTGTGGGTCTCCTGACTCAAACCAATTGTATGGTTCACGAAATCAAATTATTACTTCATAAGCCGTTTAACATTTGTTCTTACTACTGTTGTGAAGAAAATAAATGCAGCTACCGGTCTCACACCCAGTGAGATTCTCTTGGGACACAATTTAAATAGACCTGGTGATTAGACACTCCCACTCTCAACTTATCAACATCCAAAGGACAGAGTTGTTCAAGCCAGAGAAAATTACGGTAAAATATCTAAGTGCCGCCACGACTCCGACGGATATTTCTCCCTATAAACTAAGTGATCTCGTATATTTGAGAAACTTTCAGTTATCAGACGCTTCGAAGCAGTTCAACGCCTTATTAGCTCCATTAAGAAGAGGACCTTCTCTATTATACGTCATCCGCAAGGGCAAGTGTATGAACTAAACCTGTTCAGCCGAACAACAAAAGCTCACGCGTCACAATTATGGCCAGTGAGACCCCGGACAGTCACTCTTACCGATCAGGAGATCAGCAACAATTGCCCCCACTCTACAACAATTACTAGTTGTCGAGAACGGCCTAAGAGTAGGCCTCCTTCAAATCCCATATCTATCCTGCAGCGCCTCTGATTCGCCGACGAGGATGACTGAAGAAAAAAAGCGACCACTCTAGAGGATCCAGTTCGTGTCCCTCTGATTTCGCCGACGAGGTAGACCACAAAGAACCCCAGTTGAACCAG
The DNA here is from genome assembly GCA_032872505.1 of Leptopilina syphax. Taxonomy (NCBI): domain Eukaryota; kingdom Metazoa; phylum Arthropoda; class Insecta; order Hymenoptera; family Figitidae; genus Leptopilina; species Leptopilina syphax. The sequence goes on from CM065472.1 coordinate 14,008,634, forward strand.
ATGGTCAACACTACAATTTTTCGCATTCCTCTGATTCTCCGAAGAGGTAGTCCACAAAAACCCCGTTGAACCAGACGGTCAACACTAAAATCCTCCGATTCGCCAACGAAGAAGACCTAGAGAAAATTCTACTGTAACGACATCGAGGGAAGACCTCCTCACCACTCCTCGTTAAGTAGAGGCGACCGAAGTGAATGGCCCCAGTCCGTCGAGGAAAGTCCTCCTCACCGCTCCAGGTTGAGTAGAGGCGACCGAGGTGAATGGTCAGAGAACATCGAGGGAAGTCCTTCTCACCGCTTCAGGTTTAGTAGAGGCGACCGATGTGAATGGTCCCAGCTCATCGACGTGTCATACATTATAAATAACATTAGTTTTAAATCTTCGATTGTACCGCTCCATCTTTCTTAATCGATCAACCCTGTGGTTTGACGTGAGTGATATTTCCTCACTTTTAATTTTTTGATCGATCCAAAAAAATGAGCGACCTTACAGTATTTTCACCGTAGGTGGCGCCTGTTTTCGGCCACTTGCCGGTAAAGCAATGCATATTTCAATATCTAATTACATGAAGTGCTGTGGGGTGCACCTAAACGATTAGTGCGAATATGACTTCGCTCAGCGAATAGATGTAAGCGGATCACCGAATTAATTCGACAACCGTATCCGACTTCTTATTGCCTGGAGGGGGAGGTACCGGTTCGAGCCAAGATTAATAAAAGCTAACTTGAATTTCACGCAAGTCTGCTTAATTTTTCTCCTTACACCCATTTCCGATCTTTCCATACTACGAGCCTCGACCAGCAGCCAGAAGGAGAAGGGAGGAAGCTCTTCTCCAGCCGCCCTGGGTCCCCCACCGCCTGCCTGGCAATTCTCTTCTAAACACGATGTCAACTTAAAGGCCCCTATCGTCCGCCTCACTGCCACGTACCACCCCCCCGCTCAACGACGATACCGCAGAATTGAAGGTTGCGTTGGTTCCCCATGCAGTTCCCCATAAGGGTTAATTTTAATTTTTCCTTAATTTTCGCGGGTAAACCGGACACCCTTAAGTAAAAAAATTTCAATATGCCCTTTGAAGAGTTTTACAGCATCTTTCTGTGAACAAATTTGACGAGAATTCCCCTAACCGTAAAAAAAGGAAATTCGCCCATGTCAGCCTTACCTAAACGCTAAAATTCAACAACATTTTTTATTTAATATCTACGGCAATTTTCAATTTATTACATTAATTTTAAAACATTCTCCATTAATATCAATTTCAGAATCAGGAATGATTGTAGCGGGATACACACTTCTATTATTGTAGCATTAAATATCATACAGATCAATTATTGCTATTTTGTATTTATGGATTTCTCAATTAAATTATTGATACTTTGCAGGAGATTTTTTATTATTTGTGCTGAATGAATCAATATTATATTCTAATCTATCAAAACTGTTTGTAATAATCGTGAACATTTTAAACTTATAGAGATTTTTCTAAGCACTGACGAAAGACGAAATTCTTTAATCGATGAGAAAAACAAACTAGCAAACTTGTGCAGTAAAATTTCAACCAAAAAGAAAGAAAAGATAAACTTTAGCTTTTGTAAGAAATTAAAGAATAAAGTAAGTGACATCAAAATAGTAATTAGCGACCTCGAAAACCCCCAAGTGGTGATTTTTAAGCAAATCTGATTGATTTTTAATTTTAATGGCCGCCATGTTGGATCCGCCATTTAAAATTTTAAAAATCTGACTTTATTTTCGTAATCAGCGACCCTGAAAACCAAGTAAAACCAAGTTTCAAAAAAATCGGCGTATGACACTTGGGTAGTGTTACTTGTAAGAGTATATATATATATTACAAAAAGATTTTGCCGCCGACGCCGCCACCGCCGCCGCTGTTTCAAGATTTTTTGACCTACAGGTCAAGAGTTGACCTGTAGTTTCTCCCCTTAAAATTTAGGTCAATTTTGAGGACAGTTTTGACCTACGCATCAAAAATTGACAAAGAATTTCCGCTACCCTCAAAATTTAGGTTAATTTTGAGGGCAGTTTTGACCTAGACGTCAAAATTTGACAAAGAATTAACGCTCCCCTCAAAATTTAGGTCAATTTTGAGGGCAGTTTTGACATAGACGTTTTACTATTAAAATTGAAATTAATAAGAAGCAAAAACAAAAGAAAGTTATATCTAGGGATGTAACAGTCCTCCCTCCTTAGACCATTCATCGTCTCGATGAATTTTAAATTTCGAAGAATTTTATAAAGTATTTAACTTTTACAATGGAGTTTTTTAAATTGTATAATCGTGGTAATATAAGAAGTGTTTGGTGTAATGGGATCTGTTCAAGTTTTTGAAATAATAAAATTGTGCTTATGCGTTGTTTTGTCTGAGGACGTGATGTGTAACTTTTATCCGTTTTCTGAGGTAAGTATTTTTTTGATCCCTTTTGAACTTTGTCTTCTTGTACTTTTATGATTATATATTGTTTTGTTTAAATTCATCATTTGTCATCACGTGGATCTCTTATGAGATATGTCAGTCTTTTCTGTCAGTCTTCGCTGTGAATGTTCCAGAATTGACGATGGAAAACAGATGTTCCTCTACTCTGCCGTCCAGTTTAAAAAAGGCACTATCTACATATTTTATGAAAAATGACTTTTTTATACCGTTGAATTCGTATTGAAAAGACGAATCTAATAGTCGTATTCGTAACTGAAAATTTTAATTAGATTAGAAGATAATTAGCGGTCAATTAAACTATCTACAGAGATTTTTGAAAAATATTTTTTTAAGTGTCACTATCTGCAGAAGGAGACGACCTATCTACAAAATTTTCAGGATTTTCAACCCACTTGACCCCTGAAATCCTGATTCACGAGCACTATGTACATAGGTTAGTCAGTAAACTGGTCTCAAAAGTCACAAAAGTAGAGAACTATGTACATAGTGACGTTTTTCGTACATATTTTTCTCGAACTTTCGTTAACTTTCCGCGAGAGAGAGCACTATCTACAAGTTTAATTATGCAAATAAAATAAAAATAATACAATAATTTGCAAATAAAGCTTTTATTTTGTATTAACACATATATTTAATGCAAATTAAAAGCAATTTTAATTATTCTTTTTGTAAAGTTAACATTTAATTTAATAAAAATTTCATGCAGAACATAATAATCAAATAAAAAAAAGTTATAACTTATAATGGCAAATAAAATTTATGTATTGAGGGGCTGATAGTAAAAATGGTTTAAAATAATAACGAGAGCAAAAGTAGAATAAGTGAGTTAGAAGCAAAAACAGATTTAAATGATTGTGTAATTTCTTGATAAATTAATTATAATAATTACAAAATATTAATTCAAATAAAATAAGTTTTTTTATTATTGACAATATTTTTTAAGCATTAATATAATTAATTTATCAAGAAATTACATAATCATTTTCACCCGTTTTTGCTCTCAAGTCACTTATTCTACTTTTGCTTCCATTATTATTATTCTTATTATTATAAACCATTTTTACTATCAGCCCCTCTATTGTTCGTCATTTTTCGTTCGGTATTTTCAAAATTAAAAAATGTAATTATAAATGAAATAAAATATAAAATAATAATAAAAATATAACAGAAATAAAGGATTGTGTTAGAAAATATTGTAGATGGTGACGCTTTAAACAGTAAAGTGGACCGACAAAGCAATTTTAAACGTACTATCTACCACATAGTGCACTTTTTATGTATTCTCCATAATTTTTGGATAAAAAATGTGCACTATCTACAGCTTTATTAATAAATAATTAATATTAATAATTTTTTTGCACCAATGAAAAGAGCGTGTCCAAATTAGTCAAGAACATAAGTTTGTTTACAAAATTTTTAATTTTATTTAGAGATCCAGATGCAAACGCGTTTCCTTCAATATCTCCGATTGAGCTAAAATGTAGATAGTGTCTTTTTTAAAAAGGACGGCAGTACTGCATCTACTATTTTATACGAAAATCGTGAAGAAGGGGAAGCTTCATCAAGTATGAGTGAAAAGTTATCTTCTTTAGGTGGGTATTGTCTTTTTATTGTTTGTGAGATTAGGACGTGTTAATATTTTGTTATGGACCCTAGTAGTTTTAATCTTGGTGCGTCTAGTAGTGATGTTTCTTTAAATGACAATGTTACGTTTGATGATTCCATAGAGAATTTTGATTTGTCTCTATTTGATTCATCCGTAATTGAAAATTCTACTGTTAGAACAAAAGTGTTTGAGACTTTGATTACTAAAATAAATGTTTTTTTGCATAGATTACGATATATAGAAGAACAATTGGGAATTTTTTATATCGCGTTTTGAAAAGTAAAACGTGATAATGCGATTGATATTTTAGTGTCCATATGTCGAACACGGTTAAATTGGGAAATTTCTAGAGACGATTTTGAATTAGCTCATTCTTTAGAAAACAAACGTGCTGGTTATTTAATAAGAGTTTCTAATAGAATTCTAAGAGACAGAATATTACATAATAAACATCTCTTTTTGCGTGAAGGTTTTTATGTTGACAGGGAATGAATAAAATTTTCTTTCTCTCTTGTTTTTTTACAGATGTTGCTAAAATTGATCGTGATAGGCTATTTGTGGAGTTGCTCAATTTTTTGGATAAAATTATGACTTTTTCGGTGTTTTGAAAACTTGCCTCTCAATTAATTAAATATATACGTATGTGTTATTCTTGTATTGATTGTTTTTAATGTTCTTAATAAATGAGTTTATGATTCTATTTGATGTTAACCCTTTTTTCCTATTGTTTTATATATTCTTGTACATTTAAATACTATATTTATATACATTTACGAAATATAATGTATATGTATTAAACATTAATTGAATTCATTTAAAGTAATTTGGCGGTATTTTTCGTTATTATCGTATTTCGTTGAGCGACGCGTTGTGCAATTGTGCTTTTCTCTAATAATTTTGTATTTGTGGCTATTTTCTTTATAGGTTTCATAATGCTTTTAATTTTTGTTGGTTGTTTGAGAGTTCTTTCTTTTTGTGTTGAAGTATTAGCAACTCCGGAACTTGTGGATGGAGCTGCAGGTTTAGGATTTGTAGATTGTCTTGTGTTTAGAAGGATTCGTGCCTGTTTTCTTGTATTTGATTCTTCTATTGTAGTTTCAATGGGATTTCTTGATAGGGCGTCTGCATTATGATTTAATTTTCCTGGTTTGTACTTAAATTCGTACTCGTAATCTCGTAGCTTCAATCTCCATCGAACTAATCGTTGTCTAGGATCTTTGATTGAATTAATCCATTTTAATGGTTCATGATCACTTACTAATGTAAACTTTTTGCCGTAAATATATGGTCTAAAGTGATTAACTGCATAAAGAACAGCTAAACATTCTTTTTCGGTGGTAGAATAATTTTGTTCAGGTGCATTTAATACTCGTGATAGATATGCTATTGGTAAATCAAATCCATCCTTATCTTGACTAAGAACGGCACCTATTGCGAAATCTGATGCATCTGTTGTTATTGTAAACATTTTGTTGTAATCAGGATATTGAAGTATAGGGCTTTTACATAACATTAATCTAAGTTCTTTAAAACTTTTATCTTCTTCTGGTCCCCATTCAAATTTTACGTTCTTTTTTAATAGATTTGAAAGTGGTTTTGCTTTTGCGAAGAAGTCTTTTATGAATCTTCGATAATAACCCGCAAGACCTAGAAATTGTTTTACATTTCTGGGTGTCTTTGGTGTTGGAAATTGCTCTACTGCTTCTATCTTTTTAGGGTTGGGTTTTACACCATCGCTACTAATTATGTGTCCCAAATATGCTACTTCTCTACATAGGAATTCGCATTTCTCAGGTTGCAATGTTAAATTTGCGCCTTTTAATCTTTCTAATAATCGTTTTACTTTTGTACCATGTTCTTTTAAAGTTTCTGCGTAAATTACTATGTTATCTAGGTAAACAAATAGTTCTACACCTTGTAGTCCGAGTAAGACTTCGTCCATTAATCTTTGAAATGTTGCTGGTGAATTTTTCAATTCCATCGGCATTCGTACGTATTTGTAATGTCCGTGTACTGTTGAAAATGCTGTTTTTTGTCTATCTTCAGGATCTAGTTCTATTTGATGAAATCCACTTGCTAAATCAAAAACTGAGAAATACTGAGCTTGGCCCAAGGAATCGATTACACTTGTAATATGAGGTAGTGGGTAAAAATCTCCTACCGTCTTATCATTAAGGGCTCTAAAATCAATAACTATTCCCCATTTCTTTTTTCTAGTCCCATCTATTTTCTTAGGTATGATAAGAAGTGGAGAGTTGTAAGGTGAAGCAGAAGGTTTTATTGCTCCTTCTGAATTCATTCGATCGATGACCTTGTCTATTTCTTCTTTTTGTGCAGGAGAGAATCTATAAGGTCTGGTATGAATTGGAATTTCGTCTACGGTTATAATTTTGTGTTGTACTTTATTGGTTGGTTTTAAAGGTTCTCCTGTTAAGTGAAAACTTTCAGGAAATTCTCTTACTATGTCTTTGACATGTTCTTGTTCTTCAGCGATTAAATGATCCAATCCTAGATTATCAATAATAGCCGCAATGCGATCTATTGGTTCTTCATATTCTTCATCTGATGAGTCTTCATCTATTTCTTCGCCTGGTAATGGATAATATTCGAAAGGTATGAGTTCTTGGGGTAGAACATCTATTTCCACGTCTTCTAATGTAGTATTTATTGCAAAAATGTGACATAATCCATTATTGTTGCTTACTATGCCTTCTCCTATTATTAAACCTTTTTCGGTTTTTATTAATGGTAAATAACCTTCTTTTATCTCTTTATTTGATACTTCTATTTGTATTACTTGTCGGCCTCTAGCTTTAATGGGTAATCCTCTTCTTTTGTTTTCTTTATTTTCTACTAAATTTCTCTGCACATGATAGATTCAACGTTTTGAAAAAATATGGGGTTTACTGGATTTGTGTGAGTAACGATAGAATTATGCCAAAAGGAAATTTCGGCCTTTTCTTGTCGAAGATATTCTCGTCCTAATATGCCATCAGAATGTAAAGGAAAATCGGAAGACACTACTTGAAAGATAATAGGTTTTTTATTTACATTAACTTGAACTGTTCCAAGCGTGGGTATTTTTACAGGGGCTATTCCTTTAAGTTGAATGGCTTCGTTTATTGCTACGTTCAATTCTGGTTGTAATATATCCAACTTTATTAAATTTACGTCGGCACCGGTGTCTACTAATAGTGATGCCTTTGAATTTAAGAAATCTGGGGATTTTAAAATTATTACTAGGGATTCTTTGCTGCATTGTGTTTGCAGGATTGTTCTTGTTTTTGTAGTATCCTCACAGTTGCTTGACGCTCTTGTTTTTCCTGACTCGTCGTCGCGTCTGTCCGTCGAGCTGGATAAGAGTTTAAATGTTTTTCATTAGATGGGGCTGGTGATTGAGCGCGTGGGGGCGTTTTAGAGCCTCCATATGAGTTATTGCTATGTCCATCCGATCTTTGTGGTTGTTGATAAAAATGATAAGGATTATAAGGCATAAAAGGTGGTTGATTAATTTGAGTAGGATAGTAAGGATAGGGTAGATAAAATCCAGCAATTGGTTGTTGAGGTTGAGGCAAAACAGGTTGTTTTAAAATACCTATAGGAGTTGGAGAATGAGAGCCTGGTTTCATAGGTTCATCTTCAGAGTTAAAACGTACTCTAGGGCTGGGACTTCTATTTTTTACCTCAAAATTAGTGTTATAATTTTTATTTTCGCTCGGCTGCTGATATCTTGAGACATGATAAGCGTGATTGTAGTTATCTGTTTGATGTTGGTGTCTAATTTCGTATTGTAATGCGATGTCTACCGCATCACTTAATTTGTCGCTTTTACGAGCTTCTATTAAGCTAGAAATTGCATCAGGAATACCGTTAATGAAGGCTTCTAAAGCATAATCGTCTAATGGTTCTAACATATTTTTCATTTTCTTTTCTCCGTATGAACTTAACAATGCAGCCTTTGCTCCTACTACTAAAAGTGTTAATCTATCGTAAAATTCGCTTATACTTTAACCTCGAGTCATACGGATCGTGGATATCTCATGAAGATACCATACATAAGATTTTTAGGGGCATATTTTTGTTTCAAATGTTTAACTAGGTCTTCAAAGGTTTCAAAAGTTTTACCATAAGTGCTATCACGTGCAGCACCTCTTAATTTAGATAATACCAAATTAACATATTGTTTATCACAATTAATAGGGATAGAAGATTCTCCATTTTTTACATCTTCGAGAAAATCTCTTAAAAGCATGTTTTTACCATCCTAAAGAGGAATATGCATAGTTCCTTGTTGTAGTGCAAAACATTCCGCCATGGTAGTAACCATGGGGTTATTATTAACAGATTCGTCATCGTCAGGCATTTTGCTTAATTGATTACCAATTTTCATAAACGTTAAATGAATATATTTTAATAAAATTCGTTAATAATGTCGAAATTAAAAGGTATTCCAAAAATGCCGATTATATCTGTGAACCCTGTAAAATTAATAGAATGAAATTTGATAACTGTATGATTAACGCAAATTTTAGTTTTCCCTAAGGTTTTTATTGTACCATCCCTTAGTGAAAGAGTTTTAGTATAATCAATACCCAAGTAAGAATTTAATTCCTTGTTTTTAATCAAATTTATTGGTAATGATGGATCAATAATGAATTTCGCTTCGAATTCTTTAAAGAATCTTGATTTTAATAAAATAAGTGGGTATAAATTATTATATCTTTCTATAAAATAGAAATATGAACTCATGAGGGGTTAGATGTGGATGGCGCTTAAAGGATTAAGCCTAATAAGAGTAGTTGTTTCCGCGGTATGGGCGTCTGACTTGACGCGGCTCGAACTACTGCAAGTATACCGCGCGCAAAGTTAATGAGTAGTTAAAGTCAACGATATATGTTTTCGCGCTATAATTGAATTTAATGCTTCTTAATATTTTGCCTTTTATTAAATTTTTTAAAGTTTTAGTTAATTATTATTACGAATGAATTTTAACAAAACGGGTTTTTATTATGACTTCAAAATTATATTCAGTTATAATTAGTAAAATTCACATGCCCTAATTTTGATTTTCTTTAACCTCGCCTAATATTGATGGACTTTGAGCTATCGCTTTAAGACTATCTAGGATTATTTTTCTTTTTGTGTCTTGAGTCCAGCTCTCGTTTTGATAAAATATTTTGTCTTGAAAATAACTAAATTGACAAAATTGATCAAGACTGGGAGCTCCTAAAACTGCAATAATTTTAGTATCGCTTTGATAATTCACTACTTCGAAGTTAATTGGGACTTCGACAATCATTTCTTTTTCATTAGTATATAAATTTATTATTTTTATAGGTAAATTTACTTTACCAACAGTTTGAATTTCGTTATTGAAAAGTGAATAAGTTAAATTTTTGTCAATATCAACGAAATTCTCTAATTCTGACTGCTTGATTAAATTTGTAGGTAGTGTAGGATCAAGAATATAATTTTTATTTTGAGAAATAATATGATTAGAATTTAATTTACCAATTGTAAGTGGTGTTTCAGTGTACCGATGCATCTATTTGCTTGAATTTAATTTTTCTAATGATTTTATTATTTGACGTATTAGATTTTTCTATTAAATATACTTAATGCTGTTGGATTTTTAGCTATTGCTTCAAGTCCACTCTTAAATCTATTTATTATAATATCTTTATCCCAAATTCCGTCTTGAACAATTGTTTTGTTGACAAAATAATTAAATTGACAAAATTGATCAAGAGAAGTAGCTCCTAAAATTGCAATTATATTAGAATTGGTTTGATAATTAACTACATCAAAATTTAACGATACTTTTTCGCTTACTTGATTCGCCTTTTGGGTAATATTCGTTTGTTATGTGAACTGGTAAAATTACTTGGCCAATAGTTCTAATTTCTCCTTTAAAAAGTGAGTGAGTTTTATTTTTATTAATATTAACAAAGGATTTTAATTCGGAACGTTTTATTAAGTTTATAGATATGGTAGGATCAATGAGAAATCTTTTATTTTGAGAAACACAGTGATAAGAAATAAAATGTCCACTAGGATAATTAAAAGAGGAATTAAAGTAATTCTGCATAAGTATGCTTGGATTATTATGGTTATTAAGATCCTTTTTTAGTTAATATTTGCAAGAGTTATCCACCAAATAAAAACTAAAAGGAAATATACATTAAGATGAAAATGAACGAAACACGTGGAATTTAATGATTTTTATTATGTACTTAATTTAATTTTTAACGTGTTTCTATATCTATATATATATATACGTTAGCTGTGAGCCGCCATTCCGACTTCAGCTAGTTTGTACTACTGTGAGATCGCTACCTAAAGGCGAGATACAGTAGTTTAAGTAAATGCAATTTCTTGTCCAAGAGGGACTCGCGCTCAATTTGAATTATTTAAATTAAGCGCTGTCTTATGAAAACCACAAAAAAACGAATAAAATGATTAAAGTTGCAATAGAAACACTTACGTAAACAAAACACATGACTGAATTACTTCTATCTTATAAATTTTTGGCTTTATTTATATTAATTTAAGTCTTTTTAACAAAGATTTTTCTATAATTCCAGAAAATTTAGAATCTATATCTGTTTTGATAGTGTAAAATTGAAATTCTCTGTTTAGTATTAACAACGTTATGGTTCCAGCGTATAAAGATCTTTTATTATTTTCATTAGTGATTTTTGAGTATTCAATAAGATTGGAATACTTAATTATGTTTTTATCAATAAGATTAAAATTTGATGAAGGATCACATAAAAATAATGCTGATTTGTTCTTAAAATTGTTAGAATAAATAATAATAGTATTATTTTGATGATTAATTGTTAAATTTGGCATAAAAGTTGATTTCTTTTTACAAAAATGAGCTTGTTACTATTATTTTTTGCTGATCTCTTGTTAAGTCTAAATCGATTTCCTCAAGATAAAATGACAACTTTTTGTAAATTTATTACATACAATTCCCGAAATTGGCAATTTTAATCCTGTATTTACGATATGAAATTTAATTTCTTCTCAAACAATAGGAATGATGATACTTTTAGAGTTGTAATTCTTTGATTTAATAAAAGGAACTAGTATATTCTTTTCTATTAAATTATAGTCTACTGTGTGATCTAAAATAAAATCTGCTGACCTGTTTTGTAAATAATTCGAATAAATTGTTACTATGTTAGTTTTTGGATAAAAAGATAGCATAAGTAATAAATTTTGACAAATTAAGTTACAATTAACTCATTTTATTTTTATACTTATGTACAACTTTATAATTATGGTTTTTATAATTCAATTTTTGCTACTATCTTATTTTTTATTGTTTAATATATTTTCGGTATTATTTAAAAGTGCTTCGAAGAAGTCTGAAAATTCTTGTTGTGAATTTAAAGTTTTAACTTCTAATAATTTTTCCACCGTTTCTAAGGACTTTTCCTGGTGTCTTTTTTGAACTTTTCTTCCTCCTCTATTTCTAGGCTTTTTGAAGACTTAGTTCTCGTTTTGCATGTTAGATTAAACTGAAAGCAAAGACATTTTGTCTTTAATTTTGTTCAACCTGTTGTTTTTATGGTTAGTTAGAAAGAAAATCAATTATTATTAAAGTGAAACAAAAGAGATTCCTGCCGAACGGCGTAGAATTTCAGTGTATTAAGGTCGAAATTCGCCGAAAAGGCGTAAAATAACCTCAATTATGCTTCAACTTAATTAATTCTCTATTGTTATCTTTAAATTAACAAATTCGCCGAAAAGGCGTAAAATGTTGCTTTCAAAGATTTACTATTAACGTGTAGTGAAATCGTTTTATTAACAACCTTACAAAAGCAAAATTGCAAGGTCGAAATTCGCCGAAAAGGCGTAAAATCAACCTTTTAAAACGATTAGTGTGTAGTAAAATAATATAATTGCGTAATTGTATAAGTTTTTGTTAAGCTAATATTTTATCCTAAGTGTAATTGAATTTTAACTTGCACCACGTAAATGGAAAGAAAAGGCTTCGTATAACTCCTAACCGCGAGCAGAAACAACAATTCTAAGTGTTAATATTAATTACTTGCACAATAACCGAGTACAATTCTATCCCGAATTGCCGATTAAAGAAAGGAATAATTTATTAGTTGAACGATGCTAAAATAAAATTTTAAAGGGTGAATTTAATGAAATTTGTATATTTTTGGAATATTTAATATTTATTAACAAAAGTAGCAAATCCCACCGCTGTCACCAAATCAGCTGTTACGACCCGAGCTAAGGTTTAGGTTAGTTTACTAATTAATTAGTAAAATGGAGACAAGTTGCTGATTAGTCAAGTTGGTAAGACTTGACATTTATTTTTAGTGAGGATTTGTTTTGACTTTAAAAGAACTACGGGTTCTCGTTAATTAAACATATGCATATTCCTCTTTTATAACATTTATTCATTAAACAATGTTGTATTTAACAATATGGTTCTTACTTACAATTTGATGTGTACAGAGAAGAATGATACAATAAATGAGCTGCAACCAGCTATACTTCGCAGCTGACAGGGATGATTTTATGATCTTAGACTTTCAGTTCGTATTTTAGCACTTAAAAGCACTAAAACGACTATTTCAACAGTTAATTTACTGATTCTAAATGCTATTTCAAACACCGTACCTTGATACAAAAGAAAACTTGTCTTCTTTATGTTTTGAAATAACTTGCACTAATTTGGTTAAAATTAGAAAGAAAATAGTGAAAAAGACTGTTTCAATGATACGACGATTGTATTAATTAAAATTGCTAATTATTAGTGCTAATTACTTCTTAAATAAAGAAGACAAGTTTCCTTTTTAAACACCGAAGTTAACAACTCAATTTAAACGATCGAAAGGCCGACTCACGACACTGTTCGGGCAGAAGCTCACCGGAGTATTTGACAAATGCTCTAAGAAAGCTAGGGGTTTATATAGTAGCTAAAAACTACTTGATTGGGGATGAATTGTTTAAAAGGCACGTAATCGAGCTAAAATCTATAAGTCACGTAGTCACGTATTCTAGCCGATTTCTAGAAAGCACGTAGTTAGTATTCATTTCATTTATAACAATTATTAACATAGACAAGTAATATGACACTCGCTTTTACAATAATTTGTTTAAACTCCCATATACTTAGTCATTTTACATGCATTCATGTTTATAGTTTTGAATTCAGGACTCTGGTGTCTAAATCAAGAACCTTCTTACGCGTATATGACTTTGCGCTGTTATGATAAGCGAGCGGAGCAGATTAATTACCATGAGTATAGATAATGAACCGACCGCCGCCCACTTATCACATAAGTCTAGATCGCGGTCGATTATAATTTCAATAGTCTTAGTAGGTAACTTGTTAACGCAAAAACTTACTACTTTATCATATCTGTTTTTACATTTGCATTATATACACAATCATACATATATATAATCATGCCCTTTATTTTTAAGCATTAATTATTAATAATAATGAACTAATAAACATAACAATGTCTAGGATCTAATCAAAATTATTTACCTTGTTTTACTATTAAAATTAAAATTAATAAGAAGCAAAAACAAAAGAAAGTTATATCTAGGGATGTAACACTCCAATATTTCACATTGTTTTTTCTATCTGAATGCTTATAATACAGAAATCCTTCGATATGTACCTAAATAATTTTTTTCAGACTTGTATTAATTCTACCATAATTAAAATTTACAATTTAATATAATTTCACTGTTCACTATTTTATAGTTAAAATAAAATTTCTAATTTTACTAATTTACAATTTAATATAATTTCACTGTTTACTATTTTTAAATTTGAAAAAAAAAATTTGATTTCACAACATAATTTTGGAATGAGCACACGTTGAATGAAATTTTTGATTTGAAATTTAAAAAAATAAAAAAAAACAATGTTTGGAAAAAACGACTATTGGAAAAATAATACTTTGGTAAAAATGGCCTTTGGAAAAATAATACTTTGGAAAAAATATCATTTGGGAAAATAATAATTTGGATCCTTCGGAATTGGAACTTCTGTTTTGGAACTTTTGACTCCATACCGCTCGTTTACCAATTGAATTTTTTGAGCTTCCATTGTTTAATTATTTTTAAAGTGCACGCAGTCTGCTATCCAATTAAGTAATAATCTCTTTGTTGATAGACAGCATCTATAATAAATAATATATATATAATAAAAAATTTAAAAAATGTTTAAATAAATCTAAAGAATTTGTTATAAAAAAGCAATATATTTTTGAAAAAAAATTAAAATTATTTTTTTAAAATTGTCAAATCAAAAATTTTAAAAACTGAAAAAATTGGTTTTAAAAAAGTTTAATAAAAAAAAATATTTTCAAAATTTTTTTATTAAAACTAAAAAAGTTATAAAAAGCAATATATTGTTTTAAAAAATTAAATTATTTTTTAAAAAATTGTGATATCAAAATTTTAAAAACTGAAAAAAATTTGTTTTTAAAAAAATTCAAGAGAAAAAATAAACAATTTCAAAAATGTTTAAATAAAACTAAAAAATTTGTTATAAAAAAGCAATATAGTTTTGAAAAAAAATTAAAATTATTTTTTAAAAAATTGACAAAATCAAAGTTTAAAAAAACTGAAATAAATTTGTTTTTAAGAAAGTTCAATAAAAGTAAAAAAATTTTTAAAAACTTTGTATAAAAGCAATAATTTTTTCATAAATTTCATTAAAAAACTCAAATACTAAAAATTTTTAAATGTTTGAAATTTTAAAAAAATGTAATTAAAAAAATAAAAATCAATTACAATTTTACAATTAACAATTACACACAATACTCACTTTTTTTATTCCAAAAATCACTTCACTGCACTTTTGATTCTTCAATGAGACTTGCACACCTCACTTCACGTGTGAAAACTTATTTAATTGAGGTCACTTTTTTAATGAGTCTCCTATAGAACAGTCGGCTTTTTATATGAGGACCATAGTTTACAAATTGAGGAAGAGAGATGGAGAATCATTGATTCAAAAGAGAAAGAAAAGTGTGATAACGCACACACACGCAAAAAGGGCTGAGACCAAGTAAGATGACTAATACGATTATATTTGAATTATATATAAGAAAAATAGAGGTAGAACGAAAGGAAAGACATTAGAATTTAACCTTTCTTTTTTATTCCAATAATTAATTTTTTTCTTTTTCATTATTGCTTTTTATTTTTGGACCCCCAAGGAAGCGTATCGGTATTTTTTGGTTAAAGTACTCTTTTATCATCATACCAATTTAATGCTTCCTTTTTTGTTTTAATTGTAAAAACATCATGCTTTTTACTGCAAATAGAATACTGCTTTTTTGTCAAATTTTTATATGATAAAAGTGTTGTCTTATAATCTTTAAATGTTATTTCTTTTAATGTTGAAGATTAAACCCCTTTAGTTTTTTTCTACATTTTCTTGATTTAATAACTTATAGGTATATAACTTGGATCTCAATCCAACAAATTCTGTAATTATTTTCCCGTTACACTCATCTTTCATTAATCCTAAAACTTTATTATTTTTTAGTGGTATACCATAGCAATTATTTATACGGTAGTCAGATGTGTCCAAATGGTGTGAGTCTCGTTTAATATATTCGTTAATATTTGGCACTTTAATGTGATAGATTAAACTATCAGTATCAGTATATAATAATTTCGCTTTATTAGAAAATGTCTTTTTAATATAGTTATAATGAAAATCATAGAGGTAAAGTTTTAAAATGTAAAGAATGGTAAACCTAACATAAATAGGTTTATTAAAATTAATTTGAAGCTTATTTATGTCTATTATAACTAAGTCCTCATTGAAAATTTGACAACTGTGGAAATTCGGTTTAAAGATAAGAGCTTTTGCCCCATACCTGCCTTTCCATTTTGTAACAATTCTAATATCTTTATGTTTTTTAATGTTTTCCATTGTTTTCCCAAAAACAGAATTGTTCATTAATTTATAAAAGTTTTTTTCAAATATATTTGTAGAATTTTTTCTGTATTCAGTATTTAAATCAATATACTGTTTGAGCCATTGAGATTGTTTAAATTTTAAAACTCTGTGAATTTTCTTTAATTTTATTCCTAGCTGTAAATAATATTTTAAGTTTTTATAATGAATAATGTATTTTGTTTTTGGAAACAAATGAGGAATAAATTTTGGTAATTTGCTACCTACAGCAGGGGGGATAAAATGTTCCGGGCATAAGGGTAAAACTTTATGTAAATTATGAATCTCTTCAGGATATTCTAAGTCAACTTCTAAAATATAACCATGAGGAGAATCATCTTCAATTTTCAATACATCAAGTTCTAATACATTGGATTCCCATTTAAAATCAGAATAAGGTAAAAAAATTGCTAATTGCTGCACCATATAAGTTGTTTATGTCAAAATACATTATATAGGATTCTTCAATTTGTGAATTAAAATCTTGTCCCATAAATCTGTTATTTGCTTTCGCATACCTATTTGAACATTGTGAAATTCCTCCTCTTATACCTTTTTCTATAAAAAGCAGCTATTTTTGTTAACTTTAACATTGCATCAAAAGCAAGTCCTGGAGCTGTAAAATAATGTAAGGGATCTAAATTGTATGCAGATAAACACGTTTTTCAAAAATTTTCAAAAATATCAGCTAAAAGTAAAACGTCGGTTTTTAAATGTAAGTCTGAGTATTCCCTCAAATTATTTAAATTAAATGTTTTTCACACTTCACAGGCATGCTCATAATCCTCATTTGATATATTTGAATTATTTAATTAAGAAAAAAATTCATCTATTAGGGGCAATTTATTTTCTTTCAATTTTTGACAACTATTAATATATTCATATGGAAAGACTCCCTTTCTATTCAGTAAATTAAATTCAGCAATATTTCTACAATATTTTGCAGTAATATTTTTTTCTGTATTATTTAAAAAGCTGGCTAATTTATCTAAGCTACTGGGTATAAATCTAAAAGAGTCTATAAATCTGAAATTTACATTCTTTCTATCTACATATTTCGTAAATGAAATATATTTTTCTTTATTAATAGGCAAAAGTTTTACAGGTCCTTCGAAACTAGTACACAATTCTTTTATAAAAAAGTGTGCATCATACCCCGATAAATTTTGAAAAACTACAGGAACTGAATGAGAATTCTTATAATTAATATTACAGCCCTGATGAGTAGCGCCCCTATATTTTCCACTAAAATGGCAATGATCTCGATGTCTTATTTCATCTTCAATAAATGCAGTTTTACAAATATGACAGATTTTCGAAGTTTTGAATTCGAATTCTTGTTGGCTAGATAAAGTTTCCATTGGTACTATAGTTTTTCTATATGAATCTATCATGTCGTCAATATTTATTAATTTTTGTATAAACCATGCAATGCAATTTTCCCCTCTATAACTTTCAAACCAGGATAATAAATCGTCAAAATTACATTTTAAATAAAATGCAACACTAATTGTTGGAATATGTTTCGTGTAAGCCCCAGAAATTAATTTATATTTATTATTAATAGGTTCTAACAAACTTTTACTTTCGGCATACAATACAAAAGGAACCTTTTCTTTGAATCTAAAATTTTTAAATTTCAAAATACTGTTTTCTGTCGGTAAAATAACTTTACATATATTTAAATTAGAACAATTATATTTATGTTTAAGAAATGAATTTTCCTGGTTAAATGATTTAAACATCTATCGCATAACCAAGTTCGACAATTATGTTTTGTAATTTGTGATTTTATTAACCGTGACAAATTACGAATCCACGCAAAGTGATAGTTATTATTGTTTCTGAGATTATTAATGTCATTATTATTATATGTATCTATTGTACAAAAAGTTTCCAATTTTTTTATCATTAATAAATGGATGGTATCTTTTTTGGAAAAATTTTTACTTACATAAAGAGGAACAATCTCTTCTTTATTTTTACCCACCTTTTCTAAACCATAAATATTTATTTTTAAACTATTCATTTTTCGATTTCATGTTACTGTCAAATCTTTATATTTTCAAAGTATTCTACTGATTATTTTTATATTTTTACTACTTTAGAAAAGATCTCAGAATCTATTGAACTAAGAAAATTAAAAAATGTTAGCCTACTTGCCTTCTATAAATAATAAAACAGAGTAAATTAATCTAAATCATGAAATTTGCAGTGTTGCCCTAGGTACAAGTTTCTGTTCTTATGAGCTTAACTTTTTTGGCATACAACGAAACAATTCTAAACGAAGGTGAATTAAACTTCACTTTTTGTAGAATGTATTGAAAGATAAAAAAAAGATGCGCTCTTAATTATAAAGAAATTGTAATACTTGAAAATAGCGTAACTCATTATTTTTTAATAACAAAATTTATGGAAACTTTGTATCATAACTTTCGTGGCGATTGTTCAATTAAAATTTTTGACAACCGCACTTATTCGTCTTAAACAGACGAATAAATCTTGGTATTGTAAAATAATGTGCCTTTAGAATTAAAGGAAATATTACAATAACTATCACCTTAGAATTGAGCGTGAACAACAGAACTCTAAACTTAGCCTCTTTTTAGGAGCACATATACAGATTAAAATAAAATAAATTGAAAACGTGCGTGATTATTAGAAAGCATTATTATAATTCTTATATTCAAATGCCAAATTTTATCTCTAATTTATAATAACAAAAAATTAAGAATTACAATAAAATTTTACATTATTTATTCATTTAGTTCATTATGAACGTATCAGTCAATGTGAAAAATTGAATAACTTTTCATCTGTTATTTTTTATTTTGACTTTGTAACGATAGCATTTAAAATCTAACGTGAGAAATGATATTTCGTATAGACAGTATATCTATATATACTACAGCACGTTCAGCTTGCTAGTCGCGAAGAGAGTAGCCACCGCGCACACACCGCGCGTCGCGGCAACGTCACGCTCCCCACCGCGAGACTTACCTGGATAGCGACCAGACCTCTATATACCTTGCTTGCAGTAACAATTTCTTTAGTTCGCCGTCGAACTGACTCGGGGCTTGCTCTGAGCTAGACCGAGGGCAACTCACTTTTACACTCTCCTTAACCCTGTTTCCTTTTGCACAGGGCAGGTGAAATGTGGGGGCTACCGCTACCACTAGCTCTGTGTTAGAATTTCTAGAAGAAGATGTACCAAGGGGCACGGAGGCAACCGTGACCAGGGTAACACCCTTTGCTCTCTTATTCACTCACACACACACACACTCACACACGTGGTTGTACCATTCCTCGTCGAGTTGAGGGGCAACTCTCTCGACGAAGATGACGCACCAGGTGAATTCTCCACACCAAGGGGCCACTTGGTGGAGATGCAATCTGAGCCATCACATTACTCGCACTAGCTTCGGGCTGGACATGAATATCGAACGTAATTTCGATATCCCGTTTCCGGTTTAAGTCATTTCACTGTCCCGTGTGCACAATCCCGTTTTCGTCCCTAACGTTGTCTAGGGGGTAATTTCTAGAAACCACCCCTCGCGAGTATAAGCGTCAGAACAATCATTATTTAATTAAATCTAGTAAAGCGTAACTCGTTAGTTCATTAAGTAACGTAATGTAATGTAAAACTCGGTAAATATGTAATAAGTGAAACGTTCAATAGTGTAACGGTAAACTAAGTAAATTCACTAGAGTTAAAAGTTATTGAATTGTTTAAAATTATTACTCGTTAATCTCGAAGGTTTACTAGCGTACTATATTTTATTATTGTTAGTTCTACGATCTTTCTATCGTTCTAAATTTATACTATTTTGTTATTTTGTATTTTTTGTTATTATATTTGTTACTAAAATATACTTTCTTACGAAGGTTTAATTAATGCTTTATTAATGACTACACCTTATTCCAAATCATGGTATAAAACGGTCCTAAATATAAATATTGTTTTGATAAATTGATAGAATTTAACTAAACTAAGAACCTGGACTCCATCCGGCGAGCAAATCCTTTTGGCAAATTTTAAGATCATTACAACTTTCGTCAAAATTAAGATAATTTAACTAACAGAATTAAAAAATAGATGCCAAAATGATGTTATTAATAAATTATTATAATAATAATAATGACTTTATCGACAATCGTGTCAAGCGAGACGTTTTAACAATCGACAAATTGTTTAATAATGTCCAAATTTTTATTTTTATTTATATTTTTTTCAATGTTTCTAAAGAGGACGGCTGTGCCGTTGAAACGTTAGGAAAAAAATTTTTTTTCTCTTAATTTTTTTCATTATTTTAAATGTCTCGGAGTGGTCGATAAAGTCATCATTATTATTAAATAACACCGAGTGATAAATTCAAATTTTGCTTCCTCATAAAGGAAGCTTTGTATTAGCAAAATTTTGGATTGTCATTTTTTGATATATTTATAAATTTTTTTTTATTATGCCTAATACTTTAGTACTTTATATATGCACAGGAACTCCCCGTATAAATGTTGTAAATAAATAAAAAAAAAAATTCGACGTATTTTGAACTCCGAAGTCCAAAAAACGGATTTTAAAAATTTGTCCCGATGTGTGTGTGTGTGTGTGTGTACTAACATTACATTTGCCTCAATATCTCAGAACGAGAAAGAGCTAAAGGCCTCAATTTTTTTTTAAATTGTAGGTCTCCCCGGGGGACATAAAATGAGAGTATTTTCAGCCCGATTCATGAAGTTTAACTATTTTTTTTTGCATTTTTCATTTTGTAAAAAAACGTTTTTTGGACATAACTTAAAAAAATGTTAGGACACTTATAAATCTTTTTCTTTAGTTTTGTAGAGTTTTTTCACACGCATCTTTTGAGCCTTTATTGAACATTTTTCGTCTATATTAGCCGGAGATATTAAAGTTTTAAAAATCTAAAATTTTGAAAAATAAGACTTTTATAAAAATTTTTTTAAATTATGTAAAAGTAACTTTAAAAAATTATTACCAACTTGAAGAGCATTAAAAAACGCTTCGATTAACCTATTTTTTAACCTGATTCGGGCAGAAATTATGAAATTATTGGTATTTGAAAAATCAAAAATTCTAAAAAATATAATTTTTTCAACATTCTTGTTTATTAACTTATGTGTAATTATTAAACTATTATTACCATCTTATAGAATATATAAAAACACATTTTTTGGACCAAAATTTAATGATTTTTAACCCTTTTATAAAAAGTAATTCTTATATTTCAATTATTATTATTTCTATGAGGAAGCAAAGTGTTCATGAAATGAACACCAAAATTATAAAAATGTACAACTTGGCAGCGGTTTTTTTTTATTGTTTATACTCCTGCCCTATTGGCCTTACGCACTTCGACAAGAGTCCCCGAGAAATACTTTTTTGGATTAAGCATAACCATTCTACTTAGAAATTTTCTATATATTAACCTAATTTGCGTCTACAGCCGACTTTATTAGGATTTCTCGCATTACGCCTGGACCACCCGTCAATGGGTTTTCTCGCCAGAGAAGAGGGAAACTGTAGAAAACCTCTTTGAGTACAACCGGTTTATCGACAGTCGAGTTCTAATGGTGTGTACCGGACAATAATCGACGGTGCACATCATTATACCTCGACGTCAAACCTCCCGCTCAGATTGTCTCACGTGCCAGAAGAATACCAAGCCAAGTGGGCGCGAACCAAGGATACTTATACCCTTGGTCCTTAAACGACCACCAACGCCAGGCATCTATCCTACTGAGCCAATCTGTCGGTCAGTGATAAATTCAAATTGATATTATTAATAAATTATTATATTAATTATAAATATATTTTAATATTAATTGTCTTACACAAATAAAGAATTATAATGAATAATAAACATTAATAATAAAATTATATATGTTTTGCACATATTAATATAGAAAACAAAAGAAGAAAAAAATACACATTTTTAATTGTATTTTCTGAAAAAACTTATATTTTCGTTTTTTCTTTTTATTTCGCACAGCATTAAATTAAAACGAATCACACAAGAAGATAATTGTTCCAAAATAAATTTTGAAAAAAATGAACCGTAAATGAGAGGTGTGCTTTCAATTAAAAAATTTTCATTTTTATAAGTGAATGTCGACCAACTCCGTGGATTTGCCCTTAAAGGAAATCAGTCGTTGCTCTAAAAACAATTCTACAAACAAATAATAAATATGTCAATCTTTTTCAAAACATAAATGTTCAAAAATTTCTCCTTATTTTTTACCGACGTCGGACTGTTTTTCTAAACAATAATTCGACGAATACTTATAAGATAAGAAAACTATGGAATTAATAACATAACATAATTATCAAAAATAAATATGTCCTTTATTTGCCGCTACAGACATGTTTTTTCTCTAAACAATAAAAGATTTCACAAAAAAATAATTACTTAGAATTTAAATTGCGCAATCACAAAAGATTGCACCCTTTACAAATCAACAAGAGCTAAAAATATTAAATTATCAATATTTAAAAAA
Organism: Leptopilina syphax; assembly: GCA_032872505.1. Taxonomy (NCBI): domain Eukaryota; kingdom Metazoa; phylum Arthropoda; class Insecta; order Hymenoptera; family Figitidae; genus Leptopilina; species Leptopilina syphax. Next base: position 14,031,167 of record CM065472.1, read on the forward strand.
ATGTATTTTGTTGAAAGAAAAGTGTTCTGTGTAATTTGGGTCTAGACTCCCCGCAGCGAGGGATTTTCAAGTAGTAGTAGCACCAGGAAAAATATTTTGGGTAATAAATCTTAAGTCTAGGACTCCCCCGCAGCGCGAAGGATTAACAAGTGCTAAACAGCAGCACAATGTAGGCATTGTCCCTTTATTCTCTAAATGCCCAAATTTTATTACTTTTGAAACAAGTGGAGCAGGTTTCAAACAGGTGTCTAAGAACAAAAGTAATAAATATATTATAATATATAATAAATATAACAATTGCATCAAAGCAAAATTTCTCAAGTAAAAAAAAGAATGTTGTGTGAGTGTAACTTCTGTTTTTTTGTGTACCTACAACTTTTAAAAATCCAAAATCCACTATTGCAAAAGTAAAGGAGAGTAATCCCACCGCTGCTACCAATTGTAATAAACAAATTAAAATATTAACAATAACACAGGCACAAAAAAAAGTCAATCCCCAGAGGTCACACCCCCCTATCCCCATGTTTTTGGGGTCGCTGAAACCGAATATGACCATGAAAATTTTTTTCATCGGCCATTTTCCCGCTACCACACCCTTACACCTACTCCCGGGGGTTGGAATTTCAGTTTTAAAAAAAGTGAAGTAAGGTGCCTATTCCTATGTTTTTTGGGTCGCTAAAACCAAAAAAGACTACCAAAAACAAATTCTGGTTTCAGCGACCCCAAAAACATAGGGATAGGGGAGTGTGACCTCTGGGTTTTGACTTTTTTTGTGTGCCTGTGTAATTTAATCGTCACAATAAAAGAATTTAAAGGAATGTTACACGAGAAAATTCGAAACCCTTAAACCCGTTTGGTACAGGATCCCCCTCTTTACAGTCTATTTTTTAACTGTGGGGTGAGATTCCCTATTTTTGAAGTAGTGTGCTCTTACCTTTTTTTAGGAGACAAAAAGGTTCAAATAAATTTACGAAATATGAATTAACTTTTTACAAATAAATTTATATATTACATTATCTCAAAATCATACAATATTTAATATCCTTGTTCTACTTAGTATTGTTTCTTACAAGTTTTATTAAACATAATTCTTTTCCATTTAAACAATTAGACCTTACTTTCATGTGTTACATGTATTTTGATAAAAATGTGAGATGTGTCAGGTGTATTGAAAAAAAACCAATTCAACTTACTTTGATTGCTTTTAGTAGTAAACCTTATCCGTTCTTTCGTACGATAATACTATTCCTAGTGATCCTTCTGTCTCCTGTCTCCTTTTTCTCAATGATCTCCACTTCACGTATAATAATTTTGCACTTTAATTAATTAACTTTTAGGCTAAGAACTTATATCCTTTTCTTTTAATTCAATAAAACAATCCTAAGCGATCTACTATTTTCAGATCTCCAACTCAAATAAAGACACTCACAACTTTCCTCCAGGAAATTCAAAGACCAACTCCTCGATTTTCACTTTTCGATCCATTTCGTACATCGAAGATCGAAAGTGGGGAAATAATTTTCTTTGGAACACCAGGAGGTCGATTACCTAATTTGATTTCACTTTCATTTCACTCTGATTTCACCGCATTTCAATTTTTTCCTAACCACGTGCTTTTCGGTGAAAGTTCGTGTCAAAACGTCTAATTTACCGGAATGTCAAACTGAAACTGTCAAAACATGGAAAGAAGTTTTGTTTACAATTTCCTGGTTTGGCAAATCGGGAAATACCTAAAATCTTAGGTATTACTCGAATTTCCTGGACATTTTTAGGTATTTTCCGAATTGCCTAGGCATTTTCGTAAATTTCTTAGGCATTTCGCGAAATGCCGAAGTCGATTTAGGCAAATTGAAAAATTTATTGAAACCTTAATTGTGAACATATATTTTTTGCTGGTTATTTGTTGCAGCATGTCAAACTTACAGGATTTTTGCCGTATATTACGAATCTGTAAGTGAAATTGTCCCATCACGTCTCAATTTTGAGAAAAACGGGGTTAAAGTGTCAAAATATCCCATTTTTGGCACTTTTTGAAGCACTATAAAAAAGAACGCGACGTCATAGAAAGCTTAAATATGTCTTAAATGAGAGCTCGACCCCTCAACTTTAAAATCCAAAATCAAAAAAACTATGTAGAAGTAACTCAAAATTGTGGGGAACAACTTTTTACCGCGTGCGCGCCCATCAGCTATTATTTTAGTTAGCGATCATATAGGGTAAATTATAATAAAATGTTGTTTCCTACAATTTTTAGTTATTTCTACATGGTTTTTTGCTTTTTGATGTTAAAGTTGAGGGGTCGAGCTCTCATTTAAGACATTTGAGCTTTCTATCACGTTGCGTTCTTTTTCATAGTGCTTCAAAAAATGCCAAAAATGGCATATTTTGACACTTTGACCCCGTTTTTCTCAAAATTGAGACGTATTCTTGTAGCAACATTTTGTCGAACAGTGTAATAGACTAATAATTTTGTAAACAATCTGTTTACATTAGTATGCGGCTTACAAATGATCAACTTTTTATTTTGCCTAAATCGACTTAGGCATTTCGCGAAATGCCTAGGCAATTTGAGAAATGCCTAAAATTTCTAGGTAAAACTCGAATTTCCTGGCCACTTTTAGGTATTTCCCGATTTGCCTAGGCATTTCGCAAAATGCCTGGACTTCGGGTTTTACCGGTAACCTATACAAATTTATGTTTATTTAAGTAATGTATGTCTGTTTTGTAAAAAAATGATTTTACAGTTAATAATTCTCATTGTTATTAATAATTATATAACCAATAATCTATTTTCTTTTGCATTTATAAACATTTTCAGAATTTACAGGGTTCTGTACACCTACGGTGAATCGGCGGAACCCTATTGGTGAGACTCTTGTGTCCGCAGCCAAATCGTGTCCCCCCTGGCGGCTAAACTATTTGACATAGAAAGATGAAATTTGGTACAGATACGTATTTTCACACGTAGATTATAGGAAAAACATAGAGAATGTGATTGGAGGTGATGGCCATAGCGTTGTCAAGGAAATAACAAGATTTTTGGCCAAAAATGTATAAAAAGTGACCATTCCCCCCCTTAACTTCTAAACTATTCAACATGGAGGGCTAAAATTTGGTTTACTGATGTATTTTAACGCGAATATTACTGGAAAAATATAGAGAACTTGCTATGTAATAATGGCCATAGCTATGTCAAAGAAAAACTAAAAAAAAAGTTTTTTAATTTTCACATTATTTGATCTAATTAACTAAAAATGGGTTTATTAGTATATTTTTACAGTCTGATAACAAAAAATATATTAAAAAATTTAAAAAAAAATTAAAAAATTTTTTTTTTAGATTTTTAAAAATTTTTTACAAAAATTTAAAAATAAAATAAAAAAAAATTGGACAAGTGCGAGTTAAACTTGCACTGCAATAGCGGGTTCCGTACACAAATATTAAAACAATACTTGCAACATTGATCGGTAATTGGTAGAATTAAAATAAACAATTAAAAAAATATATTAAAATAATTTGATAAAAAAATAACTAAAAAAGATTAAAGTATTGTATATCGAATATTGTAAACAATAATAAGTAGAGGAACAAAATTTTCAAAATTTGTTCCTCTACTTATTATTGTTTACAATATTAGTTATACAATACTTTAATTTCTTTTAGTTATTTTTTTTATCAAATGATTTTAATATATTTTTTTAATTGTTTATTTTAATTCTACCAATTACCGATCAATGTTGCAAGTATTGTTTTAATATTTGTGTACGGAACCCGCCATTGCAAAGCGAGTTCAACTCGCACTTATCCAATTTTTTTAAACTTAAAATGTTTATATCTTGTTTACATTTTGTAAAAAAAAATATTTTAAAGTTAATAATTTGTTTATAACAAGTGTAATTGTTTAAGCCAATAAATTTTTTAAGTTTTTGAAAGAATGTACAAATGATATAAACATTTTAAGTTTAAAAAATGCTGGAAATGTTTATAATTGCAAAAGAAAATAAATTATTGGTTAAATAATTATTAATAACAATGAGAATTATTAACTTTAAAATCATTTTTTTACAAAATAGACATTCATTACTTAAATAAACATAAATTTGTCTAAAAAAACAATTTAAAAAAAGACCAAAGTTATGTATTTGTTAATTAAAATTTTTTTTTAACAATTTAAATAAACTGTATTATGCATTATTATTTGTCAAGTGGTCATACTAGACTAATTTAAATTGATTTCGATCTTGTGCAATGGAAAAATAAAAAATAAACAGTATTTTTTACAAAAATATTGTAAATTGTTAACTTTGAGTAACAGAAAAATAAATAAACAATTAAAAATTCAAAAATCGGTTTTAAGGAATCTCTTAGAAATTTTATCCCCTTTGATTTAAGACCGAGAACATCAAAATCCAATAAAATTTGTAGGCTTTAGATAATTTTGAAGAGGAAAGTGTAAAAAACTCCCATTATGAGGCGACCCGGGTAAAAGATACTGCGCTGGCACTGAAACGTGGTCGCGCTTCCACAAAAATTGCAATATCTTGAAAACTATTTAAGACTCCATCGTTTTCTTTGTTTTAAATGAAAGGTGAAATTATAAGGAATATTTTATTATATATCGAGAAATACTCAAAAATTGGTTCCGTGCTTAATAAATCGATTCAAAAAATTTTTTTACTCTTTTTTGTAAAAAAAAATTTTCTTTTGAAAAATTCTTAAAGGACATGATTTTAAGTATAACATATTTAAATTTCATTAAAATCCATTATATTGATTCGGAAATATTCACATTTAAAAAAGATCTTATAAAAAAATTTAAAATGGCGTAACTTTTACAATTTTGAAAATTTTTTTAAAACTTTTGATACACTTATTTTTGTCATGAAATATAACAACTTTACAGAATTGCAGAATAATCCGAAGACCGCATGCAAATTGTAATTTTTTTGACGGAGTCTTACCCAACCGGTATTATATTTTTAATCTACGACATCAATGAACCCCAAGTAACAAGTTTTAAGTAAATCTGATAAATCTTTTAAAATGGCGCCCGCCATATTAGATTCGCCATTATCAATTTTTTACATCGGATATCGGATTCGTAATCAGCGACCCCGAAAACCCCTGAGTAACAAGTTTCAAGTGAATCCGAGGAATTTTTGAAAATGGCGCCCGCCATATTGAAAACGCCACATTCAATTTTAAAAATCAGATGCTAGATTCGTAATCAGCGGCCCCGAAAACCTCTAAGTAATAAGTTTCAAGTGAATCCGATGAATTTTTGAAAATGTCCGCCATATTGGATTCGCCATTTTGAATTTTAAAAATGTAATATCAGATTCATAATTAGCGACCCCGAAAACCCTTGAGTAACAAGTTTCAAGTAAATCCGATGAATTTTTGAAAATGTCGTCCGCCATATTGGATCCGCCATTTTGAATTTTAAAAATCTAATATCGGATTCGTAATCAGCGACCCTGAAAACCCCCCAGTATTAATTTGTGGACGAATCTGTGTGTTTTTGTAGCCAAAAATCTGCTTGCGTCTATACACGTCATCGACAGTTTGAGCCCACCTGCACTATGACATGACGTGTATACACGTCATCGACTGCCAAGGGGATAAAATATCAAGCAAATTATCAGTCCTCCAAGTCAAATATTAAAATAATAAAACACAATTTAAACGTTTCGACAAATATTTTATTTGTAGTTTTTTTTATTTGCAATGAGACACAAAAATAATTTTTAATCGTAATAATGATTTTTTAAAGTAAAAAATGCTTAATTGAATCGAATAATCGGTTTGATTATTATTTATTCAAAATTTATTTTTTCCATTACTTTTTTTATTTTTTAAAAAAAATTTAATGAAATTGTACGCAAACATTTAATTATTTTCATAAATAACAAAAATTTCACAGGAATTCAATTATTTACAACATTTTATAAATATCTTCGCAATAGTTCCAATATTTTCATAAATAAGAATTTTTTTTGGAATTGAATTATTTTCATAAATTTGTAAGATAATGAAAAGGCCTATTTTACTAGGCCTATTTTTTTCATTATCTTACAAATGAATATTTAATACGGTCAAACAAACAAAAATCACTATTTTCATAAATATTAAATAAAAATTTCAGAAAATAATAATTTAATCAAAATGATAAAAATAATTTTGAAGAAGTTACCTACTGTAACAATTTTCTTATAATATAAAATAATGATTTTATCACTCGGTCATCTTTAACTCTTATTAAACATGAAGTTATCTATTGCTCCGAGCGGAAGACTTGAAGTGATCGATTTCTTCATGTTTTAAAACAATTTTTTATAAGTTGTTTAATTTCAAAAATGTTTAAATTTGAAATTTTTGAAAATCTTAATTATTATGGAAGAAGAATAATAATAAAATATTTATTTGAAAAACAAATTATTAATGTTTTCGAATTATTTAAAAGAAATTATTAAATAAATGTAACAGAACATTTTTTGAGTAAAATTTTTTCCTTTATTTTCTAAAAATTTAAAAAGTTTCAATTTTAATTAAAATTTGTAATTGACAAATAGAATTTATAAAAAATTTTTTCCTTTATATTGTGCTGTTATTTTGTTTGGATTTTTTCTTTTATTTTTAAAAAACTTTAAAGTTTGGGACGCATCAATCTTTTACAAATCCCATTTGACATAATAACAAGTAACCGAAATTCACTTCGCCGAATAACCAGTTGCCATAAGCTATATTTATTAGAATAATTATTTAATCTAATTTTTATTTTCCCGATGATTCATTAGCTCTAATTTTTATTTTGCAGATATATTATTTAATAGAGATTTCGTTAGCCCGAAGAAACATTTGACATTATTTTTATTTGTCCAATTAATTGTTTGGACTAATTTTCGATTTTCTGATATTTCATCTATTATAATTCAGCCGAATGTTTATTTGTCAGAAAGATTATTTAACATAATTTTCGTTTTGCCGAAACTTTATTTCACCTAATTTTAAATTGTTATATTAATTGTTTAACATAAATCTATTTCTACCTTATCTTTATGTGACATATTGTTCTTTTATTCGAATTGTCAAATCATCGAATGCTCAGAACATCGAATTGTCAGTTCGTCGAATGCTCAAAACGTCGAAATGTCTATTTGTCAAATCGTCAAAACATCGAATTGACAAAAATTTGAAAAATTTGTTTGATCTAAGTAAATATTTGTTTGTTTTAAGTTAATGTTAACTTAGATCAAACAAATTTTTCAAATTTTTGGCAATTCGATGTTTTGACGATTTGACAAATAGACATTATTTCGACGTTTTGAGCATTCGATGTTCTGAGCATTCGATGATTTGACAATTCGAATAAAAGAACAATATGTCACATAAAGATAAGGTAGAAATTGATTTATGTTAAACAATTAATATAACAATTTAAAATTAGGTGAAATAAAGTTTCGGCAAAACGAAAATTATGTTAAATAATCTTTCTGACAAATAAACATTCGGCTGAATGCTACTTCGAGGTAGGTGAATTTCTGTTAAATAAACATTAGACCAAATAGGATATAGTTTATATCACAATTCTGTAAAAAGTAAATACTGGTAAATAATTATTCGAGACAATGGTAATTATAATGAATGTCATTTCGATTAAATGAAATTTATAACTCATTACATTTAGAGCAATTGATATTTAGGTTAAAAAACATTTTGAATAAAAAAACAAATGTTAATTAATGATTTTAAATAATAGGAATTATAATAGATGAAATATCAGAAAATCGAAAATTAGTCCAAACAATTAATTGGACAAATAAAAATAATGTCAAATGTTTCTTCGGGCTAACGAAATCTCTATTAAATAATATATCTGCAAAATAAAAATTAGAGCTAATGAATCATCGGGAAAATAAAAATTAGATTAAATAATTATTCTAATAAAATGTACACATTTTATTAATAACTTTTATTTTTCAATATTGTTCACAAACTCATTCTTTTCTTTTGCAAAAGATACATTACATATTCCCGTTTCTTAATACTTTTGTAGAAAATTCTCAATTTTTATTAGGAAATGATTTGCATCATTTCTATTTGGGTGATTTGCACGTAACTGTAATATTTGGCGGCGTCACAGAAAACACATTCAAAATAAAAAATTTTTGCTTGGGTATGGATACATTTCACAGGTATATATAAAACCTATTCGCAACCACAAATATGTACAAATAGATATTATATTTTTTCAGAAATTACGTAATTCCCTCCAAAATTTCAGCTCCGTGGCGTGTCCTTTTTTTAAAATTTTAAGTTAAAATTCAGAAATTTTATTGAAAACGCCGAAACTGAAAACGAGAATTTTTGCAATATGAATTGTGTATATAGGTGAACAATTTGTACATATTATAATGCATCTTTTAATACTTCTTATAAAATTATAAAATGTAAAATAGTTTTGTCCACAAATTTTTTCAATTTTGTAATAAGATTTTTTTCTCTATAATTTAACTTTTTAGGGCACATTTTAATGTTAACTGAGAATTGCAATCTAAAATAAGATCCATTAGCAACAAATATCAGTAAAAAAAAGGTTCAAAATTGTAAGTTGTACACTTAAAAACAATTTTTTTTGTAAAAATGTGAAGTTCACAAAAAAAGTGGTAATTACCGTGGTATTACTATTCTTTTAATCTAAACACTCTCTGTGGTAATTATTGCGATTTTTTTGAAGATTATATTAGAAACAAATTATCTGCCCAAAAAAAAGAATTATTTTGCAGAATTGTCGGAGTTAGGTTAGTTTAAATGTCAAATTTCAGCTCCGTGGTGTCACATAAAATATCAGCTCCGTGGCGCTTGTGGCGTACAGTGTGAAGGTGCAAATTCATGGATCAACAGTTGCTACAACAACACATATTATAGAAGAGGACAGACATAGTTGTGTCCTTTTATATTTCAGTGCTTCGGCAACCGTTGTCTTATTAAAAAACACCTTAATATTCGAAAAAACACGCCTTTACAACAACCAAGCAAAAGCACAGTATAATTACTGTTGATCGTAACGCTCTTATTTGTGAATACTTTTCTACAATTAGTTTTATGCGCTAATTTCATAATGTTATGAAAATGAAATTCTCTGGTTATGTCAAGCTAATAGTAAATAGTAAATATTTTTTCTGGGGCTATTTTGTGCATCAAAATGCTTTTTTTAACTTAGTGATTTATTCAAATTCAAAATTAAAAGAAAATCAACTTTTGCATATGTTATGTTTTCTTCTGAAGGTTTCCTTTGAGTTCGTCAATGAAATTAATTTTTTTGTCTGAGTTGTAGTCATTAAAAGTTGTGCACAAAATAGACCCCGGGATGGGGCTACTTTGTGCATTGAACTTTGTGTTTTTATAATGTTACATAAACATTTTTTTGATCCTTTCTTATTCATTAAATCTTTGTATAGATATTTCAGAGTAAATTAAAAAAGAATAAGATATTAAACAAAAAATTTTGTAAATATTATACAACAAAATGTAAAATAAAACACTGAAATTTTGCTAAAATCATGATTTATTAAAAATTAACAACCTTTCTTCAAATTTTATATTACTCAGAAAATAAATAACACTTTTTCTTTTAAATATATACATTTTACAATAATACATTATGATAATTATAAAACTATTATTTGAATACATGTAAATAACTTTGAATCATTATTTTAATAGGAGCTTTTTTAAACGTTTTGAATATGATATTTTTTAAAAACTTGAAATTAATAATTTAAGGTTAAATGAATAACAATTTAATATCTGATACACTTTTCCAGTAATTTTAAGAGAAACGAGAGAAATAGTTTTAAGACTAATTTGAAAAACTTATAAATATTAAAGTTAATTTTTTGTCGTTATGTTGCTCACCGGTTAAAGTTTTAATCGTTTTAAGGATTTTAATTAAACTATTTTTGGTTCTTTGACAAAGAAGTTCTTTTTAATAATTTTATTTATTAAATACCTCGAGTACATAAAGTAGCCCCAGTTGACGGCAGTATTATTCAATGCATAGGGTGGTCAGCTCTGTGGCAGCTAATTTTCGAAAATTTGTTATAATTTTTTTATAATTATAGCTGTAGTAAAACCGTTCAAATTACAACTATATTATGCCCTAATGATGAGGAAAAGTGATATTTAACATGAAAAAAACAAAATTTTTTTTCTTTTAAAACTTATCTTAAAATTGCACAGTTACGTGAAAATCACCCATTTCTTAATTACAATTGCTTGAATAAAATTTAAAGTTTTTTAAAAATAGAGGAAAAAATTGTTTATAAATTCTATTTGTCAATTACAAATTTTAATTGAAATTGAAAATTTTTAAATTTTTAGAAAATAACGGAAAAAATTTTACTTAAAAAAATGTTCGGTTACATTTATTTATCAATTTCTTTTAAATTATTCGAAAACATTAATAATTTCTTTTTCAAATAAATATTTTATTATTAGGGTAGGGTAGGGCATTACTATTCGCGGGGCGACACTATTCTATAGTCCTGTAGAGAAAACTATTCATCCGATTGAAGTCTCTTTTACACTGTGTACTTGTCATGTGAAATGAACATTGTACGTCACATTTGAGCTTCTGGCGCCATCTATCATAGGAGTTAGGTACCCAAATGTGATTTTGATATACTCGCTTACTTGTTTTCACTCATTTAGTCTGTCATTGTAAATAGTGATAAACGGTCGAAAAATTATTTCTAAAGTCAAATTTAGTGTTGAACACGAATATAATAATGGATTTTTGATATTCTATTGTTCAAAAATTTTACAAGTGTTTTTTCAAAACATGTGCGGATGGGGCGAAACTATTCTTCCACTGATGACAGCGACAACTACAAAACAGTGTATTTTTTGTGTGTGCTTGTTTCTAGGTTAGAATGGTAAGAAATTGGAAGAAAAAAAAAGAAATAATTTTTATATTTTTTTTAGTATTATATCATTAATAGCTGCAAGAATAGTTACGCCCCTCGTTTCTTTCGATATCAAAAATTTTTTTTTCGTAAAATCGCTGTAGTTCGGAACAGAATCGAGTTACAGCAAAATGATACATGACAAAATTGTAGCTAAGAAGTCAAGCTTTCAAACGGTCCTACTAATTTTTTTTTTTTTTTGCAAATACACTTTTTAGACTAAAAAATCCAAACAAGAATAGTAATGCCCCACCCTACCCTATTCTTTTTCCATATGAATTAAGATTTTCAAAAATTTCAAATTCAAACATTTTTGAAATTAAACAACTTATAAAAAATTGTTATAAAACATAAAGAAATCGATCACTCCGAGTCTTCCGCTCGGAGCAACAGATAACTTCATGTTTATTTAGAGTTAAAGATGACCGAGTGTTAAAATCATTATTTTATATTATAAGAAAATTGTTACTTTAGGTAACTTTTTCAAAATTATTGTTATTATTTTAATTAAATTATTATTTTCTAAAATTTTTAATTAATAGTTATGAAAGTAATTCAATTCTAAAAAAAAATTCTTATTTATAAAAATAATGGAATTATTGCGAAAATATTTATAAAATGTAAATAATTTATTTCCTGTAAAATTTTTATTATTTTGTATAAAAATAACTAAATGTTTGCGTACAATTTTATTAAATTTTTTTAAATATTAAAAAAAGTAATATAAAAAATTAATTTTGAATAAATAATAATCAAACCGATTATTCGATTTAATTAAGCATTTTTTTACTTTAAAAAATCATTATTACGATTAAAAATTATTTTTGTGTCTCATTGCAAATAAAAAATATTTGTCAAAACGTTAAAATTGTGTTTTATTATTTTAATATTTGACTTGGAGGATTGATAATTTGCTTGATATTTTATGCAAAGAAAATAATTTCATAATAATATTTTGTCACATTCTACACTCAATTCTTCAATTCACTCAATTCTTTACTCAATTCCCATTAACATTTTTTATAATTTCATGCCTCTGTTTTATCGTCTTTTTTTAAATTCATGCGACATGTTTACGTCTTTTTCCGACTTTTGTTGTGGATTAATGCGACTAATACAACTTTTTTTTATCTTAAAGTCGATCCGAGCCCTGTAATATTTTTGTTATTGTACCTGAAAAATGCAACGAAAGTTAAAGGAAAATTAAATATTTTTTATATTTTATTTTGCACTTATTCTCTGCAAATATCACAGCCACACAAAAAAAAATTTGTGTTCTGACCCAGAGGTCTCACTATGTTTACTTTATGTTTTTGGGGTCGCTGAATCCGAATCAATATCCGAATCAATATGGCTGACACAGACATATTGGATCCGCCATTTTGAATTTTTGAAAACTGACATTAAATTCATAATCATCGACCCCAAAAACCCCTGAGTAACGATTTTCAAGCGAATCCGATGAATTTTACAAAAAAGTGTCCGCCATATTGCATCCGTCATTTTGAATTTTTGAAAACTGACATCAAATTCGTAATCGGCGACCCTTAAAACCCCCGAGTAACGAGTTTCAAGCGAATCCGATGAATTTTTTCAAAAGGTGTCCGCCATATTGGTTTTCTGGGGTTATATCAAAACCCTGAACTGATGGGGTTAAATGGACCTCGGATTCGGATTCAGCGACCCCAAAAACATAAAGTACACATAGTGAGACCTCTGGGTCAGAACACAAATTTTTTTTTGTGTGGCTGTGTATTTATTTGTGTATTAATTTATTTATAAATTAAATATTTTCAATACTTTATGCTTTTATTTACACGTTTTTGCATTATATTTGCCAAACTAGGAAATAACCAAAAAATTGTAAACAAAACCTCTTTTCCATGTTTTGACAGTTTTAGTTTGACATTTCGGTAAATTAGACGTTTTGACACGAACTTTCACCGAAAAGCACGTGGTTAGGAAAAAATTGAAATGCGGTGAAATCAGTGTGAAATGAAAGTGAAATCAAATTAGGTAATTGACCCCCTGGTCGTCGACCCGTGCTTTTTGCATAGTTTGCAATTTAAACGTGGTGTGATCCTATTTCATTAAACTTGGATTCAGTACTTATAAATTCTTTTGTGAATATTGCGAAATTCGAATGCCACAAAGTTAATGACTCCAAGTGTGAAATTGATAAATTAAGTGATCATTGAGAAATAGGCTCAATTATTATTGTTTAATCTAATTTTAACTTTTATATTCCCAGCAATCAAAGTTAGGCTTGATTCAGTTTCTTCTAAGTTTTAATTATAAAAATATTATGTTTAAATAAATGTGTATTTATGTAGTTTTTTTTATCCTGTAGTAGGGATAAAATGTGACGAAGTCGGTTCGTCACAAATACCCCCCTTCTAATAGGCTGACGTCCCTTGTCAGCTGCGGTTGACGTTGTTGGAAATCCTTCCTTAAGTATGTGTAACTCTTTCGAGTTTTACAGTAATCATGTCCTTTATATCTTGCTTTACAAAATATCTTCTAGGGTAACCTGGATGTCATTTCTTAAAATTAACGCTAATAATATTAAATATGTTAGTGTTCAAGAAGTCTGCCTATTTAAAATTTATTTACATTTCTTTGTAGGGTATAATAGTAATAAGATTTTAGTTTTTCGTTGTTTGAACATGGAATAATATTTGAGTTAGTAATAATATCGTTGATGTAAAAGAGAAAGAAAAAGGAATTATTAAATGATGTATTGTATAAATACTAGGTCGATTGTATAATTCTTTACGCGTATCATTATGTTTAAATTTAGACGCTGACAGTGTCATGTCGAGTTTTATTTGTATTGCTGACAACGTTTTTCTTCTTTTTCTTTCTCTTTTTTACGTGTATTAATGACTTGATTTAACGATGTCTGTCTAAATTGCATTGTTACATGTGATTTTTTTCGGTAAAGAGATTTTTGGTTTTCTTTCATTTCCAAAGAGAAGAGAAAAAAAAATTTATGTAACAACAGTTCTGTTGTTGCTGTCCTCCTTTTAATTTGACTGGCGACCCCTGTCAGCCTTATTGCAATTCGTATGTTTTTTTCTATGATTACATATTTTTTATGATTACACTTTTGTTGTGTTTAGTAGAGATACATGTGTTCGAAGGTAAGTATGTGTTGATTATAGTTATTATAGAGGTGAAATTGCAATTTGTTTCTATCGGTTTACATTTTATTGTGTTGCGTTTAACATTTTTTTATTTCCATGACAAAGTCTTTTGTATTTAAGAAGTATTATTTTTATGATGTTTGTATTTTTGTTTACATGGTGATTTTTTTTATTTATTTGTTTAGTTTTAAAATTGATATTTCTTTAGGTTTGTGTCTATATAATTAAAATGTGTTTATTTTTCTATATATTTTTGAATAGTAAATGATCTGTAGTATTTTATAATTTTTATATTTAACGTTTATGTTTATAATTGAATTATTGATTAATATTTGTATATTTAGCTTTTTTGTATTTTTTTAGACAAAGTTTTAATTTTTGGATGAAATAAGTTGTTCATGGAAGAGAGAGAAGAGAATTTATATTAAGTATAAAGTAAATTTCTTTGTTCTTTTTTTTGTGAGGCTTTGCATTTTTTGTAACCCTAGAACTATTTTCCTTCTTCTCCTCTTGCATTCGCCCCAATTTTTTTAGACAAATAGAAAATTATCTCTCTTTTTCTTTTTTTAAATAATTTAAATTTTGCATTAAAGAGAATTTAATAAATTTAAATTAATTAATAAATAATAATTGAAGCTATCACTCGGCAAATTTATAATAATAAAGTTAAAATTATTATTGAATTAATTAACTAAATTAATTTGAATGTTATTTTGTTATGGCTGAACTCCGTAACTTTTTGTTACGACTTTTGATAATTTCTATCCATTTCTATAGACTCCAAATAAACAAACAAAAATTCTTTGCATTAAATTCATAAATATCTGTTAGTAAAAGTATAAAAACTTTTACCCTTACAAAATAGTAGAGGAGTGTAAGGTATGGTGGCGGACACTTTCTTTTTTGCGTCTCTCTCTCTCTCTCTCAAAAAAACAATATTTTTCAAAATTTCAAAAGCAGACAGTTGCTGACATCTATTAAGCATATTTCTGTCAGAAGCGGCTGTTAAAATTTAAATTCAGTGAAATTTTACAGCTCTTGGCGCAAAAAACTCATTTTTTTTATTTTTGAAAGTTGTAAGGTATGGTGGCGCATTTGGTGTATTTAACTAAAATATTATGTAGATGTTAAAATTATTTATTAAAACTACTAGAAATGATAAAAAATAACAAAAAGAGAAAAAAACTGATGATTTTACATTATAGAAAAAAAAGTTTCACTTCAGTTATGGATACAATTTGGACATGTGAAGAAGCTGGAGGCTGTTTTAACGCAACTGGAATAAGAGAAGACCGCAAGTGTCACATATTCAAGAATTGTTGCATTGAAGCACATGAGGCATTAGTACAGAAAAAATGCAAAGACAATTGAAACTCGTGCAAAAAATGATCCGCCACTGTACGTTACAAAAATTGCGCCATCATACCTTACAAGCTATTGATGAAAATATGATGGTGTTACTTTCATACAGCGCGAATTGAGAAAAATGTAAAATACAAAAAACTGTTGTCCAAGGTCTAAACAATACGTTCCACACATTTACCAGACTCAATTTTCAAAAAATCTTCACTCTGGCACGCTTAACACACATATCCAATAAAACTTTTTTTCTTTTTTTCACTACTTTTTTATTCAAAATCACTTAAAGTACAAAGCACGCGTTTGATCATTAATACTACTGCATATAAAATGTCATCACGCACGGTGGGTTTTAAACTCATTTAACCCAAAGGTCCTGGCACCTGGGATTTTCTTCTTGGTTTCGATTCTGGAGTGTAAACACATGATTTTACAACAAAAATTAAAATAATCGCCGGAGCCGTTTTTGAGAACATCGATTTTCACTTTTAAAAAAACGAAAATTCAAATTTGCTTAAAAAATTTTTTATTTTAGAAAAAACTTTTTTTATAAAAGTTACAGATAATAAAATAGGGAATATTTTTTATTGACGTCATTTTCTAATACAATCAATACTTTCCGAGATAATCGGAAATAATAACATTTTACATATTTTTAAATCTAATTGGCTCAAAATTGCGGGTACCTTCAATTTTCTTGTTGATTTTAATAGTATCATGTAAACATATGATTTTCCAATAAAATAGAAATATTTCCCCAAGCCTGTTTTGAGAATTGTCGATTTAAAAGATTATTTTATAAAAATCAAAATGTTTACGTGAAACAAAATTCATAGAAACTAGCGTCATATTCCTCGCTCGCTCGGAAGACACTTTACTTATTTATTTCCACTTACATAAATTTTTATTATTATACATTATTAGGGGAGACTAGGTGCGGTTGTTACAAATGGAATATCTTAGAAACAGTGAATTATAGAGGTGAGTTTCCTAAGGGAAAAATGTTTTGTTTATGTAAGAACTTGTTGTAATATGTTTAAAAATTATATGCAAGCTTTACAAGTAAAAAAATAGGCACATTGATTTTTAGAGGCCAAAAGTATATATTTCTCTGTCTGGTATGTTTTAAATAATTAATAGACCTTTATACTTAACAAAGTACATTTTTTAAATATCAATTCTATGAGGATTCAGCTTTAAAAAACTGCCTTGGTTATCCACATTTAATATGTACTTTTTTAATAAAGTGTTTTATTGTAAATAATGTACCTGTTGTGGTAAAAAATGAGTGTGATTATATTTTTGACAAATATTTTACATTTCAAACAAATCTGCTGAATTTTGGAAAAAATTCTTTTGGCTTCTAAATACCAATGTGCCTATTTTTTACTTGTAAGGCTTGCATATAATTTTTAAACATATTACAAGTTCTTACATAAAAAAAAAACATTTTTCCCTTAAGAACCCCACCTCTGTAATTCACTTTTTCTAAGATATTCCATTTGTAACAACTGCACAGCGTAACAACCGCACCTAGTCTCCCCTAATAATGTATAATAATAAAAGTTTATGTAAGTGGAAATAAATAAGTACAGTGTCTTCCGAGCGAGCGAGGAATATGACGCTAGTTTCTATGAATTTTGTTTCACGTAAACATTTTGTTTTTCATAAAATAAACTTTTAAATCGACAGTTCTCATAACAGGCTTGGGGAAATATTTCTATTTTATTAGAAAATCATATGTTTACATGATACTTTCAAAATCAACAAGAAAATTGAAGGTACCCGCAATTTTGAGCCAATTAGATTTAAAAATATGTAAAATGTTATTTTTTCCGATTATCTCGGAAAGTATTGATTGTATTAGAAAATGACCTGAATAAAAAATATTCCCTATTTTATTATCTGTAACTTTTATAAAAAAAGTTTTTTCTAAAATAAAAAATTTTTTAAGCTTTGAATTTTCGTTTCTTTAAAAGTGAAAATCGATGTTCTCAAAAACGGCTCCGGCGATTAGTTTAATTTTTGTTGTAAAATCATGTGTTTACACTCCAGAATCGAAACCAAGAAGAAAATCCCAGGTGCCAGGACCTTTGGGTTAAATGAGTTTAAAATCCACCGTGCACGATAAAAGACATCGACCATAGTGATAAGGCGCTTCAGATGTGACGTTACATGCCAGATTTGACAAGTCCGCCACCATACCTTACACTCCCCTATATTAAATAAACTTATCATTCTTGGTGCTTTGAAAAAACACTTTTTTCAGAAGGATTTTTATTTGCTTTATAACTAGACATGCAATTTTTTATAAAACAATTTATATTACTATTATTTTATAGTTATCAACTTGGTACATAACCAAAAAACTACGTAAACAAAACTTATCATGGACATTATGGAGGGTATATATTTTCTCCTGTAGGGGCGCTAATATCAGAGAACAAATTTTCGGTATGCCAATTTGCGTGCATGGCGATTTTACGCAGTCAAGTACAGTCAAAAGGGATACATATACATACTTCTCCTTATACTCCTTCATGGAAAAAGCGATTCGACCATGACGCACAAGAAAAACAATTTTTTTAAAGCAAATTATTATCGACTTCAAAATTTTCTTTACCACGTTTTTCTTTGTTTCCACTAACCCTAAACAGACTATAAGAAGGCGACGCACGAAAGAAACTAACAAGCTAACCTATATCACACAAAGACAAGGGGGGGGGGAATAAGAAGATGCAACGACTAAGAAGAACATAAAGAAAAGATATAATTAACACCTCACCGTGAGATGCTGACACCTCACGACAATTATAGATATTACTTTTTTCCCTTTTTCTTTAATTCCTTTCCTTAATTTCTTTCTTTCCCAACATAAAATTTTCTGCAATACATTTTATCAACAGTAACAGAATACTACTCACATACAACAAGAACCCATAATAACCAGGGAGCCGACGAAAGTAAAGAGGAGAGAAAAAAAAACAATTCACGATTTGAGGGATAACGAAAATATAAAATAGGCAAGCACTTATGCACTGAATTTAATATTTTAATTTCACTCAAATTTATCGTAAAAAGAAATTTATCATCTTTAATTATTAACTTGAATCAAAAATTGACTGACGAAAATAATTAAATTTGGTCGGACTTCACTAAGTGAAGTTTTTCCTTTTTATTTATTCTCGTCTGTCCTAAATTTAGACACTATCTCGTAGTGGTCCGTGAATTTAGGGGCCGATTAACAGACGGGCGCGTCCCGGCGTTTCGCAATCCGTTGATCCGTTTCAGCTTAATTAATTAAAAAAATTTATCAAAAAACCTATTAAAATAAAGTTTGAGTGTTTCTGATGTAGAAAAAAAAGTATAACAATTTATTAAATTGTTTAAACAATTAATTGTTGTTAATTTTTCATTAACTGTATTTACGGCTAGAAATTTCTAGTTTTTTTCACAATTGTACAATTTTTCATAAGTAACACATCTACTAATGATAAAAAATAAATTAATTTAACATTGTTTAAACAATTAATTGTTGATATTTTGTCCATAAACTGTATATAGGGCTAACAATTTCTAGTTTTTTTCACAATTGTGCAATTTTTCATAAGTAAAACATCTGCTAAGGATAAAAAATAAAAAATAAATTAATTAAACATTGTTTAAACAATTAATTGTTGTTATTTTGTTCATTAACTGTATTTAGGGCTAGATATTTCTAGTTTTTTTCACAATTGTACAATTTTTCATAAGTAACACATCTACTAATGATAAAAAATAAATTAATTAAACATTGTTTAAACAATTAATTGTTAATATTTTGTCCATAAACTGTATATAGGGCTAACAATTTCTAGTTTTTTTCACAATTGTGCAATTTTTCATAAGTAAAATTTTAGTTCTTTTACATATAAGAATGTATAAAATAAACTAAATCTACTTAAGTGTTTAATTTATAAGAAATTACATAATTAAGAAAATTTAAGAATTTCCAGGTTTAAGTACAATAAAATGGAAAATTAAAAAAATAATTTGTTTAAACAAATATTAAAATAATTAACTTTTAGTTTTTTTTATACTTGAATGTTTTGGTTACAAAAAAATGCATAATACAGAAAAAATTTAGAAATTTTTAGCCCTAAGTACAGTTTATGAACAAAATAACAACAATTAATTGTTTAATTAATGTTTAATTGATTTATTTTTTATTTTTTATCATTAGTAGATATTTTACTTATAAAAAATTGCACAATTGTAAAAAAACTAGAAATTTCTAGCCCTAAATACAGTTTATGAACAAAATAACAACAATTAATTGTTTAAACAATGTTTAATTAATTAAATTTTTATTTTTTATCATTAGTAGATGTTTTACTTATAAAAAATTGTACAATTGTGAAGAAAACTAGAAATTTCTAGCCCTAAATACAGTTAATGAAAAAATTAACAACAATTAATTGTTTATACAATTTAATAAATTGTTATACTTTTTTTTCTACATCAGAAGCACTCAAACTTTATTTTAATAGGTTTTAAAAAATTGTTTTTTAATTAATTAAGCTAAAAAATATTTTTTAAAATTTTATGATTTGTTTAATACTTATTGTTATTAAAAAGTTGTTTAAAAACAAAAATTCAAAAATCGGGCTTGAGAGATGGATAGAGAATTTAGCTACGAAGATTTAGAAAAAAAGAAAAGTCATTTTGGTCAAAAATTGTGACCTGCAGAGTGATTTGGAACGAAAAAGTACATTTTTCGCCACTGTGTCACGTGGGGCCCAGGGGAAGAGGGAAAGATGGAACGAAGGAGAAGAAGCAACGAGTAGAGACCAACTATGTGTGAGTGGGCTGTACTATATGCGGGATGCTTGTATGCATGCTTTGAAGGAGTCGTATGTATGTGTGTGCGCTGCCACAGCCATCCAAAGTTGTATGGGTTGGAAGGCGATATATAATAAGATGATTATTTTCTTTCTATTAATTAAGATTTGCAGTAAAAAAAAGGTTCCCTTTAAACTTAATAATAATCGTGCGTATTTTAAATATACATACTTTCATACGTACTCATACTCGCGAAAATATTTCGGATATCCCCGGATATCCAATCATCTGATATTTCGGTGATTACAATTTTATTATATATGGAAACTGTTGCAATAATATGCAAAACATCCTAGAGCAATTCCTATAATATTTAAAACCGAAATGTATGAGATATCCAAAGATATCCACATGTAATTTTTATTACATTAAAAATTAAAATCCATAGGATAACCAAGGATACACGCAAGTAATTTCCGCGACATTTAAATCAAGAACATACGGGATATCCCAGGACATCCACATGTAATTCCTACAATATTTAAAACTAAAATGTAGGATATTCCAGGACACTCGCAAGTAATTTCCTATAATATTTAAAACTAAAACATACGGGATATCCCAGGATATCCACATGTAATTCCTATAATATTAAACACTAAAATATATAGGATATTCGAAAATACTCGCAAACAATTTCCATAATATTTAAAACTAAAACATACGGGATATCCTAGGATATCCACATGTAATTCCTATAATATTTAAAACCAAAACACGTAGGATATTCCAGGGTATCCATATGTAATTCCTATAATATTAAACACTAAAATATATAGGATATTCGAAAATACTCGCAAACAATTTCCATAATATTTAAAACCAAAGCATGTGGGATATCCAAGAATACTCGCAAGTAATTTTCGGGATACTCATTAACATCTTTTTTTCATAGTATCCTCGTAGGATATTGTTCCTATAAGATACATTTATAAAGGCAAATTATTATTATATAAAAAAAGGTTCCTGAAAATAATAAAATTTTTATTTAACTAGTTCTTTTCTTTCTAGTTATAGTGGAGCGCTCAAATAGCCTAACTTCGTTTTCGACTCGGTGCTGATGCAAGCTTATGCTTTGCGATATCTTAAAGGTATCTTTCTACCGTGACGCAATAAAAGGAGTTTTAATATTAATTCGAGAAAATTAATAAAATAATGAGAAGTCAAAAAAATTTAAACTTAGAATCTAGTTAAATATTAGGTTATACCGCAACATATATATGGGTGATTTTCACGTAACTGTGCAATTTCAAGATCAGTTTTAAAATAAAAAAAATTTTGTTTTTTTAATGTTAAATATCACTTTTCCTCATCATTAGGGCATAATATAGTTGTAATTTGAACAGTTTTACTACAGCTATAATTATAAAAAAATTATAACAAATTTTCGAAAATTGGCTGCCACGGAGCTGACCACCCTATGCATTGAATAATACTGCCGTCAACTTGGGCTACTTTATGTACGAGGTATATTTAATAAATAAAATTATTAAAAAGAACTTCTTTGTCAAAAAACCAAAAATAGTTTAATTAAAATCCTTAAAACGATGAAAACTTCAACCGGTGAGGATTATAACGGCAAAAAATTAACTTTAATTAATATTTATAAGTTTTTCCAATTAGTTTTAAAACTGTTTCTCTCGTTTCTCTAATAACTTGAAAAGTGTATTAGATATTAAATTGTTATTCATTTAACCTTAAAATATTAATTTTAAGTTTTTGAAAAATATCATATTCAAAATGTTTAAAAAAGCTCCTATTGAAATGATGAGATTCAAAGTTATTAACATGTGTTTAAATGATAGTATTATAATTATCATAATGTATTATTGTAAAATGTATATTTATAAAAAAGTGTTATTTATTTTCTGAGTAATATAAAATTTGAAGAAAGGTTGTTAATTTTTAATAAATCATGATTTTAGCAAAATCTTAATGTTTTATTTTACATTTTGTTGTATAATATTTACAAAATTTTTTGTTTAATATCTTATTCTTTTTTAATTTACTCTAAAATATCTGCACAAAAGATTTAATGAATAAGAAAGGATCAAAAAAATGTTTATTTAACATTATAAAAACAGAAAGATCAATGAACAAAGTAGCCCCATCCCGGGGTCTATTTTGTGCACAACTTTTAATGACTACAACTCCGACAAAAAATTTATTTCATTGACTAACTCATAGGAAACCTTCAGAAGGAAGTATAACATAATCAAAAGTTGATTTTCTTTTAATTCTGAATTTGAATAAATCACTGAGTTAGAAAAAGCATTTTGATGCACAAAATAGCCCCAGCAAAAATATTTACTATTTACTATCAGCTTGTCATAACCAGAGAATTTTATTTCTATAATATTATGAAATTAGCGCATAAAACTAATTTCAGAAAAGTATTCACAAATAAAAGCGTTACGATCAACAGTAATACTGTGCTTCTGCATGGTTGACATAAAGACATTTTAAATTAAGCACTAACAGTAAAGGCGTGTTTTTTCGAATATTAAGGTGTTTTTTAATAAGTCAACGATTGCCGAAGCACTGCAATATAAAAGGACACAACTATGTCTGTCCTCTTCTATAATATGTGTTGTTGTAGCAACTGTTGATCCATGAATTTGCACCTTCACACTGTACGCCACAGGCGCCACGGAGCTGATATTTTATGTGACACCACGGAGCTGAAATTTGACATTTAAACTAACCTAACTCCGACAATTCTGCAAAATAATTCTTTTCTTTGGGCAGATAATTTGTTTCTATTGTAATCTTTAAAAAAATCGTAATAATTACAACAGAGAGTGTTTAAATTAAAAGAATAGTAATACCACGGTACTGATCACTTTTTTTATGACCTTCACATTTATACAAAAAAAAATTGTTTTTGAGTGTAGAACTTCCAATTTTTGAACCTTTTTTTTACTGATATTTGTTGCTAATGGATCTTATTTTAGATTGTAATTCTCAGATAACATTAAAATGTGCTATAAACAGTTAAATTATAGGAAAAAAATCTTATTACAAAATTGAAAAAATTTGTGGACAAAACTATTTTACATTTTATAATTTTATAAGAAGTATTAAAAGATGCATTATATGTACAAATTGTTTACCTATATACACAATTCATATTGCAAAAATTCTCGTTTTCAGTTTCGGCGTTTTCAATAAAATTTCTGAATTTTAACTTAAAATTTTAAAAAAAGGACACGCCACGGAGCTGAAATTTTGGAGGAAATTACGCAATTTCTGAAAAAATATAATATCTATTTGTACATATTTGTGGTTGCGAATAGGTTTTATATATACCTGTAAAATGTATCCATACCCAAGCAAAAATTTTTTATTTTGAATGTGTTTTCTGTGACGCCGCCAAATATTACAGTTACGTGCAAATCACCCATATATATATATAGATTGAAAATGCAATTTCCCCCTTTTTTAATATAAAAAAACAAAGGATAAAGGTAAATAATAAGAGCAACAGTGAAAGAACTATAATTAAATGGAAAATTTGTGTGCTTTATTTTTTTGTAGTAATTCGATACACAACAAAATAGAAAAGAATAAAACCACTGTTAAAATAATAACAAATTAATCTACGAATATTTTTTAAGATAATAATTATTCTTCTAAAAACTATAAAAAAATATATAAAACACACTGATATTAATAAAAGAATAAGTAAAAACAAGAAGCCACTCTCATTGGGCAACCCAAACGGAAGCCACGTCTAATTTCTAGCGCTGCAACAAAATATATAAATATAAACAAACAAGTCTCATAAAATAGCTTCCAAAAAAAAAGAGGACGACAAAATCAAATAAATCTATTTGAAACATTTTTTAGACAAACTATTTCAAACAAACTTAAAATATATAAATGAAGCGTTGAATGCAAGAAGGGCGTTAGGCGGAAAACGCCCGTTTAAATATTATTGTATGAGTATCCTCTAGTTTATATTACCAAAAAAATTATTTTGATATGAGACTTCTTAAAAATGCTAGAAATAAAAATCTGCGCGAATGTTACATAAAAACGTTTGTTTAAGTTTGTGTGTTAGACACACAATTTTTATTAACCTTATTACTTAAACTAATAAAAGTAATACTTACTAGTTCCCATCCAGAAAAAGACAAAATTAAATCTTCCAATTCTCTCATATAACGTTGAACGAACACCAACTTATAAATAGAATTTTAAGGACGAAATCCGCGCACAGGGGGTCAAGCAGGCAGTCTAGAAAAGAAACTAAACAAAAACAATATAAAATTTCCTTTCTAAATTCCCAATTTACATATTTCTTTAAATATAACTCACTATGAATTTTTTACTCACTATGAACCGACATTGATGCCTAAACATCCAACAATCCCCTCTATAGATTCATCTGACGGATCACCTAATACGGATGGCATTATAAAACCCCTCGGGCACCAAAAATAGCGGACTTTATAGCGTCGCTCCTCCCAGGACCACAGGTACTCTTGTACCCACTCAGTCTCATCGCATTCAAAAATCTGAATCGTAGACAGTAACACCTCGGTTGGACACAAATCATTAGGATCAATCCGGGAAGCGGCATTTCCCCATGCGGAAAAAGACACGAATTAACCCACGAAGACCAGAAACAACAACTCTCAACGACAATTAAGCACAAACTGACGAAATAACAAAAGACAAACGGTTTCAAAGCATAAAACTGCAAGCTTGAAAACCAAAAACCGTGAGAAACAAAAAGATAAAATATTATGAACTGGAGACAACACTCAACTCACTCTGACCATCAACAATTTTCTTACAGAAACATAGAACACAAAAAAACTTAAAAATCATTTATTCTAAATTCAAAGCAATAATTTTTTTTCCTCTCCCTCCTCCCTAATAATAACTGTCATCACACGACCAACATATCTATGAAATGCCAAGGGACGACAATTGATAAAAAGGGGGCAGTAACAACAATCTTGTTGTCACATTTCTAAAAAAAATTTTTTTTTATAATGTTTTTTCGAATTAAGAGCTAATTTATTAACGGCTAATCAAAATTCAATAATTCAACTAAATATGTTTTTTCTTCTCTCGCTTTGCTCTCTTATATTAGTCAAATACGTAAAATATCAAATTGCATTTAAACTTTTCACTTACCTCGGTGTCACACTAACACAGAGAACTTAATTTGAAAACTCATCAATTTCAGTATAAACAACAGCTTATCACAGTTTATATTTTCTTTATTATTATTTAATTTTATTCTTTCAATAAGGAAATTTAATTTATTTTCATTTTTTTACGATTAACAATTTTACTTACCTTTCAGAAAACCATTTATGTAAAAAAGGGGAAGATGAAAATTTTTTAAAACTCAAAAGAGTTATTCAACTTCACTACATGCCAAGGACACAGCACTGGACCACAACACAAGCAACACACATTTATAGCGACTGTCAAGGGACGTCAGCCTAATAAAAGGGGGGCATTTGTTACGGCCGAACTCCGTAACTTTTTATATATCATAAATAATTATTTACAATACTTGAAAAACCAAAATTATAAACAACAAATTACACACAACATGAGATTTTGTTAACAAACTTCAAAACATTTACATAAAAACAACCCATTGTAATCTCACAAAAGGGACATTCTTCGCTTTGGTATTTGGTAATTTTAATTTAATGCATTCCAATTTGACAAAAATTCTAATTCTACAGAAAGAAGAAAATTGATTGAATTTGATGTTCTTTTGAGTTTGGCAATTTTAAAAGCAAAAACTTTAGAATATAATGCAATACTTCTTAATAAATTCCTTTCTTTCACAAACAGCTTATTAACTCTTTTGAGAAATGGTTAGAAATTATCAAAGGCAAGCAAATAGCTCAATATAAGGATTGGTGCATCCAAGTCACCGAACTTGGATCACGCTACTGCCTAAATCTGCAAGGTTGCAGAAATCGGCTTAGCAACAGCCACGTTAATTATTAATTCTCCTACTAAATCGTCTTTCAATAAAAGTGATTGACACAGGAAAATCTGGGCAGTTTGGTCCAGGCAAATCTAAGTCCGGCAAGTTAGCCGTGTTTGTGTAAAAACGATCTTAGAAGTTTAAAGAAATTAATAAGAAGTTTGTTTAGAAAAGTGAAATTAATTGAGAAAAATATAAATAAATAAAAGTAAAAAAAGCTTGATTTGAAAAATATATAATTGAAATATTGAATAAAATAAAGTGATATAATTAAAAAGATAAGAAATAAAAAAAAATATTGAAAAAATAATAAATGAAATTGAATATAAAAATTTGTGAAATAAACATAAAGGAATTTGTGAAAGAAATATAAAAGAATTAAAATGATCAAAGTAAAGTAAAAGACTCTTATATCAAAAAAAATCTGTCCGCGAAAGCGCGGACACATTCTAATCCGCGCTTCGCGCGGGGTCTCGCTTCGCTCGCAAGTTACAGCGCGCCTCGGGGCGCGCAAATATTGATCGTCGCGCTTCGCGCTTCGTTTGATGTTGCGCGCTTCGCGCGCAAATGGCTCGCTTCGCTCGCAGTGATCTGCAATTCTTGTGCATTATTTGTGTTCTTGTTAATATTTCCATGTTTAATAGTACATTTTTTTTCTTAAAGTTACTACGACTTTAAGGATTACATTCTCATCACATGTTTTTGTTTGCTGATGATTGCAAGATTAAGTGGATTAAAACGTATATTTTTGGTAGAGATGTGAAAAAAGCTCGAAATGTCGATCCGAGCCAATCCCAAGCCGCCTCGATGTATCAAGTACTCGACATTTTCGAGTACTTGAGTGACTTCAGAAACTCGAAAAATTCGAGTTCTCGGGTAAATTCGAGGACTCGATTAAATTTGAGCACTAGAGTGAATTCGAGTACTCGAAACTATTCGAGCTTTTAACACAGCTCGGCTCGGCTCGAAAAAGCTCGATCAAGCTTCAAGCTTTTTGCGCAACTCTAATTTTTGGTCTTGATGATTAAAATTGTGAAGTTATTTTTAATTAAACTAACTCTCTAAGAAGAAACATGATTTGCAGAAGCAGCTAAAATATTTATTAAAGTATTATTATCAAGTTGTTGATAAAAACGGATTTTTATAAAAGTTATAACATTTTAGAAAATCAATAACAAATTCTTTAACACAGTTAAGGGAGCGTTCACAAATGATGTCACGCAATTTTTCGGGATTTTAGACCCCCTACCTTTCAAGTAATTTCATGCAATTTCACTTGCAAAAATACATTGTGTCACGTTTAGTAGAGACCCTCCCCCTGCCCCCAAAAACGTGACATCATTTGTTAAAGCTCCCTAAGCTGACTGACCCAAAAAATTAAAAAAAAGTAGTTTCTGACAAAAATAGCTAGTTAACGAACTTAGCTTTTATTTTTGCACCAACTTTAAGTGTGTTAAATTTAAAAACGATCAGATAAGTTTTTCAAGAGTTATCTTGGGAACAAAATTTTTGGTCTACAGACAGACAGACAGACAGACAGACAGACAGACAGACGAACAGACAGACACCATCGCCGGACCATGTTTTTTGGGTTCAGGGGACCCCAAAACGACAAGATTTCATAAAATTAGCGAAAGTCAATTTTCGACCAAAACTAATACTTTCTCATATGATGAGAATGTAAAATGAAAATAAAGTAAAGCCATTGAAGAATAAATAATATTAATTTCGAATATATATTAGAAGACAACCTTTATTTACAAGGTTTAGGTCTTAAACTTTGTGTAATTTAAAAGAATATTAAAGTCAATCTTTTAAGATTTAAATATTAAATTTCTAAATCCTACTTTAACAAACTGGTGGCAGCGGTGGGATTCTTTCTCTATATTCTGAAAAGAAAGAAAAGATAGTAAAAAATCCAAAAATTACTAATAACTAAAAAAAATAATTTTCAAAAAAATATATATTTTAATTATACACGCAGGGTTACACTGTACACATTAACACAAAAGGTTAATATATTTTATGAGAGATAAATATATAAGAGATATTCCACGTCAACACGGACAGAGCTCTAAACAAAAATTGCTTTGATGGATTTAAACGTTCTAGGGCTTAAAAGATTTCTACGTTCATGTACTTTAAGATGCCGATGGGCTTTTGGCAAAATTCAATTTCCGATGCCAATAGAACTGTCAAAAGTTAAAAGGTCTAAAAATCTCAAAATACTTATATGAATTAAAAGCAAAAAACGAGGTAAATTATTCTGTAACTCATTCTTTATCAGTTTTTAAGGTTTCCGAATATAAATCTAAAGTTTTTTTTAAAAAATCAAAAATATCTAATTCAATATGGCGGACAAAATTTAAATTTGATCAGATTCGATTAAAACTTGTTACTCGGGGGTTTTTAGGGTCGCTGATTACGAATCTTAAGTCACTTTTTAAAAATTCAAAATGGCGGATCCAATATGGCGGAAAAAATTTTCAAATTTGATCCGATTCCCTTAAAACGTGTTACTCGGGGGCTTTTGGGGTCGCAGATTATGAATATGAAGTTACTTTGTGTTTGAGACTTTAAATTCATAATCAGATACGCTGAAAACCACCGAGTAACACTTTTTAATTAAATCTGATCAAATTAAAAAATTTAATCCGCCATTTTGAATTTCTACAAAGTAACTTCATATTTATAATCTGCGACCCCAAAAGCCCCCGAGTAACACGTTCTAAGGGAATCGGATCAAATTTAAAAATTTTTTCTGACATATTGGATCCGCCATTTTGAATTTTTTAAAAGTGACTTCAGATTCGTAATCAGCGACCCTAAAAACCCCCGAGTAACAAGTTTTAATCGAATCTGATCAAATTTGCATTTGGTCCGCCATATTGAATTCGCCATTTTGGATTTAAAAAAAAAACTTTAGATTTATATTCGGGAACCCTAAAAACTGATAAAGAATGAGTTACAGAATTATTTACCTCGTTTTTTGCTTTTAATTCATAAAAGTATTTTAAAATTTTTGGACCTTTTGACTTTTGACAGTTCTATTGGCATCGGAAATGGAATTTCTCAAAAACGCCCATCGGCATCTTAAAGTACATGAACGTAGAAATCTTTTAAGCCCTAGAACGTTTAAATCCATCAAAGCAATTTTTGTTTAGAGCTCTGTCTGTGTTGACGTGGAATGTCCCATAAATATATGTTCATATGCATTGATTTTTTATTTTATAAAAATTGTCTATCTGTTTCTTCACAGGAGAAAATATACAAATTTAAAAAGTGCAGTAAAAGAGATTTTTTTGTTTGCTAACGTCGAACACAGGGAACAGCTTTTTGTCTTTGTCTATTTAGTTTCGGTTGTTTTAAAAAAAATTAATAATAAATAAATTTTTGTTAAAATCAAGTGTAAAAATATTTTTTTTTATTCATTAAGCGTCGAGAGGAAAATTTTAATGTTATTTTTCTATTTACATAATCAACAATTCGAAAAACGAAAATTATAAACAACGAATTACACACAACATGAGATTTTGTTAACAAACTTCAAAACATTTACATGAAAACAACCCTTTGTAATTTCACAAAAGGGACATTCTTCGCTTTGGTAATTTTAATCCAATGCATTCCAGTTTGACAAAAATTCTATTTCTACATAAAGAAGAAAATTGATTGAATTTAATGTTCTTTTAAGTTTGGAATTGAAGCGTTTTGTGCAGAAACAGCATAAGTCCATAATTCGAAATTGTTCAGGAATCAATAAAAACTGTTTTTCTCGTAAATGTTAAGATTTTTTTAATTCGGCTTTTTGCATTATATTCTACTAACCTATAAGTTAAAAAATTCAATATGATTAATTAATTATCTACTTAATATAAAAAATTAAAAAATATATTAACATTTGGACTTATGCTGTTTCTGCACAAAATGAAATGAAAAACACAGAAAATTTATTAAATTCAGTGAAATATCAGAGTTTTATAAAATATTTAATAAGATTTATTTAAAATATTAAATTTGGTTAATTTTTAGTAACATTTTATAAATAATAAAATTGTTTTAAGAATAAATTTTTAGCCAATTTTCAATATTTTCTAATTTTAAAATAATTCAGTCACCACTGTCATTTTTTGCTTCCCATGAGTGTTTTTATTTATAATATAAACTGTTTAATATCAAATATTAAAATACGTCAAGAATATCACAAATAAATATAAAACTTATCATGGACTTGTGCTGTTTTTGCACAAAATGATATTTTAATTATTTTTTTTAAGGGTTTAGAGTTTAGTCACTTATGTAATATTTTACCAGATTGAAAAGCTTCATTTAAAGATAAATTTTCAATAAAAAAGTGATTTTCGAAAAAAATGGACTTATGCGGTTTCTGCACAAAACGCTTCAATTATTAAAGTAAAAAAACTTAAGAATTTAATGCAATACTTCTTAATAAATTCCTTTGTTTCACAAACAGCTTATTTACTCTTTTTAGAAATGGTTAGAAATTATCAAAGGCAAGCAAATAACTCAATATAAGGAGTGGTGCATCCAAGTCACCGAACTCGGATCACGCCACTGCCTTCATCTGCAAGGTTGCGGAAATCGGCTAAGCAACAGCCACGTTAATTATGAATTCTCCCACTAAATCGTCTTTCAATAAAAGTGATTAAAACAGGGAAATTTGGGCAGTTTAGCTCAAGCCGTTGTAGCCTGTAGTTGTAGCCGGCAAGTTAGCCGTGTTTGTGTAAAAACGATCTCAGAAGTTTAAAGAAATTAATAAGAAGTTTGTTAAAAAAAGTGAATTTAATTGAGAAAAAATATAAATAAATAAAAGTAAAAAGAGGTTGAATTGAAAAATATATAATTAAAATATAAAGAATAAAATAAAGTGATATAATTGAAAAGATAAAAGAAAATATTGAAAATTAAGGAAATGAAATTAAATATAAAAATTTGTGGAATAAACATAAAGGAATTTGTGAAAGAAATATAAAAGAATTAAAGTGATCAAAGTAAGGTAAAAGACTCTTATATCAAAAATAGAAAATAAAGTAAAGCCATTAAAGAATAAATAATATTAATTTCAAATATATTCTAGAAGACAACCTTTATTTACAAGGTTTAGATCTTAAACTTTGTGTAATTTAAAAAAATATTAAAGTTCTTAGTGAAATATCAATCTAGTGAACCTAGATTTAATATTTCCTGAATTTTTCGGAAGAACATCGTGAAGCAGGTATAAAGACAAGACACATTTATTGGATTCGTATTACCAAGGAAAAGTAGTGAGTAAAGATATCTTACGTGTCACAACACACATTAATACTCCATTCACACAGATACACTTACTCTTCTTACACATGAAATTAGATTTATCTGTAATAGGGACTTTGGGCCTCCGCCGCTGGTTGTCCACTGCCGAACATCATCGATGTCTTCGATGTGCTGGGAGAAGTGGATGCATATCCACTGCCAGACATGATTGACATCATCGATATGTTTGGCATGTTAGTATAAAGATTGTTATTTTTAGTAGTAAATTTCTGAGAATTAGATTCAATTAAACGAGTACGCTTTGTTATATATTTTTCAATAAATTCCAAAGGATAATTATTTTTTATTAGGGTGTTCTTAACAAACTGAATATTTTTATTATGATATTTTTTATCGGAGAGTTTAATAGCTCTATCAACTAAATTATAAATAATTGCAATTTTTTGAGAAAAAGGATGTTTAGAGTCATAATTAATAGTACGTCCGGAAAAAGTACGTTTTTTGTACCAGTCCGTAATTAGTTGATTATTATCATTAATAATAACAAGAACATCCAAAAAATTAATGGTATTATTTTGTTTTTCGAATGTAAACTGCAATCTTTCGTCATAACTGTTATAAACGTTAATCATTTCATTAATTCTATCTTTTGGTATGCAAGTAATTATATCATCGACGTATCTATAAAAAATAAAGGTTGAAAAGAAAGATTTGCATTACAAGAGGTCTCAAGGTCCTCCATGACAATATCTGCAAAAAGACCAGAAATTGACGAACCCATGGGAGTACCATAAACCTGCTGGTAATACTTGTCATTAAATTTAAAAAAAGTATTATCAAAAAGAAATTGACATGAGTCAAGCAAATCATCAATTGCAATATTACAATTTTATGAAATCATTTGATAGCGTCTGATAAGAGAATCACTTACATGTTTCGAGCCGACATTTGTAAATAAAGATGATACGTCAAGGCTAATTAAAATATAATTGTCAGGAATAGTAAAATTTTTAATTTTTTCAATAAATTCAAAACTATTGCGTACATAGGACTAATACTTATAATGTTCTTAGACATTTGAATGACAGTGGACTTTTGGGTAGAAAATATATTGACATTGAGTTAACGCAAACTAATACTAACCTTCCAAGAATTTATGGCCTGTCTAAAATTTATAAAAAAGATATTCCTTTAAGACCTGTTGTTTCGACTATTGGTTCTCCAACAGCCTTTCTATCTAAACAATCTATCGTTCCTTTCATTATCTATCTATCCTTTCTTTTTAGATAATATAAATCCAACATTTTCAATCACATCCGTTGATGGACATCTAGAAGAGGAACCACAATCCGGTACATGTTAGTATTTTTAATATTTATTTTATATTTTAGTATTTATGAAACAAACATAGACATCGCAATTATGAGATACAGTTTTTTTTATTTATTTAATTCTAATTTAGTAAAATACGCATGCGTACATATACGCAATTGAATGTTAATTTTCAATTTGTTTGTTAGCTGGAGGCATTACTGAGCATCAGTTCTACAGCATTCCATTAGAGTGGGAGAGTAATTACGTCCTTTCTTCCCTTAGTAAGTTTAATATTATTTATTATTTTGATTGATACTGTCCATACGGGTTTATCAAATAATTTTATTAATCGAAATTGAAATTTGTTTAGTATGGCAACCCTTAGCATCACTTCCAACAACCCAACCTTCCTCTTCTCATGCATTATACACTGAGAGCAATGAGGAATCAGGCAGTAGCGAGCATTCAAACGAGGAATCTGATTCTAATGGGACATTCGACGTCGAGGATACGGATTTATCGATGGGTAAGGTCTTAATTGTTTTCAGTACTAAGAAATAATAGTTCGTTTGAGTTATTTTGTAAACAACTTTTACAACCTCTAATGAACTCTGTTATTTCATCTCGCATCCTAGGCCAAAAATACCGTTCCCTAATTCGTCTATACGTTTTTGTTATTCCTTTGTGACCACCGATAAGACTTTGGTGAAATTCTGCAATAATACTTGGTCTTAATTCGAGGGAAGGAACTTCGATTTTTCCGTGGCACAACGTTATTGTAATATCGCCACCACGGAATATTTCTGTTAATAATTCTGTCATTTTTCCTTGTGAAAGGGTACCTAACAAGTCTCCTGAATTTGCCATTTGACAGGTTTTTTGATTATCGCGATGGAGGGCTGGATGTAGATTTTTCAAACCCTTAGTCACGTATTTCCAGTCAATTTCGTCATAGTGTCGTTGTTTGACAACAATTGAGTGCGATATCGTCCATACGGAGTAACAAGAATTTGACTTATTTTTGGTCTATTTTCGCGAATAACTTGTAGGTCAATTTTTTCAGTTGCCACTAGAAGTTTTTAAATAGCATCTATTGGTTCACAATCTTCAGATATAAAGTGAGCATAGTTATTCCTTTCGTAGGTAAATGGTTCTGTCCATTTTTGAATTATGTTATTACCTAAAGACAGTTTTTTTGTTTTATTAAGGTTATTATTATCAGAAGTATCAGAAAAAATAGGGATTCGTAATATGGAATACCTATTCCCTTAGAAGAAGTGGGTAATTGTGCAACTGTTTTATTGATTTGTTCATTAATTGTTTTTGGTTGCAATCGACGTGGCACAATATTAGTATTTATGTTAGTTTCATTGCTTGCAGTTTTAGGATTCACATAAGGAGTAGACTGAGCATCTGGAATGGACAAAGTTCCGGGTGTTGGAAACATTGATTTTTGCCAATGTGAATAATCAGCAATAGGAGAATGTATAATATCCGGATAATCCTTAAATCGTACTGCGCTTCGTCTGTCCTGTTGTTTTTTATTTAGCAAAACTTTTGTTTCAGGGGAATATTCTGTATCTAAAGTCATAGGATTTGCAATTTTTTGTTTATTATATTTTTCCAGGAATTTATTAATTCTTTCATTAAACAGTTTATCGTCGTATTCTCCACAGGGATCAAGGTCTTCTAAAAATTCAAGTACATCGGAATTAACTTCACCATCTGAGACAGATGTGATACTTTGGATCATGAATTGAGAATCACTTATGATTTTAAGGTTTTGGATTCCAGCCTTTCTTGCCTTTAGAGCAGCTACTGTTGCTGCTTCTATTTCAGCTGCATTATTAGTTTGCCGTCCTGTCGCTCGTTCGGAAACATTGAGTGGGTGATTTGGACCAAACCAAACTCCTATTCCTGCCCGTGGTTGTTCATTTCCATTCGAACTGCATGCACCATCCACGTAGACAGTTGTGTAATTATCCTTTAAAGGGGAACAATAGGGATTTTCTGGTTCAACCATCACACTAGTATTTGTAAATTTAGGACTCAATTGTTTTTGGGTTAAGGTTAGCACTACACTGGGTAAAACACTATGTCCTTTCCTAAATACTGGAGATGGAGAATCTTCACTTAATTCTTCTTCTGAAGAAGATGATTCAGCAAGAGAAGTAGGAGGTTCGGATGTTGACATAAGTCTTCCTCGAATAAGTCTTTTTGCAATGCAACTTACATCTGGACCAATTGGGATTTTTGCCGCAGTCGATGCTCGTGGTAGAAAAAATGTCTTATCATCCTTGTCATTCTTTCTCGTATTACCTTTAGGTTTGTCCGTCAGTTTTTTACTTTTACTAGGGAGTTGTTTAGGGTTTAGGGATCGTACAGGAACTTTAGAACATTGTATTTCTAGTTTTTGAATTTACATTGGGTCACTTAAAGTTCTTTTGAGTTTAGGATTAGTTAAAATTGTTCTTGGATTTTTCTTAGTTTTTAAGGCGTACTTGCGTTTGCGAAGGCAAAAAATAAGCCCAACTGTAATGTTTTTTTTCACAGACATTTTATTTAAAATATTAAAAACGATTTTTGCACCTTAAAGTATATTATAAAAACTAAAAAAAGAAAAAATTGTTTTGTTTTTTAACCGTTATTTACGGATCGTAAAGTGCCCCAAAAATTGTCGATCTCAAATTTGTAAGAGTTTGCGGTGCCCCGCATAGAGCCTCTCCTGACTGTCTACAATAAAAAAAAACAAAATTTATTCTTTAGTATACATAATTACCTAGTGGACGTATATGATGAAATTTAAAAAAAGTTAAAAAAAACGAAAATGCGGTACTTTTAAAGTCAAAAATTCAAAAGATCAAAATCATCATTTCTTAAAAATTGACTTTAAAAGTACCGCATTTTCGTTTTTTAAACTTTTTTTTAATTTCATCATATACGTCCACTAGATATTAATGTACACTAAAGAATAAATTTTGTTTTTTTTGATTTTAGACAGTCAGGAGAGGCTCTATGCGAGGCACCGCAAACTCTTATAAATTTGAGATCGCCATTTTTGGGGTCCTCTACTAATCGTAAATAACGGTTATGAAACAAAACAATTTTTCTTTTTTTAGTTTTTATAATGTAC
Source organism: Leptopilina syphax (assembly GCA_032872505.1). Classification (NCBI taxonomy): domain Eukaryota; kingdom Metazoa; phylum Arthropoda; class Insecta; order Hymenoptera; family Figitidae; genus Leptopilina; species Leptopilina syphax. The sequence goes on from CM065472.1 coordinate 14,067,206, forward strand.
TTTAAGGTGCAAAAATCGTTTTTAATATTTTAAATAAAATGACTGTAAAAAAACATTAAAGTGGGCCTATTTTTTGCCTTCGCAAACGCAAGTACGCCTTAAGGGTTGTTGACGTGAAGTAGAAGGTTTCTTACTAACCGAAGGTTTACCTTCTGCGCACTTTTTATCACTATCCCTTTTATTAGCTGCAGATCGTGTTAGGGGTAATGCCTGATATTGTACACACTGTTCTTTACTTACCGGTACTTTTACTAGAGCTTTATTAGGTTCTGGAATTAAACTTTTAACACTATAAATGGAAGCATTAGAGTCATCCAATTCAACACCAGTCTCTATTGCGGAAGTCATGTTCTTCTCTTTATTGTTTTCATCCGCAGGGTTGTTTGATAAAGCCTCAACAATTCTGTTTATATTATCTGGTTTATATTTAAATTTGTATACATAATCCTAAAGACGAAGTTTCCATCGGTGTAACCTTGCGCCCGGATTTTCAATATAATTCATCCAATTTACGGACTCGAAATCACAAGCCAATATAAATTCTTGACCATAAATATAAGGTCGAAAATTCTCTACAGCATATAGAATAGCTAAACATTCTTTTTCAGCTTTTGGGTATTTCTGTAGGTTTCTATTAAGTACCTTTGAAAAGTATGCAATAGGTAAATCTATTCCATCTGATTCTTGCGTTAAAATAGCTCCTAGAGCATTTTCGGATGCATCTGTGGTTAATCTAAAAGTTTTTCAAAAATCTGGATATTGAAGAATGGGTTCCTGACAAAAATAATTCCTTAGTTTACGAAAGCTTCTTTCTTGATTGTCAGTCCAATTCCATATAGATTCTTTTTTCAAAAGATTTGTTAGAGAATTAGCTATTTTTGCGTAATCCTTTATAAATCGTCTATAATAACCCGTTAATCTAAAAAATCCTCTTAATTCCTTTAAGTTAGTTGGATGAGAAAAATGTTTAATCGCTGTAATTTTTGCGGAGTTTGGTTTAACACCTTCAGGTCCAATTAAGTGACCTAGATATGCTACTTCTGTCTTTAAAAATTCACACTTATCAGGCTGCAACTTTAAGTTCGCTCCTCGTAAACGATTAAAAAGTCTTCTAGCACGCCTATCATGTTCTTCTAAAGTGTCGGAATGGATAATAATATCATCTAAATAAACAAGTGCTTCTGTTTCAAGCATAGAATTTAATATGTTGTTTAGTAATCTTTGAAACGTAGGCGAAGCATTCTTTATACCCATAGGCATGCGATTATACTCATAATGATTATTCCCGGCGGTAAATGCTGTTTTATGTCTATCATCAGGATGAGTTTCAACTTGATGGAATCCCATAGCAAGGTCAAACACTGTAAAATATCGCGCACTTCCGAGCCTTTCCAGCAAGGAAGAAACATGGGGTTAAGGAAAAGAGTCGCCTATTACTTGCTCGATAAGTTTTCTATAATCAACCACAACCCTCTATTTCTTTTCCCCGGATGCATCTAATTTTTTTGGTATAATTAAAACAGGAAAATTATATGGGGAGTTCGATGGGCCTATGATACCACTATTTAATTGTTTAAAAAGTGCAAGATCCATTTGTTCTCGAGCTTCGTGGGGGCATCTATACTGTTTCTTATGAATGACCTTGTTATCAATGGTTGGAATCCTATGCTGAATTAAATCCGTACTCAATAGAGTTTCTCCATTTATATGGAAAATATCAGCATAATCTTCCACCCATTTGAATACTATCTTTCTTTCTTCTGGTGTTAAATGTGAAACATAGAGGGCATTTTTGACCTTTACTACACGTTCAGGATAACTGCTACCATTTTCATTCTGCAAATCTTCTAGTTCTGAATCCGTAAACTCTTCTCCAGGGAATTTGCAAAAGTCAAACGGAACTAGTTCCTGAGGTTTAAGTTCAAGGTTAATATCCTCTTCAGTAGTATTAATAGCTACAGCATGACATACTCCATCTTTTGAAAAAACAACTGCGTCGCCAATATAGAGACCCTCAGGTGTAGTTACTCGAGGTAAATAACCCTCCTTGAGATTTCTATTTGAGACGTCTATTGCTATCTGTTGTCTAGTTCTGGCTTTAATTCGCAAAATTTGAGCAAAGGGTTTTATGTCAGGTTTTAAGATCAGGTCAGGTTTTTTCTACTTTCTTGTGACTCATTGTTTATAAAAGGTATAGGAGTTATAGGGTCTGAAAGTGTTACTAAAGCGTTATGTCTAAATAAAATTTGAGCCTGTTTCTGACGAAGATAAGGTCTTCCTAGTATACCAGAGGTTGAAATCGGAAAATTGTTTTTAACTACGTGAAATTCAACAGGATTCTTTTGGATCGTAAGTTGTATTGTTCCTAATGTTTTAACTGAATGATTTGTTATTCCAGTTATTAAGGCATAGTTATCTACGGAAAGGATTAATTCAGGATCGAAGGCATTTAATTTAATCAGATTAGTGTCGGAACCAGGATCTACCAGAAATTTAACCTTAGGTTGTCTAAATTCGGGAGCAGTCAGTTCGACTACTGGGGAATCTTCATTCCTGCTTCCGACTCTAAGGATTGTACCGAATTGTCTGCAAAATGTACTGTCCTGGAACGCTAAGAAATTGGACTCGTCACCGCGTTTGAGTGACGAGTCTGTTAAAAGTTTAAATTTCCTTGTGGTCCTGGTGAATTTGATCTGGGAGAAATATTACCATCTCTAATCATTGGTTGATTTTGACTAGGAAATTTAAATTGAGTATGTTGAGGATATTGCATAGCTTGTAAATACTGATAAGGGACAGACTGTGGAGCTTGAAGACATATTTATTTGTAAAATTGAGCTGATTGCTCTGGTGTAAACTGAACTAAATTAGAAGTGTTTGAATTAGCATTAGGTTTTAAAAATTGAATTGGTTGGTCTGACTCGCGATTTTTCTTTTCGAAATCATTCGTTTTTTCTACTTGTCGAGAATATGGACTGGGTGAACGATTTTTTCAAAATTTCCGGAACGGGAAATATGATAAGACGAAGACCTAGATCTATCTGCATATACCTGTCTTTCTTCTGCCCGTAACGCATGTTTAAAAGCTTCTGGAAAATCTCTTGGATTTCTGGTGTGTACAAAAGTTGACATTTCTTCAGAAAGGCCCCTAATAAACGCTTCGAGAGCACAATCTATTATCGGTTTTATCATTATTTCACTTACAGTTATAATTTGATCACAAGCCTCTTTATTAGCATTACGATATTGAGTTGTATATTTCGCTTCTAATGCATGTTTTGCACCGCTTATTAACCCTTGTAAGTAATCATAATAATAGCTTACAGTTTCGCTTTGTTTCATCCTTAAATTGATTATACTTTCAAAATACCATTGGTACTTTTTTGTGGAAGCAAAACGTTTTTTTAAATGAGCTACAAGGTCGTCTATCATATTAAAAGTTTTATCCGTAACACTTTCGCAAGCAGGACCCTTCAGCTTACTTAAAATAGCTTTTATGAAACTCGGTTCGCCCGCCTCACTTACAAATACTGCACCATTTACTACATCTTGGAGAAAAACTTTTAATGGGGGAAATTTTCCATCAAAATGTGAAATATGATAAGTGCTTTGTTGCACTGTCATATTTTCCATGACAGATGCCATTGCTGCACTAGCATCAGCAGGAACAGAAGGAAGAGTGACATTCGGTCCACCTGTACCAGTTGTCAAATTATCATCTCAAGTCATGTTAGAGTGAATAATAATGGTAGAATTGCTGCCAATTATTTTTCTTGAAATTAAGGAATTTCTCAATAAATTAGCCACGATTCTAAGTTAATTTAAAAATATTTTTAAAATCATAAATTGTAAGAATAAACACTAAGTCGAATTATAATCAATTAGATTTTTGAAAAAGAGCAAATATAATTTGATAGTAATAATAATAGTATGTATACTTATATAACTATTATTATTATAAAAATTTTTTTTTAAAATTTAATTCACTTATTAGTATACAAACAATTAAGCAACTATATATTAACGTAAGCAAGCATTATTTTCAAAATACAAAAATTTGATACGTCGTTCTATAACTATTGGCCGTATCGTTGTGGTTATCGCCACCACGGATATTTTCTGTCACAAAGTTCTTGTTTACTAATATTTATATTTGTAATATTTATGCTCAATAACTTATTTAATATATATATATATATATATATATATATATACATTTTAGACGAATTAATTATATTAGTCATTTTTTATTAATAAATATTCAGTATTACTATAACAAGAAATATATATATATATATTTTGTATAAGTTTTTCCGGGGTAGTTTTCTTAACACACTAATGAGTTGCGAAGAATAAAAATTTTGGAGAATTTTAAATCGAAATTTTATAATAATTACATAGTATGTACATGCACGCATACATACACACACAAATTTACATAGTAGTTTGCAAAAATAGTTATAATTTGCTGAATAATAACTAACTCTTACATTTTTGGGGTCGCTGATCACGAATCCGATGTCAGATTTTCAAAATTAAAAATATCGGATCCAATATGGCGGACAAATTTGAAAAATTTGCTTAGATTCACTGGAAACTAATCATTTAGACGTTTCTAATAAGGAATTGGTGGGGCATTAGCTATTTAATATTATTTATAAAATTTTTCAACACATATTTTTTTGCTAGGTTAGCTCGCGTTTGAATTTTATGTAAATATGGATTTTTTTTTAAATTTTCACGTTTTTCAGTTTACTGACACGGGCGTGTGGGAACACAAGCTATTAAAAGTTTATTAAAAAAATTCGCAATGGTCAAAATTTGAGAAGCAATTATCCCTCTTTAATTCCAGAGAAATAAAAATTTAGTCAAAAATTGCTTCAGTTACGAATTTTTTTTGACTTTTTTACATTTTTCGGTTTTCTGAAACGGGAGGATAAGAACGCTAACTATTAAAAGATTTAAAAAAAAATTCTCAGTGGTCCTCATTTGAAGAGCAATAATTCCTTTTTAATTTCTTACATTGAAAAAAAAATTTGTCAAAAATTGTTCGAGTTATGAATTTTTTTTTACTTATTTACATTTTTCGTTTTTTTGATAAAGCGGGTAGAAACGCTGGCTATTAAAAGTTTATAAAAAAAATTCGCAATGGTCAACAATTTAAAAAGCAGTAATCTAATCTAATCTAACACCGAGATCGAGCTGGATTTTCCCAAAGAGGTGAAAGTAAGCACCTAGGTTAAAGGAACCTATTGTACCAGACTCCAGCCCGCTCGTTTATAGCAACCCTTAGAATCCTGTTCTTCTCCAGAAGTCCAGTATCTCTTTTATCGATAGGTTGCTTACCTGCTTAGGGTCAATAATTGTTTGAGCCCAACTAGATAGCCTGATCCTAGCTAGCGCTGGGCATTTAGATAATATGTAAGTCGAAGTTTCATTACTCTCCCCACACAGTCAACTTGTCTGCCTATTTTATGCTGATGGTAATTCAATAGTCCATGACCCGTAAGTAGACGAAGTACGGTTCTAACTCTGATCTTATCAAGTTTTAGGAGATCGCGCGGTCGCCTCTTGTTCAGTGCTAGCCCCAACAGAGTTTTCGCTTGCCTTCCCACCTCAACGTTCGCCCAATACTTCTCATGTTCCTTTTGACCCAATCTTTCTATGGCTCCCTTAACCAAGCACGGCATTATTGCTACTGCTGGTTCAGGACCTATAAATTTTGTCTCGGAACCGGTTTTTGCCAAGACGTCTACTCTTTCATTACCCTTGATTACCGAGTGACCCGGTACCCAAATCAATAAAAGTTTATTTGCTGAACCAAACTCATCTAGTACGCTGCGGCATTCCCAGAAGAGTTTTGATTTTATTGTGGGATTTTTCAGAGCCCCTAAGGCTGCTTGGCTATCCACACAAATACTAATCCTCTTGCCTTTTGTTCCATTTAAAATGGATATTTGGGCGCAAGTTAAAATCGCACAGACCTCTGTCTGCCAGACCGTGGCATGTTGTCCTAATGACTAAGCCACTTAAATGCAGCCAGTTTTTCGATAAATTCCGAAGCCTGCACCGCAGCCCATCTTGGAGCCGTCTGTATACCAGACTTCGTCCTCAAGTGGAAAACCCTTCTTCCAGTCCATTCTGGAAGGTGTAATGATCTTAAAGCGGGGTTTAAATTTCACCCTCTTGATCATTCTATCTTGCACCATACTTAATTATGGTATTGATAGAATTGAGCGTGAAAGCTTGGTGTGTATACCACCAGCCTTCCACCTTCCCTGCGCAGTTAACCTGCTCATAGTAAGAGCCGCCTTTTTCACCGCGGCAATATGCAGAGGTACTTCGGCAAGCATGAATCCCAACGCAGTTGTTAGCGTGGTCCTCATTGCCCCCGTAATACCCCTGAAAATCATTGCTTGCAGTTGGTCCAGTTTCTCTTTAACCGTTATCAGTTGAGTCCTAGACCACCAAACAACCACCGCGTGAAGAAACCTTGGTTTTAAGATCATCTGATAGAGCCAGGTGACCATATTAGGACTTAGTACCCACGATGACGTTATCGCCATTCTACACGCCCAAAACGCAGTACAGAACCTTCTATACTGATATTCGAAATGTTCCTTCCAAATCAACTTTTTATCCAGGATTACTCCTAGATACTTAGCCGATACAGAGAAGGAAATTTCTTTTCCATAAAATATCGGTTTCTTCAAACTTGGTACTTTATATTTTCTTGTGAAAACTACTATACTATAACTACTATACTACTTTACAGAAAGTCTAGTCAGATTGCACCAATCCTTGACAATCTTAAGTGCACGTTCCGTAAGTTCTAAGAGGGTCTCGATTGCGTGTCCTCTTATAATTATAAGGAAATCATCCTCATAACTTTGCGTATAATATCCCTGGCTATTGAGGTTTCTAATTAACTCATCTGCCACTAAGCACCACAATAAAGAAGAGAGGACTCCTCCCTGTGGGCACCCTTTTGAGACAAGGCCTGTTACCTTAGCCTTACCATACTCCGCTTCCAGGGCCCTTTCGCGAAGCATGCTGTCGATCGATTTAACTAGCGGCTCGGGCACACCTCGCATCCTGGCTGCCGTACAGATAGCTTTGCTAGAGGTGTTAGGGAAGGCACCTTCGATATCAAGAAAGGTACCAACCGCATAGCCACCACTGCTAATTTGTCCCTCTAGTCTACCTACTGCCGAATGGAGGGCTGTTTCTACTGAGAAGCTTGCGCTATATGCATGCTGTCCCTGATGTAGGGGAAAATCTTTAAGACATTCCTGTCTAATAAAATTATCCACCAGTTTCTCTAACGTCTTTAATATAAAGGAAGTTAGGCTGATTGGCCTGAAGTCCTTCGTCGCAGTACACCCAGACCGACCGGCCTTCAAAATAAACACAACCCTCGTCTTTTTCCAAGACTCCGGTGTATAACGAAGAGCTATACACGCTCTCATAATTTTACACAGGGGTACTGTAATACAATCCAATCCCTTTTGCAAAAGAAGCGGATATATACCATCCCCCCTTAAGCCTTAAATGGTTTGAAAGTGCTTATCGCCCAATCAATCCCTTCCGGAGTTACGACCCTGGCTGCTAGTTTCCAGTGTTCCCGATATCCTCGGTTCCTACCTGGTCCTATGCCATGGCTGTTCTCCGAACCTTCTCTAAAATCCGGAAAGTTTAGTTCCATCAGGTGCTTTAGACACTCCCTTTTATTCTGGACATACTGCCCATTAGGCAGCTTAAAAAGCAGTAATTCCTTCATAATTTCTGACATTGAAAAAAAATTTGGTGAAAAATTGTTCGAGTTACGAATTTTTTTTGGTACTTTTTCAAATATTTTAGTTTTTCTAATACAAGCGTGTGGGAACGCTGGCAATTTAAAGTTAATTAAAAAAAAATTCGCAATGGTCATAATTTGAAAAGCAATGATTCCTCTTTAATTTTAGATAGAGAAAAAAAATTTGATAAAAAATTGTTCCAGTTATGAATTTTTTTTACTTTTTTACATTTTTCGATTTTTTGATCAGGCGGGTGGGAACGCAGGTTAATAAAAATTTAGAAAAAATATCTAATGAACACAATTTGAAATGCAATTATCCGTCTTTAATTTCTGACCAAGAAGAAAAATGTGGTCAAAAATTGTTCGAGTTATGAATTTTTTTTACTTTTTTTGAATTTTTGTTTTTCTGATAACGGAAGTGGGAACAGTGACTATTAAAAATTTATAAAAAGAATTCGTAATGGGCACAATTTAAAGAGCAATAATCCCTGTTTAATTTCTGACCACGAAAAAAAATTTGATTCCAAATATTTTGTTTTTAAAAATGTCAAAAAAATCAAAACCCGTGTTTCGGCAGGACCGCGGGTATTCAAATGTACAGAAATAAATAAATAACACGAACAATTTTTTACTAATTTTTTTTTCTTTGTCAGAAATTTAAGAAGGGTTATTGCTTTTTAAAATTTGACCTTTGTGAATTTTTTTAATATCCAGAGTTCCCACCCGCCTTTATCAAAAACCGAAAAATGTGAATAAGTAAAAAACAATTCATAACTCGAATAATTTTTAACCAAATTTTTTTTCAATGTCAGAAATTAAGCAGGAATTATTGCTTTTCAAATAAGGACCACTGCGAATTTTTTTATAATCTTTTAATAGTTAGCGTTCACATCCTCCCGTTTCAGAAAACCAAAAAATGTTAAAAAGTAAAAAAAAATCGTAACTGAAACAATTTTTGACCAATTTTTTTTTCTTTGTCTGAAATTAAAGAGGGATTATGGCTTTTTAAATTTTGTGTTACAAACCAAAAATAAACTTTACTAATTTATTTGGGCTTTTGAGTTAGCCCTTTATATTTGACTTGGGGAGGCACCAAGCTGCCAGGGTCTGAGGGTCCCTGTTTGAATTGTGGGGTCGTTCTTCACTCTTAAAAATTAAACACTGCTTCAATGGACGACTTTATTGTATTAAAATACAATAGTAGGTGTGAAAAGTAAGTATAAATGAAACAGAGTTTAGTTAAGAAAGTTTATTTAAGATAATAATAATTCATTAGAACGATACAAATGCTTTACTTACAACTACCGACGGTAGCGATAATACCACAGTTGCCGTCGGGCAGAAACAATTTCGTCGTTGCACACACACAACTCTTAATTATCAGTTTTATTATTGTTAATTTAAATTCGAGCACTTTTTCTTTATCAGAGGTTAAAATTTGATAATTAGTACATCGAATTCTGGGTGCAATAAGCTTTTTTCAAATTATTTTTGTCAGCACTATTAGAACGCGCTTTACCAGAATTATAAAAAAACTTCGCGGGCCGTTGATTTTGAACGGCACAGGTGCCACACGCAAGAGGTGGCCGGTTACGGGAACAAATTGGTTGACTGCGGTTTTAAACTTTAATTAACCAACTTTTCAAAACAATCCTCGCAGGACTCCGTCGGTTACGAGATTCTATTAAAATTTTTTGTCCGCCTTTCGCGTTATACTTTAAAAGTTGTCGCGGGGGTCCGACGCGCAGACGGGCTTAGTCGCGGCGTTCTTGATCTCGTCACACCTTGCCAGGTCAAGTTTAGGAGAGGTGTTGCTTAAGAGAAACAAGAAGTTGTACTGCCTCGTTTAAAAGATTTTGACTAGCCTCTAGTCCTTGCTTCTTTCCAAGGTGGGGTAATTAGGTGATAAGAGGTCCTAAAGTAGGAAGTAAGGGGGGATTCGCTGCCCATTGGTCATTGCGTTTTGCTGATCTTTTTGATTCTCAAGGTAGCTCCGTGAGAACGGAAAAGAGTAAATTTGATCTTTTTCTGGAATAATAATTCCATTATTAAATAATTGTTATCCTTTAACCATTGTTAATAAACTACATTCACATCATAATAACCAAATAAAAGGGTGATACATTATACTATGGTGGTTGATGTTGTTTTTTTGTATTTCTCAATTTGTTTAAATATTTATTTCTTTTAGAGAAATGTGTATTTTATATTCAAAATTGTCCCTTTCCCTTTATGGATACAGCTATTGAGCTTATGGCCTGTGGTAGCAATCGGCCATTAGTCAAACGCACGTGCGTTTGTTATGATGTAGCAATTCAACTTGTAGGCCGGGGAAAAGGGAAGGTTCCGTTGAGCAAGAAGCATGGAGTAGAGGCGGGTATAGGTGTACGTGTGAGTTGGTAACGGAGGGAGACCTGCGAGAGTGTTGGTGTCTATAGCGTAGAGTCTTACAATGGTGTGAGTTCTTAAAACTGTGAAGGTATTAGTACCTTCGTCTCGCAAGCACCAACCCGTGTGCGTCACCGTCTACACATATACGCATTTACTCGATGCGCCTTTCATCATAATTCTAAATAATTTTTTTTTTCATAGTGCTGCCGAAAGAGAAAGAAAAGAAGAAGAAACCCTTCCTTCCCACCATTGCAACAATGTTATTTATTTTATTATTGCAACAATGTTATTTATTTCATTATTGCAACAATGTTGTTTGTCGCCGTTTGACTTCGCAACATTGCTGCAACGTTGCTCATTTTATTATAGCAACGATGTTGTTTCTAATTCATTGCTTCAATAGAGTAATTTTGGGAACAAATTAATTAATATATTATTTTAGTTGGCTCTTTCGTGAGCTCGGTAGAAAAATATTTTACTGACAGAGTCAGGCTTATCAAGGTGTCGGGTGTCCAGCATCAAGGCCCTGCTACGTGGTAGCAAGCCTTGATGCTGGAAATAATTTTAAAAATAATTATTTAAATGATGTAGCCAGATCAGGTCGGAAAGTATATTACAATCCACCGCGAAAATCCGTAATTTTGTCCCCAAAATTCAGCATTTCTAACGTAGGTACAATACATAGTCTCTCTTCATTTGTTGTATGAAGATTTCCATTCGCATATTAAAGGAAGAAGAATTCCCTCTCTCTCTCTAATGGTTCAATTGATTTCAAAGAAAAATGCTCAAATTTTAATTAAAGGAATTGATAATTTCATCCAAATCAACTTATTTGAATAGCAAAATTCCCATTGAAACTTGATTATTTTAGCCTGTTATTTACAAAAGATCAATTACCCGAAAATAACCAGGGTATTAAATTTTTTTAAAGTAAGTTAACAGAGTGTCGTCTACTTACTTCAGAATTCTATGAATATATCTGTAATCCACTCGTAAGTTTAGAAAATTTAGTAATATCGACTTTAATTTAAAAGTAGAGAATAATCTTGTCTTTTGTATCTTTGTGCACAAAACGTTGCAAAATTTGAATTTAATTTTATTCAAAATTTTAAGCGTGTGTTTATTATTTTTTTAACTAATAAAATTGTAATTGTAATTTTGAACTGAGGAACGTGAATACATTAGAATGTGTCTTTCATTTTAATTCGGTTATTTATCAATTATTAAGTTAAAGAACTTCGAAAATTCTGCGTTTGTTAGAAAGTTTCTTAAATTAAAATCTTTAACCAATTTAATTATTTTCAGATGAATTTCACAAAATTCTATCACTTGAATAACCCTTTTTTCTTTTAACAAACTAAATAAAAATTCTCACCTTTGTGTAATTTGATGAAAATTCCCGGTTTGACATAAAATTCCCGGTTAAGTCAATTTTCGCCGATTATCCAATCAAATAGTCACCGGAATTTTCAATCACGAATATTTGGAATGTCAGTTATCTCCAACAGACCAAATCAGTCTTAGGGAGTACAAAAAGACAAGAGGAACTTCCTCATGGTAAAATTTGCCCGAAATTAATTATCGAGCGCGAAGCTTGCTTAGATTATCACAGTTCATTTAGCATAGCATTTGACTTACCATACATTACATACGGCAACCCAGCCTACTGCGTAGAGTTATGGTCACATGATCAAGTCCTCGGGGACGCGGGATATCGGTTCCAGTCTCATTGTTGCTGATATCGGAGTAGGTTGGTGCAACAAGTGTGAAGAAAAAAAAAATTTCTTGTCGTCCGGGCGCGCTTAGTGTTTGTGTGAGAAAGAGGAAAAAAAAGGTGGTGCAAAGTGATTCCCTTTTTATTTTGTAATGTCCCTACCAAATTTCGACAAGGGCGGCAGGGAGAAATTCCATTTCTTGATAGCCTTTTCTGATTCAGCATCAGAACCGGCTGATCTAGAGGATTATTTCGATACTCTTTGGAGAGTTCGAGAGTTATTCAGGATTAACCCGGAAGAGGACCAAAAACTCGGGAGAGGGAAGTTTATAAAATGCATCTGGATGCCGGATAATCTTGATGAGGAAATCGCAGGGGAAGATGCGGCTTGCGGTGGTGATACTCCGCATCCTGGTACCAGCTCGGAGGAGAAAATCTGCAGGAAAGAGGAATAAGCCCAACGAGGCCCTCCACTCCCTGCAGTGATTCGCCTACTGAAGTACAACGCCGCCCTTCAATCCTTTCGCATTCTGGAAGAATTGAATTCCACTCGAGGGTAAGTAAGGTCTCTACTTACGATTCGGGGTTGCCACAAATTTTAATCGTTGTTTTCCTGACTTCCAGATAATATATAATAATTAAAATTCTTTTTTGTTAAAAAATTTTTTTTTTGTTGGAAAATTCTTCTACTTATCTAGAAGTTTATAAAATTATAAGCGAATAATATTTTGATATCAAGAGAAGGGAAAAAGAAAATAAAAATATTTATATATTCAGAAAAATTTATTTAAATATTTTGAGGAAAAATTTGTATAAATATTGCAAAAATATTCAAATGTTTTAAAAATTGTTTAAACAGTAAAAAAAACTTTAATATTACAAATATTATTTAAAAACTTAAATGAAAATTGTTTACAAAGAGATGTTAAAACTAAATTAAAAAACCAAGTTTTGAAACAAAAATAATTTCATTTTAAAATTATTTAAAGATTGAAAGAAAAATGTAAAAAATATAAAAATATAAAAAGGAAAATTTGGAATAAAATTTAAATATAGAGAACAGTATTTAAATATAGAATTTAAAGTCAGAAAAATATTTAAATATTTGTCAAGATTTTTGATAATAAAAAAATAGGAAAAGAAAAATAGTTTACACGTGAAACGAAAGAAATTTTCACCGAAAAATGTTCCAAAAATTTTTTTTGTGAGAGGAAAAAAAAGAAGAAAATAAAACGAAGACAGGCAACACAGTTGGTCCCCTTTTTCCCTTTTTACTGATCAGAAATAAAATTTTTTTATATAATTCAATGTATGATCATAGAATTTATATTCAATTTTTTTTTAATTATCAAAAATTTTAATGGAAAATCTTTAAAGGTATAAATTTAAAAATGAAAATTAATGAAAATTAGCTTTAATTTTTTTTAATTCAATATTTTCAATTACATATTTCCAAAAATTCAAATAAGTTAAAAAATAATAACATTTTAGAATTATTTTTTTACACATTGGAGAAAACAATCATGTTCAAAATATTTGATTAAAATTTATCAAAAAAAATTAATTAGTTTTTTTTAATTATACAAAAATTCTTTTTTAAAATTAAATTATTTTCGAAAAATTAAATTAAAATATTTTTAAAAACTAATTATTTTGTTTTATAATAATTTTTTTTAATATTCAATTATTTTCAAACAATGCAAAATAAAAATTTATGAAAATTTACTTTTTGGACTTATCAAAATTTTATAGAAATCATGGTCCTGATTTTAATAAAATTCTTCAAAAATTTCATGATTTTTATCAATATTTTTCAAAAATTCAATTATTTTTAAAAGATTTTACAAAATTTTAGTTGTTTGGAAATTTTCCAAAATTGAAAAACTATTATCTTTTTAAAAAAATTATTTAGAAATGTTTTCAAAAAAATTAATTGTAAGAATTTCTTTATAATTTTTTAAAAATATATCTTAAAAAAATTATGGAAAGTTACAATTATAAAAAAATTGAGTTTTTGTATTTTAATTAAATTCTAGAAGAACTTTATTAAAATTATTTAAATAAATTGATTCACAGATGAAGTTTAGTTTAAAATTGTAGAAAATAATTGAATTCAGGAAGGATTATAATTGTAATTTTTCGAAATTATTAAAATTCGAATAAATTTTACTCATTTTGCTTCCTCGTGAGGAAGCTTTGTAGTCATTTAATTTACAAAATTTTTAAAAATCCTTTTAACAAATTTTTTTCTATATAGGACTACGTTATAAAAGACCCTAAACAATTGTCCAGATGTATGTATGTGTGTGTGTGTGGATCCCGATTTTTGTGAACACGATAACTCGAAGAGGTTTTAACGAATTTGGCTAAAATTTACCAGGTATATTTATCATAAAAATATCTCGAAATGGATTAATAAACTTCAAAAATTCTCAGAAAAAAATTTTTTTTTGACTTTTTTCTAATAAAATTTTTTTTTCAAAAAAATTTTTTTAAGTTGGTTATTGAAGTTAATATATAATAAAATCCTATTCTTTGCATCAAGACGAATCGATTAGTATATAAGAAGTATAAATTGTATGAGAATTTACAGAGTTAATCACAATTAAATCTGAAAAATTCGCGTTTTTAACAAAAAATGAGTTCTTTCCGCAAAATTATGTTGCCATATAAGAAAATCTTACTCACTTGTTTCTAAAATCTTATTTTTTGCACTAAAACGGATCGATTGGTATATATAAAGTATACATTGTATTTAAATTTATAGAATTAAAACCAATTATAGACAAAAAATTTGCACTTTTAATAAAAATTCATTTTTCTTTAAAATCATGTTGCTGTACAATAAAATGTTATTATTTATTGAAAAATAAATCAAAAATCTTATTCTTTGCATCAAGACGAATCGATTGATGTATGTAAAGTATATATTCTATTGAAAATTATAGAATTAATTACAATCAAATTTGAAAAATTCACTTTTTTACTAAAAATTTTTTGTTTATTTAGATTCAAATTACTGTATAAGAAAATTTTCTTCTTTCTATTAGGACGAATGAACTTTATTTTATAAATGTTAAATTGTATTAAAAATTATTTTAAAATGAAATATATTTATCGTTAATGCTTCCTTCACGTAGAAGCAAATTTCTTTGCTGATCGTAAAGAGGAAGCAAAATGTTCATGTAATGAACATCCTGATTTACAACTTGTTCCGTAAACATTCATATTTTCCTCTAAAAGAATTTTGATAGGGAAAATAAGTTTAATGTCAGTAAATTGTCAGGGAAATTGATAAACTGAAACTTGTGACCACCTTGTATATTATATTGAAATAAAATCATTTTTAAAAGAACTCTGCAAGTGATATGATAAAAATTTGAATTATATGTACAAATTGTATAAACAAATAAATTTTGTAGGTTTTCAAAATTTTTGTTTGAAAATTAATATTTGTTTGTCCGAAAATTTTATTATTAAAATTTTAAGTTTTTAAATGTTATAAATGATTATTTTTTTAAAGACTGCATTTCTTTGGATGAACTTTCTTAAATGGCTGTTACGCTCTAATATAATAGAAAATTGTATTTTCCTATTGTTTATGTGATGAAATATTTAAAAAATATCTTAATATTAAAGTTATTCTCTACCAAGGAATCCAGAACTGTAAAAATTTGTAAGAATTTAACTCATTTTAATTTGTGGTTTGGTATATTTTTTGTCCCCTTTTTGTCCCCTTTCTGAGGAAAAAAAATTCCCTTTTTCCCCTTTTGTTGAGGATAAAAGGTACTGTGATGCCTGCGAAGGGGAAAAGAATAAAAGAAAAAAATTAAAGATTGGAAATGAATTAAAAATAAATTGAAAAATGATTAACTTCCTTTAAGGAATTCGATCGTATAATAACTTAAATTTTTAAAGGGAAAAAAATTTCTTTATCAAAACTTTATAGATTTTATTAGCCAGGATATTTGACTTCGTTGACGCGATACGAGGCGAGGTGAAAATTTTAACCGTCTTATCTAGTCTCATTATTTCTCGTCTCTCACACTCACAAAAACAATCCATTAACCATAAAACTAAACCATATCTCCTCTCTAATCATGTCCCTCAACTGCTGAATAGTTTCATTGTAAAAGGAATCTTTGAAATAGAAAAGGGTTAGAAGTTTATATTTAAAAAAATCGTTTAAATATTAACAGATTTCTTTTGATTTTTAAATGAAATCATTCTATGTCAAAAGAATAGTTTCCAGTTTTTTGACGTTCGTAAACCTGTCAAAATTAAAAATTTAATTACCTTTCAAATAATGCAAAGGTAATATGCACAATTTTTACGATAATTATTTATTCCTAAAATAATATTGGATAATTTAATTGTCAATAATATGTGATAATAATAAAATTAAATTATTTTAATGGAATAAACAATGTATAATATTTATATAACATGTTAACAATTTTAAATAATTATAATAATTATTTATATAATTGAAAACTATAATTTAATTTATTAAAATGTAGAATTTAATGAGTCATAATTTTTTTCAATATAAATGAAGTTGTTCTAAGAATTTTATTAAAATTATTACTTAAGTAACACAGTGCAACATTTTTGAGGTCATCGAATGTGCACTAAGTTTTGACTTCAGTTTCTGAAAGTATTTATCGAAACTAGCAAAAACCAATTTCAGTATTGCTAGATTAGCTCGGATTTGAATTTAATCGACATTTCAATTTTTTTTTTGAATTTTCACATTTTTTAGTTTTCTGATACGGGCGGATGGGAACACTGGCTATTAAAAGTTTATTAAAAAAATTTGCAATGGTCACAATTTAAAAAGCAATAATCCCTCTTTAATTACAGAGAAAGAAAATAAAAATAGGTCAAAAATTGTTCCAGTTACGAATTTTTTTGACTTTTTTACATTTTTCGGTTTTCTGAAACGGGCGGGTGAGAAAGCTGGCTATTAAAAGATTATAATAAAAAATTCGCAGTGGTCACCATTTAAAGGGCAATAATTCCTCTTTAATTTCTGACATTAAAAAAAAATTTGGCCGAAAATTGTTTAAGTTATAAATTTTTTTTTGTAATTTTTCAAATTTTTCGGTTTTTCTAATACGAGCGGGTAGGAACGCTGTCTATTAAAAGTTTATTACACAAAATTCGCAATTATCATAATTTGAAAAGCAATAATCCCTCTTTAAATTCTGATAAAGAAAAAAAATTTGGTCAACAATTGTTTGAGTTATGAACTTTTTTTTTACTTTTTCACATTTTTCGGTTTTTTGATAAAGCGGGTGGAAACGCTGGCTATTAAAAGTTAATAATAAAAAATTGGCAGTGGTCACCATTTGAAGGGCAATAATTCCTCTTTAATTTCTGACATTGAAAAAAAAATTTGGACAAAAATTGTTCGAGTTATGAATTTTTTTCGTACTTTTTCAAATGTTTATTTTTTTTATCCGGGCGGGTGAGAACGCTGGTTTTTAAATTTTTCTTTTTTAAATTCGCAATGGTCACATTTTGCAGAGCAATAATTCTTCTTTGATTTCCGTCAAAGAAAAAAAATTTGATTAAAAATTGTTCCAATTATGTTTTTTTTTACTTTTTCACATTTTTCGGTTTTCTGATAACGGACGTGGGAATACTGGCTATTAAAAATTTATTAAGAAAATTCACAACAATTAAATTTTAAAATGCAATAATCGACCTTTAATTTCTGATAAAGGAAAAAAAATGGTAGAAAATTATTCGTGTTATTTATTTATTTCTGTACATTTGTATACCCGCGGTCCTGTCGAACCGCGGGTTTTGATTTTTTTGACTTTTTTCGAAACCAAATATTTTTTCTTGCGCAGAAATCAAAAAGGAATTATTGCTCTTTAAATTGTGCCCATTACGAATTCTTTTTATACATTTATAATAGTCAGTATTCCCACTTCCGTTATCAGAAAACCGAAAATTCAAAAAAGTAAAAAAATTCATAACTGGAACAATTTTTGACCAATTTTTTTTTCTTTGTCAGAAACTAAAGACAAAGTATTGCTCTCCAAAATGTGACCGGATTGCTCAATAACCAATTTTACAATTATATATTATTAAAAATTTAATAACCAGCGTTCTCACCCGCCCGAATCAAAAAAAAAGAAAAATTTGAAAAAATACGAAAAAAAATCATAACTCGATCAATTTGTGACCAAATTTTTTTTTCAATGTCAAAAATTAGGGAGGAATTACTGCTCTTCAAATAGTGACCATTGCGAATTTTTTTATAAACTTTTAATAGCCAGCGTTTCCACCCGCTTTATCAAAAAACCAAAAAATGAGAAAAAGTAAAAAAAAAATTCATAACTCAAACAATTGTTGACCAAATTTTTTTTCTTTATCAGAATTTAAAGAGGGATTATTGCTTTTTAAATTATGATAATTGCGAATTCTGTGTAATAAACTTTAATAGACAGCGTTACCACCCGCTTGTATTAGAAAAACCGAAAAATTTAAAAAATTACAAAAAAAAATTTATAACTTGAACAATTTTCGACTAAATTTTTTTTCAATGTCAGAAATTAAAGAGGAATTATTGCCCTTCAAATAGTGACCACTGCGAATTTTTTTTATAATCTTTTAATAGCCTGCTTTCTCACCTGCCCGTTTCAGAAAACCGAAAAATGTCAAAAAAAAATTGTAACTGGAACAATTTTTGACCAAATTTTATTTTCTTTCTCTGTAATTAAAGAGGGATTATTGCTTTTCAAATTGTGATCATTGCGAATTTTTTTAATAAACTTTTAATAGCCAGTGTTCCCATCCGCCCGTATCAGAAAACTGAAAAATGTTAAAATTAAAAAAAATTCAAATGTCGATAAAATTCAAATCCGAGCTAATCTAGCAAAACTGAAATAGGTTTTTGCTAGTTTCGATAAGTACTTTCAGAAACTGAAGTCAAAACTTAGTGCACATTTTATGTGTTGCACTGTGTAATTGAACTTATGGGTGATACTTTTAAAAAAAAAAGAAATTTACATTTTCGATGTCTCGATTAATTTGATAAAATCTACTCACTAATAATTGTTAACAATTTTTACAATGAAAATTAAGCACTTACTTATTAAATAAAAATAATTAAACGATTTTATTCTACTGAATTTATGCAATAGCTGAAATAATTTCATCTCCGAAATCTTTTCCTTGAAATGTGCAAGATTTTCTTTTGTTTCTAATAATTTACCTACATTGATTTGAAAATATTAACCTAAATAACCATCAAATTAGACAATTCAATTATAAATTTATATTTTTATCAAACTGAAAATATTTAGTATTAAAATGTGCGAATTTTAACTTCGAAATAGTGTAATTTTATTGTAAATTATGTAAATTATAGTGGTGTGTATATAAAAGAATGACGAAACAAATAATCAATTGGAACAACAAAGTCAACCCCTTTTTAAAGAAGAAAGACTTTAATATTTTCAACAATTAACTTTGCGCAACTAGAATGAAAACAATTGAGCTCCTAAATGAAATTTTATCATTCTATGACACTAATTAAATGTTTGTTGTGGATTTGTATATATAGAAAAAAAATTCAAAAGTTGGAAACAGAACTAGAACATATATATGTGTACTCTTATCTCGAATGAGAGAAGTCCCACGTATTCGGATTCAAAGCGTATTCATTCCCTCCTTTCTATTAGATTTTTAATTAAATTCGGGGCCTGGAAACCAGCTCCCCATAGGAGAGATGAAAGGGAGGCCTGGTACCATGATGCCCGGTTGGCGAGAGAAAGCCACCCGAAACTTTACTTCCGCTTCCGGTGGTACCAGGAGTGTGGGTGGGACGAGGCTACCCAGCAGCACTTATGTCGCGGCTTCTGGGCGATGGTAAGTGTAGGAACAACTTCATAATTGACAAGAGATTTAAAGTGGATCCAGGGGAGGGCATCTCTTCTGAATAGTTATGATTGCTTATTAATTTTAGAAGGATTTCGTTAACCTAACGGAGGTGAAGGAGGGGCAAGAATCCACCCGGCTTATTCAGGGTAAATGGCGAGGCAATAATAGCAACATTTACTGGTAAGAGCTCAGGATGATTTCAGGCCTCGAACTGCCTCCGGCATTAAAATTACGTACTTTAGGGGCAAAAGTAAAAAGTTAGGCACCAATTTAAGGACCAAATTTGTGTTTTAAGTTAATCAGTGACAAAAAAGATTTAAATCATTTTAATTAATTAAGTATTAATTTTATTTTCAAATATCCAAATAAAAGCGAAGGTCTGTGAAGGAAGGTCTGTGAAATTTTAAGGTTACAATTATCGCCCGACAAAATACGTCACTGACTGATTTAAATGACGTGAAATAGGTTAATAAACATTTTTCAACCACTTTTTCTCTAAACACAGAGACTTTTTACAAAATAGGCCAACATACAACGGGTGAGAATCTTCTTAATAACCTAAATTCAAAAGATTGTTTAAATTCATGCAGAAACGCGGTTGTCAAATGTAAAATTGGAAAGTAATGTAATGACAAACAACAAGAAGCGGTTTACTACCAGTCGCCAGAAGAGGGCAGAAGCATGCAGAGAGCACAATGGTCCAGCTGTTATGTTCTTAGCATTACATCACTTTCCAATTTTACATTTTACAACCGCGTTTCTGCATGAATTTAAACAATCTTTTAAATTTGGGTTATTAAGAAGATTCTTACCCGTTGTATGTTGGCCTATTTTGTAAAAAGTGTCTGTATTTAGAGAAAAAGTGGTTGAAAAATGTTTATTTACCTATTTCACGTCATTTAAATCAGTGAGTGTCGTATTTTGTCGGGCGATAATTGTAACCTACAAATTTTACAGACCTTCCAACGCCGTTAAAACAAAAAAATGAAATAAAAATATAAAATTAGTATTGTGTTTTAAAAATATCCAACTACTTTTTTATACTTGTCAATGTATAGTTCATACAGGGAAAACAATATAAATATTTTGTGAATAATTCTCACTCTAAATTGTGATAAATTATAAATTCTTATTACATCGAGTTATTACAAAAATACGAATTATATAAATATAGGATTACAATTTTTAATATTGTTTATTCAAATAATATATTAGATTTGAATTTATTCAAGTAAGTTGATAGTTTAGAACATATGTTCCATGTCATAAAATTTGAGATTCCTAATATCATTTTTAGGCATAAGAAATACGTCTTCTTCACAATACTAATATTCAGATTAGATATAATACCAAATTTCAGTTTTAGTGATCTCCTTAAATCTTACGTCCGATTCCAGTGATAGTTTATGCCTAAATTTCAGATTTAATCTCTAATTTAGAGATTAATTTTTTTCCGTGTATATTTTTGTAAATTTTGCTTCTTTATGAGGATGCTTTGCATTCCTCATAATTTTGAATTTTTCAAAAGAAGGTTATATTGACTCATTTTTATCTAAAATACATATAGGTATGTGAAGTATTGAACAAATGTCCCGATCTATGTTTGCGTGTGTGTCACAAAATATTGTGTACATATTATCTCCGACACGATTTGGCGGATTTTCCTAAAATTTTTTACGCTTATTGCAGTCCTTAATACCTTAAATCTGACAGAAGAATTTCTAAATATATCCAACAAATTTTTCAAAATTTGAAAAACTGTTTTCGTATTTTTTAAAATAACTTTTTCCTATTTAGAACTTGTAACAAATTTTTGTTGTTCATTTCGTGATCATTCAGCTTCTTCATTATGATAAATAAAGGGCTTAGGGGGTTAAGTGTGCAAAAACTGCCACCGCATCTATTTTTCTTAAATTTGACCCATATATTTACTATCCATATGACTTTAACTTTCTGCAATTTCGAACTCAAAATTCGCTTTTTTGGGGGAGTTATGGAGGGGGAAAGCATAATCAAAAAACTTATTTTTCTCGAAAACTAATGAACCGATTTTAATGAAATTTTAAGAGGTTGTAAATATAGATAAGACGATTTTAGAAAAATAAAAACAAAATTTTTTTTTTTTAAATTTTCAAAAAATTTTTTTGAAATTTTCAAAATTTTTTTTTAGGGTTATTTTTTGAAGTGACCACTTTCTTTTTTGATGTAAAAAGTACCTTATAATGTCCCCTTTAACATATATTTTTTCCAAATTTTTTAAAAATATAGTTTTTTAGTAAAATGTCAAAAACCATGGTCATGCTATTTGTCACGTACGGTAATATTGTATGCACATATATGTATACATATGGGCAATTTCATGTAATAGGGTATATCAAAATAAGTAGGGAAAAAGTGACCCGAATATATTTTTCACATTCATTCCTACTTACTTAACAATAACTTTTTGAAATTTTTAACTCAAAATTTTGAGTTTTTTGGAACTTATGGAGGGGAAAAAATCGAAAAACGCATTTTTCCCAAAAACTACTGTATGCATTTTAATTGGGGCGCATGATTTCAGCCAAATTATTAAATTTATAATTCATAATCATCATTTACTCGAAATTTAGGTGTCTATAATTTGATGTTGACATTATTATAATATTAAGAATTGATATTTGTTTAATTTACTTAAGTCAAATTTTTATTTTACAGATTTTCTAAGTATTATAAATATAAATTACAATAAATTTCGCACTATGAAATTGTATGTATAATAAATTTTTTAAGAATAACAATTATGTTTCATAATTTCTATAGAATCTAGTTATAAATTAACATAATTTTTAACTTGTGAAATAGAAAGTAATATAATTATTAAAAGTATAATATTTATTTCTTACAATTTGTATGAAATCTAATTATTATTTGAAATAATTACTGTTTTTCACATTTTTCAAATAACCGAAATTTAAATCCTCGAATTATTATTTGACATAATTTTAAATTATATAAAGTTTTATTTCTTATAATTTTCATTGAACAGAATTATTATTTAATATAATGTTTATTTTATAAACTTTTAATATGGCTTAATTTTTATATCACCGACGACGTAATTCACAGATTATTCTAAGAATAAATGAAAATTTACTGTGAAAACAATGAAAATCTATTGTTAATTCGTAAAATATCCTGCGATTCAGGTATTCAGTTGCATAAAAATTAAGATATTTGAAAGATTTATAAAATAAACATTATTTTAAATAATAATTCTGTTTAAAAAAAATTATAAGAAATAAAACTTTAAATAATTTAAAATTATGTCAAATAATAATTCGAGGATTTAAATTTCGGTTATTTGAAAATGTGAAAAACAGTAATTATTTCAAATAACATTTAGATTTCATACAAATTATAAGAAATAAATATTATACTATTAATAACTATATTACTTTCCATTTCACAAGTTAAAAATTATGTTAATTTATAACTAGATTCCATAGAAATTATGAAACAAAATTATTATACTTAAAAAATTTATTACACATACAATTTCATAGTGCGAAATTTATTGTAATTTATATTTATAATACTTAGAAAATCTGTAAAATAAAAATTTGACTTAAGTAAATTATAACAAACATCAATTCTCAATATTATAATAATGTCAACATCAAATTATAGACATCTAAATTTCGAGTAAATGATGATTATAAAGTTCAAAATTCGGATATATGACAATTATAAATTTAATAATTTGGCTGAAATCATGCGCCCCTTTTAATTCAGCTTTGGATATGTTGAAAAGACAATTAAAGAGATTCCAAAAAAAATTTCAAATTTTTTTTTCAATAAATTCCAAAAAATTTTTTTTTTGATAATTTTAAAATGAAAATTTTTTGAAATTTTCAAAAAAAAAATTTTTTAGTTTTATAAATGTGACAATTTTATGTATTTTCTTATTTTATTCTCTTTTGTGATCTACTTAATAAAAAAATTTTGCCTGACATGATTTTAGGGTGTGTCACGGTAAATAACTCAAAAACCCTACCCGGTACATTTTGATGTTGTTTGTGAATGGTTAATTAATTAATTATTTATTTAATTACAAATTAATACTTAGGGGTTTTCTGAATACAAGTCTGAAATCGATTTCAAAAATAGTATATTAAGCAACAAGGGTATAAAGGCAGCCATTTGTTTACGGTGATTTTTGTGAAACGAGTGGAGGTCGAGGGCGCCGTAGGCGCCCCGAGACCGGAACGAGTGTCACAAAAAGCAGCGTAAACAAATTGGCTGCCCTTATTCCCGTGTTACTTACGATATTTTTTATTCGTAATGCACAAAAGTGGCGATTTCAGATAGCAGACGACAGGGAGTAAAAGTCATTCACTTGTTCGATTTATATGAAAATGGCGGCCGTTTTCTCCCATGGACAAAAATAACGCATGGGATCAGCTGTTATGTTTGCCTCTTGGGAGAAAATGGACGCCATTTTTATATGGTCGAACAAATGAGTGACTTTACTCCCTGTCGTCAGCCATCTAAAAGCGATATTTTTGTGCATGTGGGATAAAAAAATTATTTCCAAAGAAAAATCCAAAAATTTTTATTTTGGAATTTAAAATTTTTTTCTTTTTGGATCGTTGTAGCGGTACATCACACTTTATTTATGTAACGTTTTTAACATTCTTATTTTTTTAAAAATAATAGCCTAGATGATTTTAGAGTGCGACACGATAAAAAAACTCAAAAAATCCTAAAATTTGATTTTAAAATTTTCTAAATTTTTTTGTTTGTCTGAAAATATTTTTTTATATTATTTAGCAACCTCAATAACCCACTAGTAAAAAGTTGTAAAAATCATTGACAGGTTTTTTAAAATTAACCATTCACATACAACATAAAAATGTACCGGGTAGGGTTTTTGAGTTATTTACCGTGACACACTCTGAAATCATGTCAGGCAAAATTTTTTTATTAAGTAGATCACATAAGACAAATGAGAAAATACATAAAAATGACACTTTAATAGAACTACAAAATTTTTTTTTTTAATTTCAAAAAAATTTCAAAAAGTTATTTTTAAGTGAGTAGGAATGAATGGGAAAAAAATATTTGGGTCACTTTTTCCCTACTTATTTTGCTATACTAGATCACATGAAATTGACCATATGTATACATATATGTGCATATAATATTACCGAACGTGACAAATAGCATGACCATGGTTTTTGACATTTTACTCAAAAACCATATTTTTAAAAATTTGGAAAAAATATATGTTAAAGGGGACATTATAAGGTACTTTTTACAACAAAAAAGAAAGTGGTCACTTCAAAAAATAACCCTAAAAAATTTTTTGAAAATTTCAAAAAAATTTTTTTTTTTTTTTTTAAAAAAATTTTTGATTTTGTTTTTCTAAAATCGTCTTATCTATATTTATAACCCCTTAAAATTTCATTAAAATCGGTTGAGTAGTTTTCAAGAAAAATAAGTTTTTTGATTTTGCTTTCCCCCTCCATAACTCCCCCAAAAAAGCGAATTTTGAGTTTAAAATTGCAGAATGTTATAGTCATTTGGATAGTAATATATGGGCCAAATTTGAAAAAAATAGATGCGGGGGCAGTTTTTGCACACTTAATCCCCTAAGCCCTTTTTTCTTGAGAAAGAAAATATTATTCATGATATGATTATAATTTTTAAATTGTTGTATGAATAAATGGTAAAATTTAAACTTTTTATATTACAACTGCATCATCTTATATTGTAGAATAATTATTTTAAATTGTTAAGATAAAGTTTTAAAAATTTCGAAATTTTAATTTTTTTCAATATAAAATAGCTTCAATTATAAAATAGCTTCAATTATATAAGGTGGATTTCACGTCAGTTCAACACACTTATTTTCATGACTTGTTGGGATTTGGCTGTAATTTTGTAAATTCATTACTTTTATAGTGATAAACAACTCCACCCAATATTTTTTCAAAATTTTGAAAATTACCAAAAATATGGCATTTTCAAAATTTTTGTCTTCTTTTTTTGAAAGTGCTATAACTTTAGTTCTAATTAACCGATTTTGGATTTTAAAAAAAGGATTTCTTTGGTTTTAAGTATATTTTAAGTTAAAATTAAAATAAAAAAAATTCAAAAAAATTTTTTTTTTGAAATTTTGAAAAATTAAAAATCCGTTTTTGAAAAAACATCATCTTCGATTTTTTCAAAATTTTACTAAATGTTAGGGCAAATGTGCTTTACATGTCCTGTAAGTTTTATCTTGGGATCTCAAAGGGATTCGGAGTAAAAAAATAAAACGTAACCACAAATTACGAATATATGGGGCAAAATTCCTCACCTGCCCAGGTAAAAAAATGAATTTTTTCTAAACTTTGCTAAAATGTTACTATTATTAATATATTTATTTACTCTCCCTGCATTATACAGGGTTCGAGATTACCAACCATACATAAAAACTTAACCTATTATACATTTTTCTTAAAATCTACCGCAACTTATAATACCTAACTTAAAACTACCTACTCTTACAATCCAAAAAACAAACTAAAAACTAATTGCGCTTCTTTAACCAGTGCCAGGGCTTCCGTTTCCAGTTCTCTTATGCCCTTTCTGGCATCGTCATATGACTTAATGATCCCTCCCCACGTCACGACACTAAATTAATCCCTCTTTCCTTTTTCTTCTCACTTCCTCTAAATCATTCATCCATCTTTCACCCTGCCCATTCTCATCCAATATCCACATCACTCTTTCAGTCACGCTTTGCCCTTCCTCCATTCGTCCACTACAACACCTTTCCAAAACATGCTCCCAATCCTCTCTTTCATACTCACATATTCTGCATTTTCTTTCATCCTCTTCCATCCAGTACTTACATTCTCTCATACCTTCCCCCATTCTAAACCTACACACCCTACTCCACTTTTCATACTTCATCTTCCTCCCCAAATATTTCGGCAATCCCTCTCCTTTTATCATTTTGTACCATCTGTTGTACCTGGACTCCATTACCTTTTTCCATCTTTCCTCCCTATCACATTTACCCCAAATCTCTATTATTTCTTTCCCTTTTTCTCTACTTTTCCCCCCTTCCCTTAATGCTTTCTTTCTTTCCTTTTCCCACCTTTTACACCCTCCCTCTCCTTCCTTAATTAGTCTCCAACACATCCCTGCTATTTTACTTCCCCTTCCTTGCTCCAGTTTTTCCTCATAATTCCTCGCTCTCCTTCTCTGTTTCGTGACCATCTTCTCCCTACCCAATTCTTCCCTCACCATATACCCCGGGCAATTCCAGCTTACCCCCATCGTCCATCTGTTACTATGTTACTATTACTATTACTACTGTCCATGTTACTATTATTAGTAGAAGTGTAAATATTAATTTTTTTTAAATTTGATAAAATATTTTTTGAGTTATATAGTTTCAAAATTTTGATTTTTTTGAAAATATATTTTTTCGATTTAATATATTTATAAGTAAAATTAATCAAATTTAAAGTATTAATAGTGGTTTTTAAAGGGATTTTCACGGGCTATAAGCTGGTGATGAAAAAAAATTTGTTTTCTGTCAATTTGACCTTGAAATTCAAGGTCAAATTCTTAATTTCAATTTACAGTAGAACCCGGTTAATACGATCCCGTTTAATACGATTTCCCGCTTAAGACTCTCATTTATGGTGGTCCCTGCAATTAAAGACATACTTTTTATATCCCACCTAATACTTTTTCCCGCATAAGACGCATTCTTAGTGCGGTCCCTACAGAATCGTATTAACCAAGTTCTACTGTATCTCAAAATCGGTGTTTTTTATTTTTTTCTAACCTATCCCAATCGAAAGCTTACATTTTTTCATATGAGCCATGTAAAATTTAGAGTGGGATTATGGATCTTTTTGAAGAAATTAATTATAAATCATCATTTTCTATGTAAAATAATGATAAATTATTATTTTCATCAAAAATTCTCATGGTCCCACTCAGATTCTTACATGGCTCATAGAAAAAAGGTCACCAGCTTATAACCCGTGATATCCCTTTTAAAAACCACTATTCATACTTTAAATTTGATTAATTTTACTTATAAATATATTAAATCGAAAAATAATATAATAATATATAATAATATAATATAATAATAATATAATATAATAATATATAATAATAATATAATATAATATTATAATATTATATAATATTATAATAATATAATAATTATAATATATATAATATATATTATATTATATATTATATAATATATATACACTACCGTCGAGAATTATCGGTACGGCTGCACACGCACGGCCCAAAAACATACCAATCTTTAAATCACGATTTGTTTGTAAATACAAATGTCAGAAAATTAACAAATATACCATTCGAAAGATTATTAAATTCTACGATTAATGGTACATAACTGAAAATTTTAATAATTTATACAAAGATTGCAGCAATCGACAAATTTGACAAAAGAATTTTAAAAATACAATTTTTTGGAATTTTTTTCAACCCCTGCACATTTTTTAAAAATTGTAGAAAAAATTTGAAACTTACATAAGTGTGATCATTCAAGTCTCATCTTTTATTTAAGACCAAAAGAGTTTAAAAATCTTATTCGGTTCGTGAGATATCATTATAAACGTCTGAGCATGTTTTTTGACAAATGCATTGAATTAGTCGATTTTGAACGGTTTTTGGCTGAAAATGCTCGGCCGTTTATAATGATATCTCGCCAACCGATTGAGATTTTTGAATTTTTTTGGTCTTAAATTAAAGATGAGACTTGAATGATCACACCTATATAAGTTTCAAATTTTTTCTGCAATTTTAAAAAAATGTGCAGGGGTTGAAAAAATTTCCAAAAAAATTGTATTTTTAAAATTTTTTTGTCAAATTTGTCAATTGCTGCAATCTTTGTATAAATTATTAAAATTTTCAGTTATGTACTACTAATCGTAAAATTTAATAATCTTTCGAATGGTATATTTGTTAATTTTCTGACATTTGTATTTACAAAAAAATCGTGATTTAAAGATTGGTATGTTTTTGGGCCGTACGCGTGCAGCTGTACCGATAATTCCCGACGGTAGTATATATATATATATATATATATATATATATATATATATATATATATATATATATATGGGCAATTCCACGTACGATTTAAGTCGATCTCTTAAAATCGGCCAAAAATATTTTTTTTCTATTCTGTATTAAAAAAAACAGATACGTATTTTTTTATTTATGTTTAATTGTCTAAATTTTCAAGTTATGAATTTTCGAAAATTTGGACTTTTAATTGTAGACCTATATTCAGTAGCTTATAAGTCCGAAAATATTGAGTTTAGGAAAAAGTTGTCAAGAAATGAAGGTTTTAGTTTTTTTTCGACTTTTAAGAAATGTAAACAAAAAAATTTTTTTTTTAATTTTTTAATAAAAAAAAAATTTTTTATAAACAAATTAATTTTTTTTAACTTTGGGCCGGATTTTTTATTATTTTTTTTTTATTTTTTTGTACCTTATAATATAAAGAAGATTTTCCAAAAAGTCCCGAAATGGGCCTGATGTGTTAAATGAGTTTGAAAATATTTTCAAAAATCCCACTGTGATGCTTGCAAGT
Source organism: Leptopilina syphax (assembly GCA_032872505.1). Lineage (NCBI taxonomy): Eukaryota > Metazoa > Arthropoda > Insecta > Hymenoptera > Figitidae > Leptopilina > Leptopilina syphax. The sequence goes on from CM065472.1 coordinate 14,096,630, forward strand.
GATTTTTGAAAATATTTTAAAACTCATTTAACACATCAGGCCCATTTCAGGACTTTTTGGAAAATCTTCTCTATATATTATAAGGTACAAAAAAATAAAAAAAATTTAAAAAATCCGGCCCAAAGTTAAAAAAAATTAATTTGTTTATAAAAAAAAATTTTTTTTAATAAAAAATTTGAAAAAAAATTTTTTTGTTTACATTTTTTAAAAGTCGAAAGAAAACCAAAACTTTCATTTTTGGACAACTTTTTCCTAAACTCAATATTTTCAGACTTATAAGCTACTGAATATAGGTCTACAATTAAAAGTTCAAATTTTCGAAAATTCATAACTCGAAAATTTTTTTAAAAAACGGATTTTTAATTTTTCAAAATTTCAAAAAAAAAAATTTTTTGAATTTTTTTTTTATTTTAATTTTAACTTAAAATATACTTAAAACCAAAGAAATCCTTTTTTTAAAATCCAAAATCGGTTAATTAGAACCAAAGTTATAGCACTTTCAAAAAAAGAAGACAAAAATTTAGAAAATGCCATATTTTTGGTAATTTTCAAAATTTTAAAAAATATTTGGTTGGAGTTGTTTATCACTATAAAAGTAATAAATTTACAAAATTACAGTCAAATCCCAACAAGTCATGATAATAAGTGTGTTGAACTGACGTGGAATCCATCATAAATAATGGTAAACTGTCTACTTTATGTAAGTAATCGACTTTTTTCGTACCAGGAATATATTTCTGACTGTTGCACATTAGATATTAATCTGGCAACGTTGCATAATGTTTGTCAAAATTCTTTAGCTTCAAGACTTGCTACCAAGCTGCGAGCCTTGAAGTTGGACATACGACACCCTGATAAGCCGAGCCTTGTCAGCATTGAATGTCCACGTTCGTAACTTCAACCAGCACTAAATGAAATTATAAAACGAAAATAATATTCCCGACTTGCCCCCTAAAATTATGTTAATTTCAGTATGAAATATTTAAACTATGGAACGTTGCAGCAATGTTGCGAAGCCAAATGGCGATAGACAACATTGTAGCAACATAAAAGAAAAATAATATTATTACGGAATGTTGCAGCAATGTTGCGAAGCCAAATGACGATAAACAACATTGTAGCAACATAAAAGAAAAATAGTTTTATTACGGAATGTTGCAGCAATGTTGCAAAGCCAATGGTGATAACCAACATTGTAGCAACATCAATTAAATAAGATAATATAAGGAACAATATTCTTGATTTTGTTCGATATCTCGGCATCGAATCAATGACCGGCATATTAATTTTACAAAGCATTGTAGAAATGTTGCGAAGCGAAAGGGGCGAAACGGTGTTCATCATCGATATACATGTGTTAAAGCGGCTACTATGACACATACACGCATGGCCTGCCGGCACATCATATACACCAACACTCCCGTGGACTCCGCTCGCTATTGTAACTCACACCGACATGCAAGCTCTCAGCCACAGGCAGCAACACATCTTCCATATACTTGCCTCTGCTCGCTGTTCTCCTCCTATGAAACCTTCCCCTTTCCCTCGGGCCCACAAGCTACGTTGCAAGCATAACAACAAACGCACGTGCGTTTGACAACCTGACTCTACGTCAGGGTTGCTCAACCACTACAATTGGTTGATTTTATGCATCAATAATCGATCAACTTGTGATCGGAAATTACATATAACTAAACGACTCCACCAATTTAATTGGCAATTCACACAATTGTATAGTTGTTAATTAATTTAAACAACCATCATAATTGGGAAATTGCTGTATTTAATAAAATAATGAAATTATTCTTCATTAATTATAAGGAGGTATTTTCAGAAAAATATCAAATGACGGTCGTTTCCGTTCACATTTCCTCGTTTGCAAAATTGTCCCACTCTGGAGGTAAAACAAGGACTAGAGGCTAGGCAAAATCTTTTAATTAACGCAGTACTACTTCTTGCTTCTCTCGAGCAACACCTCTCCTGGCTTTAGCTTGGCAAGTGTTGCGAGAAACAAGAACGCCGCGACTTAGCCCGTCTGCGAGTCGGATCCCCGTGTAAAACTTTTAAGTATAACGCGAAAGGCGGACGAAAAATCAAATTAAATTCTTCTATCCGACGGAGTCCATCGAGAATTGTGTCGGATGAAAATTGGCTGTAATTATTAAATTAATTACAGCAGATTTTTGTTTGTGTGAAAACCGGCCAGCTCGTGCGTGTAGCGCCTGCGCCGTTTCGATACAACGGCCTTAATAAAAAAAAATTGTTGTTTTAAAATAATTTTTTTTGTTTTCTTAAATATTAAAGAAAAACGCTAAAGTTCAAATTTTGTTTTACTTGAACTAAAAGACTAAAATCACGTTGTGTGCCAACAACAACGGAAGTTTGTTTCGCCCGACGACAGCTGATTGTGACACCACTGTCGCCGGTAGAGTAAGTAGATGTATCGTTATTGATTTTCTTTCACCACATAAATAAACCTCTTTAATTTTCTTAACTAATTCTCTCTTTTATTTACCTTTACTCCTCACACAAACATTTCTTTAGAAGCAGTGCGTAACTTTTAAAAGTGGAAAACGGATCCACAATTCAAGCGATTTCCCCAAGGAATTCGGCAGCTTGGTGCCTCCCCAAAGCAGAATTTTAGAGTCATCTCAAAAGCTCGGTATTATTAAATAAATTAATTCTGGTTTGTAACAAGCTGATGGTGGCAGCGGTGGGATCTATCCACGCGTTACCGCCCTGCTTCGTTACCTGGTAACATTTGTTACCAGTGGCACCATTTAAAATTTTGAACAGTTTATGTATAATGATCTTAGAAATTTCTACCACCATAACTTTTGCATTACTAGCCTTCTTTTTTCTACTATTTTCAGTGGCAGAACTTATTTCAATTGTTTGTCAAATATTTAGTTTCACTTCAATTGCAATTTTGTATTCGAATTAAAGATCGAGTAAAAGGGTAATTCTTTGATTAGTAACAATCGCCAAGAACGGATAAATTGGAGAAAACAGGACTGTAAAGTTTCATAAGAAAATTGTCTCAATAGATTTCGAATTTGGCTCTCCGACAACAGTCGTAGATGATGACTCATTCCTAATCGATTTTGGCTCTCCGGCTTATGCCGTTGATGACGACTCAATCAATAAAGACAATTTCTTTGTGAGAAACCAAACGGTGTGTTTCCAGGTCGTAGATTCTTTCTATTCCCATACCTGGCCAGTGGCCCCCGCAATACTTGGGTGAGTGAGTTGCATCGATTTGGCTATCCTCTAATTGACCCATATAAAATCCTGCCATTTAATATTTCAAAAGGAAAAGAAAATATATGTCAGTGTTTAAATGCGTATTTGTTGGGATTAGTAGAAATTAGTCCCAACGACTAGCAAAACAGAATCGCTGGTTGTGGGTACAAGGCCGCATGATTGGAGAACTCCTGGTCGAATCCTAGAGAATTCTACCGGAATTCGGAAAGAAGGAAATTTATTTTCTTCTTTCCCTTATACTAGGAAGCGCCGTTGTGATAACTGATCGTCCCGCCTGGGAGAGCTCCCGTGCTGAACCTGTAATTTGACACTGTCAGGATTTCTTTTGTTTTGGGGGTTAAAATGTCACTTTAAAGTACCACTTAAAATGTCACTTGGAAATGTCCTCTAACTCAGGAAAATCAAAAATGGGAAAACGCGCCGGAAAACGACATATCTTAACCGAACAAAGAACAAATAGGGCACCAGAATCAGAAATTTATTACTGTCTCACCAAGCCCGTGATAAAATTAAGACCTGCTTGTAAGGTTGCACCCACTGTCAGACAATCAGAACCCGTCTAACCAATTGTAGTACAACCAGGAATCCCCATTATTGAAATTGATTTGGATGTCAAAGTGGCACTAGCACAACGACACATAGCATACGCCCAAGAAAATCATATTAGAGTAGTCCCCGCACTGCGACAAAATACAACGCAACCTGGCGACGACTCAGATACTACCTTAGAATACGATAGTGACGTCATGATTATTAATTAACCCCTATCGAATGTGCTATCAAAGGCAAATACCGGACATTGTCCCCCCCGATCTATCTACCTTCAAGGCAACCAGAATTTATTCCCCCACCCCCCGGAGTGATTCCCATTACCGATGAAATGAGGGAAAACATTCGAAACAGAATCCGTGAACGAAGAAGAAATCACCCCTATGCAAACCAACGTTTGGACTAAGCCGAATAAATGTCTGACTTTTACTACCTCGTGAAATATAGCCCCAAATTTCCCATATCTGATCCCGAATTACTAAGTCAGTCGAAATTAAAATCCATCCCTCTCGCGTTCATAACATCCGCTCACATTGTTTCCATAATCCCAAGAAATAAGCTTAAAATCAAAAAAATAGAAACTGTCAAGGTCAACCTTCCTCCAAGATAATTCATGTTCCCTCGCAGAAGCACCATAGTTACTGGGTTTTCCCAGGACCAGTGGTCCGAATTAGCAGAAGGAATAGATTTAATTGGGGAAAGATATAAATGTCTTATGAAACAGAATTCGGAGCTGGTAAAACGATCAGCTGATCTAGAAAAACAAGCATATTTCCTCAACACCTCCCTGGCCACTCTTTCACAAGCTACTTTCGCACAATCCCTGTTAGTTTCAAGTGTCGAAAAACGGGCACGCCAGCTAAAATATGCTATGGATTTTTTGACTAAAAAATTAAACGAACTAAAAATCGAGTAAGAAAGGGGTAATGACACCAGAGTGGAAAAATATTCTTTTTAACAATTCCGAAGAGAACATTCAGAAGATTAGGACCCTATTAATATTCTACTCCAGAGAAAGCGCGAATTTAGCGAGAACCAATCTCCACCTCCAATTGGAAATAGAATGTCTGGAAGAAAAAATTAACCTCATACACGTCTTAATTACACAAGAAGAAGACAAATCTATTTCGCATGCCGAATTCTTGAGCGAAGTGGAAAAGTTATTAACAGACCTAAAACTATAATTTTTCTAAAACTATGCCCCTGTCTCAATCGAATTCATCCCCATACTCAGCACCTATCGAAAGAATAACTAAAGGTGAAAATTGTAGGTTATGCATAAAGTTCCGAGCCCTTAATGACAAACACCCAGAAGTTCAAAAGGAACTCGAATCAAAAATCACAGCTTTAATCATAAAAAGGGTTATGCAGAATCGAGAGCAGAATTAGAAAGGATAGGAACAAGAATATTAACTTGAACATAGCCGACTTTACACCAAGCTGCAGGAATTTTCCGCAGTGGCGACGCCCACAATTTCAAGTATCATTTTCCTCTCCTAGAACTAACTTTATCTCTAATTTTACACATTTCTCTCTCTGCCTATCTCTCATCTAACCTTAACAGCACACATCATGTCCGAGCACGGTGACTCTGATCCGGGCGATATACAGGATAGGAACAACGAACGACGTCCGGGTGGAGGTCCACCCGGAAATGCCGTCCTAAACGGAAGTATGAACCACGCGGGTGCGGACGCAAGTTCGGCCATTGACCGACTTTCGTTACGCACAAGCGCATGTGACATACCAATATTTGACGGAAAAAACCCCCCTCTGCGAGATTTCGTGCAGGCAGTAAAACGAGCCGGAATTTTTATCACCGACGTAGTGGAACCCGAATATATCCGGGCAGTCCTTAGTAGGTTAGATGGCCAGGCTCATGCTAGCTGTGAGCATAGGGAGTTTAACTCACTAACCGAGTTGTTCGAGCATTTAAAAAAAAGATTTGCGTAGACAAAGAAATACCAGTGGTATTTCGAACATATAGTGACGATAAAACAAAAACAAACCGAAACTGCGCACGATTACCATGATAGACTACAAGATTTGATTAATGGGGCTAGACATGCTCTAGAACCAAAATATAATAAATTGTTCGAGGAAGTAACAAACGATAATAGGGAAGTTAGGCGAAGAGAATGTGATATCATCCTCCAACCGATTAAAGACTGCGCGCTCGACGCTTTTGTCAAGGGATTATACCACAGCTAATCACACAACCAAATCAACAATCAGTCCAAACACCTGGACAATATTCCAGACAAAATCAAGGGTATCACTCTGGTGTGACATCGCCAAGGGCTACTTCTCCGGCACCCCAAGGGAATTTAAACTATCAACCGGCTCGTCGTCAAGACGCGACAGCGAGCCCGACCCCCCAGCGTCCGAGGAATGTACATTTCGCCGAGAACACTGTCGGTTCTCTACAACAGGAGCAGCGGTTCAGGACTCCCTAGTAGTTCTACTACAGGCCCCAGAATTCAAGCATGACAAGGTTCAATTCCTTGTAGACAAGTTGTCAAAGACAAGTGCATTGAGATTTCCGGGATAACAAATCATGTGGTAACAACACTGGGAACGGTTAGCTACACTATTTCCAGCAACCCTGTGGAATTCCATGTGGTTCGAGATAGCTTTCCTATTTCCACACATGGGATACTCGGAAGACCATACTTACGGAAAGAACAGGCGCAAATTTCCTTTAGGCACAATACCCTGGTAACAGTATCCAACCCAGTGACCCCTATCCCCTTTGTTGATAAGGAATCACTGGAAGCCAGAAAAGCCCTGAGGTCTGAAATTAAACCTTTCACGCGAATTCTGCGTATCCAATCCCGAACACGAACTCCTGTGGCCATCGATGTCATAACCTCTGACCTTAAGCAGGGATATCTTCCTCGAATAGAGACTCCCACTGGACTCTACCTAGGTGAAGCCATTGTCACAAATAACAATGGCATCTGTCACGCAATGGCAATTAATACCACCGAGGAAGATATTGATGTACGCATCCCTCCCCAAGAACTAATTCCATTCGATTTTTGTAAATTCCCGGGGGAAGAACAAACGGATTCAGAGAATGACACTCCTGACCCCGGACAGTGCCTGACTTATGCAGATAGAGTTATAAAGGTAAAAAATGCACTGTTTTTGAACCACTTAGCTCCTGACGAGCGTAAGATCGTTTCTAAGTAGGCAGAGGTCTACGCAGATATATTTCACCTAAATGGGGAAATGCTAACTTGCACTAACCTGATACAACATAGAATCCCGACCATAGACAATAAAGTCATACACAAAAAACAGTATAGGTCCCCGTTCGAAGCATTAGATCAAATTGACATTCAGTTAAAGAAACAATTCGATAGCGGTATCATCGGGCATTCTAACTCCCCTTATAATGCACCCCTTTTAATAGTACCGAAAAAAATGGACGCATCGGGCGAAAAGAAATGGCGAGAGGTAGTAGACTATAGGGCTCTAAACGACAGTATTATAGGTGACGCGTTTCCGCTTCCGAGTATAAATTACGTATTTGACCGACTCGGAAGTGCACAGTACTTTACCGTGTTCGATTTAGCGAGCGGTTTCCACCAGGTGGAAACTCACCCCGAGGACAGGCACAAAACCGCCTTCTCCTCGCGAAACAGACATTTCGAATATAAGTGAATGCCTATGGGAATAAAAAACGCACCCCCTACTTTCCAAAGGTTGCTCAATAGTGTCCTAAACACGATGCAAGATTCTGAAGCATTCGTGTACTTGGACGATATTATTGTCTATTCAGTTACTTTAGAAGAACACGATAGAAGGGCTCGACGGCTATTCAATAGACTTAGAGAAGCAAATTTGAAACTCCAACCCGACAAGTGCGAATTCCTAAAGACTGAAGTAGCATACCTGGGACATATTATTAGTGAAGACGGGGTAAAACCAAACCCTAACAAAATAATCGCGATTAAAAACTTTCCCCCACCAAAAACACCAAGAGACATTAAAAGTTTTCTTGGCCTCTCGGGATACTACAGGTGTTTCATAAAAGACTACGCAAAACATGCAAAGCCTCTCACAGAATTGTTAAAAAAGGACACCGCGTGGAAATGGGTAAAACCACAAATGGATAGTTTTTCTCGATTGAGACGATATTTGTGTAAGGAACCGGTCCTCCAATATCCAGACTTTAACGCGACTTTTAAACTAACTTGTGATGCCTCAGAGTATGCAGTAGGCTCAATTTTAACTCAGGAAAAGGATAACATCGATTTGCCTTCGCGTACTATTCCAAAATTTTGAATGCCAATGAACAAAAATACCCGAAGGCAGAAAAGGAGTGTCTCGGCATTTTATATGCCATGGAACATTTCCGACCCTATCTCTATGGACGAGATTTTATCTTAGCTTGCGATTTTGAACCAGTTCACTGGATGACCTATATTGAGAATCCTGGAGCGCGAATCCAAAGATGGAGGATTCGTATGCAGAATTATCAATATAAGTTTGAATGCAAACCTGGAAAAATCAATAGAATTGTTGAAGCACTATCTAACAACCCTGTTGATCATTCCAGTGAGCCAAAAGTTGGCTCGGACTCCAACTGGTCGGATTTAACTTCCTCTGATCCGGATAACCTAGGCGCTACATCGGAAGTGTCGAAAAAACTAAATGAAGCGAGCCCTAGCCCTAAAGTCTATCGAGCCTTACCCATTAATCGTTCTTCCACTAGCAAGGAACAAGAAAGTGCGCGAGTGAATCCTAACGATCCAAAGGACAAGAAAAGGTTACTTCAAAGGCTTACCCAATCACTAGAGCGAACCGGAAGCCTAAAGGAAGGGTTAAAACCCAAGGGATCAAAATCAGAAATTCCTGCAAAAGCCGGAACAAAACAAAAAATTATTGACCCCACCCTCACCAGGAAACCAGCAGCGAAGGGAGGATATCTTGGACAACCATCCACGAGTCAAGGACAACAACGGCAAATAACTATTTTAAAGAGACTTAGCAACTTGGAAGTCAGATCCGGCCCACCTAAAATAGACCTCAAAAAGCAGCCACGTAAGGCCGAACCGAAACCCAGATTTGAGCCCAGGGGCAGAGGAAGACCAGTAGGCATCACAAATTCAGCGAGACCTACAGGCGACGAAACCTTCCGTCCCACTCAAAAATTAAAAATAAACGCAGCAGACGAAAGCTGCATCGCCAACCGCCTGCGCCCGCGCAAGGGTGCCATTTCTGTAGACCCTAACGACACCGACTTTACACTATCGTCCGCTACTGAGGCAACTTCGGAGGAAGAACCAGAAAAGGAAATCGAGGAATTATCAGGAGAAGATTCTGATTCCCCTGTTTTCCGGAAAACCTACAGTGCCTTTCCCAATCTTCCACCTCACCTCCCCCTTTCTCAACCCTCCACTTCCAGAGACAAAACCCTGGACGCATATACAGACGTCTACGTTGATGGAGCATGCTGCGAAAATGGTGAATCCAGCCCAAGAGCCGGAGTCGGCGTTTGGTTTGGTAAAAACCACCCCCTGAACGTCTCGCAACGTTATAAAAGCAAGCAAACTAACAACGCTTCGGAAATTGAAGCAGCAACCATCGCTGCTAAACAAGCAATATATATATAAGTTCAAAATACGATTATCTTATCATAGATGAAGATCAAAGGACATACCTTTTGCTAAAGGAACAAGAATGGAACCGTTGCAAAATGACGACGTCATTCCACGCATGCTTACAAGGTGCTCCTATTTTTGATTTCCAACAACGAATGTCCTGCGAAGCTTCACTCTTAATTAAGCCAACCTTAGAAGCATTAAGGTCCTGCGAAGTAAGGATCACTAGTAACCAAGATTCTTATTGGAGGCCGCTAACTACCATTGGAGGATGGATGTTCTCTTTTGCCACCCCAGAAACCGCTACGGTCGTATGCCATTCTTTTAGCCCACTTAAGATAGGACTAAATAATACCGGCATTATAAAATTAGGCCCTGGTTGCTCTTTAAAAACCAAGGACACCATCATACCAGCCACTACCTCTCAAACCGGAAAATCTGAATACATCTTTGAATCAGATTTGCATCTAAATCTAACTAAACTATCACTATTACTTGCAGAATACCACCATTTACTAAAAGGATCAGAACCCCAATTGGAATCCGGCCCTCGAATTGAGCCCAAATTTTCCATCTTCTAGGCAAATTCCAAGACATTAGATGATCTAGAGCAGCAACTACAGGAACTGTCCCTTCAACGCCACCTAAAAGGAGAACATCGAATTTTGACGTATGGATCATATGGAGGATTGATCCTACTGTGTACCCCCTTTTTATTGTATGCATGTCGCACCCCATTTAAAACTGGAGTCAACAACCTAATTCAAAGACTTCGCTTCAAGGCAAATGGTGAAAGTTTCGAATTACCAACATCAACGCAAAGAAAAAACTAACCCCACAGTCTGCCAACAGGAAATAATGGATTCATTATATGCAGAGATTGCTTCATCTTCAAAAGGACAAGCCTCTGCTCAAAAGGAAACAACAGTAGCTACAGAGACATCAACTTCTGCCCTCTCGATCGTTGGTCACAGAGATAAAAAGTTTGCAACAATTGAAGAGCCCCAGCAACGGAAGATCAGATGACTGATTGAAGGACCGGAATTCTGGACCTGCCACACCCTCACTGAAGACAGCACCAAGAAGAAAGGAAAGTTTTGCGCAACTACCAGATGCCCCCACCATTAAAGGACCATCATCCCAAGGACAACCTCGAAGATCGTCAAAGGAAGGTTAGTTTCAACGCGAGGCGCGGTTAGCGTTAAGTTGAGTTGGATTTTAACCTAAATTAAAGTCAGATTGAACCAATAAAATCAGCATTCGAAGCAAATACACGAATTAAGTAAAAGAAAAATAATATTTTTGGTTATTTCAATTAAGATTTGCTCTCTCTTAAAGAAAACGATAGCTATGCTAGATATAATTTTACTATAAAATATATATATATATATATATTGTATAACATTCTTTTTATTTTTTATTATTATTTAATAATTAATAAATGAATTTTTAAAATAATCAAGGCAATAATTTTGACATCTTAAATTTATTTTATATTTTATTTGACCAAAATGAATGAACACTTAGAAAGAATGTTATCTACACTTTGAATTTAATGATTTTAATCTATTTTAAGAAAGAAAAGATTTATTTAAGCGCCAGGATATTTTGCACTAAAATATCCAAAAGATTTATTAACTTAATTTTTAATTTTGCCAGCTAATTCAGAAAAATTATTAGGAGATTATAAATTGATTTCCCAATAAAACCGCGGAGAGGGGGGAGTAAGGAGACAACACAATAATTACACAGTCACTGATTTTAATTATTGTTAAACAAAAATCATTTTTATTTAATTAATTTTATTTTAAGTTTAAGTTTTAACTTTAACAATTATTTTCGGCAGAAGGCCTATTCTAATTTTTTGAATCACCGCATGACAATGCGGTGACAAGCGTCACTCAAATTTCGAAATTATTTTTATAATTGTGCCAATCTGGCGAGAAAATGACAAGTTGAATTTACTGGGACTCACCGTCGATGCGACGCCGACCCCTCATGGCTCCTCGTCCAGACATTGCACTTAATTATTAATTTTATTTAATTTTTAATTTTTTTTAATTTAATTGGCGTGATGCGCCTTTGATTACTATCAAAACGAGAATGAGAAATATGGCCGTGTCTGGTGACGAGAGCGTCGCTACACATGCGCTTCTTTATAGTTTTTAGATGAGTCCCCGGCGAACTAATTTAAATTTTTATTCTATTTTTATCTGCCCGAGATAAGGTATCCACCGCCGGTATTGCAGAGCGCCCACTTATTGGTCGCTGTCGTTCACGCGTTGGCCTTTAAATCAAGATGGCCGCAGTCAGTGTTTTGACAGGCCCAAAAAAATGATCTTCGTCTTCCTGGTGCTCTTGAATATTCGGGAATCACATCCAAATATATACACCAAGAAGCACTTCCCTTGTTGTTTACGAATAATAATTAATTCGCGGTGGACCGGCGAATGATCAGTCGAAAATATTCTCGGGAACATGAAAAACAAAAAGCAAAATACGAACAGCAAAAATGTTCTAATACCAAGTTTTAATTTTTGAATGCTGACCGGGCGAGTTGACGGGGTGAATTAATTAATTTCAATTAGTAATAATAATTGAAATACGAGGTATAATCTTTTAATTTTATTAAATTTGTAAAATTTCAAAATACTAATGTTAATTTTATTTGTTTTAGGAAAGAAGATTCTCGCTTTGATAATTTTATTATCAAAACTTTTAATTTTTGTTTTTAATTTATAATAAAATTTCAAATAATTAATGACAATATTGTGCGAGGCAAAATGCCGCGTCACAATATATATCTTTTATTTTAATAAGGAATAATATTTGTAATATAATTATAACCTTCAGCTCATAATAATACTATAATAATAATGGTAACGAATAATTATAATGGCACCGCTTGTAAAAATTCTATATTATAGTGAGAAGTGTCGATGACGTCAGCGCCGTTGGGACGTGTTCCGGCTTAATCCTTCTTTCGTAAGAGAAAGAGAAGAATTTTCGTGAGGGAAGCTTACGTGGTCTTACCGACTATGCAGCCACTTGGGCTGCCCTCAAAATCGCTAAAACTTCCTTTCTACCGTTTAGTCAACGTGGTGAATGTTCATGTGCCTACAGCACATGAATATTTACCCATGAGCTACGGGAGTTTTGGGTCGATGCCTGATCGGCGACGGCTCTCACTGCACAGCCATTGGTTGTTTTAAAGTATAATTAATGAAATAAATAAATAAAGACCTTATACACGCCCACTGTGTACCAACATTTCAATCAAGGTACAAGTCAAACTAGTATTGATTCCGACATGATGGATAATGTTATGCTCTTTCTTGTAATTCCAGAAAAATGCCTGCTGATAGGTCAACCTCATCATTTTGTCCTCGGGTTGATATCCCACATAAGGAGGAACAGTCGGTAGAGCCCGTTTGGAACTAAAAATATATATATATATATATATATATATATTAGAATCCACAACCTCCCTCGTAACTGTCCTTTTTCAATTCAAATTAAACCTTACTATATTCTTACCAAATGAGGTTGCGACCATCGTCTCGCCACTTGCCTTGCAGCATTCTGGCACTTCCCTGACCTTCGACGATTTCCGTCAGTCCAACGAAGTTCCGCTAACGGATGAGAGAAGCCATTAAGTAAATTATATAATAATCCAGAATTCATTTTGATTAGAGTATAACTACTTATATTTACCGTCGCCCAGAATCCGCGACACATGTATCGCTGGTGATCCTCGTCCCAGCAATACTCTTGATACCACCGGGAACGAGAGTAAAGTTTTGGGTAACTTTCCTTCACAAGCTGGGGATAGTGGTACCAGTTCTCAGACTCCTCCTTCCTATAAGGAGCCACTTTCCACGGCCCAAACTTAACTAAAAATCTAAAAAAAAAATTATACTATAGAAACTGATTAAGATATGTTTTGCACTTATATATTTTCAAGCTATTTGCTATATAAAATATGTTTGTATTGATCAAGTTAAATCAAATACATTCAAAGAAAAAAATTTTCAAATATTGATTTACTTGTAAAGCGCAGACAAGTTTCAAAGTAACAAATGCAAATTATCAGAGGAAATTGCAAGTAGAATTTTGTGACCTAGAAGTACTTGCTGTTAAAGATGAATTTGATTATTTATTTATTAAATAACAAAAAAAATCTTACTTCAAACAAATTCAACTTTAACTGTATCGAAATTGTTTTCGATATTTTTAAAATGAATTAGAGTATAAAATTGAAATCATCCCAAAGATAAAACGTAATTGCTCTCCGGAAAATAGAAATTATTTTAAAGGTCATGGATTTTCTTTTGAAGCTTGTTATTTATTTCAACAACTCCGATTAGACGGTATTTTTAATTTGAATGAAATGAAAATGTAAAAAGGTTGAAACAGCTGAGCACGCTGTAATAAAACACCTCATAGGTAGAAATTATAATATAAAGGTTTATTGCAGATTAAGAATAAAAAAATGCACTAATTCTAATTGTTCAATTGAAATCCCAATTAACGCATAGTTAAATTGCCATAATTATTCAAGTAGATACCCTTTTTATGTAAATCAATTATATAAAATCTCTTAAATCGACAAATTAAAATAACGATAATAATATTCCCATCTACAATTAACATATAGACCAATATTGATAGTTATATTATTTTTATGAAGAAAATATTTGAAATATAATTTGTATATATGTGTGTGTATTGTGTATAGAGTATTTAAATGTTCAAACTCACCAAACTTACGTAGTTTATTCTTTTTAAAAGGTAAGAGACAAGGAAAATCTCTTATTTCACTTAATATGTGATTCACAACTGTGACAATGCTTATAATCCTTCTTACTGATTCGTTTTATTTCTTATCTCTTTCAATGATTTTTTAGTTTTTCCTTAATATTCTTTTAAATATTTTTATTTTATATAGAACTATTGCAAACACGTTTCAAAATTAATTTTAATATTTCCAAAAACGGGATCACCGAATTAGAAACTTGTAACTAATTCTGATACCATTTAGACAATATGAGATTACCAAAAAAAATCTCTAATCCACAAGGTCGAAGGTTTTATTATTTGATACCCTGCCTTTTAAATTTTATTCACTCTAATGAACTTTCTTTTTAAGACACTTTATTCGACAAAAATTGCAATTAGTTATTATTTTTTATTTGATTGTTTCACTATTTTGTCTTCTTATTTTTCACTGTTTTATTTTCTTTTTGTTTCAAACTATTATTTAATCACTTTTGTATATGTATTTCTTTTCAATAAAAATTTATTTCTTTTATAATTATAATATTTTTTTTATAATTTACTTTGTAAATTCAATTATTTCAAAATTGACAAACTCAACCCTTACTTCGGGGATAAAATGCTAAAACCTCCGCCTTAATGCGGGAAAATCAAATACAATGTTATAAACATCCGCACTGCGGGAAATACTTATTAAAACTCCTCGATAATTCCAATTGAACCAACAGTCACACCCTGGAATCGGTTTAAAATCGGTAAGGTGGGGGATTTTGTTGCACACGGCCCACCAAATACCGCTGTTACCATGCAAGCTTTTTGCAAGTTTGCAAATTCCTTTAAGGTGGTCTGATATAGTTCAATGATCTGTACTCTATATTGCCATTGCAGGTGTGCATTCTTTTTATTGGTATTTTTACCAATACATTCTAAAATCTTTTCACAGTTGACTTTTTAAAGTTCAACCAATTTCAACAGTAGTATTTCCGTTGTCTATTTTAATTTGTAATGTTAATCTTTTAAATATAATTTTCTTTTATTTAAAAAAATTCAGGTGCCAAAAAATCATTGAGGTTTTTTTTTGACAATTTTTATAAAATTGTTTGATGAATTTTAACCACTTAAATCTCTTTTTTTTTGATACTATAAGTATAATTGTGTTTACGTGTACTTAATCTTAATTACATAATTCCCAAAATTTTTTAGATTCTATATAATATAAATATTTTAAGAATAATTTTAAAATATAAATAAAAAAATTCTTTACGAATTCGATCGTAACAAATACCCCCCTTTTTTAGGCTGACGTCCCTTGGCAGCTTATGTTGAACATATAAATTTTTGTGGAGTTCACATATAATTGTTGATTCGATGGTTTTACAATATTTAGGTTGTTGAATTTACTGAAAATAATACAATTTTTTTTTTTTTTTTTTTTGAACAGAATCAAACTTTTAGTTGTAATTTTATTAAAAAAATCGTTTCCTCTTTTTTTGTTTTAGGAAGATTTTGAATAAATAAAGTTTGTTTCTGTTTTATTAACAATAATTACAGTCTGAAATTTTATCGTTGTTTAGTGACAAGTAATTTTGTATTTTAAATTATTAAAATCGATCATGGTATAAAAAAATGCGTTTACATACATGATTTCTAAACTTGTTTTTTTTTTTTTTTTAAATTTGTTACTGGAAACCTAAAATTTTCTTGAATTATTGATATATTATTGCATTTTTCTTTTTACCAGGCTAGATATTATTGGCCTTGTTTCGATGTACAATGATGCTTCTTTCTACAAAAATTTTTAATAATTTAATTGGTGATGTCTAAAAAAATTTTTTTTTAAATTGTTAAAAAAATGATTATAAATTATTATTTATGCTCAAATTAATTCGAATTTCAGAAGTAGAGTGCATAGAATAGTTTTTTTTTGCAATGAAATATTTTTATAATGTAAAAATTTGAATTTACTGTAACAATTTGTTTGAATTTCAGTACAATTTTTTTTATATTTAATTTGTTTTTGTTGTTTATAGAGAAATGTTCATTTTCTCAGATTATTTCTTTGCTTCCTTTTTTTTTGTTGCGTTTATTACAAAGTTTTATTTGTTTTTTTGATTTATTCTTTTTATATTTTTAGACGAAAACCAAGTTAAAAGTTATTTCATGCTTTCTATTTGTTTAAAAAAAATTACTTTATTTTAAAAAAAAATAATCTGAAATTTAATACATCTACATGAAATGACTTTTGTAAGGTAACCTATATGTCGCTGATTTTTTATTTGGTTTAATGACAATGATGGATATTAAATTTTAACAAAAAAAATGTGCTGAATTTATTAGAGTTGCATTCGTGTAATTCTGAATAAGTTAATTAAAACAAAAAAAAACGAAAACTTAAGCATAGTTCGATGATTAGTGTTTCTTTTGAATATTGTAAAATTTTAAAGAAATAATGTTTATATTTTTTTTTGTCTGACATTGTTTCTTTAAAACAAGTTTTGAACAGAATCGTTATAAAATGACAAACAGAAATTTATAAAATTTATGCCTATATGGTGCATAAAAAAATGAAAATTTCTGCTTTTCTGTTCCCATACCCCCCTTTTTTGTCTACTGTCGTCCCTTGACAGTGTTTTTGTATGAAAAAAAAATTAGAGAAAAAGAAAATTGAAAAAAAATGTTTTCGAATGATTTTATATTCTGTTAATCTGAAAATAAAAGAGATTATTTTGTCATGGAATCGTCTTTGTCCGGTTGGATCTTTGTTCTCACGGTTGCATTTGCTGGCTTGCAAAATAGGTCTAGTAAGAAGATTTACTTTTGGTTGTCAGTTTTCGTGCGTCTGTTGAAGTGTTGTTATCTCCAGTTGTTTTTGTGGCACGAACTTTTTTTTTTTAAAAAAAGAGTTCTTTTGATTTTTCTACTTTTAAGACTGCTTTGGAATTGGTTGAAAAAGATGTGTGCAATCCTTCATCTTGTTTGAATTATTTGTTAGGTCGGTATTTGATGGACCAACAGTCTAAAATTGACAGTGGTGCTCTGGGGTGAGTTAATATTATTTTCCTTTTTAATTTCTAGTTTTTTTGTAAGAAAATGAGAGAAAAATTTAATTAGTTTTTCTTTTTAATTTATAATTTATTTGTATAATTTATATTTAAATAAATGGTATAATTAAAGGGATTGTAAAATATTGCAGGAGAAAAATTGTATTTTCTTCGTGGGAGGATGCTCCTTTGCGTTCGGTTGGGGCTGGTCATTGGCCTTTGAATGGTTTGATGGAAACCAAAAAAAATCATGAATTTACTGATCCACATTGGGTGCAAGAGTATCGTTGGAATTGGACAGAGAAAAAATATGAAACTAGGTGTTTTTGGGTTCCTGCTGTTTTTCAAAGCCCTCATCTCTGTGTTGTGTCAGAGGAAGAGCCGATGGAGGAGATCGTTGGTGTGTTAGGTGTCAATGTCGTTTGTCGGTGAGTCCTATTGTTTTTGTGTTATTGTTTAAAAAAAATGTTATTTTTTTCTTTTTTTTTATATATATAAATATCTACAAAATCAGATGTGTTTTTGTATGTGTATTTTGATTGTATGTTTTGTTGTTTGTTTTCTTTTTTTTTTTAGTCCGTATTCAAATTTGCCTGGCTATCCACTCGTTCGTGGTTTTCGTCCTAGGAGTGAGTTGTTAGAGTTGGTGTACGTTCAGAGGTACCGTAAGGATTGGGATGAGTTCGTTCTTGGGTTTTCTGGTTGGGAAGTGGTAAGTTTTTTTTTACGTTGTATGGATTAATGTGTAGAAAAATGTGTTTTTTTTTTAAATGTCGATGTGTCTTATTATTTGTTTCAGCGTTGGCGATTTGGTTTGGAATCTATTTGGATTCCTGAGTGAAATGTGTGTTTGTGTGTTTAAAGAAAATGTTATTGATTGTGTGTACAAAAAAAACTAGATACTTTAATCTTTGAATTTGAATTTTTTTTTTTTTTTAAATTTTGCACAATGTTTTTTTGTGTTGTATTTTTGACCAAAATTGATTTTATTATTATTATTTTTTTTTACAACCATTATTTATTGTTATTAATTATTATTATCTGAATTTTGGGTAAAATTTACATAAACATTTTTTTATAAAATAAATGTAATAATAAAATAAATAAAATAAAATTCAAGATGACAGAGTGTTGAAGTCATTATTTTATATCATAAGAATATTGTAACTATATAAATTCGACTTTTGTAAGATCTTAATTTAAACTATTTTCGAAATTCAATATTATTTCTAAAAATTCACGCTATAATGCCTCTAATTTTCAATCAAAATTCTAAGTAAAATTTATATTTTAATCAATTTTTATTAGAAAAAATTTTTAGAATTCAGTTATTTAAAAAGAAAGAAGAATAATTTAATCAATAGTTGAATATTTCTTAACATTGGATTTCTATGAACAATGTTATCAGACTTATTTAAAAAAATTATTTTTTTTGCGAACTTAAAAAGTGTAATTTTAAGAATAAATTCAATTTTCTATCAGTATATATTTAAGATTGTATATAAAATAATTTGAATTCTACGCGATAAGTTTTGTTATTTGTGAATATAATTAATTTTTTGTGAAAATTGTATTCAAAATAAACTTTAAACTCTTTTAAAATAATTAAATTCCAGTTCTGTAATCGGTTGTTCGTAAAATTTCTATTTAAAATTTTAAATTAATTAAAAAAATGATATTTTCTAAAATTTCGAATTGAAACTTTTGTAGTTCATGTATTTATGATGATTGTAAATTGCATCTTTTTTTAAAAATTCAATCATTTTTAAATTATTTGTATAAAATTATTCATTAAATAATTTATAAATTATAAGTAATAATTTTTGTTACAAACCAGAAATAAATTTATTAATTAGGCTTTTGAGATGGCCTTTTATCTCGATTTGGGGAGGCACCAAGCTGCCAGAATGTTTTATTATTCTGTTTAATTTGTGGGGACGTTATCCTACTTTTAAAAGTTACCTTCTGATTCGTTAAATGCACTATTTTTAGAATGGTTTGAATTTTAGGTTTAGTTAGGTAAGTAAAGAAATTGGTTTTATGAACACATGATTTATTTTATAATAGAAAAATACCTTTTGAATACAGAATGGATATAGTGTGTTACAAATAGAAAGGGTGTGTGTGTGTTAAAATATGTGATGGATACGATACTTATTTACTTACAACTACCGGCGGAGCTATTCCTCTTTCGAATCACAAGGCATCCGTCGGGCGAAAATTCTTTTGTTTTCTCTTGCAGAAAATCGCGACGTAAGATTCGCGCAATTTTCTTTTGGTTGCGAGATTGCACCTGTGGTGAGCGGTCGCGGGCAATATCTATGCAACCGGCCGTCCCACACAACTGTGTAAACTCACTGCGGATCCACTCTTTTACCGAATTAGTCCGGGCTATATATATAACCGATAATTCGATAATTAGTTTGATCGCGCTCGTGGGCCACCGATATTTGAGACGGACGCGGGCAATATCTATGCAACCGGCCGGTTGTCAACAACAAGATTTTGGAACTGTTTAATAAATTAACAATTCCAAAATCTCACCAAAATCAGCCCGCACTGGACTCCACCGGCTTAGAGGATTTGAAAAGTTAACGTCTGCCCTAATTTATGCAAATCGGGTTCCGGGTCGCGGACGGGCTTTTTGTCGCGAAATTTCTCTGTCCCAAAACACTTTCTAGGTTAGACCTAGGAGAGGTGTCTTCGAGAAGAAGCGAGAATTCGTACTGCGATGATTGAGAGTTTGCGACAAGCCTCTAACCCTTGCCTTTGGTGCAAAGCGGGGAAGATTTTAGGAGTAGGAGTAAGTCAGGGGCCCATTGGTCTATGCGTTTTTGCTGACGTTTTGGATCTCACGGTAGGTCCGTGAGAACGGAAACAGTCTATTAACATGATACTTTTTTGAAATATTATTTAAAATAACTTAGAATATAAATAATAATTATATTATTTAATTAATAAAATTATTATTTATCTTAGTTATAATAGTGTATATAATTTATTTATTGTGATTATATTGTTCCTACTTTTTATAGGTTGCTTGTATATGCATTTTACATATCGAGTAATATATATATATATATGCATATACATACAACCTAATGTCCTCCGGCATTTTGTTGTAACAACAATGTTTACAATAAAATGTTTAACTATTGTTAAATTGTTTCTGTGTGCATCTGACTTGATTCATAAATTCAAGTGTCATAAGGCATGCTGCCTTGTAGTTTGCGTCAGCTGTAACGCACGTGCGTTTGTTTTGAAGCTGTAGTCTACAGCTTATGGGGCCTGAGGGGAGAGGAAAGTTCTACGCACAACCAGGCAGCGATTAGAGGCAAGCATAGCGCACTTGTATTGGTGTCCGTAGCATAAAAGCCGTCAAGGTATTAGTTCTGTAGCCGGGGAAGCCAGTGAGTGTGCTGGTGTCCACAAACGGCGGTCGCGCAGGCATGTGTGTGTTGCCGCCGACCATCCCCACACACGCACAACCTCGCAATGTATTTTCTTAGCTCTAAACAGCAATGACAAATAGAATATATATATATACATTGGCTGCAACATTGCGCCTTCTGCATGTTCTATAGAATTGAAATTTGGATACAAATTTTATATTTATTATTTGCCACAAGGTTCGATGTAGGCAGCGTTGACTGCGCCGGCACAATTATTAATGACTATTTATTATATTTATTATTTAGTAGAAGGAGAAAAGAAATAATAATTTCTTTTGTCCTTCTAACTATTTTTATAAGCATTTCTTTGCTAAAGGCATTCTCTCGGTAAGATATTTGACGTTATCAGGGTGTCAAATATCCTCAAGCATAGCTTCGCTGCGTTGCGATGCTTTTATATGCTTGGGTTGATTTGAAATTAAATTTATTCTACATGGTTGTCAATTAACTTACTTTTTAAAAGACTAGTATTCTAACAATTTTATTAACGTTCTTTAAGAATTAAGTTATTAAAAAAAACTATTGCCAGAAATAGAAAGCATTAGAGGCCATGTATTAGAATTTTTAGGGATTTCCTAGTTTATGGAGCAAACGAAAAGGATACTAAAATTAAGAGTTCTCTTATAAATTTTTTAAAATTTTAATATTTTCCAGTATTTTTAATGAAAATTCCTGACTTTCCTTGATTTTCCTGACTGTTTGGCAACCCTTCTAATTCATTTAAATAAAGATATTGTTGCAATAATAATTAATGCCGACCTTTGTACGATTATTCTATATATATATTTTTTTTAACTTCTCTGATTTTTTTGTTTTTTTCCTAGAACTTATTTATTTTATCCTGCTGTTTAGTTGAATTTCTGCTATGAATTTGAAATTTTTTGGTCGATAAAAAATTATTTGCTGTGGTGTTTATTTTAGTTGCCGTGTGGTGACAGCATCTACTGGTGAGATGATTAGTGAGATGCATTGTCAAATGTTCCCGCGTATGCATTTTTAGTTCTACTTTGTTATCATCGCGGTTATGAGCGTCAGTGGTTAATTTCTTGTGCTACTTGTGTTGTATTTTGTTTTGTTTTTTAAATTATTTGTTCGTTAAACTTTTGTTTTTTTTTATATTTTGTATTAGGAAGAAACTGATAAGTTTTTGATAAATAATAATAAAAGAACTTGTGTTTACGTGGTGGTGTGGTTTTGCGTTTAGTCTTTTTGCATAGCAGTTATTAGTTTGTGGTGAGTACAAAATACATATTTTTTATTTAATGTGATCTTCTTTGTGATAATTTTGACAGTATATTGTTCTCAAAGAAATTTTAATTTTCGTTTTTTTATATATCTTCAGAATAATTTTACTTATTATCAGTAATATAGTGTTATGTTAATTGTAGTATAATGTTTTCTAATAATTGATTTGACCATAATGATTTAAATAAGTAATTTAACTGATTAGTTTTTAATATTTTTTTTCATTTTGTTGCTGTTTTTTTTGGAATTTGTTGTATTGCAGTTTCTTAAATATGCTGACGTGAGGTTTTTGTTATTTCTGTCGTTTAGAGACTCTCTGGTCTCCAGCTTAGACAAATTATTCTAATGCTCTCCTTTTTGCTGTTATTATTGAATAAGTTTTATTTTATTATTATTTATTTTTTTTATTTTAAATAAAGGAATTGATTTAATTTAATTCGAAAGTATATACAAAGAAAAGAATATATATATTTTTATAATTGCATATGTTGACCGGGAAAATGGAAATAAGTTCATAATCTTGTTTCAAACCAGGAATTTTTGTACCAATTTAGAAAGAGTTTTATTATTTTTTTTGTGTTAAAAACTAATCGTTTTTTTTTAATTGAAAAAACTGATGATTCGAACATAGTGTGTAAATGGTTGACAAAGAATTAAATAAAAGAAATAAAATTAAATTAATAAAAATTTTGGATATGCCTCTGCAAATAATAAGAATAAGAAGGATAAGAATTTTTAGAGTGTTTTAATTATATCATTTGACGAATAATTGAATTTTACTAGGAGTTATATTATATTTATATTAACCAATATAAAAAATTTTTTTTCAAGAAAGAAAAAAAACATTTTAGAAAGTTTTAAAAAAAAAATTTTATGAATAGGATTTTGAAAAAAAAATTTTTTATTACTTTTTGTTCTTTCAAGATAAATTAAAAATTTTTTTTTTATATTTACTCATAATGGGAAAAACGAATTTATTTCATGGAAATTTCTAGAAATTGTAAAAATCTTCTTCACAAGAATTCATTTATTTTGATAAATTCGCATAAAAAAGTTTGACTATTTTCATTTAGATATGTCATCAGATTCTTACATGGATTTAAATATTTTTATAAATATTAAAGTTCTTTGTAGAAATTCAATTTGTTTTTATTTATTCAAAGTTTCTAGTTATAATTTTGAACAGATAATATATATATTTATTTTGTAGGAATTCTTTGTTTTATTGAATTATTTTTATTAATATTATTTTTTTTAAAAATAGAGTTTCCAGAAAAAAAAATCCATAGTAGTTCGTAAAAATTGTTTATAATTTTTGTTGTTAACAGGTATGGTAATTAACAAATTTACTGTTTAGGCAGGTTCTGTCAAAAAAAATTTTGTGTTAATTTAAACAATATTATGGCGTAAATCTCATTTAGTAATTATTATTTCTGTAATTAAAGGAAATTCATGTAAATTTTCGGTATTTTATGGAAATTTATGTAAATTTGTAGAAAGTTGTGCGACAATGAATAGTAAATTGTTGCAAAATTAGTAATAAAAAAATTTGTGAAGGTATATGTAAATTTCTGCGGCAATTTATATACCATGGCGCACAAGAAAAACTAAAAAAAATTTTTTTTTTTTAAACAAGCTATTATCGATTTCCAAAATCCCCTTTTTTTACGTATCTTTTTTTTTACTTACTTTATACTTCTGCACTTGTTCTGATTTAAAATAAAAATTATTCGTTTTATTGTAAATATGTGATGATTAGACCATGACGATTCTGTGATTCCCTGTGCGACTTTCATGCTTATCACACCCTTTAAACAAAAAAGCTTTTAGTTGATTTTTTTTTAGTTTACTTGGGAGATTTTATTAATGTTTTTTTTTTTAATGTTGAGTAATTTTTCGGTTTGATTCTTTATGTATATTATTCAGTTTAACAAGGTGTTTAGACCGTGACACAGGAACTGGGTACAAGAAATTTCTACAAAAATGTTAAAAAAATAAAAATTTTTTTTTAAAATGTTTTGTTTTTCTGAATTCTATTAGCTTGAATAATAAGAAAATGTCAATATTGTATTCATTATCATATTTTACTAAATAAATAACATTTTATTTATGTAATGGTAGTGTAGACTGATTATTAGTTCATGATGTTTTGTCACCTTAAAACAGATTGTTAAGTAAAATCGTAATTAAATTTTTTTTTTTTTATTAAAATTATTAAAAATAATTTATTCCTGAGGGAAATTAATAATGATTAAAATTTATTTAATACAGTAGGTATTTATGTTTTTCAAATAATTTTTAGAATTAAAGAAATTTGTAAAAATATGTAATGGAATATATTTTTTTGGAGTATCTAATCATTTTTAGGGTGAATCAGAATATTTTTTAGAGTTAAGGGTGTAATCAAAGTTTCGTCACGTAATAAGGTTTTTCATATTAAAAGGGAAAGTATTTTACAGGATTTATAGTTGTTAATTTTGTAGAATGTTTGTTACAGAGTTCTTATTTTTGGAAAGGAAGGAAGTAATGAATATTATAATAATAGTAAGAAAAAATAGCGAATGTCTAACTTCAGGTGTGTAAAGACTGGACAGAATGAGTGAATACAGCTATTATTATAGTTAATGATATAATTCTTTGGAAGAATTAAAGGTTAAAGAATTTAAAGAATTTAATTAAAAAAATATTCAAAAAGATAATTTGACTTTGAGCAGAGTTGGTCTCACATTTTTATAGCTTTAAATTTATTTTTCGATAATTTGACTATTTTATATGTTCTAAAATTCTTAAAAAAAAAAGATTTCTCTTGAACTTTATAAAACTTGTTTTTTAAAAAATTCTTTGCAAGAATTAAATTATATTAAATTCTTTCATGAATTATATAATTCGTGAATTAGATACAATTTGTTAGCAGGTTAATAAAATATTTTTTTTTTGATGAAGTTTAGTATAAGGGTCAGGAAAATAAAGATTTGAAATTGAATTTTGTTAATTATTTGTAAAGTAAAATATGAGTTGTGTTTTTACAAAAAAAACTGTATTTCTTGTTTATTTTTTTTGTTTAATTCAATTATTTTTTTTTTAAATTTTATAAATTATAATTAAAAATTAAAATTATTTGCCAAAGAAAATTTAAATAAACTCGTTAAACAATTTAACTTTTCATGAGAGATTCTATTATAAATTTTGAAACTATTTACAGATTTATTTAAGTTCAGAATCAGATAGCTTTAAATTTGATGAGAAAATAAAACTGGAAAAATTAGTTTAAATTTTTATTGTTTAAAAACACGATTAAAAATAACAGTATTACTCTGCAAAAACATTAATATATTTTTTTTTACTCTTTTTTTTTTAAATAGTTAAATTCCTGCGATGGATATTATTATTTTTTAGAAGAAATTTCATGGATATTTAAATTATAACAAAATTTTTGAAGAATGTGATCGTCTTAAAATTAATTTGTTTATTAATTTGTATTATTCAAAAACAAAAAATAAAATGATGTTGTTAAATAACAATAAATAATAACAAAAGTAAGCAAAATTTAATATTATTTGTCAAAACTTGATTTTTGATATTTGAACGGTTTTTTTTTTGATTATTTTTCTTTTTTTTTAGATGTCTGGTCAAAATCAGGTATTAGCCACCCGGGCTGCAGATTCCACTACTTCTCCGCGTCAAGATCCTTCGGATCGAGCTACGCCTACGCCTGTACTCAACAGTGTGGCTGTTCACCCTGGTATTTTTTTTAGTTTTTTTTTATAAATTTATATCTATATATTTATAATTTTATGGTATTAAAAAATATGAGTTCTGATCTGTTCTTTGTGCCTTTTTTTTTAGTGGATCCTTTAACGGCTTCAACTTATTCGCGCCTTTTGCTTGCTCCTCCTTTTGGTACTCCACCGGCTGTTCTTATCAGTGAGTTTTTTTTTCTATTTATATTAATGTTCTTTATTTGTAAATTTTTATTGAGCTCTAATTAGGTCAGTAATTTCCGTTTCGTTTCTGTTTAGCCGATCCTCGTCCCGATGATTTAGTGGTTATGAGTCTCTGTAGGTGAGTTATAAGGGACTCAAATGGCGTGGAACAAATGGAGTACTATTGGTTGGGATGTGAAGGTTGGAGCCTGTAAGTTTTTTGTTGTTTTGTTTTTTTTTTTTAAACATTTTGACGAATAAGGTCTATACAAAAAACCTCTCTTTTTTTTTTAGGGGTTGGAGTATCTGCTGCCGAATTAGTTTTTTAAATTTTACACCCTAGGTTATAGAATTACGACTGCTTTATAAATGTAATTTTTTTTTTAAATTGTCTTTTAGTTTAGTTAAGATTACTTTTTAAAAATTAGTTTTTTTTTATATTTTTTTTTTGAATAAATGTATATATAGTAATTTATTTAAAATTTTTTTTTTTTTTAAAAAGGGCTTGTACAGTATTACTTGTATAGTATTATTATGTTTTGAATAAAAATTAATTAAAAGGAAATTTTTTAAAAGAGAATCGATTTCTTGTTTATTCGTATTATATATATATATATTTTTTTTGTTTTTCTATATATTTTTTTTTACCCAAAAAAAATGTTTTTTTTTTTTTTATTTTGGCAATGATTTTATTCCCGGAGTTTGTTGCTAACTGTTGGTAAGTTAGATATAGATTGATTATTTACTTTATTTTCGTTTACTGTAGTGTTTTTATTTTTTTATTTATGATTATCAATATATTTCAGTTGATGGTTGATACTTGTGAGATGGCTTGTGCTGTTGCTTGGATCCTGTTGAGGAGGTTTATCGCTTGGATTTTATTGCGGATTCTGGCTGTCTTTCTGCTGCATTTTCTTCAGCCTTGAAAACGGGGCTTTGTTACAATTCTTGAAGAAGGGGTGGATATCAATTTCTAAACCATACAGAAGTTTTGGCCATTTTATAGCCTTAACTTGCAATGATGATCGATTAGTTGATCTGAGTTGTTTTTTTTTACTTGAAACTTTAAAGAAGATTTTTTTTTCTTTTTAGTTAGTTATTTTGTCGTGTAGTTTTGTTTGTTTTTATTATTATTGATAGAAAAATTTTTTTTTTTTAGTTAACGTCTATACTGTTAGGTGATATTTGTATGCAGTCTCTTTTTTTTGGTTTAGGTGTTTGTTCTATCTGTACTGTAGTTTGCAGTTTCTCTTCTGTCTCAAATTCTTTATTGTCTTTGTTTTGTTTCTTTTTGTTTGGTAGCGTGTATATTATGGAATCATCGTCTCTCCGAAATTGTAATATGCTAGGGGTTGTTAACGATTTCATTTTCTTGCTTTTAGTTATATAGTGATATATAATATATCCTATAGTTATCACTGCTAATATACTGGTTGTTCCTAATACTGAGTGGGTGTAGTAATTTTGTTTTGTTTTGTCCTAAATGATGTTCACTTTGTCGTTTCAACTCAATTTCTAAATTTTCTAGTTTTAAATCTCCTTTCATTTTCTTCCAGGGTGGTCTAATTTTATCTTGTTTAGATATAGTTTGCTCTTTTTTGTTCTGTAGTAGTATGGGTGCCAAGGCTTCTAAACAAAGTTCTAATTTCGGTTCATACAGATATTCTTGATAGTTTTCCTTAATTTGTAATGCTGGTAGTTCTATAGTGTCAGTAGTCAGTTTACATCCAGGTGCTATTTGTAATAGTCCTACTCCTGTTAATTTTAGAGATTTAGTTGGTTGTTTATAACAAGATAAATAAGCTGTTTCCTCCATAGTTAAGGAATAAATCCAACTTCCTGTTGTAGTAATAGGGCTCCAGTGAGGTTGCTGATTTTCGGTGATTCGAATGTCACAACTTTTTAAAGTTTCGTTGTTAGTTTCTCTTAATAGTTCTGATTCGCAACTGGGAACTAGAACTGAATCATATATTACTTGGTTAGGGTGACATATGTATTTATTTTCGATAAAATGACAGGTGTTTAGTTCTTCCTCTTCTAAATAAAAATATTTTCTTATTGCCGCACTTGTAGCTATATATTTAGCATGTGGGGATATATATGCTCTATTTCCATGAATTGTAGGTTTTTGTAATATGGGTACTTCATGCATTTTGTAAAGTAGAAATTTTTCTCTTTCTAATAATGGTATATCCAAGGTCATTATTAGTTTGTCCTTATTCATCCGAGAGTTTACTACAGATATTTTGCCTAGGATAGCTACATTTACTCTGTTTAAATTTACTGGGAAGACTAGTTCTCCTAGCTGTTCCTGAGCTTCTTTTGCTATTTTCAACAATTGATTATTTGTTAACATTCTTGGGTGAAGTTTTCCTTCCTTGGCACTGTACATAACTTGCAACGTCTGCTCTAATGCGTGTTTGTAGATATCAAGATGTTCTTCCCAATTTCGTATAGTAGCTTGTATCCAAACTGTGTAATTAATATTATCTATTTTATCATCGAAATTTTGTATACGTGTTTGTATTTTTTGTAGTTTTTCTTGCCAATCATTTGCTATTTTTTGTTGTTGTTCAGCCGCTTTGTATAGGTTGTTTAGTTCTGCTCTAACTAGATGGGTTTGTTCTTCAACTAATTTGGATATATTTCTTTGGGCTTCGTCTAATTCCAATAATGAATTTTCATATTTTTCTCCGTCTTCGTATGTTAATACTCCTATGGCTGTTCCTGCTATCTTTCCTACTATTCCGAACCATGGTGTACTTCGTTTTTTTATTGATTTAGATATTGGTGTTTGTTCTAAATGTTCATTTTGATCTCTTAATTCTTGTATTGTTTCTTGTAGTTGTTCCCATTGCATTTTGATGATTGATATTTTTTTATTTATACCGTAAATATTTAGGATTTCCTCACAATTTTCCTGCAGTATTTTCCTACAAGGGATTTCTAAACCTTTTAATTTTTGTTCCAATTCGGGTAGATGACTGTTAAAATTTTCAGTGTCCAAGATTACTACCGTGCGCCAAGTGCCTACTATTCGTTGTATGTTAGGCATCAGTTCGAAGAAAATTCCAGTACTTTTTTTGAAATGTGTGATTCTTATATAAGGGTTGTCTTCTATTCCTTCTGCTGTTTTAGATATCCAAAATAGTAGTAGCAAGAGTTTCATGATCCTCATCTTTCCTTTTTTCTGTAACCCAAAATAGAGGAGGATATTTTTTTTTTTAATATTCTATAGCTTGTTTAGCTAGCTTATCCGCTTCTTCATTCCCTATTACACCACTATGCCCTGGTTCAAAAATTAATTCTACTTGTAAACCTACAGTTTTATTCTTTAATTGTTCAAATATTTCTTTATTTATTACAGAACGTCTTCTATTAGTTCTCCAACCGTTCTTTTCCCATACTGGTAACCAAATATGGTAACCATCTATCGTAAATCTAGAATCAGTGTGTATTCTAATTTTCTTATAACCTAAAGACTTTATTATTTATATGGTTTTTAATATTGCTTCCATTTCCGCTCCATTATTAGTCTGTTTTATTTGAGCTCTTTTACTAACATTTTTGGGGTGGTTAAAATTGAACCATACTCCTATCCCAGCTTGTGCTTTCTCTTTTCCATTGGCCTTACATGCCCCGTCAGTATAGACATGTATATATCCTTCCTCATCTTCTCTGAATCCTGCTCGGTTCTCTAGTCATAAATATGCTTTCTTTACTTGGTCTTTATGTTTTCTGAATCTTTTTCCTTCTGCGTCACAAAGTATTAAGTTATTATTTTCAGTAATTGATACTACTTCATACGGCCCATGATAATATGGTTCGAATTTACCAGCTCTTACTTCCTCCCGTACGTCTACTACATCCCCTATCTCTATGTTTAGAGGTCTGGATTTATAATCATAATCTTTTTTGGAAATTTCTTTTGCTTTAATTAAATTACTTGCTGCAATTTTTCTTATTTCTATTAGTCGTGTTATTAATTCTTGTATATAAGATTCATAAGTTTCCAATTTTTCTTCGTCTGGGATGGCTGTGGGAGTTCTAGCTAGCTTACCAAAAACTAATTCGTAGGGTGTGTATTTGGTAGCCTCGTGTACTGAGGTGTTGTAAGCGAAACTCGCATATGGGAGTAATCTGTCCCAATCGTCACTAGAATGCGCATAATGACGTATAAATTCTGCTAAGACTGCATGGCTTCTTTCTAGTGCTCCATTGGTTTGTGGCCTATAGGCTGTGGTAGTCACTTGATTTACCTTGAATATTTTCGCTAATCTTCTTAGCAGTTTGCTAGTAAACATTCTACCTCTGTCGGTTAATATTGTTTTAGGGGCTCCGTAAAGTGAGAATAAACTGGTAGCTTTTGCATGAGCTATTGTAACTGCACTGATGTCTGGTACAGCTACGAATATACAATATTTGCTTAATTGGTCCTGCATGGTTAACACATGACAGTTGCCATCTGACGTCGTAGGTAATTTTCCTACTGTGTCTAGGGATACTTTGTCAAAAACATCTAAAGGTGTATCTGTTATTATCATTGGTTCTCTATTTTTTGTTCTTACTATTTTGCGTTGCGCGCAACTCCTACATTTTCTTATATGCTCAATTATATCATGTCGTAAACCGGGCCAAGTGTATTTTTCTCTAATTCTTCTATAGGTCTTGTTAACCCCTTTATGCCCCGCTATCAGACTGTCATGATTTTCCTCAATTATTTTTGGTCTTTCGCTTTCCTCAGGAATTGATATTTTTCCAAAACACAATTTTATTCCTATGCCGGTTCCATAGAATACTTTCACTAATTTTTCTACCCAAATATTACCCATGGATTCTGTTAAATCTCCATATTTAGATATTCGAAATTGTTTGACCTCTTCCTTTATTAAAACTTCCCTGAGGTTGTAGAGAATTTCCTCAAATTCCTCTATGTTTATTTTGTCATCGTATTTCCTCTTTAACACTACGGTATATACATTATTTTTACCTCTAGGCGTGATCAAAATTTTTCCTACACTAGGTTTCCTAATTTTTACCTCCATTAAATCTAAACCTCCTATAGCTACTATTAACTTGGTTATAGAACAACTAGGTTCTGCATCTTTTGATATAAAATGTACATAGTTGTCTCTGTTACTAGTGATGGCTTCTCTGTCGTAAGTAAGCGTATCTATTCTTTTTAGAAAAGGTTCTTCTTCTCTTTTAACAGCTTTAAATACAATTTCTTCGTCATCTATATGAGGCATGATTACGTCTATGCGTTGACTCGAATTTAAAATCGTATTGTTCGGTTTCTTTGTGGTTTCATCTCTTTCAGATAATTTTGTTGTAATTTCCTTTCCTTTTACTAATTTTCTCGGAATTATTTTATTTTTCTTTTGTTCCTCTTCTATTTCTGACTCTGTATTTTCTAGCACTGTAGTGGGTACGAAAGGAGTTGAATGAGCATTAGGCTTCTCCTTGAACGCTGGTGTACTAAAAGTTACTGTTTTTTCTTTTCTTAGTACCGTTTTATTTTGTTCTTCCTCTATGTTTATTGTTTCTTGGCTAGTGTTATTTTTAATTGGGGAATGGAGAGGTGGGTTTTCGATTTGCGCGGTAATTTCACGCATTTCCGCGATTATTTCTTCCATTGTTTTTTCTTCTTGTTGTAATCTTACTAGCAGACTTTCTTCCTTAGGATTAGCTTCTCTTGAGGCATCTTTTATGTCTTCATCTTCTCCTTCGAATAATTCGTCATCCCAAAAATAAGTTTGATGTTCTGCTAGCGATAAATCGAATTTTCTTATGGAATTTTGTATTTCCTTAGCCATTTCTCTATCTATCGTTTCTTCTTTAGTACTTTTTTCGACTATAGTAACGTTTTCCTCATCCTCAGAACTTTCTACCGTGGGGCTCAAATAAATTGCGTTTTCTTCTTCTTCTCGGGGTTGTCTATATTTCGTTCAATTTCTTCTTCACTCATTTCTGAACTACTTTCTGACTGAAATAAAGTTTCATTAAGGGAGGGTAAGACGCTGTAATTTTGCCTTAAAATTGGGACTTCTACCGGTTGAAGTGTGATTTCGTCGTCGGATTCTTCACTACTTTGTTCTAAGTTGATTTGAGGAATTTGTACTATCTCCTTATTTACTACAGAAGTTGGAATACCTTTTCTGGGCCTCAATCTAGTTGCTATAGGGCCCTCATTTATTACTACTGGGGTTTCCTTAGGCTTCATTTTACCGGGTGGTCTCCCTCTTTTTGGTTTTTCTCCTATTGTTTTCTTTTTTGGGGGATTCGCTGACGAATCTGAATGAGCTCTGTGTCTACTAGGCCCAGGGACATCTATATTTGTTTTCGATGAAGTTGGTACCTTTTTCTTATCTTGTTTTTTTTTGTTTTTGTCTAATAACTGATTTAGTGCTTCGTTGGCTTTTAACTTTGCTGCTCGGGCTCCACTACTAATAGGAAAAGTTTTCTTTCCTTCTGTTATTTCGCCTACATTTTCTTTTATGTCTGTTTTTGAGTCAGAATTATCGCTGCTTTCACTATCATAACTTGATCCTTCGTCTGTTAATTCGGACCTTTCTGAATTAGGATTTTCCGATAACCCTCTGATCCACCTATTTATTTTTCCCGGTTTGCACTCGAATTCATATTGGTAATCTTGTAATCTTAATAACCACTTAGTCATTCTAGTGGTGGGCTTAATGGCGTCATTGATAATTTTTAAGGGCTCATGGTCACACGACAAAATAAATTTTTTACCGTATAGATATGGTTTAAAATTTTCTAAAGCCGAAATTACTGCTAGACATTCTTTTTGAGTAGGATCATAATTTGCCTCTGCTCCTACCAATGTTCTTGAAAAATAAGCTACTGATAAATCCATTCCATCTATCTCTTGTGTAATTACTGCACTAAGGGCATACTCTGAAGCGTCTGTTGTTACTCTGAATATTTTACAAAAATCGGGATGTTGCAAAATTGGATTTTTGCATAAAGCACGCTTTAATTTTCTAAAACTCTGTTTCTGTTCTTTTTCCCATTTAAAGATTTGATCCTTTTTTAACAGAGTATATAATGGTTGTGCTATTTTGGCATAGTTTTCTATAAATCTTCTATAATAACCTGTAATGCCTAAAAATCCTTTTACTGATTTAGGATTTTTTGGTATGGGAAAATCTTTTATGGCCGACAACTTTTTTGGATCTGCTTTTATTCCTGCCTCTCCTACTACGTGACCTAAAAATCGCATTTTTCGGGTTGTAGGGCTAATTTCGCTTCCTTTAATCGTCCTAACATCCTTTTTATGGTTTTATCATGTTCTTCTAGACTTGCTGAAAATACTATAATGTCATCCAAGTATACGAAAAGTTCTGCCCCTTGCAGGCCTGACAGGACACTGTCCATTAATCTTTGGAAAGTTGGTGCCGCGTTCTTGATCCCCATTGGCATTCTCTTATATTGGTAATGCCCTCGTCCATAAGAAAATGCGGTTTTGTGTTGATCTTCTTCGGCTGTACCTATCTGGTGGTACCCTAGTGCTAGGTCAAAAACCGAAAAATATTTAGCCCCCCCCAAGCGTTTTAGTATGGTACTAATTAGGGGCATTGGATAACTGTCCCCTTCCATTTTATCATTCAAGGCTCTAAAATCGATAACTAGACGCCATTTCTTGTTTCCCTGCGCGTCTGCCTTTTTGGGCACAATTAGTACTGGCGAGTTGTAACTAGAATTAGATTTTACTAATAAGTCGTCTCCGTACATCTTGTTTACTAACTTAATTCCCTCTTGTTCATATTCTGGAGGTTGTCGGTACTGTTTGCATTTTACAGGTTTGTCGTCGCTTAAAGGTATGTAGTGCTTGACTAGTGGCGTCATAGGTAATTTGTCCCCAGGTAACAAAAATTGATCTTGTCCGATTCGAACCCAAGTTTTTACGAATCCTAGTTATTCTGTATTTAAATGGTCTAGTTTCATTTTGTTAAGAATTGCCTCATACCTCTCTTCCTTCGACCTGGCATTTTTATCTAACCCGGAGAAATTGTTTGGATTTGTTTCGTCTACTAACTCATAGGGTAAGATTTCCTGAGGCGGAATAGTGATAGTTATGTCCCTCTCTGTTGTATTTTTGGCCATAATCTTACAATTGCCCTTCTTTTGTCTTACTAAGGCTTCGCCTAACATCAATCCTTTTTTTACTTCGATTCGCGGTAAATAACCTTCTTTTAGGTCTTCGTTAATTACAGGAATACTGACTATTTGCTTGGTTCTTGCTTTGATTCTCAATATTCTGGGTACCGGTTTTACCTCCTTTTTTAGTTTTATCTTTTCTTTATTTGATTCCGGATCTATGAAAGGAATTGGATCTACCGGCTTAGATTGTGTTACTAACGCATTATAAAAAAATGAAACTGATGCTCTCTCCTCTCTTAGGAAAGGTCTTCCTAAGATTCCTTCCACGCTGATCGGAAATGTGGGTCTGACTACGTGAAACAAATGTTGTACTCCGTTGATTCCAATTTCTATTGTCCCTAAAGTAAATACTTTCGTAAGGGTTACTCCTGTCATAAAAGTTATTTCTGACGTTTTTACCGGAGCATTCGCTGTTAACGCTGTGCTTTTTATTATATTTATATCGGCCCCAGTGTCTACAAAAAAATTTCCTTCCCCTTTGAAAATATAATCGCCTTTCATTTTCACTGTAGGTGACTCAGAAGTTAATTCATTTATCTTAAAAATAGCTACTGATCCCTGAATCGAACTATCATTTGACGCACTTGGTCGTTCGGGTTCGCTGTCACGTCGTTCCGACGAACCTGATCCCAGTTTAAAGCATTGTTACCGTTTATTCCCTCTTGAATTGTCTGATTTTGTGGAACAAAATTCGGGTTCACATTTTGAATTGAAGAATTCATAGCTACACTTTGATTATCTTGATAATTATGATTCTTGTTATTTCT
This sequence comes from Leptopilina syphax, assembly GCA_032872505.1. NCBI lineage: Eukaryota > Metazoa > Arthropoda > Insecta > Hymenoptera > Figitidae > Leptopilina > Leptopilina syphax. The sequence goes on from CM065472.1 coordinate 14,131,443, forward strand.
AAAATTTTGTGGGCCATTTGGGTTATAAAGTCTACCATCTCTGTAACCGGAATTTTGGCTTCTACCCTGTCCTATATTATAATTTCTATAATTTGGTCTAGGCTGCATACCCACGCTATCTGATCTGTATCCGCCTTGCTGATTTCTTTGAAACGACTGATTAAATCCCTGATTGCGGCTGTAGTTTGCCTGATGATTTCTATTTCCATTTCCTGCAAAATTTTGCCATTGTGGCCTAAGTATTCCGGGTGTATTTTCCGCAGTGTTAACATAATATCCGACTGTATTCCCGAAATTAGATCGTATCTTTTTCTGCTGTGCTTGTTTAGCGTATGTAAGTGCAGTTGCTAAATCTATGGGGTCATGACGGTCTACTGATCCTGAAATATCATCGGGTAACGCGTCAATGAATGCTCTGAGGGCTGTCTGTTTAAATGGCCTCATAATAATATCTATTTCCGCCTGATTATAAGTTGGGTATAAAGCTGCTTTACACCCACTCAAATATGATGTTAATCTATCATACAAGTCATTTACACTTTCTTCTCTGTACATTTTTAAATTTATTATTTGAACGAAATAGGCTTCATATGGTTGACCCGGGGCAAAACGTTTCTTTAAGGTGTCTATAAGTTCCCCTATTCTAGCAAAATTTTTCCCTTTAGTACAATCTCTTGCACTGCCTTTAAGTTTGCACAATATTTCCGAAATTAGGTCGGCTTCGCAAGTTGCGTTGATTTTCGAGGCGGCATATACTACGTCCTGAATAAATTCCTTAACTGACATATTTGAACCATCGTAATCGGGTACATGTTTCATAGCTCTTTCCATAGACATGTCATTTTTTAAAGATTGAACTACTACTACTGTAGCGTTTTCCTCATTTACTACTTCTGCTGGACGTTGAACCTGTACTACCCTAGGTAAATCTATATCTACCCGATTTCTCATTGTATCGGCTACAGTAACATTATGAGGATCCTGTCCTTCTTGTACTTCTCCCCTATTGGCTGGATCTGGAATCACTCCGTTTGGCGGCCCGTTTCCGTCCATTTTGTATATGTATTTTGTTTTAAACGAACAAAAATAAACCTACTTCTTATATGTTTAGAAATAACAAAATTTCGCTTATATTGAAGGATGAGAAATCCACCCTAAACTTTCGGCCTGTTTCCAACCTATTATAGCCCGATTAATATTTTCTATTGTAGAATCTAATGATTCTGTAACTTGGAAATAAGTTTCGTGTCCTTGCACGTCAATTATTATTCCCCCTACTGTATAATACTGATTTCCCAAAACTGTTACTAAATCTACAGTACAAGGCCAATAATCTATACTAAGTAAGTCTGCCGCAATATAGTTATGTTTTGTTTGGTTCGTCACTAGAAACTTTGTCTGTCCCCCAATTATTTCAGGGCTTTCTAGAACTACTTCAAATCGTTCCGGTGTGTTCTCGTTTACAACCATGAAAAATATAGATTGATAAAAATTAAAACAACACTAACTCTAGATTCTCGACAGAATTTTAATGACAAAGAAAAACTAAAATTAAAAGCTTTCTTATAAACAAAGTTGATTTAACCGTTCCGTAACTTGTTCTATATCTTTTTTATTCGCTCTTATTCTGTAGTCTGCCCCTCTAGTCATACACTCTACTAAAATTAAAGACCGCTTTGCTTTTTCTAATTTTTTGTTTAGTAGTAGGTATTTTTGTGAAATTTCATGCAAGTTGTATACTGCTGAATCTAACCTATTATAAAGGTGCGTAGGGTTTTCATGCAATAAATGTAAGAACTCTGGTGTCATATGACCAAAGTATAATAAAATTATCCTAACTTTAAATTCTTGAATTCCGAAATTAAATTATCAATCTGATCTTGCTTAACTAACAAATCGGACTTAATTTCTTTAATTGATTGTCTTTGTTGGTCACTGCAATCGCTTAAAGCAAATAACCATTTCACCAAAAAACTACCACGTTTCTCTACCCTTTCGATATTGCACTCTAAAATTTTACACTGTAGAGACAGTCGTTGACTGAATTCTTCCACGGATTCTATTCTTTCTTTTATTTCACTTATATCGTCATGAGAGAAACCCGTTACAATTCTATTAATTGTTGGAAACATTAAAATAAAGATATAATTAGAATATTTACTAATTTGTCATAGTTTTTTTTTTTTTTTATTTAATAAATTCTTAACTTATTATTATTATTAATTTTTTTTTTTAAATATATCTTAATATTATTCCTTTGAATGTATGCCTTTTAAATGACAAAGAACTACCTTGAACTTGTAATTTTACTCTTCTTACTCAGTCAGCACTTTTTATTTGAAAGAGTGAATTTAATATTTCCTTATTTTAATTTCCTGTTTCTTTTATGTGCCAAAAAAAATGATTTTTGTTAAATATCAGAGAACAAACTTTGTTTCTTTTTTTTTGTTTTTTTATATTTCTAATTAAATGACAAGTATCTATCTTTTATTCACTTATTTAAAATCCTGGATATTCTAATAATACAAGTATATTTTTTTTGGTTACTATTTTATTTTTTAAACAGATTTTTATATTAAAATTTTAAATCCCATAAAAGAAATGATTAGGTTATTATTCTCTTATATATAAAAAAAAATACTTAATTTTTATATATAAATTTTTTTTAACTCTTTAATTAATTTTAGAATTAAACTAACTCAGTAAAGTATCAAATTTCATTTACAATGTGCTGACTTTAACTTGCTTCTTAATTCGCATATGGTATCAATTCCGATATCAAGAAAAATATTCTATTAAATATTTATTTGAAGCGAAATAATTTAATTTATTAATAATTAATTTTATTTTATTATTTTCTTTAAATTAATAAAAATAATTTAGTTCTATATATATACCCTAGTAATATGAAAATCTAATTTCATTCTTTAAACCTTTATATATTATTTCATAGCTTTTCTTTGATTATTAATGAGATTATATTTTACTTCTTTTCCGTGGAAGGAGACTTTCATTGACTTTAAAAATAATTTTATATATATAAAAAAAACGAATCTTGACTCTAGTTAACTAATAATTTTTAGTCCTCTCACTTGTTCAAGTGTCCTACGCACTTTCAACAAGGTTATTCGAGGTATAGGGACCGCTTTATTGAGGAAACTACAGTTTGCCGATTGCAAATGTAGTTACCGTTCCCTAAAAACTCGACGTTAGCGAGTATAAAAAAAATCTAAAACTCACACCTTTCACAAATTCAGTATTTCTGAATAAAAAAATTTTATTTCTGAAAAGAAAAGTTTGATTAACAATAATTTCATTTAAATAAATAAATGGTGCATAAGCACGAAATTCAGTTCAATATGCATTTGTGTTTTGTGTAATTGTATAAGTGTAAAAAAAAATATTTTCTTCTAAAAATAACTATTTCCACCTTTATAAATTTTCATTCCTTCAACAAAATATAAAAGGGATATCCCACCGCTGCCACCATTTTGTTAAAGATGAATTTGATTATTTATTTATTAAATAACAAAAAAAATCTTACTTCAAACAAATTCAACTTTAACTGTATCGAAATTGTTTTCGATATTTTTAAAATGAATTAGAGTATAAAATTAATTTGAATGAAATGAAAATGTAAAAAGGTTGAAACAGCTGAGCACGCTGTAATAAAACACCTCATAGGTAGAAATTATAATATAAAGGTTTATTGCAGATTAAGAATAAAAAAATGCACTAATTCTAATTGTTCAATTGAAATCCCAATTAACGCATAGTTTAATTGCCATAATTATTCAAGTAGATACCCTTTTTATGTAAATCAATTATATAAAATCTCTTAAATCGACAAATTAAAATAACGATAATAATATTCCCATCTACAATTAACATATAGACCAATATTGATAGTTATATTATTTTTTATGAAGAAAATATTTGAAATATAATTTGTATATATGTGTGTGTATTGTGTATAGAGTATTTAAATGTTTAAACTCACCAAACTTACGTAGTTTATTCTTTTTAAAAGGTAAGAGACAAGGAAAATCTCTTATTTCACTTAATATGTGATTCACAACTGTGACAATGCTTATAATCCTTCTTACTGATTCGTTTTATTTCTTATCTCTTTCAATGATTTTTTAGTTTTTCCTTAATATTCTTTTAAATATTTTTATTTTATATAGAACTATTGCAAACACGTTTCAAAATTAATTTTAATATTTCAAAAAACGGGATCACCGAATTAGAAACTTGTAACTAATTCTGATACCATTTAGACAATATGAGATTACCAAAAAAAATCTCTAATCCACAAAGTCGAAGGTTTTATTATTTGATACCCTGCCTTTTAAATTTTATTCACTCTAATGAACTTTCTTTTTAAGACACTTTATTCGACAAAAATTGCAATTAGTTATTATTTTTTATTTGATTGTTTCACTATTTTGTCTTCTTATTTTTCACTGTTTTATTTTCTTTTTGTTTCAAACTATTATTTAATCACTTTTGTATATGTATTTCTTTTCAATAAAAATTTATTTTTTTTATAATTATAATATTTTTTTTATAATTTACTTTGTAAATTCAATTAATTCAAAATTGACAAACTCAACCCTTACTTCGGGGATAAAATGCTAAAACAAAATAATTTTTAATTGAGTTGAAACAATTATTAACTTGTATTAATGTTCCCATTTTCTTGGCTCAAGACTATGGGTGTTGGATGAAATAAATAGTTGCTTTAAAGGAAATAAAAAAATTGTTTGACTCAAGATACCAATTGACTCAGGGTAAATTACTTGACGTGAGAACATGATATTCTTGATTCGATGCTTTTTCGAGACTTGGCGTATGTAAAACAGTTCGTTTGAAACAGTAAGATATTTACTCACGTCAAGCCCATATTTTCTTATTTCAATAACTTTGATCAATGCTCAAGATTACTTGACACAAGAAAATAAATTTCTTCCAATAGGAAAATATGGGTTTGTTTCAAATAAATCAGGTCAAGAAAATGCATTGCTTGATTCAATGAATTTTTTTTCTCAGTGTATATAAAAGAAAAATTTCCTTTCTGTGTATAAAATTTGGAGCTAAAATATTCAATGTATTTGGGAATCCTTAATATTTATAATGAAATGAGTCACCGAAGAACATTTTGCTACTCACAAAACCGTACAGATAACTTTCATATCATTTCCATTAAATTTGATCTATTCACAAAATTATGATTTACAATTCTGTCAAATGTCTTCGCACTCACTTCATTCTTTCATATAAAAAACACAATTTGTTTCCTATCGTCTGTTCACAACCAGACACAAAAAGAGACTTTTATTACAATTTTAGTTTTATTTCTTTCTAGTAATTTTCAATCATCAAAATGCAATTTTTCTTTAGAATAAATTTCTTTCTTCTTTCTTTCTATTAAAAAAAAAATTAGAAAATTATTAATAATAGAAAATTTACACGTAAACTGTAAATTTTCTATGAAATTATTTCTCATGCAGTTTCTAATTGATTAATTAATTTTTTTTAGAGGATTTTTGCATTTGGATGATTTTCACGATAGGAATATTTACAACATTAAGTTCCTATCTAAATTATAAGATTATTCGAAACATCAATGATTTCTTTTAAGTAAATATTTAATCATTAGTATTTCTGTAGGAGCTAAAATTCTTCATGTTTTGTTATAATTTAAATTACCATAAATTTGTTCAAAGAAAATTTTATTTTTTCTTTACTAACGGCGGTTTTCGCAGGAATTCAATTGTTTGAAGAAACGAATAAGTCAATTATTCGGTAATTCATTATAATCAAATTTATTAGAAAACATTCAAGAAAAGTTCAATCATTTAATTACAAAAAATATAAATATTGAACAATTAAATGTTCGTTAAAATTGAATTCTCATAAAGAATTTACTCAACAAAATTTCAAATAACTCGATTATTTTAACGAATTTTAATAAAAATTTTAAGAATAACTACGTTTATCGAGGAACTTTATTGAAATATTGTGCAAAGAACCTTTATTTAAAATCTGGCAATGAATTTTATTATCTATGAAAATAATTTTAAAAAAAAAATTTTATTTTGTACATTTTTCCATTTCTGTTAGATTTATAAGCTACTCAAGTAATTCAATAACTGAATAGTAAATTACTTCTAAAAGAAACTTTTCTGAATAAAATCTCAGTCTCCTATACTTTAAGAATATAACAGGGTGTCCAGCGATTCTTTAAAAGGAAATTTCAAGGTTTTTCAAGATTTTCAAGGTGCCAAATAATTTCTTTAAGGTCCATTTTTAGAGTACTAATCCTTAAAATATTTGTTATTTATAGTCCAGTTTAATAGAGTAAGTCTCTGTATAAGTTTTCCTCAATAACTTTATTTCAAGTAATATTTTCACTTACTCTCTAACGTTAAATACTAATTTGATTTAGTGGATGACCTTTGCTTTTGAATGGGTAATTTTTACTAATAAATAATCATTTCTGCTAATTTTAGTGAAATTTGCTAAGTTAGAAAGCAGGAAGTCGGTGACTGATTCAAATTGGTAAATATTCTCACTAATTGAAATTTAAAGAATACTAAACAATTTATTAATTTCTACATACATACAATAGTTATTCATAAACAACTTTAAATAAAATTTATTGATAAAATATTAGAATTATAAATAATATAGATTTAAGAAACATCAATCAAAATTGTTTTAAAATGATTGAATTCTTTTGGAGATTTCGATTAAAAATAACTGATACACAAATCATTATATTAATAAAATTTCGGTACTAATTGAAATTTTGCAATAAGGTTTATTTAATCGATTTGAAATAGTTGAGTTCTGGTGATGAATATTGTTATTCATCAAGATAACTGGAATATTGACGAGCATCGAGAAAATAAATCTCACTTTTATGAATATAAAATTTTCAGGGTATTGTCATAAAGAAAAATTTTCCAGTACTTTTCAAGGTAGCTGGACACCATGTATAATCTTGTAATTTCATGGGTCACCTTTTTATGTTCTACTAAAATAAGAAATCAAAAAAAAAATATGCACAAGGTTGACAGTAAAAGACAAAGAACAAAATTTACTTACCCTCGGGTCGAATTCAGCTGTGATAAGATCCGAAGGGATTTTACGGCATCATTGTACTTAAGCAGCCCAATTACTGCTTCCACTGAAGGGCCTCGCTGGGCATACTCCCTTTTTCGCCTATCTCTCTCCAACAGCATAGGGGTAGCAGTGGAGCTAGCACCACCGCAAGCCTCGTCAACAACACCTTGTTCGTTATCCAGGACAGAGTTCTCAGCAAGGAGTATCTTCAACAATTTGCCCCTTCTGGCCATATGCCTCTTTTCGGGATAAATCTGGAAGATTACTCCAGCTCTCCAAAGAGTATCCTGAAAATCCTCCGCGTCAAGGGCATCGGGCTCAGAATCGGAAAGGGCCTTAGAGCAATCTAAGTCTTCCACACCAGGAAGTAATCTAATTCTATTTCCAGGAATATCTAATTCTTCTTCTTAAATCAGGAAGGGACATAATAAAAACAATAAAATTATATACTATACTTTGTAGTAATAATAAAAAGAAAGGGAATCCGAATTTACACTTTATCCACTTTTCAGACCCTACACCACTCACGATAACCAAGCGCGCTCGCGTAAAACAAGGAACACTCAATCACCAGCTTGAGTTAAGAGCATCGACGATAAGACTGACTGGACCACGATACATTGCGACGCCGTGAACTAATCGCGTGACGGACTAGGTATTATGCATGGTTGCCACATTGTGAAGGATCAAACTCAATATGCTGTCAAATATAGTCAAATTGAGTGGTCCACAATGATAACCTGCATACTTTATTCCCGCAATAAGTAGTAACAATACTAGTATTTTATTTTACCAAATTATTGGTATTTGCTTATCGCTACTAATTGATTACCAATTATCAATATGCACAGTGGAAGGAAAGTTTTATTTTAAGGCACGAAAGGTGCCTTAAATTAAGATGCAACATTTTTAAGACAGCCTTCGCTTAATTTCAAAACATATTTTTTTTTGCTGAATTTAAGGACCTGAGCAGGCTGATTTTCAGCACTTAATGTGCTGAATTTAATGCAGTCATATTAAAATGTCAGATGGTGCACACTTTTACATCCAAATATAAACAAAATGTCTATTACGTATATATTGTTATTTTTTTTTCTTTCCAAAATTTATTTACACTCTTTGCATTAAACATATTATTCATAAAAATATCTAAATATTTGTTATCACATGTAACAAAATTTGACATTTTGAGGTTATGTATTTTGTTTTTGTTTATTGGTAGCGCTCGGACTATAGTATGGTCAGTTTCGAAATAACTTTTTTTTCATTATTATTCGTATTTTAGTTGATTCATAATAATAACAACAACTAATTTATCGATAGCTTTCGATTATCGGTAAGAAAAATTCAATATTTAGACTTTCTGAAAAATGACCATATGAGTTGTAAACAAAATTAGTATATTAAGGTATTTATCAACAATGTAAAAAAAAGAAGACTAACCTGAACCTGTCAATTGCTTGAGGATTAAAAATAATATGTGAATAAAATGTGAGAAATGTAAAGAATATTAAATTCAGTGAATAATTTAGAAATTCACTACAGTAATGAAATCTGTTAATTCAGATTGCTTATCCTTATTTTCACACAAGCTGTGCTTAAATTAAGACTGGTCTTAGTTTCAAGACTAGTTTAATTTCGGCTTGTTCTTGAGATGGGATTTAATTTTACTATGTATTATTATTCTTGTTGTTAAAATTGTAATGTTCAAATGTTCAACTATTAAACTTAATTTGACAACAAATAAAACAAAACAAAACAAAATTTTCTTTTATGTTATATAAGACAATAAATTGCCTGATAGAATATTCAAGAGTCTAAAAAGAACAAAAGGAAAAGAACATTGTGCAATAAGAGCCTCCGTATTGTTTTTTGAAAAAAAAAGAAAAGTTCTCTTTCCTTTACTTAAAGGAGGTATTAAAATAAATGAAATAAATACAAAAACATTAGTAAAAAAAAATTTTTGTTATTGAATGCAACGAATCTTTCAAAAGAGTTTTAAGTCTCACTCAAAGTAAGATAGTTAATTGCTAATCCTTATGCTAACAATACGCGACATATAGTTCTTTTAACATAAGTAATGTCTGTATTCATTACTAATAGTAAGTGGCCGTTTTAACAGTAAAATAAATAATAATTGTCTCAATAATTTTGTCATTTCACATTATATATATATATATATATATATATATATATATATATATATATGTTGTTAAAATAATTCAATGGATTAGTAAAATTTGCAGCTATTGTTAGAAAACAAAATTTCTTTAGAAAATTATTTGTTATTAAAAAAAAATAATATTATTTTTGGCGACATATTACTATTATTATTACTAAAGTTATTAACACTATTTGAAATAGTATTATTCTTACTATCCATTTTATTATTTCTTATTAACTGGACAAGCCGTTAGGCACATTTGAGAAGAATCGAATTGATTCAGGAGGTTGCTTTTGGGGACAAAAGCGGGAATTTTCGCGGTGGATTGTTGCACATTAGATATTAATCTGGCAACGTCGCATAATGTTTGTCAAAATTCTTTAGCTTCAAGACTTGCTACCAAGCTGCGAGCCTTGAAGTTGGACATACGACACCCTGATAAGCCGAGCCTTGTCAGCATTGAATGTCCACGTTCGTAACTTCAACCAGCACTAAATGAAATTATAAAACGAAAATAATATTCCCGACTTGCCCCTTAAAATTATGTTAATTTCAGTATGAAATATTTAAACTATGGAACGTTGCAGCAATGTTGCGAAGCCAAATGGCGATAAACAACATTGTAGCAACATAAAAGAAAAATAATATTATTAAGGAATGTTGCAGCAATGTTGCGAAGCCAAATGGCGATAAACAACATTGTAGCAACATAAAAGAAAAATAGTATTATTACGGAATGTTGCAGCAATGTTGCAAAGCCAATAGTGATAACCAACATTGTAGCAACATCAATTAAATAAGATAATATAAGGAACGATATTCTTGATTTTGTTCGATATCTCGGCATCGAATCAATGACCGGCATATTAATTTTACAAAGCATTGTAGCAATGTTGCAAAGCGAAAGGGGCGAAACGGTGTTCATCATCGATATACATGTGTTAAAGCGGCTACTATGACACATACACGCATGGCCTGCCGGCACATCATATACACCAACACTCCCGTGGACTCCGCTCGCTATTGTAACTCACACCGACATGCAAGCTCTCAGCCACAGGCAGCAACACATCTTCCATATACTTGTCTCTGCTCGCTGTTCTCCTCCTATGAAACCTTCCCCTTTCTCTCGGGCCCACAAGCTACGTTGCAAGCATAACAACAAACGCACGTGCGTTTGACAACCTGACTCTACGTCAGGGTTCCTCAACCACTACAATTGGTTGATTTTATGCATCAATAATCGATCAACTTGTGATCGGAAATTACATATAACTGAACGACTCCACCAATTTAATTGTCAATTCACACAATTGTATGGTTGTTAATTAATTTAAACAACTATCATAATTGGGAAATTGCTGTATTTAATAAAATAATGAAATTATTCTTCATTAATTAAAAGGAGGTATTTTCAGAAAAATATAAATTGACGGTCGTTTCCGTTTTTACGAAACTGTCTATCAGCGAAAAATTGCAGCGTCCAATGGGCCGCGAATTCCTTCCTACTCCCGAAAGTTAAAATTTCCTCGTTTGCAAAATTGTCCCACTCTGGAGGTAAAACAAGGACTAGAGGCTAGGCAAAATCTTTTAATTAACGCAGTACTACTGCTTGCTTCTCTCGAGCAACACCTCTCCTGGCTTTAGCTTGGCAAGTGTTGCGAGAAACAAGAACGCCGCGACTTAGCCCGTCTGCGAGTCGGACCCCCGTGTAAAACTTTTAAGTATAACGCGAAAGGCGGACGAAAAATCAAATTAAATTCTTCTAACCGACGGAGTCCATCGAGAATTGTGTCGGATGAAAATTGGCTGTAATTATTAAATTAATTATAGCAGATTTTTGTTTGTGTGAAAACCGGCCAGCCCGTGCGTGTAGCGCCTGCGTTGTTTCGATACAAAGGCCTTGATAAAAAAATTGTTGTTTTAAAATAATTTTTTATTGTTTTCTCAAATATTAAAGAAAAACGCTAAAGTTCAAATTTTGTTTTACTTGAACTAAAAGACTAAAATCACGTTGTGTGCCAACAACAACGGAAGTTTGTTTCGCCCGACGGCAGCTGATTGTGACACCACTGTCGCCGGTAGAGTAAGCAGATGTATCGTTCTTGATTTTCTTTCACCACATAAATAAACCTCTTTAATTTTCTTAACTAATTCTCTCTTTTATTTACCTTTACTCCTCATACAAACATTTCTTTAGAAGCAGTGCGTAACTTTTAAAAGTGGAAAACGGATCCACAATTCAAACTATTTCCCCAAGGAATTCGGCAGCTTGGTGCCTCCCCAAAGCAGAATTTTAGAGCCATCTCAAAAGCTCGGTATTATTAAATAAATTAATTCTGGTTTGTAACACTGACAAAGATTAGTTACAATTTCTAAATAGGAAAAAGTTATTTCAAAAAATACTAAAAACAATTTTTTAAATTTTGAAAAATTTATAAAAAAATTTTGTGAATATATTTAGAAATTCTTCTCTTAGATTCTAGGTATTTAAGGACAAAAGCGTATAAAATTTTAAAACAATCCGTAAAAACGTGTCAGATAATTTGCACACAACATTTTGTGACACACACACAAACACGTGCATAGATCTGAACATTTCATCAGAACTTCACATACCTAGAGTGGAGGGGGGTAATGTAGTGCACTGGTTTTACCGACTAAACGATAAATTACCTGCCTTTGGTATGGTAGGTTTAAAGTATTAAAGTATATTAATGTATATCATCTTGGCTTGATTGTGCTTTTTCTAAAAGAAGTTGTAGCGTCACTTCAAAAACACTAGATTTCGAAACCATATTTCCGTTTTTCAGTGACTTGAAGAAAATTTTGGATATAGAAAAGCTCCATCTACAAAAAAATAATGAACTCCATAAATGTAACTAGAAGCATTGTCTTTCCAACGAGTCCTTATTGATCAAAATTGGTTGAAAATTGCGACCACAGGAGTGTTCGAAAGAAAAGTGCACTACATTACTACTACATTACCCCCTTCTACTCTATATGTATTATAAATCAAAATAAGTCGATATAACCTTCTTTTAAAAAATTCAAAATTGTCAGGAATGCAAAGCATCTTTATGAAAAGCAAGATTCACAAAAATCGAGTTTGTTCAAAAATCCCTCTATCAATTTTTTTCATTTTGGGCTGAAATTACTCAGAAAATAGAGTAGAATAATGATCTGAAGAGAACCGAGATAAGCCAAAACTTTTAGGTTAAAGTTAGTCTAAGCCCACCGAGAATATCGTTTATTTAATTCAATTAGATCTTAGTAATTTAGATTATTTAGTTAAATTCAATCTGGTTTGGTTAATTAAGCTTAATTCAGTTTTAACTTATTTTAGTTAGTTAAGTCTAATTAAGTTCATTTTAGTTTAATTAATCTATCATTATTCAATTGATTTGGTTGAATCTAATTGGTTTATTTTAGTCTGATCATTTTAGTCTAGTTATTTGAACAATACTTATTTAAATTTAATTAGTTAATTTAATTTAGTTAAACTAGTTTAGTTTAGTTAGTTAGATTTAATTTGATCTAGTTTATTTTATTGGTTTTGCTAGTTAGATTTAATTTTAGCGTAGTTTCGCGTTAGTTTAGCGTAGTTAAGTTGATTAATTAGTTATTTAGCTTAATAATCTTAACCATTTCTCGTTATTTAGTTAATCAATTAGTTTAATTATTTGATCTACTTTAGCAAATTCTACCTAATTCAGTTATATTTAATTTATTTAGATTAGCTAGTTAGATTTGATTTGGTTTATTCTATTTAACTTTAAATTGGTTTAATTTATAATAACTTGGATTTAATTTTGTTTATTTATTTAAATCAAATTCAATTAATTAATTAATTAGATTAATTGAATTAATAATGGCTATTTAAATTTTATTAGTTAGTTTAATTTAGTTTAACTATTTTAGTTAGTTATTTAAACAATAGCTATTTTAGTTTAGTTGTTTAGATTATGGTTATTTAAGTTTGATTGGTTAGTTAAATTTATTTAATTTTAATTTAGTTATTTTAGTTTGGTTAATTTAATTTAGTTTAACTATTTTAGTTAGTTATTTAAACAATAGCTATTTAAATTTAAGATGAATTTATCATTCGGTGGTATTTTAAATATTTTTCAAGAAGGCAGGTTTTTGTATTTAGGACAGCTGCGCTGTCGATACATGAAATTAACCCTTTAAAGCCCGAATTATTTTCACCGATTCGATTTCAACCACACTTGGTATATAATGGTTTTTGGGGTCGCTGATTACGAATCTGTAGTCAAAATTGCAAAATTCAAAATGGCGGATCCAATATGGCGGACGAAAATATAAAAAATAATGGGATTTATATGAAACTTGGTTTTCGGGGGTTTTTGGGGTCGCTGATTACGAATATGAAGTCGAAATTGCAAAATTTAAAATGGGGAATCCAATATGGCGGATAAAAAAATAAAAAATAATGGGATATATATGAAACTTGTTAATCGGGGGTTTTTGGGGTCGCTGATTGCGAATATGAAGTCAAAATTGCATAATTCAAAATAGCGGATCCAATATGGCGGCCGAGAATTAAAAATTAATTCGAATTTACTTGAATATCGATTCCATTATCTTTTAAGTTTTTTGTCCTTTATATTGGATCCGCCATTTTGAATTTTGCAATTTTGACTTCATATTCGTAATCAGCGACCCCAAAAACACCTAAGTGACAAGTTTCATATAAATCAAATTATTTTTTTTTGTCCTCCATATTGGATCCGACATTTTTAATTTTGCAATTTTGACTTCATATTTGTAATCAGCGACCCCAAAAACACCTAAGTGACAAGTTTCATATAAATCCCATTATTTTATATTTTTTCGTCCCCCATATTGAATCCGCCATTTTGAATTTTGCAATTTTAACTTTATATTCGTAATCAGCGACCCCAAGAACCCCCGAGTGACAAGTTTCATATAAATCTCATTATTTTTTATTTTTTCGTCCGCCATATTGGATCCGCTATTTTGAATTTTGCAATTTTAACTTTATATTCGTAATCAGCGACCCCAAGAACCCCCGAGTAACAAGTTTCATATAAATCCCATTATTTTTTATTTTTTTGTCCGCCATATTGGATCCGCCATTTTGAATTTTGCAATTTTGACTTCATATTCGTAATCAGCGACCCCAAAAACCCCCGAGTAACAAGTTTTTAACAAATCTGATTAATTTTTTAAAATTTTTTTGTCCGTCATAGGAGCAAATGTATCTTGACACTTTTTTTATTTATTATTATTTTATTTATTTATTATTTTTTTTACTTTTGTTTTTTTTAATTATCTGCTAAGAGAGTTTTACTAGAGCTAAGAATTTAAAATTTTTAGTAATATGTATTAGTTTCAAAGTTATTATGACTTTAATGCATTTGTGGTACAGCGTATGTACCACTGGGCGTTAAAGGGTTAAGTGCTGTGTGAGATGTTGATTCAGAAAGATTGTTAAATTCACCACCTTTAATTATATATACCACCGAATGATAAATTCATCTTAAATTTGAAAATTCGCCATTGAATCTGAAAATTGGCTTAATTATAAAATTTCTACCTTACCATGAAATAAAGTAGAAGTATAAAAGTATCAAAGAGTTAGGAAGATCTCGGAGGTGCATGTAGCTCAGTTGGTTAGAGCAGTCTACCGGCAATAGAAAGGTCGTGGGTTCGTATCCCACCATGCCCCCGATTTTTTTCTAATTCTTTGATATTTCAGAAATTATTAATTAATTTCAAAAAATATTTTTCAAGAAGGCAGGTTTCTGTATTTAGGACAGCTGCGCTGTCGATACATGAAATTAAGTGCTGTGTGAGAAGTTGATTCGGAAAGATTGTTAAATTCACCACCTTTAATTAATAGCTATTTAAGTTTGATTGGTTAGTTAAATTTATTTAATTTTAATTTATGTAGTTTTAGTTTAGTTAATTTAATTTAGTTGAACTATTTTAGTTAGTTATTTAATCAATAGCTATTTAAATTTGATTGGTAAGTAAAATTTATTTAGTTTTAGTTTGGTCTATTCTAATTTAGTTCGGTTTAATTTGATAGTGTTTAATTTTTCTAGTTTAGTTTATTTTGTCTTGTTCATTTTAGTTTAGTTATTTAGAGTAGTTTAATTTAATTAATTTAATTCAGGTTAGTTAATTAAATTATTTTGTTTATTTTAGTTTAATTAATTTAGTTAGTTTATCTAGATTATTTTGACTTAATTTAACCAATCTGGTTGATTGAATTTTGTTCGGCTAGTTTGAGTCTAATTTGGTTTAATTTAAATTAAGGAAGATTTCGACTATATCAGCAATTAGTGACATCTATTAGACATCAATTGAACTCTTTGGTTTAGAGTCAGGTGTTATTCTTAAGATAATTATTCCGATATGGTTGTCGGTAAATAATTATATTTTTGAATTTAATTTTTGATCTGAAAAAATAAGCTGCGTGAACGACTGCACTGTGCATCTGTGAGGACTCGTACCCCAGTTAATAGCTGCCTTTCGCGGGTCTAACGCCTACCAATGCACCATGCCAACACAGCCTAAACGTTCACGTTACTTATAATCTCAGATCAAGCCCATACACTAGTCGAAGAGCTGTATAGTTAATGTAGTAAATTATTTGCTGATTAAGAATTTTAATTAAGGAAGATTTCGACTATATCAGAAATTAGTGACATCTATTAGACGTCAATTGAACTCTTTGGTTTAGAGTCAGGTGTTATTCTTAAGATAATTATTCCGATATGGTTGTCGGTAAATAATTATATTTTTGAATTTAATTTTTGATCTAAAAAAATAAGCTGCGTGAACGACTGCACTGTGCATCTGTGAGGACTCGAACCCCAGTTAATAGCTGCCTTTCGCGGGTCTAACGCCTACCAATGCACCATTGGTTTAATTTATTTTAATTCAGACTTGATCTGGTTTGTTTAGATTAATTAAAATACCATGGATTTTAATTCGGATATTTGTTGCTTAAATTAGCCTAGTTTAATTTGATCTAGTAAATTTGATTTAGTCTGATCTAAATTGGTTTGGTCTGGTTGAGTTTGATTTAACTTGATTTGAAAAAGAAAAACAAAATTCTTACCTTAAGGGATTTTTCAGCCCTTCCAATATATATGGATTAATTCGAAACAAACTTACATTTTTTTTAAATAATCCTTCCTGCTTTGTGTTTTACAGTACTTGTTTCCACACTCTCACTGTTGTCTTTTTCACCCTTCAAGGTGAAATATTTCAAAAAGAATTCCCTTCTGAGGTCACTTTGCTCCTCCTTAGGAAGATCTTTATAAACTATACAGGCCTTCGAAAAGGCCTGATTCCCAAAAGGTTTTATTGTCTCCCTATCATTCCCTACCTTTTTGTTCATTCCTACCAAAATTTCCCTTATATTCCCTAACTCTAATCTCTCCATCATCATCCTCAACCTGAAAACTTCTTTTCCGAAATTATCTGTTTCACTATCTATTTCACTCCTGTTCTCTTCACTATACACTTCACTTTCCATGCTCCTGTCTCTTACACTTTCATTTTTCGTTCTAATTTGTTTTTCCATTAAAAAAGGGGGGGAAGAAAGAGAAAATTTCAAAAAAAAGAAAGAGCATTCAAAACGCTGACCGCAGAGAAGTAATTAATGTCACGGTTGTCACCAAACTGATTGCGGGGATATGTGTCTGGACCTCAACGACGTCGAGTCCTTATCACGGTAATCCTATATTATAACATAGGAGTACCATGGTATGGTCGTTCTATAAGAAATATGATGTAATTTATAGAGCGTTTAAATAAATTCTTTTAAGGTCCTAAAAATTAAATGAAGAGCAGAAACAAAGAAAACCCATTTCCTGAAAATCATAAAGATATCATATGCACCCAAATTCGTTACCATCGCGATAAGTCTTCGGGGACGAAAACGGAAAATCCTTGGTGGGTTGTTACGGTATAACCTCACAGTCAAAAATAAAATAAAAAGAAAATTTATTAAAAATTAAATTTTATTTGAATAATCCTATAAAATATTTTTCGCGAGTAATATAATTGAAAGGTGATACCCTCGGATATTACCAAGTATAAGCTGCGTCAGCATCACATCGGAAACAAAGTTGGCTCACTTGAGCATATTTTCTTCATAACTAACAAAAGGTTAGTTAACAGAGAATTTTATGAATTTCAGGAAATCATCAAATATTGATTTAAATGTTAATTGCAAATTGAAGATTGCCTAAATAATAATTTTCACCACGAATAACACAATTATGTAACTAAGTATTAGCAACAACAAAGTTTAATGGTCGCAATGAAATGCAGCACCAAACAAATATTGTTTATAGAATTCCGAAGAGTTATTTTTATTTCGCCAAGATAATCTAAACTTTCCCAAAAGGGTTCCCCTTTCGATTCTAGCCGACATAGCATACAAAATGGGGAAACAATGTGCATACGAACTCTTTAGGACAATGCTAGCTGTAGAGAAACGCACACAGGCGTACAATGCATAGTACATACTACTCACACATCGTAAGCCTTTACTCGTTGCTTCTTCTCCTTCGTTACATCCTTCCTTCTTCCCCTGAGCCCCATGTGCTTGACAAACAAACGCACGTGCGATAATTCAAGATAAATACTATTTCTTTTGAAAGCACAACGAAATAAACTGAATTATTTATTTCAGAAATTATTTACAGAATTTAAAATTGTAAGATGTTTCTGAAGTTGTCAAAATAATTACAACCGAAACATCATCATGAACACTCCTGCGTGGTTATTATTAAATAATTTTAATTAATTATTTATAACAATAATAACAACAAATAAAAAAAAAAGAAAAAAATTTTTTATTAAAAACTTTTCGCAATTGAAACTATTAAAAATAATAATTCCTCAAAAAGGATCATATTTCTGCAAACCAATTTCCGGTCTTGCGCTAGGTGCGGAATTCCAAAGTCAGCAAAAATGCATCGGCCAATGGGCCTAAAGTTCCTATCCCACTTTTATTTCTACAACCACCTCTTCTATCCCAAAATCTTCCCCCAGATTCAGAAGCAAAAAATAAAAGCTTGGACGATAATTTCAAAAATCGCAGTACAATTTTTGCCTTGTTAGTCAGCTCCTCGTGGAGGCATAAACGCATTGCGAATTGCCGGGATGCACATGTCAGTTAATCGGCCCCTAATTTGACGGACCACTACGAGATAGTGTCTAAACTTAGGACAGACGAAAATAAATAAAAAGGAAAAACTCCACTTAGTGAAGCCCGACCCAATTTTAATTATTTTCGATATTTCAAAAATTAAAAAAAAATAATTCTAAATTTTGATTCGCGTCTTAATTAAAAATTACTCGAATTTAATTTCCAAATACACTGGAACGTCAATCGAGAACAGAGCTTTGTGTAGTGCTGTTCTCGATCGACGCGATCTTAATCTCTCGAAAATGAAAACATTCAGGGACGTAAGTATTTGTTTTTGTACAGGTACCCTGTTCGAGAGTGATTTTTTTACTTTTTGAAAAGTAAATCATTTTTTTACTATATAATATTAAAAGTATGATAATATCAATAAAATTTTTAAAAAACTAACATATGAGTATACAAATAAATTGTATTAATTTTAAGGGCATCCGGGAAGAAATAAAGGTTTCGTGATAGACGTCTCATTTAAGAAGAAAAGAATATTTTGAGTCGGGATTTTTTGGTAAATATAGAGAATAATGCTCTGGGACCAGCGGTCCTCTCGGAATTTAGAGAAATTTTGATAAATAATTATTGAAAAAAATTGTTTAAATATACGGAAAAAGGAGTTTTGAACGGTTCAGTATAGACGTCTCATTTTGAGAGGAAAAAATATTTCGGGTTCATATTTGGAGGGGTGATAGAGGAAAACTTTCCGAGAAGCGGCCCTCTCCGTTTTTGCAATAATTTTGCGAGGAAATTATTTTATTAACGATTGAAAGTGGAGTAATTTGAGGTTAATACATTTCCCTCAGTTCAACTCGCGACCACTTCCGAGAATTGGTGCCACCTCCTTGACCACTGATACATAGATCCACTTGTCTGTGTGTTCGCCGCCATATTGTCTCTCACTTTCGCCAAAAATCCAACTTTTGTAATTTCGTTTTTCAATATTTATTTCAAAAATTACTTGCAATTTTCGAGAATATTCTTTATCATCACGAATTCCCCTAATTATCATGATAAATCCGAACTAAATATCTCTAATTATTTAGGAGTGAGACGACACGCGGGAAAACAATTTTTGGGCTCGATTTTTCCCTGATACCCTTAAGATATAGGAAAGAAATATAATTTTATGAAAGCAAAGGGTTGGAAATTTAACAGAAGGGTAATTTGTTAAAAAGCAAATTTTAAAGAGTGGAACTTTTTATTACAAAATTTTAAACAAATAGAATTATTGCTAATGATGTAAATCAAAAATGTTTTTTATTAACTAGCAGTCTCTAGTAGTCATACATAAAGTAGAACAATTAATACAAATAATTTTTTGTTTTTTTGTAATTAAAGTATTTAAATATGTAAAAATTATGTACTATGCTTTAACAATGTTAAATATTTTTTGAACTTAGTTCGAATTAAAAATTACATAGTTATAAAATAATGAAGTATATGAACATAAATAATTATTTCGTCTTTTTAGAAATAAATTATAGACTTCCTTAACAATTGTATAAATTATTTTCACAACAGTTTAACATTTTTAAAGATTAATTTTGATTAACTATACGTAATGAAATAATTATATATATTTGTATAAAGTACTTAATACAATACAAAACGGTATTGATGAAATCCATTCTATTTTGTCACTGAATCGAATTTTGCAGATTTAAATTATCCTTTTCGGCAGGAGAACTTTCTGTTTGTTGTTTAATTATATTTTTCACTTCTTCAAGTACCTCGTGATGATGCAATAAAAAATCAGAAGAATGAGAAGCATAATGTTGTAATTTTTCGATCATTTTAAATGCTTTTGATAGGGAGATTTGATTAGATTGATCAACTTCCATGTTATTTTCATTTTCTTCATTGGAGCTTAAATTCGCTTCTTCAATTTCCCCATTAGTAATGAAATTGACAATTTCATCGTCTGTCAATGGTCCCCAACCGATATCGGAATCGTCGTTATTGTACCACTCAGTTATAAGTTTTTCCGTTTCTTGAGCAGAATGTTCCGATTCTGATAATTTTTGACAGAATTGATTAAATATTTCTGAAAAAAGGGCTTCCGACTCATCAAAAACATTATTAGAAGATTTTTCATTGCTGTTACCACTTGAAAGATTATTATTTAATGAATGATCTTGATGATTGATGACACATGATTCGCCCAAGAGTGGTTTCCAAATTTTATTTAGGGTTGACTCCTGTAAGCTTTCCCAAGCTTTTTTCAGATTGATGAAACAATCACTGATGTTAATTTCTTTCAGGTAACTTACAGTGCCGCCATGATGAAATAATGCACTTCTTAGCAAGCTCTTTTTATAGTGTTTTTTGGTGAGCGAAATTGCTCCTTGGTCCATTGGCTGGACTAATGCCGTTACATTCGGTGGTAAATACACGACTTCAAAGTTGGTGTTAATCGCATTTAGTTCCTCTTTGTCCGGATGAGATGGAGCGTTATCTAGCAACAAAATTACTTTTCCCGACTTTCCTGAATTTTTTTGATATTCCACAACTGAAGGAATAAATACTTCCGTGTACCTGCAAAAATTATATCAATATGTTATTTTAAAAAAATTTAATTGGAAAAATGTGAACGTATAAAATTTAATTGATACCATAGTCTAAATATCTTTGAATCCATCCACGCACTGGATTGATGAGTATATATTATACCATAAATTGGTATATGTTTTAAGCGCTGCGTTCTTAAATTCGGCGTTATAATTCTGCACAAACATCTAGGTGTTGCCGATTTTCCTATTATTAAAAGTGGTATTCGATGATTGCCACTGGCATTGGCACAAAACAAAGCTGTTACCCTCTCCTTATTTTGTTTGCGACCTGCGACGTCGTCTGTCTGTTGGGAAAGCGAACATGAGACGAGAGTTTTCCAATAAATGCCGGACTCATCGGCGTTGTAAATGTTGTCCAAACTCAAGTTCTCTTGCTCAATTTTAATTTTTAAGGAATCGGAAAAATTAGTTGCGTTCTGCGAATCACAGGAAAGTTTTTCTCCTCTTAAAGTGTAATTTTTAATTCCGTACCGTTTTTTAAAATTTTTCAGCCACCCCGAGCTTGCCTGTAAAATAATTATTTTGGTAAAATTATGAACTTTAAATTCCATTTACTGTTAATTTACAACGATAATAAATTATAAATTATTACTACATATGTATAAATACTTAAATTTCAATATTGTCATAAGAAAATTTAACTTCAAAAAAACTAACAGGAAATATAATATGTTTAAGTTTTCCTTACATCTAAAATATTCGATAAAAATTATTTTTCATTTTACAAAATTAAAAAAGAATCTATTAATCAAAACAAAACAATCATAAACATAACCTACAATTTTTTGCTTCTTGGGTACCTTTCTTTGCGACGCGTCAAATATATATAAAAAATATATTATTGCTAACATAACCTATAACATTATTGCAAAAGCATGCACGTACATACTTCTCTAACCTACAAAGGTAAAGTTTCTACTTAATTTATTTCATCAAAGTCGAAGTGAATTTACTTTTTTTTACTTACTTTAAATGACGGGGAAAGATTTAGTTTTTCATTAAAAATGAGTGCTTTTTCCTGTAGAAGAGGCCCGGAGACGGGATCTCCTTTATCTCTCATCTGTTGAAACCATTTGATGATTGCCTGGTCCAAAATCGGGTTTTCAGATGATTTCGATGTTTTTCGATTTCTTGTTTCACTTGTATTAATTTTACCCGAAACAGTTTCTTGGCGATAATGCAATTTGTAGCACACTGACTTACTAATATTATACTCTCGCATTATGTTTTCGTGACATTCACCCGCTTTTAATTTTTTAATTACCTCGGACTGTTCGAGGTAAGTTAAAAATTTTTTCTTTTTTTTGGACTTTAACGCGGCTGCCGGTTCAGACATTTTGATGTACAAAAAACTACTCAAACAGTAGGGCACCGAATGCACACTAAACTCCTAGGCCAAATGTACGACACTGGCGCTAGGCCTAACCCTCTCCTGTGCCCGCACCACCCCTTCCCATCAAGCTCTGTCTTCGATTGACGTGTTCTCGATTGACGTTCCAGTGTAGTAAGTTGTTCTTGTGTGTGTTTTGTTTAAGCCATTCAAAAATTAAGGGCCCAGAACATTACAAACAATTAAAAATTTGCCCGCCGAGCATCTCAAAACTTCGGCGGTAGTGAGTAAGAAATTATATCTAAAGGAAAGGGGTGAGTTTTTAACTACTGTATCGTTCCTTTTATTTGTACTTTATGTAATGATCTTTCATTCTTTAATTAAAATAAATTGTACTTTTTATTTGAAATTCTTGTCTTTTCTATCCTAATTAATTTATATTATAAATATAATTAAAAAAATGTTTCTTAGTAAATTCATCCAAAAGAGAATGAACGATCCCATAATATAAAAACAGAGTCATCCGACCCTGGCAGCTTGGTTTCCTTCGGCGAATCTTCGCAGGCGCGCACTTAAATTTTGCTCTCTCGGTAATTAATAACGTAAAATTTTTAAATTAAAATTTTTTTGATGTTTATTCTTCAATTAAATTTCCTAAATAATATTCGGTTCGTAACAATATATTTCAAATATTACAAATAATTAATTGAAAAAAATTTAATTTATTTTTTAAAGAATTAAATGTTTAATAAATGAAATATTGTGTATTTATTGCTTATGATTAATTAATTAATTAAAAGAAAAATTAAATAATTGAATATTGACTACAAATAATTAATTTAATTAATTATTACTAATTAAAATTTTCGAAAAATTAAGTTTCAAATAAATTAAAATTTTTTGAAATATTGCTTGAAATTAATTGAAAGCACTTACAATTGTAAGAGATGTTGCAGAAGAAACAAACACACTTTATTTAGTAGCGATTAAATTTTTAATAAATTTTTTTTATTATATTGTTTCACAATTTTATGAAAATAAATTACAATCGTTATTAAAATTCACTATTAAAAATTCTTAATTACTTATGGGTCACATGTTTTACTCTTTATTAAATAAATAGGTATATTTTATTATTTGATTGTCACTTCTTTAATGAAGCTCCTTCTTAATCAAGCTCTTTTTTATACCCTGCCTTTGATTAGAATATGTGAGACAGAGATAAGTATATGGATTGAATGAAGAAGGTATAGTGCTATAAGGTTCTCCCTCTGGAGGAGTGAGATTGGTGCTTCGTTCTTTATGAATATGATTATGTAATTGTCTCCTTTAATTTAATTTAATTATTAATTTTTTGAAAACCCTAAGGTACAGTATTTGTACTT
Organism: Leptopilina syphax; assembly: GCA_032872505.1. Taxonomy (NCBI): domain Eukaryota; kingdom Metazoa; phylum Arthropoda; class Insecta; order Hymenoptera; family Figitidae; genus Leptopilina; species Leptopilina syphax. Next base: position 14,155,231 of record CM065472.1, read on the forward strand.
TTGGGTAAAAGCACTCTTTTATCATCATGCCAACTCAGAACTTTTTTCTTCTGTTTTATGGAATATAATTCATGCTTTTTACTTAATATAAAATGCTGTGATTTCATCAAGTTTTTAAAATTGAAAAGTGCTTTTTTATAATCACGAATTGGAATTTTTTTTAATGTTGAACCTTTTACTCCTTTCGCTTTTTTCTTTTCATTTATTTCACCAAAAATTTTGTAGGTATAAAGTAATTTCGATTTTTCACCAAATGTTCTTTTAACATAATTGTAGTGCAATCATAAAGATATAATTTAGATATGTCTAAAATAGTGAATCCAACATAAATAGGTTTATTAATTTCAACTTGTAATTTATTAAGTTCTATAATAACTAAATTTTTATCAAATATATTACAGCTATGAAAATTTGGTTTACTGATAAGAGCTTTTGCTCCAAATCTAACTTCCCATTTTGTCACTATTCTAACATCTTTAAGTTTTCTTACATTTTCCATAGTTTTTCCGAAAACAGAGATATTCATTGTTACGGTATAACCTCACATTAACAAAAATAAAAACAAAACAAAAATAGAAAACCATTTAATTTATTCAAAATTAAGAATCATTTTTCTTTTAAATGTTTCTCGCGATAAATACTATTGAAAGGTGATATCCTCGGATATCACCAAGCATAAGCTGCGTCAGCACTGCACCGGGAACAAAGTTGGCTTACTTGAGCATATTCCCTTTATAACTAACAAAAGGTTAGTTAACAGAAAATTTTATGAATTTCAGGAAACTATCGAATAATGATTTAAATGTTGATTGCAAATAAATGGATAAATAATGATGGTAATGGTTAATGGTAATTAATTAATTATATAATAATATTATTATTGTTACTATTATTATTACTATTATCATTATCATACATTATTATTATTATTATTATTATTATATTATTAATATTATTATATTAATTAATTGTGATAATAATTGATAAATAATTGACGGTTGATAAAATAATAATTCTCTCTTGACTACGACCAACACAGTTTGTATAATAAAATATTAGCAACGACAAATTTTAATGGGCGCAACGAAATGCAGCACCAAGCAAATATTGGTTACAGAATTAAAAAAAAAAAGAGAATCAATTTACTTTCGCCAAAATACTCTAAACCTCCCGAAAATGTTCCCCTTCGATTCCAGCCGACGTAAAATGTAAAATGGAGAAACAGCATGCGTTTTCTCCTCAAAATATTGTATAAAGCCTGTTAAAATTGGTTAAACTAGAACGACAATTACTCAAAAGTAATAATGAACCTTACGCAACATTCCCATTTTGAAAAACCACGAACGGCAATGTTGCGAATGTTGCAACCCATAAAACGAAGCTTGCGGCATCTGCCTGAACAGCTTCCGCTGGGTCGCAACATTCCCATTTTGAAAAACCACGAACGGCAATGTTGCGAATGTTGCAACCCATAAAACGAAGCTTGCGGCATCTGCCTGAACAGTTTCCGCTGGGTCGCAACATTCCCAATTCAAAATTAATGTACGACAATCTTATAAATATTTAAACACGATTTCATGATTAAAAGTCGAATGTATGGGTTATGTGTGCACACTCTGCGACATCGAAATAATTCAAGAAAATTTTGCTTAGCATATTTGTTATAATACTAATATGTTGTCAACACAACTAAAAATATTTAACGAATAGAAAAAGAGAAATTGTCTTATAAAATAAAATTAAAATTAAAATAAAGAAATAAAATAATCCGTAATTATATCGCTTAGACCTACACAACTTCGGATGGCTGTGGCGGTGCACGCGCATACATATGAACTCCTTTGGACAATGCTAACCGTAGCAATACGCACACAGACGTACTATGCATAGTACGTACCACTAACACGTTGCAGGCCTCTTCTCGTTGCTTCTTCTCCTTCGTTGCATCCTTCCTCTTTTCCCCTGAGCCCCACGTGTTTGACAAGCAAACGCACGTGCATGATTCAGACCGATATTATTTCTTTTTAAAGCTCAAAGAAATAATAACTAAATTATTTATCCCAAATTAATTTGCACTGGCCAGATTATGTGGTGTGTCTGAAGTTGTTAAACAATTACAACCAGAACACCAGCACTAGTTATTAGTGCAATACTTTAATAAATATTTTCGATATTTATTAATAATAATAATAAACAATTTTTTTTATTTTATTATTATTATTTTATTTTTTTTATCAAATTCATTTTTACTCTTCTTTAAATTTTTTTTTGATTGAAATTATTCAAAAATAATAATTTCAGAAAAGTATCAAATTTCAATCTCTCCTTGCATCCCATGTGCTTGCCGAACAAATGCACGTGCAACGATTTAAACTGAATGTTATTTCCTTCTACACTCAACAGAATAAAAGGAAATTATATTTTTCAAAAAGGGAAATTTTATTTACGCCAATCAAAATTATGCGGTGTGTCTGAAGTTATTAAACAATTATAACTAGAACACCGGCACTAATTATTAGTGCAATTTTATTATAAAAAGAAAATTTAATCTTTTTTTTATAATAATGATGCCAACAAACAATTTGATTTTTTATCTTTTATTAATTGATTGGAATTATTGAAAATAATAATTCCCGAAAAATATCAAATTTTTGCAAACACATTTCCGTTTCTCACGCCAACCGTGAGATCCGCAAGTCAGCAAAAATCTTCTTGACCAATAGGCCCAGAGTTCCGACCCCACTTTTACTCCTACAACCACCTCTTCTATCCCAAATCTTCCCCCAGATTTAGAAGCAAGGAGTAGAGGAGCAATTAGAATTTTCAAAATTCGCAGTACAACTTTCGTCTTGTTAGTAAGCTCCTCGTGGAGGCTTGAAAGCAATTCGCGAAACGCCGGGACTTGCCCGTCTATTAATCGACCCCTAGCCTAACAGACCACTACAAGATAGTGTCTAGGATCTAGGATAGACGAAAAAAAAAATAAAAGGTAAAAGCTTCACGAAAGTGAAGCCCGACCAAATTTAATTACTTTCGCTATTTTGAATTTTATTTTAATAAAATTTCAATTAGTGTTAATAATTAAAATTACGCGTAAATTAGATTCACGGACAAAAATTTGAGTGGTATAAATTATTAAATTCAGTTCACAAGTGCGTGCTCTTCTTTTAAATTTTCCTCCCTCGACCCGTGAGTTTATGTACGTGTGTGTATTGCCTAGGTCATTTGAAGGCAGGGCCTAAGTAAATTCAAAGACAATTAAGAGTTTTCGCCCGCTGAGCATCTCAAAACTCAGGCGGTAGTTGTAAGAAATTTATGTTTAAAAGAAGAGAGGGTGAGTTTTTAAAATATTGTATCGTTCCATTTTTCTTTCTCTCTTGTATTTTTCTGTAATAATTTTCTTATTCTTGATTTAAAATAAATTGTACTTTTATTTGAAATCTTGTTTTCTTTTCTGTCTTTGTTTTGTTTCCTTCTATTAAATAAAATCGGAAAGGATGTTGCTTGGTAAGTTCTTTTAAAAGAGATAAACGGACCCCATAAATTAAAAACAGGACCATCCGGCCCTGGCAGCTTGATTTCCTCCAACGAACCTCCGCAGGCGCGCGGTAGAATTTTCTTTTCATCGCTAAACAAGTAAATCTTTATATTCCAAATTTTGATTTCTGAATTTTTCTTCGGATTTTAATAATTTAATAAATAATTATTTTCGGTTCGTAACATTCATTAATTTATAAATTTTTTTTTCAAATGCATTAGTAGAGTGTTTTCTGAAATCCATAATTAAATCAATATACTGTTTTAACCATTGTGATTGTTGAAACTTTAAAATTCTATGAACTTTTTTTAATTTTATTCCTAATTGTAGGTAATATTTCAGATTTTTGTAATAAATAATATATTTTTCCTTCGAAAATAAATTAGTTATAAGTTTTGGTAATTTACTACCTGGAGGAACAAAATGTTCCCGGCATAAGGGCAAATCTTTGTGCAAATAATGCAATTCTGTAGGATATTCTAAATCCACTTCTAAAATATAACCATAAGGAGAATCATCCTCAATTTTAAAAACATCAAAGTCCAATATATTTTTTTCCCATTGAAAATCGGAAATGGGTAAAAATTCACACATTCCTGTACCGTATAAATTATTAATATCAAAATACATTATGTAGGATTCTTCAATATTTTCGTTAACATCTGACCCCATAAATCTGTTGTTTGTTTTTGCATACTGGTTTGAGCATTGAGAGACACCGCCCACGGTGCGCCTGAAATTGGTTTTTATAAAAAGTTCCTGCACTCGAAATTTTCTTGTCAATTTTGAATCTGTGAAGTTTAAAGAGTATTTTAAGACCAAAAAGAAAATAACCGCTAGAGCCCTTTTTGAGAAAATTAACTTTAAATATATTTTTTAATTTTATATTTTTAAATTGTTTAAAAAATCGACTTTGATTCCATAGAAACAGTGTGTTTATACATATTGCTAAGGTCAGTCTGTAGAGAAAAAGTCTTGAAAGGTACTTAAGAGGCAAACAAATTATAGGTTAGGTTCGAGTTAGATTTATCTTGATAAACAGTTTATTTCTAATTATTTGAATTTGAAACAAATTTTCATTTAATATTTTTTATTTGATCAAGATTTAAAGATCAATAATTATTAATTAGTAATTGATTTTCCATCCGTATTTTTACTCAAAAAATTGGAAAACATAACCTCAAATTTTTTGCTTCTTAGGTACCTTTCTTCGGAGCGTGACATACATATGTTAAAAATACATATCACAAATTTTGATGAAAACTTCTTTGACCATATCAAGTTACCTACTTACTAATTTTCGGCATCTTAAAATTACACTCGACTCTCGGATCTTTTACACTCTCGATTCTTTTGCAATTTTTCTCTCGCACCTTTTACCTTCTACATTAAATAAATAAATGACTATCAGAGTGTCAAAATATATTTATATCACGATAACTTAGGTTATCTAAAGTGGATTATAGCAGTTCCTCCATTATGTGATTAAAATTACATTAAAATTTTAATTACTATAAATGTAAATATTAAAACTAAAACATAAATACTGTCATTAATTTATATATTTGGTTATACATATTGTATTGTTTTGCGTTACCATGGCATTTGTTTTGGTAAAAGATATGAGAGGATTTGGTCCCATAAGTGCAAAAGATCCGAGAGTCGAGTGTACTTGAAAGACCGTAAGAACACAAAATTAATTAATCAAAAATTAACATTAAATTTTCAAGACTTTTTCTCTACAGACTGATCTTATCAATATGTATAAACACACTGTTTCTATGGAATCAAAGTCGATTTTTTAAACAATTTAAAAATATAAAATTAAAAAATATATTTAAAGTTAATTTTCTCAAAAAGGGCTCTAGCGATTATTTTCTTTTTGGTCTTAAAATACTCTTTAAACTTCACAGATTCAAAATTGACAAGAAAATTTCGAGTGCAGTAACTTTTTATAAAAACCCATTTCAGGCGCACCGTGCGCCTCTAATACTTTTCTCCAAAAAGAGCACCATATCTATATCAGTCAACAATTCTAATTCCACTTTTGTTAATTTCAGCATTTCATCAAATGCAAGCCCAGGTGCAGTATAATAATGTGAAGCATCCAGATTATAAGCTGACATACAAGTTTCTCTAAAATTTTCAAATATATCTGCTAAAAGTAAAACATCTGTTTTCAAATATAAATCCGAATAATCTTCTAAACTTTTTAAATTAAATGTGGTACAAACATGACAAGCGTGAGTATAGTCGTCTTCTGAAATTTGCGAATCATTCAATTTGGAATAAAATTCTTCTTTACGAGGCAATTGATTTTCTTGTAATTTTTCCCAATTATTAATAAAGTCATGTGGGAAAACGCCTTTTCTTGTTAATAGATTAAATTCATTAATATTTTTGCAATATTTTGCTGTTATTTTCTTTTTATTATTTTGAAGAAAATTTGTTAATTTATCTAAACTACTAGGCATAAATCTAAAAGAATCTAAAAATCTAAGACAAATTTTTTCCATCTACGTATTTGGTAAACGATATATATTTTTCTTTATTTATGGGCAAAAGCTTAAAACAGATCCTTCGAAACTCGTGCAAACTTCTTTTATAAAAAACTAGAACAAACTCTGCGCGCCCATTCAATTTTTTTTAACTATAAACTTCGATGCTACAAATTAAATTTTATACCAATACCACAACATAATTTTAAATTTTAAACATTTTTTCAGGTATTTGATTATTTTTATAAAATATAATAAACTCATTCAGAGTAATTCAACTATTTTCAAGAATATCAATATTCGTCACAAGAATTCTTTTTTTTCAAAAGTAATAAAATTTTTTAAAGAAATTCAATTGAAGGGCTACATAGAATAAGGGGACGAACGCGAGGCTTGGAAGGGATACTACCAGTCGGGTAGCAGTGACAAGCCTTGAGCCGCTCACTGCTACCTGACTGGTATTATCCCTTTCAACCACGCGTTCGTCCCCTTATTTTATGTAGCCCTTCAATTATTCTTAAAAAATTTTATTCTTAAAAAAATTTACGAATATCTCGTCAAGAATTCAGTTATCAATTATATTCAAAATGTTTTAACAATTAAAAATTTTTCAATAATTACTATTTTTATAAAATCTATCAAATAATTTTACAAAAACATTTAATTATTTTCATAATAATAAAATAAAATTTCATTTATGAATACAATTATTGTCATCGCAAAATTTAAAATTTTTTTAATACAATTTTAAATAAATTCTTCGAAAATTGTAATAACTATTTTTCATAATTTTATTGATACTTGCCGAAAGAAGTTAATTTTAAGAAACATTCAATTTATATTTAATTAAATAATAAAATTCGTTAGAATAATCTATTATTTATTTACTTATTTATTATATATTATATTTATTATTTATTTTAAAAAATAAATTTTAATTCGTCGCAGAAATTCAATTAGGTATTTTGATAAATAACAAAATTTGTAACAAGAATTCAATTGTTTGAATAGTAATAAAATGCTTGAAAGGAATTATTTTCAACAGTTTTTAAATAAAAAAAGGACCTATTGAAGAGAAAATTCAAAAAAAATGTAATACTTACATAGGATTTACGTTACCTCATTGTAAAGGAGCATCAATCCTTGCACTTCGTTCTTTATTGCTTATGTCTCCTCAATTATTAATCAAAATTATTATTATTTATTATATAATTATTATTATTAAGAGTCTAGTATCTTTCAGTATAATCAAGTTATATCTTTTGGTGTTGTTGGCAGAGAGAAATATTTGTATTTTTTAAAATTTACACTGATCTTTCCCTTCAATGTAATGTTTCACATTTGAAATCCCAAAGGAATTCAACATAACAAAATAAACTAAATTAAAAAGAGTCCAAAATTTCCCTATAAACATAATTTTTTATATATATATTACTTCTATTTTCTCCTAAAAATATTTTTACGGAATCAAATGATTTTACTCTTGATAATGCAACATACATCTGACCATGATTAAAAACATCTCGTCTTAAATCAATAAATATTTTATTAAATGTTTGACCTTGAGATTGATTAATGGTCATTGCGAAAGCCAATTTTATAGGAAATTGTCGTCTTTTAAAAGTAAATGGATATAAATTTTCACAATATAAAATTACTCGATGTAAAAAAACAATATTTCCACTCTTATCTCCTGTTAATATTTTACATTTAAGAACATTATGTGATAAATCTAAAACAATTAACCTTGTTCCGTTACATAATCCTTTATTAATACTATGATTTCTAATAAGCATTACAACAGAATTAATTCTTAAATGTAATTCATGTGGTGGTGAAGAAGGTGGAGAGAGAGTATTTATATATTCTGGTAATAAAACTTCAGAAAATTTTCCATTATCACAACTTTCAGTAGAATCAATACTTTTATATATTTTTTCACCTTTACTGTCTAAGAGATTTACCACCCTCTTATTAATATCATCAACGTCAACATTTCTTGATGCTAAAATTGCACACATTGACAAATCTTTAAATTTTTTCTGTTGTATCAAATGACTATACATTTCTTCAGCAATATCTATATTTCCTTGTTGAATAATATGTTCTGGTAATTCGATGTTATCATCTATATCATTTAATTCGCCATTACCAACTTTAAGTAGAAATTCTACTAATTCTGTTTCCTCTGGTAAAGCTCACATATTTTCTGTTAATGTGTATTTTGTGAAATGTTGCCATAAATGACTATTTTTTGTTGATAAATTTATTATTTCTGATCTAGTACCTTGTTCTTTTATCGGTAAAATTTGTCGAAAATCTCCTCCTAGAATTACAATTTTTCCACCAAAAACTTCATTTGATTTCATTATATCTCTTAATAACTTATCCATAATTTCTAAAGCATATTTTGGAGCCATTGGTGCTTCATCCCAAATAAAAACATCAATATTTTTTAAAAATTGTCCTTCTTTTGACTGAACTTTAATATTTGAAGATGAATCATTGTACAATGGAACAGGTAAGCCTAAGACTTTATGTACAGTTTTCCCATTAGGAAGCAGTGTGGCAGCTATGCCTGTAAATGCCATGTTGCAAACATTTATTCTTTTACTTTTTAATAAATGCCATAAGGTAGTATATAAAAAAGTTTTTCCAGATCCTCCACAACCATTAATATATAAGCATTTAGAACTATTAGAAGAAGAATCTTTTATTACTTCAAGTATATAATCAACTATATTTTTTTGTTTAACATTTAATTTAGTATAATTCTGCTCTCCTATTTTTATATGTTCAAAAATATTTATATCATCAACCTGCGCAGGAAAATTTTCATCTATATCTAATAAACCCTGAAAATCAGTTAAACAATATCCTTCATTCAATAACATTGATTTTATATAACTATAAGCTATTTTTTCAGCTTCAATATTGTCAATTTTTGAATAGTCTTCTGACATTTGACCTTTAAATTTCTCCCAAAGTTTTTCCGGATGTACAGGATGACAATGAATTAGAATTCTTATAAATAATTGTCGAAGTGAATGAGGCATCATCCATAAAGTAGCTTCTTCCATTGTCCTAATCCACTCACTATCATCTTCTATAAGTCCTAATGCCAAACAGGCAGATATAAAAGATTCATGAATAACTCCATTAACTGTTCTTAAACTTTGGAAAGAAGTTACTCCTTTTACTGTAAGTAACAATAATCTAAGGTGAAATAATTCCAATTGGCGTGGATTAACTGAATACATTCTTCCCAATACTTTTTCTTTACGACTCCTTTTTTGCCATTCAAGAGTTTTTTTTATCCACGTATAATGTTCTGGTATTTGTGTATAATAATACTGACGAGCAGTACTATCACGCTTATTAAGTTTAAAAAAATCGAGCAATTTTGTATTTTTCTGTAAATCAAAAGAAACATTGTTATTATCTTTCTTTTCGCGAATAATAACATTCTGTTCATTTGGTAAATGTATGGGTAAACGATTTATACTATGGCTCTTTTTCCCTAAAGGTTTACTTAAAATTCTCCAAACAGCCTCAACAGGACCTACATACCTATTTTCTTCATAATGATTAATTTCATTGTGATTAACAGTAACCTCACCATTTGCATTTGTAATAATAATGGATGCAGCATCATGACCCTTGAAAATATATTTATATAAATATTTAACAGATTTAATACTTGAAACTATTTCCACATTTATATGACAATTAAATATTTCCGAAAGTGAAGGGCAATATGGAACCACATTAGAATTGTCAACAACAAATCCATTTGGTCGCTCATACGTTTTATTATTATTTCTTCTACGACAACGAACATAACAGTTTTCTTTAATTGTAGTTTCTTCTTGGTAACTTTTTGAAAATTTTTTTGAACATTTAACATTAATTAAACACCAATCTCCACAAGGTCCGTGAATGTTATTTTGCATTATTATGTTATGCAAGGAAGGATTAATATTTTCATCAGGAATTTCTGCAGAAATATAACGATCAACACTTTCAACTGTTAATATTTTAGAATTTTCTTTTAATATAACTAACAAATAAATATGTGGTAATCCTCGCTTTTGAAATTCAATAACATAAACATAAGACTTAACCTCTCCAAATAATTTGTTGTCAACAATAACATTTAAAAGTTGTTTCACCTTCAATGCAAAAACTCTAGTTACTATATCAGGTCTATCAGAAGCAGTTTGATGAGGTAATAAATTTTCTTGTATCTCTTTCCAATTTGGATTACACGTCATTGTAATAAATAAATCTGGTCTACCATGACGACCAACAATAGCCATAGCATCCTGATATTGTTGCATCATATTACGAGGTGATCCTATAAAAGTGGAAGGCAATATAAGCATTTTTCCAACATGTACATCATTTTCTAACTCATTATTTTGTAAATAATCGATTAATCCTTGATATGTTTCACTTCTCAATTGAGCTTGATTGTTTGCACAAAATTGCAATCCATCTTTCTCTATTTTTACATAATTGTCAACTACCCATTGTTGAAACAATCTTCCCCATATAAAAATTGATTAAATTCCTTATCTCTTACAGCAATTTTGTATTTACAATAGGCAGACCTAGAAATATTATGTTTTTTACTTCTAAAATCACTATCACTACGAAGCATATTAATATTATAACCTTTATTTCCAAGTGGATAAAATATGGGATATATCCATGGTTCAACATTCGGATCTAAATTACTAACTGATTTCAGTTCCTTTGTAGACTTATTATAAACTGTTACATAAGATTCTGGTATTTCTCCTTCTGAGTTTGTATTGAGAATAGCAGCAACTTCATTGTAACTTTGATAATTATATCTTTTTTTATTAAAACCTTTTTTCAACGTGAACAATAGTTGTAACTCTGGAACATCTTCATTATTTTGTCTTGCTAATTCAGTTTCTATTTTAATTACTTCTGACATCATCATAAAAGATTTTGTGTATGCGTTTGAACTTCTCATAATATTTTCTATATTTTGTAAAAGTTCTTCGTCCAAATTTTCGTTACTTTTTAATCTGTATCTGATTGATTCGTCAGGGTCATAAATAAATAATTGACCAAAACATGGATCCTCACCTTTATCCGGATATAAAGCACTATTAATTTGATAGTAAATTTGACCTTGAATTTTGTAACAGAATGGTCCTCTTCTTCTTCCATTAAAGTAATTACATTAGCATTTAAAGATGCAAACGAAAAAGAATTATTGTACAGTCTTATATGCTTTTTAAAATGACCTGATTTTTCATGAAGCCCTTCTAGCAAAAGCCTTAATTCATCTGGATATTGTATGGAAGTTAAAACAACACCTCCATGACTACAACAGTCATTAAAACTAACTTTTCTACCAGCAACTTGTTCATCTTTAAAATGTTTAGCTTGGCAATGTGTGCAGTAATAATTCATTGGACCTAGATAATTTTCAACATTATTTGACTTAAATGTTTTATTATCATCTAAATCTGTATTAAATATTTTCTTTGGATCAGAAATATTCAAATTTGAATTTATACTATTATTTACCAGTTTCAACTCATTTTGAATTTGATAATTTAATACTCTTTCACAATAATTTCTTTGACATAGAGTATTTTTTGTTTTTGACAAAGTGCTTCTATCACTGTTTATATTTTTTAATTTAAGGTTTTGAGCATATTCAATTTTAGATTCAACTTGAAGTTTTTTCTTAATTGAAATGTGTACTTCACCTGAACAATTTACATTATCAATTTTACGTTTCAGTTTTTGCCTATCACGATAATTTTTTTGTATTTCAACCCTGTTTTGTTTGAGTGTTGTTGACGCATTATTTTTTTCATTTATTTTATTCAATACTCTCGGTAAAGAAATGGAAGTATGTGCTTCCTGTAAATAATTTGCATTATCAATTTTATGTTTTAAATTTTGCCTATCACGATAATTTTTTTGAATTTCAGCCCTACTTTGTTTAAGTGTTATTGATGATTCAATATTTCCTTCATTTATTTTATTTGTTGCTCTTGGAAAAGAAAGGGAAGTGTGTGCTTCCTCTGAATAATTTGCATTATCAACTTTACGCTTTAATTTTTGCCTTTCACGATAATTTCTTTGAATTTCAGCCTTACTCTGTTTAAGTTTTGTTGCTGATTCAACATTTTCTTCATTTATTTTATTTATTGCTCTCGGAAAAGAAAGGGAAGTGTGTGCTTCCTCTAAATAATTTGCATTATCAATTTTATGTTTTAATTTTTGCCTATCACGATAATTTTTTTGAATTTCAGCCCTACTTTGTTTAAGTGTTGTTGATGATTTAACATTTCCTTCATTTATTTTATTTATTGCTCTCGGAAAAGAAAGGGAAGTGTGTGCTTTCTCTGAATAATTTGAATTATCAACTTCACGCTTCAATTCTTGCTTATCACAATAATTTTTTTGAATTTCAGCCCTACTTTGTTTAAGTGTTGTTGATGCAATATTTTCTTCAGTTATTTTATTTATTATTCTCGGAAAAGAAATTTCTTTCTTAATAGAGTTTTTAGAAAAGTTTGATTCTCCACACTGAAATTTTTTATCTTTATTATTTAAAAGACAATTCCAGTCATACACAACTCTGCAAGATCTATTATTAGAAATTTGTACAGAAGAAAATTCACTTAAACTATTGTTTTAGAACATTAACATTAAATTATTTCTCATATTACAATAATAGTAATTGACAGAATCAGGCAGAATATTAAAAAATAACGATGTTGCAAATGCTATTGCATATATTCCACAAGCAAGACTGTTTAATGGTTGTTGATCAACAGTTGTGAAAACTACTGGTGGTTCAAAAGGATATAATCTAATTAAGTAAGCCCTTTGATCATCATTTAAATATTTTTTATTAAGACTATCAAAAATGTAAAGGCTTTTTCCATCATAATAAGTACAAATCCAATGACCAGACTTATAATATCCACTAAAAAGTATTTGAATGTGCTGCTTATTTTTCTCGATTGGAACTATCAAATCAAGTGTTTGTAAACACAAAGTATTTTGCATATTATAAAAAAAATTTGATTGTCTTCCCAATAGCTTTTGAAATTCATACATATGATCAATATTTAGCATTTGTCCTTCAGTGACAACAATACTTAAATCATCTGGAGTCAAATTGACATTATCTCTTTTGTTAGACATTGTTTTTTTTATTTTATAATATTTACTTATATTTCGTTATCAATTTCCAATTTTGCCTTTTATACAATTTTAAAAATTTCTAATTTTGTCTCTTATCCAATTTAATTAATTTTCAATTTTGTCTTTTATCCAAATTAACCAATTTCAAGCTTTGTTTACCCAATATAACAAATTTGCAATTGTGCCTTTTATCCGATATAACCAATTTCCAAATTTGCCTTTTATCCGATATAACCAATTTCCAAATTTACCTTTTATCCAATATAACCAATTTCCCAATTTGCCTTTTATCCAATATAACCAATTTCCAAATTTGCCTTTTATCCAATTTAACCAATTTCCAAATTTGCCTTTTATCCAATTTAACCAATTTCCAAATTTGCCTTTTATCCAATTTAACCAATTTCCAAATTTGCCTTTTATCCAATTTAACCAATTTCCAAATTTGCCTTTTATCCAATTTAACCAATTTCCAAATTTGCCTTTTATCCAATTTAACCAATTTCCAAATTTGCCTTTTATCCAATTTAACCAATTTCCAAATTTGCCTTTTATCCAATTTAACCAATTTTCAAATTTGCCTTTAATCCAATTTAACCAATTTCCAAATTTGCCTTTTATCTAATATAATCAATTTTCAAATTTTCCTTTTATCCAATATAACCAATTTCTAATTTTTTCTTTTATTATAACACTATATACTTACTATTCACTAAATCACTATTCACTAATTTACTTATTTCACTTTATATTCACTCACATATAGTGAGTGAATTTATCAGTGATAAAAAAACGTTTTAATTTTATTTTTACGTATAGAAACGTGACACATTCACTTAGAAAAATATATTATGATATTTTCACTTTTGCTGAACTGAAAATTTTGTCCACTCATAGATTCTCTATATATATATATAGAGAGAGGCCTGTATTAGACCCTACGAAGGATTACGAACCCTTAAACAATAGCCTTTGTAATGGGGATTATCTCCGAGAACACAGGTAAAATTTTCTTTCTTCCTTCATCGCAAGGAAAACTATAGATAAAAGTATATATATAGTAATAGAAACTCAATAGGTAACGGTCTCGATAACGTCTGGGTAACGGCGCCGGTAACGCTGGCTCTGGTAACGGCTACCTTTCTTTCTTTCTCTAAAGGAAATATAAATAGGAATGTCTCTCTTTACCTAATTTGCATATCTGCTGATTTCATATAAGGATGAATAAAGGTTCTATTGGATTGATTTTCTTTAAATAAGAGTCAACTAGATTTGCAATATCTTTTAATTTATTCATGAACCATAAAATGCAGTCTTTTCCTCTATATAGTTCAAAGGATGAAAAAGAATCGCTGAACTCACATTTTAGGTAAAATAACATAAGCACCTATCACAAATCAAAATTTGACATTTACTTTTTGTCATTTGTGATTTAACCAAGCGAGACAAATTACGAATCCATGCAAAATGATGAAAATCATTATCGAAATCTTGATATCTTATCATTAATAAGTGAATTGTCGGTTTTTCAGAATATTGCTCACTTAAATATAAAGGAACTATATCCGATTTTTTTCTTTCAGTGCAATCAATGCTATAAATGTTTATTTTTAAATTATTCATTTTTTCAAATTTAGGTACGTCTGTCATAGCAATTAGAAAATTAATTCCTTCATATTTTAATACGGGTTTAAAATGAGGATAAGAACTAGTAATGCAAGAATTATTTTCAACAGGATGTGAAGCTGATTTTATGGACCAAAGAAAGCAAAATTCATCTTTATTTTTTGTATTTACAACTGCATGTTTGTCCCTTATAAATTTTGGTAATTCTGTAAATGTACTAAGACCTCTTTGTAAAGGAGCATATCTATTAATATTTACTTTCAAGTCACTGTTTTTTTTAAAGCATTTTTCAAACGATTTTTAATTAAAGATCTTGAATCTTCTAAAAATTCAAGTAAATCTTTATGTTTTAAATTTATAATAACTGCAGTTCTTACTCTATTTTCAAAAGCTGATTCTTAATCTTGCCATATAATTCTATTAGATTTTTTTTGTATTTACCTCAATACCTTCACCTCCTTTGCGCATTTGCTTTAATTTGTTGTTTGCCGTTTGTAAAATTCTTAAAGTAGATGTTATTTTATTTTTATCACCTTTTGTTAAATCATCCTTTATTCTTAAGACTTTGTTTAACAGACGAATATTTTGGGTACCAAATTTGATCCATTTTTCTGTTTCTTGCAACATTTTTTCATTATTCTTAATTTCAAATATAGTTTTTAAAGCACTTTCCATAATTTTAATAAATGTTTCGCACTTTAAATCCATACTTTCTCCTTTTTTTATTCTTAAAAATAGTATTTTTTAAATAAACAATTTTAAATAAACAAGTAACGCCCTAACTTTTCTTAACTTTTATTAACTACGTTTACTATTAATCAGTCAAACAGTCCCGAATATAACTTCTATGAAAATAACTGCCCTACGCAATGAACAATTCTTTTTATAGTCTTCCTATGAGTCAAACATTTGTTGACAAAAAATTATTAACTAGAAAAATTTATTAAGAATAATATATCGCACATACCTTTTTTGGCATTCTTAAATTCCATTACCTTAGTCATTGAATGTTAAGTCATCGCAAAAATGTAAGGGGGCTTTTGGATAGAGCTAAATTTCAAGGTTATATCCAGAAACCCCCTTACCTATCTACTGACGAAGATTCTGAAAAAACAACTATTCACTTATTAATGATTAAAAACACAAATATAAAAAAAAGTATTTATCATTTTGCATACATTCGTAACCTTTCTAGATTAATTAAATCACAAACGACAAAACATAAGTGTCAATAATTTATTTGTGACAGATGCCTATGTCATTTCAATAGTGAACTGTCATTAGTTAAAAATCTGGTGGATTGTAAAACTTTAAATAAATGTAGGGTTGTTTTACCAAAAGAAGGGGGAAATATTTTAAAATTTAAAAACTACAGACTTAAAATTCACAACCTCAAGCATATTTTAAACATATTCCTTAAAGTACTGCATTTTATTTTAAATGTGAATTTGATGACTCCTTATCAGTTTATGAAAGTTATAGAGGAGATGATTGTATTGCTTGGTTTATGAAAAAATTTGAAGACATTGCTGATTTTGTTGATGTTTATTTAAAAACGAATGTTCCAATGGATACCTTATCTCTAAATCAAGAACTAGAATTCAAAAATGCTAAATTCTGTCACATTTGTAAAAGTTTGTTTAAAGACACTGATATTAAACATCGAGATCACTGTCATTTTAGAGGAAAATATGAAGGTGCAGCTCATGAGGGTTGTAATCTTAATTATCAGAATTCTCATACCATTCCTGTTGTTTTTCATAACTTATCTGGCTATGATGCACATTTTTTTTAAAAGAATTAGTTACACAGTCTGAAGGTACTGTTTCTTTATTACCAATAAACAAAGAAAAATATATAATATATATAATGTGCCTATGTGCTTACCGCTATGCTAGTGCCGTCCCAGGGAGTTGTATGTGTGCGTATACATCGCCATAGCCACCCAAAGATGTATAGGTGCAAGAGAATATACGTATGAGCGACTATTTCTTTTCCTTGTGATTACAATTTCCTTTTTTTGAAAGTTTATAATAATTGTGTATATGTGCTTAGGTGGTTCTTATTTGGGCGATGTTTCTCTTTCTCTTTTTTTATAATATCAAATTTTCGCAAAATGTCTCTAAAAATGCAAAATAAAAATAATAAGTTTCTCTAAAATCTTAATTAATTATTTTTATTTTAAACGCAAAATTCTTCCACAAAATTAACTATGTAGTTCGCTATCACTGATGAGTGTCATTAAAATATTGTTTCAGCTTTGTTCAGTTCCGATTATTAAGCCATATGTAACATTTTAGTTACGTATTATTGTTCAATAATCAAAACAAAAAGAACGGTAGCAAAAAAATTTTTGTTTAGAAAAATAAAAATTCAAGCTATGGCATGTTATAAATAATTATGAAACAAAAAAATTCGGAAAAGACTAGCAGCAAGTTGAAGCAGTAACCATCCCCGCCGATGGTTGTCCACTACCGAACATCATCGATGTCTTCGATGTGCTGAGCGAATCGGATCCACTGCTAAATGTCATTGATTTCTTTGATGGGCTGGGGGAAGTGGGTCCACTGCCAGACACAACTGGCATCTTGTATATGTTCGGTAGACCTTGCCGTGGTAGCGGGGCTTTTAACTAAAGGACAGCCAACATGGTGGTTCCCTGACTTTAAAACCAAAAACATTAAGTATGAGCGATTGTAAAAAAGAAGAAAAGTACCTGCGGGATAATGCTACGGCTAAATCCCTCACTGGTTCCAATCGTCAAGCGCTTTCGAGCGTGGGGACAGTGTTCAGTGGCCCAAGGATGCAGGAGGGCAACAACGCGTTGGTGGTACCAAGAATTGTCTTAGAAAGAGTTGATAGACGAGGAAGTACGAGCAGCGTTACAAGTCAAGCCAGCTGCATTTCTGTCTTCAGTTATTCTTCTGCGATTGACATTGCTAGCTAGAATGAAGATAGAGATGAATGCGTGAAGCTGCAGGAGGAAGAGGCAGCAAGCATTCTAGAAATGGAGGAAGAGGTCAGCAAGATGCTAAAGTCCAGAAGAATGTCAATAGGACAATCAAAGATGGACTCAGAAGCTTAACATCGCTCATACAGGAGGTAAAGAAGAAGCACGCAGCAGCGGACAGAAAAGACGAGAAGTTCTACCAGGGACTAACTTGGTCAGAAGAAGCACGAAAGGACCGAAGAATGAGACGTGACCGTTTTAATGCAGTGGTATTTAAAAACGTTGTCTTGGAGGCTCAGAAGCGGAAAAGAAGTGATCCCAAAGTTACGAAGGACCCAAAAAAGAAAAAGGAGGAGGGACCTTCTAAAAAGTCTAAAGGCAAGGAGACCAAAACTGAACAAAAGTCAGATCAAGTTAAGAAGGGAAGAGCCATAGGGATCGTTAAAGTGGCCGAAGGAACGACCTTCGCCGAAGTGCTGGCGAAAGTTCGCGAAGAGGCTGACCTGGAGGCCAGAAAGACAAAGGTTATGGGAGCTTTACCCACTAAAAAGGGAGACCTTTTAATTAAAATTGGAGGGTCTTCAAACAAGAAACTGTTCACCGAGGAGGTGACAAAGGTAATCGGCGATCACGATTCTGAAGTCATATTTTAAAAATAAATAAAATAAATAAAATAAATAAAATAAATAAAATAAATAAAATAAATAAAATAAAAAAAAAATAAAATAAATAAAATAAATAAAATAAATAAAATAAATAAAATAAATAAAATAAATAAAATAAATAAAATAAATAAAATAAATAAAATAAATAAAATAAATAAAATAAAAAAAAAATAAAATAAATAAAATAAATAAAATAAATAAAATAAATAAAATAAATAAAATAAATAAAATAAATAAAATAAATAAAATAAATAAAATAAATAAAATAAATAAAATAAATAAAATAAATAAAATAAATAAAATAAATAAAATAAATAAAATAAATAAAATAAATAAAATAAATAAAATAAATAAAATAAATAAAATAAATAAAATAAATAAAATAAATAAAATAAATAAAATAAATAAAATAAATAAAATAAATAAAATAAATAAAATAAATAAAATAAATAAAATAAATAAAATAAATAAAATAAATAAAATAAATAAAATAAATAAAATAAATAAAATAAATAAAATAAATAAAATAAATAAAATAAATAAAATAAATAAAATAAATAAAATAAATAAAATAAATAAAATAAATAAAATAAATAAAATAAATAAAATAAATAAAATAAATAAAATAAATAAAATAAATAAAATAAATAAAATAAATAAAATAAAAAAAAAAATAAAATAAATAAAATAAATAAAATAAATAAAATAAATAAAATAAATAAAATAAATAAAATAAATAAAATAAATAAAATAAATAAAATAAATAAAATAAATAAAATAAATAAAATAAATAAAATAAATAAAATAAATAAAATAAATAAAATAAATAAAATAAATAAAATAAATAAAATAAATAAAATAAATAAATAAAATAAATAAAATAAATGAAATAAATAAAATAAATAAATTAAAGAAAATAAATAAATAAAATAAATAAAAAATACTCCACTGGAGTATTTAACATTTGACTGTAGAAAGCTGGGGTTTATATAGTAGCTAATAGACTACTTGATTGGAGATGAGACGGTCAAAGAGCACGTACCTGTGCTAAAATGTAGAAAGCACGTTCTTGTGATAGTTTGTAGAAGACACGTACTCTTGCTAAAATGTATAAAGCACGTACGAGTCAGATAATTTTTCTTATACATCAATAATTTGATCTAAAGTAATATGACACTCGCTTTTTGCAAAAATTTGTTACAACTTTTATATAATTAGTCATCTTTTCATGCATTCATATTTATAATTTTAAATCTAAGTCCCTAGTGTCTGAATTAAGAACTTTCTTATGCTCGTACTACTTATCATCGTTTATGATAAGCAAGCGACAACCGATTAGTTACCATAAGTGCAGGCAATAGATCGACCGCCGCCCGTTTATCAGACAAGTCTAGATCGCGGTTGATTATAACATCAATTGTCATAGATGGTAACTCGTTTTGCCTATGCGGTCGTTTTTTTCATGAGGGACAGTCGATACATGTGTCGATGTGGGAACGAAACGGTGGATTTGTCTCTGCCTCCAATCGTTATCCGTTCGTCCAAAGATGGGGTTCCATGTATTCACATAAGGGATGACTAATTACAATATTTTTATATTACAAGGTTTTACTCGCCAAGAGGCGAAAATGTCACATCATTGTTTCCATATTTAACAGACACTTACACAAGCCTACGAACATAATTATAATTACACATAGGTTTTAAGTTCTATAATTACATAACTCTATGATTACATGTTTTGCAAAATTTCCCATTTTACACAGATAAAATAACTTTTACTTTTTATTGTAATATTTTGTCTCGTGATTTTTATATTATAATATTTACAATTTATGATAAACTTTCAGGTAATTTTTTTACATGAACAATTGTATTGATTTTTATCAAATAAAAATTGTTTTATTACGATAAAAAAAATTTCCTTACTTAAATTTTTAAATTGGTTTTTTTGTTTAAACCTTAAATTTGTTGAGAATTTATGCAAATTTTCATTATTAATTTTTAATTATTACAACTTATATACATATATATATATATTTTTGTTTTAACTAGTTTTGATTAATTTTTAACTATATTTAATTATGATGTAAAATTAATTAAATTATTAATTTAAAAGTAACAATAATAATTAAAATTAATTTTTTGGATTTTAATAATATTTATTACATACATATTTGTTGAATGTTATCTATATTTAATTACTTTTTTAATTATTTGATGTTTTCAGAAGTTTTTATTAGAATTCCTAGGAAATTCTATTTTATGAATTACTAAAAACTTCTAGTAAATTTTATTTTCTGAATTACTAGCAACTACAAGGGAATTTTATTTTCTAAATTAGTAAAAAGGAATTTTAATTTCTAAAGTTATATGTGTATAATTTTGATAATTACTTATAAATGTCTAGAATAATTTACTAACTATTAATTAATAATTAAGTGTTTCATTATAAAATAAAGAGGAAATAAGAAGGCAACCTCCAAATCCTCTCTTTTCTTTCGTCTTTATTTATTTATTTTCATTTTTATTCATTTATTACATACAACTGACTTGTTTATTTATTTTACACGGTGGGCTTAGACTAACTTTAAGCTAAAAGTTTTGGCTTATCTTGGTTCTCTTCAGATAATTATTCTACTCTATTTTCTGAGTAATTTGAGCCCAAAATGAAAAAAATTGGTAAAGGGATTTTTTAACAAACTCGATTTATGTGAATCTTGCTTTTCATAAGGATGCTTTGCATTCCTGACAATTTTGAATTTTTTAAAAAAAGGTTATATCGACTTATTTTGATTTATAATACATATAGAGTAGAAGAAGGTAATGTAGTGGTAATGTAGTGCACTTTTATTTCGAAGACTCCTGTGGTCGCAATTTTTAACCAATTTTGATCAATAAGGACTCGTTGGAAAGACAATGCTTCTAGTTACATTTATGGTGTACATTATTTTTTTGTAGATGGAGCTTTTCTATATCCAAAAAACTGAAGGCACTTTTTTCGACATTCTAAAATTTGTTGGGCAATGTATTGCACCACTTTATTGGTAAAATAAAACGCAGAGAATATATTATAAACGATTTTATTTTATTAGATATAACATTAGGAACATAAGAAACTCAAAAAACTATAAACTAGTAGTGATGCCCACAAGACGAGACTTTGCATGTAAAAACAGAGACGAGATCGAGACTTTGCATGGTATCATCTCGTCTCGTAGACAGAACTATAAACTAGAGATTTCTTTGGTCCTGTGTTAAATAAAACTGAAAGAAAACTGCAAAAATTTACAAAATGAAAACATGGTTAAATAATACGTATTTACGGTACTCTGTATAATTGCACTACATTGCCCCCAAGCACTTTCTTTACGTTGACTTCAATATCTCAATAAAAACAAAATTAAGCGTCAAAACAATACTAAATTTGTGTTCAGAATTAAATTTTACATGGAAAAATCACTTTCCAGATACTTTTTTAATGAGCCTTACATTTTCTTCAAGTCACTGAAAAACGGAAATATGGTTTCGAAATCTAGTGTTTTTAAAGTGACGCTACAACTTCTTTTAGAAGAAGCACAATCAAGCCAAAATGATATACATTAATATACTTTAATACTTTAAACCTACCATACTAACGGCAGGTAAATCAATTTATTCGTTTAGTCGGTAGAACCAGAGCACTACATTACTTCCCTCTACTCTACGTATGTGAAGTTTTGATCAAATGTCCAGATCTATGCACGTGTTTGTGTGTGTGTCACAAAATGTTGTGTGCAAATTATCTGACACGTTTTTACGGATTGTTTTAAAATTTTATACGCTTTTGTCCTTAAATACCTAGAATCTAACAGAAGAATTTCTATATATATCCACAAAATTTTTTTATAAATTTTTCAAAATTTGAAAAATTGTTTTTTGTATTTTTTGAAATAACTTTTTACTATTTAGAAATTGTAACTAATCTTTGTCAGAATTATATTCCTGGTACGAAAAAAGTCGATAACTTACATAAAGTAAACAGTTTACCATTATTTATATAATTGAAGCTATTTTATATTGAAAAAAAATTAAAATTTTAAAATTTTTAAAACTTATCTTAACAATTTGAAATAATTATTTTACAATATAAGATGAAGCAGTTGTCATATAAAAAGTTTAAATTTTACCATATATTCATACAACAATTTAAAAATTATAATCATGTCATGAATAATATTTTCTTTCTCAAGAAAAAATTTATTTATCATAATGAAGAAGCTAAATGATCACGAAATGAACAACAAAAATTAGTTACAAGTTCTAAATAGGAAAAAGTTATTTTAAAAAATACGAAAACAATTTTTCAAATTTTTAAAAATTTGTTGGATATATTTAGAAATTCTTCTGTCAGATTTAAGATATTAAGGACTGCAATAAGCGTACAAAATTTTAGGAAAATCCGTCAAATCTTGTCTGAGATAATATGTACACAATATTTTGTGACACACACACGCAAACATAGATCGGGACATTTGTTCAATACTTCACATACCTATATGTATTTTAGATAAAAATGAGTCAATATAACCTTCTTTTAAAAAATTCAAAATTGTGAGGAATGCTAAGCATCCTCATAAAGAAGCAAAATTCACAAAAATTTAGTTTGTTTGAATATCCATCTACCGATTTTTTTCATTTTGGGCTCAAATTACTCAGAAAATAGAGTAAAATAATTATCTAAAGAGAACCGAGATGGTCCAATACTTTTAGGTTAAAGTTATTCTAAGCCGACCGTGCTGTGCGTTAACAAGCGTCGGTTTTTCGATCCGAGCCCTCAATTGCACCATTTATAGACAACAAAAATATTGTCATTGTTTAAATCTTTTACTACGCATTTTACGTCGTAACGTCTGCTATTTAGGGGTCTTAAACTTTATTTACACTATAAAAGGGTTTTGTTAAGTCAAATTCAGCAATTAACTCTTCTAAAATTCCTTTAGGAAATTCTATTTGATTGATATCTCCTTTTGTAAATATAATGATATTGATGGGTTTTTCTTGGAGAGGAGGTTTGCAAAGAATCATTTCGGTCATCTATAAGAAATAAAATAGTATTATTATTAACTAGAAGTTGAGGATACCGAAATCTATTTTCAGGTTGTAGAACAGTTACCCTCAGTTAGATCACGACTCGGTAACAATAATAGGTTGGAAAACAGGTAGAGAATTCGGTTGAATTTTACATTTCCAAATAGAAAATTAAATTAGAAATTTCGTTTCATAGAATATAACAATATATAGGCGAAAATAAAAGGCAATTAGTAGGAGTAGATACAGAATTTGCGAAATTGAGGGAACAAAACAAATAAACGCCAAAATGAATGAGGGAAATCGCACTGGAGCAGGAGGAGGAGCACCAGGACTAAATGGACGAGATCCAGCAAATCAAGAAAACCAACAACAAGCATTCGATCCAAATGCGACCTCTTTATTTTCGATGTACAACAACAGAACAGATCTGGGGTTCACACCAAATCAACCTAATTTACTCCAAGTACCAGCGGCTGCAGAGGAAGATGTCTCTCTGTTAGTTAACAAAGCCTTAGCTCACACTTTGACTATCTCACAAGCAGAACAATCAGTACCAATTTACGATAGAGAAAACATGCCAGTTAAAGATTTTATACAAGATCTGATACACGCATCTGCATATATTGCCCACTCTTGTGAAGCACCCATTATAGGGTCAATGTTAGGGAAACTTCGAGGAAATGCAAGAGCTTGTGTCGAGGAACAACAATTCGAAAGATTCACGGAGCTATTGGACTTTTTAAAAAATAGGTTTGCCCCAGGATTATCATCCGAACACTATATAGGAGAATTGCTAATCCTACGTATGCTTGGAGGAGAAAATATAAAAGATTTCTATGACAAAGTAAAGAAATGTCTTAGTGGAGCACGAGCAGCCAAAGGTTCGAAACATGACGCTGCTATAACCAATGGGACCCTGGGTTATTTACAAGGAGTAGCAAAAAGAAAATTCAGCGCAGCTCTACCGAGCGACGTACAAACAATTGTAAGAGCACAAAACCCTAGGACTTTAGAAAATGTTTTAATTAGTGCACGGGATGTAATGGAAGAAACTGGTGATATAAAACAAATAGGTTACACTTCATACCAGGCGTCACAACAATTTGGTAACAACCAGAGTGATTATCAACAAAATAGTACACAAGATAATTTCGTTTAAAATCCTAGGTGGGGTAACGGCTCTCAAAATCCATACTTTGGACAAAGATACAATAACACAGGTAATGGGTTCAACCGATACAATACTCAAAATAGGAACCCAAACTTTCAGAATTACCAGCGTAATACTTACAGCAACTTCTAGGGGCAAGGAAGAGGACAATATTCAGTAAATAACTTGGTACATAAATGGAAGAAAATGGGTAAAAAAATTAATAGAAAAAAACAAGTAATTAGCAAAAAGGACTTTAAAAGAATAAAAACACGTTCGAAAAACTTAGACATAGAATTAATATACGAACCGGGCCACTGCGAAATTTTAGGCAATAAAGAAGCAGACCAATTGGCTAAATTAGCTATAGAGAATAAAATTTAATATACAATATACATACAAATATATACATATGGGCAATTCCACGTGAGATTGTAGTCGACTTCTTAAAATTCGCCAAAAATATTTTTTTTCTATTCTGTATCGAAAAAAACAGATACGTATTTTTTTATTTTTGTTTAATTGTCCAAATTTTCGAGTTATGAATTTTCGAAATTTTGGACTTTTAATTGCAGACCTATATTCAGTAGCTTATAAGTCCGAAAATATTGAGTTTAGGAAAAAGTTGTCAAAAAATGAAAGTTGTAGTTTTCTTTCAAATTTTAAAAAATAAAAACAAAAAATTTTTTTTAAATTTTTTATTAAAAAATTTTTTTTTATAAACAAATTAATTTTTTTAAACTTTGGGCCAGATTTTTTTTTATTTTTTTAAAATTTATTTATACCTTATAATATAAAGTAGATTTTCCAAAAAGTCCCGAAATGAGCCTGATGTGTTAAATGAGTTTTAAAACATTTTCAAAAATCACTTGCAAGCTTCACAGTGGGATTTTTTTACAATTAACTTTTTAAAACTGTCTACAGCGTATAATTTTTAATCTATTTGAGTGTTCTTTGTTTAAATTAAAGGGTCTACGCTCTAGACATTTTAAAAAAGTTAATTGTAAAAAAAATCCCACTGTGATGCTTGCAAGTGATTTTTGAAAATGTTTTAAAACTCATTTAACACATCAGGCCCATTTCGGGACATTTCGGAAAATCTTCTCTATATTATAAGGTATGAATGAATTAAAAAAAAATTTGGTCCAAAGTTTAAAAAAATTAATCTTTATAAATAAGATCAAACTTTTGTCTGTACATTACATAAAATTTGAAAATTCATGTTTAGTTTTTCTATTCGAGTAGTAAGAACTCCAAAAATGACAATAAAAAAATTATATATTTATGTATGTATGTATGTATGTATGTATGTATGTATGTATGTATGTATGTATGTATGTATGTACGCAATATTTTGTCCGGGATAAACGCAAAGACTACTTGACCGATAAAAACGAAACTTTACATGCTCTTAGGTATTAGTCTAACTTAAATTTATAGCCATATCCGATTAAAAAATATTAAACTGAACAAAAGTTATGACTTTTTCAAAAAATATGAAAAATAAAAAAAATTAATATTTTTTAATTTTTGACAGATTGATGCGATACTATTTGTAGTTAATTTTTTTTAGATAAATACAATTCCTTTTTGCAATAAAATAAAAAAATAATGAATGTAAATTTTTAATTAATTTTATTAATTTTCGAAAAAAAATTTTAATTAATTTTTTTGATAAATTATATGTAATCTTTATAAATAAGATCTGACTTTTGTCTGTACATTGCATAGAAATTAAAAATTCCTATTTAGTTTTTCTATTCAAGTAGTAAGAATCCAAAAAAATGCCAATAAAAATATTATGTATGTGGGTGATTAAATTTAAAATGTCATTTTTGATCCTACTAACTTTGATTTTTCGATGTTGGATTTTGAACTTAACGATACTCTATTTTGGTTGACTAAAATATATAATAGAAAAAATAATAGTGGTCGAGCAGGTAGAAGCAAATTTTAATTTTCACCAGGTGAAAAACGATAGGCAGAAATGTTAAGAAATTTTCTGTTTTTGTTTATTCTTTTCTTAAATAAATTCTTACAACTTTAAAAAGTTAAAATATTTCAAATTACAATAATGAATGTTTTAACATGACTTAAAAAAATATTTGTAATGAGTTCTGCTATAAATTAATATACTTTTGAAGACCAAAAAGACATATGAACATTGAGGGACACCACTGACATTTTTGATAGATTTCACTGATAATTTTTTTTGAATAGTGAGAATAAAATCAGTTTATAAATTACAATCTTGTATCAAATCTTCATTAACTGCATATAAGGAGTAAATTTAACACAAATTTATTAAAAATAAAATAATAAGCTGCAAGAAACAGAATTTTGAGGGGACACCACTGACAAGGGTCACCACTGACATTTTACTTCATTTCTCATTTTCGAAAAAGAAAGACTTTATTTTTAAGTTAAAGTCGGTGCGGTTTTAAAAGTACGTATAATACCTGAAAACGAGATACAATAATATTTAAAAAATATTAATATTATAAACAATTTTTTGATGGGGACACCACTGACATGGTGTCCTACTTGAAAAATAAAAAAAGATTTTACATGGAATTTTTTCTTAAATAAATATAGGCTTTTTGGGTTCATTTAAGGTGTATCACTCAAAATCGTGTCGCAATTTACCATACGGTTTTACATGGGAATCCAAATGGTTTTCTTTATAAAAGTGGATCCCATGTAGATTCCCATGTAGGAATCGAAAACGTGTTATAGTTTCTACCAATACATTTAACAGTGTCTATCAACCGCGAAAGAAAACTGAGAAATAGCCGGAAATTTAATTCGACCAGGAAAAATAGGGAATTTTTTGCCAAACCGGGAATTTTCTTATCTAATTAAAAAATATTTTATTATATTAATTCATTTTAAAAAAATTGCTTTTTGCTTTAATTTTCATTGATGTAATATTTTTATTAGTAAAATTTAAGCCCTACATTCAGACTACAATATAGGTCTTATTTTAGATTTTAGCAGTCGTAACGTAGGGTCTACTTGCGATACAATTAGTTCGAATTAGACTCTACATAACTCCAAAAGCTGGTGGAAAATTAGGATTAATTTTTAATACATTAATTAAAATACTATAAACGCATAAAGTACTACAAACTGACAAATACTGTTCTGTAAATCTGAATTAGTTGAAAATAGTATTTGATAGGAAAAGTCATTTACTGATTCAAACATTAATATTTTTCTAATGAAGTAGTTAATGTAACTAATTATTAGTTTTTCCCAATCAAATTAAATTCCTGATTGGTAGACACCTTTTCAAATATATTAGTAGAAACTAAAACCCGTCGAAGACGGGTACGACAGCTAGTTTGTTAATAAAAAAAAAATTTTTTAATAAAAAAATTTTTAAAAAAATTTTTTATACATTTCTTTAAATAGAATAGAAATAAAATAGAATAGAAAAAAAAATTTTGGCGAATTTTAAGAGGTCGACTAAAATCTCACGTGGAATTGACCATATATATCTATACCAATGGAAATGGTAAAATCTTTATCTATTGTTTACAGAAATGTTCTGGTTTAAGGAAATATTACTGCTTACCTTCTAGGCATGCATAGGTGCACACTCAGAGAATAAAAATCCATTAATTAAAATGAAACCTATTGAGAAGAGCACAGGGATATACTACGAATTAATGCTAAATTTAAGAAGAATAACGGGAGTATGGAGAACAGTCATCTTACTGGACACAGAAGAATTCAGAAACCAATTACCAAACATCGAACAACAATTCAAAAATTCGAAAACTCCTTGCGATACGGTATTAGCAATATAATGCGAAGACTTTATGAGTTACCAAACTCTAAATAGGAAAATATTTACAACTAAACTACTTTGGGAACAATTAGAAGAAATAATGACAGAATTAAAACAACAAGACGACGACAATAAACAGTATAAATATAGAAAAATCAGTAAACGAAGCACACCACTTTTAGGCTTTATTGGCAAGATAGCAGGACCTACCATAGAAGTCCTTACTTATGACGACGGAGAACAGTACGAGCAAATTTTGTCAGAAACAGGAGAAGCACAAAGGAATATCTCACATCTTGTAAGAAAACAAACTCATATCGTCCGAGCAAAACTACAAAACCTCTATGATTTAGCCATGCAACAACATAATGAAACGAAAAAAACCAAAACTTTACTTCACACAATAACTGACGAACTTCAACAGGTTAATACTAGATTAAACACTATGGACTATGCAGCACAATTACAAAACACTTTACAGAAATGGACTGAACAAATAAAAACATACAAACACGGACTAGAACAAACCTTTAACATTATGTATAGTGCAAGAGAAGGAAATCTGCACCCTAAAATGCTAACCAACAAACAGCTAAAGGAAATAGCTTCAGAAGCCCAAAAATATTTAGGAAATCAAGAATTCTCCATCTCAATAAATAAGATGAGTGCAGCTAAAATTAAACAAATATCCAAAGTTTGGGCCCTACTACAAGAAGACAAACTGATCATGACGTTAGACATACCCTTACTAGAAAAAGAAAACTATTTACTATACAAAATGCACGAATTACCAGTTGTACAAAATACAGGTAATACCAAGAGCAGAGCCTACGTGTGTAAATAAATGAAATATGAATATCAATGAATATTCTAAAGTTTTGGGGTCGCTTAAAATGTTAATTCGGGGGATTTTGAGGTTTCTAAATCCAAATCTTTAGTCAAAATTTAAAAATTTAAAATAGCGGCTCAAAAATGTCCAACGAAAAAATTTAAAATCAGTAAACTTTGAAATTTGTCGATCGACATTTTGAAGCCGCCATTTTGAATTTTTATATTTTGATTACGCTGATTACGAATTCGATTTTAGTTCCCAATAAGTCAGAATGTCCGATCCAATATGGAACAAAATTTTTACTTTATGCACTTAATCTTAATTTTGTCACTTGGTGGTTTTTAAGGTCGATGATTACGAATACGATGTTTGTTTTCAAAAAATCAAAGTGGCTAATATAATATGAAGAAAAGAAATTTAAAAAAATTTCTATCCACGCTCGCTGATTGTGAGTCGGCGCAAGTGCTAAAACAGAAATCAATTGTCAGTGAGCGCTCCTAGAACATTTACACCTACCTGACTGGTATTTGAACTCCCAAATAACAACATTAAGGTCAATTGCATTTAAAAAGAAAATTCCGACATTTTAAATTTATGAAAACTTACATCAAATTCGTAATCAGCGACCCTAGAAACCACCGAGTGACAAAATTAAGGTCAATTGCATAAAGTAAAAATTTTTGTTCCATATTGGATTGAGGGGTGGTCAAAGATTGGTAAAAAATTGTCCTCGTGGTTTATAGACGGACTCTAAGCTTATACCGCGGCTTATATCATGACTATCAATAAATCTCGGTGTCAATCTTTTGACAAAGAAGGAAGAAACTTTAATTAAATAAATCGACTTATGTGTAATGAATTTATATAAAGTTTTTCTATCGCTTGACTAAACTAAAAACTGAAAATTTAAGGAAATAATTATAAAAATAAAAAAATATTATATTTATGTCGCGAAACTGCTCAGTATGTTAAATTGAATTTTTTATTTTCGTGTTTTATGGTCTTTAATATTCTTCAAAAAAATTTGTAGGTAATCTTTTTCTAATATTTCCGAAGAAGAAAAAAACATCTTAAAGTCTTTGTCATATTTTTATATACACACAATGAAATAAGGTCTTAAGTATCATAAGACAAAAGCGGAAATATCGCGCGCGCTTTAGCGCGCGTAGCTCTGCTAGTATATATATATATATATATATATATATAACTCATCTTTATTCTTTAAAAAAAGTAATCAAATTCAAAACGACAAATTGACATAAGAGAAATTACAGATATTCAAAAAATATATCAAGCTTCTAAATGTAGATATGGAGCTCCTAAAATTCAAAAAAAATATTATAAAAATAAAAAAAAAATAATAAAAATAATAAAAATAAATTAAATAATAAAATTGTAAAATTAAATTATTGTAAAATTATTATTTATTATTATAATTATAATTTATAATTTATAATTTATAATTTATTATAATTTATTATTATAATTTATTATTTAATTATTATTATTGTAAAATTAAATAATAAAAATATTATAAAAAAAATATTATATTAATATAATATATATTAATATATTATATATAATAAAAAAATATTCAAAAAATATATCAAGCTTCTAAATGTAGATATGGAGCTCCTAAAATTCATGCTGAATTGAAGGCTTTGGGTAAAAGTTGCAACTTAAAAACAGTGCAAAGTATAATAAAAGCAATCCCAAAAAAAAGAATTTAATTAATTAAATAACATGGATAAAAAAAAATTAATAAATAAATAAATTCATACAAAATTTAATTACTACTATAAACAATAAAACTTTCACACGAATTTAACTAATTGGGAATAACATTTTTAAAATTCTTATTATAAAAAATCAATCATTTTACAAAATTCTACACAATCATTCACAATAAATCAAATCACTTCAACTAATAATAACATTTTCCACGGAGATTTAATTATCTAAGATTTTCTTTTGCCGATAAAGTTCTGAACACGAATCCAATCATTTTCAACATTTAAAAAAAGGAAACTCAAAAAAATTTTAAACAATCCTTTAAAATTTTTTTTAACTTCAATTCAATTTAAATTTAATTATCTACAAAACAAAAATTTTCGTATAAAAATTTAACCGTTTTAAAAAACAGAATTTAAAAAAATTATTACGAGAAGGAAATCAATTATTATAAATAATAAAATTTAGATTGAAATTTCTTTATTGGAATAATTCAATAATTTTATAAGACTTTAATAAAATCCCTCCCAAGAACTCAATTATTTACATGAACATTTATTTGAAAGAATTTAATTATATTAATAAATAACAAAAGCACTCCTGAAGATTAGAATCTCTAATATTTATTCCTTTTTTTCTTCACAAAATTTTTAAACAATATTAAAAAAAGAAAATTTTTTTTGTCGTTTCTCGTAAAAATGATCATAAGAATTTGTTTTATGACTAATTAAAAGGTTCTCAGGAATTCAATAATTTAAAATAAAATTTGCCTAAAATTATTAAAATAAATTCAGGAACTTAAAATTCATTACTCCTTACAGGATTCAAATTATTCTTATTAATATTCAGATAATATTTTTGTGGCCTTTGGTCTATTAAATAAGAACAGTGTTTTTGTTCACAAAAGAATCTTCATATATTTAAAAAATTTGATTTGTCTATGCATTTCGTCGTGATATTACGACTCTTCAAGACTGTAAAAAATACATATAACAGATGAGAAGATTTCGTCGAAAAAAAAACAAAAAAAAAGGAGAAAAACATACCAGCATGAGAATTTCGAGATAAATAATAATAATGGGATTTTTTATCAAACTATTATATACAATAAAAAACATAAAACATATAAACAAAAATAAAGGATGACAAAAAAATTTTTGAGGTTAGAAATGATGTTTTTTCGTTGAGATTTTTGTTACGTGTATATGCATGTCACTGAATGTAAAAAACATAGAATAAACACTCAATATTAAAAAATAATAAACACAAACAACACATTATATAAAAAATATACAATTAAATAAAAATAAAAATGTGTGGTGTAAAAAAATGTGAACATGCTGTCATCTTATAGCATAGAATATTCTCCATAGAGGTATAGGAGCGTGAGAACAAATTATTAGTGCTGCTATACACTGTGAGACAAGCTTAGTGTTTACGAAATACGAAGATTTAACATTTTTATAATGCGCTAGATACGAAGATTGCAACAAGCGCGAATAATCATTTTGAAAAAATATAGGTATAATACACATAATAGAGTGCTAATTAAAACAATTTGAGGTACCTTTAACATCATGGTAAATTATGGATAGTCCTTCGGTGTCAGTTCTAAAATTAATGGCATTTCCATTTTTTACAATGTGGTACATTTCAAGAATATTTCTTTTTCTAAAATAATTAGCACTGTCTAAGAATTTTATATTATTAGAATTAAAATCAAAACTATGTTTAAAATTATGTGCATGTTTGCAAAATGCAGTTTTTGTGTGGTCTTTATTTTGAGAACAATTATGTT
The DNA here is from genome assembly GCA_032872505.1 of Leptopilina syphax. Taxonomy (NCBI): domain Eukaryota; kingdom Metazoa; phylum Arthropoda; class Insecta; order Hymenoptera; family Figitidae; genus Leptopilina; species Leptopilina syphax. The sequence goes on from CM065472.1 coordinate 14,188,091, forward strand.
CATAGATTCTCTTCTTTAATTGTCTATTAGTTTGTCTAATGTATACACTGTCACAATTTCCACATGGGATCTTATATACTATATTTGTTCTTTTAAATTTGGGGATTCTGTCCTTGGATGATGGTAAAAGAGAATTTTGGAATTTTTTAGTTATATAAAAAATAATTGATATTTTTAATTTTTTATATAATGTAGTTATTGCTTGTAAAATATAATGTACATAAGGTAAGACTAGGGTTCGTGATAAGTCAAAATTTTGGGAAATTATATCATTGTTATTCTTATTTGTCAAGTAGGTTATTCTTTTTTCGATGTTATCTTTTATGAAATCATATGGAAAATTATTTTCTTGTAACAATCGAAAAACAATGTTTATATTTTTATTAAGAAATTTTTCTTCGGATAGTGTGAAGGCTCTATCGACAAGAGAGAATATGATACCTCTCTTATGGTTTATATGGTTAATATGGTTAAAAAAATTCTTAATTGACCAAATTATTTGGGACTCTAACCTCAAATACTTAGAACAAAAAAAATTAATGAAACTAAGATGTTCATAAAGAATAACGACGATCTACTAATAACAAGATCTGATAAAGGAAATGTAACAATAATAATCAAAAGAGAATCCTATAATTAAAAGATTAACCACCTTTTAAACGATAATAATATTTATGAAATTATTAAAAATCCTACTAATTCAATAATTAATTTATTGAATAATATGATCGAAGATTGTTGGTGTTGAAATAATATTGACGAAAAAACTAAAAAATTCTTAATATATAAAAATATGGGCAAATCCATGAAACTGGTCGATTTTCACTTAAAAAAATGAAAAATTTCTAATTGCAAGCACAGCTTTCATTTATGGTTCATTTTTTTAGAAATTTATGTTAGAACAATTATCTTTTTACGTGATTCATTTTATTTTAATATCTTGCAAAGTAAAAGCCAAAAACGAAAATGAGTTTTTTCAGAAAATATAATTAAAAATGTGTATTTCTTTCTTCTTTTGTTTTCTATATATATTTTTGTAACATGTGCAAAAGTTAAAGAATAAACTAGAATTAATTATAATCATTTGTATAAGATAATTAATATTTATCATTAATATAATAATTAATTAATAAATATTATTTTGGCATTAATTTTTTTTAATTTTATAAGTTGAATTATCTTAATTTTGACGCAAATTTGAAAAAATAACAAATGAAAAGACAGTCAATTCTTTACATTGACTGATACATTCATAATGAACTAAATGAATTAATAATAATGAAAAATTGATTGTAATTCTCAATTTTTTGACATTATAAATTAGAAATAGAATTTGGCATTTTAATAAAAGAATTATAATAACGCTTTTTAATAATCACGCACGTTTTCAATTCATTTCATTCCAATCTGTAGATGTGCTCCTAGAAAAAGGCAAAGTTTAGAGTTGTTCACGATCAAGTTTCAGGTGATAATTATTTTAATATTTTCTATATTTCTAAAGGCACATTATTTTACAATACGAAGATTTATTCGTCTGATAAAGACGAATAAGTACTGTTGTAAGAAATTTTAATTGATCAAACGCCACAAAAGTTATTATGCAAAGTTTCCAGAAATTGTATTATTCAAAAATAATGAGTAACACTATTTATCTGTACTACAATTTCTTTGTAATTAAGAGCACATCTTTTTTTTAACCTTCAATACATTCTACAAAAAGTAAAGTATAATTCACCATCGTTTTGAATTGTTTCGTTGTATGCCAAAAAAGTTATGCCTATAAGAATAGAAAAAAGTACCTTGAGTAACACTGCAAATTTCATGTTTTAAATTAATTTAATCTGTTTTATTATTAATATAAGGGAAGTATGTTAAAATTTATTTAATTTTCTTAATTCAGTAGATTCCACAGGCACACAAAAAAATAAAAAAGTCAAAACCCAGAGGTTACACCCCCCTTTCCCAATGTTTTTGGGGTCGCTGAAACCGAATATGACCATAAAAATTTTTTTTCATCGGCCATTTTCCTGCTACCACCCCCTTACACCTGCTCCCGGGGGTTGGAATTTCAGTTTTAAAAAAAGTGGAGTAGGGTGTCTATTCCTATGTTTTTTGGGTCGCTAAAACCAAAAAAGACTACCAAAAACAAATTCTTCCCTCCATTAACCCCCTACAACCCCCTTAACACCCGAAAGATGGGTGGTCGAAATTCTAATTTTCACGAAAAGTCGATTACGATGTCTAAACCTACGTTTTTTGGGTCGCCGAAACCAAAAAAGATTCCCTAAATAAAATCCTTTCCACCCCGATCCCTTACAACCCCTTGTAATAATTTTTTTCAAATAAAACGAACCGATTTTTGGGAGATTGAAAATTAAATATTAATTATCAAAAATTATTGCAGGGGGTTGTAGGATATTGAGGGTGGAAAGGATTTGATTTTGGTAGTCTTTTTTGGTTTCGGCGACCCAAAAAACGTAGATTTAGACACCGTAATCGACTTTTCGTGAAAATTCGAATTTCGACCCCCCACCTTTCGGGTGTTAAGGGGGTTGTAGGGGATTAAGGGAGGGAAGAATTTGTTTTTGGTAGTCTTTTTTGGTTTTAGCGACCCAAAAAACATAGGAATAGACACCCTACTCCACTTTTTTTTAAACTGAAATTCCAACCCCCGGGAGCAGGTGTAAGGGGGTGGTAGTGGGAAAATGGCCGATGAAAAAAAATTTTCATGGTCATATTCGGTTTCAGCGACCCCAAAAACATGGGGATAGGGGGGTGTGACCTCTGGGTTTTGACTTTTTTATTTTTTTGTGTGCCTGTGTTCTCATAGCTTTTATAAAGTAGTAAAAATATGAAAATAAATAATACAATACTTTAAAAATAGAGAAATTTGTCAGTAACATGAAATCGACCGGTTCTGTGGATTTACCCATATCAGCCCACCTTGATTCTATGGATTAGTAAAGTAACACAAAGACAATAAACCCCTAAGACCCGTAACTTCTTTCATCAATTCACCACTATACAATTTATCACAATACTTAGGTTCTATATTAAACAATATTACTAACAAATTAAAACACACATTAAAAAATAGTTTTCAACTTTTAGATGAAATAAAACATCGTAAGATTCCATGTAAACATACTTTAGTGTCTTTAGATGCTGTTTCCATGTTCTCAAACATCGATTCCGAATTAGTATATGAATTAACCCTTTAACGTCCAGCGGTACATATGCTGTACCATAAAGAATAAAAAACCTATCTTCAAATAGGGTTAATATATTTAATTATAAAATTATATCTAGGGGTTTTTGGGGTCGCTGATTACAAATCTGATGTCAGATTTTGAAAATTCAAAATGGCGGATCCAATATGGCGTACCGAAAAGTTTAAAATTTGATGGATTTTCATGAAACTTGGTATGTAGGGGTTTTCGAGGTCGCTGATTACGAATCTGATGTCAAATTTTGAAAATTCAAAATGGCGGATCCAATATGGCGGACGAAAATATAAAATTTGATGGATTTTCATGGAATTTGGTATTTAGGGGTTTTCGAGGTCGCTGATCACGAATCTGATGTCGGATCTTGAAAATTCAAAATAGTGAATCCAATATGGCGGATCAAAAAGTTTAAAATTTGATGGATTTTTATGAAACTTGGTCTGTAGAGGTTTTTGAGGTCGCTGATTACGAATCTAATGTCAGATTTTGAAAATTCAAAACGGCAAATCCAATATTGCGAACCGAGAATTTCAAATTCATGCATTTTTATGGAGCTTTGAATCTAGGGGTTTTCGATGTCACTGATTACGAATTAGATGTCATATTTTCAATATTCAAAATGTCGCATTTAAAGATAATGGATAAATTTTTGAAACTGTGTTAGGTCTTTAATAATTTTTAAATACGAAACCAACTTACACTTTGCGTGACCCAGAACTAACGACGTGGACGTGGTAAGCCACTAGTTCCAAGCTACATCGGATTCATAATCAGCTACCACGAAAACCCCTATATACCAAGTTTCATAAAAATTTGATAATTTAATACTCTTTCACAATAATTTCTTTGACATAGAGTATTTTTTGTTTTTGACAAAGTGCTTCTATCACTGTTTATATTTTTTAATTTAAGGTTTTGAGCATATTCAATTTTAGATTCAACTTGAAGTTTTTTCTTAATTGAAATGTGTACTTCACCTGAACAATTTACATTATCAATTTTACGTTTCAGTTTTTGCCTATCACGATAATTTTTTTGTATTTCAACCCTGTTTTGTTTGAGTGTTGTTGACGCATTATTTTTTTCATTTATTTTATTCAATACTCTCGGTAAAGAAATGGAAGTATGTGCTTCCTGTAAATAATTTGCATTATCAATTTTATGTTTTAAATTTTGCCTATCACGATAATTTTTTTGAATTTCAGCCCTACTTTGTTTAAGTGTTATTGATGATTCAATATTTCCTTCATTTATTTTATTTGTTGCTCTTGGAAAAGAAAGGGAAGTGTGTGCTTCCTCTGAATAATTTGCATTATCAACTTTACGCTTTAATTTTTGCCTTTCACGATAATTTCTTTGAATTTCAGCCTTACTCTGTTTAAGTTTTGTTGCTGATTCAACATTTTCTTCATTTATTTTATTTATTGCTCTCGGAAAAGAAAGGGAAGTGTGTGCTTCCTCTAAATAATTTGCATTATCAATTTTATGTTTTAATTTTTGCCTATCACGATAATTTTTTTGAATTTCAGCCCTACTTTGTTTAAGTGTTGTTGATGATTTAACATTTCCTTCATTTATTTTATTTATTGCTCTCGGAAAAGAAAGGGAAGTGTGTGCTTTCTCTGAATAATTTGCATTATCAACTTCACGCTTCAATTCTTGCTTATCACAATAATTTTTTTGAATTTCAGCCCTACTTTGTTTAAGTGTTGTTGATGCAATATTTTCTTCAGTTATTTTATTTATTATTCTCGGAAAAGAAATTTCTTTCTTAATAGAGTTTTTAGAAAAGTTTGATTCTCCACACTGAAATTTTTTATCTTTATTATTTAAAAGACAATTCCAGTCATACACAACTCTGCAAGATCTATTATTAGAAATTTGTACAGAAGAAAATTCACTTAAACTATTGTTTTGGAACATTAACATTAAATTATTTCTCATATTACAATAATAGTAATTGACAGAATCAGGCAGAATATTAAAAAATAACGATGTTGCAAATGCTATTGCATATATTCCACAAGCAAGACTGTTTAATGGTTGTTGATCAACAGTTGTAAAAACTACTGGTGGTTCAAAAGGATATAATCTAATTAAGTAAGCCCTTTGATCATCATTTAAATATTTTTTATTAAGACTATCAAAAATGTAAAGGCTTTTTCCATCATAATAAGTACAAATCCAATGACCAGACTTATAATATCCACTAAAAAGTATTTGAATGTGCTGCTTATTTTTCTCGATTGGAACTATCAAATCAAGTGTTTGTAAACACAAAGTATTTTGCATATTATAAAAAAAATTTGATTGTCTTCCCAATAGCTTTTGAAATTCATACATATGATCAATATTTAGCATTTGTCCTTCAGTGACAACAATACTTAAATCATCTGGAGTCAAATTGACAGTATCTCTTTTGTTAGACATTGTTTTTTTTATTTTATAATATTTACTTATATTTCGTTATAAATTTCCAATTTTGCCTTTTATACAATTTTAAAAATTTCTAATTTTGTCTCTTATCCAATTTAATTAATTTTCAATTTTGTCTTTTATCCAAATTAACCAATTTCAAGCTTTGTTTACCCAATATAACAAATTTGCAATTGTGCCTTTTATCCGATATAACCAATTTCCAAATTTGCCTTTTATCCGATATAACCAATTTCCAAATTTACCTTTTATCCAATATAACCAATTTCCCAATTTGCCTTTTATCCAATATAACCAATTTCCAAATTTGCCTTTTATCCAATTTAACCAATTTCCAAATTTGCCTTTTATCCAATTTAACCAATTTCCAAATTTGCCTTTTATCCAATTTAACCAATTTCCAAATTTGCCTTTTATCCAATTTAACCAATTTCCAAATTTGCCTTTTATCCAATTTAACCAATTTTCAAATTTGCCTTTAATCCAATTTAACCAATTTCCAAATTTGCCTTTTATCTAATATAATCAATTTTCAAATTTTCCTTTTATCCAATATAACCAATTTCTAATTTTTTCTTTTATTATAACACTATATACTTACTATTCACTAAATCACTATTCACTAATTTACTTATTTCACTTTATATTCACTCACATATAGTGAGTGAATTTATCAGTGATAAAAAAACGTTTTAATTTTATTTTTACGTATAGAAACGTGACACATTCACTTAGAAAAATATATTATGATATTTTCACTTTTGCTGAACTGAAAATTTTGTCCACTCATAGATTCTCTATATATATATAGAGAGAGAGGCCTGTATTAGACCCTACGAAGGATTACGAACCCTTAAACAATAGCCTTTGTAATGGGGATTATCTCCGAGAACACAGGTAAAATTTTCTTTCTTCCTTCATCGCAAGGAAAACTATAGATAAAAGTATATATATAGTAATAGAAACTCAATAGGTAACGGTCTCGATAACGTCTGGGTAACGGCGCCGGTAACGCTGGCTCTGGTAACGGCTACCTTTCTTTCTTTCTCTAAAGGAAATATAAATAGGAATGTCTCTCTTTACCTAATTTGCATATCTGCTGATTTCATATAAGGATGAATAAAGGTTCTATTGGATTGATTTTCTTTAAATAAGAGTCAACTAGATTTGCAATATCTTTTAATTTATTCATGAACCATAAAATGCAGTCTTTTCCTCTATATAGTTCAAAGGTTGAAAAAGAATCGCTGAACTCACATTTTAGGTAAAATAACATAAGCACCTATCACAAATCAAAATTTGACATTTACTTTTTGTCATTTGTGATTTAACCAAGCGAGACAAATTACGAATCCATGCAAAATGATGAAAATCATTATCGAAATCTTGATATCTTATCATTAATAAGTGAATTGTCGGTTTTTCAGAATATTGCTCACTTAAATATAAAGGAACTATATCCGATTTTTTTCTTTCAGTGCAATCAATGCTATAAATGTTTATTTTTAAATTATTCATTTTTTCAAATTTAGGTACGTCTGTCATAGCAATTAGAAAATTAATTCCTTCATATTTTAATACGGGTTTAAAATGAGGATAAGAACTAGTAATGCAAGAATTATTTTCAACAGGATGTGAAGCTGATTTTATGGACCAAAGAAAGCAAAATTCATCTTTATTTTTTGTATTTACAACTGCATGTTTGTCCCTTATAAATTTTGGTAATTCTGTAAATGTACTAAGACCTCTTTGTAAAGGAGCATATCTATTAATATTTACTTTCAAGTCACTGTTTTTTTTAAAGCATTTTTCAAACGATTTTTAATTAAAGATCTTGAATCTTCTAAAAATTCAAGTAAATCTTTATGTTTTAAATTTATAATAACTGCAGTTCTTACTCTATTTTCAAAAGCTGATTCTTAATCTTGCCATATAATTCTATTAGATTTTTTTTGTATTTACCTCAATACCTTCACCTCCTTTGCGCATTTGCTTTAATTTGTTGTTTACCGTTTGTAAAATTCTTAAAGTAGATGTTATTTTATTTTTATCACCTTTTGTTAAATCATCCTTTATTCTTAAGACTTTGTTTAACAGACGAATATTTTGGGTACCAAATTTGATCCATTTTTCTGTTTCTTGCAACATTTTTTCATTATTCTTAATTTCAAATATAGTTTTTAAAGCACTTTCCATAATTTTAATAAATGTTTCGCACTTTAAATCCATACTTTCTCCTTTTTTTATTCTTAAAAATAGTATTTTTTAAATAAACAATTTTAAATAAACAAGTAACGCCCTAACTTTTCTTAACTTTTATTAACTACGTTTACTATTAATCAGTCAAACAGTCCCGAATATAACTTCTATGAAAATAACTGCCCTACGCAATGAACAATTCTTTTTATAGTCTTCCTATGAGTCAAACATTTGTTGACAAAAAATTATTAACTAGAAAAATTTATTAAGAATAATATATCGCACATACCTTTTTTGGCATTCTTAAATTCCATTACCTTAGTCATTGAATGTTAAGTCATCGCAAAAATGTAAGGGGGCTTTTGGATAGAGCTAAATTTCAAGGTTATATCCAGAAACCCCCTTACCTATCTACTGACGAAGATTCTGAAAAAACAACTATTCACTTATTAATGATTAAAAACACAAATATAAAAAAAAGTATTTATCATTTTGCATACATTCGTAACCTTTCTAGATTAATTAAATCACAAACGACAAAACATAAGTGTCAATAATTTATTTGTGACAGATGCCTATGTCATTTCAATAGTGAACTGTCATTAGTTAAAAATCTGGTGGATTGTAAAACTTTAAATAAATGTAGGGTTGTTTTACCAAAAGAAGGGGGAAATATTTTAAAATTTAAAAACTACAGACTTAAAATTCACAACCTCAAGCATATTTTAAACATATTCCTTAAAGTACTGCATTTTATTTTAAATGTGAATTTGATGACTCCTTATCAGTTTATGAAAGTTATAGAGGAGATGATTGTATTGCTTGGTTTATGAAAAAATTTGAAGACATTGCTGATTTTGTTGATGTTTATTTAAAAACGAATGTTCCAATGGATACCTTATCTCTAAATCAAGAACTAGAATTCAAAAATGCTAAATTCTGTCACATTTGTAAAAGTTTGTTTAAAGACACTGATATTAAACATCGAGATCACTGTCATTTTAGAGGAAAATATGAAGGTGCAGCTCATGAGGGTTGTAATCTTAATTATCAGAATTCTCATACCATTCCTGTTGTTTTTCATAACTTATCTGGCTATGATGCACATTTTTTTTAAAAGAATTAGTTACACAGTCTGAAGGTACTGTTTCTTTATTACCAATAAACAAAGAAAAATATATAATATATATAATGTGCCTATGTGCTTACCGCTATGCTAGTGCCGTCCCAGGGAGTTGTATGTGTGCGTATACATCGCCATAGCCACCCAAAGATGTATAGGTGCAAGAGAATATACGTATGAGCGACTATTTCTTTTCCTTGTGATTACAATTTCCTTTTTTTGAAAGTTTATAATAATTGTGTATATGTGCTTAGGTGGTTCTTATTTGGGCGATGTTTCTCTTTCTCTTTTTTTATAATATCAAATTTTCGCAAAATGTCTCTAAAAATGCAAAATAAAAATAATAAGATTCTCTAAAATCTTAATTAATTATTTTTATTTTAAACGCAAAATTCTTCCACAAAATTAACTATGTAGTTCGCTATCACTGATGAGTGTCATTAAAATATTGTTTCAGCTTTGTTCAGTTCCGATTATTAAGCCATATGTAACATTTTAGTTACGTATTATTGTTCAATAATCAAAACAAAAAGAACGGTAGCAAAAAAATTTTTGTTTAGAAAAATAAAAATTCAAGCTATGGCATGTTATAAATAATTATGAAACAAAAAAATTCGGAAAAGACTAGCAGCAAGTTGAAGCAGTAACCATCCCCGCCGATGGTTGTCCACTACCGAACATCATCGATGTCTTCGATGTGCTGAGCGAATCGGATCCACTGCTAAATGTCATTGATTTCTTTGATGGGCTGGGGGAAGTGGGTCCACTGCCAGACACAACTGGCATCTTGTATATGTTCGGTAGACCTTGCCGTGGTAGCGGGGCTTTTAACTAAAGGACAGCCAACATGGTGGTTCCCTGACTTTAAAACCAAAAACATTAAGTATGAGCGATTGTAAAAAAGAAGAAAAGTACCTGCGGGATAATGCTACGGCTAAATCCCTCACTGGTTCCAATCGTCAAGCGCTTTCGAGCGTGGGGACAGTGTTCAGTGGCCCAAGGATGCAGGAGGGCAACAACGCGTTGGTGGTACCAAGAATTGTCTTAGAAAGAGTTGATAGACGAGGAAGTACGAGCAGCGTTACAAGTCAAGCCAGCTGCATTTCTGTCTTCAGTTATTCTTCTGCGATTGACATTGCTAGCTAGAATGAAGATAGAGATGAATGCGTGAAGCTGCAGGAGGAAGAGGCAGCAAGCATTCTAGAAATGGAGGAAGAGGTCAGCAAGATGCTAAAGTCCAGAAGAATGTCAATAGGACAATCAAAGATGGACTCAGAAGCTTAACATCGCTCATACAGGAGGTAAAGAAGAAGCACGCAGCAGCGGACAGAAAAGACGAGAAGTTCTACCAGGGACTAACTTGGTCAGAAGAAGCACGAAAGGACCGAAGAATGAGACGTGACCGTTTTAATGCAGTGGTGTTTAAAAACGTTGTCTTGGAGGCTCAGAAGCGGAAAAGAAGTGATCCCAAAGTTACGAAGGACCCAAAAAAGAAAAAGGAGGAGGGACCTTCTAAAAAGTCTAAAGGCAAGGAGACCAAAACTGAACAAAAGTCAGATCAAGTTAAGAAGGGAAGAGCCATAGGGATCGTTAAAGTGGCCGAAGGAACGACCTTCGCCGAAGTGCTGGCGAAAGTTCGCGAAGAGGCTGACCTGGAGGCCAGAAAGACAAAGGTTATGGGAGCTTTACCCACTAAAAAGGGAGACCTTTTGATTAAAATTGGAGGGTCTTCAAACAAGAAACTGTTCACCGAGGAGGTGACAAAGGTAATCGGCGATCACGATTCTGAAGTCATATTTTAAAAATAAATAAAATAAATAAAATAAATAAAATAAATAAAATAAATAAAATAAATAAAATAAATAAAATAAATAAAATAAATAAAATAAATAAAATAAATAAAATAAATAAAATAAATAAAATAAATAAAATAAATAAAATAAATAAAATAAATAAAATAAATAAAATAAATAAAATAAATAAAATAAATAAAATAAATAAAATAAATAAAATAAATAAAATAAATAAAATAAATAAAATAAATAAAATAAATAAAATAAATAAAATAAATAAAATAAATAAAATAAATAAAATAAATAAAATAAATAAAATAAATAAAATAAATAAAATAAATAAAATAAATAAAATAAATAAAATAAATAAAATAAATAAAATAAATAAAATAAAAAAAAAAATAAAATAAATAAAATAAATAAAATAAATAAAATAAATAAAATAAATAAAATAAATAAAATAAATAAAATAAATAAAATAAATAAAATAAATAAAATAAATAAAATAAATAAAATAAATAAAATAAATAAAATAAATAAAATAAATAAAATAAATAAAATAAATAAAATAAATAAAATAAATAAAATAAATAAAATAAATAAAATAAATAAAATAAATAAAATAAATAAAATAAATAAAATAAATAAAATAAATAAAATAAATAAAATAAATAAAATAAATAAAATAAATAAATAAAATAAATAAAATAAATGAAATAAATAAAATAAATAAATTAAAGAAAATAAATAAATAAAATAAATAAAAAATACTCCACTGGAGTATTTAACATTTGACTGTAGAAAGCTGGGGTTTATATAGTAGCTAATAGACTACTTGATTGGAGATGAGACGGTCAAAGAGCACGTACCTGTGCTAAAATGTAGAAAGCACGTTCTTGTGATAGTTTGTAGAAGACACGTACTCTTGCTAAAATGTATAAAGCACGTACGAGTCAGATAATTTTTCTTATACATCAATAATTTGATCTAAAGTAATATGACACTCGCTTTTTGCAAAAATTTGTTACAACTTTTATATAATTAGTCATCTTTTCATGCATTCATATTTATAATTTTAAATCTAAGTCCCTAGTTTTTGAATTAAGAACTTTCTTATGCTCGTACTACTTATCATCGTTTATGATAAGCAAGCGACAACCGATTAGTTACCATAAGTGCAGGCAATAGATCGACCGCCGCCCGTTTATCAGACAAGTCTAGATCGCGGTTGATTATAACATCAATTGTCATAGATGGTAACTCGTTTTGCCTATGCGGTCGTTTTTTTCATGAGGGACAGTCGATACATGTGTCGATGTGGGAACGAAACGGTGGATTTGTCTCTGCCTCCAATCGTTATCCGTTCGTCCAAAGATGGGGTTCCATGTATTCACATAAGGGATGACTAATTACAATATTTTTATATTACAAGGTTTTACTCGCCAAGAGGCGAAAATGTCACATCATTGTTTCCATATTTAACAGACACTTACACAAGCCTACGAACATAATTATAATTACACATAGGTTTTAAGTTCTATAATTACATAACTCTATGATTACATGTTTTGCAAAATTTCCCATTTTACACAGATAAAATAACTTTTACTTTTTATTGTAATATTTTGTCTCGTGATTTTTATATTATAATATTTACAATTTATGATAAACTTTCAGGTAATTTTTTTACATGAACAATTGTATTGATTTTTATCAAATAAAAATTGTTTTATTACGATAAAAAAAATTTCCTTACTTAAATTTTTAAATTGGTTTTTTTGTTTAAACCTTAAATTTGTTGAGAATTTATGCAAATTTTCATTATTAATTTTTAATTATTACAACTTATATACATATATATATATATTTTTGTTTTAACTAGTTTTGATTAATTTTTAACTATATTTAATTATGATGTAAAATTAATTAAATTATTAATTTAAAAGTAACAATAATAATTAAAATTAATTTTTTGGATTTTAATAATATTTATTACATACATATTTGTTGAATGTTATCTATATTTAATTACTTTTTTAATTATTTGATGTTTTCAGAAGTTTTTATTAGAATTCCTAGGAAATTCTATTTTATGAATTACTAAAAACTTCTAGTAAATTTTATTTTCTGAATTACTAGCAACTACAAGGGAATTTTATTTTCTAAATTAGTAAAAAGGAATTTTAATTTCTAAAGTTATATGTGTATAATTTTGATAATTACTTATAAATGTCTAGAATAATTTACTAACTATTAATTAATAATTAAGTGTTTCATTATAAAATAAAGAGGAAATAAGAAGGCAACCTCCAAATCCTCTCTTTTCTTTCGTCTTTATTTATTTATTTTCATTTTTATTCATTTATTACATACAACTGACTTGTTTATTTATTTTACACGGTGGGCTTAGACTAACTTTAAGCTAAAAGTTTTGGCTTATCTTGGTTCTCTTCAGATAATTATTCTACTCTATTTTCTGAGTAATTTGAGCCCAAAATGAAAAAAATTGGTAAAGGGATTTTTTAACAAACTCGATTTATGTGAATCTTGCTTTTCATAAGGATGCTTTGCATTCCTGACAATTTTGAATTTTTTAAAAAAAGGTTATATTGACTTATTTTGATTTATAATACATATAGAGTAGAAGAAGGTAATGTAGTGGTAATGTAGTGCACTTTTATTTCGAAGACTCCTGTGGTCGCAATTTTTAACCAATTTTGATCAATAAGGACTCGTTGGAAAGACAATGCTTCTAGTTACATTTATGGTGTACATTATTTTTTTGTAGATGGAGCTTTTCTATATCCAAAAAACTGAAGGCACTTTTTTCGACATTCTAAAATTTGTTGGGCAATGTATTGCACCACTTTATTGGTAAAATAAAACGCAGAGAATATATTATAAACGATTTTATTTTATTAGATATAACATTAGGAACATAAGAAACTCAAAAAACTATAAACTAGTAGTGATGCCCACAAGACGAGACTTTGCATGTAAAAACAGAGACGAGATCGAGACTTTGCATGGTATCATCTCGTCTCGTAGACAGAACTATAAACTAGAGATTTCTTTGGTCCTGTGTTAAATAAAACTGAAAGAAAACTGCAAAAATTTACAAAATGAAAACATGGTTAAATAATACGTATTTACGGTACTCTGTATAATTGCACTACATTGCCCCCAAGCACTTTCTTTACGTTGACTTCAATATCTCAATAAAAACAAAATTAAGCGTCAAAACAATACTAAATTTGTGTTCAGAATTAAATTTTACATGGAAAAATCACTTTCCAGATACTTTTTTAATGAGCCTTACATTTTCTTCAAGTCACTGAAAAACGGAAATATGGTTTCGAAATCTAGTGTTTTTAAAGTGACGCTACAACTTCTTTTAGAAGAAGCACAATCAAGCCAAAATGATATACATTAATATACTTTAATACTTTAAACCTACCATACTAACGGCAGGTAATTCAATTTATTCGTTTAGTCGGTAGAACCAGTGCACTACATTACTTCCCTCTACTCTACGTATGTGAAGTTCTGATCAAATGTCCAGATCTATGCACGTGTTTGTGTGTGTGTCACAAAATGTTGTGTGCAAATTATCTGACACGTTTTTACGGATTGTTTTAAAATTTTATACGCTTTTGTCCTTAAATACCTAGAATCTAACAGAAGAATTTCTATATATATCCACAAAATTTTTTTATAAATTTTTCAAAATTTGAAAAATTGTTTTTTGTATTTTTTGAAATAACTTTTTCCTATTTAGAAATTGTAACTAATCTTTGTCAGAATTATATTCCTGGTACGAAAAAAGTCAATAACTTACATAAAGTAAACAGTTTACCATTATTTATATAATTGAAGCTATTTTATATTGAAAAAAAATTAAAATTTTAAAATTTTTAAAACTTATCTTAACAATTTGAAATAATTATTTTACAATATAAGATTGTTAGAATCTTGATAAATCATTTGGCAACCATGTACGATAAATATTAATTTCAAATCAACCTAAGCATATAAAAGCATCGCAACGCAGCGACGCTATGCTTGAGGATATTTGACACCCTGATAACGTTAAATATCTTACCGAGAGAATGCCTTTAACTGAGAAATGCTTATAAAAAATAGAGTTAGAAGGACAAAAGAAATTATTATTTCTTTTCTCCTTCTACTAAATAATAAATATAATAAATAGTTATTAATAATTGTACCAGCGCAGTCAATACTGCTTACATCGAACCTTGCGACAATATTATGCGGTAAATAATAAATGTAAAATTCTTTTCAAAATTTCCTGTAAAACATAAAAGGAGGCGCAATGCTGCAGCCAATATATGTATTCCATTTGTCAATTACTATCTACAACTAAGGAAATACACTGTGAGGTTGCGCGTGTGTGGGGATGGTCGGCGGCAACACACACATGCCTGTGCGCCGCCGCTTGTGAACACTAGCACACTCACTGGCTTCCCCGGCTACAGAACTAATACCTTGACGGCTTTTATGCTACGGACACCAATACAAGTGCGCTATGCTTGCCTCTAATCGCTGCCTGGTTGTGCGTAGAACTTTCCTCTCCCCTCAGGGCCCATAAGCTGTAGACTACAGCTTCAAAACAAACGCACGTGCGTTACAGCTGACGCAAACTACAAGGCAGCATGCCTTATGACACTTGAATTTATGAATCAAGTCAGATGCACACAGAAACAATTTAACAATAGTTAAACATTTTATTGTAAACATTGTTGTTACAACAAAATGCCGGAGGACATTAGGTTGTATGTATATGCATATATATATATTACTCGATATGTAAAATGCATATACAAGCAACCTATAAAAAGTAGGAACAATATAATCACAATAAATAAATTATATACACTATTATAACTAAGATAAATAATAATTTTATTAATTAAATAATATAATTATTATTTAAATTCTAAGTTATTTTAAATAATATTTCAAAAAAGTATCATGTTAACAGACTGTTTCCGTTCTCACGGACCTACCGTGAGATCCAAAACGTCAGCAAAAACGCATAGACCAATGGGCCCCTGACTTACTCCTACTCCTAAAATCTTCCCCGCTTTGCACCAAAGGCAAGGGTTAGAGGCTTGTCGCAAACTCTCAATCATCGCAGTACGAATTCTCGCTTCTTCTCGAAGACACCTCTCCTGGGTCTAACCTAGAAAGTGTTTTGGGACAGAGAAATTTCGCGACAAAAAGCCCGTCCGCGACCCGGAACCCGATTTGCATGAATTAGGGCAGACGTTAAAATTCTCAAAATTCTCTGAGCCGGTGGAGTCCAGTGCGGGCTGATTTTGGAGAGATTCTGGAATAATTAATATAATTAATTATTCTAGAATCTTGTTGTTGACAACCGGCCGGTTGCATAGATATTGCCCGCGTCCGTCTCAAATATCGGTGGCCCACGAGCGCGATCAAACTAATTATCGAATTATCGGTTATATATATAGCCCGGACTAATTCGGTAAAAGAGTAGATCCGCAGTGAGTTTACACAGTTGTGTGGGACGGCCGGTTGCATAGATATTGCCCGCGACCGCTCACCACAGGTGCAATCTCGCAACCAAAAGAAAATTGCGCGAATCTTACGTCGCGATTTTCTGCAAGAGAAAACAAAAGAATTTTCGCCCGACGGATGCCTTGTGATTCGAAAGAGGAATAGCTTCGCCGGTAGTTGTAAGTAAATAAGTATCGTATCCATCACATATTTTAACACACACACACCCTTTCTATTTGTAACACACTATATCCATTCTGTATTCAAAAGGTATTTTTCTATTATAAAATAAATCATGTGTTCATAAAACCAATTTCTTTACTTACCTAACTAAACCTAAAATTCAAATCATTCTAAAAATAGTGCATTTAACGAATCAGAAGGTAACTTTTAAAAGTAGGATAACGTTCCCACAAAATTAAACAGAATAATAAAACATTCTGGCAGCTTGGTGCCTCCCCAAATCGAGATAAAGGGCCATCTCAAAAGCCTAATTATAAATTTATTTCCGGTTTGTAACAAAGATGAAGCAGTTGTCATATAAAAAGTTTAAATTTTACCATATATTCATACAACAATTTAAAAATTATAATCATATCATGAATAATATTTTCTTTCTCAAGAAAAAATTTATTTATCATAATGAAGAAGCTAAATGATCACGAAATGAACAACAAAAATTAGTTACAAGTTCTAAATAGGAAAAAGTTATTTTAAAAAATACGAAAACAATTTTTCAAATTTTTAAAAATTTGTTGGATATATTTAGAAATTCTTCTGTCAGATTTAAGATATTAAGGACTGCAATAAGCGTAAAAAATTTTAGGAAAATCCGTCAAATCTTGTCTGAGATAATATGTACACAATATTTTGTGACACACACACGCAAACATAGATCGGGACATTTGTTCAATACTTCACATACCTATATGTATTTTAGATAAAAATGAGTCAATATAACCTTCTTTTAAAAAATTCAAAATTGTGAGGAATGCTAAGCATCCTCATAAAGAAGCAAAATTCACAAAAATTTAGTTTGTTTGAATATCCATCTACCGATTTTTTTCATTTTGGGCTCAAATTACTCAGAAAATAGAGTAAAATAATTATCTAAAGAGAACCGAGATGGTCCAATACTTTTAGGTTAAAGTTATTCTAAGCCGACCGTGCTGTGCGTTAACAAGCGTCGGTTTTTCGATCCGAGCCCTCAATTGCACCATTTATAGACAACAAAAATATTGTCATTGTTTAAATCTTTTACTACGCATTTTACGTCGTAACGTCTGCTATTTAGGGGTCTTAAACTTTATTTACACTATAAAAGGGTTTTGTTAAGTCAAATTCAGCAATTAACTCTTCTAAAATTCCTTTAGGAAATTCTATTTGATTGATATCTCCTTTTGTAAATATAATGATATTGATGGGTTTTTCTTGGAGAGGAGGTTTGC
Organism: Leptopilina syphax; assembly: GCA_032872505.1. NCBI lineage: Eukaryota > Metazoa > Arthropoda > Insecta > Hymenoptera > Figitidae > Leptopilina > Leptopilina syphax. The sequence continues at coordinate 14,205,858 of CM065472.1, forward strand.
AAAGAATCATTTCGGTCATCTATAAGAAATAAAATAGTATTATTATTAACTAGAAGTTGAGGATACCGAAATCTATTTTCAGGTTGTAGAACAGTTACCCTCAGTTAGATCACGACTCGGTAACAATAATAGGTTGGAAAACAGGTAGAGAATTCGGTTGAATTTTACATTTCCAAATAGAAAATTAAATTAGAAATTTCGTTTCATAGAATATAACAATATATAGGCGAAAATAAAAGGCAATTAGTAGGAGTAGATACAGAATTTGCGAAATTGAGGGAACAAAACAAATAAACGCCAAAATGAATGAGGGAAATCGCACTGGAGCAGGAGGAGGAGCACCAGGACTAAATGGACGAGATCCAGCAAATCAAGAAAACCAACAACAAGCATTCGATCCAAATGCGACCTCTTTATTTTCGATGTACAACAACAGAACAGATCTGGGGTTCACACCAAATCAACCTAATTTACTCCAAGTACCAGCGGCTGCAGAGGAAGATGTCTCTCTGTTAGTTAACAAAGCCTTAGCTCACACTTTGACTATCTCACAAGCAGAACAATCAGTACCAATTTACGATAGAGAAAACATGCCAGTTAAAGATTTTATACAAGATCTGATACACGCATCTGCATATATTGCCCACTCTTGTGAAGCACCCATTATAGGGTCAATGTTAGGGAAACTTCGAGGAAATGCAAGAGCTTGTGTCGAGGAACAACAATTCGAAAGATTCACGGAGCTATTGGACTTTTTAAAAAATAGGTTTGCCCCAGGATTATCATCCGAACACTATATAGGAGAATTGCTAATCCTACGTATGCTTGGAGGAGAAAATATAAAAGATTTCTATGACAAAGTAAAGAAATGTCTTAGTGGAGCACGAGCAGCCAAAGGTTCGAAACATGACGCTGCTATAACCAATGGGACCCTGGGTTATTTACAAGGAGTAGCAAAAAGAAAATTCAGCGCAGCTCTACCGAGCGACGTACAAACAATTGTAAGACCACAAAACCCTAGGACTTTAGAAAATGTTTTAATTAGTGCACGGGATGTAATGGAAGAAACTGGTGATATAAAACAAATAGGTTACACTTCATACCAGGCGTCACAACAATTTGGTAACAACCAGAGTGATTATCTACAAAATAGTACACAAAATAATTTCGTTTAAAATCCTAGGTGGGGTAACGGCTCTCAAAATCCATACTTTGGACAAAGATACAATAACACAGGTAATGGGTTCAACCGATACAATACTCAAAATAGGAACCCAAACTTTCAGAATTACCAGCGTAATACTTACAGCAACTTCTAGGGGCAAGGAAGAGGACAATATTCAGTAAATAACTTGGTACATAAATGGAAGAAAATGGGTAAAAAAATTAATAGAAAAAAACAAGTAATTAGCAAAAAGGACTTTAAAAGAATAAAAACACGTTCGAAAAACTTAGACATAGAATTAATATACGAACCGGGCCACTGCGAAATTTTAGGCAATAAAGAAGCAGACCAATTGGCTAAATTAGCTATAGAGAATAAAATTTAATATACAATATACATACAAATATATACATATGGGCAATTCCACGTGAGATTGTAGTCGACCTCTTAAAATTCGCCAAAAATATTTTTTTTCTATTCTGTATCGAAAAAAACAGATACGTATTTTTTTATTTTTGTTTAATTGTCCAAATTTTCGAGTTATGAATTTTCGAAATTTTGGACTTTTAATTGCAGACCTATATTCAGTAGCTTATAAGTCCGAAAATATTGAGTTTAGGAAAAAGTTGTCAAAAAATGAAAGTTGTAGTTTTCTTTCAAATTTTAAAAAATAAAAACAAAAAATTTTTTTTAAATTTTTTATTAAAAAATTTTTTTTTATAAACAAATTAATTTTTTTAAACTTTGGGCCAGATTTTTTTTTTATTTTTTTAAAATTTATTTATACCTTATAATATAAAGTAGATTTTCCAAAAAGTCCCGAAATGAGCCTGATGTGTTAAATGAGTTTTAAAACATTTTCAAAAATCACTTGCAAGCTTCACAGTGGGATTTTTTTACAATTAACTTTTTAAAACTGTCTACAGCGTATAATTTTTAATCTATTTGAGTGTTCTTTGTTTAAATTAAAGGGTCTACGCTCTAGACATTTTAAAAAAGTTAATTGTAAAAAAAAATCCCACTGTGATGCTTGCAAGTGATTTTTGAAAATGTTTTAAAACTCATTTAACACATCAGGCCCATTTCGGGACATTTCGGAAAATCTTCTCTATATTATAAGGTATGAATGAATTAAAAAAAAATTTGGTCCAAAGTTTAAAAAAATTAATCTTTATAAATAAGATCAAACTTTTGTCTGTACATTACATAAAATTTGAAAATTCATGTTTAGTTTTTCTATTCGAGTAGTAAGAACTCCAAAAATGACAATAAAAAAATTATATATTTATGTATGTATGTATGTATGTATGTATGTATGTATGTATGTATGTATGTATGTATGTATGTATGTACGCAATATTTTGTCCGGGATAAACGCAAAGACTACTTGACCGATAAAAACGAAACTTTACATGCTCTTAGGTATTAGTCTAACTTAAATTTATAGCCATATCCGATTAAAAAATATTAAACTGAACAAAAGTTATGACTTTTTCAAAAAATATGAAAAATAAAAAAAATTAATATTTTTTAATTTTTGACAGATTGATGCGATACTATTTGTAGTTAATTTTTTTTAGATAAATACAATTCCTTTTTGCAATAAAATAAAAAAATAATGAATGTAAATTTTTAATTAATTTTATTAATTTTCGAAAAAAAATTTTAATTAATTTTTTTGATAAATTATATGTAATCTTTATAAATAAGATCTGACTTTTGTCTGTACATTGCATAGAAATTAAAAATTCCTATTTAGTTTTTCTATTCAAGTAGTAAGAATCCAAAAAAATGCCAATAAAAATATTATGTATGTGGGTGATTAAATTTAAAATGTCATTTTTGATCCTACTAACTTTGATTTTTCGATGTTGGATTTTGAACTTAACGATACTCTATTTTGGTTGACTAAAATATATAATAGAAAAAATAATAGTGGTCGAGCAGGTAGAAGCAAATTTTAATTTTCACCAGGTGAAAAACGATAGGCAGAAATGTTAAGAAATTTTCTGTTTTTGTTTATTCTTTTCTTAAATAAATTCTTACAACTTTAAAAAGTTAAAATATTTCAAATTACAATAATGAATGTTTTAACATGACTTAAAAAAATATTTGTAATGAGTTCTGCTATAAATTAATATACTTTTGAAGACCAAAAAGACATATGAACATTGAGGGACACCACTGACATTTTTGATAGATTTCACTGATAATTTTTTTTGAATAGTGAGAATAAAATCAGTTTATAAATTACAATCTTGTATCAAATCTTCATTAACTGCATATAAGGAGTAAATTTAACACAAATTTATTAAAAATAAAATAATAAGCTGCAAGAAACAGAATTTTGAGGGGACACCACTGACAAGGGTCACCACTGACATTTTACTTCATTTCTCATTTTCGAAAAAGAAAGACTTTATTTTTAAGTTAAAGTCGGTGCGGTTTTAAAAGTACGTATAATACCTGAAAACGAGATACAATAATATTTAAAAAATATTAATATTATAAACAATTTTTTGATGGGGACACCACTGACATGGTGTCCTACTTGAAAAATAAAAAAAGATTTTACATGGAATTTTTTCTTAAATAAATATAGGCTTTTTGGGTTCATTTAAGGTGTATCACTCAAAATCGTGTCGCAATTTACCATACGGTTTTACATGGGAATCCAAATGGTTTTCTTTATAAAAGTGGATCCCATGTAGATTCCCATGTAGGAATCGAAAACGTGTTATAGTTTCTACCAATACATTTAACAGTGTCTATCAACCGCGAAAGAAAACTGAGAAATAGCCGGAAATTTAATTCGACCAGGAAAAATAGGGAATTTTTTGCCAAACCGGGAATTTTCTTATCTAATTAAAAAATATTTTATTATATTAATTCATTTTAAAAAAATTGCTTTTTGCTTTAATTTTCATTGATGTAATATTTTTATTAGTAAAATTTAAGCCCTACATTCAGACTACAATATAGGTCTTATTTTAGATTTTAGCAGTCGTAACGTAGGGTCTACTTGCGATACAATTAGTTCGAATTAGACTCTACATAACTCCAAAAGCTGGTGGAAAATTAGGATTAATTTTTAATACATTAATTAAAATACTATAAACGCATAAAGTACTACAAACTGACAAATACTGTTCTGTAAATCTGAATTAGTTGAAAATAGTATTTGATAGGAAAAGTCATTTACTGATTCAAACATTAATATTTTTCTAATGAAGTAGTTAATGTAACTAATTATTAGTTTTTCCCAATCAAATTAAATTCCTGATTGGTAGACACCTTTTTAAATATATTAGTAGAAACTAAAACCCGTCGAAGACGGGTACGACAGCTAGTTTGTTAATAAAAAAAAAATTTTTTAATAAAAAAATTTTTAAAAAAATTTTTTATACATTTCTTTAAATAGAATAGAAATAAAATAGAATAGAAAAAAAAATTTTGGCGAATTTTAAGAGGTCGACTAAAATCTCACGTGGAATTGACCATATATATCTATACCAATGGAAATGGTAAAATCTTTATCTATTGTTTACAGAAATGTTCTGGTTTAAGGAAATATTACTGCTTACCTTCTAGGCATGCATAGGTGCACACTCAGAGAATAAAAATCCATTAATTAAAATGAAACCTATTGAGAAGAGCACAGGGATATACTACGAATTAATGCTAAATTTAAGAAGAATAACGGGAGTATGGAGAACAGTCATCTTACTGGACACAGAAGAATTCAGAAACCAATTACCAAACATCGAACAACAATTCAAAAATTCGAAAACTCCTTGCGATACGGTATTAGCAATATAATGCGAAGACTTTATGAGTTACCAAACTCTAAATAGGAAAATATTTACAACTAAACTACTTTGGGAACAATTAGAAGAAATAATGACAGAATTAAAACAACAAGACGACGACAATAAACAGTATAAATATAGAAAAATCAGTAAACGAAGCACACCACTTTTAGGCTTTATTGGCAAGATAGCAGGACCTACCATAGAAGTCCTTACTTATGACGACGGAGAACAGTACGAGCAAATTTTGTCAGAAACAGGAGAAGCACAAAGGAATATCTCACATCTTGTAAGAAAACAAACTCATATCGTCCGAGCAAAACTACAAAACCTCTATGATTTAGCCATGCAACAACATAATGAAACGAAAAAAAACCAAAACTTTACTTCACACAATAACTGACGAACTTCAACAGGTTAATACTAGATTAAACACTATGGACTATGCAGCACAATTACAAAACACTTTACAGAAATGGACTGAACAAATAAAAACATACAAACACGGACTAGAACAAACCTTTAACATTATGTATAGTGCAAGAGAAGGAAATCTGCACCCTAAAATGCTAACCAACAAACAGCTAAAGGAAATAGCTTCAGAAGCCCAAAAATATTTAGGAAATCAAGAATTCTCCATCTCAATAAATAAGATGAGTGCAGCTAAAATTAAACAAATATCCAAAGTTTGGGCCCTACTACAAGAAGACAAACTGATCATGACGTTAGACATACCCTTACTAGAAAAAGAAAACTATTTACTATACAAAATGCACGAATTACCAGTTGTACAAAATACAGGTAATACCAAGAGCAGAGCCTACGTGTGTAAATAAATGAAATATGAATATCAATGAATATTCTAAAGTTTTGGGGTCGCTTAAAATGTTAATTCGGGGGATTTTGAGGTTTCTAAATCCAAATCTTTAGTCAAAATTTAAAAATTTAAAATAGCGGCTCAAAAATGTCCAACGAAAAAAATTTAAAATCAGTAAACTTTGAAATTTGTCGATCGACATTTTGAAGCCGCCATTTTGAATTTTTATATTTTGATTACGCTGATTACGAATTCGATTTTAGTTCCCAATAAGTCAGAATGTCCGATCCAATATGGAACAAAATTTTTACTTTATGCACTTAATCTTAATTTTGTCACTTGGTGGTTTTTAAGGTCGATGATTACGAATACGATGTTTGTTTTCAAAAAATCAAAGTGGCTAATATAATATGAAGAAAAGAAATTTAAAAAAATTTCTATCCACGCTCGCTGATTGTGAGTCGGCGCAAGTGCTAAAACAGAAATCAATTGTCAGTGAGCGCTCCTAGAACATTTACACCTACCTGACTGGTATTTGAACTCCCAAATAACAACATTAAGGTCAATTGCATTTAAAAAGAAAATTCCGACATTTTAAATTTATGAAAACTTACATCAAATTCGTAATCAGCGACCCTAGAAACCACCGAGTGACAAAATTAAGGTCAATTGCATAAAGTAAAAATTTTTGTTCCATATTGGATTGAGGGGTGGTCAAAGATTGGTAAAAAATTGTCCTCGTGGTTTATAGACGGACTCTAAGCTTATACCGCGGCTTATATCATGACTATCAATAAATCTCGGTGTCAATCTTTTGACAAAGAAGGAAGAAACTTTAATTAAATAAATCGACTTATGTGTAATGAATTTATATAAAGTTTTTCTATCGCTTGACTAAACTAAAAACTGAAAATTTAAGGAAATAATTATAAAAATAAAAAAATATTATATTTATGTCGCGAAACTGCTCAGTATGTTAAATTGAATTTTTTATTTTCGTGTTTTATGGTCTTTAATATTCTTCAAAAAAATTTGTAGGTAATCTTTTTCTAATATTTCCGAAGAAGAAAAAAACATCTTAAAGTCTTTGTCATATTTTTATATACACACAATGAAATAAGGTCTTAAGTATCATAAGACAAAAGCGGAAATATCGCGCGCGCTTTAGCGCGCGTAGCTCTGCTAGTATATATATATATATATATATATATATATATATATATATATATATATATATATATAACTCATCTTTATTCTTTAAAAAAAGTAATCAAATTCAAAACGACAAATTGACATAAGAGAAATTACAGATATTCAAAAAATATATCAAGCTTCTAAATGTAGATATGGAGCTCCTAAAATTCAAAAAAAATATTATAAAAATAAAAAAAAATAATAAAAATAATAAAAATAAATTAAATAATAAAATTGTAAAATTAAATTATTGTAAAATTATTATTTATTATTATAATTATAATTTATAATTTATAATTTATAATTTATTATAATTTATTATTATAATTTATTATTTAATTATTATTATTGTAAAATTAAATAATAAAAATATTATAAAAAAAATATTATATTAATATAATATATATTAATATATTATATATAATAAAAAAATATTCAAAAAATATATCAAGCTTCTAAATGTAGATATGGAGCTCCTAAAATTCATGCTGAATTGAAGGCTTTGGGTAAAAGTTGCAACTTAAAAACAATTAATTAATTAATCAATTAATTAATTAATTAATTAATTAATTAATCAATTAATTAATTAATTAATTAATTAATTGTAAAATTAAATTATTGTAAAATTATTATTTATTATTATAATTATAATTTATAATTTATAATTTATAATTTATTATAATTTATTATTATAATTTATTATTTAATTATTATTATTGTAAAATTAAATAATAAAAATAGTATAAAAAAAATATTATATTAATATAATATATATTAATATATTATATATAATAAAAAAATATTCAAAAAATATATCAAGCTTCTAAATGTAGATATGGAGCTCCTAAAATTCATGCTGAATTGAAGGCTTTGGGTAAAAGTTGCAACTTAAAAACAGTGCAAAGTATAATAAAAGCAATCCCAAAAAAAAGAATTTAATTAATTAAATAACATGGATAAAAAAAAATTAATAAATAAATAAATTCATACAAAATTTAATTACTACTATAAACAATAAAACTTTCACACGAATTTAACTAATTGGGAATAACATTTTTAAAATTCTTATTATAAAAAATCAATCATTTAACAAAATTCTACACAATCATTCACAATAAATCAAATCACTTCAACTAATAATAACATTTTCCACGGAGATTTAATTATCTAAGATTTTCTTTTGCCGATAAAGTTCTGAACACGAATCCAATCATTTTCAACATTTAAAAAAAGGAAACTCAAAAAAATTTTAAACAATCCTTTAAAATTTTTTTTAACTTCAATTCAATTTAAATTTAATTATCTACAAAACAAAAATTTTCGTATAAAAATTTAACCGTTTTAAAAAACAGAATTTAAAAAAATTATTACGAGAAGGAAATCAATTATTATAAATAATAAAATTTAGATTGAAATTTCTTTATTGGAATAATTCAATAATTTTATAAGACTTTAATAAAATCCCTCCCAAGAACTCAATTATTTACATGAACATTTATTTGAAAGAATTTAATTATATTAATAAATAACAAAAGCACTCCTGAAGATTAGAATCTCTAATATTTATTCCTTTTTTTCTTCACAAAATTTTTAAACAATATTAAAAAAAGAAAATTTTTTTTGTCGTTTCTCGTAAAAATGATCATAAGAATTTGTTTTATGACTAATTAAAAGGTTCTCAGGAATTCAATAATTTAAAATAAAATTTGCCTAAAATTATTAAAATAAATTCAGGAACTTAAAATTCATTACTCCTTACAGGATTCAAATTATTCTTATTAATATTCAGATAATATTTTTGTGGCCTTTGGTCTATTAAATAAGAACAGTGTTTTTGTTCACAAAAGAATCTTCATATATTTAAAAAATTTGATTTGTCTATGCATTTCGTCGTGATATTACGACTCTTCAAGACTGTAAAAAATACATATAACAGATGAGAAGATTTCGTCGAAAAAAAAACAAAAAAAAAAAGGAGAAAAACATACCAGCATGAGAATTTCGAGATAAATAATAATAATGGGATTTTTTATCAAACTATTATATACAATAAAAAACATAAAACATATAAACAAAAATAAAGGATGACAAAAAAATTTTTGAGGTTAGAAATGATGTTTTTTCGTTGAGATTTTTGTTACGTGTATATGCATGTCACTGAATGTAAAAAACATAGAATAAACACTCAATATTAAAAAATAATAAACACAAACAACACATTATATAAAAAATATACAATTAAATAAAAATAAAAATGTGTGGTGTAAAAAAATGTGAACATGCTGTCATCTTATAGCATAGAATATTCTCCATAGAGGTATAGGAGCGTGAGAACAAATTATTAGTGCTGCTATACACTGTGAGACAAGCTTAGTGTTTACGAAATACGAAGATTTAACATTTTTATAATGCGCTAGATACGAAGATTACAACAAGCGCGAATAATCATTTTGAAAAAATATAGGTATAATACACATAATAGAGTGCTAATTAAAACAATTTGAGGCACCTTTAACATCATGGTAAATTATGGATAGTCCTTCGGTGTCAGTTCTAAAATTAATGGCATTTCCATTTTTTACAATGTGGTACATTTCAAGAATATTTCTTTTTCTAAAATAATTAGCACTGTCTAAGAATTTTATATTATTAGAATTAAAATCAAAACTATGTTTAAAATTATGTGCATGTTTGCAAAATGCAGTTTTTGTGTGGTCTTTATTTTGAGAACAATTATGTTCATAGATTCTCTTCTTTAATTGTCTATTAGTTTGTCTAATGTATACACTGTCACAATTTCCACATGGGATCTTATATACTATATTTGTTCTTTTAAATTTGGGGATTCTGTCCTTGGATGATGGTAAAAGAGAATTTTGGAATTTTTTAGTTATATAAAAAATAATTGATATTTTTAATTTTTTATATAATGTAGTTATTGCTTGTAAAATATAATGTACATAAGGTAAGACTAGGGTTCGTGATAAGTCAAAATTTTGGGAAATTATATCATTGTTATTCTTATTTGTCAAGTAGGTTATTCTTTTTTCGATGTTATCTTTTATGAAATCATATGGAAAATTATTTTCTTGTAACAATCGAAAAACAATGTTTATATTTTTATTAAGAAATTTTTCTTCGGATAGTGTGAAGGCTCTATCGACAAGAGAGAATATGATACCTCTCTTATGGTTTATATGGTTAATATGGTTAAAAAAATTCTTAATTGACCAAATTATTTGGGACTCTAACCTCAAATACTTAGAACAAAAAAAATTAATGAAACTAAGATGTTCATAAAGAATAACGACGATCTACTAATAACAAGATCTGATAAAGGAAATGTAACAATAATAATCGAAAGAGAATCCTATAATTAAAAGATTAACCACCTTTTAAACGATAATAATATTTATGAAATTATTAAAAATCCTACTAATTCAATAATTAATTTATTGAATAATATGATCGAAGATTGTTGGTGTTGAAATAATATTGACGAAAAAACTAAAAAATTCTTAATATATAAAAATATGGGCAAATCCATGGAACTGGTCGATTTTCACTTAAAAAAATGAAAAATTTCTAATTGCAAGCACAGCTTTCATTTATGGTTCATTTTTTTAGAAATTTATGTTAGAACAATTATCTTTTTACGTGATTCATTTTATTTTAATATCTTGCAAAGTAAAAGCCAAAAACGAAAATGAGTTTTTTCAGAAAATATAATTAAAAATGTGTATTTCTTTCTTCTTTTGTTTTCTATATATATTTTTGTAACATGTGCAAAAGTTAAAGAATAAACTAGAATTAATTATAATCATTTGTATAAGATAATTAATATTTATCATTAATATAATAATTAATTAATAAATATTATTTTGGCATTAATTTTTTTTAATTTTATAAGTTGAATTATCTTAATTTTGACGCAAATTTGAAAAAATAACAAATGAAAAGACAGTCAATTCTTTACATTGACTGATACATTCATAATGAACTAAATGAATTAATAATAATGAAAAATTGATTGTAATTCTCAATTTTTTGACATTATAAATTAGAAATAGAATTTGGCATTTTAATAAAAGAATTATAATAACGCTTTTTAATAATCACGCACGTTTTCAATTCATTTCATTCCAATCTGTAGATGTGCTCCTAGAAAAAGGCAAAGTTTAGAGTTGTTCACGATCAAGTTTCAGGTGATAATTATTTTAATATTTTCTATATTTCTAAAGGCACATTATTTTACAATACGAAGATTTATTCGTCTGATAAAGACGAATAAGTACTGTTGTAAGAAATTTTAATTGATCAAACGCCACAAAAGTTATTATGCAAAGTTTCCAGAAATTGTATTATTCAAAAATAATGAGTAACACTATTTATCTGTACTACAATTTCTTTGTAATTAAGAGCACATCTTTTTTTTAACCTTCAATACATTCTACAAAAAGTAAAGTATAATTCACCATCGTTTTGAATTGTTTCGTTGTATGCCAAAAAAGTTATGCCTATAAGAATAGAAAAAAGTACCTTGAGTAACACTGCAAATTTCATGTTTTAAATTAATTTAATCTGTTTTATTATTAATATAAGGGAAGTATGTTAAAATTTATTTAATTTTCTTAATTCAGTAGATTCCACAGGCACACAAAAAAATAAAAAAGTCAAAACCCAGAGGTTACACCCCCCTTTCCCAATGTTTTTGGGGTCGCTGAAACCGAATATGACCATAAAAATTTTTTTTCATCGGCCATTTTCCTGCTACCACCCCCTTACACCTGCTCCCGGGGTTGGAATTTCAGTTTTAAAAAAAGTGGAGTAGGGTGTCTATTCCTATGTTTTTTGGGTCGCTAAAACCAAAAAAGACTACCAAAAACAAATTCTTCCCTCCATTAACCCCCTACAACCCCCTTAACACCCGAAAGATGGGTGGTCGAAATTCTAATTTTCACGAAAAGTCGATTACGATGTCTAAACCTACGTTTTTTGGGTCGCCGAAACCAAAAAAGATTCCCTGAATAAAATCCTTTCCACCCCGATCCCTTACAACCCCTTGTAATAATTTTTTTCAAATAAAACGAACCGATTTTTGGGAGATTGAAAATTAAATATTAATTATCAAAAATTATTGCAGGGGGTTGTAGGATGTTGAGGGTGGAAAGGATTTGATTTTGGTAGTCTTTTTTGGTTTCGGCGACCCAAAAAACGTAGATTTAGACACCGTAATCGACTTTTCGTGAAAATTCGAATTTCGACCCCCCACCTTTCGGGTGTTAAGGGGGTTGTAGGGGATTAAGGGAGGGAAGAATTTGTTTTTGGTAGTCTTTTTTGGTTTTAGCGACCCAAAAAACATAGGAATAGACACCCTACTCCACTTTTTTTTAAACTGAAATTCCAACCCCCGGGAGCAGGTGTAAGGGGGTGGTAGTGGGAAAATGGCCGATGAAAAAAAATTTTCATGGTCATATTCGGTTTCAGCGACCCCAAAAACATGGGGATAGGGGGGTGTGACCTCTGGGTTTTGACTTTTTTATTTTTTTGTGTGCCTGTGTTCTCATAGCTTTTATAAAGTAGTAAAAATATGAAAATAAATAATACAATACTTTAAAAATAGAGAAATTTGTCAGTAACATGAAATCGACCGGTTCTGTGGATTTACCCATATCAGCCCACCTTGATTCTATGGATTAGTAAAGTAACACAAAGACAATAAACCCCTAAGACCCGTAACTTCTTTCATCAATTCACCACTATACAATTTATCACAATACTTAGGTTCTATATTAAACAATATTACTAACAAATTAAAACACACATTAAAAAATAGTTTTCAACTTTTAGATGAAATAAAACATCGTAAGATTCCATGTAAACATACTTTAGTGTCTTTAGATGCTGTTTCCATGTTCTCAAACATCGATTCCGAATTAGTATATGAATTAACCCTTTAACGTCCAGCGGTACATATGCTGTACCATAAAGAATAAAAAACCTATCTTCAAATAGGGTTAATATATTTAATTATAAAATTATATCTAGGGGTTTTTGGGGTCGCTGATTACAAATCTGATGTCAGATTTTGAAAATTCAAAATGGCGGATCCAATATGGCGTACCGAAAAGTTTAAAATTTGATGGATTTTCATGAAACTTGGTATGTAGGGGTTTTCGAGGTCGCTGATTACGAATCTGATGTCAAATTTTGAAAATTCAAAATGGCGGATCCAATATGGCGGACGAAAATATAAAATTTGATGGATTTTCATGGAATTTGGTATTTAGGGGTTTTCGAGGTCGCTGATCACGAATCTGATGTCGGATCTTGAAAATTCAAAATAGTGAATCCAATATGGCGGATCAAAAAGTTTAAAATTTGATGGATTTTTATGAAACTTGGTCTGTAGAGGTTTTCGAGGTCGCTGATTACGAATGTGATGTCAGATTTTGAAAATTGAAAATGGCGGATCTAATATGTCGGACGAAAATTTAAAATTCGATGTATTTTCATGGAACTTGGTATCTAGGGGTTTTCGAGGTCGTTGATTGCGAATCTGATGTCGGATTTTGAAAATTCAAAATGGTTAATCCAATATGGCGGATAGAAAAATTTAAAATTTGATAGATTTTTATGAAACTTGGTATCTAGGGGTTTTTGAGGTCGCTGATTACGAATCTGATGTAGGATTTTGAAAATTCAAAATGGTAAATCGAATATGGCGGATAGAAAAATTTAAAAATTGATGGATTTTTATGAAACTTGGTATGTAGGGGTTTTCTTGGTAGCTGATTACGAATCTAATGTCAGATTTTGAAAATTCAAAACGGCAAATCCAATATTGCGAACCGAGAATTTCAAATTCATGCATTTTTATGGAGCTTTGAATCTAGGGGTTTTCGATGTCACTGATTACGAATTAGATGTCATATTTTCAATATTCAAAATGTCGCATTTAAAGATAATGGATAAATTTTTGAAACTGTGTTAGGTCTTTAATAATTTTTAAATACGAAACCAACTTACACTTTGCGTGACCCAGAACTAACGACGTGGACGTGGTAAGCCACTAGTTCCAAGCTACATCGGATTCATAATCAGCTACCACGAAAACCCCTATATACCAAGTTTCATAAAAATCCAACGAATTTTATATTTTAGGTCCGCCATATTGGATCCGCCATTTTAAATTTTTAAAATCTGACTTAAAATTCGTAATCAGCGACCCCGAAAACCCCTAGATACCAAGTTCCATGAAAATCCATCGAATTTTTAAATTTTTTGGTCTGCCATATTAGATCCGCTATTTTGAATTTTTAAAATCTGACTTAAAATTCGTAATCAGCGACTCCAAAAACCCCTAAATACCAAGTTTCATGAAATTAACCAAATTTTAAAATTTCGGTCCGCCATATTGGATCCGCCATTTTGAATTTTTGAAATCTGACATCAGATTCGCAATCAGGGACCCTGAAAACCCCTAGGTACCAAGTGTCATAAGTTTTGAATGGAAAAAAAAATTTGGACGTTAAAGGGTTACTTAAAAATAAATGGCCCATATACATAAAATAAAAAAAATTAAGATTTCTTTTAAAAAATGGGGTTGAAGACACTAAAAAATATGTGTTTTTGGATTGCTTTAATAGACTTCATGCAATTGCTCGAATTCGCTTGAAAATTGTTACTCGGGGTTTTTGGAGTCGTTGATTACGAATCCGAAATTAGTTTTCAAAAATTTAAAATGGCAAAACCAAGATGGCAGATGTAAAAATTAAGAATTGCTTGGATTCGCTTGAAAGTTTGTTACTCCAGGTTTTCTGGGGTCGATGATTACGAATTCGCCATTTTGAATTTTTGAAAACTAATATCGGATTCGTAATCAGTGACCCCAAAAACCCTAAGTATCCATTTTCAATCGAATCCAAGCAATTGCAAGAAGTCTATTAAAGCAATCCAAAAACACACATTTTTTTTAGTGTCTTCAACCCCATTTTTTGAAAGAAATCTTAATTTTTTTATTTTATGGATATGGGTCTTGTAGTGGACATTACAAGCTTTAATTTAAAAACTTGTGGAAGTCTCTAGCACGTCAGGTTAAAGAAAATTTTTTTTTAAATCCTCAAAAAAGCGTTTTTGGGGTCTTTACCTCCACTTTTCTCAAAATCCTGACGTGATGGGCAATTTTGGAAGACGGGATCGTGTTCAGTGTCCAAAAATTCATCGGAAACCATTCCGATATCTCATAAAAAAAGTAAGTCTTTTTTTGTTGACCTGTGTAATTCATTAAACTCATTCAACTCAATTGGTGGCTCACTACAATTTACACTTGAACCATCAAATAATAACGAAATTAACTTCCTTGATTAAAAATTAATTTTTTCTCAAGGCTTTATCGAAACGGACTGGTACCAGAAACCTTATGCTTCTGGTCGCCTTTTAAATTTTTTATCTAACCATCATATAAACCATAAGAGAGGTATCATATTCTCTCTTGTCGATAGAGCCTTTACACTATCCGAGGAAAAATTTCTTAAGAAAAATATAGACATTGTCTTTTGATTGTTACAAGAAAATAATTTTCCATATGATTTCATAAAAGATAACATCGAAAAAAGAATAACCTACTTGACAAATAAGAATAACAATGATATGATTACCCAAATTTTTGACTTATCACGAACCCTAGTCTTACCTTATGTACATTATATTTCACAAGCAATAACTACATTATGTAAAAAATTAAAAATATCAATTATTTTATATATAACTAAAAAATTCCAAAATTCTCTTTTACCATCATCCAAGGACAGAATCTCCAAATTTAAAAGAACAAATATAGTATATAAGATATACTATGTTTAAAACTATGTGTCACAAAACTATGTGTCACAATTTTCACATGGGATCCCATGTGAAAATTGTGACAGTGTATACATTGGACAAACTAGTAGACAAATAAAGAAGATAATCTATGAACATAATTATTCTCAAAATAAAGACCACACAAAAACCGCATTATGCAAACATGCACATAATTTTAAACATAGTTTTGATGTTAATTTTAATAATATAAAAATCTTAGACAGTGCTAATTATTTTAGAAAACCGCTGCCAAGTTTTACATTTTTATAATTTTAATGTTCACTTCATGAACACTTTGCTTTTTCATAGAAATAATAATAATTGAAATATAAGAATTAATTTTTATAAAAGAGTTAAAAATTATTAAATCTTGGTCCAAAAAATATGTTTTTATATATTCTATAAGATGGTTATAATAGTTTAATAATTACACATAAGTTAATAAACAAGATTGTTGACAAAATTATATTTTCCACAATTTTTGATTTTTCAAATACCAATAATTTGATAATTTTTGACCGAATCAGTTTCAAAAATAGGTCAATCGAAGTCTTTTTTAATGCTCTACAAGTTAGTAATGAAACTTTTAAAGTTTCTTTTATATTTTTCAACAAAATTTTTAAAAAAGTGTTATTTTCGAAAAATTTAGATTTTTAAAACTTTAATATCTCTGGCTAATATAGACAAAAAATGTTCAATAAAGGCTCAAAAGATGCGTCTGAAAAAACTTTACAAAACTAAAGAAAAACATTTATAAGTACCCTAACATTTTTTTAAGTTATGGACAAAAAACGTTTTTTCACAAAATGAAAAATGCAAAAAAATATAGTTAAACTTTATGAATCGGGCTAAAAATACTCTCATTTTATGTCCCCCGGGGAGACCTACACATACACATCGGGACAAATTTTTAAAATCCGTTTTTTGGACTTCGGAGGTCAAAATACGTCGAAATTTTTTTTTATTTATTTAGAACATTTATACGGGTAGTGCCCATTCGTACATAAAGCACCAAAAGATTAGGTATAATTAAAAATAAATTTATAAATATGTCAAAAAATCACAATCAAAAATTTTGCTAATACAATCCTTCCTCTATGAGGAAGCAAAAGAAATATTCTTGAAATGTTACCACATTGTAAAAAATGGAAATGCCATTTATTTTAGAACTGACACCGAAGGACTTTCCATAATTTACCATGATGTTATAGGTACCTTAAATTGTTTTAATTAGCACTCTTTAATGTATATTATACCTATATTTTTTTAAAATGATTATTCGCGCTTATTGTAATCTTCGTATCTAGCGCTGTTACGAACAAATCGTAATATTTCTCATTTTTGATAAATTTTCGTTACTTAAAATTAAATTTAATATAAAAGTAAAATAGTGCTAATGTCAAGATCATAATAATGCACATGGACACGTAGCTACTACAGTCCCCGACAGCCACGTGCGTTAACGGACGTGATCCGATATGCATTCATGTCTCAATATACACTATATATATAAACTTTATTCTTCCTTGTTTATTATTATAAAATATGCATATTTTATTAATAATTAATTATGTATATAGTGGCGTCTGATTATTCTTATCATTATTATTACTTATTTTTATCCATATAAATGTTGTATATAATATAATTTTACTAATGTTATTATACAACGTAATAAATGATTTGGGTTATTGTGTGGAATTATGACAATACATGTTGTAAAATAGCCAACTATTCTCTTTCTCCTCTTCTCCTTCGCGGCAAGGTGCATTGAGCCATGCGACGCGGGTACTATACGCACACCAGTATAATATACAATCTATCTATATTTACTAATAATACAACTGTGAGACTCTTCAGAAGCATTGCACCATGCATATATCAATCTTCCCCTATTTTTCTTCTCCTTTTAATCCTAAATTGAAGAAGTGTTGGTATATAAAAATTAAAGTCACATTTTCAAAACATCTAATACGTTGCAATAAAAATTAAACAGTGTAGGGTTACTCTCATATGCATATATAAAAAAAGAGACAAGAACACAAGCATAGTTGTTCTTTGATATTGTAACTCATATTTAATTCCTGGAATTAAAATTTGTGGAAGATGTGCTATTATAAATCTTTTAGAATTCTATACTGAGAGTCCAAATATGGTATTCTCATTTCTGATTCCATATACCCCCATCTCATCTATTCCATTTTTGCATTATGCAGAGCTTCTATAAAAGCCAAGGCAAAAGCTCTAGTCTCCAGTCTTAAAGTTTCTTCAGTATCCTTTGTGACGCGTTTATGCGATAATTTTTGCTCGTCTTAACAAATAAAAGTTTAAGAGTTGATTCGCGAGGCGTTCTGAAATTATTATTCTAATGTATCACGATAGATTTTCGTTGAGCTAGATAATAAGTCGGGATATTGCTTTAAATTCAAAAATTATTATATTCTGTTGTATCACGATAGATTTTCGTTGAGCCAGATAATAGTTTAAGAATTTAAAAAATTATTGTTCGCTGTATCACTTTAGCTTTTCGTAGAATCCGAATAATAGTTTTAAAATTATTATTCGCTGTATCACATTAGCTATTCGTAGAATCCAAATAATATTTTGACTTAGGACCTGTCCGGGAGCTGGCTTCAAATTTAATCTTTAAAGTTTTATTTGGGCGGACGTTAACTTAAATTGAATCTTGAACCGGCGAGTCCCAATCGGTGATTTGATGTAGTGAGAAATTATTTAATTGATTTTATATAATAAATTAAACAATTTCTTGTTTTTATAACCGGCCAGTTGTGCGGATTGTACCTGCGCCGTCTATATTCAAACGGGCACCGATACCGCGTTTCGAGACGTGGATAGTGCACGCAAGCGTGCTCCTTTCATTCGTTTTGCCCGTCGAAAGAATGGTGAGTTAAAGAGATATCCTCCCTTCTCCCCATCTTTCAGGCGGTAGAGTGTAAGAGTATACGGTGAGTAAGATAAACAAATGTATTGTTCCTTCTTATTATTTTCTTATTGTATCAAACAATAAACACAGCTAAATTATACTAAATTGTGAGTCTTATTATTTATTGAAAATTTATTTTTCTGTCAAATATTAAGTGTAAAATTTTCATCTCAAAGGAAATAAGGTACTCTTTAGAATTTATTAAAAATTCATTGGCAGTTTCGTCTTCTATCGGCGATCAAATCAATCGAACCCACAAAAATAAACATTATCTGATAGCAATTTCTCTTTCGGGTATTAGCAGCTTGGTTCCTCCGGCGAACGAATAATAAAAACTATTTAAGGATAAAATAAATAAATAAATACAATTTATTTTCTTGTTCGTAACAAGCTGATGGTGGCAGCGGTGGGATAGATTTTTATAAAATTTTTATAGGATATAAAAATTCACAATATTAAAAATAAGAAAATAAATTTTTCTTCCATTTTATTAATTATTTGAAAATTATCAGTTGATGCTGTTCTTATGCCGTTCGGCAAATTACAGCGCTACACTTAACATCTTATGCCGTCCGGCAAATTTGTTATACTGGTATTTTTATTCGATTATTAATTGATCCTATATCTATTAAAGATTTTAAGGAAACTCAGCTGGAACTATTCTTATGCTGTTCGGCAAATTCTAGTTCTATTGTTAACATCTTATGCCGTTCGGCAAATTTGTTACGCTGTTTTCTTTATATTTTTAATAATTTTCCTTTAAGGTTTTAGATATTCTATCGAGACTGTTCTTATGCCGTTCGGCAAATTTCAGTCTCGTAATTGACATCTTATGCCGTTCGACAAATTTGTCAAAATAGGGTTCTAATACTTTATTTCCTTCTTAGCAATTTTTAATAAAACTGAGAGATTGGTGAGAACTGTTCTTATGCCGTACGGCAAAATCGTCTAACTCAGTCTCTCTATTGTTAATCATTTTTCCTACAATTATTGATTGATTGAAAAGTATCGATTGGTGTTGTTCTTGTGCCGTTCGGCAAATTACAGTACTACATATGACATCTTATGCCGTTCGGCAAATTTGTCAAGTCGGTGTTTTTTATTTAACAATTAATTCGATCGTTCATTTTAACTCTTTCAATTATAAACTAGCACAAATAACACGCGCTAAAGCGCGCGTAAAGTTTCTAATTTTACTTTTAACGTATATAACAATGCTGTAATTTTTACATTACATGTCACATGAAAATAAAACTTAAAAATTATTTTTCCGTGAAGCATGTTATCTTTTCAAATCATTTTTAAATTAGTTATAAAGAACAATTTTCTTGCAAAATTCAATCTTCCTCGTACAAGAATGTTTAATTATTTTTAATTTTGAAAATCTGATGTCAAATTTAAAATTAGTATCAAAATTTGTTAAAGTTTCTTTATATACTTTAAGGTTTAAAAATATAATATAATTTGAAAATTTAGTTCTAATTCGTTTTTCATTTATGTGTCATAGTAAGTATATATTTTTTTCTTTCAATTACTTAAACTAAAATGGCTTGAAATTGTTGACAATAAACAGCGCAATACAACATTCCCGCCCGCCTGCGCGCGGATAATTTGGCCAGTTATAATATTTTTTTCAATTCCAAATCGAATTAATGTAAATGACCATAATATACTTTATGTTGTATGACTATGTTCACAATAGGTTTCCTTTAACTCTCCGATGAATATTACAATGGTTGAAGGACCAAAGTTTTAAAACAGAAGTTCCAATAAAAAGAATTTGAAAGATTTTAGTTTCCAAAGACTGAAAGTTGCAAAAGTTCTCTTTTTTACAAAACCAAAAGTTCTTTCTCCAAAAACAAAAAGTTCCAAAAGTTACTTTTTCCTAAGATCAAAAGTTCCAAAATCTTCTCTTTTTTATTTTTAAATTAAATATTTTAAACGAAGTCACTCTCAGCACTAAAAGTATTTTTGAACGAAAGTTATAGGTTATACAAAATGTACAAACAAAATAATCGAACAACTACTGTATGTTTCCTTATGTATTTTTCCCCCATGGGTCAAGAATAGTTAGAGCTTGTTTGGCACGAAAAAATCCTGCTAATGCGACTGCAAATTATAAAAAAATATTAAATTGTTCTTTTTAGGTTGATACACACAATGGTGCCTACTTTAATACGGAAAAATGAAGCTTATTGACCAAGAAATTGGTGGTCGTCTGAAGAAAATTGGTTAACTCTCAGATTCTAGTTCAGACGAATTTTAATTCAATAATTGAAATTTAGAAAATGTTCAGAACATATTGTTATTACTTTCAGATATCAATATTAAATAGTCTAAATCCAATAAAATAAAGAAAACGAAAATTTACTAATTTTTTATAACATGATCCGAAAAGGTCTTACCTAACTATTCTTGCCCAATCCTCCCCTACTTTTATTCAACATACAATTCAAAAAATATTTTATGCAGTTCAAATTGTAGAAAATTAAATTAAAACCATGACCATCGTTGGGAATTTTTCTTTACAGTCCTTAATATGAAACGAGTAGATATGCAAATTAGGTAAAGAGAGACAGTCTAATGTTGCTTATCCTCGAAAGAGAAAGAAAGCAATAGCGTTAGATTTTCTGCGTTATAAACAGAGACCGATTTATGTTATTTCTATTTGAAAAGAAGAAGAAAGCAGTAGCGTTAGATTTTCTGCGTTATAAACAGGGACCAATTTATGTTATTTATTTAGAAAGAAGAAGACAGAAAAAAAAATTTCGACGTATTTTGACCTCCGAAGTCCAAAAAACGGATTTTAAAAATTTGTCCCGATGTGTAGGTGTAGGTCTCCCCGGGGGACATAAAATGAGAGTATTTTTAGCCCGATTCATAAAGTTTATATATATATATATATATATATATATATATATATATATATATATATATATATATATATATATATATATATATATATATATATATATAATTTAAAGAGAAATGAAAGGCCTGCTCGAGTACCTGGCCTATTGTTTGAAGGGTTTCTTTTAACCAGTAGGCAGTCTATTGAGTGACCAGTGAGCAGAGAGAGAGAGAGAGAGTGTTGCATTGGTAGTCTATTTTATACTTTAGTATACATATATACACTGTAAAAAATTTAGGGAGTTAACGGACTCGGGAGTTTGGAGTGAAATTTTTCGAGTTAAAAATCAACTCCAAAAGAGAGTTAATTTCTAACTCCCTTCATTCAACACCCGCGCGAGTTATTTTTTCATTGGGGAGTTAGCATTTGGGTGTGAAGTTTTAACTCTCTTTATTTAACTTCCCTGGCATTAACTCCCCAATGGGTGCGACTTTTATAGAATCTCCTGGGGAGTTAAAATTTAACTCTTTTTTTTTACAGTGTAGTTATAGTTTATTAACAGATTTTCGCATTACGGTTAGGGGAATTTTCGTAAAATTTGTTCACAGAAAGATGCTGTGAAACTCTTAAAAGGGCAGATTGAAATTTTTGTACTTAAGGGTGTCCGGTTGACCCGCGAGAATTTAGAAAAAATTAAAATTAACACTTATGGGGAACTGCATAACTGTTAGTAGGTATTCACAGGTCTCCTCATCTTTTTTGTAATTAAGAAATGCAAGTAATAAATTAACAACTTTCCCGTCTAAGTCACTAACATTATCTACTTTTTCAACAAAATTAACTTGTAAAGAAATTTAAATAACTTTCTAGAATCATTTTAAAAATGCTTGATCTCGTCCTTGAGTTTGCCTTGTTTTATTAAAAAATTAATATAATTTCAGAAATACTTTACATGGTTTAATATTTTTTTAATTAATCTTAAACCAGTACCCAGTTTTTTATTATAAAAAGTTTATGTTGTCTTAAACAAAAAAAGAATATTTTTTATTTCAGTTCAAAATTAGAGACTTGAAGGTAATAAACAGGTGCCATAATAATAAAGTGCCAGTTTCAGAATCATGTTTTTGACTTATTTTAAAAGTAATTTTCATTAGTGATTTTTAACTTCAAATTCTTAAAAATTCGTAAAAATTTAAAGCTTAGAGTGACCATCTGTACTGTTATTTTCAAAGTATTTTTATAATAGTATTTAATGTTAAAATACTTGAATAAAACTAAAAATTACTTAAGGGGGGAAACCACATTAGACGTCTGAAAAAATCGATTTTTTCTTTTTTGCATAAATTGTTAGTTAAGGTATTCAAAAATAGGCTAACAAAGTTTTTAGAACAAAATTCGAAGTCCTCGCTGTACTAGCAATGAACGGAGCGCGTTAGG
The DNA here is from genome assembly GCA_032872505.1 of Leptopilina syphax. Taxonomy (NCBI): domain Eukaryota; kingdom Metazoa; phylum Arthropoda; class Insecta; order Hymenoptera; family Figitidae; genus Leptopilina; species Leptopilina syphax. Next base: position 14,228,940 of record CM065472.1, read on the forward strand.
TTACCGTAGATTAGTAGAATAAGCGTAGCACTTTTGAGACTAAGGAGAGCAGAAAGTCACAAAAAGAGGAATTATTAGACTTACATGCTACTTATGAAGCAAATGAAAGGATATATGATGCATTTTACGTGAAATGTCCTAAGTTGAAATTTCAACTTCTTGAAAAAAGTTGAAACTCGAGGAATTTGTTGTTCTATCAAGTAGAAATGTGACCAAAAAAATATTTTTGATTTTTTCAAAAAATTGGAGGGGGTAGAGGGGGGTCAATTTGACCAATTTTGACAACACCGGCTACTTTAAAATATGTTTCTGATAGGTTTTTTTTGTCCTTTTTCCAATGGTATAATTTATTTTCTAATATTTTTAAAATTTACCCTAATTTTTGATAATTAATAATTAATTTTCAATTTCTCAAAAATCGGTCCGTTTTTTTAAAATAAATTATTGCAAACGAAAGCTGAGATTTTTTCCTATCGGCATGTAAATTTTCAGAATGCCCTTTTTTTGTTTTTGAGTTATTAAATTTCAAAAAATAAATTGCGTCCCGGGCGCCTCGTCTCACGCCGGTTACCACGCGGCTCAGTGCAACCGCGACGCAGCGTGCCGCAATTTATTCTTTGAAATTTAATAACTCAAAAACAAAAAAGGGCATACTGAAAATCTACATGCCGATAGGAAAAAACCTCAGTTTTCGTTTACAATAATTTATTTTAAAAAAACGGACCGATTTTTGAGAAATTGAAAATTAATTATTAATTATCAAAAATTAGGGTAAATTTTTAAAATATTAAAAAATAAAATACATTATTGGAAAGAGGACGAAAAAACATTTCAGAAACATATTCTACAAAATTTTTCCCATTACAAGTATGTTCAGAAAAAATTCACAAAGTAGCCAGTGTTGGCAAAATTGGTCAAATTGACCCCCCTCTACCCCCTCTAATTTTTCGAAAAAATCAAAAATATTTTTTGGGTTACATTTCTACTTGATAGAACAACAAATTCCTCGAGTTTCAATTTTTTTCAAGAAGTTGAAATTTCAACTTAGGACATTTCACGTAAAATGCCTCATATATAGTGTTGGAATAGCCGATTAAAGTGTAATCACTTTAAAAAAATTTTTTTGTATAGGGGAAAAACTCCAGTTGTGAGACGGGTTTTATTTTTGACCCGTAAATTGTAAACGGATAAACTAAATTGGAAATAAAATACACCGTTCGAAAGGTAACAGAAATACGCAACTTTTATTACAAGAAAGTATAGTGTTTCGATGACCTCAACAAATTTTACGATACATTTTCCGAGCACATCGCTTTTAAAAAAAAATGTCTCCAGTTGTGAGACACTCATTAAAAATTGCTAAAATTTAATAAGTTTGACATAAAACGTTATGTTTAGTATAAATAATTAAATATATTAATAATATATATTATTATATACTAAATAATAATATTTATTCGCCAAAATATGACTATCAAATAAACACAATTTAATAACTTCAACAAGAGCATTAAAATTAATTTCTTCTGAATCAATTGACTTTTTTCCACTTGACATGCCCAAAAATACTAGAAAAAAATCAAAACAACATTTAAATAGTATGCCTGCAAAGTCGTATTTTTTATGCTGCCCAGATGAGTGTTGACACCGTCTCACAACTGGTGATATGCTGTGTCTCACACCCAGAAATTGGCGCTATTTTGAAAAAGGAAAATTAAATTATTTTCAACCGTAGATTGGAACAGTGCAATATTGCATCACAAAATATAAGGAAAACACTAAAAGAAAATGCATTACATTTACCTTTTCCAATTAATTAACTTGGAAAAAAAGTACTTTGCATTTATTAAAAAAAACTCTTTTTAGTCGATTATCACACACAGTGTTGGTATTTAACAAAAACAGTTTATATATCCGCTTCGGCGTACACGAAAAAGTTGGCTTATATAAAAAGAAATGTTTTTGTATAAACCAATTGGCTTTTTAATATTGCATGTTAAAAAAAAATTGACTGTCTCACAACTGGAGGTGTCTCACAACTGGAGACTCTAACCTAAATATCAATTTTTGATACTATTTTTTTAAATGCGTTTTTCTCAAAACAGGATTTTTAAAATTGCTGTGAAGTGTAGCTCAAAAAGTTATTGACCGATTTTAAAATGAAAAATTGGAAATTGTTCGTTATTAAATTTATTATTAAGTGAACTAAACTTAAAAAGAAAAAAAAATGTTTAGTACCTTTTTTAAAATAAAAAAGTTGCAAAAAAGTAGGCAAAAAAAACGATTTTTTTTTAAAGTAGTGTCAATTTTTAATATTTTCACTTAAAAGTTAGTTCACTTAATAATAAAATATTTATAAAATATCAATAAACTTGAGTTTTTGCTTTCGGACAAAATTTGTGGGCTCAGGACTGCACGGCAGTCATGAACTCCGGCGGAGCAGCTCTATATGCAATAGCTCCCAATTTGGGAGATTTTTGATATAAACGCTTATAAAAAATATGAGTTACAGTTAAATATATGAACAACATAGTGGAAATGTTTTATTTCATTCAAAAAAATTCTTACAAAAAAAAAATTCGCGAAAAACGGCAAAAAACATTTTATATTGTAAATGTTTTGAAACAGACAATTTTTGTTTTAGCTTGATACTTTTTTAACTAGAAATGGCCAAGCATTGAAGTTAGGATAATACATAAAATTCTGTCATGTTTGGCTTTTTTATTTACATATTTACTTGTAGATTTTAATGTTAAATACTATTTGCATAAATTAATACTATTAACATTAATTGTATTAAAATAAAGTGAATGCTTATTTCAGCTTTATCCAAAGAACATTAAAACATGTAAAGTATTTCCAAAATTATATTAATTTTATTAAACAAGACAAAGTCAAGAAATTTTTTAATGATTTTGGAAAGTTAATTAAATTTTACTTTTAAGTTTAATTTTTGAATAGTTATATTGAGTTTTAGTGTCTTAGACGGGAAAAACGTTAATTAATACATTTTGCAAACTTTTTCAAAAAAAAATTGTATTGTTAAAGTAATTTGGTGTTAAAGTTTTAAATCATTTTATTTTCATGTTATTATTACTTTGAAACAAATAAAGAATCCGCTGCCAAGTTGTATATTTTTTATAATTTTGGTGCGCTCATTTCATGAACACTTTGCTTCCTCATAGAGATAATAATAATAATAATAGGAAAATATATGAATAACTTTTTATAAATATGGTAAAAGTGATTGAATCTTGAGTCAATCAATGTATTTTTAAATACTCTACAATATAGTTATAATAGTTTAATAGTTAAACAAAAATTTTCAAACAAAAAAGTTGAGAAAATGTCATTTTCCACAATTTTTGGTTTTTAAAATACCAATAATTTCGAAATTTATTATCGAATTAGGTTCAAAAATAGGTCAATCGAATCGTTTTATAATGCTCTACAAGTTGGTAACGATATTTTTAAGATTACTTCTACATTTTTTAACAAAATTTTCAAAAAAATATTTTTTTCCAAAATTTATGATTTTTAAAAGTTTAATATCTCCAGTTCCCAGGTAGAAAAATTTAATGGAAGCCTAGATATATGCTAGCGCTACCACTGGAATTTGCATGGCAGTTTATCTCGCCGACGTCTTCTAGCGCCTTACATGGCGCGAGCACTTTCTGCTAGAATGCAACATAACCTCAAATTTCTGTTGCATAAAGTGTCAAAGGTGTTTGTTTTTATTTTTAAAGTAAAAGTAAATGTTTGCTTGTTGAATATTGTGGCATTTAAAAACAATAATAGTAAAGGATTCTAAGTATTTATATATTTGTAATTGTATTAAATTTAAATATAAATTGATATTGCATTATTATAAATTTCTTGTTCATTCGTTAATTTATACACTTATTTATAAAAGAATTTTTAGTATATGAATGTCTTATTCAGCCTCTAAGAAAATTTTTAAATATATTTTAAGTAATTAATCTAACGATTTATCACCAAGAATAACAATAAATACTTTTTTATGGATCAAATATATTATTAATTTCTCTCCATTCGAATTAGAAAACATAACCTCAAACTGGATTTATTTTTTCTTTATTTTTAATTGACCTGACAGAAAATATTTACTGATTTTAAATAGGAACTTAATTTTTTCAATTATTATTATTATTATTATAAAAAATTTGGTAAATTTCAAAAATTTTAATTTTAATGTTTAACATGTGTAACTATTTTTGACACTGTTACTCTAAAGAAATAAATAATTTTTTATGGAAATTTAATAGGGGAGGGTGGTCCCATACCGACCCCTCGTACCATACCGACCCCCCTCTGTTTCTCAGAGATGGCGCTACTTGTAAATTCTTCTGTACCGTCATTCACACACATTCATGACACCAACAAAATGGCCACAGGTCTTTACAAAAAGTTTTATTTTATTCAGGAGATTTAAGCAATATTAGATTTTAGCATTGTTTAAATTAATTTTTGACCTGCACGGAATTCGAGCTAATAGTGTTTATTTGAACACAGAAAAATTTATACGTAAGTAATTTTGATTGTTTATGATCTCAACTTCAAGGAACAATGTTGAAATTAAATTGATTCTATTGATATAAGTGATTGGAAAAACTTTTTGTGAAAAAGTGGGGGTGGTACGAAACCGACCCCCAAGGGGTGGTCCGATACCGACCCCCCATATTTTTTCATTGTAATTGTTTATTCTTTTCTTCCTTATTGTTGACATAAAGTGAGGTTAGGTTTTGCGTATTTACTTTTATTTTTTAGGAATTTCGAAAGTATTATACTAACAATTCACTTTCCAACACCTTTGGAAGTATTTAAGTACCTGCACGAAAAAACCTATTTATAACAATATTTGTAAATATTTTTTAGAAATGGGGCGAAAATTTAAACGCAAAACCGTGAAAAGAGATAAGGAAGTTTTAAAAAAAGCCGTTGCAGCCATGAAATTGGGATCATCGCTTCACGCAGCTTCTCGAGATTTTGGAATTCCTCGATCAACATTGTTGCTGCATCGAAGAAATAATGAAATTACAGAATCAGAGGCAGAAGAAATAATTGAACCACCGAGAGATATGAATGTCGACGATATAAAAATTGCAACTAAAGGGTTTAAAACTAATTTTAAATCTCTGTTTACTGGAATCATTTTATATATTGGATTTGGTTTTTTTATTTAATTCAATTATTTTTTTTAGATATTCACCAAAGAACAAGAAATTTCTTTTGAAAATTATCTTCTTCATGCGTCAGATATTTATTTTGGGTTGACATCGATAGAAGCGAGATTACTGGCTTATGAATATGCGAAAGAAATAGAAGCTGAACATCCTTTTACTTATGATCGCGATAAAATGGCCGGCAAGGAATGGTTTCGTAATTTTATGGCTCGCCATCCAAAATTATCGTTAAGGATACCCGAAGCAACGAGCTTAGCCAGAGCTAGTGCATTCAATCCAACAAATGTTGCTCATTTTTTTGCGAATTATTTCTCAGTAATAGATGCGATCAAAGTTGGACCAAATGATATTTGGAATGTCGATAAAACGGGCGTGTCCACAGTTCATAAGACAGTTCGTGTAATTTCACGTTGCGGTCGGAAACAAATTGGACAAATAACTTCAGGCGAACGCGGAAAGTTAGTGACCCTCATTCAAGCTGTATCGGCAACTGGAATTCGCGCACCTTCCTTTTTTGTCTTTCCACGCGCACGTTTTCAAGCACATTTTTTGAATGGTGGACCAACCGACGCAAAAGGAGGAGCAAGTCCTTCTGGGTGGACAAATGCAAACCTTTTCATCGAATTTTTGAAAAGTTTCCAACAATTCACTCGCTGTGATCGTAATCACCCTGTGCTTCTTCTCTTAGACAACCACGAATCACATCGTTCTTTAACAGCATTGCAATTTTGTCGAGAAAATGGAATTCATGTTGTATCGTTCCCGCCTCACTGCTCCCATCGGTTACAGCCACTCGACGTTAGTGTATTTGGTCCATTTAAAACTGCACTTGATAAGCAGTTTGAAACATTCATGCGAATGAATCCAGGGCGTGTTGTGCAAATATATGACATTCCAGCAATGGTCTCACGAGCGTTAGAGCTTGCTGTCAATGAAGTGAACATAAAATCTGGATTTCGAGCGACGGGAATATGGCCAATAGACTCGGACATTTTCCAGTCAGTCGATTTTATGCCAAGCACTACGACTGATCGAGAAAATCCAAATGGAAATGAAATTGATGTTGAAAAAGAAGAAGAGGGAGAATTAGAGGAGAAAGCAGTAGAAGAAAAAGAGGGAGAATTAGAGGAGAAAGCAGTAGAAGAAGAAGAGGGAGAATTAGAGAAGAAAGCATTAGAAGAAGAAGAGGGAGAATTAGAGAAGAAAGAAGCAGAAGAAACAGAGGAGGGAGACAATCAGAGAAAAGAAAACATAACAACTACCCTGGATTCAACTCTCAAGAAGCTTTTGCCTTTTCCAAAAGCTCCGCCCAGGAGTACGAAAAAAAAGAGGTCGTAAGCCTGGTAGAACAGCGGTTTTGACAGCTGACGCTGAAATAGACCTAATTATTGAACACGACAATGCACGAAGTGCGTCAGAAAAGGCCAAAGTAGACAAACGGCAAAAGCGAAAGGAAAGACAAGAAGAAATGCAGAAAGAAAAAGAAGAAAAAAAGCAACGAGAAGAGAAAAAGCGACAAAAAAAAGAAGAAAGAGAAAAAAAACAAAAATAATAAAAGAAAACCGCAATTCAAAAAACAAAAACTTGAAAAAGCAAGACAACAATTTGAACCACAGCCGTCAACGAGTGGTCTTCAAAGAAATACTCGTTTGCAAAATGTCTTCAATTATTATGAAGGAAATTCGGACACTGATTAAAAATTAATTTATTATTCCACAAAAACGGTTTAAAAAACTTTATTATTAATATTAATTTAAGTTGAACTAAGTTTCAAGAAAAGTCCCTAAAATATATTTAAATAGAGTAAAAACAATGTAACATTTTACTGCAAATTGTTGTTTTATTGTTAATATTAATTTAAGTTGGACTAAGTTTCAAGAAAAGTCCCTAAAATATATTTAAATAAAGTCAAAATAATTTAACATTTTACTGCAAATTGTTGTTTTTTCATTTTATATTACTATTAGAATTAAATACCTTGATTAATCTTGCGATTTCTAAAAAAAAATAGGGGGGTCGGTTTCGGACCACCCATTTTGAAAAAGTGAAAAAACGCAAATTTTCGCTTTTTCTTCAGATTTTTTATTAATGACAATCAGAAACCTCGGCAATCGTCAGAAAACATAGAAAAATAGTTCCTTTACTCAAAAAATTTTTGACGAAGACAAAGAAACACATTTTTGGCACATTTTTAGCCTTTGCACTTTAGGGGGTCGGTATGGGACCACCCTCCCCTAATAATTTATTCTTAAAATTTCTATATTTAAAAAACAATTTTATACAGCAAATAATGATCAAAATTATTATTAGGCTTGGGATTAAGAAAAGGTTACCGTTTTCTGAATTAAAATCTTACCATAACTTTAAACGAAACGTGTATTAACTCTTCAAATACGTTAAAATTTCATTGTTGGCAGATAATTAGTAAATGATTTTTATATGTACACGATTTTTTTAATTATATTCGTCAAAAGAAATGACATAGGAATCATTTTTTAATTCGTGAAATAAACTATTGGCAGGTGAGGTTATGTTCATTCTAGCACTGTGAGCAGAATGCGAGAAAGGCGCTAGACTAAAAAAGTGTTTCAAATGCTCTCAGCGCCACTACAGCGCAATGGAACGCAAGAGTGGCACCATGCTAGCGCCACCAAATTTTTCTACTAGGGTTAATATGGACAAAAAATGTTCAATTAGAACTCAAAAGATGCGTTTAAAAAAACTCTACAAAATTATGGAAAAACATTCATAGGTGTCCTAACATTTTTTTAAGGTTATGGTCAAAAAACGTGTTTTTGGAAAATTAAAAATCCAAAAAAAATTTAGTTAAACTTTATTAATCTATCACAAAGTACGCTCACTTTATGTCCCCAACTCTTGAGGTCAAATAACATAAAGATATATCAAAAAATCGAACTCGAAAAATTTTGGTATTACAATACTTCCTCTATGAGAAAGTAATAATTTAGTAATTTTTTTAATTAAAGCTTAAAGTCTATACTTTAATAATAAAATAAAGGGATTGTTAAAAAATGAAATTTTAAAACTGTTATTAACAATTCTTAAAAACAATTGCATGTTACGAACGAGAAAATATTTAAATAATTAATATAGTTAAATTAACTATATAGATTATTTTGGGCTTTTGAGATGGCCCTACTTTCAAGTTTGTTGGAGGAAATCAAACAATACTCTTTGGTCTATTCTTTCTGCGAGTTCTCTTTCCTCTTTGTCTAAAATTATTTGACATTGTGATTTATCATAGTAACAAAAAAAATTCTTCTCATTCTCTCACAACAAATAAAATATTTTTAGGATTATTTTGTAATAGAATTTCGGAGACTTGTCTTCCAGTGAGCGAATCACGGAGACTTGTCGTCACGGACTATCTATAACAAAATTAAAATTAAAAATTAAACGTCTAGTTTGAATTTTTAATTTATATAAAAAAAATACTTTTACTTGAGAGAGAATAATTAGAGAATTTATTTAAGAATGGAAATTAAACAACACCTTATTCTTTCCATAGAGTGATCTATTATTTTTAGGATTATTTTGTGATAGAATTTCGGAGACTTGTCTTCCAGTGAGCGAATCACGGAGACTTGTCGTCACGGACTATCTACAATTAAGGTCCCAAAATTGAATTAAAATAATTTTTAATTCTATTTCAACATATCCATTGTTAGAAAGAAAGAGGTGATATAGAGAAATTTGAAAGTTTAAAAATAAGAAAGAAATTATTAAGTGAAAATTTCGCAAGGAAAAAAGAAATCCTTTATATGAAAATTCCTCCCTTAAATTCTGAGGGGTAGCAACGTCAGGAAAAATCCCACCGCTGCCACCATCAGTTTGTTACGAACGAGAAAATATTTAAATAATTAATATAGTTAAATTAACTATATAGATTATTTTGGGCTTTTGAGATGGCCCTATTTTCAAGTTTGTTGGAGGAAATCAAACTGCCAGAGCGTGAGCTCTGTTTATCTTACTGGGAATCGTTATTCCTAGTTGCCAAAAATTCAGAAATTAATTAGGGAGGGGGGGTAAAGAGAATATAGGAAATTAATAGAAAGAAAATTAAGAGTAATAGTTATGATTCATTGTAATTCAAAGAAAGAATCCATCTGCCCCTCAAACAATACAAGAAAGGAGGATGGGGTAAAACTAACCAGAACGATACAGTTACTTACCTGTTCTGGAACCTTAAGTCTACCGCCAGAATTCTTCCGACGGGCGAAGATAGTTCACCACACACACACGTGCACAATTGTTTTTAGAGTTTATTATATTCTTAAATTTTTCAAACCTTTGAAAACAGGGCGGACGCGGTAACTTTTCGAAACCGACCGGTCTTTCAACAAGAAAATAAAATCTCAAAATAAAATATTATTTTAAATAAATTTTCTTCACTGTCTTAAATTTTGAAAACGGCCTCCGTGGACTTCCGAGTAAGTTGGTGTTTTATTTAACGTCCGACCAAATTGTTCGTGTAAGCACACAACCAATTTGGATCCTCGGTACCGGACGGGAACATTATAGGAAATATTTTTACTCCGACAGAGTTCGAGTCTCTGTGCTGTGGGAAACCGTACTGAACAATTTAGATGTCTAATTAATGTGCTTTTATAGTTTTACTTCCTTAAGAAATATGGAAAGGTGGGGACAGGGCGTTGGACCTGTTGCCATGCCAAAACTGCGGGGCTTGCATTTTACAGGAATCGGTTCAATGCACTATGTTGAAACAATTTTATTTCCAGAAGAGAATATTTTTTATATTCTTTTAATTATTATAATAATTTTCAATTTTGTTTTTCGAATTAATCTTTAATAGAAATAAGATTAATGTGAGCTGGAATGATGGACATTTCAAAAATAGAAATTCCATTCTATTTTGTAACCCTTAAAAAGGTTGTTACAATTCCAACGTTAAATCATGTCAATAATTATTTTAATGTGCATTGAAACCTTCCGCAAGTGTGCAATTTATGGCGGGCAAGGTTTATAAGCTAGGTTGATACAAGGAAGCAAAACAAATAATAAAATAATAAAAAAAATGAATAATAGTAATAATAATAACTTAAAACGTTCCCATCTATATAGATACCATAAAATTGTTAAATATATAAATATTTTTAATTAAGACCGGGCCATCATTCACCCCATTTTCAAGATTTAAAGAATTAAAAGATGCATTTTAATTTTTAAAAGACGATTAGAATAGTATTCGCCATTGGTAAGAGAGAGAAAAAGCTATAAAACAGAAAGAGTACGCAATACTCTGTAAGAACAATATGTACGAGAGAGAACGCTTCAATGCTATACATAATATTCCTTCTCTCTCGCACAATGTCAAGGGGAGCTCGGGGAGCCTTCACTCAACGCGTTGAGTGAAGCCTCTTGTCCCTTCTTCGTATATATATATATATATATATATATATATATATATATATATATATCTACCGATATTACAAAAAGATATCGCCGCCGCTGTTTCAAGATTCCATAGTATATTTAACATAACTTCCTGTCAAAGACGAACATAACCTCAAAATTAGGTGAAAGATCATCACTCTGAAGTTGGCCACAAATGGCTATAGTATGTTTAAGATAACTTCCTGTCAAAGACGAACATAACCTCAAAAAAGAACAAACATAACTTCAACATTAGGTCTCAAGCTATATGCGGCCAACTTCAGAGGACAAACATAACCTCAAAATTAGGTCTAAAGGTTAAATGTCCTCTCCCCTCTACACATTCCAAGGTACAGGGCTTACAGGGGACAAAAGGAGAACATAACCTCAAAATTTGGTTCGAAGCTCATATGCGGTCAACTTCAGAGAACAAAAGGAGAACATAACCTCAAAATTAGGTCTTATGATCATGTGTGAACAATTTCAGAGGACTATGAGCGAACATAATTTGATTTCTGAAAAAACAACCCTGTTAATATGAATGTATTTAAAATTTTTTATAGATTGGTTTTTAGCCAAATTCTTTGAAATTTAAATAAGTTCATTCAATTTATTATTCTTTTATATTTACATTATTTTCAATGAATTTGTTACCAAGATGTACCACGAGGAGGTATAATAGACTTTAAAAAAAATTAAAGTTTATTATAAACCAATCTAACATCTCACCTAAATTAAATAGTATATAATAAAATTTTAAAAAATGTAATATAAAATTATTTAATAAAGAATAATTAAATGTTAAATATAAATATAAAAATGTTGTTTGGTAGATAAAAATTTTTAAATTACTGGATGATTTTGGTTTCCGAGAAATGTATGAGAAATTTAAATGAGAATGAGAATGAGTAAATGAGAAATTTGTTGTATTTCATTTATTGTATTCACTTTTATTACTGGATACAATATTTAATTACTGGATGATTTTGGTTTCCGAGAAATTGTTTCTCCTCCTAATATTAATTTATACAATGGTAATGGCTCTTCATTAATTTGTTGTATTTCATTTATTGTATTGACTTTTAGAGAAATTGTTGAATCATCTATAATATTTTGAAAAAATTAAGAATATTGTATTATGTAAAATTATTTATATTAAATTCAATAAATTCAAAATAAATAATTGTAATTAATAATTAAAATTAATAATTATAATTAATAATACAAAAAATTAAGCATATTGAATGTAATATAAATAATTTTACATAAAGGTGTATGATATAAATTGTACCATTTTCGACTAAAATCCCAACGAGTTTTAATTTTTCGCCTTGAGAAAAATTAATACTGTCAACGACGTTGGAAACGGAAACTATTAATTTGAATGTGCCATTTGTAATACTGCCAAAATATTCAGTGTTCTTATTTCTATTAGGTATAATAAATTCGTCTTTTAAAAATCCTTCAATTTCGACCCATCCTGTAGTTTTCAGCACTTCAGATTTTTCAAAATTAATTTTTGTTATTTCTCTATCGTTATTTGAAATATTAAAATGCCCTAAATCAGTAATTTTTGTATAATTCTTGAGTACGAATTCAAACGGAACTGATCCTTGGTTAAATGGTGATGCAGGCTTTACGGTTAAATTTTGAAGAAGTATTTTCTAAAATAAAATAAATTCATGTTGTATATAATAAAATATATAATTATATAATAAAATAAATAAATTAAATTAAAATTACTCTCTGAGGTTCTATTATTGAAAAAAAATGAATAGCATCTTCATTCCAGGAAGAACAATCAATCGTTGTGCCCTCATTATTATTTAACAAGAATTTAAATAGCATGGATTGTTTATCGGAATCTTTTCGGTCGAATTTTTTAATTATATTTATTTGTTCTACATAGCAAATAACAGAACTGTTAAAAAATAATATATAATTAAGCATACATTTTCATACCAATTTGTTTATTATTAATTAAAAATAATTAATAATATTAAATTAATTAATTATTAAATTTTATACAATCAATTATTAAGTTTTATTATTTTATTTTAATTTAATTAAAATACTTACACAAATTTATCAGTTTTTTGTATTTTAGTTGTTAAAAATTCAGTTGTTGTAAATGGAATATCGGGAATTTTAATTTTTTTATTGGAATATTTGTTTGAAGAATTTTGTCGAGAACGTTTTCTATTTTCTTCAGCCATTTTAATATTTTATATTTAAATAAATTATAAATTCCTATAGATTGATATTTGTACAAATAATTTAAACAATAATTAATTTAAACAATATTTAATTTTTTCGAATAATGATTCACATGTAATTTTGTGACATTTCAAAAATACAATTGAACTAACTTCATTTGTTTGTTAAAAGATATATTCACAGTATAAAATGTCACTGTTATCAAAATTGCATATAAATAATAACATTGAGATCTAACCAAAAATAAATAAAGAATTCGTATTTGTAAGTATTATTCTTTATTATTTTCTTTGGTAATTTTTAATATTTAATAATGTAACCTATATTATTTTCCTATCTGTATATAATAATATTAATTATTATATTATTAATTTAAAAATGTATTTATTTTGTTCATTTAACAATTTTTTTACATTACAATTCTTAAAGCAAAAAATTCTTAATTGTACAATATTATTTAAATGGAATATATAAATTAATATAATTAATAAAATAAAATTAATAATTAATAAAATTTAATATAATATTTGTAGCATATGAACAAATTTAAATTCCTGTTGAAAAAAAGGCAACAATTTTAATTGATGATAATCTTCCTGGAATCAATAGCAGCAGTGCAGTGGTGTTGTTTGATCGAATTTTAATTTTTTGGAATCAGCAAATTAGTGTCAGTGTAAGCGGCAATATCTTTTTGTACAATAATGGTATATTTTTAATTATGCATTTAACCAAAAATTATTTTTTTAAAAGATCTTTCTTCTTGGAACTACAAGAATTTGAATTATTTTTAATACAATTTTAATTAAATTCCTCAATAAATTTAATTATTTTTAAAAATATTCAAAATTCAATTATTTTTGAAAATTAATAATTCTTTTAATATTCAATTATTATGTAAAATTTTAACTGTAATTCATTTTTAAATCAATTTTTATTTGAAAATTCTACGTAATTAATAATTTATTGAATAAATAAATGTTTTTCAAAATTGAATTCTCATAAAGAATTTAATCAACAAATTTTTAAATAATTGAATTCTTTTGGAAAATTATATTAAAATAGTTTGTATTAAAAATCATTGAATTGAGGAAAATTTATGATTCTTTTAATAATTCTTTTAATAATTCTTTTAATATTCAATTATTATGTAAAATTTTAACTGTAATTCATTTTTAAATCAATTTTTATTTGAAAATTCTGCGTAATTAATAATTTATTGAATAAATAAATGTTTTTCAAAATTGAATTCTCATAAAGAATTTAATCAACAAATTTTTAAATAATTGAATTCTTTTGGAAAATTGTATTAAAATAGTTTGTATTAAAAATGATTGAATTGAGGAAAATTTATGAAAATAATTTGAAAAATATTGATAAATGTCGGTAAAATGGTGCCTAATTGGTTACAAAAAAATTACAGTTATTTTGTAGACAAATTTAAATTCCTGTTGAAGAAAAGCCAACAATTTTAACTGATGATAATCTTCGTGTCTTCGTGGTATCAATAGCGGCAGTTCAGTGGTGTTGTTTGGTCGAATTTCAGTCAGTGTAAGCGGCAATATATTTTTGTACAATAAAGGTAAATTTTACATTTGTATTTAACCAAAAATTATTTTTTTAAAAGAGCTTTTCTTCGAAAAACTTTTTTTTAAAATCTTAATTTGAAAAATATTGATAAATGTCAGAAAAATGGTGCCTAATTTTTTACTCCATCAATTAGTAAAAACTAAGTATTTATAAAATAATTCAAAAATGGTTAATTTTTACTGAATTGAATTGGTTACAAAAAAATTTCAGTTATTTTTTAGACCAGTTACAAATTAAATTTTTTAGACCAGTTTTATACAAATTAAATAAATAATATTTTGAATGCTTTATTTGATAAATAATATTTTTAATTAATTAATTAAAAAGTTGGGTTAATTTATAAAATGAACTTGAATAAAATCCAAGTTAAAATAGTTGGAGACGGAAATTGTTTATTTTGATCATTTTCTTTTTTTTATATAATGATCAAGAAAAACACAGAACAATAAGATTAAACATTATTTCATATGTATTAAAAAATTGGACTTTCTATGAACCATTTATAGTAGGAGATGAGTCCTATAATCAAATTTTATCAAATCAAAATTCATACAAATTACATATGTCTGAAAATGGTAATTATGGGGGAGAGGTCAAAATTCAAGCCTTTGTGGCTATGTATAACATTTATGTAGAAGTACATCATAGTACTTTTAATAATACACGAGTTTTTGGCGATAATTCGAATAACAATCAACTTATCCTTTTATTGTCGGGAACTATAGATAGCGGTCATTATGATATTTTAAATTGCTTAAATACAAATTATTTGAATAATCGCGAAAAAAATTACAATAAATTATACTATGAAAAAAATAAAGACTCAATATTATTTAAAAGAAGAATAAATATTTCCAATGATTTCTTGAAAGAAAAAAAACGAAAATATAATTTGGTTTGTAATATGACAAATGAAAGATTGGTTAAGAAAAGAGAAGGAGATTTGGTGAAAAATATGGATAGAGAAAGATTGAATAAGAAAAGGAAAGGAGATTTGATAGAAAATATGGATAGAGAAAGATTGAATAAGAAAAGGAAAGGAGATTTAAAGGAAAATATGGGTAATGAAAGACTGGATAAGAAAAGGAAAGGTGATTTAATGAAAAACATGAATAAAGAAAGATTGGATAAGAAAAGAAATGGAGATTTAGTAGAAAATATGGACAGCAAACGATTAGATAAAAGAAGAAAGAACCAACTAATTATAAAATACTGTAAAGTAAAAACAAATTTTTCAGATTTTGGGGAAATGGATTATAAATGTAGTCATTGTGGAGCGATGTTTTGGTCTGTTGAATTTTCAAAAAAAAGTTGTTGTCATGGTGGTAAAGTAAAGCTTTCTCCTTTAAAAGATTATGATAAAAACTTAAAACTTCTTTTATATGATAAAAATTTTAGAGACTTAATTAGATATTATAATAATGCCTTTTCTTTTGTTACTTTTAATGCAAAAACGGTAAAATTTTTGAACAAAGGGGTTTACAATTTAAAAATTCAGGGTCAGGTTTATCATACAACACCAAGTAGTATTTTTGTAAAAAAAGGAACAAGGCCTTCTTCAGGACAAATTTATATTTATGATAATTGTACTGCTACTTTAGAAAGATTAAAGAAAAATAAAAATTTGATTAAAAAACATATGGAATTATTAACAAATATTATGAATAATAATCCGTATGCTATCAAATATAAATCATTATATGAATTGTCAAAAAATAATTTGATTTCAGAATATTCTTTATGTTTTGTACGTAAAATTCATTTAAATAAACATGTTTATAATGAGCCTAAAACTGGTAAGTGTGCAGCATTAATAGTATCAAAAAGTGTCAAAGTACCTTCTAAAATAGATTTCAAAATTTATCCAAAAAAAATATTAAAGAAGAAATCAAAAAGTGGCAAAGTGCCTTCTAAAATAGATTTTAAAATTTATCCAAAAAAAATATTAAAGGAGAAAGAGGAAGAAATAATTTTAAGTAAATTATCATTTCACTTAGATCCAATGACATTTCCCATACTGTTTCCATCTGGCGATTTAGGATGGAGTCCAGATTTTAAACAAAATTTTCGAAGTACTAAAAGATTAACAGCCTTACAATACTATTCTTATAGATTATCTTTTCGGCCTCATTTAAAGTTTAATCCTATTTTGTTTTGTGGACGATTGAGTCAACAATATATCATTCAAGCATTCATAATAATAGAAAGCAATCGATTAAATTATTTTCGTTATAATCAAAATAAATTAAGAATAGAATGTTATCAAGGCTTAGTTGATCACGTTTCGCGTAGTGCATTTAATAACATTGATAATTTCAAAAGTAAAGAACGCTTAGGAAACATGTTTGTTTTACCATCGACCCATATTGGAAGTCCCAGGCACATGCATCAAATATATCAAGATGCCATGACTATTAATAGGGAAGTTGGTAGACCGGATTTGTTTATTACAGTTACATGTAATCCAAATTGGATTGAGTTAAAAAGAATACTTAAAAACTTTCCACCAGGGACAACATGTAACGATATTCTAAATCTTACTGTTCGTTTATTTAATGCTAAACTGCGCTGTATAATATCAGATATTTTAAGTGGCACTATATTTGGGAAAATTTTAGCGTATGTTTATACAATTGAGTTTCAAAAAAGAGGATTACCTCATGCACATTTATTGTTTGTTTTAAATTATAAAAATAAATTAGTAAATCCTGAAGAAATTGATAAATATATTTCAGCAGAAATTCCTGATAATGATAATGAATTACAGGAATTAGTAATAAAACATATGTCTCATGGCCCGCACGAAAATAATTCGCCGTGTTTAATGAAAAATAAAGATTTATGTTCAAAAAGATTTCCTAAAGATTTTGTAAATAATACTGAATTTGATAAAAATGGATTTCCAAAATACAAACGCAGGGATAATACTGAAAAAGGTTATGTTTATAATAAAAAAGTAGATGGAAAATTTGTAAAATTAGATAATTCTATGATTGTTGCATATAATTCTATATTATTAAAAAAATATAAATGCCACATAAATGTCGAATATTGTTTTTGTCCTATGATGAGTATTAAATATTTATTTAAATATATGCATAAAGGTCATGACAGAGCTTATGTAGCATTAAATAAATGCAACAAAGACAAAGAAATTTATGACGAAATTACAGAATATGTTGATTGTCGATACGTTAGTCCTATGGAAGCTGCGTGGCGAATAGAAGAGTTACCTTTATCAGGTCGATCACACTCTGTTATTCGTTTAGCAATACACATAGAAAATCAACAAAATGTTGTTTTTGAAGAAGATAAAGAATACGATGCTATAAGAAAGAATAACGACACTACATTAACGGCGTGGTTCAAATTAAATCAAAAAGATAAAGAAGCTAATAAAATTAAGTATTCTAATATCCCAAAATTTTATTTTTTTGACTCAAAAAATAAGATTTGGATTAAGCGACAAGGATTTTCTAAAGCTTTGGGTAGAATGAATAGTGTTAGCCCAAAAGATATTGAGCGATTCCATTTAAAATTAATTTTGAATAGAGTACAAGGAGCAACATCTTTCAATGACTTGAGAACATTTGAAAACATTGTTTATCAGTCATTTAAAGATACAGCCACAGCAATGGGATTAGTAGATAATGACATTCAAGTTTTTAAAATTTTTGAAGAAGCGTGTGCTATAATGATGCCCAGAGAATTAAGAAAATTTTTTGCGTGGTTTCTTATTGCTGACAATGCTAATTTCTCTTCTCAAATTTGGAATAATTTTAAACAATATTTTTGCGAAGGATTTAAAGATAATCATGAAAAAAGAGCATTGCAGGAAATTAATTTAATATTCAATTTAGAAAACTTAACGTGTTCGGATTTTGGATTACCAGAATCTGAATTTGTTGACGTTCAACAAACGGCAGAAGAAGAACAATCATTTTTAAATAAAAACAAAAAATTAAGTATTGAATTAATAAACCAATTAAACAATGATCAGAAAATTATTTTTAACATGATAATACATAATATGAATTCAATGTTTTTTATTGATGGACCTGGTGGAAGTGGAAAAACATTTTTATATAAAACATTAATCCATTATTTTCTGGGAGAAAGTAAAAAAGTAGTTTCAATGGCATGGACTGGGATAGCTTCTATTTTACTTCCCGGTAGCATGACCAGTCATAGAACCTTCAGATTACCTTTAGATCTATCCAGTATAGAAACAACATTTTTAAAATTAAAATCAGACAAAGAAAAATTAAGGAATTGTGATGTATTAATTTGGGATGAAGCATCCATGATACCCAAAAAAGCTTTAGAAATTGTTGATCAAACATTACGTGATTGTTGTAAAATTGAAAATTTACCTTTTGCTGGAAAATTAATAATTCTGGGGGGAGACTTTAGACAAATTTTGCCGGTTTTAAAACATGGGTGTAGAACAAGTATAGTTCAAGAGTCTATTAAATATTCGCGTTTGTGGAATAAATTTCAAGTAATGAATTTAAAAAGAAATATGAGATGTTCTAATAAAAATTTTTCAGAATTATTATTAAAAATTGGAGAGGGCAAAATTGATTCTTTTAGCATCCCAGAATCTTGGAAGACTAACGATATTTGTACAAAAATATATGGTACTGTAATTTCGGCAGAAATTGATCTGTCAAATAGAGTAATTCTTTCGAGCCACAATGAAGACATTTATAAATTAAATTATAAAGTATTACAAAAATTTAACAACAAAGAAAAAATTTATTATAGTATTGATTATGCTAAAGCTAAAGGATTAGACCAAACAGACGACAATATACAACTTAATTATCCAATAGAATATTTAAATTCTTTGAAATTTCCGGGTATGCCTGTTCATAAATTAATTTTAAAAACAGGAGCAATTGTTATGCTTATTCGAAATTTAAGTATTGATGATGGTTTATGTAATGGAACAAGAATGAAAATTATTACATTGTATAAATTTAATATTAAAGTTATGTTAATTACTGGAATAAAAGCTGGCAGTACTGCTTTTATTCCAAGAATTACTTTAGATTCTGGAGAATTCTCTTCAATACCTTTCATTTTATACAGGAGACAGTTTCCTATAGTTTTAGCATTTGCAATAACTATAAATAAATCTCAAGGGCAAAGTTTTGAAAACGTTGGAATATATTTACGAAGGCCTTTATTTTCACATGGACAACTATATGTGGCGCTTTCGAGATGCAAAAATCAAAGTAAAGTTTACATTGAAATTGATTCACAAGAATTTGAAAACATAAAAAACATTGTTTGGGAAGAAGTCTTTGAATAAATATTGATATTAACCTAACTTTTTAATTAATGTTATTCAAACCATTTAACTTTTTATAATAAATTTTTAGTCTAGGTGAGATGCAAGATTGGTTTGTAATAAACTGTAAAGCTTATTACACCTCCCCGTGGTGCATCTTGGAAACAAATTCTTAAAGAAAATGTTTAGATTTTTCATAAAGAATTTGGCTGAAAACCAATCAATAAATACTTCAAAACTTTATTATGTTATTAATTAATTTTCTATTTTCAGATTCAGAAATTTTAAGATTACAAGATGAAATATACAGGTTTACTAAAACCAATATCTAAAATAGGGGGTTGGCGCGCGAAGCGCGCAGGGGGGCGGAGCCCCCCTAGTATATATATATATATATATATATATATATATATATATATATATATTGTATTTTATTATTTTAATTCTAATAGTTAATAATTTTTCATTTACATTTTATCTTAAATAAAATAGGCAACATATATACATAAAAACATATGTATACACATACACACTCATTTGCTTATGTGGTTGTTAAGCAACCATAACATAAAATATTAGTCCTTCATAAATTGATTTACCTGAAAGTCATGAAAATAAAATATTTTAATTGCTGAAATCGCTGAAATAGTACTTTCAGACGGAATAAAAGGCTTACGGTCTTTGAACCGAATTCGTTTTCTGCGCGATTTCGAAATGCTTAGCATGCATTTTAAGAATTAATTTTAATTAAGGATAAATAAAATATACAATTTTTGTAAAATTTTTGTTACGGTAATGGCGTAACATTGCAAATTCAAGAATGTTCTTAATATTTTGGGAAAATTAAATTACCCTGTATTAATGTGCAAAACTCCAAGTATTAATTTAAAAAAAATTTCGCCTGTATTTTGGCAGAAAAATCTACACAATTTCTATAATATAGAAGGTTACTGATTTTTCTCTTTTTAAATTAACCCTTGGAGTTTGTACATAATTTTTCAAGTCATTTAATCAATATTTTATTTAGACATTTTTAAAAAATGATAATTTTCAATGTTTTACAAAAATTCTAATGACTTCTAAAATACTGAATGCTTTTTAATGATTTTAGGCTTATTTTAAAGGTGATTTTCTCCAGAATAAGAATTTTTTATAGGCATTAACGTGTAATTTTTTATAAAAAATTCAATTCGTCAAACTTAGATTAAAAAAATTAAAAAATTTTTAATCAATCTTATTAACAGAAAAATAATTATTAAAATATAAACATGTTTTTATTAAATTAAGATTTAATGTAAGGTTACATTAAGGTTTTATTTCGTGTGTCAAAGGACCAGGAGTGGGCGCGCAACGCGCGCCCTTTTGATTCTAGTATTATTAATATTAATAATAAAATTGAAAAAAAATATTTTGATTTAATTAAATATTTTATTTGTCTATTATATATTACATAGCTATTTTTACCAAATACGCATTACTTAGATGAAATAAATAGAATAATTTGAATTAATAAATATTGCTTCAAATCAATTATGAAAATTGCTTGATTCAGTAATTCATGTTCTTTTAATTTAAATATTTATTTGAATCAAGAAAATAATTTTTTTGAAAGGACTACAGATTTATTTGTACCAAATATTTATAATAAATCATTATTTTATTTGAGACTAACATACCATTAATTAGGTTAAATAATTAATTATTTATTTCAAATGCTTCTAAGGACTCACATGCTTGGAAATATTAACATTAAACCTTAAACCCCACCCTGGGTGTGCGACACCCATATTCTAGCTTTTTACTCTAATATCTCATTTAAATTCGTAAAAATTGAATATGTGTTTATATTGGACAGTACATTTTGTATTTAACTTTATGTTTCGTGAGTGACATTAGTCTGCCAAGTGTCTTTGTGTATTTGATAACTTTATGAAGTTGACGGCGAAAATATTCTGCTTGTCTGACACCCAGTTTTTGGTTTAAGGTAATTTCAGTAGTTTTAAAAAACTGTTTTTTAATTATTAAAATTAAATAAATCATTATGAAACCTATTTTCCTTCAAAATAGATGTACTGAGCTATATAAGATAATTTTTCCAAAAGATAATATCCTATTCTAGCTTAAAGAACACACTTAAAAGTCCCCGGGTGTCGCACACCCAGTGTGCGGTTTAAGGATGGATTCGTAAGTGTGCGCTTTAAGGGTTAAATCTTTACAATAAAATTAAAATTTGAAATCTACGGGGATCGAAACTTAGGCGTACTTATTTAGCCTAAGACTCCTAACTCTGCCGTACTAAAGAAATATAAAAAACAAACCACATCGCCAACGGAACCGGTGGCGAACCTGACCACTGAAACGTCGTCTATTTTATAAAAAAGTAAAAGGGTGTTTTTCTTTTACCTTTTATATACGTCTTCCAAAAATCGAAAAAATTAATTTATTAAATAACTGTGGAAGAATTTACTAAATATTTAATAAATATTTTTTTATTTGTTTTCGTTAACTACTTTATTTGCATTAAATAATCCAGTATTTGCATCAAATAATTTAATTAAATAGGAAGACTGCGGGGTAAACCCGCTCATTTTTTTTCAAATCAATAAAAATCTAGGCAATTATTCTCTAAATCCAAGTTAATTTATACTAGGGGGGCTACGCCCCCCTGCGCGCCAACCCCCCTAACTATTTTTTATATTTATTTTAATATTTCAAATCATGTTCTCTTAATATAAATGCAGAGTAATAAATTTGCATATTTACTCGTTTCTAAATAAGGATCATTTGAAAGCTAATTTTTGACCTATAGGTTAAAACTGCTCTTAAAATTGACCTAAATTTTGAGAGTAGCGGGAATTGTTTGTCAGTTTTTGACGTGTAGGTCAAAACTGCCCTCAAAATTGACCTAAATTTTAAGGGCAGCGGTGACTGTTTGTCAATTTTTGACGGGTAGGTCAAAACTTTTTTTAAAATTAACCTAAATTTTGAGGGGAGAAACTACAGGTCAACTCTTGACCTGTAGGTCAAAAAATCTTGAAACAGCGGCGGCGGCGGCAATATCTTTTTGTAATATAGAGATATAGGGAGATATATATATATATATATATACAATATGAACAATACAAACCCTTTGTATAATAGGGCCTTTGTTATTGAGGAAAACTTTGAGGACTCAGGTAATACTTATCGAAAGAAAACTAACGATTTAACGCTAGTCTTTTCTTCCTCTATCAAGAAAGAATAACATAAGAACTTCTTCGTCTGTAAAAAAAAAGTTTTTGATTTATCTTTTTTAGTTTCATGAATTACAACTATGGATTTAAATAATGTTGTATTTTATTAAGAGAAAGTGAAATGTAGTTATAATTTTGGTTTTAAAAAGTTTTAAATTATATTATTTTATTCTAAATTTTAAATTTGAAACTAAGTGAGCGGCTTTACCCCAAATGTATTCTTCACATTTTAGAATGAATTTAATTAAATCTTTTTGAAATCAGACAAAACTATATAATTATGTGGGTGATTAAATTTAAAATGTCATTTTTGATCCTACTAACTTTGATTTTTCGATGTTGGATTTTAAACTTAACGATACTCTATTTTGGTTGGCTAGAATATATGATAGACAAAAATAATAGTGGTCGAGCAGGTGAAAGCAAATTTTAATTTTCACCAGGTGAAAAACGATAGGTAGAAATGATAAGAAATTTTCTGTTTTCGTTTATTTTTCTCTCAAATAAATTCTTACAACTTTAAAAAGTTAAAATATTTCAAATTACAATAATGAATGTTTCAACATGACTTAAAAAATATTTGTAATGAGTTCTGCCATAAATTAATATACTTTTGAAGACCAAAAAGACATAACAACATTGAGGGACACCACTGACAGTTTTGAAACATTTCACTGATAAATTTTTTGAATAGTGAAAATAAAATCAGCCTATAAATTACAATCTAGTATCAAATCTTCATTAACTGCATATAAGGAGTAAATTTACCACAAATTTATTAAAAATAAAATAATAAGCTGCAAGAAACATAATTTTAAGGGGACAACACTGACAAGGGACACCACTGACATTTTGCTTCATTTCTCATTTTGGAAAAAGAAAGACTTTATTTTTAAGTTAAAGTCGTTGCGGTTTTTAAAGTACGTGTAATAACTGAAAATTAGATACAATAATATTAAAAAAATATTAATATTATGAACAATTTTTTAAACGGGACACCACTGACATGGTGTACTCGACAAAGTGTTACTTGCTTTCTGCCACCAACCGTACAAGTTATAGATGTGATAGAATGTTGTAATGTTTTTTCTTTTAGAAGCATATACATATCACCAATACTATTAACTCTTAATAAGGCAATTATCTGCACTAGGTTATTTAAATATCAGGCATGATATTCAAAATTTGCGATAATTACTTAAAAATATGAAACTTTCGGACAGGCGATTTTGATTTTTTTTCTAGCACTGGATCAAAATTATTCTGCTAGCACAATTACTATATAAAAATATAGACTCTTAGCTGTAAAAAATAATTTTTCTGGTACTAAAAATGTATGAATCAACATTTTTTATTATTAGGTAAAGTTCTGATTTCTTAAGTGCGGACAAGGGACACCACTGACATTTTGCTTCTAATTCTTCTGCCAAATTTTTTCCGAGAATTTCTAGCGACTAAGAATTATTAATTTTAGGAGAAGGAGTGATTGCGAAAAGTAATTGACTTCAAAAACTTTTATATATGAACTAGTACTCCAGATTTTTAGGCAGGACATGAAAATTACATTTTAAATTTAATCACCCATGTACTTCGAAAATGGACATCTAATAGCTTAAAAAAGGTATCAAAATAAATTAAGGCTCAAAAATAATTATCAAAAAACTTTAACCCTTTGCGGCATGCATAATATTATAACATTAATTTAAAAATCACAAATGCTTATGAGGGTTTTCAGGGTCGGTGATTACGAATCTGAAGTCCGTTTTCTAAAATTCAAGATGGCGGATCCAATATGGCGGACAAATTTTTTTAGAATTGATCGAAATCGCTTTAAAATCGTTACTCGGGGGTTTTCGGGGTCGCTGTTCACGAATCTGAAATCCGTTTTCCAAAATTCAAGATGGCGGATCCAATATGGCGGACGAATTTTTTAGAATTGATCGAAATCGCTTAAAAATAGTTACTCGGAGGTTTTTGGGGTCGCTGATCACGAATCTGAAGTCCGTTTTCCAAAATTCAAAATGTCGGATTCAATATGGCCGACGAAATTTTTTAGAATTGATCGAAATCGCTTGAAAATCATTACTTGGGGGTTTTTGGGGTCGCTGATTACGAATCTGAAGTCCGTTTTCCAAAATTCAAAATGGTGGATCCAATATGGTGGACGAATTTTTTTAGAATTGATCGAAATCGCTTGAAAGTCGTTACTTGGGGTTTTCGGGGTCGCTGATTACGAATCTGAAATTACTTTCAATAAATAAACGTTAAATTATTGAATAATTGTACCGTCGGAATTTTCGTTACCCGATGTACACCGCGGGGAGGTTGCACGATCAGGATTTGTACATCGTTTAGCCCTGAAAAGGGCAGTTTGGTAAATACTGTTCAAAACTTTATAATAATCAAATTAAGCTGTTTATTTCCTAATAAAATTAACTAATTAATTAAAATTAGCGGATTTTAATTGCTATTATAAAGTTTTGATGTCTTTTGCTTTGAACAAGTGAATTTTTTTTCAGCAGTGGTAAGCAGCGAAGCAATTTCTTGTGGCAAACAGGCAGAGTGGTACATTGCAAGTTTTACACATCCATGATGTTCGCTTTTGGTCGACTTTAGTACTGCAATGAGCACAGCGTCTAGGTGAAGCGATAATTTTAGGCATATGAGCTGATTGACTTTTTCTTTTTTCCTCTGACACTTTTGGTTTGTAAGAAGAGATTGTACTTAATTTACGTTTCTTCCCAGTTGAACTTGGTAGTTTGTGTCCTACCAATTCATCTACTAAACGTAGCGTAAAAAAGACAAGTTCTAATTCAGCATTATTTGACTGACCGCATACCTACGGTGATGGTAACAAACAATAAACAAAATACTATACATAGTTTGATGAAACAAATAAAGAGCGCAAAAAAGACAAGTTATAAATCATCAATATTTGACTGAACGCATATTTAGGTTGATTATAACAAACAATAAACAAAACACTGTTTAGAGTTCAAAGAAACTAAAATACTAACTGAACTAAAGCAAATGAATTTTACTGAAAGCGAATTGCTTCGCTGCTTACCACTGCTGAAAATAAAATTCAATTGTTCAAAGCAAGACACATCAAAACTTTATAATAGCAATTAAAATCCACTGAATTTAATTAATTAGTTAATTTTATTAGGAAATAAACAGCTCAATTAAATTATTATAAAGTTTCGATCAATTCTAAAAAAAATTCGTCTGTCATATTGGATCCGCCATCTTGAATTTTTAAGAACAATCTTCAAATTCGTGATCAGCGACCCCGAAAACCCCCGAGTAACTATTTTCAAGCAAATCAAATCACTTTTTAAAAAATATGTCTGCCATATTGGATCCGCCATCTTGAATTTTGGAAAACGGATTTCAGATTCGTGAACAGCGACCCCGAAAACCCCCGAGTAACGACTTTCAAGCGATTTCGATCAATTCTAAAAAAATTCGTGCGCCATATTGGATCCGCCATCTTGAATTTTGAAAAACGGACTTCAGATTCGTAATCAGCGACCCCAAAAACCCCCGAGTGAAAACTTTCAATCAATTTCGATTGAATTAAAAAAAAATTTTTTTTTATTCTTTAATTTATTTATTTATAGTTGTTTATAATTTCACGTAACCTCATTCGCTATCAATTTTTCGACATTTAACAATGTTTTGATTATTAATATACAAAGATTTTTGGATTTTACTTGAAAAAGACTGTGTATAAACAGATATTTTCACAATATAAAAGGTGGTAATCTGTGTTACCACTATGCCGCAAAGGGTTAAAAAGCAAAGACTGTTTTTTCTGACACCTCTAAAAACATTTGATCGCCTCTGATTTTATGTTGAATTCATGAAACTGAACTAAAGTTTGTTAATATAAGTTGAATGTTAAGTATTATTAGCAGTACCAATATGAGTTCATATCGTCAAGTCGCTAGTTAGCGGGTTTACCCCAGTCTCCCCTAATGTATCTTTTAGTCTCTTTGTTCTTTAACTTTCTTACGTATATTTTCATTATTATAATTAAATATAATAATAAATATACTCTTTGAATTAATCTAATTGTGGATACAAATTATTAAAACTCAATTTAATAAAATAATAAAAAAACGATACGGCTTGTAACGTCACACCATGTTACACGAAGCGCATGAGTTGTACGTACATAACCTGTGTAGTTGTGTTAGAAAGTAGAGGGGCTGATTTTTTAAACAACCGGGTGTAAACACTAAAAAGGTTCTTTTTTAAACATTGATAACAAAAAAACCTGTAAGTAGAAATTATTTTTGCCTTTTGTATATGAAAGAGCAACTCAAAAAGTACGGAATGATATAAATAACTCAAAATTAATTTTTTTGCAGCTAAGGTCCCTTTTCTCGTGGAGCGTCACATATGTTGTGGACATTCTTCTAAAGATTTCCTATGAGTTGGGCAATGAAAAAATTTTTTTTGTCTAAGTTGAAGTCGTTAAAAGTCGTGCACAAAATAACCCCCGGGATGGGACTATTTTATGCATCGAACTTTGTCTTTTAATTATTTTGCCTAAACATTTTTTTAATTGTTTCTGCTTTAATAAATTTTTTTTCTAGATATTTCAGAGTAAACTAAGAAAAGAATGAGCTAGAAAACATTTTTTGGTGTAGATATTATCCCTTTCGTACCTCCGGGACATATATTTCCCACTTAGAAAATTTTACGTAATAAAAAATTACCATAAAATATGATTTCATGATACAGTCAGGTCCCCATACTGTTAGATTCCAAACTGTTATGTCCTCAGTAGTGTTATGTTTTTGCATAACCTCCAAATTCAGAAGTGTTAGGTGACGTCACGTTACGTCACCAATTTTCAGGACCGTATTCTTAAGCCCAAAAAAGGGGGCATATACTTCTAGGCCAAACTTTAGGTGTATATATTTACGTTCCTGAAAGGTGCGCAGTAGGCATACTTTGAGCACATAACAGAGCTGAGTCTGGAGGAGTGGGAAATTTCTGGAAATGTAACAGTATGGGGACCCGACTGTATAT
Organism: Leptopilina syphax; assembly: GCA_032872505.1. Taxonomy (NCBI): domain Eukaryota; kingdom Metazoa; phylum Arthropoda; class Insecta; order Hymenoptera; family Figitidae; genus Leptopilina; species Leptopilina syphax. The sequence goes on from CM065472.1 coordinate 14,256,935, forward strand.
AAGGTTATTGGAGTCGCTGAATTCGAATTTGAGGTTAGTTTTTTTAAATTCAAAATGGCGGATCCAATATGGCGACCTAATATGGCGGATGATTTTAAAATTGATGCGTTTCAACAGAAATTCATTTCTCGGGGGTTTTTTAGGTCGCTGATTACGAATCTGATGTTAGATTAAAAAATTCAAAATGGCGACTACAAAATTTTTTTTAAAAATTTAGATTCGCTTGAAACTCATTTGTTATCGAATTCAGCGACCCCTAAAACCCCTAAAAAACGAATCCAATATATTCTATTTAATGTATTTCAAATTCGCCAAATTTTAATTTTATCCAATGTATTCTCTTTAATCTATTTTAAATACGTCAAATTCCAATTTCATCGAATATATTTCTCTTTAATTAATTTTAAATACGTCAAATTTCCATTTCATCCAATATCCAATCAATCGAAATTTCAATTTTATCCAATATTTCTTTTCTTATCTTTTAAATAAAAAATCAAATGTTATTCAAAATAGAAAAATTATCAAATCTTATTTAAAATAGAAAAAAAATTAAATGTCAATTTCCTTATCCTCTAAATTTAAAATGAAAAAAATTATATAAAATGATAATATAATATTTAAAAAAATATAACTATACCACTCACGGAACACTTTAATTAACTCTCTACAAGTTGTAGAGAAATTATATCAAAAAAAGAAAAGAAAATATCTAATGTTATCCAAAATAGAAAAAAATATATCAAATAGTAATGTGATATATTCAAAAAATAATATCACTCACGAAGCACGATCGTTAACTCTCTACACTACATACAAGGGGAGATGTCTCGGAGATGTCCAAGTTAGTCCCGTGAAGGGAAGCAGCCTTCCCCCACCATGCGACACACCAAGTCGAAACTGAGTCCCGAGCAACCCTCACATTGGGGATCGCTTGGACCCTTAAACCCTTATTAAGGAAAACTGTTAGTGACTTTTACTATCAAAATATAAATTTTTTAAAAGGTAACATTTTTAATTTTTTATTAACATATTTAAATTCCTTACTTTCTCACGATCCCATAGATATGTTGTTTACCAAAAAAAAGTTAAAATTAAATAATTTTATTATTTTTTCCAGATACATAGTATTAAGTTAACTCTACCAAAAACCATACCTATTATTAAATAAATATTTACTGTATCACATAGGTTTTATCTAAATCACTTTATAGCTATTTGACCCAATATTTGCAGTATTTAAAGCAAATACCATTTAACTTAATTTTTCAATTTTAACATTTTTTTGGTAAACAACATATGTATAAAATCGTAAAAAAGTAAGGAATTTAAATATGCTAATGGAAAATTAAGAATGTTACAATTTAAAAAATTTATATTTTTATAGAAAAAGTCATTAACAGTTTTTCTTAATGAGGGTTTAAGGGTCCGAGCGACCCCCGCTGTGAGGGTTTCTCGGGACTTAATTCCAAGTAGCGCTTGCAGCGGGGGGCACTTGGTCCCTTCTAACTGCGAGCAGACCTCGGAACAGACAAAATAAATGCCAACAGACAAAATATATATATGCGAACGGAAATACGGACTTTAATATTGTACATTTATTATTGTTTATCTATTATAAACGTACGTAATAAATATGTTTATTTGTTTTAATAAAATTTTAAGCTATTTCAACAACAGAAATTTTTTGTTTGTTTGTGTGGTTAAGTAAGTGAGTTAGTTTAGGAACATTTGTTTACAAAGTGAACTCCTTAGGTGAATATTTTTCAATATTTTCTTTTATAGAAAAAAGATATTATAATTATGATATAATTCTTTGTTTGCATTTTTTTAAGCGTATAGATTTAAAATTCTTTGTTTGTATTTTTTTAAGCGTATAGATTTAATAAATTAATGTTATTTAATTTAATAAGTTTAATTTATTCCAAATTCAAATATTAGCGCACAAATTCGATTTAGTCAATCAAAGAAGTACACATAATTCGACTTTTGATTTATTTCAACCCTTTTACATGCCATGTCTTTTTTTAAGAAAGGATTTTTAATACAAACACCTTAATCGAACTCATCGAAAAATGTAATCGCTCCTAAAGATTTTATGAAAAATCGTTAAAAGAAATCAACCAAAAAAAAATGCCTTGATAAAACTCCCTATGAGACTTCAATTTTAAGAAATTTTAATTATTGAATAAATTATGTTTATTTTTGCATTTAAATTATTGAATTATCCAATAAAATTTAATTTTAAAAAATGAATCTCAGTTAAAGTTTTACATAACAATTGGATATTAAAAGCACCACAGCACGAATTACAAAAAATAACCAAACTTCAAAATGATTTAAATAAATTCCTTTAAAAATTTGTATTTTTCATACTTATAGTTAACAATGTTGTAGAATTAATTATTTTAAAAAAATCCAATTGAAATTTTTTTTTTAATTATTTTAAGTGTTTATCTTTTAATTCGTATTCAATTGAAGAATTCTTGACTAATTTAAATTTCGCACAATTGATTTGTAAATAAATGGATTCTAAAATTCTCAAAGAATTCTTTTCAAAAATTACTAAAAAAAACAATTTACCCCTGCGGGAAAATAATAATGATTAAAATCTATTTAGAAAGTAAGTTATTAATGTTTTCAAATAATTTTAGAATTAAAGAAATTCATAAATAAACGTAATAGAACGCTCTTTTTTTCTTTTTTGAGTGTCTAATCACTTTTAGAGTGTATCAGAACATTCTTTAGGGTCAGAGAAGAAGTGAAAATTTTGTGAAGTAATTAAGTTTTTCATGTTAAAAGTATTTTGCAGGATTTACATTTGTATGTTCGTACAGGTATGTTCGTTGATCCTCGTCAATAATAAGGTAATCATATTCAGATTTTTTGTATGCTCTTCCGGTACCTTTCTCGAGCATTTCCTGAGTGGTTGGGAGTGAGTGTAATTTGAAGGCTTGATAATTATATTTTTCTAAGAGTGGTATGTCGATGAGGACCTTAAGTTGATGATTCTCACACAGAATGGTGATGGTGGAGATACGCATCAGTTCATCGATGCTGATCCTAGGTCCGGTCAATGGAAACTGAACATCCTTGAGGTTATCCTGCACTTCTCGCAGAATTGGTTCCAGTTGTTCTGATGTTATGAGGCCGGGGTGTAGATATCCTTTCCTGGCTTCATGAACTGCTTCTAACATAGTGGTAGTGGCCTGCATGTTGTGATCGAGGCTTAATCTTAATGCCTTGGCGATGGCATATGTCAGATTTCTTCTCTCCATTTCGGCCTTCGACTTAGTACTTCCTACGGCAATCAGGACTTGGAGTTGTTCCTGCAGTTCCTTCAGCAAAGATCCATGTTGTTGCACCTGGGAGTGCAGCGAATCGAGTTGTGATCTCACTACGTGGGTTTGTTTTCCCACCAGGTGTGACAAGTTGGCCTGGGCTTCGTTGAGATCTTGGATGGCAGCACTATATTTTTCTCCGTCGTCATAGGTCAGAACGCCGACGATTGATCCTGCAATCTTTCCCTGGAATCCCAATAGTGGGACTGAACGCCTTGCTCGTAGTTGGGTGGTCATCTTGGTTGGTAAGGTCTTTTTAGTATTTTCCAGTTCTTCGATCTGGACTCGAAACTGTTTTTGAAGTTCTTAGGCCATTTCCCATTTATCTTCCCAGTCATAGTATTTGACTAATTCGTTGCACCATTCCTCCTCAGGTTTACACTGCTGTTTTAGTCGCTGCAGCCTGCTCCTTAGGTCGTCAAAGAATCGAGTCTGCTTGCCCACGTCCAGGAATACGGCAATCCTCCAGTTGCTGACGGACCTCCTGACTTCTCCGATATATTCGAAATATATTCCGCTGCTGGACTTGAAAGGAGTGATCTGGTAACGATCACTGGCGGTAGTCATCTCCACATCGTGGGAATAGGTCTGCTTCGTTGTCATCACTAAGGTTAGGAAGAGGCATGTCAAAGTTAGATAATTGGTCATCATCGCTTGTTTGTCAATCTAGAATCAGAAAGAACAAGTTAATATGGGTTTAGAATTAAGTCAGGAATTTCACAATTGGGCAACCCTGACCTTATCCCTATGTTTTGCAAACCTTTCACCGTTTTTGGTTTCGAGGATCACATTGTTATTCTGTGTGAATCCTACAAGGGTATACGGTCCTTCTGCGCGCTTATCAAACTTATTTGACCGAACTTCTTTAAAAACATACACCTTGTCGCCTATTTTGGCATTCAAAGGTCGTGCTTTACGATCGTAGATCTCTTTTGATCGTTCTTTTAATCGAACTAGATATTTAGCAGCTTAATTTTGCAGTTCGTTCATCCGGGTAATTAAGTCTTTTAGATAGGATCCATATGTTTCGATTTCGGGCCCTTGAGGTAAAGAACTGGGTGCTTTAGCCAAATGTCCAAACACGAGTTCGTATGGGGTAAAATTGGTTGCCTCATGAACGGACGTATTATAATTAAACATCGCAAACGGAAGCAAACGATCCCAATCGTCAAAATCCTTCGCGTAATGTTTAATATAATCCGTCAGTTCGATGTGACTTCTCTCAAGTGCCCCGTTAGTTTGTGGGCGGTAACCAGATGTCGTAAGTTGTTTAACGCCAAAAATTTTTTCTAACTTACGCATCAAGGTGCTAACAAAACTTGCTCCTCTATCCGTTAGAATGCAACGGGGTGCTCCAAACACTGAGAATAAGTTCGTAGCTACCGCATGGGCAATTGTTTTTGTTTCTATATTCGGAATGGGGACCGCGATACAGTACTTAGAGAAATTATCCTGCATTGTGAGGATGTGCCGATTTCCGTTTGGGGTGGTTCTAGAGGTAACTCTTCAGGTTCCGATTCCGATGATGGCGATGAATCCGGTTCTGGGTTTTTCAGAGCCCCTTCTCTAGCAAGACGATCCGCGTTCTCGTTGCCAATGATTCCTTCATGTCCAGGGATATGCTGTTAAACAACGTCAAGAGGTTCAATAGCCTTAATTAATCGTTCGTAAGGCTTCCTATTCTTTACCGGTTTGTTCTCTGTTGTCCTCCAATCGTTCTGTTTCCATTTAGGTATCCATTCCTCAACGCTCTGCACCAAGTATCGGGAATCTGTTTTGATCCTTAGTTTTTTGATACCCGCCTTTTTGGCCTGTCGAGCTGCCATAGTGGCTGCTTCGATTTCGGAAGCGTTATTCGTCTGACGTCCGTTATAACGTCGAGAAATGTTTAAAGGATTGTCTGGACCAAACCACACGCCAATTCCTGCTTTTGGACTGGATCCTCCATTTTCGCAGCAGGCTCCATCAACGAAAACGTCCGTGTACGGGTCAGGGCCTTGATTCTAAGGGGCGTTGGTTTTGAGCTTAGGTGATTTAAGTGGAGTAGTATGGACAGGAAGATTAGGGAAAGCACTATAGTCTTCTCGGAACACCGGGGGATCCGAGTCTTCATCTGTTTCTTCCTCCGATTCTTCTTTTGCGCTTTCATCACTTGATGATGAATAGGACGGTTCCTTAGTTGTATCCTCCTTTAAGGGCAGTGGTTCCTCGGGGTCGTAGTCTGTTGGCGATGCAGCTTTCGTCCGCTTCATTAACGGGAATATCCTGCGGGGGTCGATAAGTTTCGTCACTATCAGCACTCTTCAGCACCTTTGAGTAATATGCCACAGGCAAATCAATTCCGTCCATTGCTTGTGTTAGAATTGCGCCTACAGCGTGTTCCGAAGCATCGCACGTTAATTTAAAGGTTTCACTAAAGTTCGGATACTGCAGAATAGGTTCACGGCACAAATATCGTCTTAGATAACGAAAACTTTTCTTCTGGGGTTTTTCCCATTTCCACTCGGTGTCCTTTTTTAAGAGTTCAGTTAAAGGTTTAGCCCACTTCGCGTAGTTTTCGATAAACCGTCTATAGTATCCAGAAAGACCAAGAAAACTTTTAATGTCCCTAGGGGTTTTTGGGAGAGGGAATTTTCGAATTGCTGTGATTTTATTTGGATTCGGCTTTATCCCTTCTTCACTTATTACATGTCCAAGATACGCGACTTCGGTTTTTAAAAATTCGCATTTATCTGGCTGAAGTTTCAAATTAGCATCCCTAAGTCGATTGAAAAGTCTATGTGCTCGTCTGTCGTGTTCTTCAAGAGTGTCAGAGTAAATAATAATGTCATCTAAGTACACAAACGCTTGTACTCATAGTGACCGTTGCGAGACGAGAAGGCAGTTTTATGCCTATCGTCAGGGTGAGTTTCCACCTGATGGAAACCACTGGCAAGGTCAAAAACGGTGAAGTAGCGTGCGGTGCCCAACCGGTCGAATATTGAGGTTATGTTGGGCAGTGGGAAAGCGTCTCCTATGATGTTTTCGTTTAGGACTCTGTAGTCTACCACAACACGCCACTTTTTCTCACCAGACGCGTCAAGTTTCTTTGGGACGATCAGTAGTGGCGAGTTAAATGGAGAATTAGAATGTCCTATAATTCCGCTATTAAACTGCTTTGATAATTGAACGTCAATTTGTTCAAGGGCCTCGACAGGGGACCTATATTGTTTCTTGTGAATGACTTTTTCGTCGATGGTCGGAATTCTATGCTGGATGAGGTGAGTGCACGATAGTAGTTCACCATTTAAATGAAATATGTCAGCATAGTCCTCCGCCCATCCTAATACGATTTTTCGCTCGTCTGGGGCCAAATGAGCCAAGTATAACGCATTCTTGACCTTGATGGCTCTCTCAGAATAGGTTTGTTGCGAATCGAATTGAGTGCCTTCTGCCTCAAAATCTGTAAATTCTTCACCGGGGAATTTACAAAAATCGAACGGGATTAACTCCTGAGGCTTAAGGGTTATGTCAATGTCATTTTCGGTAGTGTTGATTGCCATGGCGTGGCATACACCATCCTTATTTGTGACAATGGCCTCACCCAGGTAAAGTCCTTCTGGGGTTTCGATTCGAGGAAGATATCCTTCTTTTAACCCTGTGTTAATTATGTCTATCGCGACTGGGGTTTTCGTACGGGATTTGATGCGTAGGACTCGGGCAAACGGTTTGATTTCAGACCTTAAGGTTTTTTTAGCCTCCAGTGATTCCTTATCAACAAAATTGATAGGGGTCACTGGGGAAGATATGGTCACAAGGGTGTTATGCCTAAAAGAAATTTAAGCTTGGACCTGTCGCAGATATAGTCTTCCAAGGATACCATGAGTCGAAATAGGAAAACAGTTTTTGACAACGTGAAATTCTACCAATACATTATCGATAGTTAACTGAATGGTTCCCATTGTTCTAACAGCGTGATTAGTTATTCCTGTAATCTCAAGACACTTGTCTGGGACAAGTGTGAGCACGGGATTTAATGCACACATCCTCGGCCTCTGATTTTGCTCTAAAGATCCTATTGAGTGTTCCGCAAAGTGCACGTTCTTCGGACGCTGCGGAAGGGGACTCGCTGGTGCGTCCGGACGGCGAGTCTGCTGGTAGTTTAAATTACTAGCAGGTGCTGGAGATACAGCCCGTGGTGGGGTTGTACTAGTCCGATAGTTCTGGGTTGGTCTAGGATATTGGTTATGCATAGGTGTGGGATTAAGAGGAGCCTGGGGCATCATTTGCGGGTATGCAAAAGGTGTTGGATATTGTGGGTTTTGAGGTGGGATCATGTGGGAAGGTGTAGGATATGTGAAGGGAGGGGGATACTGGGGCATGATGGATCGATAGAAATTCCCAAGTTGCTCTGGGGTAAGATGCAACCTGTCAGAGGAAGTAGGCTTAGAGGGATGGTTGACATAATTTGTCTCTCTGTCGGAGTCCGTTCTTCGTCTCGTTGCAATGTTGGGTTTCTCGATTTGTCGCGAGTACGGGCTTGGTGATCTTGTCCGTTCCTCGATCTTGGATATATGATAAGATGACGAACGTGATCTTTCGCTGTAGCTTTCGCGATCTTCAGCATGTTTCGCAAATTCTAGGGCTTCGTCCAAGTCACGTGGATTTCTAGCATCTACGAATTTCGATACTTCCGTGGAAAGCCCTCTTACGAATGAGTCTAGGGCGCATTCGCGAATGGGTTGCAAAATAATATTGAACTCCGTGAGTTCTACAGCGTTGTTACCCTCTCTAACTTCCCTAAACGTCCTATTATATTTTGGTTCAAGGGCATGACGGGCGCCTGCGATTAGGCCCTGCAAACGATCATAATAATCACTCGCAGTTTCCGTCTGTTTTTGCCTAAGGGTTATAATGCTTTCGAAATACCACTAGTATTTTTTATTCGGGGCAAATCGCTTTCTTAAATGATCAAGCAGCTCGTCTAATTGATCAAAATCTTTGTTTTTACAGCTGTCCCATGCTGCTCCATGCAATCTACTTAAAACGGCCCTAAGAAATTCGGGTTCGGCGGTATCTGTAACGAAAATTCCCGCACGTTGTACGGCTTGTAGGAATTCTTTTAGCGAGGGGTTTCGACCGTCGAACAGAGGGATGTCACTTGCGCTTGTTCGTAAATTTAATCGATCTAAAGCGTTTGCCACGCTAACGTCAAGGTTCGCCGGAGGTTGCTGACCGTTAGGATTTTGGTTTGCCATGTTTATGGGAGGATATTTCAGGTGCATAAAAGTGTTATAACTAAATATATATATATATATACAAAATTTTTTTATACTTACGATTTTTATATTTATACAAAAAGTGTGAGTGGTTATATGTATGTATTAAGAGTAACTGTGATTGTAACTTTTAAAAGAGCAGAAGGTTCGCCACCGCAGAAAATTCCTGCAACTTGAGCCTTTTAGGAATTAGATTTTTTTCTCATTAAGGATGCGGTTTCTAACCAAGAAATGTATTTTGCTGAATTCGGGATTAACTTTCGTGAAATCGACAATCAGTCTACCGTTTTCTCCTTTAACAACTTTAACTAAGGGTATAGAAAAAGGGGAACGGCCTGTAATTCTTGGATTTAGATCCATATTCTAAGGTTCCAAACTTAAATTCTGCGTTAGTTGTTCTAATTCGCTTAAGGATTTACAAAAGTCTAATTGCCTACGTTTTGCTTCTATGATTTTGGACTTCAGAAGTGCGATCCTAGTTTTGAGTGACTCTATCTTAGTTTTCAATTCAGAATTTAATCTTCTCAAATTTCTACTTTCACGAAAATGGAATGCTAAGAATCTGTTTACGCGTTGTACGTGTTCTTCGGAATTATCAAAAAGTATATTCTTCCGTTCAGGCGTCATTGCTAAAACCTAATCGATTTTTAAATTCTCAAGTTTCTTAGTTAAAAGGTCGATGATAGGTTTCATTGTTTTTACTCTTTCTTCGAGACCAGAAACTAGTAAGGCTTGTGCAAAAGTAGCCTGCGTAAGCGTAGCTAAGGAACTATTAAGAAATGTTACCTGAGTTTCCAACTCGGACGCCTTTTTGGACAATGTCGAATGTTTGGAAACAAGAAAGCTATATCTTTCTTCGATCAACTCAACTCCCTCGATTAACTCGGACCATTGGTCCTGGGAGAACCCAGTAACAATTGCGCTCCTTCGAGGAAACATGAGTTATTAAAAAAAAGGTAACATTTACTTTAAAATGTATTAAGTTGAATTTCGTTAATTTATTTAGCCTGTCAGAGTGTTGCTTTGCAATTAGCCAATAATCATGACGTCGCTGTCGTAATCGAGTGTGCTATCAGAGTCGCCGTCAGGTTGATGGACGTTTTGTTGCTGTACGGGGACAAGTCTCACAAGATTCTCTTGTGCGCGAGCGATCTGTCTCTGTGCTAACGCCTCCTCAATATCGAGGTCGATTTCGATAATTTGAATTTGTGCTAACTGTACCAGAGGTGGTTGGACCGGCTCTGGTTGTCTAGGGGTGGGTGCAACCTTGCACGTAGGTCTGAACTTTGTTGACGGTTTCGTGAGACTGTAATAGATTTCAGATTCTGGTGCCCTAGTTGTTCCTTGTTCGATCAAAATGCGTCGCTTACCGGCACGTTTTCCTCTTTTTGTTTTCTTTGGATCGGAAGACATTTAGGATGTCATTTTAGTTAATTTTATTTGGATTGGATTATAATAGTGCGATAAAATACAAGTTCAGCCAGAGATGCTCTCCTAGGCGGGACGATCAGTACTCACAACGGCACTTCCTAGTGTAAGGGAAAGAAGAAAATAAATTTTCTGCTTTCCGAATTCCAATTGGAACTCACCAGGATTCGACCAGAAGTTTTTTCAATCCTGCGGCCTTGTACCCACAAAACGGCGAGGTTGTATTGCTAGTCGTTAGGATTAGTCGAAACTAGTCCCAACGATTACGCTTTTAAAGTACTATTGATATTTAATTTTGATGGATACTTAGGAAATAGGGTGTAGTAGGTGGTGAACTTTTCTTTTAGGGATTATTTTAGAGAAAACCCAAATCGACGCAACTAGTTCGCCCAAGGATAGCCGGGGCGATTATCCAGGTATCTGAATAGAATGAGTCCACGACAAAGAAACAAACTTCTTGATTTTCAATGTGAAAATATACCACGCCCAAAATGTCTACGTAGGTGTCGTTAACATAGTCTGCAGTCGGGTATCCTAATATGGGGCAGTCTAGTTTTAAAACAGTTTGGCAAATGTAGTTGTGTTTGTAGAAATTGTTTAGTGATACATTTACTACTTCGTTTTGTAAGAACTCGGAATTAATAACGATGACTCCGAAGTCATTAGAATTTTGTAGGATTGTCATACGGATGTAAAGTAAACTAATAGTACACAAACAAAATTTAATTATTTAATTCGCGTAGCTCTAGGGCTAATTCTTAACTTTCTTCTCTTGTTCTCGCGGGGCTTGCCTCAACGTTACCTTTTCATTGTTAAAATTCTCAATACGTCTAACCCTCAGTTGTAAGGTGGGGGTATCCGTAAGAAGGTCAGCAGATTGTACTAACGTTAAGGAGAGCCTTTTCAAGTCATGATTATTCACAACTGAACCCTTATAAAAAGGGAATTTTGGATTAAATACTACAAAATAATGTAATTTCTTTGCAAATTCTCCTTCAAAACTCGAGTTGTTCTGGTGGGAAGTATTTTTTCGAACAAGGAGACGTCCAGATGAAATTGTCTGAGGAATTTCAAGGTTTGAAGTTAGAGGTTTCTTTAAGTATTCTTGTGAATTACCAAGAACACTCTCAATTCCGCTTTCCTGGACTGAATTTTCGGAAATAACTACTTCTGGATTACTAACTAAAGGTTTAGTAACGTGACTTCGTTTTTTTGAACGATTACCGCGCCGTCTAAACTTGTTAGGCATTCCAAACCTGATTCATAATCACAAGAAAATTTTATTTCTATTTTCATTTAACTCTTTTCTATTTTCGATCAATTGTTTACACTTAATGCTTCGGGAATAAATTAGAATTAAGTCATCATCAACGACTAGTCGGAGAGCCAAATTTCTAATTTCGTTTAAAGCAAGAAGTTTTAATTTTCTGATCGGAATTAGGAGTATAGGAAAATAGGTAAAATACTAAAAGTCAATGTCTTGATTGATTAAGTCGTCATCAACAATTTTCAGTTGGAGAGCCAAAATCGAAAACGTAGAATAAGTCATCATCAACAACCTTTCGGTTGGAGAGCCAAATTCGTAGCTTCTCTAAGACAATGATCCTTTATATATTTTATGCTTATTATTCTTGTGCTTAATGAATTATAAGATTTGAATTAAATAAGGCTTGAAAACAGTTTAGAGATACATACACTATTTCGTTTTTTATTGAACGATTACCGCGCTGTCTAAACTTGTTAGGAATTCAAAACCTGACTCATAATCACAAGAAGATTTATTTCTATTTTAATTTAACTCGTTTCTATTTTCGACCAATTGTTTAAACTTAATGCTTCAGGAATAATTAGAATTAAGTCATCATCAACCACTAGTCGGAGAGCCAAATTTCCAATTTCGTTTAAAGCAAGAAGTCTTAATTTTCTGATCGGAATTGCACCTGTGGTGAGCGGTCGCGGGCAATATCTATGCAACCGGCCGTCCCACACAACTGTGTAAACTTACTGCGGATCCACTCTTTTACCGAATTAGTCCGGGCTATATATATAACCGATAATTCGATAATTAGTTTGATCGCGCTCGTGGGCCACCGATATTTGAGACGGACGCGGGCAATATCTATGCAACCGGCCGGTTGTCAACAACAAGATTCTAGAATAATTAATTATATTAATTATTCCAGAATCTCTCCAAAATCAGCCCGCACTGGACTCCACCGGCTCAGAGAATTTGAGAATTTTAACGTCTGCCCTAATTCATGCAAATCGGGTTCCGGGTCGCGGACGGGCTTTTTGTCGCGAAATTTCTCTGTCCCAAAACACTTTCTAGGTTAGACCCAGGAGAGGTGTCTTCGAGAAGAAGCAAGAATTCGTACTGCGATGATTTTAATTTTGCGACAAGCCTCTAACCCTTGCCTTTGGTGCAAAGCGGGGAAGATTTTAGGAGTAGGAGTAAAGAGTAGGAGTAAGTCAGGGGCCCATTGGTCTATGCATTTTTCGCTGACGTTTTGGATCTCACGGTAGGTCCGTGAGAACGGAAACAGTCTGTTAACATGATACTTTTTGAAATATTATTTGAAATAACTTAGAATTTAAATAATAATTATATTATTTAATTAATAAAATTATTATTTATCTTAATTATTATAATGTATATAATTTATTTATTGTAATTATATTGTTCCTACTTTTTATAGGTTGTTTGTATATGCATTTTACATACTGAGCAATATATATATATATATATATATACACATACATACAACCTAATGTCCTCCGGCATTTTGTTGTAACAACAATGTTTACAACAAAATGTTTAACTATTGTTAATTGTTTCTATGTGCATCTGACTTGATTCATAAATTCAAGTGTCATAAGGCATGCTGCCTTATAGTTTGCGTCAGCTGTAACGCACGTGCGTTTGTTTTGAAGCTGTAGTCTACAGCTTATGGGTCCTGAGGGAGAGGAAAGTTCTACGCACAACCAGGCAGCAATTAGAGGCAAGCATAGCGCACTTGTATTGGTGTCCGTAGCATAAAAGCCGTCAAGGTATTAGTTCTGTAGCCGGGGAAGCCAGTGAGTGTGCTAGTGTTCATAAGCGGCGGTCGCGCAGGCATGCGTGTGTTGCCGCCGACCATCCCCACACACGCACAACCTCGCAATGTATTTTCTTAGCTCTAAACAGCAATGACAAATAGAATATATATATGGGACGTTTCACGTCAACCGGCCCAGAGCTCTGCCCAAAATTCAAAGCAACTAAAATAAACAAAAAAAAGTGCAAAATACTCGTAAACTAATGCCCTTTCAATTGCAAAGTGGCAAAATTCAAAATTCAAGATGGCGTCATTACTGTGTCACCTTAAAGACACTAAATTCCAAAATAATCAAATATATTTATCAATTACTTTTAAAATATAATACGAAAATGATAAGTCACATCATATTTTAATGTTTTTGGGGTCGCTGATTACGAATCTGAAGTCAGTTTTTCAAAATTCAAAATGGCGGATCCAATATGGCGGACATTAAAAAAAATTTTTTTTGATTCGCTTAAAACTTGTCACTTGGGGGTTTTCGGGGTCGCTGATCACGAATCCGATGTCAGTTTTTTAATATTCAAAATGGCGGATCCAATATGGCGGACATTTAAAAAAAAAACTTTGGATTCGCTTGAAACTTGTCACCTAGGGGTTTTTAGGGTCGCTGATTACAAATCTGAAGTCAGTTTTTCAAAATTCAAAATGGCGGATCCAATATGGCGGACATTTTAAAAAAAAAATTTGGATTCGCTTGAAACTTGACACTCGGGGGGTTTTCGGGGTCGCTGATGACGATTCCAATGGCAGTTTTTAAAAATTCAAAATGGCGGATTCAATATGCCGGCCACTTTTTAAAAAAAAATTTGTATTCGCTTGAATCTTGTCACTTCGAGGTTTTCGCCGTCGCTGATGACGAATCCGATGTCAGTTTTTCAAAATTTAAAGTTGCTGATCCAATATTGCGACTGAAATTTCAAAAGTTTATTAATTCAATCTGCGCACTCTTTTATTGTAACACCAGAAAGACAGTTGAAAATATTCAGATATTCAAATGCACCTCAACCTATTGCAGTTATGCAGTATTAAAATACAATTTCATAGGTTGGGAAGTATTTTGTAAATTTAATTCAATCGGCCCTTTTCAGGGCCACCAAATTATTACAAATTTGAAAATTATAACAAACAGCCTTCGTCAAAGCTACAAAATACGTCTTATGGTTTATAAATTATATCAATCGGCCTTTTTAAAGTCCACCATTTTATTATATTGGATCCGCCATTTTGAATTTTGAAAAACTGACATCGGAATTGTCATCAGCGACCCCGAAAACCCCCCGAGTGTCAAGTTTCAAGCGAATCCAAATTTTTTTTTGAAAATGTCCGCCATATTGGATCCGCCATTTTGAATTTTGAAAAACTGACTTCAGATTTGTAATCAGCGACCCCAAAAACCCCTGGGTGACAAGTTTCAAGCGAATCCAAAGTTTTTTTTTTAAATGTCCGCCATATTGGATCCGCCATTTTGAATTTTAAAAAACTGACATCGGATTCGTGATCAGCGACCCCGAAAACCCCCAAGTGACAAGTTTTAAGCGAATCAAAAAAAATTTTTTTAAATGTCCGCCATATTGGATCCGCCATTTTGAATTTTGAAAAACTGACTTCAGATTCGTAATCAGCGACCCCAAAAACATTAAAATATGATGTGACTTATCATTTTCGTATTATATTTTAAAAGTAATTGATAAATATATTTGATTATTTTGGAATTTAGTGTCTTTAAGGTGACACAGTAATGACGCCATCTTGAATTTTGAATTTTGCCACTTTGCAATTGAAAGGGCATTAGTTTACGAGTATTTTGCACTTTTTTTTGTTTATTTTAGTTGCTTTGAATTTTGGGCAGAGCTCTGGGCCGGTTGACGTGAAACGTCCCATATATATATATATATATATATATATATATATATATATATATATATATATATATATATATATATATATATATATATATATATATATATATATATATATATATATATATATATATATATATATATATACATTGGCTGCAACATTGCGCCTTCTGCATGTTCTATAGAATTGAAATTTGGATACAAATTTTATATTTATTATTTGCCACAAGGTTCGATGTAGGCAGCGTTGACTGCGCCGGCACAATTATTAATGACTATTTATTATATTTATTATTTAGTAGAAGGAGAAAAGAAATAATAATTTCTTTTGTCCTTCTAACTATTTTTATAAGCATTTCTTAGCTAAAGGCATTCTCTCGGTAAGATATTTGACGTTATCAGGGTGTCAAATATCCTCAAGCATAGCTTCGCTGCGTTGCGATGCTTTTATATGCTTGGGTTGATTTGAAATTAAATGTATTCTACATGGTTGTCAATTAACTTACTTTTTAAAAGACTAGTATTCTAACACTTATTAACACGAAAAACAAACACTCTGCAGACTCACGTTCCAACGCTAAAAAAGAAAGAAATTTAAAAAATAAATCAAGAAGAATAACAACAAAAACTATTTAATTCTTAATAACTACTCACAATATCCCAAACATTAGAAATAGAAACGGGTTTCTCCCATTCCAATCTATACCGCTGCACATAGACGAGCTCCAAGGCAGCATTTTTAGGCCGATAACCCATCCGTGGAGGACTATAGGGCAAGGCTGAGAAAGGTCTGCAACAAAATATAAAAGGACAGAAATAAAAATACACATTTTTTTTCTTCCTTCTCTTCTCTCTTCCCATCAAAACAAATACACTCACCGAAAAACAGTATTAACACCTAAAATCCCTATTATCTATTCCATCGGTTCATCTTCGGGTACGTCACAGGAAGTTGGATTAATATAAGATGCGGGAGCCCAATAAGTCCGAAACTCATACTTTTTAAACTCCCAAGACCAGCGGTATTCCTGATACCAAACAGCATCCTCGAAAGGTGCCCCTCCATTAAAAAAACGATGATGTAAAAGAGGCCAAGGCCCAAAAACCACCCTTAATTCTGCATCCTGCCAAGGGGTAACTACAACCCGTACACTATAAAAAAAAGTAGAGGAACACTTAATGCACATATTTAAAAAAAATATACACATAAACAACTTGATATTATAAAAAAAATATATATATAAAAGAAAATACACATCATTTAAAGACACAAAATACAAAAACAACTTACCCTCTTTTTCCACGTTTAAACGAAGAACGCTAAGCGTCCTCAATTTTAGTAATAGAAAACTTTCCGTACTAACAATACCCCGATCAACATAATCTAACACCTGCGCCATGACGGAAAAATCAAGAGAAGCCATTTTAATTGAAAAAATTGAAAACACAAAACAAACACTTCAAAATTACAAATACAACTATCGACTATTCACAACAAGATGTCGAAAAGAACTGACGAAACATAAGACATAAGAGGCATTCTCCAACATAAAAGCCACCCTAGAAAAAAATTTCTTTTTGGAAATGAAGTATGTTGAAGTATACATAAAAACAAGTGTGTATAGTAGGTTTTTAGGTCTGTGTAATTCGTGGTTGCCATGTTATCAGGGGCTCAATTTTTTTCAGTATAATTTTCAAATGGCAATATCTTTTACCCATATCAATGGATTTTAAAGTTCTATAAGTGTTTTTAGTAGAGAATTTTCCAAACTTTTGAATGAAATTACTAATTATTTAAAAAAATGTAGTTTCATTAAAAAAAATTTTAAAAAATTTTTTTTTCAATTTTTCCCCCTCTTTCCCCCCTTCAAATTTTTTCAAAAATACCCAAAAATGTTCCTTATTTTATAAGCTTTTTACCCCTCAAAAGCCATTTTGGGACATTGAAATGCGTACAAGCTACAGATGATTTTGTAACCCGGTGCAACTCATCAATTTTGCCCTTATTATTATAATTTTTACCATAGTGTTGTGCAGTGACTGAATTAGAAATTTTTTAGTAAAATATATTGTTTGGAACATGGGAAGTAGGTGTTTCACATTGCACTATTAAAAATTCATTATTTAAAAAAAATTCTAGACTTCAAATCTGTGTTTAATTACTTTAAAAAATACTGAATCACCAGATGTCATCGGCTTGGTGGAAAACTGTACCATTTTGGTAAATGTTTTTAAAACATGCCATTTCGAGAAAATTTTTTTTTGATTTTTTCCAAGTTTGTCAACACTGCTGCTAGACATAAAATAAGGTTATGTATTTTCAAAATGCGGTATTTTAAATATTCTCTTGTTCATCTTTTCAATGTATTAATTCAAAATTTCTAATAATTTAAATTAATTGCTTGTTAATAATTAGAAATTCTGTGTAAAAATCAACGGATATTAACGAAATTCTATAAAAGCAGTGATATTATAATCACATGAAGTGTTATGAATAAGAAAAATACATATTAGGGTGGTTCTTATTTTGGAAAAGTTGGAATTTCTTAGGTCGCCGGTCGTAATTTGAATTAAAATGTGAAAAAATGAGCTACCCACAAAAACAGCCCATTGGATAAAGGTATTTAATATATTTTGGCAGTTGACGCTATCAACCGTCAAAGTGTATTAAATTGCTAGAAATAAACTGAAATTTTCACAAGAAACCGTTTTATTCGTAGAAGTTATTGTAAAAGTCGTGAAAACTCTCATTTTCAAAATTTGACAGCTTTTTGACAACCGGTAGCTGTCAAAAGATATTTTTGAAATCATATTCGTGTTCAACGTATGAAAAACTGGGAATACATAGACCCAAGTCAAAGTTTTAAGAAATAAAAAAATTATAATACAAAATTTGCAGAAGTGCACCAAACCCATGTTAAACTCCATTTAAACTTTAATCCTTCGTCGGCACGGGTTAATATTTATCAAATGGGCTGTTCTTGTGGGTAGCTTATGTTTTTGCATTTTAATTCAAATTACGGCCAGCGACCTAAGAAATTCCAATTTTTCAAAAATAAGAACCACCCTAATACATATGGTGATTCAGTATTTTTTAAAGTAATTAAACACAGATTTGAAGTCTAGAATTTTTTTTAAATAATGAATTTTTAATAGTGTAATGTGAAACACCTACTTCCCATGTTCCAAACAATATATTTTACTAAAAAATTTCTAATTCAGTCACTGCACAACACTATGGTAAAAATTATAATAATAAGGGCAAAATTGATGAGTTGCACCGGGTTACAAAATCATCTGTAGCTTGTACGCATTTCAATGTCCCAAAATGGCTTTTGAGGGGTAAAAAGCTTATAAAATAAGGAACATTTTTGGGTATTTTTGAAAAAATTTGAAGGGGGGAAAGAGGAGGAAAAATTGAAAAAAAAATTTTTTTAATTTTTTTTTATGAAACTACATTTTTTTAAATAATTAGTAATTTCATTCAAAAGTTTAAAAAATTCTCTACTAAAAACACTTATACAACTTTAAAATCCATTGATATGGGTAAAAGATATTGCCATTTGAAAATTATACTGAAAAAAATTGAGCCCCTGATAACATGGCAACCACGCATTACACAGACCTAAAAACCTACTATACACACTGTTTTTATGTATACTTCAACATACTTCATTTCCAAAAAGAAATTTTTTTAGGGTGGCTTTTATGTTGGAGAATGCCTCATAAATCACCTTGACTAACCAAAAACACAAGTTAGCAGAATCAAACCGTGAGAAACAAAACTGAAACTCAGGACTGAAAACAGAAAGAAATACTCAACTGACATTCACAATAAACTTAAATTTTTATTAGATAAAAAAAAATTTTTTTTTTCTCTCGAAAAATCAGATTTAACACCCTTTCGTTTATCCTGACCTAACATCATATCTTAATTTTTTTATTATTATCTATAAACTGTCAAGGGACGACAGTTCATAAAAAAGGGGGCAGTAACAACAATGTTGTCACCTATCTTACAAAAATATATAATTTTTTTTATATAATTCTTTCGGAATTGAAAGCTAAAAAATTTATATAATCAATAAATTATAACACAAAGCAATATTTTAATTTTTTTCTCTCTTTTATATAAATTAGAATCAGAATAAAACTACTATATCATATTACACTTACGGCCTTCTACTTACCTTGACGTTACACTGACACGGAAACTAAATTTACAAATTCAGCAATTCCACTCACAAATAACAGCTCGTCCGTCGAAGATCATTTTTTTTCTTTATTTATTTTTCTTTTAAATAAGGGAATTTATTTTAATTTTTTTTTCTTCTCATTTATTTTATTTTTTTTAAACAAATTTTCTTACCTATCAGCAGTGCCATTCATGTAAAAAAAGAGGACAAAATATTTGTAAAACTCGAAAGAGTTATTTAACAACTTTATGCTACAAGGATACAACATTGGACCACAACACAAACAACACGCATTCATAGCAGCTGACAAGGGACGTCAGCCTAATAAAAGGGGGGCATTTGTTACGGCCGAACTCAGTAACTTATTATATTGTCAAATATCTTTTATTTATAGTTAAGTTAAAATCATTTGCAACAATTAAACAGAACACAAGATTTTTGTTAAACATCATAGAAAACACTTACACAAAACAACCCTTTGTGATCTTTGCAATTTCACGAAAGAGAAATTCTTCGTTTTGATACTCTAATCCAATGCATTGCTATTAATCAAAAACCTAATTCTAAAAAAATAAGTAATTCAATTAAATTTAACATTCCTTTAAGTTTCGCAATTCTTGGGGTGAAAAAACCTAAGAAATATAGTACAGTATTTCTCAACAAATTCCTCTTCATTGACAAACAGCTTATTGATCTTTTTGAGAAATTGTTGAAATAAATTGCCTAATATATGGAGTGGTGCATCCAAGTCACTGAACTCGGATCACCCACTGCCTAAATCTGCAAGGTTGCGGAAATTGGCTTGACAACAGTTAAGTGCAATGAACTTAATTTATGATTTCCCCCACTAAATCGTCTTTCAATGAAATTGATTGACACTGGGAAATCGAGGCAGTTTAGTCCAGGTCGTAGTCACCTGTAGTTGTAGCCGGCAGTTTTGGGCCAGGCATTTTCTAAGTCCGGCAAGTTAGCCGTGTTCAAAGTGGAAATATTTCTTAGAAGTTTTAAAGAGTTAAATTAAGAGAAGTTTGTTCAAGAAGAAGTGAATTTATTTGAGAAAAATACAATTAAATCGAAGTAAAAAAGGGTTGAATTGAATACATATATTTGAATAAAATAATTAAAGTGCATAAAATATTGAAATAAAGTGAAAGAAAATATATAAAGAGAATTTATGAAATAAATATTGAGAATAGAGAATTAAAGAAAATAATAAACTAAAAGAGTAAAAAATAAATATAAAGAAGTTGTGATTCATACAAAAGAATAAAATAATTTAACGTAAAGTAAAAAATCTAAAGTCAGCAGAAAGATAAACATAATTCTAATAAATATAAAGGATTTGTTTTAATTCCAATATATGTAAAGACAACCTTTCTTTACGAGGTTTAAGTCTCAGGTTTAGAGTATTCCTAAAGGAATATTAAAGTTCTCAGTGAAAATATCAATCTAGTGACCCTAGATTTGGTATTTCCCCAATTTTTTTGGAATAACCGTGTCGAGACAGACAGAGAGTTAAAACATTCGTCATTGGATTCATATTTCAAGGAAAGAATTTCTAAGTAGTGAGTAAAGCATCTTGTATTAAATTACATATACTCTTCACCTCATTCACACACATACATATATCTATTCTTTCTACACACACAAAAGTTAGCGAATTTGTAATAGGGACTTTTTGTGTAAAATATATATTATCATTGTTCTTAAACTTAATTCTGTTTTTTTTATTTCAAATTATCCTATCTTCTCCGAATTCAATGAGTAGGATTCTCACCCCTTGGTTGAATCAATAACCAAGAAGAAAGAAAATCTACTTCCTATACGATTTTCGTCCGAAGGACATGTTAGTTGAAGTTTTTAAAAATTAAAATTTATAAATTAAATAAATTTCTAAAATCCTACTTTAACACTTACAACTTTTCAAAACAAAAGTTAATTAATATTTATTTACATGGTTATTTATTAAGAAAATTCATCTTCCTATTGTAAATCATTAAAAAACAATATTCATTTAATGAAAACTTGATTTTTCTTAATTAAAACAGTGTGTATTAATTTTAAATAAAATATAAATTTCAAAATTCCCGCTAGAAATAGTTTTTCCATTATACCGGAAAAACGAAGTGTGAACGCGATTTTGACTTTTTTGGACAATATATGATTGTTTAATTATTTTTTTTCATAAAATAAATAAATTTTTTTATTTAAGTATTTTAAAATCTTAAAGTACACTATTAAAACAGTAACTTCTAAAATTTTCGTTAAAAAATATTTAAAATCAGGGCTGTACTTACAGGTTCTTTGAAAACCCTCCCAAAAAAGCGGTGGTCACGATATCTTGTAACCAGTTAATCGAAAATCAAAAAACCGAATATTTTCTGTTAGTGGATGAGTATAGCTCGTGATTGAACGAAGGAATTTTTTTTTCTTATTAAAACGGATTTTACTTGGTCTTAATGGTTCTAAAAATGGTAACTTTTGACAAAAGACACTGTCAAAAATCCAAATTTCAATTTCTTTGAAAACCCTTCGTTCAATCACGAGATATATTCACCCACTAACAGAAAATTTTTTGTATTCTGATTTTAGATGAAGCAGTCAAAATATATCTTGACCACCGCAAAAGCATTTTTTTTTGGGCCCGAAGAACTGTTGCTACTGGCCTGATTTTTAATATTTTTTATCAAAAATTTAATATCTTAATCATTTAATAGTCTACTTTCAGATACCAAAGTGTTAAAATAAAAAATTTATTTATTTTATGTAAAAAAAATTATTAAAAAAACATACGTTTTTAGGTCTTTTTGACCCGTGTAACCCCTTAAGATTAGATTGTCTATTGTGGACTCAACCTTATAAACGTAGCAGTGGCTTTGCAAACGTCGAACAGTTTAAGGGTGCGATCCCATGTGAGAAAAATTGGGATCTAAAATACTACGATACGCCATCTGGTGTTTACCTGCTTTCAAAACTTTCTTGGTTTTTTATCTCTTTCTGGTGCATATGATAGAAAGAGATAAAAAACCAAGATGTTTTCCGAAAGCAGGTACAGCGATGGGTCATTTCACGTGATTTGAGATCCCAATACGTCGACCGAAAGCATAAAATCATCCCTGGTTAAAAAACCGGACAGATTTCGGACTAACCCGAAATTTGTCCGAAACAGTGCGGTTTATGGTCAGGTTTTTGTGACCCGAAATTAATCTGAATAAATCCAAACTCTATACGGTTTGTGAACAACTAGTGTATCCGGAATTTATCCGAAACAGTGCGATTTATTATCAGATTTTTGTCATCCGGAATTAGTTCGGATAAATCTGAAATGAATATGGTTTGCATATACAACTAGTAAATCCGCAATTAGTCCGAAACAGTCAAAAATTAGTACAGACAATTTATAGAATATTAATAAAAAATTAATTATACAAGTTTTACATATTAATTATTATTACTTTATGGTACATTCATCATATTTTTCGATTTACCTAACGCAATTTTATTTACATTAACTTAAAATTCCTAACGCTTGGGGTTTCGAACCTACACCTGTCTAACATTATATCGCACCGAAATCGAATACACTAACCACAATACCACTCTTGCATGCACGGAAAAAAATTTCTTATAGAAAACACAAACTTTTTTGTAAAATATACAAATAGGTTAAGTTGTGCTTTATGCAGGCGAGTTTTGTGTTTCCAACAAGCTGGTTTGGGTGTACCACAAACCAATCTGTAATAACAGCAAGAAACTCACGCCTGCGCAAGAAAATTCAAGTGAACGTCTGCTTGTCATCTGCTGCGTGACTGTTTAAGCTGTTGAATCATAAACTGAAGTTTGTGACAAGACTCATTCTGGTTTGTGTATTTTCCAAACTCAGCCGTTTGTGGATGCTACAACCGCCGTTCATAAATGGCACAGGAAATCTTGTAATTTTCACAGGAAATTTTTTTCCGTGTGGGAGTTCAAATTCATAATAGAATTTATCAAGTGCCACGAAAAGAAATGAAAAAAAATAACACGTTAGTGTTTATTATAATATTGAAACAAGATAACTAATAATACTAGTAAATTTATAAAAAGAAATTGACTTAAAAAGTAAATATTTTATTTACCATAAGTAAATACCCTGAATTAAGTTTAAAATCAATTTTTTTGAAAAGGGCTTTTCGTGTACTTTTAAATAAAGATTTTAGTTAAAAAAAAAATTTTTTTGACCTTGAAAATTAAAAATTAAAATTTAATTTTCATTTTTTTGTAAAATTAACTAACTAGAATTCATAATTCTAGTCCCATTTTGGGCAGATATGTTTTTGATAGGAAAAGAGCTCAGCTTTCATTCTAAATAAAAAAAAATTTTTAAAAAATTCCGATTGTACAAAAAAATGAAAATTAAATTTTAATTTTTAATTTTCAAGGTCAAAATTTTTTTTTTTAAAAACTAACATCTTTATTTTGTGGCGGTTGGCTTAAGGTTGGCATTATCGCTACATTAGAACCAACCTTTAGGTTTGTCTTTCCTCTCCGATTTGAGAAGTATAGAATAAAACAAATGTACAGTTAGTTGAGTATTTACTCTCGAGAGAATAAGTTATAACTTATCAGCCAGCACGGCATTTTGTATTATCTCAAATTTTATTAAGTTAAATAAAATATTATATTATTATTGAGAACATGCGTGGATTTTATTAAGTATTGGTAATTATTTATGAAAACCTCCACACTGGTGACCCGTCGACGCGAATATTATTTTTATCTTCGCTTAATTTTCGATGGCAAGAAAACGTGCATGGCGCCAAGATTAATCCGACTTTATCAAGTTTTCACATCAACATCTACTCATCATTTCCAACGATTGGAGTAAGGAAAAATTATTCCTACATGTGTGAAACGACATTTTGGGATTTTCCGTCTTATTTACGCCAATTTTCAACTATTTAACTCAACCACGTTTTTACTACACATGACCGCCATCTTTGAAATTACCGATGCTGTGCTATTTTAACTCATTTCTTGCATTTTCTGGAGTGCTGAATATACCTTGACTATCGTTTCAAGGAAGGTTTTCTACAACTCAACATTTCAATCAAAGAAGGATTTCCAGATTTTTTTTCTGCTTTTACACTCGCCAATCTATGGAACATCATGCTTGTCTGCGGCCTCACCATCTACATCAACTGTCACGTCGTCGCTGAGAAGAGATTCCTCGCTTATGGTATATTTATGTTAACTTTATGTGTGATTACTTATTTCTTGTCGTGAATTCGTGTCTCTTTTATACATTTTCTTTTCTTTTTTTAATTTAAAAATTTTTTTTGAATCGTTAAAATCGCGTTTATCGCTTGATTTAACCTATCTTTGTTTTATTAATAACATTAAGGTCAAATTTTAAGTATTCAAAGAGAACTAAATATTGATCTTTTTGCACCTTTCAAGGTGACTATTACGTATCGAAATACTTTCAAGTAAAATCATTTCGACATATTGTGTGAGTGATTAATTTTGAATTAATATTTTCAACGTCTTTATTTGTCAATTCTTAAATTAAAATTTATTTTTTTAATTGAACGAAACTTTATTAGTGTCATTAACAATATCGGTCGAATTATAAATATATTTAAATCGACTTTTTCTTTGGCATAACAACAGGGTTATAACATTTTTATTTCCTTGTGTGTGAATTCATATTCATTATTATTAATTTTTTTTGTGTTAAAAAGAGAAGAAAGAACGCGAATAGATATCGACTATTTAATTTATTACAATATTACAAGTATTTATCAGATTATTTCGTTTTTGTGTTGGTGAGGGACGAATACCCAAAATAATTTTTATTTTTTTTCTCTCACTTTCATTTCGAATTTGGTTTATTTATTTATTTTTTTTTCAACATGGCTACCGGTGGCGGGGATACGGTCGAACAATCGAGTGCTGACGTTGATCGTTTAAATAATATGCAACTCAAACTCAATAGAGTTATTGAAGGAGTGGATAACCTGCGTGACGTTCCCCGAGTCGATGCATACCGTAACCCTAAACTACCTCGTTTTGTGTCTAATGATCCGGAATTTTGGTTTATGCAGGTGGAATCGGTATTCGAGAATTTTCGTATTACCACTGAAAATACTAAAGCTAATCACATTATTGCCGAATTGGATCCGGAAATTTTGCTCTGCGCTCGCGAAATTATGACTACTCGTCCGGTACCTGCGGAAATTTTCACACAAATTAAAAAGAGAATTATAGCAACTTACGCAGTTTCCGCGGAACTTCGTTTGCGTCAACTTCTTAAGGGAGATATTTCCACAGATGGCAAACCTTCCTTAATTTTAACTCGTTTACGAAGTCTTGGTAACGTGAATTGCAGCGATGATATTATTAAATCGGTTCTTCTCGATCAATTGCCTTCCGCGACACGCGCTATTTTAGCTGCTTCTCAGCTAACACAAGTTCAAGACTTGGCTGACCTCGCTGACAAGGTTTACGATGCTACTAACATTACCGGTTACTGTACCGCTGTTAATTCAGCACCGTCTACCCCTTCCGAATCTGGTCATAATCCATTAACAATTCTTGA
This sequence comes from Leptopilina syphax, assembly GCA_032872505.1. Taxonomy (NCBI): domain Eukaryota; kingdom Metazoa; phylum Arthropoda; class Insecta; order Hymenoptera; family Figitidae; genus Leptopilina; species Leptopilina syphax. Next base: position 14,282,695 of record CM065472.1, read on the forward strand.
AAATCAAATTAGTAAATTATCTGCACAGATTAGCGCTTTGAGTATAGGATCTTCAAATAAAAAAAGTGATCGTTCTAGATCTAAATCTCGCAATGGACGTGAAAATAATGAGAATCGTTCGTCTTCTAGTAATGAGAAATTAAATTGTTGGTATCATCATAAGTTTGGCGATAAAGCAACGAAATACAAATCGCCTTGTTCTTATTCGAGTAAATCAGGAAACAATAATAAGTCTTTAAACTAGATACGCCTCCCCGTTCGGAGACAATCGGTTTCGGCGTTATCTCCAAACGTCTCCATGTTCGCGACCGTAGATCCGGATTGTTATTTTTGATCGATACAGGTTCCGATGTTTCCTTACTTCCGGTCCAGCAGAATTCGAATCTTAAACAAACGGACATTTTTCTATTCGCCGCTAACAATTCGAGAATATCAACTGTGACGAAGTGAATTTTCATCTTGTCAATTAATTGTCGAAAATTCTAAATCGTCACGCCATCCGTCAAAAAAGTCCCCGAACTAGCATAAATTACCGATGGTAATTAGGGAAAGTAAGTGCCGCCGGCTGACCTACTATTAGTAGCGAAAGTGGGTCGCGCGGCTAGCTACCGGAGAAAGTGATAGATGGCGGAGCCAGTACTATTTTCGGAGAACGAGAGGAAGAAGACGAGCCGTAAGGAGAAATGCAGACGCTACGGGTGTTCTGTACATAAGCCGCCATAATGGATTTTTACATTCGTCGCGCCGGTACGCCAGTACTTTGCTACTGTAAAATTTCTATTTTCTATTAGAGTTTTCTTGAGTCGAGTTGTGAGTTGAGTTGTTTGTAAAGTGGAGCGTGAAGCTCAGAACTGTGAAATACATATAAACCTAAATATTGAGTCGAAGTGTTGATTGTTTCCTGGTTTTTCATCAAACTCCCCTGTGTGTCATTACTTTGGATACAACTTCCAGTTGGGAGCCGAGACAAGGAGAGTAAGAGGATAGAAACTTGAGAAGTGAGCGTCGTGGGTAAGTCATTTACCAATACTGTGCCAGTCGTGTCTCGCCGTTGGCATTTTCTGCTTGCCAATCGTTCGAGCAGAATTTCCTCTGAGTGAGAGAATAAGTTCAGAGGAGTTGAGTTTGTTATTTGTCGAGCCGAATAAAGTTTTATTAATTTAGCTTCAAAAATTAATTGGCGCCTGACGGCGAGATTTATTAACTTAAATTTCATATCATTATTTTGTTGAAAGCGTCGGATTTTGCCTGACGTAAAGCAGAAACTCTGAACTAAAATTAAAATAGTTTAAAATCATACGTCACAAAATTTGGCGCCCAACGTGGGGCCAGGCTCGAACCGAGACACGACTATAAACATAGATTTGACATTATGTTGTACCAAATTTTCGGCTTTTGGCTACTGAATTCTGAACTTTTGGCTTTTGACAAGAACTTGTCGGCTTTGGCAAATTTAAGTTCAGAATTCTGGCGAAAATTTGGTACAACACAATGTCAAATTTATGTTTATAGTCGTGTCTCGGTTCGAGCCTAGCCCCACGTTGGGCGCCAAATTTTGTGACGTATGATTTTAAACTATTTTAATTTTAGTTCAAAGTTTCTGCTTTACGTCAGGCAAAATCCGACGCTTTCAAGAAAATAATGATATGAAATTTAAGTTAATAAATCTCGCCGTCAGGCGCCAATTAATTTTTGAAGCTAAATTAATAAAACTTTATTAATTTAGCTTCAAAAATTAATCCATTGCCATCCATTGATTGTAACTTTGTTGACATCTCTGTAGTCGTTGCACTGTCGAAAATCGTTCTCTCCTCTTCTCGTGATTACTGGCGCACTTCTCCAACGGCTGGCTGATGGCTCAATGATCCCAAGCTTGTACAACTTTGCGGCATTACCTTGGGCCCAAGTCAACATGGCTGGCGACATCCGTCTTATTCCATGTTGTACTGGCGTTTCGTCCGTAACACGTATATGTGACGCTCCACGGTGAAAGGGACCTAACGTGACAAATGCTGATTTTTCAGAAAAAGCATTTAAAGTCGAGCGTTCCGATTGGTTGAGATGCTTTAGCGAAAATCAGCCCCACTACTCACTACACATTGATAGCTGTCCGTGTTACACGAAGCGCACGAATTGTACGTACATAACCAGTGTAGTAGTATTGAAAAGTAGAGGGGCTGATTTTCTGAACAAGCACGTGTAAACACTCAACAAGCTCATTTTTAAACATTAATAACAAAAAAAACCTGTAAGTAGAAATTATTATTGCTTTTTGTATATGAAAGAGCAACTCAAAAATTATAGAATAATATAAATAACTCAAAATTAATTTTTTGTCACGTAAGGTCCCTTTCACCGTGGAGCGTCACATATGATGTCCCGTCAGGTCTGTCATCCCGTGTTCTTCCGATTCTGGCAACACCCACTTGTCTACAATGGCCTGGATGATGCTCTTCTGCTCGTCGTCAAGCGCAGAAATACCGGCACATTCGGCGAATATTAAATTTTCGTTCTCTTCTTTTTCTTTCGGCCCAAACTCGTGCCATTCTCCATTGAATACTCTCCATACTCCTTCTTTCAGCTTCACTTCCATGTCCCAGGCCTTACAGAAGTCGATGCCCAAGATGATGTCTTGTGTCAAAGTCTTCATGACTTTTACTGCGAATTTCTGAGCAAATCCGTCGACTACGATGTTAAGGTCCAGAAGTCCGGCTGTTTCGGTGATACCTCCTGTTGCACTCCTCACAACTGTACCACACGGCTGAATTCGGCTTTTGAAAGGCTCTGCGTCTCTGGTGGTAATTACTGAAATCATAGCACCAGGATCGAAAAGTGCCTCGTAATGATGGTCGCCGATAGACATGTCGAAGAAGTATCTGTTCTCCATCCTAGATCCGTCGATGTCCTCCTCATTACTTAGCTTCGGGTCAGCTGTGACTCTCACAGCCTCTCCCCTTCCCTGGACTATAGGTACCGGGATCTCATCCGTACCTTTTGTCCCACACTCTTTGGCCATCTTCTCTACTTCGTTTCGGTGGAGTGAGCTCTCCTCACTCGACCGCTCTTGTTTAAATTCTGGCACGAATTTGAACGCGTTGTCCTCTGTCAAGTCGTCCCTACCTATGACTGGCTCTAAACTTTTCTTAACTTTCATTTCTATTTCTAATTCTACTTCTCTCTCAGTTTTTACCCAACTACAACTGGGCGTGAATCTATCTCTATACTCGCTATTTATCTCTACTCTACATGGCTCAACTATCTCGGCTCTCCTTTCTACTACACACGGCTCACGTAATTCGGCTCTTGTCTTTACGACACTCGGCTCACGAAGTTCGGCTCTCCTCCCTACTATACTCGGCTCACGTAATTCGGCTCTTGTCTTTACGACACTCGGCTCACGAATTTCGGCTCTCCTCCCTACTATACTCGGCTCACGTAATTCGGCTCTTGTCTTTACGACACTCGGCTCACGAAGTTCGGCTCTCCTCCCTACTATACTCGGCTCACGTAATTCGGCTCTTGTCTTTACGACACTCGGCTCACGAAGTTCGGCTCTCCTCCCTACTATACTCGGCTCACGTAATTCGGCTCTTGTCTTTACGACACTCGGCTCACGAAGTTCGGCTCTCCTCCCTACTATACTCGGCTCACGTAATTCGGCTCTACACCCCTCAACAGTATTATTTACTGTCCTGTTGGGTTTGAGGGGGGTACAGGGCTGCTCTGTGCCCCCCACACACCGTTTCCCAAAGCGGCTCTGACTGACACACAGTTTGGACAATTTAGAAAATTGCATCCTGGCCTCTTACATACCAAACACGCTTCTGTTTGGGCTGGCTTCAGAGGGCATTGATTTGAATAATGTCCTTGTTGCTGGCAAGAAAAACAAGTTTTTTGAGGGCAATCTTTGGCGCGGTGTCCTGTAGTTTGGCAGTGAAAACATGCCCCAACGAATTCCTTGGGGGTACTTTGGGCTTGTGTACCATTTTGTCCAGACTTGGGTCCTTTAGGACCATTTGGCCTGGGGTAATTTGGTTTCATCCCGGGTGGAAACATCCCTGGGTAAACCATTGGGTAGGCAAATTGCATTGGCATTTGTACTTGTGCTTGGGATGGCGCAGTACTGGCAACTTGACCCTGGACCACTGCTGGCTTCTGACTCGGTGTTACTGGGCTGATGGCCTCAACACTCTTTTCTTCTGGCTTACTCGTTTCTTTCTTACTCTTCTTACTTTTCTTCTTCTTCTTCTTCGGCTTCTCTGTCTTTGTAGAGTGATCGCTCTCACTCGACTCTGACTCCTTCTCTAGTGCTGCCACCTTTTCACTTTTGGTGTGTTTGTGACCACTCTTCTTCTCCTTTACGGCTGCTGGTGGGAAACGCATCTTCTCTTTGGGCGGTGGTGGGGCGTATCTTTCGTCCAAGTCCTTCGTCTTTTCGTAACTCCGAAGAATCTTTTCTAATTGGCTAAGTGATTCGAAATGACAATGTTCCAGCTGACGTCTATAAGTTGGTGATAGGCCTTTATAGGCAATCTTGACTTGTTGTTTTTGGCCTAGAGGTCGCTTCATATGGCCCAAAATTAGTCTAAAACTGGTCAAATACGCTGAAATTTTCTCTCCTTTTCCTTGCGTCCTGGCTCTTAACTCGTCTACAACGTCATCATCGTCGACCGTCACTAAGTATTCGTTTTTGAATGCCCTCTGGAATGATTTCCATGAAGTTATTTCACGGCGCAACGACCTGAACCAGCTGCTAGCGGTTTTCTGTAGAATGATTGGTAATGCTTGCAGTATTTCTATCTCTGAGAAATCTGAATTGTCTTTGCAATCTTCCAATCGTTCCAAGAATTCTTCGGCATTGTCGTCATCCCCAAAGAATTTTAAATCCCAGTCCTTTAGTGTTTTGATCACTTTGGACCTTCGGCTGGATTTAAATTTCCTGTTTTCCCCCCCACTACTTATGTTTTGACTCAGATCACTCTCGGCTTCGGACTCGCTAGTTGAGTCATCCAAGATTGACCTTCGGCTCTCTTTTACGTTTTTCTGTGACCTACGCGCTTTAGTGTTCCTTCTTCGGCTTTTTTCGCTTGCTCTGTCTTCGTTTTTACCCCCACCACTGCATCTGCTACTAATTTAACTCTCTTCACTATCGTCATATTCGATTCTCCTTTCGACCTTCTCTCTTCTACTCCCTTTTTCACGACTCCTTTCGTGTTTTCTCTCTCTCTGACCGGTATGAAGTTTTTCTCTGGCGGACTGGTGACTCGACTCTCCCTCTATCTCATCTTCTCTTTCTCTCTCTCTCTTTCTCTGTGTAGCCGCTATTACTACTGCTACTAGGCCACTTTTTCCTGGCGCGCGCAAACTTTCTCTCGGCTGTCGAAATTTTTAAATCTCCCGGCGCGTCGTTTCTCTCGACCGTCCGGCGCACTATTTGCAGTCACGTGACTAATTCGAATTTTATTTCCGGTCTAACATGTGCTCGGCATAAATTTTTGGGGAAATTTTTGATTTTGCACGAGTTTGTTGGGAATTTTACTCGAATTTTTCTCACAAAACTGGCTTTCGACAATCAAAAAAAAATTTTTAAATTGCTGAATTCAATTTTTATCACGGAAGGAAATTTTTACAGTCTTAAAAGAAAAGAAATTTTCAAATTTAATGGCAAAGGCACCCTACAATTTTATTTTACGCAGTTTTTGGCATTAATTTACTCATAATTTTTATGAATAAATAAATTTCGGCATTGGCAAAATAAATCGGCAAACAATTCGGCAACTTGATTTATGAATTTTCTTGGCAAAAAAACAATATATTTGGCTCAAAAAAAATTTAGAAAATTCAAAATTTTCGGCTTCTGGCTATTGAATTCTGAACTTTTGGCTTTTGACAAGAACTTGTCGGCTTTGGCAAATTTAAGTTCAGAATTCTGTGAGAGAAGCTGTGAGGCTGTGAGAGTCACAGCTGACCTGAACCTAAGTAATGAGGAGGACATCGACGGATCTAGGACGAAGAACAGATACTTCTTCGACATGTCTATCGGCGACCATCATTACGAGGCACTTTTCGATCCTGGTGCTATGATTTCAGTAATTACCACCAGAGTCGCAGAGCCTTTCAAAAGCCGAATTCAGCCGTGTGGTACAGTTGTGAGGAGTGCAACAGGAGGTAGCACCGAAACAGCCGGACTTCTGGTCCTTAACATCGTAGTCGACGGATTTGCTCAGAAATTCGCAGTAAAAGTCATGAAGACTTTGACACAAGACATCATCTTGGGCATCGACTTCTGTAAGGCCTGGGACATGGAAGTGAAGCTGAAAGAAGGAGTATGGAGAGTATTCAATGGAGAATGGCACGAGTTTGGGCCGAAAGAAAAAGAAGAGAACGAAAATTTAATATTCGCCGAATGTGCCGGTATTTCTGCGCTTGACGACGAGCAGAAGAGCATCATCCAGGCCATTGTAGACAAGTGGGTGTTGCCAGAATCGGAAGAACACGGGATGACAGACCTGACGGAACATCATATACGTGTTACGGACGAAACGCCAGTACAACATGGAATAAGACGGATGTCGCCAGCCATGTTGACTTGGGCCCAAGGTAATGCCGCAAAGTTGTACAAGCTTGGGATCATTGAGCCATCAGCCAGCCGTTGGAGAAGTGCGCCAGTAATCACGAGAAGAGGAGAGAACGATTTTCGACAGTGCAACGACTACAGAGATGTCAACAAAGTTACAATCAAAGATGGGTATCCATTGCCATCGATTGATTATATTTTAGACAAGCTCCGAAAAGCCAGATATTTGTCGAAGGTAGATCTCAAACTGGCATATCACCAAATACCAATGGCCGAAGAGAGCAAGAAATACACTGCTTTTGTTATACCTGGGTCAGGACTATGGCAGTTTCGCCGAATGCCATTTGGACTTATGAACTTATGAACTTATGAGTCGGCGAGTCCCCAAAGTTCATATCACTGACCTGAAACCATACTTACCTGTCCCAAACTTGTAAATTACCATGTTTCCCTTGGTAAATAACCCAATCATTACAGATCGAAGGAGAGTAGTGAAGCCGAAAGAGCGAGCCAGGAGAGAGAAAGAACGACGAGTCATGCCTTACCCTAGAATTGGAAGTAGAAGTAGAGGTGGGCGTCAACCGAGAACGCCAGAAAGGGAGAGACACCGGATGGAAGGGAGAGGGCAACTCCAATCGAGACACCGTCCGTTCCCCGAATTTGGATTAGGAGATGTCGAAACTGAGGCCCCCTCATACCTGTCTTTCCCAATCACGGAGAGGGTCTCCCAAGATCCATTAAGGATTCATCGAACGTCGCAGGGAGAAGAGACAAGAAGACCAGTTGGAGTAGCCGAAAACGTCGTCGAAGAAGAGGAGGGTGCCGTTGGTGGGACGATCGAGCCGATACTAAATCCAGAGGACTGGGAAGATCTGAGTGTCCTAGAGGAAGTTCGAACAGCCCCGAAAGCCAACATACGGCCAGATGGAGCCGAAATAGTAGTACCCTATCGCTGGCCAGCCGACCGTGGGCCAAACGAGAGCGAGGAATCTTACGAGAGCCGATTAGCCGAATACGAACTTAATAAGTTCTTACGTCTGCAAGAGCCCCTAACGTCAGTAGCCTTGGAGAAAATTAGAGCAAAACAACGCCGTGAACTGCAGAAGAGGAAGGGCAGGATGCTTTGCGTAGAAGATTTGGAGAGCCAGGAACCAACCCCTAGGCAAAGACGTTCTCACTCGCCTCACCCCGGGCCACCGAACAAGCCGAATGAAAAACAAAGAACGATGTCAAAAGGAGTAGCTCCAGCCGAATCAAAAACAAGAACTGCCGAAACATCCTATAAACCACGCCTAAGAGGGATAATATTCGGAGGGCTAGAAGCAATTCCCACGGTGGAAGGTCTGGACCCTCCACCGTACTGTTGCTTCAATTGTTGGAGGAGAGGCCACCGGGCTAATGATTGTGGGTACCCGATCCTACACCAATACTGCCAGAATTGTGGACGACGAAATGTCTTAGTCATGAAGTGCCCAAGATGTGCAAAGGCATACCTCAGTTACACTAGAAAAATCCACCTCGTTTCTGTGGAAACGGAGGGGTGCGAGACGGAGGAAGTAGTGTCTTACACGGAGGAAACTCAAGATGAGACGAGGACATCGACGGAGACCCCAACAATGAGCGAAGAAACAGGTGAAACTGCCGAAGTGTCATCCGAGTCAAAGAAGTGTACTGAGAGGGCGGAAACGAGCGAAGAAGAAGAAGACGATGACTTAGTAGAGAAGATCATCAAGCTCACTAAGATCTTTGAGGGGCTGCCAGTTTCAACATTAGACCTGGCAATCCGTCAATTATTGGAAGAGCGAAAACAGAGGAAGAAACCGAAAGAAAAGTAGAGAAGAGAAGAGTCGAACGAGAAAGGAGTAGAGCCGAACGAGGAGAAAGGAGTAGAGCCGAACGAGAAGAAAGGAGTAGAGCCGAATGAGAAGAAAGGAGTAGAGCCGAATGAGAAGAAAAGAGCAGAGCCGAACGAGAGAAAGGAGTAGAGCCGAACGAGAAGAAAGGAGAAGAACCAGGACAAGTTAGGGAAGCCAGTATTGAAGATCATCATACGATGACGGTCCTATATAAAATAGTACCGGTCATGGGGAGGGGATTGTGACGAAGTGAATTTTCATCTTGTCAATTAATTGTCGAAAATTCTAAATCGTCACGCCATCCGTCGAAAAAGTCCCCGAACTAGCATAAATTACCGATGGTAATTAGGGAAAGTAAGTGCCGCCGGCTGACCTACTATTAGTAGCGAAAGTGGGTCGCGCGGCTAGCTACCGGAGAAAGTGATAGATGGCGGAGCCAGTACTATTTTCGGAGAACGAGAGGAAGAAGACGAGCCGTAAGGAGAAATGTAGACGCTACGGGTGTTCTGTACATAAGCCGCCATAATGGATTTTTACATTCGTCGCGCCGGTACGCCAGTACTTTGCTACTGTAAAATTTCTATTTTCTATTAGAGTTTTCTTGAGTCGAGTTGTGAGTTGAGTTGTTTGTAAAGTGGAGCGTGAAGCTCAGAACTGTGAAATACATATAAACCTAAATATTGAGTCGAAGTGTTGATTGTTTCCTGGTTTTTCCTCAAACTCCCCTGTGTGTCATTACTTTGGATACAACTTCCAGTTGAGAGCCGAGACAAGGAGAGTAAGAGGATAGAAACTTGAGAAGTGAGCGTCGTGGGTAAGTCATTTACCAATACTGTGCCAGTCGTGTCTCGCCGTTGGCATTTTCTGCTTGCCAATCGTTCGAGCAGAATTTCCTCTGAGTGAGAGAGTAAGTTCAGAGGAGTTGAGTTTGTTATTTGTCGAGCCGAATAAAGTTTTATTAATTTAGCTTCAAAAATTAATTGGCGCCTGACGGCGAGATTTATTAACTTAAATTTCATATCATTATTTTGTTGAAAGCGTTGGATTTTGCCTGACGTAAAGCAGAAACTTTGAACTAAAATTAAAATAGTTTAAAATCATACGTCACAAAATTTGGCGCCCAACGTGGGGCCAGGCTCGAACCGAGACACGACTATAAACATAAATTTGACATTGTGTTGTACCAAATTTTCGGCTTTTGGCTATTGAATTCTGAACTTTTGGCTTTTGACAAGAACTTGTCGGCTTTGGCAAATTTAAGTTCAGAATTCTGGCGAAAATTTGGTACAACACAATGTCAAATTTATGTTTATAGTCGTGTCTCGGTTCGAGCCTAGCCCCACGTTGGGCGCCAAATTTTGTGACGTATGATTTTAAACTATTTTAATTTTAGTTCAAAGTTTCTGCTTTACGTCCGGCAAAATCCGACGCTTTCAAGAAAATAATGATATGAAATTTAAGTTAATAAATCTCGCCGTCAGGCGCCAATTAATTTTTGAAGCTAAATTAATAAAACTCTATTAATTTAGCTTCAAAAATTAATCCATTGCCATCCATTGATTGTAACTTTGTTGACATCTCTGTAGTCGTTGCACTGTCGAAAATCGTTCTCTCCTCTTCTCGTGATTACTGGCGCACTTCTCCAACGGCTGGCTGATGGCTCAATGATCCCAAGCTTGTACAACTTTGCGGCATTACCTTGGGCCCAAGTCAACATGGCTGGCGACATCCGTCTTATTCCATGTTGTACTGGCGTTTCGTCCGTAACACGTATATGATGTTCCGTCAGGTCTGTCATTTCGTGTTCTTCCGATTCTGGCAACACCCACTTGTCTACAATGGCCTGGATGATGCTCTTCTGCTCGTCGTCAAGCGCAGAAATACCGGCACATTCGGCAAATATTAAATTTTCGTTCTCTTCTTTTTCTTTCGGCCCAAACTCGTGCCATTCTCCATTGAATACCTCAAAACATTCAACTATTGAAGAATTTGGGCCTGAAAGTAATCGAGAAGAAACAAAGAAGAAGATAACAAGAGTAAAAGTTGTTTGCATCAAATATGCGGTACACAATCGGTACATAGTGCAAGTCGCCAGTAGAGGGCAGAAGCAAGCAGAGCGAATCCAGCGAACACAGCTGACATATGATTTGCATTACATTACTTTCCAATTTTTTATTTTATAACCACGTTTCTGCATGAATCTAAACAATATTTTCGATTATTGTAATTTAGAAGATGCTTACCAATTGTACGTTGGCAGATTTAGTGAAAAGTGTCTGTGTACGGAGACAAATGTGTTAGAAAATGTTTGTTTACCTATTTCACACCATTCAAACCAGTCAAAGTTGCTTTTGCTGTGGCGCAGTTCAACTTACCTTTTTTTCTTAAAGTTTCATTTTTACACTCACTATTATTATTTTCTCATTCCTTTAACTCGCATATTTCTGCACTGACACTAGTTATTTCCTCTCGTCACGTATTTTCGTTTTTTTAAAGCTTAAAACTTGCACCGCATTGGGACCCCTTGATTTCCGTATTCACCAGGACACCCAATGCGGTAATTCGCGAATACCGCATTGGCAGGTTGGCACTTGCAATATGGAATCCCGTACCTCCCAATACTTTTTTTTACAGGGTAATAATAGAAATGCTAGTCATTTTGATCATTGTCAAATTACAAATGTTAAGTTATTTTTAAACAACCAAAGTTATCCATATGGAAATTTGAATTTAGATTTTGATAAACGACACTATGAAATTCTTTATGATATGTATACCAATTTCCAAGCGAGCTATTACAATAAGGAACAGCAACCATATTTGTCAAAAAATGAGTTTCTTGAATATGCTCCACTTATAGTAATTGATTGTTCAAGACAAAATGAGTCAATAAAATACGACCCTTTTGACATTCGTCTTGAATTTGAAGCAAAGGAAAATTTACCTGACCAAACAGCAGCTTATTGTCTTATTTTACATGATAGAATTGTTGAGTACAGACCAATTAGTGGTGGGGTTAAAAAAATTGTTTGAAACAATTATATAAATTAATTAATATTTTTAATAACATATTCAGTTTTCAGAACAATGGCATACATTGTAGATGTTCAATGTTTTAAATTCTAATCTAATCTAACAACCAAGATCGAGCAAGATTTTACTTAAGAGGGGAAAGTAAGCACCTAGGTTATAAAACCCATTGTACCAGACTCCAGCTCGCTTGTTTATAGCAACCCCTTAGAGTCCTGTTCTTTTCCAGAAGTCCAGTATCTCTTCTATCGATAGGTTGCTCACCTGTTTAGGGCCAATAATTGCTTGACCCCAACTAGATAGCCTGATCCTAGCTAGCGCTGGGCATTCAGATAATATGTGAGTCGAAGTTTCGTTACTCTCCCCACACAGTCTGCACATAGGTGAAACTTGTCTGCCTATTTTATGCTGATGGTAATTTAATAGTCCATGACCCGTAAGTAGACGAACTACGGTTCTAACTCTGATCTTATCGAGTTTTAGGAGATCGCTTGCTCGCCTCTTGTTGAGTGCTAGCCCCAACTGAGTTTTCGCTTGCCTTCCCACCCTAACGTTCGCCCAATACTTCTCATGTTCCTTTTGACCCCATCTTTCTATGGCTCCCTTAACCAAGCACGGCATTATTGCCACTGCTGGTTCAGGACCTATAAATTCCGTCTCGGAACCGATTTTCGCCAAGACGTCTACTCTTTCATTACCCTTGATTGCCGAGTGACCCGGTACCCAAATCAATGAGAGTTTATTTGCTGAACCCAACTCATCTAGTACGCTGCGGCATTCCCAGACGAGTTTTGATTCTATTGTGGGATTTTTCAGAGCCCCCAAGGCCGCCTGACTATCCACACAAATACTAATCCTCTTACCCTTTTTTCCATTTCGAATGGATATTTGGGCGCAAGTTAAAATCGCACAGACCTCTGTCTGCCAGACCGTGGCATATTGTTCTAGTGACTCAGCCACTTTAATGCAGCCAGTTTTTCGATAGATTCCGAAGCCTGCACCGCAGTCCATCTTGGAGCCGTCTGTATACCAGACTTCGTCCCAAGTGGAAAACCTTTCTTCCAGTCCATTCTGAAAGGTGTAATGATCTTAAAGCGGGGTTTAAATTTCACCCTTTTGAGCATTCTATCTTGCACCATACTTAATTCTGGTATTTATAGAATTGAGCGTGGAAGTTTGGTGTGTATACCACCAACCTTTCACCTTCCCTTCGCGGTTAACATTCTGCTCATAGTAAGAGCCGCCTTTTTCACCGCGGCAATATGCAAAGGTACTTCGGCTAGCATGAATCCCAACGCAGCTGTTGGCGTGGTTCTCATAGCTCCCGTAATACCCCTGAAAATCATTGCTTGCAGTTGGTCCAGTTTCTCTTTAACCGTTATCAGTTGAGTCCTAGACCACCAAACAACCACCGCGTGAAGAAACCTGGGTTTTAATATCATCTGATAAAGCTAGTTGACCATATTAGGCCTTAGTCCCCACGATAACCCTATCGCCCTTCTACACGCCCAAAAAGCAGTACAGAACCTTCTATACTGATATTCAAAATGTTCCTTCCAAATCAACTTTTTATCCAGGATTACTCCCAGATACTTAGCCGATTCAGAAAAAGAAATTTCTTTTCCATAAAATATCGGTTTCTTCAAACTCAGTACCTTATATTTTCTTGTGAAAACTACTATATTTGTTTTCTCTGGGTTTACAGAAAGTCCAGTCAGATTGCACCAATCCTTGACAATCTTAAGTGCACATTCCGTAAGTTCTAAGAGGGTCTCAATTGAGTGCCCTCTTATAATTATAAGGAAATCATCCGCATAACTTTGCGTATAATATCCCTGGCTATTGATGTTTCTAATTAACTCATATGCCACTAAGCACCACAATAAAGGAGAGAGGACTCCTCCTTGTGGGCACCCTTTTGAGACAAGGCCTGTTACCTTAGCCTCACCATACTTCGCTTCAAGGGCCCTTTCGCGAAGCATGCTGTTGATCCACTTAACTAGCGACTCGGGCACACCTCGCATCCTGGCTGCCCTTCAGATAGCTTTGCTAGAGGTGTTAGGGAAGGCACCTTCGATATCAAGAAAGGTACCAACCGCATAGCCACCACTGCTGATTTGTCCCTCTATTCTACCTACTGCTGAATGGAGGGCTACCTGGTCCTATGCCATGGCTGTTCTCCTAACCTTCTCTAAAGTCCGGGAAGTTTACCTCCATTAGGTGCTTTATACACTCCCTTTTATCCTGGGCATACTGCCCATTAGGCAGCTTAATAGTAGTTAATTTTACCATTGGGTCTCGAGCTAGTACTTTATGAAGTCTTGATGCTTCTGGTACCCTCTCGATTCCTTCGCAAAAACTTCTCTAGCTGACACTCCTTGTCCTCTCTACTTCTTTCTTGTAAGAATCGCGAGCGGTATGATATTCATCTTCATCATACACCCTCCAGTCCCTCACGCCATCACACAAAGACTTGGAACAGATCGTAATATCCAACACCTCTTTTCTGTTAACAGTAACGAAAGTCGGCTCATTACCCTGATTTAAAATATCTAAATCTGTATCTATCAGAAAATCTAAAAGTCTTCTGCCTCTGTCGTTAATGTCAGTGCTGCCCCATACGACATGGTGCGCATTGGCATCACAACGTATTATCAAAGAGAGACCTTGCCGTTGACAGTAATCTACCAACTTCTACACCTCTGTAGGTGGTGCGAGGTCATCCCCGATCCCGGAACATTACAAAAGAATGAATAGGTGGTTGGAAAATAATTTACATTGTATAAATTGGTCAACTGGTGATATTCCATTTACATTACTTCCCATTATATTAGAGACTGTTTTTAAAAATGCAACTCTAATTTATGTAAAGGGTTCAGAAAGAAAGAAGTGGTTAAAAAGCTTTCTTAAGCCATCTACTGTAGTTATAGATATGATATATATAAACTGTTCATCGCTTCAAACACTAAAACATGATGCAAATAATATTAAACCATGTTATAATCATCGCAAAATAATTGATATAGATTTAATTCAATGTCCGGAGCGAAATGTAAAACTATTATCATAGTGGTTGTCTCAAAACTCTAGCAATAAGTTTTCTTAAAAAGAAAAATGTAAAAAATTGTATTCTTATTTTTAATAAAATAAAATAAGATTTAAAATAGTCTTATATCATTTATATATAAATACCCTATTATTTTGATTGAAATGTTAATTTATTATAAAAAAAGAAAAAATTACTTTAACTCTTTAACGCCCAAATGTGCTGTTTTCAGACTTAAACTTTAACTTCGTACAACTATTAAAAGAAAGCTAAAAAAATTTCAAAAGTACCATTTCCTACTATTTTCGGGGTCGCTCTTTCGAATGGCGTTGTCAAAATTTCCAAGAAATGAAATTAACCCCCTTTTTTAATGAAATTTTCCAAAAAATGCAAGATTTTTGGATGAAATTTTTTTTTATTGTAATTTTCATTGTTATATCGGTATCTACATATCGTCTAAGGTATAAAAAACCGTATTCCCGATAGCTGTACTTTAAAAATGTGCAGTAGTTTTTTTTTTCTTTTTTTAATTTTTTATTAAAAATTGCGCCCAAAAGCTAAATTTTTTTTTATTACACATACAAAATTTTTTTTCTAAATTTGCTTAAATTCAATTGAAATTTGTTACTCGGGGGTTTATGGGGTCGATAATTACGAATCTGATTTTAGTTTTGAAAAATTCAAAATGGCGGATTAAATATGGCGGACGATTTTTTAAAAAATCTACCAAAAACTTGTTACTCGGGGGTTTTCAGGGTCGCTGATTACGAATATGATGTTAGTTTTTAAAAATCCAAAATAGCGACCAAAAAAATAAAAATCATTCAGATTGGCTTAAAAATTGGTACTCGGGGGTTTTCGGGGTGGCTGATTACGAATATGATGTTAGTTTTTAAAATCGAAAATGTCGGATCCAAAATGGCGACCGAAATATAAAAATCATTCTGATTGGCTAAAAAATTGGTACTCGGGGGTTTTTGGGGTCGCTGATTACAAGTATGATGTTAGTTTTTAAAAATCAAAAATGGCGGATCCAAAGTGGCGACCGAAAAAATAAAAATCATTCTGATTGGCTTAAAAATTAGTACTAGGGGGTTTTCGGGGTCGATGATTACGAATATGATGTTAGTTTTTAAAAATCTAAAATTTCGGATCAAATATGTCGGACAAAAAAAATCATCCGGATTGGCTTGAAAATTGTTATTTGGGTCAATTTTGGAAAGCGTATAATAAAAGGGAGGTAAAGTGCAGATTTCATTTTACTTATTGAGGGTTAAATTAAAAAAAGTTTTATCTCGGGATGTAACATCTACCAAAACTTATTCTAAGTCCTGGTCACCTTCAGTCATTTGAATATCTGTTGCATATTAGATCCAAAATTTTGGATTTTTAAAAATTAACATCATATTTGTAATCAGCGACCCCAAAAACCCCCGAGTACCAATTTTTAAGCCAATCAGAATGATTCTTATATTTCGGTCGCCATTTTGGATCCGACATTTTCGATTTTTAAAAACTAACATCATATTCGTAATTAGCGACCCCATAAACCCTCGAGTAACAAATTTCAAGTGAATTTAAGCAAATTTAGAAAAAAAAATTTGTATGTGTAATAAAAAAAATTTAGCTTTCGGGCGCAATTTTTAATAAAAAATGAAAAAAAAAACCATTGCACATTTCTAAAGTACAGCTATCGGGAATACGGTTTTTATACCTTAGACGATATGTAGATACCGATATAACAATGAAAATTGCAATAAAAAAAATTTCATCTAAAAATCTTGCATTTTTTGGAAATTTTATTAAAAGAGGGGGTTAATTTCATTTTTTGGAAATTTTGACAACGCCATTCGAAAGAGCGACCCCGAAAATAGTAGGAAATGGTACTTTTGAAATTTTTTTAGCTTTCTTTTAATAGTTGTACAAAGTTAAAGTTCAAGTCGGAAAACAGCACATTTTGGCGTTAAAGGGTGTAACGTGGATTATAAAAAGTCCACGTTTGAGATGTTTTCCCGAGAGTTCGCCGAAGCTTAAATAGTAAAAGAAAGTAGAGTTTGAAATTGCACAAGACCACCAGGAACCAACTGAAATTTAATAGGGATATTTTGCCATTAATTTCATTATTGTAATTTCTCTAATTATGTAGTTTATGTTTTATTGTTCGAAATGGAATTGTTTATTTACGTAGTTTGTAGAGGTTAGGAATCTGGGACGATGTCGAGAGGTGAGAGAGAGATTCAGACACATCGAAGAAGACGAGCAACATCGGAGACAACAATACGACCTCTCACAACAAAACGCGATAATCGACAGAGATGTAAGACGCAATCCTGACTTAGCCATCCGGAGAAAACATTCCACTGGTTTTTCTCCGCCTGTCACAACACTGGAGCAGACGACGCCGATCTAGCGATGAGAAAATCGAAAGAGCATTTCCCAAGCAGGGAGTCATGTCCAGTTTCCGACGGCGCCAGCCAATCAGAATAGCCGTCGGAAAGAATGAAGCAGCCCCGGACCAAAACAACGCTCGGTAGCCAATGAAAACACCGAGCGCCGCCAGCGGTGCACGCAAATACGGATTTTGGAAGCGCGGAGGCTGTCGAAAAACCGGAAGTCGAGAAAAAAACAGTAGTTGACTTCTGGTGGTTACAAAGAACGAAAGTTGTAGTTGGTTTTTAACAAAATAAATCAGAATAAAAGTTTGTCGACCGGATCCTGATGTCTAGGAGATACTGGGACGACGAAAGGAAGCGGCTCGAAGGTTAGTGTCTTCATCAGGCTGTCGTTGTCGCGTGAGAAGACGTATTATTGAGAAAGTGAGGTTAGGTCGAAGGACGACACACACCACGAGGACAAGGGAAAAGTGTACTCACGCCGGGAAGCAAATTCGGGTTGTAAAGTGAAGTTAAAATACGAAATAACATTGTTTTCCGAGCGGACACAAGTGTTATGAATTAAAGTATAGAAAATGTCCACTCGGAAAGATAAATTTCATTGAAAATTAATAGTAGCGAAATACGAAAGAACATGTGCTTAGTGAAAATTTCCCGGCGTGATCTATTACACAGACCAGCAGTGTCCTGAATGTCTCTTTCTTTCTCTCTCTCAACATTGGAAAAATTTGTAAGTCATATTCTCGATTATTGTTTTGTTTATTTAGTTCGTCCCAGGTGTTTATTTTATTAATTATTAGAGAATTAAAGTTTCAGATTTAGATTATAGTCAAATTTGAAATTTGTAGTTAAAAAGAAAAGTTCCTAGCTAGGAACTTTTGAATTTCGATAAACTGTCACTAGTAATTTCCTAGCTAGGGAATTTTGAATTTCGAATAGGGAATATTTTCTGTCAAAGGACAAATATAAACAAACTTGGAATTTCGAATTATTTTGTTTAGATTTGAATAAAAAGGAAATTAGTTAAAAGAAAAATTCAAATAAATAACTTAATAGAACTAATTGAATAGAATTTTAAATATTAATAAGAATTAAATTAAAATTATCAAAGATAAACATTTTTGTGAAATAAACGAACAAATCTATAGATTAAAGAATTGCCTCTCTCTCAGTTATTTCGCCATCCACTACCCTGAGATCATTATAAAATACATTCATGACACAGAGTGGTCAATTTGAACAAGTTTCCTAAAAACAAAATCCCGACTACGAAGCTCAGGTGAAAGTAAGTTCACCTGGCGCCCGGTCGTAATTAGCTTTACAATAAAGAAAGAGCCTCGTAGTAAATACTTGGAGGTTGGAAGAGCGTAACCTCCAAGCTTCGTTTATTTATATTTTTGAAAAGAGACTTGAGAAAATTGCATCACAGATAAGTATTGATACATTGATTAAATTTAATAGTAAAAATTTTGATAATTAATTATTAACTACAATAAATCAAAATAACATTTTAAATAAAATAATGGACTTGAGCATTCTTGGCAAGATATTAAAGTGCTGAGAATCCATGTTACAAATGGCACCCAACAAGTAGGGCCCTGAGAGAGAGTCAAATTTGTTTGTTTTGAATTTTTTTTCCCTTTCGAAAGGCAAATTAATAATTTGTTAAAATAGAAATTAATTCGTTCGCAAAATAAAGTTTTTTTTTTCTATTGAAAAAAAAATAAGGTGCACCTGGGCGAAGAAGAAAAATCGAGAGTGTGGCTTACAGGTAAATTAATGATTTTTACCATTATTTATGCAAATTTTTTATTATATTTGGAAATATTTAATTGTTTAATAAAATTTTGGATATTGGTGTTGGATTATAATTTGAATATCGTCTTATTTATGCTTTGCTTTTGCCAACTATTTTTGCTGTTGCTTTGTTTTTATATTTTATTTTAGACAAGGCTAAAACCTGCATCGCTTCCCCCACCACCCACAAAAATAAGCCCTCCTAAGGGAAAACAACGAACACCCTAGGAAAATAAATCAACAACGAATTATTTTGCAAAAAGAAATATTTGGTTTCTTGATTAAATTGTTCCGAAGATTTTTTTTTCCAATTTTTTCTGGACGCGGAAAAATTTTGAAAGAAAATTAAAATGAGTACTCGCAGTAACTCAAGGGAGAGGACAGGGCAAGGGGAACTCACTGTAGAATATTTGTTAGCTAGAATCCCAGACCAGTTCCAAGGGTTAACCGGCAATGACCTACGAACACACCTGGCAGACTTGCAACTCAACACTCAGGGTTTAGATGATGTTTTACAAATTAGATTAGCGAGCTATTACGCGAGGGAAGCAGGCGATATAAACGTCCCGTGGGTTTCAGATGACGAAGACAACGGGGAACAAGAACAGAATACCAACACAACTGACAAAGAAAATACTGACAGAAACAGCCACAGACGAACACTATTGTTTCAAAACCCACACACAATGGGTGAAACCACCCCACACGGATCTAAAATAGGTGGAGGGGGAGAACAAAGTACGTACACCCCCACCACACCTGAAAATAGACCAGGCGGGGAAAATAATACAGCAAACAAAATAATAACGAACGATAGTCCACAGGGGGAAAACAGACAATTAGAAAATTATTCCCCCGAATTCGACCCTAGATACAAAAATGTTGACACAAGACCGAGAAACCGAAAAACAACTCACGAACAAATGACAAAGGAAATGCATAACTTTTCTTGGCAACAGTCAACCATGTTGGCAGACAGACCACCAGTTTGGCAAGGGACATACGCGCAGTGCCCCACATGCCACGCGCCGACAGTTTTCGTACCCGAATATCAGTACACGAACACTGTAGCGCAAACTCAGCAAGGTACTGTCAGACCTGGGAACTTGTATCCAGTCACGAGTACTGGAACAAGATCTCAAGGCAACCCATTACCGTCCGTCGTCACTAGTAGGGCCACGACACAAGGGGCAGAACAGACGACAGTGACGTGGACACAAAATAATACGATAAATCGCGATTCTTACACCCAATCACAACCCCTCAGAAGAGAACCAAATTGGGAAAATCAAAATTCTGCGATAAATTCGAATAGACAACTCGACGAAGTAAGGCAACCACGAGACCCTCGACCAGAAATAACACTGGTCAACAAAAAATAACTTTTTTTCTGATTCAAAGATCGGACAAGGATATTCTTATAGGATTTTCATCGCTGAACACGAATCTGACCTCCAAAAGTGCCCATTACGTCGAGATTTTGAGAAAAATGGACTCAAAGTCTCAAAAAACCCTGTTTTTGGCCTTTTTTTATCACGTGTAGAGAATGATGCCAAAGTGCTAGAAATCTCTAATTAGTCTTAAATTAAAGCTTGAACTGTCAACTATAAGAATCAAATCAAAAAAGCTTTGAATCAATCAAAAATTTTTATATAGCACAACTTTTTCATGTGCGCGCGCACTCTATTTGCACTCATAGAGCGGTACACAATGGCACACTTACTTATTCATTTTATTTGCGCTATTTATTGTTATTTATCATTTTTGGGGTCGCTGAACGTTGCTGATTGAATGTAAGCTCGTTATTATAAAATTCAAAATGGCGGTTTCAAAATGGCGGACATAAAAATTTAATAATAATAATTTAATAATAAGTTTTTAATAACGAGCTTACATTCAATCAGCAACGTTCAGCGACCCCAAAAATGATAAATAACAATAAATAGCGCAAATAAAATGAATAAGTAAGTATGCCATTGTGTACCGCTCTATGAGTGCAAGTAGAGTGCGCGCGCACATGAAAAAGTTGTGCTATATGAAAATTTTTGATTGATTCAGAGATTTTTTGATTTGATTCTTATAGTTGACAGTTCAAGCTTTAATTTAAGACTAATTAGAGATTTCTAGCACCTCGGCATCATTCTCTACACGTGATAAAAAAAGGCCAAAAACAGGGTTTTTTTGAGACTTTGAGTCCATTTTTCTCAAAATCTCGACGTGATGGGCACTTTTGGAGGTCAGATTCGTGTTCAGCGATAAAAATCCTATAAGAATATCCTTGTCCGATCTTTGAATCATTTTTAGTGTCGACCAGTGTAATTAGAGCAGAGGCCTCGTGGAGGCAACCAGACCGATCGGGTTATGACTATTACCCCCACTACCAACCCGTAAGTGAGGATAGAAGATATAGTCAAATGATTTCTAATAGACCGTACGATAGTAGAAATCACGAAATGTACTTAGATTCGGGACCTAGGGTATCAAATGTATTTTCGGGTAATAGAATGAACCAGTCAGACCCAGAAAGTAGTTTGTTTTCGTCAAGCAACCCGACTCGAGTATTAGATAGAAGGGAGGAGTATGAGAGCACCAGATACTCCACCCCACAAAAATTTTCAGGTTACGGACCACAGGAGCGCGACAATCGATTCGAATATCAGAGAGAACCTGTGGCACCAATATTAACCGAAAATAGATATTATTTCGCGAGACCAGACCCTTGGGGGGGACAAACAGGGTACGAGAACACTTATACCCAAAGACAGCCCCCATATAGAGACCAATACGCGAGACAAGACCCTTGGGGGGGACAAACAGGGTACGAGAACACTTATGCCCAAAGACAACCCCCATACAGAGACCAATACGCGAGACAAGACCCTTGGGGGGGACAAACAGGGTACGATAACAATTATGCCCAAAGACAACCCCCATACAGAGAACAGTTCGCAAGACCATCAGAATTTAACAGAAACTCATACTATCAACCCCCAAATTACCATAACTCAACCCCATACTGGGAAAGGACCACCTCTGGTTTTCAGAACAAACCCAGAGACGTGGCCCGCATAGTGGAGGGATGGAAAATTAATTTCGACGGAAAAAAAGGTGCGAGCGTAGATAACTTCTTATGGAGAGTAGAAGAGGGTAGAGCAGCTTCGTTCTTAACTGACGAAGAGATGCTGGTAGCTCTACCTTTCTTACTTAAAGATATGGCGTGGCATTGGTACCGGCAAAATCGCGGTAGAATCACAACGTGGAACCAATGCCGACGATTGTTTCAATTGAGATTTGGTGAAGAATTCTACCAAGAGAAATTAGAAGACCAAATAATCTCGCGAAGACAATACCCTAACGAACCTGTAGCGGATTATCTAACGTGTATGTACGGGTTATACGAATTATCCACACGACCGGTAGACATGGAAATTCAAATGAATCGCGTACATTCTAATCTCAGGGCCGAATATAGGCGCGCGATTCGCAGACACGAGTTTGTAGATTACAACAGTCTCGCGATTTTAGCCCGAGAAGTAGAAAGAGCGAACAGTATTGTAGACGACGAACAACCACCGTCAAACCCAGAAAGATACCTCATCCCGGAATACGCGTATAGGGAGGGAAAAATTGACAAAAAGGAGGAAACAAAAGTCGCTGCAATAGCACCAGCTGGGAAAACAAAGTCGAACGGAAAGAAGTTAACCCAACTGGAACAACAAATTGCCTCGTTAGTAGCCGCGTTAGGAAATAGTACACAAATTTCCAACAATAGCGATAACAAACAAACAAATGATTCCGGGGGTAAGAAAAAGAATTTACCAAAAGGTAATGGAAATTCAAAGCCCAAAACCACCGGAGAGACCCCAAATACAGACAAATCACAGACAAAAAATACATCGACAACTGACAGCGACAAAGAAAAAAAGGAAGTAATCTGCTGGAACTGCAAAAAACCAGGACATTTCCAGATAGGTTGTCCTTTCAAACGTAGAACAGACTACTGTAGACGCTGCGGTAAAGACGATACAACAACAAAAGACTGTCAAGGCTGTCCGGGAAACCAAAAGGGGGGGGAAAGTTAAGGGTCAACTTACCTCCCCCCACTACAGAACAGACTCAAACTGACCAGGTTTCCGAGGAGCAGGCGGTAATACAGACACCGACTAAGCCCCTCGGAAATGAGACTGAGAATAGTTCAAAAACAGAAACGACAATACTAGACAAAATTAAACAAGACAAGTCCGAAGATGTTGTAGTAAATAACCAAGGAGAAATCGAAACTACAGAAAATTCTAACACAGAAGACAGCGAGGTTAGAGAGGTAGAAAATCCTTGGAAAGAAAATCAAGTAATTCTAGCCCACTTAAAGTCAGCCGAACCACAAGAACCCCTAGTATTAGAAATTTCAGTACCTCCACTAGAGGACGAAGGTTTAGCTTTACGGGCTTTCACAAACATTAGAATAGGAAACACTCCCAATATAAGAGCACTATTGGATAGTGGCGCGTCGAGGACGGTATTAGGCGAAATCGGAGTAGCAATCGCAGAACATTATGGAGCTAAATTGCACCCCGCGAAAGGCCAGGCCATTATGACAGCAGACGGCACGATACAAGAAATAGCCGCGACTTGTTACTTACCAATCCAAATAGATCGAGTTTCCCGGGTAATGAAAGTAAACATAGTACCCGGGCTACAAGAACAAGTATTTTTGGGAATAGATTTCTTACACACATTCGGAGTGATACATGACGGTAGTAAAAGAATCTGGTATTTGTCTGAATTTCCGGAAAATGTTCACAGTTACGCGGGAAATCTTGCGGAAAGAGAAAATAGTAATCAATCTTCGAAAGAAATTAGATTAGACCACTGCTGCGGGTTAAAAGATATTTCGGAGGAAGAACGAAAAGAATTAGATGAACTGCTAGTAGACCTACTGACAAGTCCGCCAGAGAACCTCCCCGCTACGGATCGAATCGAACACAGTATTGACGTCCAGGGACACAAACCGGTTAAAGAAAGATCGTACCGAGTGTCCCCGGTCGTCTTGAAAGCAATGCAGGATGAAACGAAACGACTTTTAGAGGCAGGGATAATTAGAAAATCGAAAAGCGCTTGGTCTTTTCCGGTAGTCATGGTACGTAAACCAGACGGCACATATCGGATGTGTATAGACTACCGGAAATTAAACGAAATAGCGAAAAAAGATGCGTATCCCCTCCCTAAAATGGATTTTATACTAGAAAAACTACGGGCAGCTAAGTATATTACGACTTTGGATCTTAGATGGGGGTATCACCAAATCCCTATAGATGAAAAGAGTAGAGAGTATACAGCCTTTACAGTACCCGGCATGGGTCTGTTCGAGTTCACTAGGATGCCGTTCGGCCTATCAGGGGCCCCAGCAACATTTCAAAGGTTAATTGACTCCCTGATTGGTCCCGAAATGGAGCCACATGCTTATGCCTATCTGGATGACATTGTTATAGTAAACGAATCATTCAAAGATCATTTAGACTGGATAAAACGAGTAACAAATGTCCTCCAGGAGGCAAAAATGACAATCAACCCTCTAAAATGTGAATTCGGGCGGAAAGAAGTTCGGTATTTAGGGTTTAGGGTTAATCGATACGGATTACAAGTAGACCCAGAAAAAACGGAACCTTTACGAGAATATCCAGCGCCAAAGAATATAAGGCAGCTCCGTCGTTTTCTAGGGATGGTGTCGTGGTATCGACACTTCATACCAAACCTATCCACGATAGCAGAACCGATAAACAAATTATTGCGTAGTAAAATTCAATGGCATTGGGGACGAGAACAAGAGGAAGCTTTCGCGGAGCTAAAAGAATTAATAATAACCGCTCCAACTCTAGCGTACCCCGATTTTAACGTCCCATTCGAACTTCACACTGACGCAAGTGACTTCGGCGTAGGGGCGGTATTGACCCAAAAGCAAGACAATGTCGACAAAGTGATTGCGTACGCGAGCAGAACACTGACAGAAGCAGAACGCAAGTACTCAGTAACCGAGAAAGAGTGCTTAGCGGTGATCTGGTCAGTACGTAAATTCCGCCATTACTTAGAAGGATTTCACTTTACGGTAATAACAGACCACAGTTCATTAAGGTGGTTACACAACCTTAAGAATCCGACAGGCAGGTTGGCCCGCTGGGCCCTCGATCTTCTAGAATATGATTTCAAAGTAATACACCGCAAAGGATCAGAACATGTAGTGCCTGATGCCCTATCGCGGATGTATGAGGAGGACGAAGCCCTTACGGTTGCAGCACTAGAGCCTGTCCAAGATCCGTGGTACTGTCAACGGATTAAAGACGTACGGGATTTCCCTCAAAAATACCATGGATGGAAAACTGTAGAAAACAAATTGTACCGATACCGTCCCAATCCATTATTGGACTCAGTCATGGAAGATCTAGACGCTTGGAAACTGGTGATACCAGAGGAGAAAAGAGCAGAAGTTTTCGAAGAAGTACACTTGGATCCACAATCGGCCCACTTGGGCATCGACAAAACGTACAAAAGAGCTTCCAGGCTGTATTATTGGCCTGGAATGTATAGAGATTTGTCCAAGTGGGTAAGTGAATGCACAACTTGCCAAAGGGTGAAAGCAGATCAACGAAAAACGGCAGGATTAATGGGCCGTAGAGTCGTGCAAAAACCTTGGTCCGTTGTGGCCACCGACGTGATGGGACCATGGCCAAAAACGGCATTAGGTTTCCAATATGTGGTAATTTTCGAAGATCTCTATACAAAATGGATAGAGATAGCACCACTGAGGAAAGCTAATGCCGAAAGCATCATAAAAGTCTTCGAAGATGCCGTTCTAAATCGATGGGGTGCTCCAGAAGTTCTAGTGTCGGACAACGGAACTGAATACGTGAACAACGCCTTCGAAAGTCTAACAGAAGAATACGGAATCCGACACTCCTTCACACCAGTTTACCATCCACAAGCTGACCCTGTGGAAAGGGTAAACAGGGTCATAAAAACGATGATCTCAGCGTACATAGGAAAAGACCACAAAAAATGGGATGTTTACCTCAAAGAATTCCGTTTTGCGTACAATACCACGGTCCACGGAACAACCGGAATAAGCCCAGCCTATTTAAACTTCGGTAGAGAACCAAAACCATACCACAGTCTCTGGAAGGAAATAGAAGGACCAGAAGACCTTCCACCGCCAGACACAGAAGAATGGAAACAAAGAATGGTCAGATTAACCGAACTACAAGATTTAGTATCATTAAATCACGAAAATGCGTTCGAGCGTCAAAAGAAATACTACGACCTTAGAAGACGACATGCCGCGTTTAAAATAGGCGATAAGGTAATGAAGAAAGGTGAAATCGTGTCCTCAGCAAAAAAGAAAATAACTCGTAGCTTCGGAGGAAAGAATCAAGGACCATACGTTATAACGAAAATAATAGGTCCATCGGTTTATGAATTAGGCAATGATAAGGGTCAAATAATAGGTAGATTCCCCATCAAACTCCTCATTCCCTACCGAGAATAAGAATCTAAAGGGGGGGGAGAATGCCTAATGCATAAAGAATTTTTTTTGTAGTTGGTGATAAACGCTTGAAAAATGTAATAGAGATAGATAAAATCAAAAACCCATAACACTCTTCTTTACCCACAGCCGAGGAGGAGGAGTTCCGTCGACAAGCTCGAAGGCGGGCAGAAATAATAACCCGCATGGATGAACTGATGGTGGACATGGACGAAATGCGGGTAGATGAGAGACGTGAAGGGACCAGAAGAGAACGCAGATACGAAGGGGGAGAGAATAGAGAAGCCCCCAGAGAAAGCGAACACCATCAAGTCGAAAGAAGACGAGACGAGTGGGAACGGTACGCAAGGCCCGCAGGTTCCACACAACAGCGGTACGAGCCAACTCGAGAAGGCCGACGGGGAGAACCTAGTGGATGGGTAGCAGCCAATTCGACAACCAGTCGACAGGTGGAACATCCTCAAAGGGCCTACAGACCAGAAATCCAGAGACCAGCGTGCCATGGACACTACTATGGAGGTCCAGAAACCCATAAGCCTCGAAAATCTAGACCACCAAAGGAGGTTCGAGACTGGCAAGCTAACCACCCCAACGATCCAATCACATACACGGGACACCAAAAGACTGATTACGTAAACAGCCAATATCGCCGCAGAATATTAAGTCTCGAAGCCCAGATAGCTGGTCGCGAAGCGGCCATTCGAGAACGAGCCGAAGCAACAAGACGACAAGAAGAAATGGAGGCAAGAACCCGTCGAGAAGTCCAGAGACGAGAAACGGAGGCACAGAGGCAAGCGGAGGAAGAAGAAGCCGTAGAAAGAATCCCACCCATAAACAATCGTCGAGCAATCCTAGCAGCAGCGGCAGAAAAAAGAGCCAAAGCTCAAGAAGAGAAAAAACGAGAAGAGGAGGAACGAGTCATCCAGGAAGACATCGACCGACAAGCGGTCAGACACATGAGGCGCCTACGTGAAGAGGCAGAAAGAAACCTCAGACGAGTGGAAAGTGACCTCAGGGCTACGGAGGAAGAAGCCAACAACGCGACACGGTCATCAGAAGGACCACTAGCCCAGAGAAGAGACCGAGTAGTTAGTCGTGAAGAAGAAAGCGGTTCCGAAGAAGAGCGTCAAGACTGGTGGTAGTTTGGCCAGTCGAAAAGAGAGACCCTCGGCCGACGTTTTCACCCCGCCCAGTGGGGTAATAATTACGTATTTTAGTTGTCAGGACCGAGGGAGCACGAAAGCGTCCTTCGAGAGATTTTTTTTTGTTTCCTCCGGGATTTCGGAAATAATCAATGTTTAATATTCCTTTGTTTCTCTTTCGTTTTTTTTTCTTCATTTAAATAGAACAGGATGTGGCTTTAGATAGCCTTAGGAAATTTTTACTTAGAATAAAGGTGCCACATCACGGTGAAACTTACATCAAAACTCAAATTTCTCACCCCTGTCCTCTCCCAAGAATCAAACAAATCATTGCGCGTGACCAACCCTAAAATGACAAGAAGTCCTAAGTGAAGACGGTGGAGGCGATCCAGGTTAAAAGTCACAGTATGGGGGGGTAAGTTGGCAGCAGGACAAATGCAGAGAGAGAGACAGAGATAAAGGTAATTGGATTTTTATTTTAGTTTAAAATAATGAATACATCCTAGAGAAACAGCCTGGCGGAGACGCAAGCTAACTAGTCTTGAAAATTCACGGGGAAGCTTCGGCTAAGTCCGGGGGAGTTGTAACGTGGATTATAAAAAGTCCACGTTTGAGATGTTTTCCCGAGAGTTCGCCGAAGCTTAAATAGTAAAAGAAAGTAGAGTTTGAAATTGCACAAGACCACCAGGAACCAACTGAAATTTAATAGGGATATTTTGCCATTAATTTCATTATTGTAATTTCTCTAATTATGTAGTTAATGTTTTATTGTTCGAAATGGAATTGTTTATTTACGTAGTTTGTAGAGGTTAGGAATCTGGGACGATGTCGAGAGGTGAGAGAGAGATTCAGACACATCGAAGAAGACGAGCAACATCGGAGACAACAATACGACCTCTCACAACAAAACGCGATAATCGACAGAGATGTAAGACGCAATCCTGACTTAGCCATCCGGAGAAAACATTCCACTGGTTTTTCTCCGCCTGTCACAACACTGGAGCAGACGACGCCGATCTAGCGATGAGAAAATCGAAAGAGCATTTCCCAAGCAGGGAGTCATGTCCAGTTTCCGACGGCGCCAGCCAATCAGAATAGCCGTCGGAAAGAATGAAGCAGCCCCGGACCAAAACAACGCTCGGTAGCCAATGAAAACACCGAGCGCCGCCAGCGGTGCACGCAAATACGGATTTTGGAAGCGCGGAGGCTGTCGAAAAACCGGAAGTCGAGAAAAAAACAGTAGTTGACTTCTGGTGGTTACAAAGAACGAAAGTTGTAGTTGGTTTTTAACAAAATAAATCAGAATAAAAGTTTGTCGACCGGATCCTGATGTCTAGGAGATACTGGGACGACGAAAGGAAGCGGCTCGAAGGTTAGTGTCTTCATCAGGCTGTCGTTGTCGCGTGAGAAGACGTATTATTGAGAAAGTGAGGTTAGGTCGAAGGACGACACACACCACGAGGACAAGGGAAAAGTGTACTCACGCCGGGAAGCAAATTCGGGTGTAAAGTGAAGTTAAAATACGAAATAACATTGTTTTCCGAGCGGACACAAGTGTTATGAATTAAAGTATAGAAAATGTCCACTCGGAAAGATAAATTTCATTGAAAATTAATAGTAGCGAAATACGAAAGAACATGTGCTTAGTGAAAATTTCCCGGCGTGATCTATTACACAGACCAGCAGTGTCCTGAATGTCTCTTTCTTTCTCTCTCTCAACATTGGAAAAATTTGTAAGTCATATTCTCGATTATTGTTTTGTTTATTTAGTTCGTCCCAGGTGTTTATTTTATTAATTATTAGAGAATTAAAGTTTCAGATTTAGATTATAGTCAAATTTGAAATTTGTAGTTAAAAAGAAAAGTTCCTAGCTAGGAACTTTTGAATTTCGATAAACTGTCACTAGTAATTTCCTAGCTAGGGAATTTTGAATTTCGAATAGGGAATATTCCCTGTCAAAGGACAAATATAAACAAACTTGGAATTTCGAATTATTTTGTTTAGATTTGAATAAAAAGGAAATTAGTTAAAAGAAAAATTTAAATAAATAACTTAATAGAACTAATTGAATAGAATTTTAAATATTAATAAGAATTAAATTAAAATTATCAAAGATAAACATTTTTGTGAAATAAACGAACAAATCTATAGATTAAAGAATTGCCTCTCTCTCAGTTATTTCGCCATCCACTACCCTGAGATCATTATAAAATACATTCATGACACAGAGTGGTCAATTTGAACAAGTTTCCTAAAAACAAAATCCCGACTACGAAGCTCAGGTGAAAGTAAGTTCACTTGGCGCCCGGTCGTAATTAGCTTTACAATAAAGAAAGAGCCTCGTAGTAAATACTTGGAGGTTGGAAGAGCGTAACCTCCAAGCTTCGTTTATTTATATTTTTGAAAAGAGACTTTAGAAAATTGCATCACAGATAAGTATTGATACATTGATTAAATTTAATAGTAAAGTTTTTGATAATTAATTATTAACTACAATAAATCAAAATAACATTTTAAATAAAATAATGGACTTGAGCATTCTTGGCAAGATATTAAAGTGCTGAGAATCCATGTTACAAGGGTTAAAGTAGTTTAAACTTTATTCATAGTTGATAAGTCTTTATTTTAATATTTGGGAACTGAAAACAGAAATTAAATAAGTAAATGAATAACGTTTCTATCTCCAAGCGTTATTCAAGTCATTTCTTAGTTTGTAGGTGCGTAAAAGTAGTGATGGGCGGCCGGGGTCGGAGCACATGTTGATTGATTAGTTAAATTGATATTTATTTTTTTAATTTTAAATATGCTTAATACAAAGTATAAATATTTATTACATTTTTAAATTATTTAAATTTCTTTGATAAATTGTTGATAAAAAATTTTTAAAGACAATCTAAATTTTATATTATATTTATTTATTATAAGTTAAATATATAAAACAAACAAAATTATATTACTCTAATTTAATTTAAAATAGCATAAATATAATCTAAATGTTATAGTTATGTAACCTGATTGTAACAGTTTTGTAACCTAATTGTTACAATTATGTGATCTAATTGTTTCAGTTATGTGACCTAATTGTTACAATTACTTTATCTAATTGTTATAGTTATTTGATCTAATTGTTATAATTATGTGACCTAATTGTTACAATTATGTGGCCCAATTGTTACAGTTATGTGACCCAAATGTTACAGTTTTGTAATATAACAAAAGAATTAGGTCACATAACAAAAGAATTAGATCACATAACTGTAACAATTAGGTCACATAATTATAACAATTAGATCAAATAACTGTAACAATTAGATCACATAATTGTAACAATTAGGTCACATAATTATAACAATTAGATCAAATAACTGTAACAATTAGATCACGTAATTGTAACAATAAGGTTACAAAACTGTTCCAATTAGGTTACATAACTGTAACAATTAGATCACAGTTATAATTTTAAATTAACATTTTCAATTGTTACATAACAGAACTGTATATATACTAAATTACATTATTTCCTATGTTAAATTCAAGGTTAAATGTTTTATTCCGAAGAGATAAGAAATTCAAGAATTAATTTTTTTAATTAAATTCTGTACTAATATTTTAAAGATCAAGGTTTTATAATTCAAAAAATATATTTATTAATATAAAAATATATTTAGGCACAACTTTCTTCAACACATTTCTAAGACAACTATTTTTTTAAACTCTAGGCATCGATTTTTGTGAACACATAATTATTAGTTATTGTTGTTAATGCGCAAAAAACATTATCAATTTTTAATATAATTTTTGGCTCATAATTCAAAGTCATATATTTTTCAATATATTGGTCAATAGAAAAATTTAATACAGGCAAAAGAAAATGTAAGTCATAATTAATGAACCATTCTGCGGGTACAGATATAGTACTTTGTCTCTTATAATATCTGGGAAAGCCAGGTTAAACGAAACAAAATTCACCATTTCCTAAATTTAGTTTTGCTGTAACTTCACCAATTTTCAAAGATACGTCCGGTTCTGCATTCATTTCCAAATAAAGTTCCACAAAATAGTCGACGGTTTTATTAACTGTTTCCAAAAGTTCTTTATGTCGGAAGTAACTGTACCACTCACTCGGAATCACAATTGTAGGCTGGACTTGGTTGTAAACTGGAGTTGCCATTTTTTTAACTGCAAACAAATTAAATAATCAAAATTTAACTATTTTTTCACAATACACTGTAATACTCTAAGAAAATGTTATTGCACAGCAAAATTTGAAAATAGTTTTATAATATTTTTATACAAATCTTGATGAAACAATAATTTTTTTCTATAAGGATACATAATTGTTTATTTAAGCAAACTTTACTTGCCTCAATAAGAAGTGACACAAAACTAAAAGAAATCTCTTCTTCAACATTGTCTTCATGTACATTGTTTAGTCTACTATCCTCCCTTTGTACCAGTCTGCATAAAATGTGTAGAAAATTTTTTATATAAAACCTTTGACGTTGGTCTGCTGAATTGTTGAAATCTATCCCATTTCTTATCAGCTGAACAGCTAGAAGAGACAATTCTTTATTCTTAAAGTATAAGCATATCTTGAAATCAACACTTGTCTTACTTAACTTTGGATATTATAATGGACAATTTTCCATCATGGTGCATTGTAACCCCAAGGAAGGGTGTCTGTTTTTCCAGACAGCAAGACTCGTTTATCATCTTGCCAGTTGAGAACAACTTTACTTTGTTTCAAAGTGTAAACATCATGTTTTCTACTTTTAATAAAGTACTGTTTTTTGATCAAGTTTTCAGATTTTTTGAGAGTGTGCTTATAATCATCAAACTCTATTATTTTTAATGTTGAAAATTTTACACCTTTTGCTTTCTTTTGAACCTCTTTATTATCACCCCATAATTTAAAAGCATACAATTTTGATCTCAAACCTATAAATTCAGCTACAATTTTACCATTATTTTCATCTTTCATAAGACCTGGAACTTTTTTATTTACAAGAGGAATATTATAAATATTGTTCTCAGGATAATCAGATGTGTCAAATTTATGTAAATCTCATCTTGTATAATCCTAGATATTTGGTACTGTAAAATAATAAATAAGACTATCAGTATCAGTATACAGTAATTTTGCATTATCATTAAAAGTCTTTTTAATATAATTATAATGAAAGTCGTATATTATAATTTTTGAAATATCTAAAATTGTGAATCCTGTGTAAATTGGTTTATTGAACGTAAGTTTTGTTTTATTAATTTCAATGATAACCATATCTTTATCGAATACAATACAGCTATGGAAATTTGGTTAAGCGATTAAATTTTTTGCACAATATATTCCTTCCCATTTTGTTACTAATTCTACACCTCTGTGTTTTCTAATATTTTCCATAGTTTTCCCAAATACAGAATTATTTATTAATTTATAGAAATTTTTTTCAAATTCATTCTATGACTTTTTTCTACATTCTGTATTTAAATCAATATATGGCTTTAACCATGGTTTTTGTTTAAATTTCAAAACTCTATGTATTTAAGTTAATTTTATTCCTAATGATAAATATTGCTTCAAATTTCTATAATAAACTATGTATTTTTTTACAATAAGTTTGGAATTAATTTTGGTAATGTGCATTTTGGAAGTGGATGTATATAATGCTTAGGACATAAAGGAAAATCTTTATGTATATCATGAAGTTCAACGGGATATTCTAGATTTACCTCAAGAATAATATATCCTTCTGGAGATTCATCTGGAATATTTGAGTAAAAGTCATTATTATATTCTTGGAACCATTCAAAGTCTTTATACGGTAAATATTCGCTCATTGAAGCACCATATTGATTGTTTATATCAAAATACATGATATAAGACTCTGGTTCAAAGAGATTAAAGTCTTTTTCCATAAATCTGTTATTAGCTTTCGCATATCTATTTGAGCATTGAGATACTCCACCCCTAATACCTCTTTCAATGAAAATTAACATTTCTATATCAGTTAGTAAATCAGGTTCAATGTTGGTATACTTGAGCATTGCATCAAATGCCAGACCTGGTGAAGTATAATAATGAAGTGGATCTAACTTACATGGTAATAAACATGTTTTTCGAAAATTTTTGAAAATGTCAGCTAGAAGTAAAACATCAGTCTTTAAATATAAGTCAGAGTATTCACCTAATGTTTTCAAATTAAATGTTTCCCATACTTTACAAGCATGACTGTAATCCTCTTCAGAAATATGAGAGTCATTTAATTTAGAATAAAACGATTCTTTATCCGGTAACTGACAATCTTCTAATTTTTGCCAACTATTAACATATTCATAAGGAAAGACCCCCTTTCTTGTCAATAAACTAAATTAATTGATATTACTGCAATATTTTTTTGTGGTTTCTTTCTTATCATTTGCAAGGTATGAAGATAATTTCTCCAAACTACTAGGCATAAATCTGAATGAGTCAAGAAATCTAAATTATATTTTAGTATTTTCTACATCCTTTGTAAAAGAAATGTATTTTTCTTTATTAATTGGTAACAATTTAATTCCACCTTCAAAACATATTGCAAGTTCTTTTATAATAAAATGTGCATCATATCCAGACAAGTTATGAAATATTATTGGAATAATTTGTGAATCTTTATAGTTTACATTACAAATCTGATGGGCAGGACCACGATATTTTCCTGTAAAATGACAATGATCATTATGCTTAATGTCATCTTTTTCAAAAGTTTTTTCACAAATATGACAAATTTTTTCTGTATTAAAGTGCATTTGTTGTGAAAAAGTTAAATTTTCCATTGGAATAATATTTGTAAAATAAGAATTTGCTTTTACAGAAAATTGCTTTAATTCGTTCATAAACCATTTTATACATCCGATCTCCGATATATTTTGAATTCAGAGAGTGATTCATCAAAGTTGCAATGTAAATAAAAAGCCACACTTGTCGGAATATGTTTTACAAATGGAGCTGTATTAGTGTGTGCATTTGTTACTGGTTCTAAGAGACTTTCAGTGTCAGCATATATAACAAATGGAGCATGTTCTTTATATTTGTAATTTTTAAGATTTAAAATATTAGCATCCTTTTTTGGCATAATAACTCTACACTTGTTTAATTTTTCATAATCAGGTGTATGCTTATTAAAAGAGTGCTCATATTTAAAATGACATAAACACCTATTACAAAACCATAACCTATGGCTATTTTTGTAACCTGTGAACTAACTAAGCGAGATAAATTGTTGATCAATGCAAAATGATAAATTCTCTTGTATAGAGATATA
This sequence comes from Leptopilina syphax, assembly GCA_032872505.1. Lineage (NCBI taxonomy): Eukaryota > Metazoa > Arthropoda > Insecta > Hymenoptera > Figitidae > Leptopilina > Leptopilina syphax. The sequence continues at coordinate 14,317,371 of CM065472.1, forward strand.
TCATCATCATCATCATCATCATCATCATCAATTATGTTTTTTGCATCACTAAAAAGCCAATCTAAATTTTTATGTTTTAAATTTATTATGAAACCTGTTCTAATTCGATTATTAAAAGCATTCTCCATATCATCCCACCTGATCCAATTTTCTTCTTCCTTGAGGCCCAATTTTCGTCTTCTTAGCCTTTTAAATTTCCGACTGTTTGCCTTTAGAAGTCCAATTGTTGATAAAATTTTTCTTCTTTCTGCACACGGCAATGAATTATTTTTTAAAAGTTTTGAAAGTTGTTTAATATTTTTTGCACTATTTTTTATCCAAAACTTAAGTTCTTCAGGTGTTGTTTTTTTACTTAAAGTTTTTAACGCTGTGTTCATAACTTTTAAAAATTCTTTACAATAGTCAAAATTCATTGTAAATAATTTAAAATGTTTCTACTACTAAATATTTCACATATGACATATGAATTCTTTATAACAATAATAAATTGAGCATTACTCTTTTATAGTCATACATTTCCTTCCATCTCTTTTACTTAATATAGTTTCTCTTTTTAACCAATTTAAAGAAATATTTAAAACATGAGACTTTAAATAGAATCATTTTTGTCAGCTGATGTGCAACAAATAGAATTCATGCAAAAATTACATCTTGAGATATAAGCATATATCTTTTACTAAAGTATTTTATGTATTCCAATTATATTGTGCTGACATGTATCATGTTACACTTCAGATGACTCCTCTCTGAAATGTACATGACTATTTTTATCATCTATGCAATAATTACTTATGACATTAACAGGTGATGCTTCCACATTCTTATTACAATAGGCGGATAATTAATTTTCTATTAAATAATTAAACAATTTATTTGAAAAAATTTTCTGCTTACCGTAAAACCTTAAGATATAATAAAACAGTATGTTAAAGTATACATAATAAATATACTTATTCGTTTCTCAGTTTTGAAAAAGAATTACAAATTTTTTAAATAAGTTTTTTTTGGAAAAATTTTTAGAAGAAATTGCACTTCTCTTTTTTTCTTTAGAAGTTTCTCGAATAGAATGGATTAGAACCATTTTTTTCAAATGTCGGTAAATGTCGGTAAAGGAATCTGTATCCAGAACCGGCCCTGTATATCTACTAAAGACTCAAATAAAATTGTTTAAAAAAAAATATTATTATTTTTTTTAATAATTGTTTGCAGTAAAATTGCTAATTATAATTATTAAACGAATCGACATAATTAACAATTTTCTAGAAATTTGAATAGAATTCAATTGTTAACTATTTAATTTCAATTCATCAAGAATAGTGTTTCATTCGAGCGACACGATCCGAGAGACGAACAAAAAACCTTTTTCTTTTTACAGAAAAATATGAATATTTTCCGGAAAATGAGTAAACTTTAATGAATTTTCATAATTTCTAAAAATTACCATTATTGCTCTTTTCAAATTTATATACTTTCTACAATTTTTAACTAAACTTTATCTCTGAATTAATTAGTTTAAATAATTTCCCAAAAGTCCAAAAGTAAATTTTTATAAATGTTTGTTTACATTATTCGAAGATAATCAAATCTTTAAAAAATCATTATAAAACAATTCTAATAATTAGTTTTTTTAAAAAATATTTTAATGTAATTTACCAAAAGTAATTGAATTTCTTAAAATAATTTTTGTATAATAAAAAAAACCAATTAATTTCTTTGATGAATTTCCATTAGAAATCCTGAACATGATTGTTTTCTCCAAAATGTTAGAAATAATTCTAAATTCTTATCATTTTTGTGCGTATTTGAATTTTTGGAAATATGTAATTAAGAATATTAAATTTTAAACATTAGAAGCTAAATTTTTATTTTTAAATTTACCTTTAAAGATTTTTCTTCAAAACAATTTTTTGGATATAGTTTTTTTTAAATAGGTTATTATTGTATTATTTTTAGTTGTCAATTATGGGAAAGTCTGGAAGTTCGGTCAATGACAATTAGAAAATTATACGATATGATTTGACAATTAACAAAAGAATAAACGAAATGGTCGTTCGAAAGACAAAGACGATAACCAAAATTGATCAAAAAAATGAAATTCTCGGATCGAAGTGAAACACTAATTAAGAAACACGATCATTTTAGGAACTTGAAATGTATTGTTGATGGAATTTAATTACCTTGAAAATTATCAATTAATGTTATTAAAGAACTCAAAAAAAATTAAAACAAATTCCTCAAATAGTTTGATCATGGTTATCAATTAATTGGATAAAATTATTTGCAAAGTTCAAATCATTTTTATAAATAATAAAATTCTTCGAATTGTTTTCAAAAATTAGAAATATTAGGAAACACAAAAATAACTAATTAAGTTCGTCAGGAAATCCTAAAAAGGACCTGGAAAAGTCTGGAAAATTTTTTTAAATGATGACGCCGTGAAAACTCTGTATCAACAAATTCCTCAAGATAGCAATCAAAGGAATTTTTTTTAAATTTAATTATTTTCATTCACATCTTGAAAACCTTGTTCAAGAATTACTTGATTCGACAGACACAAAACAATTTACCCGATTCAAATTTGTCCTGCTCAGATCCAGCTCAAAATATCCCCGCTATACGGGCAAATCATCAGAACCAATCAATTTTATGTTACGCAAAAATCCTTCTATTCTCAAAGTGTTCTATTACTTATTTTTATATATTCTTTTTTTTACTGATCTCTAAATTTGAATTCGTTAATAATAATTGGGTTAATAGTAAAATAATTTTTGATGAATCAAATAGAGTATGTAAATAAATTAAAAAAAAATTATTGAATTAATCGAAATTTTGTGGCTTCATCTGAAAATAATGAGATTTGTTAAAGAATTTCATTAGAAGCTTCCAACAAATGGAACTCTCAAAACATTTTAATTTAACAATTAACAACCGACTGAATCCTATAGAGAACCACATTTAATATATTCATGTTTCTTAATGGAAGGGTTAATAATTAAAAGAATTTTATCAGTAAATTTAAAATACACTTAACATCTTTTCTTTTTTTATTTTCATAAACGAACAATTAAAAGTGCTCTTCTTGAATTTCTGAAAGTTCTAATAATTATATTTATTTATTTCTTGCGTAAACCGAGAGTTTCTATTGATTATTTTATTTATTCATTATTTTAATTATTATTTTATTGTTCAAGACGAAAATTAATTATTTTTACAATTAAATGCATTCTCTGAAAGACTTAACTACTTTTACAATTAGTAAAATTCTTTGCAAAATTCAACCACTATCAAATTAACATTGTTCCTCAGAATCATAGCTTTAACATTTTTCCTGACCTCACGTGTCACGATTTCTTGACGGACGTGCCTCAAAACTGGCTCTAAAGTGGGGCGCTCCGAAAATCAATATTTTTGACACCCTGCTTGTCAAATCTTGCTTTTCTCGGCCTACTGACTTTTGTTAACTCAACCAATTTAAAATAATTCTTTCTTAAACAAAATGTTTTGTTTATACTTGAGCAATCTTTCAAAGATGAGAGGCAATCATGCGGTCGGTGGTGTTCGCCGGATAAGCGTCTCGCGTGGTCAGCGGCGATTACTATAATCAACGGCGGCCACCGGGGAATACTTCGCGCGGTAGGCGACGACACTTATAGAAATAAGAAAATCCTCAATAAACAAAATCCATTTAATGATAAGGACAACGATTCAGATGAATTTTGGGAGCTACCTGGTCCCACAAGTTCATGGGACTAAGCACCCAAAATACAATGTTTCTCTTTAACAATAATTACAATAATACAGTATTGCAAAAACAAGCAAATGTATGAGTAAACATATGTACGTATGTATATGTGACTGTCCACGAGAAAACACGGCTTAGCTCCCAAACGTGAATTTCACAGGGCGAGCGATTGAAGTACTACGATTGAAGTTAACTACGCTTGACATACCCATCTTTAAAACGATATATTGTCGAAAATAATTGATATTTTTAACTTTCGACTTTTGCATCTGAAAAAGCAACATAAAATCTGTCGATTACCATAAAAAACTCAAATTGATTTTTTGGACCTAAGCCGTGTTTTGTCGTGGACAGTCGACGATTGAAGTTAACTACGCTTGACATACCCAGCTTTAAAACCATATATTGTCGAAAATAATTGATATTTTTAACTTTTGCATTTGAAAAAGCAACATAATATCTGTCGATTACCATAAAAAAAATCAAAATTGATTTTTTGGACCTAAGCCGTGTTTTCTCGTGGACAGTCACATATATATATATATATATATATATATATATATATATATATATATAAAATTGTAATTTGCAAATTGTAATTTTAATCAAGTTTGAATGAATAAATTTTTCTATTTTACATCATTAACATGAAAGTTGAAGCAAATTTTCATGATGAAGATGTTATTTTAGCATGTTGATGATACGTAATTCAATTGTCACAAATGGCATTAACTTTCAGTTAATTATCAAACAAATCAATTCTGTTGAGAAATTCCTAAGATATTAAGGATTTTAATAATATATGTACATAACCGATTTTATCCAAATTTTATTTCTCACAATTTAACATAAATAAACAAATAAATTAGTTAATTAATTAAGAATATTGTTAAACATAATCAATCCACAAGGAAATTAACAAATTAAAACATAAAAATCATAAAAATTTCAATTTAAACAAGTAATAGAGGAAAACGGAATCAACTGTCTTTTTCTAAAAATCAGTATAACGTATCTATTATAAGAAAATACGTTTTTATAGACTAAAAACATTAAAACACATAAAATATCATAAAAATCTCAAATATTATATCAATAACAGTAATAATTCATGCAGAGGAAGAGAAAGTATAATACATCTATCCTTTTCTAAAAAGCTAATTTCTCATAAATAAACAAATTCTCTTAAATAAAAATTTTAAAAATATACTTAAAAAGGATCAAATAAGCAATAACTTATTAAATCAAAGCATAAAATTCAAAATTTTCTTATATTATAACAAATCGCTTGCTGGGTGTAAAATCATGATACCTCGGATTAGCGTTGAAAAACATGACATATCGTCGTTTGGTTTGAAAAACATGACACGTCGAAACAAAAATTTTTTATTGAAATTTTGTTTGGTACCACTGACCGCGAAATTTAAAATGATTTGTTATATTACATTTTTAAAAAATATATGATATGAGATTAAAATAAAAGTAAAATCTTGCACTTTACTCATATAATTTTAAATATTTCACGGCATGAAATTCATTTTAATTCCCTATATTAAAGAACCAGTTGAGACTAGTAGAAATTGAACATGGATCTACTAGTGTCTACTGGTTTTAACTTCGAAATCCGATTTATGTAACTGAAATGAATATCCAATATAGAATTGAAATTGATTTATTCTGGATTGTCCTCTTCAATTTTTGTTTAGACTTTTTTTAACATGGATTTCTAATCTTATAATTTCTACTTGCATTTCTAAGTTCGCACATACTAAAAGTATCAGCTTGCAATTCCAAATACAAAAATTAAGTTTAAGTATCTACTTGGTTCAATTTGGATTCTTGAATACTACATTCTGCTTGACATGTCAAATTAAAAATCATTAAGCTAAGTTTAATTTGAATCGGGGATACATTCAGTTCTATTTAGAATTTCAAGTTCAAATTTAAAGAGTTTGATTTATGAGACATTATTCCTGAACTGCCCCAAAAATAAAAAAAAAGTTCTTGGATTTCCTTTATACTTTGGAAATATGTTACCCTAGTAGGTACAAGTTACTACACCAATTTACAGGTCCAACCCCCTACCGCTATCAAAAGGGTGGGGGGTTGAAATTTCAGCTTAAACTCGAACATGCGTTTTTTAAACATTTGTAGTTTCTACTTAAATTATTCGATTAAAAAAAGTAAGTAGTGTTTTGGAAAGGTTTTTTTGTGTACTTTTAAAATATTTTATTTATTTAATTAAAAAAAAATTATGAAAAAATTTTTAAAAATAAATAGTTTTTTGCAATTTTGTGAAAGTTCGGCAGTTTTTATTTTCTTTTTAATAATCTCAAATGAAAGCTTGGGATTTCCCCTAAAAGAAGATATAAGTTTAAAAATGGGCCGAAAAAGTTTGCCAAAGATATTAAGGTATTCCTATTTCATTAAGGAGTTCTTTTTTGTAATAGTAAATATAAAAAAAGGAATAAATTTTGTTTGTTGAAGAAAGCTACTTATTTGTTTAAAAATGAAGAATTTTTTGAAAAAATATACATATGATATAAATATTTATAGTTTAAAAAATGACGAAAATGTCTACAAATACAAAAGGAAGCTGATTATCGTTTATATAATTGTTAATAACAATGATAATTTTTAACATTAAAATAATTTTTTACTAAATTAAACTTAAATTTAAACTTGTCTACAAAAAAGCCAATTTTTTTATGAAGAAGGTCCGAAGTAATCTATTTGTTAATTAACATTGTTTGCAACAATTTAAATAAATTGTATTATGCATTATTAATTGTCCGGTGGTGATACTAGACTAATTTAACTTGATTTCGATCATGTGCAATGGAAAAATAAAAAAATAAACATGATTTTTTCTAAAAATATTGTAATTTGTCAACTTTTTGAGTAACAGGAAAAAAATTAAAAAATAAAAATTCAAAAATCGACTCTGGTGGATCTCTTAGTAATTTTAGACCAAGAACATCATTATCCGATAAATTTTGTAGTTTCTAGACAATTTTCAATAGTAAATTTGTAAAAAAATTTCACTGTTCATCGCGCTGGAGTGCGCGAGCGGACGGACAAATTTTACTTATTACACTATATCTTTGGCAAACTTTTTTGGCCCATTTTCAAACTTATATCTTCTTTTAGGGGAAATCCCAATCTTTCATTTGAGATTATTAAAAAGAAAATAAAAACTGCCGAACTTGCACAAAATTGCAAAAAACAATTTATTTTAAAAAATTTTTTCATAAATTTTTTTTTTATTAAATAAATAAAATATTTTAAAAGTACACAAAAAAACCTTTCCAAAACACTACTTACTTTTTTTAATCGAATAATTTAAGTAGAAACTACAAATGTTTAAAAAACGCATGTTCGAGTTTAAGCTGAAATTTCAACCCCCCACCCTTTTGAGTGGGTCGTTCACTCAGTCGCAATATCGTCTCGTCAGGTAAATTGTAGGTAGCGTAGAAATAATTTATGATACTTTTAATTAAACTTGATATTCTTTTATTTTATATATAAATGAATAAGAATTAATTGTGGTTACAATGTAGCTTACCAATTAGAGTACTTCGGTAGATTATTGTTCGCAGATACACTTCTCAGTCCTTACACATTCACATGAATATAAAACAAGGCTTTTCCTCTTTGAACACTACGAAATATATGTATATTATCTTAAAAAAAAAACTTGAGTACACTGGAATTTCGAAATTAATAATTTTGATTCAACGCGTGGATTCTTTTTTTTAACTTTATAAAATCACCCTTCGATTGAATTAACTCCGAATATTCAATAGCTAATTAATGACGAGCGATTCACGAGTTTTAATTAGCAACTGAAGACAGCGGGTATATTTCGCGGCGAAGACTGTCGATTATTAAATACAATAATTCAGCGCGTAGACTTCTTTATGCTGACCCAAGACTGCAAATTATTGGCGCTTCCTTTGGTTTATATAGAACCATTTTTTAAGGAGTCAGCACGGTCATTGGACTGTTGTGACATTCCTTGATTGTGGAAATTTCTTTAATATTTGAAAGAGGTGATTGAACTCTCTTAGGCAATAATCCTCTTTTAGTTGGTATGTGAATACCATACCCTTGAATATTAGTCAATAATCGTTGGTAAATGTGCAGTGAGGGTTGATGAACCTCCCTGCCCATTTCGCAACATTATCACTAATCTAGTTTTTACATTTTTGTGAGGTTATTGCCATTGATGGATGGCTCAATATTTATTACAAATTCCACATTCTTTGATTCTATATTCCAAAGAAAAGCGGTTCAATAAACTAATCGGAATTATTTTTATTAATAATTCGGATTAGTAATTGTGTAATTAATGTCTTGATTACACACAATTATTTAGAATTTAAATTTAAGAATTTTAAAGCAGAATAAAAAAAAATAAAATGAACTTATGGTTCATTACAAACCACCTTCGGATCATACAAATTTTCGTCCCGAGAATTCCGTGCTCAATATGCCTAAATTTAATTGAATATAATAATATAGCCTTTTCTATTTTAAATTTTCTTTCAAAAATGCATTTGTTCAACACACGCTCATTCATACTATTTAACAATGTAGATTAATTATAAGCCAGCTACCTAAGAATTTCGGAGAAGCGAGAAACTTTGTGGTTGTCTGGTTGTATGTAGTCTCTCCTCCCACCATCTTCCGTTAATGCAGCAGTGTTCTCCAGATATGACATAATATCCAGTGTTAGTTCGTCGCTCTTGACCGCATTTTGTTCCCATAATTTATATACCATATAAATTCAATTTTGTCAATGCTGATTATAACTAGGGCTGCACATGAAGATGGAATCCCACATAGTTAGTAATCGAAATGTCCTTGACCTATCATTGGAGGATTACGTCCCTTTTCCCTTTTCTATATATACAAGAATTAGAAAAGTGCTGCCAGTGATTGTGATGTGGAATGTTAAGTGTGGAATCCGGATATGGTGTTGGTGTCCTTTGGTAAGAATTAATGTTCCGAGTGATTGCAATGGCCAATTTGTCTCGATGAAATTTTTATACATTGAAGGAAATTAGCATCAAGGTTAAATAGAGCTGGAGAGAATTTGAATCGTCAGCAACTTCTTCGTCCGTGGTTCTCCTTCTTCGTGTATTGAAGGTGAGTAGTTGACAAAATAATTACTTCTCGCTTACCGATGTTCTCAACGTAGTAGCTTAATTCGCATTATGAATAATACAATGTTCTGAAATTATTCCTACATTAACATTCATTATTAACAATAGATAAAATAAATTCATATGTAAGTTCAAAAATTACTCATTCTTTACAATGAACATTTCTGATAATAGTTCATGAAGTAGTAATATTAATTTATACCTTAGTCGAGTTAATGATTTACAATCAAATATAAGATTTTAAGAAATGACATCATTAATAGAAATATAATACAATTGTTAAGGTGATTATTTATTCTTAATTAATTAATACAATATCACTAATATTTTGATTTATTATATTAGTAATAATTGAATAATTAATTATTTTATCATTGAATAAGTTATCCTAGGGATATCCTAATCAATGATTATTTATTCTTAATTAATTAATACAATATCACTAATATTTTGATTTATTATATTAGTAATAATTGAATAATTAATTGTTTTATTATTGAATAAGTTATCCCAGGGATATCCTAATCAATGATTATTTATTCTTAATTAATTAATACAATATCACTAATATTTTGATTTATTATATTAGTAATAATTGAATAATTAATTGTTTTATCATTGAATAAGTTATCCCAGGGATATCTTAATCAATGATTATTTATTCTTAATCAATTAATACAATGTCACTAATATTTTGATTTATTATATTAGTAATAATTGAATAATTAATTGCTTTATCATTGAATAAGTTATCCCAGGGATATCCTAATCAATGATTATTTATTCTTAATTAATTAATACAATATCACTAATATTTTGATTTATTATATTAGTAATAATTGAATAATTAATTATTTTATCATTGAATAAGTTTTCCTAGGGATATCCTAATCAATGATTATTTATTCTTAATTAATTAATACAATATCACTAATATTTTGATTTATTATATTAGTAATAATCGAATAATTAATTGTTTTATCATTGAATAAGTTATCCCAGGGATATCCTAATCAATGATTATTTATTCTTAATTAATTAATACAATATCACCAATATTTTGATTTATTATATTAGTAATAATTGAATAATTAATTATTTTATCATTGAATAAGTTATCCTAGGGATATCCTAATCAATGATTATTTATTCTTAATTAATTAATTTGTAGGTTGGTTACTAAAGGAATCGACTTCGGGATATGTAACCTTTGGATATGGACTTCTTCTTGTTGTTGTCTCAATCCGATCTGTTTTCTTTCGTCGATGTTCACTTCCGTCTTCGTTAGAGGTTCCTGGAGTAGGTTCAGCAAAAGGTAAAACTGCGTAAGCCTTTCTTATCTCTAATTCCTTTTGACTGAATACATTATTAACATCAGACCTTTTTCTAGGTGAAGCTGTAGGGAGAGAAGCAGCTGCTACGTCGTAGGTTTCTCGTGGTGCGTTAACTCTCATAGGGATGAGTCCTGTTATGCAATGAGATTTCTTTTTTGATTTTAAAGTAGATATATTCTTGAATTTTGGATGTTGGAAAATCTTGGTAATCAACCATAGGATAAAAATCATCAGGGAAAAAGTAATTATTCCTAAATAAGTTCCTTTTATCCAAGTTTGTTGATATCCTTTTTCCATTTGTTGTAGTGAAAATTCATGCAGTTGTTGTTCTAATTCATCTAGGGATTCAGAATTCTTGTAGAATCCTTTTGTTTCCGGAAAGGCAAGTTTAAGCTCTTCTTGGGATGTTTTTAGGGAAGCAATTTTTGGAGCCAGAGAGTCTATACTTAGTCCAATTTCAGATTCATATATCAATTCAGTAATTCCTTGGATTTTAGGTATCGACGGAATGATAGAATATGGGGTACTAGCATAGCAACCAGAAGCTAGTTGCATTAACCCTAAACCTTGAATTTTTATTTTACTACTTGTCTTTGAATTGCAACGAATATTGATAGTAGTACTATTCTGTATAGAATATAACCATCCTCCGAGTGTTTTTAATTTAATCCAATGATCTTCTTCTTGGTATTCCAATTGAATTTTACAATTTCTTAGGATTTCATTAGTGGGGTTTAACAACAGCTGTACTTCGCACGAGGGTTGTGATCGAATTTCGTATATAGGTAAGCTATTCTGACAAAGTAGATAGTCGGTCGTCTGTTTACAGGAATCCAACTCTCCTTCCTTCACCAGCATATATGTTCTAAGGGGATCATCCACAAGGATGTGAGTGTATGGTGAATCTATGGAAACCTTTTCTGATATGTTACCATAAATCTGCTGAAAGACTGGAAAGGGGTGTAATTTATACAAGACATAATCCGGTTTTTCTAGTAGGGGTATATCTATCAAAATCTTCAAGTGTCCTTCTTCAAATAATACGGTTGTCTTCGATGTTTGGACTATTTCCTCCAAGCTATAATTTGGTCCTTTTACAGGAAGAGTTACGGTGGGTTGGTGATCTTGAATGTCGCGGAGGATAGGTAGAATTTGAGGTATCGAAATTAATCCAGGATGTACTTGACCCTTTCTTGCGTCTCGAACAGTTTCTAGCAATCTGGATCCAGTTTTACTATTGTGAATAATCTGAGTCTTTATTTTGTTAAGATACTTTCCGATGTTATTGAAAAATGTTTGATGGGCTGCTCCTTTATGAGCTTGGTTAATAAGATTGGTTAGGTCATTTAGTTGTTTGTTTATTAATTCTATATTTATCTTTTGAGCATTTGCTCGCTTATATAAGGAATCTAATTGAGCTCTAACTAAGTGTGTTTGTCTTCCAACTAAGTGGGTTAAATTAGCTTCCGCCACGTTTAGTTCTCTGATTTGGTCCTGAATGTGTTCGCCGTCTTCGTAGGATAATACTCCTACTATTGGTCCAGCAATCCTCCCTATAAAGCCTAATAAGGGAACGCTTCTCCTCATCCTCATTTTTCCTTGAACTTTAACGGGGGCAATTTGATTTATTTAAGGAACTTCTTCCAATTCTGCCGTTATTTCCTTACAAATATCAGAAGCTGTGTCCCAGGTATCTTCCCATTGGTAGTCTTTTATGAAAGTTTGACAGTCCGGTAGTTGCGAAGGGCAATTATTAATCAATGAATTTACCTTTCCTTTTAAATTTTCCAGCCATGAAAAGTGTTGATCAACGTTCAGAAAGACAGCTATTCTCCAATTAGCTGCAGAAATCTTTGCCAGTCCGGAATACTCGTAATAGATACCGTTACTATGATTGAATTTTGTAAAATAGAATCCTTCTTCATTACTTGATACTATAGGAGAGAGTATTGAATTAGCCAATATTAGTAGAAAGTGAATGTTGGTAACCATTGTCATCATAATCTAAAACAATTAGAACATAGGTTAGTCAAATCGCATTTAACAATATATGGGGATAATTTTATCCTTATGTTTCATGACCCTTTTACCAGATTCATCTTCCAGAATTACATTGTTATTTTCGGTAAAAGCAATAATGGTATACGGTCCATCAGCTCTTTTGTCAAACTTATTAGATCTTACTTCTTTATTAACATATACCGAATCTCCAATTTTAGCCTTTAACGGTTCTAGAACCAAATATTTTGGGTTTCATCGAGTCTGGTAATAAGGTCACGAAGATAAGAGCCATAAGTTTCCAATTCTGGGCCTTGTGGGAAAGCACTAGGCATGCGTGCTAGTTTTCCAAATACAAGTTCATGAGGTGTAAAGTTCGTAGTCTCATGAACTGAAGTATTGTAAGAGAACATACAAAAGGGAAGTAGTCGATCCCAATCGTCGTAATCGTGTGCGTAACATTTTATAAAGTCAGAGAGGACTACATGGCTTCTTTCAAGAGAACCATTAGTCTGAGGACGGTAACCGGAGGTAGTGATCTGTTTAATATGGAACAATTTCTCCAGTTTTCGCATTAGAGAACTGATGAAATTAGCTCCTCTGTCAGTCAAGATACATTTCGGTGCACCAAATTTAGAAATCAAGTCGGTCACTACGGCATGGGCAATGGTGGTACTCCTAGTGTCAGGTATAGGAATAGCTAGGCAGTACTTACTAAAATTATCCTGCATAGTTAGTATGTACCTGTTTCCGTTAGGGGTTGTTTTGAGTTTCCCTACTATATCAAGGGCTACTTTTTCAAAGGGTTCAGCAGGTGTATCGGTTACAACCATCGGCTCACGTGTTTTGGCTCTCACCAATTTATTTTCTCTGCAGACCTTGCATCCTCTGATATATTCAATGACGTCATTACGTAGTCCTGGCCATGAGTAACGTTCTCTTATACGCCTGTAAGTTTTACTGATACCTTTATGGCCTCCAATAAGACTTTTATGAAATTCATCAAGAATACCTTGTCTAATTTCTACAGCGGGAACTTCAATTTTTCCGTGACAAAGGGTGATGGTAACATCGCCACCACGGAACATACTTGTAACAAGTTTTCCGAGATATTCTTAAGGAAGTGAACATAATAAGTCTCCAGAGTTGGCCATTCTGCATGATACTTTCTGATCCTTAGTAAGTGTGGATTGTAGTCCTTTTAATCCTCTTTTTACATTTTCCCAGTTGACAGGGTCTGAATGTCGAGTTTTAATAACAATAGAATAGGTATTGTATTGTCCTCGAGGTGTGATCAATATTTGACCCACCCGAGGTTCTTTTTCTTTGAGATCCTTGAGATCAATGTTTTCTGTGGCTATGAGGAGCTTGCTGATAGAGTCACAAGGTTCACAGTCTTCGGCGATAAAATGAGCATAATTGTCTCGTTTTGCAGTTATAGGCTCTTTTCATTCATTCACGGTAGGAACAGTTTCAATCGAATTGGGCAAGCACGATTCTTCATCTTGATCAATCACAGGATCCAAAAGAATGTTTAAGAGTTGAACGGGTTTCTTGTTTGTCATAATTAAGCGACGTGGTGTAATTTCTGGTCTTAGGTTTGAGAGTTCAGGGTGAACATTGGTTCTACGTCCAATTTTGTTTGTTGGAGTTTCAGGTTGTTGATCACCTTTATCAATTGTAGGGTTTACGTATGGAGTAGAGTGGGCATAGGGGTAAGTCGTAGCTGTAGGTGTTTGAAAGGAAACATGTTTTCCTTCAACATTAGGTCGAATCTTTCTTGGGAATTCAGGTAGTTCTGGAACATCGTCTGGTTCGCCTGATTCTTTCAATGTTGTTAATTGAATGGATTCGCTTTCAACTGCAGGAAGTCGATTATGAAAAGATTTTAAGTAGCTAGAAATACGAGAAGAAAATGCGGCATCATCGTATTCACCACATGGATCCTTATCTTCTAATTCCTGTAGAAATTCTTCATCCGACTCGCCTTCAGAAATGCAATTTCTACGAGTGACATCTTCATTCATTCCTTCGTGATCCCAGGCTAATGATCTATTGGTAAGATCCAGAGGACCCAAACCTCTGCGGCCCATTGACTCATTAAATTTATTTATCGATTTTTCAAGTTCTATTCTAATATCTTTATTTTCAGGTTGGAGAGTATCCTCTTCAGAACTGGATTCATCAAGGATTGTTGGGGTCAGTTGAACTACTTCTGGTGGAGTCCATGTAGATTGCTGAGGAACTTGATTTATGATTTCACCAGATGTACAAGCTTCTATGGCTTGCGTAGCCAAATGATCAGCCATCTCGTTTCCCAGTATTCCTTGATGACTGGGGACGTGTTCAAAAACTACATCCATCGGTTTTAAGACTTCTTCCAATTGTTGAAATTCAATCTGATTGTGTACAGGTTTGTTAGAGGAAGTTTTCCAATCATTGGCTTTCCATCTCGGAAGCCATTGAGTCATGCTGTCGATTAAAAATCTTGAATCGGTGAAAAGTTTTAGTCGTCTGATTCCAGCTTCTTGAGCCCTTTTTACAGCTACTATAGCAGCTTCAATCTCAGCATTATTATTCGTTTGCCTTCCAATTGCAAGCTGAGAGACATTTAAGGGATGATTTTCTCCAAACCATACTCCAATCCCTGCTGTTGATCCAGAGTTTCCATTACCTCGACATGCGCCGTCAATATACACTTCCGTGCGTGGTTCGAAATCTTCTCTTCTATTCTTTCGTTCTTCCTGTTGATTGGTTAATGGTACAACAGATGACTTGGGTGGCTTATTTGCCGGGGGTCCTAAATCTGGAAGCACACTTTTTGAAGATCGAAATACTGGAGCATCTGAGCTTTCTTCATCTATTGATGTGGATTCATCTGATGAAGATTGATCATCTACAGTTGGTTTGGGTATCTGCGCTTGATGTTTTCTTAATCGTAGTCTGGAAGCAATAGTGCTTCTCTCTAGAATCGAAGGACCAGGTTTGGATGAACCTGGAATTTCAGCTGTTGAAGATTGTTTCCTAGGTCTTCCGGGTCCTCGTTTGGTTGCATCAGTTGGTTGTAGTGCAGGAGTTTTCTTTCTTTTAGTATTTCCATCATCTGTCTCAGATCTCGTTCGCCTAAGGGTTGAAGCAGATTTCGGCACAACACAAGCGGTCATACGAGCCGTAGTAGGAGCAGACGTCATTTTAGGCTTCTTTGTACGTGTGGTTTTGATCGGCAATACTCTTGTTTTATTATCTGCACATCCTGGAGTTGATGATTCGGAAGATGTACCTTCGTCTTCTGTGTCGAGAGGCATAGAAGAATCTGAGTCGCTGCTCGGCGTTATTGGAGGATTTTCTGATATCGCTTGAACTTTCGTATTCAGCTTCCCTTTCTTGTATTCGAATTGGTATTGGTAATCTCGAAGTCTTAATCTCCACCTTGTGAGTCGTGCACCGGGGTTGATCACTGAGGCCATCCAGTGAACCGGTTCGAAGTCGCAGGCTAAAGTGAATTCTCGCCCATATAGATATGGTCTAAAATTTTCAACAGAATATAATACTGCCAAACACTCTTTTTCAGCTAAATCATATTGTTGCTCACATCTACTTAGCACCTTGGAATAATATGCCACAGGATGATCCATATTATCCTTTTCTTGGATTAAAATAGAGCCTATAGCAAATTCTGAGGCATCCGTCGTCAATTTGAAAGGCTTAGAAAAGTCTGGAAACATCAATATTGGTTCTTGACATAGATGTAAACGCAATTTTTTAAAACCGGTTCTTTGACTTGGGCCCCATTCCCACTGACCGTTTTTCCTTAACAGATCAACTAAGGGTTTGGACTTCTTTGCATAATTTCGAATAAATTTCCTATAATAGCCCGTTAATCCTAAAAATTGTCTGACAGCTTTTGGATCTTTGGGCTTCGGAAAATTTTTGATTGCTTCGATTTTCGCTGGGTTGGGTTTTACGCCTTCTGCACTGATAATATGACCTAGATAAGCAGTTTCTTGTTTCATGAAATCGCACTTATCTGGTTGGAGTTTCAAGTTGGCTGTTTTCAGTCTATCCAATAGTCTTCTGACTCTTAGGTCGTGTTCCTGTAGAGTGTTGGAAAATACAATAATGTCATCCAGGTAAACGAAAGCTTCTTCATCTAGCATTCCTTTTAAAACTTCATTTAAAAGACGCTGAAAAGTTGCAGGGGCATTCTTGATACCCATAGGCATGCGGTCGTATTGATAATGATCTCGACCTGTAGAGAATGCAGTCTTATGTCGATCATCTGGATGTGTTTCGACCTGATGAAATCCACTAGCCAAATCGAAGACAGAAAAATATTGGGCACTTCCGATTCGATCGAATATTTTCGAAATATTTGGAAGCGGAAAAGCGTCCCCCACCATATGTTTGTTAAGGGCACGATAATCGATTACTACTCTCCACTTCCTGATTCCTGAGTTGTCCATTTTCTTTGGAATTATCAAAAGAGGAGAGTTGAAAGCAGAATTGGATTTACTAAGTAATCCTGCATCATATTGTTTCTGTATTTGAGCGTTAGCTTGTTCAATGGCTTCATGAGGTCTTCTATATTGTTTTCGGTGAATGACCTTATCATCCTTGGTAGGGATTCGGTGTTGTATCAAGTGGGTACATGTGAGTTTTTCTCCTGTGAGGTGAAATACATCAGCATACTTTTCTGCCCACTTCATAACGTATTCTTTTTCCTCAGTAGATAGATGTGAAGTGTGAAGGGATTCCTGAACCTTGAATACTCGATCTTGATATGAAAGAGGTTGTTCTAGAGATGATTTGGTTGTAGAAATCTCTTCTTCTGATTCTGATGTTTCTTCTCCTGGGAATGTGCAATGATCAAATGGTATGATCTCTTGAAGTTCCAGCTCAAATTGTACATCATCATCACTAGTGTTAATAGCCATGGCGTAGCATTTACCATTTCTGTTCTTCACTAAAGCTTCCCCCAAATATACACCTTCTGGAGTAGTGACCTTGGGAAGATAACCTTCATTGATTAAAGAAGATGTAGGTACTGCTATAGGTTGTTTTGTTCTGGCTTTTATTGTGAATACTCGTTTGAAAGGCTTGATTTCTTTTCTTAGTCCCTTTTTTGCTTCTTGTGATTCTTTATCTACAAACGACAAGGGCTTTGTTGGTTCCGACAACAGTACAAGGGTGTTGTGTCTGAATGAGAGTTGAGCCTCTTCTTTTCTTAGAAAGGGTCTTCCAAGGATTCCGTGAGCAGTAATTGGAAAAGAATCCTTGACGACATGGAATTCTACGTCGTGTTGAAATATTTTTATACTTATAGTACCTAAGGTTTCCACTTCATGTAGGGTTATGCCGGATATAGAAAGTTTGTTTTCCGTTGTTATTAGTGATTCTGGTTGCAAGGCTTCGAGCTTGATCAGATTGGTATCGGATCCAGGATCAACTAGGAAACGCGCTTTTCCGTTGGAAAAATTAATAGCTATTAATTCGACGACGGGGGAGTCTTCGCTCCCTGCTCCCGCCCTAAGGACTCGACCGACGTTTGGAAGGTTACGTTCCTTGGACGCTCCTTCGGGGTTTGATTCATCTTTGCGTCCGTCTGATGAATCACCTGGGAGTTTAAAGACCTATTAGGTCCTGGGGATGCTGAACGAGGAGGCATAGAAACTCCTTGTCGTTGAGCATTCTGTGGAGGGGGAGGATACGGCATGTAGGGGGTGAAAGGTGGATAGCCAGGATATGCTTGATATGGATAGTACATAGGGGCAAAAGGCATAGGGTATGCAGGAATGTTAGGAGTTGTTCCAGGATTAGGCACCGTTGTAGAATCAGAATTTCTTGCGATTCGATAAGACGTAGGGGTACTTTGGACATTATACACTTCATTTGCTTCGGCGTGAAGTGCAAAAGCCAATGCATCTTTTAAATTTTTTGGTTGCCGTGTGTCTACATGAGTAGCAATGGCAGTAGGTAAACCTTTGATAAAAGAATCTAAGGCAAAATCTTTAATTGGGATCATCATGACCCCACTTTGACTAATATTAGTACCATCAACATTTCCCGGATATTTTTCTTGTAGTGCATGCTCTGCACCACTGAGAAGACTTTGTAACCGATCATTGTAGTCACTAACTGATTCTCCTTGTTTTATTCTAAATCCGGTGACTGCGTCGAGATACCATTGATAAGTTTTGGGTGTAGAATAACGCTGTTTCAAATGATCTATCAATTCGTTTAATGTTTCGAACTCCACTCTTTTAACGCTTTCTCTAGCTTTTCCGCGAAGTTTGCGTAATATAGCCGGAATGAAGCCAGCCTCGTTAGCAGGGCTCATATACGTTAGTCCGTCATTGATATCTTCTAAAAATTCTCGTAAGGGTGGATTGTCTCCATCGAAATTTGGAATTTGAGATGTTCCTTTTTCGATGGTGAGACATTCCATCATTGATGTCACGGCGGCTGATTGATCCAAATTTGGTACATATACAATATGTGGTTGGTGTGGAGGGGCTCCGTGGTGGTTATTTTCTTCGTTAGACATTTTGATAAAAGAAAAGTCAAAATAAATGAAATTAAACAATTATTATATTTACTTAATTAATTTTTAAATTTCTCATCAATAATTCTAAATCCTTGACTGAGGAATTTAACTGGTTGACCCTATCTGTTTCGATACGAATTTTATTATATAAAGATTCTAATTCTTGATAAGATCTAAAGAATCTTCCGGCGAATATCGCGTGCAATCTTAAAATTTTTGCAAGGTTCTGGTTGAGAATTCTAATTTTTTTTCTATAATCTTCAGCGTTCAAATTTTTCTTTAAATCGAGATTGAATGGCGTCATAGATCTAAAGATTAAGTTAAATTTAGGTTACCTAATTGTTTTGTTAACTCGTCAATTTTAGTTTGTAATTCGTATGATTGAATTTGTAGATTTTTGACTGAATTTTGTGTTTGAGTATTAACTTCACTAAGAGAATTTAGCCACTTAGATAAAAATTTGATTTTGTTGTCAATTCTTTCGGTATTACGATCAAAAATTATACATTTAATCATTAATTGTTGATGAAATTCTTCTATGTTTTGAATTCTTTCGTCTAATTCTGACCAGAGATCGTTAGAAAAGCCCAAGGCTACAATTCTTGGTTGAGGGAACATCAACTCGAGATGAGAACAATCTTTAATAATTTAATTTTGTTAGATTTAAATTATAATTGATTGTACATAGGGGTTGAAAACCGATAATCGAAATTTTAATCTATTTCCATGTCAAGGTCACTATAATCTTCAGAATCACTAATTAAGTCGATTATTGCGTCACTGTCACTATAAAATTCGGAATCACTAACTAAGTCGATTGTAGTGTCACTGTCAGAATCACTAACTAAATCAATAGTGACGTCACTATCAATACAATCTTCTGAGTCAGAGAATATTTCTGTTGTAGCGTCACTGTCAAAATAACTTTCAGAGTCAGAATATAATTCGGTTGTAGCGTCACTGTCAATGTCTGTAGGATCAGTTAATAAAGGTCTTTCTTCCTCAGGAGTAGTTGTCCCTTGCTCGGCGTTTTCTTGATAATGCCGTCTGTAAAGTGCGTTAATTAAAATAAGTCCAGGTACAGGGGGGATTTCTGTTGGAACCCACTCTTCAGAAATTCTATGAGTTGGAACGATATCGTCTATCGGCTTGCAATAGCACATTTGGACAATTTTGGTTTATTTTATGTATATGTATTTATGCAATATATACATATATATGAAATATGTGTGTGTTTTTTTTTTTTAATTTTATTCAAAACAATATATATATATATATATATATATATATATATATATATATATATATATATATATATATATATATATATATATATATATATATATATATATATATATATATGTGTGTGTGTATGATGACACATATATAAAACCGCAAATTTTGTGCAACTCAGTTGGTCGAGATGTAACTTGAAGCTTGCTCGAATTACAACTCGGTCACTATTACTCTACGACCTTGTTCGTTCATTGACTTTTAATAAATCACAATTTCATAAAAATTAAATTGAATAACCGGCTATAAACAGAATTTTGTATTTCCGTTATAAATTAATTTTATATTTTCAGATTGTTCTTAATACATTCATTGGAATGATGATGGAAAATTTTGAAAAATTTTATTTCTTTCAATTATAAGAGAATAAAATTTTAAAAGCGATAAACCATGCTATTAACTTGAATGCTCAACGTGTAATATGATGCTTGTTCACCTTACAACGAAAGACAGTTGATTCGTATAAAAATTTTCAATCATGAATGAATTAAAATCTCTTTAAAATTACTAACTTAAAATTCACAATTAACAAAATGTTCTAAAGATACATTAATTTCGATAATTTAGTTGACTAAATTTTGCTTCACCTCAAAGAGTGGCCGTTCAACGAACCTAAAGAAGACTTAGGCTTATAGTCAATTAAAATTCAAAATTACTGTCTATTTTATGGAATTAAAAGAAAATCAAGTTGAAGTAAAAGTTGGTGTCGAGAAACGAGGGAAAAATCCCACCGCTGCCACCATTTGTTGTAAATATTGTTAAAGAAAATTAATTTAAATTAATATTCTCTTCTTCGGAGTCACAACAACTGATCAAGGTTTAAATTGATCTTATTTTATGTGGGTCGTTCACTCAGTCGCAATAGCGTCTCGTCGGGTAAATTGTAGGTAGCGTAGAAATAATTTATGATACTTTTAATTAAACTTGATATTCTTTTATTTTATATATAAATGAATAAGAATTAATTGTGGTTACAATGTAGCTTACCAATTAGAGTACTTCGGTAGATTATTGTTCGCAGATACACTTCTCAGTCCTTACACATTCACATGAATATAAAACAAGGCTTTTCCTCTTTGAACACTACAAAATATATGTATATTATCTTAAAAAAAAACTTGAGTACACTGGAATTTCGAAATTAATAATTTTGATTCAACGCGTGGATTCTTTTTTTTAACTTTATAAAATCACCCTTCGATTGAATTAACTCCGAATATTCAATAGCTAATTAATGACGAGCGATTCACGAGTTTTAATTAGCAACTGAAGACAGCGGGTATATTTCGCGGCGAAGACTGTCGATTATTAAATACAATAATTCAGCGCGTAGACTTCTTTATGCTGACCCAAGACTGCAAATTATTGGCGCTTCCTTTGGTTTATATAGAACCATTTTTTAAGGAGTCAGCACGGTCATTGGACTGTTGTGACATTCCTTGATTGTGGAAATTTCTTTAATATTTGAAAGAGGTGATTGAACTCTCTTAGGCAATAATCCTCTTTTAGTTGGTATGTGAATACCATACCCTTGAATATTAGTCAATAATCGTTGGTAAATGTGCAGTGAGGGTTGATGAACCTCCCTGCCCATTTCGCAACATTATCACTAATCTAGTTTTTACATTTTTGTGAGGTTATTGCCATTGATGGATGGCTCAATATTTATTACAAATTCCACATTCTTTGATTCTATATTCCAAAGAAAAGCGGTTCAATAAACTAATCGGAATTATTTTTATTAATAATTCGGATTAGTAATTGTGTAATTAATGTCTTGATTACACACAATTATTTAGAATTTAAATTTAAGAATTTTAAAGCAGAATAAAAAAAAATAAAATGAACTTATGGTTCATTACAGGTAACATATTTCCAAAGTATAAAGGAAATCCAAGAACTTTTTTTTATTTTTGGGGCAGTTCAGGAATAATGCCTCTTATAGCGAATTGGAAGTCACATAATTGTTATTTTCGCCAATTGTTATTTTGTAAATTGTCATTTTTGCAAAATTCCATTTTTACAAAATATTAATTTTTTTACTGTTATTTTTGCAAACTTGCTTTCTTCGCATTAACAGTCTAAAGAATTGATAGATGCTTCTGCTAATTGTTAATTTTTGCGAAATTGTTTTGTTATGAGTTGTTATTTTTGGTAATTGTTGTTTCGCTAATTTGCATTTCTCGAATTGATATTTTTATGAATTGTAACTGTTGTTATAAAAAATTATTCTCCTTCGACCTGACATATTATGAATCGAAATTATTTATTTCATATAAGTTTCAAATATTTGACACATTTTAAATTTTGCGGTCAGTGGTACCAACCAAAATTTGAATAAAAATTTTTTGTTTTCGACGTGTCATGTTCTTCAAACCAAACGACAATATGTCATGTTTTCAAATCAAAACCGAGGTATCATGTTTTTTAACGCTAATCCGAGGTATCATGATTTTACACCCAGCAAGCGTACTGCAAATAAAAAAGTCGAGGCTAAACAATTTAAACCAGTTCAGTTATGCTGCAAAAGAAAATGTTTTGAAAATGTTGACGTTTCTTCTCAAGAAGATTTTTTAAACTTATTTTGGAAATTAAATGGGGATTATAAATCGCAAAACATTATATTGAGTGGATTAATGACTATAAAGAGTCCAAGTACTGAAAATAAGAATCAAGGCAAACTTGTGCTATGGAATTATTGCTTTCATTTTTTAAGATACAATGTTTCCATTTGTCAGAAATTTTTGTGTAATGTTTTAGATATAAATTGAGCTCGAATTATAAGTGCTCAAGATATAATGAAGAATAATCATTCTCTGCAAGACAATCGTGGTAAACATGAGAGTCACAATGTTTTACTTACCGACAATTTAAAGAAAATAATTCGCGATCACTGTTTATGAATTCCGCATTCAAACTCACACTATTGCGGAGAAAGCTCAAATTTATTATATTTTGATCAGCCAGACTTATCTATTCACAAATTATACACACTTTTTATAGAATATTATAAAAATCTAACAGGTGATTTAAATTCCCCGCTCGTAGAGTCAACGTCTGCTAAATATTTTAATCACAACTTAAATTTTACATTTTCTAAACCACGTACTGATGTGTGCGACTTTTGTTTTGAAAACAGAGATAATAAAGACATGAACATTGAATATGAAAACCACAAAAAAGTGTTAAAGATCATAATCGTTTTAAAAAAAGTATGCTAGCTGAGAAAAAGGTTTTATGTATTGAATTTGATTTTGAGCAAAATTTGACTAAACTGCGAAGTCTGATTTCAAGAAAATGACGGTAAAAAATATTTAAATTATTGTATCTTTCTTGTATCTGCCTATAATGTAATGATTCTTTTCGTCCCTAATTCCGGATTAAATGTTCTTTGAAATCCTACAGGTTTAATTAAAAATTTTTTAAATTTAACAAAATGGCGGCTATTTTTCGAAAAAAATCAAATTTTCTCATAAACCCCAGCGTTTTTTTTCCTCTTGATTTTTTTATTACTTTATGAAAGTCTAAGGATTATTTTCCAACAGAATTTATCAGGGTCCCGCGACTTAAAAAGAAAAAAAATTTTTTTTTGCTTTTTCAAAAATGAAAATTAGAACTTTTTTTGGTACCTTTACAATATACAACAAAATTTTAAAAAGAAAAAACGTTCGTCTTGAAAAATGAGGTAAATATTTATTACAACTGACATTTTCACTTTTCAGAAAATTTAAATTATTAACTGTAACATGCATTAACCCATTATCGCCTGCAACCACTGAAACTTTCTGTTTAATTTATTTAAAATATAATTCATAATAGAACTTAGTATTTATATGTTTTTGAGGTCGCTTATTACGAATCTATAATCGAAGTTTCAAAATACAAAATGGCGGATTTATTATGTCTGACAAGAATTTACAAAAATTTGTTCGATTTACTTGAAAATTGTTACTTAGGGGTTTTTGGGGTCGCTGATAACGAATCTGTAATAGGATTATCAAAATACAAAATGGCGGATCCAATATGGCGAACATACATTTATCAGATTTACTCGATTTGCTTGAAACTTGTTACTTAGGAGTTTTTTGGGTCGCTAATTACATAACTGTAATCAGATTTTTAAATTCAAAATTTCGGATCCAGTATGTCAGACAAAATGGTTAAAAATCTAATCTAGTCGCCTGACTAGATTACACAGGTAACAAAAAAAGATTTATTTTTTTATGAGATATCGGAATGGTTTCCGATGTATTTTTGGACGCTGAACACGATCCCGAATTCCAAAATTGCCCATCACGTCAGGATTTTGAGAAAAGTGGGGGTAAATACCCCAAAAACGCATTTTTGAGGATTTTAAATTTTTTTTCTCTTTAGCCTGATGTGCTAGAGACTTCCACAAGGTCTTAAATTAAAGCTTGTAATGTGCACTACAAGATCCATATCCATAAAATAAGAAAAAAATTAAAAGCTTTTTCAAAAAATGGGGTTGAAGACACCAAAAATGTGTGTTTTTGGATTGCATTAACAGACTTCATGCAATTGCTTGGATTCGCTTGAAAATTGTTACTCGGGGTTTTTGGAGTCGTTGATTACGAATCCGAAATTAGTTTTCAAACATTTAAAATGGCGAAACCAAGATGGCAGATGTAAAAATTAAGAATTGCTTGGATTCGCTTGAAAGTGTGTTACTCTATGTTTTTTGGGGTTGATGATTACGAATTCACCATTTTGAATTTTTGAAAACTAATATCGGATTCGTAATTAGTGACCCCAAAAACCCCGAGTAACAATTTTCAAGCGAATCCAAGCAATTGCATGAAGTCTATTAAAGCAATCCAAAAACACACATTTTTGGTGTCTTCAACCCCATTTTTTGAAAAAGCTTTTAATTTTTTTTTATTTTATGGATATGGATCGTAGTGCACATTACAAGCTTTAATTTAAGACCTTGTGGAAGTCTCTAGCACATCAGGCTAAAGGGAAAAAAATTTTTAAATCCTCAAAAAAAACGTTTTTGGGGTCTTTACCCCCACTTTTCTCAAAATCCTGACGTGATGGGCAATTTTAGAATTCGGGATCGTGTTCAGCGTCCAAAAATACATCGGAAACCATTCCGATATCTCATAAAAAAATAAATCTTTTTTTGTTACCTGTGTAATCTAGTCAGGCGACTAGATTAGATTTTTAACCATTTTGTCTGACATACTGGATCCGAAATTTTGAATTTAAAAATCTGATTACAGTTATGTAATTAGCGACCCAAAAAACTCCTAAGTAACAAGTTTCAAGCAAATCGAGTAAATCTGATAAATGTATGTTCGCCATATTGGATCCGCCATTTTGTATTTTGATAATCCTATTACAGATTCGTTATCAGCGACCCCAAAAACCCCTAAGTAACAATTTTCAAGTAAATCGAACAAATTTTTGTAAATTCTTGTCAGACATAATAAATCCGCCATTTTGTATTTTGAAACTTCGATTATAGATTCGTAATGAGCGACCTCCAAAACATATAAATACTAAGTTCTATTATGAATTATATTTTAAATAAATTAAACAGAAAGTTTCAGTGGTTGCAGGCGATAATGGGTTAATGCATGTTACAGTTAATAATTTAAATTTTCTGAAAAGTGAAAATGTCAGTTGTAATAAATATTTACCTCATTTTTCAAGACGAACGTTTTTTCTTTTTAAAATTTTGTTGTATATTGTAAAGGTACCAAAAAAAGTTCTAATTTTCATTTTTGAAAAAACAAAAAAAAAATTTTATTTCTTTTTAAGTCGCGGGACCCTGATAAATTCTGTTGGAAAATAATCCTTAGACTTTCATGAAGTAATAAAAAAATCAAGAGGAAAAAAACGATGGGGTTTATGAGAAAATTTGATTTTTTTCGAAAAATAGCCGCCATTTTGTTAAATTTAAAAAATTTTTTAATTAAACCTGTGTGATTTCAAAGTACATTTAATCCGGAATTAGGGACGAAAAGAATCATTACATTATAGGCAGATACAAGAAAGATACAATAATTTAAATATTTTTTAACGTCATTTTCTTGAAATCAGACTTCGCAGTTTTAAAAATTGAAATGCGCCTAACTTCGTTAAATAATTTTTTTTTGCAAAACGGCAAAATACGTGTCGTCTAAAATTGTGTAAAAAATAATATATTTCCATAAAAAACGATAATTTGACTTACATACACTGTAAAAAATATTGGTAAATTTTCCTAACATTTCTTAGGTAATTTCTCTTATAATTTTGGGTAAAGTCGTTTTACCCAAAACTTTTGGTAATTCTACCGAAATTGTGAAATATTACCTAAATAAATTGGAAAATTTTCCTAAAACTTGGGTAAACTCTTGGGAAAATTTCCAAATTTTGTGGGTAAAGTCATTTTACCCAAAGATGTTGGGAATTCTACAAAAATTGTGAAATATTACCTAATTAAATTGGAGAATTTTCCTAAAGCTTGGGTAAACTCTTGTGAAAATTTTCAAGGTTTTGTCACATCTGGTTCATCTTAAGATGGCCAGCTAAGGCCTTTTTGGCGTCCTTTTTGGCGTCAGTTGCTCTGCAGCATTTACTAGAGAAGCTACATCCGCGCGTGAAGGTTTTCTTGTTTTTACAGTGTTTTTAATAAAAAATGTGGTTTTTAATTGAAAGTAAATGTATGTGATGTTATATTTTATAAATAGTGAATAATAGTGAATTTTTTAATTAATTAATCTGCTTGATTATATTATCTGTTATTTCGACGATTGTTAATTTCTTGTTATAAGTAGATTAATAATAAGTGTTGATAATGATTAATCTAATATAATATTCATACTATTTTATTATTGTTTTTCATAACTATTTATTATTGTATGTGAAAACATATTTTGTAAAATAGTTTTGTATTAAAACATATTTTATATGAAATAAAAAGAATCACTATAATCTGCAATTATTGTTTAAAATTATATTAGCGAATTTTTAAATTGCGGATGAAAAATTAACTATTCCATTTCATCACTTATGTATTTTCTCAAAATGTTTAGATAAAAAATTATCACAAGTCTTGAATTTCTCAAAAAATTTCATGGGTATTTCTACACATAACTTTGGACAAAAGTTCAAAAATTTGTGTAATTTTACCTAAAAATTTTTGGGTATTTTTTTCCAAAACTTTTATAAAAGATACCAAAATGTTTTTATTTTTACCCAAAACCTTTTAGGTATTTCTTCCAAAATCTTTGGGTAAAATCACTAAAACTCTTGTGCATTTTTACCTAAAACTTAATAGGAATTTTTTCAAGAAATTTTGGGTAAAACTTCCAAAAATCTTGTGTATTTTTACCCACAAATTCTTGGTGAAAATTACTTCCAAAACATTTTTGGTAAAATTACCCCAAAAATTTTTTACAGTGTACATATAGCCTGTCTGAATTGAAATGGAATTAACCAGTTATATGTACTTTTTCTTAGAGGGTAATCTAAAAAAAGGTGCTAACACCTTCTGCAATTTTGTTTATGATGCCATTGAACGTGAATTTAAAATTAATTCTTATAATAAAATATACATGTTTTCGGATAGTTGCGCTGGCCAGAACAAAAATAATTTCATACTTTGCTTTCTATCGTTACTGTCGAGAAAATTTCAAATTGAAATACATCACTTGTACGCAGTGCGAGGTCACTCCTACTGTTCTTGTGACTGAAATTTTGGACTCTACGGACAAAAGAAAAAAAATTAGAAACGTTTGAAACCTCTGACCAGTATATTAAACTTGTTGAAACTTCTAGAGATCCAGCATTTAATGTAATTGAAGACACGGATTTAACTATCAAAAATTACGAAATTTTTATCCCAAAGGAATTTAATATTTTAAAATAAATACGTATTCGAGATGCTGTAAAAATATCCTATTATCCCAACGGGTTTGTAGACATTATGTATAATTATTCCGAAAAACCAACCAATTATCAATTGAACATTACGTTAAAATTTGACGATTTATTAAAACTAGCGACGTATACCTCACTCGCTAACGCTCGTTCGGTTGTATTTAAACTTATTTGTTTTTAATTATTTATTTTTATTTATTTAAACTAAGTAAATATTTACTGAACATAAATATTTTAATTTATGGTATCAAATAAAATAATAGTTATTTGAACCAAATACAAATTACTTAAATCAATTTTTTTGAAATAACTAAACTTAGAAGGTTAGGTTTTAAATGTTAGCCTGATTCTCTGGATAATTAGTAAGAAAAGGGCGAAGATACGTCTATTCTTTTCTTACTAATAGGATTTTCTGTAATGATGGGACATCGACATCGGAAACATCGGTTTATAACCTCGATGTTTTAATTTCGATATTTTCGATGTATCGAGGTTTTTTTTCCGATGTTTGATATTGATGTGAATTAAGTGGGGAAAAAAGGATTTTTTTAAATATCTCCTTTTTTGCCTCTAACAGTTTGTGTTTTTTTATCTTTTAAACAATTGCTTTTATCGCATTAAAAATCTTTAAACACAAATTGTTATAGGGGAGCGTGGGGGAATTGGAGCCTCTTAAGGAAAATTATTTAAAAAACCAACTTATCTTTATAATAATTATACATTGTTTTTGTCATTTTCTACTCATTTCGTTATTTATCTTTAATTATGTATAATTAGAAACTTAAAAAGAGAAAGTAAATTGTAAAAAAAAAAATTTTCAAAAAAATACATTTTTTGCCATCACCCAATTTGTGGGGTATTGGGAGCTTTCACTTGAAATTTAAAAAATTTCTATTCTTTAGGAATATTTTTTGTTTTATAATAGAAAAAGTGTTAATACTTACAATGAAGCCAAAACTTTAGACTTAGAATAAACTTTTTCCTTAATTTTAATTGAATAAAAAATTTTTGAAGAAAATTTAATTTTTTATTTTTTCCACGAAAAATTATTTTTTAATTAAAAGTTTTTTTATAAGGTGATATCTTTTACAATTTTAAAAGAAATAACGAAAGCCGTAACATAGTAACGAAGATTCTTTGGGCTGACACTAATTCTCCCATTACCCCACAGAATTCTTACAGGCCAAAATTTGAATAAAAAAATAAAAATATAAACAAATTTTATTATTAATTTAATATTTTTGGAAGCCATAAAATTATTTAAATAAAAGATGTTTTGATTCTTCTGTTTGGCCTAATGGCTTCATTATATATTTATATTTACAATAAGATGACGCGTTTCGACATGGAATACCACAACCTCATCAGATCTACAATGATAATTTACTACAATATAACATATACAATACAGACAGCATGTTGGAGAACATTTACAAAGTATAAGATTTCTTTGTTCATATAATATAATTGCTTGAAAAAATTTTTTCTTTAAAAAATGTTCATATAAAAAATACATTATCCATGTTACGTTAAAATTTTAAGGTTAAGTGTCAAAATTTACAAAGTCAATACATATAAACATGATAAAGTTCTTTTCAACAAATTCAATTGTATTTATTATTAAAGTGTTTTTAATAAAATTATTATACTTAAAACCATGAACTTTTATTGAATGCTCGTTTTTTTAAATATTTTTTTTGAATCTGTTGTAAAGAACTTTATCATGTTTATATGTATTGACTTCGTAAATTTTGACACTTAACCTTAAAATTTTAACGTTACATGGATAATGTATTTTTTATATCGTCGGGTTAGCGCAATATCGTACTTATTCGATAAACAAGGCAAGAATATACTTATTTAGAAAAGAGGCAAGAACATGCTTATTCAAAATATAAAGTAAAAACAAACGAATTCGCAAATTAACCTTTTTAGTCAGACTTTAAATTATCAAGAATATTATAATTTTATTTCAATAATACTTTTCATATTAGAAAAACAAAATATTAAAAAAATTATTCTCAATGGAACTAAATAAAAGTTATTATTCGTAAAACAATTGTACAAAAGTAAAATTAAAAATCTGACTAAAAAGGTTAATTTGCGAATTCGTTTGTTTTTCCTTTATATTTTGAATAAGCATGTTCTTGCCTTTTTTCTGAATAAGTATGTTCTTGCTTTGTTTGTCGAATAAGTCTGATATTGCGCTAACCTGACGATATGAACATTTTTTAAAGAAAAATTTTTTCAAGCAATTATATTATATAAACAAAGAAATCTTATACTTCGTAAATGTTCTCCAACATGCTGTCTGTATATATGTTATATTGTAGTAAATTATCATTGTAGATCCGATGAGGATGTGGTATTCCATGTCGAAACGCGTCATCTTATTGTAAATATAAATATATAATGAAGCCATTAGGCCAAGCAGAAGAATCAAAACATCTTTTATTTAAATTTTATTATTATCTCGATTTGTATACAAGTATACATATCTACACATATTCACCTATAATATAATGAAAAAACAGAACTAAATAATACGATTTTAACTACTTATGGTGATGTTAAGAAATATTTTGCATTTTACAACGAAAACTCAAAAAATACATTTTCCCTTGTCTTTACTAAAAATTTGTCAAGAATGTAATCGTTTGTTTTGGAATGATATAAACAAAGGTTGTAGAAGATTTTCTAGACATTGCAGCGAATTTTAAGGCTTTTAAGTACGTGAAATTTAAAAGCTCCCATTACCCCACGCTCCACTACACAAAAAATAAAAAAGATATTTCAAAAATAATATTTGCCTATCTTTTAGTACTTTTGACCCATTTCTTCCTAAATTTGTTATTAAAACCAGCCAATATCGTAGGTTTTAACTTGTCCAAAATGTGAATCATCTTAAAATGCTATATGGGGCGTTCCATGGCTCTATGAACCGACGAAATTTTGGTTTTGCTTATACCCAAGCAGCACAGAATATAACCTTAAAATGAAGGGAATATTACATTTCATATTCGGAATATTCTGGGGATCTTAAAGTAATATTAAAATGTCCGCCCCACAGAAATATTCCAAAAATAACATTGAGGGAATGTTTCAAGGTAATTTCGAAGTAATATTCCAGGATGATGTTGAGGCAATGTTCCACCGTAATATTAATGGAATATTCCAAGGTAATGTTGAATGAATATTAAGGGAATATTCCTTGAATATTCCCTGGAAATATTCCAAAATTTCATACTTTAAAAAAAATTGACTTTTTTTCTCTTTATATTCTTTCTTTAGTAAAAACGATTTTTAATGGTATTTTAAACATATTTAATATTATCTGGGAACATTCCCTTAACATCACCCTGGAATATTCCATTAATATTACGGTGGAACATTCCTTCAACATCATCCTGGAATATTACTTCGATATAACCGTGGAACATTCCCTAAATGTTATCTTGTAATATTCCTGTTCAGCAGCCATTTTAATATTACTTTAAGATCTCTGGAACATTCCACTGGAATATTCCGAATATGAAATGCAATATTCCCTTTAATTTAAGGTTATATTCCGTGATACTTAGGTACTTTAATTTGATAGTGTTTAGGGTCCTAAATAAGTGTGCCAAAAAGTTTTAGAAAATTTTTAATATTTTGCAAGATATTTGCAAGGGAGCGTTCATAAATGATGTCACGTTTTTTGAGGGGAGGGTGGAGGGTCTCTACTGCGCATGTGTGACACTGATAGAATACTACTTTGCATGTGTGATATTGATAGAACACTACTGCGCATGAGTGACATTCATGGAATACTACTGCGCATGCGTGACAAGACATGTATGTGTTTTGTGTGTATGTGTAACATTCATGGGTATGTGTTTTTTGGACATGCGTGAGTGAAGTATTTTCAAAGATAGTTAGACAGAATAGAAAGAGGTGTGAGTCGGTCGGTCGTTCTCTAACTTAATATAATTTTTATTATTAAAATTGCCCATTGCACCTGACGTAGGGATAAGCAAAGAAAAAATGACAGATGTTAAATTGTTAATAAAATATTTGAGTCCTAACGGGCAGTTATTTTTTAATGGCCTATTTGAAAAAACTTCAATTAAAGAATCTAAAGCATACAAAAAACTGTCTGCAGATAATATAAATGCAAAAAAACTTGTAAAAAAAACTTTGTTATAGTTGGTTACTTTTCAAGTTTTAATATTTTAGCCAATTTTGCAATTCATTGCAAAATTAATCAAATATTAATAAACTTTGAAAATTCCTTTAAAGTGTAATTTTTACACTCACTTTCTGTGCGTGAGGAAATAACAAATTTTGTTTCTTATCCCACATAATATTGTTTAATATATATTATAATTCTGTCTAATATATTTTTACAATATATTAGATAGAATACCGAATATAACATTAAAGAATATTATAAAAGTAAATTCATTTATTTTTATTTAGCCTTAAATTAGATTTTTTGTACCGGAGGTACGGTAAAAAGTTGACGGTAAAAAGCAAAGTGGCACGGTGCATCGCCTTAACGAGAGAGTCTGGAGACAAGTCTGACTCGCCCTGTGTCTCCCGCTCGACTAACTCTCGCTATCGAAACCTCAACCGTACCGCGCCTGCACGAAACGGGTGGGGGCAACTCACGCGCTGATTAGCTCTTGCCAAGGTGGAAGGGATGTTGCGGATGCGACTCAGTAGAGGAGCTCTCAGCCGCTGCCACGCCGTCACTTCAACACGGGCGCCTCGCCTGCCACCTCAACGCCTGCCAAACCGTCAACTGCCTGCCGTCCTCCTCAGGGAAAAATATTTGGGAAATAAATATTTTATTTGGAAATCATCTCTACCAACCTGTCCTTTTCAGGACAAGCAACGCAAACAGTTCGATACATTGACAATTAGTCCTTTTTAGGATAAATTGTCAATACTTTTACGTAGAATTTTTTTTGTTCAAACAAACGTACAATTACGGCTTGACTTAGTGACAACCGGCTCCAGGGGACAGTACTTAGAACCTTGCTTAGGTTCAAGTACCCGACACCTGGAGTAGAACGGGTCCTCGATACATTGACAATTAGTCCTTTTTAGGATAAATTGTCAATACTGTTACGTAGAATTTTTTTTGTTCAAACAAACGTACAATTACGGCTTGACTTAGTGACAACCAGCTCCAGGGGACAGTACTTAGAACCTTGCTTAGGTTCAAGTACCCGTTACCTGGAGTAGAACGGGTCCTCGACTCTCAGAACCCTGCTTGGGTTTGAAGTCGACATCACCGATCGGCTCTTTCCACTACTGTCGCTTATATAATTGAGTTACCCCCCCCCTTTTTCGTAATTCTCAATTCAATTTTTTCCACAATATTAATTTCACTGTCGAATTAATTTTATTTTTTGTGCTTCTCTCGCGCCTTTAAGCGAGTCACTCACCTCCACACAGTTGACCGGTATCAACTTCTAAAAAGACTGTGAGGATATCGCTATTGCTTTCCAAGAACACAGGGAGTTTCTACTTCCAGAATGCTTTTGGGGGATTCACCGGGAAGGGGGATGTCCAATTATGATGCCGATATATAGCTTGGCTTCAAGAAAAAGTGATATGGTGGGAGTTCTATGAAAAGGTGTGAGAAAAGAGACACATCTTTTCTGGACATTGACTAATTAACATATTTTTCTCATGAGAATTGAAAATTTTAATTATATTGTAAAACTATTTACCTATCCACTATGGGAAATTTGACCTTATTTTCTGGCCAAAACCTTAAAATATATTTTTAAAAAACCAAAAGGTGTTGTGTAAGTGTTTTTGAGGTCGCTGATTACGAATTTGAAGTCAGAATTAAAAAATTCAAAATGGCGGATAAAAATTGGCCGATCTAAGTCCCAAAAATTGTTGAATTCTCTTAAAACTTCATGTCTCTGTGGGTTTTTGAGGTCGCTGATTTCTAATTGGAAGTCGAATTTCCTAAATACAAAATGAAGAAGCCAAAATGTCAATTCTAACCATTAAAAAACCATTTGATTTGCATATAATTTAGTAGTTAGCGTGTTCTGGAGTCTCTAAACAAAATTATAAATTAAGATTTATTCATTTTCATTAGATAATTAATTAATTAAAAAAATTTTTTAATTAAATTAAATTTAATATTAATTTGATTTTAATTTAATTTAATTACAAAAATTTAATTTAATTTATTTTTTTAATTTAATTTATAACATAATTAATTAATTCAAAAAAATTTGAAATTTAAAATTGAATTTAAAATTAAAAAATAAAAATTTAATTTTTTTTTAATTAATTTTAAATTAAATTTTCTGATTTTAAGATTTTTTCAGATATAATATATATTAACAAAATATTGGCACAACGTTATACAAAGTTAAACAATTTATAGAAAATTGAAGATCCATTTAAATATTACTTGTCTGAGAAAAAAATTATTTATTCAAAAAACGCAAAAAATCGCAAGATAATCTTTGTCACACTTCTTCAATATTAAATATGTGACACATTTATAATAATTAGAAGACTGCCAAACACCGCCAATTTTGTATAAGTCTTTTTAAAGTTCAGGTTAAAAAAATAACCTCTTATAATATAAACAACATTTAAAAAAACATTTTAATAAATATTTTACTATTAAGTAATTATTTATAAGGTTATACATAAAAAACTTACTCTGATCTTTCCAATCCATTTAATTTTTTTCAATTTGCTTATTCTATTCTTTAGATATTAATTTTTAAAATACGGTTGAGAATTCCAAGTTGCACAGTAAAATGAAAGGTTAGTTGAAGGCAGTTTTTGACAACGAATTTACGAACTATAAATTACTTTTGATAAATAAATGAACCTACTGTTTTATCATTTCGAATATGGTTATTCTAGTCATCAGAAAATTTTTTCAATTTAAGCAACTTTAAAAAATAGGTTTTGGCCAGAAAATAGAATCAAATTTCCCATAGTGCTATCGATAGACAATATTAAAAATAACGTGGATCTGCGAGTTTAGTGATTGCTATTTGTGATGTGATACATTAGCATTATATATACTCTATTTCCTGTAATAATCTTTATATTACGACGGTGTCAACACCCGAATAAATTGTGATAGTTTGCAACTAAGCAAATAAAATTGACTAATACTGTGTATTCAATTATAACTGTGATATCCCCCAAAGTTAATAAATTGGACTTTTCAACGAATAACATTTTCATATTCGAGCAATCTACCAATTAGATTTTATACTGAGGATGTTCTGAAGAATTTCATCTTATTTTATCATCTGGACATCAACACGGTGCACCAATTTTCCATCCTGAATCCGACGACAAATTTCGCTAAGTATTTTTATAATAATTTGTATTTTTTATATAAGGGAATGTAAGGTATCGTGGCGTCTAAGGTATGGTGGTGGACTTGTCAAATCTGGCATGTGACGTCACATCTGAAGCGCTTTATCACTATGGTCGACGTCTTTTACCGTAGTGACATTTTATATGCAGTAGTATTAATGACCAAACGCGTGCTTTGTACTCAAGTGATTTTGAATAAAAAATTAGTGAAAAAAAATAAAAAGTTGTATTGGATATGTGTGTTAACCCTCTGCTGATGCTAACTTATCCCCACTCTATTGCCAAGGAACGTAAATCCCATAGTCCCCACCAGGCGTCCAGAATGACGATTTTTGACGATAACGGTCGTTAGCATCAGCAGAGAGTTAACAGTGCCAGAGTGATCATATTTTCATCAATAGCTTGTAAGGTATGATGGCGTAATTTTTGTAACGTACAGTGGCGGATCATTTTTGCACCAGTTTTAATTGTCTTTGCAATTTTTGTGTACTAATGCCTCTTGTGCTCCACCGCAACAATTCTCGAATATGTGACACTTGCGGTCTTCTCTTATTCTAGTTGCGTTAAAACAGTCACCAGCTACTTTACATGTCCAAATTGTAACCATAACTGAAGTGAAACTTTTTTTTATAATGTAAAATCATCAGTTTTTTCTTTTTCTGTTATTTTTCATTATTTCTAAAAGTTTTAATAAATGATTTTATTCAAAACAAGTATGTAATCCCCGCTTTCTCGGCGCGTTTTTGAGACGCCTTTACTTCAAGCAGCAGTTTTACGGTCCTAGGACGGTAAAGACTACTTTCTCGTCCTAGGACCGTAAAACTACTACTTGAAGCAAAGCCATGCTTTCCCTCTCAAAACTCACCGAGTAACCGCGGATTACATTCTTGTTTTGTATAAAATGTCGTGTGTACCTCTGTAACAATTGTATAATTTTATAAAAATAGATCAGAAATAAAATAAAATAAAATATAAAATAGACACGAAATGTAAGTAATTAGAATAGTCATAAACCAAAATCCGAGGAAAATTCGATTAATCAACCAAAATAAAACACAATAAATACTGCAGAAATCGAAAATATATTG
This sequence comes from Leptopilina syphax, assembly GCA_032872505.1. NCBI lineage: Eukaryota > Metazoa > Arthropoda > Insecta > Hymenoptera > Figitidae > Leptopilina > Leptopilina syphax. Next base: position 14,353,787 of record CM065472.1, read on the forward strand.
ATCATGAAAAATATTAAATTAACAAAAATAATTTGAAAATATTAAAGAAAAAACCGCGGCTTTCATTCATAGCACACTCGTGACAATAAATAATAAAAATCAATTTTGACATAAGATATAAAATAAAATAAATGCATAAAACAAGAAATAATAATAAACACAATAGTGATGATAATGAGAAATGATGAAAAGGTTTAGAATATTGTTTGGGATAAATCCCAATAAATAATATAAAAATGAATTATGGAAAACAAATGGCAGTATAAAAACTTATCGCTCCGGTGAAATTAAAGTTGAGTACAGCAGCGGAAATGGCAACGGCTTTCGATGCAGGAGAAGACGATGCCCATAGAATTTTGTCAGTAAAAAGGATCTGGAATTCAACCTCCTTCTTCTCAGGAATAGGTGAATCCGTCGTCAAAATGTAGAGAATATAATCCCCATAGAAATTCGGGCAATTTGTTGGTTTCACACCAAGTCTTGTCTCCCCGAATCCGTTATTTCAAAACCAATATGAAAATGCTCACAGAAATAGCTGTTTCACGCGCTGTCCCAAAATCTCGTCCACAATAAGAGAAATCGCCACACTAATTATTTTAAAATAATAAAAGAAAACCAAATCAATAACTATAATTTCATTTAAATTTACCAATATATCCAAAGATCCCAATATTAAAATATAAATTTGAATTACCTCTGGGCTGTCGGCGACACGCAGAGATATGGCGAGACTTTACTTAAGACACCGGGCGATATTCGAAAAGTGAGGACAATTTGCGCGCGTGAAACAGCTAAATCACCCGCCCAAAAATGTACCCCCCTAAAATCGTATGATCTCACCAATTTACATCGTCCTCTCCTCATCTCGTCATTTAGTGCTCCCGGACTCGAACCTCACCGAGCACCATCGAAACTTACCGATTATCTTAGAAAATATTTACTATCAAATTATATTATAGAACGAAACCCTTTCATCACCCCCCTTGCTTGATATTTACGCTAGAAAATCTCATTGCACTCCTCATACAACATTTTATATGAACAATCTATATAAATAGATACACACATAATGCGCAACAACAACAACAATAAAGAAAAGAAAAATATGCAAATACAAAAATAAATCGCGATTCTTATCACAATATCAAATCAACATTTACAATATTAATTCGCATGCCTTCATTTCAATATAATATCGAAACAAAACGCATAGCAATATTATCGGCTACACTACAAATGTTAATCAATCGCCAAGAAACGCAATTATTCTATCGTCCTACAAAAATAAATCAATTCATTCAACAATATACATTTTCCTTTGTAGATTCAACAAAAACAAGTCCCACAAACATAATTTAATTCGTTTTTACATATCTTTTTAGATGGCACTGATTATAGGTCCCCAAAACCCGATGAACATCGTTCACGTCCGCCAATTCATAAGAATTATTATTAAATGTACGCGCGACTTGATACGGGCCATAAAAGAGATGAAAAAATTTCATTGTTACTTTTTGTAACGCATCAGACCGTTTCGGTACCCTTAAAAGAACCCAGTCACCCTCCGTAAAAGACATTTTAGATGCAATTCCCTGGGCACGCTCTCGTTGTTCGAAATTCTTATTTATACGATCCTTTGCGATCATTATTTTTACATCTCTAGCAAGCTCCACGACCTCCGGGAAATTAAGAATTTCCAAAATTCGATCACTATGCTTCTTACCAAAATGCAACTCGCATGGTGAGAAACCAGTACTCATATGCGTCGTCACATTCAGAAAAAACTCTATATCAGAGATGCATCTCGCCCAGCGAGTATGCCTATTTGCACATAGCGTTCTAAAAAATCGGCCAAGCTCACGCATGACTCGCTCGACGGGATTACTCTGAGGATGCCGAATTGAGGAGAACACCGGCACAATCCCCCCACGTCGCAAACGATCCCCCCATTTTGGTGATGTGAACTGCGTTCCGTGGTCGGATAATATTCGATTTGGCTTCCCCATTTCCGGAATATAACAATCAAAAACCTTTCCGAGTATCACGTCCGTCGTTTCGCGCTTAATAGGGTATAATTTGACATACTTAGAAAATACGTCCAAAATAACGAAAATATACTCGACTCCTCCCACGGACCGCGGAAGAGGACCATAAAAATCGACGCTGATTAAATCACACGGACCTGAAGATTCAACCCGACCCAAAGGCCCGGTCATTTTTATATTACTACTCTTGACTCGCTGGCACAAATCGCACGCCAAAACAAACTTTTTTATGTCTTGAGCCATCAATCTCCAAAAATAATATTGACGAATATACATTGTCGTTTTATACACCCCGGGATGCCCCAGCTTCGAATGTACGCAGTCTATTATATCTCTCGTGAGGACAACAGGAAGGACAACTTGCCAGACATTCAAATACACATCTCGACGAAACAAAATCCCCTCTCTTAAAACAAAAAAACCCACATGTAATCCTCTCTCCAATTGCCCAATAGTCCCAATTATAAATTCATCTTGGCGTTGCAAATTCGCCAAATTCCTCATAGATTCCTCCAACTCCACCGACATCTCCATTCGCGAACATTCGTACGAATTAACCGAACAACCATCAACATCCAATACATCAATCGATAATTGACTGGGACAATTCAATTCAAACCTGCCTTCCGGATTACGGCTAAAAAAATCTGCAACAATGTTGTCGACTCCTCTACAATATTGCACTTCGAAATCATATGATTGAAGAATAATACTCCACCGAATTAATCGAGCATTTAAATAGGGAGTCGAATTTAAAAATATTAACCCTTTGTGATCCGTTATTATCAAAAAACGCACCCCCAACAAATAGATCCTTAGCTTCGTGACCGCATAAATGATGGCCAATAATTCCTTTTCTGTGGTAGAATAGTGTATCTCGGCATCATTTAAGCATCGACTAACCAACGAAATAATCCGATGATTCCCCTCAAGATCTACCTGGTAGAGTACCCCACTGATGCCAATGTCCGATGCATCAGTCTGCAACCTATACATTTGACCTGACACATAATGTTTTAATTGCACACAATCAATGAATGCCGCTTTCATACCCTCAAAAGCCTTCACATGACCTTCATTCCATGACCACGAACTCTTTTCCTTCAAAATGTTACGAAAAGGCGCAATCAATTCGGCATGACGGACCGTAAATTGGCGGTAGTATGTGCACATACCAAGAAATTGCTGTAGTTGCTTTCTATTTTCAGGTGGAGAAAAATCTAAAATCCTTTTTAATTTATCGCGCAATGGCCGAACACCCTCAATCGATAATTCATGGCCCAAAAATTTAATTTGTTTTTTACAAAAAATCGACTTGCTCAATTTCAATGTAAAATTTTTTCTCTGTAAGACATCAAAAATTCGACACAACCCGTCCAAATGATCTCGAAATGTCCCCCGCGTAGCAATTAAAAAATCGTCAACATACATAGTTAGGATGTCATCAAAAGTTGTACCCAGAGCAGAACGGAGAACACGCATAAAAATCGAACCAGACGTCTTCAAACCAAAAGGAAGTCGACAAAATTGGTAAACCTTAGAATTATACAAAAAAGCAGTATACTTTCTGCTATCTTCATGTAATGGAACCTGCCAATACCCACATGCAAAGTCAGTACTCGTCATATACGTCACCCCATGAAACTTCTGCATCAGCTCGTTGATTAATGGTGGTGACTCGTGATCCGATTCTAAAATAGCATTGACAAAACGCGCATCTAGACATAAACGCACGGTCCCATCACTTTTTATAACCACGCGAAGAGGGTTACAATATTTACTATTAGACGGCTCGATGACTTTACTACCACACATCTCCTGAACAGTCACACCCACTGATGGTCGATGAGTTATAGGTATGGGATACGTTTTTCGAATTTCAACATTATGCGGCTTAATGTTTAAGTGATACGGCTCAACCATCGCTGCGACACGCTTAGGGGTAAATAACGTTTTATATTGCGACATAATCTCGACAAACAACCCTTGCTCCTCAGGACTCAAGTGACCAATACTTCTTGCAATATCTTCAAGATCATTCCTAAATTGTTCCACTGTGAATTGATCTTGACACGAGGGTTCCTGCAATATATCCAATTCCCGCATAAACAACATACCATCGATCTCGACTCGGTTCATTTCATTTTCATAAATTATATTATTAAAAACGAGATTATTCTCGGGAAATTCCGAAAAATCATTTTGATTATCATTATGACTTATATCCTCCTCTATAGAATAATTTTCTAAACTGACAGTTGACCGGTTTACCATTGACTCATCCAAAATAAACAACCGAGAAATCGAAAAATCCTCAACCGCATCCGAATCCCACAATGAAACACTATCACCTTTTTTAAACACATTCGCATTATCAACACAATCGACAGTTTGTATATATACAATGTCATCACTTTGTTTTTTAAAAAAGTTATCTTCCTTTAATTTTCTACTAAAAGAAACCGATGATTCCGAAACCCTTTTTCCCCGGATATTGAAAGTATAATCTTTATAATTAATAATTGCCTGATTTTCAGTCAACCAGTCATTTCCAAGAATCACTGAATTTGACAAGTTTGACACAACCAGAAAATTAGAACACAAATTTACATCGCCAATTTTAATATTACAGCAAACCTGTTTCTTTATAGTTGTAGCTTTCCGACCAATTGCCGTGTACAAAACAACATTCGAAACGGGTAATTCGTCTAAAGTACCGTGCAACTTTAAATAATTATACAATTCCTCCGAAACTGCAGTGATTTGACTGCCGGTGTCGACAAGTGCTTGTATAGGGACTGAAAGAAATAAAATAATTACTCGAGGGCATAATAAATGTTTAGAAATTTTTTCCTCTTTTTGTTTATCAGATTTATCCAAATCTTTAATTAAATCGTTAAAATCCAAATCTGTACTTAAACGCGACGTTTTCATGATAGCATCTATATTTCTTGTATATTCAACACAATTCAATTGCCAGCGAGTATTTTGAGTAGACTGAATAGAAGATATAGCAAGAGAAGGGGGAGGGATTGACAAATTTGGGAGAGTCACGCGGGGACGTTCTCGCCAATTAGACTTTATGTCATGTCGATGGTAGGGAGCTGCCTGTTCCCCATCTAAGCTGCGCAACCGAACCGCGGATCCCCCTCTTTTACAGTCACAGAAACTTTCATCTGTATTTGAATTTACGCGAACTTCACGAATCTTAGGTCTAAAATTCTGATTTTCCGCAGAAGAGGTGGGGATATTTTCCTGCCTCGGTGGAACGTTATGCCTGACAGACGACGCCTGCTTATCCCCGAAAGTCAATTCCAACTGTAATAATGCACTTGAAACTTTTTTTGTCTCCGAAAATTCAATCGTGGCAAGAATCTCTCGAACTCGAAAGGGAAATTGTTGAATTATAATATAATTAATTTCGTATTGCTCCATTTTAGGGATAAAATTTTCAGCTTCTTTAATTTGATTTAAAAAATAACTATTTAGCTGATCTTTGACGGGATTAAATTTACGAGCCAACCATGCGGCTTTAATTTGTACACGAACCGGGATTGAATAAAACTCATCGAGAAATTTTTGTTTAAAATCAGGATACGTAGTTATTTTTTGTGTTTCGTACCATAACTTAACGCGACCCTCGAAAATTCCATCCAAAATGTCTAAACGATTAGAAATAGGAATTTGTTTGAGTTTAAAAAATTTTTCAAGTTTTTCCAAAAACGAATGCGGATTTCGAATATCATCGAACCTCGGGGGCCTAACATCAATATTAATTGATCTCAATCCTTCAATCAATGCTTCAATTGTCTGAATACTATCACTATTTCCTTTAGGTATCTCTGGGACTCGCTTCTGTAAATCCGTCAATTTCTTATTTTGAACATTATTCATATCGCGCAACATACGAATCTCTAATTGCAATTGCTCAATTATAATATCTTTACTCAATATATCGCCATCACCCTCACTGTGATTTCCATTTGTCGTCATATTTGTAAGCATCGGCATACCAGTCAACAAATCATTGTCAACACTATTCTTATCTTTTGACTTTGGCGGGGTTCGCTCGGTCATTTTAACAAAAGCAACAAACACTTCACACCAAATACTTAAGAAACGTTTCAACGGTTTTTTTTTTTTTTTCTTTTAAAATTATTAAACGAACAAACTCGAGTCCCTGTTCGGGCGCCAAATGTAACAATTGTATAATTTTATAAAAATAGATCAGAAATAAAATAAAATAAAATATAAAATAGACACGAAATGTAAGTAATTAGAATAGTCATAAACCAAAATCCGAGGAAAATTCGATTAATCAACCAAAATAAAACACAATAAATACTGCAGAAATCGAAAATATATTGATCATGAAAAATATTAAATTAACAAAAATAATTTGAAAATATTAAAGAAAAAACCGCGGCTTTCATTCATAGCACACTCGTGACAATAAATAATAAAAATCAATTTTGACATAAGATATAAAATAAAATAAATGCATAAAACAAGAAATAATAATAAACACAATAGTGATGATAATGAGAAATGATGAAAAGGTTTAGAATATTGTTTGGGATAAATCCCAATAAATAATATAAAAATGAATTATGGAAAACAAATGGCAGTATAAAAACTTATCGCTCCGGTGAAATTAAAGTTGAGTACAGCAGCGGAAATGGCAACGGCTTTCGATGCAGGAGAAGACGATGCCCATAGAATTTTGTCAGTAAAAAGGATCTGGAATTCAACCTCCTTCTTCTCAGGAATAGGTGAATCCGTCGTCAAAATGTAGAGAATATAATCCCCATAGAAATTCGGGCAATTTGTTGGTTTCACACCAAGTCTTGTCTCCCCGAATCCGTTATTTCAAAACCAATATGAAAATGCTCACAGAAATAGCTGTTTCACGCGCTGTCCCAAAATCTCGTCCACAATAAGAGAAATCGCCACACTAATTATTTTAAAATAATAAAAGAAAACCAAATCAATAACTATAATTTCATTTAAATTTACCAATATATCCAAAGATCCCAATATTAAAATATAAATTTGAATTACCTCTGGGCTGTCGGCGACACGCAGAGATATGGCGAGACTTTACTTAAGACACCGGGCGATATTCGAAAAGTGAGGACAATTTGCGCGCGTGAAACAGCTAAATCACCCGCCCAAAAATGTACCCCCCTAAAATCGTATGATCCCACCAATTTACATCGTCCTCTCCTCATCTCGTCATTTAGTGCTCCCGGACTCGAACCTCACCGAGCACCATCGAAACTTACCGATTATCTTAGAAAATATTTACTATCAAATTATATTATAGAACGAAACCCTTTCACCTCGGACGCACGCATTTCTCGTCCTCGCTTGTTTACAGTACTCGGCTTCGCCTAGTACTGCAAAATCAAGCTCGGACGAGAAACTTGCGCTTTGCGTCCTCGTTGCACAATGTACTATTAATATCAACATAATATTTTAGTTGAATACACCAAATCCGCCACTATACCTTACAACGTTACACTCCCCTAATTATTAAAATTTCGTCTGCATATGTAAACTCTGCAATTTCCTGTCTAGTTTCAAGAAATACTCGGTGTTGTGTGATTATTTCATGTAAATCACGTATAATGTAAAATTTGTCTTAAAACTTTATTTAATTTTAAATATTACTTTCCTTTATTTCACTTACTCTTAAAAAATTGACTTCATGAGCATGAAATTTACCATAAATATCAATATTTATAATTAAATACCTTTCTATACCTAACTTAAAATTATGTCTTTTTCAATTCCTCTCTATATCTTGGTCAACGTTTATGTGACGATATTAAAGGGAATTAAATTTTTTTTATTTATATACTCTTTCTGGGAATTAAAAACTCAGGACAAAAAAGGAATTAAAAGGAATTCAATTTTTTCAATACTTTTTAATACAAGCCTTTTACCGGGAAACGACATTTCTAGACCAAATCTAGACCTAGATCTCTTCTTAACTTCATAGACGTCGAATATATTCGACATCCGACATCTATAGATCTCGGTTAGACCTTTTATTTCTCACTGGGGTAGGACCAAGGGTACTTAGATCGCGCCCATTATCCTGGGATTTTTCTTGCACTTGAGACAATCTGAGCGGGAGGTTTAACGTCGAGGTATAATGATGTGCATCTGTCGATTATTGTCCGGTACACACCTTTAGAACTCTACTGTTGATAAACCTGTTGCACTCGGGGAGGTTATCTACAGTTCCCCTCTCTACTGTCGAGAAAACCCATTAGACGGGTGGTCCAGGCAAATGCGAGTACTCCCTAATTTTCAAGTCGTTCTGTAGGCGCAAAAATTAGTATTAAGTTTGATAAGGAAAAATTTGTAAGAGAAAAATTACGAAATGTAAAATCACTTGTATAGCCAAGTATGTAAGGCTGAAAACAGGTGTATGGGTCACTTAATTCAAATTGTCATTTTTAGCCTCAACAAAAGTTGAAGTAGTGAGTTCCGATTACGTAATTTAAACTTATTTTTTTAAACAGTTATATAAATATTACATTAACGAAATTCATATAGTGGTCGCGCAATTAAAGTGATATATTTCACATAAGAGACGCTTTTCGTAAGAAATAGTCAAATTTTTCAAAAAAAAAATTTCTGCAAATTCTCAATTTAATGATGATTAATTTGTTAGAGACAAGTATTGTTTTGTTACTCCTACAATTATAAACTCAAAGGAACTATAAATTTTACTATAAGGTCATGTTTAATAAAGAAATTTTTTTTAAATTAAGCAAAATACAGAAAAAAGTGTACGCGTAAATACAAAATTTAGCATTCAAAGTAAAATACGTACGTGTCGCTCCTTCACGCTGCCGAGTGCACTGGTACCGCTGCATTTTCAATGCGCGTACGCTATCGTTACATCCCCCCCGCTTAACTAGCGAAATCTATTGAGCGTTCTTGGGAATGAAATATAAAAAATAAAAAACAAAAATGCAGTACCACTTACAATGTTTTTTTTGCATCACGAATATGTCCATTGCGTTGATCCAGCCGCAGTGCCCACTTTCCATCGTCCACCCAAAGACGATAACGATCAGGGCCCACAGGAATTTCCACCCATGGTCCTCCCGGAAGTTTCGCAACCGTACTGGCGAAACGACGAAAGTTTTCCGGAAGCGGAATCGGATTTTCAGCAGAGTTCGGTAAAATTTTCGAAGTCATATCAATATCATCGATAGTTAACTGCAGATCTTCAACTAATTTCTCGTACGAATTTGAAATGATATTTTTGTTAAGATCAACAAGTTTAACGGGGTCCACCAAGATGCAGTCGGAAATAATCTGTGGTAAGTTTTTCTTTCCCGTCCCTAGACTTTCATTTTTCTTACAATCATTCACTACACAATTTTTCTGATTCATATTAATAATATTCGCCGAGGAAAAAGATGTTTTCATCGCAGTCACCTTCCTTGGTGTTTTTGTAGACTTCACCTTCAAAGTGTCTGGCTTCATTTGCTTCGAAATTTTGTTGACCGCTAAAGATTTCATTGCTGAATGATCGACTCGAAATGATTTAAAAACAGGATTTTTACTCACTAATTTTTCCTCAATAATTTTAGCTTCTTCCTCCTCAACACTTTTTTCTAAAACTACCTTATTACAAACCGAAACAGATGGTTTTGGAGGTGGAGTAAAAATTTTCGTAAGTGATTTATTCCTTTTAACCAACGAATTTGTAAAATCAAAATTAATTTGTTGATCATTAAAACGCGGTTCCATTAAAAATGCACGTTGGAATGCATCCTCACTCTCCTGATCAACCTCCGCGAGTTCATTCCATTCAATTGGATTCTCCTTAATTAATCGCCGCTTCACTATTTCAATTTGTTTGAGCATATTTCTTTATAACTTTTTCTCCATAGAATCCATAATATCCGACTTCCAAGAAGCGACTGAGAAATTCTTAGAATTAATATAGGTTAAAGACTAGGAGGGATTTCCTTATCTCCGAGGTGGGGTACGAGACGGGATTGTTATTGGTCAGACTGTGTGTCTACCAACTTCTTGATATCTTTTAAATGGACATGTAGAAATCTTTTACCATCTTCATTCACCAAATCATAAATTACCGGTGAAATTTTTTTCTTAACAATAAAAGGGCCACTAAATTTTTCCAATAATTTTGCATTTTTCTTTTGCAATTTATTAGAAAGATGAAAATTTCTTTTTAAAACTTTTTCACCAATTTCTGGTTTCCATTCTCTTTTTCGTAAACTGTAAATTTTTTGTTGAGTTTTGAAATTCTTAGCTAGATTAATTCTTACAAGATCCAATGCATTATGCAATTCTTTAATACGAAAAAATAACGAAGAAGGAGTGTGACTGTCGATATGAGCGTCTTGAAACCCAGGTGGGATAAATTCGCGTCCGGTGGTAAGGTAGGCTGGTGTGTAACTTGTAGCCGTGTGCTTAGCTGTATTGTAGGCGAACTGTAATTCCAATAGATGGCAGTCCCAGTCCGGTTTCTTCTTGTCGATGTACTGACGAATCATAGTTTTGACTACTTTATTTACTCGTTCTACTGGATTGCATTGTGGCGAGTACGGTGGTGTCAAACGATGAATAATTCCAAAATCTTCGAGAATATTTTTGAAATCATTACTTATAAACTGTCTACCATTATCCGAAACTATAATTTTCGGACAACCAAAGCGATAAAAAATTTCTTTTAAAGTAGAAATAACTAGTAAAGAAGTAGCTTTTCTTAAAGATTTTAATTCTACCCATTTAGAAAATCTATCTTAAATAACACACAAGATAGTGTAACCCTTAGTTGTCCTTGGTAATGGTCCCACAAAATCGATCGAAATCATCTCCCATGGATGTTGAACATTAGTTGAATGGAGAAGATTTGTCTGAGGTTGTTGCGAGCTTTTATTTTTTTGACAGTTTACACAATTTCTCACGTAATCTGTTCCATCTCTTAACATGCCGGTCCAAAAGAAAAATTCTCCTAAACGAGCGAGTGTTTTCGCTACTCCAAGATGTCCTGAAATTGGTTCATCATGAACTTTATGAAGAATCGTAGATCTCTCCTCTTTAGGTATACACAGCTTCCATTGTTCTTCGTAGGGCGATTCTTTATAATCCAACGTGTGTAGTACATGATGATATAATTTCCCATTTTCAATTCTAAAATCTGGATTCCGTTCAGGATGTTCCTCTGTTAATTTCCATTGACTTAAATACCAAGGGCAAGATGGTTTAACAGCAATCTCAGCAAGTAGTAACGGTTGACGAGATAAATAATCTGGTAGTCTATTTTCAATACCTTTCTTGTATTGAACTTCGAAGTCCCATTGTGAAAGTTCCATTATCCAACGTGCTAGGCGTCCAGAAGGCGTTTCAATGCTATTTAACCACTTAAGAGCTTGATGATCCGTGATAACCACAAAGTGTTATCCTTCTAAATAATCTCGCATTTTCCAAATGCCCCATTTAACAGCAAGGCATTCTAATTCAGTAGCTGCATAATTTTTCTCTGCAGGCTTCAAAAAACGACTCGCATAGGCTATAACAACTTTAGAATCATCCCTATGTTGTGTTAAAACTACCCCTAAACCTTCCAAACTAGCATCAGTTTGTAAATAAAATAACTGTGACCAATTCGGGCAGGATAACACTGGAGACTCAGTAAATTTCTTTTTAATGTTGTCAAAAGCTGATTGTTCTAACTCTCCCCAATGCCATTTCGGATCCTTTTTTAAAAGGTGAATAAGCGGAGTTGTAAGTTGTGAAATATTTTTCACAAAACGACGGTACCAAGATATCATACCGATAAAAGATCTTAGTTCTTTAAAACAAGTAGGAGGTTGAATATTCAAGATGGCGTTCACTTTCTCAGGATCCGGGTGAAGTCCTTGTTCGTCCACGAGATGTCCGAGATAGATAAGTTGTTTTCTAGCAAAGTAACATTTTTCCCAATTAGGTATTAATTTAGCATCACGTAATCTATTGAAAACTTCTTGTAGGAGTTGAAGATGTTCTTCAAAGGTCACTGATGTTACAACGATGTCATCCAGATAAGAGAAAACTCTTAGTGCTAATTCTGGAGGTATAACTGAATCAATCAATCGCTGAAACGTTGCAGGTGCTGAGTGAAGGCCAAACGGCATAACTACAAACTCGAACAATCCTAGTCCAGGTACGGTGAATGCTGTGAGAGGTACACTCTTTTCAGTTAATTGTACTTGCCAATAACCATTTTTCAAATCTAGTGTTGACAAGTATCTAGCTCCTTTTAACTGATCTAATATACTATTAATTCGAGGAATTGGGTACGCATCTTTCTTTGTTACTTTGTTCAATCTTCTAAAATCAATGCAAAATCTTAATTTACCATTTTTTCTTTTAATTAGGACGATAGGTAAGCTCCACGCGATTCGTGATTTCCTGATGACTCCTTGTTTCAACATCTGCAGAGCTTCTTCTCTCATGAGTTCCTGAGTGACTGGATTTCTCGGATGGTAACGTTGTTTTATCGGAGTTGAATCTTCCAATCTTATTTCATGTTTTAATAATGGTGTACAACCCTTAATCTCAGTAAATAATAATTTTTCTTTATCTAGTAAATTGTTCAAACTTTCTTCTTGATCTTTATCTAGAGTCGTAAGACCAACTTGACCAACTTCACAGATGTCTATTTTGAACGAATTTTTAAACAATTTAATATTCTTATTGTTTAAATTTAAAGAAAAATTTAATTTATTAAGAAGATCAATCCCAATTAGCATCGGATGAGATAAATTCGGTAAAACAAAAAATTTATGTTTAATTTTTGTTTTTCCCACAGATATTTTCATTAAAAAGCTGGTCTTGACCTCGAATCTTGATCCATTCGCTAGAGCAACGACGATGTCTTCTAGTTGTGTAACTCCTTCTAGGGCAGCCAATCTTCTTGCTGTATGCATGTCGATGAAAGAGCTAGCTGCTCCCGTGTCGATGAGTGCTTGAAAAGTTACATTCTCGCAGCTACAATTTATGAAAATTCGGGAGTCCGGAAGAGATGAGGTCGAACTTACTCCTTTTGTTCGACCTTCCGTCCGTTTCCCGGAGGATGGCAAGGGCAATCCTTAGTTAAAATTCCCTCTTTTCCGCAATATGAACAGAACTTCTTAGGTCTGTTTCTGCAAAATGGACGACGATGACCTTTCACCCCACATTTCCAGCAATGAGTCTTGGGGTTATAAGGTTCCTGAACCTCAGCTACCTCTACAGCTGACTTCTTCGCTCCCTGCTCTTCCTTGTTGATTGCATTAAGAGTTTCCGAGATTTCCTCAGCTCGTTGTATTAACGTGCTTACACTATCAATCTCTTCTCTCCTAATGTGCAGACGAAACACTGGTTGCATATTCCAATAAATCATGTCGAGTTCTCTAATTAAATTGTAGGCTCCATGTCTCCTCATTAGAGTCCTAATGCAATTTACAAAACTCCTGATATTTTCACCCTTAGCTTGATATTTGTTGGCTATCTGTAACTCCAAGTTCCTTAATTCCCACGGAGATAAATAATACCGCCTTAGAGACAGAGTCAATTGTTCAAGAGAAGTAATTGACCTGATTTCGTTACGGTATCACAAGAGGGCATCCCCTCTTAACAATTCAGGGAATCCTCGCAGTAGTTGAAGATCGGTGAAACCATATGCCGCCTGAAGTTCCTCCACACGTTCCAAGAATGCATAAGGATCCTTTCCATCGAAGCAACAATTCCATTTTCTCATGCTCTCTAATACGTAGGTGTCACTGACAATAGGCAAAAGCGTAGAATTTGCCCTTGGTGCATTAATAGGAGCATGTGTAGTCTGGTTGATTTGTTAGGTAAGTCCAGCTAAGGCACTACCTGATGGTACTCCTGGTCCTAAAGCTGGTTGGAAATTATCCTCTTGAACCTCCTCTTCAAGTGCTAACAGGTCTCTTGATTTATCTAATTCCTCCTTATAATCCTCAGGATCCTCAGTAAGATTCAACAACTCAGGTTGAGATCTTATGTAAGATACTAGACGTTGACAAAGCTGAGCTACTGTACCAATATGATCGATATGATACTTCTTAAGTTCTTCAACTAACTGAACCTTTGGTAAGTCATAGATCCATTTAACTCCCATGATGCCTGATAAAAACTGTTAATAGGCCTTCCTGAATTCATTACTACGCGACGAGATTCTTCGCTTCTTAATAACGGGTATCTACTCCAGAAAAGGTGTTCTTTATAGCGCCACTGAGTCTCATCGTCTAGTTGTTTGAGAAGGGCATGATGAAATCTTCTTTCTTGATAATAAACCGCTTTACCCCTACTCTTTACCCCTTCCCTTTTTATTTCTTCTCCCACCATTTCCGATGGCAGCGACACGAGTTCTCCACCAAACCACAGCAAAATTTGTTAACCCTCAGGGTACTGACTGGGTTAGCGTAACCCAGGCGAATTTTGAAAGTTGCGCCATTTCTAAACAAATCTATGGAGGCGGCTCGGACCTGGGGGGAAAAAACTTTGAGATTAGAACCGAAAGTAGCTGATTTAGCAGAGCCGGTCGGCACTTGCTGTTCAAGCTGCGAATTATTGAAATTTGTATTCGGGTGAATTACACCCAGTCAGTACGCTATGTTATAAAATCCATGTTTTTGTGAATTGTGAAATCTCATTAAATTAATTGAAAATTATTCATAAATGACATTTAAAAGTTCATAAAGTGTAAAGCGGAAGGATTTTGTAAATTTGGTGAATTTGGGTTTGTAAATTTTCGCGATATTTTTAATGAATTTATCGTTTGACATTTTTTTTTTACATGTCAAAAATAGAGCAATTTCAAATCTAAAAAAAATATACTTTTTAAGATTAATTAAAAAACGGCTAACGCTATCTTAAAGATCAACTTTTCACCTTTCCAAAACACCTATATAAAATGATTTTGTCTTTTTTTTCATAAAAATACGAGCTTTTGAAAAAAATATTTTTTTTCATGAAAATTTTTTGAAAACCATTTGTATTTTTAACAATAACTTTTATAAATAAAAAAATATCACTAATCCGACAAATCCGGCATATTCCTGGGAAAATTTTAAACAGATTACAAAAAAACAGTTTAAATTCATCAATTACAGCCCAAGATACAGGCGATCAAAGTTGCCCCAAAAAATTTTTTTTTAATTTTCAAAGAAAAATTTTTTAGTCTTATTTTAGAGATACTACTTTGCAATTTTTACAGAAAATTCTCCTAAATGTGTACTTTTAAAATATATTTTTGTCGATTTTTTTAATTGGGTATCACATAGTTAAAAAATTAAAATCCTAGGTGGCGCATCATTCCGGCTGAAGCACAATGTACCAAGTCATTTTGAATTTTGAAAATTTAATATTACATTCGTACTGAGTGACCCCAGAAACGCATAATTACTAAATTTCAAGGAAATTTAAAAATAATCAGTTACTGGATACATTGTGCTTCAGCCGGAATGATGCGCCACCTAGCATTTTAATTTTTTTAACTATGTGGTACCCAATTAAAAAAATCAACAAAAATATTTTTTAAAAGAACACATTTAGGAGAATTTTCTGTACAAATTCCAAAGTAGTATCTCCAAAATAAGACCAAAAATTTTTTTTTTTTAAATTAAAAAAATTTTTCTGGGGGTTTTTTTGCGCAAAATTTTTTGTTTTTTTTTAAATTCCTCTTATTAATTTATAAAACACATAAATTTTATTAAAATCAATCCAGTGGTTTTCCAGAAAAAACAAATTTTTGATTTTTCTTTCCCCCTCCATAACTCTTACAAAAATACATTTTTTGAAAAAATATTTGGTGAAAAATTTTAACCTAATGTTACCAACATGTAACAAGAATTTCAAATTTTTTTGAGCGGGGGCAGATTTTGCATGCTTACTCCGCTAGGCCCTTTTACCAAAAACTAAAACAATAAGTTTGTATTGGCAAAAGACACGATTATGACAATTTAAATGAAATGACACGTATTAACTAATAAATAAAACTACTACACCGATCTATCTAAAATTTGACAGGCTTATTCAATACATAAAAATGTAGTCTTAACCCGGCGAGCGTAAAGTTCAACTTTGTAACACCGAGCATAAAGTAGGGTATTTTTACCCTGCAATGATTTTTTATTTGCATATTAAAAAAATGCTTGAAATTATAGAAATTTTCTACTATAATTGTTTTGTGTTGCCTACCCAGATAACACGAAAGCCTACGGAGAGCTAGTGGCAAGCTTTCCATGCAATCTTGCAAAATTAGAAAAAAAAATTCGTCTTTCTAGGTGCAATAGAAAGAAAGTTTCTAAATAACAACAATTATTTGTTTAAACAATTGCTAAAATAGCGATTTGACATTTAACATTTATCGGTTATTATAAGTAGGTCTAAAAATTGCAAACTTATAAAAAACTGCATCTTTCTGCAATGGGTAAAAAGTTAATATATAACAAGTAATTGTTTAAACAATGTTAAATAATAACTACAACTGGGGGTAACCCCTTAATATTAATGTAGGTTGTAGCTTTTTATTAAATTTTTACGTACTTTGACTACTTTTGTAGTCCGAGTCAAGAATATTCTTATCCCCGCTCTGGACAATAGTTTATAATTTACCTACAGATTTATACCCCAGATGTAAACGTCATCTTCTTCTCTCTTAAGTAAATATTTAGCTTTAAGGTTTAATGGCCTCCTTCTCTTCTTTCTCTATAACATCATTGGCAATAGCAAGACTAAGATTTTTAAATTCTTTAACTTTTTCAAAAAAGAAGAGCTTTCCACCTAGGACCCATAAGCTTGCTAAGAAAAGGACAATTGTTTTTCTCATTAAATTTGCCAATTAATTCTAAAGCTCGTAACAAATCAAATGTAAAATATTAAAATTTCAACTTCGTTGACAATTTCTGTTACTTTAGAGAGTGTATTATTCTCTCGCTTTTCTATGTCTCTGACTTTAAACAATAATAAATTCCACGGTCTTGCTGATTTCTCATTAATTTTTTGCTTGTGATTAGATCAAAAAATAATTGTCCGCATTAGTAATTTTTATACTTTGTGCAGTGGGTGCAGTGTTGATATTCTCAAGATCAGGCTGGATTTTATCGTTGGACTCTTTAATATCATTTTGAATGACCAAAAGTAATGCTTCCGACATTTTCAAAGTTACAAAATTCTTCGCTTGAAGAAAACTACGTTCTTTAACACATACACGAGAATGTACTTTAATATTTTTTTAAACTGATGCTAAAACTTTCCACAGATGATAATAATATTTCAAGTATATAGCTCGTCAAACAATTCGGGACCAATTCATAAACACGTCGTAATATTACTTTAATATTAAAATACTCTAACATTAGGCTCTACTTGGACGCAAGGTATGTCAGTTGGTTTTTATCTCTCAAAATTAAAGTTTCAGATTCCTTATCTGAGGTAAAAATTTTGTAAGAAGGATATCAAACGATAATTAGTAATATGTAAAAAAACCAAACGTTTTTTTTGTTTACAATAGTTTAAAAATTTATGCCATCTGATATTTAATAATCGGCCTCGAATATCTCTTAAAAATTGGTCTAAGCAGTTGAGAGGAGATCTAGGTCTAGATTTGGTCTAGAAATGTTAAATATAGATGTCAAAGTTGTTTGACTTTAAAGATATTTGTATTTGTAGTTCAGTAGCTTATTGTAATTTTACACACTTTTTATAAAATTTGAAATTTTGTAAATTTCTTTAAGTAAGCGAAACAAAGAAAATTGTTGAATCAGTACTGATTCCGCTATATTGACGTACTCGGTATATTGACACTATTGGGAAGCAAGTAAATATAGGATATTGCGTCTAATGGTAACTTTTACGAATGTCAGAAATTTTTGCAGGATACAATCTAATAGTGTACTAGTACCAGCCTAACAGACATATTTGCAATTACTTAGATATCGAATATATTGTCTAAATCGTCCATTGTACCTCTCATTTCTTATTGGTGCGCATCAACAAGAATTAAATTGTCTATTCGAAGTCCTAGACAGCGATGAGACATCTACTTACCATCTAAGAGGTCGAATAGACCACTCGTATTTTGCGAATGTAAAACCAAATTCTGCGCGGTAGACGTCTAAAAGACAACAATCTTGACGTCTATAGACGTATTGTGGCGTCCCATTTCGACGTCTATATGGATCTCGATTTAGATTCCACATAGATATATGTTTCATTTCTGACTGGGTATCTCATCCCTGGCTTTCAGAAATTTCTTTTTTAGGGTCATCATCCTGATTTTTTCATTTGTAATTAAATTAAGTAAATAATTGTTTGTTTTATTGGAAGTAATAAATATTTATGTACTTGAGAAATCTTTTCCAAAACATTTATTACAAAATTATATATTTTTTGTACACTCGACTCTCGGATCTTTTGCACTTATGGGACCAAATCCTCTCATACCTTTTACCAAAATAAATGCTATGGTAACGCAAAACATTAAAATATGTATAACCAAATATGTAAATTAATGACAGTATTTATGATTTAGATTTAATATTTACATTAATAATAATAATTAAAATTTGTATATAATTTTAATCACATAATGGAGGAACTGTTATAATTTACTTTAGATAACCAAAGTTATCGTGAAATAAATGTTTTGACACTCTGATAGTCATTTATTTATTTAATTTAAAAGGTACTAGAACCAAAAGGGCGCGCGTCGCGCGCCCACTCCTGGTCCTTTAGCACATAAAATAGAACCTTAATGTAACCTTAAATTAAATCTTAATTTAATAAAAACATATGTTTATATTTTAAAAATTATTTTTCTGTTAATTTGATTGTTTAAAAATTTTTTAATTTTTTTTTAACTAAGTTTAACGAATTAAATTTTCTATAAAAAATTACACGTTAATGCCTATAAAAAATTCTCATTCTGGAGAAAATCACCTTTAAAATAAGCCGAAAATCATTAAAAAGCATTCAGTATTTTAAAAGTCATTAAAATTTTTGTAAAACATTGAAAATTATCATTTTTTTAAAATGTCTGAATAAAATATTGATCAAATGACTTGAAAAATTATGTAAAAACTCCAAGGATTAATTTAAAAAAAGAAAAATCAGTAACCTTCTATATTATAAAAATTGTGTAGATTTTTCTGCCAAAATACAGGCGAAATTTTTTTTAAGTTAATCCTTGGAGTTTTGCACATCAATACAGGGTAATTTAATTTTCCCAAAATATTGAGAACATTCTTGAATTTGCAATTGTTTTAAAAAATTGTTAATAACAATTTTAAAATTTTATTTTTAACAATCCCTTTATTTTATCATTAAAGTACAGACTTTAAGCTTTAATTTTAAAAAAATTACTTAATTATTACTTCCTCATAGAGGAAGTATTGTAATACCAAAATTTTTCCGAGTTCGATTTTTTGATATATCTTTATGTTATTTGACCTCAGGAGTCAAATAAATAAATTAAATAAATTAATATAAATATAATTAATTAATATAAATATAATTAATTAATTAATTAATATAATTAATATATTAATTTATTTTTATTTTTGAAAATTTTGTTAAAAAATGTAAAAGTAATCTTGAAATTATCGTTATTAACTTGTAGAGCATTATAAAACGATTTGATTGACCTATTTTTGAACCTAATTCGATAATAAATTTCGAAATTATTGGTATTTTAAAAACCAAAAATTGTGGAAAATGACATTTTCTAAACTTTTTTGTTTAAAAATTTTTGTTTAACTATTAAACTATTATAACTATATTGTAGAGTATTTAAAAATACATTGATTGACCCAAGATTCAATCACTTTTACCATATTTATTAAAAGTTATTCATATATTCTCCTATTATTATTATCTCTATGAGAAAGCAAAGTGTTCATGAAATGAGCGCATCAAAATTATAAAAAAATATACAACTTGGCAGCGGTTTCTTCATTTGTTTCAAAGTAATAATAACATGAAAATAAAATGATCTAAAACTTCAACACGAAATTACTTTAATAATAATTTTTTTTTTGAAAAAGTTTCCCTTATTGGCAAAAAATTTTTTTTTCCTTATTGGGTCAAAACCCATTATATTAAAACATCAAAGAAGTTTTTGTTGGGATTAAATTATTCTCTAATTAACAATTTATTACCATTTATTAAATAAATTTTAATTAATTGTACACTATCTGCAAAAATTATGTAAATGATACATTTTAGTGCTATAAATAATTTTTTCATTTTGCAAAATGTATTAACCCATTAACGCCTACCAAGACGCAAAATGTACCATGATTTCACGACTTTTATTTTATATGAAATAATTAGTTAAAAATTTTAGGAAGTACCATTTCCATCCATTTATCGCCCTTTCTGAATATGAAGCTAAAATTTGTTTATAATTATCTCAAAAAAATTTATAACAATTTTATTGCAAAAAAAACACACTTTTTTATGACAAAAAATTTTTCAATTATTATTTTGACATGAAAAACTAAAGAAGATGGCCTCCAAAGCACAAAATATCGCGTCCTTGAACTCTCAGCTATAAAAATCCATAATTACTTTTTATTAAATTTAAGATGGCGGATATGAAAATGGCCATTTTTCCAAAATGCAAAAGGCCGAAAAAAATTCAAATTTAAAATTCAAAATGGCGGACAATTTTTTAAAAAGTGATTAAATTTGCTTGAAAATGGTTACTCGGAAGTTTTTGGGGTCGCTGATTACGAATCTGATGTAACTTTTTTAAAATTCAAAATGGCGGATCCAATATGGCGGACATATTTTTTAAAAGTGATTGGATTTGCTTGAAAATAGTTACTCGGGGGTTTTTGGAGTAGCTGATTT
Source organism: Leptopilina syphax (assembly GCA_032872505.1). Classification (NCBI taxonomy): domain Eukaryota; kingdom Metazoa; phylum Arthropoda; class Insecta; order Hymenoptera; family Figitidae; genus Leptopilina; species Leptopilina syphax. The sequence goes on from CM065472.1 coordinate 14,374,732, forward strand.
CAAATCTGATGTTACTTTTTCAAAATTCAAAATGGCGGATCCAATATGCCGGTAGTTTTTTAAAAACTAATTGGATTGGCTTTAAATTGACCAGTCGGGGGTTTTTGGGGATGCTGATTACGAATCTGATGTCACTTTTTCAAAACTAAAAACAGTGGATCCAATATGGCAGACAATTTTTAAAAAGTAATTGTATTTGCTTCAAAATGGTCATTCGGCGGTTTTTAAGTATGTTAATTATGAATCTGACTTTAGAACAATATTATGTTTATCCACCACGTCCGTTAGCCGTCAACAAAATTTTAATGACGTTACCCAGCTCTTATCACAAGGAGGTCGACGTGCAAAAAAGCTACTTATTTTATTTATTTAAAAATTTTTTTTTGTTTTTTTTTATTTAAAAATTTTTTTCTGGATATTTTAATATTTTTTTAAATAAATAATATAAAATTTTAATTCTACTTTCTAAATCTGAATCAACGATAATTATGACACTTATATAATTATGACATTTTTTATACAATGATAAAAAAGAGACTAACACAACATGTGGTTTGATTGAAAACAAGTGACGCACATATATATGCCACATTGATTGCACAATTTTTGTGTTCTTTTGTTGCACTTTGCATGCTAGTGGCTATATTTTTCGAGGCAAAATACAAAAAAAAATTGTAAATAAAATTTGAAAACAACTGGCTTTTTTGCACTTCGACCTCCTGGTGGTAAGAGCAACGATAAACATATTATTGTTCTGATGTTAGATTCGTAATCAGCATCCTCAAAAACCCAGGAATGACCATTTTCAAGCAAATACAATCACTTTTTAAACAATTTGTCCGCCATGTTTGATCCGCCATCTTGAATTTAATAAAAAGTAATTATAGATTTTTATAGCTGAGACTTCAACGACGCGATATTTTGTGCTTTAGAGGCCATATTCTTTAGTTTCCCATGTCAAAATAATAATTAAAAAAAAATTTTTTCATAAAAAGTGTGTTTTTTGCAATAAAAAGGTTATACATTTTTTTTAAATATAAACAAATTTTAGCTTCATATTCAAAAAGAGCGATAAATTTTACGTCGGAAATGGTATTTCCTAAAATTTTTAACTAATTATTTCATACAAAATAAGAGTCGTGAAATCATGGTACATTTTGTGTCCTGGTGGGCGTTAATGGGTTAATTAACATTTTTCCCGTCTAAGACACTAAAATTCAATATAAGTATTCAAAAATTAAAAGTAAAATTTAATTAACTTTCCAAAATCATTAAAAAATTTCTTGAATTTGTCTTGTTTAATAAAATTAATATAATTTTGGAAATACTTTACATGTTTTAATGTTCTTTGGATAAAGCTGAAATAAGCATTGAGTTTATTTTAATACAATTAATGTTAATAGTATTAATTAATGCTAATAGTATTTTATCATTAAAATCTACAAGTAAATATGTAAATAAAAAAGCTCAACATGACAGAATTTTATGTATTACCCTAATTTAAATGCTTGGCCATTTCTGGTTAAAAAAGTATCAAGCTAAAACAAAAATTGTCTTTTTCAAAACATTTACAATATAAAATTTTTTTAAATTTTTCATTTTTACTCATAGTAATCATAATAATACAACACTAACCTACCTAATTTTTTTTACACAAAAAACATTTTTATAATAAAGTTTAAAAATTAAAAAATTATATTATTTATATTAAATTATTTTTAAATTTATATTTATAAGAAAATACAAAGTTTTTATAAAATAAAAAAAATTTGAATAATAGTTAAGAGGGGAAATCACATTAGAACGCTGTTTTTTTGCCGTTTTTTCGAGAATTTTTTTTTTAAGTAAGAATTTTTTTGAATGAAATAAAACATTTCCACTATGTTGTTCATATATTTAACTGTAACTCATATTTTTTATAAGCGTTTATATCAAAAATCTTCCAAATTGAGAGCTATTGCATATAAAGCTGCTCCGCCGGAGTTCATGACTGCCGTGCAGTCCTGAGCCCACAAATTTTGTCCGAAAGCAAAAAATCAAGTTTATTCATATTTTATTATTAAGAGAACTAACTTTCAAGTGAAAATATTAAAAATTGAAAAATTGACACTACTTTTGAAAAAAATTCGATTTGTTGCCTACTTTTTTGCAACTTTTTTATTTTAAAAAAGGTACTAAAAATTTTTTTTCTTTTCAAGTTTAGTTCACTTAATAATAAATTTAATAACAATTTCCAATTTTTCATTTAAAAATCGGTCAATAACTTTTTGAGCTACACTGCACGGCAATTTTTAAAATCCTGTTTTGAGAAAAACGCATTTGAAAAAATAGTATCAAAAATTGATATTTATACAAAAAATTTTTTTAAAAGTGATTACACTTTAATTGGCTATTCCAACACTATATATGAGGCATTTTACGTGAAATGTCCTAAGTTGAATTTTCAACTTCTTGAAAAAAATTAAAACTCAAGGAATTTGTTGTTCTATCAAGTAGAAATATGACCCAAAAAATATTTTTGATTTTTTCGAAAAATTAGAGGGGGTAGAGGGGGGTCAATTTGACCAATTTTGCCAACACTGGCTACTTTGTGAATTTTTTCTGAACATACTTTTAATGGGAAAAATTTTTTAGAATATGTTTCTGAAAGGTTTTTTCGTCCTCTTTCCAATGGTGTATTTTATTTTTTAATATTTAAACATTTACCCTAATTTTTGATAATTAATAATTAATTTTACAATTTCTCAAAAATCGGTCTGTTTTTTTTAAATAAATTATTGTAAACGAAAGCTGAGGTTTTCTCCTTTCGGCATGTAAATTTTCAGAATGCCCTTTTTTTGTTTTTGAGTTATTAAATTACAAAGAATAAATTGCGTCGCGGTTGCACTAAACCGCGTGGTAACCAGCGTGAGACAAGGCGCCTGGGACGCAATTTATTCTTTGAAATTTAATAACTCAAAAACAAAAAAGGGCATTCTGAAAATTTACATGCCGATAGGAAAAAACCTCAGCTTTCGTTTGCAATAATTTATTTAAAAAAACAAACAGATTTTTGGAAAATTGAAAATTAATTATTAAAAATTAGGGTAAAATTTTAAAATATTAAAAAATAAAATACACCATTGGAAAGAGGACAAAAAAACCTTTCAGAAACATATTCTAAAAAAATTTTCCCCTTACAAGTATGTTCAGAAAAAATTCACAAAGTAGCCGGTGTTGGCAAAATTTGTCAAATTGACCACCCTCTACCCCCTCCAATTCTTCGAAAAAATCAAAAATATTTGTTGGGTCACATTTCTACTTAATAGAACAACAAATTCCTCGAGTTTCAATTTTTTTCAAGAAGTTGAAATTTCAACTTAGGACATTTCACGTAAAATGCCTCATATATCCATTCATGTGCTTCATATGTAGCATATAAGTCTAATAATTCTTCTTTTCGTGACTTTCTATTCTCCTTAGTCTCAAAAGTGCTACGCTTATTCTACTAATCTACGGTAACCTAACGCGCTCCGTTCATTGCTAGTACAGCGAGGACTTCGAATTTTGCTCTAAAAACTTTGTTAGCCTGTTTTTGAATACCTTAACTAACAATTGATGCCAAAAAGAAAAAATCGATTTTTCAGACGTCTAATGTAGTTCCCCCCTTAAGTAATTTTTAGATTTATTTAAGTATTTTAACATTAAAGACTATTATAAAAATACTTTGAAATTAACAGTGCTGATGGTCACTCTAAGCTTTAAATTTATACCAATTTTTAAGAATTTAAAGTTGAAAATCACTAATCAAAATTACTTTCAAAATAAGTCAAAAACATGATTCTGAAACTGGCACCTTATTATTATGGCACCTGTTTATTACCTTCAAGACTCTAATTTTGAACTGAAATAAAAAATATTTTTTTTTGTTTAAGACAACATAAACTTTTTTATAATAAAAAACTGGGTACTTGTTTAAGATTGAATAAAAAATATTAAACCATGAAAAATATTTCTGAAATTATATTAATTTTTTAATTTAACAATGCAAACTCAAGGACGAGATCAAGCATTTTTAAAATGATTCTAGAAAGTTATTTAAATTTCTTTACAAGTTTAATTATTGAAAAAGTAGATAATGTTAGTGACCTAGACGGGAAAGTTGTTAATTTATTAGTTGCATTTCTTAATTACAAAAAAGAAAAATCATTTTATATAATTAAAAAGTAGTATTTTACACAATTTTTAAAAACTTACCTCCTTATCCTTATTTTTAATCACAAAAATTTTTTTCGTCTTATTTTTTTTTAATTTTGAAAAGAGAAAAAAAGTGTTCTTCACATTGTCAGGCAAAAAAAAATGTTTTTTAAAAATTTTATTTTTTTCTTTAAAGTACTTTTTATTATGAGTATTTTCCAAGAAAAAATTATCTAAATCGGTTGACAGGAAAAAAAGTTATGTTTCTTTTTTGAAAAACCGACCAAAATTTTGAGTAAGAGGTAACTCAAAAAATTTTGAAAAAATTTTTATACACTTTTATTCCTTGTATAAAAAGGAACAAATTCTGAAAATATTTTTAATATTGCTAAAATCATCGAAAATTCTTATGATAACTTGGCGTGGAATTGCTCTATACATTTAATTATTAAAAATAATGGATTTATAGAAGAATTTTAGATAAGGGGGATCCCTCAGAAGTGTGCAAAATATGTCATAATTCAACATTTTTTTCTCGCTTATTTTATTATAAAAGTTAAAAAGCCTTTTCGCATAATAAAAAGTATAACTTAAAGTATTAAAAACAATAAAAAAATTATATTTTTTATATTATGTTAGGCTGTAGAGGGCGTCAAAATCGATGCTTTTATTTTGAGGCGTTCCGCGGTTGCAGGTCTAGGGCCGTTCCCAGTGGTCTAAAATAAAAACCCTTAAGAACTTTTACAGTTGAGATACTAATTCAGTGGTTATACCTAAAATTACCTTAAAAAATAAAAATTTTAAAAAATGACACTACTTTTAACCAAAAAATTGAAAAATTACCTTTTTTCTCCAAATTTTTTATTTAAAAAAAGTATTAAAAAATTTTCTTTTTCAAATTTTTTAGGTATACCCACTAAAGAATATATTTTTTAACAATATGCAAAAAAAATTAGAAAGAAACATCCATCCGTTTACTCAGAATCCCTGCAACCGATTTAAAAAACAGCGTTTTGAGAAAAACGCAGTTAAAGTTTAAGTACGATTTTTTCAGATTTATTGTTAATTGGTTTTTATAAGAGCTCACTAAATTTTTAATTGCTATCCTAGGTCAATAAAGTAAGTTATAAGCTTCCTGATAAGCCTTTTCATGTTCGTCGCGAGCCTTTTTATTGTCAAAAACCATGCAAAATTAAGTAATTCAATGTATTTGTCTAAAAACATGAACAGATATTTATAATGATATCTCGCGAACCGAATAAGATTTTTTACCGTTTTTGGTCTTAAATTAAAGATAAGACTTAAACGATCACATCTATATAAGTTTTGAATTTTGTCTGCAATTTTTAAAAAATATGCCAGAGTTTAAAAAATTGTCAAAAAAAACTTTAATTTTTTAATTTTCTTTTTCAAATTTTTGATTGTTAAAATATTTGTGTGATTTCTTCAAATTTCGAATTGTATATTATTTAACATAGAATATTATAAGCTTTCTAACGGTATATTTCTTAAGTTTCTCACATTATTTTTTTCAGGAATATCATGATTTAAAGATTGGTATGTTTTTGGGTCATGCGCGTGGAGCCACTCTGACGGTAGTGTGATGTACTATCACTTTTGATAGAAGCTAAATTTCGTCATGAAATTTAAAACCTTTATTCTAGAGATATTAAGGATTTTAAGGGGGATCCCTCATGAGAAGTGTGCAAATTATGTCAAAATTCAACATTTTTTTTCTCGCTTATTTTATTATAAAATTTAAGAAGCCTTTTGGCTTGATGAAAAGTATAATTTGAAGTATTAAAAACAATAAAAAAATTTAAATTGTTACATTATGTTAGGCTGTAAAGGGCGTCGAAAACGATTCTTTTATTTTGAGGCGTTCTGCGGTTGCAGGTCTAGGGCCGTCCCCTGTGGTCTTCAACAAAAAACCATAATAACTCTTACAGTTGAGTTACTAATCTAGTGGTTATACCTAAAATTACATTTTTTATTAAAAAATGTATTAAAATTTTTTTTGTAATTTTTGAGGTATAACTACCAGATTAGTACCTCAACTGTAAGAGTTCTTTTGGTTTTTTGTTTTAGACCACAGGGGACGGCCCTAGACCTGCAACCGCAGAATGCCTTAAAATAAAAGCATCGTTTTTGACGCCCTCTACAGACTAACATAATGTAACTATTTAAAATTGTTTTATTGTTTTTAATACTTCAAATTATACTTTTCATCAAGCAAAAAGGCTTTTTAATTTTTTTAATAAAATAAGCGAGAAAAAAAAATGTTGAATTTTGACATAATTTGCACACTTCTCTTGAGGGATCCCCATAAAAAAGCAAGAAAAAAAATTCGAAGAAAATTTTTTTTCTCATGAGTAATCCCTCCTAAAAGCTTTAAAAAAATTGAATTTTAGAGAAGATATAAATGATTGTACAAATTCAATTATTTTCACAAATTTTAATAAAATTCTTATCAAAATTTAAATTATTTTCAAAAATTTCTCTCAATTCAATGGTTTTTAATATCTATAGGGTAATGTCACCTTGAGTGGACCGTCTAAGATTTTTTTCTAAAAAATTCTTTATGAAAGCAAATTAATCGGATTCCAAGCTTTAGTTTAGATCCCTAGATAAGTGTTTTATACAATAATAGCTTTGATTTTCTTATTTGGAAAAAACAATTGACTTTAAAAAGTAGCTAATTTTTAAGAAATAAAAAAAGTGTAAAATTGAGTGGACCACTCCTAAAAAATTGTAAAAGTTATTCTTAATTCTTTAATGTATTTAATATTTCTGATATATTGAAACAAAATGCTTATGCAGCTTCAGACCATGTATGCGTCGCAATGTTTACAAGTGAAACCACTTTCAATAATTTTGGCACATATCACATCAATATCACAAAAAAATTAATAAAGAACATAAAACATAGTTTGAAACCAATTTATTGTCAATTTATTTCCATAAAAATTTTGGCAGTCCACTCATGGTTATAAACAGTGGTCCACTCATAGTGACATGCAACTTTTTATAGCAGCCACCACAATTTTTTTTTAGTCAAAATTATCACTTAATTAAACTAAGACAATCAATTTCAATGTCCAAAGTAGTAGGAAAAAAATAATTTACCTTTTAAAACTTAAATTTTACACTACTTTTACACTTCCGAATCACTTTACTTATTGTAAGAGCGACTTCTTTTTTGATTTCTGTTCTTAAAAATGCGTTAGGGGAGAGTAGGCTACATTGAACCAGCGTCAACAGTGAACCACTTCAATTTTCTGAGAAATGACTGAGTGAAATTTTGTCTTATTTAATATATAAGTTAGTTTTACTGAAACAAACTATGTCCAAAAATTTCGGGCACGTAGTTTTATTATTTATAAAGAAAAACTAAAAAAACTGTTTTTCACGTACAAAACAAAAAATTTTGTGAAAATATAATCAAGTTTTTTTTAAATAGGAAGTTTTAAAAATTAATAAGCTTGTGATTTATTTCGCTTAGGGTGTCAACTTCAATATTCCGATGTAATAAAGAATTTTAACTCTTACATAAATTTATTATAAACAATTTTTGTTGTGAATGTCATGTGAATACAGTGAGTGCGGCATCATTGAACCACCCGAAAAAGCAAAGAATTTTCAATTTTAAGAGTTGTAAAGTTGTCTGCTCTACTAATTAGTAAAAAAAATACTGGAAGACATGCTTTTATCACAATTGTCAACGTGATAAACTTAAACTGTCACTTTTGCTACCTAACCTGACATTGAAATATATTAATCTCCTATATTAACAAATAATAACTATTTAACAATAATTTTCTATTTTATTGAGTAAAAAATAAGATTTTTTACAATGTGTAAGTGGAAATATTATTTTTGAAGTAAATTGTAGTATTTTATTAGAGGTGGTTCAATGTAGACACAGATCCTTCAAAATTAGAAAAGTGTAACTTGGTAGAAAAAAATTAAATTTCATTATTTAATCATAATAATTTGTGTTTGTAACGTGTGTATTAACTAAAGGAGTAATTCAGCTTAATTTTGATACAAAAACCTGATCGAAATTTGTAAAATTTAATTAGTTTTTGGACTTTATAAAATACCCGGTTCAATGTAGCCTACCCCCCCTACATCAAACGATAACGTATATGATTATCGCGGAACTTAATTTCTTACGGTTTCTAGGTGCGGCGCTGCTATTTGTTTTATTTATTTCACGTTTCCGCTGTCAGATAACTTAAAAGCTAAGGTGGTCCACTCAAAGTGGCGGTCCAATCAATGTGACATTACCCTACTATTTTAATAAAATTTTAAGACGCCTTTTTATTCCCGTTTATGCAAATGCTCCAATAGTCATTTGATCTAATTTAAAGGTTATAAATGTTAAAATGATCTAAAGAACATTGAATATACTGTGATTTTATATAAAAGTTTAATTAATAAAATGAGTTTATTCTATAATTTATTTTTAAGCCAATAATCAAAATATCCAATTCGCATTTACTATAATCATAAGCAATTATAAAATTTTTTCACGCAAACTTTCAACTGATAAAATAGTTGTATAAGCCAAAGTTTCTTTTTTATAATTTTATAATAACCTAATTTTAAAGTGTTATAATTTTTAATTTGTATAAATTGTAATTTAACAAATGTCTGTCAAATCTAAATGTAGAAAAATATAATTTATTTAAATAAAATATCTTTTTTAAAGAATAATATTTCTACATAAATGTTATATCTACTATAAAAGTTTTTAATCATCATTTCTGTGGAATTAATTTTTTTGAAAATTGAATTTGTTTTGAAATTATTTAAAATTTTTATTTTCTAATATAATTAATTGAAGAATTTCCGAATAATCGATATTTTGTAAAATGTAATTGTAAATATATGAATTTGAACATTCTCAAAAAAATTTTCAAACATTTTTAAAAATAATTGATTTAGAGAAGAATTTTAGTTAAAAATTGTAAAAAATAATAATTGAATTGAAATGATGAAAAATACGACAGGGAGAAATTTATTCATTTGTTCGACCGTATGAAAATGGCGTTCATTTTTACCCTGGGGTAAAAATAACAGCTGTTCCCATGCGTTATTTTAGCCCTAGGTTAAAAATGAACGCCATTTTTATACAAGTCGAACAAGTGAAACTTTTACTCCCTGTCGTTTACTCTGAAATCGACACTTTTTTGCATTAAGAATAAAAAATATCGTTCGTTTCAAAAATTAAATGACTGCCTGTATTCCCTTGTTGCTTAACCCTTGGAGCCCACTGGGACATATATGTCCCAGAAACGCGATGAAATATTCATAACTCGGACAAAAATTCAGATATTTTAGTTTTCTTTTCCGCGTAACTATCCTGTGTTCTTCTAGTTTCCAGAAAAATTTTGAGTTCAAAAATATTTATCATAATTTATTAATTGTAAAAGGAAAAAAGCACCCTATGTTTGTTGTAGTTTACGTAGTTTTTTTTACGAAAAATTGGAATCCTTAATCAAAACGTCCTGCAATGAAATTCACTGTGCTCACATTAGAAAGTAATTTGACTAATATTAAATATTATAAACAATAGCCTGGCCGCGCTTTGTTAAGATATTTTTTAATCTGGTGATATTATTAAGCTCCGGGCAGAAAAAGTTTTCTTTTCACCTAAAGAAAGAAATACGAAAATACTAAAGTTGATCTATAAATAATTAATAGACCCAAAAACTTAATAATATTATAGAAAAAGAGATTTTATTGACATTTTGAATTTTAATATTAATTTCATAAAGTTTTGAATATCTCGGACTATTGTTTATGGATTTTTATAAAGTTTACACATTTTTTCAGGTAAAAATGTGCACTTTAAAATAAAAATAATGTTAATAAAAAAATTTAAAAAAGCTTTTTAAACAATTTTTTCATAATTTACTCCTCTTTGAGAAAAATGTTATTAACATATTTGAGCACCTGGATCGTAGAAGGGCACGTAAATTTTTCTCGGCCGAAATCGAAATCCCCTGGACACTCAAAATTCAACTTCTGAATTTAGACATTTTAAATATACATCTTTATAGAAAATTTCATTGCGCATATTTTTTTCTTATGAAATTTTTTTGTATCTATTACCGTTTTCGAAATATTTGAGAAAAATTGATTTTTTGAAAACTGCAAATTTAATGACATTTTTCACTTCAACTCGCGATAATTCAGATGATTTTAAATATTTTTCAATGTACCAAAAAAGAAAATACGTCGAAAGATATTCTACGAATGATAAAAAAGGAAGAAAGTTATTTTCTTTATAAACAAAATTGTTATTAATTTTTTTCTTTATTAATGTAAAAAACATAAAATACAATCTTCTCGGCTCTCGTTTAACGGGCAAATTTTAAGTAACAAAAAACTTTCAGTGAGAAAGTTGTTCATTATGGACCAAAGAAGTTTTCTGGAAAATCACAGGGTTAATAATTTATTAGTGTTGAAATGGTGAATGTTTAAAGTTGATACCGTCCGAACGTGTGGCACGCGCGATGGCCATAACCTATGAAACGACACTCCCAAGCGTCCCAAGCACCTGTGGCGAGTGACGCGTGCTACACATTCGGACGGTATCAACTTTAAACATTCACCATTTCAACACTAATAAATTATTAACCCTGTGATTTTCCAGAAAACTTCTTTGGTCCATAATGAACAACTTTCTCACTGAAAGTTCTTTGTTACTTAAGATTCGCCCGTTAAACGAGAGCCGAGAAGATTGTATTTTATGTTTTTTACATTAATAAAGAAAAAAATTAACAACAATTTTGTTTATAAAGAAAATAACTTTTTTTTATCATTCGTAGAATATCTTTAGACGTATTTTTTTTTGGTACATTGAAAAATATTTAAAATCATCTGAATTATCGCGAGTTGAAGTGAAAAATGTCATTAAATTTGCAGTTTTCAAAAAATCAATTTTTCTCAAATATTTCGAAAACCGTTATAGATACAAAAAAATTTCATAAGAAAAAAAGATGCGCAATGAAATTTTCTATAAGGATGTGTATTTAAAATATTAAAATTCAAAAATTGAATTTTAAGTGTCTAGGGGACTTCGATTTCGGCCGAGAAAAATTTACGTGCCCTTCTACGATCCAGGTGCTCATTTGGAATCCTTATGAATTCACCTTTAATTTAATAAAACAAAATTGATGAAGACTCATAATATAGATCCGGAGATATTGAAGTTTTTATAAAAAAAGACTAGCTGCAGGAACAAGGTGGGCTTCGAATAAAAAGCCAAAAGTTTCAGTAAAGTCAGACAATAATTTTAAGACAAAAAAGAAAAAATCGGTATATGAAATTTTGAATAAGCTCAGTTTTTCGATTCTTCTCATTTCGGATATTTAAAAAATCTTCATTTTGTTAGTGAGTTGTGCAAATTTTACAAAAATTGAGTAGAAATAGACAAAACTTCCATAATATAGAATCATTTAACTACAAACATCTAAATTTCAAATGGTTTTGCAAATTTTCGGTATAACTGGATACGAATTCTATGTCAGATTTCCAAAATTCAAAATAGCGGATCGTATATTATAGCAGATAATTTGGTAAATCTGACATCGTATTCGCATTCAGTTGTACCAAAAATACGCAGAAGTATTTAAAATGTTCATCCTGGTTTGTAGTAATATTCTTCTTCATTATCGAAGTTTTGTCTGTTTTTACTCAGTTTTTAAAGAATTTGTCAAACTCAGTACACCGAATGAACAAATAATCAGAGGAAAATGAAAATATTTAAAATTTTCAAAATGTATTTTAAAGAAAAGAAAATCGGACAAGTGCGAGTTGCACTCGCATTAACCCTTTGCGGCATGCATAACATTATGACATTAATTTGAAAATCACAAATGCTTATGAGGATTTTCAGGGTCGCTAATTACGAATCTGAAGTCCGTTTTCCAAAATTCAAGATGGCAGATCCAATATGGCTGACGAATTTTTTTAGAATTGATCGAAATCGCTTAAAAATAGTTACTCGGAGGTTTTCGGGGTCGCTGATCACGAATCTGAAGTCCGTTTTCCAAAATTCAAAATGGCGGATCCAGTATGGCGGACAAATTTTTTTAGAATTGATCTAAGTCGCTTAAAACTCGTTACTCGAGGGTTTTCAGGGTCGCTGATCACGAATCTGAAGTCCGTTTTTGAAAATTCAAGATGGCGGATCCAATATGGCAGATGAATATTTTTAGAATTGATCGAAATCGCTTGAAAATAGTTACTCGGGGGTTTTTAGGGTCGCTGATCACGAATCTAAAGTCCGTTTTCCAAAATTCAAAATGGCGGATCCAATATGGCGGACGAAATTTTTTAGAATTGATCGAAATCGCTTGAAAATCGTTACTCGGGGGTTTTCGGGGTCGCTGATTACGAATCTGAAATTACTTTTAATAAATAAACGTTAATTTATTAAATAATTGTACCGTCGGCATTTGCGTTACCCGATGTACACCGCGGGGAGGTTGCACGATCGGGTTTTGTACATCGTTTAGCCCTGAAAAGGGCAGTTTGGTAAATACTGTTCAAAACTTTATAATAATCAAATTGAGCTGTTTATTTCCTAATAAAATTAACTAATTAATTAAAATCAGCGGATTTTAATTGCTATTATAATGTTTTGATGTGTCTTGCTTTGAACAATAATTGAATTTTATTTGCAGCAGTGGTAAGCAGCGAAGCAATTCGCTTTCAGCAAAATTTATTTGCTTTAGTCCAGTTAGTATTTTAGTGTCTTTGAACTCTCAACAGTGTTTTGTTTATTGTTTGTTATAATCAATGTTAATATGCGTTCAGTCAAATATTGCTGATTTATTACTTGTCTTTTTTGCGATTGTCATTTGTTTTGTCAATTTATGAATAGTGTTTTGTTTATTGTGTGTTACCATCAACGTAGGTATGCTTTCAGTTAAATAATGCTGAATTAGAACTTGCCTTTTTTACGCTTGTCATTTGTTTCGTCAAACTCTGGATAGTATTTTGTTTATTGTTTGTTACCATCAACGTATGTATGCGTTCAGTAAAATAATGTTGAATTAGAACTTGCCTTTTTTGCGCTTCTTATTTGTTTTGTCAAACTCTGAATAATGTTTTGTTTATTGTTTGTTATCATCAACGTAGGTATGCATGACACATCAAAACTTTATAATAGCAATTAAAATCCGCTGATTTTAATTAAGTAGTTAATTTTATTAGGAAATAAACAGCTCAATTTGATTATTATAAAGTTTTGAACAGTATTTATCAAACTGCCCTTTTCAGAGCTAAACGATGTACAAAACCCGATCGTGCAACCTCCCCGCGGTGTACATCGGGTAACGCAAATGCCGACGGTACAATTATTTAATAAATTAACGTTTATTTATTAAAAGTAATTTCAGAATCGTAATCAGCGACCCCGAAAACCCCCGAGTAACGATTTTCAAGCGATTTCGATCAATTCTAAAAAATTTCGTCAGCCATATTGGATCCGCCATTTTGAATTTTGGAAAACGGACTTTAGATTCGTGATCAGCGACCCTAAAAACCCCCGAGTAACTATTTTCAAGCGATTTCGATCAATTCTAAAAATATTCATCCGCCATATTGGATCCGCCATCTTGAATTTTCAAAAACGGACTTCAGATTCGTGATCAGCGACCCTGAAAAACCTTGAGTAACGAGTTTTAAGCGACTTAGATCAATTCTAAAAAAATTCGTCCGCCATATTGGATCCGCCATTTTGAATTTTGGGAAACGGATTTCAGATTCGTAATCAGCGACCCCAAAAACCCCAGAATGAAGACTTTCAATCAATTTCGGTTAAATTTAAAAAAAAAAATTTTTTTGTTTTTTAATTTATTTATTTATAGTTGTTTTTAATTTCACGTAACCTCATTTACTATCAATTTTTCGACATTTAACAATATTTTGATTATTAATAAACAAAGATTTTTTTATTTTACTTGAAAAAGACTGTATATAAACAGATATTTTCAGAATATAAAAGGTAGTAATCTGGGCTACCACTATGCCGCAAAGGGTTAAGATCTAGGGTTCCGTACACCAAAATAAAACTCATTTTTTATAAATATTTATATATAAGAAATATAATAAAATTGATTAAAATTAACATATATAAACTTATTGAGCTGAAATTCGGTACACATATTTCAGCTCACCAGGTTGAGATTTGTAAAATTTAAGGGTCATTTTTTTCAATTTTTTCGAAAAAAATTTAATTTCTTTCCCTCCTAGTTCGCAAATATGTCCGTCAATCGAGTTCGCTATATTTTTTCTGTAATCTGCACTTGAAACTGAAGATCCCTACCGAATTTCAGCTCACCAGGTTAAGATTTGTAAAAGTTAAGGGGGGGACAGGGTAATTTTTTTCAATTTTTTCGAAAAAATTCAATTTCTTTCCCTCCTAGTTCACAAATATCTCCACCAATCAGGTTTGCTATATTTTTCCTGTAATCTGCACTTGAAACTGAAGATCCCTACCGAATTTCAGCTCACTAGGTTGAGATTTGTAAAAGTTAAGGGGGGGAACAGGGTCATTTTTAGAATTTTTTTCGAAAAAATTGAATTTCTTTTCCTCCTAGTTTGCAAATATGTTTGTCAATCGGGTTCGCTATATTTTTCCTGTAATCTGCACTTAAAACTGAAGATCCCTACCGAATTTCAACTCACCAGGTTGAGATTTGGAGAAGTTAAGGAAGGGACAGCCCATTTTGCGTGGCTGGGACGGACACACGAGTGATTTCATAAGGGTTCTGACAGTACACCTATGGTGCACGGAACCCTTAAAAGTAGCGTCTTCAGATGCAATATTGAACTTTTGGCAAAAGAATTATCTTTTGAATTAAAAAAACTAGTCTTGTGCACTTTTAAGTTAAAATACCTCGGACACCTGACGTGCAGGGTCTATTATAACGCTGGGTTCGGAATTATCACGTTGAAAACCTTTGGAAAAGTATTGTTTGATTCTTGTTTAGTAAATACTGTCGGCCTGTGGTACAAACGATTCCTAAATTTTTGAAAAATTGATGATAAACGACAGTAATTTTCTGTGCTTTTTACCATAGAAAATCTTTGTCGATTACGCGAGGTTCTTCCCCATGAAGTTGTGGTCCTTTGTCTACTCTATTCAAAATGGTGAATACCTGTGTGAATATTCTAGGACACATCTATAAAAAAATGATGAATTTACGACACGATATGACATAAAAAGTAAGCAGGACATATAAAGCACAAGTATGAGGCAGTAACCTTGAAGGTACTATCCAGAAACCAAGTTCCGCACGTTGACAATATTTCCATATTTCTCCTCGTCGAAAACATGATAATACGAACGTGCTGAATATCGTCGTCGTCTCGAGAATCGTATAGGAGAAATTTGTCTCCTCCTCTGGTGTTTTGAAATTTAGGGGGAATTTCAGCTAAATCCTCTATGGATGTTGGGTCGGTAGGAGAATTCTTTCGACGTCGCAACCTTACAGATTTTTTTAGATTTTTGCGTTCCGGTAATTGACTGAGGACTCCATCTGGAATGTTAGTGAGTTCCCGGCAAAGAATCATCAATAATTTCATCTCCTTCGTATCGCGTAATCGCTCTTGCAGAGCACTCTCTTCCTTAAACCTTCTTGCACTCCCAGTAATATCGATCTTTATACACCCTTGTTTTGTAATATATAAAACCATCCACAAACAATTGTTTGCCCACAATTCGAGGACCAATCTCCATTGTTTTTATTTAAAATATAAATTTCTTTATTTTATTTATAAATTACACTTTTAATTTAGACTCGAAATATTAATTTACAATCAAAATTTTGGAACTTTTGACATTTATATTTGTTGCTATTGAAAAAACAATAAAAAAAACAATTGCAGATCGCATATCGCATCGTCATAAAAATATATATTAGGAAAAATGATATTGTTCGGAAAAAGACATAGTAAAAAAAGACTTTAAATAAATTGAGTTCGGAAAAATAATTTAGGAAAATAGTTTTAGGAAAAATTAACTATTAGGAAAAGTAGTTGTTAGGTAAATCCGTTTAGGAATCTAAGATTAAGAAATTC
Organism: Leptopilina syphax; assembly: GCA_032872505.1. Lineage (NCBI taxonomy): Eukaryota > Metazoa > Arthropoda > Insecta > Hymenoptera > Figitidae > Leptopilina > Leptopilina syphax. The sequence continues at coordinate 14,391,010 of CM065472.1, forward strand.
GTCGGGGAACGCAGCCGGAGATATACCTAAAAATTTTTATTTAAAAATTAATTTTTATTTTAAATTACAAATTTTTACCTGAAAAATGTGTAAATTTTATAAAAATCCACAAATAATATTCCGAGATATTCAAAATTTTATAAAATTAATATTAGAATTCAAAATGACGTATCTTTAACAATTTTTGAATTTTAAAAAAAAAAGTTTTAGGGAAAGAAGTCTCTTATATATCTTTTTTCACATTCAATCAGTTTTTGGGTCTATTAATTATTCACATATTTACTTTATTAGTTTTGTATTTGTTTTTTAGATGAAAAGGAAACTTTTCCAGCCCGGCACTCATTGATATTAAATAATTTTACAAAAATGGCCAGGCTAATAAACAATAGGTCTCTCAAAAACTACCCCAATATTCCAGCCCCTTTATAATAAAGTATTTTCGTTCAGTCTTTCGTCGTGATACATCTGAGAAAAATACTAAAACTAATTTGATTAAAGAATCAATGGGTATTCTAAAGGTTTTAGGATAGCTAAATCTGAAGTTGATGTCAGATTCAAACTCGTTTGAAACTTGTTACTCGGGGATTTTTAAGGTCGCTAAATTCAAATTTGTTGTCAGATTTGCAAAATATACACTGAGAAAAAATTGGACGAACAGTTGCGCTACTAGTGGTAGAGCGGCGCTACTTTCGCTCTAGTGAAAATCTGAACCATATTTGGGCGACAAATTCGCCCAAAATAAAGTAGAAATTCTTTTCCAAAATTTGGGAGAGAGTTTGTTTTAAGAAAAGGAAATTATAGACTGCTTGAGTATATGTGATTTAACATTACTATATATATTGTGAAATATGTATTTTAACATTAAAACTGAAATCTAATAGCACAATAAAAGTTTTTTTTATTAAATTATGAATAGATATATTTCAAAATTGAAGTATTGATTTCAATATTAAAATATTGATATCAATAATATAATAATAGGTAATCTTATCTAATGATGAAAAGGTTTTTATAAATTAATTAAAACAGTTAATTTTATTTACAATATTTTTAATAAAATAATATTTATTGTTATTAATAACAGATTGTTTTCTAAACAAATTATTATTTTTTTACTAATTTCTTATAAAATGATGAAAATACAATATTTTATTCAAAATTAACAATAAAATAAAGAATAATATTTTTACTAAAATGTAAATTACTATTTGCTATATTATAAGAAAGCATAAAAGTATAAACGAAAAAAATACACCCACAAAATTTTGATAATAAAACGAACTTAAAAACGTGATATTATTTTTTATTTATACCGTAAACCGGGGCTATAAAAAACACCGGGGCTATAAGGAACAAAACTCTGTGTTCGGGTGGAGTTGAAGTTATCGGGGCCGTGTATAAATAAATTGTGTTACTTGCTTTTGAAAAATTGTTGCTGGGGTAACTGCCAATACTATTCAATGCAATAATTGCGACGATTAATAATTTTAATTTTAATTTTAATTGTATTTTAGTGAAATTTCAAACTTGGGAAACATTTGATTGCCGAGGTAAGTTGTTCCTATTTTAACTTCTCAAAGTAATTTGTTTTATTAAAGGGATTTATTATGGGAAGTTTTATTGAGTTCACTAAGTAATAAATACGTTTATTTTGTATTTACAGTAAGATTTACGAGAAAAAAACTAAAATTCACAAACGGCGGGTATATAAGGAACACAATTATTTCTTCCGAATCGTTAAAGTGTGTTGTCAAAACGTAAGTTTTTCGTAATTTCGTTTGTTTTTTATCACCTAATTTGGTTTTTAGTGTTCAAAGATGGTTTGAAATTGTAAAAGAGTGTTGGTACCGACAAGTCACAAAAAACGATCAGTTATCATCATCGACCTCAACTGATGATACCAGCAACGTTTAGTTTTGTTTTTACATTTGTTTTATTTATTTTTTTTTTCAAAGTGCTCGCCAAGATCAAGAAAAGAAAAAAAAATAAAGGCAATATTTCAATAAAAAAAAAGTTGCAAGACTTTAAAGCTGAAATCTGTTCCTTATAGCCCCAGATTACGGTATTTAAAAAAATGAGAAAAATTAAACATGCAATTTATAGGTTAGGTTTTATAAACGAAAAAATACACCCACAAAATTTTGATAATTAAGATCACGCAAATGAAAAAAGTTATATTCACTTAAAAACAAATCCATATTTATTTATTCGACGAAACACATAAAAACATATATACAAATCTAGAAACTGAAACGCGACATGCATACCAATAATAGGGTGAGCATGCGACCGACACCTTTAAGCCAGAATTTGCACCACCAAAGTCGAACCGCTATCCCAAATTGGGAGACAAATTCTCCCAAAACGAAAGTGAGATGTTTGCCTGCTTTTAACCCAACGGTTGCACATAAAAAGCCAACTTCACGCCCAACGTTTTTTCAGTGTAGAACTGGTAAATTTAATACAGCACCAAAAACTTTAGAAGTGGGAAGTCATGACAGTCATTACTATTTTGTAAATATCCTTATTTTTTAGGGGTTTGAATAAAAAATCAGCAACGTTTTTTGTTGCAAAAATCTATATTTCTATGCTATGTCTACTCAGAGGTGAAATTGCAACCCTTAAATATTTAAATTGAATATTAGATTTATGAAATATTAAAATGAACGAAAAATGTGATAGATTTCCGAAAATTTTTAAAATTAACTGCATTCATAAAAATCACTACTTGGAGTAGTGATTCACACAAACGTGTGGATGCTTATAACGAATTCGTGGTCAGTTTCTTTCAACTCAAAACGGAGAATTCAATATGTCGGACATCTATAAAAATTCAAATATTTTTAATATCATTTTCCATTAAAATTTGTAATTGACAAATAGAATTTATTAACATTTTTTCTTTATTTTTAAAAAACAGAATATTATGAGCAATTCCACGCCAAGTGATCATAAGAATTTTCGATGATTTTAGCAATATTAAAAATACTTTCAGAATTTCTTCCTTTTTATACATGAAATAAAAGTGTATAAAAGTTTTTTTAAAATTTTCAAAATTTTTTGAGTTACCTCTTACTCAAAATTTTGGTTGGTTTTTCAAAAAATGCACATAACTTTTTTTCTTGTTAACCGATGAAGATAATTTTTTTTGGAAAATACTCATAATAAGAAGTACTTTAAAGAAAAAAAAATAAAATTTAATAAAAATTTTTTTTTTGCCCGAAAAAAATTTCAAAAAATTTTTTGAATTCAAATTTTGAAAAAAATATATCTTCGATTTGAAAAATTTTTTTCGGTAAATATTGTCAATTAAGTAAAGAATACTTCCTGTAAATTTAATTATGGGACAAAAATAACTTTTCGAGAAAAAAAATAAAGTGTGCAGCGCGGCGTGCCGGGACTTGTGCTTATGGCGGTGCAAGTTTCGTTTCAAATCACTCTAATAGGTCACAATTCTTTACCAAAACGCTTTTTCTTTTTTATAAATCTTCGTAATTAAATTCTCTATCAATCTCTCGAGCCTTATTTTTAAATTTTTGTTTTTAAACATTTTTTAAATAACAATAAGTATTAAAAAAATCATAAAATCGTAAAACATATATTTTTAGTTTTATTAATTAAGAAAATTAATCAAAAAACTTATTAAAATAATTTTTGATTGATAAAAAATAAAAAATTCTTTAGTCAAAAATTGTTATACAATAAAAATTTATTATTTTGTCATAAACTGTACTTAGGGTTAAAAATTTCTATTTTTTCTGAATTGTGCAATTTTTCATAAGTAAAGTATTCAAGTATAAAAGAAAAACTAAAAATTTATTATTTAACCCTTGTTTAAACAGTTTATAATTTTCCATTTTTCAATTAATTGTTTAGAAAAAATTAGAAATTTCTAACCCAAATGAAACTTATGAAAAAATGAAAAAAGTACATAAGAAACAAATATAAATTTCTTACCCTAAGTATAAATAGTTTATGAAAAAATAGCAACAATTAATTGTTTAAACAATGTTTTAATAAATAATTGTTTTTTTATCATCAGTAGATATATTACTCATGAAAAATTGTACAATTGAGAAGAAACTAGTAATTTCTAGGTCTAAGTATACAGTTTATAAAAAATAACAACAATGAATTAATTAAAAAGTGTTTAATTCATTTATTCTTTATCAATCAAACATTATTTTAATAGGTTTTTTAAATAATTTTCTTAATCAATACAACTAAAAAATATATGTTTTACGATTTTATGATTTTTTTAATACTCATTGTTATTTAAAAATTGTTTAAAACAAAAATTCAAAAATAAGGCTCGAGAGATTGATAGAGAATTTAATTACGAAGATTTATAAAAAAGAAAAAGCGTTTTGGTAAAGAATTGTGACCTATAGTGTGATTTGAAACGAAACTTGCGCGGCCATAAGTGAATACATGCACAAGTCCCGGCACGCAGCGCTGCACACTTTATTTTTTTTCTCGTAAAGTTATTTTTGTCCCATAATTAAATTTACAGGAAGTATTCTTTACTTAATTGACAATATTTACCAAAAAAAAATTTTCAAATCGAAGATATATTTTTTTCAAAATTTGAATTCAAAAAATTTTTTGAAATTTTTTTCGGGCAAAAAAAATTTTTTTATTAAGTTTTATTTTTTTTCTTTAAAGTACTTCTTATTATGAGTATTTTCCAAAAAAAATTATCTTAATCGGTTAACAAGAAAAAAAGTTATGTGCATTTTTTGAAAAACCGACCAAAATTTTGAGTAAGAGGTAACTCAAAAAATTTTGAAAATTTTAAAAAAACTTTCATACACTTTTATTCCATGTATAAAAAGGAACAAATTCTAAAAGTATTTTTAATATTGCTAAAATCATCGAAAATTCTTATGATCACTTGGCGTGGAATTGCTCTTATTAAAACTATTGCCATTAAGAAATAAAAATGATGCAAATTATTTCCTTATGAAAATTGTAAATTTTCTACAAAAATATTAAGAAACGGGAATATTCCCAAAAAAAAGAATGAATTTGTGAACAATATCGGTAATGAGAAATAAAACTCGAAAAATTATGCATAAAATATTTCATAATCATAATTTTTTAACAATTGAATATTATTAAAATTCAACTTATTGTGTTTTTGAATAAAATTTATAGGTATAAATTAAATCAGCAAATATATTATGAAAAATATAACCTTTAATGAATCAAAAAATAAATAATTATATATCAGACTTTACCAATCTTTTCTTTCTCTTATTACTGTCTTGTATTCTTGCTTCTAATTTAGTTGCTACTCACTAAGCACAATCGCAAAAAACACCTAATAAAAATCCTAATCAATTTAAAGAAAAAGCATGAAGGAAGAAAACGCGACGCGTCAATAGTCCCAGAAGTAATATTATAATTATATACAAAAGCAATAAATAAACATGTCAAACTCAGAAACAAAACAAAATCATACATGTACGACTAACTTCAGATGTGGACAGAAAAAATATTTATTTTAATAAATACTATTAATAATAAAATAAATAAAATTTAATCAGTTATTTATGTTCTACAAATACTGCAAATCTATTTTAATTTTCCTAATATTATATTTTAAATTCAATATTTGTTCAGTATAAATTTAATCCCCTCAATTCTTTATTTTTACTTAACTAACATTCATAAGTTGTCCACAGGATATCTAAAAGAGATATCTAGAGAGTGTATCAAAAATACCAACAGTATGTCCCGGAGATATCCATAGGATATCCTAGAAATATCTGTGGGACATCCATGGGATTTTCACTGGATATTTATTTATTTATAACAAAATACAGGTTTCTAGGGCTGATAAGCCCTTCGAGGAACTAACGTTGTTTTTTATAATATACTACTATATAAAGCTTTGAAAAACAATTTAATATCCATTGAATATATTCACGCTCATTGTAGTAATAATTATAATATTGATTTTAATACTTAGTTGTAACGTGTTTTTAATTATAAAATAAAACAAAATTTACTATCTACTTATGAATAAATTCAACAACAAATAAAAAATATAATATGGAATGTAGACTATATCTAAAAAAAATAACAATATATTACCAGTGTGTTATGTTAAATTTATAATTGTTGTCTTTAAATAGTAATTTTAAAAAAGCTACTTTAAATGTTAAAAACTTTGTTACACTTCTGATTTCGTTTGATACTTTATTTCATAGCCTTGTACATCTTACTATAAATGATTTTTGCACTCTACATTTTCGGTGCGAAGGTACCTTTAGAATAGATTTTCTTTTTCGAAGTCACTTATTGATCGACTCATCCAGATTTATAAACTCAAATAAATTGTAAAGATAAAAGGGAACTCTATTATTAAAGATTTAATACAACAAATTTCCCATAAAGAACTGTCTTCTAATTGCAACGTTTAAGAGACCTCTCATATCGTATATTACGTAACATTTTTTGTTTTAGGTAAGTGGTAAATAAATCGAATGCATACAAATAGGGTGCTTTCTAATTTGTCATTTAAATCATCAGTAATATCATCTTAAACAACGCAACAATTATCGAAATAGGGAAGAATAAGTGATTTAACAAGCAATATGCGAGTAGAAGTAGGGAGAGAGTCTTTGCTTCTATACAGTTGACGAAGTGTTATATTATGTCTTTCGCGAAATATTAAATACATGTTGTTTAAAACTCAATGTTTGATCTAATATCAAACTAAGGTTCTTTACTGTGTCTTAGTAAACAATCGGTGTTTTTTCTACTAAAAGTGGAGGAAGAGCCATTAAGGATTCAGTAGAAAGACTATTATAGTTAGAAATTACCATAGCCTGAGTCTTATCAGAGTTAAGTAATAACCCATTTTTTTTGCCTATTTAACAACGTAGTTTATGTCTATTTGTACCATTTTCAGTAATTCTGCAAGAAATGCATTAGGTCCTGAAAGATATGACTTGAAATCGTCCGCATTTAAGTTTTTTCCACTGAGATTGATTACCATCCACCACTTTATGAAATCTACTACTGAGATAAGACTCAGAATATAATCTGGATATCGATCAATATTTTATGCTGTGAGGGTATAGTGTACCTAAATATTTGACAATTGTTTAAACAAATTAATTATATTTTTTTACTACATGAATACTAAAATATGACTTTTAATGTACTTATAAATTTTTTAAAGATTAAAAACTTTATTCTATAGCAACATATTGATTTTTTCATACTTTGTTATAAACAAATAAATATAAATAAACAAAAATTAAAAAATTAGCATTGAAGAATCGATAGAGAATTTAGTAACGAAGATTTTTAAAAAATATGTTTAATTTGAGTGAAAATTGTGACTCAATTTAAAATTTCAGATTCTTTTTTTAATATTTCCTTTTATCATTTATTGTAACTTATTATGATGAATTCATATAAAGAAAACATGACTTGAAATTTATAAAAATTAAAATAAATATAAAAAATAGAGACAGGAGCTTGGCGCGCAGGGGGGCAAAGCCCCATTGTATATATACATATTCTTATGTTAACAATGATAAAAAAACTGTTATCAACGACGCCAGATGTTTTGATTGACGTCCAAATATCTAATTCCCCAAAGAAGAAGGTCCAACGAGTTTTCATTGATGGATGTAGAGCTGTAAAATATAAATTATGAGTGAGCAAAACTTTAAAATTATATGGGTCAGTCCATTGACTTTCGTCTGGGGGTTGTTGTGGCTATATTTTGAAAAAATCTGGTTTTAAAATATGTGACGCTCCACGAGAAAAGGGACCTTATGACAAGAGTAAATAAGGTCCCTTTTCTCGTGGAGCGTCACATATGTAAAACTAGAAGACTTCCTGATTCCATTAACCACAATATTATTCTGAAAATTTTATTTTTTTAAATTTTATTATTAATCAAAAGTTTGCCTCTCTCATTGAAATTTTAGGAGCATTGAGAAAAAAGTTATAGTCTTCAAAAAATCGGAAAATTTTTTTGTGAAAAAAATTTTCGATTTCGCTTTATTAATTAAAAATAATATATTTTCATAGTAATTGCTTCGATTCCTGATTTACCATCAAATTATTTATGCTTTTGGTAAGTTCTGTTATATGACATAAAATAATTATTGAATAAAAACGATTTTAAAAATGTGCCAAATTTAAGGTTACAAAATAACACTCTAAGGGGCTAACTTTTAATTAATGATAACATTTAAAAAAATAAAATTTTCGGAATAATATTGTGGTTAATGAAATCAGGAAGTCTTCTAGTTTTTCATATTTTTAAACCAGATTTTTTCAAAATATATCCGCAACAACCCCCATACGAAAGTCAGTGGAGTGACTTATATACAATCTTATAGAAATCTTCAAGAATAGAGAATTATAAATTGACAGTAAAATTTTTATACTGGTTAGATGAAAACAATACATTTAATTTTAGAAGCGGTAACTTTATTTGGAACTTTAATGCAATTCTTGATACTCGAATATAAAAAGATTACATAAAGAGAATTTTGTTTTGCATAGACGAAAAAACTTTTGATGCACCAGCAGCTGCTGTTCCAGCTAGTGATCAAGCAATACTAAACGCGGGGTCATATGTTACCCCTGTACTTAGCATAACGGACTAACCTTCTTAAAACAGCAGGTGCACTATTTTGTTATGTCTTTTGGACGATTCTATGGAAACAAACTGTAATTCATATTTTAGTAAAAAATACTTTTGTAGGTTATATATTTAAAAAGACACTTTTTGATATTTCGCAAGAAACGCTGATTAATATATTTCGCATCTACACTTTGTAACCCGCGATTATATTGTGAAAAAAGGGCTATGCACAAATTTGAAGTTTTCACGATACTTTACATTTACCCACTATCTTTCGGTGGGGACTCTAAAATAAAAAAATTGGACAAGTACGAGTTACACTCGCACTAAAATCAAGGGTTCCGTACACCAAAATTAAACTCTTTTTTAAAGAAACATATATGTGGAACAAATATTATTGAGTCAAATTAATAAATACGATTTATGAAAAAAAGAAATCGATTTTTATATAAAATTTTTTAAAAAATAACAATAACCCCCTATTTGAATTACTACATATATAAATCTATTGAACTGAAATTCGGTATACATACGTATTTAATTCAGTGAACGAACCAGAGACCCTCTCTGCTACTTGACTGGTATTATCCCTTTTAACAGTGCGTCAAGCGTGTTCTTCGATACAAGTCCTTATCTAGGTCACGATATGTAGAAGTTAAGGGAGAACAGGGAAATTTTTGCAATTTAAAAAAAATCTTTTTTTTCCCTCCTAGTTCGTAAGTATGACCTCCATTTGAATCCGTTATATTTTTTCTGTAATATTTATGAAAAAATACATTTGTGTGCAAAATTTTAGCTTAAAAGGTCCTCATAGATATACGTTAACCCATTAATGCCCATTGGCACAGAAACGCAGATATCGAAAAAACAACAAGTGAGATTCTGGCATGGGGTCTAATAATAATTTTTGACGTTAAAAATTTTGTTTAAAAAATTTTGTTTAAACAATTTGTTATAAACAAATTAAGAAAAATTGATTTTCATAAAAAACTAATAGCGCCATTCGATTCTACGCGAAAAACTACTACGAAAACATAGGTTGCAAAATTTTTTGAAAATGACCTATTGTTATAAACAATTAGCCTGCATATATACTCGTTCCAGCCCATGGGCATAGAAACGCAGATATAAAAAAAACAACAAGTGGGATCCTGGCATGGGGTCTAGTAATATTTTTTGACGTTAAAAATTTTGTTTAAAAAATTTTTTTTAAACAATTTGTTATAAACAAATTAAGAAAAAATGATTTTCATAAAAAACTGGTAGCGCCATTCGATTCTACGCGAAAAAACTACTAAGAGAACATAGGTTGCAAAATTTTTTGAAAATGACCTATTGTTATAAAAATGTTATAAACAATTAGCCTGCATATATACTCGTTCCAGCCCATGGGCACAGAAACGCAGATATAAAAAAACAACAAGTGGGATCCTGGCATAGGGTCTAGTAATAATTTTTGACGTTAAAAAATAACAGTTATTTGAAAATCACCCACATACTTTATTTGTCTAAACAATGTATTAATTTTTTTCTTATTTTGCAGTTAACTAAGATAAATAGTATAACATGAAAAAATTTTATAAATTTAACAATTCAGCAATTTTTTAAATAAATAATTGTTGTTATTTACCAACTCTTTACACAAAGAACATAAAAAATTGCAATTTTTTCTAGTTTTGCAGTTAACTAAGCTAAAAAGTATTACATGAACATATTTTATAAATGTAACAATTTAGCAATTGTTTAAATTAATAATTGATGTTATTTATTGTGGCATATACGTCCCTGTGTAAGGGAGTAGGGATTGATAAGAGATGTAAGACGATGAGACAGTCTGGTTTCGCATGTTGGATATAATAAACGTTTTAATGTATCTTACATATTATTTTAATTAACGGGCCTTCCTAAAATTCAGAAGTCTTATGTCCATTATGTTTATGAAAAAAACTATAGTGGTGATGAAAACTGTGTAATGTGAGTGAGGTCGCTGACGCCACGTGAAAAATTGTTTAGTGAAAAAATTGCAAGAAATTTATTGTTGGATATTAGTGCAGTGGTGCAAGTTTATGTGTTGCTTTCACTGGAAAACTTGCCGAGAGTGCAGTAATCCGGCGAAAAGGAATTATAAAGTTTTCTCTCGATAATATTTGAGCGTCAGCAATGGCCAAGGAACCTTCATCATACACAGTTGTTGATCTAAAGACGATTTTAAAATATTTTAACATTAACGTTACAAGATTGAAACCGGAATTAATTAATCGCATTTCGGAAATAAGAGATGATATTTGGGATCTTGTTCCCAAAATCCTAGAAGATGCGCATAAAGAAGAAGTTGTGAACAAAAAGGTTGTAGAAAATCAAAATGGCGATGACCAGCACTCTGAAACTCAAACGAGCGAAACGAACATTCATAACCCAAAGAAGACACGTGACGACGAAGTACCTATTCATGTATTGAGAGAACTGAATTTGCTACGAAGAGAAAGAGAATTGCTGGAAGGAGAGAACCGACTACTGCGTGAGGAAAACGAATTTCGGAGCCGTTCGACGACACCAGTAAGTAATAGTAATATTTGTTAGTAGCCGTTCTACAGTTAGCATTAATAACATCGATAAAATTCTCAGTGAATTTGAAGGTGATGACGAATCATTTTCACATTGGCGAAAACAAGTCGAGTTGATGCAAGAAACGTATGAGTTGGAATAGGACACATTGAAGATTCTCATCGGCTCAAAATTGAAAGGTCGAGCTCTGAAATGGTTTCACTCAAGGCCAGAATATATCAAATCGCCGGTAAACAAACTTCTTAATGAATTGGACTCTATGTTTAATCATCGACCTAATCAGCTGTCCTTGCGAAGAGAATTCGAACAAAGATTATGGAAAAATGACGAAACTTTTGTAGATTATTATCACGACAAAATAATCTTGCTGAATCGGGTTCCTATTAGCGAGGAAGAAATGGTCGATTATTTGATTAAGGGGATAAAAGATTTTTGACTTCAGGACCAAGCAAGTATGCATAGATTCCAAAAGAATATTGACTTATTGGAGGCGTTTAGAAGAATTAAACAAAGACAAGGAAATGGTTATTAGATAAACCGAATTCAAAGAGGGAAGTTGGACACAAAGGAAACGACAAATGAACATAAGAATGACAGATGCTTTAATTGTTTTGGTAAAGGACATAGAGCAGCAGAGTGTGACCGTCCGACACGAGAGCGAGGATCATGCTTTCATTGTGGAGGTAAGGATCGTCAAATTGCTAACTGTTAAGGAAGAAAATCATCGCTCGACGTCCAAGGTTACAACAAATTTAGTACAAGTTTTATCAGTTCCTGAGCCGTATATGCTGCCGGTGAGATTTCAAATTCCAGATCCAAAAGGTAATAAAATTTTTTTTGAAATAAATGCAATAGTAGACACAGGATCACCGGTTAGTTTAGTTAAAAATTGTTATATTCCTGTTGATTTCAGAAAACCAGCGTCTGTAAACTTTGAGATAACAGGTTTTAATTGATGATCATCTCGATCGTCTTAGAAACAAAAAATTTTTTAGTAGTTTAGATTTGGTTTAGATTTTTAAAAATGCCATTTGGACTTACAAATGGATCTAGAAAATTCCAAAGTTTTATAAATAAGATCTTTGACGAATTATCGAGAAAAAATAAAATATTGATTTATCTCGATGACATTCTGGTCGCGACAGAGGGAATTGACGAACACTTAGAAATTTTACGTGAGATATTTGTTTTGGCAATAAAGCATGATTTGGGTTTTAGATTTGATACATGTTCTTTTTTTAATTCGAAAATAACATATTTGGGATAAAAAATTAACCAAGAGGGAATTAGGCCAAGTGGAGAAAACGTAGAATTTTAAATTTCCCAATTCCTAATAATATTCATAAATTGCAAGAATTTATCGGCATCACAAGTTTTTTTCGAAGATTCGTCAAGGATTTTTCGGTTATTGCGAAACCATTGCACCGAGCGGCAAAAGAAAAAGAAAAAAAGAATTTTATTTTCGGACCGGAAGAAGTAAAAGCTTTTGAGTTGTTAAAGAATTGTTTAAGTCGAGATCCTGTACTTGCGATTTATAGCCCTAAGCTGGAAACGCAATTGCATTGCGACGCGAATTCAAGCGGATTTATGGCAATACTGATGCAAAAACAGGGAGATGGAAAATTAAGACCGGTTTCATATTTCAGTCAAAAGACTTCAAGCGTGGAATGTAAATATCATTTTTTATATTGGAATGTCTGGCCGTGATTAATGCGATAAAGCGCTATCATATTTATTTGTCGGGAATACATTTCAAAATTGTTACTGACTGTGACAGTTTTCGGATGACATTGAGTAAGCAGGCGGTGAATCCAAAAATATCAAGGTGGGCTACGTTTCTCCAATCATACGATTTTGAAATTGAACATCGGGCGGGTGTTAAAATGAAGCATGTTGATGCCTTGAGCAGATGCCACAGCATCCTTGTGTTACAGGGCAACACATTTGAACAAGTTTTGTCAATAAAGCAAGATAGAGATCCCGAAATTATTAACATTCGAAAAAAACTAGAGAAATCAGAAGACAAAAATTTTGAACTCCGTGATGGGCTAGTTTATAAAAAAATTAATAAGTCAAAGCTTTTATTTTGGGTACCTAAATGCTTAGAGAATAATGTCATTCGAACCTGTCATGATAACATAGGTCACGTGGGGACTGTAAAGGTATTGGAAAATGTTACTAGGCTTTATTGGTTCCCAAAAATTCGCGAAAAAATAAAGAGTTACATTTCGAATTGTTTGAAGTGTATCGAATTTACTCCGAATAGAGGGAGAAGAGAAGGATTTCTCCACAATATTGATAAGAGAAGTGTCCCCTTTTCCACAGTGCATGCTGACCATTCTGGACCATTGGAGAAAACTTCAAGTTGATTTAAGCATATTCTATCAATTATTGACGCGTTTACAACATATATCAGGTTATATCCATGCAAAACACTTAAATCAAGTGAAACAATAAAGCATTTCAAAGACTATTGTCGGGCGTATGGACGACCTCAACGCTTAATTACAGATAATGGTACATCTTTTTCTTCAGAAGAATTTAAAAATTTCGTCAAAGAGGAATCGATTTACTATGTTTGTACGGCAGTGGGAACTCCTTGCGCAAATGGACAGGTCGAAAGATTTAATGATGTTTTTATACCGATGTTAGCAAAATTATCAGTTGCATTAAATAAATGGGACACAGCTCTTCAAAATGTCGAATTCGCTATCAATAATACATTTTGTCGATCGACGGGAAAAAAGGAAATTATTGTATGGCATCGATCAACGCGGAAAAATTCATGACGAATTGAAACTATTTTTATTAGAATCCCTAGGAGAAAAAGATAGAGAATTGTTAAAAATTCGAGAAAATGCGATGTTAAAGATACAAGAATGTCAAAAAACAAATGAAACTTATTATAATTCGAAACGTAAAGCAGCGGCATAATATGATGTAAATAATCTTGTTATGATTGAAAATGTAGACACAAATATCGGAACAAATAAGAAACTGATACCTTAATATAAAGGTCCATATGAGAGAAAGAATGTATTAGAGAACGATAGATATGTAGTGGGTGACATAGAAGGATTTCAAGTAACACAACGTCCGTATAGGGGAATTGTAGGCCCCGATAGAATGAGAAAGTGGACGAAAGATAAGAATGAGTGTTAAATATATATATATATATATATATATATATATATATATATATATATATATATATATATATATATATATATTGTGACGTATGATTGTAAACTATTTTAATTTTAGTTCAAATTTCTGCTTACGTCAGGCAAAATCCGACGCTTTCAACAATAATAATAATTTGAAATTTTAGTTAATAAATTTCGCCGTCAGTCGCCAATTAATTTTTAAGCTCAATTAATAAACTACTCGACTCTTTAACAACAACCCGACAAACAACAACACCTCTGAGACGCTCTCAATCGTCAGAGGAAATTCTGCCTGTACAAGTTGGCAAGCAGAAATGCCAACGACGAGACACGACTGGCTTAATACTGGCTCGATACTGACTCACCCCAACGACGCTTCTCGATTTTTCTCTTTCCAAATTCCGGCACGCTCCTTACAAAGGATTCCTTAATTGAGGGAAGAGAAATAATCCAACACACAAATAATTCACTTTTCACAATTTCTACTTTTATTCACAAAACTATACCTTCTTCTCTCAACAACAAGTTTTCTGACAACACACACTTCTCTGACAATCCGACCCTCTACTTTCTTTCTACACGTCTCGTAGAACACTCTCCTACATATCTCGTAGGTCAACTTCTCTCTACTAGCCTCTCGGAACACTAAATTACAAAAATTTTGGCGAAAAACTACAGACACCTGTTCCTGGCTTTTTCCACACGTGCTCGGCTTCATCAACTCTTCTTGTCTCTCGTTCCAACTGGCTCTCCTCTCTCTATCTCTCCCCACATAGCACAATAGTATGAGGTAAGGTTATGTTGAGTACTAATCGTAAGGCTCATAAGGTTACACGATACTGCTGTGGTAGACCTGAGGTGAACTAAAAACTTCCGCCATGGAGGTAAGGTTACATGTTAGGGTGTGGTGACTATATATGATAAGGCCATGGTAACCTTACACGTTAAGGTTGAGGTAAGGTTACACGTTAAGGTTGAGGTAACGTTACATGTTAAGGTTGAGGTAAGGTTACATGTCAAGGTTGAGGTAACGTTACATGTTAAGGTTGAGGTAAGGTTACATGTCAAGGTTGAGGTAAGGTAATTATTAAGTTGTAAGGTTGAGGTAAGGTTGTGATAAGTTTACCAGTTATGGAAAATATTGAAAAAATAATTAATAAATAAATATTCAATTAAAATGTTAAGTTTGTTGCTCTTCTCTATTTTGGAAACCTGACATGAAGCAGAAAAATTTGAAAACAAATTTGGGAGGACTGGGATTCGAACCCGGGATCGACGCGCATAAACCTATCATTCTAACTAACTGAGCTAAGTAGAGAACTGGCAGAAGGAAAATTAATGTTGCCTTTAAGGTGAACCAAAAAGATGAGTAACTCCTTAAAGGCAACATTTATTTTCCTTCTGCCAGTTCTCTACTTAGCTCAGTTAGTTAGAATGATAGGTTTATGCGCGTCGATCCCGGGTTCGAATCCCAGTCCTCCCAAATTTGTTTTCAAAATTTTCTGCTTCATGTCAGGTTTCCAAAATAGAGAAGAGCAACAAACTTAACATTTTAATTGAATATTTATTTATTAATTATTTTTTCAATATTTTCCATAACTGGTAAACTTATCACAACCTTACCTTAACCTTACAACTTAATAATTACCTTACCTCAACCTTGACATGTAACCTTACCTCAACCTTAACATGTAACGTTACCTCAACCTTAACATGTAACGTTACCTCAACCATAACGTGTAACGTTACCTCAACCTTAACATGTAACCTTACCTCAACCTTAACATGTAACGTTACCTCAACCTTAACGTGTAAGGTTACCATGGCCTTATCATATATAGTCACCACACCCTAACGTGTAACCTTACCTCCATGGCGGAAGTTTTTAGTTCACCTTAGGTCTACCACAGCAATATCGTGTAACCTTATGTGCCTTACGATTAGTATTCAACATAACCTTACCTTATACTATTGTGCAATGTGGGTCTCTAACTATGAGCGGCTCTGCGCTCTAGCACTTTTTCTCCTACTAAGTAGCCGCGCGACACACATTCACCACTGATAGTGGGTCACTCGGCAGTTTCGACTTTCTAAATTACCATACCAATTAACGATCACGGTTCAGGGATAATTCCGACAGATGACGTGACGATTCAGAATTTCGACAAAATAAAGAACGACAATTCACATCGTCACAATATAAATAAAATAAATAAATGAAAAATATATAAAGGATGTAAATTTGTTTTGTAATAATGTGTATTTATTGTGACGAATGTGATTTGCATGTATGTGATAGGTTGTTGGTATGGATTTGACCGCGATGGCCAAAGTGGTCAGAATGGCTGAACTGTGGGATATACGTCTCTGTGTAAGGGAGGAGGGATTGATAAGAGATGTAAGACGATGAGACAGTCTGGTTTCGCCTGTTGGATATAATAAACGTTTTAATGTATCTTACATATTATTTTAATTAACTTCCCTTTCTACATTATCAACTCTTTACACAAAAAACCTACAAAATTGCAATTTTTATTTCTAATTTTGCAATTAACTAAGATAGGTAGTATAATATGAACATATTTTATAAAGGCCGTAGCAGTATAAGCATGTTAAACGTGCACCCTCCTGGATTGGGTCCATATTTAGGAAATAATTTTGACCTATTATAAAACTTAATCTCATTAAGTTTTAACTCGAAAAAAAATTTTGTTTTTGAGTTAAACAATTTTTTTGAAAAACTTAGAAAATTCAAAAATTTTGATTTCCTGCAAAATGGCTAAACCTATTTAAAAATAGTATATTTCGTAACGAGTACGAGCGATATTTTTCATAACAAGGTGCAAAAAAGTGCCCTTTTTAGCACCGCGTTATGAAAAAAATTTTTTTGTACAATACAATAGAAACAATATAAACAGTTGAAAAAAAAAGTTGTCGACTAAATTCTTGCATAAAAAGTAAGTAAAAAGAAAATTTTTTTTAACAATTTTTTTTTAATCGACATTTTTTTGCACCACCGCTATTTAAAAAAAAATAATTGTCATTTAAATAATAACATATATTTTTTACAAGATGATTAAAAGGGTACTTCATACTTCATACTTGACGTGGAATCGCGCATATACGTTTCCTGAAACCACTTTTTTTTCTTAAAGTTATTACGACTTTAAGGAATGCATTCTCATCACATATTTTTGTTTGCTGATGATTGCCAGATAAGGTGAACTTAATGCAAATTTTTGTTCTTGCTGTTGGAAAATATGAAAATATTTTTAATCACTACTTATCTTCGCAGAAAAATGGTTTGCTTAAAAAGCTACAATATTTTAAAAATACAAGTATCAAGTTTTTGCGTTCGTGATTTGAAGTGCTAGCTGCAAATAAGGGGACAAACGCAAAGCTTAGATGGGATACTGACAGTAGGGTAGCAGTAACAAGCCTTGAGCCGCTTACTGCTACCTGACTGGTATTATCCCTTTCAACAACGCGTTCGCCCCCTTATTGCAATCAGCCCTTCATTTCTAAATAACAATTATTTGTTTAAACTGTTGCTAAAATTGATAAAATCATAAAATATTTTCATGTTTTTTTGCCCAACTTCAAGAAGAAAACTACTAAATACATTTCCTATAAGTTCAATTGCAATTAGAGAAGTACAATATATAAATAATTCAAATTGTTTATAAAATTGTTTTTTTTGAGTTATTAATTTTTTTTAAACTGCTGTAATATTTTGTTAATGCAAAAAATGGTTAAAAGAGTTATTTTGTTTTGTTGTGAACTACAGACATTTATAAAAGATTTAACATTTAAGAAAATCAATAAAATAATTTTAACACAGTTGAGCTGGTCTGTCCCAAAAACTTTTAAAAAATTGAGTTTTAATGAAAAAATGTTATAGAGAAAAGTTGTTTGTATATTCCTAGTCTAAAAGAATATAAAGTTAATAGCTTTGAAATGTGAAAAAAATGAATTTTCAAAATTTTAAAACTAGTGTAGTTTTTGTAGTTTTTAATGAAAATGGCTGGTTAACGAACTAAGCCTTCATTTTTACACCAACTTGTGTGTTAAATTTAAAAACGATCCAATAAGTTTTTAAAGAGTTATCGTGGGAACATCATTTTGGTCTAGAGACGGACATACATACATACATACATACATACATACATACATACATACATACATACATACATACATACATACATACATACATACATACATACATACATACATACATACATACATACATACATACATACATACATACATACATACATACATACATACATACATACATACTCGCCAGACCATGTTTTTCGGGTTCAGGGGACCCCAAAACGTTAAGATTTCATGAAATTAGCAAAAGTCAATTTTCGACCAAAACTAATACTTTCTCATGTGATGAGAATGTAATAAAAATTAGTTTTTTGAAAATAACTCGAAAAGTTCAGGGTTTGTCAAAAAGATGTCAACAGCAAAGTTGTAGCTGATGCAAAGGCTAGAAAAAATCTCTGGTAGCAAAATCGCATATGCAAAAATGTCGGAGATAATGGAGTCGGAATATTGATTTTTTGTCAAAAAAGCGCACAAACAAAACTAATACTTTCTCATGTGATGAGAATGTAAAAATATATGGGTGATTTGCACGTAACTGTAATATTTGGCGGCGTCACAGAAAACACATTCAAAATAAAAAATTTTTGCTTGGGTATGGATACATTTCACAGGTATATATAAAACCTATTCGCAACCACAAATATGTACAAATAGATATTATATTTTTTCAGAAATTGCGTAATTCCCTCCAAAATTTCAGCTCCGTGGCGTGTCCGTTTTTTAAAATTTTAAGTTAAAATTCAGAAATTTTATTGAAAACGCTGAAACTAAAAACGAGAATTTTTGTAATATGAATTGTGTATATAGGTGAACAATTTGTACATATAATGCATCTTCTAATACTTCTTATAAAATTATAAAATGTAAAATAGTTTTGTCAACAAATTTTTTCAATTTTGTAATAAGATTTTTTTCTCTATAATTTAACTTTTTATGGCACATTTTAATGTTATCTGAGAATTGCAATCTAAAATAAAATCCATTAGCAACAAATATTAGTAAAAAAAAAGGTTCAAAATTGTAAGTTGTACACTTAAAAACAATTTTTTGTGTAAAAATGTGAAGTTCACAAAAAAAGTGGTAAGTACTGTGGTATTACTATTCTTTTAATCTAAACACTCTCTGTGGTAATTATTGCAATTTTTTTGAAGATTATATTAGAAACAAATTATCTGCCCAAAAAAAAGAATTATTTTGCAGAATTGTCGGAGTTACGTTAGTTTAAATGTCAAATTTCAGCTCCGTGGTGTCACATAAAATATCAGCTCCGTGGCGCCTGTGGCGTACAGTGTGAAGGTGCAAATTCATGGATCAACAGTTGCTACAACAACACATATTATAGAAGAGGACAGACATAGTTGTGTCCTTTTATATTTCAGTGCTTCGGCAACCGTTGACTTATTAAAAAACACCTTAATATTCGAAAAAACACGCCTTTACAACAACCAAGCAAAAGCACAGTATAATTACTGTTGATCGTAACGCTCTTATTTGTAAATACTTTTCTACAATTAGTTTTATGCGCTAATTTCATAATGTTATGAAAATGAAATTCTCTAGTTATGTCAAGCTGATAGTAAATAGTAAATATTTTTGCTGGGGCTATTTTGTGCATCAAAATGCTTTTTTTAACTCAGTGATTTATTTAAATTCAGAATTAAAAGAAAATCAACTTTTGCATATGTTTTATTTCCTTCTGAAGGTTTCCTTTGAGTTCGTCAATGAAATAAATTTTTTTGTCTGAGTTGTAGTCATTAAAAGTTGTGCACAAAATAGACCCCGGAATGGGGCTACTTTGTGCATTGAACTTTGTGTTTTTATAATGTTTCATAAACATTTTTTTGATCCTTTCTTATTCATTAAATCTTTTGTGTAGATATTTCAGAGTAAATTAAAAAAGAATAATATATTAAACAAAAAATTTTGTAAATATTATACAACAAAATGTAAAATAAAACACTGAAATTTTGCTAAAATCATGATTTATTAAAAATTAACAACCTTTCTTCAAATTTTATATTACTTAGAAAATAAATAACACTTTTTCTTTTTAAATATACATTTTACAATAATACATTATGATAATTATAAAACTATTATTTGAATACATGTAAATAACTTTGAATCATCATTTTAATAGGAGCTTTTTTAAACGTTTTGAATATATTTTTTAAAAACTTGAAATTAATAATTTAAGGTTAAATGAATAACAATTTAATATCTAACACACTTTTCCAGTAATTTTAAGAGAAACGAGAGAAATAGTTTTAAGACTAATTTGAAAAACTTATAAATATTAATTAAAGTTAATTTTTTGTCGTTATGTTGCTCACCGGTTGAAGTTTTAATCGTTTTAAGGATTTTAATTAACTTGTTTTTGGTTTTTTGACAAAGAAGTTCTTTTTAATAATTTTATTTATTAAATACCTCGAGTACATAAAGTAGCCCCAGTTGACGGCAGTATTATTCAATGCATAGGGTGGTCAGCTCCGTGGCAGCCAATTTTCGAAAATTTGTTATAATTTTTTTATAATTATAGCTGTAGTAAAACCGTTCAAATTACAACTATATTATGCCCTAATGATGAGGAAAAGTGATATTTAACATAAAAAAAACAAAATTTTTTTTCTTTTAAAACTTATCTTAAAATTGCACAGTTACGTGAAAATCACCCATATAGAGAGAGATTTTTCTAAAAATTACGACTTTTTTGTGTATAAGTATGTTTTTCGAGTATTTTAGGGTGAGAATATATCAAAATCGATTAACTGACTTTTATTCCTTTCAAAGATTCGATTTTCAGTGTTATTTTGGGATTTTTTTTAGTTTTTTTGACCATTTAAGAGACTATAACTTCGAAAATTAAGTTTTTATGAAAAAATGTTATAAAAAAAAGTTGTTTGTATTTTCCTAATCTAAAAGAATATAAAGTTAATAGCTTTGAAATGTGAAAAAATTGAATTTTTAAAATTTTTAAACTAGTGTTTTTGTAGTTTTCAACAAAAATGGCTGGTTAACGAACTTAGCCTTCATTTTTACACCAACTTTAAGTGTGTTAAATTTAAAAACGATCCGATAAGTTTTTAAAGAGTTACCGTGGGAACAACATTTTGGTGTACAGACGGACATACATACATACAGACACACAGACAGACGTACTCGCCAGACCATGTTTTTCGGGTTCAGGGGACCCCAAAACGTCGAGATTTCATGAAATTAGCAAAAGCAATTTTCGACCAAAACTAATACTTTCTCATGTGATGAGAATGTAAAAGTGAAATGGACGTAAAAAATAAAGTTGGCTGTTGTTCCCATGTTGCAGTAATTATCTATTATTTGTCAAATGCAAAATATTGAGTAAAAATTGTCAGACCTTGTAAATAGTATAAGGTCAAATAATCTGACTGACAACCTTCTAGTGGTATAGGGGAGAGTGGGGCAAAGGCGCTATGCGGGGCAAAGACGTATTTTAAAGTACACTCGATTCTCGTTATAACGACGATCTCGGGACTTCAAAATCTCGATATTACGACGGAAGGAGGAATCCTACTTCATGTTCTATTCAAACACATGAATTTATCTGTGATTAACAGAACAAAACGTCAAATACGTGTAAAAAATTTCGTATTGTATGTTTATTTATATTAAAAGTTTCTGCATTATGGAATCAGTTTAAAGAAAAAGTAAGAATTTTTAATAATAATCAGATCACTAGATTCTTTAGGTTAAATAAAGTTAAGGTTTGATTAACTTAGTCGTTTTTTTTGAGTTAACCAAAATTTTGGTTAAATTAAATTCTTAAATTCGTTTGTGTTTTTTTTGTCGTTGTATCGAGAGTTTTAATGTTCGTTGTAACGAGAGAACGTTGTAACGAGATTCGTTATAACAAGATTCGAGTGTATCTCCTTTATTTTCTGTCTATTCCAATTGGTATTAAAAATTAAGTTGCAATGCAATCAGACCAATTGATTAAAAAAAGAAAAACCTAAAAATATCAAATATTTTAAAAAATATAACAAAAAAAATGTTTTGCAAAAATAAAATGATAATTTTACTGAACAAACTTTTATTGTTTAAAACATAAGTTTAAGTATTTAATTTTAAAAAACGTAACATGTAAATAAATTAAATATTTCTCTACGCACAACTGGCGTGGTGTTTTAGTTTAATTTTGTATCTAAATATTTTTAATTTAAAGTAAAAAAAAGTTTGTTATGTGGGGCAAAGGCAATATTGAACATAATTTGGTTAAAAACAATTAAATATTCGAATTTTCTATGTATTAATTCACAATATAAGGTTAAAACCACTAAAAGTTTTTATTTTTTATTTAAATAGTTTAATTCTTTTAATAATATGTTGTTAACCTTATGTTTCGTAAATATTATACTAATAAATATCACTTGTTAATTTTTTTAAAGCTTATATATGTTACTTTTTAAATGACAGTTATTTTATAGAAAAAAGTGGCCGTGGTGCAAAAAAAATGTCGCCCAAAAAAAATGTTTAAAAAAAATGTATTTTACTGACTTTCTGTGTAAGAATTTCGTCGTCAATTTTTTTTCTCAACTGTTTATATTGCATTGTACAAAAAAATTTTTTTTTTAATCGGTATTTAATCGGTTATTTAATATTGCATTTTTTTGTAATAATTTTTACTATTTATTTATTAGTCAATGTGACGAATTAAATATATTAAATAATTTAATGAATTATATTAAATAATTACTTTAATATATATTAAATGATTAACCCTTAAACCGCACACTGACGAATCCATCCTTAAACCGCACACTGGGTGTGTGACACCCGGGGACTTTTAAGTGTGTTCTCCAAGCTGGAATAGGATATTATCTTTTGGAAAAATTGTCTTATATAGCTACGTACATCTATTTTAAAGGAAAATAGGTTTCATAATGATTTATTTAATTTTAATAATTAAAAAAGGGTTTTTTAAAACTACTGAAATTACCTTAAACCAAAAACTGAGTGTCAAACAAGCAGAAGTTTTTCGCCGACAACTTCATAAAGTTATCAAATACACAAAGACACTTGGAAGACTAATGTCACTCACGAAACATAAATTTAAGTACAAAATGTACCATCCAATATCAACACATGTTCAATTTTTACGAATTTAACCGAAATATTAGAGTAAAAAGCTAGAATATGGGTGTCGCACACCCAGGGTGCGGTTTAAGGGTTAAATAAACTGTATGCATTGCATTCTCTTATTACTCTGTACCTACAGCCCTGACAATTCGATGGTTAGGTAGCGAATTTTAGAGAAAGGGAAATTCTTCAAATTTGTGCAAAATGTCCAAAGAAGATAACCCACGCGACTTGTGAAAACTATAGCCATAAATTTGAAACTGTCTGTATATGTACTGCCATTCATGAGATTACGATGGTCATGGAAGGATTACCCGCAGAAACCATCAATATGGCTGTACAACAGCTAACTCATGAAAGGGAGCAGAATTTAGACAAAGACTAAATAGAGTAAGGATATCTCGAATATTTATTTTATGTGTGTGCATAGTGATTAAAAATTAAGTTTTGTTAAGAAAAATATTTTTCTAGAAAATATGTTTATTTTTGTTCATCTTTATATTTCTTAGTATTAAAAAATTTAAATTTATGCGCGCTATCTTTAACGTAAAGCGTGGAATGAAGATGTAAACTCCACTTTATGACTTCAGCATGTCGCGCGGCAAGAAAAAGCGGACGAAATTAAGAGAGATGTGTCTGATTCAAGATATGTGTTTCGTTGAGTAATGAGAATTTTATAAAGAGTATTATTTTATTTTTAATTTTTGTATACGCAGCGAAAACGGTAGGTAGCCAAAGGCCTAAATTGACATTTGACCAAATCACACAAATTTTTTACAGCAAAACTGTTTTCAGACTAAGTCCTTTCGAACTTCACCTTCTTACTGTGTATTGGTGATTTGGTCAAACACTGAGAAAAAAATGCCGCCGTTTCAGCGGTAAAGTGATGGTATTATAGCGGGAATTATACTGCCATTAGAAAACCGCTATTTCAGCATGAGTACACTGCAGTTTTAGCATTGTGAAACTGTAGAAGTAGCTGGAAAGTCATGCTAAAACTGCGTATATAAAAATTAAAAATTTCAAAATAAATAGATCCTTTCGTTTACCCACAATCCACTGTCAAGCGTACGTTACTAGTTGATCGCGCGGGGAGTCGGGGGTCTCCCCCCAAAGGGGTTCAGGGGCAGAGTCCCGGCTAGAGGGTTCGGAGGGCGAAGCCCCCTGACTACAAAAAAACCAACTCAAAAGAATAATAATAATTTTCGACATTTCAAAGAATCACATTTTATAATACCCCAAGCCCCCGAAACCTAGTCGTGTACTTCGACGTATTAATAAAAATAATATCATTAAAGAATAAAAACATAATTTTTCACACGAGCGATCGCGAAAAGAAGGTTAGAAACTTTTAGTTACGAAAATACTCAAGCAAGCACAAACAAAGCTCTTTTTTGAACTGAACTGTCATTCGCAGTATTTTCGTAACTACGTATTTTCAAGGAATAGATTGCAGGAAAATTAAGTTCACTGAACTCTTGCTGCAATGGACGTTGCTGTAATAAACTAGTTTCATGATGAGGTGTAAGTGGGGAAACGGGGGCACTGAGCTCGAAGGCCTAGCGCCACCAACACAGTATTATTTTCTAAATTTTGATGGTTCACAGTCCCTCACATAAAATCCATTTGTGTAAATATATAAAAATTCTGCGAATCTGCGAGTGGAAAAGAGTGGAAAATATTTTCTAAAATTATATTTCCATTCCTTAATTACTTGTTTTTAGGTAAAAATTTGGGCATTAAAAAATAACCAAAAAAAGATAATTTAGAATCTATGTTTTGAAACTTTATACAGCCCTAAATGTTATTGTGACCTTGCTGTTAACGACGAAGAGAAAGAGAGAGAGAGAGAGGAGAGTGGGAAAGTTGCGACGAGAAAGGTAGTGGGGAGAAGGAAAATTTTCGGAGGTCAGTGACCGCATGTCTGCGAAGCGAGTAAGACTAAAACAAGTGACTGTAAGACGATTAGAGGGTGACCTGAAGAAAACCTTCCTGATAAAGGTTACTCGAAGGAGACCTTTTTGGACCAAGCAAATTAGGGAGAGCTGTTCTGAATACCCGAAGTAAAGGGTGACAACGAAGAAAACCCGACTTGAATGGGTGACCAGGTGAGCGCTTTTAATATAGGAAGTTTGGCAAGCACTCTCTCTCTCTCTCTTACTCCCATGTAAATATTATAATTATGTATAAAGAGTTAATCGTTAATCATTAATCAAATGAATTGAAGAAAAAGAAAATCGTTTATTATAAATATTAAATGTCTTAAATGATAATTGTTATTTCGCCAAAATTAATATCTGTTAATTCTACATTTCCGATAAATAAATAAACAAGTTTTGAGTTCAACGTTTAATAACGCAGTACATTATTTATCCCGGTCGATTACACTCGCTTCAAGGGTACTCTTGCTGTAATGGACCACAGCATATTCGAGTCCATTACAGCGAGAGTTTAGTGTATAGCGAACATATTTGGAATTGATCTTCATGGTGTTTTCAGCGAAAAACTAAAATCTCTTTTTGCATGCTCAAAAATAATTTAACCTTGCTGGTTCACACAATTCTTTATCTAGTGGGCTGTCGTTATACATTTTTATTTATTTTCACGTGTAGATTTCAAAAATCAGACAGCAAAAGTTATTAAAGTTGATCTTTATATTTTTTTAGCGAAAAACTAGACAGTTTTTTCGTTTTAGAAAAAATTGTAACCCCCCTTTGCTTTCACATTTCTTGGCCTAGTGGACTGCTGGTATATTATATATATTTTTTTAAAGTTTTAACCTAGGGTACAAAACCTTCGGTTTTAGTACGAGTTCTACTCTCACTTGTCCGGGTTTTTATTATCTACTGTACTTTTTTTGTCTTTTTCTCAAAAACATATTTTCTTCAGCGGTGCATGCCAATTCAAATATTTTTAAAATTCTTTAACAAACAGATTTTTGCAAATTCTAAAATGGTGTATATTACTCTACGAAATAGCACATAAATTTTTTAAAAGGCCGTAGCAGTATAAACATGTAAAAATGGCCCCCTCTTGGATTGGGTCCATATTTAGGGAATAATTTTGACCTATTATGAGACTTATTTTCACCAAGTTTCAACTCGAAAAAAAATTTTGTTTTTGAGTTATACAATTTTTTTGAAAAATTCAAAAAAATTCAAAAAAATTTTTTCCCTTCGAAATGGTTGAACCGATTTTCATGAAAAATTTTTTTTGTAAAATACAATATGAACAGTTAATAAAAAAAATTTTTCGACCAAATTCTAACAAAGAAAGTCAGTAAAAAGTCAGTAAAAAAAATTTTTTTTTAAATTTTTTTTAAAAAACATTTTTTTTTAATGACATTTTTTTTTGCACAACCGCCATTTTTTTCTATAAAATAATAGTCATTTCAAGAGTAACATATATTTTTTGCAAGATGATTAAAAGGGTACTTCATACTCTAAAAAATAAAAAACCGATTTTTGGCCCCTAAATAGTAGTTTTCTATATAAACGAGGGGCCAACATTTTTTAAAATTACATTAAAAATTAATTAATACTAAAATTATTTTTTAAAGAAGTTAATAATATATGCCTGTTTATTGTAAATATTGATTTTTTAGTCAACTTTTCAAAAAAATTTACAAAAAAAAATTATTTTTTAAGTTTTTTCAACTTTGGCATATTTTTTAATAATTGTAAAAAAATTTGAAATTTACATAGGTTTAAGTTTTATCCTGAACTTAAGACTAAAAGAGTTTAAAAATCTTAATCGGTTCGTGAGATCCCAATATATATAGAAAATATCTACTGTTTTGATTCAAAAATAATATTTGTTTGAATAATTGTGTTTAATTCAAATATATTTTCTGTTTTGGTTTAAACAAAGAATATGTTTAAAAATGTTATGTTTGATCCAAACTTAAATGTTGATTAGAAATAATTTAAAATCAACCTTAAATTTTGTTTGAATTGAATACATTATTTCTATAAATAAACCAAAAAATATGTTTGAATTAAACTGAAATTTGTTTGACTGTATAGCAAAGATATTTTAAGTTTGATTTACACAAAATTTTTTTGAATCAAATAAATCGTTTTCTCAGTGATTGACATGTTTTTGGGCCGTGCGCGTGCAGCCGTACCGGTAATTCCCGACGGTAGTGTACGTCCATTTACTTTTTTAATAAACCTTGTACATACTAAAAAATCAATATTTACAATAAACAGGCATATATTATTAACTTTTTTAGAAATTTAATTTAAGTATTAATTAATTTTTAATGTAATTTTAAAAAATGTTGGCCCCTTGTTTATTTAGAAAACTGTACTATTTAGGGGCCAGAAATCGGTTTTTTATTTTTTAAAGTATGAAGTACCCTTTCAATCATCTTGCAAAAAGCAAGATGACTTCTTACTGACTTTCTTTGTTAGAATTTGGTCCAAAAATTTTTTTTTATTAACTGTTCATATTGTATTGTACAAAAAAAATTTTTTCATGAAAATCGGTTCAACCATTTTGGAGGAAAAAAAATTTTTTGAATTTTTTTAAATTTTTCCAAAAAATTGTATAACTCAAAAACAAAATTTTTTTCGAGTTGAAACTTGGTGAAAATAAGTCTCATAATAGGTCAAAATTATTCCCTAAATATGGACCCAATCCAAGAGGGGGCCATTTTTACATGCTTATTCTGCTACGGCCTTTATGAAATTTAATTTATATATAATAAACATCAATAAATGTAAAAAAGATATAGGGGAGAGGGCCCCAAGATGGACAGGGCCCCAAGATGGACATTTCCTATAAAATTTTTGTTTAAAGTGACAGCATCTTCTCAATTTTTTTATTTTTGTTGTTTGTATAGACGAAAATTTTTATGCATATTTGAAAAATAAAACCAGTTTTTTTTTCTACTGCGCATATCACCTGAATTTTTTGACAAAAAAAGTTTTATTTCCGATTTTTCTCAAGTCGATAAAGTTATTTAAATTTTTGATTTTAGATGGGTATTTATCGTTATAATTTTATTTATTTATCATATAATAATATTCTAAAATGATTTTATTAATATTTTGTTTGTATACAATATTTTTCTGGGTTTTAAAAAATGGTGTCATTTACCCTAAGATGGACACTTTCGAGACCCTAAGATGGACACCACATTTCAATGTATTTATTTTCATGTTTTCGATTATACATTTTTTTAAATAATTTTGTAAGCCTCGTAATTGAGATTTTTTATTTTTACCGCCATGGAATGTAGAGCTATCGATAGAGAATTCGATATATCGATATATCTTAACTTGTCAAATTAAAGTTAAATATGTTATTTTTTTTTTATTCTTAAGTTATAAAATTAAGATTTTTAATAATATTATTCCTAGTAAATAGAATAAAATGATTAAACATTAGTTTAAAAATTAATACAGGATGTTTATCTTTAATTTACCACACTTTAAAGTGATTTTTAAGAAGGTGTCCATCTTGGGGCCACTTTTTTTTTGGTCAAAAATTTTAACAATTAGAAAAAATGCTATAAAAAATGTTTAAGTTCAAAATAAAATTTTATCTCAGTGGCCATAAGTTACCTAATAAATTGTACTTTCATTTAGTATAAAACATTTTAACATATCTTATTCGGTTTGGATTTTAGAGCCATCAATCGAAGAGGTGTCCATCTTGGGGCCCTCTCCCCTATCTTTAATACAATTGTCCAAAAAATTCTGAAACTCTAGTTACATTTTCATGCACATAAAGTAATATAAGCTCTTAAATATCGTAATACTAAAGCAGAAACGTCTCGCGCGCATACTTCTGATAGTACACTTTTATATAAGACATTCATAATTTACTTGTCCATTTTGCATCGCAACTCTCTTAGTCAATGCTTCAATTATATCAAGATATAGTGACATGGTGGGCTCAAATCAACTTTTAAAAAAAAATCTTTAAAATTTTTTTGTAAAAAATCTTTACAAAATTTTTTTTGTAAATTCCAATACTGAAGACCTCCCTGAGTATTTTGCAACAATAATTAAAATAATCCATCGGGCCGTTTTTGAAAAAAATTAATTTTTAGTATTTCCATCGTCAACTCAGTGGCTTCGTCCATAAATTACGTCACACTTTTTAGGGGGAGGGGGTCTATGAAAATGTGACTAATTGTAACAAAGGGGGGTGGGGACCTTTTATTTTGTTATGTCACACTCTATACTCTATTTATTATAATGAGAAAATTGTAATAAATAAAAATATCAAATATATTTCTTGTTTTTAAAAAATTAAAAAATGTACTAATTATATAAGTAACTTTATTGGGTGTACTTCCGAATAAGGGGGACCTCCGATTTTAATAAAACTTGGTATACCAACGTATTTTAATGCGCTGATTACGAAAATGATAATGAAAATTGGCGCAAATTTGATGTTCATGGTGAAAACCATAAAAAAAAACCATAAAAAAACCATAAAATTGTGGTTTTTTTTGCGTATAATTCGTAAAAAACGAAGGATATATTTGTGAAAAGCGCATACCTCCGATATTAATGAAAGTTGGTATACTTACGTAATTTTGTGCCCTGATTACGAAAATCATAGTGAAAATTGGCGACTAGATCATCTTCATGGTAAAAACCATAAAAACACCATAAAATTGTGGTTTTTTGTGTTTAACTCGTTGGATTGGATTAATCATAATTTTTTGTGTTTAAAAATATTTGTAAATTTTTCTCTGCTTTTATATTCTGAAAAATTCAAGGTGGATACCTCCTTCCTCCTCTAAATAAAAGCAGAAAAAAAATTTACAAATATTTTTAAACACAAAAAATTATAGAGGATGAAGGAGTCATCCACCTTGGGTTTTTCAGAATTAAATAGAAAACAAAAAATATCACAATTATCTCTCCAATCAATTAAATTTTGATAAAAAAAAATTTCTAACCGAAGGTGAATGACTCCTTTCTCCTCCATATAAAAGCAGAGAAAAATGTACAAATATTTTTAAATACAAAAAAATATGCTTAATCCAATCCAACGAATTATACGCAAAAAACCACAATTTTATGTTTTTTTTTGGTTTTCGCCATTATCATTTTCGTAATCAGCGCATCAAAATACGTTGGTATACCAATTTTTATTGAAGTCGGAGGTCCCTCTTATTCGGAAGTAATCCACTTTATTTATGTAAAATTAGATATTGCCAGTGATTTATTTTGGAAAAATTTATTAAAGGGGGGTTTACGAATTGTGACGTAATTTAGAGGGAGGGGGTTCCTTCAGATGTTACGTAGTGTGACAAATGGGGGGAGGGGGTCAAAAATAGGCTAAAAACGTGTGATGTAATTTATGGACGAAGCCAGTATACAAACACTTTAAAAAAGGTACCAAATTTAATTTCAAGTTCATAAGAGTACAATAGTATTTTGGATCGCAGAATCTGAATTTGATGTTGGATTTAATAATTTCAAAATGGCGAATCCAATATGGCGATCAAAAAGTTTTAAAATTGGTTAAATCTACTTGAAACACAATACTTAGGGTTTTCGGGGTCGGTAAATCTGAATCCAATGTCAGTTCTTGAAAATTAGAAATGTCGGATCCAATATAACGACCAAAAAGTTTAAAAATTGTTTAGATTTGCTTGGTACTCATCACTCGAATTTTTTGGGATCGCTAAATCCGAATTTCCGTATTTAAAAGAATTACTTTTTAAAAAAAAGGAAATAGACAAAAAAGATTATTTAAACAATGACATCACTTACAATTAAAATTAACACTTATTTACACATTATAGCACTGTAATAATTAATCAACTAAAACTGCTTTGACTAATCCTTGAGCAGACAAGCGGGGTCCATGGGACCCTATAAGTTTCTGTTTTTCAAATTTCTCTGAATCCGTATGAAAAAATGAGTTCATCCTAAAAATTCTGTTAAATAGACAGTTTTCATTTACAGTTTTCATATTCCAACTGTAAATAATGTCACATGTGTGTTAAACCATTTTACCGGCACGAACGGGCAAACGGGGTCCAGTGGACCCTGCAATGTCATAAGGATAAAAATATTGCGATAACGTACAAGGAAAAAAATTTACTATGGCGACTACAGTACCACTTAGTGGAATAGACTAAATGTACTAATTGTGCTATATACAAATAACAAAATAATGTTTTTCTTTCAAGAAATTTGCACCTACACAAATTAATCCAGCCTTGCACTCAGAACGGTGTGTGTATTCTCCAGGGTACTTCGCAAATCTAACATTTCGTTAAATTAAAAATCTTAATCATCATTTTTAAAATTTTAAAGCAACAATGGAGACCATTAAATTCACATACGATTTTAAAAATTTTGTTCACTATATTGAATCTACCATTTCTAATTTTCAAAAACTGACATTGGATTCAGATTTAGCGACCCCAAAAACCCCCAACTAATGAGTTTCAGGCGAATATAAACAATTTTTAAACTTTTTGGTCATCATATTAAATCCGCCATTTTTATTTTCAAAAACTGACATTGGATTTAGATTTAGCGACCCCTAAAACCCTCAAGTATTGAGGT
This sequence comes from Leptopilina syphax, assembly GCA_032872505.1. Classification (NCBI taxonomy): domain Eukaryota; kingdom Metazoa; phylum Arthropoda; class Insecta; order Hymenoptera; family Figitidae; genus Leptopilina; species Leptopilina syphax. The sequence continues at coordinate 14,423,133 of CM065472.1, forward strand.
TCAAGCGGATCTAAACAATTTTCAAACTTTTTGGTCACCATATTTGTTCCGCCATTTGAAATTCTTAAATTCAACATCAAATTCAGATTCTGCGATCCAAAATACTATAGTACACTCATGAAAGTTTAAATTAAATTTGATTTAGTACTTTTTTTAAAGTGCTTGTATACAGAGTTGACGATGGAAATACTAAAAATTACTTTTATCAAAAACGGCCTGATGGATTTTTTTAATTTTTGTTGCAAAATACTAAGGGAGGTCTCCAGTGTTGAAATCCACAAAAAATCCCATTTCGCAAGACTTTTTTTTAAAAGTTGGTTCAAGCCCACCGTGTGGCACAAACACTACACTAGTATAAATGACTTTTATGTACCAACATTTTTTCCGTGTATGAAAATAATAAAATTAATGTATCAAAATATATAAAAAGTATTCTCACCATAGTGTCGGTGGAACATTCCAATCCTTCTTAATAAATGCAGCAACTCTTTCTCCAATCATCATTGATGGAGCAGCAGTGTTGCCAGAAGTGACCTTGAAATAAAAGTTAATATGTGACGATCTGAAGAAAGGGACCTTAGAAGCAAAAATTGTAGGTTTTGTTTGAAATTTTGTAAATGAAAATATAAAAAAGGATCTACTGTCAATATAAATCATTGATGTTTAATAAACACTGATTTTAATTTGCAATAAGTAAAATAAATTTTCAATTTAGAAAAAAGTAACAACAACATAACCTTAAAGTGATTTGCTTCTAAGGTCCCTTTCTTCAGATCACGTCACATATTATTTTGATAAAAGTTAATATTATGCTAATATCATGTAGACCCTCCAGTTTTGATAAAGCTGGAAGGTTAAAATAATTATGTTCATCCTAACTATCGTGATGGTTTAGTAGACCCTCTGATCATAATATATTTTTAATACGTTTGATAATAAAGAATTTTTTTGGTTCAACTCAGAAAATGAGAAACTTCAAGTCTGTCATGTTGAATTTTTCCTGTCGTATTAGCTGGAATGTTTTCAATTGTAAAAAACTTTTTTCTGTCATTTCTAAACTAGGTTTGAACCTGATTGGTTGTCAACTTTCTAGAACCAGATGCTAACACAAACATCCCAGTTAAAAAAAGTATTCAGAATAGATAAAAGTATTGGTGGTAACTTAAGCTGACTAATTTGAGCTCTTTTGTTAGGACTAACTTCTCACGAATACACCCACATGTATTCGTGGACTTTTAGTGATTTTGATACGATACGTTTCGGCGGGTAAACATTAAGTAATCAAAAGGGCGTTTTGCACATGGTTTCAATTTGGTTGATTCCCCGGAAGCTTGGGTTTTTCTCTTCATTACTACAATATTTCCAATTTCGAATTTTACATTCTCCAATCTAGCCTTGTCATACATTTCTTTTGATTTATTTTGTTCGATTTCAATTTTCCTAATAGCTTCCGCTTTAATTTCCGCTGGTAGATTATATTACAAATCTGAAGTCAAAATAGCGGAACCAATATGGTGAAAGAAAAAATTAAAAATCAATAGTATTTGCTTAAAACTTGTTACCAGCTGACAATCATTTGTTCTTTTTCGTTCAAGTCATTCGCTTCAGGGTTGTAAATTGTTTATATTCTTTGGCCGACTGATTATCATTTGTCAGGGTTTCCAACCGTTCTCATTTCCCCGGACATGTACTCTTTTTAGAGTCTGTGGGGTTTGTCCTACCGGCTTTCAATTATTGTACGGGTTTTTGTCCGGATTTTCAAATATGATCAGTTTTTAGCAATTGATAAAGATTTTTTTCAGAATGTTTATGAAAAATGTATTTCACAAATCAGTTTTAGTGGTTTTAGTAACAAATTACAACTTTCGAGCGTAAAAGGAATCATACAAACTTCTGTTAATTTTAATTAAATTAACTGCCATGAATTTTATAAACCCCTGCAAAAGACTGAGAAAAGGGACTTTATGACCAAAAACATTTTTTTCCTGGGACTAATTGCATTACATTTTAAGGACCTTAAAGTGCAAGAAACCGTCTAATTCTAAAAATATATTTTTTGGGGAAAGGTCCCTTTTCTCAGACGTGGTCACATATAAGTGAAATAAGTGTGATTTGATATAAAAAAAAAATAATTAAATTTTTTATTTAAATTGCACTTTAAAATATGTAGTTTGTTCTTTTTCGTTCGAGTCAAGTGTACCAGGTTTACCATTTGTATTTATTGATTGACCGATTGTCATTTGTTATTGTTCGTACCAATCAAGCGCTTTAATGTTAACAATTGTTTCTGATGATTGTCCGACTGACTGTCATTTGTTCTTTTTCGTTCGAATCAAGTGCTCCAGGGTTACCAATTGTTTTTACTGGTTGACACACTTACTGTCATTTGTTCTTCTTTGTTCAAGTCAAGCACACCAGGTTTACTAATTATTTCTATTGATTGGCTGACTGACTGTCATTTGTTTTTGTTCATTCGAATTAAGTGCTCCAAGGTAACCAATTGTTTCTATTCATTGGCCAAATGACTGTCGTCTGTTTTTGTTCATTTCAGTCAAGCGCTTTAGTGTTAATAATTAATTTTCTTACTTTTACTCATCGTAAGGTTGACCTAACTTTTACTATTCAGAATTAATTTTAAACAATATTCGCTATATTGGATCCACCATTATGATTGTTTATATTTCAATATTAGGAACCCCAAAAAGCCCCGAGTAACAAGTTTCAAGTAAATCCTATTGATTTTTAATTTTTTCGTCCTCCATATTGGATCCGTTATTTTGAATTTTGACTTCATGTTCGTAATCAGGAACCCCAAAAATCCCCGAATAACAAGTTTCAAGTAAATCCTATTAATTTTTAATTTTTTCGTCTGCCATATTGGATCCGCCATTTTAAATTTTGCAATTTTTACTTCATATTTGTAATCAGCGACCCCAAAATCCCCGAGTAACAAGTTTCAAGTAAATCCTATTGGTTTTTAATTTTTTCGTCCGCCATATTGGATCCGTTATTTTAAATTTTGCAATTTTGACTTCAGATTCGTAATCAGCGACTCCAAGAACCCTTGAGTAACAAGTTTTAATCGCATCTAATTTTTTTTAATTATTTCGTCCGTCATGGTAGAAAATGTATCTTGACACTTTTTTTATTTATTACTATTTTATTTATTTATTATTATTTTTTTACTTTTGCTTTTTTATTATCTGTTTGAAGAGTTTTACTAGAGCTGAGAATTTAAAATTTTAAGTAATGTGTTATTTTTAAGAAATTCAAAATGTCGGACTAATATTTTTAAGCTTATGTGATTGATCTTAATTTTGTCACTCGGGGATTTTTGGGTCGCTGATTACGAATTAGATGTGTAACGAATTATCATGTGTGAGGGTGAATTAATCTTTGTCATGTCGTTGGGTATGATCGTGTGAAATCGATGAGAGACCGGAATTTCACGATGTTACGGTAAGTCATGCCCAAAATCTCTGTGAGGCGTCAGAATCGCGGAAGTCGCGTTGCGACCAGCTCTGTGTACCCGTTAGCGGGGTAAGTAATATAAAACTAAAATTGAACATAAGAGTGTGAATTATAATTCGGAATCATCTTATTACAGTTTTTTGAATCGCAGCAATAAAAATAAAATAGAACCTCTTCGGGTCTTTCGCAACTTCTCTTGTTTTCGTTGCTTTGTGGGAGAGGCACGATTTTGACCCAAACACGTTTTTCTTTGGAGGAGTGACGATTGGCGAACAATCGAGTATAGTCGACTTTCGGAGCGGCGTCTTCACAAATACGTATGTCCAAGCGGATTGATAATGCAAGGCGAGATTCGGCTGATTGATTTGATCATCTCACATCAACCCGATCACGAAGTGATCTAGGACGAAACCGACAAAATCACGCCTGCGAGACATTGAGCCTGCTCCAAAAATCGACAAAGATAATAAAAGATACAAACTTTCACTATTCCGCGATTCTTATTTGATTTTTATAATAATTCTATCCTTTTTTGTCAAATCGTTAAAAAAGAAAAACAGACTAAAAAATTTTATTTTTTCTTTTCCAAGGTACCGACCATAGCGAAGCCTTTAATAATCAAGAATTTCTTTGAGGTTTTGTTTTAAAACATTACAAAAGTCTCCACACTGTCAACCAGTAAGCACTTTCTTTTTTTTAGTCCCCACTTCATCAGTTTATAACTTTTAAATTTTTTTATTATTTTGTTTCCTAATTTTTTTCTGTACTCTTTAAACATTAATAAACAACTTGCAAGAAAAGTAAATACTAAAAATGTTAAACTTTCTTTTTTATTCTACTCGGAAAAACGCCTGAAATGGAGGCCTATAGACCAGAAAAATTGTGTTCTTTCAGATTCTTAGATTCAAAACCTTGCCATTTTCTTAATTTTTGATATTTTTAAGTATTTCGAGGTTTAGGTCCTGTATTAAGTCATCTATTTTGAAATTATGTTCGATTTTTTTATTTTAGATGATTCTGCTATGAGCTACAGTGACAACCGTAATTGAAAGTAATTTTTACCAGTAGACAAAGCGCCCTCTGTAGAAGGAAGGTATATATATTTTTTCAATCTGAAATCCTTTTTTTAAAACTTCTTAACATACACAATGACATGTAAAAAATTTCGATCAATTATATTTTAAAACTTATGAGCAAAAAATTTTTTTAAATCATCCGATTTTAGTGCTAAAAAAGTTACAAGACCCCTTAATTGTCTAAATTCACCCCTGAAGATAGAAAACATTTATTTTATTGTCAGAAGTCTCTTTCGATTTATAAAATATTGAACAATAAATTGAATTCAAAACAGATGTTAGTTTCAAACATTCAAAATAGCGGATTCAATATGGCGGACCAAATTTTTTAACTTTCTGAAATCGACCTTAACTTGGTCTCTCGGGAGTTTTCGGGTTCGCTGAATACAAATTCGATTTTAGTTTCGAATAAGTGAAAATGGCGGATCCAATATGGAACAAAGATTTTTACTTTATGCAATTATTGAACTTAATTTTGTCACTCGGTGGTTTTTAGAGTCGCTGATCAGTGTCGGATCCTGGGGGGCCACGGGAGCTTAGCCTCCCCAAGAGTCAAATATTCCTATAAGATAGAAAGAGATAACATTATATTGAATTGTGTTTTTTGAATCGATGTCCCTCCAAAAAAACCTTGTCTGGATCCGCCACTGTCGTTGATTACGAATACGATAATAAAAAAAAGTGGCTAATATAATATGGGGAAAGAGAAATTCAATAGTATATTATGTGGCAAGCACGTAAAACAATACTTTTTAGGTGAGGATGTCGTTTTCAATACGAGCTGTCGTTAGTGCGACGCAGGTGAGATGTAGGGGAATTGGAAGCGAGTCGGAGTCAAGCCGAAGTCGCACAGACAGCGAGTATCCTTTAATCATTTAATTTTTAAATCTTTCAATCTCAATCTCAATCATGCAATCTTTCAATTATTCAATCATTTAATCAGTCAATCTTTCAATCATTTAATCTTTCAATCATTTAATCTTTTAATATCAATCTCTTAATCTTTCAATCCTTCAATCCCAATCTCAATCCCTCAATATTACTCTCTATATTAATCTCAATATAAATTTCAATCTCAGTAAACTGCCATAAGGCAGTTCTGCATAACTGCCATAAAAAGTCTTTTTACGGCTGTTGTTCAGAACTGCTTGAAAAGAGGGCTAAGAACATTGTTTTATTTAAAGTTAAAGACACAGATGTTGAAAACGATAACTTACTTAAAACAGTAAGAGAAATTTTCTAGAGTGCAGAAGTGAACTTGGAAGAGAAAGAAATAGTAGCTGCAAGAAGACTGGGAAGAGTTGCTGATTCAAGACCTATTCTGGTTACTCTGGACAGCCAGGAATGCAAACCTGCCATCTTTCATAAGGTTAAAAATTTTGGTAAAGTCAACATAGGCCTTTCGATCGATTTTTCCAAAGAGATTAGGCAAAGAAGAAGTATAGAGCATAAGGAGCTTTTGAACTTCAAACAATTACTGGTAAATCAGGGAAAAGTGGTCTCCATCAAGGGAAGATACTTGATGATCGACGACAAGTACTACGATGTAAACACGTTACAGGAGTTTTTACACTCATCCCCTAAAGAACTTGCTGCGAGTGAAAAGGAGCATTTATCCGTGACTAATAAGAGTGATGTTTATAATCTTGAATCCACTCCTAACCACACTGGCAAAAGAGCCAGAACTCAAGAAATTAAGAGTTCTGGAAATACCAAGAAAATAAAAAGTATCGCGGGTGTACATAACAAAGGAACGATAAACGATTATTTCCACAAGGTGAACCAAATTGACAACAGGAATGAGTCAGATATGTCATAGCAGTCTACAAGTCAGACGAGGATAGTATTCTGGAATGCCAGGGGATTGCGAAATATGCCAGATATACTACCATCAATTAATGAGTCAGATATTGTGTGTATAAACGAGACATGGGCTACCTACGATCCAACTCACTATATAGTATCCCTTTCAAGGGATTTGAAGTTATCTACACAAAGGCAACAAGGACAGCAGAGAGAGGGAGAGCGAAAGGTGGTCTCATCGTCACATATCATAATAGTAAATATTTAGCAGAAAAACTTTATATTTCAGATGATTGTATTTTTGTTAAATTCACAAGTAAGACTTTTAAATTTATTGTTGGTTTTATATATGCTGGGCCTAATTTAGATTTTGAGAATTTTTTAACTATTCTTGACTATCAAATTAAAATTATTTTATCCAATTTTTCAGATCTGCCATTATATTTGGGTGGGGACTTTAATTCTAGAGTGGGAAATTTAAATCAATTGCCGAACGAGATTTTATCAAAAAATTTGTATATTAATCATGAAAGAAATAATTTAGATGAAAAATCCAACAAAAAGGGCATAAACTTGGTTTCTGAAATGGAAAGTAATGGTCTTATCCTGGTTAATGGCAGAATTGAAAGTGACAACCCAGCAAATTTTACTTACGCTAGCAGTATTGGAAGTTCAACGATTGATCTAGTATGGTCGAACCTGATTGGTATTGATTGTTTACTTGATTTACATGTAAATACTATTGTCACTAACTCAGATCATTTTCCGGTTGTTATCGGTCTCAGTAATGTTGTGAAAATATCGTACATAAAGCCTGGTCTTAAATGAAATAATGATTTAATCGATGATTACTACGAGCAAATGCAGTCTTGTAAAATTGATCTTTGTGATGTTGATCTAATAGAAATAAATGATAAAAGTTCAATTGATTTATTGGGGGATAATCTAATTAATGTAATTAATGATAGCGCTAAAAAATTGGGAATAGTTAAAAAGATGCATAGAATCAGTTACACTTCAAAACCATGGTTTGATAAGGAGTGTGTTAGAGCGAAAAGTTTACTAAAAAGTACACTTTTAAACTGTAAAGATAATGACTTTAGAATATTGGAAGAGGTGCAGAAAGGCTGTGGGTTGAAAAGGGAATTTAAAAAACTTAATGAGTTTAAAAAGGATGACTATAATAATTCTATCTTGGCCCAGCTAACTGTAGTAAAAAATTCAGCTTCATTTTGGGAAATTATAAATAAGAACAGATTTAAACCCCCATTAATAGAACATATCGACCTGGTAACTTGGCACGAGTATTTTCAGAAGGAGCTTTCAATTCATTGTAAACCTGAGTCATTGACTCAAGGGGGAGGTATTATTCGTTTTGGAGATAGTGACCCATCCCTCGAGACTCCCATCATTGCATGGGAAGTTATTCGTAGTCTTAAAAAATGTAAAAATAATAAAGCCCCTGGGGTGGATGGTGTCTCTTTCGAATTCTTGAAGAACCTGCCTGATAATGGTATTGAATATTTAACATTATTGTTTAATCGAGTTTTGTTTTCTGAAGAGGTTCTGACCTCTTGGACCAAAGTCTTATTGAAAGTGATTTTTAAAAAGGGTGATAAAAAGGATCCTGAAAATTATCGGCCTATTGCATTAGTTAATCACGTAACAAAATGTTTTACACAGGTTTTATTAAATAGAGTCAATGAATGGGCTGAGAATAATTCACTTATTCCCGAATTTCAGGCGGGTTTCCGAAAGAATAGGAGTTGCATTGATCATATTTTCACACTTAATTCAATCATCCAGGTGCATCTAAGCAAGCCTGAAGGGAAGCTATTCGCACTATTCGTTGACTTTAAGTCCGTTTTCCCTTCGGTATCTCACGAGTTGTTGTGGCAGAAACTCCATATTTTAGGACTAGGGGAAAAAATAATTGGTGTTTAAAGTAATCTTTATTCTAAAGCTACAATAGCGGTGGGGGGGGGGTTCAACGGGTGTTTCGGAACCAGTTAATTTCACGAGGGGTGTTCTCCAAGGTGAAGTAATGAGTCCAATTCTATTCACTCTATTTATAGGGGATGTTGAGGATTTCCTGAAGAGGGAGGGGGTCAGGGGTGTGTCACTAAATCATCTCATCGAAATTATACTCTTGGCCTTTGCAGACGATATAGTCTTGCTCGCGGACACTGCTGTGGAAATGAAGAAGATTTTGAGGGCTCTCCATAAATATTGCCAATTAAATAAGTTGAATATTAATATTAAAAAAACTAATATAGTAATTTTTAGAAAGGGGGGTCATGGTCATGACAAAAAATGCGACTCGTTTTTTATGATAAGAATAAGATTGAAATTGTTTCGAAATACGTCTATCTAGGAATTCCCTTTTCAAATTCTGCAGTGTTTCTGAACGCTACAAACAACGCTGTGACCAAGACCAAATTGGCACTAAGTACTACGACCTCTTTAATTGAAAAACTTAAATTAAAAAATTAGTATCCAGTTAGAAAACTTTTTATCAGTTTGATTATTAGTGTTTTAATGTATGGTATGCTGGTTTGGGGATGGAGATACCTCGATGAAATTGAGAAAATTCAGTCAACTTTTTATAAAATTGTTTTACATCTGCCTAGGAATACGCCTGGATATGCTATTAGGTTAGAGACGGGTTCTTATAAATTGTCAGCTTTGGTTTTCAAACACACGTTGAATTTTATAGAGAAGATTTTAGCTATGGACGATCATCGTTATCCTAAATTATGTTTTCTAAGACTGAAATCTATTTCCAAAAGAGAGGACCGGAAATGTAAATATAACTGGTACTCACAATTAAGAATAATATTTCAATGTATTGACAAGGAGAAAGAATGGGAAAATCTAAACATAGATAATTTACGTGAAAACAAATCATTGTGGTTGAAGGAATATCAAAGTTTTTTATACCCGGAGGACATGAGAAGACTATCTGAGTCCCGCTCACTGTGTGTCCTTCCACACATGTTAGTTTCAGACAATATTCAAAAGTATTTTCTTATCAATTTGCCGTTAAAATATATTAGATTTATATCTCAGAAAAGACTTTTTAATAATTTCCAAACTTTATTTGTGCTTAATAAAAAAATATATAAATTACAACAAAGGGGGACATGCAGATATTCTTCATCATGTTTTAGTTGAATGTATGCTGTATGAAGTCTATGATGTACTAAATTATCCTTGCGCTGATTCTATTTCAAATTTTTATACTTTTTTAACGCCATTACAGATAGATGGACAGCTATTAAATAATTTATATGTGTATGTTTCTATTATTTTTTAAACTCTGTAAAAAGGCGCAACCTCTTTGTATGGACAATTGTCCTAAAACAAATAAAATAATAATAATAATAATAATAACTGCTTAAAAAAGTGCTATTTTATTTGCCCAAAACAGGTCCCAAAAATACACTTTTTCATGTCTATGGCGAAAAAAAAAATTCTATCCACACTCGCTGGTCGTGTATCGTCGCAAGTGCTCATACAAAAGTCAAATGTCAGTGAGCGCTCCTAAAATATTTACTGCTACCTGACTGGTATTAAAACTACCGTGTAACAAAATAAAGGTCAATTGCATAAATTAAAAAATTTTGTCCGCCATATTGGATCCGCCATTTTGAATTTTTGAACACTAACATCCAATTCGTAATCAGCGACCCCGAAAATCCCCGAGTGACAAAATTAAAGTCAATTGCATAAATTTTAAACATTTTTATTTCTAATTTATGTTTCTTAAAAGTATACAATTTTTGTGTCCCTATTGTTGAGAATTGAATATTATTCACAGACGTTTTGTGAGTAAAAAAACTCAAACTTAAAAAAAGAATTTTTTTGTGTTTTTTGAAATTAAAACCGCCATATTTAATTTTGGGTTAAACGAAACTCTTTTTTACGCTAAATCGAAAAAAGCAAACTCAAAACCTATAAATAACATACTTGCGGTATAAAATATGATCCGTTTTATTCATAAAAGTATATAGGTGGAAATTGCACAAAGAATTTTCTTATTTCAGGCGTTAATGGGTTAAAATCTCTTCTTCTTTCATCGATACATTAAACATTGTCCCTACATCTAAATTAATGTCTACTTCTTCTGCAGGAAGCACGTGACAGCGCGTCATCGTGTCTCATTTTGTCGCTATTTCAATGATGTAACTCAAAATTAAATTCGGAGAGGTAATTGAGCTATCCAACAATTTGTGGGTTTCGAGATTTCAACGAGTTAACGTAAGCAAGTACTTGACAGTCTGTAATAATATCAAATTTTACTAAAATAAAAAAAAGGTTGCAATTGTCGGATCGCCCAAACTATGGGCAATAATCCTAACTTACTTGAGTAGTAGTTTTTCAACGTCGGATGTTCAACGACGTATAGTTTAGACCACATATAAAACGTTTTCATTGTGAGATTGTAATAATAAGGCACCTAATCCGAGAGCTGGAGTAACCGTTTGCAATTTAGTTCGTGTTGCTTTCGGACTAAACTACGCTAGGCAAGGTTTCGATCCGATAAGACTTTTAATTTTGTTCACAGATTTTTCTTAACCTTCGCCCCATCTAAATTTAACGTTTTCTTTACATAATCCTAAAATATATGACATTATTCGCGTTACTCCCTTTAAACCGATTCCTGTTTACTTTACTCCTTATATGTAAAAAATGCATGATTTTATATAACATATTTATAACATAACTTTTTTACTTTTGCAAAAAAAATGCAAGGAAACATGCACTAATTATGTTTTTCCTTAACCTCATACAGTATAAAGGCTAGAAATAAAACTTTACTATTTTAAATATTATTATTTTGTACAGGTGGTTGGATTGACATATCATCGAATTCAACGTAAGTTAACATTATATACTGCATACAATTTTTAATAACAATTATACAGCACGAATTTCTGAGATAACATTTTATTGTACGGCGATTGAAATAAACAGTTTATCGTCAAAGGGCATCAAAATAATAAATGTTGTGACGATGTGAATTGTCAAGTTCTTAATATTGCCAAAATTCTGAATCGTCATGCCCTCCGTCGGAGAAAGTCTCGAACCAAAATGCCCAAAATCGATGGTAATTAGAGAAAGCTAGCGCTGCCGGCTGACCTACTAGTAATAGCGAAAGTGGGTCGCACGACTAGCTAGCGGCAGAAGTGATAGATGGCGGAGCCAGTACTATTTTCTAGTGAACAAAAAGAAGAAGAAGAAGAAGACGAGTCAAGTGCGGAGAAAAGTAGACGCGACAGGTGTAAAATACTTTCACCGCCATATTGAAAATCGACATTGCCGCGCCGGTACGTTAGTCCTTCGCCGCTAATAATTTTCATTCTAATTTGTGTTTTTTTGAGTTATAAGATTTTTGGAGTGATCCTTAGTTGGGTTTGTAAGTGCGAGTTCTTCGAGCAGAGCCGAGAACTGTGAGGTGGAGCGAGAAGCTCATAATAAATTAGAATTAACTAGTGATTGTGAGTTCAGTTTTTCTTGCCCTTTTTCTCATTTCTTTTAAGGACCAGAGATTCTTGTCAAGGAAATACTAGCCCAAGAGCCAGGAGGAAGACGAGCACCCGAGTCAACCGAAGAGGTCATCGTCGTGGGTAGTCGTTTAGAAGTACTGTGCCAGTCGTGTCTCGTCGTTGGCATTTTCTGCTTGCCAATCGTTCGAGCAGAATTTCCTCTGGGTGAAAGAGCAAATTCAGAGGAGTCGAGATTGTTGTTAGTCGAGCCGAGTAAAGTTTATTAATTATCTTAAAATTAATTGGCGCCTGACGGCGAAGTTTATTAACTTAAATTTCTGAATTATTAATTGTTGAAAGCGTCGGATTTTGCCTGACGTAAAGCAGAACTTTTACACTAAATTAAAATTAGTTGAAAATCATACGTCACAAAATTTGGCGCCCAACGTGGGGCCAAGCTCGAACCGAGACACGACTATAATTTATTGTTTGCCAGATTTTTTTTGTTGCTGTTATTGTTGTGATTATATTGTCAGAAATTTTAATTTTCAAAATTGCCATAGACAGACAAGTTTGTTTGTTGCCAAGAAAATTCAAAATTTCCATTGCCAGATTGCTTGTTGATTCAATTTGCCATTGCCAGAATTTTTTTATTCAAAAAAAATGAGTACATTAATGCCAAAAATTGTGTAAAATAAAATTGTAGAGTGCCTTTGCCATTAAATTAAAAATTTAATTATCTTTGAGACTGTAAAAATTTTCTGCCGTGATAAAAATTGAATTCAACAATTAAAGTTTTTTTTGTCGAAAGCCAGTTTTGTGAGAAAAATTCGAGTAAAATTTCCCATAAACTTGTGCAAAATCAAAAATTTCCCCAAAAACTTATGCCGAGCACATGTTAGACCGGAAATAAAATTCGAATTAGTCACGTGACTGCAAATAGTGCGCCGGACGGTCGAGAGAAACGACGCGCCGGGATATTTAAAATTTCGACAGCCGAGAGAAAGTTTGCGCTCGCCAGGAAAGAGTGGCCTAGTAGTAGTAGTTATAGCGGCTATACAGAGAGAGAGCAAGAAGAAGAGACAGAGGGAGAGTCAAGTCATCAGTCCGCCAGAAAATTAAAAATTTTCAATGCCAGATTGCTTGTTGATTTAATTTGCCATTGCCAGAACTTATTTATTCAAAAAAAATGAGTACATTAATGCCAAAAATTGTGTAAAATAAAATTGTAGAGTGCCTTTGCCATTAAATTAAAAATTTAATTATCTTTGAGACTGTAAAAATTTAAAAATTAAAAATAAAAATTTTTTTTTTCTAATTTTTTTAAATTAAAAAAAAAAATTTTAATTTTTAAAATTTAAAAATTAAAAAAATTTTTTTTTTTTAAATTTTTTTTAAAATTTTTTTAAAATTTTTTTATTTTAAAAATTTTTTGCCCTCCTTGAGTAGGCACGTCCTTGCTTCAAGACAGCACAGTGCCGTATATACTAATTGTGCACCGCACTAAAAATTTCAAATTATTCAAACTTGGAAATTTTTTTTTGATTCTTTGAAATGGCAAAGGCAATTAGCGATATGCAGGACTACAAGAGACGCATGAGCGAATTAATTGAAGTACCATGCGTAAGCCGAGCATGGGAAAAAATTAAAATCATGCAAGTTGGCCAGGTAGTGACGAATTTAATGAGACACCAATTGTGTATCAGTATAGATGATACATTTATATCATATAGATGTACCATTTAGCGACCCAAATTTTACACCCCCACCCCCAGTCATGACAACAGCCAGCATGACGACATTTTCTCCCACCACAACGAGTGCTCAGATGAGCATGACAACGAGCACGACCATGACAGCACCCCACACTATTCAGTCGGCCACGATGGCCCCAGTTGTCCAGAGCCTGCGTGATTCAGTCGCGCGTTTGGGTTTGTCACCCGAAATAAGAAAGATAATAAAGTATGCCGAGAAGATGGACCGACAATACTCGGGAGGGGGGTGGGAATTACAACAAAGCCAGTGTAGAGCCGAGGTTGCCGAAGGGCACCATCTGATTCACCACCAACAATCGAGATTTGTATCCCCTCAAAGAAATTCCCTTGTAGCCGAGACCTCACACAATCACCAAAATGATGACAGAGTGAGGCCCACACCTGCCCCAAGAAGCCATTTCAGCCGAAGTAGCATAGTTGATACTAGTACTAATCATCGTAGAGTGCCGAAGAATGGAGAGCAAGCCTTGAATCTCGAAAACAATGAAAGCCGAAGTAGAGGTAAAAGAGACAAGGTAGAGAGACAAATCGAGTATAGTGGTAGTGAAGAGGGCCGTGTAAGTAGTAGATGTAGTTGTAGAAGTAAGGATAATGACCGACCGAACGAGAAAAATATAAGAAAGGGGGATAAGGAACGTAGAGTAGAAAGAAGAGTAAAAGAGAGCCGAAGATCGTTTTTAGATGACTTTTCAAGTGAGTCCGAAGTTGAAAGCGATCTAAGTCAGAGGTTGAGCAGTAGTGGGGAAAATCTAGAACGTAGGCCAGGCCGTAGGTCCAAAGTGTTAAAAACACTGAAGGACTGGGAGCTAAAATTCTTTGGAGATGAAGACAATACCGAAAAATTTCTGGAAAGATTGGAAGAATGCAAGGCCAACTCAGATTTCTCAGACCAAGAAATCTTACAAGCACTGACAATTATTCTCCATAAAACCGCTAGCAGTTGGTTTAGGTCGTTGCGACGCGAAATAAATTCTTGGAAGTCATTCCAGAGGGCGTTCAAGAATGAGTATTTAGTGACAGTAGACGATGATGACGTTAAAGACGAACTTCGAGCCAGGACACAAGGAAAAGGGGAGAAAATTTCTCTATACTTAACCAGTTTTCGGTTGATCTTGGGTCACAGGAGACGACCACTGAGCCAGAAACAACAGGTCAAACTGGCTTATAAAGGTCTGACACCAGCCTACCGTCGTCAACTAGAGAGACTCCATTTTGAATCGTTGAGCCAGATGGAGATTTTGAGAGATTTCGAGAAGGCCAAGGACTTAGACGAAAGATACGCCCCACCCCCCGTCAAAGAAAAAGATGCGTTTTCCAGCAGCAGCCATGAAGGAAAAGAAAAGTAGCCAGAAACATGGGAAGAGTGAGAAGGTGGCAGCACTAGAAAAGGAATCAGAGTCGAGTGAGAGCGATCACTCTACAAAGACAGAGAAGCCGAAAAAAAGAAGAAGAAGAGCGCAAAAAGTAAGAAAGAGAAGAATAAGCCAGAAGAAAAGAGTGTTAAGGCCATCAGCCCAGCAACATCGAGTCAGAAGCCAGCAGTGGTCCAGGGTCAAGTTGCCAGTACTGCGCCACCTCAAGCAGCACAAATGCCAATGCAATTTGCCTACCCAATGGTTTATCCAGGGTTGTTTCCACCCGGAATGAAACCAAATTACTCCAGGTCAAATGGCCCTAAAGGACCCAAGCCAGGGCAAAATTGTACACAAGCTTAAAGTACCCCCAAGGAATTCGTTGGGGCATGTTTTCACTGCCAGACTACAGGACATCGAGCCAGAGATTGCCTTCAGAGAACCTGTTTTTCTTGTCAGCAACAGGGGCATTTTGCAAATCAATGCCCTTTGAAGCCAGCTCAAACAGAAGCGTGTTTGGTATGTAAGAGACCAGGATGCAATTTTCTAAATTGTCCGAATTGTGTGTCAGTCAGAGCCGCTT
This sequence comes from Leptopilina syphax, assembly GCA_032872505.1. Lineage (NCBI taxonomy): Eukaryota > Metazoa > Arthropoda > Insecta > Hymenoptera > Figitidae > Leptopilina > Leptopilina syphax. The sequence goes on from CM065472.1 coordinate 14,438,682, forward strand.
TGGGAAACGGTGTGTGGGGGGCACAGAGCAGCCCTGTACCCGCCTCAAACCCAACAGGACAGTAAATAATACTGTTGAGGGGTGTAAAGCCGAATTACGTGAGCCGAGTATAGTAGGGACGAGAGTCGAATTACGTGAGCCGAGTATAGTAGAGACGAGAGTCGAATTTAGTGAGCCGTTTGTAGTAGAAAAGAGAGCCGAGATTTTTGAGCCATGTAGAGATAGATTCATGCCTAGTTGTAGTTGGGTAAAAACTGAGCGAGAATTAGAATTAGAGAGAGGAGAAGAAGTTAAGAAAAGTTTAGAGTCAGTCATAGGTAGGGACGACTTGTCAGAGAACAACGCGTTCAAATTCGTGCCAGAAATTAGACAAAAGCGGTCGAGTGAGGAGAGCTCACTTTACCGAAACGAAGCAGAGAAAATGGCCGAAGAGTGTGGGACAAAAGGTACGGATGTGATCCCGGTACCTATAGTCCACGGGAGGGGAGAGGCTGTGAGGGTCACAGCTAACCCGAACCTAAGTAATGAGGAGGACATCGACGGATCTAGGACGGAAAACAGATACTTCTTCGACATGTCTATCGGCGACCATCATTACGAGGCACTTTTCGATCCTGGTGCTATGATTTCAGTAATTACCACCAGAGTCGCAGAGCTTTTCAAAAGCCGAATTCAGCCGTGTGGTACAGTTGTGAGGAGTGCAACAGGAGGTATTACCGAAACAGCCAGACTTCTGGACCTTAACATTGTAGTCGACGGATTTGCTCAGAAATTCGCAGTAAAAGTCATGAAGACTTTGACACAGGACATTATCTTGGGCATCGACTTCTGTAAGGCCTGGGACATGGAAGTGAAGCTGAATGAAGGATTATGGAGAGTATTCAATGGAGAGCGGCACGAGTTTGGGCCAAAAGAAACAGACGAGAACGAGAATTTAATATTCGCTGAATGTGCCGGTATTTCTGCGCTCGACGACGAACAGAAGAGTATAATCTAAGCCATAGTAGACAAATGGGTATTACCTGAGTCAGAAGAACACGGAAAGACAGACTTGACGGAACATCATATACGTGTTACAGACGAAACGCCACACAGTGGATAAAATGTAGTAAGAGGCGTCAAAATTCTGTAACCACGTCAATTTTTAATGAAAATGAATGCACTTTGGTGGCATGAAGCTTCAAGTATCACAGAATTTGAAACCCTTGCCGCATTTCTAAAATTTAAAATGGCGCCTGTGCTGTAAGTGCCTAAATTTGGTTATTTTCGTAGTTTTAAAAAGTTATGAACATTGAAACTGAAACAACTTGCACAAATAAATTCTATAAATGTTGCTAAAGGTATATTTTGGGACTGAGGCCTATACTCGTTAAGAATCTGCATTGCAACTTTCAAAATTCAAAATAGCCGATCCAATATGGACGATCAAACGACAAAAATCCTTATAAATTTATATTAAAAGGAATTATTTTCATGAAAGTCTATGCTCCAAGGTTATTTTCGCCGCTGATTACGAATCTGAGGTCAGATTTTCAAAATTCAAAATGGCCGATCCAATATGGCGGTCGAAATTATGAAAAATTAGGCAAATCATTCTGATACTCAGTATTTCAACAGTTTGCGAGTCGCTGATTATGAATCTGAGGTCAGATTTTCAAAATTCAAAATGGCCGACCCAATATGTTTGTCGAAATTATGAAAAATTAGGCAAATGATTCTGATACTCAATATTCCAACAGTTTTCGAGTCGCTGATCACGAATCTAAGGTCGGATTTTCAAAATCATGGCTTCACCATGGTAACAAAATAAGTGAAAAAAAGAATGTCTAGATAGCTATTTGTTATGTGTATAAAACTTCATGTATTGAGACAGTCTTTTTTCTTAAACTAGAGTGGACTTTGTTGATGTTGTTTACGTTTTTAAATTTTATTTTTTATTTTCTCATTTATGCTATTTCATAATTACAACCTGTCTTTAATTATTGCTTCCTCATAAAGGAAGCTTTGTATTAGCAAAATTTTGGATTGTCATTTTTTGACATATTTATAAATTTTTTTTTATTATGCCTAATACTTTAGTACTTTATTTATGCACAGGAACTCCCCGTATAAATGTTCTAAATAAATAAAAAAAAATTTCGACGTATTTTGAACTCCGAAGTCCAAAAAACGGATTTTAAAAATTTGTCCCGATGTATGTGTGTGTGTGTGTACTAACATTACATTTGCCTCAATATCTCAGAACAAGAAAGAGCAAAAGGCCCAAATTTTTCTTAAATTGTAGGTCTCCACGGGGGACATAAAATGAGAGTATTTTCAGCTCGATTCATGAAGTTAAACTATTTTTTTTGCATTTTTCATTTTGTAAAAAAACGTTTTTTGGACATAACTTAAAAAAACGTTAGGACACTTATAAATGTTTTTCTTTAGTTTTGTAGAGTTTTTTCACACGCATCTTTTGAGCCCTAATTGAATATTTTTCGTTCATATTAACCGGAAATATTAAACTTTAAAAAATCAAAAATTTTAGAAAATAAGACTTTTTTGAAAATGTTGTTAAAAAATGTAGAAGTTTAGTTTTGTTTTGTATTTAGTTTTGTAGAGTTTTTTCAGACGCATCTTTTGAGCCCTAATTGAACATTTTTCGTCCATATTAACCGGAGATATTAAACTTTTAAAAATCTAAAATTTTGAAAAATAAGACTTTTATAAAAATTTTTTTAAATTATGTAAAAGTAACTTCAAAAAATTATTACCAACTTGAAGAGCATTAAAAAACGCTTCGTTTGACCTATTTTTTAACCTGATTCGGGCAGAAATTATGAAATTATTGGTATTTGAAAAATCAAGAATTGTGGAAAATATTTTTTCAACATTCTTGTTTATTAATTTATGTGTAATTATTAAACTATTATTACCATCTTATAGAATATATAAAAACACATTTTTTAGACCAAGATTTAATGATTTTTAACCCTTTTATAAAAAGTAATTCTTATATTTCAATTATTATTATTTCTATGAGGAAGCAAAGTGTTCATGAAGTGAACACCAAAATTATAAAAATGTACAACTTGCCAGCGGTTTTTTTTGTTTATATTAATTACTTTGTTCCTTTTCATCATATTAGGTTCAGAATTATTTTATTTTCAAAGTGAAGCTTCTCAAGGTTTACTGCTTACTTTTTATTGTTTGTATTTTGATTTTTAAATTAAAAATAAAAAATATCAGAAGATATTCTAATGGAAAAATTAGAATATAAATTCATCTGTATACAACTCTAAGAATTTTGAATCTATAATTTTTGTTATTCATGCAACAAATGTAAATGATGTACTCAAACAACGTAACAAAGATCAGCTCGACAACCTCCATTAGTGCAGAAACAGATTAGTGCCATATTGGATCGGCCATTTTGAATTTTGAAAATCTGACCTCAGATTTGTAATCAGCGACTCGAAAACTGTTGGAATACTGAGTATCAGAATGATTTGACTATTTTTTATAATTTTGACCGCCATATTGGATCGGCCATTTTGAATTTTGAAAGTTGCAATGCAGATTCTTAACGAGTATAGGCCTCAGTCCCAAAATATACCTTTATCAACATTTATAGAATTTATTTGTGCAAGTTGTTTCAGTTTCAATGTTCATAACTTTTAAAAAATACGAAATAACCAAATTTAGGCTCTTACAGCACAGACGCCATTTTGAATTTTGGAAATGCGGCAAGGGTTTCAAATTCTGTGATACTTGAAGCTTCATGCCACCAAAGTGCATTCATTCTCATTAAAAATTGACGTGGTTACACAATTTTGACGCCTCTTACTACATTTTGCCCCGCTGTGCGCCAGTACAACATGGCATCAGACGGATGTCGCCAGCCATGTTAATTTGGGCCCAAGGTAATGCTGCCAAATTGTACAAACTAGGGATCATCAAGCCATCTGCCAGCCGTTGGAGAAGTGCGCCAGTAATTACGAGAAGAGGAGAGAACGATTTTCGACAGTGTAATGACTATAGAGATGTCAACAAAGTTACGATCAAAGATGGATATCCACTGCGATCCATTGATTATATTTTTGATAAGCTCCGAAAAGCCAGATATTTGTCGAAGGTAGACCTAAAGCTGGCATATCACCAAATACCAATGGCCGAAGAGAGCAAGAAATACACTGCTTTTGACATACCTGGGTCAGGACTGTGGCAATTTCGCTGGATGGCATTTGGACTCATAAACGCGCCGATGACGTTCCAACGCCTAATCGACGCATTGCTGGGGCCGAAAGTAGAGCCGCATGTCTTCGGGTATCTGGACGACATCATAGTAGTCACAGACACATTTGAAGATCATGCTAAGTGATTAGAGTTCGTCCTCAAGGAATTGAATAAGGCGAAGTTGATAGTGAATCCAGATAAGTGTGAGTTCGGGTGCTCCGAAGTAACTTATCTGGGTTACTTATTAGACAGAGAAGGTTTACGGCCAGATCCGAACAAGACAGAGCCAGTGAGAAACTATCAAGAGCCGAAGAACGTAAGACAACTCAGACGTTTCTTAAGCATAGTCGGGTGGTATTCCCGTTTTATTCCAAACGACAGCGAAATCAAAATACCATTGTTGAAGTTGTTACATAAAGGCCGACCAGACTTCACAAAGAAATTCACCATTCAGTGTGACGCCAGCAACTATGCGATCGGAGCCGTATTAACGCAAGAGTTTGAAGACGGAGAACATCCGATAGTCTACATTAGCCGAGTCCTGACGGAGCCAGAGAGAAACTACAGTGTGACAGAAAAGGAGTGTTTGTCATTACTGTGGTCGATCAAAAAGTTCAGGCCGTACATCGAAGAGTACAAATTCCATGTGATCACGGATCATAGTGCCCTTAAATGGCTCAGAAACTTTAAAGATCCTACAGGCCGATTAGCCAAAAGGGCCCTAGAAATGCAGCAGTGAGACTTTGACATAGTTCACAGAAGAGGTGCACAACATCATGTCCCAGATACATTGTCCAGGTTACAGGAGGAAGAAGAAGAGTCAGTAGCAGCGTTTGAATCCATTGAAGATCAGTGGTACCTCAAAAGCCGAGAGTTGGTGAGCCAGCATCCTCAGAGGTTCTAAGGGTGGATCGTTGAGAACGACAACCTATATCGTCACAGAAGTGACCCACTTTTATTGACGATAAACGGAGATGAGGAGGACGAGAAAGACTGGTGTGATTTTTGGAGGACTCAAGGAGATCCCAACGTCCGAAGAACTAGACCCGCCACCATACAGTTGTTTTAACTGTTGGCAACGGGGACACCGAGCCAACAGTTTTGGATTGTCCAAAACCGGTAACGTGCAAATTCTGCAGTAATTGCGGGCGCCGACACAACACCGTCAAGATGTGAAGAGGCGTACCGTCGCCACGCAGGTATCGTGTGGTATAGGGAGAACGACATGGAGGATCACGTTCCAGTGTTGGGGACCAGGGAAGCGGAAGGAAGAAACGAGTCGTATAGTGAGATCTCATCGGAGACAGATGACCATGATGGAGCCGAAGGAGAGATAGAGGCAGAAGTACCAACCAACGAAATGGAAATTCCCGAGCCAGAACGAATTGTAGACCGGGTAGTCAGTGGAGCCCAACCAAGCGCCGAAGTGAAGGAGGAAGAGGAGGGCTTGGTGGAGAAAATCCTCCAACTAACGAAAGCGTTGGCGGGACTCCCAGCGTCAACAATTGACTTGGCAGTTCGACAGTTGTTGGATGAGAGGAGACAGAGGAAAGAATCAGAGAAAGAATAGAAAAGCCAAAGAGAGTAGGAGAGCCAGAGAGAGCAGAAGAGCCAGAGAGAGTAGTAGAGCCAGAGAGAGGGAGAGCCAGATAAAGAGGAAGAGCCAGTAGCAGTGCCATAATCATCATGGTGATGACGGTCCTGTATAAGACAGTACCGGTCATGGGGAGGGGATTGTGACGATGTGAATTGTCAAGTTCTTAATATTGCCAAAATTCTGAATCGTCATGCCCTCCGTTGGAGAAAGTCCCGAACCAAAATGCCCAAAATCGATGGTAATTAGAGAAAGCTAGCGCTGCCGGCTGACCTACTAGTAATAGCGAAAGTGGGTCGCACGACTAGCTAGCGGCAGAAGTGATAGATGGCGGAGCCAGTACTATTTTCTAGAGAACAAGAAGAAGAAGAAGACGAGTCAAGTGCGGAGAAAAGCAGACGCGACAGGTGTCCAATACTTTCATTGCCATATTGAAAATTGACATTGCCGCGCCGGTACGTTAGTCCTTCGCCGCTAATAATTTTCATTCTAATTTGTTTTTTTTTTGAGTTATAAGATTTTTGGAGTGATCCTTAGTTGGGTTTGTAAGTGCGAGTTCTTCGAGTAGAGCCAAGAACTGTGAGGTGAAGCGAGAAGCTCATAATAAATTAGAATTAGCTAGTGATTGTGAGTTCAGTTTTTCTTGTCCTTTTTCTCATTTCTTCTGAGGACCAGAGATTCTTGTCAAGGAAATACTAGCCCAAGAGCCAGGAGGAAGACGAGCACCCGAGTCAACCGAAGAGGTCATCGTCGTGGGTAAGTCGTTTAGAAGTTCTGTGCCAGTCGTGTCTCGTCGTTGGCATTTTCAGCTTGCCAATCGTTCGAGCAGAATTTCCTCTGGGTGAAAGAGCAAATTCAGAGGAGTCGAGATTGTTGTTAGTCGAACCGAGTAAAGTTTATTAATTATCTTAAAATTAATTGGCGCCTGACGGCGAAGTTTATTAACTTAAATTTCTAAATTATTAATTGTTGAAAGCGTCGGATTTTGCCTGACGTAAAGCAGAACTTTTACACTAAATTAAAATTAGTTGAAAATCATACGTCACAATGTTATAATTTTTGCAACCTCTTTGTATGGACAAAATGTTTTTAACAAATAAACCTTCTATTATTATATTTTTTGAGAGATGAGATATTGTCAATCTATCCAAGTCAGGTTAAAAAATTAAAAAACATCTATTTTCATAATTCGACGACACAGTCGTCCTCTTCAGACACTAAAATTTATTATAACTAGATTAAAAAAATTTTGTATACATTAAAAAATAAAAAAAATACAATTAACATTTACCGAAAAGAGACGTTAATTTTAATTTCACGATCATCTACCATAAACACATGTTTTCTGTGACTGTTTTTTTAACATGTTTAACATGTGCTTTTAACCAAAAATTATTATTTAAAAAAATTTTTAATTTAACATTTTAACAAAAAAGAAAATATTATAAATTATAAAAAAATAAGCATAATTTTTTACTTTTTTTTCTCAAATGAACAATATTATATGTCTTAAGCAGGTATTTATTATTATCGCAAAATTTAAGTGATTTTAAACAAAAGTATCATACACATAACCATAAACTTTTATTAAATGCTCTTTTTTAAAATATTTTTTTAAATTCTTGTAAAAAACTTTATCATGTTTATATGCATTCACTTCGTAAGTTTTGACACTTAAGGAGGTTATTTACAGGTATGCAGACCTTCAGAAAAATATTGAATTGACATTAAAGAATTTTTCAATATTACTGTTATTCGTATCTTCTGAAAGAGAAAATATCAAATTTCAAAAAAAAAATTTAAACTTGCAAAAATTGTTTATTTAGTCATTTTGCATATGATCAAAGTTTTCTTCATATTAAAAGGTTCAACTTTTTTAAAACTGATTCAATTAAAGTTGATGATGGCTTATTTTCTTCAGAAAATGATTCTCTATAACTTGACCGTTCAGATTTATAAACAAGGAAACCGTTTTGAAAGTATGCTTATTTGTTTAAAAAAAGTGATTTAATTAAAAAAAAAATTTTTAAACAAATAAGCATATTTTTTAAACGGTGTATTTGTTTATAAATCTGAGCTGTCAAGTTATTGAGAACCATTTACTGAAGAAAATAATCCATCATTGACTTAAATCAAATCAGTTTTGAAAAAGTTTAACCTTTTAACCATTTGCGGCATAGTGGTAACCCAGATTACCACCTTTTATATTCTGAAAATATCTGTTTATATACAGTCTTTTTCAAGTAAAATCAAAAGATCTTTGTTTATTAATAATCAAAATATTGTTGAATGTCGAAAAATTGATAGTAAATGAGGTTACGTAAAATTATAAACAACTATAAATAAATAAATTAAAGAACAAAAAAATTTTTTTAAATTCAATCGAAATTGATTAAAAGTCTTCACTCGGTGGTTTTTGGGGTCGCTGATTACGCATCTGCATTCCGTTTCCCAAAATTTAAAATGGCGGATCCAATATGGCGGACGAATTTTTTTATAATTAATTGAAATCGCTTGGAAATCGTTACTCGGGGGTTTTCAAAGTCGCTGATTACGAATCTGAAGTCCGTTTTCCAAAATTCAAAATGGCGGATCCAATATGGCGGACGAATTTTTTTAGAATTGATCGAAATCGATTGAAAATAGTTACTCGGGGGTTTACGGGGTCGCTGATTACGAATCTAAAGTCCGTTTTCCAAATTCAAGATAGCGAATCCAATATGTCGGACGAATTTTTTTAGAATTGATCGAAATCGCTTGAAAATCGTTACTTGGGGGTTTTCGGGGTCGCTGATTACGAATCTAAAGTTTTTTTTCCAAAACTCAAGGTGGATGGAGGATCCAATATGGCGGACGAATTTTTTATAATTGATCGAAATCGCTTAGAAATCGTTACTCGGGAGTTTTCAGGGTCGCTGATTACGAATCTAAAATTACTTTCAATAAATAAACGTTAATTTATTGAATAATTGTACCGTCAGCATTTGCGATAGCCGATGTACACCGCGGGGAGGTTGCACGATCGGGTTTTGTACATCGTTTAGCCCTGAAAAGGGCAGTTTGCTAAATACTGTTCAAAACTTTATAATAATCAAATTGAGCTGTTTATTTCCTAATAAAATGAACTAATTAATTAAAATCAGCGGATTTTAATTGCTATTATAAAGTTTTGATGTGTCATGCATACCTACGTTGATGATAACAAACAATAAACAAAATACTATTCATAGTTTGACGAAACAAATGACAATCGCAAAAAAGACAAGTTCTAATTTAACATTATTTTACTGAACGCATACCTACGTTGATTGTAACAAACAATAAACAAAATACTATCTAGAGTTTGACGAAACAAATGACAAGCGCAAAAAGACAAGTTCTAATTCAACATTATTTTACTGACCGCATACCTACGTTGATGGTAACAAACAATAAACAAAATACTATTCATAGTTTGACGAAACAAATGACAATCGCAAAAAAGACAAGTTATAAATCAGCAATATTTTACTGAACGCATATTTACGTTGATTATAACAAACAATAAACAAAACACTGTTGAGAGTTCAAAGACACTAAAATACTAACTGGACTAAAGCAAATAAATTTTGCTGAATGCGCATTGCTTCGCTGCTTACCACTGCTGAAAATAAAATTCAATTATTGTTCAAAGCAAGACACATAAAAACTTTATAATAACAAATAAAACCTGCTGATTTTAATTAATTAGTTTATTTTATTAGGAAATAAACAGCTCATTTTAATTATTATTATAAAGTTTTGAACAGTATTTACCAAACTGCCCTAAACGATGTACAAAACCCGATCGTGCAACCTCTACGCGGTGTACATCGGGAATGCAAATGCCGACGGTACAACTATTCAATAAATTAACGTTTATTTATTGAAAGTAATTTCAGATTCGTAATCAGCGACCCCAAAAACCCCCGAGTAAGGATTTCCAAGCGATTTCGATAAATTATAAAAAATTCGTCCGCCATATTGGATCCTCCATCCACCTTGAGTTTTGGAAAAAAGACTTTAGATTTGTAATCAGCGACCCCGAAAACCCCCTAGTAATGATTTTCAAGCGATTTCGATCAATTCTAAAAAAATTCGTCCGACATATTGGATTCGCTATCTTGAATTTGGAAAACGGACTTTAGATTCGTAATCAGCGACCCCGTAAACCCCCGAGTAACTATTTTCAAGCGATTTCGATCGATTCTAAAAAAATTCGTCCGCCATATTGGATCCGCCATCTTGAATTTTAAAAAACGGACTTCAGATTCGTGATCAGCGACCCCGAAAACCTCCGAGTAACTATTTTCAAGCGATTTTGATCAATTCTAAAAAGATTGGTCCGCCATATTGGATCCGCCATCTTGAATTTTGGAAAACGGACTTCAGATTCGTAATCAGCGACTTTGAAAACCCTCATAAGTATTTGTGATTTTTAAATTAATGTCATAATGTTATGCATGCCGCAAAGAGTTAATATTAAGAAAACTTTGACCATATGCAAAATGACTAAATAAACAATTTTTGTAAGTTTAAAATTTTTTTCTTAAAATTTGATATTTTTTCTTACAGAAGATATGAATAACAATAATATTAAAATAGTATATTAAGCAACAAGGGTATAAAGGAAATCATTTGTTTGCGGTGATTTTTGTGACACGAGTGGAGGTCGAGTGCGCCCCGAGACCGGAACGAGTCATTTAGTAAAAGCATCCTGAAATTTCAAATGGTTTTTTCTCAAAACTACATTTTTCAAAGAGAAAAAAAACTGGTTTGCGTAAATCCGGTAATAGACGGTCATCCAAATCATATTATGTCCCTGCTAAAAATTTCGGACTAATCCGGATTAAATCCGGGTATAATAGTGTAGATTAGTCCGATAATTGTACGAAAATGATCCGCATTAATCTAACATCAATCCGAGTAAAATTGTGAATCCTAAATTAGTCTAGTGTAATGTTAAATGTCTCTGAACTAAGTCCATAATTATCATGCAACAATCCGAAATTATGTCCGTTAAAAAACTCATCTAAAATAAATACGGAATAATCCGAAATCAATATGAAATGAATACGAAATCCATCCGCAATAATCCGAATATACTCTATTTAAACGATTTAATACGAAACAAGTATGAAACAATCCAAAATCTGTATACAAAAAATCCGGTAATAGTCAGCGTCAATCCAAATAATATCCGATCAAAACACCTTAGTCCGAAATAAGTCTTATTATTATAAGAATTTGTAAATATATACAATCCACAGACAGTTCAAAACAATCCATATTCAATCCAATTCAAAGACTTAATCCGGAATGATTTTGGTATAATATTGAATTTGTATATTAAAAACAATTTGTATTAAATGCAGATAAATTTAAACTATAATTATAATTTCGTATGACAAAAACCTGACCAAAACCAATTTTGTTTAAAAAAATTTTTAACTTCAAAAACGATCCTTCTACCTCATACAGTATAAATGCAGGCTAATTGTTTATAACATTTTTACAACAATATGTCTTTTTTTAAATTATGTAATATATCCTCTGAGCAAAAGGATATCCCAGGGAGATCCCTGTGATATTTGTGACATCTCAGAGATATCCAAATTTCCATCCCATGGGAGACTCGCGCGGGATATCCAAATATTCTCCACACGGGATATGCCACGTGAGAAATATAGTAATATGTTGATAAATAATTAGAGCTTTATAGAGTTGAAAAACCATTATTAAATTATATCCATAATGAGAAAAAAATTATTTCAAAAATAAAAATAAAATTACACAGTGCAAAACACACGCTTCTGATCTAATGACGCGACGCCATGGTCTCCATGACACACAACATCTGGGAAGGTCGACGCATGCGCGTGTAAGATTATATGAGTACATACATATAAAATTTTATTTCTTCTTGTTTTTTAAAGGGAAAAATATACTGAATTTTCAGTAATTAATCTAGTAATTCATGTAGTATTTGTTTAGAATGTAGTTAGAATAAATATTTTTGAGTAATTTAATATATCATCTACCAAAAAAGTAATTAAAAAATCGTACACTTTAAGCTGAATTTATAAATATATATATTTCCCACTTTCGTTAATTTAATGCAACAAATATCTAAACAAACTTTTTCTAATTTAAATGCGTTAAATATAATTTCACAGCTCTTTGACACACACTCTTTGACACTTGGACAGATTGCATTTCATTTCCTGCGCATGCGCTGACATATCCCACACGGGATGACCCACGAAAGAAAACTTTACAAATCCCTAGGATATCCCAGGGATATCCAGTGGGTGTCCTTGGGATATCCAAATTTCCGTCACGTGAGATATCTCATGGGATATCTCTGAGATATCCTAGGGATATCACGGAATATCCCGTGCTGTGAGGGTACGTTCTCGTAGTAGTTTTCCGCGTCGAATCGAATGGCGCTATCAGTTTTTTATAAAAATCAATTTTTCTTCATTTGTTTATAACAAATTGTTTAAAAATTTTTTTTTTAATTTTTAGCGTCAAAAATTATTATTAGACCCTATGCCAGGATCCTAATAGTTACTTTTTATATCTGCGTCCCTGTGCCCATGGGCATTAATGGATTAAAAAAGGAAAATAATATTTGTAAAAAAATTAAAAACATATTTTTAAACTGTTAATAATAATATATACGTATATAATTAATAAATGTATTAGATGCAAGCAGTTAAGGTCATATTATTTTTTAAAATACACTGATATAGGCGCTGCTTAGTTTGCGCAACGCACAAAAACTCGTAGCGCAAACTTCAAAAATTTTTTTCTCAAAAACATCAAAAATCACTTTTTTAAAAATTTAACCACTTATTAAGAAAGGTCCAAATTTTAAGAAAATAATTTTTCTAGAAAATTCCAAGATGTCCTTTCCTTTTTTTTAACAATAAAAAATTATTGTTTAAACAAATTATTGAAAAATTAATTTTTCTTAACTTTTTTTTAATATTATAAAAAATTGACATTTTTTCTACAATTTTGAAGAAAAGACTTTTTCTTGTAGAATCAATAGTTTTCGAAATAAAAATTCTCAAAAAAAGTCATTTTTTTCAGTTTCCGATTTTTCAAATCTAAATATCTTGCAAAAAAAATTTTTTTTGTAAAACTGTTTGGCACAGTTATTTAGTACCTTAAGTACTACAAAATTACAAACTTTAAAAAAAATCTGTGATCCACTATTTGCTTTTTGTATGGAACTGCCCATTTGCAAGTTGCGTATTATCAGACTAACTTCGGACTAGATCGGACTAATTCCGGATTCACTGGTTATACACAAACCGCATTGAATGATATTCGCTCGTAATGCATCACTAGTTTCACTAGTTGTTCACAAACCGTATAGAATTCGGATAGTTTTATAGTAAAGATGTTCTGAGTAAGGTAAAACAATTTTTTTGACATTTCGGTAGAAAAGTTCCTTGTTCACTCGTCCTTCATTCTTATTAATCATGTGCAGTCGTTTTCTTATTAATTTATCAATAAATTTCAAAGGATAGCTATTATTTAAAAGCAAATTTTTGTCAGTATTAATATTTTTTGCGTGAAAATCTTCATTTGATAATTTTATAGCTTTGTCAATAAGTTTGTAAACAATACCAATTTTTTGAGACATTGGATTATGTGAATAAAAATTTAAAAGCGTCCAGAAAATATCTAAAATAAATAATAATAAAAAATTTATTAAAAAAGGCTAAGATTTAACCCAAAAAACTAATAAGACTAATTGCGTTTAAAAAATCAAATATAAAAATTGTTCAGCTTGTTATGTTGGTGAAACAAATAGAATGTTGAGTGTAAGAGTGGTCGAGCATAAAATGTCAAAAACTAATGTTATCGCGACACACAAACGTGACTTTAAACATCAATTCGATTGAGACAATGTCTTAATTTAAGATAATGAACCCGTTTGGAGAAAAAGACTAATTTCTAAAATGATCCACATAGGACTACAAAATAAACCTCTCAATAAAAAAGAGGATACAAAAAATTTAAATCAAATTTGTAAAAACTTTTTTTCTTCAAAGTTGTTTTATAGGAATAATTAAATTGATTGAAAAAGATCCGTATTATTAAAATTTAGATTCATACTCATTGCAATATATATAAACACAATAATTACAACTGTCAAAGGTTTATCGACCTGTTAATAATATATTTATAGATTAATAATATATTTATTTTTGTATAGTTGATATTTATATCTCTAACTTTTATTTTGTCTAAGTAGTCTTCGTCCAGCAATATATGTACATGTAAAATTGTTTGAACAAAAATTTTATAACGTCTCTTTTCGGTAAATGTTAACTGTATTTTTTTATGTATACAACATTTTTTTTTTAATTTTGTTATTATAATAAATTTTAGTTTATGAAGAGGACGACTGTGTCGTCGAAACGTAAAGACAGATGTTTTTTTATTTTTTAACCTGACTTGGATAGATTGATAATATCTCATCTCTCAATTAAACAATTTTAACCAAGTAATAAGTTCAACATTATACGGGTGATTAAATTTAAAATGTCATTTTCATGTCCTGCCCAAAAATCTGGAATACTAGTTTATATATAAAAGTTTTTGAAGTCAATTAATTTTCTTAATCACTTCTTCTACTTAAATTAATAATTCTTAGTCGCTAGAAATTCTCTGAAAAAATTTAGCAGAAGAATTAGAAGCAAAATGTCAGTGGTGTCCGTTGTCCGCACTTAATAAATCAGAACTTTACCTAATAATAAAAATTGTTGATTCTCACATTTTTAGTACCAGAAAAATTATTTTGTACAGCTAAGAGTCTATATTTTTATATAGTAATCGTGCTAGCAGAATAATTTTGATCCATTGCTAGAAAAAAAATCAAAATCGCCTGTCCGTAAGTTTCATATTTTTAAGTAATTATCGCAAATTTTGAATATCATGCCTGCTATTTAAATAACCTAGTGCAGATAATTGCCTTATCAAGCGATAAAAGTATTGGTGATATGTATAGCTTCTTAAATAAAAAACATTACAACATTCTATCACATTTATAACTCGTACAGTTGGTGGCAGAATGCAAGTAACACTTTGTCGAGCACACCATGTCAGTGGTGTCCCCATCAAAAAATTGTTCATAATATTAATATTTTTTAAATTTTATTGTATCTCATTTTCAGTTATTACACGTACTTTAAAAATCGCAACGACTTTAACTTAAAAATAAAGTCTTTCTTTTTCGAAAATGAGAAATGAAGCAAAATGTCAGTGGTGTCCCTTGTCAGTGGTGTCCCCTTAAAATTCTGTTTCTTGCAGCTTATTATTTTATTTTTAATAAATTTGTGTTAAATTTACTCCTTATATGCAGTTAATGAAGATTTGATACTGGATTGTAATTTATAAGGTGATTTTATTCTCACTATTCAAAAAAAAATATTAGTGAAATCTTTTAAAAATGTCAGTGTTGTCCCTCAATGTTCATATGTCTTTTTTGTCTTCAAAAGTATATTAATTTATGGCAGAACTCATTTCAAATATTTTTTAAGTCATGTTGAAACATTCATTTTTGTAATTTGAAATATTTAAACTTTTTAAAGTTGTAAGAATTTATTTGAGAAAAGAATAAACGAAAACAGAAAATTTCTTATCATTTCTGCCTATCGTTTTTCACGAGACGCATTCTTATTCTCTAAAGTGAATTTGTTAGAAGTTCCATTATACAGAATTTTATGTGGAAGAAATTTCCTTTATCCGTCTTTTTATGTATCCTAGTTAATAATTGCCTTACAGAGTAGATAAGCAAAATATTTAATAGAGAAATTAGAATTTAAATAAATTTACAAAAATATTGTTTTGTAAATGGTAGAAGTTTCGTTCGAAAGAATTATTATGTTTCAGAATTTTTTTTATTCGAAATTTCGTTTTTGCAAATTTTTATTTACATTTATTTTCATTTCAACGAATTTTTATAACACAAAATTCGTTCATAATCGAACTTTCATTAAACAGAATTCACATTAGATCGAATTTTAATTTTTCAACATTTTCATTTGCTAAAATTTATATTAAATAGAATAGTAATTTAAACAATTTTTTAATTGATAGAAGAAATAATTGAATAAATTCTTTCTTAGCTGAATTTTCATTTCTAAAAATATTAAGTGGCATATATTTTATTTAAGCAACTTTTTATTTGACAGAAATTTCAAAAAGCAGAAATTCAATTGTACAGAATTTATGATTAGTAGAATTTCCATCTGTCAGAATGTTCATATGCTAGAAATTTCATCTAAAGAATTTAAATGTAACAGAATTGACATATGCACGAATTTCTACTTTACCGACATCTAAAGCTGACGAAAGTTTAGTTGACAGAAATTTAATGTGCCCGACAATGCTCCATTAGTTAGAGAGAGACAACAAATCTATCTAATGGAGTCTTTTCGGACAAATTATATTTCTGTTAATTAAACTTTCGTGTGCTTGATATATCGGTGAATTAGAAATTCGCGCATACTGCAATTCTGTCACATTTAAATTCTATAAAATAAAATATACAGCATATGAACATTCTGACAAATGGAAATTCTACTAATCATAAATTCTGTTCAATTGAATTTCTGCTTTTTGAAATTTCTGTCAAATAAAAAGTTGCTCAAATAAAATATATGCCACTTAATATTTTTAGAAATGAAAATTCAGCTAGGAAAGAATTCATTCTATCATTTCTTCTATCAATTGAAAAATTGTTTGAATAACTATTCTATTTAATATAAATTTTAGCAAATGAAAATTTCGAGAAAACAAAATTTATTCTAATGTGAATTCTGTATAATGATAATTCGATTAAGTATAAATTATGTACTTTGAAAATTCTTTTAAATGAGAATCACAGCAAATAAAAATTCTCAAAATCGAAATTTCCAGTAAAATAAAATTCTGAAATATTAAATTCTGTTAAACAAAACTTATCCAATTTACAAATTAATACTGTTGCAAATTTGTTTAAATTCTAATTTTTTTATTATACATTTTGATTATCTACACTATAAAACATTTAATAACTAAGATAAATAAAAATACTGATAATGGACATTCCTTCCACTTAAAATTCTGTATAATGGAACTTCTAACAAATTCACTTTAGAGAATAAGAATGCGTCTCTTTTTCACCTGGTGAAAATTTAAATTTGCTTCCACCTGCTCGACCACTATTATTTTTGTCCATCATATATTCTAGTCAACCAAAATAGAGTATCGATAAGTTCAAAATCCAACATCGAAAAATCAAAGTTAGTAGGATCAAAAATGACATTTTAAATTTAATCACCCATACATATTATACTTTTTGCTTTTCGCTATACATAATTTTTCACACTTTCTCTTACCGTTACATATTTTAATAGCTTTAGATGATTTCCAGAATAAGATTGTAAAAAAACTCGATTTTTACCTTTTAATTACCTTTGAAAGAAAATCACCTAATAAGAAAACAATTGTCCTAACTGAAAAAGTCCGTCTGAATTTTCCACATGGAAATTTACGCAGAAATTCATGCTAAGATTTGAAATAATTCCCATGGAAATCCACATGGTTTATTTTTTCAATTTTTAAATATTTTCAGAAATAAACATCAAATTCGAATTCTGTGACCCCAAAGGGATCTCACTCACTACTTTCTGCATTTTTAAAGAGGTTTTCTTCGTTCATATTTTTTGTTTATTAAAAATATAAAAAAATCCATGCGGAAATCCACATGGCAATCCACGCGGATTTCATGTGGATAGTTTCAAATCTTTATATGGATTTCTACCTAAAAAGTCTATGGGAAAATCCAAACGATTTTTTTCAGCTGGGGTTCTATCTTAGAAGGTATGTCAAAGAGCGCTCAGATTGTATAACAATTCGAGAGCAATAAATTCATAGATATGTTATTTTGATAAGTTCAAACAAATTATATTTCTCCTATAACTACTAAAGTTAATTTTTAAGTACTAAAATTGTAATAATTTTTTTATGTATAACAATGTTTATAGATTTAAGAAGTTTTGGTTGAAGTTAAAGTTTATCATAACTGAGAAATTTAAAAAATTTAGTAATTTTTTAGTAAAAAACAATAAAATTACGAATAAGTTTGGTTATGTTGAAAAGTTTTTAAATTGAAAATTTCTTATTTATATATATTTTCTTCAATTCAACAGTGATTGATGGATTTGTGAGGTCTTTTAGTACATTACGCTACAAGGGAGGTAAGTCAGAGTTTATGTGCCGAGCACAATATTGAAGAACGAGTCGTGGCACGAGCGAAGCGTTGCATAGAAATACTTACATAAATAAAACTAAAAATATTTTCACTGATCATAATCGTTTTTAATACATAAATGTTTTTACTTAATGAAAAAATTGTCATCTAATTTTTGAACTAAAAATGTTCAGTTTTTAAAAGTTAGTAGGGTTATGTCACCTTAAGTGGACCGCCTGAGCTTTTAAGTTATCTGACAGCAGAAACGTGAAATAAATAGTGCGAATAGCAGCACTACACCTAGAAACCGTAAGAAATTAAGTTCCGCGATAATCATATACGTTATCGTTTGATGTAACGAACTTTTAAGAATACAAACCAAAAAGTAAGTCGCTCTTACAATGAGTAAAGTTATTTGGAAGTGTAAAAGTAGTGTAAAATTTAAGTTTTAAAAGGTAACTTATTTTTTTCTACTACTTTGAACATTGAAATTGATTGTCTTAGTTTAATTAAGTGATTATTTTGAATAACAAAAAATTGTGGTGGCTGCCATAAAAAGTTGCATGTCACCATAAGTGGACCACTGTTTATAACCATGAGTGGACTGCCTGTTTTTTATATTTTTAATGTCAGTTTACCATTTTTATGGATTAAAAATTAGCTTTTTTTTAAAGTCAATTTTTTCTTCCGAATAAAAAAAAACCAAAGCTAGTATGGTATAAACACTTGTCTAGGGATCTAATCTAAAGCTTGGAATAGAAACCTGCGACTAATTTGCTTTCATAAAGAATTTTTTAGAAAAAAAGCTTAGACGGTCCACTCAAGGTGACATTACCCTAAATCTATTTTCCAAAAGAATATAGATAAACATATAATATATTTTGTAATACCTGAGGCATTATAGAAGCATCTGCTATTCTTAACCCCTTAATTCCATAAACCCTTAATTCAGGATCTACTACAGCCTGTGGATCAGATGGTGGTCCCATTTTACATGATCCAGCTTGATGATTTTCAGGACCTGTATCTTGACGAATAGCACAGTCCCAATATTCAGGAGTAAGAAATGCATACATTGAACATGCTCGAATTGGTCGGTTTACAAGTTGCAGGTTGTATTTTCTTAAAGCATTAGTTTGCGAAAGAGACATTACTTTAAGTATTCCTTCTACCATAATTGCTCGATCTTGTGGATCTTGCAAGTAGTTTGCGGTAATTATTGGATGTACAAATGGGTTATTACTCGCTAATCGAAGTCTTCCTGGAATTACAGATACATTTTTAAAAAATGATTAAGATTTTAATTTGTCATGAATACTAAAAGTTATAAAATTACCTCTGCTGCGAGGCTGTAAATGAGTTGGTGAAGCGCTTATTCTACGTAGGTCATTACTCATGAGTGATCCAACTTCACCACTAGCGGCACAAGAAGCTTGATATCCTCCAAAGAAAAATTGGATATCTGGATGATCATTAGTAGTATACCTTGAAGGAACAATACCCGTAATTTGTGCCAAACCCGTTGAACTCATTATTCCCTTTTGATCTGATACGTATTCAGTAACAGCAGCCCAGTTTAAGTAATACTCATCACGTTGATTAATGCTCCATGATATTGTGTAAGATACATGATTATGAAGATTTTCACCAACACCAGGAAGATCTTTTACTAACTGAACATTTACTGACTTTAAATGCTCGGCAGGCCCTATTCCTGATAGCAACAAAATTTGTGGTGAATTAACAGCTCCAGCGCTGACAACAATTTCTTTTGTTACTCTAGCTGCTCTATATTCTCCATCCTGAATAATATTTAAGAGAAACAGTTTACGTTAATGAGTTCTACAGTTGAATAATAATAAGTATGCAACATCAAATAAAAGTTTAAATATTTTTTAAAAATATAAAAAATTAAACATTACTTTACTAATGTAGTAAATAATGGCGCCACGATTGTAAAAAGCGATTAGAAGAAGATGTGGAAGAAAGACAGAACCAAAGAGACGAATTGAAAAATCTTAGAGAATAATTGAAGAAGTCCAAGAATATATACGATCTCTAAGAAACAAAAATTATTATATTATATTCTTAAATTCTACTTTTACGTTTACAACTCTGTACCTATAACAATTCATTGAAACACAAATTGTTAGTACTAATTCAAAATGAATTTGCTTTCTTCATGTTTCTAACATTACTACAATTTTGTAACATTTTTATGCACAGACGACCATTTTTATTGTAATTAAAACATTTTTATTTATTTTAACTCTATTTTTAATCAAACATAGTGGACTTCTTACAGACAACGGATTCGACATATTACTTGAATACGTTAAAATTAAAATAACGGATTCAACGTACCGAGCTTCAATACGTTTACCCGATTCTCGATATTCAACTTTTTACGTTACACAGCACTGCCTAATTATATATTTAAAAATTGACAGCCATGAGCAGTAGGTCCTTACACGACAATTCTCTCTTAAGTTAATCTTCCACAAAAATTATCTTATGGAAGATTCGACTGTAATACAAAATCATTGCAAAACTGACTCATTTGCCACACAACTCCTTTAATGTTTAATAATTTGGCCTAAAATGATAAAGCCGTTTTATTAATAGATCCAAACTCGCTTCAATATGGTAAAAGGCTCCGCTGATGGTTGTCCACTGCCAAGCAGGACCGACATCATGGATATGATTGGTAGACCTTGATAGTGGTGTCTGGGTTTTTCACTAAAGAACAACCAAAAAAGCAAGACCATGATAAGCGATTGCGAAAACAAGGAGTACCTGCAGGATAAAGCTTCGGTTGAATTCGTCACTAGTTCCGACCACCAAGTACCTAGAGCGAGGCGGTGAACAGTGGGGAGTCAGGCCAGGTGCAAATCTGTTTTCAGCAATGCATTTGAACTTAACATCGTAAGCTACAACGAGGACAGGATATCGGTGCATTAAGCTACAGAATGAAAAGACAGCATGCATTGATAGAATCGCAGAGGAGGTAAGCAAGATGCTGAAGTCCTGCGAAGTGTAAAGGAATATGAACGATACAATCAACGAGGGACTTAAAAGTCTAACGTGCCTCATACAGGAAGTAAGATTCAAGCATGCAAAAGAGAAGAAGAAAGACGAGTGTCTCTATCAAGGATGAGTCTGGACAGAAGAGGCACGTCACAATAGTAAATTCAGAAGAGACAGATTCAACGCAATTGCGTTGAGAAACGTTGTTCTTGAGCATCAGAAAAAAGTATTCCTGAGGCAACAAAAGACTTGAAAACAAATAAATAGGAAGAGAAACATCCTAAACAAAGCAGAATTGTCAGGACTTCATGGGTATTTGCAAGCTTTACGCTTTGAGCATATATTAATTTCTTATTAATGGAGTTAGAAACGGATACATTTATGCTTAGAGTGCTTATCTGACATGATTTGATCAACCGATATTCTATGATATTAATATTAAAAACAGATTATTAATATTAATGATTAATATTCGTTTCCGAATCCTTTAAGTGAAAATCAGAATTTTATTACAGATTTAGCATTTAATATTGTCATAAATAGACAACATGATACAAACTAGTCAAAACAAATATTTTGAACTAAAACCAAATAAGAACTATTTAAATGATCTAACCTTGTAATATTGAACACCAACAGCTTTACTATCCTCTACAATTAATCTGGCCACTGTAGCGTTTAACATGATGTGCAGATTACGGCGATTTCTTATGGGTCTCAGAAATGCAGCGGCACTACTGACTCTTACACCATTCTTACTATTTGTTTGAGCAATTGTAAATCCACTAACATCATCACCATTTAAATCTTCTATTAGTTTATATCCCACTTCTTCGGCTGCTTTTAAAATATCATTCGTGATTGGAGGTTGCCAAGAAAACCTTTCTACATTTAAAGGGCCACCTGCTGAATGATATTTAGTTCCAACTCTATGAAGTTCAGTATTGTTTTCCATACACATGAAATATGGCAATACCTTAAGAAAAAATATTGAATTTTAAGTATACATAGAGCCAAATTTTTCAAGTATCCTAACTTTAAAATCAAAGGGTTATCAATCGGACTAAATTTTGAACAGACTCAAATGCTTACGCAATACTTGAATGGTCACTAGGTCAAAATTTTTCCACACATCTGCATTTTAGTTATTGTAGCTAAGAGGATCCACCGTTCAGTTAACTTAAAATTTCAACCCTCTCCCTCTTCTATAACTTATAATAGAACCTTGTAATATTTCTGGGATCAAGTGCTTTCCCACAGTACTAAAGTTAATGCAAAATTCAGCCTGATTTAAAAACCTTCAATTATTAAGTTGGGATACTTGAGAAATTTTGACCCACATACATGCATTTTTGTAGTTAACGTTAGGCATATTTTTTAATAGGATCAAGATTATTTTTATTTAAATAATAACCCTAATAGCATCTGGATGTTCAAGATATCCTTCGAACGTTTTAAGTATATCCGGATATTTTTATATCCCACAAACATACATGGATATTTTGAGGACATTTTATGAATATCCTAATTGCCGGATACGACTAGGAGGTTTGTAAGATATCTTGGAATATCCGTTGCTTATAAGGTACAAAATCAAAGTAACATTTGTAAAGCCAAATATTTGTTATGTACGCTAATTACCAAAGTTTATCTTGAATGACACAACATTTTCCATTTAAAGATTACAAAAAAATACTTAAAACCACTTCTATCTGACTAGCTTTAGATCTCTTTCATTTCAGTTCCACTAGATCAGCTCATTAACGGTAGCATCATTTCCGTTCTACCTGACATTTATATTGAAAATGATAAAGTATTCACTAAAATCTATGTACAATTTTATTACCGCTTTATATTGTATGAATAAATTGTGTGTTTTGTGTTCTTATTTTTTTAATTATTTTAATACACAGAGAAACTATCAGTAACAATATTTCTTTTATTGTTAATTATTATGTACAATATACATCCCACGTGAAATAAGGCTACCGGTAAAATCCGCGGATTTTAAGGAATTTCCAAATTTCTTTTTCGTAAAAATGAAGGAATTGGATGTCATAAATTGTCCACCGGATATACAGGTGAATTCTGGCCAAAATTTTCGGGGTACCTTATGTCAAGTAGAGAAAATAACAACCAGGAAGTCACCAATTTTCTGAGTCAATTTATATCAACATCATTATGGAAGTTAACCTCAAATAGTGAAAATTATACACCAGAATATTATTAGGAGTCAGGATTAATTAAGGTCAATTTCTTTAAAAAAGTTAACTACAAATATATAAAAAATCAGGAAGTAACAAATTTTTTGGGCCGATATAAGTCAACTTCTTCGGAGAAATAAACCTTTAATAGCAAAAAAATGCATCATGAAGTAACGAAGTTTCCAGGTCGATTCAAGTCATTTTAGCATTAGATAAGTTTCCTACCCGGTAAGAGGAGGTTGATTTAAAGAAATTTAAATGTTTACACATATCGCTTTATTCTGAATCATTTCAATGCCACACTATTGTCATTTTTGATCTTATATTTTTTAATTCAATTAGAGATAATTTATCTGCATACATTTATATTCTGCATAATTTCGTACTCAATTTAATTCTGATAGAGTAATTATAATTGAAATAAATTGAATTACGTTTAATACCATAAAATTTGTAATCATTTAAATTCCATATATATTATGTCTTAAATATTACTGACACTTTAATTCATTTTAATGAAAAGGAAATAAAATGTAGGGGAAGTGCTCCGGTTGTGGGCACCTCTACGTAAACTTCGACGGCAAGCAGACGTTACTGTTCTGAGTATTGCAAATCGTGTTTGTTGACAGTACGCAGTTTTCGTATTAATAACGGAACAAATATATGCATTTGTGTAATAGCTGTGAGCATAATAAAGAAAATTTGCATTAAATAAATGAAGTGATTTTTATTGTTTTCGTAGAGCGATATGGGTGTGGATTCGTTCAGAAAAAAGAGTTTAATTTTTTTGCAGTGTTGTCATTACATTTTGTGATTTACCATCGTGTTTAACCAAAATCATGCATCACATAATGTGTTGGTCTTTTGAAAAAATGACTGCCATTCCTGGTTGTGGGCACCTTTATGTTTTCCGGTGCAATTTGACCGTTTACACCGGTGTACATGGCCTGCCTCTCCAAGTCCTATTTTCTACAATGAAAGAGGGTGTGCTCTGCATCATTTTTGTGGATGCAGTCCTTGCACTAATTGCTTCAAATTTTGTAAACGTAATTTCTCGTGCTCTATAAATTTTTCAAGTAATGTCCCAGATAACACGTAAGCTTAAGTCAAGCTTTCCATACAATCTTGTCAAGCTTACTGCGCAAGATTGCCGCAAGCTCGTCTGAGATAGAAAAATTTCCACTGTATAGCAAGCTTTCCGTTGAAGGTTGTTGTAATCTTGCTGTGAAACATTCCTGCAATCTTGACATGAAAGATTGTTACAAGATTGCAAGGAAAGATTGCTGCCATAAAAGATTGTTACATGCTTATTACAAAATGTTGCTGCAAGTTTGTTGCAACGTTTTTACAAACTTGCAGCATTCTTGCAGCAACCTCTGCTAAATTTTTTTAAAAACGTTTTACAAATTAAAAAACATTATTTTTCGTTTCTCATTTTTTTATTTTAAGATTTTTCTGACGTCCACTTTTATTGATTATGCCTTCCTTGTGTCATTTTGGAACTTAACATTGGTGAGACATTTTTGGAAATAAATTCGAGCGGACTGGGAATTGAACCTGAGTTCGACGGGCGCTAACCGAATAGCCTATTCGACAAGCTAAATAACTAACTATCAAACAAAGAAGAATCTTGTCTTTAACGTGTTTGTTGGAAACTGGAAATTATGAAGGCCGAAAACGATGCGGTCGTCTAAAAGTTACAACGCGTCGTGAAGAACGTTCTCTAATTATTAGAAGCCTAAAGAACAGAAGGCTTACAGCCCAAGATTTTTACGCGGAAATGAATAAAAACAGAACAAATCCAATATCTAAAGCTACGGTTAAAAATATATTAAAAATCGCTGCACTTACACTATAAAAAAGGTTCAAAATTAGAGTTGATTTCGGTATTAAAATAGAACCAAATAACGATTTAGTACCAAAGTTGGTACTAAATTAGTACATTTCTCCCAGGTGCGAATTTAGGTTGGTCGCCAGAGTTTTAAGGTTGGTCCAAGGTTGGCCTAACTTTTGCATGCAAAGTTTTAGTTGGCCCAAAGTTTGCCCAATTTTGGGCAAAAAACTTTGGCAAGTACCAGTGCCCACACTTGGCCCGACTTTGCAAGCCAACCATTACATGCAGAGTTTAATAACCAACCAACTGAACAACTTTGGGCCCAAAGGTTGGCACAACTCATCGAAACATAGATTAAAAGCCTTTCAGTTTCGGTTGGGCTAACTCTGGGCCATGGTTGGCCCAATGGTTGGCGAAACTATTGAAACGTAGTTTAAATGTCTTAAACTTTCTTGGTTGGCTTTCTTGGACCATGGTTGTCCCGACGGTTGCAGCTTTTATATTCAACGAATCCTACAATTAAATTTACAAATTCAAATACAGCTTCAAATCCAAAATTCGAAAAAAATCAAAACTTTTTTTTATAATTATTTAAACTTGAAAAAAATAAACAAACTAAATAATAAAAAATGTTTCGGAGTAGATAATTTGCCAACAATTGCTCTTATAAAACTTCCAAATAATTTTATAAATTACCTTTTAATAATTTGTAATAACTTTCTAAACAATGGCTACTTTCCAACAAAATGGAAACTAGCCAAAGTCATTCCAATTCTAAAAAAATAAAGATCCGCATGATGTCGCCAGCTACCGCCCCGCATAAGTTTTTTACCGAACATGGGCAAATTTTTTAAAATTTTGATAATTAAATCATTATACAAACATATTCTGGAAGACAATCTGCTCCCATTTGAGCAATTTGTGTTCGGAGCGAAAACTTCCACCATACACGTAATTACGAAATTTGTCTTTAACATATCCAACGCGTTAAACGAAAAAAAAGTAATGGCCGCATGTCTGATGTTGATCTCGAAAAAGCTTTCGATTCGGCATGGATAAATGGTCTGATGTTTCGACTAATAAAAAAAGTTCCTGATTACATGCTCAAAATAATCTGGAGCATGAATAATAATAAAACGATGTTCGTTCAGCTAAATAATAAAATAAACAGCAGTCCCCATGTATTGTCGGGTGGCCTTTAGTAGGGGGCAGACAGCTCCTTACTTTTGTTTAATATATTTATGAGTGACGTATTACATATATGTATAATATCAATGTCTCCCCCCTGCTGAAGGGCATCAAATTTGCTGATGATCTAGTAATTTACTGTGAAAATAAAAACATAAATATGGCCAGAATGGAATTGCAAAGCACTTTTTATAAAATATGTAATTATTTTGACACGTGGAAATTGAGTTGTAATTATGAGAAGTGCGAAACAATCCTGTTTAGGCCATTAATTGATGAAATGTCAAAGAAACATAGAGAAGGGTGGAATAATTTTAAAATAATCACTAAACCTGATTCAATTGACACAATTCCTCACACTAGAACAACAAAATACCTGGGAATTCACATAGAGAATCGTCTAAAATATAATAATCATATTGAAATAGCTATCTCAAAAGCTAGAAAAGCCTTTTTTTATCATAAAAACATCTTCTTGTCATCAAAGCTGAATGCCAGAGTCAAGATAATATGTTATTTGCTGTTAATACACCCTATACTCACATATAGTTATGCCAGATATGGTTCGAAATATCGCCCTTATATATGGAAAAATTAAGAATCTTTGAGAGAAACTGTCTATGCACTTGCCTTACTCTCTACATTTGAATTAGTAAAAATGTTTACTAATTCGAATTAGTGACTGACTTTTTGCTTTTGAATTAGTAAATTTTACTATTAAATAGTTATTTCTACTAATTTATTAGTAAAATTTACTAATTCAAAAGCAAAAAAGTTAGTCACTAATTCAAATTAGTAAACATTTTTACTAATTCAGATTTAGAGAGTAGTTTATTCGGAGATGCGGAGACAAATTTCAAGAAACACGTTCTCAATTGTAAGTTATATAACGCGAAAAATATTCCAAGAATTGACGTTTTTATCATTGGTCTCATAAGAGATCAATATAAAGAGATCACTGAAGAACCACGTCAATCCCAACATTGCTCATTCTTATACACAACATTTAAATAATATAATAAATTCGATAGAACACGGTAATTTGTCACCGGAAACGTTTTTGTATCTAAATAAAAAAGTTTGCATCATGGATAAGGGCGGTATTCTGATTATTTGCCACATATTGAGACGGGCTAATGACAGAAAAATCAAGTATAATAATAACACCCAAAATGATAATGTACCAAAAACACGCTACTCTAAATGTATACCAAATAGAGATGTAAAGGCAAATGATAGAGGTAAACTGTCATTTAGATATGAATGGTTAAGAAATAATTAAATAAGTGACATAATTAATGATTCTAATTATTGATGTTAACAAATATTATCATTGGAAAAATCTAGTGAAAAAATCGAATTATCAAAAAATAAAACATAATAAATAAGTATTTTATTTTTGCAATACACCCTAGCCTGGCCATTTTTGTAAAATTATTTAATATCAATGAGTGCCGGGCTGAAAAAGTTTTACCTGAAAAAGGTCCATTTTTCAGGTAAAAATTTGTAATTTGAAATAAAAATAAAGTTAATAAAAAAAATTAATTTTTACATAAAAAGTTTTAGTTATATCTCCGGTTGCTACTCTTGAAAAAATTGATTTTCAATAGATTTTCTTTAAATTTTGAAAAAATGTTTCTTTGTAAATATTTAAATGTGGTAAATATTTCAAAACTCTTTGTCATGTCAATTAACGAGATATTTAAGGTTGTCATTTTTTATTTTTAACATAATCGCATGTAAAAGTTAAAGTTTGAACTTGAATATCTCAAAATTTAGCATCGCAAAGGGTTTTGAAATTTTTACCACATTTATAGGGCACCCGAAGAGATATTGTCTCAAAATTGAAAGAAATTCTATGGAAAAACAATTTTTTATTAGTTGCAGCCGGAGGATTCGAATTTTTTTTAGCATCGACAAAGATTTTCTATTGTAAAAAGCACAGAAAATTTCTGTAGAGCCTTAAAAATTCCCAAAATTGATGAAGAAATTGTTGTTTATCATCAATTTTTAAAAAATTTAGGAACCGTTTGTACCACATGCCGACAGTATTTACTAAACAAGAATCAAACAATAATTTTCCGAAGGTTTTCAACGTGATAATTCTGAATCTAGCGTCATAATAGACCCTGCACGTCAGGTTTTCAAGGTATTTTAACTTAAAAATGCAAAAGACCAGTTTTTTAATATCAAATAATAATTGTTTTGACAAAAGTTTAATATTGCATCTGAAGACGCTACTCTTTTTCTTTAAAATACATTTTGAAAATTTAAAATATTTTTGTTTTCCTCTGAGTAATCGTTCATTCTGTTTATTGAGTTTAGCAAATTTTATGAAAACTGAGTAAAAACAGATAAAACTTCGATAATGAAGAAGAATATTACTACAAACCAGGATATAAATTTCAAATATTTCTGCGTATTTTCGGTACAACTTAATGCGAATAGGATGTCAGATTTACTAAATCGTCTGCCATATACAATCCGCTATTTTGAATTTTGGAAATCTGACATAGAATTCGTATCTAGTTATACCGAAAATCTGCAGAACCATTTGAAATTTAAATGTTTGTAGTTAAATTCTTCTATATTATCGAGGTTTTGTCTATTTCTACTCAATTTTTTGTAGAATTTTCCCAACTCACTAACAAATGAAGATTGTTTAAATATCCAAAATGCAAAAAATCGAAAAACTGGGTTTATTTAAAATTTCATCTACCTATTTTTCTTTTTTGTCTTAAAATTATTGTATGGCTTTACTGAAACGATACTAAAAAACTTGGATGGGCAAGAACTTTTGGGTTAATATTTGAAGCTCACCTTGTTGCTGCAGCTAGTCTTTTTTACAAAAACTTCAATATCTCCGGAACCAGATGCGTCTTCATCAATTTCAATTTATTAAATTAAAGGTAAATTCATAAGGATTTCAAATATGTTAATAACATTTTTCTCAGAGAGAAGTAAAAAATGAAAAAGTTGTTTAAAATTTTTTTAAAATTTTTTTATTTAAAAACTAATAATATTATTAAGTTTTTGGGTCTATTAATTATTTATAGATCAACTTAACTATTTTCGTATGTGTTTCTTTAGGTAAAAAGGAAACTTTTTCTGCCCGGCGCTCAATGATATTACCAGATTAAAAAATATCTTAACAAATCGCGGCCAGGCTAATACACCCCATAAATAACTCTAAGCCAAATAAATCTCTAAATTACGTAAATAAAAAAAATAATAATAATATATAAAAAAGACAAAAAATAGTTTTAAAAAAATTAAGGGAAATGGTAAATTAATATTCAAGTTAAATAGTATATTAAGCAACAAGGAGACAAAAGCGGCCATTTCTTTACCGAAAAGTAGGTAGTGTACAAGTCTTCGGTGCGTTAGATTAGGGGCTCGATCCCTACGAGCGTTAGATATTTTCGAAAATGTATGTATGAGATTGTGTTTAATAATAATAATAGGTAAAGGTTATATCTGATGTTTCCGATAATAATAACGTGTTAATTGTGTGGCGGATGAGATGTTTTAACCATTTATTTCTTTAGGCTTTAAGGATTAAATTGTTCAATGAAATTTTTGATTTTCTTTTCAATTTTCTTTTCCTAAAACTTTCTATTTTATTTAACTCTGCAGATGTTTTGCACATTTTTAGTTTAGGGTTTTATTACCGAAATTATCGGCCGCCTCAAGTTTAATTACTTCTTTACCCGGATTAACGCTCGGGCGACAACTTACCGATTTAGGTATACATTTTTTCATGTTTAAGGAAAATGTATACTCTTTGCAAAAACATCTCCTCACCTCCCACCATATAATTTTTACAAATAATTTTCTATTACCTTTTAGGGTAAAAAGGTATTTTTTCCACCATTTGTATAATCAGTTTGGCTTGGGTCTTTGAGTTGTACATTTCTTTTTCGATTTGCTTTCTACCCAGCCTCGATTGATCGACTAAATTATCATTGAATAAATCTATTTTTATTGTTATTTTAAAAGTTAAATATTTGTGCCTAATTACTTATTCACCACACACCTTTATTCCACAATTGTATAAATAATTTAATTTTTAAATAATTTTTTACCTTTGGCAGTAGACGTTGGCCCAAGTGTTAATTGCAAAGTTGGCCAAACTTTGAAAATTGTGGTTGGCACAACATACGCATTTAAAGTTGTGTCAACATTGGCGTCAGTTTTTGGACCAATCATTTAAAAGTATGGTTGGCACAACATATTCATTTTAGGTTAGGCCGACCATCGTTGCCAATGGATGGTGAACCGTTACACAGCCCCACAAAAAAAGAAAAGTACCCTGCGCGAAAGTCCACAGTACCATACCCCTATGTATTTTGATGCGCTGAACACAAATCGTAAGTCAGATTTGCTCCATCACGTCAGGATTTTTTTCTAACCTCAAAAAACATGTCAGATTTTACGTAATTTATGTAAAATACAAAATTTTATAAAAATTGATTAGATTTGTCTTAAACTTGTTTCTCGAAGGTTTTTAAGATCGCTGATTACGAATCTGCAGTTAGTTTTTAAAAATTCAAGATGGCGGATCCAATATGGCGGACAAATTAAAAAAATTTGTTGGATTTTCACTTTACTTGGTATATAGGGGTTTTCGGGGTCGCTGATTACAAATTTGCAGTCAGATTTTAAAAATTCAACATGGCGGATCCAATATGGCGGTCATTTTTTCGAAAATTGATTTATTTTGCTTTAAAATGGGTACTTAATGGTTTTTCGGATCACTGATAACAAATCTTCAATTAGATTTTGAAAAATCAATATGTTTATTTAAAAATAATGTAATTTTTATTTATGTCTGTTTATGGTAACGGACTCGTTTGGCTTCGAAAGACCTGTGCAGTAGTTTTCTTTTTAAGTTTACTCTTCCTGGAACAATATCCCTTTTTAGCATCCAACAATAGTCAGCCATCATATTTACGTCCCATCTGCCTTGATATCTGCTCACCATTTCATTAATATCTTGATGAAACCGTTCTCCCTGTTCCTCGCTGTAGTCTCCTAAATTTTTGGGAAAGTAACTTAGATGTGAATGTAGGAAATGGAGCTTCAAACTCATCAAGCATCCCAATTTTTGAAAGTTTTTGATCATATCATTCACTATTAGTTCCCAATTCTCGCTTTTATGGTTGCCAAGAAAGTTTCAATAACTCCCTTAAAACTAAGCCATGCAGCTTTCTCCTTTTTACTCATTACTGTGATATTTATCTTTTACTAGTTTGCGAATTTGAGGCCCAACAAAAATTTCTTCCTTTAATTTCGCATCAGATATCTCTGGAAATTTTTGTTCCAGGTACTTGAAACATTTCCCTTCTTTATCTAAAGACTTTACAAACTGTTTCATTACCCCTAGTTTAATATGTTAAGGTGGTGGAATTACCTTTGTAGGTTCAACTAGAGGTTTTTTTATAATATTTTTGGAACCTGGTGTAAAGGATGTTCTTTTGGGCCATTCTTTTTGTACGTAATGTTTTTTTCGATATCTACTGTCCCACAAACATAAAAAGCAAGGTGTTTTCGTAAAACCTGCTTGTTGGCCCAACATGATACTTATAATTTTAAAATCTCCACAAATTTGCCAATTGTGTTCTTTATATTTAATTTTCTCCAAAACTAATTTGACAGTTTCATAATCTTCTTTAAGTTCAGTGGAATGGGCTACGGGAATTGAAGCAAAAACATTAGTGTTATGAATTTAGCACTGCCTTTAGACTTATTTTAGAAGAGTCAATGAATAACCTCCAATGTTGATCTTCATATACGTTTGGTTTCTATTCATTTATTAGTCCTTCAATGTCAGAACAATATGCTAATGAAAGTTCATCGTCTTTTGTAAAAATATTTCCGAAATTCCTTTTCTATGTCACAATAAAAGTATGCTGTGGTGCCTTTAGATAACAAATTTTTCTTTTTTTAAATTGAAGCTTGATATTCTGCTCCATCTTTAGGTAATTTCAAATCTCTGATGAGGTTGCTAAGCTCTTCTTGCGTAAAGCCTTCTTTAACCTTTTCTTCCTAATAACCATCTGGAATATAAATATCATCATTATCTTCTACAATATTGCTAATCTCATCACTTATATCGGAAGTACATACTCTAATCGTGAACTGTCGATTTTTATATTTGCAAAAGAAAGAGTTAAATGACTTTAAATTTCGGGTTTTGTCACAGATACTACACATGCGTAAATTATATTCTTTTTATTATTTTTATTATAGCCCTTTAAATTGGTCATGCAAAAGTAGCAATCTTCTCAATTCAATGGTTTTTTCCACAATGTTAGTTTTTTAAACTTCAGGTGTTTATCCTCTTTCGTATCATTCCAACGAGTTAACATTGTGTAGCAGGAACTGCAGATTATATGTGGAACCCATTTTTCATTCTGATTGACTATCTCAAAATAAAAACAATCTTTGTAAATTTCTTTAATGATTTTATTAATTAATTTGCAATTTTTCGGGATAACAAATTGTCCGCATACGTAACAAAATATATTTGCATTGCTGTCAAATGTATGTTGTGACGTTGACACTCCAAAAATAACTTTTGAAGCGTTTGAAGTTTTTTATTGTTTTGATATTTGAAAGCCATGATATTTAGGAAAATGCCTGCACGCTAGGGATCCTGGTCCGATCGCAGGCGAGTCCACCGTCCTAGGGATGATAACTCTCATACCTCCCTAGGCCTAAGTATGAGAGCTTTCCGACTTTGACAAGGACATTGTCAACTCGTCGTCGGACACACTATGTATCATCCTCACACCCTAACGTCCCCCCGCAAGGCAGTGCGCCTTCGCTGGCTTCGTTACTACGATAGACAGGAATTCTGCAATTGTTGAATTGAACTTC
The DNA here is from genome assembly GCA_032872505.1 of Leptopilina syphax. Classification (NCBI taxonomy): domain Eukaryota; kingdom Metazoa; phylum Arthropoda; class Insecta; order Hymenoptera; family Figitidae; genus Leptopilina; species Leptopilina syphax. The sequence continues at coordinate 14,471,903 of CM065472.1, forward strand.
ATCCAGAAATTATGCCTAATTCTCTAGAAATGTTCCTAGATGTCGTCTCGATAAATACCTTTTAATTTAGGCATTCAGGTTACCAAAAAACTGCATTTCCTGCTGCATAAATGTTTACCAACAAACTTTTCGAAACTTTTAAATTCACCGACTCCCAAAATGCTTGCATATCAAATCATATTGGACCAGTTGGTAAAAACTTTTAAAGTCTGATTTGAAATTTGTGATCAGTGATCCGAAAAACCACTGAATACCCATTTTAATGCAAAATAAATAAATTTTTGAAAAAATGACCGCCATATTGGATCCGCCATATTGAATTTTTAAAATCTGACTGCAAATTTGTAATCAGCGACCCCGTAAACCCCTATATACCAAGTAAAGTGAAAATCCAACAAATTTTTTAAATTTGTCCGCCATATTGCATCCGCCATTTTGAATTTTTAAAAACTGACTGCAGATTCGTAATCAGCGATCTTAAAAACCCCCGAGAAACAAGTTTGAGACAAATCTAATCAATTTTTAAAAAATTTTGTATTTTGCATAAATTACATAAAATCTCACATGTTTTTTGAGGTTAGAAAAAAATCCTGACGTGATGGTGCAAATCTGACTTACGATTTGTGTTCAGCGCATCAAAATACATAGGAGTATGGTACTGTGGACTTTCGCGCAGGGTACTTTTCTTTTTTTGTGGGGCTGGGTTATCATTTGTATAGTTGGCCTAACCTCTGGCACGAGAAGGTGGACCGACTTTGTAAAAGTTGGACCAACTCTTGGCCGATCAAAAAATCGCACCTGGGTAAAGGTGCAGTATTATGGTTTGGGGTTCATTTGGAAGTTCGAAGCCAAATGCTTTATTTTGTTATCGAATATTGAAAGTTACGGTCTTAGCCTCCTTTCTTACCTGATTTGCCTTCAATCGAATTATTATGGGATAAATTAGATAGACAAATTCGCCTTGTGAAAATAACTAGCAAACCTCAATTGTCGTCAATTTTTAAAAATAGAATATTATTGGTGTGCATTTAAAACTCTGACAATCAAGAGGTTAATTCTGTGATTTTAGGAAAAAAAGATTTTAAAAATTTTTTAAATTGTGGATTTTACCGGGCATTAAACATTAAAGCACATTTTTTAAAACGAATAACTTTTACCCATTTAGTTAGATTATGTTTATATTTTAGGTAATAATAGTTGATTATCTAACAATTTAAAGTGCAATATCAAAGAAAAAAAAATCCAAAATTTGCTCGGAAAAAAAGTCAAAAAAATTTTGATTTTATTTTTTCGGGCATAAGCACTAGGGTAGTCCAAAAAAAGTAAAATCGGAATTTTAATGCTCTCACCCCCTAGGATTGTTCTATTTAAAGAAAAAAATACACCTACTTTTTTTTTTTTTTGAAAATAAAAAATTATTTAGAGGTCGCTCAAAGCGCTCAAAGTTTCCTATTTAAAATGCATGGGGAAAATAGTATATTGTGTGGCAAGGGCGGAAAGTTGTCAATTCCTGACCGAGTTCGAAATTTGCCGCACGAGCGAAGCGAGGGCGGCAATCGTACGAGGTCAGAATTGACATTTCCGCCCGAGTTGCACACGATATTTTTTGTCCAAATGCGCGATAAACAAGACACATCCGTAAATTCAAAAATAAATATGCACTAATTATTAAATGTGTATGAAACATTTTTATTAAGCCTAAGGCGAGTCCGAATATTTTGGATAAATTTAACAATAAAATTTTACTTAAAAATTGACTCCGTTTTGATTTGAAGTAATAGAAAGTGATAATATAATAATTAGTAGTACACTGGAGCTTCACTTATTTTCACCAAGTCCAAACAAACTGAAAGGCAGAGTCGCACTTATTTTCACTCTGAAATGTAATATTCGAGTTGATTTTATTGGTGGATTCTTTAACATCAACCAATGAGAACGCACGGAGAACCTATGAACTGAAAATAAGTGAGACTGGAAATGGTGAAAATAAGTGCGACTGCAAATAAGTGAGACTGAAAATAAGTGAAGCTCCAGTGTATTTATTTAATACTGCTAAAGCAGCGGGCGAAAAAGTCGTTTTTCCGCCCGCTAAGGCCATGGAGGCGGGCGGAAAAGTGATTTTTCCGCCCGCTGTTGGTAGTCGGGCGGCAAAAGCTTACTTTCCGCCCGCTATGCATGCACGGAAAGTCGAGTTTATCGCGCATGTAGGACAAAAACACTTTTTCTTATAATTGGTATAGAATCCTTGAAAATCAATATTTTTTATTCAGCAAACTCTGTTTCTCTTCAGAAGACTTCAAAGAATAGTGCTAAATTGTTTATTTAATTATTTTTTTAAATTAACTATTTTTTTTATTGCCCCAAAAAAACCCCATAAATTTCAAAATTATAAAAAAATCGTTAAAAAATATTTTTTACTATTTTTATCAAAGTTTTTTTCTAGATTATGAATAAATAACACAAATATTGATTATTAAACATTATTCCATGTAATTGCTAATTTGTTTAAACTAATTATTATTGTTTATTTACAACTTTTTATTTAATGGAGCTAAAGAGGCGATTTTTTCTCAATTTTGCAACTTTTCAAGCCGAATGTAAACAGTCACTATCAAAGATTATTAATTTTACTAATTGTTTAAACAAATTTCTATTGTTTAACTTCCATTTTTTATCAATATGTGCTACAGAGTTGCAACTTTTTCTTAACTGTACATTTTATTTTTTTGTGAGGTAACATTTAATGTAAGACTTATTTATCTCATAAAAATTTTGAACAATAAATTTATTATTTTAAAAATGCTAAGTACAAAAATTGTTATTTACATCATTGAAATTTGTACTGCGATAGTTTCAAATTTAAAATAACAATTTGTTTAAACAACGGGTAAAATTGTAATTCTTAGATTGTTGTTAGTCACTAGTTACATAAATGCAAAATTGAGAAAAAAATTGCGACTCTGCAGCTCAATTTGATAAAAAGTAGAAGTTAAACAATAGTAATTTGTTTAAATAATTGGTAAAATTAATATTCTTAGTTAGTTGATAGTGACTGGTTACATTCGGCCTGAAAAGTTGCAAAATTGGGAAAAAATCGCAACTCTTTAGCTTAATTAGATAAAAACATGTAAATAAACAATAATAATTTGATTAACCAAATTAGCAATTACATGGAATAATGTTTAAAAATCAATATTTGTATTATTTATTAATAATCTAGGAAAAAACTTTGATAAAATTAGTAAAAAATATTTTTTAACGACTTTTTTGTAATTTTGAAATTTATGGGGTTTTTTTGAAGCACTATAAAAAAATTTAATTTAAAAAAATGATTAAATAAACAATTTAGCTATATTCTTTGAAGTCTTCTGAAGAGAAACAAAGTTTGCTGAATGAAAAATATTGATTTTCAAGGATTCTATACCAATTCTACGAAAAAGTGTTTTTTCCCCATGCATTTTACATGGGAAACTTTGATCTCTTTCAGCGACCTCTAAATATTTTTTTATTTTAAAAAAAAATAGGGGTTAAAAAAATAGATTAGCTCAGTCGGATAGATGCCTCGCTTGGCGGTCGTTTAAGAACCAAGGGTAAGTACCCTTGGTTCGCGCCCATTTGGCTTGGTATTTTTCCGGTACGTGAGACAATCTGAGCGGGAGGTTTGACGTCGAGGTATAATGATGTGCACCGTCGATTATTGTCCGGTACACACCATTAGAACTCGACTGTCGATAAACCGGTTGTACTCAGGAGAGGTTTTCTACAGTTTCCCTCTCCACTGGCGAGAAAACCCATTAGACGGGTGGTCTATTAGGCAAGTACTCCTAATTTTCAAGTCGCTTTGTAGGCGCAAAACTTAGTATTAGGAAAATGTATATAAGAAATATTATGTAAGAGAAAATGTAAACACACTTGTATAGCTAGATAAGCTTAAGACGGGTGTATAAACCAAATAAATAAAAAAAATAGGGGTATTTTTTTTCTCCATATAGAACAATCCTAGGGGGTGAGAGCATTGAAATACTGATTTTATTTTTTTCCCATGTATTTTTGGACCACCCTAATAAGCACCCCTTTGATTTTTTTGTAACTATAATATTTGGATTCGTTATCTTCTCCAGAATTTTTTGCAAAAAAAAATCCCTGGAGACTTTAAAACTAACCAAAATATAGAATTTTTTGTCTCGAGGTGCACAGATATCGGTCTCGCGTAAACACGCCTGAGATGTGCACCAAACGTCCTTAAGAGTAAATTTTCGCATTCTAATATGTTTTTGTTAATTTTTAGTAATAAAGGAAGGTTTAAAAATCAAGTTTTGCAATTATAAATTTGTTTTTAAACAATTTTGAATCTCAAAATGTATATGTAATATATAAGGGGCAAATTTTCTCAAGTGTACCAATGTCAAAATTGTAAGTTGTTAGATCGGGCTAATATTTTTACAGTATTCAGAACTATGCATGAGTACTTAAAACCACCAAGTAATTATGAAATTTTATAAAAAATTGTAGGGGTGCGGGGGTTGAAGATTTTGGATAAGTATAAACAGTGAGTTTTATAAAAAATTGTAGCTTTTATATAATAAAGAAAAAAAATTGTGACCTATATGTTTTTGGTAGGGTTTTTTTCTGCTATTTCAAATAGTGAGAATTTTTTTTTAATTCAAAATTTAATCCTTTTTTGAAAATTAAAATTTTTTTTGATTTTTTTTTCAAAAAAAGCCCCTTTTTTTCTTGTACCAAAAGAAAGCTTATGATGTGTACTTTCAATATGTGAAACAAAAAAATGACTTTTTTTGTTTTTGAATTATTAATTAATTAATTAATAAAAATTGAAATATTTTAGGGGAGAGTGGGGCAAACCGGACCGGTGCGGTGGGTAAACCGGACCCCATTCAATATTTCCGAATTGGCGAAATTGGAAAAAGTGTTGTTTACAAATTTAAAACAACCATGTTTGGTATACCTTATTTTTTTAATCTGACAGTTTTAGCTTGCATTTGTGCGACAAAGGGAGCAAAAATTTTTTTTTTAGTTTTTTTCTACACTTTTACGAATTTTTTCTTAAGGAAATTCTGAGGAAATCGTGTAATGTTTCCAAATATTAGGCCTTAGGTTTTGAAGGTACATACCTCAGGAATATTTACCACCAAAAACTTTGATGAATTTGCAAAGCGTTTCTTTTTGACAAACATTTATTCTCAAAATGGGCCTGTGGGGCAAACCGGCCATAGGATATTTCCATTGAATTAAAGTTTCATAAAAATTATTTTTAAATAAAATGTTTCTTTCATTAAAATATTTACTTACATTGAAAAATAATTGTCTTCCAATGAGAATTGGACACTTTAATATTGTATCTCTAATAATGACAAACATTTTAATTTTTTTATTAAAAAAAATATTTATTTAATTAAAATTCAATCCCATATTATTATTTTCATTACTACAACTATTGTTTACATGATTCTTTATGTTTTTTATTATTGTAGATTATGTAAATGAGGCATTCCATTTCAAAACGACCCCCTTCGTAAACAATTACCAATGTAAGACAATTTTTAAATGAATATTTCTTCCATTCTGTAGAACCAAATTACTTTTTATATTAGTGATTTCGAAAGTAGAATTTCTGAACTTTTTGATAATAAAAAAATATATTTTTTTAATAATTTAATTTAAATATAAAATTGAGTTTAAAAGTTAAACTTTGAAAAATCTCAAAACACGTTACCTCCGATTTTAATAAAATTCATATCAAACGAAAGCTTGAATATTCTTCTTTTTATTTATCAAACGATAATAATGGGCATTTTAGTAAATTTTAGTAAATTTTAATTAATTAATTAAATTTTACAGACATTTAGAAGGTTCCCAAGTGCGAAATGCCAAGACTGCAAAAACGGCCCATTATTGATCCAGTAATGTCTGCCGAGAATTGGCAGTAGTTACTGGGCCATTACTGGTGTTCAAAACGTCCCATTGATGGGCTAAGGATGGCGCCGATGGTCAGATTTTCGAACTTTTTAAGACTGGGCCAGCTCTTGGTCCAATAATGGCACATTCACGGCAAAGTTGATCTATCTTTAATGGCAAAAATCAATTGCCAGTGATGTGACGAAGATCGGCCCATTAATGGCACTTTAATGGCAAAAATTTTGTGTCTTTGATGGCAAATTATAATTGCCAGAATTGGGGCGTAGCTTGGCCCAATAACGGCACATTATTGGTAAAGTTGATAAATCTTTAATGGAAAAATTCAATTGCCAGTGATGTGACGAAGATCGGCCCATTAATGACACATTAGTGGCACTTTAATCACAAACATTTTGTATCTTGGATGACAAATTATAATTGCCAGTATTGGGTCGTAGCTTGGCTCAATAAATGGCACATTCACGGCAAAGTTGATCAATCTTTAATGGCAATATTCAATTGCCAGTGATGTGACGAAGATCGGTCTATTAATGGCACTTTAATGGCAAAAATTTTGTGTCTTTGATGGCAAATTATAATTGCCAATATTGGGACGTAGCTTGGCCCAATAATGGCACAGTATCGGCCAGTGTAGTGTAGTTTATAAGAACCCTTTTGCTTCCTCGACTTCACGTCAGAGTAGCAGAGTGGTCAGAGTGTTAGGCTGTGGTTCATTAGGTTCAGGTATCGATCCCCGCGAGCGGTAAGAATTTTTCAAATATTTGTAAGTTTGCGATTAATTTAGGGAAATAAGCTGTATAAATATTATAAATTAATTAGTTAATTAAATAAAAAATATATTTTTTAAATTTTGTCAACACTAGGGAGTAATGGCAGCTAATATTGGGCCATTAATGTTTACCGAGAATCGGCCGATAATTGGCTGCCGACGGCCTACCGCGGTTAACCTCCCGACAGTCGGGCCACTATTGTCTGCCAAGAGTAGGCACTGACTATGCCGTCACTGGGCCAGTTTTGGGCCGTTTTTAATTTCGCACTTGGGTTATTATGCATAAATTGAGAAAAACAAATGCCGCCCTATACTTAATAAATGGTTCTCTCAATATAACCTTCGAAATGTTTGTTAAATTTAACTATTTTCTCAAAATCCACTGAAATGTCCATTATTATCGTTTGATAAATAAAAAGAAAAATATTCAAGCTTTCGTTTGATATGAATTTTATTAAAATCAGAGGTAATGTGTTTTGAGATTTTTCAAAGTTTAACTTTTAAACTCAATTTTCTATTTAAATTAAATTATTAAAAAAATATATTTTTTTATTATCAGAAAGTTCAGAAATTCTACTTTCGAAATCACTAATATAAAAAGTAATTTGGTTCTACAGAATGGAAGAAATACCCAATGGGAAATGCCAGTGTAGTGCCGATGTTCACCACTGGCTTAGCACTCAGACGATTGTTCGGCGTATTCTAGTCGAGCCTCGACAATTAGTGCTGGCGCAGTACAGAATTTTTGTTTCGCCAAAGCTTGGACAAGCGACGGCGGCAAGTGCTGGCTGAGTATAGAAAAATTCTTCACGACGCTCTTTGCCAACATTGCTTTTTTGACATAAACTTGAAAAAAATTATAAAAAAAGTTTATAAATGTTTATAAATATAAATTTATTAAAAAAAATTAATATTTTACTTTTCAGTTGTTCATTTTTTATTCTTATTAAATTTAATAATAACAATTTAACACAATTGTCTAATTTTGTAAATAATAAATTATTTAAACAAATTAAAATTATAAACAAAATTTAAACTTTAATCTCAATAATAATTTAGTTCCTATTAAAATACTATTATACTTCTTACTATGAATAAAAAATTATTAAAAAATTACTACGTAATTTAAGAATTACGTAAAATGTTAAATGCAATAAGTAAAGTAATTTAATTTAATTATTAAAAATTTAGTTTTACTTATTTTACTTCAATTTATTATTTCTAACGTATCCCTATTTTTTTCTCATCTTTGACTGAATAATTGTATGTCTGAATGATACTGAGATATTAATACTTTTCTGTACACACATGTCGTTAGCATAGTGGTTAGAGCGTTAGTCTGTTAGTCCGTAGGTCGTAGGTTCGATTCCCCTCGTCAGCAATTTTGTTTATTTTCATAGGTTTGCGATATTTCTAGATTCCAATCGTTAGGTACTAAAATATGAAAATCTAATGCACACTTACTGTAATTGTTTATTATTTAATTTTTAAATGTTATAAACAATTTTTTCTACTTCATTTACTATATCCATATTGTTAGTCTCCTTCTTTAATACAATTCTTTAAGAAGAGAAATATTTTATGAATAATAACTATTTATTATTATTTACCATTTTGTTGTTAAATTATTTATAATTATGAATTTACGACTAATTAATAACAATACGGCATTTATTGTGGCAATATTCTCAGCCAGCACTGGTCCAGTGCTGCGCCAGAGCTGTCTGGCAGCACTGACAGACAGTACTTCGGCAGCGCCGGACGGCGTTATCATCCCAGTGCCATGCCAGTGCTGGCTCTCAGCCTTGCCGCCAGTGCTGCCAGTGCTGGCGCAGTACTACGCCAGTTGTAAATTTCCCATTGGGTATTCATTTAAAAATTGTCTTACATTGGCAATTGTTTACGAAGGGAGTCGTTTTGAAATGGAATGCCTCAAATGCAATATTATAAATAAAAAACCAAACGGTCCAGTTTGCCCATGGGGGGTCCGGTTTACCCCAGGGGATGGGGCAAACCGGACCTTTTGCAAAATTTGTTAAAGTTAACACAGCAACTAAACAATAAAAGATAAACCATAGGTATCTCTAGGAAAAAGTTGCGCAATTAAATGATCTTTCAAACAAGCCATCGAAAAATGAAATCGGTTGATTCGTTTAGTCACAAGAGTCAAAAAACCTTTAGGTCCGGTTTGTCCCACTCTCCCCTACAATATGAAGTATTTTGATTGAATTGACGTTTTACAAATAAATATTTATAAAAATAAAGATAAAGTGTTAGTTTTTTTTCAAAACAAATGTTTATATAATTCTACTTTTAAAAAATGTATTCCAGTTATCTGCAACGATTGTTTAAATAAAATATTCAACACCTTATGCGTGCCTCACGCTTGATATTGATATTAAAATAATAAAAAATTATTCAGATAAAAAAATCATCTCTTTTTACATCAAAAATGTAAAATTAAAAAAATGTATTTTAGAAAATGTCAAAAAATATTAGGCCGGGAATTTTTTTTAAAAAATTTTTAATTTTTAAAAAAGGGTTAAATTTTGAATTTTTTGAAAAAAAATTCTCACCAATTGAAAGAGCAGAAAAAAACCTACCAAAAACATAAAGGTCACAATTTTTTTTTCTTTATTATATAAAAGCTACGATTTTTTATAAAACTCACTGTTTAAACTTATCCAAAATCTTCAACCCCCTCCCCCCTACAATTTTTTATAAAATTTCATAACTACTTAGTGGTTTTAAGTACTCATTCATAGTTCTGAATACTGTAAAAATATAAGCCCGATCTAACAACTTTCAATTTTAACATTGGTACACTTGAGAAAGTTTGCCCCTTATATATTACATACACATTTTGAGATAAAAAATTGTTTAAAAACAAATTTATAATTGCAAAACTTGATTTTTAAAACTTCCTTTATTATCGTCAACAGGGGTAATTATGGAACTTCAGAGGTAAATATGGAACGCGTAATTTTTTTTATGTAAAATTTTTGTGGTAAATTATTTTAATTTGGTTCTTGTTGTAAATAATAGTTTAATATATTGCCTACAAAATTACTCAGATGTTTTTATTTTTATTGTCATTGGCAACGAGAAAATAATTATTAAACATCGAAAAAGTGGAAAGGTTATTTCACAAAAGTGTAAAAATCTACTAATTTCTTCGAATTAAATTCGCGTTTAGTTTACTATTATTATTTTACTCTGCAGTACTAAATAAAGTTTTTTTAATATACGGACAAAGAAAATTTGTTATACTTGCTTTTATAATTAATTATAATAATTTGTTCTATAATTGCCCCAAATGCGAGGCAATTATGGATCAATATTTAGGAGAGGGTAGGCTACATTGAACCAAGTATTTTATAAATTCCAAGAACTAAATTAATTTTATAAATTTCGATCAGGTTTTTGTATCAAAATTAAGCTGAAGTACTCCTTTAGTTAATACATACGTTACAAACACAAATTATTATGATTAAATAATTAAATTTAATTTTTTTCTAACAAGTTAAACTTTTCTTATTTTGAAGGATCTGTGTCTACATTGAACCACCTCTAATAAAACACTACAATTTACTTCAAAAATAATATTTCCACTTGCACATTGTAAAAAATCTTATTTTTCACTCAAAAAAATATAAAATTGTTGTTAAAGAGTTATAATTTGTTAATATAGGAGATTAATATATTTCGATGTCAGGTTAGGTAGCAAAAGTGACAGTTTAAGTTTATCTCGTTGACAATTGTGATAAAAGCATGTCTTTCAGTATTTTTCTTACTAATTAGTAGAGCAGACAACTTTACAACTCTTAAAATTGAAAATTCTTTGCTTTTTTGGGTGGTTCAATGATGCCGCACTCACTGTATTCACATGACATTCACAACAAAAATTGTTTATAATAAATTTATGTAAGAGTTAAAATTCTTTATCACATCGGAATATTGAAGTTGACACCCTAAGCGAAATAAATCACAAGTTCACTAATTTTTAAAACTTCCTATTTCAAAAAAAAACTTGATTATATTTCCACAAAATTTTTTGTTTTGTACGTGAAAAACAGTTTTTTTAGTTTTTCTTTATAAATAATAAATCTACGTGCCCGAAATTTTTAAACATGGTTTGTTTCAGTAAAACTAACTTAAAATTAACTTAAGAAAAAATTTCACTCAGTTATTTCTCAGAAAATTGAAGTGGTTCACTGTTGACGCTGGTTCAATGTAGCCTACTCTCCCCTATGTTTAAATAACTCCGTCAACAAATTTTTTTTGTAAATGGAACTTGAAAGAAATCTTTAGAAGAATGTTCACAATATATTTGAATAGCTAATAAAATTTTTTAGTACACTTTAGATTTTTAGTGAAGAAGAAACTCAAAAAATCGCGTTTTTTTGTTCCATAATTACCCCTGTTGACGGTACTAAAAATTAACAAAAAAATATTAGAATGCGAAAATTTACGCTTAAGGGGAGAGTATAGTATTTTAGCTTTTTTTATTTTTTTATTTTAATCTACTATATTTCAAGAGTATTGTGTGAAAAGTTGAAGCAGATCCGAGCAAAACTGACGGATGATCCAGCTACGACTTACAGTGAACACCGCAAAATGGTTTTTTTGAAGGCGTCTTCGGAAATCGCGTGCCAATCAGTTCCTTCTCATCATATAGCTTTCAAATTTCGACTAAATTATCTTTAAATGATGTACTATAAATGTAAAATTTGTCCAGTACACTGGCTCTAACCAAAGCGCCAAAAAAATCACAAAAACATACCATTTTTCACAGAATTAACTATACCTTTTCCTTAAACCGTTTTTTCCCACACTTGCTGTTTTTAAAGTCGGTGTTCACTGTCACTCAAAATCTACTGCACCGATTCTTTTGAAATTTGGTACACTTTTTATACACATAAATGGCAAGGTAACGCTGTCGAGTTTTTATTTTTTTTTTTGTTAATTATTACTGATTTTACAATAACAAATGTGTTGACATTTTATAGCAAAAATCGATTTTTTGACTTCAAAGTGGTGCCAAAAATCCAAAAATGAAAAAAAATAAAAACTCGACAGCGTTACCTCGGGACACTCATCAAAAATCTTGGGCTTTTGAATCCATTTTTTCACAGAATTAACTATACCCTCCCCTTAAGAACGTTTGGTGCACATCTCAGGAGTGTTTACGCGAGATCGATATCTGTGCACCTCGAGACAAACAATTTGATATTTCGGTTAGTTTTAATGTCTCCAGGGATTTTTTTTGCAAAAATTTCTAAAAAAATAACGAATCCAAATATTAAAGTTACAAAAAAATCAAAGGGGTGCTTATGCCCGAAAAAATGAAATCTAAATTTTTTTGACTTTTTTTCCGAGCAAATTTTGGATTTTTTTTCTTTGATATTGCACTTTAAATTGTTAGATAATCAACTATTATTACCTAAAATATAAGCATAATCTAACTAAATGGATAAAAGTTATTTATTTTAAAAAAAAAATCTTTATACCAAGTTTCACAAAAATTGAAAGACCCATGACCAACTTTGATTTTTTTGAGAAAATTTGACCCTGGTGCCATTTTTGCACTTTGCATTGACAAACGGGCAGATATTTTCAAATGTGTGGTTAAAAGGCAAAACAAAAGAGTGTAAATACTGCTGTCCATATTAAAAACCTAGTAATCGTTTTTTTCATATGGTCGAAGTTCACTTAGATTTATAAACAAAACACGACCTTACGGAAAAAGTGGTTACTAGGCTTTAACTTTGTATAGCAGAATAGCTATTTATAGGGCACGGGAAATTACTTTTTAAAAATGTGATGCAATTAGTGTTTATTTTGTAATGAATTTGATTTAGAATTAAAGCGTAGATTTTATTTTTCATACTGTAAAAGTATTAAATCTAAAAAAAAATGTTCTCCAATTGGTGTTACTTTAAACTTATGATTTCGAAATCGTAAATTTGAAAAAAAATCTCCTCATTTTAAATTACTTGTAGAGAACAACTATTTTATAACTCTCTTAATGATCGTCTTGAGTGGAAAGTTGATTTAGATTTACGGTTTTCCCTACTTTCATTTTTATTGGGTTTTTCCAGGAGTAATAAAACATCTGTTTTCTTACTCCTGGCAATTACGGACGACAAATGACCTGCGATTCCCCCACCTTCGCACTTATTGGTAAGCTACCTTGCAGGTAAATCTGCAAACCCTGTAAAGGATCTAAAAATGATCAGTTCCTTCATGTACTTGAAAGAATAAAGACTTTAGCCTGACACCTTAATAATTGTCTACTTTATTTTACGCTTTGCCCTCCTACAGTATCAGAAGTGGGATGTAACCAAAGAGTTGCATTTTTTTGACATTATTTACTCCCTCACGGTAATCAATCGGAGTGATTGTAAAAAAAACTATGACCCCTTTTGCTGTGCGCGAATTGGACTTAGAGTCGTGAATCTCGGTAAAGTGTGACCAGATCGACGTGTTATGTTCGTGTTATTTTTTGCTTTGTGCCTCCCTTATTTATGCTGTGTGCCTTTCTTATTTATTGCTTTGTGCTGTGAATCAAACTTTTAAGACGTTTGACATTTTGTGAACTTTGTGTATTCTCTTTTCTGTGCTGTGTGCTTTTACAGAAAACGAAGAAAATTTTTATTTGAAAACTTTAGTGAACAATTATGTCGAACAAAACCCCCTCTCAGTACACCGTAGTTGAGTTAAAAGAGATTTTACGACGTAAAAATTTAGAAACCACGGGAACAAAGGCTGAATTAATTGAACGGTTGATCAATTTCGATCCAAAAATCTGGGACGAATTAAATACGCTCCCGGTTTATGAAAATGGAGAAGTCCCCCTTTGAATGAAATTGATAATGGTTTAACGGGTTCAAGACTATTAGAGCTAGGAGTTTCTACTTCCGGGAATACAAATCCGGGATTGTTTAATCCATCACAGTTCGGTGTAGGATTGTCGCATTTGTCCCCGGGCTCGACAATTAAGTCCGAAGTTACGCAAACGAACAGTCTCCAAATTTCTTCCCAAAATAATCCGGAAATGGCCCTCATGATGCGCGAAATGGAACTTTTGAGAAGAGAAAAAGAACTTTTAGCAAGAGAAGTCGAGTTTTTACGAAGATCTCAAACCCCATTAAGTGAAAATAGTGGTACCAGTTCGCGCACAACGGTCTCGAATATTAATTTGAAGGCAATTAGTGATTTACTAAATGATTTTTCGGGAAGTGATAATTCGTTGGATAGTTGGTTTCAAAAACTAGAGTGGATCCGTGAAAATTATTCGCTTAATGATCACATGTTAAAAATTTTGATTCCTTCGAAGTTGAAAGGACGTGCTTTAGATTGGTTTCATTCTAAACCCGAACACCTTTCGTTAAGTGTGAACGATTTGAAAGAAAGAATGAAAATTATGTTCAATCAACGCCCAAATAAAATTGCCTTACGTCGCGATTTCGAAAAATGAAAGTGGTTAGCAAGTGAACCTTTTAGTGATTATTACCATAACAAAGTGATCTTAGCAAATCGAGTGCCGGTTCCAGAAGACGAAGTGATTAATTATATCGTGGATGGCATTCCGGACCTCAGAATTAGAAACCAAGCAAGAATGCACCGCTTTAAAACAACGAGTGACTTATTACAAGCATTTGAGGAGATTTCATTATCTAAATTTTATGACGAGAAGGATTCGAAATTGGCAGAGTCTAAATCATCGAAGCAGAAACCAGAAGAGCAAAAAAATGATGCATCAAATCCCGTAGCAGCTTCAAATTATCAGGAAAAGCGAACGGTGAGATGTTACAGTTGCAACAAACTAGGTCACCTTGCTACCGAATGCAAGAAGGAGAAAAGGGAGAAAGGATCCTGTTACGAGTGTGGCGAAATCTCACATCAAATAAAAGATTGTCCGAAAAAACAAGCGCGAACAATCGAGATGACAACTCATCTGGTACAAGCAGAGTCCGGAAACGTCGCAGCGAAAGATAAGTCTTTAAGTTTAAGTAACGATTTAGTTCCTCCTTATGTTTTGCCTGTCGAATTTAGTGTCAAAGATGAAAATACGTAAGTATTTCATACAAATTTAATTATGGCCGTGGTGGATTCAGGGTCGCCTATTAGTTTAGTAAAAAATAAATATGTTCCTTGAACTGCACAATCTATTATGAAAGGAGATAATAAATTTTTCGGCATAAATAATTCTTGTTTAAAGGTTTTGGGTTGCTTTGAAGTCGAAGTAAATATTGAACAAGTTAGAACAAAAATTAATTTTATCGTGGTCTCTGATGATACCATGAGCCATGCTGCGTTATTGGGCCGAGATTTTACGTCACGCGAGGAAACAAGAAATCTCGTACTTCGAGCGATGCGTTTAGAATCCGATAAAGAAAAAAGTGTAAATTTTCTTAATCCTCTGCTTTCGATTGAACATGTAGATTCGTCCCGATCTTCCCCCTGATCTTTTTAAAGATATGCATGATCTTTATAAAATTGTTTATCAATGCGGGAAATACGAAGGCGAAGAGTTCATTGAACCCTAAATGACGATTCATTTGATTAGACAAAAGAATTAAAATTAGAAAAAAGTGAAGATAAATTGTTTGAATTACGCGACGGTCTTGTGTATCGAAAAATGAATGATGATAATATTTTATTTGTTGTATCTCAATGCCTAATCGACAATGTCATACGCACCTGTCACATCGATTTAGGGCATGTAGGATTCGACAAAGTTGTAAACAAATTGTTAAAAGTTTACTGGTTACCAAATTTGCGAGAAAAAGTTAAACAATATATAAGCAATTGTTTAAAATGCATCGAATTCTCTCCTAAAAGCGGAAAAAGAGAAGGATTCATGCACGGCATTGAAAAAAATAATGTTCCTTTCGACACAATTCACATTGACCATTATGGTACTTTAGAAAAAACAAAACAAGGAAACAAATATGTCTTCGAAATCGTCGATAGTTTCACGAAGTTTATAAAATTGTACGCGTGTAAATCGACTAAAGCTGACGAAGTCATTAATTTGTTAAGTGATTATTTTAAAAATTACAATGTCCCGAAACGAATAATTAGTGATCGAGGCACTTGTTTTACATCGAAAGTGTTTTCCGAATTTCTTGAGGAAAAGTCGGTTAAGCATGTTTTGATTGCAGTGGGTACTCCGCGAGCAAATGGACAAATTGAACGTTTTAATAGAGATTTAACTCCTATGTTATCGAAATTATGCGTGAATCAGAATGAATGGAATAAAGTTGTTAAGCAAGCAGAATTTTTAATAAATAATACAATTTGTCGCTCTATTGGAGAAACTCCAAGTCGATTGTTGTTTGGCGTCGATCAACATGGAAAAACAAATGACAAAATTAGAGAAATGTTAGAAAATGTAACGGAAAGTCAGCGTGACCTTCCACAGATGCGTCAAAATGCGAGCGAAAATAAAATTAAGTCTAAACAAAGCAACGAACAAATGTACAACGCAAGCCACAAAAAACCTATTGTTTATAGCGTAGGCGATTATGTCATGATTAGAAACTACGATTCAACACCTTGCGTTAATAAGAAATTAATTCCAACTTTTAAGGGACCGTATGTTGTTAAAAAAGTACTCGATTATGATCGATATATTGTAAGTGACGTCGACGGCTTTCAATTAACCCAAATTCCTTACAATGGGACAGTAGGGCCGGACCAGATGAAACATTGGATTAGGAAGCTTTAAATGTTTTCAAAATTGTGGGTTCCAGGTCTTTTGTATTTCGTTAAACCTTCAAATGTTATAGCAGAGATTAAAAATCACGGTTGGTCGGGACGACCAATTTATCAGGGATGGCCGAGCTGTAGAGAACAACTTTTTTATAACTCTCTTTATGATCGTCTTGAGTGGAAAGTTGATTTAGATTTTCGGTTTTCCCTACTTTCATTTTTATTGGGTTTTTCCAGGAGTAATAAAACATCTGTTTTCTTACTCCTGGCAATTACGGACGACAAATGACCTGCGATCCCCCCACCTTCGCACTTATTGGTAAGCTACCTTGCAGGTAAATCTGCAAACCCTGTAAAGGATCTAAAAATGATCAGTTCCTTCATGTACTTGAAAGAATAAAGACTTTAGCCTGACACCTTAATAATTGTCTACTTTATTTTACGCTTTGCCCTCCTACATACTATAATTTCTTATTTATATTATTGAAATTATTATTTCTTTGTTCTTTTGACGCCTTTAATAAAATTTCAAATGAGCCTAGTTAGATGGTTTCAACTGATATTTTTGCTGATATATATTTGCATTTGAAAAGGTGCAGGTATATGGTGCGTTTCATATGAAAACGACATATGATGTCTCAGATTTTTCTTATATTATGAGAATTGAGAGTGATTAGGGTCCTAATGAAGTATACTAAGTAACAATAAAAAACTATTTTTATTTTTCCAGATATTTGCATTAAAATATTTTTGTAAAATTTTTTTATTTTAAAAATATCTTTTTTTTGCTTTGAGATACAAAAAATTGTTCTAAACATTTTTTGTGCTTAAAATACTAAACTTTCAGAAAAAAATTACTAAAAATAAAAATGATGAATTTTAGGTTAATTTGTTTAAACAATAAAATTTGTTTTTAATATTAAAACCCTTTCTCCCTGTTTCTCAGATCTGGAAAAAATCATGAATAATGTTGATAGTATAATAAAACTTTCCTGAAATTTTTAGCTTGGCGTTATTTTTTGTTTTTGAGAAAAAAATTCCTAAAGATTACAATGCAAGCGCTTCGCCCAGCGGGCAACTGTTCGACAGGTGTAAAGAGGTGCCAATATCGGAGTTATTATTAAATAAGGAAAGAAATGTTAATTTGCACATTCAATTAATTTTAAATATTTACTAATTCAACAAAAAATGTATTTAAATGTTCGAAAAAAGAAGACCCCTGCCTTTTCCACCCTGTGAGGTACAACTATCTTATTACTTTTAAGAACGTGAAATAATTTTATGTAATTTTAAACTGTAATTTATTTACGTTCCTAAATATTAAAGGAATAAAAAAGAACAGGATACGAAAGGATGCTTTGAACTGATTTTATTTAACAATATAATTGGTTTTCTTTAGGTTATTTTAAAAAAATTCAATTTTTACAAATCAGTACTAACCTAATAATGTAAAAAGTTATTATTCTTATTCGACACAAAATTAATATTTTACAAAGAATAAAAACACTTTTAAAAAAGGTTAAAAATAATAATCTCTGTAATAATTAAAATAAAACAATTTTTAATTAGGAATGAAAAAATGGTTACAATTAACAATTGCAAACATTGAAAGGTTGATAAATAATAGATTATAATGAGTATTAATCAGATAATATTCAGTATGATCTTTTTCTATAATCCTAATTGTATAATTCATGTTTCTCCGTGTATAAACGACCCTATTGGAATTGATCAACTAAATTATGTTCAATTTTTTGTGTTACTACAAAGTAACTACTTTGTTACTACAAAGTTTAAATTTTATTATTGTTATTCCTAAGCATTGTAATATTTAGGAATTTTTTTCCTCAAAAACAAAAAATAACCCCAAGCTAAAAATTTCAGGAATGTTTTATTATATTATCAACATTATTCATGATTTTTTTAGACCTAAGAAACAGGGAGAAAGGGTTTAAATATTAAAAACAAATTTTATTGTTTAAACAAATTAACCTAAAATTCATAATTTTTATTTTTAGTAATTTTTTCTTAAAGTTTTTAAAGTTTAGTATTTTGAGCACAAAAAATGTTCAGAACAATTTTTTGTATCTCAAAGCAAAAAAAAGTTATTTTCAAAATAAAAAAAATTTTACAAAAATTTTTAATGAAAATATCTAGAAAAATAAAAATAATTTTTTATTGTTACTGTGTATACTCCATTAGGACCCTAATCACTCTCAATTCTTATAATATGAGAATAATCTAAAACATCATATGTCGTTTTCATATGAAACGCCCCATATACTGGAGTGAGAAAAAGGCTCGAGTATTTAAACGGGGAATATGAAGCAATGGAAAAAAGACATATGAGGACTGTATGGATTTGTTAGAATTATTATTAATGTTGCAATGGAGGAAGAGTCTGTGAATGGAAATTTAATAAATATGTGAGAGGATGCGGAAGAAAGGGATAGAGGTGGATGAAATAGAAGAGAGGTTGACGAAATTGTAGGAAATGTAAAATGAGTGGGAGAATAAGTGGAAAAAGGAAAGCTTGTAGAGAAGAATAAATGGTTATAAGAAATGTTTAAAGAAAGTGTATGAGGGAACAGAGAAAGTTGAGAGAAGAGAATGTGTGAGGATAAAGTTGTAAATGGGAGATTTATCAAGGAGAGTGGATGTAGTGGAAAAGGAAAAAGAATGTTGTGATCAGAAGTATGGATGAAGGTGTGTTGCAGGGTAAAAGAAAGGTGGAAAAAGTATTTGCATGGGTGGGTGCTTGGATGAATGCCAATACGATACAAGCGATAGGAATAGGTGTGAAGGGTACACCAAAGTTATGATTGATGAAGTTGGGAAGCGAGGAAGAGAAAATAGATGTGGTGAGGTTAAAAGGGAGAATGGAAAGGAAAAGAAGGGGGATTGAAAGGAAGTGTGATAAGAACCCTCTGGGCACGGAAACGTCTTTGTTCTATAAACGTTCCTAAAACGTTTCATGTCCTCCACATAACGTCTTAAAAACGTTTTATGTTCTAAAAACGTTTTCAGAACATTGGACGTTCCTAAGCCGTTTTGTTGCGGAGAGAGCAAAGGATGATGTGGCTATTGAGGGAAAGAGCGTAGACTGAGAGAGTAAATGGAATGGAGGTAAGAACGGGTAAAGAATGTATTCGAGTGCATGGTTAGAAATGCTATGAAGTATTGGGTGAGGGATGATAGAGGTGGAGTGGTTTGCAGACTTTAAAGTCATTTTATTATATTTCGAATGAAATAGTTGTCAACTAATTTTAGAGAATTATAATACATTGCATAAATAATTTTAAAGGTTTCAAGATCAGGAATAGAAATGAAATTATAAAAATTTGTATTTTATTATAATAAGTTTTTTAAGTGCGTCAAACAATTCTCTCGTCGGATGGAGTCCGTGTTCTCAATTAAATTAATAACTATTTAAATATAATGTAAAGTGCTTGGGTTTTTGGGGTCGCTGATTACGAATCCGTTATCAGATTTTGAAAATTAAAAATGGCGGATGCAATATGAAAGATAAATTTTTAACTGAAAGAGTTTTTAAGCTACCGGTTGATGATTCGACAAACTTCCAAAATTATACACTGGAAGCCCGATCAGCAGTAGCTTGATAACGTCGTTTGTAGATGGGGCGGGCGAGGGTCAAAGAGGGAGTCGTAAAGTTGTGGCAGTAGCGTATACATTAAAGACGCTCTAGCCCCTTAAAAAATTCAGTAGTAAAATAATGGTAGGGGAATGTAAGGTATCGTGGCGTGTAAAGTATGGTGGCGGACTTGTCAAATCTGGCATGTAACGCCATATCTGAACGTCTCATCACTATGATCGATGTCTTTTATTGTAATGACATTTTATATGCAGTAGTATTAATGAGCAAACGCGTGCTTTGTACTCTAAGTGATTTTGAATAAAAATGTAATAAAAAAATAAAAAGTTTTATTGGATATATGTGTTAACAGTGCCAGAGTGAAGATTTTTTGGAAATTGAGTCAGGTAAATGTATGGAACGTATTGTTTAGACCTTGGACAACAGTTTTTTGTATTTTACATTTTTCTTAATTAGCTCTGTATGATAGTTACACCATCATATTCTCATCAATAGCTTGTAAGGTATGATGGCGTAATTTTTGTAACGTACAGTGCCGGATAATTTTTTTGCACGAGTTTCAATTGTCTTTGCATTTTTTGTGTACTAATGCTTCTTGTGCTCTACCGCAACAATTCTCGAATATGCGACACTTGCGGTCTTCTCTTATTCCCAGGTAGAAAAAATTAATGGAAGCCTAGATATATGCTAGCGCCACCACTGGAATTTGCATGGCAGTTTATCTCGCCGACGTCTTCTAGCGCTTTGAATGGCACGAGCACTTTTTGCTAGAATGCAACATAACCTCAAATTTCTGTTGCATAAAGTGTCAAAGGTGTTTGTTTTTATTTTTAAAGTAAAAGTAAATGTTTGCTTGTAGAATATTGTGGCATTTAAAAACAATAATAGTAAAGGATTCTAAGTATTTATATATTTGTAATTGTATTAAATTGAAATATAAATTAATATTGCATTATAAATTTCTTGTTCATTCGTAAATTTATACACTTATTTATAAAAGAATTTTTAGTATATGAATGTCTTATTCAACCTCCAAGAAAATTTTTAAATATATTTAAGTAATTAATCTAACGATTTATCACCAAGAATAACAATAAATACTTTTTTATGGATCAAATATATTATTAATTTCTCTCCATTCGAATTAGAAAACATAACCTCAAACTGGATTTATTTTTTCTTTATTTTTAATTAACCTGACAGAAAATATTTACTGATTTTAAATAGGAACTTAATTTTTGCAATTATTATTATTATTATTATTATTATTATTTTTATTATTATTATAAAAAATTGGTTAATTTCAAAAATCTTAATTTTAATGTTTAACATGTGTAACTATTTTTGACACTGTTACTCTAAAGAAATAAATAATTTTTTATGGAAATTTAATAATAATAATAATAATAATAATAATAATAATAATAATAATAATAAATAACTATTTTTGACACTGTTACTCGAAAGAAATAAATAATTTTTTATGGAAATTTAATAATAATTTATTCTTAAAATTTCCATATTTAAAAAACAATTTTATACAGCAAATAATGATCAAAATTATTATTAGGCTTGGGATTAAGAAAAGGTTACCGTTTTCTGAATTAAAATCTTACCATAACTTTAAACGAAACGTGTATGAACTCTTCAAATACGTTAAAACTTCATTGTAGGCAGATAATTAGTAAATGTTTTTTATATGTACACGATTTTTTTGATTATATTCGTCAAAAGAAATGACATAGGAATCATTTTTCAATTCGTGAAATAAAGTATTGGCAGGTGAGGTTATGTTCATTCTAGCACTGTGAGCAGAATGCGAGAAAGGCGCTAGACTACAAGAGTGTTTCAAATGCTCTCAGCGCCACTACAGCGCAATGGAACGCGAGAGTGGCACCATGCTAGCGCCACCAAATTTTTCTACTAGGGTTCTAGTTGCGTTAAAACAGTCACCAGCTACTTCACATGTCCACATTGTAACCATAACTGAAGTGAAACTTTTTTTTCTATAATGTAAAATCATCAGTTTTTTCTCTTTTAGTTATTTTTCATCATTTCTAGCAGTTTTGATAAATGATTTTAACATCTACATAATGTTTTAGTTGAATACACCAAATCCGCCACCATACCTTACAACTTTCAAAAATAAAAAAATCAGTGTTTTGCTCCAAGAGCTGTAAAATTACAGCTCGTAAAAAATTACACTGCGTTTAAATTTTAACAACCGCTTCTGACAGAAATATGCTTAATAGATGTCAGCAACTGCTACTTTTGAAATTTTTAAAAATATTGTTTTTTGAGAGAGAGAGACACAAAAAACAAAGTGTCCGCCACCATACCTTACACTCCCCTACCCCATCATTAAACAGTTCGTACGGTCCTATATGTATACGCTCGAATAGCGGTAGAGCACCCCCGGAGCCAACCGCTGATCGGGCTTCCAGTGTACTATAAAATTAATTGTTAAGTTTGCAACGACAGCCTTTAAAATCTGACGTGAGAAATTACATTTCGTACAGAAAGTATGTATATATATATATATATATGACCTGGACAGTGAAAAGGGACCTTACGTGCGAAAACAAGTTTTCGAGAAAACAGCAGTTAAAGTTTAACTTAGAAAAACCCTTGTAACTTTTTTAAATATTAATATTTTTTAATCAATTTAGGCTTATTTTCTTCACCGTGAATCACAGTATCAAAATAAAAAACATACAAGTAATGAAATTTTTTTTTAATAATTGTTTATATAAATTAATAACAAACTCCCCAAACATAGAAAAAATAATCTAAGTTTTCTAACTAGCAACAATAAGTATAATTAAGTGACACATGTTTGTAAGAGTTTTCGAGGCCGCTGATTACGAATATGATGTTAAATTGACAATTTGACAGTTGACGGCTGTCAACTTTTCTAAAAAGTGATCGTTTTTTGTAAAAAAGACAGTAATAAGGTTTTTGAGGTCGCTGATTACGAATATTAAAAAATTATCGTCTTCGTTATTTTAATTTGTATAATAACAAAAAATCAGTTTTTTCGTATTTTTACTCTTGTTTCTTTTGACTTTAAAATTTTTTTCTAAAAACTTCTAATCAACTTATGACTTTTTGGTTTTCACCATCTTAAAGAGCGTTTCAAACTCTATCCGAATCAACAAAAAAGTAAAAAATGATTTTTTGACACGTAAGGTCCCTTTTCATAGACCAGGTCACATATATATACTATAGTGCGTTAAGCCTGTTAGTCGCATAGATAATAGCCACCGCGCATACACTGCCGCGTCGCGCCTCCGTCACAGCCCCAACCGCGCAACTAACTTCGCTAGCGACCAGACTTCTATACATATACCTTGCTTGCACTTAGAATTTACTCTGTTCACACCATTTGGTGAGGTGCTATTCCTGACCGAAAAATATCCTTCCTTAGCCTGACAAAGAGAACGTACCTCGCTATTCCGTTCATTAGCTCTTGCGTTCCCAGAAGGAGATGTACTACGTACTACGGGTGCTAAAGAGTCTCTGTACCAATGCATCGGTTGATCCGTGGGTGCTCCCAGGGAAGACTAGCACTCACTATCTTCCCCTTTACCGCCCCAAGTGAAATGAGGAGATATTCTTTCACTTGAAGCGATGCTGAGAAATTGTTTTTTCGCCTCAGGAACTTCCTGGGTTAAGAATCGACTCCACAGAGACTTTTAATTATTTCGGTATATTTCTAATTGGATAAGAGGGTCAGCGAGCGTACTGACTCTTCACAGACGTGATTTCTCTCTAGTGAAATATTCCAAGTTCGACTCCATCTACACTTTATAAAAAACGAATGAATCTTGTTTAGAAAAAAAATTCAGTAAATGTAGTCTTCGTAAAAAATTGTTGTTTACAATTTTTTCATCTTTTATTATAAATTAATGTTGCATATTTTAGTCTTCATTTTAGATTTTTTATGTCTGGCATCGGATTTATAATCAGCGACACCGAAAACCACTGAATGTACAGATTTTCATGAAAATTTAATAATTTTTCAAAAAAATTTCCTCCATATTGCATCCATCTATTTTTAATTTTCAAAAACGTGACATCGGCTACGTAATTAGCAACGCCAAAAACCAGCAGAAGCAAAGCCCTTAAGATTTTAGAGTTACTTGTTTGATTATACATGTTATTTTAAGTTAGAAAAAATCCTGACCACATAGAGAAAATCGGACTTTAGATTCGTATTCAATGCATCAAAATACTTCAGAAAATCATATACCGGTTTGACTTGGAAAAATTTCCATTTTTTTGTGGTCCTGTAAAATCGTAGCCTATATTTAAGAGGAATATAAACTAAAAATGATTATAAAACTAATGAAATTATAATAATCAAAGATAAATTAACAAATGAAGGAGCCAAGCTAGGTTATATCATACCCAGTCAGAAATGAAAGGTCTATACAACGTCTAAAACATCTATCTTTGTGGAATCTAAATCGAGATCTATATAGACGTCGAAATGGAACGCCACAAGATATCTATGGACGTTAAAATTGTTGTATATTAGACGTCTACCGCGCAGGTTCGGCTGCTCATTCGCAAAAGTCTATTCGACATTTTAGATGCTAAGTAGATGTCTAATAGCTGTCTAGGACTTCGAATAGAGAAATGAATTCTTGTTGGTGTGAACCATGAAGAAATGAGAGGTACAATGGACGATTTAGACAATCTATTCGATATCTAAGTAATTGCAAATACGTCTGTTAGATAATGTCTATTAGATAATGTCCTGAAAAAATTTGACATTCGTAAAGTTACTATTAAACACAATATCGTAAAAGCATTTACTTGCTTCTCAACAGTGTCAATATACCGAGTACGTCAATATAGCGAAATTTATAAAATATTAAATTTTATATAAAATGTGTGTAAAATTACACTAAGCGACTGAATGTCAAATACAAATGTCTTTGAAATCAAACAATTTTAACATCTACATTTAATATTTCTAGAACGAATCTAGACTTAGATCTCCTCTCAAGTTCTTAGACGTCGGTTAGACCTTTTATTTCTCACTGGTTAGGTCTACTTGAAACTCTCCTAAATTCGATTCTTTTACTCAAAGCGCATCTTAATGAACGTAATGGTGCTTTGCACTAAGGTGAACGCCTTCTCTTCCCCATCCTGGTCTTTGCAACTTCTCTGTAGGAGCCCTTGCGAGAGAATACCTGTCTCTATGAATTCTCAATGTGACCCCTGAGTTAGAAATCGCGGTCTACTAATCAGACATCCTCTTCAGAGTGTACGTACTAGTCACGTTCGTCACGTAGAGTTATCAGGCAATCTGATATTTTATTATTTTTAATTCATTTAGTTTTATGCTCATAAGTAAATCTACGCTAGTCTTTTTATTGGTATTATTATTTTTATACATTTTATTATCTTTTATTTTATTAATATTTTGTTAAATATATATTTCTGAGAAAAGTGTTAATGACTACACGTGGCTCTCGTCTAAATCATAGCAAACACATATTTGAATAAAATCTTGGTAATTAGATGGAGCCTTACGCCGTATTGAAATATTAACTAATTTAATTAAGAACTCGCACTCCAGCCGGCGAGCAAATTTATTGGCTTATAAAAAATCATATCATTACACTTTAGAAAAAGCATTATTTATTAGTTCCAATATTTATAGTAAATTACCTGAATAGTAATTTATGGTTTTTTACTATATATTTAAAAAACCATTTTTGTCATTCATCGTTGGTTTTATAGTCCGCGTACACCACATTTCGGCATTATATATTATATTAACATGACATATATATATATGGGCAATTCCACGGGAAATTTTTCTACGACAATTTAGAATCGGTTAAACATATTTTTGTATCGTTCTTGATAGAAAAATATTAAATACGTATTTTTTTATTTTTCCATATTTGCCAAAATTTTCGAGTTATGAATTTTCGAAATTTTGGATTTTTAAAAGTAGACCTATTTTCAATAGCTTATAACTTTGAAAGTATTGAGTTTGAAAAAAAGTTGTCAAAGAAAGAAAGTTTTGGTTTTTTTTCAACTTTTAAAAGATTTAAAAAAAAAATTTTTTTTCAATTTTTATTTTAAAAAAATTATTTTTTTATAAACAAATTAATTTTTTTTAAATTTGGGCGCGATTTTTTTTTATTTTTTTTTATTTATTTATACCTACTAATATACAGAAAAATTTCCAAAAAGATTCGAGATGGGCCGACTCGTAGTTTTCGATCCATAAATTTTTTATAGATCGAAAACTGTGAATTATAAGTCTAATAGCTTGTAACTTTGAAAGTTTTGAGTTTAGAAAAAACTTGTCAGAGAAAGAAAATCTTGGTTTTTCTTTAACTTTTATGTAATTTAAAAAAAAAAATTTTTAATTTTTAAGAAAAAAATTTTTTTTTATTATAAACAAATTAATTAAAAAATTTATAGAACGAAAACTATGAGTCGGCCCATCTCGAATCTTTTTGGAAATTTTTCTGTATATTAGTAGGTATAAATAAATAAAAAAAAAATAAAAAAAATTGCGCCGAAATTTAAAAAAAATTAATTTGTTTATAAACAAAAATATTTTTTTTTATTAAAAATTGAAAAAAAAAAATTTTTTAAATCTTTTAAAAGTTGAAGAAAAACCAAAACTTTCTTCCTTTGACAACTTTTTTCCAAACTCAATAATTTCAAAGTTATAAGCTATTGAAAATAGGTCTACTTTTAAAAATCCAAAATTTCGAAAATTCATAACTCGAAAATTTTGGCAAATATGGAAAAATAAAAAAATACGTATTTAATATTTTTCTATCAAGAACGATACAAAAATATGTTTAACCGATTCTAAAATGTCGTAGAAAAATTTCCCGTGGAATTGCCCATATATATAATATAATTAACGAAAAATCAAAATTACACTGGGTGGATGCCACCCAGCCTAACTCTCGCCGGGTAAATATGTAGGGTACCTCTTTCCACGACCACCCTTTATTTCCAAGCGTTTCCCAGTTGTTAAAATCTTGCGGATGACCTCGAATATACATCATTCCATTATGAGAAGAAGTTCCACCGAGATTTTTACCTCTTGGCCAGCTGCACGATCCATCGGTAGACAAACACGCAAATTTTTCATTCGTTGTATTGTATTGCCAGTCAATATCACTTCCTATTCAAAATGTAAAAACTAAACACAAATACATTCATATTACCCAAAGAAAAATTTAATCTTACCCAGAAACATTCCAACCATACTTGGTATGCTAGTGCCGGGTGGTTCATCAGGACCAGCTTCAAGAAGAAGAACTTTCCACTCTGGAATCTCACTTAATCTTGATGCCACTACTGAACCTGCTGAGCCTCCTAAATTGAACAAAATGTAGGAGTAATTTATTATTAAAACTTCTTCACAGTATTATTACAAATGTATATGACGGATTGCACGTCAAATGTTCACCCAAAATAAAAATGTTGATTGATTAATCCCCAATTCCTTTATGAGTTGTTCTATAAGTTAGTAATTTATCTGACAAATACTTTTGAATTTTTATAATTATCAGAAGAGGAGGTAAAAGTTTTGAGTTTTGTTAAGACACGCACTACTTCGTTTATTTATTGTATTTAAACAAAGCGATAAAAAATTATTTTCAAAAATGGCTTCTTTAGATTTTTTCATAAGCTTTCGATTGCAGTAGTCCATTTTAGAAAATTTTTTAATTTTGACGAAATTTTTGAAAATTAAGGATAAAATTTAAATTTTTCCATCTTCGGGCTCGTTTTTTATTTTATTTTTATTCGAAAGCTGAGGTTTTTTCCCACAAAATACTCAATTTTTAGAAAACCAATTTTTCTTTTATTTTAGAGAAATTAAATATTGATTATAGCGCGTCACGTTAGCGCGCGGACACTACGCGCTAAGCTGCGTTCAAAATAGTGTACAGTCCACATATTTTGTCGAAATCTCGCAAATTTTTTTTAAACACTCAAAAATAAATTTTTGAGAAACTGAAGGAAGCACTTTTTTCAATTTCGAGTTTTTATTATTATTATTGTAATGCAAATAACAGATAAATAGTTACTATTTAATAGCTTTACTTTTCATATATTAGGATCTGTAGTCTGTACACTTTTTGACTTATTAAATTTTATTATTTCTGAAAAAATTGTCGGAAATGCAGAAAGATCAATACGATACTTAAATATAACATCTAAGTATTTAACAAATTATGGACAGTTAACAAATAAAATAAATACACCTGCAGTACAAGAGTCAACTATAAGAACTATATCGTGTTGCAAGTGTGGAAAGACTGGACATATTACAAAAGATTATACAACATCAGCAAATTTTCGCGACATCTGGTTGACAAAGAGACCTCCGCAAGTAATCAGAATGACACACGGAGAACAATAATTTTAACTCTCTCAGGCAATGACCGAAGAAGAAATTCAACACAACGAGACGTTAAAAATGATTAGTCTTGATAATTCAACTACAAATCAAACAACAGGATTTGCACATTTTGAACTCACATTTGGAACTCCTTAAAGTTTACCAATTCTTAAGTACCCAGAACTAATTCAGCAGTGGAAAGAGAAGCATGAAAAATAGTTAACTATTTAACAATATATGAAATAGGAAACCTTGTACAATTATTACATTTTACGACTTTTGAGGTAATAAAAATGATCAACATCTACTGATTATTTTATTTATTTGTTTATACACCTGTCTTCAGCCTTACATACTTGGCTATACAAGTGTCTCTTTACAAATTTTGCTCTTAAAATATTTCTATACACACTGTGCCTGAACCAAAAAAAAAGTTTGACAAAAATGGATCCACAATCTGGTTGTCGGGAATGTTTCTGCATCATACCAAATGTAAAAATTCGTTGAGATCAAAATCTTAGCTGATCCTTTTTTCGAGTTATCAATATATTTACATGCAAATTTTTGCAAAACGTTCAAATTAAAACTTTGTAACTTCATGTAGGCAATCCATTCATGCAAAAGGTATCTTAAATATTTTTTATATGTAAATACATATATATCATTACATTTAAAACAAGACCTAAATAAAGAAAATTGATTAATATTTATCAAAATTTCGGGGTTTTTCAATATAAAGTTTAGTTAAAAGTTGGTTTTGAACTTTTTTGATATTTCAGGTAATATTTCCGTAACCTTTATATTTCTTTTAAGTGTATTAATTATATTTTAATAATATTTGCACAAAATGTTATTTATTTGATTAAAAAAATACAAACAGTAAGACATATTATGTAGACAAATACAAAAAAAAAATTATTACGTTAGGGTCCCCACTTGTGCCCCACATTCCCCTAGTTGGACACTTAAGGATACGTTCTTATTAAAGGTGTGCATTTAATCGAGTTAAACCGAACATTAATCGACTCGAAAACAGAAAATTTGAATCGGAGATAATTCGATTCGAACAAGTCAATTCGAAAATCGGCATTTCGAATTTCGAATTGCTCAACTCGACTCGGTCTACTTTCGATTCGAATTGGCCAATTCGAAGTTTCGACTTTCGAATTGCTCGACTCGATTCGATTTTCGAATAAATTCGGCCAATTCGAAACACAACATACTGCAACACATCATAGCACATTACATAGAAATTCGAAAGTCTAACTTCGATTTTCGAATTGGCCGACTTTATTCGAAAATCGAGTCGAGTTGAGCAATTAGAAATTCGAAACTTCGAATTGGCCGATTCGAATCAAAAGTAAACCGAGTCGAGTTGTGCAATTCGAACCTTCGAATTTCGAATTGGCAAGTTCGAATCGAATTTTGCACACCTCTATAGTTCTTATATTAGGCATTTTTTCTTTAAATAACAAATAGTTACTGCTTGTTTGAGCACATCAAGTGAAGGAGCTATTCACGATTAAAAATCATATTAATTTGTAACAAATACTTGAGTATTTAATAAAATATAGTTAAATCATTTTAACTCTTTAACGCCCAAATGTGCTGTTTTCCGACTTGAACTTTAACTTCGTACAACTATTAAAAGAAAGCTAAAAAAATTTCAAAAGTACCATTTCCTACTATTTTCGGGGTCGTTCTTTCGAATGGCGTTGTCAAAATTTCCAAAAAATGCAAGATTTTTGGATGAAATTTTTTTTTATTGCAATTTGTCAGGAAATTTGTCAGGAATTTAAAGTTAGCAATCTTTGAAAATAATAATGTTTGAACTTTCTCTACGCTAACTTCTTGTTAATTAGTTTTAATATATTGTTAAGTACTTTGTACAAAAGGGCTTTGTGCCCGTAAACACATATAAATAAATAAATAAATTTTCATTGTTATATCGGTATCTACATATCGTCTAAGGTATAAAAACCGTATTCCCGATAGCTGTACTTTAAAAATGTGCAGTAGTTTTTTTTTCTTTTTTTCATTTTTTATTAAAAATTGCGCCCGAACGCTAAATTTTTTTTTTATTACTCATACAAATTTTTTTTCTAAATTTGCTTAAATTCACTTGAAATTTGTTACTCGGGGGTTTATGGGGTCGCTAATTACGAATCTGATTTTAGTTTTGAAAAATTCAAAATGGCGGATTAAATATGGCGGACGATTTTTTAAAAAATTTACCAAAAACTTATTATTTGGGGGTTTTTAGGATCGCTGATTACGAATATGATGTTAGTTTTTAAAAATCCAAAATAGCGGATCCAAAATAGCGACCAAAAAAATAAAAAACATTCAGATTGGCTTAAAAATTGGTACTCGGGGGTTTTTGGGGTCGCTGATTACGAATATGATGTTAGTTTTTAAAAATCGAAAATGTCGGATCCAAAATGGCGACCAAAATATAAAAATCATTCTGATTGGCTTACAAATTGGTACTCGGGGGTTTTTGGGGTCGCTGATTACGAATATGATGTTAATTTTTAAAAATCCAAAATTTTGGATCTAATATGCAACAGATATTCAAATGACTGAAGGTGACCAGGACTTAGAATAAGTTTTGGTAAATGTTACATCCCGAGATAAAACTTTTTTTTAATTAACCCTCAATAAGTAAAATCAAATCTGCACTTTACCTCCCTTTTATTATACGCTTTCCAAAAATTAACCAAATAACAATTTTCAAGCCAATCCGGGTGATTTTTTTTTATCCGACATATTAGATCCGAAATTTTAGATTTTTAAAAACTAACATCATACTCGTAATCAGCGACTCCAAAAACCCCCGAGTACCAATTTTTAAGCCAAACTAAATGATTTTAATTTTTCGGTCGCCATTTTGGATCCGCCATTTTGGATTTTTAAAAACTAACATCATATTCGTAATCAGCGACCCTAAAAACCCCCGAGTAACAAGTTTCAGGCGAATTTAGTAATTTTTAAAAAAATCGTCCGCCATATTGAATCCGCCATTTTGAATTTTTCAAAACTAACATCAGATTCGTAATTAGCGACCCCATAAACCCCCGAGTATCAAATTTCAAGTGAATTTTAGAAAATTTAGAAAAAAAATTGGTATGTGTAATAAAAAAAAATTTAGCGTTCGGGCGCCATTTTTTAATAAAAAAATGAAAAAAAGAAAAAAAACTACTGCACATTTTTAAAGTACAGCTATCGGGAATACGGTTTTTATACCTTAGACGATATGTAGATACCGATATAACAATGAAAATTGCAATAAAAAAAAATTTCATCCAAAAATCTTGCATTTTTTGGAAAATTTCATTAAAAGAGGGGGTTAATTTCATTTCTTGAAAATTTTGACAACGCCATTCGAAAGAGCGACCCCGAAAATAGAAGGAAATGGTACTTTTGAAATTTTCTTAGCTTTCTTTTAATAGCTGTACGAAGTTAAAGTTCAAGTCGGAAAACAGCACATTTGGGCGTTAAAGGGTTAATGAAAAATCACGAAAGCTTCAGTAGTAGGAAATAATTTTTTAATTGCTTACTGCTGGAAAATTGAATTAAAGCTTATTAGAAGTTAATAATATAATACTTAAATCTTATAAGTTTTAATATTTATGATTAATTATCAACAAAACTTTGTGCTACTTATTACACTACTCGATAATGGTTGTATCTATAGTCGGACACTATGATTTTTAAAATAAAAGATAAAAAATCTTTTGTTTAAATATAATGTACAATAACACTACCTTTTTTCATAAAATATAAATTTCACATATTTGACCAGTATATTCTTTAAAGTAATTATCAGAATGCATTAAAATTTATTTAATAAAAAACATGAAAGTGTCCGACTACCGACACTATAAAGCCATAGTAATTCTTATGTGAAATCCTGCAAATAATAAAGCAGCAACACACTTTTTATATAACAAATCAAGTTTAAATAATCTTAATATGAAATTTTATTAAAATAAAACAACAGAAGGTTATTTTTATCAAATACAATAAATTGCTGTGAGCATGGTATATAAAGAACACCATATCTTTAACAAATATCAATCAAGTTTCTTTATTGAGGTCTTATTTTATATGTAATTACATATATTTACATACAAAAATATTTAAGATACTTTTTGCGTGATTAGTTTGCCTACATGAAGTTACAAAGTTTTAATTTGAACATTTTGCAAAAATTTGCATGTAAATATATTGATATCTTGAAAAAAGGATCAGCTAAGGAGGCGCATGAAAAGTCTCCAATTTTCATATTCCGAATCTTTATTTTATTAAAATTCTTTTTATCTAATAAGAATTAATTATAATTTCATTTAATCGAAAGAATAATTATCAAAAACATTATTTTTTTGAATGACCCATTAACAGAATGTTTAATACTGCGAAAGAAAATTTTTTATAATCTTTAAATAACTGAATTATCATTTATAAAAATTATTATTTTTTATATTTCTTATTTATTTATTTATTTATTTATCAAAATACATCCCCGCGGTCCTACAAAGAACCATAAATGGGTTACAAAAGAAAAAATAGAATTGAACAAAAAAAAATGTGTTTATAAAAAAGCTAGTACAATTAGAACTAAGCTACTTAAAGAGAAAAAATAAAACTAATATAGAAAATAAAATTTAAAAAAAACAAAAATATGTTAGCTAATAGTGACGTGATTAGTTGTGCTCTCGTAGGCTGACAACATAGTTTTTTACGCATTCTACAAACTTAGATTGTGACGCTACAAATAAAGCAATATTCGGGCGAAAAGAAT
This sequence comes from Leptopilina syphax, assembly GCA_032872505.1. Lineage (NCBI taxonomy): Eukaryota > Metazoa > Arthropoda > Insecta > Hymenoptera > Figitidae > Leptopilina > Leptopilina syphax. The sequence continues at coordinate 14,505,141 of CM065472.1, forward strand.
TGAACATTCGGTTAATATGATAGCACGCAAAAAAGATAGGAGTATTTTTTATTCGAATTAAGTCACTTTGGTCAATATAAAATGGTGAAACATCTCTAGATAATATACGAGGGATCCTGATATTAATTAAGTCTAGTAGAATTCTACAGTCAATGTTATAGTTAATGATTTTGAATACAAAAATAGTTGCATTGATTATGCGTCGTTCTTCCAAAGTTAAAAAATCAAAGCGTTCACACAGTGCAATATAATCACACCCTCGTGGGGGGTAAAGACCGTCCTCCTTAAAAGCTAGGAATTTTAAGAATCGTTTTTGGATTTTATCAATAGGCTTAGCACTCTTTTTAGTATGGGGATTCCATATTAACGAAGCATATTCTGTCGGAGAGCGAACCAGAGCGTTAAATAATAAGGTAAACGTTGACACGTTACTAAAGTTTCTACTGGACCTGATGAGAAAACCCAGCATTCGAGAAGCGGTAGAGACTAAGGATGTTATATGATCCTCAAAAGATAAGTCATAGCAAAAAGTTACGCCAAGGTCACGTGTGGAAGTTACTCGAGAAAGAAAGGTGTTATTTATTTGGTAAGGAAAAAGGAAGGGAAAATTAGATTTGTGAAAAGTTAGAATTTGACATTTAGAAATATTTAGGAGCAATTTGTTACTAGTACACCAAGAGTGGATGGTTTGAAGGTCAGATTGGAGGTTGGTAGCGTCAAAAATAGAGTTGACTCTTCTGAAAATTTTCAAATCATCAGCAAAAAGTAAAACCATAGATTTTATATTATTCACTACATCATCAATATAGATAGTAAAGAGGGGGGAGCCTAGAACTGAACCCTGAGGAACACCACGAAAAGGGATAAAAGGTTTAGATTGAAAATTACCAACTTTGACGAAATGAGACCGATTTTTTAAGTAATTTAAGATTAAAATTTTTAAGTTAAGAGGGATATTTAGTAGATCTAATTTTGTGTCTAGGATATCATGGTCAATGGTATCGAAAGCTTTAGCAAAATCAAGATAAATTACATCAACCTGGAAATTAAGTTTGAAGGATTCTCTAATAAAATGAGTAAGTTGTGCTAGATTTGTTAAAGTAGATCTTTTTGGCATACAGCCGTGTTGAAATTCTGAAACGACAGGTTTAATTGCATAATTAAGAGTTGGTATGATACAAAATTCAAAAATTTTAGCGAAATTGTTAATTATTGCAATTGGTCTGTAGTTCGTGCAACTCGATTTATCGCCAGATTTATAAACTGGAAGAACTTTCGCCATTTTCCAAGACTCCGGGAACACACAGTGCGACAGACATAAATTGAAAATAAGTGTTAAAGGATAAGCAAGGATAGAGGCGCAGTCTTTAGGTAAAAAGCTTGGGATCTCATCAGGTCCCGCTGTAGTAGTCGGTTTCAATGATTTCATTGCTATAAGAACTTGTTTAACAGTTAATTGCATAAAATTACTTTCAAGGTAAGGATGGTCTTTACTTACAGTTTTGTTCGAGCATAATGGTTGAAAACTAGCATTGACAGATGAAAAAATATTAGCAAAAGTATCAACTATAATTTGAGGGTTTTTAATTTGAGTATTATTAAAATACATAATATTCGGTAGATAGGACGACTTACGCTTTTCATTGATAAAGGACCAAAATGACTTAGGATTAGAAAATACATTCCTTTCAACCTTAGATATATATTGTCGATAGTGTTTTCTAATATTCGTGTGAATAGATTTTGACAAAAGTTTAATTTGCAACGCATTGTAGTCAGAAGAACATTTTCTTCTTTTCAAAAAATTATTTTTAGCACGAATATCATTGATAATTTGTTTCGTAAACCATGGCGGATAACGTTGACTACAATTACATTGTTTATTTTTAAAGGGAACATGTTGCAAAAATATTTCATGTAGACGCTGTGAAAAGGCGGCGCACATACCCAAGTAGCACGTAATATTGGGAACATTCCAGCAATATGCCACAACATTGAGGCAATATTGGTAATGTTAAGGCAATGTTCCCAATATCGCTGTAATATTACGTGCTACTGGGGTAGTAACAACAGTATTGTACCCATTCAAGAAGGACCAGTCAATTGACAGCAAGGACAAATATAAATTAGGAAAATTGGCTTTACGAAAGTTAAAATGGAGATTGTCAGTTGTTGTTATTGTTGAAAAATTTGAAGGTGAAAATTTGTAGGTTGAGTGTAGGAATGCATTTATCGATAAGGAAAGATGATGAGCGTCTTCAGGAACAAAAGGAAAAGTAGCATTCACAACAGTACACTCCAGATTTGTAAAAAGCAGATCCAGAATCCGATTATTCGAGTTCGTAATAAAATTCAATTGCGATAAATTAAAATTTTGAGAAAACTCGAACAAAGCAAAAGATTTTGAATCAAAAACAGCATTAGATACACATTCCACAAAAGAAGGAACATTAAAGTCACCAATAACAAAAGATTGAAAGTCATATAGAGTGGTTACGTCACTAAGGGCCGAAAAAAAGATAAAAAATGTTCAACAGGTGTATCAGGGGGAACGTAGATAACCACTACTGCAAACGAAAAGGTGTTTCTTGATATAATGGCACCAATAATATTAATGTTTAAATTTAAATCCTGTATTGCAGTTAAGTCTATTTGTTGGACATTATATTGTGTATTAATGGCTAACAAAACACCACCTCCTCGTTTATTAATTCTATCATTTCTAAAAATATTAAAAGAAGATGCTGGAAATAATTCATTAGAATTAACGGAGGATTTGAGCCAAGTCTCAGTTAAACAAAAAATATTAAACAAGAAGAGATCTGGAAAACATTTCACTATATCAGTTTTGGAGTTCAAACCTCGAACGTTTTGATAAAAAATGCGTAAGTTCGGCTTACAGCTGATGACGGATGTTGTGTGGCTTTACACTAATATTTTTATTTTCGAAATGTCAATTTTGATAAATATTATTTTATAGATTTGTTAATAACTATAACAATTTTATATATATATATATATATATATATATATATATAAAAATTATAAAAATATTATTATTAATAATATTAATAATATAATATAATATAATATAATATTATATTATATTTTTAATATATAATATATAATAATAATATATATATAATATATATATATTATATATATAATATATTATATATAATTATATTTATTATACTAAATAATATTATAATAAATAAATTATCAAACAAAGTTTTATTTATACTGTAAAATATTATTAAATAATAGTCAGTAACAATAATTAAAATAATAAAAAATAATTATAATTTTATTAATTTAAATTTCCCGCCATGAATTGTTGCACAATTTTCATTATAAATAAAATATTAAACGCTTTTTCTAAGTTTTTAATATTATAAAAAATGCTAAAAAGATACTGGATTAATATTATATACAAATAAATACCATTAAATTAATATTATTGATTGTAAAATAAATTCTTTTTTTCTAATGCATTTTTACTCAATATCGGCCAACTAACCAGCCAGCGCCACGGTGGTCACCAGTCAACAGTATGGTTAGTTTCAACTCGAGAGTGTCACCCCCGTAGCTTTTACCAATATTTAACAAATATTCACTGTTTCTTATCGAAATCGGCATTTTTACATTCCAGGACAATTGTGCTTTCAATTTATAATGTGTACTCTGGTCATGTGATTTTAATTTTAATGCTAAAATAAGACCCTATTCGGCGGATAAAAAAAAGATTGAGTCAAACGTCCCAATACGGTTTTTACTCGAATCCGTATTGGCTCAGAGCCTCACTCAATTCCTAAACGCTCCACTCAATACTTCTTTTTTTACTGGGTTGTATTTCTTCTAACTATAACTTTACCGAATTGTCACTTCTCATAATTATTATTATATCGAAATAGTATTTTTCAAAATTTTTGTAATATCTAATAATTTTTTAAACAAATTTTTTTATTGTATAATAACCAGTTTTTATAATTCTATTTTATTCGAATAATTATCTCGTATAATTTTTTTCTTACCGAAATTATATTTTAAATAATTTCTTTTAATCGATTTTTTATTTTTCCTAATATTCATTTTTCCAAATAATTCTTTTTCATAATTTTTATATTTCTTAATTCGTATTTTACATAACATCAACTTTTTCTAACATTTAAATTCTCTAATTTATTATTTTCCTAACCTATAAATGTCATAATAAGAATTGCACAGAATAGTTATTTCACCTACAAAATATACGGTTTCGATGTTTCCCATCTCTGAAGAATTTGCCGCCAAATTTGAAAAAAGTTTATTATTTTATTATTTAAAAATTATTAATTATTACAAATATGGTTTAAAACAATTTCCCTAATGATATTTAATTGTTTTAAACAATATTTGTAATAATTAATAATTTTTAAATAATAAAATAATAAACTTTTTTCAAATTTGGAGCCATATTCTTTAGAGATGAGAAAAGTCGAAACCGTATATTTTGGTGAAATAACTATTCGGTGCAATTCTTATTATGACATTTATAGGTTAAGAAAATAATAAATTAAGGCCTAAGCACAATAGGTTCGCGAAAGTCGTTCGCGAACGCAAAGCATGAGTTAGAAAAGGACAGAGATATATTTGTGTCCTTGTCTATCTCATGTGTCTCGTTCGCGAACGACTTTCGCGAACCTATTGTGCGTTGGACTTTAGAGAATTTAAATATTAGAAGAAATGGATGTTATGTAAAATACGAATTACAAAATATAAAAATTATGAAAAAGAATATATTTGGAAAAACGAATATTAGGAAAAATAAAAAAAAAATTAAAAAAATTATTTAAAATATAATTTCGGTAAGAAAAAAATTATACGAAATAATTATTCGAATATATAAAAATTATAAAAACTGGTTATTATACACTACCGGTGAAAATTGAGAGACCACCCATTTTCAGGCGATTGAAAAACTTTAACACAAAATGTATTATAACTAAAATTATTTTCTTTTTATTTTTTGAAAGATGATATAATTTTGAAAAGAACAAGATCTTTTAGAAGTCATTTGGCCGATTTTATATTTAGATATTTTTAAAAAATCCTCATTTTTAATGTTTCACAAAAAATTGAATAACTTCTAAAATAATGGAAGCTTTTTGATGATCCTAGGCTTATTTTAGAGGTCATTTGCTACACTATAAGAATTATTTATAGGCATTAACGTATAATTTTTTTCTTAGAAAATGCAGACCTTTAAACTTAGACCAAAAAAATTCAAAAAATTTGGTACAATTTTTCTGTACTAAAAACTATTCTAGAAAATATATAAAACATCATATGGTGTAGTTTTCAAGAAAATTTAATAAAAAAAATACGTTTGAATTTTAAAAATTATTTTTCTGTTAATAAGATTGTTTCAAATTTTTTGAATTTTTTTGGTCCAAGTTTGATGGCCTGCATTTTCTAAGAAAAAAATTATACGTTAATGCATATAAGTAATTCTTGTAGTGTAGCAAATTACCTTTAAAATAAGCCTAAGATCATTAAAAAGCGTTCATTATTTTAGAAGTTATTCAAATTTTTGTAAAACATTGAAAATGACGATTTTTTAAAAATATCTTAATAAATTATTGGCCAAACGACTTCTAAAATATCTTGTTTTTTTTCAAAATTTTAACATTTTTCAAAAAATGAACAGAAAAAAATTTTAGTTTCAATAAATTTTATGTTTTAAAACTTTTTTCATTCGCCTGAAAATGGGTGGTCTCTCAATTTTGACCTGTAGTGTACAATAAAAAAATTTGTATAAAAAATTATTAGATAGGTATTACAAAAATTTTGAAAAATACTATTTCGATATAATAATAATTATGAGAAGTGACAATTCGGTAAAGTTATAGTTAGAAGAAATACATGTTAGAAAATATAGTAATTATAAAAAAGAATTATTAGAAGTAATGAAAATTATGAGCAATGTTAATTAGAAAAAGTTAAAATTATTTTGAAAAACATTTATAATAAAAAAGTTTTATAACAAATGATATTTCGAAAAAATAAAATTTTGAAACTTTAAAATATAGAACATTTACACATTATAAAAAAATATAATTAGGAACAATACATTTTTTAAGAATTGGTAATAGGGTAATATTTGAATTATATTGAATAATAATTCGGGAATATAATTATTATAGTTATCAACAAATCTATAAAATAATATTTATCAAAATTGACATTTCGAAAATAAAAATATTAGTGTAAATAAGAAATATAAAAAATAATAATTTTTAGAAATGATAATTTAGTTATTTGAAGATTATAAAAAAATTTCTTTCGCAGTATTAAACATTCTGTTAATTAGTCATTCAAAAAAATAATGTTTATTCAAAACAAGTATGTAATCCGCGGTTACTTGGCGCGTTTTTGAGACGCAAAGTATGCCTTTACTTCAAGCAGCAGTTTTACGGTCCTAGAACCGTAAAACTACTACTTAAAGCAAAGTATTTACACTGAGCAAACATACTTAATTCAAATAAAAAAATTATGTTAAGTGATTTTGTTTAATTGAAATTAGTTTTTTACCTTAATCCCAATATATAAAAAATATCTACTGCTTTGATTCAAAAATATTATTTGTTTGAATAATTATGTTTAATTTAAACATATTTTCCGTTTTGATTTAATCAGAAATTATGTTTAAAAATTTTCTGTTTGATTTACACTTTAAAGTTGATTGCAAATAATTTAAAATCAACCATAACTTTTATTTGAATTAAATATATTATTTCTTTAAATGAACCAAAAAATATGTTTGAATTAAACTTAAATATGTTTGACTGTATATCAAAGCTATTTTAAGTTTGATTTAAACAAAATATGTTTGTTTTAAATAAATCGTTTTCTTAGCGTATTGTGATTTATTATGATGCATTCATATTAAGAAATTTTCTTAATCTAATAATGTTTTAAACAGTATTTGAAATTTATAAAAAATAAAATAAATATAAAAAATACAGATAGGGGATTGGCGCGCGAAGTATATATAGGTTGTGGTCAAAGTCCGCAGTGCGGGCAATCCGCGGAGTGCCCGGGCACTTTGCAGTGTGCCCAAGCTGTTCTGGGCAAAGTCCGAAATACTGATTTATTTCATTTTGGCATTTGGAATTGCACATAACATTATTTTTTTACACTTGTAAGCCTTACTTATAAATTTTTTTGTGCAATTGCATTTGATAAATCCTTCTAGTCCAAATAGTGAATCCTCACCATTAATATGCGGAACTGAAACAATTTTCTTTGGGATTTATGTCAATTTTAAAAAACAAATCAATTTTATTTATAAATTGAATAGACAAAGAGATGATGTTATCCTTTATACTTGAAAAGCAATACACTGCAATTAAATAGATTCTAAATACAAATGAAGAAATACAAACAAGCCCATAATGTCATGATTTCGTATTTTATATGAAAAAGATAATTAATAAATTTTAAATTCAATTTAGTGGAAGCTTTTAGAATTACATTTTTCAACATTTTAGTCAATTAACAGCTGCATTTCAATAAAAATTATAATTTTCTATTAATAAAAAACGATTTAAGTAACATTGCCCGCAGCTGCTTGGGCACTCCGCAGATTGCCCGCCACAATTTAGAGCAAAGTCCGAAATAAATCAGTATTTCGGACTTTGCCCAAAACAGCTTGGGCACACTGCGAAGTGCCCGGGCACTCCGCGGATTGCCCGCACTCCGGACTTTGACCACAACATAGGTTGTCACTCTCAGAAGTAATAGCAACCCGTGTAGAAATTTCGCTATGGCCCGGATCAGGGACTGATCGGGCCTTCCCTATTAGGGAATGAAACACACGGCCCGATATGGCCCTGATCAGGAAATCCACATTTGATCGTCGCCCTGATCTGGCCCAGGTCGGGCAGTGTGTTTAATTTCCTAATATGGCCATAGTAGGGATATTTCTACACGGGAAAGTAAAGTGTGTCTATTTAGTAAATTAGACCGTAACAAGTGCGTTTACACGTGTTTTTCAATATGGGTGATATAAAATATTTTTGTCACTTAGAAATTTAAATCATTGAATACTTACCACCAATTACAATAAAATCATAATAATTTTCAGCAGGATTTGTAGGAATTATTCTTTCACATAGTTGAGAAACTTCCCTCCTTCCTCTTATAAATGTATCTAATAGCGTCATAAATAATACAAATTGCGACCCTGGACACCCTTGTGCCAATGTTGGTCCTAAGAATGGGTCAGAACAATGTGGTATTGATGATAGTTGATAAGACATCCTAAAAAAGAATATTAATATTGTAATTAAAAAAATATAAACAAACTAAAAGAAGGAAATTTCATATTTATGCTCTTCACTGACACTTAACCACTTCCCCAGTGGGCACAGGGATGTCTAAAAGACATCTTAGAGACATCCCTTTTTGTCCGCGGACAATTCGGGGACAATGATGGTAATGTCTCTGAGTCATCAAAAAGACGTTTTATGTCTGGTCCAAAAGACGCCCAAGAGACGCACAGTGGGGCAAATAGCACTTTTCAGGGACAAAAATCTAGCGCTCTTACAATTTTTAACGGATTTTGTTAATTTTTTTCTAAAAATAATCTTGAGTTTCCGCAGTTTACAATACGTCTGCTAATAATTTATTTAAACTAATTGTTTATTTATTTATTTAACAACAATGTAGACGAAAATTATTTTCTAACTTATTTGATAGACATTTAGTGTTCTAAATTTGAATTTCACTTAAAATTGACATTTAGAGATGTAATTAAACATAAATAATGAGTTTATACTTACTAGAATGGTAATAAAAAAATGTTAATATTGTTATAAACAAATTATATAAACAAATTATTAGTTTAAGAAATGACTGCACTAGATTTCGACGAAACTGACTACTTAAAGGTTTTTGAGGTCGCTGATCACGAATCTGAAGCTTGTTTTTAAAAATTCAAAATGGCGGATCCAATATGGCGGACGACATTTTAAAAAAACGATTGAAATCACATGAAACTTGTTACTCGGGGGGTTTTCGTGGTTGCTGATTACGAATCTGTTATTTGTTTTTCAAAATTCAAAATGGCGGATCCAATATGGCGGACGACATTTTTAAAAAACGTTTGAAATCACATGAAACTTGTTACTCAGGGGGTTTTTGTGGCTGTTGATTACGAATTGGTTATTGGATTTTGAAAAGTTAAAAGCGGGTTTTTAATATATCAGAGGATTTTTTTCAAATTTTTTAAATTTGCATAATAAGGTTTTATGAATTAAATATTTTATAAAACATGTTTTAATTTTAAAAAAATAAATAATCACATGGTATAATTAATTAGTTTTACATACATTTTTATTTAGTAAATGGTGTAGTAATCATTCTAGGCATAAACATATTTTTTTGATTTTTTAACAAAAAAATGTAATTGCTTTAATAGAAGTTACTAAAAGAAACTCGAATTAAATGAAACAAATAAGATGTAACTGTCATTAATTATTAAAATTAAAAAAAAAACTTTTCTTTAGCAATAACAGTTATTAAATGTATTCTTTCAACATTCTTTTCTGTAGACATACCAGATAATAGTCGCGTGACAAAATAGAACTTAGGAATACTTGTTTATTAAAAGGTAATTTAATTAAAATTGTAAAGTACACAGTATTAGTTTCTTTGAAAGATATGTAATAAGTTTATGTAGACTGTTAACACTTACAATTTTTTAAATTAACATATTGAAAAATATAAGTTAAACAATAGGAATGGTTGAAAAATTACAATATTTGTTTAATACATATAAAACGTTTATAATTCTAGTAAATTTAAAACTTCCTCATCAAGAACTCGACTTTTTTGAGAAGGTTGGATTCGAATGTAAGATATAAAAGGATCTGATGTACACAATAATTTCTTGAAAACATCTTCGTTAGTTGCAGATCTAGAACATTTTCTAGAAGAATGTAATCTATAGTTTTTATAATATTTATTTCTGGCTTCTTGTGCTTCTTCAGATAATTGTCCAAGAGGCAAAATAGCATTATATTTTATTATACTTTTGCCATGAATTAGAACTTTGTGAACGGAAGAGGGCATGTAGTACCAATTATAATTACTTACAAAAATTTGAGCTGTATCGCGTGTGTATTCACCAAATTTTCTTGCATCAATTCTTCTCCCACAAGACATAGTTTGAAGTATAATATAAAACTGTTTAATTAAGTCTTCATTCACACCAGTTATTTCGGAGGCACATGTAAAGTTAGAAAAGAATCTTCTTGCAGTATTTCCATCATTGCTATTACCACTACCTTGACGAGGCTTGTCTATTATTAAACCGAAATCTTCACGGAAACGAGTTTGAATATATTTTTTCTTAACTTCCTTTTCTTTTTTATTTTCTGTGGTAGTCGCTGACCATTTTTGGAATGATGAGTTATACGATATATGAAGAATCAACTCCATAAATCGGATCCATGCATGTAAAGTAGAGAGTCCAAATCTGAATGTTTCCTCTCTTTCTGGCATATTAATTACACGTTCAAGATTATTCATTTCAGATGGCTTTGCTAAACACACATTACAGGTGGCACAAGAAGGTGTATTTGTTAAAACTTTAACTACTTTCCCATCTATCATTGTAAAGTATAAATTGTGCTTTACTAAAAGAATATTTTCATTTATAATTATCGATGAGGTGTCAGAGCAGCAATTTGAAATTCAATGTCACTTACAATGCTTTTTGTTTTCTCAGGAGTATCTTTTGCAAACTCTATCAAAATGGGGCTACAAAAACGTGTTGATGAAGGTGATGGATTTTGCCAAATAATATTGCTATTTTCCTCATTGACCAGTTTAAGAGGCACAAGCGAAGAGATCAATAAATTAGAATCAGATATGAGTTCACTTTCGCCTGATAGTATTTGCTTATATTCGCCTTGTCCAGAAGAACCATCAAAACCCCATTTGCTATACAAAACCAAATTCTGTCCACTCTTAAAATTAATGGAATTAATTTTTAATATCCTACTAACAGTGTGATTTAAAAGAGATTGCAACTGTACCTTTGCACTTATGTCAGTTACTTCTATGTTCTCAGGGTAACAGTCAATTTTATCTTTTACCATTTGCTTATATGTCGGAAACAGACTTATCCTTTTTTTCATGATATAGTTCCGAAGATACTCATATTTTTGTTTTAATAAATTTAAATCAAGCAATATTGCTAAAGCTTCATCGTTGGAATACAGATCCATACGCATATTTTCTTCTTCTAAATGCATATAAACATCATCTAAGGTTTCTGGTAATATGAAGCGTAATTTTTCAATTACAGCAGCTTGTTTTATTTCGCCAATAGATCGTAAACCTTGTATGTAAGAGTAATGAATTTGATCCATTCCAGATTCTCTAAATAATTTTATAGCCTTTCTGCGTTTGCTTTTATCTGAAGATATTTCATATTCTTTGCATGGTCTTACCCGTTTTATTTCTGAAGATGTAGAAGGCTCTTCTGCATCTAATTGTATAGAGATATCTCCATTCAGCCACATTTCATTATTACTCAAAAATATATCTTTTCTTCTTCCAGCTTTATTCCATCGTTCCTTAAATTTATGTATAAAATTTTTATTAATCCTCATTACAACACAAGTAAAGTTTGCTTCATTAAGTGTCGAAAATTTTTCTTTTATGTACTTTTCTACAGTAGATATATGTTTTCCATGTTCTATCATTGTGTCACATAATTCACGTTTATTAATATTTACGGAACCTATTTTAAGTTTCTTCAAATATCAATTTATAAAAATTTATTAAATTAATATTTAAGCAATTTTACAACTGAAAGTTCCTTAACTATTCAGAAGCTTTTTATTTTTTATTTTATTTTTATTTTTCATTCTTTGAAGACAATAGTTTAATATAATAAATTAATCATTCAAAATTTTTTTTAAATTTTTGTTTACAATGAAACGGCTTTTTGAATTTTACAAAACCAATATTCGATTAGTATTTAGCAACCATAAAATCCCCCCTTGTAACAAATTTCAAATAAAGTGAATTGTTTATAAAAAATGTCGTTTGCCATATTGGATCTGCCATTTTGAATTTTAAGAAACAAATAACAGATTCGTAATCAGCAACCACGAAAACCCCTCGAGTAACAAGTTTCATGTGATTTCAATCATTTTTTAAAAATGTCGTCCGTCATATTGGATCCGCCATTTTGAATTTTTAAAAACCAACAACGGATTCGTAATCAGCAACTACGAAAACCCCCTGAGTAACAAGTTTCATGTGATTTCAATCGTTTTTTTTAAATGTCGTCCGCCATATTAGATCCGCCATTTTGAATTTTTAAAAACAAGCTTCAGATTCGTGATCAGCGACCTCTAAAACCTTTAAGTAGTCAGTTTCGTCGAAATCTAGTGCAGTCATTTCTCAAACTAATAATTTGTTTATAACAATATTATTATTTTTTATTACCATTCTAGTAAGTATAAACTTATTATTTATGTTTAATTACATCTCTGAATGTCAATTTTAAGTGAAATTCAAATTTAGGACACTAAATGTCTATCAAATAATTTAGAAAATAATTTTCGTCTACATTGCTGTTAAATGAATGAATAAACAATTAGTTCAAATAAATTATTAGCAGACGTATTGTAAACTGCGGAAACTCAAGATTATTTTAAAAAAAAATTAACAAAATTCGTTAAAAATTGTAAGAGCGCTAGATTTTTGTCCCTGAAAAGTGCTATTTGCCCCACTGTGCGTCACCACGTGGAGGTGCCCTGGATGCAGGCACACGTAAGATATAGAGTAATTCCGTGTAAATTGAATAAAGAACATATTTTGAATTTTTGAAATTGACTTTAAATTCGTAATCAGCGACCCCAAAAACCCCCGAGTAACAAGTTTCAAGCGAATCCGATGAATTTTTCAAAAACGTGTCGGCCATATTGGATTCGCCATTTTGAATTTTTAAAATCTGACTTTAAATTCGTAATCAGCGACCCCAAAAACCCCCGAGTAACGAATTTCAAACGAATCCGATGAACTATTCAAAAACGTGTCCGCCATATTGGTTTTTTGAGGTTATGTCAAAATCCTGATCTAATGGGGTTAAATGGACCTCGGATTCAGATTCAGCGACCCAAAAAACATAAAGTCTACATAGTGAGACCACCAGATCAGAAATTTTTTGTGTGGCTGTGTAATGACAATAAATGAGCCGCCGGATCGTAGAAGGGAACGTACATTTTTCACTTCAACTACTCGCGATATTTCAGACAATTTTAAAAAATGTTCAATGAAACAAAAAAGAAAATACGTCTTAATTTATGTTACGAATAATAAAAAAAATTGTTGGGTTAGAGCATTATATACCTATCAAATAAAGCCGTTGCGGCCTAATTTTAGAAAAAATTGATTCTTTCAGAAATCATTCTTTATGATATCTAGGGAACGAAATGAAAAGAATTATGTTAAAATATTTATTACTTTTCTCAAAATATGAGTCTAAAGTGGAAAAGGTGCGGAAAAATGTCACTTTTTTAGCTGTTAGAAAATGTATAAAAAAACATAGAAAAATGCTTCAAAATGTAAAAAAAGTTATTGATTCTTGTTTAAAATTACTTGATTAATTAATTCGTATTCAATAAACTAGTAAAAAATTAAAATAATACATAAAACATGTTTTTAAAGTTGTCCTGCCAAATAACCTAATTTTTGCAACTTTTATCAATGAATTACAAGAAAATGAAATTGTTAAATTAAAAAAAAACTCACCGAATATAGAGTATTTTCGATGGAGTTTCAGATTTTCTTATCAGTTTTTGTGTTTTTACTTTAAATATACAAGAAATATTAAGTTGAAAGTATGCGATTTCCGAATTTTTGCAAACTTTGCAACCTAATATCTCCGTTAAAGAGAAATAAAAAAATTTGTCACTTTTGCAGCTATTAAATCACACCAAAATCTACACGCACCAAATAGTATATTTCGTAACGAGTGCGAGCAGTTGTCAATTTTTGAATGAGCACTTTTTTTGGAACGAACGATATTTTTCATAACAAGGTGCAAAAAAGTGCCTTTTTTTGCACCGCGTTATGAAAAGTTTCGTTTTGGTCCCGAATCTAATTTAAAAGATACAAGTGTTTAAAAATTGCACTTTATTTCAGGTTAAAACTGTATATTGTCTTCTAACTGAAGTTGGTTTTTTCTCCTTGGCTATATTCCGATCACGGTGTTCAAATTTCAGAGTTATAATTTAACCTGTAATAAAATTAAAGATTGTATTTGATTATTTTCATTGTATTCAAAATGCAGTGTTCAATAGGAATATCTTTGCAAGATGACTCATGACAAAATCACAACAATTTGTCAAAAACACGAATTAAAGTATTTTATTAATTATTCTCATTATTTTGGAAAGAAATGTTGCGATCCTTTTAACTCTCACAATTGTTTAGTATCGAAAAATTTGCGAGATATAACATTGCCTTTAGCTACTGATGTGAAATGGATGAAATTGATACCTGGTAAAGAATATAAATTATATAAGGTTAAAATAATTAAACAATAAATAATATCCAATTAATTAATATTAATTAATATATAAATAAATTAGATTAAAATAATTAATATAATTAATGTAAATTAATAAAGCAATTAAAGAATTATAATATTAAATTTAAAAATTAGCTATGCAATTGTATATAGGTAAACGGCTATGTGTAAGATGCAGAAATAAGATTTATCAGAAAAGAAAAAGATTGTAATGATAATTCAGGTGATCATGATCCAACATATAAGCCTCAAGAAGAAATAGATATGACTGAAACACTATTGTCATTAGGATTAAATCCTCTGAAAAAAAGAAAATTGAATAATGATGAAAGAGAAAATGTAGTTCAAAACGCGATTAATCAGTCATAAACGTCAATCCTACTAGACTTGAATAAGTCATTTGGTACTCAAGCAGTAAATTAAACTCTAGAAGATTCCTAATGAGCTAAAGAATACAAATTATTGATCGAAGAGCTCAAAAGTAAAATTAAAATTTGCGAAAATACAACATACGAAGTAAATCAAACCAGAAAGTTATTAAAAGAGCAAGGTGTATTACCGAATTTAGAATATAAAAATCGAGTTGGTTTAGATGATGCTTTAAAACAAAAGGTTAAGGATTTCTACGAGAACGATGAAAATTCCCGAATGTGTCCAGGAGCAAAAGATTTTATTACTGTAAAGAATGAATCAGGCCAAAAAGAAAAACAACAAAAAAGATTATTGCTTTAAAATATAAAAGAATTATATATACGTTTTAAAGAACTTAATCCGACATTTAAATAGGAATTTCTAAATTTACAGAACTGCGACCTAAATGGTGTATTTTTGCTGGACCTGCAAACACACATTCGGTTTGTGTGTGTCTAATTCATGAGAACGTTAAATTATCTACAAAGTTCTTGAAACCTAATTATTCTTTAACTGATCTATTGAAAGTAGGTGTTTGCGACATTGAAAGTGAAAACTGTATGCTTGGAAATTGCAAAAATTGCCCTCGATTTCAAAGAATAAACAGCATTGTAGAATCCTGTATAGATGAAGAACAATTAGTAAAATATAGGCAGTGGATTACGGTAGATAGACTAAACCTAATTGAAATCAATCAATCTCGAGATGATTACTTTGAAACCTTGATAGGCCAACTGGAATCTTTAAAACAACATCATTTTATTTCAAGAAAACAAGCTTCCTATTTGAATTCGCTAAAAGAAAGTCTTCCTGAAAATGAAGTAATTATTCTTCTTGATTTCGCACAGAATTATGCTTTTATCGTTCAGGATGAAATACAAAGTCATCACAGGAAAACGACCAAATTTGAAATGTTTGCATTACTTCTCAGACGGAGCAGCAAGCCAGTATAAAAATCGAAAAAATTTCATTAATTTAGTTTACCGTTTTCAAGACTTCAGAATTTCGGCGACTTGGAACTTTTTTGGAACTTCTCATGGGAAAAGTCCATGTGATGGTGTAGGAGGCACAGTAAAGCGTCTAGTCAGGAAAGCTAATCTTCAAGGGATTAACGACAATCCGACCATATTAAATGTAAATGAGATTTACAATTATTGTAAAAAAACATCGAAGGAATAGATTTCATACATGTTGATGGAAAACTAGTGCAGAAAATGGTTCGTTATCTGAATAGAAGATTTAAATCAGCAAGAACTATTCCAGGCACTCGAAGTAACCATTGTTTCATACCGCTTCAAAATTTCCAATTGCACATGAGAATAATTTCTGATTCTCGGAATTTTAAAGAGGTGCATATAATT
This sequence comes from Leptopilina syphax, assembly GCA_032872505.1. Taxonomy (NCBI): domain Eukaryota; kingdom Metazoa; phylum Arthropoda; class Insecta; order Hymenoptera; family Figitidae; genus Leptopilina; species Leptopilina syphax. Next base: position 14,521,509 of record CM065472.1, read on the forward strand.
GAAGACTAATTGACTGCAAAGAGCATTAAAAATGTTATATTGCTCGTTATTATTTTAAAGTTAATTTAAAATTTAATCTATTGAAATTAACATTAATTTACACTACCGTCCGGGAGTATCAGGACGCCCCTTTTTCATGAGTGGAAAAATGCTTAAAACGTAGAAAATAAGAATGACAAAAATTTTTCGAATTTTTTTCCTGAAAGCTAATGAAATTATAAAAAGACTGACAGCTGATCGAAGAATTTTCGTTGACCTGTCAGATACAGAAAAAATACTGGATTTTACATGCTTTTCGTAATTTTTTAATTTCTCGAAAACTAATTAACTTTTTTAGCGTTCTTGGTCTTGTTTCAATCTCTATTTATTGTAGAATCTAAATTAATTAATGGTATTGTGATAAGAATTTTTCCAAAAAATTTGAAACTGTGAAAGTCGGATAAAAAAATTTTGAAAAACAGATTGTCACATTTTTAACAAAAATTTTTTTTTAAATCAAATAATTAAGTAATTAAAAAGCTTTTTTGAAATTTAGTATATCTATTGAATAAACATATTTTACATTGACCTTTTTGACACTTTAATATTCATGATAATTTTTTGAATTTTTTAATCCTACTTTTACGGTTTCAAATTTTTTTGGAAAAATTTATTTCACAATACCATTTAATAATTCAGAGTCTACATTAAATAGAGATTAAAACAAGACCAAGAGCGCTAATAAAAGTTAATTAGTTTTCGATAAATTGAAAAATTACGAAAAGCATGCAAAATCCAGTATTTTTTCTGTACCGTCAACAGGGGTAATTATGGAACAAAAAAGCGCGATTTTTTGAGTTTCTTCTTCACTAAAAATCTAAAGTGTACAAAAAAACTTTATTAGCTATTCCAATATATTGTGAACATTCTTCTAAAGATTTCCTTCAAGTTCCATTTACAAATAAAAATTTTTTGATGGAGTTATTTAAACATAAATATTGCTCCATAATTGCATCGCATTTGGGGCAATTATAGAACAAATTATTATAATTAATTATAGAAGCAAGTATAACAAATTTTCTTTGTCCGTATATTAAAAAATCTTTATTTAGTACTGCAGAGTAAAATAATAATAGATAATAATAGTAAACTAAACGCTAATTTAATTCGAAGAAATTAGTAGATTTTTACACTTTTGTGAAATAAGCTTCCCACTTTTTCGATGTTTAATAATTATTTTTTCGTTGCTAATGACAATAAAAATAAAAACATCTGAGTAACTTTGTAGGCAATATATTAAACTATTATTTACAACAAGAACCAAATTAAAATAATTTACCACAAAAATTTTACATAAAAAAGAATTACGCGTTCCATATTTACCTCTGATGTTCCATAATTACCCCTGTTGACGGTATCTGACAGAATAGTCAACGAAAATTCTTCGATCAGGTGTCAGTCTTTTCATAATTTCATTAGATTTCAGGAAAAAAATACGAAAAATTTTTGTCATTCTTATATTCTACGTTTTAAGCATTTTTCCACTTTTGAAAAAAGGAGCGTCCTGATACTCACGGACGGTAGTGTATAATTAAATTTACTGAAACTTGTCTAATTTAGGCTGTCAAACGAACGATTTATAAATTTACACATTTCACCGGTGATCGAAAAACGAAACATTAAACGAGTTATATTTCTAAAACAATAATTATTGAAATATTTATTAATTCTTCAATAAAGACATACTAAGAAAATCATTTTAAAAAAGTTGTAACAGTAAGTAATTTCGCGACGAATTCATGGGAGAAATGTAAGTCTTTGGATTTTGAAGGGCAAGGCACGAACCTGTAGTGTCATGGCGGTATTTCGTGTCACGTGACATTTTTTGAATGTGATACCGAAAGACGACCGCATGGTCACTCTTGTTCGATGCTCTCTAAAGCGTATTGTGTGGTGTGAATTGTGAGGATCCTCAGAAAATGTCTTTGCTGTGAATTGTTAATTGTATTTCCGTCAACATATATTGATTAAAGGATTGTAAATTGTACTCGTCGAGCGAATATCGATTGACAGAGAAATCCTGTAATATTATTAGCGACGTCAAGTAAGTGGATTATTAAATGATTAACACAAACGTTCTCTTTTTGATTATGGGTTCACCCATTTTACCCCCCCCCCCTTTTATAATCTTAGAAATATAGAGTCTCAAATAAAAAAGTAAAGTTCCTGTAATTTTACCGTCGACCTTCTGTCGACTGGCGCCCGCGATTTTATATATTTAATTTTATAATTAATTCACTTGAACCCTCACGGCATTTCAACCCGGCTGCGTGAGGTGTAAATCTATTTTTCTTATTTAATTTTAAAGTAAAAGGGATTCTGTTTCACTTGGCGCCGAACGTGGGGGCGTTGGGATTTTTTTTATTTTAGTATTTTTTTGTAATTTTATTTTGAAATTGTGGAAGATTTTCAGTTTTGTTCAAATTTTATTTTACAGTAGGAAATTAAAAGTTGTCGTTCACATTGTGTATGTTTTGTTTTGGTCCGAAGACCTTGAGCGACGACTATCCCCTATATCGAAATAAATATCAATTATGAAATGTGCGAAATTCCTTCCAGACTTTTTTGTGAATTGCGATAAATATTAATTAAAATATTTTCAGTGTGTAAAAATTACCTTAAAAGAAATAAATTTTTTTGTCGTTTTGTTTTTTTTGTATAAGAGAGCATTAGAAACAAGAGATAAAATTATTGTCAACGAGAAATTTTATTTATAATTGTTTTGTAAATTAACGTTATTTTGTATCTTGTTACGATTGTACGTTTATTTAATATTATTTTGAGAATTTTACTGTTGACAGGTCCAGTTGAATTAATATAAGGACAGGATTTTTTCTGTTCTCATTGATTTCAAAGTATTGTGTTGGATGGCAGATCTTGCTCTGACCGCCGGCATAATAATTGTCTGATTGTAGTGTATATTGAAACGACAGTCAAGCATGAGTAATACAAGTCTTTAGCAAGAGCAAAAGTAATGACCATTGACGAAGATCTTGCTGTAGTCATTTTGGTTGTTGATTTTATTTTTGATTTTAAATAAATTATTGGATTGAATTTTTTTTATTATTTAGATCTTGCTCTGACAGTTAAATTGAAGTTCGGTTAAATAAATAAATTGTAAATTAAAAAGAAAATTTCTAAATTGTTTAGATCTTGTTCGGACAATTCAAATCAAATTAAAAAAGAAAATTTTTTCAAAAGGAATTAGTTAAAAGAAAAAAAAAGAGAAAGAAGAAATTTTTTAACTTCTTTTCGAAAAAAAAGATATCTTTTGATTTTTTATAATCCGATTGTCAAGATCTTGCTCTGTCATCCGGAAAAATTATGTGATATATTACTATTTTCTTATTGTTGTGCATGTTATTATTATTATGACATTTTATTTATATTGACAAATTATTTGTGGTATTCAATTGTGTTCTATATTACAGTGATTATCTCTTTAATATAATAATTTTTTTGCGTATTTTATTTGCTGGCCATTAAATTAATTAATCAATATTATTAATAAATTTTAAGTTAATAAGGTGAATTGTTGTTTAATTTTTGCTAATTGATGCTCTCGACTTGCGCAGTTACCGATTTGATTAATCGTAAAATAGAGAATAAATAATATTGGAGGATAATTAAAGATTAAAAAAAGAATTTTTTTTTTCTTTCAATTTAATTGTTTTAAAAAAAATATATAGAGAAATTTTACAATTCTTAGTAAGAATTATATTTCTGATTGGAAGGGAAATAGAAGAATTTTTATTTCTTCCTACAAATCCCCTACAATGCCAGGAATGTCGTCTCTTACTATTCCGCCTTATAAGGGAGATTCGAGTCAGCGACAATATTTAAAAAATAGTCGTACTGATAGTTTTAATAAATCTCGCGATTTTTCTACAGACGGATTGGAGGGGGGGGGGTGAAGACGACTTAAATCAAGAACTTATGGATACTCACGAGGCAAATGCAACCGCGAGCAGGCCTGACCGCGAGTAATAATATGAAACCAGTTACCTCCCGTCAGGGCGAATTTTTGCTAGGGTTTGGAAATGGTAATCTTCGAAATAAAGATAGACTATCTTTCAACGATTTAAAAACGTCCCTTGGTGGGGGGGTGGAACTAGAAACGTTTTCACTCCCACTATGCTCTTTGGTCCTTACGCAGATGTTTCACAAAAAGTCGATGCCCTGAAGCTTGACCTTAACAATTTACAAAGGAAGATCGATCAAATTGAGGTAGTTTCCGTAGAATTAGACGCTTTAAAGAAAACAATAGGTGAAATCGATATCGTCGATGATTTCAATGCCCTATCTGAACAAGTTGCCGAGGTTTTAAAAAATCAAAAAGAAATATTAGAGCAATTGAGAATAAATAATGACCGATTGCGTGGAAAACCGTCGTTATCAGTTAAATCCGACGAATATATACCCTTAGGCAAAGGAGTGTTTACACAAACCCGGAGTAACTTGGTTGGGCCGACTGTACAACTAGGGACAGGTCGGGATGCTCCCCATCAAGCGTATAACGGTAATAATGTAACACCAGACGCAAATCGGTTTCAGAGTCAGACGAATGAGGCGGAACCTTGCCATGTACGATTTAATGATTTAGATCAAGATGACCATTCGGAAAACGCGGTGCCGGCTCATAAATTAATCAAAATAAAGATAATAAAGCCTTTAGCGGATGGCGAATGTATCGACGAAGAGATTTTTGTTACACAAGAGCGTTATACTGAAATGATGTCTGGAGTTCCGAAGGTAGATGTTACGAACGAAAAATAAATTGTATTTATTTTTATTTATTTAATAATTTATTTATTAATTATTCGCCGGAGGAACCAAGCTGCCAATATCTGATAGAGAAATCCCAAGCAGATAATGTTTATTTTTGTGGGTTCGATTGATCTGATCGCCGATAGAAGACGAAACTGCCAATGAATATAAATAAATTCCAAAAAATATCTTATTTCCTTTGAGATGAAAATTTAACACTTAAAATTTAACAGAAAGATAAAATTTTGATAAATAATAAGACTCACAATTTCGTATAATTTAGCTTAGTTTATTAACATTAAAGAGATTTAATTATAATAATGCTTGCTTTGATACAATAAGAAAATAATAAGAAGGAACGATACATTTGTTTATCTTACTCACCGTATACTCTTACACTCTACCGCCTGAAAGATGGGGAGAAGGGAGGATATCTCTTTAACTCACCGTTCTTTCGACGGGCAAAACGAATGAAAGGAGCACGCTTGCGCAGGCACAATCCGCACAACTGGCCGGTTATAAGAACAAGAAATTATTTAATTTATTATATAAAATCAATTAAATAATTTCTCACTACATCAAATCACCGATTAGGACTCGCCGGTTCAAGATTCAATTTAAGTTAACGTCCGCCCAAATAAAACTTTAAAGTTAAAATTTGAAGCCAGCTCGCGGACGGGTCTAAAGTAAACTATTATTCGGATTGTACGAATAGCTAATGTGATACAGCGAATAATAATTTTAAAACTATTATTCGGATTCTACGAAAAGCTAATGTGATACAGCGAACAATAATTTTTAAATTCTTGCACTATTATCTGGCTCAACGAAAATCTATCGTGATACAACAGAATATAATAATTTTTGAATTTAAAGCAATATCCCGATTTATTATCTAGCTCAACGAAAATTTATCGTGATACATTAGAATAATAATTTTAGAACGCCTCGCGAATCAACTCTTAAACTTTTATTTGTTAAGACAAGCAAAAATTATCGCATAAACGCGTTACAAAGGATACTGAAGCAACTTTAAGACTGCAGACTAGAGCTTTTGCCCTGGCTTTTATAGAAGCTCTGCATAATGCAAAAATGGAACAGATGAGATGGGGGTATATGGAATCAGAAGTGAGAATACCATATTTAGACTCTCAGTATAGATTTCTGAGAGATTTATAATAGCACATCTTCCACTAATTTTAATTCCAGGAATTAAATATGAGTTGCAATATTAAAGAACAACTATGCTCGTGTTCTTGTCTCTTTTTCTTATATGCATATGAGACAAACCCTACACGGTTTAATTTTTATTGCAACGTATTAGATGTTTTGAAAATGTGACTTCAATTTTTATATACCAACACTTCTTCAATTTAGGATTAAAAGGAGAGGAAAATAGGGGAAGATTGATGTATGCATGGTGCAATGCTTCTCAAGAGTCTCGCAGTTGTATTATTAGTAAATATAGATAGATTGTATATTATACTGGTGTGCGTATAGTACCCGCGTCGCATGACTCAATGCACCTCGCCGCGAAGGAGAAGAGGAGAAAGAGAATAGTGGTATGAGTTGAACTACGCGAATATCCTCCCCTTTTCACATCTTACATTTCCTTGTTTATCAATTCTTTATAACAACGTTGGCTATTTTACAACATGTATTGTCATAATTCCACACAATAACCCAAATCATTTATTACGTTGTATAATAACATTAGTAAAATTATATTATATAGAACATTTATAATATGGATAAAATAAGTAATAATAATGATAAGAATAATCAGACGCCACTATATACATAATTAATTGTTAATAAAATATGCATATTTTATAGTAATAAACAAGGAAGAATAAGGTTAGTTCTTTCCTAATTTAATTTGTGTTAATTGAATGAATATATATATACATATATATATAAAGTGTATATTGAGACATGAATGCATATCGGATCACGTCCGTTAACGCACGTGGCTGTCGGGGACTGTAGTAGCTACGTGTCCATGTGCATTATTATGATCTTGACATTGGCACTATTTTACTTTTATATTAAATTTAATTTTAAGTAACGAAAATTTATCAAAAATGATAAATATTACGATTGTTCGTAACAGTAGAAAATAATACGTCTGATTTCCAGTATGGAAGTAAATCGACTAAAGACTTGCCTGAGCGACAAACGGGATCTCTGTTTTATTGGAGAGAAAATGATTTAGGGAACTTGAACGTCGGTCGTATGGGGAACGTGGACAATCTTTTTCGCGCGAGCCGCTTAGGTGGGATAGATATATTGATGTCCCTGATGCAATGAAAATAGGGAAAATTTTGTCGTCTTGGAAAATGGCATACCCAAGTACTACAAAGGATCCTGCACAGTTTCTATTGCTATTAGAGGATCATTTGTCGTCGAGCGGTATTTTAAGCGATTATTTTGTATCTCATTTGTCTCAATTATTTGAAGGTCCGTACAAGTCGTGGTATTTCATCAACAAAGAACTGTGGCGAACTTGGCACCAATTTTCGCAAGCCTTTAGGTATGAATGGGGGGTTAAGAAAGGCGATGCTGATCTGCTTCTTGAAATTCGTGACTTGGAACTGGGAAAGAGTGAGACTTTGGCGGAGTTTGCATGTCGCGCTAGATTAATATTTGAACAAATGCAGTACCCCCCAAAATTTAAGAAACAATTAAAGCAGATATTAACAAAGTTTAATCCGAGATTGACTTTTGAGATTCTAAATTTATCCTTAACAAATTACCGTGATTTCTTACATTATGTGGGCAAGCGAAATTATCTTTATCGTCGTGCGGTAGATTTACAGCCGTCTCGGGGAAAAATTGTTAGAAGCAAGTTAAATTGCATGCAAGAAAATGAACAATTAACGCAGGATTATGACGATAATTTGGAGTTCTCAGAGGAGGAATCTGACGAAGAGTCGGAAACTGACCTCCAAGTAATAAATGATCCTCGGAAAAAAACCAAATTCGTTTAAATCGAGTTCAATGAATCGAAATAGATTTTTTTTTTTTGCTTAGGGAATTTTGGGAAATTTGCCTACAGATACCTTGGATTCCGCTCTCCAAGGTTATGTGAGGTTGGTATAATGAAACAAAAGGAAATATTTAAAAAAAGAAAAAATAAATAAATAACATAGTTTGTTGTATTTGTCAAAAGATCAGGGCATTATAATAAGGATTGCGAATCTCGTCAGGGAAACGGGAAAGTCCCTCAGTAACCGTTCCTCAAGTCACTGACCAAAAGGGCTTAAATGAGGTCGATGAGTTTTTTTCGTCGATAGGAAACAAAGTCAAATTCAATATTGAAAAATCTTAAGATCTGGGAAAAGAAACAACCGTGAATTTAGAAGTCGAAAATGAATTGACTCCGGAATTAGACGTCGAGAATACGATTTTTCTGGAACTTTTGAATGATACGGTTTTCGATAGTGAAAGCGAAGACGAAGAAACGGAAGAGTTGGTTCGTCAACAATTAGAAAACGATATAAGTCCTTTAGTTCGATTGTCAACTTTAATTAGCGAGATTATTGCGAATAATAACGAGACCAAAGACGACGAAAATATAGTTTCTTATAGGTCTTGGAAGCCAGCTATCTTACCATCTCATTATCTTCATCGACTTAGCCAACGAAGAGTATATCGATCTTCTGGGGAACTTCGAGAACCGAAGGTAACAGTTAGAATTCCGATCGAGATAGTTATTTTCGGTGAAAGAATCTCGGGTATAATAGATAGTTGTAGCGAAAGATCCTTTTTAAGCAGTTTATCTTATGAAAGGGTGAAACACTTTTAGATTGAAGATCTGAAAGAAGATTCGTCGTCAAGAAAGGGTGTTCGTTTAGGTGATAAAACAGTCGTCAAGTCCTTAGGCGGTACCGGTTTTGTGATCGATATAGGCGATATTTACGGTTCACAATGGTTCAGTGTATTACCTGAACTTTCAAGCGATTTGATTTTGGGAATGGATTTTTGGCTAAATTTTAAAGTGAGAGTCGATCCATTCGCACAAACGTGGACATTGGATGGAAGTGAATTCAATTATTCGTTATCGCAGCCTTTCAAGGTGATAACGGATCACCAGGCTCTTCAATGGCTTCATTGATTGAAAAATCCAGTAGGTAGACTCGCGAGGTGGGCGATTTATTTGTACCAGCATGACATGACGAAAATCCTTGGAAGAAAGTGGTTAGACCTTCGGAAATATTGATAGTTTTGTACGACAATCATGATACTCCGCAGTCTGGACATCTCGGTAAGGACAAAACGTTGGATAGGATCCGTCAGAATTATTACTGTCCGGGAATGTCGTTGGATGTAAAAACTTATGTTGATAAGTGCGAAACTTGTACGAAAGTAAAATATAACCAAAATAAGGTGAAAGTGAAATGGACGACACGAGCCCTATATGCGCCTTGGGCCCAATTGTCCATTGATACAGTCGTCACTCAGACTCGAACGAAAAAAGGAAACTCGTGTGTTCTGGTCGTCTTGGACTTATAAACGAAGTATCTCGAGTTATTTCCAATTAGGTTTAAAAACGGTAAAACTATCGTGAGAGTTCTTGACACAGTATTCGATCGCTGGGGAACCCCTAAAGCCGTAGTAACCGATAACAGTAAATAATTTATTAATTCGGTAGTCAAATCATACTTGTCAGCTAGGGGGGTAACTCAAATAACTACTCGAATAAAGCATCCTCAGGCAAATCTGGTCGAAAGATTTAACAGAACAATTAAATCAATGATCGTTGCATTTTTAAAACTCGACCACAAAGAGTGGGATGAAAACTTGTCAAAAATCCAATTAGTTTATAATACGGTTCCTCACGCCGGAACAAGGGTTTCCCCTTTCTTTTTAAATCATGAGAGGAAGGCCGTTGTTAGACATGTGTCAGAAGCTTCGGAGAGGGACCTGAAAGAATCAGTCGATGACTCGATTTCCTTTTGGGTGGGACGTATGAAATTGATAAATGAGTTCAGACATAAAGTTGAAAGTCGTCTTTAAAATTACAATGAAAAACGTTTTGCTATGCCAATTCGGCTAGGTCGTCTACAGTTGAAATAAAAAAAGGGACGGAAGTCTATTACCCAAACTGGAAGTCTGGAAGTGCATTAGGGAAATATTATGTAAATTGTTTTTTGTAGAATCGGAAAAATGAGTATTTCGGGAAGCGACGGAGCAGTCAACAGCTTGGCCCAACAGTTGGAGGAACTTCAGATGGCGAAAATCCAAATAGAGAGCCTAATTGCCAAGGCGCAGGGTGCCTTCTCCAATTAAGACGGCTAAGGTTCAGATAGTTACGGAATCCGATTTAAGAAGAGACAATATGAAAAGATGTAGGATTATTAACGAGGGCCATCTGACTCAGCAATCAAAGACGACGGGTAAGCCGTTATCTATGGCAGAAGATAAGACCACCGAGGTAGCCCCTTCAGTGCGTATTAATCCTGTACCAGTGGACAAGATACCTTTCATTCAGGAATGTGCTGAACGAATTGGGTGTACCGGAAATGCTGAATCCGAGGGGTGAACAACAACCACTTTATATGGTTGACTGCAGGATATTGAGTCTAGAACTCCTTATGGAACTTGTCAAGAAGAGAGCAGAGTGCCTAGTGGCTTAGAAGGAGTCGAAAATGGTAGATCAGTCTACCCAAACGTACGTCACTACTATAGGAAAGCAGTTTGTATCAGGGTGCGTTAATTGTCGCTCAAAGGAACACTACTTTTCACGATGCAAGCTGCCATATCGCCCTGGTTTTTGTACACTTTGCGGGGCTAAAGGATTCGATACAAAAGTCTGTATCTTTCCACATGGAACAGAGCACGAGCGGATGCTGGATCACTGTGCAGGCTGCTCAAGGAGTTTGAATTTATATTGCCCAGAGTGCCCAGATTGTAACATTCGACACGAGGGGATAGTAGATTGGTTACGTCTTAATTATGCTACTTAGCCGACTTGGGCTATTCCCGAAGATCATCGATACCTGGTGGGTGGAGCTTGTCAGCTTTGGCGACAAATCAAAGCTAAATTAGACGATAAGAAGGATTACTTGAACCGTATCCGTAGTTTCCTGATTCGTGAGAATGCCTTAGCTTCAGTGGAGAATTTCGCTAATTCGAACGCAAAGACACTGAAACAAATGTCGAAAGAAAAGCGCGATAGAGCAATTCAGGCTTTCCTGGCTCCAATGACTAAGGATGATGTTGAAAAATCATGGAGGAACGACCAGAGTTGCAGAACGGCAAAGTTGTGAAATTTCTGACATCATGTGTGTATAAGAAAGACTCACAAAAATGATCTATTTTTTATTATTACGCTATTATTTTTTATTATTATTACCGTCGTTATCGACAGTTACGAAGAGTTTTTTTGTTTCTTAATGATTAGTTATTGTATTATTTAGTTGACAGGACGTGATCTTAGATTGGCGTTAAAATTCGCTATTTTGTTTGTCGATTCGTAAAGGAAAATGTCGTCCAATCGAAATCTTATAAAAATTATCCAATAAAGTTAATCTTTCACAATTCTTAATTGAACGTTAATTGTGGTGATTGTTTGTAAATCCAGCTTGGTTTATATTATAGAAATTTATTGTTCCAGGGATTATATTGAGTGGTTCTCTTGTAATTTTGTTTCGAGTTGATAGTTGTTGCAGGTATAATTTCCTCCGAATATAGTCACGTTCGAAAGGGGAGGATGTAACAGTAAGTAATTTCGCAACGAATTCATGGGAGAAATGTAAGTCTCTGGATTTTGAAGGGCGAGGCACGGACCTGGAGTGTCATGGCGGTATTTCGTGTCACGTGACATTTTTTGAATGTGATGCCGAAAGACGACGGCATGGTCACTCTTCTTTGATGCTCTCTAAAGCTTAGCTTATTGTGTGGTGTGAATTGTGAGGATCCTCAAAAGACGTCTTTGCTGTGAATTGTTAATTGTATTGCCGTCAACATATATTGATTCAAGGATTAAAAATTGTACTCGTCGAGCGAATATCGATTAACAGAGAAATCCTGTAATATTATTAGCGACGTCAAGTAAGTGGATTATTAAATGATTAACACAAACGTTCTCTTTTTGTTTATGGGTTCACCCATTTTACCCCCCCCCCTTTTATAATCTTAGAAATATAGAGTCTCAAATAAAAAAGTAAAGTTCCTGTAATTTTACCGTCGACCTTCTGTCGACTGGCGCCCGCGATTTTATATATTTAATTTTATAATTAATTCACTTGAACCCTCACGGCATTTGAACCCGGCTGCGTGAGGTGTTAATCTATTTTTCTTATTTAATTTTAAAGTAAATGGGATTCTGTTTCAAAGTAAACGTACGTATTTTTAATTTAGAAATATAATATTACTTTATTTAAGAACTAAAAAGTCGACAGCATTGTTACTTAAATTAAAATTTAGAATTAAAAATTTGTAAATAATAAATATTACTTTATTTAAGAATTAAAAAGTCGACAGCATTGTTACTTAAAATAAAGTTTAGGATTAAAAATTTGTAAATAATAAAAGTTTACACAACAATTATATATAAGTAATAAAAATAATAACATATATTCGAGTGATTTTACAAAAAAAATATTTTTTTTATTTATTCTGTAAAGAAAGAAAGGTAAACGAATTTTTTATTTCTATATTAGATGCAAATATTTCAATTATTTTTATGTACATGTTATTTACAAAATCAAAACTGAAACTAATTAGACCCTAATTGAAAAATTCACTTATTTAGGCGTATAATAGTTTTCTTTTAAATGTTTTTAAAGATATAAAATTTAAATTAAAAATTTCTGTACATTTTAACAAAATAACAAAACTTTTTAAAAATTCCCGGATAATAATAATTATCAAGTTTAAATTTAACACGATCAACTACATGAGGATATAAAAGATAATTAATGCAAAAAGTCACTTTTTAAAAATAAAATCTACAAAATAGTGCGTATAAAAAGAAAAAATTGTTTCTAGTTGAAAAAATGTGAATTATTATTAATAATTTTATTTTAAAGTATTGCAAATATTTATCACAAAATTTGGAAATTATTATTTAAAAATAAACATTTAAAAAGGTTTGAATTTGAACACCTTGATCGGAACATAGCCAAGAAAAAAAAACCAACTTCAGTTAGAAGACAATTGTTACGTCAAAACGAGAAACCTTTTTAAATATACCTAACATTCCTCGTTTTAAATTAGTTTCATAAATAAATCTAATTTGGGATGAGGATAAGTCAATGAGCCTACTAAATGTATTGAGAGAATAATTTATTTAAAAACCAACAAGAAAGAAAAGAGTTGACAAAATTACAATGAGTACAAAAATTATGAATCTTACTTAAAGAATAAGGATTACTGGTGGTGTGATGATAATCTCCTGTCTAATCTCAATGGTGTTGAGCGGTAGACAAAAGGGGCCTTCTGCTTGTTGTCCTTAATGGTTGGGTCTTAATCCTCTTGTTTACACTAATGAGATAGTGTATTGTATTGTGAAAATATCTGGTTCTTTCCAGACGGTTGTCGCCTCTTGAGCAAATTTCGATGGTTCGAAATTTGGAATGTGTTGTTTCAATATTAGATCTTCGTTGATTGTTGAGGTTAAATTTAATAATTTTTGGAAATTGTTTAAAATTTATATTTTGCAAATTGGTATAATTGCAAACGTTTGAATTAAAGTTCACTTCAAATTTAACACTTGGGGATATAATGTTCAGTTTCGAACAATGGACTTTGAAAAGAATATTTGGAGATATACTGTTCACTTTGAAAGATATACTTGATTTCGCTTTTAAATTATATGATGTTCTGATGTTGACTGAGCGATGTGTACTGGTTGATTCCCAAAAAATTACTCTCTGTCTCTTGTACTGAACGATGTGTTCAGGTTGATTTCTAAATAGTTACTCTCTGCTCTGAATGGAAAGGGTTCCCCTTTTTATATCGAATCTTCTTCATTAATTTGATGCTAATTGAGTCTTTGGGTCTGTTGTGGTGTGGCAGAGCCATTGGCTTTGGGAAACGTGGCATGCCTTCTCACTCGACGTTTGTTGCGTTTCCGTACTTTGTTGTTTTCTATCCTCCCACGTGTTGAAGGCTGTCTTTGGGTCTGTTGCAGTGTGGCAGAGCCATTGCCTTTGGGTCTGTTGCAGTGTGGCATAGCCATTTGCCTTTGGGAACGTGGCATGCCTTCTTACTCGACATTTGTTGCGTTTCCGTACTTTGCTGTTTTCTATCCTCCTACGTGTTGAAGGTTGTCTTTGATTATTCACCTTCTTCCACATAGCAGGTTATCTAATCGATGCACGATCGTTATTCTTTTTACATGGTTCAAAATATAACTCTTCTTCCTTTTAATTTGTTATAATTTATAAATCAGATATATAATAATAATTACCATATTTTTGAAATATACTGAATATAATGCAATAATATAAAAGAGTACAACAACAATAATATAATATATTCAAGGGAATAAAACATGTAAATATTATAGCTTAAACTAAGAATATGTGAAGAAGTTACGGACGTAACACAATATACAGTTTTAACCTGAAATAAAGTGCAATTTTTAAACACTTGTATCTCTTAAATTAGATTCAGGACCAAAACGAAACTTTTGGTGCGTGTAGATTTTGGTGTGATTTAATAGCTGTAAAAGTGCCAAATTTTTTTATTTTTCTTTAACGGAGATATTAAGTTGTAAAGTTTGCAAAAATTCGGAAATCGCGTACTTTCAACTTAATATTTCTTGTATATTTAAAGTAAAAACAGAAAAACTGATAAGAAAATCTGTAACTCCATCGAAAATACTCTATATTCGGTGAGTTTTTATTAAATTTAACAATTTCACTTTCTTGTAATTCATTGATAAAAGTTGCAAAAATTAGGTTATTTGGCAGGACAACTTTAAAAACATGTTTTATCTATTATTTTAATTTTTTACTAGTTTATTGAATACGGATTAATTAATCAAGTAATTTTAAACAAGAATCAATAACTTTTTTTAAATTTCGAAGCATTTTTCTGTTTTTTTATACATTTTCTAACAGCTAAAAAAGTGACATTTTTCCGCACCTTCTCTACTTTACACTCATATTTTGAGAAAAGTAATACATATTTTAACACTAGCCAAATTATCCGCGCGCAAGCGCGCGGGAATGTTGTATTAGGGTAGAGTGGGGTAAAAAAGCCAGGGTGTAAAAAAGCCATTTGAGTTTTATTTAAAAACTATTAAGCCGATTTATCAGCTGTTTAGAATATAAATAGAGTAGAGTGGGGCGAAACCACCAATTCGCTTTTATTTTCGTGTTTTACGTCTTATCGACTTATCGTTCGATGTGAATAACAGTTCAGACATTCTCCGCTGGTGTCTGAAGTTTCAAGCCGTTTACCAAAATATCTGCCAAATGACAGTGACGTATGTAAAATTTTAACAATTTTCAAAAAAAAATTTTTTACTTGATTATTGAATTATTGTTAATATAATGTAAAAATTAATAGAAGAATAGAATTTCTTTATTCATTTGAGTGTTCTGAACGCAGTGGTATAGTTTATTTAAAATTTGTTTAAGTGTTTTGGAAGTTATTATATTTTTTCGAAAAAAGTGTTGGTGGGGCGAAACCACCAACACCACTTTAAAAATTATTTTGTCCAACGCCTTCGGGGAAATCGAATCATTATTCACTAGGTGCCAGTGGAGGAATATTATTGATAGTGAAATTTATGTCAAATTATGTGTATATATATATTAAATAATAAATACCTTAGATTTTGTTTATTTTATTAGAAAAAGTGATTTAGAGATGGGTACATAACTCATTTTATGTAATTCAGTTTATGAACTATGAAGTGAGTTATGTACCCAGTTATGTGTGGTTTTTTGTTGTATTTCAATCGTTATTAATTAATTTTTAAGTTTTTCATTGAAAAAAGTGAAATTCAATTGCAATTGCAGAGGTCGCGTAAAACGGCCGTATCTCGAAAACTAAAAGAGATAAAGAGTTGAGTATAGGGAGTAAAATGTAGCCAAGGAATCAATCTTTCAAACCCTTTTTGAATTGGCTCCTTATTGGCTTTAGTTTTCAAGTTATAGACCTTAAAGTGCAAAATTGGTGGTTTCGCCCCACTCTACTCTACTATTAGGTAATACGCAACTTTAGAATCTAATTTGAATGTTGTACCTAGATTAATCTTGTTTTTATTGTAATTTTAATTTTTTGTTGCTTTTTTGAAAACATTTTGGTGAACTTTTCAAACATATTACAATTTGATTAAGGTATTTGTCGCGCGACTGGTCACTGTCAAAAGTTTGTATCCGTTGACTGTACTTATGAAACGATTATGAATGCGAGTTTCCGAAAAACTTTTGCGGACGTACAGTTTGACACACAGATGTTCTCAATGTATATTCATAACCTCTCGCATGAAAAACGATCGTGGCAACGTCGCAAGTTTGGCGTATGGCCGTCTTTAAAATTTCGCGCCAAAAGTAGCAGACGAGCTGTAGTATTTAACAAGCGCTATTGCCACGTTTACGAATTCACCTGTCATTTACAATAAATGTTAAAATAAATTTTCAAGTTTGATGTTAAATATCTTTTAAACAAGACGGTGAAAAATTTTCATTTTTTTTATAAAAGTTCATTTTGGTTCAATAAATAAAACTTTAGTTTTTCTAAAAAATCTGTCGATTAGTATAAGTGCAAAAATTAAAAATCTGTGGTTTTCATATGGTTTTCCTATACCTTACATGTTAAAAATCGAAACTTTGATTTCATTTTTTGAGACTTACAGACGGTCAATTTTATTTTAATAGGCCTTATTTTGTAGATAAATATCCAAAGAATAATTATGTGAAATTAAAAAAAAAACTGTCGAAAACGAATTTACGCGACAAATACCTTAAGTGAACGAATAATAAAAGTAAATGTTTGTACATAAGGAGAAAAGTATACCGAAAACGTATACAATGTTAATTTTTGGAAATTGAACTGAATTAACAATTTATTTTTGTTTTTTTTAATAACTGGTCTTGGGTGTAAAAAAGCCAGGGCAAAAAGTTCATTGAATATTTTGTGAAATTCACTTGTTTTCTATTTAAACTAACCTTCTTATTTTACAAAATTTCTCGTGTTTATTTAATAAAATAAATTAAACACGACGAAGAAGTAGTTCAAAGTGCATTTAAAAAATAAACAATGAATAAACGGTTGCAACGAAATATGTTATCTGTGGTAAAACTTAAAGAGAACTTCTAAAAAAGGTACAAAAAATTGGCAGTGCAAATGGAAAACAGGTAAACTTAATATAATTTTCAATTTTGCTTGCTAAAAACTCTTTCATAATTATTAGAATATTTTTCAAATAAGACTATTTGTCATATAAATAAATGGAAATTATAAAAATACCTAAATTGATAACATTTTTTGCTAAAATCGTAGGGTGGCTTTTTCACCCTACCAGGTAGTGCAAAAAAGCCACTTACAGTGCTTTCGTAAAACTCTTATAACTTAGTCCTTTCATGAGATAAAAAATAATTCCGTCAAGAATTTTCAAGCTTAATAACTAAACTTTCAATAACAATTGGAAATTTGAGAAAAAAAATTTAAATACAGATTTTACAACATCAAAAGTAAAAATGTGGCTTTTTTACCCCACTCTACCCTACACTGTTCATTGTAAACAAATTTAAGTCATTTTAATTTTAAGTAATTTTTAAAGAAATACTTATTATGACACATAACTGAAA
Source organism: Leptopilina syphax (assembly GCA_032872505.1). NCBI lineage: Eukaryota > Metazoa > Arthropoda > Insecta > Hymenoptera > Figitidae > Leptopilina > Leptopilina syphax. The sequence goes on from CM065472.1 coordinate 14,539,088, forward strand.
AACTAATTAGAATTAAATTTTCAAATTATATTATATTTCTAAACTTTAAAGTACATAAAAAACTTTAACAAATTTTGATACTAATTTCAAATTTTACATCAGGTTTTCAAAATTGAAAATAATTAAACTTTCTTGTACGAGGTAAATTGAATTTCGTAAAAATTGATATTTGACACCTAAATTAAAAATAATCTTGAACTTTTTGAACAAAGAATATAAATCTTATATTATATTAAAATGTTTCCTTCGTCCACAAAATTTTTCGTTCAACGTTTTCAACAATATGTACACTAAAAAAAAAAAATATATATAATATATTACATATATATTATATATTATATATATATATTATATATTATATATATATATATATATATATATATATATATATATATATATATATATATATATATATATATATATATATATATTACATATACATATATATATATACTAATTTTCACTTAAAAATCCATTTTAAGACGTTTTTAAGGGTTTTTTTTTAAATTTTAAAAAAAAAATTTTTGTTACAACCCCTTCCAAGCTTGAAAAATTGATAATGAAAGGAGTATAATATTTATACCCCTTCCAACAATACGTTAATTACTCACACATATGAATTCCTAAGAAAATTCTGAATTTTTGACGACGTTGAAGTCCACAACGTTTATCAACGAAAAACATTTTTTATTAAATAGAAGATTTAACTAATATAACAGATATCAAAAGAAAAGTCACAAACACAACAGAAAGCAAATATCAAAACTCAAAATCATAAAAAATTACATTTTTTTACAAACTTAAAATACCAACAATATGTATGCAAACTAGACCAACTTGACAACAACATATGTAAAAATTAGAGTTATGAATTGACCAAAGATTTTATTTTTGGAAATGACTCCTAGTGAGTCTCCTAATCATCCTGGAGAATTTCAAAAAAATCGCTGCCCGGAAACTCTCAATTTTTTGACCTAAAAAATCGAAAATGGTTTCTTTTTTGCTATGAAATCACCACGAATTCTAATACAAAACTTTCAAATTTTTCTATTTCTGACAGTAATATTTTTTTTTATTGTTTATACTCCTGCCCTATTGGCCTTACGCACTTCGACAAGAGTCCCCGAGAAATACTTTTTTTGGATTAAGCATAACCATTCTACTTATAAATTTTCTATGAATATTAACCTAATTTGCGTCTACAGCCGACTTTATTAGGAGTACTCGCATTACGCCTGGACCACCCGTCAATGGGTTTTCTCGCCAGAGAAGAGGGAAACTGTAGAAAACCTCTCTGAGTACAACCGGTTTATCGACAGTCGAGTTCTAATGGTGTGTACCGGACAATAATCGACGGTGCACATCATTATACCTCGTCGTCAAACCTACCGCTCAGATTGTCTCACGTGCCGGAAAAATACCAAGCCAAGTGGGCGCGAACCAAGGATACTTATACCCTTGGTCCTTAAACGACCACCAACGCCAAGCATCTATCCGACTGAGCCAATCTGTCGGTTGACAGTAATATTTCTTTTTAAATAACTTCATTCTTAAAAAACAATCATACAATTATTGTTATTTATAAATTATTTATTGAATAATTTTATTTAAATATTTCAATATTAATTGCCACTTAAAAGAATTGAGTTTACAATTTTCAAAAATAGATGAACTTCAAAAGGCTTTAATTTGAAATTTCATAAACTTTCAATTTTTAATGAATGTAATTAGAAACTTTAAAAAACTTAGATTTTTTCAAAATGTTAATAGTTCAAATTCTTCTTGAAATTAGTTAAATTTATCAATATATCGTCGCGTCGGTTGGATGCAGAAAGATGCCAATTCAGACTAATTAACAAATAGAAATATTTTTATACAAAATTTTTTTTTTCACACAAATTTATGTTTATTTAAGTAATGTATGTCGATTTTGGTAAAAATTATTTTGAATTTAACAATTACCATTGTTATGAACAATTACATGAACAATAATCAAGTTTCTTTGACATTTGTAAACATTTTATGCATTTTTTAAACATAAAATGTTTATATAATATGTACATTCTTTTAAAAAACTTAAAAAATTTATTAGCACAAACAATTACATTTGTAATTACACAATTATTTTTCTTATGTTAACGAGTTTAAAGTCATGTATAGCTCTACTTGATTATTGCTAACTAGATTATTGTTCATATAATTGTTAATAACAATGGTAATTGTTAAATTCCAAATAATTTTTACCAAAATCGACACATATTACTTAAATAAACATAAATTTGTGTGAAAAAAAGAAATTTTTTACAAAAAAAATTTCTATTTGTTAATTAATATTGTTTGCAACAATTTAAATAAATTGTATTATACATTATTATTTGTCTGGTGGTCATGCTGGACTAATTTAAATTGATTCCAATCATCTGCAACGAAAAAAATATAAAAATTAACATGATTTTTTCTAAAAATATTGTAAATTATTAACTTTGAATAACAAAAAAAATATAAACAATTTAAAATTCAAAAATTGGTTTAGAGGAATCTCTTATAAATTTTATTCCCTTCAATTTAAGACCCAATCCATGAAAATCCGATAAAATTTGTAGGTTCCAGACAATTTTAAACAGTAAATTGTAAAAAATGCCGATGTGCGCGGGGCGAGTTTAACGTCATATAAAGCTCTACAAAGCTGCAGTTTTTAATTAATAACATTTTTCTAATTGAGGCTTATTTTTTTTTGAAACGATTTTACACTCGGAGACATTTAAGGAATAGAATAAAATTTATATTTTTTTGTTAGGACGTAAAGAACATATTTGTTTATTAACATTTTATAAACAAATTATATAAAAAATTATAAAAAACAAAAAAATTTAAAAACAAAAAATTTATTCAAATAGTACAATCCAAGACGAAAAAACCCATATTTTAATTTTAAAATCCGTCAACTGGAACTCGAGAAAAAAATTTGTTAATGAAGCAGTACTAAAAAATTCAATTGTTAATAACTTTTACAAAAAATTATTTTTTACCTTAATATTTTCAGGGATTCTTCTTAACGATATTAAGAGTCAATAAAAACTATTTTGGTTCAAAAAAAATTTTTTTAGTTTTAGGTGATCCGTTTGAGAAATTCTAGCCCATTGAGAAATAAAAATTATGCATAAAATGGATATATTTCTTATTTCTTAATAATAATTCTTAACAATAAACAATTTTCTAATATTTTTTATAAATAAAAAGCATACAAATTTGTATAATTTAGATAAGTCAAACGAAGTTTCTTATAAAAAGCGTATAAAAAACAAAATTTATTTGTTAATCATAACTTTTAAAAAAATTTTTAATTTACAAATTTCAAATATTATTTTATTATAAATCATGAAAAATACCTGCATATTTTCTATTTGTCAAACAATATTTTCTAAAGAAAAAAAACAAAACCATACGCAAAAGTCAAACTTCAGATGTGGACAAACAGAATGAATGAATTATTGATTATTATTATATTTAATTATTGCATATTTTTACCTAAGTAATTCATATTTGGTACAAATAACTATTTATTTGATGCTATAAAATAAAATATTTATGTTTAGTAAACATTTACTTATCTCAAATAAATAAAAACAAATAATTATACATAAATACAACCGAGCGAGCGTTAGCGAGTGAGGATATGTCGCTAGTATAAATTATATTTTTTTTTTAAAGAATTTCCACTATTTTAAATTTGCTAATTTTCAAAAAAATTTCGAAAAAATCAATTATTTAACAAAATTTTATGCAATTTATTTTTCACAATAATTCAATTACTTTTACTAATAATAAGATTTTTCATGAAAAATCAATTTAAAAAAAAAATTTGATTAAATTCTAAGCAAAAATTTAATTATATTCATAAATAATAAAACTCATCGAAGAATTTCAATTATTTTCATTACTATTTTAAATTAATAATCGAAAAATTCAGTTATTTTCACAAAAAAAGTTTTCGCACAAGAATTCAATTATTTTAAATAATAAAATTTTCATAATATTTATTATATTTCGAAAAAAATAATTATTTAAAACAATGTTTATAAAATTCTACTAAAGAATTCACCTACTTTCAAAAATAATAAAATTTTTTACAGAAATCCAATACTTTTTAAATATTTTAATAAGCTTTTCCACAATAATTCAATTATTTTCAAAAATAATAAAATTCTTATCTGTAATTCAATTATTTTTAAAAATTATTGTAGCGGCTCTACAATATATTTTTATATAATTTTCTAATATTTTAATAAAATTATTAAGTAGAAATTTCCAATATTAGATCTAGTTTTTCATGAAACGAGTTTAACGCTTAGGTACAGTCTGGCCCTTTTCTAATGAGTTTTTAACGTTTTTCTTTGTTCTGCTTGTACCCAGACTGACCATCTTCAACTTTGCTTTAGAATTGCATTTTCCAACCGCTCTTTACGTCATAGCTGTCTAGACATTAAAATTAGGTTTTAATAGCACTTAATAGGTTTTTAATACATTTTTCTACTATAAGAAGGACCGATCTTCTGTGTAGAAAACAGTTCAATTTTGAGAGCATTTCGACAAGCACCTACGTTAACGAGAAATTCCGCGAGTAATTTCGTATCTTTTATTTCGTAATCGAAACCTTAACATTTCACTATCTTTCGTATTTTGTGTATGTAATTCTGTTATTGATTAAATAAATTTTGTTATTAATTTGATAAATTAATTGTGTCACACAATCCTAACAATCCCGACGTGATCGTGAATTATTTTTCGTGGGACAAAGTGACAAAAAGTGACAATTAAGTAACAAAAAGTGACAATCAAGTGACAATTAAGTAACAAAAAGTGACAATTAAGTAACAAAAAGTGACAATCAAGTGATATAAAAATAGTCAACAAAGTGAAAAATTAACTCGTTACACTGATAGTTTGTGCCAATTTATTCCTTTTTTTTTACATTCTTTCTTATTTTTCCTGACAATAATTCTTTAAAAAAAATCAAAATGACAAGTGGTGTAACGAGCAACGAATCGGTCGAAAGAATCGCGTTAAAAATGCCAGTGTTCATGCCTGAAGATCCCGAGTTATGGTTTTTGTTGCTCGAGAGTAGTTTTGATGCAGCTGGCATCACTCAAGATGCAACGAAATTCGGTCACGCGCTTAGTGCCTTAGACCCGCGATATACCGTGGAAATTCGTGACGTTTTGCTCAAACCAAAACCCGAACGAACTTTCGAGCTTCTCAAATCAGAACTGATCAAGCGCATGGGTACTTCTCAGGAACAAAATACTCGCCGTCTCCTAGAAAACGAACCGCTCGGTGACAGAAAACCAACGCAATTTTTACGTCATCTCCGCAACCTGGCAGGAAATAAGTTTCCCGAGGATGTCCTGCAGACTCTCTGGCTCGGGCGCTTGCCGAAACATATGCAAGCCATGCTTGCCGCACACAGAGATCTTCCCCTGGACAAACGTGCTGACATCGCGGACTCTGTCGCGGACGCTTACGGGAGCTTGTGTAACGTCGCGGAAACGCACACGGGTGCAAGTGTGACAGCCTCAAGTGCCGCTGCTAATCCGTTTGAGGCCCGGTTTGCCGGACTAGAACAGACTCTCGCGCTTGTGTTGCAAAAATTTGCCTCCCTTAAAGTGAACCAAGTGTCTCGAGGTCGAGACCACTCTCACTCAAGGTCACGGTTTAGATCTCGATCACACTCTCGAAACCGACGACAGCAGTCCAGGGACATGTGCTGGTACCATTGGAAGTTCGGTAGTGATGCTAGGAAATGTGAAAAACCGTGTAAATTCGAGAGTGCGGAAAACGCTGCGGGAAGTCGTTAATGTCGGCCAACGACGTAACTCCCGGTAAATCGCGCCGACTATTTTTAACGGACGAATCTTCGAAAATAAGTTTCCTTGTCGACACAGGTGCTGATCTGTGCGTCTTTCCGCGTGTGCAACTTCCTCAACCTCGTGAGAAATCAACCTACGAACTTTACGCGGCTAACGGGACACTTATCGCGACTTACGGAACGCAAATTTTGAATTTAAATTTTGGTTTGCGTCGCCAATTCACGTGGAGATTCGTCGTCGCTGACGTAGAGAAACCCATCATCGGCGCTGACTTCCTGGCACACTACGGACTCCTGGTGGACCTACAGAACCAACGGCTTCACGACCAAGTGACTCATCTTACCTCCCAGGGCGAGGTGGTTGAGTGCGAGATTTCCAGCATCAAGACTGTCACTGGTTCTTCTCGATTCCACGAGCTTCTGCAGCGGTTTCCCGAAATAACTCGCCCGGATGGTACAACCAGGTCTGTTCCACACTCAACAAGGCATCACATACTGACAACTCCTGGACCACCAGTGGCGCAGAAACCACGGCGTTTGGCACCGGACAGATTGCAAATTGCAAAATCCAATTTTGCAACATTTGTCAAATTGGGAATTGCTCAACCATCTAAGGCATCCTGGTCATCACCACTGCACATGGTTCCGAAGAAGGGAGACGAGTGGAGGCCATGTGGCGACTACCGTGCCGTCAACGCGAGAACCTACCCTGATAGGTATCCGATGAGGCACATTCAGGACTTCTCACATGCTCTACGTGGTAAGACCCTATTTTCAACCATAGATCTTGTCCGTGCCTTCAACCAGATTCCGGTCGCCGAGGAGGATATCCCGAAGACAGCCATCACCACACCTTTTGGACTCTTCGAGTTCAAATTCATGACCTTTGGTTTGCGGAATGCTGCGCAGACGTTCCAACGCTTCATGGACGAAGTGCTCCAGGGTTTGGACTTCTGCTACGTATACATCGACGACATCCTGATAGCATCTGCGACACCTGAGCAACATCTGGGACACCTGGAGATCATCTTCGAGAGACTGAAGAAGTACGGAGTGATCGTCAACCCAGCCAAATGCGTATTTGGCCAACCTGAAGTTAAATTCCTTGGGTACTTGGTCTCAGCTGCAGGAACCAAGCCCCTGCCAGACAAGGTTGATGCCATCCGTGCCTACACTCGCCCGGAAACAGTTAAGCAGCTCCGTAAGTTCCTTGGAATGATTAACTTTTATAGACGTTTCCTTCCAAATGCAGCCAAGGTCCAGGCGCCGCTCAACAATCTGCTGCAGGGGAACCTAAAAGGAAAAGGTCCAGTTACCTGGACTCCAGACTCCATCAAGGCGTTTGAAGCTAGCAAAGAGAGTCTCGCTGAGGCAACCTTGCTTGCTCATCCTGATGCTGACGCACCACTGGCCATCTTCTGCGACGCCTCCGACTTCGCTGTTGGAGCCTCCTTGCAACAGCTGATCGATAGCAGCTGGCAACCCTTGAACTTCTTTTCCAAGAAGTTGAGTCCAGCTGAAACGAAGTACGGAGCATACGACCGTGAACTCCTGGGGATTTACTTGGCCATCAAGCAATTCCGGCATATGGTCGAAGGACGGTCATTCACCATCTACACTGATCACAAGCCCATCACCTATGCGTTCCAGAAGAAGAGTGATCAGTGTTCTCCACGTCAGTTTCGACATCTGGAATTCATCAGTCAATTCTCAACCGACATCCGCCACGTCTCTGGAGAGGATAATGTTGTAGCAGATGCCCTATCTCGCATCTCTACAATTGAAACCATCCTGGACTACAATGCTCTTGCAGCCAGTCAACGTGACGACATGGAGCTGAAGACAATCCTGGAGGATGCAGATTCTTCCTTTCAACTGAAGCTGATTCGGATTCCTGATGCAGATGTCTCGATTTTCTGTGACGTATCCACTAGGTCAGCACGACCTTACATCACAGAAAAATTCAGGAAAGCAGCCTTCAGCACCATCCACAACCTCTCGCATCCTGGAATTAAATCTACGGTCAAGCTCGTAACACAGCGTTACGTATGGCCGTCGATTAAATCTGATTGCAGGAATTGGGCTCGCAGCTGTATCAACTGTCAGAAATCAAAGGTCTCACGCCATGTCCTATCTCAAGTAGGCAACTTCTCACCACCGTCATCTCGATTCGAGCATTTCCACCTGGACATCGTCATCATGCCATCATCTGAAGGACATCGCTACTGCCTCACCATGGTTGATCGATTCACTAGGTGGCCCGAAGCAATACCCATGGAAAATCAGGAAGCTGAAACTGTTGCTCGAGCATTCTACAACACCTGGATTGCTCGATTTGGAACCCCGCTGAGGATCACCACCGACCAAGGACGCCAGTTTGAGTCGTACTTATTTAAGCAACTCAATCGCTTATTAGGTACAACTCATCTTCGCACAACGGTTTACCACCCTTCAGCCAATGGAATGGTAGAACGGCTACACCGACAGCTGAAAGCAGCAATCATGTGCCACCAAACCAACCGGTGGACTGAGGTGCTGCCAACTGTGCTGCTTGGGATTCGAGCAGCGTGGAAAGACGACATCGAAGCAACATCAGCTGACCTAGTGTATGGTCAGTCTCTTCGCCTCCCTGGTGAATTCCTGGGGGACAACAGCAGCAACTTCGACAACTCTTCCGTTCCAGCTGATTTTGTTGTTGCTCTTCAACAACAACTACGGAACATTAAGCCTACTGGAGGATCTCGCCATGGAGTTAGGAGAACCTTTGTCTTCAAGGACCTTGCGACAACTGAGCAAGTTCTTGTAAGACACGATTCTCCTAAGCAACCTCTTCAGCAGCCCTACGACGGTCCCTACAAGGTCATCAGAAGGTTCGAGAAAACCTTCCTCGTCAACATCAATGGTCGTGACGTTAATGTCTCGATAGACCGTCTGAAACCAGCTTATATTTTGGCTGGTGATCCTGAGGCCAACATCGAGTCATCTCCAGATACCAGCAGCCAGGAAACTGCACCCACGAAGCAGTTATCACCACCAGAACGAGAGGAAGTTTTGGTACCACACTCTACAAGATCTGGAAGACGTGTACGCTTCCCTGACCGCCTGCAAGGTGGTTTCTCATAATCGTTAACCACTAGCAGGGGGGTACTGTAGCGGCTCTACAATATATTTTTATATAATTTTCTAATATTTTAATAAAATTATTAAGTAGAAATTTCCAATATTAGATCTAGTTTTTCATGAAACGAGTTTAACGCTTAGGTACAGTCTGGCCCTTTTCTAATGAGTTTTTAACGTTTTTCTTTGTTCTGCTTGTACCCAGACTGACCATCTTCAACTTTGCTTTAGAATTGCATTTTTCAACCGCTCTTTACGTCATAGCTGTCTAGACATTAAAATTAGGTTTTAATAGCACTTAATAGGTTTTTAATACATTTTTCTACTATAAGAAGGACCGATCTTCTGTGTAGAAAACAGTTCAATTTTGAGAGCATTTCGACAAGCACCTACGTTAACGAGAAATTCCGCGAGTAATTTCGTATCTTTTATTTCGTAATCGAAACCTTAACATTTCACTATCTTTCGTATTTTGTGTATGTAATTCTGTTATTGATTAAATAAATTTTGTTATTAATTTGAGAAATTAATTGTGTCACACAATCCTAACAATCCCACATTATAATAAAATTCTATTCAAATTAAAAACTATTAAATTATTTTCATAGATAATAAAATTCATAGCAGGATTTCAATTATTTTTAATACAATTTTACAGGAATTGCTCAAAAATTCAATTATTCTTAAAAACTTAATTTCAATTCCTCGCCAAAAATAAATTATTTAAAAAAATGTTTTTCTTAAATTCTATGGAAGAATTGAATAATTATTTTCAAAAATTTAATAAAATTGTTCGAATGAAATTAATTGTTTAAAATACAATTTTAATTAAATTTTTTTGAAATAATTCAATTTTTAAAAATTTTAATAACATTTTTTCTAAGAATTCAATTATTTTCACAAATAATTTTTCGAAAGAATTCAATTATTAAAGATAAATAAAAAAATTACTCCCGAAAATTCAATTATTTTGAGGTATTTTAATAAATTTTTTTTCAAAATTCAATTATTTTTATAAATAACAATATTCATCACAATAATTTAATTATTTTTAAAAATAATAAATTTCTTCTTAAAAATTCCATTATTTTAAAAAAATTCTAGTAAATCATTTGCAAGAATTCAATTATTTTCATAAATAATAAAATGTTTTTTAGGAATTTAATTATTTTCAACAAAATTTAATCAAATAAATTTGTCCTAAAAAGATTGAAAATTTTTAAGGTCCTGAAAACATTCTAAGTTAAAAAAATTTAATAAAATTTCCCACAGACATTCAATTATTGACAAATTTTTTAATAGAATTCTTTGTAAAATTTAATTATCTTAAAAAACTTTTCGCAACTCAATGATTTTCAATATCTACTATTTTCATAAAATTTCCAAACAGAATTCAATTATTTAAAAAATGGTTTGTAAAAATTCAATTCTTTTCATGAATAATAAAAATTTTCATCAATTCAATTATTTAAATTATTAAATTAGAATTTGCATAAAATTATTCGAAAGAAATGAATTATTTAAAAATTTTTATAAAATTCTTCGCAAGAATTAAATTATTTTAAATTCTTTCATGAATAATAAAATTCGTAGCAGAAATTCTATTTATTAGCAGGATAAGAAAAAAGTAAATTTTTTTATGAAAATTGGGAAAAAGTCAGGAAAATAAAAAATATGGAATGGAAATTTTGTCATTTTTGTGAAGTGAATAAAACGAGTTTTTTTTCGTTTTTTTACATTAAAAAAAATGAAAATAACCCACAAAATTTAATTTTCAAAACAAACAAATGAATGCAGATAATTTGCTAACGGAAAGGAAACTTACGATTATTATAATGTATAATTCTTTTCATTTCGTTCCCTAGATATAAAGAATCATTTCTGAGAGAATCAATTTTTTCTAAAATTAGACCGCAACGACTTTATTTGATATATAATGGTCTAACCCTGTTTTATTTATAAACAAAATTGTTTTTAATTATTTTCTTTATTAATGTAAAAATCATGAACTACAATCCTCACGGCTCTCGTTTAACGGGTGAATTTTGAGTAACAGAGAATTTTCAGTGAGAAAGTTGTTCATTATGATCCAAGAAAGTTTTCGGGAAAATTATAGGGCTAATAATTAATTAGTGTTGAAATGGTGAATGTTTAAATTTTCTAGCGACCAAACGTATAGCACGCGTCATTCGCCATAGGTGATTGGGAGTGTTGTTTCATAGGTTATGGCCAGTGGCGCGTGCTACACGTTTGGCTGATAGTAACTGTAAACATTCACCATTTCAACACTAATTAATTATTAGCCATAAGATTTTCCAGAAAACTTTCTTGGATCATAATGAACAACTTTCTCACTGAATATTCTCTGTTACTCAAAATTCGACCGTTAAACGAGAGCCGTGGAGATTGTAGTTTATGATTTTTACATTAATAAAGAAAAGATTAATAACAATTTTGTTTATAAATTATTCTTCTATTAAAATTTCTATATAATTTTGTTTTTGTAATAAATATTATATTTTATATCCTTTAATCTAGTTACCCATGTATGGTCCATAGGGACTGCGGGACCAATGTTAAATAAATAAATAAAGGATTAATATGGAAAAACTCAAATCAATTTAGTTAAATAACTTTTGTTTTTCTCATTGCAAAATAAAATCAGTTTCTGTACCTTTAGAATGTTCCTTTCTCAATATATTTCTAAAAAAACAATTAGATTAAACATAATTAATCTTCAATCATGAGGCTTCAAAGCTAAAAAATCTCGAAAAAGTGAGGAAATTTTAAATAATAAAATTAAGTTTTCAAAACATTTTTTGTTCCATTGTTGGTTGATGACAAAATTATAATTTTGTCATTATAAATATAATTATAAATAGGGTCCATTTGGGGTAACTGTAAACAAGGGGTAAATGTAAACAGTAAATGTTTCAGCTTAATTTACAAATTTAAAAATAAGTACGACGTCAATATTTTTACATCAGCTCACCTACAAGATGTTCTGAGTATTGCCAATATTTTATTTTGACAATTGGCAATGCCATAGTGTAAGTTATTTTTTTAAGCAAAAAAGATTGAAAATCAAAGTTTTACTGATTCAGTATTTTGTCTCGCATTTGCATAAAAATAAACTAAAAAATCAAACAAAAATATGTAATTCTTCCTTATTAATGCCCTAACAAAAATTAACTTTGATTTTTGATTTTCGTCAATTTAGTTAATAAATAATTAAGTGTTTACATTTACCCCGAGAATTCGAAAACTCGGGGTAAATGTAAACAGAACTTGAACTACATTTTAAAAGAAAATAATTGAATAAATTTGCTTTTATTTCACAATTTCATTAATTTGGCAATGTAAAATTACATAGAAAAGGAAATTAGGTCCTCTTTAAAAAAAAAATTTGATCAAAAAAAAAAAATTTTTTTCGAAAATTTGATCAATTTTTAAAAATATTTTTAGGTTCATCCGCCATTTTAAAAATTTAAAATTTGACTTCAAATTCGTATTCAGCGACCTCAAAAACCCTCTAGTAGCCAGATTCAAGCAAATTTGATCAATTTTTAAAAATATTATTTTTAGGTTCATCCGCCATATTGGATCCACCATTTTGAAATTTAAAAATTCGATTTTAGATTCTTATTCATCAACCTTAAAAACTTCTTTTTAACAAGTTAAATGAAAATCTATTAAAATTTGTTCAAGTTATTCAAGTTTTTACATTACTAATTTTGTAATGGTTGATTGTTTATAGTAATAATAGTTTATTTTCTTCCGTTGTTGTAATTTGTTAATGTTTTTTAAATCGATTATCGGAAGAATAGTAAATGAAACACTTGTATCACTTGTGCAACGTTTCGGTTGCACAAGTGATACAAGTGTTTCATTTACTACTCTTCCGATAATCGATTTAAAAAACATTAACAGGTTGATTGTGTATTTTATATGATACATTATCAGTCAACTGGTTGATTTACTACACATCTACGAAGAATTTTTTTCAGTTTTTCCATCCCTTAAAACAGTAGTATACTTGAAATAACTTGTTTCTTAAACCTCGCTTAACTACAGTGGTGTTTACATTTACCCCGAATTTTAGGAAAATTTCAAAATCTCGGGGTAAATGTAAACAGTCAGTTTTAGGCGATTCAAGTGCATCAATATTTTGTTGTACCTCATAACATTTATCTAGGAAACTCTAGTAACAAGTTCATGCAAAAGAAATCCGTCCGTTTTATCTTTTAACAAAAAAAACTAATGTTTTTGGTGAAAAATAAATATTCCGTTTACATTTACCCCAATTGACCCTAATTATAATTATAAATATAATTAAAATCAATTATTTAATGATTTTTTTGCTTATTTGTTAATGTTACATTATTTTTACATGTAAAGTGGAATTCCTTCGAAGATGTGCATTCGTGTAATTAATTTTTATGTTTGAGACCGAAAATTAATTTTATTAATTTTATGATTTAAAATAATTTACTACATATTTGTAAGTTTGTGTTAAAACTAAATTTTTGTTAATTCTTTCGTTTATGTTGTAATGTTGCTTATTTTACAATGTGGTGAGGGATTCCCTCTAAACGTGTGTAATGGTGTAATTATTTCTAAGGTGTGTGACGGAGGGTTAAATAAAACAATTTTTCTCAATTGAAAATCAAACGAAAAACAAGATACGTGAAAAAACTGAAATTTCGGAAATCGTGTAAATTTACTCCAAATTATATCATTGGATTCGCATTTCGGACCTGCAAGCCATAAAGTGAGTCAACCTGCAATTTTAAACTCTATTTTTAAATCGATGAAAAAAATATTAATTCTTGATATTTAAAAAATTTTTTTTTTTTGATTATCAAAATTGATTAAAAAAGCAACTCAGAAAATAATTTTAACTTAAATTAGGAAAGACTAGGGCTAAATGTTAAATTTTACATAAATGATTTTTTTAGACAATAAATCCGCTTTAATGCAAATATGCATATATCAAAATTGTAGGGCAACTTGTCCTCAACAACTGTCAATAAAAAAGTTTCTGATTTTTTCGCGTAAAATACATGTTTTGTCCTTTTTTTAACATTTAGCCCCATGGTGGGGCTAAATGTTAAATTTTATTTCTAGCCTACTAAAACAACTTTCTGATAGGTGTTAAGTAGTTGATAAGTTAAAGTACCTATGCCTAAAACAGGTAATTTAGTTAATGTCAAATAAATTATTTTTAAACATAAAAACCCGAAAAACACGAAAAATGTAAAAAAAAACATGGAAAAAATACACTTAAATTTAGCCCCACCAATTATTCAACATTTAGCCCCAGGGTGCGTTTTTGGCTTTAACAACAAATATACAAAATCTACCTAAAAATATTTAGCAAATACCTTTAGGTACATCTTCAGGGGACCCAAATAGGCTAAAATATTTTTGGCAATGAGAATAAATCCAAAAATACACTTAAAAGTTGAAATTTTCTTTTATTTTAAAAACTTACACTTACACGCCTTCATATTATGGACACCACAAAAATGAAGCAAAATGTCACATATCTACGGACATTTATTTAGAGTGATAACACCCTTCTATAATCAAAATTGCAATTCTCTAACTATTTCCGTTCAAAAGATAATGAATTTTAACTTTTCACAGTTTAACATTTAGTCCCAGTCTCCCCTATCTATAAAAATATTTAATTTGTTAGCACATGAAAAAGTAACAATTTAAATTTTTCAATTTTCCCACAAGTCAATTTCAGAATTTGTTTAACAAGAACATTTTTATTGCTTCTTTTTGCTCCAAAAGAGCATTTGACAACAATATCAGTCGCGTTTTTGATTATGGCACTTCTAGAATAAAAAATAACGCAAGCCCGGACAACCTTCAAGCCTTTCTCCTATTTAATAAAAACAAATAAGACAAATTATTTGGATCAAATAAATCATTTATTTTTTTTTTTATTGTTTATACTCCTGCCCTATTGGCCTTACGCACTTCGACAAGAGTCCCCGAGAAATACTTTTTGGATTAAGCATAACCATACTACTTAGAATTTTTTTCTCTATATTAACCTAATTTGCGTCTACAGCCGACTTTATTAGGAGTACTCGCATTCCGCCTGGACCACCCGTCAATGGGTTTTCTCGCCAGAGAAGAGGGAAACTGTAGAAAACCTCTCTGATTGTGAGTACAATCGGTTTATCGACAGTCGAGTTCTAATGGTGTGTACCGGACAATAATCGACGGTGCACATCATTATACCTCGACGTCAAACCTCCCGCTCAGATTGTCTCACGTGCCGGAAAAATACCAAGCCAAGTGGGCGCGAACCAAGGATACTTATACCCTTGGTCCTTAAACGACCGCCAATGCGAGGCATCTATCCGACTGAGCTAATCTGTCGGTAATAAATCACTTATTAAATTAAAATGATACACATAAATGAGTTATTTCTTTATTTCATTTAAATAAATAGATGTATTAGATATAAATACAAATTATCTATGGTTCAATAAATTTTAAGTAATTTTATGTTAACAATATAAAAGTCAATTACAGAAATAATAAATATGTGCTAAATACACGGAAAGAAAAGGTTTGGAAGAGATATCCATAAAAATATTGTTGAGCAGAATATTGTTGTTTTATCCAATTCAATGGAAGGAATTGGCCTTGAATTGGCCTGACTAGTCGAAGCCACTATATAAAGAAGAAGAAGAATGGAAGAGACAACTTTCTGGATGGAAGCACTTTCAATATTCAATGGATGAGAGAGCCATATTACATTGTTAAATCAAATATGGATGTGACATCCATAGGCATGGTTGGGCTTACAATTCATGCTATGGATTTTCACATATAGCTGCCTCATCCATATAAACTTTGGTTGGGAGATCCATATGTAGTTAGTTTAAAATTTCGATACATGTTGCGCGCAATTCATTATCATGGCATCCATTCAAAAAAATGTCACCTTATGAAAAAACTTTTAATTAAAAAATAATTTTTGGTGGAAAAAATGTAAAACTTAAATTTTTTTCAAAAATTTTTTATTCAATTATAATTTAGGAAAAAATTTACTCTAAGTCTAAAGTTTTGGTTTTATTGTAAGTATTAACACTTTTTTCTATTAGAAAACAAAAAATATTCCTAAAAAATATAAATTTTTTAAATTTCAAGTGAAAGCTCCGAATATCCCACAAATTGTGTGATGGTAGAAAATGTATTTTTTTGAAATTTTTTTTTTAATTTTACTTTCTCTTTTTAAGTTTTTAATTAAACATAATTAAAGATAAATAACGAAATGAGTAGAAAATGACGAAAACAATGTATTATTATAAAGATAAGTTGGGTTTTTAAATAATTTCCCTTAAGGGGCTCTAATGAACAAAATTTTGGCATGAAGTTTGAGGACTTATTTCAGTACTTAAAGATCAATAGAAAAATTCATCAATCAATATTATTAACATAAAACTACCTAAAATTAATTAAGCCAAATAATTTGTATTTATATAAAATATCCATTTATTTGAGTGAAATAAATAACTTAATAGTTTCAAATAACTCATACATTATTATTTGAATAAGTCATTTATTTGATCCAAATATTTTTTTATTTGTTTTTATTAAATAATTTATTACCACTAAAAAATGCATTTTATTTATTGCATTAAATAATTTAGTTTACTTGAAGCGATAAGAAATAAATTATTGTATCAAATAATTTTTATTTATATTAAATATCCAAATAATTGAGTGAAAGAAATTAATTGACTCAAATAATTTATTATTCATGTTTAATAAATTAATTTATTAGATTCAATTAATTATTTAATTGGCCCGATTAAGATTTATTTGATTCAAATAATTCAAGTTATTTGAAGCAAATAAATATCTATTAGATCCAAATAATAATTAATTGAATCAAATAAATATTTTTTAAATAATTTAAATTAATTGAATCAAATATTTTTTTTCAGTGCAGTTAACTCATTACAATAATTTTAATATAATTAATAAAAATTAATTTAATTATTTTTCTTTTTAAAGAATCAACTAAAGAGAGTTGAATTAATAATCTGGAACTTCTACTGGATATTCTGATTTTACTTTTTAAATAATAATGTTAATAATGTTAATCTCAATTTTATATTTATTTATTTATTTATTTATTTATTTATTTACAACATGAGTCTATTTATTTTAATTAACTCAACTTTAATAAATTAATTGTATCATTTATAAATTGTGTTTGATTTATAAAATGTGATATAACCTCGTGTATTAATGTTATCCAAAAATTAATTGCTAACAAAAATTATATAAATATAATTATAAATATAATTTTTTATGTTTTTGGACATATTTTTGTCCAATATTAGTTACTAGAATATTTATTATTTTTAGCTTTCTGTTATAGGATTGTCGAGAAGTTCGATCAATGACAATTTTTTAATTCTCTTCTTATAGTACCTATGTAATAATTACGACACAGTCACTCCGGCTAGAGAGAAATGTGTATACAATCTTTAAATTTTTATAATAATGCGAACAATCTAAATTATATTTCAATTTTTAAATCTAATAATAATTATAAACCATTTTTTCTATAATTTCAATAATGTACATTTTTCAACTAATAAGTAATATAATACTAACCTTTATAATATCCCATAAATTAATGATAAATATTTTAAAGTCAATTAATTAATACATTTATTATCAATATACTATAACTGGCAATAGGTACAATTTGGTTCCGAATGTCAATGTCAGTTCTACTAATAAGAGAGTATTAATCTGCGACAGAACAACGGATACTTCTACTTCGATTTACATTGTAAATATTTTAACATTTTAAAATTTACTGTCCATTTAATTATTATTACCATTCTGAAATTCTATTGATGTAACAGAGTTCTAAAAGAATTGTATTAATTTTATTTTATTGCTTTAATAATTAACAAAATTTATTTTAATTTACAGTAACTACTGAATATTTATGACTGCTATTATTTAATTTAGAAATTAATGTAACTTACAAATTCTAAAGCAATGAATATACCGCTTTAGTTGAAAAATATAAGTAAAACCAGAAAGTTTTATGTAAACATTAAAATTTTTACATTTCTTTGCAAGTTCAACGACTTTATTTTAAATTTCTGCGTATACAACAAAATAATATTAATACAGTAGTCAGTTCAACTACTGTTTATGCAATAAAAGTTAAAGTAATTTCTTTAAAAACTAATAGGAAATTAAAATTTAGATGAAAGTTTGATATTAAAATGGCAATTAGAATGCAGGGAAATCTTGAAATAAATTAATTTTGTATCAGATGTAGAATTTCTAATAAAATTCTTCAAGTAACAAAGATTAATTATTGCTGAATGGACTTACGCTAATTTATAGAAATCCGTATGAATGAAACGTTTAATTAAGTCTTTGGACCACTAAACACAATTATCAATTAACACTTTTAATAATAATTGTCTCAACACTTATACAATAATTACGATTTTCATATGAGAAAAAAATTTTATTTAAATGTATTAAATGTTGTTAAGTACTTAGTTATTTCTAATTTAACTATTTTTTTGGTTTAATATATCAAGTAACATTAAACAGTAAATGAAACACATGGTCTTTATTTTAACTTTTACAACTAGTCAACAGCGAATGCTGTAGAGCCACTCACCGCTGTAGAGCACTGCTTTATAATTTACCTCCCACCCGCAAATTCTAGGTTTCCCTTCTCGAAGAAAGTTGTAATTTAAGTAAACAAATATTGCAATGGACTAGCAAAATTAAGATTCTAGTATTAGTATAGAATTTTACGTAAAAAACGAAATAATAGAAGTTGCAATACTTACTGTCTTAAATACTTCAAATGAATTATCTTTTGAAGTATAGTAGACGAATGATATATATTATAGTATACAACCGTTTTTTAAAACGATTTCATTTAACTATTTAATTAATTGAATAGCTGATAAATCAATTATTAATGAATAACTGCATGTATATATGTGTTTTTAATTAACTTAAACTGATATTTCTTTGGTAAGAACAATAAAAATAATAAAAGTCATTTAAATAATTTATATCAAAATTAATTTAAAATTGAAATTTAAGATTTTTTAAGAAGAGTTTAAAAAACTAATAATTTTATAACAAGTTTATAAACAGCAAAATTATTTCCTTAATATAAAATTAAACCTAAAAAGGATTATAAGTAGTTCGACACTACTTAAAGCGGCACTTAATTTTTTATACAGTCCCTGTAATGCACTTTTTTCAAACTGTTGATAATGGTTGTGGATTAAAACAATATAAATTTTTTTTCATTCGCGATAGATAATTTAAAAAATTTTACAATTTAAAAAATTATTTGAATCGGCATAAGAACAGATTTTATAAACAAGTAGAACCTTTTCTTTTAAATGATATTAAAGGTCGGCTTTTAACTTCTTTAATATATAATAATTCAAGAACTGATTTTCTCTTTTAAAGAAACATAAGTTGAGTGTCTATTACAGGTGAGCGACTTTTTCCACATTTAAGGTCAAAGTCACTCAATGAAAAGGTGTAGATAAATATCTGTGTGCGACCGATGTACTTTTCATTTTATTATATAAAAGAGGAAGGAATTGATATTTTGAGAATTAAAAGATTTATTTATTTTTATTTAATTAAGAATTAAAAAATAATAATATTATCATTACTATATAGTTAATATATTTAAGTAATTAATTATATGTATTAAAGATTTTTATTTATTATTAGTTTCTGAATTATACATAAAACATCCAAAAATCAAGGTAGTTTTTCAACACTAGACAATAATGCATAGCTGATTTATACTAAAAGTACAACTGAGTACCAAAATTGTTTTGTTGCTAGAATGTTCATATTTAACGCAAAATATATTTTTTTAAATAATTTTCTTCGTTTTTTTATAAGGAAGAAGATAGCTATTTTTGTTTTCTGATAAGATGAAAAATAGGGTCAAGAAGTAAAAAAACCGAAAAAAAATTGCAAAAAATGTCGTATCAGCAGGCAACACAGTTGATAGCAATAAAAGTAGCAAACTTGTAACTAGATAGCGGTAAAACAGTAACAAGTGATGTACAAAGTGGTTACAAGATGATATTATATTTCTCACTTAAAGTCGTAACCAAATGCCAGAAACAATAAGTAACATTTAGTTGTCTCAGGTGTCACATTTCATTAAGGGGTTACATGGGTCAAAACGTCCGAAAATGTATGATTGTTTAATTTTTTTTCATAAAATAAATAAATTTTTTATTTGAGTGTTTTTATATCTTAAAGTACACTATTAAAAGAGTAACTTGTAAAAATTTCGTTAAAAAATATTTAAAATCAGGGCCGTATCTACAGGTTCTTTGAGAACCCTTCCAAAAAAGCGGTGGTCACGATATCTTCTGACCGGTTCATTTAAAATCAAAAACCAAATATTTTCTGTTAGTGGATGAGTATAGCTCGTGATTGAACAAAGGAATATTTTTTTTGTTGATTAGAACCGATTTTACATGGTCTTAATGGTTCTAAAAATTTTAACTTTTGATAAAAGACACTGTCAAACATCCAAATTTCAATTTCTTTGAAAACCCTTCGTTCAATCACGAGATATATTCACCCACTAACAGAAAATTTTTTGTATTTTGATTTTAGATGAAGCAGTCAAAAGATGTCTTGACCACCGCAAAAGCAATTTTTTTTAAAGGGGCCCGAAGAACTGTTGCTACAGGCCTGATTTTTAATATTTTTTATAAAAAATTTAATATCTTTCTCATTTAATACTGTACTTTCAGATACCAAATTGTTCAAATAAAAAAATTTATTTATTTTATAAAAAAAAAATTATTAAAAAAACATACGTTTTCAGGTCGTTTTGACCCATGTCACCCCTTAACATTTATCACCAATGTTTTTATATCAGATAACCTCAAAATTATTAATAATGAATTAATACATATATTAATATATTATTAATAATAGTAATATAATAATAAATAATAAAATAATAATATAATAAATTAATAATAATAAATAATAAATAATAATAATAATAATAATAATAATAATAATAAAAAATAATAAAATAATAATATAATATATTAATAATAATATAATAATTACATAATAAAAACAGTGTATATAAAAAAAGTAAATGAGATTTTACATGAAATCTCATATGGGATACCATGTAGGATCTTTTTTTTTTTTTTTTTTGCTTTGGGACTTTTGGGAAATCTGCTTACAGATACCTTGGATTCCGCATTCCAAGGTTATGTGAGGTTGGTATAATAAAACAAAGAAGAAATATTTAAAAAAATAAATAAAAATAAAATAAAAAATAAATATATACCGTCAACAGGGGCTATTTTGTGCACCAAATAGCTTTTTTTTATTCAAAGATTTATTTAAATTCAGAATTAACGGAATAAAGAAAATCAACTTTTGATATATGTTGTAGACATCCTTCTGAAGGTTTCCTATAAATTTGGCAAAGAAAAAAATTTTTTGTCTTAGTTATAGTCATTGAAAGTCGTGCACACAATAACTCCCGGGATGGGGCTATTTTGTGCATCGAACTTTGTTTTCCTATAATGTTGCGTAAACATTTTTTTAATCGTTTCTGCTTCATGAAATCTTTTGTGTATATATTTGAGAGTAAGTTAAAAAAAGAATGACCTAGTAAAATTTTTTTTGTAGATATATTATACAAAAAATGTAAAATAAAGCACTAAAATTTTGCTAAAATCTGAATTTACTAAAAATTAACAATCTTTCTTCAAATTGTATATTACGCAGATAGTAAATAACATTTTTTTCTTTTTTAATATATATTTTATAATAATATACTAATATAATTATAAAATGATCGTTTAAACACTTATAAATAACTTAAAAACACCATTTCAATAGGAGTTTTTTTAATATAGTTTTGAATGATATTTTTAAAAAACTTGAAATAAATATTTTTAAGGTTAAATAGATAACAATTTAATATCTAATATGCTTTTCAAGTTATTTTAAGAGAAACGAGAAAATAGTTTTAAAACTAATTTGAAAAACTTATAAATATTAATTAATGTTCATTTTTTGAGGTTACGTTGTGCACCGGTTGAGCTTTTAATCGTTTTAATGATTTTAATTAACGTATTTACAGTTTTTTGACAGAAAAGTAAGACAAAAATGTATTAAAATGATAAACTGAATCTTCTTTACTTACTAAATAAAACATTTATGAAAAATATTTGATTTTTTTAAGGGCACAAAATAGCCCCATGGAATCCTGGTTTTTCAGTTTTTTCCACTTTTCTCTTAAAATAATGAATAAAAAATTAGCGCATTACGTATGTATCATCACAACACAATTGACAACAAATATCTAACTCAGTTTATGAGACACATTAAAACTCTAGAAGATCTGGTATAATTTTTCCGAACTTTCAAAATTTTTTAAACAAATTTTCCGTTATTAGGAATTTTTTTCTCTTAATTGACAAAGAATTAAATAATAACATTTAGTGCTCTCTATTGTCATGTAATCAAACTTTCATTTTACAAAATAGCAGATTAAAATAATTCATTTTAATAATTTTTTTCATTAAAAAACTCGCGTGCACAAAATAGCCCCCGGATGCACAAAATAGCCCCAGTTGACGGTATTTAAAAGTAAATTTAATAAACTGGCGACCTACTGCCAGCCCGACCCACTAAAACCCGTAACCCTTCTTTTGGAGCCCTTTACCCTCCCTCGGAACTGTCGTAAGACTTTAGCCTTCGAGGGTGGCGCTCCAACTCTGTCGCTAATGCGACTTTTTGCTTTTCTCTGCGGTTATCCTGCGTTAATAGTTAAATTTAAAACTATTTCAATATAAAAGCAGAATTAACAGCACAAAAATAATAAAAAAACAAATGTTTAATTAGGTGTAAATAGTCAAAAGATAAAATTGCAAACGGATAAAAAAAAAAAAACGCGTATATAATATTGAAAACATAAAACAAATTAAAAAATGTATAAGGACAAATAAATCACATAATAAATTAATAAAAAGAAACAAAACAAATTAAAAGCTGTTTAAATTACTCTTTTTGGCGGCCGTCAAGATCCTTCCTCGACATAACCAAAATTATAAAGTTCTCGACTTGCCGTAAATTGTCTTCTGACTGGGTCATCAGCGATACCATGTTCTCCGGTGTAACTTGACTGTTTACACCTTCAAACATGGCCCGCCTGTCCAAGTCCCATTTCTTGCATGAGAAGAGGGTGTGCTCCGCGTTGTCCTCAGAGAACTGGCAATATGCACACACCTCGTCCTCGCGTAATTTAAAGCGACACAGGTACGAGTTAAAACACCCGTGACCTGTGAGCGCCTGAGTCATATAATAGGAATCCTGACCGTGTTTCCTATTTATCCAGGTGGCGAGTGCCGGGATAAGGCGATAAGTCCATCGACCTTTTTCCTCACCATCCCATCTTTCCTGCCATCTTTCTATGAGCCTGTGCCTCGCTTCTTTGCGGATCAGGCCCTTGCTTGGTCTTATTTCCTCATCTAAGGAACGAGATCCTACATGGTATCCTATATGGATTGCCCATAGGATGTCCATGTGAGATTCAATATGGGATCCTATGTGGAATCTCATTTACTTTTTTTATACACTGTTTTTATTTTGTAATTATTATATTATTATTAATATTAATATTTATTACTTTATTCATTATTGTTCATATATTATTTATATATGCTTATCAAGTACTCGAAATTTTCGAGTACTCATATTTTTAAGAAATGGAATATATGTATATATCGACGCCTCCCATTCATATAATGCTTATAGAAAAATAAATGCAAGATCATTCTTATTCAGTTTTTAGTGCAAGACAATTCTTATTCGATTTTCCGTGCAATAAAATGCTTATTCAAAATTGTGTGCAAAACAATTACCACTGACAGAACAATAAATGTAACCCTAAATCATCTTTTAAATATTAAATTACAATTAAATATCTGAGAATTTCAGTGCATATCTATTGTTATTAGAAAATTTAAAAATGGATTATCTCTTACGTATTAACACATTAACGCCCAAATGTCCAAAATTTTTGACTGAAGTTCAAGGTAAGAATTTTTATCCTGAATGATAAGACTTTTAAAAACCCTTCGATACCAGGGGGTATTAAGGTCCGCTTTTTCAGAATCCGGGGTCGAAAAAGCATTTCGACCATCAGGGAAACCAATATGGCGCCCAAAATGGAGAAAATACCGAAAAAATCGAATTTTTTTTTTTTGAAACACGCTTGTCACATCAATAAGATTTTTTTGGGCTGGTCTTAATTATGCTATAGGTGGATAAAATAGTTGTACTTTCGAACTGTGTACTTGACAATTTGAAAATTCAAGATGGCGGATCCAAAATGGCAGAAAAATCAGAGCAAAATACTTGATAAATAGCAACTGCATCATCAATATTCAAAACTTGATTTAAATTATCTAAAAATTACTTCTCGGGGGTTTTCGGGGTCGCTGATTACGAATATGAAGTTAAATTTTAAAAATTCAAAATGGCGGACGCAATATGGCAGATGAAAATATTTGAAAATCAATAAAATTGCATGGAATTACTAACTCAGGGGTTTTTGGGTTCGCTGATTACGAATAGAAAGTGCAATTTTAAAAATTCAAAATGGCGGATCCAATATGGCGGATGAAAATATTTTAAAATCGATAAAATTGCATGAAATTACTCACTCATGGGTTTTCGGGGTCGCTGATTACTAATATGAAGTTTAATTTTTTAAATTTAAAATGGCGGAACTAATATGGCAGAAGATTAAATTAAAAATGGATTGTATTTGCTTAAAATTTGCCATTTTGAATTTTGTAAATCTGACATCGAATTCGTATTTAATTATATCGGAAATCCTCGGAACTATTTAAAATTTAGATGTCTGTAGTTATATTCTTCTTTATTATCAAAGTTTTGTCTGTTTCTACTCAGTTTTTGAAGCATTCACCAAACTCAGAAAATTCAGTGAACGATTACTCAGACACAAAGGAAGATTTTTTAAATTTTCAAAATGGATATTAAGGGGAAGAGTAGCGCTTTCAGGTGCAATATTGACTTTTTAGAGAAAAAATTAACTCTTGATGTTACATGACATCAAATATAACTAAGACTGGTTTTTTGCATTTTTAGGTTAAAATATCTCGAAAACCTGACGTGCTGGGTCTATTTTGAGGATAGGACGCTGCACGGTGGGAAATATTTAAAAGTACGCATAGGCGTAGCGAGCGATTTCTCCTCAACTTCCACTCTTTTCCCCTCGTTTCACCTCTCTAGGTGAAATTTTTTGACTTTGATAATTAATTAAAAAAAATCCAGATTGAAAATGAAAAAAAGGTCGATTTAAGGAAAAATAATATTTAATAGTGAATATAAAACAAGTTTTCTTATGACGATTAGATGTTTCTGTAGGCGTGAATATCAATCCGCGTTTTACAAAACATAGCCAACTGACAGCTCAATATGGGAGGTTAGTCATGGCCGACTATATCAGGTTGCACCGTTTGCGTAGTACAGTAGGAATGAACGTGAACAAAAATATTAAATATCAATTACTCTTATTGTTTACTATTATAATTATTATTTGTTTATTTATTTATTATTGTTATTATATCTATTATTATTTATTATTATACTTACTTTTTAAAAATATTATTATGAAAAAGTATTAAAACAGTGAAGGAAAATTTTTTATGAAAATATTATTAAACATAAATTTAGCAAACAAAAAAAATAAATAATAAAAAATTATAAAGTGCATAATTTTTTTAATTTTTTATTGTTATTTTTATTATTGATATTTTTAAGTAGGTATAAGAAAAATATAATTTAAATATTCCACAAAATTAGTTTTAAAGTAATTTTTTGTAAGGAATTCAACGGTTATAAAATAAAAGCAGACAGAAAATATTTTGACCGTTTTTCAATTTTTATTTTTCTTAAAAATTGGTGGATTTCGAAACACACGTGTAATTTGGTATTGTTATGAAAAAAATCTTTGTTTTTAAACTGAAAATTCTAAAAATAACATTGTTATTCAATTTTTCTATATGGAAAATTATTTGTTTATTTATTTAATTTCTGATCAAAATTTGATCTTAATTTTTCTGTATTTTCTATTTTTCATCAATAAAAATTATGATATGAAATTATTTAGAAAAAAAAATTTCAAAAAATGCCTTTTTTAATAAAAAAAGCAGTAATGTGTTGAAAAAAGACGAAAATTTAATAATCGACTTAAAAAATTGTTAGAAAAAATTTGCAAACATCAACGTCGTTTTCTCAAGACAAAAATGGTTTTCGTAATTGGAAATAAATTCTGAGTACCTCTGTGTTTCGGAAAAAGGACTTTTTTCATAAAAAAGATCCAATTTTATGACAAAAATTATGTTTAATAATATTTTCATAAAAAATTTACATTAAATTTTTTATACTTTTCCATTATAACATTTCTAAAAAATAAGAATAATATTAAATAATAATAGATAAATAAACAAATAAATAAAATTATTTATATAATATTAAATATAAAAGTAATGAGTTATTATTTTTGTTGATCATCTACGTCCCTACATTACGATAGCGTAAACACTTTCAACACGAAAACGGTGCAACCTGTTATGGTCGGCCATGTCCTACATCGAGCTGTTGCTTTGTTTTGTAAAACGCGGATTGATATTCACGCCTACAGAAACATCTAATAGTCATAAGTAAGTTTGAATTATATTCTCTATTAAATATTATTTTTCCTTAAATCGACCTTTTCTTCATTTTCTGTCTGAATTTTTAAAAATTAATTATCAAAGTCGAAAACTTCCCCTCTTTTGGTGTAATTTTCGACTTTGATAATTAATTTTTAAAAATCCAGACAGAAAACGAAAAAACGGGCGATTTAGGGAAAAATAATATTTAATAGAGAATATAAAACAATCTTTCTTATGACGATTATATGTTTCTATGGGCGTAAATATCAATCCGCGTTTTACGAAACATATCAAACCGATAGCTCAATATGAGAAGTTGGACATGGCGGACCATAACAGGTTGCTCCGTTTGCGTGGTACAGTAGGAATAAACGTGAGGAACAAAAATATTAAATGTCAATTGTTTACCCCAATACCACGTAATATTGGGAACATTCCAGCAATATGCCACGACATTGAGGCAATATTGGTAATGTTAAGGCAATGTTCTCAATATCAAAGTAATATTACGTGCTACTGGGGTACTATTATATTTATTATTTGTTTATTTATTTATTATTGTTATTATATGTATTATTATTTATTATTATACTTACTTTTTAAAAAAAGTTTTTTATAAAAATTTTTTTAAACAAAATTTTTTCATATACCAAGATTAATTTTTTTATAGACAATTTGAAAATTATTACACTGGAAATAATATTGACTCATTCAAAAAAAATTAAATTTTAATGGATAATTTTTTTCTTTATTCTTTATCAACTATAGTTTATTCCTAAAAAGACTATTTTAAAAAAAAATTGGTTTTTTTATTTCTAATGATTTAAAATTTTATGCTTCTTTTCCCAAATTTTTCACTTTGATAATTTATTTTAAAAAATCCTGAAACTTTTTTAAAAAAATTGGCTTTTAGAAATAAACTACAGTCAATAAACATTCTAAGAAAATGTTTTCTTTAATTATTTAATGTTTCGATGACCGTCAATATGAATCCGGGTTTTACAAAGCAATACCCCAGTGGGCACAGGGACGTCTTTCCTTTTTGTCCGCTGACAATTCGGGGACAATGATGGTAATGTCTCTGAGTCATCAAAAAGACAACTAAAAGACGTTCTATGTCTGGTCCAAAAGACGTCTAAAGGACAAAAAAGGACGTCTAAAGTACGTCTTAAAGACGTCGTTTGGACGTCTAAAAGACATAAAAGAGACGTCTTTTGGACGTCCTTTTTACATTCCTTCAGATCTTAAATAAACATTTCTTTTTTAACATTTTCTAAGTTGAAACTCAGTCATATTGTATTAAATTTATTTTAAGTTTATTTTATTTTTTTTTAAATGTGGAGAAATAATGAAAAAATTCCTACACGGGGAAAAAAGAAACGTTGGGTTAATACCGATTTCAGATTGGATGAACAGTTTTTCGGTGCTGTTTCAACATACGCGACATCTGTAGTATAATGTATGTTGTATTAATGTCACCTCGTAAGTGAGTTTGATTCCGAAAGTAACTGTCAGGCGATGGTGTGTTGATTCATTTTACCATTAATCGTTGAATTAACGTACTATATCATTTTATACATCAAAATAAATAATATTTAAGAAATAATTATTTAAAACATGAATCACTTGGCAAATACATTATGAAAGATAATTTGCGCAATCATTAAAAACCTTTACGACTATATAAAAATATACGCAGCTGATCAGTCAATTTTCATATACGGCCATAACCTAGCTGATCAGTTATAATTACACACGCGCTGCGCATGCGCAAGCAGACATATTTATGGTCAAGCAAACTTATCGTGGTATGTTGATTTAACAGGTGGAACTGTGTTAATTCAGTGTTATTGCCGTGAAGTAGGCCCACTTTGTTACACGGAGAGAAATCTGCTGCTAATAATACTCGAAAGAGCACATTACTTAAATTGCTTAACGTTTCTCTTATATTTTTAGCATGGATTTATATACTTATTGTAAAAATACTTTCAATGCAATAAGCATAAGACACAGTAGCTAATTTTGCACGAAATCTTTATTATAAATACAAACCCAGGTTAAAATCCCCATACAGGATCCCTATATTAAAGAACCAGTAGAACCGGGTAGAATCAGGAGCCTACTTGCTTTAAGTTGGTTATTGTCACGTAAGTTCCAATTTCAAACCAGTAGATAAGTATTTTCAGCTGGTTTGAATTTGGAATGTCAAGTTCAAAATGAACTGGTCTCAGTTTGAACATTACAGTAAACAGGAAATTCCAAATAGGTTACATTGTACAACATGAACTTGTTTCAACTTGGATATCGATTCACAATTGGAAATCCAAGGTGGTAACAATTGAGCAGATATTTTTGAAAAAAAATATTTGTGGAAAAAATAATAAAAGATTCTTATGACCATTAATAACTTTATATTCTTAGCACGCTCCAGACATACAAACATTATAATTAAACTGGAAGTATTAAATTAAAACTTGTACCCTATGGGAATCGAACCCCGTACCTATGACCTATCTATCTAAACGCTTAACGACCGCGGCTATCGAATCGACGTGAGAAATATTTTTCGACCTGTCTATATAAACTGCAACTTTGGAAAACGTAATAAGTTTATGTAAAATATTATAATTTTTGTAAGTACCTATAAAAATACAAGCAGAAATTAAAATATTTATAGAGATTTGCAAATATATGATATTATGTAAAAAATATTAATTAAATATTTAATACATTTTTGCTCAAATGTCATTTGACCGCTTTGTAATTTTTTGCAAATATTTGCAAAAAATAACATTAAGCGAAATAAAAAACAGAAAATTCGTAAAAATTAAAATTCCCAAAATGACTGGGCCAGACCAGCTCAACTGTGTTAAAAAATTTCATTGATTTTCTAAAATGTTAAAACTTTTATGAAAATCTGTAGTTTACAACAAAACAATAAAACACTTTTAATCGTTTTTTGAAACTTTTGTTATTTTTTTTGCATTAACAAAATATTACAAAATTTAAAAAAAATTAATAACTCAAAAGTCGTTTACCATAAATTAATAAAACTTACACTGATTACACAAAATTGTTCACTCTTTTAAAAGAAAATATTTGCATGATTGTAAATTTAAAAATTCCCTATTTTTAATAACAATTTTATAAACAATTTGAATTATTTATGTGTTCTACCCCTCCATAATTGCAATGAAACTCATAGGAGGTATAGTCATAGTAGTCTCTTTTTGAAGACCCTAATAAAAAATTTTCAATTTGGAATGTACATAACGTATTTTTTAATAAAAACGCACGTCCATTCCACAATGGGAAAAATGTGATTGTCGTGGAAAATTTAGTCTAGACGTTACAATTATTATTTGTTTTTTATAAATTTTTTTTTAAATAAAAGACTGAATTTACCACAACAATCAACTTTTTCCCACTGTGGAGTTGGCGCGCGTTTTTAATAAAAAAATTCGTTATGTACATTCCAAATTGAAAATACCAACATTTTTTTGGGGGGTTTCAAGAAGAGACTACTAAGTATACTTCCTATGAGTTTCATTGCAACAGGAGCGGTCGAACACATAAATAATTAAAATTGTTTATAAAATTGTTATTAAAAATACGGAATTTTTAAATTTACAATCATGCAAATATTTTCTATTAAAAGAGTCTAAACAATTTTGTGTAAATAGTGTAAGTTTCATTAATTTATTGTAAACGGCTTTTATGAGTTATTAATTTTTTTTTAAATTTTGTAATATTTTGTTAATGCAAAAAATAACAAAAATTTAAAATTTCAAAAAAAACGGTTAAAAGTGCTTTATTGTTTTGTTGTGAACTACAGATTTTCATAAAATTACAAAATTACTGATAGCAACAGTAACAAATTCATAAAAATATCAATTCGAGAAATGCAAATTCGCAAAAATAAAATTATCAAAGCAACAATTAGCAGAAATAATGATACACAACAAAGCAGTTTCGCAAAAAATAACAATTAGCAAAAGTATCTAACAATTTGTAAAACTGTCCATTGCGAAGAATGCAAGTTTGCAAAAATAACAAATTTGAAAAATAACAGTAAACTAAAATAAATATTTGTAAAATGTAAATTTGCAATAATAATTCTTTGCAAAAATAACAATTGGCGAAAATGACAATTTAAAGAATTCCAATTAGCGATTAATCAAACTCTTTAAATTTGAACTTAAAATTCCAAATAGAATGCATCCCCGATTCAAATTAAACCAAGATGACATTAATCCTTCACTGTGCTATATAAATTTGGAGTTGGAAGTTCCAAACTCAAGCTTGTTGATTTTTAATTTGACAGGACAAGTGAAATGTAGTATTCGAGAATCCAAATTGAACCAAGTAGATACTTGAACTTAATTTTGTATTTGGAAATGCAAGCTGATACTTGTAGTACGTGCGAACTTGGAAATACAAGTAGAAACGATAAGATTGGAAATCCATGTTAAAACAAGTCGAAACAAAAATTGAAGAGGACAATCCAAGATAGAACCATTTCAATTTTATCTTGGATATCCGTTTCAGTTACATAAATAGGATTTCTAAGTTAAAACCAGTAGAATTGCTACACGGAAAAGTTTTTCAATTTGGAAAGCAAGTTGACACCAGTAGATCCATGTTCAATTTCTACTGGTCTCAACTGGTTCTTTAATATAGGGATCCTTAAAGGATCCTCTCGGGATCCTGTGCAGGTCCTGTGTAGGATCCCGACCGGATCCCGTGCAGGAAATTGGGACAAGGTTCCTGTGCAGGTTCCGATGCAGGAACCTTAGCTATCAGAAGTTCCTGTAAAGGTTCCTGTACAGGAAACTTTTTAATTTTTTTAATTTTTATATGTTAAGTAACATTTGACATACATAGACTTCATATTTCAATATGTTAGGCTCGTATAACAATGTTGGACAGAAAAATGTATTGCGCATTCGAGAAACTCATAGAAAACTACTGCGCAGGAGTTAAAAATATAAATAAATTAATTGAGGAAACTGTGTAGGATCCTTTACGGGTTCCTTACAGGATCCTTTATACTTAAGTACCTGCAGTTTACAAAACTGTAAAGGTTCCTTTGCAGGAACCTTTACAAAGTTTCCTGTACATGATCCTGCAAGTGTTCCTGTACAGGAACCTCTGATAGCTAAGGTTCCTGCATCGGAACCTGCACAGGAACCTTGTCCCAATTTCCTGCACGGGATCCGGTCGGGATCCTGTACAGGACGGGTACGGGATCCGGTCGGGATCCTACACAGGACCTGCACAGGATCCCGAGAGGATCCTTTAAGGATCCTGTACGGGGATTTTAACCTGGGAGAGAACGTGCTATAAAAGTATTAGATTCTTCTTATAAGAATCGCTCGAACTCCGACTGATTTTCAGGCGGACTTTATACAATCCCGTGTGGAAAAGTAAGGTGGGCCCACGGTTGGTACCAGGTGGGCTTCCCAGGTTCTAGGTGGGCCCCAGCAGGGATGGCCCAGGTGGGCGATTCCTGGGCTTGTAACGGTGAATCCAGCCACAGCCCACCTAGGAAAAATTTAGCTGGGACCCAGGTGGGCAACCCTGTTAATGCCCATAAAATTTTAAATATGAAATTTAAATTATTTAAATAGAAAATTCAATGTTTTATTATTTTTTATTATTAAATGAATATAAAACATTTATAAATTTTTAAATCATACACTGAGAAAATTTTGGGGACGCTGCGGAATTTCATAAGAGTCGCTGGCACTCTCTGTCCACGATTCGCAGCCGCTCCGCAAAAGGCAGCATGTACTCCTGACGGGGCTGATTCTGACTTTGGAAAGGTAAGGATCAGTTCCATGAGCACGGAGTAAAGTCCATGAGAACAGTTTCTTACTTTTTTTCCGGGCGGCTGCGAATCGTAGGTAAAGTTGCGCTCCAGCTCTTGATTTAACGCAGTAGTGTCACCTACCGGAGCAGCATTGTCCCCAAAATTTTCTCAGTGTAAAAAAGTTAGAAGAACAAAAATAATCTTTTCTACATATTAAAGAGTATTCATTCATTTTTTTTTTGTCTTTCTTTGCGACCTCCTTCCCAATCTCTTGCTCCTAATATCGTATTTCATATCGCCTCTATAACACATTTTTCAGTGGTTGCTTTTGAGACCTTTTCCGTAGAGTGACTAACAGTTACAGTTTCTGAAATATTACGTAATTTATTTTACAATGTGATCATGTTAAACACAATTCCACATAGGGTAAGTGTACCAATTGCCGAGGGTGTTCCATTTGTCGATGTTACCATGGTAATAACCAAAAAATATTGTCTAAAATGTCTCATTTGTTTGTTTATATAATATTAATATATTTTTTTCACATTTATAACGCATAAAAAAATTAATATTTATTACTTTTTTTCATTTACAATGTGTTACACTGTTTAAATAAAATTCAAAGTTTGTTTACTCGACAACAGGAACCATCCTCGACAATTGGTACGTTTACCCTATTTTCAATTTAAGTTCACACAACAGTTTAAAGAATAATAATAATCGTTTTAAAAAAACATGTTAAAAAATAATTCTCTTATTTATTTTATTAATTTGTTAATTTATTTTAATTAAATAATACATTTAAGTATGCAAGCAAATTATTAATAATTAATAATTACTTTAATTCTTGAAATTGCTTGTCTGCTAAACACTGGTCTAAATATATGTTGGTGACTAGGATATTTACCTTATACATATACATATAAATACAAATGTACTTACAAAATCTGTTCGAAATGAATCGTTTTCCAATTTTTCATTAAAGTTCAGAAATTCGTCAATAGTTTTAAATGGTAGATTTAGTTTATTGGCGCTAATGAATCCTTTAGAGGACGATACGCCCACTTTAGTAGCTATTGACTCTAAAACATCTCTATGGCAATTTAATTCATTTTTTATTTCATTCCATTGAACGCTTAATCCCTTCAGTGACATAAGAATAAAATTAATATCTGTAACAAGAAAGTAGTTATTATAAAATAATTAATTGTTTAAATTTCGTGGAATGATCATATGAATTATCTTCTCAAATGTATAATAAATATTTCTAAAATTAAATTAACAGAAACTTTTCCAATAATTTTATTACTTTAATAGTCTTTAGTTTCTCAGTATCTCTATCAAAAATGGATACAAAAAATGTAATATTTATAATATATTATACCTTTTGCCACTCCATCAAGCGAAGACTCTTTTTCAAAATTTTTCAGTTTTTTGCCCTTTTTGGCAACATTGGAACTTTGAGTTTCATTCATTTCTGAAAAGTATACACATATTATTATATTAGTATAATTTTAATTAAATTTATCTGGTAACTGTAAAAATGTTAAAAACATTGATAAATTAGAGGTATGTTCTTAAGAAGTTTACTAAAACAATAGTTATTTTTAACTAATTGTCAGTAGAAATATTACTATTTGAATTAGTAATATTAGACTTTTTTTTATTAAAAATTAGACTTTTTGATTCTAAATCAGTTATTTTTAAGTGATTCAAATTTAGAGAGTGAGAAATATGAAATAGATTTGTAATATTAAACTGGTTATACCTTGACCATCATGACGAATAGTGGAACTTTCGTTTGTATCAGCGGAGGTTCCTTCTAATGGATTGTAATCGAGGGCTGAATATTAAATTATGGTATTAAAATAATTAATCATTTTAAAAATAACGTAAATTCAAAAATAATTTTTCAAAACTGTATTAAGCATAAATTGTTAAAATAATTAAGACGCTGTATAAAAGTAAAATATTTTAATGCAGTAAATCAAATATCAATTTTGTTTTAAATAAATTATTTTATATAAAAAAATTAATATTATTCATAAATAATAAAGATAAAATTATAAGTATAAGGATGACTTACATGGTTTATCACATTGTATAGTTTTTTCTTGTAGAAACGGGGCTCTTTGTAGATTTATCATTATACGTTTCTTCTATGTTTCTATGTTTCTTCTACGTTTCTTCAATGTCTCCTTTGTAGAACGGAGATTTTCTTTCAGTGGATTAAAGTTAGGTGCTAAAAATTAAATAATATTATTAAACCAATTAATTAATCAACTTATTAACACTTTTATGCCTTTGAAATTCATATAAAATATATATATATATATATAACAAGTTAAATTACCTAGATTCTTATTTGTTTCGTTTTCTGCATTTTTCACAACGTCAGGAATTTGCTTTTTTTAGTACCCTTTTTTGTAGGTAAAGTTTTAGACACTGCTGAAAAAATATAATAATTAAAATAAAATTAATACATACAATACGGAAACTACAGTACCACAATGTTTTATGTTTACCTGATGAATTAACTTTAGTTTTCCTTTTAGTAACTTTTTTCGTATTTTTTGTCCTTATTTTTTTGTTTTTAATCAACGCTTTTATATTTCTACCTTCCCGTGATTCTAACGAGGTGTCTGTATCAGATGAGGTCAGATCGATTTCTGGTACATACGGAAGATCTCGTAAATTGGATTGCTTTTGCGATTCTTTAAACTTTGCAGTCAACAAAGCAGCTTTTCCTGATGGTTCCAAGTCTGAGTCTGCGGTATATATGTAACTGTCATCATTTTTAATTGTTAATAATTTTTTCGTGCCTTCGTCGTAACTATCTAAAATCAAATTTTTTATATATAATAATTACTCTTCTGAAATACAATAGAAAATATTACATTTTTACATTTTCAAATAAAAGCGCAAATACAATTAACAATTTTTACAGGACAAGATTATTTAACACATACAAATTAAGCTAACCCAAAATCTATCCTAAATATATACAAGGATCATAAAAGAAAAATTTTGCATTTACATTAGATAGTACTTACTTGCTTGGCCAATTAATTTTATTGTATAAAATGGCCAATTTGTCATAGGAGGTAATTTATTTTCAACTAAATAATGTAAAATGTTACACCTCTCTTCATCATATGGTGGGGGTAAAAACTGCGCTTCCAATTTTCCTTTTTGTTTATTAAAACTAACCCACGATGATGGAATGAGATCTGATTGACGACCATTTGCACTTTTCGGACCACGAACGATGAATTCAATTATTTGATACGAATAAATTCCTTCTCTTGAATCTTGTACATCCTCGAAATTATTTTTTTCCATTTTATATGACTGTATGTTTATTTATTTCTTAATTAACTTTCGCACGTTCGTCAATTATACACAAGCACGTGATTTTTATTACGCGTTTAGACAAAAGAGGTTAAAGTTACTGTTCACATTTTGTATGTTTACTATATACGAGTTTATTTATTTACACGTGAAACTAAAAATTAACTGCAACAATCAATCACAATGAATTAAATTACCGAACAACTTTTATATTTTATTAGCATCCGACCATGAGAAACGACGAGTATTCCAAATTGCAAGTTTAAGCTTGTAAATGGACAAGGAGGTTAACTGCCGGACAAAGAGAGAGCCCTCTTGCGGCGAAAATAGATATTTTGTCTACCAATGAGAATACCTCTTAACAAGGGCGGTTTTTTTTAATTTCGTTAAGAAAATACAAGTAGATTTGCATAAACATTTTACATTATTTTATTACTTATTTATCTATTTATTGAAATAACTTTTTAATGGTTTGAAATATTTTTTCAATTATCATTATAATATTATTATTTATTATTATTTTATCATCATATTGTATATATATATATATATATATATATATATATATATATATATATATATATATATATATATATATATATATATATATATATATATATATATATATATATATATATATATTTTAATAATAAAATAATTGTGATTTACACCAACAAATTATTTATTCATTTTTAAATTTTACTTTACTATTAAAAAAACTTGATCAAAAAAGAATAATTAAGATTCTTGCATGTATATCTACTTGCATGGACGCATGCGCGTGATGACTTGATTATAGGTTATATTGTTTACAAAATAATGTATCTTTACATCCACGTGTATGTTTAAATCTAAAAAAAATAGAGGGTCAAAATAAGTGAAACCGGCCACTTGAAAAATTTTTATCTCTAATTTTCAAGTTATCTATGATTTTTAGTAGATATATGAGTACACTTTTTCCCCCTAAATATTTTTCAAAAAAAAATTTTATTTTTGAAGTAATCAGGTATTGAAGTTTTAGGTCATTTTATTTTCATTTTATTATTACTTTGAAACAAATAAAGATAATTAAGTAATTTTTTTTTAAATTAAAGCTTAAAGTCTATACTTTAAAGATGAAATAAAGCGATTGCTAAAAAATGAAAATTTATAATTGTTATTAACAATTCTTTTAAACAATTGCAAATTGAAGAATGTTCTCAATGTTTTTGAAAGATTAAATTACGATATATTGATGCGCAAAACTATAAGGATTCATTTAAAAAAAAGAAAAATGAGTAACCTCCAATATTATAGAAATTGTGTAGATTTTTCTGCCAAAATGCAGGCCAAAATCGATTTTTAATCTTAAAAATCCGCTTGAAAGCGTGAAGTTTCTAACAAAACAAAAGAAGATCTTATTTATTCGTTTGCAATTTCGACGCCTCCCGTTCATAAAATGCTAACTCAAAAGTCAATGCAAGACAATTCTATTTGAAAAATAAGTGCAATATGAAGTTAACTAAAAAAATCATGCAAGAAAATTCTATTTCAATATTCAGTGCAAGACAATTCTATCTGAAAATTTTGTGCAAAATATTATTAAGTAAAGCTGCGTATAAAACAATTCTATTTAACATTGAATGAAAGATTTATTTAACTATTATTATTTATTTCATTATCTTACATGTAAACGTTAGATATAATTGTTTTATACGCAGCTTTACCTAGTAATATTTTGCACAAAATTTTCAGATAGAATTGTCTTGCACTGAATATTGAAATAGAATTTTCTTGCATGATTTTTTTAGTTAACTTCTTATTGCACTTATTTTCCAAATAGAATTGTCTTGCATTGACTTTTGAGTTAGCATTTTATGAACGGGAGGCGTCGATTTTATCTTTTTCCAGGAACTTGAGTCAATTTTTGCTTGCATTTTGTCAGAAAAATTTACATAATTTCTATAATATTGGAAGTTACTCATTTTTCTTTTTTTTAAATGAATCCTTATAGTTTTGCTCATCAATATATCGTAATTTAATCTTTCAAAAACATTGAGAACATTCTTCAATTTGCAATTGTTTAAAAGAATTGTTAATAACAATTATAAATTTTCATTTTTTAGCAATCGCTTTATTTCATCTTTAAAGTATAGACTTTAAGCTTTAATTTAAAAAAAATTACTTAATTATCTTTATTTGTTTCAAAGTAATAATAAAATGAAAATAAAATGACCTAAAACTTCAATACCTAATTACTTCAAAAATAAAATTTTTTTTTGAAAAATATTTTAGGGGGAAAAAGTGTACTCATATATCTACTAAAAATCATAGATAACTTGAAAATTGGAGATAAAAATTTTTCAAGTGGCCGGTTTCACTTATTTTGACCCTAGATAATATTGTATGTATAAATTCATCAATTTCGTGAAAAATGAATAGAAAACGTCTTGCGGATGAAAAATCACTTACAAGAGTAAGAAAATATCGTGCCATAAATAAATTCAAACAAGAATATTTAAATCAAAATGACGAAGACCAGAGGGATTCTGAATCAGATTCAACTGTCAATAATGATGGTAAGTTACAAATAATAATTGTCGATTATTAAAAAAATAATATAATAAAATCCAATCAAAATATTTAATATTTGAAATATTTGGATTGAAATCCAAATATTTGACTTATTAAACTACAAAATTAGTAAGTTTTTAAGGTTATGTTTACTTATCTGGTGGCTTCTTTGATATTAAATATTAAGTATAAATTGTTTTCACAGTAACTGATGACCATTTATCTGAAGGAAGCATAAGAGTGGTAGAAATGGATCAGTTAGGTGAGTCGTATATTCTATCATGTTATATTAAAAATTTATATTACAATTATACTTTTAAAATATAATATTCCTTTTCTTTGCAGAAACTGACGACCATTTATCTGAAGGCGAAATAGAAATGGTCGACTCAGATAATTCAGGTAAAATATATATTTAATGTATTATATTATTTAAAATATTTATTTATATTCATATAATATAATAATTATAAACAGCACATGATATTTAAATTCTCTTATTTTTATGTACATGATTGGCAAATTTTCCTTTATAACTATTTTTATTAAAATATATCGATAATTTATTAATTTAATTACATGATTTAGGCGAAGCTGAAGGTAATACATCACAAAGTGAACTGAGCACTACAACAGAATCTAACGAAGATTCGGATTCTAATTCTGATTCGGATTCAAATGACATTAGCAGCAGTGAAGAAGAGGAAGAAGATGAAGATCAACAGACAATCGATCAACTACGACAATGGGCGGTAAAAAATAAAATACAATTAGCACATTTGGACGAACTTTTAGGAATTTTAAATATCAAGCTTCCTAATTTGCCAAAATGTGCAAAAACTTTTTTACGTACAAATGAAGCTAATTATAATATTGTTGAGATGCTTGATATTAATGGTGATCATGGTGAATTTGTTTA
Source organism: Leptopilina syphax (assembly GCA_032872505.1). Taxonomy (NCBI): domain Eukaryota; kingdom Metazoa; phylum Arthropoda; class Insecta; order Hymenoptera; family Figitidae; genus Leptopilina; species Leptopilina syphax. Next base: position 14,578,504 of record CM065472.1, read on the forward strand.
TTTTGGTGTATCCAAGGGGTTGCATAATTGTGTAAACGATGAATTACATCCGAATAAGCTGATTGAATTACAAATTAATGTTGACGAAGTTAGAATTGCAAATTCCAGTAATAAGAAATTTTGTCCAATTCTTTGTAAAGTGCATTGTAGTAGCGATGTTTACAAACCATTTCCTGCTGCAATTTACTTTGGGGAATCAAAACCGGATGTCAATTTGTTTTTAGAAGAATTTATCACTGAAATAAATAATTTGCAAAGAGATGGAATTGAAATATCTGGTCAACATTATTCTGTAATAGTAAAATGCTTTATCTGCGATACACCTGCTCGTGCATTTCTAAAATGCACCGTTGGTCACAAACATTTTAACTCTTGTGAACGTTGTACGGAAACTGGTTACACAGTACTAAAAAATACATCTGTTTTCCCAAAAACTGATAATGAAAAAAGAACAGATTAATCTTTCCGAAACAGATCGCAACCAGGTCATCACAAAGGAGTCTCTCCTTTACTCCAAATTTTGCCGCATCTTAATATAATTAATATTTTTATTTTGGACTCGATGCATTTATGCTTTGAAGGAATAATGAAAAATTATTGTGTCATTGGGTTATAAAAGGTTCGAATAAATTAAAGGTAGACAACCGGCAAGAACTTTCACGCCGAATAAAAATGATTAAAGGACAAATACCATCCGAGTTTCAACGTAAACCAAGATCCATAAATCACGTTGCAAAATGGAAAGCAACAGAATTTCGTTTTTTTTATTGTATTGCGGTCCTATAGTTTTAAAATATCTCTTAATTTCAAAATTGTATAAACATTTTTTGCTACTCCATACTGCTGTTCGTATTCTGTGTTCTGATAAATATTGCACAAAATATACAGAAAATGCTAAAGACAACCTTGAAATATTTTTCAATTATTTGAAGGAATATTACAGACCATCATCACAAACTTTAAATTCCCATCATTTAACTCATCTGGCAGATGATGTGTCTAATATGGATTGCAGCTTAAGTAGAATATCAGCTTTTCCATTCGAAAATTTCTTAGGAAAATTAAAAAAACAATTGCGTACTCCTCATCGGCCTCTTGCACAAGTATGTCGACGCATGTATGAGCAAAGTTTTGTTAATATAAAAAAACCTAAAATACCACAAGTACTAGAAATTTTAGAGTTTACTGACGACGATATTGTGAAAATCCAATATAAACAATATATTTTATCTGTTGTTTCACCTAACAATGTTGTTCTGCTAAAAAATAAAACTGTACTTCAGATTTCAAGAATAGAGATGAATGACGAGAGTGCTAATATTATTGGCAAAGTTTGGGAAAAGAAAAACCCCATTTTTACATATTCGGTTAATTCAAATTGTTTAAATATGTGGGAACTGAATCAACAACCTTTAGATGATATTGTTTCATTTCCTTTGTCATCCGTGGATTGTAAAATGGTTTGTTTATCTTTGAATTTCCAATCAAACACTCCAGAAAGAGTGTTTGTAGTACCACTACTTTATAAATAAGTATCATGTTTTATATTTCTTAAATCATGTTTACTATTGTACTTTAATTTTCTTTGAATTAACTCGATTTCTATAAAGAAACATGGATTTAAGTGTAAATATATATTTATTATATTATGTGTTCTAAAAGATGTATCAAATTTAGATTATGCATTCTGAATAAACAATCAGTTCAAAAGATTTTATTATTTACTATTATTTACTATTATTAATATAATTGTTAATATTAATTCAATTATTTATTGTTATTAGTAAAAATAATTAATAATAATATAAAATTATTTCAATTTATTATAGTAATTTATATAATTTCAAAAACTGGGAACCCCAGGTGGGGCCAAGCTGGCACCCACTTAAAAAATTATTAATATTATTATTGTTATAAGTTAATTGTAGAATGATTTAATATCAATAGTTACACTTAATTTTAAAACTTTTTTATAATAATGTTAATATTTTTAAAAACTGGGAAGCCCAGGTGGGACCCAGCTGGCCCCCACTTATTGACTGGGCTAACTTGGGCAGATTTCCACACGGGAACACAATCTTACCTGTGTATACGCACATATAACTCACACACACATATATTTCTCTCTCTCTCTCTATATTTGATATTTCTCTGTCCTGTAAAACATTATATATTATATGTAGTATTTAATACTTGTTGCTGTTATAAAAAGATAATATTTATTTAATAGTAAGTATATTAGTTAAAAATTATTGCATTTTAATTCGTGTTTGAATGTATAAGCAACATGTAAAAATTGTTAGGTTATGTTATTGCAAACGTCACCGCGTTGTACGCGTTCCGTTCCTCGAAATCATCCAGAGAAATATATGTGTGTGTGTGAGTTATATGTGCGTACACGCAAGTAAGATTGTGTTGTATAAAGTCCGCCTGAAAATCAGTCGGAGTTCGAGCGATTCTTATAAGAAGAATCTAATACTTTTATAGCACGTTCTCTTTATATTTATAATAAAGATTTCGTGCAAAATTAGCAGCTGCTTTTTGTGTATATTACATCGAACTCTCCATTACATTAAATAGATGATTTCGTATATAAATTATTATAACCTCAAGCTAAAATTCTATTCAGCAGTGACTAATAAAATTTGTAAAGATTCTGCAAGCAATAATAGCAACAGATTTCTCTCCGTGTAGATCAACGTTTCTCTTTTCCCCGTGTACGAATCTGGGATCGAACTCGGATACCTTGGGCTTAAAGCACTGCGCCTTAAGCACCTCAGCCGTTCAAGACAGATATGAACATCTACAAAGTTAACGATCTCACTTGTCATTGAAATAAATTTAACTTAGAAAAATTCCAATGAATTTTACATTCATGAATTTCTAATAAGTCCAAGTGGAACTTAGAAAATATAATATTTTCTATTTATGAGGATTCTTCTATTTTCAAATGTTGAATGAAAAAGACGTCTTTTAGACATCTTGTAATGATATGATTTTTATATGCTACGGAATTCGCTCGCCGGATGGAGTCCGGGTACCTTATTATTTTATTTAAGAACAATTTTAGGCGTAAGCGCCATCTTTATATCAAAACAATAATTTACTAGTAGGGAGATTATTAGGACCAAATTTGGAAAAGGTGTAGTCATTAACTAGGCCAAATTTAAACCTTCGTAAGTAAGTATATTGTAACAAAATAATATTTAATAACAAAAGTAAATAATATAATAAAATAATACTAATAAAGTTAATACTTGAAAATTAATGAGAATTAAGAATTGAATAAAATTAAATGTAAAAATATATATAACTAAAATGTTCGTAGAGAGCAGTTAGAATTTAATTAACAATAATAAAATAAAGAATATAAAATTAATAACAAAATAGAGAATTTAAGTACATAAAATAGCCCTAGAGTCTCGCTCAGTTGTCGTTGGCCAAGTTGCCATTTTCTCCTGAGAGTCTGTAAAATAAATAAAGAAAACCCGGTGTTAATAATTAACCCTTATTTTCCTTCCGTGGCATTTAACAAATTATTCGCGAAACCGTTCTAGAATTAGTTTCCGTATTTTACGTAACCGACGATTCCCTGAGCGCACTAGAAAATTAACCATTATGCTTCTAGGGGTTAATTCAAAATTTCGGCAAGCTACCGAAATTCTTGCCAGAACAATAAATTACGTGAATTTAAATTTGATCTATTAAGTTGACTCTAGGAACACAATTTCTACTCCTGAGAGCACCCGGGATAAGAATTTGTGTCCGTCGTCACCACGGGTGGACAGAAGAGCGCCTCTGGACACCGGGGGTGGTAAGCAAAGCATTTAAAACTAGAAAATGTCTAGCAACCTTCCACGAGAGCACCCCTGGTTAGTCGCCAAACACCTGGTAAAAGAAAGTTCGTCCGACCTAAGAGCACCTGGGTAGAACGAACATTTCTCTTGTCGGCATACTACTCACAGAAGAGCACCTCTCCTGAGTATAATGCCCATGAGTTCGTACCTGTTAGGCAAGAAGAGCACCTCGAGCCATGGCGGTAGACGAACTGACGATCTACGATCGTGCAGCGAGGTACCTTGGTCTCTCGTGAGCTAGAGAGACGAACGAGTATGGAAGGGGAGAGAGAGACACGACTCTGCGTGCGCCGACGTTTCTCGCTCTCTCCAATGGCTAGCGCGACGACTATGGCAATTGCTTATGCATTGCAATATACCTTCGTTACAATCTAATGGCCAAGACATAGAACATGTATAGGACGTCTTTAAGACGTCTTTTTGTACAAGTCCAAAAGACGTCCGCAAAAAGACATCTTTAGGAAGTCTTTTGAACAAGTGTGCCCACTGGGACAAATAAATTGCTGTCTCTATATAGAAAACGTCCTCCCAAGTGCGAAATGCCAAGACTGCAAAAACGGCCCATCATTGGCCCAGTAATGTCTGCCGAGAATTGGCAGTAGTTACTGGGCCATTACTGGTGTTCAAAACGTCCCATTGATGGGCCAATGATGGCGCCGATGGTCAGATTTTCAAATTTTTTAAGACTGGGCCAGCTCTTGGCCCAATAATGGCACATTAACGGCAAAGTTGATCAATCTTTAAGGGCAAAAGACAATTGCCAGTGACGTGCCAACCATCGGCCCAGTAATGGCTCTTTATTGGCACTTTGATGGCAAAAATGTTGTATCTTTCATAGCAAATTGTAATTGCCAGTATTGGGACATAGATTTGCTCAATAACGGCAAAGTTGATCAATCTTTAATGTCAAAATTCAATTGCCAGTGATGTGACGAAGATCGGCCCATTAATGGCACTTTAATGGCAAACATTTTGTATCTTTGATGGCAAATTATAATTGCCAGTAGGATTCAAATTAAAATATTTGAAAATTTGAATTTTCTATATTTTTAACTGGCAATTTTGAATAATTATTTTTTTTGAAAAAGTTTAATTAAATATTTATTTAAAAAAGAAGGTATTGATGTTTTCAAATAATTTTACAATTAAAGAAATTCGTAAATAAATGTAACAAAAAAATTTTTTTGAGTACAATTTTTTCCTTTACTATCTAAAAATTAAGAAGTTTTCAGTTTCACTTTTAATTAAAATTTGCAATTGACAAATAGAATTTATATATATTTTTTTCCTTTATTTTTAAAAATCTTTGAATTTTTCTTAAAGCAATTGTAATTAAGAAATAGAAATGATGAAAATTATTTCCCTTTAAAAAATGAGGATTTTCTACAAAAATATTAAGAAAATTTGTTGAATAAATGAATGTTTTCTAAAATTTAATTCTACGAATTCAAATTTAAAAACCATTTAGTTATTCAACAAATTATTTATTTTTGTATTAAAATAATTGAATTCTCGTAGAATTTTCTAATAAAAATTGATTTAAAAATGGATTCTAGTTAAATTTTTGGATAATAATTAAATATTAAAAACACATCATGAATTTTCATATTAAATTATTTTAAATTTAATTGACAATGATGTGACGAAAATCGGCCCATTAAAGGCACATTAGTGGCACTTTAATGGCAAAAATTTTGTATCTTTGAAGGCAAATTATAATTGCCAGTATTGGGGCGTAGCTTGGCTTAATAATGGCACATTCACGGCAAAGTTGATCAATCTTTAATGGCAAAAGACAATTGCCAGCGATGTGACGAAGATCGGCTCATTAATGGCACATTATTGGCACTTTAATGACAAAAAAGTTGTATCTTTCATGTCAAATTATAATTGCCAGTATTGGGGCGTAGCTTGGCTCAATAACGGCACAGTATCGGCCAGTGTAGTGTAGCTTATAAGAACCCTTTTGCTTCCTCGACTTCACGTCGGAGTAGCAGAGTGGTCAGAGTGTTAGGCTGTGGTGCATCAGGTTCAGGTATCGATCCCCGCGAGCGGTAAGAATTTTTCAAATGTTTGTAAGTTTGCGTTTAATTTAATAGAATAAACCGTATAAATATTATCAATTAATTAGTTAATTAAATAAAAAATATATTTTTTATAAATTTTGTCAACACTGGGGGAGTAATGGCAGCCAATATTGGGCCATTAATGTCTGCCGATATCTGGCTGCCAGTATTGGGCCAATAATGTCTGCCGACGTCCAACCGTGGTTAACACCACAAAAGTCGGCTTAAAGTCTGGCCAATATTGTCTGCCAAGTCTCGATGCCAGCTTTGCTAATGCTGGGCCAATGTTGGGCCGCGTTGGTTTTCGCACTTGGGCTTATATATTTAATTATCACTTCAATATAAACGATAGTAAACAGATACATGATAAGTGCGCTAATTATTGCTGCGGATGCTTAAATTTCTGCGCGTTTGTGAAATAAGTCATTATTTATCACTTAACAGTTTCAAAATAAAATACCGTACCACGGTCAAAATTGTAAGTCCATCCATTTTCAAGGAAATAAAAAAAGTTTTTAAAAATAAAATTTATGAAAACTAAAATTTGTTTCGACATATGGTTTGAAAGCTGATAAAATTTTGAAAATAATAAGACCTTACAGAAGTAATTTGGCCAGTATTTTATTTAGATATTTTTAAAAAATAATAATTTTCAATGTTTTACAAAAATTTGAATAACTTCTAATGTAATGAACGCTTTTTAATGATATTAAGCTTATTTTAAAGGTCATTTTTTACAGAATGAGGATTATTTATAGTCATTAACGTATAATTTTTTTCTTTGAAAATGCAGGTCGTCAAAGTTAGACCAAAACATTTAAAAAAGAAACAATCTTTTGAACAGAAAAATAATTTTTAAAATTCAAACATATTTTTTTATTAAATTTTCTTGAAAAATCTACACCATATCATCATGTTTTATATATTTTCTAGAATACTTCTTGTAGAAAAAAATAAGACGCATGCTTATTCCCGAAATCTTTTTTGATTAAATAGCTATTTGATATAAAACTACTTAACTTAAAATTCACATAATATGCACATAATTTGACATAAATTTCATTGCACACAAGAACCATTTAATATAAATATCATTTGTCATAGAATTCATTAAACAGAAATATTATATTACATGAAACTCAGATAACTTAATTCCCATTTGACATGAAAATTATGTAACATAAATTTCTATTGACATAAAAATCTAACATAAATTTCTTTTGACATAAAATTCATTTAACGTAAATTTTATTTATGAGAGTAAGGGAGAAAAAACATTTAATTTGAATTTTCTGACTCTCTTACTCTTATGTGTTACCATGACGACCTGCTGGCAGTAGAGCTGTGCGAGCGCCTTCAGTTTCTGAGGCCAAAATAATATGCATTTAGATATCATTTTGTCCGCAGCAACTTAAAATAAAGTACTTTTATTTTAAATATATATCTTTAAAGAAAATTGTATTAAGAATTGTTCAAAATAATTTTTTCAACATTTTTAAAACATTAATATTTTCTTAAGTGATAAATAATGACTTATTTCACAAACGCGCAGAAATTTAAGCATCCGCAGCAATAATTAGCGCACTTATCCTATGTCTGTTTACTATCGTTTACATTGAAGTGATAATTAAAATATAAGGACGTTTTCTATATAGAGACAGCAATTTGTTTGTATTGCTTTGTAAAACCCGGATTCATATTGACGGTCATCGAAACATTAAATAATTAAAGAAAACAATTTCTTAGAATGTTTATTGACTGTAGTTTATTTCTAATAGCCAATTTTTTTAAAAAAGGTACAGGATTTTTTAAAATAAATTATCAAAGTCAAAAATTTGGGAAAAGAAGCATAAAATTTTAAATCGTTAGAAATAAAAAAACCAATTTTTTTTTTAAAATAGTCTTTTTAGGAATAAACTATAGTTGATAAAGAATAAAGAAAAAAATTATCCATTAAAATTTAATTTTTTTAAATGTGTCAATATTAATCCCAGTGTAATAATTTTCAAATTGTCTATAAAAAAAATTAATCTTGGTATATGAAAAATTTTGTTTAAAAAAATTTTTATAAAAAACTTTTTTTAAAAAGTAAGTATAATAATAAATAATAATACATATAATAACAATAATAAATAAATAAACAAATAATAAATATAATAGTACACCAGTAGCACGTAATATTACTTTGATATTGAGAACATTGCCTTAACATTACCAATATTGCCTCAATGTCGTGGCATATTGCTGGAATGTTCCCAATATTACGTGGTATTGGGGTAAACAATTGACATTTAATATTTTTGTTCCTCACGTTTATTCCTACTGTACCACGCAAACGGAGCAACCTGTTATGGTCCGCCATGTCCAACTTCTCATATTGAGCTATCGGTTTGATATGTTTCGTAAAACGCGGATTGATATTTACGCCCATAGAAACATATAATCGTCATAAGAAAGATTGTTTTATATTCTCTATTAAATATTATTTTTCCCTAAATCGCCCTTTTTTCATTTTCTGTCTGGATTTTTAAAAATTAATTATCAAAGTCGAAAATTTCACCTAGAGAGGTGAAACGAGGGGAAAAGAGTGGAAGTTAAGGAGAAATCGCTCGCTACGCCTATGCGTACTTTTAAATATTTCCCACCGTGCAGCGTCCTTATATTAAGGTGTCCTGGACTGTATAAACAATTCTTATCTGAATAACTTGCCAGAAGAACAAGAGATATTGATGTTAGAGTCTCAAATGTCACAATAAAATTGTATCTAATAATTAATCTTGTAAAAAATGGTTTTTTAATAGAAAAACTGTCCCTTTTAGAAAAGGGCCCATAATGTCGTTTTTCGTATTTTCAAAATTAAGAGGGGGGGGGGGTGGTTTTAAAAATTTTAAACCTGTTGGTTTTTTGTCTTCAAGGTGCCCTGAACTGGAAACAATTCTTATCTGAATAACTTACCCTGGCGGGTAGGTGAAACTGAACTGTGACCGAGTTCAGTCACGATTCGGTCACAGCTCAGAGGTGGAAATTATAAAGAAAAACACTTAAATAGTTTTAAAAAACTATTAAAATGAATAAATAAATAATCCTTGAATCTATTTATGCATAATTTGATGTAAACAGTTGTTTATTTATTGAGATATTATTGTTTCAAAAGAGCGATTAAAGTTCCACAATACGATGTATGTGTGTGTAACATCGATAAAGTTGACTTGCAGCCGCGCATTCTGCACGACAGATGGCAAGAGCTACATTTGTCTATCCCAGTAAAAAAAGAAGTATTGAGTGAAGCGTTTAGGAATTGAGTGAAGCTCTGAGCCAATACGGATTCGAGTAAAAACCGTATTGAGACGTTTGACTCAATCTTTTTTTCATCCGCCGAATACGGTCTTATTTTTGCATTAAAATTAAACTCACATGAGCAGAGTACACATTATAAATTGAAAGCACAATTGTACTGGAATGTAAAAATGCCGATTCAGATAAGAAACTGTGAATATTTTTTATTTTTTGTTAAAAATTGGTAAAAGCAAAGTTTGACAAGCGCAACTGAATTTACCATGTGAATAAATGAAGTGGTAAGTTTAAATGGACGAAATGGACTAAAAGAAATCTACTTTTACCAACAGAAAGTTCCTAGAGAATTGTGGTAAATTCAACAAAACAATGAAATTTCATTGTTTTCTAGGAACTTTCTGTCGGTAACAGAAGATTTCTTTTAGTCCATTTAAACTTGCCACTTCATTTATTCACATGGTAAAATCAGTCGCGCTTGTCAAACTTTGCTTTTACCAATTTTTAACAAAAAATAAAAAATATTCACAGTTTCTTATCTAAATCGGCATTTTTACATTCCAGGACAATTGTGCTTTCAATTTATAATGTGTACTCTGCTCATGTGATTTTAATTTTAATGCTAAAATAAGACCGTATTCGGCGGATGAAAAAAAGATTGAGTCAAACGTCCCAATACGGTTTTTACTCGAATCCGTATTGGCTCAGAGCTTCACTCAATTCCTAAACGCTGCACTGAATACTTCTTTTTTTACTGGGATGCACTCGGTCAATCCATTTTCTTACTTTTAATAAATACGAAAAGTTTGAGTCTTATTTTTATTGGTTATTCTTTTTTCTTTAAAGAATGAGACTATAAGTTATATTTTTTAAAAATTTTAAATTCTCTGTATTTATTATAATCAACGCAACGAATAGAAAAATTGCTTTCAGTAAACAGAAGAACTTTAAATATTAGTTTTATAATTTCTGTTTTTAGGGGTTGAAACCTTGTGATATATTTTTAAAAATAAACAAAACGAATAAGAAAAGAGCATTTTAGAAATGGTAGGAGATTAATCTTTTTTTATTGGCCAAAAGTCTTTATTTTCTTTTTAGGGGTTGAGATTAAATGTTACATTTTTAAAAATTAAATAATCTCGCAATTTTTAAATTGAAAAACGGATAAGAAAAACAGCATTTTAGAAATAGGAGGAGTTTAATCTTTTTTATTTGGCCAAAAGTTTTTATTTTCTTTTTAGGGGTTTTATCTTGGGATCTCAAAGGGATTCGGAGTAAAAAAATAAAACGTAACCACAAATTACGAACATATGGGGCAAAATTCCTCAACTGCCCAGGTAAAAAAATGAATTTTCTCTAAACTTTGCTAAAATGTTACTATTATTAGTAGAAGTGTAAATATTAATTTTTTTTTAATTTGATAAAATATTTTTTGAGTTATGGAGTTTCAAAATTTTTATTTTTTTGAAAATATATTTTTTTCGATTTAATATATTTATAAGTAAAATTAATCAAATTTAAAGTATGAATAGTGATTTTTAAAGGGGTTTACACGGGCTATAAGCTGGTGACCTTTTTTCTATGAGCCATGTAAAAAATAAAAATCAGAGTGGGACCATGAGAATTTTTGAGGAAAATAATAATTTATCATTATTTTACATAAAAAATGATGATTTAGAATTAATTTATTCAAAAAGTTCCATGGTCATACTCTGATTTTTACATGGCTCATAGGAAAAAAGGTAAGCTTTTGATTGGGATAGGTTACGAAAAAATAAAAACACCGATTTTGAGATACAGTAGAACTTGGTTAATACGATTCTGTAGGGACCGCACTAAGAATGCGTCTTATGCGGGAAAAAGTATTAGGTGGGATATAAAATATATGTCTTTAATTGCAGGGACCACCATAAATGAGCGTCTTAAGCGGGAAATCGTATTAAACGGGATCGTATTAACCGGGTTCTACTGTATATTGAAATTAAGAATTTGACCTTGAATTTCAAGGTAAAATTGGCAGAAAACAACTTTTTTTTCATCACCAGCTTATAGCCCGTTAAAACCCCTTAAAAATCACTATTCATACTTTAAATTTGATTAATTTTACTTATAAATATATTAAATCGAAAAAAATATATTTTCAAAAAAAATCAAAATTTTGAAACTTCATAACTCAAAAAATATTTTATCAAATTCAAAAAAAATTAATATTTACACTTCTACACGGAAAAAAAAGTTCACGAATCTCTCGTCAACTAGTATATCCTTAATAGAAAAACAGCTATTTTTTTTGGCTGGAGTTTGAGAGTGACGGTCGTGATTGGTTGTGAAAATGACATGATGACGGTCGCGAGTGGTTGAAATACGGTGATGACGGTTGTGATTGGTTAAAATCCGATGATGACGGTCGCTATTGGCTACAATTTCATGATGTTGGTCGCTGTTGGTTGAAAATATCATGGTGACGGTCGCGATTGGTTGAAAGACGATGATGACGGTCGCTATTGGCTGAAAACCGATGATGACGGTCGCTATTGGTCAGAAATCCTAGCGGAGACGCTTGCTATTGGTGTATTTTCTTTGTTTATAAGAGCTTCAACAGTAGTTACAGTTTACAGTAGTTACAGTTTATTAACAGATTTTTACAGTATATAATACAGAAAAATAAAAGTGCAAAGTTAAGAACACGTTTTTTTCTCTCTTCAAAATTAAAAAAAAATAAGAGAAAAAAAATTTTGTGATTAAAAATAAGGATAAGGAGGTCAGTTTTAAAAAATTGTGTAAAATACTGCTTTTTAATTATATAAAATAATTTTTCTTATTTGTAATTAAGAATTGCAATTAATAAATTAACATCTTTCCTGTCTAAGTCACTAACATTATCTACTTTTTCAACAATTAAACTTGTAAAGAAATTTAAATAACTTTCTAGAATCAGTTAAAAAATCCTTGAGCTCATCCTTGAGTTTGCCTTGTTTTATTAAAAACATAATACAATTTCAGAATAATACTTTACATGGTTTAATATTTTTTTAATGAATCTTAACAAGTACCCAGTTTTTTATTATAAAAAAATTTATGTTGTCTTAAAAAAAAAGAATATTTTTTATTTTAGTTCAAAATTAGAGTCTTTAACCCATTAACGCCTGAATGCACTGAATTTTTAGTCTGACTTCAAACTTAAGTATTTCTTAATAAACATACTATTTTCTTTTCGGACAAAATTTTTTTTATGTATTGGAGTGTCCTCTATCCGAATATCATGTTTAAAAATTATTATAAAATTGTTTAACAATATTTTTTTGCATATAATTAAAAAATTGCACAATTTTTTAATGATTTTTTTTTTTTAAATCTTAAATTTAAATGTCAAAAAAATTTTTTTAACGGTTCACATTTCCATAAATCGTGCACTCGATTGTTACACTTTCCAAATATATATCGTCCTTTTGTAAATAAACTTCTGATTTTTCAAAATGGCGCCTAAAAACTCAAAAATTTAAGAAAATTTAAAATTTATTGTCCGATGTACATTTTTTTTTAAATTTGGCTTGAAAATGCTTACTCGCGGGTTTTTCGGGTCGCTGATTACGAATTTGAAATTACTTTTTGAAAATTCAAAATGGCGGATCCAATATGGCGGACAAAATTTTCAAAAATTAGTCGGATTCTCTTCAAAATCCTTACTCGGGAGTTTTCGAGGTCGCTGATTACGAATATGAAATTACTTTTTGAAAATTCAAAATGGCGGATCCAATATGGCGGAAAAAATTTTCAAAAATCAGTCGGATTCACTTTAAAATCCTTACTCGGGGGTTTTCGAGGTCGCTGATTACGAATCTGATATTACTTTTTCAAAATTCATAATGGCATATCCCATATAACGGGTAAAGAAGGTTAAATTTTATTTAATCCTTTTGAAAATGCTTACTCAAGGGTTTTTAAGGACACTTTATTTGAATATCTTTAATTATTTTGAACATCTTTAGCCACCAGTTGCTAAACTGATGTTTCCAATTCTCACCGCGTGGAGGTAGATGAACAACGAGAATCTTATTTTTTTAAAAATTTAAAAAAAAAATTTTCTTTGCTTTTTTTAATTTTTAATTTTTTTTAGATTTAAAATTTTTTTTATTTTATAAATTAATATATTATATTAAAATTATAGTTGTCCAACTTTTTTATTCTTATTGCTTCTCTACACTCCGTGTGCCTGTTTAAAACATTTTTCACAAAAATATTGAAGACAGGTGCGGCAAGATTTTCGTGTTCTTATTGAACATTTATTTGTTGAGCAATATTTTTGTGATTCGTTTCTTTCCACAACAGGATTTGTGCACTTTTTGTTTATCAGATAACTTTTGCTAATGCTTATAGAAAACTCTTTTATCCCAATTTTTTTCGATTCGCTGTTTACAGTGTTGTGTAAAATTACCGCATTCGTTATTAATGATTGAATTAAGCGCTCAAATATCACCCAAGTCCATTTTTTTGATCTGATGATTGGCAACACGCGACTACAATACTGGTCATAAGCAAAAAAAAAAAAATTAAAAAAAAAATAAGATTCTCGTTGTTCATCTACCTCCACGCGGTGAGAATTGGAAACATCAGTTTAGCAACTGGTGGCTAAAGATGTTCAAAATAATTAAAGATATTTAAATAAAGTGTCCTTAAAAACCCTTGAGTAAGCATTTTCAAAAGGATTAAATAAAATTTAACCTTCTTTACCCGTTGTATGGGATATGCCATTTTGAATTTTGAAAAAGTAATATCAGATTCGTAATCAGCGACCTCGAAAACCCCCGAGTAAAGATTTTGAAGAGAATCCGACTGATTTTTGAAAAATTTTTCCGCCATATTGGATCCGCCATTTTGAATTTTTAAAAAGTAATTTCAGATTCGTAATCAGCGACCCTGAAAACCCCCGAGTAAGGATTTTGAAGAGAATCCGACTGATTTTTGAAAATTTTGTCCGACATATTGGATCCGCCATTTTGAATTTTCAAAAAGTAATTTCATATTCGTAATCAGCGACCCTGAAAACCCCTGAGTAAGGATTTTGAAGAGAATCCGACTGATTTTTGAAAATTTTGTCCGACATATTGGATCCGCCATTTTGAATTTTCAAAAAGTAATTTCATATTCGTAATCAGCGACCCTGAAAACCCCTGAGTAAGGATTTTGAAGAGAATCCGACTGATTTTTGAAAATTTTGTCCGACATATTGGATCCGCCATTTTGAATTTTCAAAAAGTAATTTCATATTCGTAATCAGCGACCCCGAAAACCCCCGAGTAAGGATTTTGAAGAGAATCCGACTAATTTTTGAAAATTTTGTCCGCCATATTGGATCCGCCATTTTGAATTTTCAAAAAGTAATTTCAGATTCGTAATCAGCGACCCCAAAAACCCGCGAGTGAGCATTTTCAAGCCAAATTTAAAAAAAAATTGTACATCGGACAATAAATTTTAAATTTTCATAAATTTTTGAGTTTTTAGGCGCCATTTTGAAAAATCAAAAGTTTATTTACAAAAGGACGATATATATTTGGAAAGTGTAACATTCGAGTGCACAATTTATGGAAATGTGAACCGTTAAAAAAAATTTTTTGACATTTAAATTTAAGATTTAAAAAAAAATCATTAAAAAATTGTGTAATTTTTTAATTATATGCAAAAAAATATTGTTAAACAATTTTGTAATAATTTTTAAACATGATATTCAGATAGAGGACACTCCAATACATAAAAAAAATTTTGTCCGAAAAGAAAATAGTATTTTTATTAAGAAATACTTAAGTTTGAAGTCAGACTAAAAATTCAGTGCATTCAGGCGTTAATGGGTTAAGGTAATAAACAGGTGCCATAATAATAAGGTGCCAGTATAAGAATCATGTTTTTGACCTATTTTAGAAGTAATTTTGATTACCGATTTTTAACTTTAAATTCTTAAAAATTGGTAAAAAATTAAAGCTTAAAGTGACCATCTGTACTGTTCATTTTAAAGTATTTTTATAATAGTATTTAATGTTAAAATACTTAAATAAAACTAAAAATTACTTAACTGACTAAAATTTAAATTTCTTTTAATTTATAAAAAATTTGTATTTTCTTATAAATATAAAAATAAATTAATATAAATAATATAATAATAAAAAACAGCTGCCAAGTTGTATAATTTTTTTTATAATTTTGGTGCTCATTTCATGAACACTTTACTTCCTCATGGAGATAAAAATAATTGAAATATATGAATAACTTTTTATAAATATGGTAAAAGTGATTGAATTTTGGGTCAATCAATTTATTTTTAAATACCCTACAAGATAATTACAATAATTTAATAGTTAAACAAAAATTTTTAAACAAAAAAGTTGAGAAAATGTCATTTTCCACAATTTTTGGTTTTTAAAATACCAATAATTTTGAAATTTATTATCGAATTAGGTTCAAAAATAGGTCAATCGAAGCATTTTTTGAAGCTCTACAAGTCGGTAACGATAATTTTAAGATTACTTCTACATTTTTCAACAAAATTTTCAAAAAAGTCTTATTTTCCAAAATTTTGAATTTTTAAAAGTTTAATGTCTCCGGTTAATATGGACGAAAAATGTTTAATTAGGGCTCAAAAGATGCGTCTAAAAAAACTCTACAAAATTATGGAAAAACATTTATAGGTGTCCTAACATTTTTTCAAAGTTATAGGCAAAAAACGTTTTTTTGCAAAATTAAAAATCCAAAAAAAATTTAGTTAAACTTTATTAATCTATCTCAAAGTACTCTCATTTTATGTCCGCAGGTGAGATCTACAATTTAAAAAAAATTCAACCCAAAAGCTCTTCATGATTTCGAGATATTTATGAAAATGTGATGTTTACACACACACATACGAAATGACATTTTTTTAAAAATGTCATTTTTGAACTCCTGAGGTCAAATAACATAAAGATATGTCAAAAAATCGAACTCGAAAAATTTCGGTATTACAATACTTCCTCTATGAGGAAGTAATAATAATAAAATAATGTAACTTTTTGATTTCTAAATTTTTGAACTTTATTATAAAAATGTTTTTTGTGTGAAAAAATTAGGTAGGATAGTGTTGTATTACTATGATTACTATGAGTTAAAATAAGAAATTAAAAAAATTTTATATTGTAAATGTTTTAAAAAAGGCACAATTTTTGTTTTAGCTTGATATTTTTTTAACCAGAAATGGCCAAGCATAGAAGTTAGGTTTCTACATAAAGTTCTGTCTTATTCGGCTTTTTTATTTACATATTTACTTGTAAATTTTAATGTTAAATACTATCTTTAAAAAACATTAATTGTATTAAAAATAAACTGAATGCATATTTCAGCTTTATCCAAAGAACATAAACACGTGTAAAGTATTTCTAAAATTATATTAATTTTATTAAAACAAGACAAACTCAAGTACCGTCAACTGGGGCTATTTTGTGCATCCGGGGGCTATTTTATGCACGCGAGTTTTTTAATGAAAAAAATTATTAAAATGAATTATTTTAATCTGATATTTTGTAAAATGAAAGTTTGATTACATGACTATAGAGAGCACTAAATATTATTATTTAATTCTTTGTCAATTAAGAGAAAAAAATTCCTAAAAACGGAAAATTTGTTTAAAAAATTTTGAAAGTTCGGAAAAATTATACCAGGTCTTCTGGAGTTTTAATGTGTTTCATAAACTGAGTTAGATATTTGTTTTCAATTGTGTTGTGATGATACATACGTAATGCGCTAACTTTTTATTCATTATTTTAAGAGAAAAGTGGAAAAAACTGAAAAACCAGGATTTCAGGGGGCTATTTTGTGCACTTAAAAAAATCAAATATTTTTCATAAATGTTTTATTTAGTAAGTAAAGAAGATTCTGTTTATCATTTTTATACATTTTTGTCTTACTTTTCTGTCAAAAAACTGTAAATACGTTAATTAAAATCATTAAAACGATTAAAAGCTCTACCGGTGCACAACGTAACCTCAAAAAATGAACATTAATTAATATTTATAAGTTTTTCAAATTAGTTTTAAAACTATTTTCTCGTTTCTCTTAATATAACTTGAAAAGCATATTATATATTAAATTTTCATCTATTTAACCTTAAAAATATTTATTTAATGTTTTTTAAAAATATCATTCAAAACCATTAAAAACGCTCCTATTGAAATGATGTTTTAAAGTTATTTATAAGTGTTTAAACGATTATTTTATAATTATATTAGTATATTATTATAAAATATATATTAAAAAAGAAAAAAATGTTATTTACTATTTGCGTAATATACAATTTAAAGAAATATTGTTAATTTTTAGTAAATCCAGATTTTAGCAAAATTTTAGTTCTTTATTTTACATTTTTTGTATAATATATCTACAAAAAAAATTTTACTAGGTCATTCTATTTTTTAATTTACTCTCAAATACATACACAAAAGATTTCATAAAGCAGAAACGATTAAAAAAAATTTTTACGCAACATTATAGAAAAACAAAGTTTGATGCCCCATCCCGGGAGTTATTGTGTGCACGACTTTCAATGACTATAACTAAGACAAAAAAATTTTTTTCTTTGCCAAATTTATAGGAAACCTTCAGAAGGATGTCCACAACATATATCAAAAGTTGATTTTCTTTATTCTCTTAATTCTGAATTTAAATAAATCTTTGAATAAAAAAAAAGCTATTTGGTGCACAAAATAGCCCCGGTTGACGGTATCTTTTTAATGATTTTAGAAAGATAGTTAAATTTTACTTTTAAGATTAATTTTTAAATAATTATATTGAGTTTTAGTGCCTTAAACGGGAAAAATGTTAATTTATACCTACATTTTGCAAAATAAAAAAATTATTTATAGCACTAACATGTAGTATTTACACAATTTTCGCAGATAGTGTATAATTAATTAAAATTGATTTAATAAATGGTAATAAATCATTTGTCAGAGAATAATTTATTCCCAACAAAAAAATCTTTGATGTTTTAATATAATGGGTCCAAATAAGTGAAACAATTTCAAAAAAAATTTTATTATTTAAGTAATTTGGTGTTGAAGTTCTGGATCATTTTATTTTCATGTTATTATTACTTTAAAACAAATAATGATAATAAAGTAATTTCTTTTAAATAAAGCTTAATGTCTATACTTTAATGATAAAATAAAAAGATTGTTAAAAAATTAAAATTTAAAATTGTTATTTACAATTCTTATAAACAATTGCAAATTCAAGAATGGTCTTAATATTTTGGAAAAATTAAATTACCATGTATTGATGTGCAAAACTCCAAGTATTAATTTAAAAAAATTTTCGCCTGTATTTTGTCAGAAAAATCTACACAATTTCTATAATATAGAAGTTTACTGATTTTTCTTTCTTTAAATTAATCCTTGGAGTTTTGCCATAATTTTTCAAGTGGCCGGTTTCATTTATTTTGTCCCTAATATAAGTAAAAATATAATAAACTGATGGAAAATATCTGTAGCGTTTTTACTTTGTAATTTCCATATTATGAACACAATTAGTTTTGTAATATATATTATATAAATATTATTTCAATATTAAATATAAGAAAAACTCTAATAAAAATATAATATACACTACCAGTTAAAATTTAGAGACCATACCCATTTTCAGGAGAATGAAAAACATTTTAAAACGTATCATGTACGGAACCTAAAATTTTTGTATATTTTAAGTTTTAAAAGATGTTTAAATTTTGAATAGATCAAGATCTTTTAGAAGTCATTTGATCAATATTTTATTTAGACATTTTTAAAAAATGATAATTTTCAATGTTTTACAAAAATTTTAATAACTTCTAAAATACTGAATGCTTTTTAATGATGTTATGCTTATTTTAAAGGTGATTTTCTCTAGAATGAGAATTTTTTATAGGCATTAACGTGTAATTTTTTTAGAAAATTCAATTTGTCAAACTTACATTTAAAAAATTAAAAAACTTTTAAACAATCTTATTAACAGAGAAATAATTTTTAAAATATAAACATATGTTTTTATTTAATTAAGATTTAATTTAAGGTTATATTAAGGTTTTTGTTGTGGGAAAGGACCAGAAGTAGGCGCGCAACGCGCGCCCTTTTGGTTCTAGTCACTTTTAAATGGGACACAAAATTCTTGAAAATCAACAAACACAGTTCGTCAAAATTTCATCAACTCCTTCACTAGAAACATAGAACGGTTTCCGACCTTTTCGTTAAAGTTAACGAAAAATTTGTGAACTTTTAAAAAATGCTAAAAACAAGAAAAAATAATTTCCAGACACTACTTTTTTATAGTATTTCACTTAATTTGATAACTTGACGCCTATACGCACCCAACTACACAGAATACACAATTTTATCGCTATTAAAATTCGTAATTCGCTTCACGGGATTCGAACCTAGTACCTATACCCTATAACATAATATTCCTAACAACTAACCGCCACGGCTAAATCTAGATACACTGTCCTTCGACAAACGAAACGATTAGCTGTGTCTGCTGTAAAACTCAGGACCGTGCAAAGTAGAAAAAGTCCCTTATCGTAACTTTTAATTCATTTTATAAATTATTTGTTTCACAAAGAAAATTAGCAAACAAAAATATTCACTAAGTAATAAAAAACACTGATTCTAAATAATAACTTTCATCAAAGAATTTGCCCGAATGTAAACACGGATGACAGCGACTGAATGATGAATGCTTGATCAGACATATTTGATGCGCATTACGAACTGCGCATACTACTGAAACTCGGGAGTTCACGATTTTTTCGTCAACTTGTACCTCTACTTTTGACGAACTACTCATCCTTAACACGTTCATCAAAAATTCATTAACTTTGTTTCAGTTTTTTCGTTGACGTTCGCCATTTCTAATCAAAAGTGAATGAAAATTTTGTGTCCCATCCAAAAGTGATATACTAGTTGACGAGAGATTCGTGAACTTTTTTTTCCGTGTACTAATAATAGTAACATTTTAGCAAAGTTTAGAGAAAATTCATTTTTTTACCTGGGCAGTTGAGGAATTTTGCCCCATATGTTCGTAATTTGTCGTTACGTTTTATTTTTTTACTTCGAATCCCTTTGAGATCCCAAGATTAAACTTACAGGACATGTAAAGCACATTTGCCCTAACATTTAGTAAAATTTTGAAAAAAATCGAAGATGATGTTTTTTCAAAAACGGATTTTTAATTTTTCAAAATTTCAAAAAAAAAAATTTTTTGAATTTTTTCTTTATTTTAATTTTAACTTAAAATATACTTAAAACCAAAGAAATCCTTTTATTAAAATCCAAAATCGGTTAATTAGAACTAAAGTTATAGCACTTTCAAAAAAACACAAAAATTTTGAAAATGACATATTTATAGTAATTTTCAAAATTTTAAAAAAATATTTGGTGGAGTTGTTTATAAAAGTAATGAATTTACAAAATTACAGCCAAATCCCAACAAGTCATGAAAATAAGTGTGTTGAATTGACGTGGAATCCACCAATTTTAAAAATGAAATAATCTCGCCATTTTTAAATTGAAAAACGAATAAGAAAACAGCATTTTAGAAATAAGGGGAGTTTAATCTTTTTTTTATTGGTCAAAAGTCTTTATTTTCTTTTTAGGGGTCGAGACTAAATGTTACATTTTTAAAAATTAAATAATCTCGCCATTTTTAAATTAGAAAACGAATAAGAAGACAGCATTTTAGAAATGGTAGGAGTTTAATCTTTTTTTATTGGCCAAAAGTCTTTATTTTCTTTTTAGGGGTTGAGACTAACTGTTACAATTTAAAAAATGAAATAATCTCGCAATTTTCAAATTAAAAAACAAATAAGAAAACAGCATTTTAGAAATAGGAGGAGTTTAATATTTTTTTTATTGGTCAAAAGTCTTTATTTTCTTTTTAGGCGTTGAGACTAAATGTTACATTTTCAAAAATTAAATAATCTCGCCATTTTTAAATTAAAAAACGAATATGAAAACAACATTTTAGAAATAGGAGGAGTTTAAATTTTTTTTTATTGGTGAAAAGTCTTTATTTTCTTTTTAGGGGTTGAGACTAAATGTTACATTTTTAAAAATTAAATATTCTCCCCATTTTTAAATTGAAAAACGAATAAGAAAACAGTATTTTAGAAATAGGAGGAGTTGGAATTTGATTTTTATTTTTCAAAAGTTTTAATTTTTTTAAGATAATAAAAGTGAATGTTATATTTTTAAATAATTAAATATTCTAAAAATTGGTTAAAATGAAGAAAGGAGTAAAATTTTTGTTTTTAATATAGGTAGGAAGAGTTTGAAGTTTTTTTAAATCTCTACAAATACTTAAGTTTAATAGCAAATTAGAAAATACAGACTATTGGAAAATACAAAATAGATTTTAAATGCAAGAAAATGGATTGACCGAGTGCATAGACAAATCTCGCTGCCGCCATCTGTCATGCAGAATGCGCGGCTGCAAGTCAACTTTATCGATGTTACACACACATACATCGTATTGTGGAACTTTAATCGCTCTTTTGAAACAATAATATCTCAATAAATAAACAACTGTTTACATCAAATTATGCATAAATAGATTCAAGGATTATTTATTTATTCATTTTAATAGTTTTTTAAAACTATTTAAGTGTTTTTCTTTATATTTTCCACCTCTATATACATCGTACAGTGGAACTTCAATCGCTCTTTTGAAACATTAATACCTCAATAAATAAACTACTATTTACATCAAATTATACATAAATAAAATTTAGGATTATTAATTTATTATATTCAATAGTTTTTTAAAACTATTTAAGTGTTTTTCTTTATATTTTCCTCCTCTAACTGAGTCGTGACCGAATCGTGACTGAACTCGGTCACAGTTCGGTTTCATCTACCCGCCAGGGTTCCCAGAGATATTGAAGTTAGAGTCTTTTTTTTCGTAATTGTCGAAATGAAAATGGTGTGGATATTGCGTCAATTTTTTCATAATAGAGACTGTCAAAAAATTTTAAATAAGTTTAATATCTATTCTTTTTCCTCAAATAACACCATAAAATTGTACCTAATCATTAATCTTGCAGAAAAATGGTTTTTTTAATAGAAAAACTGTCCTTTTTAGAAAAGGGCCCATACTGTCGATTTTTTGTATTTTCAAAATTAAGAGGGGGGGGTGGTTTTATAAATTTTAAACCTGTTGGTTTTTTATCTTCAAGGTGCCCTGAACTGGAAACAATTCTTATCTGAATAACTTCCAAGAAGAACCAGAGATACAACAATTAGTTGGTATCGCAATCTTTAAATCCGTTTTTCTCGAAATGAAGTTTTTGGCGTTCTAAACTTTGAAATTCCGTAACTCAGCGAATTTTTAACGAAAAAAGTTCTAAGACCACTCAAAATTTTCCAAATTTTGACAGGAATACGCTCATATAGATAACTCCAATAGTGCCAAAATGGGCGCTTTTCATGTGGACGTCCACATATGATTTGATGCTTTTTAAGGCTTAAGAAATTAAATTTTATTTTTTTAATTCCATTTAACAAAAATGAATCTATTTGGAGAATCACCCGA
This sequence comes from Leptopilina syphax, assembly GCA_032872505.1. NCBI lineage: Eukaryota > Metazoa > Arthropoda > Insecta > Hymenoptera > Figitidae > Leptopilina > Leptopilina syphax. The sequence continues at coordinate 14,601,296 of CM065472.1, forward strand.
ATAAAAATTAAAGTCGTCAGTATGTAGGATCTATGTTGGCTGGCCTACCTGGCGACATAGGCCTGCGAGTCAAATCGGACGTAATGCCTACGTACGAATGTAACGCTCGTCGCTTTACATTCTACGTACGCCAACAAGCTAGAACCTACGTATCAGTTTTACTGTAGGTTGTACATAGGCCACATTATGTAGGATCTACAATCGCTTGGTTACATCTACTCTATGTATGGCAGAATATGTAGAGCCCACGTAGCAGAAGTGCATATGTTCTACGTAGGCCACGCTATATAGAATCTACGTAGTATTTTTCTATAATATTTACATAGGCCTGACTATGTAGAATGTAAATAGAAATTTTGAATGTAGTCTATGTAGGCCAATTGTTATAAGATCTATGTAGTGCTAATAAGTACTTTCTACATAGATTTATAATCACACAAGATTTATATAAATAAATTTGAAATTCTATAATTTTATTAGATAGTAATTGTTGACCAAAAATTCTAAACTGCAATGTTTTCTTTGCAAAAAGTAGGAAATTATATTTTTATGAATTTATCACTTGGTAAAAATTACACAATTTAAATTAGAAGGAAATTAAGTAGGGATTTATATTTAATCTAGTTTTGGTTTTCACATTACATGCGGGAATTTATTTAATGTAGTTCTAATAAACAAACAAACTACGGAATAAAATTAAGACATGATATTCAATTATAGAAGTATATTTAGATTTATTCAGTTTCAGTTATTCAGTCTACTATTCCTTTACAATTGTAATTATAAATTAAATAAGTAGTTATTATATTCAATTTAATTATAATTATTTCATACACATAAATTTTCTTAATTTATTGAATGAATGAAATTAATAATTTCCACAAAATATAATTAAAATATATATCAGTCCTTTAAAACTTTTTATCACACAAGAACACTTAAATAATTCACTTTACTATTCACTTTACAATTCACTTTTCACATATCCATTTTAATGCGAAAAAAATTCTGCTTACGAAAAAATTCACTTTACAAAAAAATATTAACTTCAAAATAATATTGTCACACACGGTTTTAGACTCTTTGTGACGAATGCTAAAGAGCAACTGACGCTCGAAAGACCTTCGGAAAAAGATTTTACAGAAAATATTTGAAGTCTTTTAACATTTGCTCTGTATATTTCAATCTGAAAAACTTCTAAGTTTTTGTCTAAGTAAATCTATAAGAAAAAAAGAGAAGTAGAAAAGCTATAAAAAGACCCTCTTACAATAAGGAACCTTTAGAGATGGCCAACCAAAACAAACCAGATGTGACAAACACTTGAAAATAAGAAAATACTTTAAATATTTTATATATTTTGCCTTAAGAGAAGAAATATTTACCATTTACAATAAAATTAACAAATGTAATTTTTTAATTGTTTACAATATAATTGTTATTATTCAGGGATATGGGTATAAAATAGAATAAGAAACAATATTATATTTTAACTTCTGCTTTTATTAAATACGCACTTGGAAGATGCATGTAATCTTTACTCTTTGCCTGATCGATTAAGACTAAAATGGAAATCACACAACCAGAGAAAACTGACTCACATAAGCCTAATACTTCTGCAATAGTCTTTGTTCAAAAATGGTTTACAAAATTTGATAGCCGTCCGCCGTCCTGTCGTCTCAATATATAAACAGTTTAAAAGAAAAACTTATACGATCTTATATTACATTTCTAAGAAAGAATGATTTTTGATAAATAATTATTTTATAAAAACTAACAGTTATTTTTAAATAAATTGAAATTTTTAGAATAAAACTGCTGATCTAGTTATAAAAATATTTCTAACTTTTTGATAGTCAAATTTTTGTAATAAAATTTAAGATAAAAATATCTTTCATTAACAGACAAATAGCTTGTTTTATTTTATTTTCAATCATTATTTTCATTTAAAAGTCTTTGTATATCCTATATAAATATTACATCTGTAGACCTATATTAGGGTGTCCGTTACACAGTGCAACATTTTTGAGGTCATCGAATGTGCACTAAGTTTTGACTTCAGTTTCTGAAAGTACTTATCGAAACTAGCAAAAACCAATTTCAGTTTTGCTAGATTAGCTCGGATTTGAATTTAATCGACCTTTCCATTTTTTTTTGAATTTTCACATTTTTTAGTTTTCTGATACGGGCGGATGGGAACACTGGCTATTAAAAGTTTATTAAAAAAATTTGCAATGGTCACAATTTAAAAAGCAATAATCCCTCTTTAATTACAGAGAAAGAAAATAAAAATAGGTCAAAAATTGTTCCAGTTACGAATTTTTTTTGACTTTTTTACATTTTTCGGTTTTCTGAAACGGGCGGGTGAGAAAGCTGGCTATTAAAAGATTATAATAAAAAATTCGCAGTGGTCACCATTTAAAGGGCAATAATTCCTCTTTAATTTCTGACATTAAAAAAAAAATTTGGCCGAAAATTGTTTAAGTTATAAATTTTTTTTTGTAATTTTTCAAATTTTTCGGTTTTTCTAATACGAGCGGGTAGGAACGCTGTCTATTAAAAGTTTATTACACAAAATTCGCAATTATCATAATTTGAAAAGCAATAATCCCTCTTTAAATTCTGATAAAGAAAAAAAATTTGGTCAACAATTGTTTGAGTTATGAACTTTTTTTTTACATTTTCACATTTTTCGGTTTTTTGATAAAGCGGGTGGAAACGCTGGCTATTAAAAGTTAATAATAAAAAATTGGCAGTGGTCACCATTTGAAGGGCAATAATTCCTCTTTAATTTCTGACATTGAAAAAAAAAATTTGGACAAAAATTGTTCGAGTTATGAATTTTTTTCGTACTTTTTCAAATGTTTATTTTTTTATCCGGGCGGGTGAGAACGCTGGTTTTTAAATTTTTCTTTTTTAAATTCGCAATGGTCACATTTTGCAGAGCAATAATTCTTCTTTGATTTCCGTCAAAGAAAAAAAATTTGATTAAAAATTGTTCCAATTATGTTTTTTTTTACTTTTTCACATTTTTCGGTTTTCTGATAACGGACGTGGGAATACTGCACGGAGAAACTTTTTCTTATAATATTAAATATATTTGGTTATGTTTATTCTAAAAGTACGTTAGAATGTGAGGATTTTTCGTGCGTTGTGCTAATAATTTCAACATTAATACGAAAATATGATAAGTTCGTTATATATTAAGCAACCTTCGGTGTACAAAAATTACTATCTGCATTAGAAATAGTCTTATTTTTCTTTAGAAAAGAATAAAATGCTAGTTTTTGTTTGTGAAATAATACGGTAATTCTAACCTTTTTTCCACATATAGATAGAATATATAACAGACATTCTAACGTAACATACCAATTTTGGAAGGACTGCGGGCGGACTTAACCGATTTCGCCCGAGCATCACCGAGTCCATCACCTGACGTCGCGAACTAACCCTAATGTTTTCGAAGTTGAAATTCACACGTGTATGAAAGAAAAAAACCTTTTATTAATAAACGTGAATGTCTCCTCATGCCAAATTAAATTCAAGAACTGTTCCTCAATATAACATAATTTTTTTCACGACTTTTACTTATTTACATAATTTGATTAGTAAGTTATTTTAAAAAATGCTCTCTCTCGAAGGCACATATTTTTCCACTCGTTTAATATATAAGGACGATTCAGCTGTGTACTTCTAACGAATCGTGCGATCTTTCGGTTTCCGTGACCAATCGTCGTGTCTTTACTTGCGTGTGCGTGTGTGCGTTAATAATATAGGTTAGGTTCTTACGTCGTGTTTAAATATATTTACCTACAGTTACAGTGACATACACTAATGCCATCTACCATCAGATCCAAGTATCACTATCGTCTCTATGAGTATCTATAGACAATTAATTTGTTGTGTTTCTTTTTAATTCATGGCTTTCCCAACTTTGCAAAAATTATTATTTTCTTTCTAAAACAACATACTAATTTTCGTTAGTTTCCTTATGAAGAACTGTAAAATATATACTGAATGAGTGTTTTTGATAGTCTCAATAGCAATTTCTATAACCTATGTCGTTTTTCCCTTGAATCTAACCTAACATACTAAAATGTCTCACCAGTTTTAAGAATTATTGGTATTAAAAGTTTCTCCGTGTGGCTATTAAAAATTTATTAAGAAAATTCACAACAATTAAATTTTAAAATGCAATAATCGACCTTTAATTTCTGATAAAGGAAAAAAAATGGTAGAAAATTATTCGTCTTATTTATTTATTTCTGTACATTTGTATACCCGCGGTCCTGTCGAACCGCGGGTTTTGATTTTTTTGACTTTTTTCGAAACCAAATATTTTTTCTTGCGCAGAAATCAAAAAGGAATTATTGCTCTTTAAATTGTGCCCATTACGAATTCTTTTTATACATTTTTAATAGTCAGTATTCCCACTTCCGTTATCAGAAAACCGAAAATTCAAAAAAGTAAAAAAATTCATAACTGGAACAATTTTTGACCAAATTTTTTTTTCTTTGTCAGAAATTAAAGACAAAGTATTGCTCTCCAAAATGTGACCGGATTGCTCAATAACCAATTTTACAATTATATATTATTAAAAATTTAATAACCAGCGTTCTCACCCGCCCGAATCAAAAAAAAGAAAAATTTGAAAAAATACGAAAAAAAATCATAACTCGATCAATTTGTGACCAAATTTTTTTTTCAATGTCAAAAATTAGGGAGGAATTACTGCTCTTCAAATAGTGACCATTGCGAATTTTTTTATAAACTTTTAATAGCCAGCGTTTCCACCCGCTTTATCAAAAAACCAAAAAATGAGAAAAAGTAAAAAAAAATTCATAACTCAAACAATTGTTGACCAAATTTTTTTTCTTTATCAGAATTTAAAGAGGGATTATTGCTTTTTAAATTATGATAATTGCGAATTCTGTGTAATAAACTTTAATAGACAGCGTTACCACCCGCTTGTATTAGAAAAACCGAAAAATTTAAAAAATTACAAAAAAAAATTTATAACTTGAACAATTTTCGACTAAATTTTTTTTCAATGTCAGAAATTAAAGAGGAATTATTGCCCTTCAAATAGTGACCACTGCGAATTTTTTTTATAATCTTTTAATAGCCTGCTTTCTCACCTGCCCGTTTCAGAAAACCGAAAAATGTAAAAAAAAAATTGTAACTGGAACAATTTTTGACCAAATTTTATTTTCTTTCTCTGTAATTAAAGAGGGATTATTGCTTTTCAAATTGTGATCATTGCGAATTTTTTTAATAAACTTTTAATAGCCAGTGTTCCCATCCGCCCGTATCAGAAAACTAAAAAATGTGAAAATTCAAAAAAAAATGGAAAGGTCGATTAAATTCAAATCCGAGCTAATCTAGCAAAACTGAAATTGGTTTTTGCTAGTTTCGATAAGTACTTTCAGAAACTGAAGTCAAAACTTAGTGCACATTTTATGTGTTGCACTGTGTTATTTACCAAGTTGTTAATATTTCTTGCGACGCCCCCTTAATTATTAGTTTACCATCTAAAACAAAATGTCAGACCAAAATAAACCCTTAATATTCATAATAAACCTTGCCCCAAAGACGATACATTTCCCATTTAAAATACATGGGATTTTGCTACTTTTTACAAATTAATTTTTTTTTTCGTTAAATACTTCATTTTACATTAATGAAAAATATATATTCTTATAGGAAATTTAACGTTCTAAAAAAAAGTTTTCATATGATTTTTTGATAAATTATCTCCTTTAAGAGTTATTTAAAGTTAAAGTTCAACACTGTGTAAATTTTTAGATTTTAGTACTTTTACGGCAAAATTATTATGAAAGGATCCATATCAAATCATGCAGGCATTCCGACGATATAAATTGCGAATTATTTTCGCAATGACATATGTTATCCTACTCAAAAAATAATAAAATGCGTATTTTTTTTAATTTTGAATAGGATTCTGTTTGCACTTTTTACGAATATTTTAAGATTTTATCAAAAAAATTACTTTTTTGTATTTTCTTCTATAAAATTGCGCAATTTTCATATTTTTTTATACTCTCGGGGCTCATTTTTACCTTTTATATACTCTTTTATGTAAAACTACGCAAAATAAAAAAATAATAAAAAACAAATGATACAATTTCAATTAAAAAAAAAACTTTCTAAAAAGGACATCTTTTTTATCTCTTTATTTTCAGGATTTATTAATACTCATGTATAGTATTTAACATAAAAATACCATTCTACTTATTTTTTTTATATTGGAATATATAAATACAATTTTTATGTTACTTTTTTAAGTTCTTTAAAAAAATATCCTTTTTTAATAACATTACAATTTTTTTGTTTCTTAGGAATTATTTTATTATATATTTACATTTATTTCAGAGGCAATATCTATAAAAGAGAAAAAAATTTCTATTTATAGTCGAAATTTTTCTTTTAATCAATCGACTCAATCAGGTAATAATATTCTCGCATAATAAGTTATGCTGAATTTTATTGACAAAAAATTTTAACCTTCGTTTAAAAAATTTGAACGTCTTAAATAAACTAACCGGGATAAATAACATTTTCGAACATCATCATTATCATATAGATAATTAACATAATTTTCAGACATAATGTTAATTATCAATATTCTTTACTATTGACAAGATTTTTCAAACTGATGTTAAAATTTAAAAAAATAAGCGACGGTACGATAATAGAAACCTGAAAAGTTGCGAAATTTTTGAATTTTTAGTAAAAAATTGAAAATAATTTTTTCTCTTAATAGATAAACAAAAAAATACAAAATGGTATTTTTATGTTAAATACTACACATGAGTACCAATAAATCCTAAAAATAAAGAGAGAAAAAAGATGTCCTTTTTTAGAAATTTTTTTTTTTAAATTGAATTTGTATCACTTGTTTTTTATTATTTTTTATTTTGCGTAATTTTACATAAAATAGTATATAAAAGGAAAAAATGAGCCCCAAGAGCAACAAAAAATATAAAAATTACGCAATTTTATAGAAGAAAATACAAAAAAGTAATTTTTTGCTAAAATCTTAAAATATTAGTAAAAAGTGCAAACAGAATCTTATTCAAAATTAAAAAATACGCATTTTATTATTTTTTGAGTAGGATAACATATGTCATTGCGAAAATAATTCGCAATTTATATCGTTGAAATGCCTGCATGATTTAATATGGATCCTTTCATAATAATTTTGCCGTAAAAGTACAAAAATCTTAAAATTTACGGTGTTGAACTTTAACTTTAAATAACTCTTAAAAGAGATAATTTATCAAAAAATCATAGGAAACTTTTTTTTAAAGCGTTAAATTTCCTATAAGAATATATATTTTTCATTGATGTAAAATGAAACATTTAACGAAAAAAAATTAATTTGTAAAAAGTAGCAAAATCCCATGTATTTTAAATGGGAAATGTATCGTCTTTGGGGCAAGGTTTATTGTGAATATTAAGGTTTTATTTTGGTTTGACATTTTGTTTTAGATGGTGAACTAATAATTTAGGGGGCGTCGCAAGAAATATTAACAACTTGGTAAATAATGGACACCCTAACCTATATAGAAAGGCCTGCTCATAACTTATCTCGATATTACGTCGACTGTCCTGTATATTTCCTACATATGAATGCAGATGAAGATCCTACCTAGATTTAAAAATTAAAGGCCTACATAGAAAGACCTACTAAAAACTTACCTCAATACTACGTTGGGTGGCCTATATATTTCCTATTTACAAATTCTAATGTAGATCCTACATAATTTTCATGTATATGGGCCTACATAGAAAGACCTACTAAAAACTTACCTCAATACTACGTTGGGTGGCCTATATATTTCCTATTTACAAATTCTAATGTAGATCCTACATAATTTTCATGTATATGGGCCTACATAGAAAGACCTACTAAAAACTTACCTCAATACTACGTTGGGTGGCCTATATATTTCCTATTTACAAATTCTAATGTAGATCCTACATAATTTTCATGTATATGGGCCTACATAGAAAGTCCTACCAAAAAGTCCTACTTAGTCAATACTAAGTTGGACGACCTATATCTGTCAGACATAAGAATACCGATGTAGATCCTACATAAATACAACAATTATAGGCCTACATAGAAAGACCTACCCAAATATCACCTCAATACTACGTTGGGCGACCTATATCTGTTGGACATAGAAATGTCGATGTAGATCCTACCTAGATTTAGAAACTGCAGGCCTACATAGATATGTCTACACAAAACCTATGTCGACACTACATTGTGAGGCCTACATCAATTGACTATAGAAAGGCCTACGTATATCCTACATAGATACTACATCTTATAGGCCTTCATAGGAAAATCTACATACACTCTACATAGAATGTACATAACTTGGCCTGCATAATTTGAAACTAAGTGTGGCAAAATCGAGGGTTGAACAACTCTCATTCAGGGCGTACGAAGAATATATTCCCAACAAGGAATATTTGAGAATACTGAGAATATTTAGGAATATTTGGCAATACTTGAGAATATTTGGGAATATGGAATACTCAGAATATTTAGAAAAATGTAAGAATATGTTTGAATATAAAGGAATATGCCGAGAAATATATGAATATATTTGAATAAAAGGGAATATATTCGAAAATATAAGATTATATAATATTTAGAAAAATTATAGAATATTAGTCAATGTTTCTTGAGAAATATTAAGAAAAAGCAGAATTTATTTAAAATACCCTTTTATGTAAAACCGGGGTAAAATCTTATAAACTTTGAAAATATGCTTTTCTTTTGATTTTTATTTTATCTTTAAAAACTCTAATTTATTCTTTCAATTACATTTTTGAGTGTCATACCCCTCGCAAAATTATTAAAAATAAGTCTTAGAACTGATGTTTTCGTATACTGTCATATAACCAAAAGCTTAGTACCTTACCCAGGGTGGTCACAAGTTTCAATTTATGAATTTCCCTGACAATTTACTGACATTAAAATTATTTTCTATTATAAAATATTTTTACAGAAAAATATGAAAGTTTACGAAAAACGAGTAAAATTTATGAATTTTAATAATTTATAAAAATTACAATTATAACCCTACCTGAATTCAACTATTTTCTATAATTTTCAACTTAACTTCATATCTGAATCAATTATTTTAAATAATTTTCCGATAGTTTTTCTAGAATAATTCAATTATTTAAATACAAAATTAAATTTCTTATAACTGTCTTTTAACTACTTTTAGTTATTAAGGTATAATATTTTCAAAAAACTAATAAATAAATTCTTACAATTAATTTCTTTTTAACATTTTAAAATAATTTTTGAAAGAAAATAGTTTTTTTATTTATATGCAATTAAAAAATTTCCAAAAAATTGAAATTTGGTAAAATCTTTTAAAGATAATTGCATTTCTTAGAAGAATTTTTGTTTAATTTAAAGAAAAGTAATTAATTTTTTGATGCGAATTTTAATTAAAAATTTTGAACATAATTTTTTTCTCCAAAATGTTAAAAGTAATTCTAAAAAGTTATTATTTTTGTATGTATTTGAATTTTTGGAATGTGCATTTAAACATACTAAAAATATTGAATTTAAAAAAAAAATTAATTAGAAGCTTAATTTGTTTTTAAATTTATATTTATTTTTTTAATTTATTTTAATTTTTTTATTTTTATATTTAACTCTTTTGATAATTATATTATTTTCAAAATTTGCAATCTTCAAAAGTTGATTTTTGAAAATTGTAATAAAATACTTGAAGAAAATTAGTTAATTTCAATTGAGGCCTTGGATCCAATAACTCGCCCGACGCTCGAAGGCACTCGCTAATACCAGTCGGTTAGCAGTGAGTGGCCTAGAGGCGCTCACTGCTCACTGACTGGCAGTTGCGCGTTCCTCCGAGCGTCGGGCGAGTTATTGGATCCAAGGCCTCAATTAAATTTTACAAAATTTCAATTATTCAAAATCTTTTTAATTGTATATTTTGAAAATTTAAATAGAAAATGATTCAAAAATAAGTTTTGAAGGATTTGTTTCTAGTTATTTTTGCACTATAAAAATCGAAATGAGTTTTTTGTTGCAATATTTGGAAGAAAAGTTTTTAAGTTTTTGAAAGTACAGTGAGTTCTCGCGAGTCGTTTAATTCTCGAAAATTTTCAAGATCATAAAACTCACGAGTCGTTCAACGCATAAGCCACGCCTCCAAGGCGATTTCAGGGATGTGTGAAACATATTTATCGCCCCGAAAGACACAATATTCAAAGGCTTTGGTCCGTTTAAATTACACAGCACTGAGCACCGGCGCGCGCATGCTAGAAATTGAACGACTTGTGAATCAGACACTGATCAGCTGTTGAACGACTGGCGAGTTTGAACGACTCGTGAGTTGAACGACTCGCGAGAACTCACTGTAATTCAAAAAGAATATCATTTTTCTTAATTTCCATGACTAAACATTTTTTCCTGTCATTTCCCTGACTTTAGTGACATGTGGTCTTCCTGCGTTGACAAATAAAAAAGGCTTTATTTATTGATAAAAACGCACACCAATCGTCCTCATGTATTGCATCTTCCCTTACAATAATTGACTCTGTTTTTTAACTCAAGTATCGAAACAGCAGAGAATTTTGAATTTCCGGAGCTTTTACGCGTATAAATTTTAAATGACAAATGTAAAAATATGTCACAGTTTTCTTGAAACTGTTGTTACTGCGCTCCACTGAGAAAACTGGAGTATTGGACTAAACATCTGGAGGGACAAATCGTTGATATTTGAGAGTTAGCTATTCACGGAAAAAAAGGTCTGGAAGAGATATCCATAAAAATATTGTTGAGCAGAATATTGTTGTGTTATCCAATTCAATGGAAGAGACAACTTTCAGAATGGAAGCACATTCCATATTCAATGGATGAGGGAGCCATATTATATTGTTGAATCAAATATGGATGTGACATCCATAGACATGGTTGGGCTTACAATTCATGCTATGGATTTTCACATATGGCTGCCTCATCCATATAAACTTTGGTTGGGAGATCCATAGTTAGTTTAAAATTTCGATACATGTTGCGCGCAATTCATTATCATGGCATCCATTTAAAAATGGACGTCTCAATTTGTCCGTCGCGTCGGTTTCCTGTCACGTCTATATAATCACGTTGTGAGTTTATTGTGTATAAATAGTGTTATAATTGTTTATTATTTATTATCGTTATTGACTATTAGTTTTTATGTAAATTCATTTTCATGAAATATGTGTAGAGTATATAAGGAATATTATATGCTCAAATATTGTAGTTGTGTATATAGTGTAGTGGATAGCGTTAGTGTTTAGTACGCATTTGGTCTAGGGTTCGTGTCTCCCCCATCGGTTAATAATTTATATCGTAAATATGCGGTTTTCAATAAGTGGTGTGTATTAATTAACAAAAATGTGTATAAAATATCTCAAGTGACATGGAATTTAATTAATTGAGTGATTCAAATTTTTTTCTTTCCCATTTCCATTACTATGGATCACCCAACCATAGATCTTTTGCTGCTTCAACAATTTACAGCCAGCCATAGAATATGGATGCAGCAACCTTAACTATGGATATCTCGTATTTAACATGGAAAACATGGGAATACCCATAGAATACATGTGAATATCTACCGAGTGTACGAGGAATATCGAAGTTGTTCACCCCTCGGGCAAAATCCTATTTCGAAAGAAGTACGAAACAATCCGAAATCTGTATGCTAAGAATCCGAAAATTGTCTGCAACAATCCGGATTTAATCTAACTAAAAGGTATAATCCGAAACAAATACGAAATAATAATCCGAAATCAATATGTAAAGAATACGAAAGCAGTCCACAATAATCCAAATTTAATCCAGTTAAAAGATTTAATCCTAAACAAGTATAAAACAATCCGAAATCTGTATGCAAAGAATTCGGTAATAGTCAGCGTCAATCCGAATAATATCTGATCAAAAGACCGAAAATAAGTCTTATTATTATAAGAATTTGTAAATATGTACAATCCACAGACAGTTCAAAACAATCCATATTTAATCCAACTCAAAGACTTAATCCGGAATGATTTTGTTATATTATTGAATTGGTATATTAAAAACAATTTGTATTAAATGCAGATAAATAAAACTATAATTATAATTTCGTATGACAAAAACCTGACCAAAACCAGATTAATTCCGGATTTAATAATTTCACATTTGCAAGTTGCGTATTATCAGACTAACTTCTGATTAGATCGGACTAATTCCGGATTCACTGGTTATACACAAACCGCATTGAGTTTAAATTTATCCGGACAAATTCCGAGCGACAAAAACCTGTCCATAAGCAGACTGTTTCGGATTATCTGCGAATTCACTGGTTAAACCAACCGGATTATTCTGCGTTTACTAGTTGCATATGATCTGACTAACTTCGGACTAAATCGGACTAATTACGGATTCAATAGTTATAAAAAACGGTATTGATTTCAAACTTAATTCATGGTGAAAAAACTCCACAATATACCGCATTGCTAAGAACAAATTCCGGATTAGTCCGAAATCGTTCCCACTTTTTATTCAGGGTACTTACTTATGGTAAATAAAATATTAACTTTTGCAGTCAATTTGATTTTACACTAGTATTATTAGTTATCTTTTTTAATATTATAAATAACACTGATGCGTTAGTTTTTTGTCATTTCTTTTCGTGGCACTTGATAAATTCTATTATGAATTTAAACTCCCATGCGAGCGTGGTATAGTGGTTAGTGTATTCGATTTCGGTGCGTTATAATGTTAGATAGGTGTAGGTTCGAATCCCCAAGCGTTAGAAATTTTAAGTTAATGTAAATAAAATTGCGATAGGTAAATCGAAAAATATTATGAATGTACCATAAAGTAATAATAATTAATATGTGTAACTTGTATAATTATTTTTTTATTAACATTCACTAAATTGTCCGGAATAAATTTTGACTGTTTCGAACTAATTCCGGATTCACTAGTTAAAATTAACTGATTAATTTCGGACTTCATCGGACCAACTCCGGTTTCACTAGTTGTTCACAAACCGTATAGAATTCGGATTTTTTCGGATTCATTGCGGGTGACAAAAACCTGACCATAAACCGCATTGTTTCGGACAAACTTCGGATTAGTCCGAAATCTGTCCGGTTTTTTAACCAGGGATGCTTATTCCCGAAATCTTTTTTGACCAAATAGTTACTTGATATAAAACTACTTAACTTAAAATTCACATAATATGCACATTGTTTGACATAAATTTCATTGCACACAAAAACCATTTAACATAAATATCATTTGTCATAGAATTCATTAAACAGAAATATTATGTTACATAAAACTCAGATGACTTAATTCCCATTTGACATAAAAATTATGTAACATAAATTTTTATTGACATAAAAATCATTTAACATAAATTTCTTTTAACATTAAACTCATTTAACGCAAATTTTATTTGTTATAAAATTTATTTGACATCAATTTCATTTGGCATAAATGTCATTTAACGTAATTCTCATTTGACATAAATATCATTAGACATAAAATTAGCTTGACATAAATTTTATTTGACGTGAATATCATTTAACATAATTATTATTTAAAGTAAAATTAAATTTATATAAATTTCATTTAGCATAAATTCCATTTAACATAATTCTCATTTGTCATAAAATTTACTTGACATAAATTTCATTTGGTATAAATCCCATTTAACATAATTTTCATTTGACATAAAGTTCACTTGATATAAATTTCTTTTGACGGATAACTCATTACACATAATTCTCATTTGACATAAAATTCAGTTGTCATAGATTTTATTTTACATACAGATCATTTGACATGGAAATATAGGCGCGAATTTCAAAATTGGCGAATCACAATGTTATTGATAATATCTAATTGGTTACTTTTAAAATTCGCGCTGATATTGTTATGTAAAATGTAATTTGTGTAAAATGATTTTTATGTGAAATGAGAATTTTGTTGAAAGACTTTTATAACAAATGAGAGATGTGTTAAATGTCTTTTATATCAAGTGAACTTTATGTCAAATGAAAATTATGTTAAATGGGATTTATACCAAATGAAATTTATGTCAAGTAAATGTTAAGCCAAATGAGAATTATGTTAAATGAAATTTATGCTAAATGAAATTTATATAAATTTAATTTTACGTTAAATAATAATTATGTTAAATGATATTCACGTCAAATGAAATTTATGTCAAGGTAATTTTATGTCTAATGATATTTATGTCAAATGAGAATTACGTTAAATGACATTTATGCCAAATGAAATTGATGTCAAATGAATTTTATAACAAATAAAATTTGCGTTAAATGAGTTTTATGTTAAAAGAAATTTATGTTAAATGATTTTTATGTCAATAGAAATTTATGTTACATAATTTTTATGTCAAATGGGAATTAAGTTATCTGAGTTTTATGTAACATAATATTTCTGTTTAATGAATTCGATGACAAATGATATTTATGTTAAATGGTTTTTGTATGCAATGAAATTTATGTCAAACAATGTGCATATTATGTGAATTTTAAGTTAAGTAGTTTTATATCAAGTAACTATTTGGTCAAAAAAGATTTTGGGAATAAGCATGCGTCTCGAACGATTGTTATGAAAGGCAAAAAAGGGAAGCGGAAAAGATGGTTACGTTTTCGGCGGAAAATTTCCAACCACTAATTATTGGAGATATAGTGTTTCTCTTTCAGTTCCTAATGTAGACCGTGGACCTTTCGATTTTAACAACATTTTAGGAATAGTGACTGACATCCAAAACGGAGTCTATAAAATTGGGACACAAGAGGGAATCATAAATGGATGGTTTCCTCGATGAGATATTTAAAAGACTGGGTCTCAAATAATTAGTTTAAGTAATGTTCATAATGACAACCACATTTCCCTGAGAGAATCTGCTTCTATGCAGTCAATAAGTGGTGGTCAGGGCATAAAAAAATGTAATTGTAAAGCTGCAAAAAATCAGTGCAAAAGTAATCGTTGTTCTTGTTTTAAATCAAATATATTGTGTGGTTCTAGGTGTCATAAGTCAGGGAATTGCTGCAACAAATAAATTGAATTTTTCAATTACGTTGTTCAAAATTAGAAAGAATAAAAGAATAAAAATTTTCTAACTGCCTGAAATGTCTTGGGCAGTAAGCAAACTGCCTAGGCAGTTGGACAAATGACGAGGGTGGCGCTCCAACTCTGTCGCTAATGCGACCTTCTTCTTCTCACTGCGGTTTTCCTGCGTCCGTAGTTAAAAAGATGATTAAAACTATTTCATAGTCTAAGCGGAATTTACAGTACGACAATAATAAAAAAAAAAACAAAAATTTTTAAGAAGTTTAAAAAGTCAAAAGATAAAATTACAAACGGATATATAAAAAAAAGAAAAAAAAACGCGTATAAAATATTGAAAACATAAAACTGTACAAAGATGAATAAAAAACACAAACAATTAAAAAAATGTATAAGGACAAATAAATCTCACAAAATAAATTAATAAAAAACAAACGTACAAAATTAAAAGCTGTTTAAATTACGCTTTTTGGCGGCCGTCAAGATCCTTCCTCGACATAACCGAGATTATAAAGTTCTCGACTTGCCGCCAATTGTCTTCTGACTGGGTCATCAGCGATACCATGTTCTCCGGTGTAACTTGACTGTTTACACCTTCAAACATGGCCCGCCTCTCCAAGTCCCATTTCTTGCATGAGAAGAGGGTGTGCTCCGCGTTGTCCTCAGGGAACTGGCAATATGCACACACCTCGTCCTCGCGTAATTTAAAGCGACACAGGTACGAGTTAAAACACCCGTGACCTGTGAGCGCCTGAGTCATATAATAGGAAACCAGACCGTGTTTCCTATTTATCCAGGTGGCGAGTGCCGGGATAAGGCGATAAGTCCATCGATCTTTTTCTTCACCATCCCATCTTTCTTGCCATCTTTCTATGAGCCTGTGCCTCGCTTCTTTACGGATCAGGCCCTTGCTTGGTCTTATTTTCTCATCTAAGGAACTTCTTTCTTTAGAAAAGAGAAACATTTCTTCCCTTTCCCTTGCCAAAAGATCTGTTGGCGGGACACTTGCAAGGACCTGCACAGCACTTGTAGATACCGTCTTATTTGCAAAGATGATACGTGTTGTTATCGATCTCTGCGCCGACAGTACCTTTTCACAGATGGTCACACATCTTTTACTCCTCAGGGATGGGGCCCACGCTGGTGCTGCATAGAGCATTTTAGCATGGGCGACACTCGCCACCAGTCTCCGTTTTTGTTCACGGGGTCCGCCTACGTTTGGCATTAACCGTGAAAGATTAGCCGCACACTCGATCGCCTTATTTGACGCCGTAGCCATGTGGTGGTGGAAGTTTAACCTTCCATCCAACTCCACACCAAGATATTTAATTTGCTTACTCCACTTGACCTCGAATCCGTCTATCACGATTCGTGGGAGCTCATAACCACGCTAGTCGCAGACATTCGTTCACCAATGTCACAAGAGCCTCCTCACTTTCGGCAGTGCACACGAACAACGCGTCGTTCGCAAAGCCGATGATCACCGCACCTTCGGGTAGATCCATTCGCAGAAAATCATCGTAAGATGATTTTATTCCATACAAATGGACCCACCCTCGAGCCTTGAGAAGCCCCACTCTGCATCTCTTCCTTGAGAGTGCAGGTGTCTCCCTCATATATAACCCACCTGTCGCTAAGATAATTATCCATCATCCGCAACAAGTAGGGCGGCATGTTTTTCTTTTCCATCGACTCGATGAGATCTTTCCATCTTGCGGAATTAAACGCGTTGCGTATGTCAATTGCTACCAACGCGCAGAAGCTCTTTTTTTTCCCAGGTCCCAATTTGTTTTTTCCTGCTTTGGCTATGTCCACAACTACCTGGATGGCATCAACTGTGGACTTGCCTTTACGGAAACCAAATTGGTGATCCGATAGACTATTCTCTCCGGTCAAGTGGCGAAGTTTACCCATCGTATCTAGCAGGCATATAGGCCTGTATGATGAGACTTTATCTAGAGGTTTTTCACCTTTCCTCAGGAGGACTAACCTCTGTCGCTTCCAGTCGCGGAAGAACTCTCCTCTCTCAAGGCAAAGATTGAAGCATTGAAGCAGGATCTGGGGTGAAGTGTCGATTACCAACTTTAGGATCTCGTTACTTATCCCATCGATTCCAGGCGCCTTGCCTGTTTTCAATCTTTTGCCTGCTTTTTGCAGTTCACTAAGTGTGAAGAGTTCTTCCTCTTCGACTTTGCAAAAACTCCAGTCTCTTCTAAGGTATGGCTCTGCAAGAGGAAACAAAGAACTTATTATCTTTCTGACCCAATCGGGATTGTCCAGGCCGGGGGTCTTTTGCCTCGTCGCTAATTTCTTAGTAACGATTTTAAAAGCCATTCCTCATGGGTCCTTATCGACTTCCTCGATTAGGTCCTTCCAACTACGGCGTCGCGACTTGCGGATCTCTTTCTTGAGGTTCTTTTTCGCCTCCTTGAAAGCCTCTTTTAGCAAGGGATCTCCCTTAGATCGGGTATATGTCCTTCTTGCTTTGAGGCATTCCTTCCTCAAGGAGGCTATCTCCTCTGACCACCAGTGCAAGGATTTTCTTACGGGAATAGCGCCTTTGCGTGGCATTGACGCATTGCAAGCGGTGACTATCATGTTCCTCACCGCTCGCACCTCCCTATCCAGACTGCTCAGCCTCTTCACCCAGCCCAAGTCCTCGATTAAAAGGGCTTCTCTTAGGGACCGGCCAAACTTTTCCTTGTCGAGTCTCTTCATATTCCACGAGGAGGTTTTGCGACTAGGAACATCCTGTCTTTTTCCTTCTCGTGTGTCTCCCATCGAGACTGAGAACTCAATGTACTGGTGGCCACTTGCGGTATATTCCTCAGAGACCCGCCAGTCGCTTATGCGGCTAAATAGTTTAGACGATGCGATCGTTAGATCGTCTCACCCCACTCTGACGACTTTGCGTTAAAATCGCCAGTGATGATGACATCCAGCCTGGATTCTGAGAGGCTCGCTTCTAGGTCTTCGATATTGGCTTCGAAGTTTGTCAGTGGATCGTTGGGTGAGAAGTAGCAGCTATACATGCGTATATTAGCTACCTCTATCCACACGAACCCCGTTGCTCGTTTCCAGAAACTTGTCAACCCGCAATTCTGGGTTGCACAGCTTTATGGCGGCTCTCTTCGCCTTATCCTGATACCAAGGGGCGAGGTCGCTTCCTTGATACTGCTCATTGCAGAACAGGATATCGACCTCATTTTCCCTTGCTGTTTGCATTAGGAGCAACTGTGCATTCTTACTTGTATGCAGGTTGACCTGCAAAAATTTTAAGGATTTGCCTTTTTAATCTTTTGCAGTTCTTCCCTGTAAACCGGGCAGGCTCTCTTTCCGGACTCATGATCCGTTTCTGGCTTCCCCAGGTCCAAGCAAGTAAGGCACTTCGGCTTAGCTTTACAGCTCTTCGCGAGGTGTCCCTCTCCGCCGCATCTCCGACAGTTTTTGCTTCTGTCGGGGCCTTTGCAGGTTCGGGTAGAGTGTCCGTAGGCACTTTTGGCACCTAACTACTTCAACATGCTCGCGAATTAAAGCATTTATCCAACTGATTTTGATTCTGCCAAGTTTAAGCAGAATGTCACTTTCTGCTTCTGCCAAGCGGATTAGAGCAACCTTAGTTCCTCTGTAGCGAGGCAAAAGTCGACACTCCATCGTCAGGTCGGGTTTACCCAGCTTTTCTCTCAGTGCTGAAGTCACCTCATCCTCTGTGGTGGCTTTATCTAAATCCTTAATCTCTAGAGACCTTCTATTCACTAGAGGCGTGACTTCGGCCTTGCCATGCAGGGCCGAAGACAGTGCCTCTGCAAATTTTAAGGTCTCTCCGCCCTTTTTCACTATCACGAGAACTTCCTGTCTAAAAGTTCTCCTGATCTTCCGGATCACGGTACCCGTAACTTCAGGTTTTACCTTTGCTTTTATCAGCGGCAAGAAACCCTCATACAACTTTGGGTCTCCTGCCGTGATTTTAACAGCTTCCGTGCTCCTTAGCTTCAAAGGGGGCTTCGGAAACTCTTTTTTATCGCATGATAGCTTCTTTTTTGGAGCCCGTTTCTTTTTGCTTCTAACAACTTTGAAGCCGTCCCCATTGTCCGCTCCGTCTTTCAAGACTGTCGCAGCATACGACTTGCTAGGACTATTTGAGGGCGCTTCTTTAGTTCCAACTAGCGACTCAGAACCAAGCTGAATTAATTAATGTTATTTAAATATTTAAAAAATGTAATTATTAACTGTTCTTTTTAACAGTGATAATTTATGTTGTGTTAGATTTTATCGATATGTATTGACAAGTATATGTTATTCGTCTTAAAAATATATACAGAAGGAGAAAATGTAAAAATTTTTTTTTTATTGTTTAAATATTTTTTTCTAATTCTACACAGAAAGAGGCACATTTTTTTCCTTAAAAATTTTTTTCAAAAATCAATTGTTCTCAAGTTACCAACAATTGAAAAAATAGGCTATTTTTATAAACAAATGATTATATCTTTCTTAAAAATTATCGTAGAGCAATTTTCAAAAAATAATTTGAAAGGTGACAAAAAATGCTTTCCAATGACATTTGTAGATTTTAAATGTGATGATTTCCTTAAAAATTGTATCAATTTGAAATTTTTTAAAAAAAGTGAAAAAAATTTTTTTAATTTTCAGCAATTAAACATTAAAAGAAAATTTTTTTAAAATTTTTTTTGGCATTATTTAAAGTCAAATACTTAAGGTTTAAAATAAATATTTTATTAAGATTTTATCTTTATTATTATTGAAGATACAAAACTTTTTGTAATGCCCTTGCATGGAGTAGGGTGGACAAATCCTTTTGAGCGGCACTGTATCTGCCTACGACATATATACACGGAAAAAATTTCGGTCCACCGGTTGCGCTGCCTATAGTACACCTGTTGTACTAACGTTCAGATGTAAATGATATCCCGGATTCCATGCGTCATATGCGCCGAAAACAGGGACGTATATTGTCCCCAATGTTGAAGACAACACTTGAACGTTAACAGAGACAAATGCAGTGAATCAAGAAAATAACTACAATTTAGAATCTCAGTTATTGAATTTTGTGAAGAAATTCTTTTAAAGATTTAAAATAACCGTGTATATTAATTTTATAATTGATTAATTAATATTATAAATTCAAATTATTATTTAAATTAATCCAAAAGACGAAAATATATATAAATAACTTTATAAAATTATTATTATGAAAATTTTTAGTATTATATTATTATTATTAAATTACACTGCAAAAATAACTATCTTATTTGATATCTTAAAATAAGATGTAAGATGGAAAAATGGTATCTTACATTTTAAAATAAGATGTTTTCTAAAGTATCTTACTGATTTTTAAGATGCTTTATACGCCTTATTTCTTCTATCTTAAAAAAGTAAGATACTTCCTGTAAGTTTTTTAAAGTATCTTAAATTAAGATGTTTCTGTCTCAATAAGATGTTTAGCTATAGGTTACTTGTGAATTGTAAGATGCGAAAAAAATTTAAGTTACTAAAACCTAAGATGCATAAAATGTTTTACATATAAGCCCATAGTTAACCTCAAAACTTTTTTCCCAAAAAATATGCTGAAAATGTGTATGAAGATGCTTTTAACATCTTAAATTAAGATATTTTAAATGACTAAAAAGTGACTACCATAACATCTTAGAAATGACTATACCAAAACATCTTAATTAAGATACTTCTTTTTGCAGTGTATATAATTTTATTTAAATTATTGTTATTAAAATCGTAAATTATTTCTGAAAAATTTTTTAAATTTAAAAAAAAAATTATTTTGTTAAATAAGAATTAGTATAAAAATAAAATTTTTGAAATGTTTAAAAAATAAGGTTAAAATAAAACAAAGTAGTTCTTTAAAAAAATAGTAAAAATATTTTTTTTTGTCTACATATGTTTTAAATGCCTACACTGTAATTATTATCTATATAAGATAATAATAATGCCATTTTTTCAACAAAATCATATACGCGACAGCGCATGTACAATATAGCACTGGTCCCAGATTTGGAGACAAATGTTAGACTCCATTCAAAGTTCAACGCTTGCGCAGCATTAACACGACTGACGCACCGAAACAGGGATGAAATATGTCTCGGTTTAAGGGATAAAATTTGAATCGGCTACTAACACAACGGATGTACCTTAACGTACAAACGGTGCACCAAAATTTTCTCCGTGTATGTAAAAGGCAACAAAAAGGAAACAATCTTAATTATTTATGAATCTTAAAAAGCGTGTGTACTTCCCTAGATAATTTATCTGAGAAGTTACAGTTAGAATTTTAAATAAACCCGTCAAGAATTGAACAAGTTACAGTGTACGCAGTTTTGAAAAATGTAGTTTTGAGAAAAACGCATTGGAAATTTCAAGAAGCATTTACTATATGACATATTTAAAATAGAAACTTAACAATTTTTCATTTTTACTTTGATATTCCAGCACCATAAAACTACTGCTTTTTAATAAATTAATTTTTTCGATTTTTGGAAGACGTATATAAAAGGTAAAAGAAAAACACTCTTTTACTTTTTTATAAAATAGACCACGACGTTTCGGTGGTCAGGTTCGCCACCATCATCAGGTCACTTTAATAGAAAAAAATTTTTTTTTTTTAAAAAATTAATACAACAAAATTTTGAAAATTTAAATTTAAACAAAAAATAAAAAACAATTTTTACCTAGTTAAAGTCAATAAATAAACATCACGTCAATAAATTAAAAAACATAAATAAACGCAATACAACAACAAAATAAAATATTTAAATTTACAAATCACAAACATATTAAAACGAGTGATTAGTCAAACTGACTGAGCCGGTGACAATTTTCGCGTTATATACAGTCGATGGGGTCAATGACCCACAATCGAAATATTATGAATTATAACCATTATTTCAATTTATTAAGCAAAGGAAAATAGGAATTACTAAGAAACTGTATATCTTCCTTCTTGTTAATAGTAAAATTATTGCATTTAATATAAATCATCTCAGAAATTAATCGTTTTTTATAAGAAGTTTCATAATCTAAAATTTCTGCATCGTCAAAATTAAAAGAATGATTATATTCAGTTTGATGTTTGTTCACAACGGATTCGAGGTTTTTGTTTTTATGCTCGCTAATTCTTTTTTTCAAAGTACGCTTTGATTCACAAAGCATAAAAACAAAAACCTCGAATCCGTTGTGAACAAACATCAAACTGAATATAATCATTCTTTTAATTTTGACGATGCAGAAATTTTAGATTATGAAACTTCTTATAAAAAACGATTAATTTCTGAGATGATTTATATTAAATGCAATAATTTTACTATTAACAAGAAGGAAGATATACAGTTTCTTAGTAATTCCTATTTTCCTTTGCTTAATAAATTGAAATAATGGTTATAATTCATAATATTTCGATTGCGGGTCATTGACCCCATCGACTGTATATAACGCGAAAATTGTCACCGGCTCAGTCAGTTTGACTAATCACTCGTTTTAATATATTTGTGATTTGTAAATTTAAATATTTTATTTTTTTGTTGTATTGCGTTTATTTATGTTTTTTAATTTATTGACGTGATGTTTATTTATTGACTTTAACTAGGTAAAAATTGTTTTTTATTTTTTGTTTAAATTTAAATTTTCAAAATTTTGTTGTATTAATTTTTTTAAAAAAAAAAAAATTTTTTCTATTAAAGTGACCTGATGATGGTGGCGAACCTGACCACCGAAACGTCGTCGTCTATTTTATAAAAAAGTAAAAGAGTGTTTTTCTTTTACCTTTTATATACGTCTTCCAAAAATCGAAAAAATTAATTTATTAAATAACTGTGGAAGAATTTACTAAATATTTAACTACTGCTTTTTATTTATGCTTTATATTCAGTATTGTAATTGAACTGATTAGTACCCCTAAAAATTATCAACAAACTGTAATATGTTTAAAATTTTTAATTATCATGTAAAATGTAGTTATTTATTTTTGTCGACAAAAAAGTATTTACATATCATTCTAGGATTGTCTATGTACCATTTAATACTGTCGCGTCACAGGTTATATTTTAAGTATATTTCCGTTGGATTCACTAATAACCAATGGCTGGATTCTTTTTACTGTTATAACCGCTTGAAAGCGGGCACTGAATTTAAATTTGAATTTATTATTTAGATTGAAGGTGGGATAATAAATATACACTTATAATTGATTGGAAAAACCCCTTTCGGGTAAAAAACCAATTTTATTTAAGTTCAAATACTGTTTCTTTTAAATATACACTTCACAATTCTGTTTTACAAATAATTGTTTTTATTGTTAAATATTAATTTAACAATTTAAAATGTTTGATTTAGTTATTCACAAATTGTAAGATTCGCTGATTTAACAATAATACTTTTAAAGGTATGCACTACTAATTAGTGGTCTCTTTTCAAGTCTCGAAAATTGTCTGAGTCTTTGGGTCTCAGGCGCTCCCTTTATATATCCAACTAAAAGGGGGGAGGTTTACCCTCCCCTCTTTGTTTAACCAATCAGAGCGTTGATGACGTGGCACTTGACCAATAAGCGTTGAACATTAAAGGTCAAGTTATTGCGCATTTTCCAAATGACCAAAATAATGACACGTGTCAAGGTTAAATTATTACGCATTTAACAGATCTCAAGGTGAGATTATTACGCATCCTACAAATGACTTATTATTGTCATATATTTTACTGCGCAGTTTTCAACTGCGCAATAAAATAACCGTCATACGAAGATTTACAATATAATTTTGCAGTTTTTCTTATCAATAATAAAAAGTACAAATTCAGTATTTCATAATCATAGTTTCGTTCTATTTTTCAAATATAAGTAAAATATTTAATACATATTCCTTAATTAATTAAACATTAATAATAATAATAATAATAAATTTAACTTAATATTAATACAATTAATACTATATTTAATTACAGTTTTCTAAAATAATTACAATAATTTTATAATAACTTATAATAATACAATGATTATACGGTAGAGAGAGAAAGAGAAAGAGCAAATGTCAAATAAAAGGCCTTTTTCAATTTCTGGATCAAATAATAATAATAATATTAATAATAATAATAACAATAATAATAATATTTAATTGTAATATAAATATAACTTTAGATTTTTAAATTTGAATCCTCCAAGATGACAATCAAAATTCCTAGTTCATTTATATAGAATTTAAAATTCCCTATAAAACTTACTAGGCACTGATGCAAGATGCCACACCTCCCCACACAAAAATGTGGCACACCTACGCGTGTGTCCACTTTAAAATTTATTTTATTATAAAAATTTATAATTAAGTGTTTGTTTATTTTTAAAGTATTTTGTGGTATTTTAAATATTTATTCCCCACGAAATTTATGGATGAATGGATTAATTGTGTTCTTCTTTTCAAATAAATTCTTGAAATATGGATGAGAATTTTCCTTTTTGGAGCAACATAACAAAATGGTGAGTAAAAGGTATTCTTATTTAAGAAAATTATAAATGTTTGCTTTATTATAAATACATATATACATTTTTGTACATAAAAAAACTAAACAAAACCATCTTTTTTTTATGTATATATATATTATTTTTTTTTTTATTATTATTATTTTTTTTTATTTATTTATTTTTTTTTTAAACGCAAGTAAATAATAAAATAAAGAAATTAAACCAAAAAAAAATTATTTTTAGTTTTAAACGTAAGTAAAGAGTAATAAAATAAGGAAATTTAAACAAAACTTTTTTCTTTTTATTCTTAAACGCAAATAAATAATAATAAAATAAAGAAATTTAAACAAAACTTTTTTCTTTTTATTCTTAAACGCAAATAAATAATAATAAAATAAAGAAATTTAAACAAAACTTTTTTCTTTTTTTTTAGTTAAAGAGACGAAGAATATAAAAATAGTCACGTCAATGGAAGAAAAGGATTTCTTTTTTGTTGTGAGAGAAAAAGAGAAAAAAAAAGGTTGGCTATTTTTACCGGTCAACAATATCTCCATTTCTCTCTTCCATTGGTACTTCATCATTATTCACATCTCCATTTCTTTCTTCCATTGGTACTTCATTGTTATTTGCGATCAAGTGAGGAGGGTGGTCCTCCTCATCATCCCCCTCACCAATCAAAAGTACCGGGGCAATGTTTTCATTGTTGGCGACAATATTTTCTTCCTGCTCATCCTGTTTGTAGAAAATTTCATTATTTATAATATTTATTTTTATTAAAAAGATTTGGCTTGCAGGAGGGTACGTGCTGTCGTCCGGAAACAAGCAGCGGAGATAGGGGACATTCATGCTTTCGATAATTTGTACTAGCAAATGCCTAGGGTGACCAATCACTAAATTTAGCGACTGGAATGCCCACAGACACTGCCAGCACTGTCCTGCTGGTCGACAATTAAAAATGTTGTCTCTATCGCACCCCGGACATCCTCGCTCGATTGCCATTTCAGCAGTTGTCGTCAAAAAGTGGCGCTCGACGACACTTCCAGGTTGATCAGCTAGCAACCTGTCCTGGAAGTAGCAAACCGAACACCGCCACGTACGAACTTCCGGGTTATGTGGGACCCACATCAACCCGCTCAAGTGTTGATGGTCTGAATTGGCCTCTGATAGGCTATTTAATGTGCTCTACATAAAAAAAGGGACTTATGTATTTATACATACACATATGTATATATATATATATATATATATATATATATATATATATATATATATATATATTCATAGAGCCACCCATACAACTCGCATAAAAGAGAAGTTGTTAAAGGGTTAGGAAAATTAAGAAAGGGAAAAGGAAAACAGAATTTTAATCGTTTTATTAGTAAGAAATCTTCACTGATGATCCGGTTAAAGAGAAGAAGGAATCCATTACACTTCATTTTCTCCAGTTTCTATTATTAATACTTACAACCGGAAGATTAATTTTAGTGAATGGCCTGTTTTCCCATTCTTCCTTTGTAATAAAATAATGTGGTTCGCACCGGTGATAATAATCAGGTAGATTATTTGCCATTTTTCACTTTTATCTTACCAGTGTAGCGAACGAGAGGAGGAGAGTGTCAACAATGTCTACGTGACTTTTAGTAAACAAAGGGCTGAATTACCATGAAAAAGATCAGGGCTGGGAAGCTCAATAACTTGAAATTGTGTATTTTTACGTTAAAAGGGTAATTAATGTCCTTTAAATTAAAGGTCGGTCAACTGTAATTAGTCTCGATGTACTATTCTAGTCTTATTATTACTAATTTTCTTTATTTTAACATTAAATTCGCCGATTAATTCGATTATTTTGTAAGGTCCTTCAAAAAAGGGGTCAAATTTTTTATCATTTCGAATGTTAATTTTTACATTAACTATATCATCAATTTTATAATTAACAGGATGAACATTTTTGTCATAATAATGTTTGTTTTTTCTTTTAGATTTCTCCAAGTTTTCACGAGCAAGGGACTGGACGTTATCCAATTTATGAAAAAGCTCTTGTAAGTATTGTTGATAAGTTTTATCGGGTAATTCTTGGGGAAAACTTGACGGAATTACAGCTTCTTTTCCAAAGACTAAAGTATAAGGTGCGAATCCCGTTGATTCGTGAATAGAAGTATTATAAGAAAATAAAGCAAATCGCAACTTTTCGTCCCAAGATTGAGCGTTTCTAAATTGACGGATGTATTGTATTAGATCTTGGTGACTTCGTTCCAATGATCCTAAAGATTGAGGATGATAGGCGGTCGATTCTATTTTTTCAATATTAAAAACTTTACAGAAAAGTTTCATAACTTTACTTATGCAGTTTCTCCCTTGATCAGTATGAATTATTTTAGGACAACCGTAGCGAGATATAAATTTTTCAGCAAGAGCTTGGGCTATTGTAACCGAATCTATATTTTTTAATGGAATTGCGTCAGCATACTTTGAAAATACACATTGTATAGTCAAAATATACTTATTTTCACGTGGAGTAATTGGCAAAGGGCTAACTATATCTATTTGTATTTTATCAAAAGGTTCTTTTGGAGTATCCGTAATTCTCATAGGTTGTTTTGTTCGTAAATTTATAATTTTATTTCTTTGACAATTTTTACAGGCTTTAATGAATTTTTGTATTTCAATTTTCATGTTAGGCCAAAAATATTTTGATCGAATTCTAGAATAGGTTTTTGAAACACTTTTGTGACCTCCTACAGTTGACTCATGAAATTCTTTGATAATTGGATGTCTTTCTTCTAATTTTGGGATTATTATTTCACCTGAGCAGACCATAATTTTTATTTGTGAATCAGAGAAATGCTGACAAAACATTTTCTCAATATAAAACCAGGAAATTTCGTCTAGATTATTTCCAACTTTTGAAACTCTAGCAAAATGTACATCAAGTGGCTCCATAGCATTTCTCAAGCCAAGAATAGCACTGGACACTTTATTCAGATATGCTTTGCCATCAAATTTCTCTTTTACTACAACATGAAAAATGTAGCGATTTCCTTGAGGAATAACAATTACATTTCCAACCTTAAAATCATCATTTTTTATTGCATTAACATTTAACAAATTTCTTTCTAATAGTTCTTTACTCATATCAGAATCAAAAATGCAATCTTCCGAGACAAAGTGAACAATATAACCAGTTCCCATGGACAACATATCTTTACTATAAATTATACAATCATTATCAATCTGGAACACATGTCCAATCATAGGTTGATCGTCCGACACGAATCCGAAATACAACATTCACCTTGGCCAAGGACATTTTCACTGTCACCTATTAAGCGATGCAAAGACACAACAGGGATTCCATAATTCAATGGACAATCCCAATTCTCCGATCCCAAGTTGAATGTTTGCGTTCCAAGAGAACCATTACCCTCCGCAGATATAATATTGGATACAGCTCCCTTAGTTCCCAAACAATTCTCCTGGTAACTCGTTAAGAGAAAATCACAATCACTCAATCCAAACGCACGATCAACCAGACAATGTATATTAATAATTTTTACTGTTTCCATTCCAACCTCATCATTGTTCACAGGATTTCTTGACAAAGCATCAGCATTAGCATTAATTCTACCAGGCTTGTAAATAATTTTGTAATCGTATTCACTCAATTTAATACGCCATCTTGCTAATCTAGAGACTAGATCTTTTAATCCATTTAACCAAACTAAAGGTCTATGGTCTGTAACTCAGAAGCATCTGTGGTAAAAACGAATGGTTTTGAAAAATCTGGGTATTGCAGAATAGGAGGTCTGCAAATCTGATCCTCTAATAATTCAAATGACTTTTGATGTAAAGAAGTCCAAACAAATGGAATATCCTTTTTTAACAATAAGGTAAGTAAGTGGTTTAGATATTTTGGAATATTCATTAATAAACCTTCTATAATAACCCGTAAGACCAAGAAATTGTTTAATGTTTTTTCTTGTTTTAGGTATAGGAAATTTTTGGACTGCCTCCAATTTTCGAGGATCCGGTTTCACTCCCTTTTCAGTAACTAAATGCCCTAAATAAGTGATTTCTTTACGAAGAAAATTGCATTTATCCGGTTGCAGAGTAAGACCAGCAGAACTAAGTTTTCCTAACAATTTCCTTAATTTTTGAGAGTGTTCCTTCAAACTGGATGCATATATAACAATATCATCCATATAGACGAACATTTCAATTCCTTGTAAACCTGACAAAACGTGGTCCATCAATCTTTGAAAAGTACTTGGGGCTGTTTTTAATCCAAAAGGCATGCGGGTATATTGATAATGACCAAAAGGAGCACTAAAGGCGGTTTTCCGTTCACTTTCTGGATCAAGAGGAATTTGATGAAATCCTAAAGCTAGATCCAAAACAGAAAAATACTTAGCACTACCACATTGATCGATTATATCGATGATACTAGGTATTGGATAAACGACTCCCACTGTGATTTCATTTAATTTTCGATAATCAATTACCATTCTCCAACGCTTATTACCCTTAGAATCTGGACTTTTGGGTACAATCCAGAGAGGCGAATTATAAGGGGATGTAGACGGCTTAATAATATTTGCTGACAAAAGATTATTTAATTGTTTATTGATTTCATCATTATGAATACGTGGATATCTATATTGTTTAACAAAAATTGGATTCTCAGTGTTTGTGATAATTTCATGTTTCAGGACATTTGTAGAACCCAATGTATCTCCTGGTAAATAAAATTGATTCGGAAAATCATTAAAAATCTTTATTAAACTTTCCTTCTCTTCATCATTTAAACCATCCAAATTTAAATTTTGTAATAATAAAGCTAATCTTTCAGCATGTTTTTTAATCTCATCAGGGGGTTTTAGTATTGAAGAATTTAAAGGGGTTGAAAATTCCTGCAGTTCCAATGCTGGTACTGTCAGTTCCACATTTTCACTAGTCGAATTAACCATAAATAATTTAACTAAACCATTATTATTATTAACCAATACCTCTCCCGAAAATATTCCAGGACCACAAGAAATCCTCGGAATATATCCTTCAGTTAAACAAGTAGACTTTATGGGTAATTCAACCAATGTTTTTGATCGTGTAGATAATTGAATTCTTTTATTTTCTTTAAAAGGCATGTCTACATTATTCATTCTTATATAATTATCAATAAAATTTAAAGTAGTTCTGTGTTCTTTTAGAAAAGTTATTCCCACAACACCCTGATATTTAATAGGAAAATCTGGTGTGACAACCTGAAATAAGGTCTCAATTCCAAAAATATAAATTTTTGTTTCTCCTAAAGTTTTTGTCATAGTTGGATTAATTCCAACTAAATTAAAAAATTTTGTTTTGTCAATGAACGTTTCAGTTTTCAAAGTATTAATTTTAATTAAATTGACTGAGGAACCGGTGTCTATTAAAAAGTGTGCTCTTTTATTAAGAAATGAGGTATTTTCTAATTCTATTGAGGGAACTTCTCCCTTTCTTTCTGTTTCTCTAAATTGGAGATTGATTCGTCTTTGTGGAGGTCCTTCGTCCTTAGGGTCAGCAATTCTCCCACTTGCTGATCCCAAGTCAAGTTTTTTGAATCGAGTTCATCTTCTTTTTCTTTTTTCAAATTTTTTCTTAAATCTATTTCTTTTTCATGCCTTTTCTTTAAAAAAACACTTTTCAATTGTATGATTAGACTTTGAGCAATATTGGCACTTTCTCTCTCTATTTTTTTCACTTAATTTAAATTTACAATTAAATTTCTTATAACCAAACCGAAGACAATTGTAACATTGTATTTTTGACATGTCTAGGTTGTTATTCTTATTTCTTTTGTATTCTTTATTTTTCTCGGCACGAAAATGAGAGATACGTTTTCGCGGGGGAAAAGAGTTGAAAGATCTTTTCTCAAAAGATGAAGTAGATGGTCTCTCGTTTTCATGCAAAGTTTCCCAAATTTTTAATGTTATCTCTTCTTTAGTAGCTAGAGTTATTGCTTCATCTAAAGACTCGATTTTTTTATCATATAATTTTAAAAATATTTCTTTACGCAAACCTCTTAGAAAACCACTTATAGCATTTTCTTGGTAAATTTTAGTGACTGTAGGGATCAATTCTGGAAAATTATTTTCTTTGCAATGGGATATTAATTTACTTAAAATTCCTTTCGCTCTAGATCCAAATTGGGAAATCGTTTCATTAGAATCTTGTTTAAGTGATAATAACAATTGCATTAATTGGCTTCTATCTTCTTTGACAGAATAAATTTGTTCTAAAGGTGTTAAAATTTCATTTACCCCCATACCATCCAGAATGTGATCCCTAGCTTTACCGATTATTTTTGTATAAAGAAACATAGGAAATATTGACAACTCTTGAGGGTTAAGCATTGTAATTGCTGATCTACAATGATTCGTAAATATTTTTACTAGTGGGTTTTTACCATCAAAAGTTGGTATACAATTACCAACAACTTTAATCATATTTCCAGATAAATTGCGTGACATTTCAGGGTTAAAAGTCCTAAACGGAACTGATACAAGATTTAAATTTGAAGAAATTGAATTGGTTTGTTCTGATGTGGTTTCTGTACTATCTAAATGAATTGAGTCATCATTAGAACGATCAATTTCTCTATGATTTTCATTCGAATTATTCTGACCTACGTTAGACGTATCATTATTATTTTGTGTTCCATCATTCGTATTGTTTTCAATATTTGGGTCAGCACTTGGTTTTTTTGTTTTATCTGTTTTTCGTGGACGACCCATTTTAAAAAAAAAAGAAAAATTTTCTTACAGAAAAGGTTTAAATATGATCTATTACTAAAATACCTCACAATTTTTATGGTTTGATTGATGTGCAGGTTCCAGTTAAAATTCAAATTCTTCTTCGTTTCCTAGCACCTTCCAGCAGCAATGTGGAGAGTGAGGTGATCCTCGGGTTTCACTATGATGATAGAGATGTCGCTGCTTCCTCCTCTGGTAAAGTCTTTCAAGCGCGCATGCGCAAGGCTCCACTTCTCAAGGTCCAGCGATGTCAGTATTTTTCGATGATAATGTATTTTTCTTATCACAGTTTATTTATTTTTATTTATTACTGTTCAGTGCAGTATCCCACCGCTGTCACCAAAAATTTGGATATGTCGTGTCACAGGTTATATTTTAAGTATATTTCCGTTGGATTCACTAATAACCAATGGCTGGATTCTTTTTACTGTTATAACCACTTGAAAGCGGGCACTGAATTTAAATTTGAATTTATTATTTAGATTGAAGGTGGGATAATAAATATACACTTATAATTGATTGGAAAAACCCCTTTCGGGTAAAAAACCAATTTTATTTAAGTTCAAATACTGTTTCTTTTAAATATACACTTCACAATTCTGTTTTACAAATAATTGTTTTTATTGTTAAATATTAATTTAACAATTTAAATTGTTTGATTTAGTTATTCACAAATTGTAAGATTCGCTGATTTAACAATAATACTTTTAAAGGTATGCACTACTAATTAGTGGTCTCTTTTCAAGTCTCGAAAATTGTCTGAGTCTTTGGGTCTCAGGCGCTCTCTTTATATATCCAACTAAAAGGGGGGAGGTTTACCCTCCCCTCTTTGTTTAACCAATCAGAGCGTTGATGACGTGGCACTTGACCAATAAGCGTTGAACATTAAAGGTCAAGTTATTGCGCATTTTCCAAATGACCAAAATAATGACACGTGTCAAGGTTAAATTATTACGCATTTAACAGATCTCAAGGTGAGATTATTACGCATCCTACAAATGACTTATTATTGTCATATATTTTACTGCGCAGTTTTCAACTGCGCAATAAAATAACCGTCATACGAAGATTTACAATATAATTTTGCAGTTTTTCTTATCAATAATAAAAAGTACAAATTCAGTATTTCATAATCATAGTTTCGTTCTATTTTTCAAATATAAGTAAAATATTTAATACATATTCCTTAATTAATTAAACATTAATAATAATAATAATAAATTTAACTTAATATTAATACAATTAATACTATATTTAATTACAGTTTTCTAAAATAATTACAATAATTTTATAATAACTTATAATAATACAATGATTATACGGTAGAGAGAGAAAGAGAAAGAACAAATGTCAAATAAAAGGTCTTTTTCAATTTCTGGATCAAATAATAATAATAATATTAATAATAATAATAATAACAATAATAATAATAATATTTAGTTGTAATATAAATATAACTTTAGATTTTTAAATTTGAATCCTCCAAGATGACAATCAAAATTCCTAGTTCATTTATATGGGTGATTTGCACGTAACTGTAATATTTGGCGGCGTCACAGAAAACACATTCAAAATAAAAAATTTTTGCTTGGGTATGGATACATTTCACAGGTATATATAAAACCTATTCGCAACCACAAATATGTACAAATAGATTTTATAATTTTTGATAAATTGCGGAATTCCCTCCAAAATTTCAGCTCCGTGGCGTGTCCGTTTTTTGAAATTTTAAGTTAAAATTCAGAAATTTTATTGAAAACGCCGAAACTGGAAACGAGAATTTTTGTAATATGAATTATGTATATAGGTGAACAATTTGTACATATAATGCATCTTCTAATACTTCCCGTGTGGAAAAAGCCACGTTCGAGCCCCACAGCTCCGGGGCCCCCGTCGGGGGCTCTCGTGGAAGATCCATGAGGAGAAATCCACGAGGGCACCAGCAGGGGCCCCGTTCTTTGCCCTTACGGTTGCCCTGCTCAAAAATTTATCTAAGATTTAAAAAAAAAATTTTTTTTTTTGAAAAACTTTAGTTCAGAATGCATTAAATTACGTTTCAAAGCACCTGAAATAAACATTAAGTGACATTTTTCCAGAAATCCTATCACAAAGTTATGGAAATTTACGAGGGCACCAGCAGGGCCCCTACTCTTAGCCATTATGAATGCCCTGCTCAACAATTTTTCTAAGTCCAAACGAAAAATTTTTTTTACAACAAAAAATTATTGTTTACTATCATTTTAAACAATGAAAAACACGTTTTTAACAAATATTTAATGTTACTTTTTTTGAAAATATTGAACTTACCTAAGGGCAAATCCACGAGGGCCCACGCGAGGGCCCTCATGGATTGCCCACATCATTAACTAGAAAAAATGTCTAAGTCCAAAAAAAAAAATTTTTTTTACATAAAAAAAATTAATGTTTATAATGATTTTAAACTATGAAAAACGCGTTTTTAACACAAATGTTTTGACATTTTTTTTTTTGAAATTATAAAAATATTAATTTATGAATATTTATGGTCTATTATTATATTATTGAAATCCACGAGGGCACCGCGTGGAAAATCCATATGGAATCCATGAGGATTTTCCTCGAGGGCACCCATGAGGGAAAGCATGTCACGCCTTCGAGGGCTCCGCGTGGATTGCCCCTGCGGATTCCACATGGCAAGAGGGCAATCCACGAGGGCCCCGCCGGGGGCCCTCACCATTTTTCTGCACGGGTTCTTATAAAATTATAAAATATAAAATAGTTTTGTCCACAAATTTTTTCAATTTTGTAATAAGGTTTTTTTCCCTATAATTTAACTGTTTATGGCACATTTTAATGTTATCTGAGAATTACAATCTAAAATAAGATCCATTAGCAACAAATATCAGTAAAAAAGAGGTTCAAAAATTGGAAGTTCTACACTCAAAAACCATTTTTTTTGTGAAAATGTGAAGGTCACAAAAAAGTGATCAGTACCGTGGTATTACTATTCTTTTAATCTAAACACTCTCTGTTGTAATTATTACGATTTTTTTGAAGATTACAATAGAAACAAATTATCTGCCCAAAGAAAAGAATTATTTTGCAGAATTGTCGGAGTTAGGTTAGTTTAAATGTCAAGTTTCAGCTCCGTGGCGCCTGTGGCGTACAGTGTGAAGGTGCAAATTCATGGATCAACATTTGCTACAATAACACATATTATAGAAGAGGACAAACATAGTTGTGTCCTTTTATATTTCAGTGCTTTAGCAACCGTTGACTTATTAAAAAACACCTTAATATTCCAAAAAACACGCCTTTACTTTTGGTGCTTAATTTAAAATGTCTTCATGTCAACCATGCAGAAGCACAGTATTACTGTTGATCGTAACGCTTTTATTTGTGAATACTTTTCTGAAATTAGTTTTATGCGCTAATTTCATAATGTTATGAAAATAAAATTTTCTGGTTATGTCAAGCTGATAGTAAATAGTAAATATTTTTGCTGGGGCTATTTTGTGCATCAAAATGCTTTTTTTAACTCAGTGATTTATTCAAATTCAGAATTAAAAGAATATCAAAAACTATGAATTAGTCAATGAAATAAATTTTTTTGTCAGAGTTGTAGTCATTAAAAGTTGTGCACAAAATAGACCCCGGGATGGGGCTACTTTATGCATTGATCTTTCTGTTTTTATAATGTTACGTAAACATTTTTTTGATCCTTTCTTATTCATTAAATCTTTTGTGTAGATATTTCAGAGTAAATTAAAAAAGAATAAGATATTAAACAAAAATTTTGTAAATATTATACAACAAAATGTAAAATAAAACATTAGGATTTTGCTAAAATTATGATTTATTAAAAATTAACAACCTTTCTTCAAATTTTATATTACTCAGAAAATAAAAAACACTTTTTCTTTTTAAATATACATTTTACAATAATACATTATAATCATTATAATACTATCATTTAAACACATGTAAATAACTTTGAATCTCATCATTTCAATAGGATCTTTTATAAACGTTTTGAATATGATATTTTTCAAAAACTTGAAATTAATATTTTAAAGTTAAATGCATAACAATTTAATATCTAATACACTTTTCAAGTTATTAGAACAACGAGAGAAATAAATTTAAAGTTAAATGCATAACAATTTAATATCTAATACACTTTTCAAGTTATTAGAAAAACGAGAGAAATAGTTTTAAAACTAATTTGAAAAACTTATAAATATTAATTAAAGTTAATTTTTTGCCGTTATGTTCCTCACCGGTTGAAGTTTTAAGGATTTTAATTAACTTATTTTTGGTTTTTTGACAAAGAAGTTCTTTTTAATAATTTTATTTATTAAATATACCTCGTACATAAAGTAGCCCCAGTTGACGGCAGTATTATTCAATGCATAGGGTGGTCAGCTCCGTGGCAGCCAATTTTCGAAAATTTGTTATAATTTTTTTATAATTATAGCTGTAGTAAAATCGTTCAAATTACAACTATATTAATATAATTAATTAATTAAATTAATTAATTAATTAATTATTTATTTATTAATTATTAATTATTATATTACTTTCCCTAATGATGAGGAAAAGTCATATTTAAAATTAAAAAAACAAAATTTTTTTTCTTTTAAAACTGAACTTGAAATTGCACAGTTACGTGAAAATCACCCATATAGAATTTAAAATTCCCTATAAAACTTACTAGGCACTGATGCCAGATGCCACAAATACAATAAAAATAAATTGAAAAAAAATTTTTACTGAGTACCCCATAATTAAAAATGTGACTAAACTAAGTTTAGATTTTTTATGAAAAGTTATATAGATTTTATAACTTTTAAATAAAAACCTACGTTGGTGATAAAAATTAGTAATTAGATAGTCACTACTAATTGTAAGAACGGGAACCCTAGCTTTTGGGTCAAGAAAGACCTTTGTGAATTAAAAACTATAGTGAATAATTTAAAATAATTCATTATAATTAGGAATTATAATTAAAAAAACTTTCAAACGAATAGAAATAAAATTTATGACGATCGAAACATTACATTCATCACAGTTTGCAGTTGTTTTTGCAGGTTTAATAGAATAATGTTTTCGCAGTTTAAATAAATAAATATTTACTTTTTGACTTATGTGATCATTGAATATCACAGAAAAAAAGATAGTATAAATTTTGTTGCAGGGAATTTTAACCAATGCTAATTCACTGTAACGCGCAACTCAATTTATTGGCGCGAAACTTTGGAATATTTAAAAGTTCCTATAGAAATTGGATTCGTTCACAATTAAGGGTATAGAAACCCAACCCATCGATGAGATCCTCTTCGAATAGAAATTCGGTACCAACGTCGAATCGAATAATCTTTAAATTTTATACCGAAACTTCAAGAAAAATAGAGAAATCAAAAGCAAAAAGGGCAAAAAGAAATAAAAGCAATTAAAAAGTCAAGTAATTTGGGTTTTACATAAGAAAAACAATTTATTTTCTCTACTTCAAGCTGAATTAGCATATAATTACAACTTTGTACAACCGTTCGCGACAAGTCCCAAATTCCTTCTGACAAAACTGGCCGCTCAAGCGGGCCCAGGTATTTCTACTTTTCTGCTCTAGGTATGCGCGCGCCATCCAGGTTGGAAATTTGCCTGGTTCGAGCCGACTCAATGTTTTTGGAATCGTTTGCAATATCATAAGTATAATTATTAATAGAGATATTGAAAAAGAAATTAAACTTAAACATTTTACAATAATAAAAAAAAATAGGTCTCTATTAATTAAATTTATAAAGATATTAGCTTTCGTTTCTTTATCTCTATCTTTGTCCCTATCGCTATCTCTATCTCTCGTTGAATTAAAATGTAAAAAGACCTTTTTGTATTTCTTTTAAGAAATCTCACTATCAACACTCATACATCGTACTTACAACAATCGTTTAATTCAATTATCATTCTTAAAAATTGTAAAAGTTTATTATATTTAATTATGAAGTTGATTAATCTATACACTTATGTGAAAATAGTCGTCGTTGCAAAAATGTTTATGATTTATAAAGGATTACATTTGTCAAATTTGTTTTACTAATGTTGAGTTATATATATTGAAAAGCAATGATCAAATATTAGATTTAAATTAATTAAGGATGTTAATTCAAAAGTTTAATTTTAAAATTGATGTAGTACTCATCAAGTTTCAATTTAATAATTAGATGTTAGGTGTTAATTAAAAAGCTCAATTTAAAATTGATGTAGTACTCATCAAGTTTCAATTTAATAATCGCTTGGATAGGTTGCAATTCTCTTCTTTGACATTTTATAGTTTTTACGTGATTCTTTTTAGCAAAAAAGGCTAAGTTCAATTTTATGAGACCCAGATGTTTAGGCTTTTGTTTGTAAAAAGGGGCGATACGAGATTGAGCATTGCTATGTTATTTTTAGTTTTATTACTTTTACTGCAGGGTTTGGGTTTTTACTCTATTTATTGCCTTCTAGTCTGATTTCAATTTCTATAAAGTCATAAAGGGATTTGCAACCCACCGATTTCATACCATTCCTTCTAACTAGCCTAAAATAACAAATTCGAGAGATAAAATAAAAAATTGGTTTTCCCCATTTTCTCTGATTTTCGTTTTTGTAAGAAAAAACGAAGAGAGAAAAGACATATTGTAATCTATATATATATATATATTCATTTGCTTTTTCTAGTCAAATTGTCCAACGCGTAACTGTTTGCCAATCATATTATTTAATTAGTTTAATTTATTAATATCATATACATATTTTATTATTCGAAAGTTTACCGCGCTTTCATCTCCCTCGATAGTGCTGTTTTTAACGGCGAGCTCGCGAATCTTACGCGCTCGTTACACTTCTCCCCTTAATAAAAAGGCACATTTTCGGATGTGTCTTTTTCAAAATTAAATAATAGTAATGTTAATAATAATAATTAATTCTAGTTCAAGGCTTTATTCGCAAATGATTTTCTTATGTTTTTGAAAAAGAGAATGTGGCACCATTTATTTAAGCGTCGTTGTGGGTGCTCCTTAAGCGAAAGGGCACAGTACTTCAAATCTATGTTGCATGTGTTTCGTGGTTGATTACGGTTGACAGCTGTTCGACAAAAATATACTGGAGAACACAATAACAAAGTAAAAATTTAGAGATTTTGTTATTATTTAAAACACGACAAGATGAGGTAATAGTGGATTGAGAAATCGGATTTTTATTTCTCTTGAAAAGAGAGGTATGTACATAAAATATATATATATTTATTTATATTTATTTATATTTTATTTATATTTATTTCCGTGTGCTGTAATTCCCTTTTTTTTGAACATGTTCATAACCTCACTTGCTTGTAAATTTTGTTTTGAACGTTCTAAATTTTGCTCTCTTTTATATACATATGCATGCATATATTTTTCTAGAGCAAACTTTAGACGTATCTTAAAAATGCATGTTTAATTCTATTTACGTGAATGATTTTCGTTTGTTTTGGTGTAATTTGTACTTCGACATTAAGGTTATCTATTACGCGTGTGATTTTAAAGGGACCTGAATAATGATCATCGAATTTGTCATGCCTAATTTCTACAAGAACATAAACATATTGTCCTACTTCGAATACGCGTTCATTAATTTTTCTGTCGTAATACTTTTTACAGCGCACCTTTGCCGCTTCAAGGCGGGCTGTCGCAAGGGACTCTGTTTCAATTATTCTGTTCAAGAGTTCGTCTACTAATTGAATGTACGTTAAAGGGACCTTTTCATCGGCAAATTCAGATGGAAAACGAGCTTTCCTTCCGAACACGATTTCGTGGGGTGTTAAACCCGTGGATTCATGGACTTGGGTGTTAAAAGAAAATATTGCATATGGCAACCATCGGTCCCAATCGGAACGCTCGGCGTACGAACGTAAGTATTCTACTAACGTATGATGGCTTCTTTCCAGGGAACCGAGGGATTGCGGGTGATAAGCGGTCGAACGAATTTTGCGGATCTTGAATAATTTTGCGATATTGTCCATGATGTTGCTCATGAATTGAGAACCTTGGTCTGTATGGATTGTTTCCGGACAACCGAATATACAGATCAATCCTTCGACTAATGCTACAGCGAGGTGAGGGGAATCTATCTTCGAGAGTGGGACAGCGCCTGAGTATTTACTCAGGTTATCCTGCCAAGTCAACATATACGCGTTCCCGGATTCTGTTGTAGGTAAGGGCCCAACTATGTCAATTTGAACCTTTTCAAACGCTCTGATAGGTGTATCGGTTATTTTCATTGGCATCTTGGTTTTTACGCGTGTTAATTTTCTTTTCTGACATATTTCGCATGTTTTTACGTATTTTCTAATCTCGTCACTCATATTTTTCCAATAAAATCGCTCTCTTATCCGCTCTAAAGTTTTAGTCTCGCCTTTATGGCCACCGGTAGTTGAATCGTGACATTCTTTAAGGATTTCGCTTCTTTTTTCAATTTCCGGAATTTCTATTTCCCCTGTACAAACCGTGATTTGATAGTTACCTTTACCGAAGTGAGCACGAAAAATTTGTTCGATCGTTGACCACGATAATTTGTCGAAACCATTTCCAGTACGAGATATACTTAAACTTGTTAATTTCGACAAATTAAGGGCCTCTTTCAATGTGTTAACGGCAATTTCAATATTTTTCGCGTAGACTGCAGAATCGAATTTTTCTTTGATGTATAAGTTAAATACTAATCGTCCGCCTTGATTGTTCGATGTTACATAACCTATAATTGCTTCTGGGTCTTTCAGGCACGAGGAGGTGATGACGGAGTTCTCTATTAATTCTTGACCTAAAGGAGTGGTAAGAATGCCGTCGCATGAAACGAAATTTACAATGTTATCGTCACGCATCCATAACTTGTCTTTACTTAGTTGGAACAAAGGAGTAAGTACCGAATTTCCTTTCTCGCTATTATTGTGAAGTACGGTTCCCTTTTCTGTGATTTTACTTTCGTTTAATTTGATTCTTTTTGCAGGTTGTCCATCATCATCTGAAATTTCGTTTTTGTCAGTGTCCCGCCCCTTTTTTAACATCGATAAACAGTTTCCCCACATCCCTATCAATTTTACCTTTTCGTTTTCATTTAAAATATCGTCGTCTGTCTCGTCATTGTATTCACATGGAGTTTCAGGGGAAATACGAGTTCTCTTGCAAACTCGTTCAACAGGTAGCCTTTCAACATTATCCCCGCGAGACCAAACAATTGATAGACCGGGTTCTTTATCACACTGTACTACGGATTCTCTCAAAGAATCCCCGCGTGACCAAACAATTGGTCCACCGGATACTTCCTCTTTTTCCAAATCACACTGGAATTCATTTTCATCGACACCAGAGCCTCGTTCATTAGAGTGGGGCGAGTTTCGCGAATCAGTTTTGTCGCAGCTAGTGGTCGAAAATTCCTCTAGGCCTTTGAGTGAACCGACCACTGCTGTTATTAAACAAAACGATTCGCGCTCTTTTGAAACATATGCATCTGTTCCTTCTATCATCCCACAATCCTGAAGAGTCCCGTGACGATCAAAATTAGATTTTGCTACCTGTTTCCCCCTTTTCTCGCGAAGTACTGTATCGTTCGTCTCGTCAACTCGATTTTTGCCCTGGTGATTGGCAATATACGTGCTGATACATGCTTTTTCTATAGGAAACTCGCTATAAACAATCTGTCCATTTTCATCTATTGAGTCAAGTTTTGTGTCTAAATTACTCTTGTCACACTTATCGTCAGTCTTAGAAGTTACGGGATTGCGCGAGAGGGCATCTGCGTTCGAATTTACCCTACCCGGTTTGTATATTATCTTATAATCGCATTCGAGCAATTTTATTTTCCAGCGCGCTAGTCTCGAACTAACCGTGGGGTCTTTTAATTAATCAAGCCAAACTAAGGAGCGATGGTCGGTTACTAATGTGAACTTTTGGCCAAATATATATGGCCTGAAAATTTTTACTGCGAAAATTATGGCAAGAAGCTCTTTTTCCGTAGTGTTGTAGTTCAATTCGGCTTTGTTGAGTGTTCGAGAGGCATACGCGATAGGTAAATCCTTACCAACTTCTCCTTGACTAAGGATAGCACCAAGGGCATAGTCGGATGCGTCGGTAGTAATAACAAAAGGTTTAGAGAAGTCCGGATACTGTAAAATTGGTTGAGAGCAAAGAATTGATTTTAGGGTCTCGAAAGAACTATCCGTATTTTGAGTCCATTTAAAAGGCGCGTCTTTCTTTAAAAGCAATGTTAAGGGCTTCGCGATTTGGGCAAATTTCGGGATAAATCTCCTGTAGTAATTCGCTAGGCCTAAAAATTGTTTAATATTTTTGCGATTCTTTGGTTGTGGGAAATTTTTGACGGCGTCCAATTTTTTGGGATCGGGTTTCACTCCCTCTGCTGAAATAATGTGACCGAGATATCCGATTTCTTTGCACAAAAATCTACATTTATCCGGTTGTAGAGTGAGACGCGCAGTTTTTAAACAACCTAGTAATTTTTCTAGTTTCTCGCTGTGCTCTTGGATAGATTTAGAATAAATAACAATGTCGTCCATGTAAACAAACATTTCTACGCCTTGGAGACCCGATAGATCCCGATCCATTAATCTTTGAAACGTTGCGGGGGCAGTTTTTAACCCAAACGGCATACGATTAAATTCGTATAACCCGTATAGGGTGGAAAAGGCTGTTTTGTGTCTATCCGCCGGGTCAATTTCAAATTGGTGGAAACCGGACGCGAGATCGAGCACACTAAAATATTTAGCTCCTCCCAATTGATCGAGAATATCAGTTATATTTGGCAAGGGATAAGCGTCCCCGGTAGTTTTTTCATTAAGTCCGCGGTAGTCGATTACCATTCTCCACCTTTTATTGCCCTGTGAATCAGGCTTTTTGGGAACAACCCAGACTGGTGAATTATAAGAAGATTTTGAAGAGGAAATCGCGTCATAACCCTTTAAATTATTTGTTTCCGTTTCAATAACCTCTTTGTGGATCTGGGGATACCTATAACTTCCTTTGTTAACCGGAATATCATCGGAAGTGTTAATTTTATGCTGTAAGACGTTAGTACAACCGAGTTTATCCCCCTTTAAAAAAAATTGATAGGGAAATTTTACTATTGATTTTAAAAGGCTCTCTTTTTCTTCCTCGTTCAAATTATCTAAGTAAAGTTCATTTATTAGTTTTTTATATCGATCTACTGAATCTTTCTCTCCCTCACAGCTAACCTTTTTATCTTGCTTATTGTTTATATCGGGTTTTGGAGTGAAACTAATATTTTCTATTTCTTCTAGACTAATTGGTGGAACTGAAAGTTCGACGTCCCTGGTGCCGGTATTAACACAATAAGTAAGGGCTTTCCCGTTCTCTACAGTTACCAAGGACTGTCCCAGAAAAACTTCAGGGCCAGCTGGTATCAAGGGCAAATATCCCTCTGATAAGTCGACGTTCGTCACCGGTAAGGAAACTACTTGTTTCGTCCTTGCTTTTAATATTAAGGTAGTTCTCTTAAGTGGGGTGGAGAAATTAAAAGTGCCTGATTGATGATAAACTTTGTTTGTTTGTAGGTTTATTACAGAGTTACCGAGAAACGGCATGCCAACCATTCCATGGCCGCTAATGGGAAAGTTGTTTGGAACTACCTGAAAAAAACAATTGACGCCATTTATTTGGATGCGAACCTCGCCAAGGGTTTGAACTCCTTCGGTTGTGATGCCAAATAAATCATACTTAACCCTTGAGTTAATCGCTGTTATTTTATCTACCAGTCTATGTTTAATCAAATTTAGTTCAGCTCCCGTATCGATAATGAAATTAGCGCTTCCGTTTTTTAGATTGTTACTTTTTAAATTAATGTGGGGTGTCGGTACTTTCCCGCTCGATTCGAAAGCTAATATTGTTCGTCGGATAGGCGCAGTGCTTTCCCGAAGCTCGCTTGTGCACCAGTCAAGTGAGCTTATTCCTCGTTTAAATCGTCCTTCTTTTGTTCCCGATTTTCGTAAACCTTTCTTAAACGAAGAAAACATTTCTCCTGTAAATGACCATTCTTTTTACAGAAAGTGCAGGACAATTTATTTTTATTTGCATTTCCGTTATTCAATAAGGGACAATTGTGTACAATATGGTCAGGACTTTTGC
This sequence comes from Leptopilina syphax, assembly GCA_032872505.1. Lineage (NCBI taxonomy): Eukaryota > Metazoa > Arthropoda > Insecta > Hymenoptera > Figitidae > Leptopilina > Leptopilina syphax. Next base: position 14,644,868 of record CM065472.1, read on the forward strand.
AAATAAAGCACTCGCGTTTGTTTTGTGGTGCTTTATTGCATTTGCGAGCAACATGGCCAGTTTCGTTGCAGTTGAAACAAGCTTTATTGTCGTTAACAGTGCGTACACATCCTCGCGCTAGGTGACCCGATTCACCGCATCTATAACAATTGTTATTTGACGTTGCGGAGTTATCCCTGTTTCCCGAGTTCGGAGTTTGATTACGATTCCCTCCCCCTCTACCACGTTGACCGCCACGATGCCCATCAAGTTCTCTAATGCGACCGTTTTTATCGTAAGGGTGATGTCGATTTTGATTATTGCCGCTCATTTTATTTCTCCCTTCATCTGATTTTTCTTTAGCATCGCTTTTGCTTTCAGGTGCCCGTCTGTCTAATTTCTGCTCGTGTTCGACTTCCCATTCGGCTTGTTTCGCGAGATTCACGGCATCGTCCAAGGATCCAGGTCTTCCCACCCTTACTCGCCACACGAGGTCTCGTTTCAATCCCATAATGAAATTTTCGCGGGCCGTGGTGCGGGCCGACTGCACCATGTAGTGAGCGGCCTCGTTTGTATTTTGATCCTCTATTAATTCGACTAGACTTGCTAATATTCTTCTCACGCGAGACCCGTATGATACTACACTTTCCTCCTCAAGCTGAGCGACCGTAGCAAGAGCGGAATGTAGTTGACTGGAATTCCGATGTTCTGTGAAAGTGTTTTTTAAATGCAGTAATAATTCTTCTAAAGAATTAATGTCCCTGTCCTGGAGAGAATCGAACGCATTCCCGACAACTCGCGAGAGGACCATCAAAAATAAGTGGTTTCTATCTTTCGATGCCATTAAATTACGCGCGGAGATGCAACCCTTTATAAATTGGCCGACTGGTATCGATTGCCCATCAAAACTGTTCGGAAGAAATCCCAAGGCTTCTTTAAGAGAAATTGGATTCTCAGGATCCTTTAGAGGCAGCGTTAACATTCCCGACTTTGACGTACTTGCGCCTGAAATACTGCTACCGACATGCACCGGTGTATGACTAACACGCGGTAAAATAGGGGTTCGCTGCTGAATTACAAGATTATTCGCGTGATAATTTGAATTTTCACTGTATTCAAAATCGATATCTTCATTACTCTCGTCCACAGGTTCAAATTGGTTATCATTTTCGACATAATTTTCATTACTTCCTACAGTTCGAGAGCTAACTCTTCGAACTCTTCCCCGTTTGTTAATTGCGGTTTTATTCGCGACTCTACCCGTTGGTTTTCGTCCCCGTTTTGCTCTTTCTATTACAACATTCGCGTTTGAACTTTCACCCCTATTCGCGTTGGCGGAATTGCCGCCTCGACGGCCTTCTCCTCCTCTACGGACAGCACTACGAGTATTCATTTTAAAGGATTTTTGCGGAGAAATAAACAATTATTTATTGCAAATAAATCTCAATATTTCAAAAAAAAGGTAAATTATTATTTATTATTATTTTTTTTCTTTTTAAATTTATCTAAAAGATTGGCAAACAATTTAACAAAATTTTTTTTTTTTTTTTTTTTGGACAATTGACTTACTACTTTGATGGTCTTGAAGACAGCTGATTATAAGATCGGCACTTTGACACTAAAATTATCCCCTTCAAGGAGAAAATAACTGTATTTAACAATTTATTTTCTTTTTCACAGCACTACACTCGCGAATCAGCTCTTCGGATATTATTCCCTTTTGCCCACACAAGTTGTTGACTGGATATCTAAGGTTGCCTGCAGTGGTCAGAGGGATAAATGGCGGATCTCAAAACCACTGTCTGAGATACTGGTGTATAAAAAAACACCCTAGCCTCCAGGTCTAAAAACCGCCCAAAAACCTTGAGGAGTTATCGCGGCAATGTTCCTGCTCCTGTCGTACCTCGTCTTCTTCTTCTGCTACCACTCGATGTCGTCTTCTTCTTCGCCTGCTGCTGGAACTTATTTTTATTTTTTTTTGCCACTGCTCGAACTCGTCTTCTTCTTCGCCTGCTGCTGAAATTTATTATTATTTTCCGCCACTGCTCGAACTCGTCTTCTTCTTCGCCTGCTGCTGGAATTTATTATTATTTTCCGCCACTGCTCGAACTCGTCTTCTTCGCCTGCTGCTGGAATTTATTATTTTCCGACACTGCTCGAACTCGTCTTCTTCTCGCCTATCACTGGAACTCGTTTTTATTTCGCTATTCTCGAACTCGTTTTCTTCTTTTGCTCTCGCACACTTGGTAACCTTTCGTTCTAAGTTACTAAATTCACCTTTACTAAAAAAGGCGGTTTGAGAAGCAAAATGTCTCTTTTCAACTTTTATTTCCCACTTGTCACTGAAGTTAACTTTTGAAATTTATTTAATTTAGACCGACCGACGTTTTCTCACGCACCAAAAGTTCACGATCACGGATTTCACTTATTTCAAAACCGGCGGGTTTGTGAGTAACGCGCAACTCAATTTATTGGCGCGAAACTTTGGAATATTTAAAAGTTCCTATAGAAATTGGATTCGTTCACAATTAAGGGTATAGAAACCCAACCCATCGATGAGATCCTCTTCGAATAGAAATTCGGTACCAACGTCGAATCGAATAATCTTTAAATTTTATACCGAAACTTCAAGAAAAATAGAGAAATCAAAAGCAAAAAGGGCAAAAAGAAATAAAAGCAATTAAAAAGTCAAGTAATTTGGGTTTTACATAAGAAAAACAATTTATTTTCTCTACTTCAAGCTGAATTAGCATATAATTACAACTTTGTACAACCGTTCGCGACAAGTCCCAAATTCCTTCTGACAAAACTGGCCGCTCAAGCGGGCCCAGGTATTTCTACTTTTCTGCTCTAGGTATGCGCGCGCCATCCAGGTTGGAAATTTGCCTGGTTCGAGCCGACTCAATGTTTTTGGAATCGTTTGCAATATCATAAGTATAATTATTAATAGAGATATTGAAAAAGAAATTAAACTTAAACATTTTACAATAATAAAAAAAAATAGGTCTCTATTAATTAAATTTATAAAGATATTAGCTTTCGTTTCTTTATCTCTATCTTTGTCCCTATCGCTATCTCTATCTCTCGTTGAATTAAAATGTAAAAAGACCTTTTTGTATTTCTTTTAAGAAATCTCACTATCAACACTCATACATCGTACTTACAACAATCGTTTAATTCAATTATCATTCTTAAAAATTGTAAAAGTTTATTATATTTAATTATGAAGTTGATTAATCTATACACTTATGTGAAAATAGTCGTCGTTGCAAAAATGTTTATGATTTATAAAGGATTACATTTGTCAAATTTGTTTTACTAATGTTGAGTTATATATATTGAAAAGCAATGATCAAATATTAGATTTAAATTAATTAAGGATGTTAATTCAAAAGTTTAATTTTAAAATTGATGTAGTACTCATCAAGTTTCAATTTAATAATTAGATGTTAGGTGTTAATTAAAAAGCTCAATTTAAAATTGATGTAGTACTCATCAAGTTTCAATTTAATAATCGCTTGGATAGGTTGCAATTCTCTTCTTTGACATTTTATAGTTTTTACGTGATTCTTTTTAGCAAAAAAGGCTAAGTTCAATTTTATGAGACCCAGATGTTTAGGCTTTTGTTTGTAAAAAGGGGCGATACGAGATTGAGCATTGCTATGTTATTTTTAGTTTTATTACTTTTACTGCAGGGTTTGGGTTTTTACTCTATTTATTGCCTTCTAGTCTGATTTCAATTTCTATAAAGGGGCAGTCATCGATTCGCTCCCGTGAGGGGAAGTGGCATTCTCCCACCATGCGGCCAGGGGCCTGAGCTCGGGGTTCGGAGCGAACGTAGCACAGCGGGGCGCCTGGTCCCTTAATCCCTCATTAAGTCATCCTTCCTTAATGACAGTGTTTAAAAAATATAAATTTCTCAAATATAAACATTTTAAAGTTTTTTTTATTAAATTCAGATCCCTTATTTTATTACGAATCCATACATATGTTGTTTGCCTTAAAAATTTTAATATTTAAAAAAACTTTTAATTTATTATGAACTGACACTCAAATAAATTCATAGTAAATGTGACTTTCAAGTAAATATATATTTTCTCTGGCTGTATAATCTACTTTTTACTTCAGTTGAATTCTGAAAAAACTTAAGAATTACAATCAGTCAGTTAATAATAAATTTTAAACTTTTTAAATACTAAAATTTTTAAGGCAAACTACATATGTATGGATTCGTAATAAAACAAGGAATCTGAATTGAATAAAAAAAATTGAAAAATGTTTATATTTGAGAAATTTATATTTTTTAAACACTGTCATTAAGGAAGGATGGCTTTATGAGGGATTAAGGGACCGGGCGCCCCGCTGTGCTACGTTCGCTCCGAACCCCGAAGTCAGGTACAAGGCCGCATGGTGGGGGAAGGCCCCTTCCCCTCACGGGAGCGAATTGATAATCGCCCCTATAAAGTCATAAAGGGATTTGCAACCGACCGATTTCATACCATTCCTTCTAACTAGCCTAAAATAACAAATTCGAGAGATGAGATAAAAAATTGGTTTTCCCCATTTTCTCTGATTTTCGTTTTTGTAAGAAAAAACGAAGAGAGAAAAGACATATTGTAATCTATATATATATATTCATTTGCTTTTTCTAGTCAAATTGTCCAACGCGTAACTGTTTGCCAATCATATTATTTAATTAGTTTAATTTATTAATATCATATACATATTTTATTATTCGAAAGTTTACCGCGCTTTCATCTCCCTCGATAGTGCTGTTTTTAACGGCGAGCTCGCGAATCTTACGCGCTCGTTACATCACATAGAAAGTGGCGCCCTCACTTAGATGAAAATTTGTTGCAGCGAATATTTACCCAAAATCAGGTTAAAATTTAAACTTTGTTTTTCTAGTGATTTTCACTTTGTCTATCAGAAAATCCTAATATTATAATTTATAACTTTAAATTATTTACTATAGTTTTTAATTCAAAAAGGTCCTCTTTGACCCAAAAGCCAGGGTTCCTGTTTTTACAATTAGTAGTGACTATATAATTACTAATTTTTATCTCCAACGTAGGTTTTTATTTAAAAGTTATAAATTCTATATAACTTTTTATGAAATAGCTAAATTTAGTTTGGTCACATTTTTAATTAAGGGGTACTCAGTAAAAAAATTTTTTAAATTTATTTTTATTGTATTAAATGGTACATAGACGATCCCAGAATGATATGTAAATACTTTTTTGTCGACAAAAATTAATTAAACTACATTTTACATGATAATTAAAAATTTTAAACATATTACAGTTTGTTGATAATTTTTGGGGGTACAAATCAGTTTAATTATAATACTGAATAAATAAAAAGCAGTAGTTATTTGGTGCTAGAATATCAAAGTAAAAATGAAAAATTGTTAAGTTGCTATTTTTAATATGTCATATAGTAAATGCATCTTGAAATTTCAAATGCGTTTTTCTCAAAACTACATTTTTCAAAACTGCGTACACTGTAACTCGTTCAATTCTTGACGGGTTTATTTAAAATTCTAACTGTAACTTCTCAGATAAATTATCTAGGGAAGTACACACGCTTTTTAAGATTCATAAATAATTAAGATTGTTTTCTTTTTCCTGTGTTTAAAAAAAAATTCATGAAAAACAGGTTAAAACGACACCTCAAAGGTGTCACTCCCCTTTAACGACAAAATTTCGTTTTTTGCTCTTGGTGCTCTTTGCAGAATGTACGCAGATTCACTTCTCGAAAAAAACTCATTTTCCGTTATCATTAGTCAAGACCCTATTTTGTATCAAAAGTTATAAATAAAATTTTTTTGCTATACCTCAAAACGTATAATAATAAAGCCGCAGAATTTTATTTTGATTCATAGAATAGCTTCAAAAAAAAAATTCCCTAAAAAAGTTCATTTTTCAGTGCGCCTGGGTAATATAACCCCTTAATATGACAATAAAATTAAAATAAAAGTCTGTCAAAATAAAACTAAAAATAGAAATGTGTCAGAGTGAATGTGAAAATGAAGGAGAAAATATGAATGTCAAAGTAAAATGTACAATAAAAATCTGTCACAGTGAGAGCTCAAGTGACAATAAAAAGATATCAAAGTAAAAGTGAAAATGAAAATCTGTGAAAGTGAAAATATTTGTTGGGGAGCGTTCACAAATGATGTCACGCAATTTTTCGGGATTTTAGACCCCCCTCCCCCTGTCACGAAAATTTTATGCAATTTCACATGTAAAAATGCATTGTGTCTCGTTTAGTACAGCCCCCCCCCCCCTACGCCCAAAAAGTCGACATCATTTGTGAACGCTCCCTTGAAAGTTCAAGTGAAAGTAAAAGTAAAAATCTATAAAAGTGAAAGTGATAGGAAAATCTATGATAGTGAAAGTGAATGTAAAAGTGAAAGTAAAGTGAAAATTTGTGAATGTGAAAGTAAAAGTGAAATTGAAAGCGAAAATCTGTGAAGGTGAAAGTATAAGTAAAAATCTGTGATTGTGAAAGTAAAAGTGAAAATCTGTGAATGTGATAGTAAAAATCTATGAATGTGAAAGTAAAAGTGAAAATCTGTGAAAGTGAAAGTAAAAGTGAAAATCTGTGAAAGTGAAAGTAAAAGTGAAAATCTGAATGTGAAAGTGAAATTGAAAGTAAAAGTGAAATTACTTAATCGACCCCCAGTTACTTGTCAGTCACTGGCCATATAATCTAACCAGTGACTGCTACAAGCAGCGCGTTACATTTCTAATCAATCACTTACCAGATTCTCTAGTCAATAACTGGCCAGAATCTAGAAAAACTTCACAGTGACTGGTCATAACAGAGTTGAAATTTCAACCTGGGTCATTTCAAGAATTTTATCAACATTTTTTTCAATAATTGAATTCTTTCGAGAAAATGTACCTTATTAAAATTGTATTGAAAATAATTTAATTCTTGACAAGATTATTTTTAGTAAAATTTTTTTAAATAATTGAAAAGTTTTGAAGAATTTATTTCAAATTTTTTTGGAAGTAATAAAGTTTTTCTTAATAACTTTTACTGAAAATTTTAAAAAGAAATTTAATTGTAAGAAAAATTTCTTTTAAGTTTTTAAAATAACCGTGTTCATTATTAATTGTAATTAACGATTTTCCTATTAAATTTATTATTAAAATTCATTTGCTAGTAAATAAATAAATTAATAAATTATAACATTATTGGCGTGAACTTCCGAGAATAAATGAAATGTTATAACAGTTCATTTGTTTTTAAAAATGCACGTCAAAAATTGGAAAATTTGTGAAAATAAATACTTATTTAACGGCGTTGGAGGTCGGGAACTGTCAAGTGTTGCCAACCCACTCTCCCCCACTGTCCAGTATGTTTCGTGTAATTTTCCACTTTGATCACTTTTTAAAAAAAAACAAAGAACTTAATCAAAAAAAGGGCTCTTTACCCTAAAATAAAATTAAATAAAGAATTAGTAAAAATTTACTTTGTCTCGATACGATGTTTCTACGAGCCACAATATGGTTATTACGATGACAATTTATAGATGTAGTTGGCTTGATATGGGGAAAAAATGGCCGCACAACAGAAGGTGGAGTAAGGCGGGGTTGCCTACGTAAAGGCATAACAGTATCATAATACAGGGCAGTAAGTTTTATTTTGTTGAAAATTATAAAAATAACGTTTTGCAGTAATAAAAACTAATATAATTAATATAAATAAATGGGGTTTTGTTTATAATAATATACATAATATAAAATATGTTGAATTGAAACGAAAAATATGAAAAACATTTTTTTTAAATTTTGTTATTCATTAAAATAATTTTTTAAGGAGATTAAAAATAAAAATTGCCAATTAGTACCTCTAGAGGTACAATTTATTGAATTGTAATTAATAAAAATAATAAAAATGACAAATATACAGAATTTTGAAAAATTAAATTATTTATAAAAATTGAATTTTTTGGTATTATTATATGTAAAAATTAATTAATTAGTAATTGGAAAATTATATAAAATTAAAAATTATTTATTAATTAAAAAACCGTAAAAATATGTATTATTTTTTTCCTGATATATATTGGTTACATTATTAGTAATCATGTTTTCTAGTCTATAAAAATTTATTTATTTTAATCCTTTGTATAAAAATAATTAATGTAATTATGTTTTTTTATTCCTCAATTATATAAGATAATAAAAGAAATTTATCGCTAATAAATTTTCTATTCTAAAACAATAATTACTTATTCTACTATTTTAAAGCCCCTTTCAATAGGCGACCAATTTATAAGTTTATTTTTTATGTTGAAACTGTCAATTTTTATACCGAAAACAATATTGACGCTCGTTAAAAAATCGTATTATTAAAAACAAATTTTTTCTTAAATCGTTATTTCATATATAATTACAATAAAAAGCCCCCTTTTTTTATAAGTTTCTGCTTTTTCTCTTTTCATTTAAATTATCCAACACTTTCAACTGCTTCATACTAAACTTTTTACTTTGACAATTTTTTATAAAATAATTTGACACTTTCTCAAAAAAAGAGCTCTTTACCGTAAAGCGAAAATAAATAAAGAATTACCTAATTAAAATTTATTTTGTTTCGATATGATGTTTTTATAAGCCACAATCTTATTTCCACCATAAAAATTGAGAGTGTCAAATTATTTTTTAAAAATTGACAAAGTAAAAAGTTCCATAAAAATCAGTCGAAAGTGTTGGATAATTTAAAAAGAAAGAATAAAAGCAGATACTTATAGAGAAAAGGACTCTTTATTAAAATTCTATATAATATGAAATAAGGATTTAAGTAAAAATCTGTTTGTAATAATATACGATGTTTCTACGAGCGTCAATATTATTTTCACTATAGTATACCCAGGTAGAAATTGACGACCGGGATGGTACCGGCCCGGTACAAACGGCGGATTATAAGTGCCGGGGCGGTACCGGCATAAGACCGTCATTTTCACCGGCTTGGTACCGGCAAATTGCCGGATGATAACTACGGCAGGTATCCGGCATACGTACCGGGCCGGTACCGAATAATCCACCGGGGCGGTACTGTCCCGGTTATTGTTGGAAGGCATTTGGTGCCGGTTTATTACCGGCTGCACAACCGGCTAGGTACTGGTCCAGTACCGGCATAAGACCGTCATTTTCACCGGCTTGGCACCGGTAAATTGCCGGATGATAACTTCGGTAGGTATCCGGCAACCGTACCGGGCCGGCACTAATAAATATCTGACGCAGTACCGGGCCGGCACTAAAAAACAACCGGTGTGGTACCGGGCCGGTTAAAAAAATTATATTTCAGTCTGATAAATTATTTAATTATTATTATTATTATCAATGTTATTATTAATTTTAAATTGGAAACAGTAAATATATTAAATGCTGAAACAGAGAAACATAAACAATCATAGAAAAATCTGACGACTCGAGGAATTGAACTCCGGACCCTGAGGCTGCAAAGTCGACACCACATCCGCTAACCTAAACCTGCATATGGAAAGCAAATGCAAAGTGAGCTTATAAAGTCCAACCGACATTACAGCTGGCAGCAGTACCGGGCCGGCACTAATATTCAACCGTTACGGTACCGGGCCAGTATTTGTATTTTTTAATTTATTTTAATTCAATTTAAATTATTATAAATAAATAAGAATAGTAAATGTAAATAATAATGACCGCCCTATTCACCGGCTAGATACCGGGCAGGCACCAATAAGCAACCTACTCGGTAATAATATAATTGCCGGCACAACTAACTAATTAATTTATTATTAATAATTAAATTAATAATTTAATTAATAAATTAATTTTCAAATTTTTTTTCTTTTCTTTAATTCTTTTTCTGATAGTTTAACATTGGCAAACAACCGGGAGGACACTAGGTTAGTACTAATATTTTTGTCGGCAAAACTTCTGTGCCATGTAGAAAGCATTAAGTAAATTTTTGTGCTGGGCCGGTGATACACCGGTGCTGGCCCGGTACAAATATTATCACCGGCAAATCTCCTTCGGCGGTATAAGACAGAGCGAAATGGCAGTACCGGGCCGGTGATACGCCGGTGCTGGCCCGGTACAAATATTATTACCGGCAAATCTCCGTCGGCGGTATAAAAACAGAAGTAAATTATATTACCGGGCCGGTGATACGCCGGTGCTGGCCCGGTACAAATATTATCACCGGCATATCTCCTTCGGCGGTATAAGACAGAGCGAAATGGCAGTACCGGGCCGGTGATACGCCGGTGCTGGGCCGGTACAAAAATTGTCACCGGCAAATCTTCTTCGGCGGTATAAGACAGAGCGAAATGGCAGTACCGGGCCGGTGATACGCCGGTGCTGGCCCGGTACAAATATTATTACCGGCAAATCTCCGTCGGCGGTATAAAAACAGAAGTAAATTATATTACCGGGCCGGTGATACGCCGGTGCTGGCCCGGTACAAATATTATCACCGGCATATCTCCTTCGGCGGTATAAGACAGAGCGAAATGGCAGTACCGGGCCGGTGATATGCCGGTGATGGGCCGGTAAAAATATTATCACCGGCAAATCTCCTTGGGCGGTATAAAAAAAGAAGTAAATTATAGTACCGGGCCGGTGATACGCCGGTGCTGGGCCGGTACAAATATTATCACCGGCAAATCTTCTTCGGCGGTATAAGACAGAGCGAAATGACAGTACCGGGCCGGTGATATGCCGGTGATGGGCCGGTAAAAATATTATCACCGGCAAATCTCCGTCGGCGGTATAAAAACAGAAGTAAATTATAGTACCAGGCCGGTGATACGCCGGTGCTGGGCCGGTACAAAAATTGTCACCGGCAAATCTCCTTCGTCGGTATAAGACAGAGCGAAATGGCAGTACCGGGCCGGTGATACGCCGGTGCTGGGCCGGTACAAATATTATCACCGGCAAATCTCCGTCGGCGGTATAAAAACAGAAGTAAATTATAGTACCGGGCCGGTGATACGCCGGTGCTGGGCCGGTACAAATATTATCACCGGCAAATCTCCTTCGACGGTATAAAAGAAGAAGTAATTTATAGTACCGGGCCGGTGCTGGGCCAGATATTTTTAATCAACCGGCCCGGTACACACTACCAGTACCGGTAGAAATCCACATTTACCACCGGGCCGGTACTGGGCCGGTATTTATTTCATATCCGGCCCGGTACCTTTTTGCCGGTACCGGCATATGTCCGACTTTACAACCGGTTCGGTACCATGCCGGTCGTTAGTGCTGGCACACCTCCAACTTTTCTGCCTGGGTAGTAGGGCTGCAATGATTTAAATCAACTTGATTTAAATCATGATTTTAATCTTGATTTAAATCTTGTCATTAAAATCATGATTTAAATCAAACTGCAAAATGCATTAGAAACAGAAAAGTTTGCAAAATTAGTATTTTGGTTTAAAGTTTTGAATTAAAAAAAAATAAAAAAGAATACATTACAGAGATAATAAAGTAAACATAATAATTATTAGTTTTGTTTATTTGACTCAAATTACAGAATAACTGGAAATCAGAGAATTTTTTTGTTCAGGGAAAAGTCAGGGAATTTAAATCGAAAAAAACCACAAATTAAAAAACTTTGATAAAAGTCAATTTAGTTTTTGTATAATATTTGATAAACGGGCATTGGCGGTTTATATTTAAATAAATTAATATAACTTTTTGAGCACGATTTAAATTGTAAATTTTCATTAACTTTTTTTTATAATAAAAGTTTTAAACACATTAAAATTTTTTTTTAACAAACAATTTTGAATTATCTTATGTTTTTCTTTCTAAATAAAATTGTTACTTAAAAAGCATTATTAAATTTTTAATTATCAATGCAGAATATTAAATAATTAAAAAATTTATTAATCAGGGAAACCGAAAATTTAGTCAGGAAATGTCAGAGAATTCTTAAAATAAAATTTTCCATCCACCCTATTATTATTAATTTTATAATTTTTAATATTTAAAAACGAACTACTTATAAAATAATTAAATATTTAAAATATTTAAAAAAATGATTTAAATAAAAAAAATCGGATTGTTTTGATTTTTTAAAAAAGTCATGATTTTTATCAGCCCTGCACTATACAAATAATTGACAGCTTTGATGTCGGAAATAAACTTATATGACCTGGTCGCCTATTGAAAGGGATTTTAAAATAGTAGAATAAGTAATTATTGTTTTATAATTGAAAATTTATTAGCTCCAAATTTCTTTTAATATCTCATATAATTGAGGAATAAAAAAACATAATTAAATTAATTATTTTGATATAAAGGAATAAAATAAATAAATTTTTATAGACAAGAAAACATGATTAAAGATAATTTAACAAATATATAAGGTAAAAATTAATACTTTTTTATGATTTTGTAATTAATAATTAATTTTTGATTTTATATAATTTTCCAATTACTAATTAACTAATTTTCCAAAATAATACAAAAATATTCAATAAATTTTAGAAATAATTTAATTTTTTTAAAATTCTGTACATTTGTCATTTTTAATATTTTTATTAATTATACAATTTATTAAATTGTACCTCTAGAGGTACTAATTAGCAATTTTAATTTTTAATCATTTTAAAAAATTATTTTAATGAATAACAAAATTAAATTTTTTTTTTTATATTTTTCGTTTTAATTTAACATATTTTATATTATGTATATTTTTATAAACTAAAATCCCTTTATTTATATTCATTCTATTAGTTTTTATAACTGCAAAATATTATTTTTATAATTTTCAACAAAATAAAACTTACTGCCCTGTTTTATGATACTGTTATGCCTTTACGTAGGCAACCCCGCCTTACTCCACCTTTCGGTGCGGACATTTTTTTCTCAAATCAAGTCATCTACATCTGTAAATTGTAATCGTAATAACCATATTGTGGCTCGTAGAAACATCGTATCGAGACAAAGTAAATTTTTACTAATTCTTTATTTAATTTTATTTTAGGGTAAAGAGCCCTTTTTTGAGAAAGTGTCAAATTATTTTATAAAAAATTGTCAAAGTAAAAAGTTTAGTATGAAGCAGTTGAAAGTGTTGGATAATTTATATGAAAAGAGAAAAAGCAGAAACTTATAAAAAAAGGGGGCTTTTTATTGTAATTATATATGAAATAACGATTTAAGAAAAAATTTGTTTTTAATAATACGATTTTTTAACGAGCGTCAATATTGTTTTCGGTATAAAAATTGACAGTTTCAACATAAAAAATAAACTTATAAATTGGTCGCCTATTGAAAGGGGCTTTAAAATAGTAGAATAAGTAATTATTGTTTTAGAATAGAAAATTTATTAGCGATAAATTTCTTTTATTATCTTATATAATTGAGGAATAAAAAAACATAATTACATTAATTATTTTTATACAAAGGATTAAAATAAATAAATTTTTATAGACTAGAAAACATGATTACTAATAATGTAACCAATATATATCAGGAAAAAAATAATACATATTTTTACGGTTTTTTAATTAATAAATAATTTTTAATTTTATATAATTTTCCAATTACTAATTAATTAATTTTTACATATAATAATACCAAAAAATTCAATTTTTATAAATAATTTAATTTTTCAAAATTCTGTATATTTGTCATTTTTATTATTTTTATTAATTACAATTCAATAAATTGTACCTCTAGAGGTACTAATTGGCAATTTTTATTTTTAATCTCCTTAAAAAATTATTTTAATGAATAACAAAATTTAAAAAAAATGTTTTTCATATTTTTCGTTTCAATTCAACATATTTTATATTATGTATATTATTATAAACAAAACCCCATTTATTTATATTAATTATATTAGTTTTTATTACTGCAAAACGTTATTTTTATAATTTTCAACAAAATAAAACTTACTGCCCTGTATTATGATACTGTTATGCCTTTACGTAGGCAACCCCGCCTTACTCCACCTTCTGTTGTGCGGCCATTTTTTCCCCATATCAAGCCAACTACATCTATAAATTGTCATCGTAATAACCATATTGTGGCTCGTAGAAACATCGTATCGAGACAAAGTAAATTTTTACTAATTCTTTATTTAATTTTATTTTAGGGTAAAGAGCCCTTTTTTTGATTAAGTTCTTTGTTTTTTTTAAAAAAGTGATCAAAGTGGAAAATTACACGAAACATACTGGACAGTGGGGGAGAGTGGGTTGGCAACACTTGACAGTTCCCGACCTCCAACGCCGTTAAAAAGAAATTCACCTGAATGCCAGAATGGTTTAGCCCGCTTGAAATTCATAGGAATTGTTTATCATTATTTTAAAAATTTGTGGTAAAAATTTGATAATAAAAAAGGTGGTGTTTTTGAGAAAATTGATCTTATTTATTTTCAGAAAATTATCCCCCATTTTGATAATTTTTAATAGTTTTACAAATTTCAAACGGAATTTGGAAAAGGACAAGATCATTTACAAGACCCAAGACAGAAAATTAAATTATACTCAAAAGAAGAAAAATGACAAGCAAAACAATTTTTCTTCACTGTTTATTCGAGTTTTACCACTCCAAGTTCAAATGTGCATAACTCCGTTAAATTAATCTTTTTTGAAAAATAAAAAAATACGTGTTTATTTTTTATGTAGAATAATATATTTTAACGACAGGTAAATCTATAACTTGAAGTTAGTCTCGACTTGCCTGATTTGAAATGGATTCAGTCATAATCAAGTAAGTAAGCTAATAAGTAAACAAGTAAGAAAGCAAGTAAGCAAATAGAAAATAACTTTCTTATTTCCATACTGGCTTACTTACTTAATTACTCTCTTATTTCGTTTTTGCTTCCTTGTTTACTTACTTCCTTGCTTCTTACTTGCTTACTTTCTTACTGACTTATTTACTTCTTGCTTACTTGCATATTTCCTGTTTGCTTCCTTGCGCACTTTGCTTACTTGCCTATTTCCTTTTTGCTTCCTTGCTTACTTTGCTTACTAACTCACTCAGATCAGGAACTATTGTTTCTCGTAAAGCTAAAATCGGTGAATTCTGACAAATCGTTATTGGTTTCGATTTGAAGTAAAATTTCATACATAGTAAAAAAACACCAAAAAGGGTTATTTTAATCTTTTTTGTGTTAATTTAATCTGCAACTGTCACGAATTTCGTTCAGAAATCCGACCAAATTCGTACAGAAATCCTATCGCGAATTCGTATGAAATTACTAGTAAAATTCGTGTGACGTTTTGAAACGTTTTTTCGCATGAATATTCGTGCGAATAATAATTCTAAAAATGTTTCAAAATTAATTCGTTAGCAGTTCGCTCAAATTTCGTACAAATTTCGTATGGAAATTTATCCGAAAATTTTTTTAAAAAATTTTTAGCTGACATTTTATACGTAATTTTATATGAATTTCAGAGCACAAATTTTAAAATATTTTCCAAAAGAAATCCGTTTGTAATTCGCTTGAATTTTGTACGAATTTCGTATGGAAATTTGGCCGAAAATTTTTAGCTGACATTTCATGCGGAATTCCATACGAATTTCCGAACAGAATTTTTCAAAAATTTTCCAAAAGAAATCTGTTGGGAATTCGCTTGGAAAATTGTCCGAAAATTTTGTAAACAAATTGTCAAAAAATTTCCGTGCGAATTTCTATACGAGTTTCCAAGAAAAATTTTTTTGAAAATCCATATTAAAAATTCGGGTATTATTCGCACGAATATTGGTGCGAAAAAAAGTTTCAAAACGCCAAACGAATTTTACTAGTAATTTCATACAAATTCGATAGGATTTCTGAACGAATTTGGTCGGATTTCTGAACGAAATTCGTAAGAATCATTTTTATCTGGAAAGTCTATAGTGAGACAGTTTAACTTTAATAATAAAATAACAAGAATATATTATACTTACACTAGAGCAAATATTCAACACTTATTAGTATTTCAACCTGATAACTTGAAATTTTCGTCATTCGAATATACGGCAAACAGGGCCAGCGCAAGCAGTATGGATGGTATGGAGTTCTCCATATATGAAACGAATCCATGTTTGGAATTCCATGCACGAAAATTTTGAAAAAAATATTAAAAATTTGACTGCGCATAACTTGAATTAATTTTTTCTATCCAAATTTGAAGCAAAAAATGGAAAGTTTTTGTTATTTAACTTAAATTTTACGACGCATGAGATAGACAAGGACACAAATATATCACTGTCCTTTTCTAACTCATGCTTTGCATTCGCGAACGACTTTCGCGAACCTATTGTGCTTAGGCCTTTACTCGCGGTATTCTATTCTAAATTCCCCTCCCCCCCAAGAAAAATTTCTATACATGAAAAAGATTGTTTGCGCCGTCCCTGACGGCAAATTAATTTTTGAAAAAATGTTCTACAAAATTCCTTTGACATTTAAAAGTCTTTTCTGACTGAAAAAAAATTCCCTGAAAATTTCTGATTTTTTCTGACCGTAGCAAAAATAAAAAAGTCTATACCTAAATGTTTATAAAAAACAAGAATTCTGTACTCCGTTATTATTAATATTGAGCTCCCGGATCAAAAAACTCGATTTGCCGCTTGGAAGGCTTGAATTATCTAAAATATTCAGATTAAAAAAAATTCTTTTAAAGAAAAAGAGTTGCGCATTTTTATTATCTACATGAATACGTATTTGAAAATTTTTTTATTTTAATTGCCTTTATTTTTTCATGGGGGCCTAACTGACGTGAAAATTCCCTGTTCGAACGCAAATCGAGTTTTTTGATCCGGGAGCTCTGTTGAGGCTCGGCTGGACCGGCTGGACTAAGGCTAAACAATAGGCTTTCAGTACTAAGTCAGTGGTAACTATCACACACTTACTTTATTAGTTCGTTATACAGAATAAATTTCGAAATTTTCTAATTATTCAATATACGAGTACTCGATGCTTCAAGGCAGTGGTTTTAATTAGAAAAACAAAAGAGATTTCGCAAAGAACATACTTGAATATCGTAGCTTATGTTACATTCTCTTATGTCCTTTTCAGGTAATTTAGATAGTATCTTTAAGTAGTGACCGCTGGTACATTACATACTGTAAATATTCGTAACGAAGAAAAGTCTGTGACAATTGGTAACAAAAAATAAGCAAATTACCATGGTGCAGTTTATACCATGCGGTCTGTAAGTTAATAAATGGTCAAGTGACCTTAGTGAGAAGGTTTCCCGAGAGATGGTAGCAGCAATTCAATAAACGCATGCAGGCAACTGTAGCTAGGACTGACACTAGGAGTCTCACTCGTCACATCGTAGCCACTGTTGCTTAGCAACATACACATACATAACATACACTCGTGAATTTTATGAGCAGCATGCTAAGCAACTGAACATAACGCACAGCCTGACGCCCGAAGTAGAATTAATATACAACGGCTTGTCCAAGAATATCCTCCCCTACAGATATGTTCTAGTGTGTTGGCTCTGTCAAGCAACACACACGTCGAGCGTCTAAGTATGTAGTTGGGTCGATTCAATCCCGCTAGTATAAACCGAGAAGTCACTCAAGCAAGTTAACCACTCTCGACCTTCAAAGCATGCTATGCGGCATACACAAAACGCTTTCAGTTTCATATGTGATCAGCTTGAGTAACTGTCGCTCTTTCGCGCGGTGCACTTTGAAATCTATAGCGTGTGCATATTCGAATTGTGACCCTCAATAATTGTTCTTCTTACTTACCTATTACTTCTTAGTAATATATATTTATGTATATAGATTCGAGAGTCTTTCGACCTTCTTTCTTCAAATGTTTATACTTGGCGAAAAGTATCAAGGTCTGATAGAGCAGACCGGTTAGGTTGGTGTTTTGTGATTCTTTGCTTTTCCATTCCGCCATGTATCAAAATCCTTGAACCGTGAAAATTGTCCGTGCATGTTTCGAATGCGGTAACTATCTCGGATAATCTCACCGATTGCCAATCGGTTCAACATGGACGAAGAAGAAATCGACGGAATCAAGTCTCCTATCAAGAGACTGGGTTCAACACGAAAGCTTCTTGTCTTCAACAGTAAGTTTTTATTCTTTCGAAACTTTTCCCTATATTTTTTTTAGAAAAAACCAAACAATCTGTATAAAAAATGGAAAATTTTACCACCAAAATTTTTTGTTCTTTAATTTTATGCATACATTTAATGAAGACACAAAAACAAGAGTATGTAATATGCACTTCTTAAATTGCAAAGATATCATCATCAAACTTAGTCCTTACTGACAGAAATTAATTTTGAATTTCAAAAAAATATTTTAAAAATTGCATATTTAGAATTAAGTAGTACAACTGTTTAAAAGTATTGTTGAGTATGATAAGAATTAATAATAAATTTACTTCCAGTACAAATTGTTTATTTATAAAAATTGACGTAAGTATCGCCACTTGTTGACGTAATTTATAATTATTGAAAAATTACTTATTTACACATACAAAGCAGCAAAAGAAAATATACATAGCTACTACAAAACACTTATTAAATATTAGGATTGGTTACTTAAAGTATTTTGTTGTAATGTTTCTGCACAAAACGATATATCAAAACCATTAAAATTAAATTTATTTCCTGTAATTTAGAGCAGGAAACAATTCATTACATTTCACGTTTATATAATTCGTAAACATCAGTTTTGGCCGGTCAGACTCTCACGAACCTCCGAAAATTATTTTTTAAGAGACACATAATTGTACATAAACATCTAAGTAGGATTAGTGTCCAATTCTAAAGCAATAAAAATCGTACATCATTATATTATATATGTGTATCTTCGTATATTAATAAATTTTCAGTTTATCGTAAAATTCCAAAATATATGAGAATTTTTATTTTAGAACTTTATTTAAACACAAAACCTTCAAAGTAATGATTAACAACATATATAAAAAAATTACTACATTAGCACAATATAAAAACTTTCACGGTATTGTATATGGAAAACAATACCCGGAATACATTGATTTGATAAACAAATGAAATAACTGTCAGAGAAGAAAAGTAAACAAGTTAACAAATATGTATATATGCGACATTTATGCGCGTGTTATTTATTATTAGATATGTGCTTTACTTAAAAAGGTGTTCATACAATATAATGTTTCAATGTACATATTTTCTATAGATCCTATATAAAAATTTGGCTAATAGAAATTGATAAAAATTGTGTGTTTTTAATAAAATGCCATTTTTACAGAAGGCGTGTAAACATATAAACATTTTTTAATATCCATGCCTGTGTTGTTTTTACTTTCAATTAACTAAAGATTATTAATTTAAGTTTAATAAATATTTATTTACCAAAGTTTCCTGAAAGTTGAAATTAACTTGCCTGCAACCTTTAGAATCTATAGTTGCAAACCTCTTGAAACTTTAAAGTAATTTTTTAAATAGTATTAGTAATTTAAATATCATTTTCGTAATAGTCTACCTTTGCGATTCTTGGATGAAAAATGAAAAAATAATGCGGTAGCAGGACTAAAACACGTCAATAAATTTAATATGTTATGATTCATGTGCACATTTATATTGGCGAAACCAAGCAACAGAACATATCAATAGGCGCTCTAGGAAGGAGTCTTAATTAAGTTTATATACTGCTGAGTCCCATTCCTAATATATGGTTTTTTTTTTAAACTTAAGAGTCTTAATCAGCGTGATTGCTCAAAAAAGGCAACTCTGAGTTATTTTTTAAGAAAAAAATAATACATCGATTGTTTTCAAACTTTGAGGATATAATGACATTATGAATGAAGTTCACAAAGTGTGCGAGTTATACAGCAAGCTTAGGCGGCAATATTGCTACAAGCTTATACACGGAAAGCTTCATATGAGTGGGACGTTTGAAGAAATATTGCGTCAATCTTGCCGCAAACTTGCTGCAAGATTACGTGCTATCTGGGAAGCTGGACTAAAATAAATGTAACAATTGTATTTAATTCTTTGCTCTTTAGAATTAAGTACTTTTTGACTGTTTTTAAGAAGTACACAATTAATACGACCGGTAATATGGAACTAAATTATGAAAATACATTGTACACTGTAATACTATATATATGCAATTTATTAAATAATAATGGGAATATTAGCGTTTATTAAGAAATTTGTAATTGATCTGAATTGAAAATCATTACTTAACTTTTAGGATAAAAAATTTAAATGTCATATTTCTTCCTTTGGCTAAAAAAATACTACTAATTCAAATTTTAAGATAAAAAAAACAATGAAATTCATATTGTTCTATTGTATTTAATATAATAAAAAAGGTTTTGAATTTTTTAAATGTATAGGATAAGTCAATTAGATCAATTATTTTGTTATCAGAGATTTTTAATTTAGTTTTCTTTAATATTTTTTAAGCATATCTAAAATTTACTTTAAAAAATTTAAATAAAAGTCATTAATGGCCATCTCACTTTTTCATTTTTATTTTTGTTTATATCGAAGCATGGGTTATGTACTACTCAATAAAACATAAAATTCATAATTATGTTAAAAAATAACAATATAACAATAAGGAATCTGAATTTCTCAAAATATTTTAGACCCATGCAAAAATAAATGAAAAAGGATTACACGCACATTTTCATTATTTTTCAACAATTTGTTTTTTTTACATTTATTATTAATCACAGAAGGTTGAAGAATAACCCATAATATATGATATTTTTTTTACAAATTCTGTAAAATATTGGAATTGGCCAATGCTCCAATATGGGCATCTCCCACGGACTAACCGTAGTTTCAAAAGTGAAACAATATTATAAAAATACTGTTAAAAAAATCTGTATTAAATTTAATAAAAATTATATATGAAAGAATTGAAATTTAATGTACATTGTCATTTAAAATAATACAGTCGAACCTGGATAAGCGAAAGTTCAAGGGACCGTCAATTTTCTCTCGCTTATAGAGGTTTCTCACTTATCCAGTTTCTCACTTACAGAAGTCTATAAGAGCGATTTCTCTCGCTTATAAAGGTTTATGAATTAATAATGTGTTTTCAAATTAATTTAATTAATAATTATATACAACGAATAAGTGTTACAATGTATGAGTTAAACTGAAATGTTTTATTTATTTAATTTTAAAAAAGTCTCATGTTTATTTTAAGATTTTAGACTACCTTCGCAGAGAAAAATAGTATATTAAGTCGTCTCGGGGCGCCTACGGCGCCCTCGACCTCCACTCATGTCACAAAAATCACCGTAAAGCAATTGGCTGCCTTTATTCTCGTGTTACTTACGATATTTTTTATTCCTAATGCACAAAAGTGTCGATTTCAGATAGCAGACGACAGAGAGTAAAAGTCATTCACTAGTTCAACTTGTATGAAAATGGCGGCTGTTTTCTCCCAAGGGCAAGAAAAATGCATGTGAACAGCTAATTTTCTTGCCCTTGGGAGAACACGACCGCCATTTTCATACGGTCGAAGAAATGAATGACTTTCCTCCCTGTCGTCCGCTATCAGAAAGCGCCATTTTTGTGCATGTGCCCGTGTAAAAATTTAACCATGGCCCAAATAGGGGCCAGATCTTTTGATCATTGTGTAAGCCATAACATGGCAATTTCTACATGGGTGTGATAAAAAGAATTTTTAACACAGAACTAACAAATTTCGTTTGTTGTTGTTACAAAATTTTTTGTGATTTGTTAATCATTTTCATATAGACTTTCCCTTATTTTAATTAGTGAAATTTGACTTACTTTTAGTATTTATTTAAAAATAAATATTAACCGATTTATTATATTTCTAAAAGTAATTATACTGGTTTTTTAAGGGGTTCCATACCTGTTTGACCGCAAAAAATAAGTGATTTTCATAATTATTTTTAGACTTTTCATTAAAACTTTATTAAAATAATGTACATTCCTTCAGATATAGTACATAATTTTTTTGTGTCATCAGCTACAGTTTACACAAATATTAATATTTTTTAAGTTTCAAAGTTGCCAAAAGTTGATAAAATCATGTACTATCTGATGCAATGCAATGTCCATTATTTTATTTAAGTTTGAATTAAAAGTCTAAAAATAATTATGAAAATTACTCTTTTTTTGCTGTCAAAAAGGTATTTAACCCCTTAATAGTATTTTTTGTTGTCTGTCAATTTTTTTTGTACATGAAAAGATACTTTTTTTAAAATCATTGTATACTTCATCATCTAAAAACATGAAAAAATATTCTTCTAAAGTATTAAAACTTTTTAAAAAGGTCAAAAATACATTAGGTGAAATAAAATGCTTTGACTCTTAGACAAAAATTCCTTTTCTAATTGTAAATTTTTTATCAAATAAAATAAATTTTATTTGATGTCATAGATGTTATGCTGATCGACATGGCTAAGACTTCGATAATTTCTCATTACAATTTCATCCACGTTCTTGTACGTGACCCTTTGGATTCGAGCAGGCTATTGTTAGTAGCTATATAAGATATGTGTATAAGTTTGAAAGGCTAAATCTGTAGGTCTATCTGAAACGGGAAACCGATCGATTCTCTTTATGTTAGATATACAGATTTTGTTTCCATGCTTAGAACATCACTTGTCATATACAGCGTAAATGAAATATGTTCAAATTCTTATTATAATCTTTGCATTGACATTCTTATTGATTATTCGCGAAACATTTTTTTCAGAAACTTGAATAACTGCGTCATTATATTTTATAAAAAAAAATTAAAATGCAAAATTAGACAAAATTTAGCAAACTTGCAGTGTAAATGAATTTAGTTAGTCTAGCATATCGCAATTTATTATCTAAACTTTAAATTTCATTTAACAAAGATTATACTGAAATATTATAGAATTAAGAGTATTTATCAATAAAGTACTTTGCATTCCATATATAAGAATTTTAACTGGAATTGTAAAAAGTGTTAACCAAGTGATAATTCAGTAATTTAAGAAATTAATAAAATAAAAATTTCTTTATTCTTTAAAAATAAATAAAATAAATTTACTGTAATGAATGGAAAAAGTTATCCCGCTAAACAGTTAATTTCTTAAACATTGTTATTAACCCATTTAAAAAATAATTATGTAATTATTGTCTTGATTGTTGGCCTTAATATTTAGATAAATTTTAAAAAACAAGATTTCATTTTAGAAAAGAGTCTGGGGACCTTTGATACAAATGGAATATTTTCAAAGTGGTTAATCATAAAGGTTGGGGTCCAAGGAGGGTAATGACCAACTTCCATGCGCGAACCTGTTGGTCATAGTATTCGCCTGGTGGGAAAAATTTGTGGCTCTAAGCAAGTCCTAGTCCAGACTATCATCATAACACTATGAATTCGTCAGAATTCTATTAGATTTCTATGGCATTTTATTATATAAAAAATCAGTAGAAACTGAGAATACTAAAATATTTTATTTAATTAAGAGAAACAATTATTAAAATAAATTTTAATAATTGAATAATTTCATATTTATTTACAACAAGAATTATTAAAATAAACTATTGAAAAGTATATTCATTCATTCATTAAAATAGCTCTTCTCAATAAATTTTATTGCGAATTAACGAGATTTTTCACTTTTACCGAAACTTTAATGAAATCGGTTAACGGCGTTGGAAGGTCTGGAAAATTTGTAGGTTACAATTATCGCCCG
This sequence comes from Leptopilina syphax, assembly GCA_032872505.1. Lineage (NCBI taxonomy): Eukaryota > Metazoa > Arthropoda > Insecta > Hymenoptera > Figitidae > Leptopilina > Leptopilina syphax. The sequence continues at coordinate 14,668,467 of CM065472.1, forward strand.
TCAAAATACGGCACTGACTGATTTAAATGACGTGAAATAGGTAAATAAACATTTTTCAATCACTTTTTCTCTAAACACAGACACTTTTTACAAAATAGGCCAACGTACAACGAGTAGGAATCTTCTTAATTACCTAAGTTCAAAAGATTGTTTAATTTCATGCAGAAACGCGGTTGTAAAATGTAAAATTGGAAATGATTGGAAAGTAATGTAATGACAGACAACAAGAAGCGGTTTACTGCCAGTCGCCAGAAGAGGGCAGAAGCATGCAGAGAGCACAATGGTCCAGCTGTTATGTTCTTAGCATTACATCACTTTCCAATTTTACATTTTACAACCGCGTTTCTGCATGAATTTAAACAATCTTTTGAATTTAGGTTATTAAGAAGATTCTTACTCGTTGTACGTTGGCCTATTTTGTAAAAAGTGTCTGTGTTTAGAGAAAAAGTGGTTGAAAAATGTTTATTTACCTATTTCACGTCATTTAAATCAGTCAGTGCCGTACGTATTTTGTCGGGCGATAATTGTAACCTTAAAATTTTCCAGACCTTCCAACGCCGTTAACTTACAGTTAATATAATCCGCCAGGAAAGCGTTACTGTAACAATTTTCATCAGGTTTATACATACAGCGAACCTGCTATCTGGAAGACATTTTGTCATTTGCTAATTTGCTACAAACTTGCCTTGCTAACTTTCGTACTTTGCATTAAGTACACTTTGTACTCTGAAATACACACATTTTCACCTACAAAATTTCAAAAAGTTTTGTATAAAGTTTGCTGCAAAGTTTTTGCAGGCTCGCTATGGAAGCTTTCTACAAGCTATAAATTCTCCATAATATACTTGTGCAATATGCGAACTTGTCAGCTATTTGCCAGAAGTTCGCTGTGAATATGCTGTGTGCACTTCCAAATTTTGCATTAAAAACTCTTAATGACAACAATTCCCTGAGAACTTTATGCAAAATATTGTGCTATCTTGGTAATTGAAAATATCTTAACAGAAATTTGTAATCATGATTCTTCTGAAACAATAAGTTAATTTGTTAATTTGTCTCAAATAAAACTTTATTTTGCAGTTTACTTGCAGTAAGGTGTATTAAGATTTCTGTTTTCCGACTTAATTACTTTTAGTTTTCTTATTGAACTTAAAGGTTTGTTAGGATTTTACTTGTGTAAAAGAGTACATTTCAGCAAGGACAGTCGTTTTTTATTGACAAAACTCCAACTTTGTCCCCTGGGAGTCCGTCCCTTCGAAAAAGTCTCATATTACTTTATGCATAAGGTTCCACGCACATAGTATGATAACTTCTGTTAAAAGTACGCATTTCCGCTTCAGCAGTGCGCTTTTTGGCTTCAATATACTCCCAACTAATGAGATTTCATGTGTGAAAGAGCTTCAGCCAAAAGTTTGTCCGGAAATTCCACGCCGGAAATAGCTCCTCTCCCTTCGTTACGATTACTCTTTTAGCGAATAAGTGTTTTTTAAATAACCTCTACAACAATTTTATTACTACATGAATATTAATATTTTTATTGCTATTTGACAAATGCTTTTGGAAAACAAGTTCGCTTAATTATTATGACATTTACATTTACTAGTTAAAAACAACTACACAGCTTGTTAAAGTCTCTTTGAAACTATATGCATAATTTCTATGGTTGAAAGCATTTATGTTTACAGGTAAATATAAAAAATATAGTCTTACGATCAACAAATTAATCGAAAAAGTTGTTTTTATTAGAGTAGAGTGGGGTGAAAACGTCTCTTTTACGCTACAAAATCAGAATTAAATTTTTTCAAATTTCCAACTGGTTCTGAATAGCTATGACTATTATAAGCTTCAAAATCTATGTTGGGAATTTGTTGTGTCCCATAAAGGAATAAAGTTATAAGCATTTTTCCAAATTCCACGTTTTTGTTTTTTTTTATATTTTTCTTTATTTATATGACAAATAATCTTATTTTAAAAATATTTGAATATTTAAGTTTACTCTCGTAAAACACGAAAGATACCGTATTTCATAACAAATCGTATTAATCCTTTATTCTTTTTTTATTTGATTCCAATAAGCTTTGAACTACATATTTTCGTTATGTTTAGTTAATTTCCTTATACTTAAACACGACGGGCGGTATCGATTGCCCAAAATTCAACTGTATACTGGAAAACTGCACACATTCAAGTGCACACGGGAAAACTGTATACAAGCAAATTTAAAAAATAAAATCATTAAATTAAATTTAAAAACTGTACAAATTTAAACTGCATACCGGTAAACTGATCTTAGGAAAACTGCACAATACTAAAAATTGCAAATTTTAGTAAAAAAATGAAATTAATTTAAACTGTATACAGTTTTCCTGAGGTCAGTTTAATTGTATACAGTTTAAATTAATTTCATTTTTTTATTAAAATTTGCAATTTTTAATAGTGTGCAGTTTTCTCGTGGTCAGTTTACCGGTATGCAGTTTTTAAATTTAATTTAATAATTTTATTTTTTTAATTTGCTTTTATACAGTTTTCCCGTGTGCACTTGAACGTGTGCAGTTTTCCTGTATACAGTTGAATTTTGGGCAATTGATACCGTCCCAAACACGAGGCATTTTATCAAGTGAAAAGGTTAAAATTAATACAAACCAAATGAATGGACAAATAAAAGAATTTAAACATCTTTTTATTAAAACAAATGAATATCACATAATATAAAGTAGCATTTTAATCCCAAAATCTGCTTTTACAAAACGTTATAATAAATTTCAAAATTAGGTCAATTACAAAAACTTAACATGGTGCATAAATATTCCAATAAAAACTGTAATTTTCAAATGCAATAGTTATATGTAATATAAATAGCCCAAATGACTTATTTTACCCCACTCTACTCTAAACATAAATAAAAAACAAAAAGATATTGAAATCAATAAATTTCTTCGTTCTTTTGATGAGATTAAAGTTTTAAAATTTAAGAAAATGTAAACGTACTATTAAAAAACCAATGAGACTTTCATACTGGGGTCAGTCTGGGTTAGTTTGACTGCTGTGAAAATTTTATAAAAAAATCTTGAAAATAATTTTGATAATACACTGGAACCCCCGAGGTTTGGACTGCTATGTAATGGTGTCCAAACTTCGGAGGGGACACCTTGACGCCTGAAAGTATAAACATGCAGGGCCGTACGCTTCATTAAAACGAAGATGCGCCTTATGAATACATATTACATATTGATTCCTTTATTTTTTCTAACACTTCGGCTTTTTTTCCGTGTCTAGACAAACGTATTTTTTTCGATTCATGATTTACATAATTTATGAAAAACTTTTTATAAAGAGCCACAAGACGGTACACTTTATGCAGACGCTACTGCTTCTAGTTCAACGTTTGTCCGTGCTTCCCACCGACCCCCTCACTCTACTTTGCCTATACTCTATATCAAAACAATCCAAACTTCGGGAGTCCAAACCTCTGGGGTTCCAGTGTACAAATTTTTTGATTGATATTTGTTTAATTTACTTGTATATTAATAAATTATTATGTAAACATACCCTAAATAAAAGATATAATTTGATTTCAAAACTTACCTATTAAATGTCAAAAATCATCACATTTTAATTCGGGGAGAGGTACGCACGTTGAGATATGTTCTGTTTTTCAGTTATAATTTATAACAAACAAAATTTAGCGACAAATTCGATATGCTTTCTTAAAAGTATTGTCCACGGCTACAACATTGCCAAAGAAAATGTAAATAGATACCATATATATATATATATATACATATATATATATATATATATATATATATATATATATATATATATATTGTGCTATATATATATGGTGTCTATTTAATTGTTTGTCCAACATAGTCTTAATTTACGTTGCTTTCACAAAAGGGTTAATTTAATTTTTAAAAGTCCATATGATGCTTATATTCAAACAATTGTGTAATATAATTTTATCAATTAATTGTAATTTTTTTTACAAAATATTATCGAAAAATGAAAAATATTGCAGATTTGTCATTTTGAATTAAAAATTAAATTTACCCTTTAATGAACTCAATGTGAATTGAGATTATATTACACAAACAAAATAATGAATAGACACCATATAGCACAATTTTCTGAATTAACACTTTTTCATAACGCGGTGCAAAAAAGGGCACTATTTTGCACCTTGTTATGAAAAATATCGTTCGTAACTAGTGCTAGCAGTTGCCAATTTTTGAACGAGCACTTTTTTTGGAACAAACTGTAGGCGAAGCTTCGCTTCGCCTATACAGTTCGTTCCAAAAAAAGTGCTCATTCAAAAATTGACAACTGCTCGCACTCGTTACGAAATATACTATATTGCACTGATGGCGTTCGAATAAAAACTATATTGACGGGGGGCGTCGATGTATTTTTTTTAAGCAAAGATTTGTTGAAAGTGAATTCCAATCAATTCCCCCAAGTAGCACGTAATATTGGGAACATTCCAGCAATATGCCACAACATTGAGGCAATATTGGTAATGTTCAGGCAATGTTCCCAATATCGCTGTAATATTACGTGCTACTGGGGCCTTTATAATATTTCTTTAATTATTTTCGAGTTTTTTTTTAAATCCGAAATACAATGTGGTAAGTGCAATTCCTGTCTTTTCCGTTTTAACCTTCTTGTAATTTTTTAATTCCTTTAAAGTTTGCAACACTTTGAAATAAGTATTTCTAAAAGTTTAGTATTTATAGGTACAGTTTAAAATAATCAAAGTTAGATTCTTTTCGACTTCTCCTAATGAAAACGAAAAGAATTGTTTAGAAACGGAATTCAAAAGAATTAAAAATTTCTAATTCTTTTTAATTCCTCTCTTCTTACTGGGTGTATACAAGATGATTTTTAAAATAAATTTGTTACATTTAAATTAAAAACTGCATACGTTCAAAAAGTATACCATTAAAACTGCAACTGCATATGGCAAAACTGCACACGAACAAAATTTATAAAAAATGTAATTAAAAAAATGTTGATAATTAATTGCATACTGTTAAACTGTGTACGGTAAAACTGCACACAAGTTAATTTTTAGGATTAATTTTGTTTAATTGAAATTAAAAACTGTATCTAGTTAAAATTATTTTTATGAAAATTTTATGAATTTTAATCGTGTGCACTTTTTTCGTATGCAGTTTATCAGTGTACAATTTAATCACATATACATAATAATTTTTCATCATTTTTGCCAAATAAAGAATTGAATTCCATTAAAATATTGACCGGTAAAAATGCATTCAAATGGATGGATAAATGAAAATTAGCAAATTTATGGAGATGAATAATTGTCACTTTATTGTTAGTAACTAAACTCAGATGCATATATGAGCAATTCCACGTGAGATTTTAGTCGACCTCTTAAAATCGGCCAAAAATTTTTTTTTTTATTTTGTATCGAAAAAAACAGATACGTATTTTTTTTATTTTTGTTTAATTGTCCAAATTTTCGAGTTATGTATTTTCGAAATTTTGGACTTATGTAATTGTTGACCTATTTTCAGTAGCTTATAATTCCGAAAATATTGAGTTTAGGAAAAAGTTGTCAAAGAATGAAAGTTTTAGTTTTTTTCGACTTTTAAGAAATGTAAACAAAAAAATTTTTTTTTAAATTTTTTTTTATAAACCAATTAATTTGTTTTAACTTTGGGCCGGATTTTTTTGATTTTTTTAAAATTTATTTATACCTTATAATATAGAGAAGATTTTTCAAAAAGTCCCGAAATGGGCCTGATGTGTTAAATGAGTTTTAAAACATTTTCAAAAATCACTTGCAAGCATCACAGTGGGATTTTTTTACAATTAACTTTTTAAAACTGTCTACAGCGTATAATTTTTAATCTATTTGAGTGTTCTTTGTTTTAAATTAAAGGGTCTACGCTGTAGACAGTTTTAAAAAGTTAATTGTAAAAAAATCCCACTGTGATGCTTGCAAGTGATTTTTGAAAATGTTTTAAAACTCATTTAACACTCATTTAACATCAGGCCCATTTTGGGACTTTTTGGAAAATCTTCTCTATATTATAAGGTATAAATAAATTTTTAAAAAATCATAAAAAATCCGGTCAAAAGTTAAAAAAAATTAATTGGTTTGTAAAAAAATTTTTTTTAAAAAACTAAAACTTTTATTTTTTGACAACTTTTTCCTGAACTCAATATTTTCGGACTTACACGGAAAAAAAAGTTCCCAGATATTTCAGAAATTATTTCCTAACTCTTGGATACGTGGTAACAGCTCTGAACTAGCGACGAACATTCAATGGTAATCAATGAATGTTTGAAAGAAATTGGGGAACTGTATTAGAAAAAGCTATAAATAGTCCATTAGTCTCTTTTTCATTACTTTCTCATGTAAAGTTCATGGCACTGGCCGCAACTGTTTCTGAAATTTTCGGGAACTCGTCAAGGAATCTTGGTGCGCAGAAACTGTGCGCACCAGTTTCAACAAGTCTCACCGTCAGGGTGGAGTCCCATGACAGCGTTTTGCGTTGCGTTTTGTAACTAGGCCATGAGTGCAAATATAGCAAACATATATCTCCATCTCTCTCACACTCATTGCCTAGTTACAAAACGCAACGAAATATGCTGCCATGGGACTCCACCCTGACGGTGAGACTTGCGTGCCTTATATATTTATTTTATGCTGAGGTATTTAACTCTCCTGTTTAGCTCAGCTGGATAAGACGCCGGACTTCTATTCTCGGGTACGCGAGTTCTGTTCCAGCCGCCGTCGATTTTTCTCTAATATGGTTTTTTCTATTTCAGAAACTTAATAAAAAAGAAAAATTGTATGTGACCTTCAAGGATAAATGTGTGTGTGTGTGTGTGTGTGTGTGCGGACGTGTCAAGGAGGGGAAGTGGGAGGGGGGAAGCAGAATCCATTTTTTCTTGCATTCGCCTAACTTTTCGATTTTCTTGAACAGTTCCCGACTTTTTCAAGAACAGTTTGCCGGGAAGTGGTGAAATAGTTATAATTTGTAGAGAAATAGTAAATTACATATTTAAACGAGGCAACCTTTAGTTATCTGTGTACTACCCGCCGTATCCAAGAGTTAAGAACGAAATTCCCGAATAATCCTCGAACTTTTTTTTCCGTGTATAAGCTACTGAATATAGATCTACAATTATACAAGTCCAAAAATTCGAAAATTCACAAATCGAAAATTTGGACAATTAAACAAAAATAAAAAAAATACGTATCTGTTTTTTTTCGATACAGAATAGAAAAAAAAAATTTTGGCTGATTTTAAGAGGTCGACTAAAATCTCACGTGGAATTGCCCATATGGATAATATTTTAATTCTTCTACTTTCAGCAGGGGTAATTATTATTGGATAAATATGTTTATATAAAATTGTGCCGCAAATAACACGAACATTTACTTTCTAACTTTAAAAAACGGAAAATAAAATGCAAAAACAGAGAAAAATATAAGTAATAAAGTAAACACTTTCAGACAATAGTTTTCTAAAAATAAATAAATTTTCCTTTAAAATATATTATCATTTTATCGAGGGGGTATTTACTGGTTGAAAACGTGTACACTCCAATACACTTATTACGCTAAAATTACACTTATTACAGGGTATTACAGGGCAATACAGAGATATGTCTAGGTATTACACCCACGTAATAACGTACTATTACGCCCACGTAATAACGTACTATTAAGCCCACGTAATAACGTACTATTACGCCCTATTACGCGATATTACACGACTATTACAAGAAGAGTGTACATTCCAATACGGGAGTATATACCCCCTCGCATTTTATTTAAAATAGAAAATGAAAAAGTAAAGAAACCATATTTTTGGATTAGAAAAAGTTCCGTCTATTCTTATTCCCTTATTGGTTTCTCATGATAAAGATGTTAAAGCGATATTTTTAACTTTCCTTTCAAACACTAAACAAATTTGAAACGAGTGCGGGGGTTGCGTTCAGCTTCGATTATATACAGGAGCATGTGGTTTGGTGTGTAAGTAACGAAATTATCCAATTCGTTACATTAGAGAGGGTCCACCAATTCTGTCAAGTGTTAATGAAACAAGTGTGCAACTAACAGGAAGGGTTTTCAATTTTTTCAAGCTGCCAGTTACTAACTCATAAAGTACACATCTCCCTGTGAAGAAAAGAGCAAGGGATTAAAGTCAAAGGAAGATTTATTGCAGGACATTTAACCCCGGTCTCATCTTACTTCTGAAGGTAGACCCATTAAGTACCGAATCGAGGAGAATCCTGCGTTACGGCACGTTCGTGACCTGACTCGTATAACAATCACCCAATAACAAACTTGGCGAATTCATTGAAAAGCGGAAAGTCGTCGAAAATAGTGGAAACGTGACTTCCTTAAAGCATAAATTTTTCAAGGCACAATAGAGAGAACAACACAGGGTTCATTAAAAGACTGAATAAGCCGAATAAGCATAAATTGGAATCAGAGAGCAACAGTTCCCCCAGTGTGTACGTTCCTGTCTGCGCTTCCTCCCCCTTTTCTTTCTTCCTCAGTGGAACGGTATTTCCTCTTCTCTATCCACAATCTACTCTGTACAGTACGCTCTACGAGAGGACTAACAGTGTTGCATGCCACGGTCATCGGTCAGTTTGGTGCGTTCGAAGCGTTCTGCTTTACTTTGTGTACTGTAGTTTTCGTTTACGTTTCTCGTAAGGAAGAGAAAGAGAGAGAACAACGCACTGGCATTAGGAGAGAGCGCGAGAGTAAATCCTGTGGGTGGAGATGCTTAAAGAAGGCAGAAAAGCGAGAGCACTTTGCGAGAACGGGATAGAAAATTTGGTTGCCTGGCGACCAGCCAGCCATCTAGTTCGATCCCAGGCAACCGAGCAGCCACCCTTCGCAAGGAGCAGAAACAGTTGTCGTTAGAACTGTCAGAAGAGTGGTTATATTATCTTCTTTCTCAATTCGGAAATAGCAATTTATATTCCATTTCGAAAGTAACAGTTTTAAAATTCTTGCATTCGCAGATTTGACAAAGCCTCACTCGGATTTTAATAGTTCAAGTGTACTGTAATGCTCTTCTTATGAAACTAGTGAATTTATGAATGCGGGAAGACCTTGACAGTGATTTCGATGAGAGGGATTAAAATGATAAAGTAGAGATAAGAATTTAGAGACACTACATTCGAAACTTGAATAATGCAATCGGAGCAATTCTAGTGAGCTGAAAATGTCGCTGCTCGATGAATGCTCCAGACCATCGGATGCACCCATTTTCCTGGCCTGTTGATATGTAACGCGCGCGCAAAATTTTCACATATTCGCAAAGTACAGAAGCCTCAGAAATCCGGTTTCTCTGGCAACATCCGCTTGTTAAATGTGTTCTCTTTGTTGTGCTCCTCAGAGGGATTAAAACGAAATCATGTTTCAGTGCATTATCCAGCAAAGGAATGGCTGGATTCATCCGGCTAGTCCTGATACCAAGGACGTCTTTCCAGGTACAACTTATCAACCTTGATTGTAGATGTTAATACCTTAACCGCTTCAAATTTTATTATTCACGGTTTTGTCTCCGAAAGTTAACTTCGAAGCATGGAGAAAGTAATAAATTACATAGCCAACTCGGGAAGATAACATTTTACAGATAGTTCTTCAATTAGAAATAACAAATGTATCTTCAAGATAAACTTTAATCATTCTATGAGTATTTTTATGTATTGCTTTCATTCACCACAATGGAGGCAACACGCTATATTTTTAAAAATACACTATTGGAAGTAGTTTAGAAGGGAACTTTAACCTTTGCGATTAGTTTCACTTAAAAACTTATTCTCTAGCTTTACTCTTTTAAAACCAATTTCTCTAGTGGATTACTAAAGAATCAATTTCAAAGGATTTTGTTTAAAATTTCTCTAAATCTGAATTAGTAAAAAGTAATTGATTAATTCAAAGTAGTAAACATTCAGGAAAATATTATTTTATTTAGTATTTAAATATTTTTACTAACTTCAATTAGTGATAATTATTAGTAATTCTCTAATAACTAAATAGTGGGACAGTGGGAGTAATTTATTATTTTGTAAAATTATTATTCTTCATCGTGTTAACCTATTACTACACAGTTTATCATTATTAATTTATATTTTATCATTTAGGTATACGATTTTTTTACTTAAATTTATCCTTTACAACAATATTTTCTTGCAACAATAATGAACCTAAAGTTGTGAACATTCAAGTAGACAAAATTTCTTTATTTCTTCTTCAAATTAAATTTGTATTATAATAATTTTGTGTCACTCTCAAAACCAGTAATTATAAAGTTCTTAATGGTAAAATTTAAATTTTTAATATTAAAAACTTGTCGATGATTAGCAATATATAAGAGGAAGACTCAAATAAAATATCAACTTTTTATACCTACTAAAAAACCAAAAAGATTGTGAATATAAGAATATTCACAATCTTTTTGTTTTCGGTAGAAATAATTTTTTCACTTTTTTATTAATTAAGTTTTGCATTTTTTTATTACACTTTTATATTTTTCCACACACATTTCCTACATGATCCTTTTAAATATTTTAAAAATTGTCAAGCAAAAGTAATCAATAATTTTTGAAACTGGGATCCAATAGACATCAGTGTGGCAAGAACTATACACTATTCCATAAAGGTATGGTAAACAAGGGTTGAAGAAATGTTTGATTCAGTTCTATTACAATATTTACTAACTAAATAAAAAAAACTATTAATTAAAAATTACGAAATTATTAATATTCAATATATTATAATATATATCTACATATATTCATTTTAATAAATAATATATGTAAAAAAGAAGGATGACTTAATTAGATCAGGTTCAGTACATATCTACACAATAATGTGGTGAATCTAGTAGCGTTGTCATTAAGGGGTCTTGTAACTATTTTAGGCATTAAAATCAAAAGTTTTTAAAAAATTTTTTGCTCATAATAAGTTTTAAAATATAATTGATCAAAAGTTTTTACATGTCATTGTGTATGTTAAGAAGTCTTAAAAAAAGAATTTCAAATTTGAAAAAACATAAGTATCTTCCTTCTACAGAGGGCGCTTTGGCCACTGGTAAAAATTACTGGTTGTCATTGTAGCTCATAGCAGAATCGTCTAAAATTAAAAAATCAAATTTTATTTTAAAATGGACGACTTAATACAGGACCTGAACCTCTGATTTACTTTTAATGTTCAAAATTACACTTTTTGTGTATCATTTATGTTTAAAAAATTGTGTTTTTTTCAGATTTTTAGATTCAAAAGCTTGCTATTTTCTTAATTTTTGATGTTTTTAAGTATTTCGAGGTTTAGGTCCTGTATTAAGTCATCTATTTTTAAATTATGTTTGATTTTTTTATTTTAGATGATTCTGCTATGAGCTACAGTGACAACCGTAATTGAAAGTAATTTTTACCAGTAGACAAAGCGCCCTCTGTAGAAGGAAGGTACATATATTTTTCCCAATCTGAAATCCTTTTTTAAAACTTCTTAACATACTCAATGACATGTAAAAACTTTTGATCAATTATATTTTAAAACTTATGAGCAAAAAATTTTTTAATATCATCCAATTTTAGGGCTAAAAAAGTTACAAGACCCCTTAAAAAAGTCTATATAATAAGGTTTTAAAACCATATATATATATAAAGTTGTTGCCGCAAACTTTTGAAGTTTTCTGTGAAAACTTGACGTAAACTTTTTATAAAGTTGCGGCTATCATCCATCATGGTAAAAACTTTTCTCGAAAAAGTTTCTTCTTGACTATTAAGAAAGTTATTTCTAAAGTTTGAAATTTATTTATTGGTAATCAAATGTAATGCTCGACAAGGAGCCTCCACTCAAAAGAAACCTTAGAGTGGAAAAATTTTATGTTGTATCCGTACTAAAAATTCTTGTACAAGATCGTTTACAAGTTCAGATACAGGAAAATGTACACAGAATTGAAACAAGTTCTTGTATCTGAACTTGTACAAGATCTTGTACAAGAAAATAAGCTGATACAGGAAATTGCACATAATCTTGTACACATTTTTCAAATATTTAAAAATTGTTTGTATCCAAAATTATAACAATTTCTTGTACATGTTCTCTTACAAGTTCACTTATGCCTATGTGTAGCCAAAAATAAAAACTTTATAGGCTGCGCAGTAGTTTCTAACTATCACAATAGTAAAGAGTCTTATAAATTACAAGTTATTAAAACTTTAAAATTTTCCAATGAAAAAGATTTTACAAACGAAATTGTACAAGGTCAAGTACAATTTCTTGTACCAGTTTATTTTTTGTACATGTTCAGATACAACAACTTGTTTCAATTCTGTGTACTTTTTCCTGTATATCTGAACTTGTATAAGATCTAGTGGAAATTCTTGAACAAGATCTTGTACAGGATCGTGTATAAAATCTTGTTAATAAAAACCACTAATGTTTAAGTCTTCATTGATCCAAAATAATAATCAATAAAACCTTCTTTTGATTTTTTACAATTGAAGATGAACAATAGAGAAATAACAAAATAATTTTGCCGAAATAATCGAATAGCAACAATTTGGTTAGCGCATGTGGTGTGAGTTTCCAGGCTTTTCTTTGTGACGTGACGTTTCTTGTCGTGTGCTGCTGCTACAATCCACATCATGATAAATTTTTTACCTTTAAAAATTTGAGAAGAACTTCATTTAAATGTTTATTTCCTTTAATGCTTATTTGTTTAAAAGAAAATTTTGACTTTTTTAAAATAAATAAGCATATTTAGAAATCTGAATTGTGACATCACATTAAAATCGAATCATTTTTAAAAAATTATATAGATGCGATATAACAAACATTTTGACACAAGCAAAAATTTCGGAACAAAAGCTGTGAAAATTTAATGAAAAAGAATGGAAATAATTTAGATAATACAAATTTTTTGATTGATATTTATGTTCAAAATGAGCTAATTTACTTGTATTAATAGATTATTTTGTAAATATACCCAAAATAATACATAAAAATTGATTTTGAAACTTACTTATGAAATGTCAAATGTCACCACATTTAATTTTAATTACATTTTTCTAAAAATTTGTAAATATTAAAAAATGTATACATATATACTTAATATTATGTACTTTCATATTATATGTGCTAACTTTTTAGTTTTATAATATAAAAATATGGAAAATTTTACCTTTAATGTTGAGTCTTTCATGATTTTCGGTGATTTTAATCATTTATATCTTCTCAGGTGCAAAACGGAAAATTATAATTTTGGTCTTAACATTTAAGTTTGACCTTCTCTTACAAATTTTAGCGATGGAGAACGAACTGCTTTGTAGTTTTATTCATATTTAAAAAAATCTGCTTCCAAAATCGAATTCGTTGGTTAAAATGCAAGTAGTTTTATATAACACTGAAGTTGTCTATCTCAATAGTCTTGCAAAAATCTATACTTGCATTTATTTATTTATTTATTTATTATTATAAACGGGTTTACAAAATCATACCCTTTATAAAGGAAAAAAAAGACACATATTCATTACAAAAATAGCGCTGTAAATATTACTCAATCAATAACAAAAACGTGTATGAAAAATTGAACAAAGTTAGTCAAGTTTTGCTATTTAAGTGCTTTAAAAGCTCCTGCGCAAATCGACTTTTAGAAACATTAAAAAAGTCTACACTTTGGGCATGATTAGCCTCTCGACAAAGCCGAGACCAACAAACAAATTTTAACCAACAAACTCGTGTTTTTAAGCATGTTTTTTAAACAAACATAAAACTAAATAGTAGCTCGTTCTCCATCACCAGAATTTAATGGAATGGATAAGAAGGACAAACTTAAACATTATGATCGAAATCGGATTTTTCTGTTTTGCGCCTGAGGAGATGATTAAAATCATCAAAATGAAAAACTCAATATTAAAGGTAAAATTTTTCTTATTTCTATATTATTAAACTAAAAAGTCAACACAAAATATGGAAGTACATTGAAAGTACTTAATATTAAGTAGTAATAAATTTTTTAATATTTACAAACTTTTTAGACAAATGTAATTGAAATGTGGTGACTTTTGACATTTCATAGGTAAGTTTTAAAATTAATTTTTATTTATTATTTTGGGTATGTTTATATAATAATCTATTTATACAATTAAATTAGCTCATTTTTAACAAATATCAATCAAAAAATTTGTATTATCTAAATTATTTCCATGCTTTTTTATTAAATTTTTATAGCTATCAAACTAACCTTTTTTCTGTGCAACTCAACTTAACAATTAATATTCTAAGTTAAATTCAAAAAATTTTTGAAAATAATTCCAGCCTTTTCACATTTGCATTTAAAAACAGTGTTAAAATCTAAAATCGTTAATGAAAAACGACAGTCAATAAGATATTAGAAAATAATTTTACCGACATTTACTCTATCAATAGTAACTAATTATAAATTGTGTTTAGATTTTTTTACAAATGATAACCTTTAAATTCCCTGTTTTTCCCGGCTTTGCCCTAATTTTTCCCGGTTTTATTTTCTCATCAAATTTAAATTTATTTGATTTCGAACATAAATAAATCTACAAATGGTTTCAAAAATTTGTATTAGATTTTTTATGAATAGTTAAATTGTTTTGACGAGTTTCTTTAAATTTTTTGCAAATAATGTTTTTTTTTTAATAATTTTAATTAAAAATTTGAAAAATAATTGAATTAACCTTTAAACTGATATGCCGGTCTGACAGACCGCTATAAAAATTTTCTTTCCTTATAATTTTTTTAAAAGTATAATAACAACTTGAGTTTTTCAGTAGCTTCATATTTTATAAAAATCTGTTAGTTGACAACTTTTTCAAAAAAATTTTTTTTTTTAAATCGTTAAATTTTGTATTGTAACATATGTAAAAATAAAAAAAATTGAATCAAAATAATATAAAAATAACTTTTTTATGTTAAAAAGTAAAAAATATTTACAATAGTTGTCTTTTATTAATTATAAATTACTAAAAAATCGTAAAAAAGTAGAGGTGTGCATTTAATCGAGTCGAATCGAAAATTATTCGACTCGACAACAGAAAACTCGAATCGAAAGTAAATTCGAGTCGAAATACCAATTCGAAGTTTCGAATTTCGAATTGGCCGATTCGAATCGAAAGAAAATTCGAATCGAAATACCAATTCGAATTTCGAATTGGCCGATTCGAAAATCGGAGTTTCGAATTGTACAACTCAACTCGGTTATTTTATTCGCACAATTATTTTGACAGAAATCCTAATTCTTAAAGAATTTTAATTGAAAATTTTTGAAATTTTATTAAAATTGTATTAAAAATAATTGAATTTTTGCAAAGATTTTATAACGAAATAAGAAAAAAATTAAAATAATTCTTGAAATTTTTTTGAAAATAATTGAATTTTTGCAAAGATTAAAATCTATTTCTATTTAAGAAAATAATTAAATTGTTTTGAAGTATTTATTAAAATTTTAGAAAATAATTGTATTTATTCGTAAAATTTTATTAAAATTTTGTTTAAAAATAATTTAATTTTTACGAAGATCGTTATTATTTATAAAAATAATTGAATTCTTGCAAAGAATTGAATTATTTTCAATATTTTCAATATTTCCGAAAATTCAAATACATAAACTAATTAAAAATTTTAAATTAAAACAATTAAAATTTTTAAGAATTATAATCATACCTATTTATAAATTAAAATTCCACAAAAAATAATTTTTTCAAATTATACAAAAATTCTTCAATTTTTCTTGAAACATTAAATTACAATTTTTATATAAAAAAATAATTCTTAGAATTGAAAATTGTATTTATTAACTGTAACTATTGGTTACTAAATTAAATTAAATGAAATTAAATTTTGAGTGGTCTCAGAACTTTTTTGGTTAAAAATTCGCTGAGTTACGGAATTTCAAAGTTTAGAACGCCAAAAACCTCATTTCGAGAAAAACGAAATTAAAGATTGCGATACCAACCAATTGTTGTATCTCTGGTTCTTCTTGGAAGTTATTCAGATAAGCATTGTTTCCAGTTAAGGGCACCTTGAAGATAGAAAACCAACAGGTTTTAAATTTTTAGAACCACCCCCCCCCCCCTTAATTAACTAATTAATTTAAAAACCGACAATATGGGCCCTTTTTTAAAAAGGACAGTTTTTCTATTAAAAAACCATTTTTTTTACAAGATTAATGATCAGGTACAATTTTATTGTGTCATTTAAAGAAAAAGAATATATATTAAACTTATTAAAACATTTTTTACAGTCTCTATTATGAAAAAATTGACGCAATATCCAAATTTTCATTTCGACAATTACGAAAAAAAAGACTCTAACATCAATATCTCTGGTTCTTTTGGGAAGTTATTCACCAAGTTGAAGTCCACAACGTTGATCAACGAAAAAAAATGGTTCACTAAGCAAATTAATTAAAAATAAAGCAGCAATATTCACACAAAACTATTTAGAAAGAAAAGGTTGATGTTTATATTTAGATAATAATTATTTTACAATTAAATATTATATTGAAAATAATACTTGAATGCATTAAATAAATTTTTTTCGTTGATAAACGTTGTGGACTTCAACTTCGTAGTTATTCAGATAAGAATTGTTTTCAGTTCAGGACACCTTAGAGATGAAAAATCAAGAGGTTTTAAATTTTTCCGCACCTCCCTTTTTAAATTACGGATTACTTTTGCAAATGACTGACAAAATGGGCCCTTTTCATTTTTCTAAAGAACCAATGAAATCAAACAGTTAAATTATCGATAAATTAATGAAAACCGCTTGATTCGACTTGCCAAAGCATGTAGATTGATAATAAAAAATTTAAAAAATTAAGATTTTGCTCCAAAATTACTAAATTGCGATTATCTCGAAAACTAGAACCGACAATATGGGCCCTTTTCATGTGGACGTCCACATATGAAAGTACTTTCTGATAGATTAATAAAGTTTAACTAATTTTTTTTTTTTTGAATTTTTAATTTTGCAAAAAAACGTTTTTTGCCCATAACTTTAAAAAAATGTTAGGACACCTATAAATGTTTTTCTTTAGTTTTGTAGAGTTTTTTTAGATGCATCTTTTGGTCCCTAATTGAACATTTTTCGTCCATATTAACCGGAGACTTTTTAGAAAATTTTGTTGAAAAACGTAGAAGTAACTTTAAAATTATCGTTACCAAATTGTAGAGCATTAAAAAACGATTCGATTGACCTATTTTTGAACCTAATTCGATAATAAATTTCGAAATCATTGGTACTTTAAAAACCAAAAATTTTGGAAAATGACATTTTCTCAACTTTTGTGTTTAAAAATTTTTGTTTAACTATTAAATTATTGTAAATATCTTGTAGGGTATTTAAAAAAAAATTGATTGATTCAAAATCCAATCACTTTTACCATATTTATAAAAAGTAATTAATATATTTCTATTATTTTTATCTCTATGAGGAAGTACAGTGTTCATGAAATGAGTACCAAAATTATAAAAAAATATACAACTTAGCAGCGGTTTTTAATTATATATTAGCTATTAAATTGTTAAAATAAATGAAAATTTGTTTTAAAAATTGAGCAAAAAATTTGCAAAATAATTTTTTTCCTTATGTACTACAAACAATAAGCGAAATATTTTCTTCACTTTCAACACATTATTGGTATTTGTATGTTATTTATATATTAAAATTATAGAATAATTAATTGTGCGAATAAAGTAACCGAGTTGAGTTGTACAATTCGAAACTCCAATTTTCGAATTGGCTAGTTCGATTCGAATTTACTTTCGATTCGAATCGGCCAATTCGAAATTCGAAACTTCGAATTTCGAATTGTCTAGTTCGATTTGAATTTTCTTTCGATTCGAATCGGCCAATTCGAAACTCGAAACTTCGAATTGGTATTTCGATTCGAATTTTGCACATTCGAAATTCGAAACTTCGAATTAGTAGTTCGATTCGAATTTTCTTTCGATTCGAATTTTGCACACCTCTATAAAAAAGGGAATAGCGGTCTGACAGACCGGGGTTAGCACTGAGCGTGATTTTTCAGCACGTATCAGTTTAAAAATTAAACAAAGAATTTTTTCAATGTTTCAAAAAAAATCTTGTCTCTTCATAATTATAATTAAAAATTTGATTAATTCAATTTCATTAAAATTTTTGAAAATAATTCAATTGTAGAGAACAATTTAATTATTTATAAAGATAATTGAAATTTCGAGGAGAATTTCAAAAAGTTTTTAAACATAATTGAATTCCTGCGGAGAATTTTATTACTTTTGAAAATCATTGAATTGTTATTTTCGAATTTTATGGAAATTTATGAAAATAATTGAATTCTTGTGAAGAATATTTTTCAAAAATAATATTCAAAAGAATTTAGTAAATCTGAAAAATTTTGATATTTATGAAAATAATTGAAATAATTGAATTCTTTCGACTAATTTTAATCAAATTTTTAAAAATAATTGCATTTCTAAAAATAATTCTATTTCTGCAATGAGTTTTATTATTTATGAAAGTAATTGAATTATTGCGAGGATTTTATAAAAAAAGTTTCAAATAATTGATTTAAAAAAAAAATCTAGATAAACTCTATTTTTAATAATTGAATTCCTATGAAATTTTCATTCTTTTAGAAAATAATTGAATATTTGTGTAGAATTTTGTCAAAATTGTTTTTAAGTAATTGAATTCTTTTGGTGAATATAAATGCATTCTTGTTATTTTTAGAAATAATTGAACTTTTACAATGAATTTTATTAAAATTCCTGAAAGTAATTTAGTTTTGTCAAAGAATTTTTAAAAATAAAATTATAATTATACAGTGACTAACTTCCCTTGATTATTTTCGAAAAATTTAAATAAAATTCTTTAAAAGAAGTAAATTATTTGTAATAGAATATAAAGAAATTTCAATTACATAAAAAATTTTCAATTATTTGTTTATAAAAATTCAATTATCCTGAAATAACAGAATTAAAAAATCTTATTTTTCAAAATTTTCAAAAAAACTGCGAAAATTCAATTTTATTAAAAAATTTGAAGTGTGTATCTTTTTTTAAATTAACTAATAAAAATTTAAATTATTAATCTTGGCACTTAGAAACATGAATAGATTAGAATGTGACTCCTTGTAAAATTTAATTATTTATCATTTATTAAATTAAAATACTTTGAAAATTCGATTTTTTAAAAAGTTTTTAATGAAATTCTTTAATTCTTTTTTTTTGTCACCGAGGCTACTATTTCCTACTTTTTTTGTCATCGAGGCTACTATTTTCTACTTTTTTTGTCGTCGAGGCTACTTTTTTCTACTTTTTTTAAACTCATAATGGAGTGCGAAGCCTGTAATTCTCAAAAATGAATTCTATAGATTAGGTAAAATATAATGGATTGACCCATTGTCTTTAAAAAAAATTGGAGTATTTTAGTTGAGCTGGAATGAAGAACTCGCCGAGCGCGCGCAAATACCGGCCAAATAGAAGTGAAAGGCCCAGAGAGGCGCTCACTACTCCCAGACTGGTATTTGCGCGTGCATTGCCGCGCTTGGCGAGTTCTTCCTCCCGGTTTCTTTTTAAATAAATAAAAATAGTGAATGTAAACGTTTTTAAAATTAACTAACAAATATAAAGTTTAATAAATTGTAACTCTTTCGAAATTTAACTATTTTAGTTGCAATTTTGACTCTTTAATGCTGTTTTTTAAACCAACAAACATACACTGAGAGAAATGGATAGCAAAAAGATGATGTTATCCGGTACCATCAAAGATGTTACAAAAGTTTTGTCATGCTACGCACTACAATCAACACTCTAAATCTGAATCAGTGAAAATTTCACTGATTTCAATTCAGTGGCCCAGTTTTCTTTAATTCATCAGTGGGATTTCACTGAGAATCAGTAAAAACCACTGATTGTCAGTGAAATTCCACTGATTCATCATAAAGAAAACTGGGCCACTGAATTGAAATCAGTGAAATTTTCACTGATTCAGATTTAGAGTGAAAGATGTTACTCCGTACAACCTGATTGTATCTGATACAATTAAGATGTTTATGTAAAAGATGGTACCCTGTACAATAATTATAATGTTACCCCGTAACATATTTTTCTCTCAGTGTATAAATGCATTTGATTGTGACTTTCTAAAACTAAATTATCTTTAAACAATTGAATTAAAATTTTTTACACTCAGAAAAATAATATTGTAATGATAACAAAATAATTTAAATAGGCACTTTTAGATGATATTACAAATATTTGGTTGGCATAACAGAAAAGAAAGTAGCGTTTAAATGTAGCTTTCAAGCACTACTGTTCTAAAGACGGTAATTTACGCCAAAAAGAGAAAGAAGATTGCGGTAAATTACCGGCTCTCATTTTTTCTTTGAGAATTTATGAGCATTGTTTTAATTATATGTTTTAAAGTGTTTTAATTAAAATATTACTATTTTAAAACATTATTAAGACTGTTCAAGAAATCTGTTCAAATTTATAAGTTTTAATACTAAGCGTAAAATTACAATTTAAATAATTAAGATTGTTAAAAATGTGATATATAAAATATAAATTAGAAGTAAAATTTAATACACGTTATACCGAAAAAATAATTCTTGAAAAGACTGTTTAAACTATAGATTAGAAATTCCGAACCGCTATGTGAATGAAAATTTAATTTTTAACAAAATATTTAAATTAAATAATTTTGCAATCAAAGATAAGGTAAAATATTTTACTTAATCTTATAATTATTATCTAGACCGTTAGAAACAATGTGATGTGATATATAATTTTGTCAGGACATAGGAAAAATTATAGTCGATTATATTCATTGCTCTAATTATATAATGAATATTAAATAATGAATTTTCATATATAATACTTCTGCGAATTATTTTTAACCTATATATTATAAAAAACATATTTAAATAAAAAAAGCTCTCCGGTTTCTATTTTACCGAGAATTTTATAACACTAATGTTCACGAACGCAAAGGTTGCGAAAAGCATTGAGTGCTGTAATGCGCATGTGCTGTACTCGTCAATATGGCATTTTTTGTAACCCTCGTTTTCCGTTCCAGACCTGTTGTGCCATGTGCTAACCATATTTCATTTCAGTTTTAATTGATCCATATTTTTAAAAAGATTTATATTTTAAATGTTTTTATGTTCATTGGATAAAATGATATTGTTCATTCTGACATACGAGTATGGTTAGGGCTTTAGTCTGTTTTCAGACTTTATTTTATGTTTTAAATTATATATATAAAATTGTTACTTAAAAACAATATTATACAATTTTTAATCAGTTATGCAGAATTTTAAATCATTCAAAAATTTATAAGTCAGGGAAAAAGAAGAATCAGTCAGGAAAAAGTCAGTGAATTTTGAAAATGAAATTTTGCGACCACCCTGTGCTTAATCTATACTTATATGTATAATTTGTTTTACAGATTTCGACATTTTAATGGACAATTTTTTCTTAAGACGAAAGTTAAGTTTTCTTAAAACTTTTAAAAGGGAGAAACAAAATATATCTTAATTATTGAACTCAATTTATGTTTGCTATCTTTTTTCACACTTTAAAAATAGATCATTATACCAAATTTTAATTAACGGCTATTTTAACAAAAAAATAGATTATATTTTCTTAGATAACACACTTATTGCGTACATACTATGTTTAAAAATGCATTGCATATAGAGTTTATTATCAGAACTAAGCAGTAGTGATGTCAGAGATTCAGCTAATTTGGACAGAAAACCATTTTCCTCTATTTGACGCGGAGTCCCTTGGCAACTATGCAGTAAAATAATTTGGCAGCTATTGCAGTTTTTAATAAACTATTTTTTACTCAATTTAAAATTCGTAAACATAGAATACAAGTTACTTTTTAAGAAACTTTTTCTTTTTGATGTAAGATAATCAAAATCTTGATTTTTAAAATCATCCCGTACAGAATTAAGAACCTTCTTAATGTTTTAAATTGCTTCCTCACAGGAAGTTTTGTCTTAGTGAAAATTTTTAATTTAAATTTTTTCTTTGTTTTCACTGATTTTTGACCTCCACAGGAACAGTTTTTTAATTTTTTAATTTCAGAAATAAATATACATATAACTAATGATTTTCTCACTCAGTAAAAAAATGTTGTATTATTATTTTAAAAAAAGACATTTACAATTATTTCCCTATATATATATATATGTATAATGGAAGCCATGTTCCTCGTAGTACTTTAATTCTATTCAATGTAGTGACACACAAACGTATAAGCTTAAACACATCCTATATAGAATAGTACTTGTTTTCATCTTTTCTTGAGTAAGCAATAAGGTACAATCAATACAAGAACAGAATTTAAAGGGAGACTGAACATTGCATGAAAGTTTAGAACTTTTTTAAAATTCCAATGAATTATTTTAACAAAAAGAGGAAGTTTAAAGAAAATTAAAAGAAGTTCTAAAAAGACTTCGGGACATATATAAGTTCCATTCAAATAGGTTAAGTACTTTCCAAAAAAATAAGTTTTTTACTTTTATTCCCCCCTCCATAACTCCTTAAGGAAGTTTAAAAAAATCGTCCAAAAAACGCGATTTAGATTTAGATTAAAATCAATTCTATATAGGTGGTGAAGAAACGTTTTATGCAATAATTGGAAAGGTCATGTGTCAAAAGTTTTTGAAATGTTTTAAGACCACCGTGATTTATTTGGTTCCCCTGGTTGTCTATGGCTCCCAAGTAGCACGGTATGTTGGGAACATTCCAGCAATATGCCACAACATTGAGGCAATATTGGTAATGATAAGGCAATGTTCCCAATATCGCTGTAATATTACGTGCTACTGGGGCTGTTAGGAAACGTAACCGAAAACATAAATAACGCCATTACCAATATGTATTTATCAAGTAAAATAATATTTTTTCATCAAATTATTTATCAGAATTAAGATGCTTATATAATTCCTAACATTTGAGAAAAATTCTAGCCCCTTCTTGCCATAATTTGGTCACTTAAAAGTCTCCGCGTGGGTTTTATTTAAGTAAATAATTTTTACTCTTTGCAAATACAGAATATAAGGCTGCCGTCGTCCTGGCCTTCTCATTTTGTGTTTCAATTGTGAAAACATTTTCGGGGAAATTTTGGCAAATTAAAAGAATTTTGCTTCTCCAATAATTATAAATCAACGATCACCGTCATTCTGGACATTTTCTATTGTATACTCTAAGTTATAAAACAACGTCATCTTCGAGGAAGTTTTAATAAAGTAGACTAATTTTATTATTATTATTATTATTTTATTTTTACTAATTTTATCCTTTTAAGTATAGCAATTTTTTAATAGGTGCTAAAGTCACTTGAGGTTGACATAAAGATAACCGAAAATTTGCACTCAAAAGATTATAAATTTAAAACTTTTTTTAAACCTCCTCGAACATGACGTTGTTTTCTAACCTAGAGCACAATAGGAAACGGTCAGGATATTGTAATTGCATTATTTATGTTTTCGGTTATATTTATCTACAGTAAGACAACCAGGGTGGCGAATAATGATATCGAGCAATGTCTAGATGAATAATTATTAAATTTGTAATCGTCAGCAAAAAGTGCAGCGCAAGGTTTCAAAACTCAGATGGACTGTGGATGGCTTCCACGGGTGGAATGGGCCAGGGATGGATCGAGGCATTCATTTCTGCTTGGGAAAGTGCTTGGTTCATTTAAATAGAAATATTTAATTGAAAAATTTGGTTGAAGTAAAGAAACGTTTGGTTATAACTGTATAGCAATGCATTTATTCGGTTGATTCAACAAAAATGTTGTTTAAAATAATTTTTTTTTTAGTATATTTATATATTTGATGTGAATAAGTTCCCATTGAATTTGATTTTTTTAATACATAAAGTTATTTGCAACAGCAAAATGTTTCTTTGTGCTTGGTCCTCCCACTTATTAGAAACTAGAATTGAGTTTATTTCCCATGATTTGATGCTGCTGTGCTATAAATAGTTAGGCATACTTTAATTATGAAGTCAAGGTGAATTTAATTTGTTCAAAGTTACTTATGTGAGAAATATTTTCATCATAAAGTTCTATATAAAATATTTCCATTTTTCTTTTTTTAATAAATTTTGCGTTATTTTTATATACAATAATAATAAACTTCATACCGCTTTAAAATATATTTATTTTATTTCTTTCAAAATATTAGTTTCGAAGAATGAAAAAATTCGAACAATATATAAAATAATTTATATTTTTTAAATTATAACTTGTTTTTATTATTATCTGGGAAAAAGATTTATTTCACTTAACCAAACTGTTGAATTAACCCACTTTATTTGCAACGATAAAACAATGGTGTTGATTCAAATGAAAATTTGGTTCATTTTAATAATTAAACAAATTAACGTTTTGAATTGAGAATACGATATTATAATTAATAAATATAATTTGATCAACACAAAGCATGAATTTGTTTCATACTAACAAATAATTTATTTGAATTCAAAAAATTATTTTCTCGTCTCAAAAAATTCATGAGCTAATTTAAAATTTAGTATAATGCAAATTGAGAAAACAGAATTACAATTACAAGTGTCGGTATCGTGAATATATCATGTGCATTATGAGAATTATTATTACTAAAGTATCGATTGGAAAAATTTATACAATTTTTTTTAACTTTTAGTTATGTAGTGATTGTGGTTTTGAAATAGTTATTGTTTTTAATGTAACTAAATGATGATAGATAAAATATACCTACTTTGTTATAAATTAATTTATAATATAATACGTACAACAAAATATTTTTTTACTTACTATATCTATAAAGTTTTTTTCAATG
This sequence comes from Leptopilina syphax, assembly GCA_032872505.1. Lineage (NCBI taxonomy): Eukaryota > Metazoa > Arthropoda > Insecta > Hymenoptera > Figitidae > Leptopilina > Leptopilina syphax. The sequence continues at coordinate 14,693,333 of CM065472.1, forward strand.
AAGTCGCATTTTAGAGAAAAAAGAAATAGTTTTGTGCTGCTTCCGTTAAACGCGGATCGTCGGCGCCGTCTGCAGAGAATGTCTGAAAATATTTACATGTTCCATATCAGCAAAAATTGCTGTGAGGTCGAGCTCCTTCATTGCTCGAAAACCAAATATGTATCGTGAGATATATAAGTAAGCATATTTTTACGTGTATTATTGTCAATATAAAATTCACAACCTTTCACTGAAAAATTATTTTCGCAGTTCACATATTTAACATAAATTTAATATAAATTTTGCACTAATAAATTCATATTGCATAATATTTCAGAAAGGAATTTTCATACATAATATAATTCACGAAGAATGTAATTATTACTGAAATTTTACGAACTACTTTTAATAAGCCACATGTAATATTCAGCTCTACAAACGTATTTTCACAGTTTTGAAAATTAGGGAGCGACTGAGCTGTTATTAAAATATATATATAAAGCAGGAACAGTCAGACATTTGGTCTTAGAGAGCTCAACTTTTTTGTCTACAGCAACGTGAAGAAAAACACACGGTTACAATGACGCTCTTCGCAGAGATTCGAATTACACTCTCGCCCAAAAATATCGCATTCATATTTTTAAGAAGGGCACTTACTTGTTTGTTAGCTAAAAAATTAGCTTTTTACGAAAAATTTTTTTTTATTAAAAATTTTATTACTAGAGGAATGTCTCCATAGGTAGACCCGCTCCATGAGTAAACCACTTTTCTGATTTTTATGAAACCAAAGACATAATGTTCAAATATCTGTTTTAATAAATAGATATATAACACCACAAAAACATTAATATGATTCCGAAGTGTATATACTCATTTTTGCCTTTATAATAACCACATGAAAAAAATTGTGTTCGAAATTGAAAATAATTTTAATAGAGTAGAACCTCGGTTATCAGAGCTAATGTGGACCAGACACTAGACCAGACAAAGGCCTTAAAAATTTAGGTTGGCTGCAAGAGTTTTTGAGTTTTTGGTTGGCATTACTATTTATATAAAGTTGGGCTGACTTTTGAGATAAGTAATTGTCGGGTCAACCATCGTCGCCAATGGTTGGCGAACCATTATCATTTTGCTAGTTGCAACCATTGCCACGTTAAGTTGGACACAAATATTTTAAAATACATGAAGAATTATTCTGTATAAAAAGAATACAAAAGTGCTTAAACAGTTGATTAGTTAAAATATTTTAAAGAGAAATTTCTTGGTTGAATTTATAAATATAGGTTCATATTTTCCTGTAAGTATACATATTGTATATTAAACAAGCCTGCTTTCAGAGACTACAAAGGAAATGAAGTTTAGTAGAGCATGGCAAGGAAAATAAGAAATAAAATTTTGCTTTTTTATATTTTACGTTACCATCAGAAAAACATGTGACTCCACCCTTTTTCTATAAAAAAACATCATAAAACGTCGAACTATAAACTTAAGGGACTTCGTTATGTGAATACTGAGAAAAATATGTTATTAAATCAACAATATTTTTCCCTATAAATGATGACACTTTTTTACACAAAGAAAAATAAATAGGGACTCTTACAAAAGTCCAATTTTCTTTTCATTTCAAATTTTGGTATCGTTTTTTAGAATTAGACCACGAATTTAATTTAATTCTGATTGAGAATCAAACATGAATCTACATAAGAAAAACGTGAATATGATCATTCTGAGCCAGAAAAAAATGGAAGTAATATCTGCGTTTGATTCATATGAATATAATAAACGTCCAATTTAAGTCCTTTTGGTTTTTTGCGGAATGAAACAAAAATCAAAAGTGTAGTCATGATACTATGTATTGATTCGGATAAAATAGAATTCATAACATACAATATAGTATAAAACGTAAATGTAATTAAACATAATCATTTAAACAAATTTTCTTGTATGGGATTTTATACCACTTCTTATAATTAATAGTTTTAGATTAGATTATAGATTCCCAGGTTGGGTCCCGTTGACGGAATAATGTCGATCGACGTTAGATGCCAACATACTGATGTCGAATCGACGTTGGCATTCAGTACCAATTTGGTGTCGGAAGCAGGACGAAATGTAAAATTACACCCTACAGATTTTTAATGTTCTTCCAACATCGATAGTATGTCTGAGTTTACCACAATTCGACACTCTTCCGACATTAAAACGATACGGGAAACAGACAATATTATAAATCCGAAGTCGAATCGAACACTACTCCAACATCGAACCCAAATAGATTTAATTAAATAACGTAGTTCATTAAAGTACGATAAATTTTCAATTTTTGTATCCTCCATATTGGTTGCGTCGTTTTGAAATGTTATATAGTTTTACTTCATATTTGTAATAAGCGACCCCATAAATTATTTGATACGAAATAGTGTAAAATTTTATTTTAGTATATTTGATTAAATACAATTATATTCAGTAAAAGACTCATGTACATATTCATGAATTTTCAACCATTATTTTAAGACTTTTGATAAATACAATTGGTAAATACAAAAATGTTCATTCTTAATAGTCCAGCTTCACTTTTTAAATTGAATTGTGGATTTTGCCTTGCTCTTTCCAAAATAGACTAAAACGTAACCCATACGCAAGACATCTGAATGCTAATCAAATGAATGTGCGTTGCATCAGGATTGTGCTCTAATCAATTCAGAAAAGGGCTTCAAGTTGATTCAAAAATAGACTAGAATTTAAAAATACAGCTATGCAAGATTTTTTCTTAACACGGTCTGTTCGCTTCATTATAAACACAAAATTCACATAACATTCATGTACATTGAAGTAAAAATTTTTAGTTTTATATTTATTAAAAAAAGTTGCTTAATTATGCATTATATTTTATTATTTTTGTGTTTCATTTAATTATCTTACCAGATAAGAAGCCTGTTTTATTATATTTGCAAAGTACTTACGAGTTCTGGGTTATAAGTTATACCATACAAAAAAAATTGAAAATTTTAGGCGACTAATCGAAGACTCTCGGATATGAATAAATACTTTATGGAGTTTTGGAAATATTTTACGATTTTGGCAGAAATTTTTCCAAGAAAAAGTCGACGAGTTTTTAGAGATTTAGTAGTGGAGAAAGGTCGCTGAATGTACGATGTGTATGACAATTGAATTATTATTAATAATAATTTGCATGACTCAATTATTATTTGAATTAATTGAATAATTAGTTCTTCTGAACATCTGATAAATTAAATAATAAAAAATGGGAAGTAAAAATGAAGTTATGAAATTAATAATGAGAGGGATTGTCAAAAGGCGAGTGGATGGGGTCGCATTAATATTTTCTAACTGACAAACAACCAAAATGTCCTTTAACAGGACAATATGGCTGTTTTCGGCATTCACCCCGAAATTAACTCCGGGTTAATGGTGACTGGTTAGATCCAACAGAATGTTATGGATGATTGGATAATCGTTAACTCGGGGCTAACCCTGGGTGAGTGTCGAAAACAGCCCTTATCGACAACCTGACATGTAACAGAATTGTTATTTAACAAAACTGACATATAAGAGAATTGACCATCTGAATATTAAACATAAATATGTTTAATGTTGAGATGGTCAATTCTCTTGTATGTCTGTTCATATACCTGACATGTAATAGACATACCAGTTTTACCGACCTGTACAGACAAAAGTATGATTTTATTAATACTCACACATGATGTCGCACATTCAGCAATTCTCGACCGATTTATGCTCAACAAAGTCAAGCATATGATCGAAATATTAATTAAAACAAATTTAATAATTCTATCTCTCTTCTTTTATGAAAGGAAACGAAAAAACAAATGACACCTATTAGAACAACATACATCACTACACAACCAATTATTAAACAGCACCGAAACTTGCATCAATGTTGACAACATTTCCTTAAAGATATATGATATAACTCTGTTCAATAAAATCCTTATAAGGAAGCACTTAAAATAAACGTTAATAAGGTATAGTACCATTTGGCCGCGGTTTTTTCTTTTAATTTGAAAAATCCCCTTTACTTAATATTACAGGAAAAAGTCACCAACACATTGAACTTCCTCCTATTTATACATGTTCCATTGAACCTAAAAGTATTTTATTGTTGATAAAGTTTTTTATGACTGTGTTTTATCCACATGGCTGCTCTATTGGTATGAACAAAAATAAATCGTTGTAATGATGAGGGAATAGTGATTATTTTAATTTGAACAGGAAGGAAGTTACTACAGCAGTGGCGCTGCATATCAATTTGCATCTATCTTCTGTTTTCTCTGTCTTCTTCATGTTATGTTACTCTCTGTTGGAATTATTTATTTGTGTACATCACTGAATTCAATTACAACCTTTTAACTCTCTGCAATTCAACTAACTTCAACTTATATGACAGGAACAAAAAAGTTATTCAAAGCTTTTGAGTCAAATCCTTGAGCCATGAATGCCTCTTGTAAAATAATGATAAATGTTTTTCTTTCATTAGACTAAAAAATCAAAGATTTACAAAAAATTAAGTTGAAAACTGAGTCTCTGTCCTTTGCAAAATATTAAATGAATTTGATCTAGAAAAAATTTATTGCTAACTCTCTTATTACCTTAGTACTGATACTATTTTTTTGTAATTATTATTAAATTATTTTTTATAACTGTAATAAAAACTGAATCTCTTATAAAAATATTTACGCATATAAATTTTATTTCTTTTGCAGACATAAGGTTGCAGTTGAACGAGCAGTTGAAAATGTTTGGACGTTCGAATGGAGGCACAGGTTGCATTGGTGGCGGAACTGCAGGACTTCTTTAGGAGAAGGGCTGAGTTGGAACTTGATTATAGTAAATCGTTAGAAAAAATGGCCAGGAGTATACAGCTGAGGCATAAGGAACAAAAACAGAAGTAGGTTTACGAAACATGAGCAAAGAATTTTAAAGAAAATAACTTTCAAAATTAATATTGAATGATTTATAAAACGTTTTCTTAAAGCTTTTTTTATGATTACAGTATGGCCCATACTAGTACTAGAATAATTCTAGGACTTTCTTATATTTTCTAATAAAAAGTATATGCAACAGCCTTGTATTTTGTGTCCTATCCAAAAGTCAAGCACTGTCAAGGAAGGATTCACGTACTTTTTTTTCCGTGTATCGACAACACAGGTGTCCTAATACAGAAACCTGCTCTTTCTGAAAAATATTCTCGAAATTAATTAATAATTAATTTGATGATTTTGAAATTATTAATTAATTTCGAGAATATTTTTCAGAAAGAGCAGGTTTCTGTGTATTAGGATTGTATTAATTGTAAAATTATTCAAAAACTGCAATAACTTCATTTTTAAATAAATATTTAATCATTATAATTTTTCCATAACGAATTATGATTTTAAAAAATTCAAAATTCAAAATTTTTGAAATTCAATAACTGATAAAAATATTATTGTAAAACATGAAGAAATTAATCATTTCATTCATGTTTTACAATAATTAAAGATGACCAAGTGATTAAATCATTATTTTAATTTATTATTAAATAAAAATTTTTTTGTTATTAAATTAAATTTATTATAAGAATATTATTACTGTAACTATACTTGAAAATTATTTTCATCATTTAATTCAATAATTATTTTCTACAATGTTGAAATAAAATTCTTCTTTAAATCAATTCGTTCACTCCAAGTGGAATGTACGTATGTTTAAAGAACATTTTAGAAGTTACGTATCTTCCAGGTTCAGTGAAGAAACCACGTATCTTTCTGTTCCGTGCAAAAACTACGTATCTCTGTCAGTCGCTTTGGAAACTTCTAATAATATTCTAACATTTTTAAGAAAAAAAATTAAATTATTATTAAAAATATACATTTTATTGCATCAACTTTTGAAAAAATTATTACTTCATACCAAAATATTAACTTCAAAATAATAATAATAATAATAATAATAATAAAATGTAGATCTTCTAAAGTGACTGACAGAGATACGTAGTTTTTGCACGGAACAGAAAGATACGTGGTTTCTTCACTGAACGTGGAAGATACGTAACTTCTAAAATGTTCTTTAAACATACGTACATTCCACTTGGAGTGAACGAATTATTATTTTTAATAATTTTTGAAAAAGTTCTTTTTAAGAATTTTCAAATCCATTTGTTTACAATTCAATTTTACGTGAAATTTCGATTATTCCGAAATTATTCAATTAAATACACATTGGAAAATAAAAATTTGAAATAATTTTAAAAAATTTCGATTAAGCTTTTTGAAGAAAATTAGTTCCATAGAATTTTTAATTTAAATGTATGAAAAATTAAGATTTTCAAAGATTTTAATTTAAAACCTTTACAAAATTCAATTATTTCTAAAAATTGCAATTAGTAGTACCTAACTTCTCAAAAATTCAATTATTATCTAAAACGTTAACTGAAATTAATTTTTTTAATCAATTTTTATTAGAAAGTTCTTCGAGAATTAAATTATTTAAATATAAACATATATAATTTATTGAATAATTGAATGTTTCTTAAAATTGAAATATTATAGAGAATTTTTTCAACAAATTTTTGAATAATTAAATTTATTATTTATGAAAATAATTGAATTACTTGCGAAGAATTTTATGCAAAATTTTAAAACATTTGATTTTTTTGAAAAATCGAATTTGAATTTTTTGACTTTTTTGAAGGTTTGACTAGCATCAGCGCGTTTATCCGAGCGTCGTGCGAGTTCTTGAATTGGGAGGCTCAATTATTGAATCTTCGTGTAGAATTTTATGAAAATTTTTGTTTAGGTAATAATTGAATTGTTTTGGGAAATTTTAATAAAATAGTAGAATATTGAAAATCATTGAATTAAGAAAAATTTTTGAAAATAATTGACATTTTGCCATGAATTTTGTTAAAACTTTGAAAATAATTGAATTCTTTTGATGAATACTATTATTTATGAAAATAATTGAATTTTACAATGAATTTTATTAAAATTTCTGGAAATAATTGAATTTTTTTGAAGAATTTTGATATTTATTTAATAAAGATAATTGAAATGTTGACAATTTTTTATAGATTTTTTGAAAATAATTGAATTTGAAAGAATTTTATTAATTTTGAAAATAAATGAATTTTTGAAAAATATAAATAAAAATCAACAAACGTTAGAAGAATTTTAATTATAAATATGACCATGATTTCTCCGAAATGTTAATAAGTCTGAAAAAGTAAATTTTTATAAATTTTTATTCACATTGTTCTAAGATAACTGAATCTTAAAAGATTATGATTTATTTATTTTATTTATTTATTTACATACGGGTCAAGCCCTATAATTAAAATCTAAGTTACAACCAGCAACTAAATTATACAAAATTGGCATTACAATAAAAGTTAGGCGCGCGTTACAAATTTAAGTACAATTGATTTTGTCGTAGTTGAGAGGTAAATTTCAATAGATTATTTTCAAAAAAATTAATATTACAAGATACATTGTTTGCCTCTCTATGGAGTCTATTAAGTATTGAGAAGTTCCCAAAATTAGTTTTATAAAAAGATATACAAAAAACGAATGATTGTTTCTAGTGAATCTAGTCGGAACACGCAAACTCATGAGATTTGACAAAGAAGGACAGTAAATAAATCCATTCAATAACTTATAGAAAAAAAGCATATCATTGCATAAGAACCTAGATGTAAGCAATGGGATGTGTAAAGTGGATCGTAAGTTACCGTAATCATGGGTGTTCCAGTCAAAAGGTAAATTGAGTTGCCGAGCAGCAAATCTTAAAAACTTGTTTTGAACACGCTCTATTTTAATTATATTAAAAGTATAGAGTGGTACCCAGACTACAGAGGCATATTCCAAAATGGATCTCACTAGTGTAAAATATAAAACTTTAATTGCAACTTTGTTACGAAAATCCGAGGCACCTCTCATAACAAAGCCCAGCATTCTGAGCGCTCGAAAAACTACCTCTGAGATATGATCATTAAAAGAAAGATTGCTCTGGCTAACTCTGGCTAACTCAACCTGACCAATGGTATAACAATAAACCAATGTCCTTCGTTTTGAAAAAGAAATAACTGACGATTTTTTAGCATTAATAGACATATGGTTATCCCTACACCACTCATCAAGTCGAGTCAAATCCAATTGTAGTTCAGAGGAATCGCAACAAGGATTATTAGGACCAATTACTTTGTAGCATTTAATATCGTCAGCAAACAAAAGAAAAAGTGAAAATCAAAATACTGAGTTAATGTCATTCATATACATAATAAAAAACAATTCTAAGAATTAAATTTGAAAAATATGTAATGTTTCGAAAATAATTAAATTTCTTAAAAGAATTTTTTCATAATTTAAATAAACTAATTAATTTTTTGATGAATTTTAATTAAAAATTTTGAATATGATTTCTTTCTCCAAAATGTTAAAAATAATTCTAAAATGTTATTATTTTTTGTATGTATGTATTTGAATTTTCGGAAATATGTAATTAAAAATATTGAAAGTATTGAATTTTAAAAATTTAGAAGCTAATTTTCATAATTTTTATTGATTTTCATTTTTTTACATCTAAAGATTTTTCATTAAAATTATAAAAATCAACAGAAATCAAAATAATTTGCACTTTTGTACTAAAAATTATGGTATTTTATTTCAATGTTTTGGAGAAAAAAATCTAACAAGTCGCAATTTTTGAAAATAAGTCGAAAAAGTCTCGATTTTCTTAATTTTCCTGACAAAAACCTATTTTCCTGACATTTCCCTGACGTTACTGACATGTGACCACCTTGTTAATCATAATTAAATTGCAGCAATCATTACATTTTTCAAAATAATTTAGTCTTTTAAAAATAATGTATGTCACAACAAGTTTGTGCAGATTATAAGAATTTAAAATACACATAAATACAACCAACTTCTAAACATAATTGATACTTGACTTCACCAAAATACTAACCTTATACAAATTTTATAAATTTCATGCAAAACTTAATCGATCATAAATTTCAAGATTTAAAACTTTCAAAACGAAAGTTTCTAATTTAGTGTGAATTCCGAGGTGAATTCATCATTAAAAGAAAAAGAAAAAATAGGACAAATTTTCAAAATAGGGTACTATAGGGGCCAAAATTAAAAAAGGGACTTTTAGGGAAATAGTGGACAGACTGTGATATAATACAATGGCATTGAAAAAATTCGTTTCGTAAAATAAGTCAATTTATTTTTAAAATACATAACTCAGGGCTCGAACTAGGTCCGTAAATCCCGTAAAGGTCAGTTTTTTTTAAAAAAGGTCCGAGTCCGTAATTTGATTGAAAAAGGACGAAAAGTTTGTAAATTGTACGATATAATTTGGGGAATTTTAAAGAAATTACAAATGATTGCAGAAATTCAATTATTTTCAAAAGTATAATAAAATTCTTCACAGAAATTCAATTATATTCAAATCTTTATAAATAATAAAATTCTTCTCCAAAATTCTATTAGTTTAAAAAATTTTAATAAAATTCTTGGCAAAATTTTAATTATTTTCAAAAATGTTCCTCATTTCAATGTTTTTCAATATCTACTATTTTAATAAAATTTTTACAAAAGAATCTAATTATTTAAAATTTTTTAAATTATTTTCATAAAATAATAAACATTTTACAGGAATTCAATTATTTACAAATTTTTTATAAATTTTTTCGCAATAATTCAGTTTTTTTTATTTTCATAAATAATAAAATTTTTACTGGTTTTCAAGTGAGGGGCTGCATACTATAAGGGAATACGCGCCATTTACTTATAACATTGCGCGTATCTCCTTATAGCATCCAGCCCCTTGATTATTTTCGTATATAATAAATTTCTTTTTGGGAATTCAATTATTTTTCATAAATAATAAGAATAATAAAAGAATTTCAATTATTTTTAATACAATTTTGATTTATTTAAGTGGAAAAAATTAATTTAAATCGAATTCCTCGAAAAATGTAATTATTCTTAAAAATTTGTTGGTAAAATTCTTTATGAGAATTAAATTTTAAGAAACATTCAATAATTCAATACATTATTTATTTTTGTATTTAAATAATTGAATTCTAATAAAAATGTATTTGAAAGTTAATTTCAGTTAAAATTTTAGATAATAATTGAGTATTTAAAGCAATATAGCTGGAATTTTGATAAATCCTAATTGAATTTTGAAATTAATTTTTTTTTTTGAAATATGTTAATTGAATGTTTTTATATTATTTGAAGTTTTTATTTTCTAATATATATTTAATTGAAGAATTTACGAATAATTGAAATGTCGTAAAATTGATTTGAAGAAGAATTTTAGTTAAAAATTGTTAAAAATAATAACTGAATTGATAATGATTTTATCTCTTGGTTATTTTTAATTATTATAAAAAATTTAATTTGTTTTTAAAAGACGAAATATTGACAAATTAATATATTCTATACAAGTATAAAAAAATGATAATTATTAAAATGTTTACGGTTTCTGAACAACACATTATTGTTTCAGGCGCGAGCAGTGGCCCCTTTTTTCTAGTTACGCGTGCTGGCAACAACTTGTCAACGAAACCAAATCTCTGAGTAGAGATCACGCTGCCCTCTCCGAAGTGTACAGTACGCATCTAGTGGGAAGATTAAATCAAGTAATGGAGGACGTTCAGCGCATTTACAAGCGAGTAAGCATCCTGATCATGGCAAAATATTCGTGGCAAACAGTTTTATGAAATTCAACTGACATTTCCTATTTGAATTCTCTCATACCTTAAGCAAAAAATATTTAAATAATCTATCGTAAACAATTGTTACTTTAAAATGCAAAGAAATATTAAAAGTTTCTTGACCTTTCTTTACTTCAGTGTCGAGAGATTGGTTATGAAACACATGAAGAAATTTTGCGAGTTTTGCATGAGCTGCATACGACTATGAAGACATACCAAGCTTATCAGGCAGAATCGAGGCAAGCAGAAACCAAGCTGCGTGTTGCAGAACAGCAAAGAAATAAATTAGAAGTGGCAAATGCGCCCCCTGAAAAACTCGTTCGTAGCAAAAAGTACAAACTTATTGAGAAGGAAGTCAACAAGGTACGTCAAGTCTACATTTACCAACAGGAAAACATATTTCACTACTAACATTTTCAGTTTAATTTTGTTTAACTATTTTGTGCTTCATTTTTTTTCCTCTTCTTTAAAAGTGAATATTTATTAGATTATTTATAAATTCATATTTTTAAGCTCTTAAATAGAGTTGATATTTTAAGGTATTGAAATGCATTATAAATAAATTACAAGTTTTGATGCGTCAACTGATCTGCGCACCCTTTGCAATCGATTTGCCGTCAATTAATGAAATTAGAGACGTTTTATGCATGTACCCTCACCACTTGTTTCACTCTATACTTTTTGGGGTTCTGAGTCATCAACTCCAAACATGATTTTTCCTCTTGATAATATTACGATTACAATAATTCACGATTTCATAGAGATTCAAAATTGTGTTTTAAAATCAAATTCATGGGTGACAACGAATCCGATATCCGTATTTTATTTCAGTAATAGAGACTCGAATCAAAAAATATGAATTAAAAATTCATTTTTTTCGACTTATTTTAATAAAATTAAATAATAAAATTTAATAAAATAAATATATATCAAGTTTAATAAAAATAATCGACTTTTTTTCCACATATTACAAGAAAAAACAACTTCTTTGGTATATATGTAAAATGCAACTTATTTCGATTTTCATAGTGAGTAAAACAATTATAGTAAAACCTTTCACTGCAAAGTGGATATCACGTTTTTTGCAAGTGTTTTAGAGCAAAAACAGGCTATAAAAAGTGAAATTATCATTCATTAAAATAAATTTAAACAAATTAGTTTTTAATATTTTTTTAAAAGTTTTTTTTACATTTTGACAATAATAGAGTAGACGCATTTCAAGGAAATCAGAAAAGTTAGAAAATTTCATTCAATTTAGAGGAGATTTTTCAAATTACTATAAAAGCTACCCATATTTTTCTTTTAAACTTTAAAAACATAAAAAAAGCCATGAAATGTTACAGTTAAAATTTTTATAAATAATTGAATTTTCCTAAAAATTGAATCAAATAATAATTAAATATTAAAAGAGTTATAGTAGAAATTTTGAAAAACAATTAAATTTTGAATAATTTCAATTAAGAATTCAAAAAACTACGATTTTAAAAAAAATTAAAAATCAAATTTTTTTTAAAATAGTAGAATTTTTTAATGTAGGATAAAGTACCAGTTACGGTGCGATTCAGGTTTAGCCGCCTAGCCTTTGAAATAGAAAATTCGACAATTATAATGCAAGAAGTAAATTCACAGCGCTAAGCAATTTTTGTTCTTAAATAATTAAATTAATAATAGTTTAAATGTGTTTCTTTACGTACAATTGCACTAGTAGTCGGACACTTAAGAATACGATCTTATATTATGCTTTTTTTCTTGAAATAACAAGTAGCTACTTGTTTTTTTAACCGCATTATCGATTAAAGGAGTTTTTCAAGATTAAAAACCATATAAATTTGTTACAAATACTCAAGTATTTAATAAAATACAAGCATTTGAATGAAAAATAACGAAAGCTTTAGTAGTCGGACACTTTTTTTTCCCTTTTTTTTATAGTCGGACATCTGTCACATATTTTGGATTTATAAAGTATAAAAAAGATAATTTTTTAATAGCTTCCTGATGGAAAATTGAATCAAAGCTTATTAGAAGCTAATAATATGTGGACGTTCACATGAAAAGGGCCCATTTTGGCACTATTGGAGTTATCTATATGGCCGTATTCCTGCCAAAATTTGGAAAATTTTGAGTGGTCTTAGAACTTTTTTGGTTAAAAATTCGCTGAGTTACGGAATTTCAAAGTTTAGAACGCCACAAACCTCATTTCGAGAAAAAACGGAATTAAAGATTGCGATACCAACTAATTGTTGTATCTCTGGTTCTTCTTATAAGTTATTCAGATAAGAATTGTTTCCAGTTCAGGGCACCTTGAAGATAAAAAACCAACAGGTTTAAAATTTATAAAACCACCCCCCCCCCTCTTAATTTTGAAAATACAAAAAATCGACAGTATGGGCCCTTTTCTAAAAAGGACAGTTTTTCTATTAAAAAACCATTTTTTATAAGGTACAATTTTATTGTGTCATTTGCAAAAAAAGAATAGATATTAAACTTATTTAAAATTTTTTGACAGTCTCTATTATGAAAAAAATTGACGCAATATCCAAATTTTCATTTCGATAATTACGAAAAAAAAGACTCTAACATCAATATCTCTGGTTCTTCTGGGAAGTTATTCAGATAAGAATTGTTTACAGTCCAGGACACCTTAAAGATGAAAAATCAAGAGGTTTTAAATTTTTCCACACCTCCATTTTTAAAATACGGATTACTTTTGCAAATGACCGACAATATGGGCCCTTTTCATGTGGACATATAATATTTAAATCCTATAAGTTTTAATATTTATTATTAATTGTCAACAAAACTTTGTGCTACTTATTGCGCTATTCGAAAATGGTTACATCTATAGTCGGACACCATGATTTTTAAAATATTAAATAAAATATTTGTTTAATTATTTTGTAAAATAACACTATGAAAATAGTATATACTTTAAAGTAATTATCACAATGCATTATTAGGTATTTATTTGACAAAAAACACGAAAGTGTCCGACTACTAGTACTGTCCGACTATACCCGCACTTATCCTATATTTAAATGAGAAATTTTCGAATTGTGAAATAACTTTTTTAAAATTATTAAAAATAATTAATTGATTTAGAGAATAATTTTAGTTAAAAATAAAATTCTATAAAATATTAATATATTAAAAGAATTAAAAAAGAAATTACTAGAAATAATTGAAAATCAAAAGATACCTTATCAAAATTGAAATTTTTAAAACCTTTTGAATAATTTAAATTTAAAATTCCAAAAAAGGAAAATCAGGTTTTTGAGAAATTTTAATTCAAATTGTTATGAAATTAATTGGATGTTTAAAAAATATTGAAAATTTTCGAATTATCAAAATTTTTCTAAAATAATAAATAATAATAAATAATACAAAATAATTGATTGAGAGAAGTATTTTAGTTTCAAAAAAATATGGAACAATTATTTGAAAACAATTGAATTTTATAAAAACTTGAAATTTATTATTGATCCAAAGTCCGTAAAACTTAAATAAAAATTAGGTACTTTAAAAAAATGTTACTTTATTATTTATCAAATAAAAAGAAAATTATAATCCACTATAATATGACTAGATTTATCACTTTCGAGCTGAAGCACGAAATTAAAATTAATTTTTTTTACATTATTCTGTTTATATTTGAAAATAAAATGTTAATTTAAATTTTAATTTAGAAAAAAAGTTTAATATTAAGAATGATCTGTGCACGATTAAAATTTTACAATCTGGTCAGAGTTTTGCTTCATATGATCATTAAAAAATACATTTTAACTGAATCAACAGAATATATATATATATATATATATATATATATATATATATATATATATATATATATATATATATTATAAACATAAATGAAATGTTTGATTAATGGCTTTAAAATTACAAGATATTTGAATCGTTTGATCTTTTTTCAGAGAAAGAGCAAGTATACTGAAGCAAAGTTGAAGGCACTGAAGGCCAGAAACGAGTACATTCTCTGTCTTGAAGCTTCCAATACGACGATACACAAGTACTTTGTCGACGATCTGTCCGACCTCATCGATGTAAGTGCTTTCTTTATACTTTTCCTTCTACACAGCCAACATTGCCGATTTCCAATCTAGAATAAGCATCCTGCCAAACTAATTTTATCTAAAAAATAAATTTTCTATCCTATATTAATAAAGGAAGTATTTTTAAAATATTGACATTTCGATATCCTATCAACATTCTCGAATGCATTAAGTTTTAATATAAAAAAAAATTAGAGTTTCATTTCTTTTAATTTAATTGAAAAAGAAAATAATTTTTTAACTGAACGTTATAAAGAATCAATTCGCGTATCGCTATTTCTAAAAGCCGTTATCTTAAGTTCTAATAATCCACGCTTGCTTTACAAAGAAGAATTTATTTGGTATACCGTGAGAAAACACAGAGCGCACGAAACGAGAATAATTTCATTACTCTCCGTAATAAAATACATCCGCGACAAACTACGCAATTTCAAATATAATAATTACAGGCTTCGCACTCATCTACTAAAACCTACTATTTACTATACTTTTTTTAGTTATACTACTATTTGGGTGCTTTTTTAGATTTTAGCCACTAAAAGCTACTATATCTGTTATTTTTTAAAATTTCCACTATACTATAAATTCGCTAAGGGGCCATCCATAAACCACGTAGCCTCTTGAGGGGGAGGGGGGGGGTCAAGCAATTGACTACGACAAGAGGAAAAAATGACGCTAATACATGTAATAGCGTACTACATGGGAGGAGGGGGGGTCAAAATTCCCAAAAAATGGGGCTACGTGGTTTATGGACGGCCCCTAATACTAGAAATAAAAAAACAATTCTCAAAAATTATAATCAAATTCTTTAAAACGATTCAATTATTTTCAAAAAATATTCAAAATTCATTTATTTTCAATATCTAGTATTTTCATAAAATTTCGCAAAATAATTCAATTATTTAAAAAAAATTGATAAAATTCATCCGGAATTCAATTATTTTCATTAATAATAAAATTTCCACAGGAATTCAAGTAATTTAAAATAGCATTTTCTAAAAAATTTCGAAAAAATCAATTATTTAACAAAATTTGTATACAATTCTTCACAATAATTCAATTATTTTCACTAATAAAAACATTTTTTATAGAAATTCAATTTTTAGAAAAATTTTTGAGAAAATTCTAAGCAAGAATTCAATTATTTTCATAAATAATAAAACTCATCGAAGAATTTAAATTATTTTTAATACTATTTTAAATTAATTAATCAAAAAATTTAATTATTTTCGCAAATAAAGTTTTCCACAAGAATTCAATTATTTAAAATAAAATGTTCATAATATTTATTATATTTCGAAAAAATTAATTATTTGAAACAATGTTTATAAAATTCTTATGAAGAATTCAGTTATTTTCGAAAATAACCAAAATTTTCACAGAAATTAAATTCTTTTTAAACATTTTAATAAAATTTATCGCAATAATTCAATTATTTTCATAAATAATAAAGTTCTTCTCAGGAATTCAATTATTTTTGAAAATTTTATTAAAATTCTTATCAACTATTCAATTATTTTTATATATAATAAAATTCATCACGGGATTTTAATTATTTTTTAATACAGTTTTACAGGAATTGCTCAAAAAATGTAACTTAAAAAATTAATTTCAATTCCTCGAAAAAATCAATTATGTAAAAAAATATTTTTTTCAAAATTCTTTGGAAGAATTCAATTATTTACAAAAATATTAGAATTTTTCACAGGAATTTAATTATTTTCAAATATTTTAATAAAATTGTTCGAAAGAAATCAATTATTTTAAATACAATTTTAATTAAATTTTTTTGAAATAATTCAATAATTGTTCTTTAAGATTTTAATAAAACTCTTCCAAAGAATTCAATTATTTACATAAATAATTCTTGGAAGGAATTTAATTATGTAGATAAATAACAAAATTATTCACGAAAATTCAATTATTTTCTCAAATAAAATTCTTATGAAGAATGCAATTATTTTAATGAATAACAAAATTTATCACAGAAATACAATTCTTTTTAAACATTTTAATAACATATTTCGCAATAATTCAATTATTTTCATAAATAACAGCATTCATGACAAGAATTCAATTATTTTTAAAAGTAATAAATTTTCTTCTTGGAAATTCAATTATTTTCAAAAAAATGTAATAAAATGACACACAGACATTCAATTATATTCTCAAAAATTTTAAAAGAATTCTTTGTAAAATTTAATTATTTTTAAATACTTTTCGCAATTCAATGATTTTTATTATCTACTATTTTTATAAAATTTCCAAACAGAATTCAATTATTTAAAAATTTTTTTGTAAAAATCTTTGTTAGAATTCAATTCTTTTCCTGAATAATAAAAATTTCTCAGGAATTCAATTATTTAAATTGGAATTTGCATAAAATTAGTCGAAATAAATAAATAATTAAAATTTTTTTATATATTTCTTTGCAAGAATTAAATTGTGTTTATAAATATTTTGATTTTTTCATGAATAATAAAATTCGTTGCAGGAATTTAATTTATTAGCAGGATAAGAAAGAAGTAAATATTTTTGATGAAAATTAGGAAAAAGTCAGGAAAATAAAATATTGAATGTAATTCTTGTCAGTTTTGTGAAAAGTCTAAAAAGAGTTTTTTTGGTCGTCAAGTTTAATTTTTCGATAGCTACTTTTTTTAGTTTGAAAGATACTTTTTTAAAATTAATTATCGAGTGCAATGTCTGTAATTATTTTTGGCGAAAAAAAGTTAATTTATTGTCTAATTTTTCTAAAACGTATCAAAAATGCCTATATTATAATTTATAAAAATACATTTTTAATCCACTTTCACTTGCAATTTTGGAGCTGTAAAAGTATTTAAAAATTAAAATTTTATAAATTTTTATGAAAAATGTTTACTCTTTAAAATTCTTGTGTAACCTAACAAAAATATTGACAAAAGCAAAGCATTTTAACATAATCGTTAAAAAATTATACTAGTTTTTTTATAATTTATCACTAGCAGTTAGTAGGAGTAATTTCTCTAAAAAAATTGTTATTTTCGCTAAAAAAATATTATTATTTATTATTATCTCTTTTGCGTTGGCTATATTTTCAACTTGAAAAATATGAACGCTAAATGATACTTAAACAAGTTTTTCATGGTTTGTCAGTCATCTACAAAGTTTGATTGAGGTCAGTTTGAAAAATAAGCTAGTATTACAAAGAAAAGTCGTATTTCTGTAATTAGCTTCAGATTAGGATTTACGACAATGTACACTGAAAAAAATTCGGTCGAAATCTTTAACTACTATTACCTAGTTGAGTTGAAAGTTGTCAAATTAATTACTTTTTTAGTTTTACTAACAATTTTTGTGTAGTTGATTTTACTACTTTGAATATAGTTGAAGAATAATAGTTTATATAACTAAAAAAAGTAGTTAAATTGCAAAAACAACTACAAAATCTAATTACATCAACTAAATTCTTAGTTCTTTTTACTACTTTCGGTAGTAAATATAAATTTTTAAATTCAGTTGAGGACCTATTGAATCACTCAGGGTAGTTAAAAAGTAGTCAAATCTACTAGTTTTTTTTTTGAGTGTACATAACAGTTACCAAGTACTACTTGATGATTCCCAAACGTGAATTAAGTTTTTTATACTTATTTGACTTAATTTTTTAAAATAATTTTATTTCTTTATTAAAGTTTTCACTTTAAGTTAGTTTGTATATTAATGTTATGTTTAAAAATAATTTTCACTTTTAAAGACAATTATTTTTTTTAAGAATTTATTTAAAAATTCAAGTATTTTGAGAAATTCTTTAACGCATATCGCAAAGTGGTTAAATAGTTTGATAAGCTACTGTTTACAAAGATATTAGTCACTGTTTAATTTCAAAAAATTAACTTTTAAGTTTTCTTTGAAATGAAAAAATTTGTTATATAAAAAATATAACTTAAATTTTCTTCATTATAAACATAAAATACACAACATTATAATCCTTTTAAATTTGTTATATAAAATGATTCTTTTAAAACCAAATATACGTATTCGTGGTGTCCGTATAAAAAGGTTTCTATTTCGTTGCTTCTAGTTTTCGAGACAATCGCAATTTTTTAGTAATTTCGGTGAACAATCTTGATATTAAGAAATATTGAATTATGAAGTTTTCATTTAATTTATTGTTAATTTAAATGTTCAATTTCATTATTTTTTTAAAAAAGAGAAGAATATCCATTTTGTCAGACCATCGCCAAAGTCAATTTAGGTTTGTTATAGTTATTTTATTTATAGACTGTTTTCGGCTTCAAGAAAATAAATAATTATAATTTTGATTTACATTTTAATTTCTTTATGATTTTTTAAAATTTTCTTTAGAATTCAAATATGAGCTAAATTAAATGAGATGAGTTACCTGAATAAGATTTCAAGAATTTAAAAAATGAAAATTAATGAAAATTCTACTTTGTAGGATACAGTAAAACAGAAATTCAACCTTATTAATTCCGAAGCCATAGGAATTCCAGGGCTTGAACTAGGTCCGTAAATCTCGTAAAAGTTTGTAACTTTGCTTGAAGTCCGTAAAAGTCCGTTTTTTTGAAAAAAAAGTCCGTAAAGTCTGCAATTTGATTCGAAAAGGATGAATAGTTCGTAAATTGTACGATATAATTTGGATAATTTTATTGAAATTACAAATGATTGCAGAAATTCCATGTTAAATAATTTTTTTAAATTCTCATCAAAATTTCAATTATTTTTAGAAATAATTAAATTCTTCTCCGAAATTCAATTATTTTCCTCAATTCAATAATTTTCAATATTTACTATTTCCAAAAAAATTTCCAAAAGAATAATTAAGAAGAATAAGAATTAATAAGAATTAATAAGAATTAATAAGAATAAAAATAATATTAATATAGGGGAGAGTAGGCTACATTGAACCAGCGTCAACAGTGAACCACTTCAATTTTCTGAGAAATGACTGAGTGAAATTTTTTCTTAAGTTAATTTTAAGTTAGTTTTACTGAAACAAATTATGTCCAAAAATTTCGGGTACGTAGGTTTATTATTTATAAAGAAAAACTAAAAAAACTGTTTTTCACGTACAAAACAAAAAATTTTGTGGAAATATAATCAAGTTTTTTTTTGAAATAGGAAGTTTTAAAAATTAGTAAACTTGTGATTTATTTCGCTTAGGGTGTCAACTTCAATATTCCGATGTGATAAAGAATTTTAACTCTTACATAAATTTATTATAAACAATTTTTGTTGTGAATGTCATGTGAATACAGTGAGTGCGGCATCATTGAACCACCCAAAAAAGCAAAGAATTTTCAATTTTAAGAGTTGTAAAGTTGTCTGCTCTACTAATTAGTAAGAAAAATACTGGAAGACATGCTTTCATCACAATTGTGAACGAGATAAACTCAAACTGTCACTTTTGCTACCTAACCTGACATCGAAATATATTAATCTCCTATATTAACAAATAATAACTCTTTAACAACAATTTTCTATTTTTTTGAGTGAAAAATAAGATTTTTTACAATGTGTAAGTGGAAATATTATTTTTGAAGTAAATTGTAGTGTTTTATTAGAGGTGGTTCAATGTAGACACAGATCCTTCAAAATAAGAAAAGTGTAACTTGTTAGAAAAAAATTAAATTTAATTATTTAATCATAATAATTTGTGTTTGTAACGTGTGTATTAACTAAAGGAGTACTTCAGCTTAATTTTGATACAAAAACCTGATCGAAATTTGTAAAATTAATTTAGTTCTTGGAATTTATAAAATACCCGGTTCAATGTAGCCTACCCTCCCCTATATATTTATTATATTAATATTATTTATTATTAATTAATAAGAATTATTTTTTTTTTAATTATTTATTATTTTTTTTATTTATTTATTTTTTTTATTTTACTTTTTTTCAATTTTTTTTATTGTATTAAATGGTATATAGACTATCTAAGAATGACATGTAAATACTATTTTGTCGACAAAAATTCATTAAACTACTTTTTACATGATAATTTAAAATTTTAACCCACACAGCACATGATATTTCCTGAATACTTCCTGAATATTTCACTGAAAGATTGAAATATTTCATTGCAAGATTCAGGAAATATTTCTGCAAACAGGAAAATGTCCGCTTATGTGGGAATATTGACGCGAAAGTTGAGAAAATATTTCATTGAAATATTTTGGAAATATTCAACTGAAATGATGCGCACTGGTCGAACTCAGTTTCTATGGCCTGTAGAGTTGCGCAGTAGTTTTTTGGCTTACTATATCCTATGGGTTTTAAAATATTTCAGAAAATTCCTATTGATTTGAGGTGTTTAACAAATTTTTCCATTTTTTGAAATATTTTCACAATATTGCAGAATCTTTATGTGTAATATTGCAGGAATATTTCAATGAAATATTTTCTCAATTTTCGCGTCAATATTCCTACATAAGCGGACATTTTCCTGTTTGCAGAAATATTTCCTGAATCTTGCAATGAAATATTTCAATCTTTCAGTGAAATATTCAGGAGGTATTCAGGAAATATCATGTGCTGTGTGGGAAATATTTTATAGTTTGTTGATAATCTTTGGGAGTATACAAATCATTTTAATTATAATACAAAATATAAAGCATAAATATAAAGCAGTGGTTATATGGTGTTGGAATATCAAAGTAAAAGTGAAAAAATTGTTAAGTCGCTATTTTCAATATGTCATATAGTAAATGCATCCTGCAAATGCATTTTTCTCAAAATTGCGTACACTGTAACTCGCTCAATTTTTGACGGATTCATTTGGAATTTTAACTGTAACTTCTCAGATAAATTATCTAGGGAAGTACACACGCTTTTTAAGATTCATAAATAAATAAGATTGTTATAAACAATTTAAAGTCGATTTTTAGTTAAAATTTTTTTAAAAAATGTTAAAACTGTTGCCAATTTGTAAATTTTTCATAAAAATAAATAATCGTGTGTACTTTCCTAGCAAAAGTAATGTAGATTAACGACAAATTTTGTATTTTGCTCCTGGTGTTGTTCGGAGAATGTTATGTTGTACGCAGATTCACTTCTAAAGAAAACTCATTTTCCGTTTATGCTAGTCAAGGCCCTATTTTGTATAAAAAATTATAAATAAAAATTTTTTTCTATACCTCAAAACGTGTATAATAAAGCCTCAGAATTTTATTTTGATCTATAGTATATCCCCTTAAAAAACAATTTAATAAAATTCTGCACAAACTTTTAATTATTTTCAAAAAATAATAAAAATTTCACACGAATTTCATTATTTACAAATTTTTTTATAAATTTCTTCGCAATTATTCAATTATTTTCATAAATAATAAAATTTTTACGACGATTGAATTATTTATAAATTGTTATTTTTGTATTAAAATAATTGAATTCTAGTAGAATTTTCTCATAAACATTGATTTAAAAATGGATTTCAGTTAAAATTTTAGATTATAATTGAATTTTAGAATCATTAGAGCGTTAATTTTTAGAAATAATAATTCAATTTTGAAAAGGTTTCAGATTAAAATCTTTAAAAATTTGAATTTTTCATATTTTTAACTAGCAATTCTGTGGAATTAATTTTTTTTGAGAAACTTTAATTGCGAATTTTTTTAAAATTATTTAAAGTTTTTATTTCCTAATACATATTTAATTGGAGAATTTACGAATAATTGAAATTTTATAAAATTGAATTGTAAACAAATGAATTTAAAAATTCTTAAAGAACTTTTTCAAAAATTATTAAAAATAATGGATTTATAGAAGATGTTTATAGTTAAAAACATGAAAAAAAATTCAATTTTGTAAGTTACAAACTACACTGTAAAAAATTTAGGGAGTTAACGGACTCGGGAGTTGGGAGTTAAATTTTTCGAGTTAAAAATCAACTCCAAAAGAGAGTTAATTTCTAACTCCCTTCATTCAACACCCGCGCGAGTTATTTTTTCCATGGGGAGTTAGCACTTGGGTGTTAAATTTTAACTCTCTTTATTTAACTCCCCTGGCATTAACTCTCCAATGGGTGCGACTTTTATAGACCCCCCGGGGGAGTTAAAATTTAACTCCCTTTTTTTTACAGTGTATTGCAAAAATACAATTATTTTTAAGAGAAATAATATTCTTCGCAAAAATGAAATATTGATCAAAAGTAATAACATTTTTTTAGGGATTCAATTATATTCACGAATAATAAACCTCATTGCAGAATTTCAATTATTTTTAATACAATTTTAATCAAATTTCTCGAAAAATATAATTATTTTTAAAAATTTTATTAAAATTTGTTGTTAGAATTCAATTATTTGAAAATTTGTTGATAACGATTCTTTATGGGAAATTTTAGATAATAATGGAATATTAATAACAATATAGCGCGAATTTTTAGAAATAATTGAATTTTGAAATTGATTTTTGTGAGAAAGTTTAATTGCGGTTTTTTTATATTATTTGATGTTTTTATTTTGTAATATACAATATTAATTGAAGAATTTACGAATAATTGAATTTTCGTAAAATTGAATATTGTAAAAAAATGTATTTGGAAATTGTCAAAGAACTTTTTCGAAAATTATTTAAAATAATTGATTTAAAGAAGAATTTTAGTTAAAAATTCTTGAAAATAATAACTGAATTTATAATGATTTTATCTCTTGGTTATCTTTATAGTTATAGTTGACTCGGAGTGGTTATATTTTTGTCAGTAATTTTCCATTTTTGGTCCATAAAGTCCGTATTTTTAAATACTTTCACTGGTTCGAGCCTTTGGAATTCTAACAAATTTAATGTGGAGAACATTTTAATTCATAAATATTATCTTACGCATTGATATTTCAATAAACATTTTCGGAATGTAAAGCTTTGTGTCTTTTTAAGTCTAAGTGAAAAAGATTTTCTATTTTAAAATAAATCCTTAATAATCATTAGGTATCATATATTTTTTACTTATTTTCTCATGTAAAGACTTTTTTTTTATAGTGTATGGATTTTGGTTTCCACAACTGTATCGCGAGAGCATTATTGATGCATTGTAGTGCAGAGGAAGGGAGGCAACGTTCATTACAATCTGGAGCCGAGCAATTAGCAGCTTGCGTTGGAGTTTTGGACTCTAGAGCTGATAAACAAAGGTTTTTGGAGTCTCATCACGCTGCTTTTATGATTCCAAAGAAGTTTGAATTCCAGGGACAACGGGGTGATGAGGTAATTAGAGATTGATGTTAATTTTGCAACAATTTTTCATTCTTCCACAAAATATTATAATAAACCTGTTCAATTTTAATAATTTTCATTCAAAAATTTGTGTTTTTTAAAGGCATAAGAATTTTTGAAATTCATTATATTTTTCTGTCTGGCTTGAAATTTTTTTTGTAAACTTCCTGTAAAGGCTAAATTTCCTCCGAATGCAATATTCTACTAATTTAATTCAATTGTGAATTAACATTATTTTTGCATTTACCGACATAAAATCCTTATTTTCTTCTATTCTGTATTTTATTTAACTTTAGTTTGACCTAAGGATCATTAAATTAGGTTTTCACAAAGAAAATGACAAAATCGTACACTATGCTGCAAGCGATAAATCCTCCTTTAAAAGAAATATTCAATAAACAATTATTCTAAAAAAATAATTGACTTTATTAAAAGATTTTAAATAATAATTTATCGGAAAATATTTGCAGACACCTGAACCGGAACTACAAAAGGTGCTACATACAGAAATGGAACAACGCCTGTCACAGCTTCAGCAAAGAGTAACAACACTTCGAACCGAGTCTGAGGAAGTGTGGAAAACTCTGGAAACAGCTGAAGCTAGTCTGTTAGAAATGTTGACTGCCAAAGACTATGACTGCTCCAGGTACTTTGGTGAAAACGCAGTACCAACGTGGAAACCTCCGGAAACGCTTCAAATAAAGTTGAGAGCTGACAGACAGGAGACGGAAGAATTCTATCTCGCGGTAAGAATACATACTTACATCATAGTGAATTTCTAATTCTTAAATACATTTAAAACTATAATTGATCTTTGCAGAAATTTCGAGAATATCTTCTAGGAACATCGAGAATTGCAAGGCTGGATGCAAAGCAAGAATACATACGACAAAGTTTGGTGGAAGGTTCGAATGCCAGTCCGAATCCTTCAATCGGAACGACGAAGCAAAAGCAGGCGCGTAGGAAACGAATTGGACGCTTACAGATGAATGGACAGCCAAAGTTGTTTGGGGGCTCACTGGAAGAATATTTGGAAAGTACAAATCAAGAAATTCCACTAATTATGAAAAGCTGCATCAGAGTAATAAATCTCTATGGACTTCATCATCAGGGAATCTTCAGGGTCTCTGGGTCGCAGATTGAGATTAACAATTTTAGAGAATGGTTTGAAAGAGGAGACGATCCTCTTGCAGACGTGACTGACGCCTCAGACATCAACAGTGTTGCGGGTGTTTTAAAGCTTTACCTCAGAGAACTCAGAGAACCTTTATTTCCCATTATCTACTTTGAGCATCTTATGGAATTAGCGCAACTCGAATCGAAGCAGGAGTTTGTGCTCAAGATGAAAGAATTAATTTCCAGTCTTCCGAGGCCCGTGGTTATCGTGATGAGATATCTGTTTGCTTTTTTGAATCAGTGAGTATTTTCAACTTATTCTTTAAGCAGTTGCGAAAATTTCTGTAAAATTAATTCTTTTCTTGCAGTCTTTCCGAATTTTCGGATGAGAACATGATGGATCCGTACAATTTGGCTATATGTTTTGGTCCAACTTTAGTTCCTGTCCCCGAAGATAAAGACCAGGTTCAATATCAAAATCAAGTCAACGAATTAATCAAGAATATTATAACTTTTTGCGAAGAAATATTTCCAGACGATATTGGGGGAATTCAGTATGAAAAATATATCAGTAGAGAGCCTGATGACGTGTAAGTTTTTGTTACTTATTTAAATTTATTATATAATATTTTGAAAAATGTTTAATTCAATAAATAAAAAACAGGGACGTTGGAGATTCTCCCACTGACCAGGTGCAAGAAGATATGGATTCAGAGGTTTATCCCTCAGAAGATGGTAAGCAGCTTTTCTAATCAAATACACTCAAATCTCGCTATAACGACCTTCTCTATAACGAGCGCTCTCTATAACGAGGGCTCTGTCTCTCGGTATAGCGAGAATAATTTCCTTCCTATTACCCCCACTATTTATAAACAAATGCACATTCTTTTGATTTAAATTTGGTTAAAATCAATTTTATTTATATCATAATGAGCATAAAAAGTCACTTTTTTTTAAAATTATATCAATGACTCGAACATCTTCAAAATTTTAGCTTATATAAATTTTCTGTATGTTAAAGTTCAAATTAAACTAGGTTACGTTTGTAATTTTGACATTACGTAAATTGTAAACACAAAAAAAATGAATGAAGGATCTTAAAAGTGGGGATTTTTCATTTCTCCTCTTGCGCTCGTAATAGAGGGAGACTTGACTCCCGAAGTTCTCGTTATAGCGAGATTCGAGTGTATTACTTTCTTAACTTTTTAACAAACCTTATTCTTTTTTTACTATACACATTGAGATTAAAGAGGAAACTGTATTTTGGTGTAGAGTCGGAAAACTTGGAGGCTGTGGCTCAATTTGACTTTAATGCAAGGTCGGAACGAGAACTCAGTTTTAAAAAAGGTGATACGTTAATTTTGTTCACACAAGTGAGCAATGATTGGTGGAGAGGTGCTCTTGCGGGAAGAGAAGGACTGATTCCTGACAAGTATATTATGCTCAAAATAAAGTAAGTCATAGTTGTAATTTATATAACTTCTTTTTTTTCTGTTTCCTTTAATTAAATTTTGCATTTAATTTTTCAGTGATAAAAATAACATTGGCAAAAATATAGGCAAAGTATGGGAGAAAAAAAATCGATTTTTTCTTATTTTTTGTAATGACAAAATTAAGAATCTGAACTTTGGCAAAAATTATAAAAATTTAAAACCCTTTATTTCAAAATCAAAATTTCGTTTTTTCGGTTTTTAATATAAAAGTAAAACTGAGATGGGTTCCGTATACCAATATTAAAATCTTTTGGCACAAAAAAATTAATTAATAGGTACATATATTTCATTATAAATAATTAAAATGCTCACAAATATTTTCATTCATACATACACGGAGAGAACTTTGAAACATAAAAGACAGTGTCTAATTCAGAAGGTTAAAAGAGGGGGAAGATCACAGTAAATCTTGGTGATCTCACCGAGTTTTTCCATTCACGAATCGCAAGTGGCGGTGACAGTCACCGTCAGAGAGCGCTACATCTTGTCGAAAACTAGGTTGAGTTTCCAATCATCGTCTAAAACTCTTATCACACCGTGTCACTATACTCTGTCACTATACTGTCAGATTGGTTGAAAGATTATGGTTTGTCTATTTCAATTCCGAAATGTAGTACTGGCTATTTGTACATACAAGAGGCCATTAAAACAAAAGAAGAAGAAGAAGAATTCCGAAATGCCAATTGGTATTGTTCTCAAGATCTCGTCTTAATGCTTCTGATATCAAACTGGTAATTGGTGATCACACTATTACTGCTTTAAATACTATTTTATATCTGGGAATCATTCTCGACAAGAAACTTTCTTGGTTGCCTCACATCAAGTATTTGGTTTCTAGAGCAAATTTAGCTCTGAATATTTTAAAGGCTATGTCCAGGGTTTCTTGGGGTGCTCACCCATCATCTCTTCTTCTCGCGTATAGAGGTCTTATTCGAGCTCATTTGGAGTGGGGCTCTTCTTTATTTTTGAGCGCATGTCCGTCTCACCTGAAACTTTTGGACAGAGTTCAATATTCGGCTCTAAGGATTGTCATGGGATGTATGGTTTCAACCCCCATTAGTATTCTACTATCAGAATGTGATGAGCCTCCTCTATATCTGAGGAGATCAATGTTGTGTGACAGATTCTTGCTCAGATGTTATTCTTGGACTGGTAATCCCTTAATTCCTAGATTGCAATTATTACTCGAATCTTCGAAAATCAGAAAATATCACTCCTTTAATTTTGAGAAGTTATCTTTTTTTACTCCTTTTATTAGAATACGTAACTTATTGGGATCAGCTCCTCGTAATAGAAAGGTGGCAAATTTTGATTGCAGTTGGGAAGAATTGAATCATGAAATACATATCAATATTCATGATGGATTGACGCTTAAGAATAAACAAAACTCGAATACCCTCCTGAATAATCTCCTTGATGATAAATATAAGGATCAAATTACAATATTCACAGATGGTTCTCATGATGATCAAGACAAATCTTCTGGCTCAGCATTTTATGTTCCTTCACAAAATTTTAGATTTGGAATTAAACTGAATGGATTGTTGTCAATTATTTCCTCTGAATTTTTGGCCATTATAGAAGCTTTAAAATATGTTACCTTATCCAATTTTTTAACATAGTCATTATCAGCGATTCCCGTTCAGCTCTGCAAAGTCTTCAGGATATTTTTTGGTCCAGAAATTCTCACCCTATGGCTGTGCGTATAGTTAAACAGGTTATTTTTCTTTCTCGTATAGGTAAGAATATAAGTTTCCTATGGGTTCCTTCTCATTCAGGAATACACGGTAATTCGGAAGCTGATAGACTGGCTAAATTATCTTTATCTCTTGAAATCGGAAGGAGCGATGGTGTTCCGATCTGTGATTTTAAAGAAATTCTTTTCAAGGATTATTATAGCTGGTATAAAACTTTATGGTCTCATGAAAGAAAGCTTAACTCTGCTGTTAAGTACTTTGACAAAATTGGTTTTCAAGGACAAAAGACCATGGTTTCAGGGTTTTGAAGCTCCAAGAAGAGCAATAAATATGATCACAAGACTGAGGACTTCTCATGTATGTACTGCTGAGCACTTCAATAGAATGAGGTGGAATATTGATTTAGGATGTCAATGTGGTGCAGATTTTAAAAGTTTAAAACATCTGTTTTACGAATGTCCTTTGCTTTCAGATGGAAGACCGGAATTTTTCAGTTTTTTATCTATTAAATTCTCGGATTTTAATCCCGAAGATTTTGATCTATATGAGAAATCTTTTTTTCCAAATAGAGAATATATAATGAAGCTTAACAAATTTTTTCAATCTGGGGGCGTAATTATCTAATTATATTCTGAAGAGTAATCGTAGGATTGAGGGTTAATGGTTTCAATTTTATATTAAGGAAATTAGAGCTAATGAATTGAAGAAAAAGAGAGAAATTTTGATTTGTTCTTTATTTTTTTTTTTAATCTTTTTCCCATTTAATCAATAATGGGAAAAGGATGTTTATGCATGTTTGCTTTTTTCTATTTTGATTCTTTTTGCTTTGATTGTTTGATTTTGGTGCGAAAATGATTTTATTGCTTTTCCTATCATTGTGAGTTTCCTCTCTGATTTTTTCCTTTCCTATTTATCCAGATATAGCATAACACTACAACATCGTTCATACTCATTGAAAGGACATAAGGAGTGAAAAGAAAAAGGACATCATTGCTTTCTTGATTTCAACAATTTATTTACGTGATTGCATTTCACTTTCAAGTATTTCAATTTACATCGTCTAATGACATTCTTATATTAAGGGATTAATTTGAAGTTTCCCGCCAAGAACTTTTAGTGTCTCGTGTTTTGGCTACCTGCTATGCAACAAGCCATGTAACCAAAAAAAAAAAAAAACAAACAAACAAACAAGGTTCAAACTTCTCTTCGTGTATACATTGTCCGAGGAAAACAACCGAAAACCGAAACCTTTAACCCAAAAAACCGAAATTTTTAAGAAACCGTAACCGTAAATATTCACATTAAAAACCGAAACCCAAATACAAGAACACTAATTCTTTGGAAAAAAAACTGTAACAGAAATACAGAAACCGAATTTTTTTTAGAAGAATACAGAAAACTGGACATCGAAACCGATAAAATTTTGGTTGCTTATAACTCGGTCAAAAATTGATCAAATTGGACGTTTTTATAATGAAAATTTTTGTTTTTACATGTAGTTTTAAAAAATATTAAAAAGTTTTTAAATAATTTACGATAAGATTTAAAAAATTTTAAAATAAAATTTCATTTTTAACAATGTACACTACCGTCCACGAGTATCAGGACGATTACACGCGACTCTATCAAAAAACATGCCATCACTTTTTCAATCACATCTCGGAAATAAAAGGAGATACAAAAAAAAAATTAAATACGGTTAGAAAGCTGATTAAATTTTGCGTAAAATAAACCATCTTTGAAGTCATTTCGTTAACTATTTTATAAGTTGTAGAGTGAGAAAGAAATAAAAAAAAGTATCAAATTTTCTCGTTTTTGTCTCTTGACTTCAACTTTTTCAAAAATCTAGAAAAATTTAGATAAAATTTTTCTAAAAACACAGATATCTTCGTCAGAATTTTATCTTTAAAATAAAAAATAAGCCTTCAAAAATTAAAAAGGTTAATCCGTCTTCGATATATCATTAAAAATGTGAAGCCATGTTTCGACCGATTGGTGCATTAAAATTCAACTGTGACGACTCGATTCTGGCTTCGCGCGGCAGCGAATGAGAGAGAAAGCAGGGACGAATTAATGCGGGGGAACAATGAACTTTCGAGTTTCTTTATATTATTCGTAAAACATCATTATTTATTATTTCCTAGCATAAATCCGTTCCTGTTTTTCTCCCATTCACAGTTGAATTTCAGTGCACCGATCGGCCACAATACGGCTTCATATTTTTAATGATAAATCGAAGACGGATTAACCTTTTTAATTTTCGAAGGCTTATTTTAAAGATAAAATTCTGACGAAGATATCTGTGTTTTTAAAAAAATGTTATCTAAAGTTTTCTAGATTTTTGAAAAAGTCTAAGTCAACAGATCAAAATGAGAAAATTTGATAATTTTTGTTATTTCTTTCTTACTCTACAACTCAAAAAATAGTTAACGAAATGACTTCAAAGACGGCTTATTATATTAATCTGAATATAATAATAATTATTATTAATCTTTTTTCGATTAATTTAATACTCAAACTTCAAGGTGTTTAAAATAATTACAATTTATAAATTGTGAAAAATCTTGATTTTTTTATTAATCTACAAGGTTTTACACGTCGAATAAGTGTGCATTTATACCGCTGTATAACAAATACATTTGAACCTATTGTAGAAACACAATATTATTCACCTTATGCAGTTTTCATTAATTTATTGTTAATTTAAACTTCGTAAAAAACTTCGGTTTATTAATTAAAAATCGCATATTTAAAAGAGTCCATTTTGTCGAATCTCTTGTATTTTCAAACTGAAGGAGGGAAAAAACTTAAAACATTATTGAGTTCTCATCTGAATAACTTGCCTCAAGAACCAGAAATACTCGTAATTCAATCTTTGATTTCGTTATCTCGAAATGAAGTTCTTGGCATTCCGAACTTTGAAATTCTGTTACTAAGTGATTTTACACTTAAAGTAAATAGTGCCACAATGAGCTCTTTTCATACAGACGTCCACAAATATTTGTCAAAAATTTATTGAAGAGATATTGTTACTAATAATTATCGAATAAATTGTTTTGAAATTAATAGCAGCAACGAATTTATTAAATTTGAATCTTTTTCAGAGACGAAGAGCGAGAAAAGGAATTGTTTAAGTCATCAAGTGAGGAGTCGATGAGAAGGGCGTCTAGTTCCGGAGAAAATGTTGTTTCAAGTCACAATTCGCCATTGATGGGTCCAACCAATAATTCAAACATGTGGCATTCAATCGATGCTTCCGACGCATCCATGGCCTCAAGTGCAATGCATTCGGACAGTACGAATGCCAGTGGCATTATACCAACAGTGATATCCAATGTGCCGTGCTTCACGTCGTCGCAACCAATCATCAGCCGAGAGGTATTGGAAACAACCGTTTAACTTAGCCGTTTATGATTATTATTATTATTTTACTTCCACGTTCACTGCCTTCTATGTTCTCTGCTATGAATTACCGAGAGTATTGGTTTTTCATTATTAATATAGTCTAGGCATAGGTGCATGGCTGGTTGACTGTTTTTTCTTCGTTTTTCTTTTCTCTTAAACACGAAGCCGTTGGAAAGATTTAACGATTTAGGTAATTTAGAATAAGAGATCTTTACTTTTACGGACATGGGTGGTTCTACACTAAGTGTACAAATCACCGTAACTATGGCCATTTTTTATTACTGTTATTTATTTGTGATGAACAAATTTTTCATACGTTATTTTTTCATTTTTATAGAGACGTTTTTAGTACTGTTTATTTATTTTTAAATTGTTAAAACATCATTTATTGACTATCAAGGATCAAACAACGATGTGCAAGAAATACATGTATTTATGCATTTGAAATAATTGTTTTTTCATAAAAATATCCATTTTCTATTTTGGTAATAATTCACCAAAAGGATTATTACGAAGCGTTCTAATAGAAAGTGCAACCATTGTCATCTTCGAAATTGATAATTTGCATAGAAAATTTAATTTAACTTTTGCAAATTTATTCAGTACTTAAAACTTTGAGAAAAAAGTTTGATTAATTTAGATCGACTAAATTTTGGTACACAGTACATAAAATAATAATTTTAAAATTTAACAGCAATAAATATGAGTTATTTACTGCAAAATCCTTCTTGTAAATTAAATCTGATTTTTGATGTTTTTTACGATTAAATGTACACTGCGTGTAGAATCTCTCAAACATAGACTTTAAACAAATCTCTTCTATTTCACAACATATTTTTTTCTAATCAATAACAAGAAGGATTTATGGTTAGTCACAAAGGTTTCTAATTTCACTACCTAAAAG
This sequence comes from Leptopilina syphax, assembly GCA_032872505.1. Lineage (NCBI taxonomy): Eukaryota > Metazoa > Arthropoda > Insecta > Hymenoptera > Figitidae > Leptopilina > Leptopilina syphax. The sequence continues at coordinate 14,725,957 of CM065472.1, forward strand.
AAAAACATTTAAGAAAACCTCTTAATTTATAACATATAAAAGTTTTGTTTTTCACTTTGTCCGTTAAACGAAAGTATACATCTTGTTTTATTAAGAAAACGTTTTAATATTTAATGACATTTCATAGCAAAATTTACATTAAATCTCTTTTTTCTAAATTTTGGCAAGAGAGATTAAAGTTTATAATTATGAATTCCAAAGGAAAATTCATAGGAGTTTTATAGTTTTGCACACCTTGCACTTTTATTGCCACGCACAGCTTAGATTTTTTAAATATACATAATTATTATAATGCTTTCTTCGACGGTGCAAAGAAAGCATGTTTTTGTCGGAGTTTGCACTCCCTGGCCGCGTTTTGGCTGAAAAGACTGAAATTAAAAATAAACATTATTGATTTAATTGCTCAAAACAAGAAAAAAAACCGGCATGCCAAATTAAAGAACGCGAAATTTACGATTTTACAGAAATTAGTTTCTGACATGAGGCATCGTTAAATTTTATATTGCTATGGAGTTTTATATCCTTCAGAAAAAATGCTTAGATAATATTTTCAAACATAAAAATAAAATTTAAACGAAATGTTGCGAATTTAATGTAAATTTAAATAATAACTTTCTTTAATTTCTAATACTTCTCTTTTTAATGTTTCTAATATGAATAATTTTAAATATTTATTTAAAAGTAACAAATTTTTCGGGATTTTTTTTACCTCATTTAAAAAGTGAAAAATTATTGTAGCAAAATTCAGAAACATCTTTACTTAAATCAAGGCGCTGGCGCTTTAGACTTCGAATTCTCTTTCTCTTTATTAAGCAAATTTCAATGACAATGGTCACTTTTTCAGAAGGATATTCTCCTGGAAAGCTAAAGAAAAAAGCTTAAAAATTAGCTGTAATCGCACGAGCGGAGCGATTGTCAACGATATTCATAAAAAAATAATGATACATGAAAGATTGTAATTATGACTTTTTTGTACGATAATTCTGTAAATAAATAGAACTATTCGTGTCTGTTGATGCATGTGTCTTCAAGTAATTTGCCTTGTGCTGCCTTTTAGTCTTTCGTTAATATTTGCAATTTTAATTGTTTGGGTTGGTTGCTGTGTTTCCAGATTTACGTTTAGTCATCACTCTTAACCGATTTTTGATAATCGGCTGCAATTCGACGGACTAAAAAGAACTCTTCGTGCTCCTTTTTGTGTGTTTGTGTGTGAATGTGTGTATTTTTTTAATTTCGTTCAAGGAATGTCGATATTTGACAGTTCGATTGGTTTGCAAATCCTAGACTCCCGTAGAACAATATCAGTTCATAGACAAAACCGAAGGAAAATCCATAAGGGAACCTACTTAACGGCGGATCCTCTTTTGGCTTAGGTGAGTAAAGAAACGCCTCACCCTTTCGCATTATTCCCACAAAAACATTAGCTGCGTTTCTCTCTTATCACTAATATTCTGCCTCAATGTCTTCGCCCGCTTTTTATATCTTTCTTTCGTTTTCCACTACCATGAATTCGTTCGCACTCTTTCTCATTGCATGCCAATAGCTCAATTTCTCACCGAACTTAGCAATTTCAAAAAGATAATTTACTTACATTTTTTATTCTTAAAGTCATTTTTCAATTAAAAAAACCAAACAGTTTGGTTTTCTCGAAAAAAAGAATCGAACATACGGTCGATCATACTGACTTTTAATAGTCAGTCCATTCCCATATTTTCATATTTTTAAAGCATTAAGAACTTGGCATTTAATAAAGATTAAAAATATATAAATTATTATTATTAAGCGATTTCATATTCAAAAAGTTTTTAAGTTTTTTAATCTCTAAAATTTGAAATCTTTACGCAACTTTAATGGTCCAAAGTATCAAAAATGAAATTGTACCTACTTCCCCTAAAGCACTTTTTAATTATAAATTAATAATTTCTAATTTACAAATATGAAAATATGGAGTTGCATAAAGTTCTGATTTTACTGTTTGTTCTATTCTTCCTTAATCTTGTGAAAGTAGTAAAATTTTATTACAGACAATCCTCCTAAATGAGAGATCGCTCTAAAATTTTTAACTCTTCTTCCTTTGACAATGACGACTGCTTACGTCACATCTTCTAAGTACTATTTCCGTAAACGTTGCATAAACTACTGAGACTTTTCATATCAAAATTTAACTTGATGTAACTTTAAACTAGAACTAGAATTAGTCATTTAATTATTTACAAAAATACTAAAGAAATTAAAGTATTGTTTTAAATTTCATCGTGATTATGAAAAGTTTTGAAGGTAAAAAAAATTCAAGGAGAGTTTTAAGTTTTCAAGTTTTTAAAAAATGTTTTTGGTCATTAAAATCCAAAATTTTTGTGGTATTTCTGAAAATTTAATATTTTTACAGTACTTTTGATAAAATTACCAGACATTTTCCTGACCAATTCCATTTTTCCTTACTTTTCCCTAAATTCCCTGATTTCTCTGACTTTAATATAAGTAGTAAATTATTCATTTTAATTGTCAAAATATTAAAAAAAAGTTTGAAGACACTTAAATTATCTAATCCCGTCATTGTAGCGAAGATTATACATAAAATGAATAGTATGTAAGAAATTTGTTTTAAAAACTTATTTACTAACAGAATAGTGAACAATTTGTGTATAATAAACGACGCAATTGAAAAACAAGCTAAAAATATTTTAATGCAATATTATTAGCATTGTGTATTCAAAATTAACATTTGAAAACTAAAATGTTAGTTAATTCTTTTTCAGCTCATCATTTTCAATTATATATTGCATCTAAATTTATAAAAAAACAATATTTCAATTGAAAAGATTATTCTCAGCAATCATTTTGCACATCTCTTAACACACTGTTTACTTAAGAAACAAAATCCATGTAAATATATGGGGCATTCCAGGCCAAATCGGAAATTATTTTGCTTTTGCATCTCAAATTTTTTTAAACATTTTTTTTCTTTTAGTACTCTTTGAAATGAGCTACCTTGATTTTTTTCAAATTTTCTCATAATGCGGTTCAAGAGATACAGATTTTTGAAAAATGACGTTTTTTACGTAATTTTTTTTTTTTAAATGCTTATAACTCGGTCAAAAATTGATCAAATTGGACGTTTTTATAATGAAAAGTTTTTTTTTCACGCGTAGTTTTTAATAAAAATATTTTTAAAAAATTTAAAAATAATATACGATTATTATTGTGGCATTCCAGGAGAAATTTACTACTTTTCGGAGCACCCTTACCGATTTCTTTCAAACTTGGTAGTATTACATTTGTTGGTCTAAAGTTTCAGAAAATCAATTTTTTAAGTAAAATCAATTGTTTATTTAAAAGTTACAACAATTGCTCAAAATTGTTTAAATGTCCATATCTTTTAAACGGTACAAGATAATTGAGTTTTCTTTTTTGCTAAACATTCATAAAGACGAGACGCTTCAAAAATGTTATTAACATTTTTTCTTATTTTGTTAATTAAAAAAGTTATTTAAATAAATAAAATTAACTTTTGAGAAAGAATTAAAAATTAAATGACTTACGAACCAAAAAATTCCTTGTTTTTCACACTACTATATTCCGAAGAGAAAAAGTTGATCGAGTTTTTCAATCACTTATAATTTAAACAATTATTCGCTTGTTTACAATTATTTTGCAACTAAATGATCATCTGTTCTCTCCTGCGCGCGACTACTGCTACGTCACGTCCGTCTGTCTTCATATAATATATTTGACAAGCGTGGAAAAATTAAGGTTATGTTTAATCAAAACAACGCATTTCAATCTTTTTAAAGTCTTAGGATATCAGAATATCAATATCCTGATTTAACTTTTTTCCATGACTGCTAAAAACTTTAAAAAGATTGAAATGCGTTGTTTTGATTAAACATAACCTCATTTTTTCCACGCTTGTCAAAAATATATTCTGAGACAGACGGACGTGACGTAGCAGTAGTCGCGCGCAGGAGAGAACAGATGATCATTTAGTTGCAAAATAATTGTAAACAAGCGAATAATTGTTTAAATTATAAGTGATTGAAAAACTCGATCAACTTTTTCTCTTCGAAATATAATAGTGTGAAAAACAAGGAATTTTTTGGTTCGTAAGTCATTTAATTTTTAATTCTTTCTCAAAAGTTAATTTTATTTATTTAAATAACTTTTTTAATTAACAAAATAAGAAAAAATGTTAATAACATTTTTGAAGCGTCTCGTCTTTATGAATGTTTAGCAAAAAAGAAAACTCAATTATCTTGTACCGTTTAAAAGATATGGACATTTAAACAATTTTGAGCAATTGTTGTAACTTTTAAATAAACAATTGATTTTACTTAAAAAATTGATTTTCTGAAACTTTAGACCAACAAATGTAATACTACACGGAGAGAAAAAACAAGGCTTTTCCCTGTGACTTCAATTCATGCCTTTTTCAGGTAGCAGTTTCACCGGATTTCCCGATGAAATAATTAATAATAATTATTAATTAATTAACAATTAATTTAATTGTTATTAATTATTATTATTTCTTGCATTTAGCGGTTAGGCCATGCCTTAGCCCCTATTGGCCTTAGCTCGTTGCAAGAATCTCACCGGGAAAACCCGTGAGCGTCCTGCATTTTTACTGTGATAATTTTCACGCGTTAAATGCATATTTTTTCATGGGGAAAAGCCTTGTTTTTTCTCTCCGTATACCAAGTTTGAAAGAAATCGGTGAGGGTGCTCCGAAAAGTAGTAAATTTCTCCTGGAATATCACTATTATTATTATTAAAATTTTTTTTAAGAAACTAGCACTAAATTAACAATTTGTAAGCTTTGTCCGATCGTGGGCAAACAATGGGATCTATTTATTTAAAAAATTTTAATTTTTATATGCACAGTGAAAACGGTAGGCCTAACTTGTCATTTGATCAAATCACAATTTTACACAGAAAGAAGGTTAATTTTGGAGAGACTCAGTCTGAAAACACATTTGCTGTGAAAAATTTGTGTGATTTTGTCAAATGGCGCAAGTTAGTCATTTGTCCACCACTGCGTATATAAAAATTAAAATTTTTTAAATAAATAGATCCCATTGTTTGCCCACAATCGGACAAGGCTTAAAAATTGTTAATTTAGTGCTAGTTTCTTACAAAAAATTTTGAAAAAAATTGATCGATACATATATTGTTAAAAATGAAATTTTATTTTAAAAATTTTAAAATCTTATTTTAAATTATTTAAAAATATTTTTATTAAAAACTACGCGTGAAAACAAACCTTTTCATTATAAAAACATCCAATTTGATCAATTTTTGACCGAGTTATAAGCATTTAAAAAAAAATTATGTAAAAAACGTCATTTTTTAAAAATCTGTATCTCCTGAACCTCTTTATAAAAAAATTTGAAAAAAAATCAAGGTAGCTCCTTTCAAAGAGTACTAAAAGAAAAAAAATGTTTAAAAAAATTTGAGATGCAAAAGCAAAATAATTTCCGATTTGGCCTGGAATGCCCCATATATTAGTAGTATTTAAATTATATTGTTCATTTCTTACTTAATGCTTTAATTTTTTTCAATAAATTTTATTTCTTAAACATGCAGTACCATCACTAATTTTTATCAGTTTATCACTTTTTTATAATTAGAAAACAAGTTTTAATTTGAAAAATGTACAACAAATTTTTTTTTCTTTTACTTTCCAGAAAACTTCAAAAATCTTGACACTTTAGCAACAAAAATAATTTATTTATTTATTATTAATTATCAAAACTATCAAAAGATTGCATAATTTTACAGTCTCTTTTGGTATTTTATTTTTGTAGGCACATAGATATTCAAGTTTTTTTTAAATTACTTGTATAAACAATATAAATTTGATTATTAGAAATTAGACAAAATTAGTCTCAGAACGTTAAACAAGAAGATTGCTTTCTGATTATCAAGTGAGAGGTGAACTGACAATAATTACTATAACTATTCATTTACTTGCCCAATGGGGGACAACTAAAAAAATTATTGGCTAATTATTGGCAGACATTAATAAGTAAATAATAAAAAAGATTTTAATAATTTTTAAGTAACTATTTGAATTAAGAAATTGGTGTCATATGATTACGTGAAATCTTTCGTTTGAAAAATAATTTATCGCGACCAATAATTAGTCAATTTGTAAATACGTAATGGTAATTTTTCATTGGGCTATTTATTTTATTTGTATTTTTTTTTTGACTTTGAAAATATTTAGTTTCACAATTTAAACGAATTTAAAAGTCCAACCGAGGAGAAGTAACAAAAGTTGAGTTAAAAGATAATGCAAGTTTCCAAGAACTAGAATTTTTGCATTGCATTCCAGTTGAGTTGACTACCTTAATAAAGTAGAGAAAAATGCTTAATTCATTTTTGAAATTTTTATTTTGACAGTTTTAAAGTATTTCTCAAGAGTAATAAGTTCTCCTATTTTCAGGAGTCAGCCACGCCTACAAGAATATCCAAGTCAACGAGTCCAGAACGTGAAAAATCTAAGCTCCGTCGAGAGCAAAACGATGAACTTACAGACGATATAGAAAACGAAGACAGATCATTTCTAAATTCTCTATTAGTCGACGATCAGAAGCAAAATGACGAGAGTGACGATGAGGCGGAAAGAATAGCAGTCGGTGATTCAAAGAGAGGCGCTGCAAGAAAGCAACATTGGAAATCACAAAGCGTTGGCGAATCAGTGCCGCAGCAGATGAATCCCCTTCACGTCTCCTCCTCGCACGAGCAGGACCTTCAGGAGCACACGACTTTCTCCGCGAATCGCGAACTCTGGCAGAGAAGAGCCACTTCACATGTCCAACTGAATCCTCCCATAACGCCAAAGTCTTTCCGAACATCACAAGAGTTCCGGGAAATGAGGCAAAAGCACACGCCAGACCTTGTGATGGATTTGCCTCTGTCAGCGCAGGACTCCGGTAAAAAGTCTGCGTCGTCCAGCAGTCTGAGCAGTTCCGACGAGGAAACTCCGATGCAGCCAGCGAGAGCGGAAGCGGCGACCTCGCCAACTGGAGGGCCAGAATCCCCTGACATGAGTACAGCAGCCGAGCGATTCGCAAAACAAAATCAGTGCACCTTGAAAAAAAATACCAAGTCCACTCTGGAGGATTCCAAGTTTAAACAAGTGGAGAACACTGAACAGGAAGCGGAAGCTGAACTTGAAGTTAACTCCAATCTGATCGACAGATCCAATAGTTCGAACCAAATTTCAGAAACAATTTCACTCCGTTCCCCTCTTCCTCAGAGATCAACACCAAAAATAGCAGCAAAATTTGCCGACATGCATCTTACTGGGGGAAGTCAAGTTTCCAGTTTCAAGCCCCAAGTAAAGGTGAAACCTGCGATTCTGCGAAAACCAGTTCTGCCTTTTCCACACCCGCACATGAGTCCAGAGCTAGCCAGAAAAATTGAGAAACAGGCTCAAAATGTTGAACACACTAATTAGGAAAGCATCTATTCAAAGAATATTCAATTCCACTTCGTGGCAATTCGAGTTTATTTCACATTTCCAAAACTGAGAATTACTGCTGAAAAAGCTTGCGTTACAGTCTTCTTATCTCATTTGTTTAATGTATTTCTTAAAATTCTTATTCATTTTTATTTTTTACGCACATTAATTTATTGTGTTAATTAAACAATAAAAATTTTTAAAAAGTGCACTAATACCTATATTAATTTTATTAGAATTTCAATCTTTTTAAACAAAATATCGATTTTATTTTGTGGTTGATTTCTTTTTTTTAAATTGAGCTTTTAAAAGAATTTCAGTGAAAAATTCTCAAAAAGGAAGATCTGAAAACAGTTGGTATCAACTTTGAAAATACACATCACGTTAAAGAACTCCGGCCATCACTAGAATTTTAATTGAAAATAAAGCCCCCCGTGCGTGAAATCACCTCTATAGAATTGACCGAAAGTTCCCTCATGTAAACTGCGCTAATTTTTTCTTTTTTTAAAAAAGCAATCGTGTAGCGTGCGGTTATACATTATTTTTCTAACCATATACTCCCATTATTTTTAATTAACATTTTATTTTCTTTATTTTTCAAGGCAATGAACCGCGAAAAGATATTTCTAGTCATAGAAAAGAAGTAATTACGTAAACGAAAAAGAAAAAAGGGAGAGAGAGAAAGAGACGAAAACAATACATGACGTAGATTTTAGTGAAACGGATTTGTGACAGAGATGTAATTTATTTTTTATTGCAAGTATGCGCCAATTTGAATTTTACTCTGATTGCATATACATATAATCAATATATATATAATACAAATATATGAGCAATTCCGTGTGAAATTATCAAGGTGAAGAAAGGACTTTTTTATTTCAATTACTTTTTTAGTGCGTCGTCGCCAAAAGCAGAAGAGCAAAAGTAACCGATGACAATGGTGTCTCTTTTTCTCTTTTATAATAGGGCTGATTTTGGTAGAAATATTTTTCGATTTAGATTTAGAAATCGACCTAGAATATTTAAACATACACAATTATGTTCTTAAAAGTATGAAAAAATCTCAGAATTCATTAAAACAAAAAACATATAGATATTTCCCCCTAAAAAATTGAATTCTTAGGTTCATTTTTCAGGGTTAAAAATTTTTTAAAAATACGTATTACCAATCGAAAAAGCATAACAGGGTTGCCACAGGTCAGGGAAATCAGGGAAAAGTCAGGAATTTTTGTTAAAAATACTGGAAAAAATTAAATTTTTAGATTTTTTAAGAAAATTCTAATACAAATTCTAATACAAACCCTTCAATTTTTTCTATTTCTGACAATAATTTATTTTTAAATAACTTAATTCTTGAAGAACTATCATAAAATTATTATTCATAAATTATTTAATGAATAATTTTACTTAAAAATTCCAAATTAATTGGATTTCAAAAGAGTTGCGTTCACAATCTTCATAAATAGATAAACTTCAAAGGTTTCAATTTGAAATTTTAGAAAATATCAATTTTTTCTGAATTTAAATAGAAATATTAAGAACAACAACTTTATAAATAATAAAATTCTTCTCCGAAATTCAATTATTTTCAAAAAATTTAATGAAATTCCTGGCAAAATTTCAATTAGTTCCAAAAATTTCCTCATTTCAATTATTTTTAATATCTACTATTTTAATAAAATTTTCCAAAAGAATTCAATTATTTAAACAAAATTTTACTATAAATTTCACAAGAATTCAATTACTTACTAATTCTTTATAAATTTCTTTACCTCAATTCAATTATTTTTAATTTTTTTAATGAAGTTTCTCGAAAGAATTTAAATATATTTAGAGAATTGGAAAAAATAGTTCTAAGAAATTCAATTATTTCGAAAAATTTAAATAAAATTCTTTTAAAAATTCTATTATTTAAAAAAAAATTTTGAAAAAATTCTTTACAAGATTTAGTTAATAAAATTGCAATTTTAATAAAATTTTCCTATACAATTAAATTATTTGCAATAAAATTCTTCATAAAAATTCAATTTTAAAAAATATACAATATTATTTAATAAATTGCTTATTTTTCTATTTAAATAATTGAATTCTCGATAAATTTTCTAATAAAAATTGATTAAAAAATTAATTTCACTTAAAATTTTAAATTATAATTGAATATTAAAAGCATTAGGTATAGTGTAAATTTCTAGAAATAATTGAATTTTGAAAAAGGTTCAAATTTAAAATCTTTGTAAATTTGAATTTATAGTTACAATATTCTTCTTATGATATAAAATAATGATTTTATCACTCTGTCATCTTAAATTTATTATAAAACATGAAGAAATTGATTACTTCGAGTCGAAGATTCGGAATGATTGATTTCTTCATGTTTTATAATAATGTTCTGATAAGTTATTATTGGATTTCAGAAGGTTTGAATTTGAAAATCTTAATTCCCATAGAAAAATAATAATGATTAAATATTTATGTAAAAAAGAAGTTATTGATGTTTTCGAATAATTTTACAATTACAGAAATTCGTAAATAAATGTAATAGACTATTTTTTTTGAGTATATAATAATTTTTTAAGTGAATCAGAGTATTCTTTAGGGTCAGGGAAATAGTCAAAATTTTGTCTAGAAATCAGAGGAAAAAAAATTTTTTGTGGCAACCCTGCATAAAAAATATGTCGAAGGTAATGTTATTAAATTTTTCTACTTAATAAATCTTGAATTTCATTACTTCTTTCTAAAAATTATAGGTGTAAGAGGAAAAATATTTGTACCGAGAAATGACATCTAATAATTCTCCAAATTCACCAAATTTAAGCGAGATTATAAATATTTTTTCACCTTGATCACTTCACATGAAATCGGTCATATAAATTGCTGCACGCATTATGAAAATTGAATTGTGGTTCGATCTTTTATGAAAGTCATAAATGTTATGGATTATTTTGCGAGAAATTGACTTCTTTTAATGAAAGTCTGCGAGTGCTGTGGAGGAATGAAAAATTTGGGAATTTAAGGAATGTTAGATTGAGTGTATACGATATAAAAATAAGTGCATAATAGGAGCGATGTTCGATATAATTACACAGTAATCCATTCTGAAAACTTACTTTTGGAATCAAGCATATCTCAAAAATCCACTGTCGTGTTATAAATAGGAAATAGTTTTAAACAGTTCAATTTATCTACTCGAATGAAAATATTATAAATAATATTTTTATGTTATTAGGTCAAACTTTATTAAATTTGACATTTCTTTAAAAAAAATTAAAGAATAATTTTAAAAAAATATTCATTATTACATTGAAGAAATAAAAATAATTATTTGTTATCCACACTAAATAATTTGATTTATATATTTACCCAAGCAGCACCTTGATATTACTGTAATATTAAGAATATCACAGTAATATGAAAGTAATATTGCGTGCAGTATGGCTAAATAAATTGACAAGTTTTAGAAATTAAATTTGCTCGCGAGGAATGACTTAAAAAAAGTTTATCCATTTTCGTGATCCACTGGAAAGTTTCAGAAAGGATGAACGTACAATAATAATGCGAGTGTTTTTTCTCTTTTAATTTAATGTTTGTATTAAAATAAATTCAGGTAATGGATTCAGCAATAAGCATAATAGCTTGAGCACGTATGCTCATGCCTTGTCCTAGTAACCATTGATACAATGATACAATTTTTATCAAAAACTCATGATAAAGCATAACTTTGTGGCGTTCAGAGTGAATACGAAGTATAAATATTTTACCATTGTTTCTATAAAAAATCTGCATATTTTTTTAAACATAAATCAGAAGTATCAATTGCAATTAAGAAACGATTCTAAATGACACGTTTAATATTGTATTTATTCTTTGATTTAATTTTAAACATCAAAGATTTTAAAAAATGTCTTTCTCCAAGTTTGCAGTAATTAAGGGGCCATTCACAAACTGTGTAAGAAATTTTTTGGAAATCACCCCCTTAAAGTCTTACAAAGTTTGTGAATGGCCTCTGTGTGAGTACTTACATTCACAGAAAAAGGAGAGGGCATGATTTCTGTTGCGGGCGAACACAGACGTGCTTCTGTGCTGATTTTGACATAAAATTGAGGAGAGTTGAGTGTTCTTAAAAAACGCTTCTTGATTTCACTCAAGACTTGAATATTGCAGATGTATTGAAACCCATTGTTAAATGAGCTTGTCGTCATCTCAGTGACAACTCTGTAATATTTTATTAGTCCATAATCAATGAAAATAATTGAAGGCATTACATCCATTGTAATTTGAAATACCAAAGCTACAGACAATTATTCTTCCAAATGTAAGATATAATTATGCAAATAACTTTTAAAGTGCTTCTTAAAATATTTTTTCATTTCCTTCATTTTTATCATTATTTTATTTTTTTAAGAGTACATAATTTTCTACTTTCACAACAGGAATAAACAATAGATAATCACATTATATAAACATATATATTTACATATACATATAACTATAATTTTATTGTAATTTAACATGTATCTATAGGCCTTCATCGACAATTTTTTATAATCTAAAAAAGCCCAGAGCAGAAGACTCTCAAAGGCTTACAGTATTTAGCGATTACAATAAACATACATGTTAATAAAACTTGTAGTTTCATTTCATTTATTTGAATTTAAGAATATTTATACAAATTTATTTTATTATACAGATAAGTCACTAATGGAAAACCATTAGCCAAGATAACTTCTACTGGAGAAATCCTGCACTGTCCACTAAAAATTTCCACATGGGATCCTATATGTGAATTTGGGACACGATTTGGAGTATATAATAATTCTTAAGGGAATCTGCATTTGATATTATTTTTATATAAAAAATACTAAACTTTAAAAAAGCTTATATGTGAAATTTAGTATAGTTATATCAAATATTTAAATAATAAATTGTATTAGTATTGCAATTTCCCAGTTGTCAAAAAAAATTTACGTAGGTACAAGGAACATTTCTAAAAGGTTTCATGTCTGCCAAATAAACATTTTAAAAACGTTAATAATATTCTAGAAACGTTTTAGGAACCTTTCTTAAACGTGAATGTATTTTTTGCCCACTGAGTTATCATAAAAAAAAGTTCGATAATTTTCAACACTTCTTCCTGGCTGTAGACTCTCAGCTCTTACAGAAGTAACAGTGTTACATTTGAACAACTACTCAACTAATACCGTGTTATTTCTTAAACATTAGCAGAACTTAATAACTTAAATGAATATACATTAAAATATATGTGTATTTCAATGTCTTTCGAATAATAATTTGTTTGTAAGAATTCTTTAATATTTAGGGGAGAGTGGGGCAAACCGGACCGGTGGGTAAACCGGACCCCTCTCAATATTTCCGAAATGGCGAAATTGGAAAAAGTGTTGTTTACAAATTTAAAATAACCATGTTTAGTATACCTTATTTTTTCAATCTGACAGTTTTAGCTTGCGTTTGTGCGACGAAGGGAGCAAAAGTTTTTTTTTTTAGTTTTTTTCTACACTTTTACGAATTTTTTCTTAAGGAAATTCTGAGGAAATCGTGTAATGTTTCCAAATATTAGGCCTTAGGTTTTGAAGGTACATACCTCAGGAATATTTACCACCAAAAACTTTGATGAATTTGCAAAGCGTTTCTTTTTGACAAACATTTATTCTCAAAATGGGCCTGTGGGGCAAACCGGCCATAGGATATTTCCATTGAATTAAAGTTTCATAAAAATTATTTTTAAATAAAATGTTTCTTTCATTAAAATATTTACTTACAATGAAAAATAATTGTCTTCCAATGAGAATTGGACCCTTTAATATTGTTTCTCTGATAATGACAAACATTTATATTTTTTTATTTAAAAAAATATTTATTTGATTAAAATTCAATCCCGTATTATTATTTTCATTACTACAACCATTGTTTACATGATTCTTTGTTTTTTATTATTGTAGATTATGTAAATGCAATATTATAAATAAAAAACCAAACGGTCCGGTTTGCCCATGGGGGGTCCGGTTTACCCCAGTGGGTGGGGCAAACCGGACCGTTTGCAAAATTTTTTAAAGTTAACACAGCAACTAAACAATAAAAGATAAAGTATATTTGTCTCTGGGAAAAAGTTGCGCAATTAAATGATCATTCAAACAAGCCATCGAAAAATGAAATCGGTTGATTCGTTTAGTCACAAGAATCAAAAAATTGTTAGGGGGTCCGGTTTACCCCACTCTCCCCTACTTAAAATCATTTATTAATAAAAAAATAAAAAAAACAATTTCTTTTAATGTTATTGTAAAATTTAAAAAAAAAATTTCTATTTTAGTAGGGTAGGAATATAAATGTATATAAATGTATATAAATGCTTTCTCAAAGATTTCATCTGAACCTCACTTGTCTTCCAGGGGTACAAGAAAATATAGTAATTAGCTTGGAAATATTTGTAAAAAATAATGTCTATAGAAAAGATCGATATAAAAAGTTCATAAAAATGAGTTACTAGTATAATCCGTCTAGATAAAACATTTATTTAAAAGCAATATAAAACATCAGAATTCTAATAGACATTTCATAATCTAGGGTAAATACTCAATTCATTGTTATCCAATGAAAGATATTAATATTTGAAATGAATTATGCAAATGAAGAACAGTATATCTAAAAATAAATACTTGATGTACCTATTTTTAATATTTTTAATATATATCACTGATTTCTTTTTATTTTGAACCGGTTTGCCTTGGGATCTATATATGTATATATACATATATATATATATATATGTTTAAAATTTTCTCAGAGAGAATGCATTATCGTAGTTCAAACAGTTAAGATCGAACAAAAGCTTGAGTACAATATAATTTTTCATACAAAAACAATGAAATCGTTATATTTTATGCAAATATTTTCGTTAATTAATTTGTGTAACATTAGCGCAAAAATCTTGAACACGGAAAATGTACAAGTTTTTAAAAGCATAAGCAATTCAAGTATGGTGAGTTATGAATATTTTTGAGTATAATTAAGATTTTCTTGATTATTTTAATGCAAAGAAAAGAAAGAAGAAATTTATATATTTTAATGAAATTGGTAAAAGTATAAATTAACTTTTTAATGGACGAGTTTCTTGTCATTATTTTAAAGATATAATGTATAGTAGAATTAATCAATCCAATAATAAATATGACAACATTTTTTTAACATGCTTAACCCCTTAAAACCACCCTTAAGATAAATATTATTACCCTGAAAACTAATACCAAGTCTAAGTGAACAATTAAATATATTATAACTCCTATCTACTTCATAAATATTTATAGGTACAATAATACTAAAAATTACAAAACAGGATCCTCTATTTTGAATTTTTAAAAACTGGCACCATTTTTACACTCAGCAATCCCAAATACCCCCAAGAAACAAGTTTTAGAAAAATCTAATTATACACTTAAATCTCGCTATAACGACCTTTTCTATAATAAACGCTCTCTATAACGAGGGCTCTGTCTCTCGGTATAGCGAGAAAAATTTCCTTCCGATTACCCCCACTATTTATAAACAAAATAATGCACATTTTGTTGGTTTAAAGATTAAAAGCAATTTTATTTATATCATAATTAGCATAAAAAGTCACTTCTTATTTGAAATTATATCAATGAGTCGAACATCTTCAAAATTTTAGCTTATATACATTTTCTGTATGTTAAAGTTCAAATTAAACTAGGTTACGTTTATGACATTATGTAAATTGTAAACACAAAAAAAATGAATGAAGAATCTTAAAAGTGGGGATTTTTGATTTCTCCTCTTGCGTTCGTAATAGAGGGAGACTTTTGACTACCGAACTTCTCGTTATAGCGAGATTCGAGTGTATATTTAAAATTTTCGATCTGCATATTGCATCCGCCATTTTGGATTCTTAAAAACTAACATTACAATCGTTTCCAGCGACTCCTAATAATCCCCAAGTAGCAAGATTCAAGTATATTTGATTTTTTTAAAGTATTAGTGATAATCGTTTTTAAGGGGACTTTCTGGTCGAGGATTTCAAAAAAAACGATTTTTCTTTTTTTGTTTTAAAATGTTTCCTAGTATTATAAATATACTATTCATGAGACATTCTCTGAAAAAAAGCTACTTAAAAAAAAAGTGCTTAGCTTTTTTTGTCAATAATATGTCTTTTAGTACATCTAAAAACTAAGAGAAAAAACATGATTTTAGGTCCGTGCAATGCGGGGTTGCCATACTGTCAGGGGTCAAACTTTTAACCAATATAATTTTCGAACCGCTATAACTTTAAAACGAATGAATGGATTTTAAAACGCCTAGAGAGTTTTTTCTGCAGAATTACCTAAACTTTAAAACTATGTATCACAAAATTTTTTTAAATTTATATTTCATAGAAAAAATTAAAAAATTTTTTTTTTTAATTTTTAACCCTTTATGTCCCCTTCGATTTTTTTTCAAAATTACCTCAAAATATTCCTTTTTTTATTACCTTTTTATCCCACCATAAAAAATTTTGGGACAGTAATATTTGTATGAGTTACAAATTAGAAACTAGCTCAGCGCACGCTCTCAATTCGAGAAAATGCTCCGCGATATTCTGATATTAATCCGAACGAAAACCTGAATCTGAAAACACTCCGGAGTAATCCTAAATGTCTACGAATTCAGTCCTTAATTAGTCCGCAACAATCCGAATTTATGACCGGTGAAGAATTCTTCTAAAATAAGTACGGAATTATCCGAAATCAATGTGTAAAGAATACGGAATCAGTCCGCAACAATCCGAATTTAATCTAGTTAAAAAAACTTAATCCGTAAAATGTCCGACGCAATCCGAACTCTGTAAGCAAGAAATCCGATATTAGTCCGCACACCCAGAGAAATGGTATATTTGTCTCAGAACCAACTAGACTTTTTATTTGTTTGAAATAAATTTTATTTGGTTTAAATAAAATTTTATTTATCTCAAATATATGTTTTATTTATGTCGAATAAAATTTTTATTTAAAAGAAATAAAAAATTTAGTTGGTTCTGAGACAAATATACGTTTATTTAATTCAAATAAAATATATTTGGTTTAAATAATATTTTTCTCTGGGTGCAACAATTTGAAATTAAGTGTTGCAAAATCCTATTCCGAAAGAAGTACGAAACAATCCGAAATCTGTATGCTAAGAATCTGACATTGATTCGCTTCAATTTGGAATTAGTGTGGTAAAATCCTATTCTAAAACAAATACGAAACAATCCGAAATATGTATGCTATGAATCCGGAAATAGTCGGACACCTGAATCATATTAAATCCCTGGCAAAAATTTCGGACTGATCTGGATTAAATCCGGACATATAATTGTGGATTAGGACGATAATTATACGAAAAATAACCGAAAATGATCCGCATTAATTTAACGTTAATCCGAGCGAAATGATGAATCCTAAATCAGTATGGAGTAATCATGAATGTCAATGAATTAAATCTTTAATTATTACGCAACAAACCGAAATTATGTCCGTTAAAAAATTAATCTAAAATAAATACAGAATAATGCGAAATCAATGTGTAAAGAATACGAATTTAGTCCGCAATAATCCGAAAGTAATCCAGTTAAAAGATTGAATCCGAAACAAGTATGGAACAATCCAAAATCTGTATGCAAAGATTTTGGTATAATATTGAATTTGTATATTAAGAACAATTTGTATTAAATTCAGATAAATTTAAACTATAAATATATTTTCGTATATGGCATAAACCTGACCATAACCAGATTAATTCCGGACTTAATCGGACTAATTTCACATTTGCAAGTTGCATATTATCAGACTAACTTGGGATTAGATTGGACTAATTCCGGATTCACTGGTTATACACAAACCGCATTGAGTTTGAATTTATCCGGACAAATTCTGAGTGACAAAAACCTGACCATAAGCAGACTGTTTCAGAATAGCTGCGGATTCACTGGTTAAACCAATCGGATTACTTCTGCATTTACTATAGTTGCATATGATCTGACTAACTTCGGACTAAATCGGAATAATTACGGATTCAATAGTTATAAAAAACTGTATTCGCAGTTCAAACTTAATTTAGGGTGAAAAAACTCCACAATAAACCGTACTCTTGCGGACAAATTCCGGATTAGTCCGAAATCCGTCCGACTTTTTGTTCAGGGTATTTACTTATGATAGATAAAATATTGACTTCTGCAGTCAATTTGTTTTTACAAATTTACTAGTATTATTAGTTATCTTGTTTTAATATTATAATTAACACTAATATGTTAGTTTTTTGTAATTTCTTTTCGTGGCACTTCATAAATTCTATTATGAATTTGAAATCCTATGCGAGCGTGGTATAGTGGTTAGTGTATTCGATTTCAGTGCGCGTTATAATGTTAGATAGGTGTAGGTTCGAATCCCCAAGCGTTAGAAATTTTAAGTTAATGTAAATAAAATTGCGATAGGTATATCGAAAAATATGTTGAATGTACCATATAAAGTAATGATAATTAATATGTGTAATTATAATTATTTTTTTTATTAACATTCACTAAATTTTCCGGTCTAATTTTTGACTGTTTCGGACTAATTCCGGATTTACTAGTTAAAATTAACTGATTAATTTCGGACTTCATCCGACCAACTCCGGATTTACTAGTTGTTCACACACCGTATAGAGTTCGGATTTATCCGGATTAATTTCGGGTGTCAAAAACCTGACAATAAACCGCACTGTTTCAGAAAAATTTCGGATTAGTCCGAAATCTGTCCGGTTTTTAAACCAGGGCTTATAATATGCGTAAATAAACTCGATTGTAAGAAAGCATTCATCAGTGCCACCTAGTGGCATTTTTGGATACTCGAATTCTATACGCGAGATCATTTTCTCGAATTGAGAGCGTGCGTTGAGCTAGTTTTTAATTTGTAACTCATACAAATATTGCTGTCCCAAAATTTCTTTTGGTGGGATAAAAAGGTAATAAAAAAAGGAATATTTTGAGGTAATTTTGAAAAAAATCAAAGGGGGCATAAAGGGTTAAAAATTGAAAAAAAAATTTTTTTAAAATTTTTTCTATGAAATATAAATTAAAAAAATTTTTGTGATACATAGTTTTAAAGTTTAGGTAATTCTGCAGAAAAAACTGTCTGAGCGTTTTAAAATTCATTCATTTGTTTTAAAGTTATAGAGGTTCGAAAATTATTTTGGTTAAAAGTTTGACCCTTGACAGTGTAGCAACTCCGCATTGCACGGACCTAAAATCATGTTTTTTCTCTTAGTTTTAAATGTACTAAAAGATATATTATTGCCAAAAAAACTGAGCACTTTTTTTTAAGTGGCTTTTTTTTAGAGAATGTCTCATATGTATAGTATCATAAATTCATAAAATATAGTCTCAAACCATTTTTTAAGAAATATGCAAAAGAAAAAAATTATAGCAATTTTTATGATAGTATCTTAATTCACTGTAAATACGTTACGAAAACTTAATGCTTGGGCTTTCTTTGATATTTGTTAAGAAAAAACAGGGCCAAAATAGTAATAAAATTGTAGTTTTTAACAAAACAATCCAACTTCATTTTGTTTGTAAAGCATCAGGGTTATATGTGTTTACTGTTTAAGAGAACAGCTGAAATATCATGGAAAGAAAATAAATATTAGATATTTCTATTAGTATCAATGCAACTGCTACCACGCTTAATCCAGTCGTAACATCAAACAAGTTTGTCACATTTAACTTTATCACTTTTTTGTCCCTCAAGATTTGGGTTTTAGACCACTGTCCATTAAAGGGTTAATTATTCACAATTTAGCATACAATTTAAAAAAGGTATTTTTTTTGAAAAAGCCTTTGGAGACATGTCGAGAAAACATGGCACTTTTCCAAGAAAGTGAAAATTCAACTAACTGGATTTGCGACTGCACTTTCGATCAATATTTATATTACGCCGAGAAGGATTCCTGCTATCAGGCTTATTCTCAAGGGCCTTGTCCTCCTGCGCACTATCTGGTCCTCGTTCCTGGTGAAAAACTAGCAAAATGTCAAAAGAATCCATGCAAAGAGGATGGTCTTGTTCCTTACAATGATGTATGCGCTACTTTAGGTCAACAATCCAAGGCTTGTTTCCGTAGAGGATTCTTAGTAGTTGCTGAAAATTTTCAACTTGGGTGTATTTTCAGCAGAATTTTTAATATTATTAAGGCACCTCCGAAAATGTGTCCTCCTGGAAGTCGAAGAATTACTTTAGGAAGCTGTAAGCACGTTTGGTAAAGATATCCTATGTATGATATTTAATAAATGTACATGTGAAAAAATATTTTTTTCAAGTTTTTTTTAACTTCTTTTTAATTTGTATTTGAATTTTCAAAATTTGACCTCAAATCCCTTCTCCAATTCATGTAAGGTAAAACAAATTCTAATGAACTACTTATGAAATTGGATAGCGAACTTTGAAATTTGTGGTACGTATTCTTATAAATGTTTAATATTTTAAATCATTTCTTAATCAATAACAACTTAGTTTAAACACAATCTAAATCATTCATTCTAACACAGCATACCGGAGAGGAATTTAACTCTCTGCTGATGCTAACGACCGTTATCGTCAAAAATCGTCATTCTGGACGCCTGGTGGGTTAAACTAAACTAATTAAAATTAAATTAATCCTTGTTATATTGTCTCAAATTCTAACCAAAATTAAAAAAAACATTAGTAACTAAAAAGAGAGAAAATATATATTTATAATAAAAAAGGCAAACAGTCCTAATTTATCTTCGATTCATTCTTCATCGGAAACTGGGGACGTTCCACTCGAGTCTGCTTCCACACCTATACCTCGGAGTTTTCAAATTTAAAGACAACAACTCTCTATAATCTTGGTGTTCCCATTTCCGAGGCACAACAAATTCAGACTTGATAATATAAAAAGAGGAGTGTCCGGTGCATTAGCTGGTCTGAAAAATCGAGGAACGTCTCAACTTTTCAAAATCCTCACAAACGCATTTGCGAATCGGAGTCACAACTGAGTTCTAAGGATGAGTCAAACTCCAACGAGCACAATTCAAGAAACTCTCAATTAAACAAAAGTTCATCATGACAATCATCTTCAACAATTTTAACAGACAATGACAATTTAATATGGCAACCTTTTCCGATCCTTTCCCAATCAAATCTAAGATATAATCAGTCCATGACTGATTCATCTTTTGTAATTCTTCAATACGATTCTGCCCAAGATCCATCGGTCAATATCGGTCATTACAATCTAATCGCACTTGACAAAAAAATTAGAACTACCCAGTAAAAAAAATTCGATACACGGACTGCGGAGTTCGTATACGAGCTCGGTAGCTTGTATGAGAAATATGAGAAATCTCTCATACGAGCCTTTTCCGTAATGAGAAGTGTATAGATGCTTGTATACGAGGTGACTTTTAAAGCATTTTTATTAATGTAACACTATTTTAAGATAAATGTAGATAATAGAAATGAATTTTTAAAGTAAAACAAAGCTAAATTTATAAAGGAAATGAAGTTTTAAGAAAAAAGGATAATTTTGTTCAAAAAATTTATTCACACTGAAAAAAGGTTAGATTTTGATAATTCCTTGTTACTCTAACTTACCGACATTAGATATTTCTCGTATACGGTAAGCAGATTTCTCATACGAGCTACCGAGCTCGTATACGAACTCCGCGGTCCGTGTATCGAATTTTTTTTACTGGGTATTACTCCCGGCCCTCTAACAATTTCTGCAAACGGACAAAACAGTTGGTACTAAAATAACATGCGTAGTCTTCTCTGACGCGAATAAAATCCTCGATCACTACACGGAGAAAAATTATTTTTAATGATTACAATAGTCTACATTACAGCTCGGATATGTGACCACTTTTTGGAATGATTACGAAGACTATGTAATGTGTTAAGAATTTAGTAGGAACGATTACTATAGCTGTTGTAAGGGATACCTTCACGTTTGTACTCCTTACAACAGCTATAGTAATCATAACAAAAAGTGGTCACATATCCGAGCAGTAATATAGACTATTGTAATCAGTACGAATAAATTTTTCTCCGTGTACAACAATAACGACTCTCCACACTCTGCATTTCCCCCAATATCTCTATTTTACAAAAAAGGTTTCATCAAAAATATAGATACAAAACTTAAACTCTCAGAAATTTACGAAAACATGGATTCCCTTTCCCAACCTCTCATTCCTTCTTTGAAAAGATGTGTTAAGCCCGATAAACACCTTACAGACATCGTTGAAATCACATTCAATTCCCAAGTATTTCTAGAATAATCACTACCTACAATTATCTCTTCACAGTTACTACTATGATATCTTCCCCAAGATGACACTATTGTCTGAGATTCCGACATACTGCCGATCAATGACGTTCTACTCACCCCGTCTGCGAATTTTGTTCTCAGCATTCAAGTTTCAATCAATATTAAAACAATCATATCTATTGATAAATCCTATTAAATAAAATAAAAAAGGATCACACATAGAATGTTCAAACCTTCAATCTTCAATCAACCCTTTTAAAAACACAGCATATTTCCTGAATCTTGGAGAGATAACATGGTCCTTTTCATCCCGAAACCGGAATGAAAAGGTTTCAGACCCATATCCCTATCCTCCAACATTTCCAAACTATTTGAAAGACTTGTACACCATAGACTAGAATATATATTCTGGTTTCCATTTCACCAATTCGGATCTCGCAAGGCAAGATCATCTTCAGATTGTGCAGCTGTATAGCTCAGACAGATATTTGCCTAGGATTTAAAAAAAACGAATCGGTCCTAGCAGTATCTCTAGACATAAAAGACGGGTACAAATGTGTCACTCATTCCAATTTTTACACTTTCTTTACGAAAATGGTAAATTAGTGTGCCAAAGTTTCTAGTGAAATCATTTTTGGCTATGAGCATTTTAATTTTTGTAATTTTACGAGCTTCGGGTCTCCAACCTGATTTTTATTGCTCAAAAGTTTTGCAATTTTAACATTTCAAGTGAAATGAATATACACTACCGTCCAAAAGTATCAGGACGATTACATTCGACTCTATGAAAAAACATGCCATCACTTTTTCAATCATATCTCGGAAATAAAAGGAGGTAAAAAAAACTTAAATACGGTTAGAAAGCTGATTAAATTCTGCGTAAAATAAGCCGTTTTTGAAGTCATTTCGTTAATTATTTTTTAAGTTGTAGAGTGAGAAAGAAATAAAAAAAATTATCATATTTTCTAATTTTTGTCTCTTGACTTCAACTTTTTCAAAAATCTAGAAAAATTTAAATAACATTTTTCTAATAACACAGAAATCTTCGTTAGAATTTCAGCTTTAAAATAAGCCTTCGAAAATTAAAAAAAGTTAATCCGTCTTCGATATATCATTAAAAATGTGAAGCGAATGAGAGAGAAAAAAGGAACGAATTCATGCGGGGGAACGATGAACTTTTGAGTTTCTTTATATTACTCGTGAAACATCATTATTTATTATTCTCAAGCAAAAATTCGTCCCTGTTTTCTCTCATTCGCTGCCACGCGAAGCCACAATCGAGTCGTCACAGTTAAATTTCAATGCACCAATCGGTCGAAACACGGCTTCACATTTTTATTGATATATCGAAGACGGATTAACCTTTTTTAATTTTCGAAGGCTTATTTTAAAGCTGAAATTCTAACGAAGATTTCTGTGTTCTTAGAAAAATTTTATCTAAACTTTTCTAGATTTTTGAAAAAGTTGAAGTCAAGAGACAAAAATTAGAAAATTTGATAATTTTTTTTATTTCTTTCTCACTCTACAACTCAAAAAATAATTATCGAAATGACTTCAAAGACGGCTTATTTTACGCAAAATTTAATCAGCTTTTTAACCGTATTTAATTCTTTCTTGTATCTCCTTTTATTTTCGAGATATGATTGAAAAAGTGATGGCATGTTTTTTCATAGAGTCAAATGTAATCGTCCTGATACTTTTGGACGGTAGTGTAAATTCAGAATCTAAAAATCTCCACGATTACAAATATCTAAAATTTATCATAAAAAACATTTTTTAAGGCACTTTTCCTATGTGACGGTTTGAAAAAATCGAATTTTTTTTTTTGCATGTTTCGAAAGTACAATATCGTAGAAATATCGTGTAAAAGTTTTAGACAGATATTTGAAAAACTAACGAAGTTACAGAGCGTAGAATTAAACAGTGCACGGGCACGAGCTACAGCTACCAAAACTTTAAACGCGTTTTTCTCAAAACCACATTTTTCTAACTGGTGACGAGGATTACTCAAAATCTATTTAACCGATCGGTCTGCAATTTGGAGGCATTATTCTACACATGAGTGGCTATCGTGTGAACCTCGATCATGATTTTACATAAACATTTTCCTATTTTTTTAAAACAATTACTTACGAAAAAACAAGCGATTTTTGAAATTTTTTTTTAACAGTCCGCCATTTTGTTATTTATTAAGATAAATTGTTTATTGAGGTTCACACGATAACAGTAAGCCTACTGAGTAAAACTACGTTTGATTTTCTTATTTCAGACAATACTGAAGAAAGTTATCTTTGCGACCGTTCACCCGTGCATTTTCAAAGGAGTCACATTTGACTCATAAAAATAATTATTAAATGATTTGAAAATTCACTAAAAAAATTTTTTTTTTTATATTTTTAGACACCAATTACAACATGTAAAATAAATTATAAAATTATATTTTATTTTCTGTGAAAAAAAATTCCTGAAAAAAGCCTGAAATTTCGGCCGTCACATAGGAAAAGTGCCTTAAGAAAACTGTAACGTATCTAGTAGGTACGTTTTGTTAAAGTTTCACAGTAAAAAGAAAGTCTTATTTTAAAGCAGGAAAGCAGCCTTAAATTAAGATACAACATTTTTGTATACTTTAACATTATAGCAGACAGTGCTGAATTTAAGACCGATCTTAAATTAAGATTTACTGTGTTAGTTTTGTTGATAGCAAAATTTACCTTTGTCGCATTTTGTCCTACACTTGTAAAATACTTTTATAAAATTTAATAATAACATCTTTCCGTGTAGTGAAAATAAACACGAGTTTATAGTGAAAGAACAGTTATTTAAAATTTTTGTAACAGTGTTCTAGAACACTGTAGGAACAATGTTATTTCAAAATTCTATAACTAATTTAGAACAAATGTAACATGTCTGTTATATAACAGATACAGAACAACTGTTCCAGAACAAATTTAGAACAAAGCTCTAGAACTGTTCTATAATAAAATTGTAACACTTATTCTAGAACACTATTCTTTTTTTGGTCTAGAACAGTTATAGTACGTGCACACTGGGTACTAGATGGTGAGTCTAATCTAATCTCTAGTGATTCGAGCATATGTTTGTTGAAGATAATCCTACGTCTAACTGATTCGATTTCCTGGACTACATTTGGAGACAATCTAGTGATAAATTCCGCGACAGATAGAGAACAGTCCAGATCCTTGATGACACACTTTGAATATAAAAGAGTATTTGGTATATAAACCTTGGAGCAAGTTTGGTTAAATTAATCAAACAGTTCGCGTCCTAACGATATTTACAAGTAATTTTGACCCTATTTATACCGCTGTGTTGGATTTTTCTTTTACCCTTGATGATGGTCTCTATCAGATTCGCGATTGCTATTGGATTAAATTTTCCGATTAGAGATTTAAGAAAGAGAATCAATGTTAGATTATAGAGATGATGACGTAGAACCGATTGAATGTTTGGAAGTTTTATGATCGTGTATTTTAATGACATATGGGACAGAAGACTGTTATCTTAAATTTGGATTTTATAGTAATGAATGGGAGAAATTGAGTTGACCATCGATATAATTCTTAGAACCCCCTTTTAAAAAAAAATCTTCTTTAATTTTTAATTACACCGGCACACAAAAAAAAATTTGGATTGCCAGGACTGCCATGTGGTAGGTTTTCTTCCTTAAGGTGTATCTAAAGAGAAAAACATTGTCCGACCTAAAAGTTAGTTCGTGTTCTCTTTTTACAGGCTTGGTGGGGGGGTAAAGTTTAAGTAACTTGAAACTTGTTACTCGGGGGTTTTTGGGGTCGCCGAATACGAATCTGATGTTGGGTTTAAAAAATTCAAAATGGTGTATCCAATACGACTTACGATGAAATTGTTCTCAGATTTTCTTGGTTCTTGGTACTCAGGTGTTTCCTCTAGTCGCTAAATTTAAATCTGAATTTTTCATAATCTAGAAATGGTTTACTGTAAATGTTTTACTAAAATTCAATCGCATTTCTGTGATACTACTTTCCTACTTCTTTCCTACTTTTGCCATGAAGGCATAATTTTAACCTAGAAACTTAGCCGAGAATCCCTTGCCTGCCTTCACCACGGGGAGGTGTCCTAGTCGCAAAAATTGAAAAAAAGGAAATAAATAAACACGGAAACTAATTTTACATAGGTCAACCACTTTTTGAGATTGTAGTATCACAGAAATGCGATTGAATTTTAGTAAAACATTTACAGTAAACCATTTCTAGATTATGAAAAATTCAGATTTAAATTTAGCGACTAGAGGAAACACCTGAGTACCAAGAACCAAGAAAATCTGAGAACAATTTCATCGTAAGTCGTATTGGATACACCATTTTGAATTTTTTAAACCCAACATCAGATTCGTATTCGGCGACCCCAAAAACCCCCGAGTAACAAGTTTCAAGTTACTTAAACTTTACCCCCCCACCAAGCCTGTAAAAAGAGAACACGAACTAACTTTTAGGTCGGACAATGTTTTTCTCTTTAGATACACCTTAAGGAAGAAAACCTACCACATGGCAGTCCTGGCAATCCAAATTTTTTTTTGTGTGCCGGTGTAATTAAAAATTAAAGAAGATTTTTTTTTAAAAGGGGGTTCTAAGAATTATATCGATGGTCAACTCAATTTCTCCCATTCATTACTATAAAATCCAAATTTAAGATAACAGTCTTCTGTCCCATATGTCATTAAAATACACGATCATAAAACTTCCAAACATTCAATCGGTTCTACGTCATCATCTCTATAATCTAACATTGATTCTCTTTCTTAAATCTCTAATCGGAAAATTTAATCCAATAGCAATCGCGAATCTGATAGAGACCATCATCAAGGGTAAAAGAAAAATCCAACACAGCGGTATAAATAGGGTCAAAATTACTTGTAAATATCGTTAGGACGCGAACTGTTTGATTAATTTAACCAAACTTGCTCCAAGGTTTATATACCAAATACTCTTTTATATTCAAAGTGTGTCATCAAGGATCTGGACTGTTCTCTATCTGTCGCGGAATTTATCACTAGATTGTCTCCAAATGTAGTCCAGGAAATCGAATCAGTTAGACGTAGGATTATCTTCAACAAACATATGCTCGAATCACTAGAGATTAGATTAGACTCACCATCTAGTACCCAGTGTGCACGTACTATAACTGTTCTAGACCAAAAAAAGAATAGTGTTCTAGAATAAGTGTTACAATTTTATTATAGAACAGTTCTAGAGCTTTGTTCTAAATTTGTTCTGGAACAGTTGTTCTGTATCTGTTATATAACAGACATGTTACATTTGTTCTAAATTAGTTATAGAATTTTGAAATAACATTGTTCCTACAGTGTTCTAGAACACTGTTACAAAAATTTTAAATAACTGTTCTTTCACTATAAACTCGTGTTTATTTTCACTACACGGAAAGATGTTATTATTAAATTTTATAAAAGTATTTTACAAGTGTAGGACAAAATGCGACAAAGGTAAATTTTGCTATCAACAAAACTAACACAGTAAATCTTAATTTAAGATCGGTCTTAAATTCAGCACTGTCTGCTATAATGTTAAAGGATACAAAAATGTTGTATCTTAATTTAAGGATGCTTTCCTGCTTTAAAATAAGACTTTCTTTTTACTGTGAAACTATAACAAAACGTACCTACCCAGTAAAAAAAAAATTCGATACACGGACCCTGGAGTTCGTATACGAGCTCGGTAGCTCGTATGAGAAATATGAGAAAACTCTCATACGAGCCTTTTCCGTAATGAGAAGTGTATAGATGCTTGTATACGAGGTGACTTTTAAAGCATTTTTCTTAATATAACACTACTTTAAAGTAAATGTAGATAATAGAAATGAATTTTTAAAGTAAAACAAAGCTAAATTTATAAAGGAAATGAAGTTTTAAGAAAAAAGGATAATTTTGTTCAAAAAATTTATTCACACTGAAAAAAGGTTAGATTTTGATAATTCCTTGTTACTCTAACTTACCGACATTAGATATTTCTCGTATACGGTAAGCAGATTTTGTATTAAATTTAATTATTTTATATAAGAACATTTATATAATAAATAAATAATAATATATTATTAATTTGTAATGAAAAAAACTTATTTATTCTACCGCCAATACAAAATCGTGCTTACCGCATCCGAGAAATATCTAATGTCGGTAAGTTAGAGTAACAAGGAATTATCAAATTCTAACCTTTTTTCAGTGTGAATAAATTTTTTGAACTAAATTATCCTTTTTTTCTTAAAACTTTATTTCCTTTATAAATTTAGCTTTGTTTTACTTTAAAAATTCATTTCTATTATCTACATTTACTTTAAAATAGTGTTATATTAAGAAAAATGCTTTAAAAGTCACCTCGTATACAAGCATCTATACACTTCTCATTACGGAAAAGGCTCGTATAAGAGTTTTCTCATATTTCTCATACGAGCTACCGAGCTCGTATACGAACTCCGGGGTCCGTGTATCGAATTTTTTTTACTGGGTATATAAAATTTAGTAAAGTTATATTAAAATTTGTTAAAAGTTTTCGATATTTGATATAACTTTATTAAATATAGTATAATTTTTATTAAAGTTTAATACTTCTAATATAATAACTTTCTTTCCGTGTAGAGTGCAGCCGCGTTTTTGCATGAATTACAAAAAATCTTTTGAATTTAGATACTTAGAAAGACTTGTATCGATGATTCCTAAAAAATTAAATAATTTTTCACTGTCAGGTTGCATTAATTTTCAAGATTTTTAAAAACATTATTCACCAGCAATAACATCAAATATTTAATTAATTTATTATCAATTTTTAATTAATAGGTATATCATAAAAATACAATAATAAATTATTATTATTAACTAATTAATTAAAATTTGTTATTATTTGTAACATAATTATATATTATTATTTGTAATAAAAAATTTTTTTATATATATATATATATATAAATATGGGGCGTTCTAGGTCAAATCGGAAATTATTTTGCTTTTGCATCTCAAAAATATTTTTATTAAAAACTACGTGTGAAAACAAAACTTTTCATTATAAAAACGTCCAATTTGATCAATTTTTGACCGAGTTATAAGCATTTTAAAAAAAATTTACGTAAAAAACGTCATTTTTCATAAATCTGTATCTCCTGAACCGCTTTATGAAAAAATTTGAAAAAATTCAAGGTAGCTTATTTCAAAGAGTACTAAAAGAAAAAAAATGGTTAAAAAAAATTTGAGATGCAAAAGCAAAATAATTTCCGATTTGGCCTGGAATGCCCCATATATAGTTATTTTTTTATTTAGTATGTTACATTTCAATTTATAATTTTAGCACTGCACATAACGGTCCCACAATTCAAAAGGAAGTTGAAGTAAAATCACTTCCAAGCTTGTGTGGCTATGCGGTATGCGTATTCGACTTGTGTCCTCTAGGTCTAGGTTTCGATCCCCCGTGCGTGCGAAATTTTTCATTCTTAGTTTTAAGTGTTCTGTGAATAATTCTGAATATTGTTACATAAAGTATAAGTTTAAATAATTATTAACAATGATAATAATAATTTAGTCATTAATTTAAATAAATAAGATAGTCTGTTTAAATTATTGAAGAAGATAAGAAAAATATTTTTTAAAAACTTATTGCAAAAAAAGATATTCTATTAATTATTCATATTTTTATTCATACTTATAAACATTTATTTGTTCTATGCAACTATTAAATTTCTGCTTGGATATTATTTATGAGCAATCGTTTAATTATAGAATTGTTACATATTTGTTCTAAAACAATGTTCTAGTTTTGTTCTAGAATTGTTACAGACTTTGGTTCCTATTTTGTGCCTCCAGGGGACGACATTTTGACCTGGTTGTTCCTCACCAGTTACAGAACTTGTTCTTTTTGTTCTGGAATAGTTATAGAATTATTCTGTAACTTTGCACACTGGGTATTTTGGTCTTATCCTTTGGATCGTTCCAGAATGAGCCAAAACGCAACAAAGACGCGACGCGTCCCAATGCTAATCAAATGGGGACGCGTCGCGTCTGCATTTGCGTCGAGTCCATTCTGAAACCAACCTTTGAGTTTCCATTAACCTCTATTACTAACAAACCTATTATGTGTTTTTTTATCAGTGATTCCGCCACGTCGAGTCCCAATGTAGAACTGGGTATCCGAGATGTCTATATTCTGAACTCTCATGATGATCCTACCAAGTGTGAGAATGGCTTGAGGAAAGCAGTTTGCTGCAACTGTCAAGGTAGACACCCCGCTTCATCTTCTACTTGCCCTACATATATTAGGGAATTCGAAATTCAGAAAATCAGGGCAGATTATGGTACAGGTTATCAAGAAGCTGAAGAGATCTTACAATCCATTGAAAAAAATGAACCTAAAAATTATCCTACCGAGAATAATCAAAGCACATCAGATCACAACTCTAAACTTAGTTTACTTAACAGTGAATCGGAAACACTAGATGATCTAACTATTATTTTTAACCCACGAAATAATCAAAACACACAAACAACAGAAACAAGTTTCCCAATGGACACTTCACAAAACTTTTGTATGAGTCTTGAAAACGAATCACAGAAAGGAACACAAGCTCCATCATCAGCGTTACACAGTGCAACACATAAAATGTGCACTAAGTTTCGACTTCAGTTTCTGAAAGTACTTATTGAAACTAGCAAAAACCTATTTCAGTTTTGCTAGATTAACTCGGATTAAAATTTTACCGACATTTGAATTTTTTTTGAATTTTCACATTTTTCAGTTTTCTGATACGGGCTGATAGGAACACTGGCTATAAAAAGTTTATTTAAAAAATTCGCAATGGTCAAAATTTGAAAAGCAATAATCCTTCTTTAATTAGAGAGAAAGAAAAAAAGTCTTGTCGAAAATTGTTCCAGTTACGAATTTTTTTTGGCTTTTTTACATTTTTACATTCTCATCACATGAGAAGGTATTAGTTTTGGTCGAATTTTGACTTTTGCTAATTTTATGAAATCTTTACGTTTTGAGGTGCCCTGAGTCCGAAAAACATGGTCCGGCGAGTGCGTCTGTCTGTGTGTCTGTCTGTCTGTCTGTCCGCTGTCTGTCTGTCCGTCTGTAGACGGTAATATGTTGTTCCCACGATAACTTTTGAAAAACTTATCGGATCGTTTTTAAATTTAACACACTTAAAGTTGGTGTAAAAATGAAGGCTAAGTTCGTTAACCAGCCATTTTCGTTGAAAACTACAAAAACTACGGTAGTTTCGAAATTTTGAAAAATCAATTTTTTCAAATTTCAGAATTTTTAACTTTATTTTATTTTAGATTAGAAAAATACAAACAACTTTTCTCTATAACATTTTTTTATAAAAACTTTTTTTTTTAAGTTTTTGGGCCCGACCAGTTCTACTGTGTTAAAAAAATTTTATTGTTTTTTAAAATCTTAAAACTTTTATAAAAATCTGTAGTTTAGAATAAATAAAAAAAAACTTTTAACTGCTTTTAATTTTTTTTTCATTATTACAGAGTACTACATCTGTTTGAAAAATAATTAATAACTTAAAATGCGTTTACAATAAATTAATTAAACTTACACTGATTTCACAAAGTAGTTCACTCTTTCAAATGAAAATATTTTCATGATTGTAAATTTAAAAATTTCATATTTTTAATAATTTATTTTATAAACAATTTGAATTATTTATATGTTCTATCCCTCGAATTGAGCACCTGGATCGTAGAAGGGCACGTAAATTTTTCTCGGCCGAAATTGAAGTCCCCTAGACACTTAAAATTCAATTTCTGAATTTTAATATTTTAAATACACATCCTTATAGAAAATTTCATTGCGCATCTTTTTTTCTTATGAAATTTTTTTGTATCTATTACCGTTTTCGAAATAGTTGAGAAAAATCGATTTTTTGAAAACTGCAAACTCGCGATAATTCAGATGATTTTAAATATTTTTCAATGTACCAAAAAAGAAAATACGTCTAAAGGTATTCTACGAATGATAAAAAAGGAAAAAAGTTATTTTCTTTATAAACAAAATTGTTATTAATTTTTTTCTTTATTAATGTAAAAATCACGAACTACAATCTTCACGGCTCTCGTTTAACGGGCTAATTTTAAGTAACAAAGAACTTTCAGTGAGAAAGTTGTTCATTATGGACCAAAGAAGTTTTCTGGAAAATCACAGGGTTAATAATTTATTAGTGTTGAAATGGTGAATGTTCGCGCGTGCCACACGTTCGGATGGTATCAACTTTAAACATTCACCATTTCAACACTAATTAATTATTAACCCTGTGATTTTTTAGAAAACTTCTTTGGTCCATAATGAACAACTTTCTCACTGAAAGTTTTTTGTTACTTAAAATTTGCCCGTTAAACGAGAGCCGAGAAGATTGTATTTTATGTTTTTTACATTAATAAAGAAAAAAATTAATAACAATTTTGTTTATAAAGAAAATAACTTTTTTCCTTTTTTATCATTCGTAGAATACCTTTAGACGTATTTTCTTTTTTAGTACATTGAAATATATTTAAAATTATCTGAATTATCGCGAGTTGAAGTGAAAAATGTCATTAAATCTGCAGTTTTCAAAAAATCAATTTTTCTCAAATATTTCGAAAACGGTAATAGATAGAAAAAAATGTCATAAAAAAATATGCGCAATGAAATTTTTTATAAAGATGTATATTTAAAATGTCTAAATTCAGAAGTTGAATTTTGAGTGTCCAGGGGATTTCGATTTCGGCCGAGAAAAATTTACGTGCCCTTCTACGATCCAGGTGCTCAATTGCATTGAATTTCATAAGAAGTCTACTTAGTAGTTATTATTATTTTATTTTTTTTCTTATGTAAACCACCTAAAAACTAGGGTAATTTTAAATTTTGCAAATAATTAAGTTGTTCATAAAAACATGAAGATATTTTATGATTTGATCAATTTAAGCAGCAGTTTAAACAAATAATTGTTATTTACAAATGAAGGGCTGGCTGCAATAAGGGGACGAACGCGTGGTTGATGAAAGGGATAATACTAGTCAAGTAGCAGTGAGCGGCTTTAGGCTTGTCATTGTTACCCGACTTGTATTTTTAAAATATTGTAGCTTCTTCAACAAACCATATTTCTGCGAAGATAATTAGTAGTTAAATTAATTTCACATTTTCGATCAGCAAGAACAAAAATTTGCATAATCTCGCAATTATCAGCAAACAAAAATATATGATGAGAATGTAATCCTTAAAGTCGTAGTAACTTTAAGAAAAAATAATTCCATGAAACGTATAACAGAAAAAAGGAAAAGAACGCAAATAATGCACAACGGTCGTGGATGACTGCGAGCTATTTGCGCGCGAAGAGCGCAACAATCCTCGGAGCGCGAAACGCGACGATTAAAATTCGCGCGCCCCGAGGCGCGCTAAAACTTGCGAGCCCCCCGCGCGAAGCGTGGATGAGAATGTGTCCGCCTGAAGGGCGGGCAGATTTTTTGGTTTTATGAAACGGGCGGGTGAGAAAGCTGGCTATTAAAAGATTATAAAGAAAAATTCGCAGTGGTAATCATTTGAAGAGCAATAATTCCTCTTTAATTTCTGACTTTGAAAAAAATTTGGTCAAAAATTGTTCGAGTTATGAATTTTTTTGGACTTTTTCACATTTTTCGGTTTTTTGATAAAGCGGGTGGAAACGCTGGCTATTAAAAGTTTATAAAAAAAATGGCAGAAACTTGGCAGTTTTTGCCATTGAAAAAAAAATTTGGTCAAAAATTGTTCGAGTTATGAATTTTTTTCGTGCTTTTTCAAATTTTTTTTGTTTTTGATCTGGGCGGGTGAGAACGCTGGTTATTAAATTTTTCTTTTTTAAAATCGCAATGGTCACATTTTACAGAGCAATAATTCCTCTTTAATTTCTGTCAAAAGAAAAAAAATTTGGTCAAAAATTGTTCTAATTATGTTTTTTTTTACTTTTTTACATTTTTCGGTTTTTTGATACGGGCGGGTGGGAACGCTGGCTATTAGAAATGAACTAAAAAAATTCACAACGTTCAAATTTTAAAATGCAATAATCCTTTTTTAATTTCTGATAAAAGAAAAAAAATTGGTTAAAAATTATTCGTGTTATTTATTTATTTCTGTACATTTGTATACCCGCGGTCCCGTGCAACTGAGGGTTTTGATTTTTTTTTGACTTTTTTCGAAACCAAATATTTCGAATCAAATATTTTATCTTAGGCAGAAATTAAATAGGGATTATTGCTCTTTAAATTGTGCCCATTACGAATTCTTTTTATAAATTTTTAATATTCAGTATTCCCACTTCCGTTATCAGAAAACCGAAAATTAAAAAAAAAGTAAAAAAAATTCATAACTTGAACAATTTTTGACCAAATTTTTTTTCTTGGGCAGAAATTAAAGACGGATTAATGCTCTTTAAATTGTGATCATTCGAAATTTTTTTATAAATTTTTAAT
Source organism: Leptopilina syphax (assembly GCA_032872505.1). Classification (NCBI taxonomy): domain Eukaryota; kingdom Metazoa; phylum Arthropoda; class Insecta; order Hymenoptera; family Figitidae; genus Leptopilina; species Leptopilina syphax. Next base: position 14,760,216 of record CM065472.1, read on the forward strand.
AGCCTGCGTTCCCACCCGCCTGATCAAAAAATTGAAAAATGTGAAAAAGTCAAAAAAAAAATTAATAAGTGGAACAATTTTTGACCACATTTTGTTTTCTTTGTCAGAAATTAAAAAGGAAGTAATGCTCTCTAAAATGTGACCATTGCGTTTTTAAAAAAGAAAAATTTAATAACCAGCGTTCTCACCCGCCCGGATCAAAAACAAAAAAAATTTGAAAAAGTACGAAAAAAATTCATAACTCGGACAATTTTCGACCAAATTTTTTTTCAATGTCAGAAATTAGGTTGGAATTACTGCTCTTCAAATGGTGACCATTGCGAATTTTTTTCTAAACTTCTAATAGCCAGCGTTTCCACCCGTTTTATCAAAAAACCGAAAAATGTGAAAAAGTCAAAAGAAAATTCATAACTCGAACAATTTTTGACCATTTTTGTTTCTTTATCAGAATTTAAAGAGCGATTATTGCATTTCAAATTATGACAATTGGGAATTTTGTGAAATAAACTTTTAATAGATAGCGTTCCCACCCTCTCGTATTAGAAAAACCGAAAAATTTGAAAAATTACAAAAAAAATCATAACTGAAATAATTTTCGACCAAATTTGTTTTTCAATGTCAGAAATTAAAAAGGTATTATTGCTCTTCAAATGGTGACCACTGCGAAATTTTTTTTAATAATCTTTTAATAGCCAGCTTTCTCAACGCCAAAAAAAAAATTCGTAACTGGAACAATTTTCAACCAAAATTTTTTTTCTTTCTCTGTAATTAAAGAGGGATTATTGCTTTTCAAATTGTGACCATTGCGAATTTTTTTAATAAACTTTTTATAGCCAGTGTTCCCATCCGCCCGTATCAGAAAACTGAAAAATGTAAAAATTAAAAAAAAAACTTCAAATGTCGATAAAATTCAAATCCGAGCTAATCTAGCAAAACTGAAATAGGTTTTTGCTAGTTTTGATAAGTACTTTCAGAAACTGAAGTCAAAACTTAGTGCACATTCGATGACCTCAAAAATGTTGCACTGTGTTATCAGACTATGCTTCAAATCTGGAGTCCTCGAATAAAAATCAGAAAATAATTCTTTCAACTCTTTCTCTTTTGCCCATGAATTTCAAAGCTACAAGAGAAACTGTTTTCTACAGAATGCCTTCCCTGCAAAAAGAAGTATCTTATTTTAAGACGTTTTGGTAGTCATTTCTAAGATGTTTTGATAGACACTTTTTAGTTACTTAAAACATCTTAATTTAAGATGTTAAAAGTATCTTCGTACACATTTTCTGTAGCTTCCTCCATAAATTACGTCACACGTTTTTAGCCCATTTTTGACCCCCTCCCCCCCTTTGTCACACTGCGTAACATCTGAAGGAACCCCCTTCTTCTAAATTACGTCACAATTCGTAAACCCCTCTTTAATAAATTTTTCCAAAATGAATCACTGTCAATATCTAATTTTACATAAATAAAGTGGATTACTTCCGAATAAGGGGGACCTCCGATTTCAATAAAAATTGATATACCAACGTATTTTGATGCGTTGATTACGAAAATGATAATGAAAATTGGCGCAAATTTGATGTTCATGGTGAAAACTATAAAAAAAACCATAAAATTGTGGTTTTTTGCGTATAATTCGTTGGATTGGATTAATCATATTTTTTTGTGTTTAAAAATATTTGTAAATTTTTTTTGGTTTTATATGGAGGAAAAAGGAGTCATTCACCTTCAGTTAGAAATTTTTTTTTATCAAAATTTAATTGATTGCAGAGATAATTGTGATACTTTTTGTTTTCTATTTAATTCTGAAAAATCCAAGGTCAATAACTCCTTCCTCCTCCATAATTTTTTGTGTTTAAAACTATATGTAAATTTTTTTTCTGCTTTTATTTCGAGGAGGAAGGAGGCATCCACCTTGGATTTTTCAGAATATAAAAGCAGAGAAAAATTTACAAATATTTTTAAACACAAAAAATTATGATTAATCCAATCCAACGAGTTAAACGCAAAAAACCACAATTTTATGGTGTTTTTTATGGTTTTTACCATGAAGATGATCTAGTCGCCAATTTTCACTATGATTTTCGTAATCAGGGCACAAAATTACGTAAGTATACCAACTTTTATTAATATCGGAGGTAAGTATGCGCTTTTCGGAAGTATATCCTTCGTTTTTTATGAATTATACGCAAGAAAACCACAATTTTATGGTTTTTTATGCTTTTCACCATGAACATCAAATTTGCGCCAATTTGCATTATCATTTTTGTAATCAGCGCATCAAAATACGTTGGTATACTAAGTTTTATTAAAATCAGAGGTCCCCCTTATTCGGAAGTACACCCAATAAAGTTACTTATATGATTAGTACATTTTTTAATATTTTAAAAACAAGAAATATGTTTGAAATTTTTATTTATTAAAATTTTCTAATTATAATAAATAGAGTATAAAGTGTGATATAACAAAATAAAAGATCCCAACCCCCCCCCTTTGTCACAATTAGTGACATTTTTATAGACCCCCTTCCCCCTAAAAAGTGTGACGTAATTTATGGACGAAGCCTGTGGTATTTTTGGGGCAAAAAGTTTTGAGGTTAACTATGGGCTCTAATGGAAAACACTTTATGTATCTTAGTTTTTAGTAACTTACACTTATGGCGCATCTTACGATTCTCAAGTAACTTATCACTAAACATCTTATTGCAACAGAAACATCTTAATTTAAGATACTTTAAAGAACTTACAAAAGTATCTTACTTTTCTAAGATGGAAGAAATATCTTCATCACTGCTAAAACGTATAAAGCATCTTAAATATCAGTAAGATGCTTTAGAAAACATCTTATTTTAAGATGTAAGATACCATTTTTCCATCTTACATCTTATTTTAAGATATCAAAAAAGACACTTATTTTTGCAGTGTTCTGCCTCGAGCTCTCCGGAAGAGGTCAAAAACGCAATAAAGAGATTTAAAACTAAGTCACCTAGCATATAAATTTAAATTCAAGGAAGTATTTCATAAAAGGTCTTCCTTCTTTTTTTCTTTATACTTTTATAATTTATAATAAGAATAGTTTGAGTTTGATTAAATTGCATTTAAATTCTCTATTCTTCAGGGTCGCTCCACCCCCTCATATGATTCGCCATATGAGCAGGGTGGTTTCAGACCCTGAACAAATGTATATATATTGATTAATTCCCACTATCTCTGGGTTGGCTCTGGTGTGTGGAGCCAATTTCAGAATCGAAGAACGGAATTTAAATTTTATTTTATTTGAATTTAACTTATATATAGAAAACATTAAAAATTGCGTCATCTTTTTCTAAAATTTAAAGGAATCAAACATGGTCGATCTTAGGGAAGTAGCCAATACGATTTTATTTCTTTACCAAAATGAAAAATTTAAAATAGGGGTTATTTATAACTTTAAATACAAAATTAATGTCACTTAGTTTGAATCACATAAGTCTTCTATCATACATTTATCGGGGCCGAAGGAATATGGCTAATTAAAATATTATAAGAAGGAAGGATTTATTGGATTGCCTAGTGAGCTATCGTAAAACCTCCTTCATTTAATTTTACATACGAGTTTCTTTGAATTTCTTACTAAATAAAGACAAATTTTTATGGTCGATCTTAGTGGAGCAGCCAGTCTTATATTAGTTCTAAATATGGGTTGGAGTAAATTTACCTTTAACCATTACTTTAATGAGAATAAAATTACGATCGATCTTAGAGAAGCAGCCAAATTATATTTTAATTTAAATTTTTTTCTTTTTTATATATTACTTCTCATCCAAAATTTTAAACTCTTTGAAAGCAATGGTTATGATTCTGGCAGGATTATCCACTTAAAATACAGATAAAGTAAAATACTAATTTAGTAAACATAAAATATTATAATTATAGAAAGTGAATTTATCATTCGGCAGTTAAATATTAAGAAGAAAGAAGCTATCAATTATCCGAATCAAATTTTTACTAAACAAATTAAATATCTTAAATAAATCTCTATAAGCTCTTAGATTTCATATGTATCGACAGCACAGCTGCCCGAATACAGAAACCTGCTTAATCTGAAAAATATTTTCGAAATTAATTAATAATTTCAAAATTATCAAAGAATCCAGAAAAAAAACGGTAGCATGGTGGGATACGAGCCCACGACCTTTCTATTGCCGGTAGACTGCTCTGACCACTGAGCTACATGCACCCCGAGACTCTCCGAATTCTTTGACATATACTATCCCTTCCTACGTTATTTTAATGATAACGTAGGAAGTTTCTTAAAGATGGTAAGCCTAGTATTTCAATTCATAGGCAATTATAATTATAGAAAGTGAATTTATCATTCGGCAGTTAAATATTAAGAAGAAAGAAGCTATCAATTGCATGTAGCTCAGTGGTCAGAGCAGTCTACCGGCAATAGAAAGGTCGTGGGCTCGTATCCCACCATGCTACCATTTTTTTCTGGATTCTTTGATAATTTTGAAATTATTAATTAATTTCGAAAATATTTTTCAGATTAAGCAGGTTTCTGTATTCGGGCAGCTGTGCTGTCGATACATATGAAATCTAAGAGCTTATAGAGATTTATTTAAGATATTTAATTTATTTAGTAAAAATTTGATTCGGATAATTGATAGCTTCTTTCTTCTTAAATATAAAATATTATACTTTTCATTACTTAACAAATTTTGTATAAAGCAAACATGACAGTAAACTCAATTAAAATCATCAACTGGAATGCCCATAGCGTCATTAAGGGTGAAATCCCATGGCAGCGTTTTGCGTTGCGTTCTGTAACTAGCCCATGAGTGCAAATATAGCAATCATATATCTCCATCTCTCTCACACTCATTGCCTAGTTACAAAACGCAACGCAAAACGCTGCCATGGGACTCCACCCTAACAAAAAGACCGACATTGAGACAATGATTTTTCAAATACAACCCCACACGGAGAAAAATGGATACCCTGTAAAAAAAGAAGAATTGGGTGGTCTGGGATTTCGAATTGGGATGTCGTTTCTTGAATTCGAGAAAACGACTTTTTCGAATTGGACTGATTTCTGAATTCAGAAATGTATGGTTCCGCGATCAACCCAATTCGACAGATATTTTAAAGATGAAAATAAAGAGTTTTACACTTCACAGGACTTTGAACAGTATAGTTAATTGAGACGATGCACGTTATACACGTAGGTGAATACATTTATTTAAGCAATAATGTTAATTTTAAGTAAAATAGAGGGAATTAAAAATTTGATGTGGTCTTTGTGTACAATAGAAAAAGTTTTCTACTTTGAGGGTTATTAAAACAGCTCACTTACCGACAGATGAGAAGTTTATGATAACAAATCAAATGGTGATTCTATACGAAAAGTATCAATTACGTCGATAATTGAATATTAATAAATTAATTTTAAATTTTTGTTTTTTAAATGTATTTAAAAATTAATTGTAGAGAATTACTATAAAATTTAAAAAAAATGAATTTAATTTTCTTTATTTATAATTACAAATTAGTTCAATATTTTTTGTCTTGTTTTGATAAAATATGCAAATAAAAATTGGTAATTAATATTGCACTCATTTATTAATAGCATTACAAAATTAATAAAATTTTAACATTAATTTGTTAAATTATAATTAAAAAAACCAATATTCTAACTATTTTTAACATTTTTAAATCCTACTTTCAATTTAGTAGCAATTGTCAGTTTTTTGAACTCACTTTCTTTTATTTAATTTCAATTAAATTAAAATTTACTTCAAATTAAAAAATTTTAAATTAATATTAAGAGCATTAATAATTAAAAAAAACTATGTTTAACAAATCTACTATGTTTTAAAATAATACAACTGCAAATGAAATTAATTCCAAGTTTGATTACAAAATTAAATACTTAAAATCATTAAAGACTGAAATCAAGTTTTTAATTATATTTTTAAAAATATAATATAATTCTCTACAATTAATTTTTAAATACATTTGAAAAACAAAAATTTTTAATTAATTTATTAATATTCAATTATCGACGTAATTGATACTTTTCGTATAGAATCACCATTTGATTGTTATCATAAACTTCTCATCTGTCGGTAAGTGAGCTGTTTTAATAACCCTCAAAGTAGAAAACTTTTTCTATTGTAAACAAAGACCACATCAAATTTTTAATTCTCTCTATTTTACTGAAAATTAACATTATTGCTTAAATAAATGTATTCACCTACGTGTATAACGTGCATCGTCTCAATTAACTACTGTTCAAAGTCCTGTGAAGTGTAAAACTCTTTATTTTCATCTTTAAAATATCTGTCGAATTGGGTTGATCGCGGGACCATACATTTCTGAATTCAGAAATCAGTCCAATTCGAAAAAGTCGTTTTCTCGAATTCAAGAAACGACATCCCAATTCGAAATCCCAGACCACCCAATTCTTCTTTTTTTACAGGGTAGTCAAATTTATTATCTAGATAATCATGGGTGATGATCTTGGATACTTAACTATAGGACAACCATCTAGATATTCAAATTTAGTATCTTGGGATAATCAAACTTACATACTAACTGCCATTAACCAAGATGTTCACATTTGACTATCTTAGATAATAAACGCAAGTTGCTGTGTTTATACACATCTAAATTGATTAATAAGAAATATTTAATGATAAAAGTTAATTTTTTTAGAAATTAGTGAACATTTTTCCTAAATAAATAATTTTTGATGGAAAATCTGAAAATCTTAAAGAACAAAATACATTAATTTAACGGTATCCTTGATATGTTTAAATCCTTTTGACAGGTTTAAAGGTAATGTTGCTAATTGTAAGTTTTATATATTTTTTAAACAATATTATATCTGAAATTCAATATAAAAAATTATGCAATGACGCATGGTTAGGTTTTATTTGTATTTAATAATTTTTAAATGGTCTTAATATAGTTAATAAATAATTGTTTAACCTAAAACAATTAAATGAACAATAATAGAAGTTTTACCTTTGGCATCAATCGTGTATTTTGGAAAATGGTTACATTCTTAGTTAAGAAAATTTTATTTGGAACAGCAATAAGTATCTCTAGAATAGCGAAAGTTTTAACTGAAATGAGTAAAAAATTCACTAATATAATGAAAATTGTAGTTGCTCCAAGTTAAATTTTTTTTTTATTATTTGTCATTTTTATATTTGTTATTTTTATATTTTTTTATTTGTTATTTATTATTTTTATCATTTGTGGATGATCTATTTAATGATTTTTGTTAGTGGATTATAATTCCTAACCTATAACTACAATGTCTACTTCTGCTGGTTCTTTGAGTGACAAACTGTGTAGAGTTTGCAATTATGAAGTTATAAGGGAGATTTCTAGATGTGAAAATTGATCACTTCCGTATCATCCCAGATGTTACAAGAAAAGAAAATGCTGCAGTTCTATACCCAATTCTTTCAATCCCACTACATTGACCTTTACAAAAGATTATTTGACTGATATGATGGAGGATCAACTGAGGAAAATAGCCTTGTAAATTGATCCTCTTAAGACCACCCTGGATGATGTCTCCGAACGAGTGGGAAAAATTGAAGCAGTTGTATCTCGCATGGATTCTATTGAATCGGATATCGAAGGTATTAAAGATGACATTACTTCTCTTAATCATAAATTTGAAAATTGCTCTGATAATATCATGTCCGAGTGCTTGAGAGAGATAAGTGATCGCAACATTCGAAAAAATAATATAATTTTTTTCAACGTTTCTGGAAATTTCTCGAATGCAACTGCTTCAACTTCTTTATCTGATTTTGATTTAATTACTAAGATTTTAAATATTATTTCCAATAAATACTCCAAAATTTCATAAATTGCTTCGTCTTGGTAAACATCAACAGATGTCACCACGGCCTCGACCGTTGAGAGTTTCGTTCATGGACGAGTAACATGTCAAAAATGTGATAACAGCACACAGAGATCTCAAGTTGACGAACACTACCACACCAGACTTTCTCCCACCGAATCTATCACTATCACGGGACAAGACACCAACGCAAATGCTTCAATACAAGCGGGCCAAGCAGTTAATGTCAGAAAGAATGAAGGAAGGGGAAAGCGATGTTCGCATCAGATATCATCGCGGAGAACCAATTGTCGTCTCGCAAAAGAACCCACCTACATAATAAACGAATGTATTGGTCAAGGTTCGTTTGCTAGTGATGGTGATTTAAATTTGCCATGTACTAGTGCAAGTGTCTTTTCCCCGAGTGTGATCCCCCCTCAGGTCTGTCTGTCACTCCTACGACAGGAACCTCTTCCCACTGTGGCTTCTGTTGACATTTCAATATACTATCAAAATGTAAGAGGTCTGCGTACCAAACTATTTTCTTTACGTGAATCTTTAATTACTTTTTTTTCTTCTTATAAAATAATTATTTTTTCTGAAACTTGACTCACAACTGCTTTTTGTTCTTCAGAGTTGAAGTTTTGTAATTACGACATATTTCGATGTGATAGAAGTGCGTATTCTAGCGATTTTTTGCGTGGTGGGGGTGTATTGATTGCTTGTGATTTATCATTGAGAGCATCTGTACTATCAACTACTGTTCTTACTATTGAACATGTTTTTGTCAAATTCTTTAGCAATTCAATTTTTTACATTGTGGGAACTTTTTATATTCCTCCGAACTCTAAATTAAATATTTATACAACAGTGTGTGCTATACTTGAGGACTTATATATTTTGTATCCTAATGCTATCTTTTGTATTATGGGCGATTTTAATGTAACAAATGTCACATGTAATACTGATCTTTCCGATGAACCATCATGTATTCCAAATTTGAACTCAACTTGACTTTGTAAAGAAATAGCCACCTGTTTATCTAATTGTTTCGATTACATAAATTTATCGCAATTAAATACTTTTGCTTTTGCTTTTTTTTCTTTACGGTTCTATTCTAGACTTAGTTTTGTACAACTCGTTAAACTACACTCTAGACATTTGTTCAGACCCAGTATTTCCTGTGGATAGTTATCATCCGCCTTTGATTTTTACTATTCACAACTTTCTTAGCAGCAGAAATAACATAGCAACAAATCACCAATTCTTAAAATATAATTTCGAGATTGCTAATACTAATGAGATTTATTTATTTGTTTATACACCCGTCTTAAGCCTACAATCTTGGCTATACAAGTGTTTGTTTACATCTCGTAAATTTCTCTTACAATATTTCTTATAGACATTTCCTTGATACTAAATTTTGCGCCTACAGAGCGACTTGAAAATTAGAAGTACTCGCATTTGCCTGGACCACCCGTCTAATGGGTTTTCTCGCCAGTGGAGAGGGAAACTAGAAAACCTCTCCTGAGTACAACCGGTTTATCGACAGTCGAGTTCTAATGGTGTGTACCGGACAATAATCGACGGTGTACATCATTATACCTCGACGTCAAACCTCCCGCTCAGATTGTCTCACGTGCCGGAAAAATACCAAGCCAAGTGAGCGCGAACCAAGGATACTTAGACCCTTGGTCCTTAAACGACCGCCAATGCGAGGCATCTATCCGACTGAGCTAATCTGTCGGTATACTAATGAGATTTGTAATTTTTTAAAGGATATTGACTGGAATCTCATACTTGACACACCAAACACAGATGACGCTGTTTCTATTTTTTATAATCAATTCTACACGGCTATCACACTTTTTGTACCTCTGAAAAGAATTAAGAATGATAACTATCCATTATGGTTCACACATCAACTAAAGCGATTAGTATATCTTAAAAAAATAGCGCATAGAAATTTTAAGTGTTCAAACAGCCATCAAGATTATTATGAATTTTCTAAACTACGTGAGGCATGTAAAGCATTGTCAAAGTCGACATTTAATAATTTTAAATCTAGAATCGAAAAAAACTGTCATTTCAAACCCTAAGCAATTTTGGAATTTTGTAAATTCATTAAAGCGAGAAACTCGTATTCCTAGTGAAGTATTGTATAACAATATATCATTAAATACTCCTGTTGAGGTTGCTAATTGCTTTGCTGACTATTTTAGTTATGTCCATAATCCACTTTCAGATGATATCCCTGCTTCTGACTTTCATTTTGACAATAACTTAAAGGTGCCGTCCCATGTCGGCGTAAAAACGTCAAAGCGTCGAAGCGTCGGCGTTAAAGTATGAGAGTGAACGAGATAGAGATATAAGGTTGTTTCTTTCACTCTCATGCATTTACGTTTTGACGCCGACGCTTTGACGTTTTTACGCCGACATGGGACGGCACCTTGACAATAGACTCTTGCACAATTACTAAAGAAATGATAGCTATAGGGTTAAGGAATTTGAAAACCAATAAAGGTGCTGGTCCTGATCAAATTCCCCCCTCTCTCCTAAAGTCATGCTGTTCTGTACTTGTTGATCCTCTGTATATTCTATTTAACCGATCTTTGACAAGTGGAATTTTTCCATTCGTTTGGAAGAGAGGTATCATAGTACCGATCCACAAGGACGGTGACAAAAAAAATGTGGTTAACTATCGTCCTATAACTCTTTTAAGCACACTAGCTAAGGTTTTTGAAAGCTTAGTTTTTGATATAATTTATGGGCAAGTTGAGCAACTCATTATTAGTGAACAGCATGGCTTTATGAGACGAAAATCTGTCTTGACTAATTTGGTTTTGTTTACTAATTTTGTATCATCAAATTTTGACAGAGGTATTCAGACTGACGCTGTTTACACTGACTTTGCTAAAGCCTTTGACAAGGTAGACCATGCAATTCTGGTGGCGAAGTTGGAGGCCTTGGGTTTCTCTCATAATTTAATTTCATGGACAAAAAAACTATCTTTCTGATAGATATTTTTCTGTCCGTGTTGACCAAGATTTTTCTCAACCTTTTATAGTAACTTCCGGTGTACCACAGGGTTCGAATCTTGGCCCACTCTTTTTTTTTATTATTTATAAATGACATTAATTCCGTAATTAAACATTGTCTTTTTCTCTTGTTCGCTGACGACCTTATAATTTTTAAATCTATAACTAAAAATCAAGATACATATGACCTTCAATCTGATCTTAATCGTCTCATCGAATGGTCTTTCAAGAATAAACTTTTTTTCAATATTAATAAATGTTCCATTATTTCATTTGGTAGAAGTTCTAACAAAATAAATTATCATTATACAATTGTCAACGGAATTCTTTCCAGAGTTTCCACGATTCGGGACCTGGGTGTACTACTTGACAATTCCTTAAATTTCAAATCCCATATATTATCAGTAATTAACAAAGCAACCAGGGCCTTGGGCTTCGTGACCAGAAATATAACTCGTTTTAATAATGCCCTGGCAATGAAGGTTTTATATTTCTCACTAGTCAGACCAATCATTGAGTTTGCCTCACTAATCTGGTTACCTTATCAGGAATATCTCATAATTGAGCTTGAGCGAATTCAAAACAAATTTATGCGTTTTGTTGCAAGACAAACGGGCATATCATTTGATAGACACAGTCATGACTATACTGACTTGAGGCGGATTTTAGGTATACCACTTCTAAGCAATAGATTCATATTTTCTGACTTACTCTTTTTGTTTAAAATAATTAATGGATTTATAAATTGTCCTCAACTTTTATCTTTATTAAACTTCACAGTCAATTTTAGGCTTACTAGAAATCCGACTCTCCTCAGACAGTCATTATGCAGAACTAATTTTATTTCTAATGCAGTAATTGCTAGGCTGACAAGAGAAGCAAACGAATTTCATTCCAGCATTGATTTCTATGGCATACCTTTAAGCGTTTTTATAAATGGTTTGAGGAACAAAATTTTTTGCTCAACGTAAATGATATGTCATCACTTCGTCTAATAAACTAATATTATTTTTCTTTTATATTTAGTACTTTTGTACGAAAGGGCACGGCCCGTGTAAATAAATAAATAAATTATTATCAGGGACCGATTCTGAAACGTTCATTTTAATTTAGTTTTATGTCAACTTGAAACTAAAGTCCGATAAACTTAAATATTTAGTGTTAGTAAAAAAATTACTAAAAAAACGAAATATTTTAATATTCATGAAAGTTAGATTCATTTTTTCTACTTTATTTTCTATTGAAGTCTCTTTATACTCTATTTTGGGTAAGCGCTGTATTCTTTATTGTGCAGCGGCTCAGATTATGGGCATCAGCTACCCATATGTTACAGACAACTCGTACACATTTCACATGGGTTAGGTATTTGCGTACAGCGCATGCGCTGTTAATGGGCATCTTCTGTTCTGAAGTTGGATACCAGCTACACACAATGCATAGACAGCTTTATCATATCGATAAAGCAGAAATTAATAATTTATTTTTATTTTTGTGCATGGTTCCTGCAAAAAATGAATCGTCTCTCACCGCTGGGGTATGATCCCAGAACCTTCCTATTGCCGGTAGGATGCTCTAACCAATTGAGCTACAGAGAGATCCGATATCATTCATTTTGATTCCTAAAACCCAATTCATGGTACTTTCTAAAGAAAGAAAGATAATAAATTCAAATCACTCTATCAGTCTAATAGGGCCGAATCAAGCTCTGCATCAGATTTTAAATAATTCAAAGTCGGTCAAATATTTGGGGGTTATTCTTGATCAGAAGTTATCCTGGAATCCTCATATAGATTATTCAATACAGAAAGTGGCAAGGGCCAACAATGTAATTCGTACAATTTCTCGGGTAAATTGAGGACCTTCACCTTCATCATTATTACATGTTTGTAAAGGTCTTATGGAGGCTATTTCTAAGTGGGGATCATTGTTTGTGTGGAAGGCTAATGATACTCATTTAAAAGGCATAGATAGTGCACTTTTTCAGCTTACAGAGCTGCCCTTGGACTGCTGAGAAAGGTTCCGATCCCGATTTTGTTGTCTGAGGCAGGGATTTCTCATATATTTTTAATAAAATGAATAATTGAGGGCCTGGATGTTACACTGTAAAAAATTTAGGGAGTTAACGGTCACTGAAGTTGGGAGTGACATTTTTCGAGTTAAAAATCAACTACAAAAGGGAGTTAATTATTAAATTAACTCCCTTTTGGAGTTGATTCTTATTTTTACTGTGTAGATTTTAACACCCTTCGCTTTAACTTCCAAATGGGTGCAACTTTTATAGAATCCCCTGGGGAGCTAAGATTTTACTCCATTTTTTTACAGTGTATAAGGTGTTACGCGACACTTACTTAAAGTAAACACGTAACACACGTAACACCTTATAGCATCCAGTCCCTCAATTATTTATATTTTACGTCAAAAAAGTTTCGTAGTATAAGATTAGTAAAAACAAATGACGTGAAAAAATAAAAAAAACTAAAATTGCTAATAATTTATTTAAAAAATTAATTTTCTTTGCGCCTCATAGTCAAATCAGAGCGTTATAGTGTAATTAATTTTACATATTTGTTTATTGTAAAAAGGAAAATTAAAATTTTATTGTCTGGACCACCACCAATATTTCGTTCTTGAATGTTAAACTTAAAAATTCTATATCGACTTTTACTTAATTTGAAAAAAGTTTTTCAATAATGGTAAAATCCAAATTGTGCGCTAAGCTGAGAATCATTCATAGATGTTATTTTTAAAGAAAATAATTAAATTTGTCTGTTTTTAAGCACACCCGATAAAAAAATAATTGGGTACAATTTATACTTTTCCGTGTAGATAATGAAAAAAGTAGGATCCTGTAAAAATATTTATTCATAGTAAATAATTTTTGAACAGCATATGAAAAATATTAATTAATAGTAAGAAAGTTCCAAAAAATTTTATCGTTAAACATGTAGTTTTATAATATTTTTGGTTTCCTGCAGTATATTTAAAAATAAAGAAAACAAGAACATCTATAATAAACTGACCATCAAAGTAAAAACACGGAATCACATTAATAACAACTAATCCTGAAGAAAACATTACAATATATTTATAAATTAGAGTTAATGATTCTGGAATTTCTGACGATAGTAGTGTAAATTTCGATATCCAATTGGACACCAGTACTGTTTGAGAAATATCAATTGGATGACCGATAAATAGAACATCTAGCTTGCTCCGTCGTTTTATTTGTACAATTTTTGTATTATTCTCTACAAACGGCTGGAGACAATTTTCATTACTCGCACAGTCTTCGTTTGATAAGCAAAAATTACTTGATTTAGTGATAACAGTACGCGCAGGAAGGCATGCAAATACAGTTACATTGCCATTTTTTAGGTGTTTTAAAAAATTGAAACATAGATGACCAAGTTGCTTCGATTGGTCATCACAGCAATCTGATGATTCCTCAGGATTCTTATATTTTTGAATAATATTTTCGGAAGCACAAAACTGAGGATTGGGATTTCGAATTGAATGCAACAAACAATTTCGCCATTCATCCTCATTTCTTACAGAACAATCATTAATTTTGTAAATTGCATCAGGAACTGTTAAACCCGTTGGACCAATCAACGGCGAATTAATCGTTATAAATCGCACTGAAACACCTGTTTGCGTAGAATAAAAAGGTTCATACAAAAATGTTCCACAGCTGAGTAGAATCAGAGCCACTAGGGATAGAACACAATTATGCCAAATTCCAGCACACATGACTCGTAATTGAGTGCGCTTTGATGACAATAACAATTTATCATTACATAATTCAACATATGCGATAGGCACCACAAAGGCTAAAAAAAATCCAACTCCATAGAGTCTCACATCTTCACAGGCTGCGGCAACCGCATGGCCTAGTTCATGAAATGTACTGCATAGAAGTAATGTTAAAATGTAATATCCCAAGTCGCTAATGGGAATATTAAAGCCAGGAACCATAAGTTGCAATGAGAGAGATTCACTTTCAACATTTGCTGTTTGTTGGTTTTTAAAAATGTTTAGTGTCATTTGCATTAAAATATAAACTGAAACTGGAAGAAACAGAATGGTTACCCAAACTCCTACATCAAACCAGGTGCGCCAAAACTGTTTCTTCACTTTCGCACAAATTTTTATAGGCTCGTTAAGTAATGATGTGAACCATTTCACACGCAAAAATTCAATTTCCAGTTGAAGATGTTTCAACTTATTAACATAGAATATGGAATATAACATTAGAATCGTATGGATAAAATATAAGAGACAGTGAGCAAGTCCAACGAATGCAAAAATAGTTATAGTATCCATTTCTAAAATATACACACTTTTTTCAAATACAGTTTTTATTGAATATTAAACTTGGCTGATTTCCATGATGAAAGTTGTTTCTTCTTCTGCAGACCATTGAAGTAATTCAAAGTAAATCCACACTAAAAATTATTTTAATTTAATAATATACTCTAATGTAACGATTGAAACCTATCTCTTCTTATAAGAGTAGAAAAATCTTAATTTCATATATGAAAAATAAAAGATGATTTTTATTTCTCTAAAGTAGATAAAATTTTAAGATCTTAATAAAGCAGTTTTGTCATATCAAAGATACAAAAGGAGGAAGAAACCGTTCTATCTTCCTCACAAACAACAGGTAAAAAGGTCTCAAGAATAACAACAAAGAAAAATATAAAAAAGTAAGCACTCTGTAAGAATGAACGCTGGTACATAGATAAGAGCGAATTGTTGCTTTTTTAAGGAGTTGCTGCTATCCTTTTTAAAAGAAAAATGACGAAGGTTAACTGCTAACCCTTATGACAGAGCGTGCTGCCTTATCACATTGAGGATAGCAAGAATTTTTTTAGTGCACGGAGAAAAATGGATATTTAAGGTAAGTATCTAGATGTTAAAGTTTAATATTTTCATTCTTTATAAATAGCTATCTAGATATTAAAAGTAAATATCTGGATATTAAGCGTTAATATCTCGCATGTGTATGTATAAAGCAACAGAGACACAGTTCATCAATAATTTGTCTATTTTCTATAAAGAAATTTAAGTAAATGTTCTTCTATTAACAATACAACCGAATCATTTGAACCATTTTATAATACTGCATAATTAATTATCAAAACTACTTTATTCAGATCTTAGTCTCTAACTTTCTATTATTTTTATAATAGACAGGACAGGTAGAAAGAGACTAAACATTTTTTTTGTCCTACATGCGCGATAAACTCGACTTTCCGTACATGCATAGCGGGCGGAAAGTAATCTTTTGCCGCCCGACTACCAACAGCGGGCGGAAAAACTACTTTTCCGCCCGCCTCCATGGCCTTAGCGGGCGGAAAGACCACTTTTCCGCCCGCCTACATGGCCTTAGCGGGCGGCAGTGGCGGAACTACCATAGGGCAAACCGGGCGAAATCCCGGGGCCCCGCGACTTTGGGGGCCCCGCGATTAAGACGATTTAAATAGATTATTATTAATTTTTTAAATTATTTTATGTATTTATTATATTTATTATTATGTTTCATTTTATGAAATTAATAAATTATTATTAATATTTAATATGAACATATTTGAAACTAAAAATCTTGTTTAAATGAATTCTAAAGATAATATTTTTACTTTAATATATATTGTAATCATTCTATTGTCAAATTGTTATAATAAATTATACTAAAACTTTTATTTATGTCTTTAAGTAAATATACTTTAAGCTTGTTATCTAGTCTCAACATTCTTCCATAAATATTTCTTACGACTAGAAAAACTTAATAAATGTTTTGAAAGAGAATAAGGAGTAATTTTATTATTGCTGTAAGGTTTTTGGTATTTCCCACTGTTAATCAAATTTAATTTCTACTAGTGGGCCCCCAGGCTATTTACTCGCCCCAGGGCCCCGGCCTCTCTTGTTACGCTACTGGCGGGCGGAAAAACGACTTTTCCGCCCGCTGCTTTAGCAGTATTAAATAAATACTACTAATTATTATATTATTACTTTCTATTACTTCAAATCAAAACGGAGTCAATTTTTAAGTAAAATTTATTAAAAATATTCGGACTCGCCTTAGGCTTAATAAAAATGTTTCATACACATTTAATAATTAGTGCATATTAATTTTTGAATTTACGGATGCGTCTTGTTTATCGCGCATTTTGGACAAAAAATATCGTGTGCAACTCGGGCGGAAATGTCAATTCTGACCTCGTACGATTGCCGCCCTCGCTTCGCTCGTACGGCAAATTTCGAACTCGGTCAGGAATTGACAACTTTCCGCCCTTGCCACACAATATACTATTTTATATTTGTCTTTTTTAAGAGGTAACACCACTCTAGAGGCAGAAAAGAGACCTCTATTGTTGATGATTTGTTTTGGGAAGATGAAAGAAGGAATAGGATTTCTTTTTTTTATTTAAAATTTTATAATAAAATGGCGTCGACAAATTTTATAGTAAAAATTGACTATTATTTTTTGTGACCAAAACGGCCCGACAAGTTTTTTGAAAAGTTTAAGTCCTGGAACAAAAAACAACAGTATTTCCTGATCTATATAATATAAACTTTGGAAGTATACGTAAGGGATTTTTGATTTTCTCAAAACAAAATCATAAAAAATAGGTCACTTTTTCTGCCTCTAGAGTAGTTTACCCCTTAAGGCCTAAGCACAATAGGTTCGCGAAAGTCGTTCGCGAACGCAAAGCATGAGTTAGAAAAGGACAGAGATATATTTGTGTCCTTGTCTATCTCATGCGTCTAGTTCGCGAACGACTTTCGCGAACCTATTGTGCGTTGGACTTTAAAAGCTTCTCATTCATCAAAAACTGAAAGTCTCGTGCTCTGGCATTTCATAGCGAATTTAAATTTAGTAAAAAGAACTTAAGACTTTATTTCCTGTATATTAATAATTTATATATTAATATACAATTTTAAAAAACAAAAGTCTTTCCATGAAATATTTACATTTCTATAAAGAAAAATTTGAGACTGTAAACGTAATATTGGATATCGTAAACTGCTTTAAACACGATGATAAAATCTTAGAAAAATAGCAAATCATCCTAGTTTTCGAAATATTTGCAGCATTATTTTAATCAGATTATATGAGAAAAATATATACAAAAAGGTTACCGATACTGAAAAGGGGGTTTTTCGGTAAAAACGGCATGTTTAAAAAATGTTTTCAATAATATTATTGAAAAAATTGTGCAACATATTCAGAAGAGACCAAGAGAATGCCCGTGTAGAAATTGCCACGATATGGCCTACACAATGATAACAAGATCTGGCCCCTATTTGGGCCATGGTTAAATTTCTACACGGGTGTACTTCCCTTTATTGTTTCCACAAAATCATAACCCAGAATATTCTTTTTAAATGAGAATTATTCTACGAAACCACCAATTTATCTACCAAAACTGGAAATAATATATGCACTGTAAAAAATGCCAGAATATAATAACATAGATCGTTTAATTTTACACTTTGGATAACCAATGGGAAGTAGTAAATTTACAATGTCCGAAAAGGTAACATAACCTTCATTGGATTATTTTACACGGTGGCACAGTGTAATTCGCATAAATTTCACGACATTTGAAAAAAAGTGTAAAATTACACCGTCCGACGGTGGAAAAAAGTGACCACCCGTTGGAAGGGTTTATTAATAACGTACACGGGGGTGACACTGGTGCAGTTTCCCATTAGAACAAACTAACCTGAGAGTTGACCGTCGCCACTGGTGGCGCTGGCTGGTTAGTTGGCCGATAATGAGTGAAAGTGCATTAGAAAAAAAGAAAAATTTATTTTAGAATCAATAATATTAATTTAATGGTATTTATTTGTATATAATATTAATCCAGTATCTTTTTAGCATTTTTTATAATATTAAAAACTTAGAAAAAGCGTTTAACATTTTATTTATAAAGAAAATTGTGCACCAATTCATGGCGGGAGATTTAAATTAAATACTAAATAATATTATAATAAATAAATTATCAAACAAATTTTTATTTATACTGTAAAATATTATTAAATAATAGTCAGTAGCAATAATTAAAATAATAAAAAATAATTATAATTTTATTAATTTAAATTTCCCGCCATGAATTGTTGCACAATTTTCATTATAAATAAAATATTAAACGCTTTTTCTAAGTTTTTAATATTATAAAAAATGCTAAAAAGATACTGGATTAATATTATATACAAATAAATACCATTAAATTAATATTATTGATTGTAAAATAAATTTTTCTTTTTTTCTAATGCATTTTTACTCAATATCGGCCAACTAACCAGCCAGCGCCACGGTGGTCACCAGTCAACAGTATGGTTAGTTTCAACTCGAGAGTGTCACCCCCGTGATAACGTATTGTAAATTAACATAACCTCGATAAATTTAACAGTGGTGGGTTTTTTTACTCCATGTTGTTGGTTATAGCGCAAAGCATCTGCGCAGATTGCACTAAGTAATGACGCAACCGTAGATGCTATAATTTTCATAATTGTGCGAAGTTCACTTGTGTTCACTTACTTTTGTGCTGTCATGTGTTGAAACCCTACTGAAAAAGAACGACTGTAAATACGAGCGTAAATATGACTGTGAATACGACCCTAAATACGGGCCTTAGAAAGGTAGTGTAATTGAAACAGCAAATACAGCCGTATTTATGCCCGTATTTAGGGTCGTATTTACGGTCATATATAAATACCATTTTTTTAAAAAATATATATATATACCACCACAGCACCGAAACTTTCCTAAAAATTTATTGTAATATTGTAAATACTTGTAATATTCGGCATATTTAACTGAAATGTTAAGTGAAAATTGTTCTTTACACAACTTTCAATAAACATTGCAATTACATATTCCGAACATTTCAAGTAAATATTTAATAAATTTTTAGGAATGTCACGGTGCTGTGGGGGTATATTATATATATTATGAAACATCATTAATTATTATTAATTTAATATATTAAATATAATATTGCAACTAAAATAAATAATATTTAAGGTAAGTATTGAAATACGATTTATTCTTATAATCAATGCATAACAAACAAATATATAAATGTCACTTTATTTTAATCACAAACCCACATATACACATTGTACAATTATTTAATACAAATTGTAATTTTTATTATTTTTATTATAAGAGAAAAAATACTTGTACGCACAATAAAAACTCTTGTACATTTTTCAACAGCTAAAATGACACGAAAACACAAATGACGCGAATCACATGTAAGTAAGCACTGTTGTAAAAAAGGTTGGGTCTATTGGGGTGGGTAGTTGCACGTAACTTGAAATATTAATACTAAATTTGTTTGTTTTTAAAATAGTGATTAAACTTTTTAATTACATTTAATTCATAAATATACTATTATTATTTCTGTTAGTATTATTATTATTATTATTACATTTATTATTAATATTTAAAGTTACGTGCAACTACCTATCCCTATAGACCCAACCTTTTTTACAACAGTGCTTACTTACATGTGATTCGCGTCATTTGTGGTTTTTATTTAGCTGTTGAAAAATGTACAAGTGTTTTTATTGTGCGTACAAGTATTTTTTCTCTTATAATAAAAATAATAAAAATTACAATTTGTATTAAATAATTGTACCATGTGTATATGTGTGTTTGTGATTAAAATGAAGTGACATTTATATATTTGTTTGTTATGCATTTATTATAAGAATAAATCGTATTTCAATACTTACCCTAAATAATATTTATTTTAGTTGCAATATTATATTTAATATATTAAATTAATAATAATTAATGATGTTTCATTATATATATATACCCCCACAGCACCGAAACTTTCCTCAAAAATTTATTAAATATTTACTTGCAATGTTCGGAATATGTAATTGCAATGTTTATTAAAAGTCGTGTAAAATACAATTTTCACTAAACATTTCAGTTAAATATGCCGAATATTACAAGTAAATATTCAATAAATTTTTAGGAAAGTTTCGGTGCTGTGGGGGTATATATATATATTTTTAAAAAAAATGGAATTCACATATGACCGTAAATACGACCCTAAATACGGGCATAAAAACGGCTGTATTTGCTGTTTCAATTAGACTACCCTTCTAAGGCCCGTATTTAGGGTCGTATTCACAGTCATATTTACGCTCGTATTTACAGTCGTTCTTTTTCAGTAAGGAAAGGTAAGACATTTGATTTAAATTATTATTTTATATTATTTTGCAATATGTATTCTATATTTTTTGTAATGTTTAAATTAAAAAATTAATCTATTCGTATTTAATTTTTAATAATGTATTTTTTTCTTGATAATGCATATAAGTTTCTAATATTTCTAATTCTATTTCATTTTATTTATTTGCGAACATTTCAAAATTTATTGATATATACATATAAACATCTATATTAGTAATATATATGTTGCAGTTGTAAGATTGTGATCAACTTATTCAACATTGAACGATGTTAATTTATAATTTTAAAGGATAGAACGAAAATCCTGTAACTCCTTTCTTTCGAAAATGTTTCCTTGCAGTTTTTGTAATTTAAAGTTATCGACACTTTTTCTCTATAACAGACACCAACTTTGTCATTCAAAAGAAAAAGATGCTTCGTTTACTTGTTTAAATAATAATTGCGGCAAAAAATTTGTATTGTATGTTCAATTTAGACGTCATAACTGGCGAATGCATGAAAATTTAAAACTAACGCAAACATCAAATTTTAGATATAATTGCAGACAAAATAATTGCACTTTTAAAAGTTATAATCTTAATTTTCTAAAGGCACACTTGCTGCGACATTTCAATAAAGTAGGTACTGAAGTTTTTTGTCCCCTCCCGAAATGCAAAAATTCTATGAAAATATTTAAAACTAAAAATGCTTATCAGATACATTTAACTAGATGTCATGAATTGTCTCGTAATACAACAGTTATTGATGAGAGTTGTAACGAATTTTTTAGTAATGTACCAGTAACTCATGAGTCTTTGATTGAATCATATCACTCTAATGAAAATTCTAATCTTGAAAGCGTTAATGTAAACATGAATTTCAGTCAAATTGTTTCAGATTTAAACACATTGCCCTCAAATGATATTAATCCTGATGAAAGTGATTGTGTAAACATGAATTCCAATGAAATTCTTTCAGATTTAAACACATTGCCCTCAAACGATATTAATCCTAATGAAAGCGATAATGTAAACATGAATTCCAGTCAAATTGTTTCAGATTTAAACACATTGCCCTCAAATGATATTAATCCTGATGAAAGTGATCGTGTAAACATGAATTCCAATGAAATTCTTTCAGATTTAAACATATTGCCCTCAAATGATTTTAATACTAATGAATCCTTAACTGCAGATACATTACAAGATTACCGACCTGATACAGACGTGACTAACAATTTAGGTACTTTTTACGCAACATTATTTGCAAAACATTTTGTATCAGAAACTGTTATTCAGGCAATTGTTTAAAGCGATATCCACTAACTTACATACATGTTCCACAGAATTCACTTCTGCAATAGATAATAGTAACCTTTCATCCGAAAATAAAGAAGAAATAAAAAAATATTCCGCGATAGTTTTGATGGTTTTACTAACGCACATCATGAAAAAAACGGCCTTCTTAGAAATCCCTTTATCCGGAAAAAATTTTATAATACAAAATTTCCAATTGTAAACCCAATAGAAGTAGAACCTTCTTCTAGCAGGAATAAGAGATTTTCTTATAGTTATGTTCCGATATTAAAAACTTTGCATAATTTGTTGGAAAATGAAAGTGTGCGCAATTTTGTTAAAAATCCTACATTATCTAAAGAAAAAAATGGATTTTACGACTTTCATGACGGAGAAGTTTTTAAAAAGAATATTTTTTTCAAAGACGGAGTTTTACAAATAATTCTTTTTCAAGACGCTTTCGAAGTTTGCAACCC
Source organism: Leptopilina syphax (assembly GCA_032872505.1). NCBI lineage: Eukaryota > Metazoa > Arthropoda > Insecta > Hymenoptera > Figitidae > Leptopilina > Leptopilina syphax. Next base: position 14,783,068 of record CM065472.1, read on the forward strand.
GTTAGGCTCAGCAAAATCTAAATATAAGACAGTCGGTGTATACATGATGTTAGGAAATTTACCACCATATCTTAGATCGAAAAGTGAAAACATTAAACTTGTAGCCTTATGTAGGGAAACTTTAGTGAAAAAATTTGGTTGGAGAAAATTTCTAGAAAGGCTTATTGCTGACTTAAAAATTCTTGAAACAACTGGCCTGAAAATGTTAATCGATGGGATTGAAGAAACTTTTCTGGGAAGCTTACTTTTAATGGTTGGGGACAATTTAGGGAGTAATGATATAGGTGAGTTTACTACAAATTTTAGTAAGTCTTTATATTTTTGTCGTTTCTGCCTCATTACAAGACGTCAGATATTAAGCAACGATTATAAGGTTAAAAGAATAAGAAGTTGTTCACACTACAACGCTTGTACAAAGAAAGTAACAAAAAAAATGAGTTTTGGAATATGGAGAAATTCGACTTTGAATTCATTACAACATTATCACGTTTGCTCTCCCGGTTTGCCTCCTTGCCTTGGCCACGACATATTTGAGGGAATTGCTCCTTATGATTTGTTTTTTGCAATTAAATATTTTATAAAAAATAAATGGATAAAACTTGATGAATTAAATTCCAACTTACAATCAATAAAACTTTCAACAAATTCAATGAGCGATAAAGTACCCATAATTAACCTCAAAAAGTTTAAAATAAGTGGAAGCGCTAGTGAAATAAGGAAATTGTTGCTTTTATTTCCTATAGCAATGTGCCATGTTATAAAAGATGCTGATGATGAAGTATGGAAAATGGTGCTAAGATTAAGGGAAATATGTTCGTTTGCATGTGCTCCTGCTTTATCACACGGTCAACTGGCATTATTTAATTCAAGCATCCACAAATATTTACAATTAAGAATAAAATGTTTTCCAAATGTTTCTTTACGACCCAAGCATCATTATATTGCTCATTATCCTGATCTGGTTGAGCAAGTGTGACCTTCAGAGGAATATGTTATAAACAAAATGATTGCTTATGCATTGGAATGTCAGAACTTGGAAATTTTAATCTATGCAAAATACAACAAATCTTTGTTAACTATAATAAAGATAAAATAAACTTTTTCGGAAAACAATTTGAAATTATTCAAAATGACGAAATTGGTGTTTTTGAAATATGTAATAATATGAAAAAAGATTGTCAAACTGCTTTCGCCTAATCCATTTCCTGAAATTGTAATCAAAACCTTTCCTACATTCGTTCCTAAATATGAACCATTTAATCCGGATATATAAAATTATTGTAAGTATAGATTTGAAAAAAGAACTAACAATCTTTCATTTCAATTTTCAATATTATTTTATATTAGTACTTCGCAAAAATAAGAAACAAACTCATTCACTCTTTTTATTTCAGATGCCAAAAGTTTATAAAATTTGGTCTCATAACCGAGCTCTCAAAAAAGCTATATGTGTTTCCAATACAGACAACATTTTACATACGGTGATGGAAAAAGGGTCCAATAAATTAAATATTAAAGGCAAGACAATTGTTCTTGAGAAGGATGGCACGGAAGTCGATGAAGACGAAATTATGGAAGCATTTCATGACGAAGGCGAAGTGTTCATCATTTTACAGGAGAACGAATTTTGGCAACCCACGAAAAATACAAATATCGAATTGATGACCGATATAATTAACAATGGATTTGAAGAATCTAATAATCATGAAATAAACCAGTTTCGAAATGAGGAAAAACTCGATAACCGCGACAATCAGAAATATAATGTTAAATTCGACACCCAGAATAAAAGTAGTAAATGACATGCAGATGCGACAGTGAATAATAATAATTTTTCCGAAATCAATGATTTTTCTGTAAATAGAGAAGAGAACGAAACGACAGAAGGCGAAGAGCAAGAAACAAGAAATGAACAACGGAATACAGACGAAGTGGAAGAACCCAGAAATGAAGGACTCAATTCAAATGCTGAAGAAACGGTAGACAATGCACCTCAAAGTATAGAAAACCAATGGCTTAGTTTTAAAATCAGTTGGGAAGCAGTTAGCAAACATAAATTAAAAGAATTAGAAAGTAGTGAAAAATCAAAACGATTAATAGCGTACATGGTGAATGAAGCAGTCGATCAAATGAGAACAATCTCTACCACCATACCGTTCATGGCTTGCTGTTTAGTTGCAAAGCAGTTAACGGACAAGTATCCAGCTATCTTTCAAGATAAAAATAGTGAGGGAAAAGTTATGGGTAGTGGATTTGTTACAATTGCGGAAAGATAAAAAATAGAAATAAAAACTTGTCTAGAATTGATCATCCTAATTTGTCTGCAGCTTTAAGAATCACATCGAAAACAATAAGGAAGAAGCAAAGGGCTGAAGGTGGTTGCTCAAAATGGCAACCACAGCTGAAGCAATCGATTCACGTACTGGAAGGGAAAAGAGTGTTTATGCAAAAGTGGATAGATAAAGAAAATAAAAATAACAGCGACGAAGAAGTATCAGAAGGAAGTGAAAATGAGGCTGAGCACCTATTAAATTTGTTAACTGACCAACAAAAAAAAACAAAGTTGAAACAGATTTCTGTTTAACATATAGTTATCAAAGAAAATTTTTGAATAACTTAATTCAGCCTCCTAGTGCCAATGACATTATCGAAATGTGGCCAATTTTGTTGGAACCGGAATTTTTACTTTGGCATTATCAAATTTTAATGGGGCATTCGATTGATAATTTGTGTATAAGATTTCAGGAATCGTCCAATAAAATTTTTGCATATGTGCACGCAAATAGATTGACAAATGTAAATGAAATCAGTGACGAAGAAGTTTTGAGGATAATTGGAAACGTTTTTAAAGAAAAAATTGATCTTATATTTTTAAAGTATCCGGTAAGAATACAATTGCTTTAATGATAGAATATTCTTTATTAATAAATCCTAAAGTCTAACTTATTCAATAACAAAACTTATTTTTTTTGCAGGAAGTAGAATCAGTCTTCGAATTGCAAATTCCTCCAAACGTTTTAGCTTGGGTTGCGTGTGTAGGTATGATATTCAATACTTTACTACAATTAAAAAAGATTTTTTATGAATGTCGATTTATATAATATATAAATATATATATGTATTCTTTACAGGTAACCAAGATCACTACTCATTATTTCTTGAAAACAGATTGATTCGAACAGAACTTACATTTATGGAAACACTCAAGCTCTTATTTGCTTCCTATTTTGTTTTTAACAAAAATTTTCCAAAATCTAATTCAATAACATTTGATTTCATTCAACGCTATTTGCTTAGTATTGAGCCAATCAATGGAAACAAAGCATGGAACTCGAGTAAATCCAAGAATTTAGTTGCCAGCTTTGCAAACAAACTGGATCTTTTCCATGTTCCCGCCAATACAGAAGATTTTAATCCTGATACTAATTAATAAAATGTTGACGAAAATATGCAACAAATATTATTGGAACATCAATTAGTTGATGTATGCCTTCTGTTTACGCATGACAGGTAAATATCTATTTCTTAAAAAAATTAATCGTTTTTTCTATCCTACAAAAAAATTATATGATTCTGAATATGTTTAATGTTTCAGGATGTACAAATTATTGTTGACAAGGAGCAATTGCAGTTCTGCACTTTCCGCTAAAAGTAAGTCTTACTTGTAAAGATTTTTTAAGTTTCATTGATACATCGTTTTTAATTTATATTAAAAAGATGTATTTTAATTATGATTGGCGAAACATTTATTATACTATTTAAAATCTTTAAATTTTAATTTATTACTATATTAATTATGATAATATTCGTAGAAAAATGAATATTTAAAGAATGAAAAAATTAAATTTTTGGAAACTACATTAAAACTGCTATTTAAAGAAATTATATTGAAGTATCGAAATATCACAGCTAAAATAATGTTTTCAAATAAGTATAACTAACGAGTTAAACTTATAATAAGAAATTAAGTTTTACTAAAAAGTAAAATTAATTCTTATTACTTTTATTATATAAAAAAAATTTCACATATGTTGTATAATAATCTACTATTATATTTTATTTATTTTACAAATAATTTTTACAATTCTACTTTAAAGATATTTCACGACCTCCTAGAATCTAATTAAATTCAATTATATTTCTATTTATTAACTTGGTGAATTCTTATTTTCAGATGGGAACACAAATGGGAAGGATTTTCTCCAAAGTTTCCTACGCTTTTTGTTTTTCTTTATTTATTTCTACTAATTTTAATTTATATTTTATTGAAATAATATAAAATTTCAAAGTCAATTTTATGTAAAAAAAAGTGTATATTATTTTATTAAAATAATATAAAATTTAATAAAAGTTAATTTTTGTGTAAAAAATGTATTTCATATTTTATTCATTAAAAAGAAAAAAAATTAGTATAATTGATAAAAACTATCAAAACAATAAACAGCATTGATATAACCTATAGAAATAGAAATTTGTTACATTCAGGGTAATTCACATTCAGCATTGGTAATTTTACACGCCTCGGGTTTTTTTACTTTGAGGTTATAAAATAACACATAATTTAGGTTATATTACTACGTGGGACGGTGTGGTAACTTTTTTCCACCGTCGGACGGTGTAAAATTATTCTGGCATTTTTTACAGTGCATGTAGTTTGGTTTTATTAAATAAGATAAAATAATGATTTGAAAAGTAATTTACTATGTAAATTGTTCACAAAAGGAATCTATAACAAAGGGGGGTTTTCAAATAGAATGCCTTTAATATAAAAAGTTGGAAGGCATAAAAAGCTTTAATTATTAATTTTCGCGAAATTCGAAAAACTTAACTGTTGTTTAATGCAGTTTACGACATTCTGCACTACATTGTTTACTATATCTTATTATTCAATAAATGTTAGTTTTGTACTCTAGATTGAATCTTCAATATTTGTATAAGGGAATTCATCGTGAAACGGCAACCTCAATTTGTACTTATTTTTTAATTTGGATTACTCGCATTTACTTGGACATTTGGCCAGGGGCGAGGAAAACTGGGTCACCCATGTAAGTATACTCACTGCACTAAACGATGCCAATGCCCTTATTGCCTGAGCTATATCATCGGTTCACCTATTAAACAGTAGGGGATATTGGGGAATTGTGGGCCACCTCCATTATTCAACAATATTTAAAAGTTCGATTATTCATTTTTTTAAAACTTTCTTTTGTTCGTCCAAAGTAAATTTTTCATAAGCATATCATGATTTTACAACGCTTTACAATATTACCTAAAAACCATAAACAACAACCACTTGAAGAAATGAATTCAAATATTTATTATGGGCGTTCATGTTTTTATTGTTTTTTCAAGGATATTCTTATTGTGCGGCATTGGTACTTCGACTTCAAAAAGAAATTTTGCATCAAATTTAAATGAATAAATAATACAAAGCTTTTTGTAAAATAAAGCATAATTTGGGGAATTGTGGGCCACCTTTTCTGGGGAAGTTTACGTTGCATACATATTTTTTGCGATTTAACTGCACAAGTGTATCAATGCAGGTAAGCATATTATTAAAATCACTCACAGCTATAGTCATTTAACAAAAACAATTTTATTCATTGCGATTCATGCGATAGAGCTGTTTACTTAAAATATATCATTAATGGAGCCTATTTTACTTGTCCAAATTGTGATTCTGATTAATTTTCTTTTCTAATTTTAAACTAATAATTAAACATTTATAACATTTTTAATGTTTCTAACTATTTAATAAATATATTTCATTGCTATTTTTGATTCAGAACTTAATTCAGACAGTGGCCCACAATTCCCCAACATTTTTAAAAATCATAAAAGTGCACTCTTTGATAAAACTCAAATTTCTTTTAAGTAAATAATAATTTTAAGAAACTGACTATGGCATATGTTAGGTTATACCTCCTACTAACACAAAAAATTGAACAAATTTTGTGTAAGATATTGAGCTAAGAAAAAGTATGGCCCACACCCCAATCTCCCCTACTTTTTCCAGATATAAAAAATGGAAATGAGACGCATGAATATTTCCCAAATGACAAGTAACAGAACTGTCATTTAACCGAAATGCATGTAACAGATTTGATATTCAATAGAAGGTGGATTCCACGTCAGTTCAACACACTTATTTTCATGACTTGTTGGGATTTGGCTGTACTTTTGTGAATTTATTACTTTAATAGTGATAAACAACTCCACCAAATATTTTTTCAAAATTTTCAAAATTACTAAAAATATGGCATTTTCAAAATTTTTGTCTTTTTTTTGAAAGTGCTATAACTTTGGTTCTAATTAACCGATTTTGGATTTTAAAAAAAGGATTTCTTTGGTTTTAAGTATATTTTAAGTTAAAATTAATATAAAAAAAAATTTTTTTTTTTGAAATTTTGAAAAATTAAAAATTCGTTTTTGAAAAAACATCTTCGATTTTTTTCAAAATTTTACTAAAATGTTAGGGCAAATGTGCTTTACATGTCCTGTAAGTTTAATCTTGGGATCTCAAAGGGATTCGAAGTAAAAAAATAAAACGTAACGACAAATTACGAACATATGGGGCAAAATTCCTCAACTGCCCAGGTAAAAAAATGAATTTTCTCTAAACTTTGCTAAAATGTTACTATTATTAGTAAAAGTGTAAATATTATTTTTTTTTGAATTTGATAAAATATTTTTTGAGTTATGGAGTTTCAAAATTTTGATTTTTTTGAAAATATCTTTTTTTCGATATAATATATTTATAAGTAAAATTAAGCAAATTTAAAGTATGAATAGTGATTTTTAAAGGGGTTTTCATGGGCTATAAGCTGGTTATGAAAAAAAGTTGTTTTTTGTCAATTTGACCTAGAAATTCAAGGTCAAATTCTTATTTTTAATATACAATTTTAGAACCCGGTTAATATGATCCCGTTTAATACGATTTCCCGCTTAAGACGCTCATTTATGGTGGTTCCTGCAATTAAAGACATACATTTTATATCCCACCTTTTATGTTTTCCCGCATAAAACGCATTCTTAGTGCGGTCCCTAGAGAATCGTATTAACCAAGTTCTACTGTATCTCAAAATCGGTGTTTTTTTTTGTAACCTATCCCAATCGAAAGCTTACCTTTTTTCATATGAGCCATGTAGAAATCAGAGTGGGACCATGGAACTTTTTGAGGAAATTAATTATAAATCATCATTTTCTATTTTAAATTTGATTAATTTTATTTATAAATATATTAAATCGAAAAAAAGATATTTTCAAAAAAATCAAAATTTTGAAACTCCATAACTCAAAAAATATTTTATCAAATTAAAAAGAATAATATTTACACTTCTACTAATAAAAGTAACATTTTAGCAAAGTTTAGAGAAAATTTATTTTTTTACCTGGGCAGTTGAGGAATTTTGCCCCATATGTTCGTAATTTGTGGTTACGTTTTATTTTTTTACTCCGAATCCCTTTGAGATCCCAAGATTAAACTTACAGGACATGTGAAGCACATTTGCTCTAACATTTAGTGAAATTTTGAAAAAAATCGAAGATGATGTTTTTTCAAAAACGGATTTTCAATTTTTCAAAATTTCTGAAAAAAAATTTTTTTGAATTTTTTTTTTATATTAATTTTAACTTAAAATATACTTAAAACCAAAGAAATCCTTTTTTTAAAATCCAAAATCGGTTAATTAGGACCAAAGTTATAGCACTTTCAAAAAAAGAAGACAAAAATTTTGAAAATGCCATATTTTTGGTAATTTTCAAAATTTTGAAAAAATATTTGGTGGAGTTGTTTATCACTATAAAAGTAATAAATTTTACAAAAGTACAGCCAAATCCCAACAAGTCATGAAAATAAGTGTGTTGAACTGACGTGGAATCCACCAGAATTATCATTTGACCGACCCGTCATGTGACAGAATCAGGGACCGCTTCTAAAACGAAACTAAATAGAAATTACTTTCGTTTTAGTGTTTTTGAGTTAATACGAAACTAAATTAACAAAGTGACTTTAGTTTCAAGTCGACATGAAACTAAATTAACAAACTGAGTTTAGTTTCGTGTCGACTCAAAACAAAAGACTGAAACACATAATTATTTAGTGTCAATCACAGAAAAATGGTTTCCCTTGTCATCCGTAACTAGAGCAACGTAAGTAATTAATATAAGTTACGTAACCAGAGTAAATTACGTAACTACAGTAACTTACGAAACCAGAGTAAATTACGTAACTACAGTAACTTACGTAACTATAGTAAAGTACGTAACTACAGTAACTTACGTAAATGGTCAAACTTACGTTAGTTACGTAACCAGAATAACTTACGCAATTAATCAAACTTACTCAAGTTACGTAACTCACGTAATTGGTGGTAAGTAATTAATGTAAGTAACGTAACCAGAGTAAATTACGTAACTACAGTAACTTACGAAACCAGAGTAAATTACGTAACTACAATAACTTACGTAACTAGAGTAAAGTACGTAACTACAGTAACTTACGTAAATGGTCAAACTTACGTAAGTTACGTAACCAGAATAACTTACGCAAAGAATCACCATTTACGTGAGTTACGTAACTTACGCAAATTGTCAAAATTACTTCATTTACACAATTAGACAAACTTACGTAAGTTACGTAACTCAAACACTAAAACGAAACTAAACTTTCGAGACGGTCCTTTTCATTGCATTCATTCATTCTGTTATATATCGAGTCTGTCAAATGACAATTCTGTTACATGTCTGTTCTGTCAAAAGACAATTCTGTTGAATGCTCGGTTGAACCGAGTTTTGTTCTGTTTTGGGGCGCCGAAATGTCGAATTTCGAATATTCGACATCCGAAATGGGCTAGTTCGAATGTCAAATATCCAACATTCGAACTAGGCTAACTCGAATGTCGGTTTTTAGAATTCGACATTTTAGCGTACTAAAACCGAACAAAACTCGGTTCGGTTCGAATTTTGTAGTAACTCGAATGTCGAATTTTCGACATTCGAACTAGGCGAAAAAATTCGAACAGTTCGGGTAAATGTCGGTTCTGTCAAGTAACTATTATGTTACATGACAGGTCTGTCAAAAGACAATTGTTTTATGTGTCAATTTGTTCAAATATAACAGTTCTGTTACATTTCGGTTCTGACGCAAAACAATTCTGATGTTTATCAATTCTTTCGCATTGCAGTTCTGTCAGGTGAGAATTCTGTTACTTGTCGGATCAGAATAGCTGAACTACCTATAATTTATGGCAGTAGTCAGTATCAGCTTATTACCAATTCTTTATAGGAACAATAGACATAATTCTAGCTGTACCAGCGAATTATTTCTTTCAGTGTAGGCAAACTCAAGTCCTTAAGTACATTGTCTCGGAGTGATCGTTTAATTCAACATTTTCTTAATTAGTAATACACTGAAAAAAGTGCTGTTGAATCAAATAGCTCCATACTATTTTATAGAAGATGCTATAAAATAAGAACATTATGTATTTGAGACATTGACAGGTACTAAACTTATTGAAATACTTACCCATACATATAATTTATATGTTTATTAAACCTGACGCTTTTGAGATGTCAATAAAAAAGTAAGTATTTAAATTATTTTAATTTATTGATTACTAACTAAATAAGAATTCCCTGAAATATAAATTCTTATATATATATATATTTAATATAAGAGAAAAATCTCGAGCACGGTATTTAACTACAGAGTAAGCGCTCAATGTTAAGAAGCGAATCTATTACATTGCACCGCGGAGGTTCTCGTTTATCACGGAAGTTAAGCACTGTTGGTCGCGGTTACTACTTGAATGGGTAAACGCTTGGGAATATAATCAAACCCATATGTCATTGATTCAACAGCATTTTTTTCTTAGTCTACGAGCGAGGCATAGAATAAATCATATGTGACTGTCCACGAGAAACGCGGCTTAGCTCCCAAATGTAAATTTCACAGGGCGAGCGATTGAAGTACTACGATTGAAGTTTACTACGCTTGACATACCCATCTTTAAAACGATATATTGTCGAAAGTAATTGATATTTTTAACTTTTGACTTTTGCATTTGAAAAAGCAACATAAAATCTGTCGATTACCATAAGAAACACAAAATTGATTTTTTGGACCTAAGCCGTGTTTTGTCGTGGACAGTCACATATAATTTAAAATAAATAATGATTTAGCGTATTATTCTAAAAAAATTGGTACATAATTTATCATATTATCTTTACCCCGAATTCAAAATAGGTAGAACCATTTGTAATCTCTCAGGAGGTACACAGTGGTCTGAAACCCGATTCTAGGTGGATAAAACTATTTTCTGAAAATTGCTTCGATAAGTTTTAATAAAACTCATTTTACTCGGGGGTTTGCGGGGTTGCTGATTACGAATCAGAAGTCAGACCTAAAAAATTCAAAATGGCGGCTCTAATATGGCAGATATCGGAATAAAAACTTTAATGGATTTTAATAAAACATTGTATTTAGGAGTCTCTAGGGTCGCTGATTACGAATAAGAAGTCAGCTTTTTAAAATTTAAAATGTCGGGCATCGGAATAAAAACTTTAAAGGATTTTAAAAAAACATTGTATCTAGCACCCTGGTTAAAAAACCGAACAGATTTCGGACTAATCCGAAATTTGTCAGAAACAATGGGGTCAGGTTCTTGTCATCCGAAATTAGTCCGGATAAATCTTAAATCAATACGGTTTGTATACAACTAGTGAATCCAGAATTAGTCCGAAATAGTCAAAAATTAGTCCGAACAATTTAGTGAATTTTAATAGAAAATAATTATATAAGTTACACATCGCTTGCTGGGTGTAAAATCATGATACCTCGGATTAACGTTGAAAAACATGATACCTCGGATTTAATTTGAAAAACATGACATGTCGAAACAAAAATTTTTTATTGAAATTTTGTTTGGTACCACTGACCGCGAAATTTAAAATGATTTGTTATATTACATTTTTAAAAAATATATGATAAGAGATTAAAATAAAAGTAAAATCTTGCACTTTACTCATATAATTTTAAATATTTCACGACATGAAATTTATTTTAATTCCCTATATTAAAGTACCAGTTGAGACTAGTAGATATTGAACATGGATCTACTGGTGTCTACTGGTTTTAACTTCGAAATCCAATTTATGTAACTGAAACGAATATCCAATATAAAATTGAAATGGATTTATTCTGGATTGTCCTCTTCAATTTTTGTTTCGACTTGTTTTAACATGGATTTCTAATCTTATAATTTCTACTTGCATTTCCAAGTTCGCACATACTAAAAGTATCAGCTTGCAATTCTATATACAAAAATTAAGTTTAAGTATCTACTTGGTTCAATTTGGATTCTCTAATACTACATTCTACTTGACATGTCAAATTAAAAATCATCAAGCTAAGTTTAATTTGAATCGGGGATACATTCAGTTCTATTTGGAATTTCAAGTTCAAATTTAAAGAGTTTGATTTATAGCGAATTGGAAGTCACAGAATTGTTATTTTCGCCAATTCTTATTTTGTAAATTGTCATTTTTGCAAATTTCCATTTTTACAAAATATTAATTTTTTTCACTGTTATTTTTGCAAACTTGCTTTCTTCGCATTAACAGTCTAAAGAATTAATAGATGCTTCTGCTAATTGTTAATTTTTTCGAAATTGTTTTGTTATGAGTTGTTATTTTTGGTAATTGTTGTTTCGCTAATTTGCATTTCTCGAATTGATATTTTTATGAATTGTAACTGTTGTTATAAAAAATTATTTTACCTAATTCTCCTTCAAATTCATAATAGAATTTATTTATGAAGTGCCACTAAAAGAAATTACAAAAAACTAACGCATTAGTGTTAATTATAATATTGAAACAAGATAACTAATAATAATATTAAATTTGTAAAAACAAATTGACTGCAGAATTAAATATTTTATTTATCATAAGTAAATACCCTGAATAAAAAGTCGGACCGATTTCGAACTAATCCGGAATTTGTCCATAACAGTACGGTTTATTGTGGAGTTTTTTCACCCTGAATTAAATTTGAAATCAATACCGTTTTTTATAACTATTGAATGCGTAACTAGTCCGGTTTAGTCCGAAGTTAGTCAGATCATATGCAACTAGCATTTTATTTATACACTCGTCTGTTTGCTTTAATACTAGCGTTTACAAGTGTCCCCAAGGAAATTTTTTTTTACATACTATAAACATATTCTAAATTTTTGCGCCTACAGAACGACTTGAAAATTAGGAGTACTCGCATTTGCCTGGACCACCCGTCTGATGGGTTTTCTCGCTAGTGAAGAGGGAAACTGTAAAAAATCTCTCCTGAGTACAACTGGTTTATCGACAGTCGAGTTCTAATGGTGTGTACCGGACAATAATCGACAGTGCACATCATTATATCTCGACGTCAAACCTCCCGCTCAGATTATCTCACGTGCCGGAAAAAATACCAAAAACCAAGTACCCTTGGTCCTAAATCGTCCGTCAAGCGAGGCATCTATCCGACTGAGCTAATCTGTTGATTATATGCAACTAGTAAATGCAGAAGTAATCCGGTTGGTTTAACCAGTGAATCCGCAGCAAATCCGAAACAGTCTGCTTATGGTCAAGTTTTTGTCACTAGAAATTAGTCCGGATAAATCCAAACTCAATGCGGTTTGTGTATAACCAGTGAATCCGGAATTAGTCTGATCTAGTCCGAAGTTAGTCTGATAATACGCAACTTGCTAATGTGAAATTATTCCGATTAAATCCGGAATTAATCTGGTTTTGGACAGGTTTTTGTCATACGAAATAACAATTATAGTTTGAATTTATCTGCATTTAATAATAATTGTTTTTAATATACAAATTCAATATTATACCAAAATCATTCCGGATTAAGTCTTTGAATTGGATTGAATGTGGATTGTTTTGGGCTATCTGTGGATTGTATGTATTTACAAATTCTTATAATAATAAGACTTATTTTCGGACTGGGGTGGTTTGATCAGATATTATTCGGATTGACGCTGACTATTGCCGGATTCTTTGCATACAGATTTTGGATTGTTCCATACTTGTTTCGGATTAAATCTTTTAACTGGATTAAATTCGGAATATTGCGGTCTGATTTCATATTCTTTACATCCCAAGCAAAAATTTCTGTCAAATGCCAGTATTCACAACAGGCGCAGTATTGCACCAGTACTGGCATGCCAGCAGTTGGCTTGACAGTATTGGTTCAGTACTGGCTTCAATAAAATTTCTGTACTTCGCCAGTACTGCCCTTTAAGACTGGTATGCCAGTACTGTGCCAGTATTGCGAAAACAACACTGGCAAACCAGTACTACGCCAGTACTGTGCCAGTATTGCTAACACGGTAAACTGACAATAGTCAGTTAGGAACTAATTAATGGAAATTTATGCAGTAATTTATAGAAATTTTTGCAATAATTCATAAAAATATGTTCCACATAAGTTACAATTAAAAATTTTTGCTGTAATTTATGGAAATTTATAGAAATTTTCGCAATAATTCGTAAATATATATAAAGCAAAAATTATCATTAAAATTTTGGATTTGTGCCATTTCTGGAAATTTATGCGGTAATCTATAAACATTTTGACGATTGTTTATAAAACTATGTAAAACACAAACGAGAACTAAAAAAATTACCATCAATAATTTATGGATATTTTAGAGATAATTTATGAAAATTTATTAGGTAATTTGCTAATTTGATTTTTTTGAATTTAGTTCAATTAAATAATAATTTAACTAAATTACACAGTTAAACGCTCTTTATTAATTGTAAGTGTAAAAGGTGTCAAAAAAGTCTCATCAGAGCTCCCGTCCAGTTAGGACGCACGAGCAATCACCTCTCGCTTACCCACTATATATACGCGTGAGTGAAGTGTAGTTAGTGTATTATAGTTAGTTGCTTCTACTCGTTTATTATATAAACAATTAGTAAGCGCACAGCATAAATTATTTATAGTGCTGTAGTAAAACCCAACACATATTAAACATCCGGAATCTAGTTTACTCGCGTACATTTACTCCGATAAAATGACGCATGAGTGAACAATCTTCCCGCCAAGTGAACAACAAAAACGATCATGGCAACGCCGGGTTTAAATATTGACTCCAGGCCAGCATTCAACATAAAAAACAAAAAGCTCGTTTCATCCAAAAAAGAGAAAGCTTCATTAATAAATTGACTAAGAGAACTTTCAACTAACTCCACTAAAAATCCTAAGATTGATTCAATAATTAAAAGTTTAATAAATGATAAAACAAGCAAAGTGACTATCATTCAACCAAAAAAACGAACCACTAACCCTGATAAGGAAACACCATTAACTAAGCAACTAACAACACAAAGAAGTAAAACAAGGAAAAGCGTATCACCTATACCGCAAAGTTCCGCACACAATAACTTCAATGACGAAGAGCTCATTCAAGCTCCAAACAACCCTAAAAATAAAAAGGACACCTTGATACAACATCAAGAAGATTATCAAACAACTACACTACCAGCACAACAGCCCGTGCAAAATTCAATACAAAATATAACAGATGAGACAAAACAATGGATAATAACGCCCATAATTGATAACACATACGACTCCAACTTCATGGACGATCCACCCAATGACTTCGAAAAAGAAATTCGAGAAACATTCCAAACCTCAATGGACTTCGACGACAGCATGAAACAAGCCGATGACAACCCCCAACAAATGAACCTCAGTATAAATAAACAACAGGACCACCAACTAATTGAAGATCGACACAAAAAGGAGCAGCGAGATGACAACATCGAACAAAACAACAACATCAACGACAAACAAATAAGGAGGAACAACACCCCACCCAGGGAAAATTCAAGACGCAACAACCACCATTCATAGTAACAAACGCAAAAATCCACTTATTAACAGGTATTTTAATAAAATTTCTAAGTCTTCAAAATTTTATTTTTAAAAACTTGTCTAATAACAAAATAGCAATTTACGTACAAACTTCTAACGACTTTAAAATTACTTTCGATAAACTTAAATTAAATGGAATTGAATTCCATACAAAAACTCCTAACCAAGAAAAACTTCACTCCTGGCTCCTGAGGGGAGTAGCAGGGGATTTTAACGAGGAGGACATCCGCACAGAATTACTTAAAGCGAATATCAAAAACGTTAACTTTAAAGAAATAAAAAAAATAAATATAAAAAATTTTTTTAAATCAAAAAGAGGTGGCGATGCCCTCCTCGTTAAAATAACAACAGATAGCGACTATAGAGAAATGCTAAAAATTACTAGACTAGCAAACCAGGTAGTTTGGTGGGATAAAATAAGAAATAAAAATGCAATCCAGTGTTTTAACTGTCAGCGAATCGGACACACAGCGAAATTCTGCAATAGGGGATACAGGTGTGTAAAATGCGCGAAACAACACAAGATAATTGAGTTTTCTTTTTTGCTAAAAATTCATAAAGACGAGACGCTTTAAAAATGTTCTTAACATTTTTTCTTATTTTGTTAATTAAAAAAGTTATTTAAATAAATAAAATTAACTTTTGAGCCGGAATTCAAAATTAAATGACTTACGAACCAAAAAATCCTTGTTTTTCACACTTTTATATTCCGAAGAAAAAAAGTTGTTTGAGTTTTTCAATCACTTATAATTTAAACAATGATTCGCTTGTTTACAATTATTTTGCAACTAAATGATCATCTGTTCTCACCTGCGCGCGACTACTGCTACGTCACGTCCGTCTGTCGACATATAATATATTTGACAAGCGTGGAAAAATTGAGGTTATGCTTAATCAAAACAACGCATTTCAATCTTTTTAAAGTTTTAGGATATCAGGATATCAATATCCTGATTTAACTTTTTTTTCCATGACTGCTAAAAACTTTAAAAAGATTGAAATGCGTTGTTTTGATTAAACATAACCTCAATTTTTCCACGCTTGTTAAATATATTATATGTCGACAGACGGACGTGACGTAGCAGTAGTCGCGCGCAGGTGAGAACAGATGATCATTTAGTTGCAAAATAATTGTAAACAAGCGAATCATTGTTTAAATTATAAGTGATTGAAAAACTCAAATAACTTTTTTTCTTCGGAATATAAAAGTGTGAAAAACAAGGAATTTTTTGGTTCACAAGTCATTTAATTTTGAATTTCGGCTCAAAAGTTAATTTTATTTATTTAAATAACTTTTTTAATTAACAAAATAAGAAAAAAATGTTAAGGACATTTTTGAAGCGTCTCGTCTTTATGAATTTTTAGCAAAAAAGAAAACTCAATTATCTTGTACCGTTTAAAAGATATGGACATTTAAACAATTTTGAGCAATTGTTGTAACTTTTAAATAAACAATTGATTTTACTTAAAAAATTGATTTTCTGAAACTTTAGACCAACAAATGTAATACTACCAAGTTTAAAAGAAATCGGTGAGGGTGCTCCGAAAAGTAGTAAATTTCTCCTGGAATGCCACATAAACAATTACTATATCATGGCAGGTGACCTAAACGCAAGACATCCCCTCTGGAACGACAAAAGAGTAAACACAAGAGGAGCGGCTCTTGCAGAATGGCTCACACAAAACCAAATTAAATTTAGAACTATATTAACAGGGCCAGAAATGGCAACTTTTCCTTCAGGCGACTCGTATCTGCACTTAGAAAAAGAGTTGGCTGCCATAACCAATTAAATAGTTGCTATAGCGCGATCCAATTAATTGGTTAGCACATCCAACTATTGGATACTGTTTCCATGCGAAAAGGTACCCCAGCTATCGCAAAGATAATGCAGCTAAAAAGTTGGATGTATCAACCAAGAAATAGTTGCCCCATCCAATTAATTGGATCGCGCTATAGCAACTATTTAATTGGCTATGGCAGCCAACTCTTTTTCTGAGTGTGGATATAGTCATGCATGACGCAAGAGTAAATATTATCAATTCCATTAATAATATGTGCAAAGTATATCCTTACGACAGCGATCACAAAGCATTAATACTAAAAATAAAAATAGAAACTTTAGATAATTTATTGTTTGCACCTTTTAAAAATAATAAACTCAGTTATAATAAAACTAATTGGGATAATTACAAAAAAAATTTACAAAATATTAAATTAAACATCCCAAAAAATAGGAATTTACAAAAAAAAGAAATTGACGTATTTATAAAAATGATAAACGAAAATATGATAAATAAATTGTACAAAGTAACGTCGAAATACAGCCACAAAGACTCGATATCCAGATACTTGTCCCCAGAAATAAAAAAATTACAACTATTAAAAACAAAACTTTTATCACTAATACACAAATTAAATCGATTTATTACAAATGGAGAACAAATAACAATCTTAAAAAGGGCACTAGAACACACTAGACAAAAACTAAAAAAAACATTCGACAAAAAAGTAAATGAATATTGGCATTATAAAATATCAAAAATACAGGGACCGCTTCTAAAACGAAACTAAATAGAAATTACTTTCGTTTTAGTGTTTGAGTTGACACGAAACTAAATTAACAAAGTGACTTTAGTTTCAAGTCGACACGAAACTAAATTAACAAACTGAGTTTAGTTTCGTGTCGACTCAAAACAAAAGACTGAAACACATAATTAATTTAGTGTCAATCACAGAAAAATTGTTTCCCTTGTCATCCGTAACTAGAGCAACGTAAGTAATTAATGTAAGTTACGTAACCAGAGTAAATTACGTAATTAATGTAAGTTACGTAACCAGAGTAAATTACGTAACTACGGTAACTTACGAAACCAGAGTAAATTACGTAACTGTAGTAACTTACGTAACTTGAGTAAAGTACGTAACTACAGCAACTTACGTAAATGGTCAAACTTACGTAAGTTACGCAACCAGAATAACTAACGCAATTCATCAAACTTACGCAAGTTACGTAACTTGCGTAAATAGTGGAATTTACTCAACCAACGCAAATAATCACAATTTACGTAAGTTACGTAACTTACGTAAATGGTCAAAATTATCCCATTTACACAATTAGTCAAACTTACGTAAGTAACGTAAAAAATGGTCAAATTTACTTAATTTTGTAATTAATCAAACTTACGTAAGTTACGTAACTTTGATTAATTGCGTAAGTTATTCTAGTTTCGTAACTTACGTGAGTTTGATTAATTGCGTAAGTTATTCTAGTTACGTAACTTCCTTTAATTATGGGTGAAGATTCCTGAAGTGGCCCCCTGATTTGCAATCATGTAATGAAATTTGGATTTAATGTTATATTTCTATACTACTATATTAGAGAAACATTAGCTATGAATATTTTTTTAAAATTCAATTGTTATAAAAAGTTTTAAATAAATTAGTTTTTGAGTAACATTTTTGTAAAAAATTTATATCTGTGATTGCTATTATTCAATTTTAATGCCCATTTGATATTCTATATAGAAAAATATAAACTTTAAAATTGAAAAAAAACGAAGAAAAAATTTTATTTTTTAATGAAAAATTAATTGTTTTTAATAAACAATTTAAAAAATTATCATGTTCTGCGCTAGCTAGCAACTTTTTTCAAAAATGTATCGAATCTATATAGATTCAAGTTCATTTTGCAAAAATAAAAAATTAGTTAGGTCCATATTTGTCCAAATAGCGTTTATTTGTTTATAACGGTGAGCGAAATATGTCGCGAATGACTTTGGGTCAGAATTTCTCAAACGGATCGCATAAAACTAAAAAATTTTCTTTTTGAACCATCATAGTTTTTTTTTACTCTTAATATAGCTAAGAGAAATTCCTGAAAATATTAAGCCAAAAAAAAAATTTTTTGTAAAAGTTATTAACAATTGAATTTTTTAGTACTGCTAAATTAACAAATTTTTTTCTCGAGTTCTAGTTGACGGATTTTAAAATTAAAATATGGGTTTTTTTCGTCTTGAATTTGCACTATTTGAATATATTTTTTGTTTTTTTATTTTTTATAATTTGTTATATAATTTGTTTATAAAATGTTAATAAACAAATATGTTTTTCACGTACTAACAAAAAAATTAAAATTTTATTCTATTTCTTAAAGGTCTCTGAGTGAAAAACCGTTTCGAAAAAAATAAGCCTCAATTAGAAAAAATGTTATTAATTGAAAACTGCAGCCGTGTAGGGCTTTATATGACGTTAAACTCGCCCTGCGCGCATTGGCATATTTTTCAAAATTGTCTGTAACCTACAAATTTTATCGGATTTTCATTAGCTTGGTCTTAAATTAAAGGAGATAAAATTTCTAAGAGAACCCACTAAACCAATTTTTGAATTTGAAATTGTTTATATATTTTTTGTTACTCAAAGTAAACAATTTACAATATTTTTAGAAAAAATCATGTTTACTTTTTTATTTATTCATTGCAGATGATTGGAATCAATTTTAATTAGTCCAGCATGACCACCAGACAAATAATAATGTATAATACAATTTATTTAAATTGTTGCAAACAATGTTAATTAACAAATAGATAACATTAGTTCTTTTTTATAAACAAAAATCTTTTTTCAGACATATTTTTATTTATTTAAGTAATCTATGTCGATTTTGATAAAAAAAATTTTTATATTTAATAATTACTATTGTTATTAACAATCATATGGACAATAATCTAGTTATCAATAATCAAGTAGAGCTTTACATGACTTTAAACTCGTTAAAATACGAAAAATAATTTTTCTTTTTGCAGAAATAAGCCATTTATTTGTTTAGAACGTAAATAATTTGTTTACGACAAATGTAATTGTTTATGCTAAGAAATTTTTAAAGTTTTTGAAAGAATGTACATAGTTTTTAAATAATAACTTTTTTTCTAACTGAGGCTCATTTTTTTCGAAACGGTTTTTTTACTCGGAGACATTTAAGGAATAGAATACAATTTTAATTTTTTTGTTAGGACGTGAAGAACATATTTGTTTATTAACATTTTATAAACAAATTATATAAAAAATTATAAAAAATAAAAAAACAAGAAATATATTCAAATAGTGCAATTCAAAACGAAAAAAAACCCATATTTTAATTTTAAGATCCGACAACTAGAACTCGAGAAAAAAATTTGTTAATTTAGCAGTACTAAAAAATTCAATTGTTAATAACTTTAACAAAAAAATTTTTTTTGGCTTAATATTTTCAGGGATTCTTCATTAAGAGTAAAAAAAACTATTTTGGTTCAAAAAGAAAATTTTTTAGTTTTATGCGATCCGTTTGAGAAATTCTGACCCAAAGTCATTCGCGACATATTTCGCTCACCGTTATAAACAAATAAACGCCATTTGAACAAATATAGACCTAACTAATTTTTTATTTTTGCAAAATGAACTTGAATCTATATAGATTCGATACATTTTTGAAAAAAGTTGCTAGCTAGCGCAGAAC
This sequence comes from Leptopilina syphax, assembly GCA_032872505.1. Lineage (NCBI taxonomy): Eukaryota > Metazoa > Arthropoda > Insecta > Hymenoptera > Figitidae > Leptopilina > Leptopilina syphax. Next base: position 14,803,492 of record CM065472.1, read on the forward strand.
ATGATAATTTTTTTAATTGTTTATTAAAAACAATTCATTTTTCATTAAAAAATAAAATTTTTTCTTCGGTTTTTTTTTAATTTTAAAGTTTATATTTTTCTATATAAAATATCAAATGGGCATTGAAATTCAATAATAGCAATCACAGATATAAATTTTTTTCAAAAATGTTACTCAAAAACTAATTTGTTTATAACTTTTTATAACAATTGAATTTTAAAAAAAATTTTATAGCTAATGTTTCTCTAATATAGTAGTATAGAAATATAACATTAAATCTAAATTTCATTACATGATTGCAAATCAGGGGGCCACTTCAGGAATCTTAACCCTTATGTAAATTACTATAGTTACGTAATTTACTCTGGTTACATAACTTACATTAATTACTTACGTTGCTCTAGTTACGTAAGTCAGGGGAAACAATTTTTCTATGATTGACACTAAATAATTATGTTTTTCAATCTTTTGTTTTGAGTCGTCACGAAACTAATATATCGTTTTTCACCTGGTAAAATTAAAATTTGCTTTCACCTGCTCGACCACTATTATTTTTGTCCATCATATATTCTAGTCAACCAAAATAGAGTATCGTTAAGTTCAAAATCCAATATCGAAAAATCAAAGTTAGTAGGACCAAAAATGACATTTTAATTTTAATTACCCATTTAAATTTTCTTGCTTTCTTTTGTTTGACGATGATCTCAAAATGTATAAATCAATTACCTTACCTGATGATTTTCTTTGTCTCCAATCTGACTTAATAAGTCTACACGATTGGCCTACCAATAACAATTTTTTATTAAAACAGATGGGTGTTAGATATGATCCTTATTCACATGATTATGACAACCTTCGATTTCATTTCAAAATTTTTTTAATATCATCCAGATTTCTATATAATGACTTGCTTTTCTTATTTAGAATTATAAATAGTGTATTCGATTGCTCCCAGATCTTAGCATCAGTCAGCTTTTCTGCTCCTATAAGACCATCACTACATGTTCGGCCGTTCGCAATACCTTATTTGAGAACATGTTATCGAGATAACTCAACTACGATAAGAATATGTAAATTAGCTAACTACTAAAGGTGTGCAAAAAGCTCGATCGAGTATTTCAAGCTTTTCGTTTTTCTAGAAGAGCTGAGCAGAATCAATCCAAACTTGAACCAAATTCCATCCGACACGTGCAGTATAAAAGTTAAAATAATTTTGAGCACTTGAATTTTTGGAGCACTCAAATATTTTTGAGTAACTAAAAAATTTATAATGCTCGAATATCGAGCCCGGCTCGAGCTCGACCATGCTATTCGAGCTTTTTGCACACCTCTACTAACTACCATGCGGATCAGCTAGATTTCTTTAATAATTCTTTGTCTAGTTTCGTTAGCGATCTACGTAAATTCAATTATGGTCAAAAAATTTTTTAAATTCCCATCAAAATTTCAATTATTTTTATAAATAATAAAATCGTTCTCTGAAATTCAATTATTTTCCAAATTTTTTACAAGATTCTTGGCAAAATTCCAATTATTTTTAAAAAATTTCTTTAATTCAATGATTTTCAATATCTAGGGGAGGATGGGGCAAGGATAGTTAGCTAAGACCTTTTCGGATCTAGCGGCCAAACTTGAATATGTATCTGCAAACGAAAAGTATTTTTGGAAAGCCTGGTTATTTGGCTATAATTTTCCTATACATTATTTTACTGTAGACTCAAATCCCTACGAGATACGAATGAAAAAGTAAACAAAAATTTTTAACTATCCTTGCCCCAGCACCGGGGCAAGGATAGTTAAAAGAATTCGAATGCTAAAAATGTTATAGAAAACAGTAAATTTTCGTTTTCTTTATTTTATTGGATTTAGACTATCCAATATTGATATCTCAAGTAATAAAAATATGTATTGAAGATTTTCTGAATTTCAATTATTGTATTAAAATTCATCTGAACTAGAATCAGAAGTTTAACCAATTTTCTTCAGACGACCAACAATTTCTTGGTCAATAAGCTTCGTTTTCTGTATATAATTACGCATCATTATGTATATCAACCTAAAAAGAACAATTAAACACTTTTTTAAAATTTGCAATGTCATTAACAGGATTTTACCCTGCCGTATTATCTCTAACTATCCTTGCCCCGTGAGTTTATTTTTCAGTTTTTTCTAAATTTTATGGAACAACGTGAATTAATTTGAAAATAAATACGATATTCGTATTCAGCAGGAAATTCCACTCCGGAATATACTTACGTAAATAAATATTCTGAAACTCTAATGTAGAAAACAATATGATAAACATTACGTTGATATTATAGCAAAACAGACTTTTTTCAAAAATAAACTCCCAACTTCGCAAATGGTGACAGATTGCCTTCCAATTTTTACTATCATCTTTTGGTGTTAAAACGCGAATATACCATGAATTACGCGATTTTTTAGCAAGCCGTCTAAGCATAACAGCAACTAACTATCCTTGCCCCATCCTCCTCTACTATTTTAATAAAATTTTCCTAAAGAATTCAATTATTAAACCAAAATTTTGATAAAATGTAAGCAAAAATTTAATTACTTTCATAAATAAAAAACCTTTCACAAAAATTCAATTAGTATTTACACTGGCATTGATATAGTAAATTAGAAGAGTTCTCACCCTGACTTCAGTGGCCGTGCGGTTTTAATGTTCCGTACTTAGATAAACACGGTTTCGTGCATAGTGATAAAGGCATACTAGTTGATACGGGCAAAATTCTCTTTAATAAAAACGATGTCTATAACAACCCCAATATCAAACTGGTCTTTTCGACGGCTGTGCCTGATTGTGACATAATTGATAAAAGTAGGAGTAATGCGATTAAATATCCTTGGCTGTCTATATAAATATCTACTACTTTTGATTTCAGGTAATTAAAATTGAAACTTTTAATACAGTGAAAAATTACCTAAAAACACCAGTTGACGCGTTAGATACCTTTCATCGTGGAGGGTCACAGTTTCGGACAAATTCCGGATTAAATACGGACAGATTAGTACGGATTAGTCCGAAAATTGTACGAAAAAGGTCTGAATGTCTACGAATTCAGTCCGTAATTAGTCCACAACAATCCATTCTTATGACTGGTGAAGAATTCTTCTAAAATAAGTACGCAATCATCCGAAATCAATATTTAAAGAATGCGGAATCAGTCTGCAACAATCCGAATTTAATCTAGTTAAAAAAACTTCATCCGCAAAATGTCTGGAGCAAACCGAACTCTGTAAGCTAGAAATCCGGTATTAGTCCGCAACAATTTGAAATTAAGTGTGGCAAAATTCTATTCCGAAACAAGTACGAAACAATCCGAAATCTGTATGCAACGAATCCGGATTTAATCCAATTAAAAGGCATAATCCGAAACAAATACGAAACAATCCGAAATATGTATGCTAAAGATCCGGTAATAGCGGCAATCCGAATAATATCCGATCAAAACACCCCAGTCCGAAAATAAGTCTTCTAATAATATGAAATTGGTAAATATATATACAATCCACAGACGATCCGAAACAATCTATATTCAATCCAATTCAAAGACTTAATCCGGAATAATTTTGATATAATATTGAATTTTTATATTAAAAACAATTTGTATTAAATGCAGATAAATTCAAACTATAATTGTTATTTCGTATGACAAAAACCTGACCAAAACCAGATTAATTCCGGATTTAATAATTTCACATTTGCAAGTTGCGTATTATCAGACTAACTTCTGATTAGATCGGACTAATTCCGGATTCACTGGTTATACACAAACCTATTGAGTTTGGATTTATCCAAACTAATTCTGAGTGACGAAAATCTGACCATAAGCAGACTGTTTCGGATTAGCTGCGGATTCACTGGTTAAACCAACCAGATTACTTCTGCATTTACTAGTTGCATATAATCTAACTAACTTCGGACTAATTACGAATTCAATAGTTATAAAAAAAGGAATTGATATTAAACTGAATTCAGGGTGAAAAACTCCACAATAAACCGTACTCTTGCAGACAAATTCCGGATTAGTCCGAAATCGGTCCGACTTTTTATTCAGGGTATTTACTTATGGTAAATAAAATATTTACTTTAGCAGTCAATTTTATTTTACACTAGTATTATTAGTTATCTTTTTTAATATTATAATTAACACTGATGTGTTAGTTTTTTGTCATTTCTTTTCGTGGCACTTGATAAATTCTATTATGAATTTGAATTCCCATGCGAGCGTGGTATAGTGGTTAGTGTATTCGATTTCGGTGCGATATAATGTATAGAGATAGGAATTTTCTGCTAAAGCATAAAAGCAGAAATCTGCTCGAAAATTTTTAAATGTCATAAAACGTCTAAAAACCTTATAAGATATGTTTTTTAATAGAAATTATATGAAATTAAATCAGCAGAAAAAAGCATAATTTTATCATTTAAGCAGCAGAATTTTTATGTGCGAAATATGCCGCCAAATTGATGATTTTTAGCCGATTTTCAGCAGATATTAAGCAGAATTTGAAGGTTAAATAGTTATTGGGCTTCTAAACATGACTAGATAAGTTAAAGTATACGTAAACAAGTAATTTAGTTAATAAAAGATCTGTGTTTATTTAACAAAAGCTTTAGAACAGTTATAAAGTTAAAAAAATAAAATTTTAAAAAATAAAAAAAAATTTTTGGTTTATTTCACGTGAACGGTCTTGTTTTTTGACAGAGTACTTGCCTAATGTCAAATAAATCATTTTTAAACAAATAAACCCAAAAAAACGAAAAATAAAAAAAAATTTAAACAACATGTAAAAATACATTTAACTTTTCGCCCCAGTCTCCCCTATTATATGTTAATATCGTTTTATGTACAGTGTAAAAACAGTTCAATTATAACAAAAAAAGTTTATTTAATTTTAAAAAGTTCATTTTTTCTTAAATTTTATTCACTATTAAAATGCTATTCAGTGTAATAAATTACCATCTATGCATAATTAAAATCGCTGTATTCATTTCCTAAACTTTTTCATTTTATTACCATTTGTTTTAGTAATAATGTTTTTATTATATATAAAGCAAAATTGATAACTAATTAAAGACGAATTTCAGCAGAATTGGGCTATTTGTTTCAGCATAATTTGACCTCTCAAAAAAGCAGAAAGTCCCTATCTCTATAGATAGGTGTAGGTTCGAATCCCCAAGCGTTAGAAATTTTAAGTTAATGTAAATAAAATTGCGATAGGCAAATCGAAAAATATGTTGAATGTACCATAAAGTAATAATAATTAATATGTGTAACTTGTATAATTATTTGTATAATTGTATAATTTTTATAATTATTTTTTTATTAACATTCACTAAATTGTCCGGACTAATTTTTGACTGTTTCGGACTAATAATTCCGGATTCACTAGTTGTTCACTATCCGTATAGAGTTCAGATTTTCCCTGATTAATTTCGGGTGACAAAAACCTGACCATAAACCGCATTGTTTCGGACAATTTTCAGATTAGTCCGAAATCTGTCCACTTTTTTAACCAGGGATATTAACTTACTTCAGATTTGTAATAAGCAACCATAAAAACCCCTAAGTGTCAAAATTTCAAGCAATTCTAATTAATTTTTTACCTTTTCGATCGCCCTATTGAATCCGCCATTTTGAATTTTTAACAACTGGCTTCATATTCCTAATCATTGACCCTCGAAAATATTAGAAACGTAGTAGTGTAAAATGTAAAAATCCATTAAAGTAAATTTGATAACATTGCTTTATCCAGCTAGATTCATTTTTCAGAAAATTGGCAAAAGGTGTTAGCGGCTATAACTGAAAGCGGTAATGTCTTAATGAACATTTCCCAATAAATCACTTTTCGAAATAATTCGAAATAACTAACTTTCGTCACTTTGAATTTTGTCATATACAAGTACGAAACACTTACATTTAAGGGATGTTTTCAAATATAAGCATTATCAATAAAAATGTAAATGATACACTGTCTTACAGTATACATATGAGGAATTTTACGTGAAATGTCCTAAGTTGAAATTTCAACTTCTTGAAAAAAATTGAAACTCAGGGAATTTGTTGTTCTATCAAGTAGAAATGTGCCCCAAAAAATATTTTTGATTTTTTTCGAAAATTTGGAGGGGATAGAGGGGGGTCAATTTCACCAATTTGCTAACACCGGCTACTTTGTGAATTTTTTCTGAACATACTTGTAATGGGAAAAATTTTTTAAGAATATGTTTCTGAAAGGTTTTTTCGTCCTCTTTCCAATGGTGTATTTTATTTTTTAATATTTTAAAAATTTACCCTAATTTTTGATAATTAATATTTAATTTTCAATTTTCTAAAAATCGGTCTGTTTTTTTGAAAATAAATTATTGCAAACGAAAGCTGAGGTTTTTTCCTATCGGCATGTAAATTTTCAGAATGCCTTTTTTTTGTTTTTGAGTTATTAAATTCCAAAGAATAAATTGCGTCCCGGGCGCCTCGTCTCACGCCGGTTGCCACGCGGCTCAGTGCAACCGCGACGCAGCGCGCCGCAATTTATTCTTTGAAATTTAATAACTCAAAAACAAAAAAAGGGCATTCTGAAAATTTACATGCCGATAGGAAAAAACCTCAGCTTTCGTTTGCAATAATTTATTTTCAAAAAAACGGACCGATTTTTAGAAAATTAAATATTAATTATCAAAAATTAGGGTAAATTTTTAAAATATTAAAAAATAAAAAACACCATTGGAAAGAGGACGAAAAAACGTTTCAGAAACATATTCTTAAAAAATTTTTCCCATTACAAGTATGTTCAGAAAAAATTCACAAAGTAGCCGGTGTTAGCAAATTGGTCAAATTGACCCCTCTCTAGCCCCTCCAAATTTTCGAAAAAATCAAAAATATTTTTAGGGCACATTTCTACTTGATAGAACAACAAATTCCCTGAGTTTCAATTTTTTTCAAGAAGTTGAAATTTCAACTTAGGACATTTCACGTAAAATGCCTCATATTGAACTTTCAGATTGATATTTATTTTGTTCAAATATGACGATTTAAAAGTCACTGGATGCATTTAATTGTAGCTTTTATTTTCATGGCAAAGCCAGCTATGCTTAACTCATGACGTTTTATATATTCTCATAGCTTCATAAAATTGTTTTAGCGGTTTAAATATGCGAAAACATATGCTTTAGATGTCATTCAATATGAAACCACTAAAAAAAAATTATTTAAAGACTTTGATTTTTCGACTTTTGTCCACCTAGAATCGGGTCTTAGACCATTGTGAGGCACGTTTATCTTGCATACAATATTTTAAGTATTGAAACATGTATGTTTAATAATCTAATACATGTTTACCTACCAGCTCTTGTGACATAATTTGGACAAAAACGTTTGTTACAAAATCAAGTTGCCGCTTCTTGTATGATTACCTTATATTTAATTTGAACAATTATAAGCTGAGAAAGTTTTACGAAAATGAAAATATTTTCCTCAGTAGCACGTAATGTTCCAGTAACATTGACAACATTGAGGCAATAATGGTAATGTTAAGGCAGTGTTCTCAATATTGCTGTAATATTACGTGCTACTGGGGTTATCTTTAACTATGGTTTAAATATCAAAATACACGGGAAAAAAAGTACGTGAATCCTTCCTTGAAAGTGCTTGACTTTTGAATAGGACACAAAATACAAGGCTGTATCATATACTTTTTATTAGAAAATATAGAAAAGTCCTAGTTATTCTAGTACTAGTATGGGCAACAGTGTTTTTTAAATTTTAATGAAAAGTCATTCGTTCAGTTTTATAAAGTACGTGAAAGATTAGTTGACTGCGCTTGAAAATTCTGTATAGAGCATGCGCAGTGTGCGTTGCGCGTTTCTACCACGGAGTAATAATAAGGAGACTGTACTACCAGTGAGATACCGTGCCAAATGTCTGCCTTGGTTCACTGAGTAGTAAAGACTTCTCAAAAATAAAGCGCATGCGCAATTTGCAACTATCTTCGTCACTCTTGAAAGAACGATGAGAGAGATCATTATTTTGACGTGCGAGTTAGAAAGTGTGGTTATGTTTTATTGTTGACAACAGCAACTATACGGGAAAATCAAGATTTAAATAAGAAAAAACATTAATTAACAAACTGCAAAGAGAAGAGTAAGTACAATATATTATAATATTAATAAATTGTAATATAGGTGTGAGTAGATATTAATAAAAAGATTATTTTTGTCGAACCGGAGTAATTCTTTTCTTTGTATGATAAAGTGAATGAATACAATATAATATAATGCTATAATCGCTATAATGCTAATATAATTAATAACTACTTACACATTTCCTATATTACAATTTATTAATATCATTTAATAGTATAATATATATTGTCAACAGTAAAACATAACCACACTTTCCAACTCGCACGTCAAAATAATGATCTCTCTCATCGTTCTTTCAAGAGTGACGAAGATAGTTGCAAACTGCACATGCGCGTTATTTTTGAAAAGTCATTACTACTCAGTGAACCAAGGCAGAATTCTGGCACCAGTCTGACTAGGGGATACGCTAGAGAGCAGTCTCCTTATTATTACTCCGTGGTTTCTACCCAAGGTAAATGCCAGCTGATCGTCTGTTTCCATTTGTGTTAATTTCAGATGTGAATATACTATTATTTTATGAAAAACAAATAGTGTTAATATATATTTGTCTTCAAGAATTGACTTTCAAAAAAATATTTTTTATTTTGTGTTTCTCACAAAACAGAATGTTATGTAAGTCTCAGTTTTCAGTGAAATAGCATGTCTCAGAAGTCGTGAAAAATTTCACCATGTGGTATATAAGAACAATTCGATACGTACTTTTAAGTGTTAAGTGTGTGTTTATATTTAAGTTATACGCGAATATATGTGTGTGTTATAGGTTAGTTCATAAGTGTTGACGAACGTCGAAAAGTTATACAATAATTGTTCTTTGTTTGTGTGATTAATTATCCAAATATGTGAATGAATGAGTGAATTTCAGAAAAACTGTGTGAACAAGTGGAAATTATTTTTTTTATTTTACAGTTTTTTTGAAAGTCAATGAAATTCTCAAGCAAGGTACTAGAAATTTTCATTGACTGCTTTTGAAACTCTCATGCAAAAGTACTAGACTGTTTTTAGTATTTTGTGTCGTATCCAAAAGTCAAGTACCAAGTCAATGAAAAATTCACGTGCTTTTTTTTCCGTGTACTTATTAAACTAACAATAAGCAGAAAATAAACTTCTTCCAAGTATATAAAATATTAAAATAACAAATTACTTCGGAATCAAAATATAAAAAATAAATTTAGAACTATGTTTTAAAAAACGTACCATTTGCACTTATTGCATCCATATAATAACGTGCACATAGAACATCCGTGACTTAATTCTTTGCTTAAACTAAAACAAAAAGAAAATAGTAAGAATTATTATTTCCAGAAATGACACACGTAACCAAAAGTAATATATACATATACTTACGCATAATCGGAAATGTCAAGAATATTTTGTTTTTCAATGCAGTCATCTATGTACTGTACATCGTAACCTTTATGTTCGCCAGTTATATCCAAATTTTTTTTTGTTAGTGTTATCACTGAATCAGATGCGAAAGCACTTATATCTCCCCCATTTTTCTAATAATATATATATATAAAAATGTTACATTTAAAGTTTTTACATTTTAATAACAACTAACTCTTATAAGGTCATGTTATTCATTGATGACGTGATTTATTTTAATTTACTATATGTGTACGTCCACATGAAAAGGGCCCATTTTGTCGGTTCTAGTTTTAGAGATAATCGCAATTTAGTAATTTTGGAGCAAAATCTTAATTTTTTAAATATTTTTTATTATCAATCTACATGTTTTGACAAGTCGAATCATGCGGTTTTAATTAATTTATCGATAATTTAACTGTTTGATTTCATTGGTTCTTTAGAAAAATGAAAAGGGCCCATTTTGTCGGTCATTTGCAAAAGTAATCAGTATTTTAAAAATGGAGATGTGGAAAAATTTACAACCTCTTGATTTTTCATCTCTAAGGTACCTTGGACTGTAAACAATTCTTATCTGAATAACTTACCAGAAGAACCAGAGATTTTGATGTTAGAGTCTTTGTTTTTGTACTCATGGAAATGAAAAATTTGATATTTCGTGAAATTTTTCGTAATAGAGACTGTTAAAAAATTTTAAATAAGTTTAATCCCAACAAAAACATCTTTGATGCAAAAAGTTCCGCCAAGTAAAAGATTTTGTGATTGTCCAAACAATTAGTGAAATAAAAGTTTACCAAGTAAAATTTATAATTAAAATTTTAATAATGATTGATTTTAAATATTTTCTCTACTACACAACTCGAAGTACATATTGCAGTTGAAAAAAACAACCCAGGCTTAGCTGTTGTTATTGTACATTGCGGCTTAATTACATCAATGTTCTTCATTGCATTTTGAATTGTAACAAATAAAATTTAACTTTATAATTAACATTAGCAAAAAACGAAATCTAATTACTCGTCATAATAAAAAATTTCTATTTCAGCAATTTAAAAATCTTGGCGTCAATACTTTCATTAATTACAAGTTAGAAGCATTATTGACGCCAAGATTTTTAAATTGCTGAAATAGGAATTTTTTATTATAACGAGTAATTAGATTTCGTTTTTTGTTAATGTTAATTATAAAGTTAAATTTTATTTGTTACAATTCAAAATGCAATGAAGAACATTGACTTAATTCGGAAATGTAATTAAGCCGCAATGTAGGGGAACATAGTCTAGGTCGGCCACCTTTTTGACTTTTGTTTATAACTTTTTTTTAAAAATGAATTTGGACAATTGAAGTATATGGTTGGAAAGTCCTGTTTAATAGGAACATTTTTTCTGTACAAAGTAAATTGACAGGTTTAAAAATGAAAAAGTTATAAAGATTTAAAAAAAAAAAAATTTGTAGTCCAGGTTGGCCATTACAGTCAAGGTCGGCCATGTTTAAAATTCAAAGGGCATTAATCGTTAAAAAATAAAATGACATGTTTAGAGTTACGGAAAATTGATTCTTTATTGTTTACAGTTTGTAACTTAATGAAATAACAAAATAATAACAATAAACAATATAAAAAAATAAATATAAATAAAAAAAATTTTTGCACTAAAATATTAATAAAATTAAATAAAAATATTAATAAGATGATCAATTATATTATGAGTTATACAGAATTGCAGTTTTTGCAAATGAAGTAGCTCGTCCTCAACTTTGCGCATTTTAAACACATAGTGGCCGACCTTGACAGTAAGTAACATTACCGAATTGTTGTAACCATAAAGAAATACGTTTCGGGATTCGATTTTTTACTTTGTTTTCCTTTCAACCATGAGTCCCACAAATTTTCTGCATACTTGCCTTGACGATTCAATTTGTTTTTTATCTTTTATTAATGGTTTTTCACATTATGCACAAAACTTTTTTTGAGCTTTTTTTGTACCGACGTCACAGAAAACACAATTTTCGATTTTCCGAAAATGTAATTGAACAAAAAGTTAGGTTTCACTAAGACAAGCTTCGACAAAAATGCGCGTAGGTGGCGCTAGTGAACTTGACAAAAAAACGCGAGTGGCCTACCTAGACAGTAGGCCAACCTTGACTACATTCCCCTACAATAACAACAGCTAAGCCCGGGTTGTTTTTTTTCAACTGCAATATGTACTTCGAGTTGTGTAGTAGAGAAAGTATTTAAAATCAATCATTATTAAAATTTTAATTACAAATTTTACTTGGTAAACTTTTATTTCACTAATTGTTTGGACAGTCACAAAATCTTTTACTTGGCGAAACTTTTTGCATCAAAGATGTTTTTGTTGGGATTTTAAAACTTTTTGCGTCATCTCAACTTTTTAATAAATGAAATAATTAATTATAAAAGTATTGTTGTCTTTGAACTAATAATTTAAAATAAAATCCAATTAAGTTTTAAATAAGAATTTATTTAAGATATGATTCTTTACAGAAATTTTTACATAATTTTTAGAATTTTTATTCTATACACTCTAAAAATAACATAAAAACAAAAAAGTTTTTAAAATAAATTTCAAGCTTTCAATCCATAATAATATTTCAAAATATTTTACAAATCTGTTAAGTAGTTTAATCTCTGCGTCCGTCTAAATGTCAAAAAATTCAATTTTTTTGAGAAAAATCAAAATTTTTCAAAAAATACGAAGTGAATTAAAATTTCCTGCAATACATATCGAGATTTCAACCCAATCAATAACATTCTATAATATTTCACATAACCGTTTAGAAGTGTAGTCTCTGCGTTTGTCTAAATGTCAAAAAATTCAATTTTTTTTAAGAAAAATCAAAATTTTTCAAAAAATAAGACGTGAATTAAAATTTCCTGCAATATATATCCAGATTTCAACCCAATCAATAACATTCTAGAATATTTTACATATCCGTTTAAAAGTTTCCTCTCTGCGTTCGTCTAAATGTCAAAAAATTCAACTTTTTTGAGAAAAATCAAAATTTTTCAAAAAATACGAAGTGAATTAAAATTTCCTGAAATTTATATCGAGATTTTAACCTAATTAATAATAATTCGAAATAAAAGGAATTTATCAATCTTCCAAGTCAAAAAAATAAACAAACAACTTTTTAACGTTTCGACAGCTCAGCTGTTCTCTTCAGAAACTGAAAATATTTATTAACAATTAGAAATAATAATAATATTCTAGAATATTTCAGAAATCCATTTAGGAGTTTACGCTCCACGTTTGTCTAAATTTCAAAAAATCGCTATTTTTCCGGTTTTCCTAGCCTAAATTCTATAAAACTATATAAAATATTGAATAAACTTAACAGAATTCTTTCTTTTTTGATTATTTATCCAACGAAAAAAGAATGAGCCAAATCGGTTAAGATTTACTCCAGTTATTCACTTTTATCGAAAAACAACCGATATTTAGAGAATATATATTCGCGGTTTTTGCTTTTTACTTGGCGGCGATTCTCTACCGCGAATCTTGATTTCTATTCTTTTTCTTCAAATGACCGCAATAGAATTATACCCAATCGTTAACCTTATAAAAAATGGTTTATAATTAAAAAAACCTCCTTTTTAGAAAAGGGCCAATGTTGTCGAATTTTCGTATTTTTCAAAATGAAAGGGGGGTGGGGGGTTAGTTTTAAAAATTTAAAACCTACTGGTTTTTCATCTTTAAGGTGCCCTGGGCTGGAAATAATTCTTATCTGAATAACTTCCCAGAAGAACCAGAGATATCACCATCAATTAGTATCACAATCTTTAATTTCGTTTTTCTCGAAATGAGGTTTTGGCGTTCTAAACTTTTAAATTCTGTAACTCATCGAATTTTTCACAAAAAAAGTTCTATGACCACTCAAAATTTTCCAAATTTTGTAAGAAATTAGCCCATGTAGATAAGTCCAATAGTTCCAAAATGGGCCCTTTTCATGTGGACGTCCACATATGTCAATACGTGGCTACTCAATAACATTTCCTTAAGAGTTCTGAGTAAAAAAGTATTGATATTGTTCAGAACTAAAAGAATTAGATAAATATACATTAAAAAAAATATGAAAATATCTGCAATAAGAGGAAAATAAGAAAAATACGAAATTTTGAATGCGCTTCGCTGTACAGTTCTAGTGACATGTCAGTGAATAAAGGTTAAAGAAAAAGTGTATGCACGGAAAGAAAAAGTCTAAAGAATATTTTAATGTTTGTATTAAAAAGTTGGACAAGAGTCACTTATTAAAAATGTTTCAATACTGTATCTCAAATTAATATTCATAACAATTACAATAAAGTTTAAAGAAATTAAAGACAAATATGAATAAAATTTGGATCAATGTTTTTAAATTTTCTTAAAGCACCACGTATCTTGATGTTGCACCCAGAATTCATACACTATAAACTCTAAACATTTATTTATACTTAATGATAGCCTACCTAACAGAAAATCTACCAACGACCGGAATCGAACGCACAACCCTAATATTAATAAAACGCAACCCCAACCAACTAGCTACGCAACGCACGCTGCAGGTGGTCCTTCGATAATAGTGGACATTCTCACTGTGGAAATATATGCGCAGCAGAGTACTGCGCAACTGACGCGTACGCGATTCTTAAAAATATTTCATACAGTATAATAATTTTTTTAAACTTGTCTGGAATACACATCTGAACTCATCTTTCTTATAAGTATTAAAATAATTTTACTTCTGTATATTGATAGTTTCATAAAATATAATAATAATTTTACGACAGTTAAAAACATTTTTCCTATTATATGAGAATATTTATAATTTATAATTTTTGTAATACATTTCAAACGTTTTATCATACGCAACATAAAGTTTCTTAGACATCTTGAAATAATTTTCAGGAAATCAAATAAATATTATAAATTGTCCATCTTGTCCAACTTTTCTATAATATATTAAAATATTCTTTAGACTTTTTCTTTCCGTGTGTAAACGCATTTATAATTTTCATAGGGATTTTACTAAATATTCGTATTTTTCTTATTTTACTCTTATTGCAGTTAATAACTGTCGAACCCATCTTCGACTGGTTATATAGTACCTGCTATTGCATTTCAACTTTTGTCTTTACATTGCTTAAAACGTGTTTAAAATTTATTAGATTTATATATATGTGACGCTTCACGGTCACATACAAAAATCGATTTGTATTTTTTTATGTCAAAAAGTAGTTTTTAAGTCACTCTTTAATTTCCAAAAAACAGAATTTAATTACGTTAATTATTTTTTGATATATAATACTCATAAAATCAGAACGTTGAGCGTGCGCCTGACCACATTTCTTCTTTAAACGTCCGTCCTGAAAATTAAGCTATTATACCGCGTTTTCACCGTGGAGCGTCACATATGCTTAAACACAAATATTTCGGTAGTATTGTTTCCCAGATGTGCTACTGGAAGACAATCAATCGAACATTAAAAAAATAATTTAAAAATCTTATTTTCAATTTTCTACTCTAGAGGCAGAAAAAGACCTATCTAGTGATAATACCCACACCCGCGATAATAACCAATTTTACCCTAATATAAAATAATACTCTGGTGAAATATTCTAAGGCAATATTTATTATCAAGCATTTATAACGTATAGTCAATTCCCTTTTGACAGTTTTGTACCTTTTTACAGCTTGAGCTATTAAATTTTTTTTCTTTAAGGGGTTACGTATAGTTAGAGCTTCAAAAAAAGCTGTTTTTTAGGAATTTTTTGTGGACACACATTAAAATAATTAATAACAAATCTTTTTCCACATGAAATATATATTTTTCAAGAAAATATTCTGAAATTATAGTAGGTAAATATAAAGTAACATGTGAATGATACAACATTTGCGTGAACTTCTTAAATAAAAATGGTTTCGCGGTGATCACGCTATCTCTTGACTGGATCATCTAAATTCAAATCGTAAAGAAGGAATCGTAAGTTAATGATATTATGCGGTACTTGGACGAAGGAATTTGAGAAATTTTGATTTTTCGCAAAATGGCGGATGTTGAAAGTCAAAAATTGTATTTTGACCAAAATTTTACTCACACTTTCGGCTATAAAATAGAAAGTAATTGTCAAAAAAAATCCTTCGTTTAAGTACCGGCCAATTATATAACAAATAAGTGGTAAAAATTTCAAACCGATCGGTAAAGCCGTTCTCAAGTTACAGTGATCACCGACTCCCAAAACATGGTTTTGAGAAAAACGAGTTCAAAGTTTTGAATACCGCCGCCTGGCCACAGTAACGGCTGAGACGGCTCCATTCAAAATTCTATATCTCCATAAATAATAGTCCGATTTGTCTCAGATTTTCAGAGAATACTTTTGAAATGATATACTTTTAGAAAATGCATTTAAAAAAATCGATTTTTTGAAAATCCTAAGTGTACGTAACCCCTTAAACAGTATATAATTAATTAATTTATTATTTTTTAACAATCAAAAATTATTTTAATTGTATTTTAAATTAATTTTTTTAATCAAAGAAGCTAAAAAATATATTTTACGATTTTATGATTTTTTTAATACTTATTGTTATTTAAAAAAATGTTTAAAAACAAAAATTCAAAAATAAGACTCGAGAGATCAATAGAGAATTTAATTACGAAGATTTAGAAAAAAAGAAAAAGCGTTTTAGTAAAGAATTGTGACCTGTAGATGAGTGATTTGAAACGAAACTTGCGTCGCCATAAGCGAATACTGCACGAGTTCCGGCACGCCGCGCTGGACATTTTATTTTTTTTCTCATAAAGTTAT
This sequence comes from Leptopilina syphax, assembly GCA_032872505.1. Classification (NCBI taxonomy): domain Eukaryota; kingdom Metazoa; phylum Arthropoda; class Insecta; order Hymenoptera; family Figitidae; genus Leptopilina; species Leptopilina syphax. The sequence goes on from CM065472.1 coordinate 14,819,829, forward strand.
TGTTGTCCCATAATTAAATTTACAGGAAGTATTCTTTATTTTATTGACAATATTTACAAAAAAAAATGTTCAAATCGAAAACATTTTTTTCAAAAAATTTTTTTCAGGCAATAAAAATGTTTTTTTTAAGGAGGTTAGTTCAAAATCATGAATCATAGAGATTCGTTTGAAATTTGCAGCAAAATTAAATGACATATTAATGCATATTATTGTTAAATCTGAGCCAATTTGACCGTATAGTTTTCGAGATATTGACGGCCAAAGTTCACTATTTTTCTCAGTATTTAGCATTGAGCTAATGGCCGCAAAAAAAAAAATGAAAAAAAAATAACAACTTGGTTAATAACTTTTGACACAGCGGAGAGATTCAACTCAAAATTAGAGCAAAATTAATTCAATGTTTAAGGAACATAATACTTCAAAGAGAACGAAATCGACCGTTTAGTTGCAGAGTATTATTTATCCAAAACTTAAAGTTACTTGTAATTTTTTTTTTGACGTGAGTGACGCGGAGTGCGTGGCAACATCGCAACTGTTGAGAGCGGAGGGAGAAGCGGAGTAGCGCGGTAATTCAAATAAAGCTGAGTACTGAAAAATACACTATTTCAAAAAGTGAAAAAAAAACAATTTATTAAATTGTCAAACTAAAGAAAAACTATTCTCCATGACGAAAGTCAACCAAAACTGACCAAAACAACACTAATTCGCATGCGCTCGCATCAGCTGTTCATGACATGTTGCCAGATCTCTAACTGCAAAGCACTACGTTCTTCAAAATATTACTGTTTTTTCTTAAAATTTTAATTATTTACAGATTTTTACATAATAATGTACACAACATTATTTTAAAAAATGATCTTTTAATTTACATATTAAAATTTATTTCATATTTGAACATTTAAAAAAAAAATAGTTATCTTGACTACCGTCGTGAACCTATCCTCCTTAAAACCTTTATTTTTTTCTTTAAAGTAGAGTAAAGGGGGGTAATGTAGTGCAGGGGGTAATGTAGTGCACTGGCTTTACTGACTAAACGAATGAATTGATTTACTTGCCGTTGGTATAATAGGGTTAAGGTATCAAATTATAGTATGTAATGTATATCATTTTGGCTTTATTGTGCTTCTTCTAAAAGAAGTTGTGGCGTCACTTCAAAAACACTAGATTTCGAAACCATATTTCCGTTTTTTAGTAACTTGAAGAAAATGTCAGGCTCGTTAAAAAAGTATCAGGTAAGTGCTTTTTCCATGTAAAATTTACTTCTGAACACAAATTTAGTATTGTTTTGACGTTTAATTTTGTTTTTATTGAGATATTGAAGTCAACGTGAAAAAAGTGCTTGGGGGCATTGAAGTGCACGAGGTTGGGGGCAATGTAGTGCAATTATACAGAGTACCGTAAATATGTATTATTTAACCATGTTTGCTTTTTGCAAATTTTTGCAGTTTTCTTTCAGTTTTATCTAACACAGGACCAAAGAAATCTCTAGTTTATAGTGCTGTCCACAAGATGAGATGATACCATGCAAAGTCTAGATCTCGTCTCGGTTTTTACATGCAAAGTCTCGTCTTGTGGGCATCACTACTAGTTTATAGTTTTTTAAGTTTCTTATGTTCCTAATATTATATCTAATAAAATAAAATCGTTTATGATATATTCTCTGCTTTTTATTTCACTAAGAAAGTGGTGCACTACATTGCCCTACAAATTTTAGAATGTCGAAAAAAAGTGCCTTCAGTTTTTTGGATATAAAAAAGCTCCATCTACATCTACAAAAAAATAATGTACACCTTAAATGTAGCTAGAAGCATTGTCTTTCCAACGAGTCCTTATTGATCAAAATTGGTTGAAAATTGCGACCACAGGAGTCTTCGAAAGAAAAGTGCACTACATTACCCCCTTCTACTCTACTTCTTATCATGAGTATTTTCCAAAAAAAAATTATCTTAATCGGTTAACAAGAAAAAAAGTTATGTGCCTTTTTTGAAAAAGCGACCAAAATTTTGAGTAAGAGGTAACTCAACAAATTCTGAATAAACTTTCATACACTTTTATTCCATGTATGAAAAGGAACAAATTCTGAAAGTATTTTCAATATTGCCAAATTAATCGCAAATTCTTATGATCACTTGGCTTGGAATTGTTCATATTATTATGTTACATTTATAAAATTGCATTTAGTTTTCTTAAATGTTCTTTCACTGGTGCCACTATTTTATGTGGGTTTAGAAAAAACAATTTTATTTTCATAGTAAAAATATTGATTTTATCACATATTAGTAATTAATTAAAATTAAGATGTTTTTTCAACGGCACAGTCGTTTTTTCAGATACTAAACAATTTTATTTCAAAAGTTAAACCGCTGTTTTAATTATATTATTAGGTAATATAATAAAAAATGTTTACCATTTAAAAGAATGAAATGCAGTGTATAAAATTAAAACATGATAATTTTGGAAATTAAAGTCAATGTTTAAATGCTTATACTTATAATTTTCTAAAAAATAAATTTTTGAACTTGAAAAATTGCATACAAAACTAATAATGAAGATGATATTGTATAATATTATAACTGATAAGAATCAGTTTAAAAAATAAAACACTATTCTTTACGTTCAGAAGTTGAAATAATTCTCTTCAAGTAAAAAGAACCACAAAATGCACATATTAATTTTTTCCTTTTTTTAAAATTACTGTATGTGACGCTTCCCGCCGAAAGGGACTTTACGAGGCAAAATAATCATAGCTTATTCTTGGGAATATTTTTACTTAAATAATAAGATTCATTTTTAGTTACCTGAGATCATAAACACTTTTTATTATTTAGTATATAAAATAGTTACTATAATTTTGTATACTTCAGATAATTGAAAACAATCTTAAATCAAAGAAAAACATTTCTAAACACAACCTATAATTTTTTGCCGCTTAAAGTCCATTTCACTGGGAAGCGAGACATATTTTTAAAATATACCATTTAATACAAAAGGTTAAAGTTTGAACCTTTCTATAATTGTTAATCAACGAAGTATTGGTGATAGAAATTGTATCCAATAGAACCAAAGTATTTGCCAACTTTACACCTGATCCAAGGTAACAAAAATTTTTACCCGGGTCACCTCACCCTGGAATGCGTATCATGTATATTGATTTAATATAATTTTAATATAATATTAATTACTACATTTACCTTTATTTTTCCTTCATACAATTTGGTGTCTTTCTCGGAAAGTAACAAATGAAATTTTTGTGGAAATTTGTTACCTATAATAAATAAAGTCATTTCTATTTAACCAAGTCGTGCCGCTTACATGTTACATTACCATTTACATATCATATTTACGTTTAGGCCAGTTTAGGTTAGGAGCATAGAGATAATATAAAGGCCTTTCTCCAATAGGTTTCCAAAACTCTGCGTTGCGTCGGTTGCTATGGCAACATATGCTGCTAAGGCCGCAATCCCATGACAGCGTTTTGCGTTGCGTCGTAATGGGAGAGAAAAAGACGCAAATATACGTTTGCTGCATTCTCTCTCATTACAGGTTGAGTCCACAGTAGCACTCTTGAATGGAACGTGAACGAGACGTAACAATGCTAAGTAATTGTTTCGTTACGTTTACGTTCCGTTCAAGAGTGCTATTGTGGACTCAACGACAACGCAACGCAACGTAGGCTGAGGCTGAGGGTGAAGTCCCATGGCAGCGTTTTGCGTTGCGTTTTGTAACTAGGCCATGAGTGCAAATATAGCAAACATATATCTCCATCTCTCTCACACTCATTGCCTAGTTACAAAACGCAACGCAAAACGCTGCCGTGGGACGGTACCTTAACTCTGACGATCAAGAATTGAACGAGTTCAGTTGAACCAAGCTTAACCGCCAGTTGGTGAAACTGGCCCTTAGCTTGTGAAACATAGGCCGCAGTCCCATGGCAGCGTTTTGCGTTGCGTTGTAAAGGCCTTTCTCCAATAGGTTACCACTAGTGTGCGAATGACTGCGTTGCGTTGATTTTAGCATGTGTTGCTATAGCAACCGACGCAGACGCAGTCATTCGCACACTTTTTGAAACCTATTGGAGAAAGGCCTTTATAAGAGAGAATGGGGTTGCATACATTTGTATCAGAATGAAAAGAGCAGAATGACTATTATGTCGAATTCACAAACGTAGAATCTGTAACTTTACGAATTTGTTTTTATCGAATACAAAATTTAAGAAAATTATTTTCACGAATTAACTTTGACATAATTTTTATTTTCACTAAACAATAATTGATAGAATTTTAAAATAGTCGATTTCTTATTTAGTCGAAAGTTTAAAAATCCGAAATTTAATTAAACCTAATTTTATTTTGTCGAATGGTGGTTCAATATAATGTGAATATTAACGAAATTTATTATAGCCGAATTTATAACTAACCTAAATGTAACTGAACCGAAAAGTAATATTACATATTCCTTATTCTATAGAAATTAAAAGTGTTCGAATTATCATTTAATCGAATATTTATTGTATAGAATTAATTTTAATCGATATTTCGAAATCTCGAAATGCAAATTAATCTAAACTAATTTTTAAGGAAAATACAACTAAGCGAATTTCTAATTATCCGAAAACTAATTTGGTAGAAAATTTTTGTGGGTGAATTTAATTTGAGCCAAAAAGCAAGTAGCCGAAACGTCATCTATTATAATCTTAAAATGGCGAAAAAGCTATTTGTAAGAATGGTTAAATAGTCGAAACGCCATCTATTCGAATTGTCCAGTAGACGATTCATAATTTAGCCGAATGGAAAAAACGTCGAATGGACAAAACAACGAATTTTGAAAACATCGAATTGTCAATTCATCGAATTCTCAAAACATTGAATTGTCAATACGTCGAATGTTTAAAACGTCGAATGATAAAAACGTCGAATGCTAAAAACATCGAATCGTCAAAAGATCGACAAAATTTGTTTGATCTAAGTAAACATTAACTTAAAACAAAGAAATCTTTACTCAGATCAAACAAATTTTGTCGAACTTTTGACGATTCGATGTTTTTAGCATTCGACGTTTTTATCATTCGACGTTTTAAACATTCGACGTATTGACAATTCAATGTTTTGAGAATTCGATGAATTGACAATTCGATGTTTTCAAAATTCGTTGTTTTGTCCATTCGACGTTTTTTCCATTCGGCTAAATTATGAATCGTCTACTGGACAATTCGAATAGATGGCGTTTCGACTATTTAACCATTCTTAAGGCCAACGCAGAATAGATCTGTAACCGGAACCGCAATCGTAAGCGTAACCGTAAGAATGAGTTAAAGAAGGATAGGTATATTGTTTATCCTTCTCTAACTCATTCTTACGCTTACGGTTACGATTGCGGTTCCGGTTACAGATCTATTCTGCGTTGGCCTTTACAAATAGCTTTTTCGCCATTTTAAGATTATAATAGATGACGTTTCGGCTACTTGCTTATTGGCTCAAATTAAATTCACCCACAAAAATTTTCTACCAAATTAGTTTTCGGATAATTAGAAATTCGCTTAGTTGTATTTTCCTTAAAAATTAGTTTAGATTAATTTGCATTTCGAGATTTCGAAATATCGATTAAAATTAATTCTATACAATAAATATTCGATTAAATGATAATTCGAACACATTTAATTTCTATAGAATAAGGAATATGTAATATTACTTTTCGGTTCAGTTACATTTAGGTTAGTTATAAATTCGGCTATAATAAATGTCGTTAATATTCACATTATATTGAACGACCATTCGACAAAATAAAATTAGGTTTAATTAAATTTCGGATTTTTAAACTTTCGACTAAATAAGAAATCGACTATTTTAAAATTCTATCAATTATTGTTTAGTGAAAATAAAAATTATGTCAATGTTAATTCGTGAAAATAATTTTCTTAAATTTTGTATTCGATAAAAACAAATTCGTAAAGTTACAGATTCTACGTTTGTGAATTCGACATAATAGTCATTCTGCTCTTTTCATTCTGATACAAATGTATGCAACCCAGAGAATGCAGCAAACGTATATTTGCTTCTTTTTCTCTCCCATGATGCCCTTTCTCCAATACACGGAGTGAAAGAAAAGTAAGCGGCTCTACCTGTCGGTAGAGCGGTTGCGTTAAATGCGAAACAGCCGTTCAACTTGAGGTTAAGCACGCTGCTTACTCTCGAGGGGAGAACGGTTCTCCTTTTTGGGGAAAGCGGGTACACTTTTTGGAAAGTAAGCGGCTCTATTTGTGTGGAGAAGAGAACCGATACTCCTCAAAAAGTAGAACCGTTCGACGTTTGCGGCGCTACTGCTGTGCTTTATAAAGGGAAAACAGCGCTCTCTTGCCAAATCAAACGGCTCACTTTTTTTTCTCTCCGTGTAGGTTTTAAAAAGTGTGCGAATGACTGCGTCTGCGTCGGTTGCTATTGCAAAGGCCTTTCTGCCCTTTCTCCAATAGGTTTTAAAAAGTGTGCGAATGACTGCGTTGCGTTGATTTTAAGGCCTTTCTCTAAAGGCCTTTCTCCAATAGGTTACCACAAGTGTGCGAATGACTGCGTTGCGTTGATTTTAGCATGTGTTGCTATAGCAACCGACGCAGACGCAGTCATTCGCACACTTTTTAAAACCTATTGGAGAAAGGCCTCAAAATAGGTTTTGAAAAGTGTGCGAATGACTGCGTTGCGTTGATTTTAGCATGTGTTGCTATAGCAACCGACGCAGACGCAGTCATTCGCACACTTTTTAAAACCTATTGGAGAAAGGGCACAATAGGTTTTAAAAAGTGTGCGAATGACTGCGTCTGCGTCGGTTGCTATAGCAACACATGCTAAAATCAACGCAACGCAGTCATTCGCACACTTTTTAAAACCTATTGGAGAAAGGGCATTACGACGCAACGCAAAACGCTGTCATGGGACTCCACCCATAGGAACACGTTCGATGGTTCGCTGGTTCGGTGGTTCCAGGAAGGAAGAGAACTCTGAACTCTGTGCAGATAGCGCTTTGAAAATGTCTGAGAAATATGCACGAAAAGTTGATCATGCGCATAAGCTGTGTTGTGTCTCTTTCTCGTAAAAATTGTGCGAGTGAGACGTAAGATCTAATGTTTACATTTAGCCGGTCTTAGTGAGATACATATATAATACATTTCGTTTTAAAAATTATTTATTTATTGGGTAAGACTCCGTCAGAAAAAAAGCGATTTGCAAGTGGTCTTCCGATTTCTTTGAAAGCTTGGGAAATAGAAGTCTTATATGAGTTAAATTTAACCCTAAAAGGATTTTGAAAAATTTTCAAAATGGCGGCCGCTACGCCATATTGAAAATGAGTGTTGCGCTTTTTTCAAAAATTAATAACTCTGAAACTTTTTGATCGATTTTAATAAAATTTACAGGCGGTATAGTTAAAAATACGTAGTTTAATTTTATATTATGACAAAAAAAGAATTTCCAAAATTTGTCAAAAAAAAAGTCAAAAAAATTTTTTGAATTAGTTTTTAGTTCAGTTGGCCTAATTTTTGAATTTTTTAATAAGTAGATATCGATTCCTTGTAATTTCACCTTTCATTTCATAAAAAAAAATTTATGGAGACTCTAATAGTTTTCGAGATATTGCGATTTTAGTGGGAGCGCGTACCGCGGAATTAAACTCCTTAGCGAGGCAGAATATAAAGCGAGCGTACAAACGTGCACAATAGGGTATCCGTAACAATGCGACTTTCGAATTTTGTTTACGCCACCCCCCAGTTTCGTTCCAATAAAATAAAAAAAAGTTTTCCAAAATTTGAAGTCGATTGATTAATATTAATACGTGCCAGTGATCGATCGAAATTTTCAATTAAAAATACACAGGAAAATTGCACTTTTTAAAAAAAATTCATAAGTTTTTTAATTCTCATGCAAAAAATTCTCCAGGTCACATTTGCCTTCATTTTTAGCTGCACTATAAGATAGCACTTTGCCAAAAATTCAATTTTCAAAAAATTTTTAAATGGCGGATGTTTAAAGTGGGTCAAAAAAATGCACCACAATATATCCAAGGTTTTAACACATAAATGTTGTCAAAAATTCAAAAAATTTCTCACTCGGGGCTATTTACGATCGTTTATCATGAATCTGATATCAGAAATTAATTTTTGAAAATTTTCGATCCAATATGGCGGGTTTAAAATTTTGATTTTCTACATTTTTGAAGTAAATATTCTAAAACAACGTCAAGGGCGATTTTTGGAAGCGCTATCTACGAATCTAATGTTAAAATTTTATTTTCTAAATTACCCGATCTAATATGGCAAGGTGGATTCAAATTTTTTTAAAAATATTCCTTTAATAATCGATTTTAAGAGCAGAGGTATAAAAAGTTAAATTTCTAAAAAAGAGTTTCTAAAACATCCCAATAATTATTTTTTGTAACTATTAATCTATAAATTAATATTTAGACTATTTACTTCAAAAATGTAGAAAATCATAATTTTGAATCCGACATATTGGATCGGATAATTTAAAAAATAAAATTTTAACATTAGATTCGTAGATAGCGCTTCCAAAAATCGCCCTTGACCTTGTTTTAGAATATTTACTTCAAAAATGTAGAAAATCAAAATTTTAAACCCGCCATATTGGATCGAAAATTTTCAAAAATTAATTTCTGATATCAGATTCATGATAAACGATCGTAAATAGCCCCGAGTGAGAAATTTTTTGAATTTTTGACAACATTTATGTGTTAAAACCTTGGATATATTGTGGTGCATTTTTATGACCCACTTTAAACATCCGCCATTTAAAAAATTTTTGAAAATTGAATTTTTGGCAAAGTGCTATCTTATAGTGCAGCTAAAAATAAAGACAAATGTGACCTGGAGAATTTTTTGCATGAAAATTAAAAAAGTTATGAATTTTTTTCAAAAGTGCACGTTTAAACGATCGTTTTATATTCCGCCTCGCTACAGAGTTTAATTCCGCGGTACGCGCTCCCACTAAAGTCGCAATATCTCGAGAACTATTAGAGTCTCCATAAATTTTTTTTTATGAAATGAAAGGTGAAATTACAAGGAATCGATATCTACTTATTAGAAAATTCAAAAATTAGGCCAACTGAACTAAAAACTAATTCAAAAAATTTTTTTGACTTTTTTTTTGACAAATTTTGGAAATTTTTTTTTGGTCATAATATAAAATTAAACTACGTATTTTTAACTATACCGCCTGTAAATTTTATTAAAATCGATCAAAAAGTTTCAGAGTTATTAATTTTTGAAAAAAACGCAACACTCATTTTCAATATGGCGTAGCGGCCGCCATTTTGAAAATTTTTCAAAATCCTTTTAGGGTTAAATTTAACTCATATAAGACTTCTATTTCCCAAGCTTTCAAAGAAATCGGAAGACCACTTGCAAATCGCTTTTTTTCTGACGGAGTCTTACCCTATTTTATTTAAAAAAATGTCGTGTTGTGTGCCAGGATGTAAAGAAAAAAAAGAGTCTAAAAACATTAGTCTCTTCTATCCTTCTACGGTATGTAAATATACTCTAGTTATAAACACAATTCTTCTTAACCATTTTCGCAAAATTTTTCCCTTTTCATAAATATATTATTAAATTATTTCGGAAATCTAAATAATATCACAATTACAAATAAATAAATTTTCTTTTTAAATTAACACAGTTTAAACTATGTCAAACTATGTAATATTTACCTTGACATAACCACACTTTTCATCTATATCAACACTGAACTTTAGTTCAATGCGCATGATCGACTTATTTGGTGATCAACTAGAACACAGTGAGTCTGGCACTTTTCGTGCAGATTTTTCAGACATTAGCTCCTCCGACGGCCGCAAGCGGCCGTCTACGGTGCTAGTTTTTATATGTCCATTGTCCAAGTCCATTATTTCATTAATAATAATATTCAAATTTTTTCAGTTAATAATTTGCTTATTTATATTTGAAATGTTGACGTTTTTTTGACAATGCAAAATAAGATTTATTATGAGTACTTTCTTTTAACAAAAATAAAATTTATATATTCGCGCTCTTTTTAAATAACATGTGACGAGCGACTGCCATCTCGCTCGTTAACTTTTCGATATATCGATTAACGAGTTATCGAAGCGCGAAACAATAAAATTTCGTTAATAATCTAATTATTTTAGGATTTTCTTACGACTTTTGACAAATATTGACGAGACTAAACAAGAAAGTTTGACTATTGTAAAATATAATACTTTACGGTTTAATAGTTTCCAAATTCCAAAAATGTATTTGAAAATCAACATTTCTTAGAATTGTCATAAATCAAGTGGAATAGCGAAAGAAAATGTAATCTCTAGTTTCTTTAGAGTCATAAAACCGAGAAACCCTCGAAAGAATATAAAAAATATCTCAAGTGTCCTTTTCCATAGGACAATGCAACATGTGTTTACCATACTTGTGACCACAGAAATGGCTTCGAAAAGTCACGTACACATAGACTTTCATTATGCGACGAACTTTAATTATCAATTGTATAATATGAACATTATGAACAATTGACAATAATATTATATTGTTGCTAATTATGCAATATGAATGTATTATTTGAAAATGATATTATTAGTAAACTTCATCTAATTGAGTGTTGTAATATTATGGTATTGAATATAAATATATTTGTAACGTATTAATATAATAATAATATTATATTATGATATATTATCAAATTGGTTATCGTTGTAATTGTTATTTATATTTAAATATGATGAGTGCAGTATAAGAGATTTATTGTTACTAGATATGATGTAAATAATTAATAATTGTGTAATTAGTGTGAATGAAAAAGGGTTATGTTCACTTGTTGTGATACATGTTTTCAATACGTAGAGTATGTTTATACGTGTATTAGTGCAGTGCAGTGTTGGTGTTGTGATTCTGAACACTCCATAGACTTTACAAACTCTATAACAGGGCATGCGCAAAGATTTTGCCATGGACCAAGGGCTAAATGCTCCCTCACGAATTCAGTTCTACTTTGGAGTTCTTTCGTAACGGACTTCAGAGTAGTCCCAAAAATAGCCTTAAGAATAACTTCGACTTGTGTAATGTTTGACTTTAATATATAATAAATGTATTGGGTTTACTCGTGAAATGAGTCGGATTAATAATTAATTGATATTAATATTAATTATTAATTGATCTTTCTTATTTTCGAGGTTTTTCCCTCCGTTTTAACGGAAATTAACTTGTTTTATTTTGAATATTTCCGCCTTCCTTTTCAAAGGATTAAACCAAGATTGAACATCGAATCAAATCGCGGATTTTACGCCTGCGCGTAAATAACGTAACTCCGCACGTAACAAACATACGACTGCAGCGCCACCTTCACATGTACAATTTTAAAAACACCCTTCTATTAAGATTTTACATTCTCATTGCCCATTCTTTACTTCGATACTTTTCGATACATTCGACGTTTCCACTCCATGTCTTTTTTAAGAAAGGAGAAAGGAGATTTGTAGAAGCAGAGTTCGGTCTCCTTACTCTTCCTTCCTGGGTGGTTCGATGATGTGATTGTTGCTAAATAAAAAATTTTAAATAAGAAATAAAAATGAACCAAATTAATTTAAATTGACAATTTTAATGTAATAAAATATTTTTTAGGTATTATTTATAACAGATATTAATTACGAGGTAAATTAGGTGCTTAAAAAAATCATATATTTCGAGGTTATAAAATGTGTTATGAAAAAGTAATTGAAAAAGGTCAACATTAGGCCTTAAATGTGATAACATTTTATAACCTCAAAATATATGATTTTTTTTAAAGCACCTAATTTACCTCGTAATTAATATCTGTTATAAATAATACCTAAAAAATATTTTATTACATTAAAATTGTCAATTTAAATTAATTTGGTTCATTTTTATTTCTTATTTTAAATTTTTTATTTAGCAACAATCACATCATCGAACCAGCGAACCATGAGTAATAATAAGGAGACTGTACTACCAGTGAGACCAGTGAGCAATCGTAAGCGTAACCGTAAGAATGAGTTAAAGAAGGATAGGTATATTGTTTATCCTTCTCTAACTCATTCTTACGCTTACGATTGCGGTCCGGTTACAGATCTATTCTGCGTTGGCCTTAAGATTTACATATATTTTGAGGTTAGGAAGCCCATATCCCGAAACCGAACAGTTGTGCTTAGGCCTTAAATGTCGTCACAGTTGGCAACAAACAGTTGCCTGCAAGTCAAAATCTACCGTTCAGGGCAACGCAGAATAAATACGGATTGGAAAGAAAGGGACGCAGACAGCTTCTGTCATTTTCTTTTGCATGTCTGTCATCAATGTGAAAATTGGTATTGGAGAATCGCCTATGATCACACATGGACTGCACAGGAGATGGAAAAAAGTGTGTGAGCCTACCTTTAGTTGGATCATAGGCAAGGCAATTTTTAATCCATGACTTGACAAATGATTTACCTGTCAAAGACATTCTGGACGCAGTCAACATTTTGTTATTTATTGTGATAGTCATTGAATTCAAATTACGTAAACTTCCAGTGCTGTGAATATTGTTCCAATTTACGAAATGTGAAAGTTAAAAAAATTAGGCAATTAATTTTTTAAAGCATAGTTAAAATTACATGTGGAAGATTGAAAACGTTAATTTTTTAATGTAAAAAATGTGTAAGAAACCGTATTTGTGAATATTTTTGGAAAGTGAGGCTGAATTGTTAACTGCATCAGTAAGCATTAATTTTTACAATATCAGTAGATTGTATTTCTGACATTATCGTATTTAAAGCATGTTTGACACATGTTATCAGCTGAAACATTTGGGCATTCTTTTATAATCTAACCTAAACAAATAAATAATTTCATTTTTCGTCCCAAATGTTCTCAATAATCTAGATGTGTAATATGTTTTTCTTTTCTACGTTGACATACTTTGCTGAAGTCATTAAGTCTATGTGTACACATGTATAAATTATTATCAGATGTAAGTTTTATCTATACATGTAGTTTTAATAAGCAGCTGTTTCACTTGCAAAACCTTTTTTTATTAATTGAAAAATTTAACCTGTATTATTTTCAATTCTCTTTCAGTCATTATTGTTTTGTTTATTTGTCGAATTGTTAGACTTTCTTTTATTCAATTATTAACTATAATTAACTATAATTTTAATGTTCTTTCATTCTTTCATTCATTCACTTTTTCTGTCCCTCACACTCTGAAGTTGTCTTTTGTTTATACTTTTGTTTTTTGTTAACTTTAGATAGATTGTATATTATATTATTTTTATTTTATAATTAATTCAAAATTGTAATGACAAATAGAAATCATCAGATTTTTTTCACTTCTTTTCATTAAAAGACTAAAATTTTGTTAAATATTATGTTTCGTCAAATTAAAATTATGCAAGTTTTTGTTCTTTACTTCTAAGCAAAGTTAGAAAATTGTTAAACAACTGTGATTAAGAAATAGAAAATTTATTTATTTTGCATTATTTTTGTTTATGAATCACAATTTTTTTAACAAAATTATTATTTTGTTTTAGGAAAAGAAGAAATATATTTGCACAGTTCCTATTTTTAATCTTATTTTTGGAACAGGATTTTCCACAGAAATCAAGACATTCAAAAATTTCAAATTCAAACCTTTTTTAAATTAAACAACTTATAAAAGTATTTGTTATAAAACATGAAGATATCGATTGCTCCGAGTCGAGGAATCTGAGTGATGGATTTCTTTATGTTTTCTAATAATTAAAGATGACCGAGAGATAAAATCATTATTTTATATTATAAGAATATTGTTACTGTAATATCATCAAAATTGTTTTCATCATTTTAATTCAATGATTATTTTCTAGAATTTAAAATGATTTTTTATGAAAATATTTAAATTCTTTAAACAAATTTATTATTTATGAAAATAATTGAATTCCTATGAAATTTTTATTATTTATGAAAATAATTAAATGTTTGCATACAATTTTATTAAAAATTTTTTTAAATAATTGAATTCTTTTTGGGAAATTTTATTAAAATAGATATTGAAAATCATTGAAATTAGAACAAGAATTTTTTTGACATTTATGAAAATAATTGAGCTTTAGAGAAGGATTTTGTTATTTATAAAGATAATTGGGATTTTTACGAGAATTTTTTTCAAATTTTGAACATAGTTGAATTTTATAAGAAGATTTTTATTTTTTTTAAATAATTAAATTTTTGCATTTATTTGTAACTAGCTGTCGTACCTGTCTTCGACGGGTTTTAGTTTCTACTTATATATTTGAACAGGTGTCTACCAATTAGGAATTTAATTTGACTGGGAAAAACTAATAATTAGTTACCATTAACTATTTCATTAGCAAAATATTACCATATGAATCAGTAAATGACTTTTTCTATCAAATACTATTTTCAACTAATTCAGATTTACAGAACAGTATTTGTCAATTTGTAGTACTTTATGCGTTCGTAGTATTTCAATTAATGCATTAATAATTAATACTAATTTTCCACCAGCTTTTGGAGTTATGTAGAGTCTAATTCGAACTAATTGTATCGCAAGTAGGCCCCACGTTACGACTGCTAAAATCTAAAATAAGACCTATACTTTTATAAAGGAAACCATATTGATTCCTATGTAAAACCGTATGGTATAATTTTTCTATATCCCTATTAAAAATTTCCACATGGGATTTTACATTTTACCCGTTTTTGCGTAATGCCCGGATAGAATTTTGGAAAGCAACAACATACCCCAAACATTTCTAAAATTCAAGAAGAACAATTTTAATTCATAAATAGGAATTTGTTATTTATTTTCAAAGTCATTTCTAAAACATTTCTTGAATTCAAAAAAAAAGAAAATTTTGATTCATAAATCCCAATTTGCCCTAATGGCATATTAAGGACTTTCTGTGTCCCAGTGCCCGCTGAAGTCAAATTTCAGTATTATTGATACTTTTACTATATACCCTTTATATTGAACATAAATATTTTATTTTCTACGTTAAATATGACAATACATACTATAAAAATTTTCAAACTTAAAACCTGAAAATATCAATATAGAATTTGTTTGCAAACTCTCACGTTAATTGATTTTAGAAAATTTGTAATCGGCATCAAATTCATGACTCTAAACTTTTTAATAAAATAAATGTAATGAATGTAATTAAAATTTTAAAAACATCAATCGATATCACTACCAACTTAATAAAAAATTAAACAATATTCAACAAAAAAAATTAATTAAAAATTTTGTCGAAAATCAAAAATATGATTTTGGCTTAAAAATTCGGATATATTATTTATATTTCATTTTTATAGTGAAAATTAGTTGTATTTATATTAAAAAGTAGCTACAGAAAGTGTCACATAAATTTGACAAAAAATTTAAAAATTTGCATTTTTTTTTTTTTTTGAATTTTGTGAAAAAAGCTATAACTTTCGTTCAGCTTAATATTTTTCAATCGGATATGGCTATAAATTTAAGTTAGACTAAGACCAAAAAGACTAAAGTTTCGTTTTAATCGGTCAAGTAGTCTTTGTGTTTATCCCGGACGAAATATTGCGTACAGACATACATACATACATACATACATACATACACACAGACATACATACATACATATATACATAATTTTTTTTATTGTCATTTTTGGAATTCTTACTACTCGAATAGAAAAACTAAACATGAAATTTCAAATTCTATGCAATGTACAGACAAAAGTCTGATCTTATTTATAAAGATTTCTCCAAAATTGAATTTTTTTAATGTTTTCAACAAAAATTTAAATTAGAAAATTTTTAAATTCTATTATTTTTAAAATTGATAATTTTATTTAAAAAAAGGTAGTAAGAAGTTAGGGGCCATTCAACTGAAGTGGCCCCCTGATTTGCAATCATGTAATGAAATTTAGATTTAATGTTATATTTCTATACTACTATATTAGAGAAACATTAGCTATAAAATTTTTTTTAAAATTCAATTGTTATAAAAAGTTATAAACAAATTAGTTTTTGAGTAACATTTTTGAAAAAAATTTATATCTGTGATTGCTATTATTGAATTTCAATGCCCATTTGATATTTTATATAGAAAAATATAAACTTTAAAATTAAAAAAAAACCGAAGAAAAAATTTTATTTTTTAATGAAAAATGAATTGTTTTTAATAAACAATTAAAAAAATTATCATGTTCTGCGCTAGCTAGCAACTTTTTTCAAAAATGTATCGAATCTATATAGATTCAAGTTCATTTTGCAAAAATAAAAAATTAGTTAGGTCTATATTTGTTCAAATGGCGTTTATTTGTTTATAACGGTGAGCGAAATATGTCGCGAATGACTTTGGGTCAGAATTTCTCAAACGGATCGCATAAAACTAAAAAATTTTCTTTTTGAACCAAAATAGTTTTTTTTACTCTTAATGAAGAATCCCTGAAAATATTAAGCCAAAAAAAATTTTTTTGTTAAAGTTATTAACAATTGAATTTTTTAGTACTGCTAAATTAACAAATTTTTTTCTCGAGTTCTAGTTGTCGGATCTTAAAATTAAAATATGGGTTTTTTTCGTTTTGAATTGCACTATTTGAATATATTTCTTGTTTTTTTATTTTTTATAATTTTTTATATAATTTGTTTATAAAATGTTAATAAACAAATATGTTCTTCACGTCCTAACAAAAAAATTAAAATTGTATTCTATTCCTTAAATGTCTCCGAGTAAAAAACCGTTTCGAAAAAAATGAGCCTCAGTTAGAAAAAAAGTTATTATTTAAAAACTATGTACATTCTTTCAAAAACTTTAAAAATTTCTTAGCATAAACAATTACATTTGTCGTAAACAAATTATTTACGTTCTAAACAAATAAATGGCTTATTTCTGCAAAAAGAAAAATTATTTTTCGTATTTTAACGAGTTTAAAGTCATGTAAAGCTCTACTTGATTATTGATAACTAGATTATTGTCCATATGATTGTTAATAACAATAGTAATTATTAAATATAAAAATTTTTTTTATCAAAATCGACATAGATTACTTAAATAAATAAAAATATGTCTGAAAAAAGATTTTTGTTTATAAAAAAGAACTAATGTTATCTATTTGTTAATTAACATTGTTTGCAACAATTTAAATAAATTGTATTATACATTATTATTTGTCTGGTGGTCATGCTGGACTAATTAAAATTGATTCCAATCATCTGCAATGAATAAATAAAAAAGTAAACATGATTTTTTCTAAAAATATTGTAAATTGTTTACTTTGAGTAACAAAAAATATATAAACAATTTCAAATTCAAAAATTGGTTTAGTGGGATCTCTTAGAAATTTTATCTCCTTTAATTTAAGACCAAGCTAATGAAAATCCGATAAAATTTGTAGGTTACAGACAATTTTGAAAAATATGCCAATGCGCGCAGGGCGAGTTTAACGTCATATAAAGCCCTACACGGCTGCAGTTTTCAATTAATAACATTTTTTCTAATTGAGGCTTATTTTTTTCGAAACGGTTTTTCACTCAGAGACCTTTAAGAAATAGAATAAAATTTTAATTTTTTTGTTAGTACGTGAAAAACATATTTGTTTATTAACATTTTATAAACAAATTATATAACAAATTATAAAAAATAAAAAAACAAAAAATATATTCAAATAGTGCAAATTCAAGACGAAAAAAACCCATATTTTAATTTTAAAATCCGTCAACTAGAACTCGAGAAAAAAATTTGTTAATTTAGCAGTACTAAAAAATTCAATTGTTAATAACTTTTACAAAAAATTTTTTTTTTGGCTTAATATTTTCAGGAATTTCTCTTAGCTATATTAAGAGTAAAAAAAAACTATGATGGTTCAAAAAGAAAATTTTTTAGTTTTATGCGATCCGTTTGAGAAATTCTGACCCAAAGTCATTCGCGACATATTTCGCTCACCGTTATAAACAAATAAACGCTATTTGGACAAATATGGACCTAACTAATTTTTTATTTTTGCAAAATGAACTTGAATCTATATAGATTCGATACATTTTTGAAAAAAGTTGCTAGCTAGCGCAGAACATGATAATTTTTTAAATTGTTTATTAAAAACAATTAATTTTTCATTAAAAAATAAAATTTTTTCTTCGTTTTTTTTCAATTTTAAAGTTTATATTTTTCTATATAGAATATCAAATGGGCATTAAAATTGAATAATAGCAATCACAGATATAAATTTTTTACAAAAATGTTACTCAAAAACTAATTTATTTAAAACTTTTTATAACAATTGAATTTTAAAAAAATATTCATAGCTAATGTTTCTCTAATATAGTAGTATAGAAATATAACATTAAATCCAAATTTCATTACATGATTGCAAATCAGGGGGCCACTTCAGGAATCTTCACCCATTTTTCAGGTTTTTAGACCCCCCCTCCCCCATCGTAAGATTTTTTATATGCATTAGCGCCATTTTTTCTAATGGAAATAAGCAATAGCTAGACCCCCCCTCCCCCATAAATGTTTACGTAATACTTGAATGGTCCCTTAGCTGCGCGAATTGTTACTAGTTATTTGTTAAAATATGAAATGGGTGTTTTTAAAATAAAAAATTGCAGAAGAATAAAGTGAATTTCAAAAAATAAATGTCAGTACTTTTATATATAAAAATATTCAATATTTATTTTAAAAAATCAAATTATTTGAAACACCTTGTATATACATAAATTTGTTTTGAATAAAAAAATAAATAATCCACTTTTTTTAATAACGATTTTTATCAGCCATGAAAAACATTGTGGTTTGTTGATTAATCACATGATTGATTGTTGAAGAATTAAAACAAAAGTACCTATTGAAATTATATTTATGACAAAAATTATTGATAAGAGAAGTCTTAAATCTGCATTCTGTTTTCAAATGTTTCACTTCAAATAATACTTTTAAATAAAAATAATACTGTGAATAAAAATTTCATTAATTTCTCACTGATTGTAAAGACTAAAGGTTTCGGTTTCAATATTTTTAAAATATTTTGTTTTTTACTTTAAGGTAGTACGCTCGCGACAGTCACTCTCAAAAGTAAATTTTAATAAAATGCTATAGTATGGTGCAGTTACTGTAGCATATTTTTGCTTGGACTGTACTGAATACATAGTCAGCCCTATGTACAGACACACTCACACACAAGTATACTAGTCAGGTTAGAATATTATATTATATTATATCTTTTAACTGAAACGGTTAATATTGTTAAATCTTTTTGTTATAAATTTCTCAAACATTCATTTATAATATATTAGTTTTTTAAAACAATCTATAGAAAATTTTAGAAGTTATTAGAAGAAATGTGCCGTTTACATGTACTTTTCATAGGTTAACCATGTTAAATAACAAACTTTGAACTTAAATATCTTGTTTTAGAAACGGTCAATTTTTTTAATATTTTGCAAATACATAGATCTTGTTATTAACTATTCTGATTTCAAATTTCATGAAATTCTATAGAAAAGTGCGATCACGAGCGTACTACCTTAAGAGGAGGTTACCGTTCTCAATAGAGAAAAAGGCATGAAGTTGGGGAATTTTTTTTTCATATACGGAAATATTTTTCGAATTGCGGTTTTTTTACCTAAATAGCACATAATTATATAAACTTTTTACATATTTATATTAAAAGAAAATTAAATATGGCGGCTGTAGCTTAACTTATAGAAGACCCTGCGCGCCGTATTTTTTTATGCGCCGTACGCTCCACAGCCTCGCCTGGTTATCCGAATAAAAAATTATTGATATATTATTAAACTAGGATAAATTTAGAGGGCCTTATCGTCTTTTTTTTTGAAAAACGTTTTTTTAGAAAAATGGCGGCTATTTAAAGAAAAAACTCATTTTTTTACGCTGTTATTTTTACTTTATGGGTCAGAAAAAATATTAAAAAAATTTTTTTTAAAAAAAAGCAAAACGATAAGGCCCTCTAAATTTATCCTACTTTAAGGATTGTCACGACGGTGGTGAGGGGCAAGGGAATTGTTCCCATTGCTCCCATGTAAAATCTTGCATGTTTGCAACTTCAAAAAAAAATTCAGTTTCATAATTTTAATCAAAAAACCTATATATTTATTTTATTCAAAGAAAAAAAACATTCAAAAAAGATGTAAAAAATTAATGATAAAATTTTTTCAAGACTAAAATATTAAAAAATGTATTTAATTAATTTTTTGAAAAAGTGCTAAAAACCATTACACAACATAGTCGACATATGGTTGGTACGACTGGAATATAGTATATTGTCAGAGGTTAACCTCCAATTTTTTAGTGATGAGAACACGAAAATTACAATAAACAAATGTAAAATATAATTATGATGCAAAAGAAACATAAAAGTTATTAACTTATGTTTAAGGAATATTATTAATTTCAAATGTACAGATCAAATTTGTATTTTTTTGAGGTTGTGTGTTGTTGCGATGTTGCCACATTTTCATGTGTTTTTGTGTTTGATACTTATACAATTATTACTGTTCTGAAAACTAAAACTTTAATAATTATTTATTCATTAAATCTGCGGTAAACTTTTTCTAAAATCTTCCAGTTTAAACTTTTTGACATTGTCTATCCATATACAAAACCACAGATTTTTCTCTCATTTCCTTCACACTTTTTTTCTAAGATTTATCTGAGCTCCCATAAGAGCCTATGTTAAATTGCAAATTTATTTTATTTTTTTAAGAAAAAATTACGTGGTAAAAAATTCTGAAAAAAATCATATGTTTCTAAAATAATATAAAGATCAAACTGTCAAATTTTTATAATTTTCTCTCATTTACTTATATTGCCGGTGACAATCCTTAATAATATATTAATAATTTTTGATTTGGATAACCTGGCGAGGCTGTGGAACGTACGGCGCATATGGGCAAATCCATAAAACTTGACTTTTAAGAAAAAAAATTTTTTTTTATGAATTTGTATGCACATAGATGTCACTTTGCATACGTGTTCAAGAATGTTTTAGCACCACAAATTCGTATGCGTGATTCATTTTTAACCCATGCCCCCAATGTTTAACACTTATTATTAACCCCTTCCGGAACTGAAATATTATAAAGTGAACCGAAAATGTGTAAGACCTTCCCATCAATTAAATCAGTTGAAACTTTTTACTCGGAGGTTTTTGGGGTCGCTGCTGGACAATCTGAAGTCGGTTTTTCAAAATTCAAAATGGCGGCTCCATTATGACGGATGACAAATTTAAATAGTTGGATTTGATTGAAACTCGTTACTCGGGGGTTTTTGGGGTCGCTGATTACGAATTTAAAGTTTAAATTTAAATTTAAAATGAGTAATTGAAGTTTTTGATTTTAAGAATTCAACTTCTGAAATTCTAAGCATATTCTTAACTTAATAAAATTGATAGTTTTCAAAATCCTTGAGCGGCATACTTTTTTTTGAATATCTGTAAGGCAATGCTTCGATTACACTATACATGGACTTGTTTAAAGTAAAATTGTAGTTGTGCCTTTCAAAAATGTATAAATTTAAATAAAATCACGATTTGTATTAACATCTTTAAATTGTTTCTACAGGAATACAAATATAGGCACACTAATGAAAAAGGTCCTAAAATGTTCGATTTTTTATTGTCTATTTGGAAACTTATTGAACTTTTATTTTTATTCTACGCTGCACTAGGTATTTTCATAAGAAGACGTTTAATTAAATTTTCTTAAAAAGTGTCATCATTCAATAAAACCTTTATATATTTTTTTACAGTCGTAGCACACTAATGGGATAGTGAAAAAAGTTTGAAAACATACGTCTTTTAGCTATTTTCCTTGTAGCTGAATTAATATTTCACACGCCGCAAAAATAAAAACGTTAAAAATGTATACTTTTCTGAGAGTTTCAAATGAAATTTAAGCGTTTTTTCAATTTTAAACTCATAAAATTAATTGACAAATTAATATTTTGTTCTAATACTGTACATAAATGTTACTTAGTATATAATTTAGAAAAATATGATTAAACAATAAGTTTCAATCTAAAATAATACGGACTTTTAAGTGTTCGATTCGAGTATCATAAATGTTAAGTTTCGTGGATTTGCCCATATAAGAATACGGTGCCGTATGTAGTTAAGCTACAGTCGCCATTTTTAATTTTTTTTAATATAAATATGTAAAAAGTTTATATAATTATGTATTATTTAAATAAAAAAAGCGCAATTCCAAAAATATTTCCGTATAGGGGAGAGTGGGATTGAAAGTGCCGATTTCGCCAAAATGAAAGAAAATATAAATATAGAAATGTATACCAAGTCCACTTCCGGGCCAAAAGGCTGAAGTTATAATAAATAATAATAATAATAATAATAGTACAATAACAACTGTTTGTTTTTATTTATGAACTATTTGGTGTAGAATTTTATGTAGTTTTTGAATTTATTTATACTTTTTAAAAAATTTTCATAGTTTTCAATAAAAATGTGATTTTTTGCAGCGCGGCGATGCGTCCCAACGACCCTCGCTGCGGGGTCGGTTGTGTCGACGCTGGGACAAATTGTGCCGCATAGAATCTTAACTTGTTTAAATTACAGCAAATTATATTATTTATTATAAATTCAAATACAGAGTAAATTAACACTAGAATAGATTAAAATAATCTGTAACGTTTTAATCCAAATTTTTAAGTTACGAATTTTCAAAATTTTTCGTTTTTTGAATGTATACTTTTAATATCAGATAATTAGAAGAATATTGTTTCTTTTCAATTTTTGACAAGAGAAGAATAGTTTTGATTTCTTCTCTACAATTGAATAATATGTTCACAAAAAAATTTTCCCATTTTATACTAAAAAAATAATAATTTTTTATAAAAAAATTAAGTTTTTTTAACTTAAGACGTTCGATAAAAAATTTTTTTTGTTTAAAATGTACCTGAAAATACTAAGAAGATTTTGAAAAAAATTTTAGAGTGTTTCTGATAAGTTTTATGGATTTTAAAAAATAATTTATCTCCACGTGCAGGTGGACTGCGGCACAATTAGCCCCATTGCGCAGTTTTTCACTTTTTATCGAATATGAAAAAACCAGTTGATTAAACGGTTAAGTATAATATAGTATTTGATTCCTATTTAAATATGAATCATTTTAGTGAAAAAAAGCATGATAGCTTCAACCATTTAAAAAATAGACCATAAGTTGCACACCTAAAAATTTATACATAAATAGCGTCAAAGCACCAAGATCCAAGATACTATAACAGCTGTTTATTTCGCGCAGCAAACGAAATTAAAATGTCTGCGAAAGGTGCGCAGACGCAAAATTACATCTCTTATTTCAATTTTTTAAAAATCTTTTTTCGTTTTCGAGATATAAGCAACGGCACAACCTACCCCCGGCACTTTCAACCCCGCTCTCCCCTATGAAAAAAAATTTTTTTTCAACTTTATGTATTTTTCACCATTGAGATCGGTAACCTCCTCTTAAAAAAGTTATGTATATTGTCCAGATTAAATTAATTAATTAATTCTTTTTATTCTTAAATTTAATAATTTAAATTCTTTTATATTTGCATATTCATTATATTTAGAAGGAAGGTCTCCAGAATTGACATTTCTCTTAAAATTTCATGAAGCTGAAATTAGCAACCACTTAATTTTAGAAATTAAATTTTAAAGTTAAATATTTTTTTATGAAGCTGCAACTTGCACCTACTTATCAGGACATACTTAATCTTTCAAATTTTATGTTGGATTTTTAAAAAAGGTCCGTAAAATCCGTAATTTTATTGAAAAAGCAATAAAAGTTCGTAAATTTAACGATATACTCTCTAAATCTGAATTAGTAGAATTCTATTAAGAAATAGTAAAATTTTACTAATTTTTAGTAGTTTTCATGGAAGACTTTTCCCCTTTTCAATTAGTAGAATATTACTAAATTTTTAATAATATTTTACTAATGTTTTAGTAAAATTCCACTAATTGAAAGTAACTTTTTTACTAAATGAATTAGTGACACTGTTTTATCGACTATTAATAAAACAGTTCTACTAATTGTTAGTAGAATTCTACTAATCAATTAGTAAAATCTACTAATAATTAGTAAAATTTCACTATTTGTTAGTAAAATTATTACTAAATCATTTGGTGGAAGACTTTTCGTCATTTCATTAGTAACTTTCTACTAATTCAGATTTAGAGAGTAATTTGGAGAATTTTTAAAAAGTTACAAATAATTGCAAAAATTCAATTATTTTCAAAAGTAATAAAATTCTTTGCAAAAATTCAATAATGGTCACAAATTTTTTTAAATTCTTATCAAAATTTCAATTATCTTTATTCTTTATAAATAATAAAATTCTTCTCCAAAATTCAATTATTTTCATAAATTTTATTAAAATTCTTCCCAAAAATTCAATTATTTATAATACAATTTTAATAAGATTTCATGAAAAAATTTAATTTTTAAAAAAAATTTTAATAACATCCTTCGAAACAATTCAATTATTTTTATAAACGTAGTAAAATTTATCGTAAGAATTAAATTATTTTTCATAAATAATAAAATTCTTTTTAGAAATTCAATTATTTTCAATACAATTATTAAAAAATTCGATTGTATTCAATAAATTAAAGAGATTTTCCGAAAGAATTAAATTATTTTCTAAAAATTTTAATAAAATTCCACAATTAAATGTTTAATTTCAATTATTAAGAAACACGATTATTGTAAAGACTTGAAAGAAATTGCTCATATAAAATTCAAAATTTTCAATTAAAATTATTAAAGAAACTCCATTATTTTAAAGAAATTCAAAGAAATTTTTTAAAAGAATTTAATTAGGATTATGAAAATTTTTAATAAAATTCTTCCCCAAAAATTCAATTATTTCCATAAATAGTAAAATTCTTCGAAGAAATTAAATTATCAAATTTTTTATAAAAACCTTTAAATAAATTTAATGATTTGCAAATTTTTTTACAAATTTTTTCGCAATAATTTATTATTTTTCATAAGTAATAATTGCAGAATTTTAATGATTTTTAATGCAATTTTAATCGAATTCCTCGAAAATTTAATTATTCTTAAAAATTTGTTGATAAAATTTTTTATGAGAATTCAATTTAAAGAAATAATCAATTATTCAATAAGTTATTAATTTTTTTATTTAAATAATTGAATTATCCTTGAATTTTTTAATAAAAATTGATTTAAAAATGAATTTCAGTTAAAATTTTAGATAATTATTGAATATTTAAAGCAATAGCGTGAATTTTTAGAAATAATTAAATTTTGAAAAGGTTTCAAATTAAAATCTTTGAAAATTAAAATTTTAACTAACAATTCTGTAAAATAATGATTTTAACATTCGGTGATCTTTAATTATTATAAAACATGAAGAAAGCGATTACTTCGAGTCGAAGACTCGGAGTGATCGATATCTTCATGTTTTATAGTTATGAGAAATCTATTTTCTAGTTTCAAGTAAAATGTTCTCTTATTTGACTCGGACAGGTTATACTTTTGTCAATAATAATTGATCCGTAAATGGTCCGGAATTTTTTATTTTTGTTCCGTAAAGTCCGTATTTTTAAATACTTTAACTGGTTTGAGCCCTGAGTTAATCGTTATTTATGTTGAATCATTTATGTCACCTAGGAAGCATGTTATGATGGCCTTTCATCCTTTGGTCAGTTCAACTCCACCACCTTTGGATAACTTTAGAGAATCGGATGACGATGAATTTGGAGATTTCGCAACTGGTGGATTTGATGGTTTGTTTATTTCTTCAGGTTATGATATGATGATTTAATAATTTATTTTAAAATTGGAATTTTAATACATTTTCTTTATTTTACAGTACCTGACAGAATTGTCAGTCCACTTAAAAAATTCGTATTAAAAACAGGCTTCTACTTTTTCGACGATATTTTGGTTAAAAATAAGTCTAATGTATTTTTTTAAAAACAATTAAAAATATTTTAAAATTTCGCATAAAACGAGATATACAATACAATTAGTAAGCAGAAAGCGTAAAACCGAAAGCAGAATTTCATGAGAGTGAAAAGATTAGAAATATCGGACTATCTCTCTTACACTCATGAAATTCTGCTTTTGGTTTAACACTTTCTGTTTGATGTTTTATTTTTAGTTAAATGTTTCTGCTACTTGACTTGACTTAAAAACCGCAGCAGAAACTTCTAATGTTTACGCTGAAAAGTGAAAAAATATTAAAGTATTATTTAAAAATTTTTCTATTACACAAATTTTTTGGCGGAATCTTAAAGAAACCACAGCGCAGATTTGTTTAGTGTTTGTCTCATTAAATTTCGATTATTCTCTCAAAAGTTATTCAATTACCTATTATTTAATATGTTTTTTATTCATAAACATTTTGTATAAAGGTAAAAAAATTTTCAAAAATTTTAGTTTCCCAAGAATAGAAATTTTAAATTGATTAAAATTTTAGTGGTCTTATATTTTAGATTAAACTACAATTATAATTTTATAACTAAAATTCACAATTTAATTCCGCTATAAAATATAGCTCTGTAATACTACAATATTTTTTGAAATTACAACTTATTCAAGAGTTATTTTTTGTATTTTTCAAAACACTATTTTAACGGTAATTTTCGAGTAAAATTATTATAAGATCGGGACAACGTCAAAAAATTATTTCCTCTAAAAGAGTTGAATCTTGATTAGTTTAAATTGATTTGATATTTCAATATGTTAAATTTGAATAATTGTAAAATCTATTCGGTACAATTCGAATCTAAGTTAAACTAAAAGTTAAAATATTAATTTTTAATCAAAATATCGTCAAAAAAGTGAAAGCATGTTTTTAATACGAATTTTTTAAGTGGTCTGACATTTCTGGCTGGTACTGTATATGTGTAAGTGGATTTGAAGTAAAAAAAAATGTTGTTATGCTGCATAACATGTGGTATGAAAACATTGTAAATGTTTTTTTTGTAAATTTCTTTTCAATTCAGTTGACTAATTAAAGTTATCTGTGCTGTAGATTTATCGATTGCCTCTGATTCGCCACAGAAGATCGTAACTCCGATTGAGACCCCAATACCATCAGTCTGTGCTTCACCTAAGGTAAACGGTACAACTGGGAACATCACTTGCCAAAATGCAATTCCAAAGAAACAAGTTACTTCCAAGTCGTTAAAAAATGAGGACATTCTTATAGTAGAGGAAACGGAAAGCGCAGTGAGCAATGTTACTTTAGATAATAGGACAGATAGTGGTTTAAAAGAAGACAATGCCTTGAGAAACAGCCGTGTTTTGTGTAGCGATTTAGATTTAACAGAAAGCGAACAGTCGCAAACTCTCCAAAGAAATAGCGATAGGTTTCTCTGTTGCGTTTCTCTTAGCAGTGGGTTAGAGGAAAGAGATTTTGTTACCACCGATGTAGTGATTAGTAGTAATAATAGTAGTTTAGATGATAGTGTCAAAACTGTCAGTCAACGGGAGGAAGAAGAGACTCTCAGCAGTCATGAAGATCAAGAGCCACTTAGTTTAATTCTTGATGATCCTGCTAGTATCCCGGACTTGCAACAAAATTTGGAGGATGACTTTTACGACTACACATCCTATAAAAACTCTCTGGAAAATGACAATGACGATGAAAAGACAGGGAATCATCAAGATGATAATACTTTTGCAAGTACCGAATTCGTTGCTGAATGTCATAAAACTATTCAAGATGAAGATAAGCTTAAGAAAACTCTTTCCGCCTTAATAATTTCCTCAGAAAACTCAACTTTCGAGGAAATTCGACAGGATTTCTCCTACTTAGATAGCACTGTCATTCAAGAATCAAACTGTCACTCTACCTCTGTAGAAAGCAAAGATCAGAATTTAGTTTTGCAGAGCGAACCGGAGTTGAGCGGTTCCCTGGAAACGGAACAATCAAAAAGTATTAATGAAAATGCTGTCAATCAAACTCTAGAGAGTTGTGATGGTCCATTGAATGAAGTAGACGAATACCGAAAAAGAGATTGTGTGAGAGTAGAAGATAGTCTGCAGGACTCAGTTTTCATAGAGGCAAATAGCTTAGTAAATGAGTGCAATTCAAGTCACATTCCGGTTAATTCTACTAATATGAACCTGAATTCTGAAGACTTTTCCGATTTTGCAGACTATTTATCGAAGGAGCAATGCTTCAGTGACGAGAAATTTACTGAATCTCAATCGGAAGTGCCGATCGAAGAAGATTCTGCCTTTGGAAATTATCAAACAGTAACTGATGATGTTCAAGAATTTGGTGATTTTGCTGATTTCTCCAGCACACAGGTGGAATATACTTCTCAAGAAAATAACGAATCCTTACCTGATAGGCTAGAAGATGATTTTGGAGATTTTGAATCCAACACCGTTTCATCAACTAGTTCATTAAATTTGAAAGAATCCATTTCTCGGATAGAAAATAAGAGCGTAAGTACATAGAATGTTTGGCTTTTTCTTTTATATTACAATTACGTTTATGGCATTCAGTTAATAAATTTAGTTTCAATTCCTGGTATTAGTTTTGTCTACATATTTTAAAATATAACAATTTTGACGTTCCACGGTTGAAAAAATTCTTTTAGGTTATGGATTGACTAATGATATTGAAATCCTTATTATATCGAAAATATTCAACACAAGGTATTTATTTTATAAAATTAAAAAAGCTTCACTAATTAAGGCAAAATGATTACAAACATGACCTAGAATTTTGATATATACCTTCCACCGTGAAGCGCCATAATTATTAAACATCTAAATTTAATTTTTATCTGTAGAAATGGATGTAATTTTTTCATGCTAGTAAATAGTTATTTTTTAAAAATTTCTCTTCATAACAAATTGAATTGTAAAGCAAATTTTACGAATATTCCTCATTTAAAATTTTTTTTAAATTATTCGATACCATTTAAATACTTATTGACAGGCATCAAACAAGATAGAAGATATAATTACCATTATGTTTCCTTTGAGTGGCGAAGCTCAAAACATTGACTTAATACCACTGATTGTCGAAGATGATGATATCTGGAATTATTTGAAGAGCGTTGAAGAAACTAATGCTCTCACTTATCAATGGTCAAACAGCTCCAGTAATAATGCTCTTCTTAGTTCTTTAGGAATTGATTCTCGGAACATTGTAATAATAATTTTTTTTACTTATATATTACAACTTTTTCTTAATTGATGAAAATGTAACATATATTTATCAATGTTATTTATTTTTAGTTGTTTGGACCAAGATGGAATCCCAATATTCCAAGATTTGCAGCTAATCTAGGTTTTTCTCCTTTAGAGCCTGTGAAAGCTCACAATGATTTACAACAGATTTGCTCGTCCAATTCAGGGAAAAATAAAAATGCGACTTTTACAGAGGTAAGTGATAATAATGAAGTCAAAACGCGTCAACCGTGATTAAATTTTTTTTAGATTATTGGAAAAGTCAAAACATTTATGAAAATCTGTAGTTCACAACGATCCAAAAAAACACTTATAACCGTTTTTCGAAATTTTAAATTTTTCCTTGTTTTATAATAACAAATTTTTGCATTATTTAAGAAAAAAATTAATAACTCAAAACTGTTTTGCTAGAAATTAATAAGTATTTTTTTGGTAGTCTGAATATCCTGACTGATGTGAAATTTTTTAATATTTGACAAAAATTTAAATATTTGTTAAAAAAAAAATTAAGAAAACGGAATTATAAAAATTTATTTTTAACAAATATTGAAATTTTTGTCAAATATTAAAAAGTTTCACAGTCTATTTAAGATAAATACAAATATTTATATTCTTATACTCTTTAAATAAACTTAAATTATAGAAGTAAACGAGAAAAAAAAATTCTTTGGTGGAGAGGAATAATAGTCAACTATTTCTTAATTATTATTGTTTATAACAATTTAAATAAATTATTTTTTAAACAAAAAGAACATACATTCTTCAAATGAACTTAATTTAAAAAGAAAATTAAAAAAAATTTTAATGGAGAAGAACCAAAGTTAAGAATAATTATGTCAACTAATATTATTTATAACAATTAAAATAAATTATATTATGCTTTATTAATTGTCTAGTGGTCATATTGGATTAATTTGAACTGATTTAAATCATGTGTAGCAAATGAAATAAGAAAATAAGCGTCCTTTTTTAAAAAATTGTATTAATTTGTTAACTTTGATTAAAAAAAATTATAAACAATTATAAACTCAAAAATCGGCCTCGAGGAATGTCTAAGAATTTATTCCCCTTTACATTAAAACAAAGAACACTCAAATCGGATACAAATTGTAGGCTGTATACATTTTTAAACAGTAAATTGTAACGGTTGGTCGATGCACGGCGCACGAGCAATCAGTGCACGGCGCAACGAAAAATTCAAAATCTCCGGTTGTAAATTGGAAATATACAAAAATTTTTTCGGGAATATAAAGATAAGAGTCCAAAGTATTTTATTCTATAAATTTTATTAAAATCCTTGCTCTAGAAAGCATAAAAATTGTTATTAAAAATTAAAAAAAAATTTTTCACAATTAAATTTATTTAAAAGTGTGGATATTCACTGACTATCAAAAAAATACTCATTAATTTCTAGCAAAACAGTTTTGAGTTATTAATTTTTTTCTTCAATAATGAAAAAATTTGTTATTATAAAAAAAGGTATAAAAATTTTAAATTTCGAAAAACTGTTAAAAGTGTTTTTTTGGATCGTTGTGAACTACAAATTTTCATAAATGTTTTGACTTTTCTAAAAATCTAAAAAAAATTTAATTACGGTCGACGCGTTTTTGTTTAAAATTCTGTCAACCAAACGATGTATGGCATAATTTTATTAATTTTTAACAAAATAGCGTAAACTCGCAATTGATACTTTTCATGAGAACCATCCATTTATTAATGTCTTTCAAAAATTATGCAGAAATGTTGGATCACACTATTTTCTAATGTCTTTGGAGTCGCGGATTATTAATGTGAAGTCTGATTTTTAGGGTTTCGTGGCCCATGGCCGAAAGCCTTATAGTTTCACTTTGGCGTCCGTCCGTCCGTCTGTCAGTCGTAATTTGGGGCACTATAGATCCCAAATCAGTCAGTCAGTCTTAACCACAATGGTTTATGATAACCATTATTGGACAAATAGTCGACAATGCACATGGTTCGACAATTTTTTTTAAATATTATTAAATTATAATAAAATATCTATAAATACAAAATATAAATAAAATAAAATATAAAAATATTTTATACCTATACAGATAATTTCAGTATTGGATTGCAATTACAAAATAATAGTCAAATTCAAATTTTAAATAAAGATACCATGGATTTAATCAACTTGTTAATTGGTGGAGAATCAATTTATAGAAATTAATTGTACATTAATTAAACATCCATAGTTTTTCTTTTAAAATTTTTTTTTCTTTTTAAATGCCACGAAACCCTAGATGTAGGCGTTTTGCGCCTGCTTCTCTTCCAATTTTAAAATTTATAAAGTCGAATCCAATATAATCATTTTGTGGCCTCGATAAGAGCCGATTAATATAATTTTCGTAACAGCAAGTGCTACAGAAAAACACTTGGCAAGTGACTGTCTAACTCTTTCATGCTGTTGTTTATTGTAAAATAAAATTTGAGGAGTCTTCATGTGCTCTGTTGCAAATTTATATTATGAATTAGAATATGATTATGTGATCCAACATTTCTGCATAATGTTTTGGAAGATATTAATAAAGTGTCCTGACACGGTGAAAGGGACTTTGCGGTCCAAAAAGTGAATTATACAGAAACTGTATTAGAAGTTGACTCTTTCTGATTGGTGGAGAAGCTCTGTTAAAATTCTGCCCCACTAATATTCACACATTTAAATTAGTCCATATTACACGAAGCAAAATAATCGTATGTGTATAGTTTATAAGGGGCTGATTTTCTGAATTGCCTTTTTCTTGCATGTAAAACACTTCAAATTGATCGTCTTTGATTGTCAATTTTAAAAAAATATATAAGTAAAACTAATTGAGGGCGTGATCCATAAATTTTTGGCTTTTGTATGTGAAAAAGCAGCTCAAAGTCTATCCAATGGTATTAAAAATTCAAAATTAAATTTTTTTGGCTGTAAGGTCCCTTTCATCGCGCCAGGACACATATATTTACTTATTTCCAAATCCGAATTTTGACATAGAAATAATAATTGCTTTAAATTTAATGCAATTAATGTTCAAATATATCCTAGTATTCATTGAATTTTAAAATAAATTTTCTTTCTGTGTATTATATATATTACGGTCAATGTCCAAAAGTATTCACATTTGAATTTTCTGGGCAATGTCAAAAAGTTTAATAATTTTCATTTAAGAATTCAGGATTTCTAACTTTGTACGACATTCTTTAATCGGTAAATTTGATATAATACAGTGGAACCTCGATTATCCGAACTAACCTAGGTAAGGCCAGGTTCGGATAATCGAAAGTTTGGATAATAGAGGTTTTAATGATTTTCATAATTAAAGTAAAAAAATTGGACAGTTGAACTATATATATTTAATTTAATACATTTTTTAAAGATATATAAGTATATTGTATATGTAAATATATATTAATTTATAATAATAAATTAATAAAACAGAGAATTCATGATTTTTTAAGATTTTTTTGACATAAATTTCGTTGTTTTGCTTTGAAAAATGCTAAAAATGTCCCGCGACAATAGGAATGATAAAAAAATAGAGAAAATAAATGTTAAGATTCGGAAGGTCAAGAAAAAGTCCAGATAACAAAAGTTCGGATAAAATGATTTTTGGTTCGGATAATCGAGGTTCCACTGTATCTTCTCCCAAGATAAAAGTTTTACCATCAAAAACTTAATTTTAATTTTTCAAATGCATCAGTCTTTCTTTAGGCTGAACTTTTAGATATGAAGATAAATTATTGAGGAGAGAAATAGGTAAGCTCAAAACTTTATCAATTGCTTTACCGCTAGGATGTACAGTTGCAGCAATGCCTGTAAATATCATATAGCAAATATTTTTTCCTTCCCTGCTTATACATTTCTTAGGATGGAGTACACATAATTTTATCATCAATTTAACATCAATTTTATATTCTATACTGAAAACTCGTTATAACGAATCTTGATAGAACGATCACTTCTTATAGGGTCACTCCACTGACTTTCGTCTTGGGGTTGTTGTGGCTATATTTTGAAAAAATCTGGTTTCAAAATATGTAAAACTAGAAGACTTCCTGATTCCATTAACCACAATATTGTTCCGAAAATTTTATTTTTTTAAATTTTATTATTAATCAAAAGTTGGCCTCTCAGAGTGTTATTTTGTAACCTTAAATTTTGCACTTTTTTAAAATCGTTTTTATTCAATAATTATTTTATGTCATATAACAGAACTTACCAAAAGCATAAATCATTTGATGGTGAATCAGGAATCGAAGCAATTACTATGAAAATATATTATTTTTAATTAATAAAGCGAAATCGAAAATTTTTTCTACAAAAAAATTTTCCGATTTTCTGAAGACTATAACTTTTTTCTCAATGCTCCTAAAATTTCAATCTTCTCCGTGTAGCTTAAAAGTAATACAATTTACTCAATACTAAAATTTGACGTATGTGTTTTGCTTCGTTTTTGAGAAATTAATTTTTTAAATTATTCACTTAAAAAGGTTAATTTTAGGACTTGAAGTTTTGATTAATAATAAAATTTAAAAAAATAAAATTTTCGGAATAATATTGTGGTTAATGGAATCAGGAAGTCTTCTAGTTTTACATATTTTGAAACCAGATTTTTTCAAAATATAGCCGCAACAACCCCTAGACGAAAGTCAATGGACTGATCCTATAACAAACACCGATACTCTTGATATAACAAGAAAATTTTCATTAGAAAAAAAGAATTTAACATTTACACCTATTTTTTCAAGTCTATACCTAAGTAATTTAATTTTTACTTTCATTATTACTATAAATAATCAATTTTTACATCTAAAATACACAATTGAGCCTTTAGATTCTAAAATTGCCTGAAAAGCAACTAGCCTGAAAGCCAGTCAGGCTGACAAAAATGATAAGAAAATAAAATTCGTAATTTTTATTTTTAAAAAACATCATCTTATTGAAAATAAAAATGACCATCTATTTTTCTTTGACATTTTTTTGTAAATTAAATATTTTAAATAATAAAAACAAAAAGCTGAATAACTTTTTTTATCAAATTTAATTAACTTAAAAAACATAGCTCGTCATATTTTAAGGGTGAAATTCGGTGAAAAATGCATATTTTTAAGAATTTTTTTTTGCGATACAGAGAGAGTTAATTTATTTTATCAACTTTCATACAATACTGCAACATTTGAACATTATATTTATTTACAAATTATTTTCATAAATTATTATTCAATGGTTTTCATAAATAATAACATTTTTTACAGGGATTCAATTATTTTTATAAATACTGTAAATGCATAATAAAACTCATCGCATACTTTAAATTATTTTTTTAAATTTTAATACAATTTTAATTAAATTTCTCGAAAAATGTAATTATTATTAAAAATTTTATTAAAATTCAGCAAAGAAATTCAATCATTTTAAAAACTTTTGCTACAATTTATTTATTATAATTTAAGTATTATTTTTAATACATTTTTAAATAAATTTCTTAAGAAAATTGAATTATTTTCATAAATAATGAAATTCTTTGTAACAATACAATTTTTTTCAAAATAATTTTCATAAAATTCTTCGTAGAAATTTAATTAATTTCAAAAATTTGTCAAAATTCAATTATTTTCAATGTCTACTATTTCAATCAAATTTCACAAAAGAATTGAATTATTTAAAAAGAAATTTTAATAAAATTCGTCTCAAGAATTCAATTATTTTCAAAAGTATTATAATAATTCTTCGCAGAAATCCAATTATGTTCAAAAATTTACAAAAATTATTTTAGTTGAAAATTCTAGAAATGAATAATCGTAATAATGAAAATAATTTTTGAAGAAGTTACAATAACAAAGTAGCAAGTTTTAATGATTATAAAACATGAAGAAAGAAAAGTCAAGGATTTTGAAAAGAGCAAAAGCGTGGCAACCCTGATATTTTTCCAAATTTTCGTGGCAAAATTGAGCAAGTGAATGAAAGTTTTCTCAGGCGCTGAAATTCTAACGAAGATTTCTGTGTTTTTAGAAAAATTTTATCTAAATTTTTCTAGATTTTTGAAAAAGTTGAAGTCAAGAGACAAAAATGAGAAAATTTGATAATTTTTTTTATTTCTTTCTCACTCTACAACTGAAAAAATAATTAACGAAATGACTTCAAAGACGGCTTATTTTACGCAGAATTTAATCAGCTTTCTAACCGTATTTAAGTTTTTTTATACCTCCTTTTATTTCCGAGATATGATTGAAAAAGTGATGGCATGTTTTTTTATAGAGTCGAATGTAATCGTCCTGATACTTTTCCTAGTAAAAAAAATTCGATACACGGACCGCGGAGTTCGTATACGAGTTCGGTAGCTCGTATGATAAATATGAGAAAACTCTCATACGAGCCTTTTCCGTAATAAGAAGTGTATAGATGCTTGTATACGAGGTGACTTTTAAAGCATTTTTATTAATGTAACACTATTTTAAAGTAAATGTAGAAAATAGAAATGAATTTTCTCATCTAAAACAAAGCTAAATTCATTTGGGAAATGAAGTTTTAAGAAAAAAAGGATAATTTTGTTCAAAAAATTTATTCACACTGAAAAAAGGTTAGAATTTGATAATTCCTTGTTACTCTTACTTACCGACATTAGATATTTTTCGGATGCAGTAAGCACGATTTTGTATTGGCGGTAGAATAAATAAGTTTTTTTTCATTACAAATTAATAATATATTATTATTTATTTATTATATAAATGTTCTTATATAAAATAATTAAATTTAATACAAAATCTGCTTACCGTATACGAGAAATATCTAATGTCGGTTAGTTAGAGTAACAAGGAATTATCAAATTCTAAGCTTTTTTCAGTGTGAATAAATTTTTTGAACAAAATTATCCTTTTTTTTCTTAAAACTTCATTTCCCTTATGAATTTAGCTTTGTTTTAGATTACACTCTAAATCTGAATCAGTGAAAATTTCATATTTCTCATACGAGCTACCGAGCTCGTATACGAACTCCGCGTTCCGTGTATCGAATTTTTTTACTGGGTTGGACGGTAGTGTATATTCATTATTTTCTTTTAATATAATGAAAACATTTAACTTAAAATAGTTATCACATAAAGCGTACAGGTTTAATAATAAAAGTCAGATACAAAATGTATAGATCATTAGTATATAATAGATTCAATAAATAAAAATTTTTATTACTTTTTCGCCTATTTTGGGAACGAGAGACTTATATATAATTAGGATACTCATGAAAAATCTCCTATGCTATGTGATGTCATGTCTGCTACTGCACTATGGGGTTGTCCATAAATTACGTAAGACATTTAGGGGGGAGGGGGGGTCAGCAAGATCTTATGAACAATAGGAAAAATGGCGCTAATGTATGTAAAATATCTTACGAGGGGGGGGGTCAAATTCACCCAAAAAATGTCTTACGTAATTTATGGACAGCCCCTATGGTGAAAAATATAATTTTTCTATTTTCTTTGTAAATTCTTTGTTTATAAGCGGATTGATTCCAAACTTTTGAAAAAACTCCACTTTACTATAGGGCACGTGACCACTGAATAACATGACCTAATATTAAATTTACAAAAAATGTCAAGAAGATGTTTTTTTAAATTACTTCCTCATAGAGGAAGTATTGTAATACCGAAATTTTTCGAGTTCGATTTTTTGACATATCTTTATGTTATTTGACCTCAGGAGTTCAAAAATGACATTTTTAAAAAATGTCATTCCGTATGTGTGTGTGTGTGTGTGTGTGTAAACATCACATTTTCATAAATATCTCGAAATCATGAAAAGCTTATGGGTTGCATTTTTTTAAATTGTAGATCTCACCTGCTGACATAAAATGAGAGTACTTTGAGATAGATTAATAAAGTTTAACTACATTTTTTTTGGATTTTTAATTTTGCAAAAAAACGTTTTTTGCCCATAACTTTAAAAAAATGTTAGGCCACCTATAAATGTTTTTCCATAATTTTGTAGAGTTTTTTTTAGACGCATCTTTTGAGCCCTAATTGAACATTTTTCGTCCATATTAACCGGAGATATTAAACTTTTAAAAATTCAAAATTTTGGAAAATAAGACTTTTTTGAAAATTTTGTTGAAAAATGTAGAAGTAATCTTAAAATTATCGTTACCGACTTGTAGAGCTTCAGAAAACGCTTCGATTGATCTATTTTTGAACCTAATTCGATAATAAATTTCGAAATTATTGGTATTTTAAAAACCAAAAATGTTTGGAAAATGACATTTTCTCAACTTTTTTGTTTAACTATCAAACTATTATAACTATATTGTGGAGTATTTAAAAGTACATTGATTGACCCAAAATTCAATCACTTTTACCATATTTATAAAAAGTTATTTATATATTTTCCTATTACTATTATTATCTCTATGTGGAAGTAAAGTCTTCATGAAATGAGCACCAAAATTATAAAAAAATATACAACTTGGCAGCGGTTTTTTAATTATGAATTGCTTCCTCATGGAGGAAGAACTTTATTGGTGACCATTTTCGATTGTGATTTTTTGACATATTTCGATGTAATTTGGCCTCAGGAGTCCAAAAAAGATGGTTTTCAAAAATGGGTGTTTGTAGGGGAGACCGGGGAAAAGTCGGTCACAGGGTATTTAGAGAATAATTTTCTAGATTTTTACCTATCTGACCAAAAGTGACCGGATTTACCCCGGTTTCTCCTACTAATATTACATTAACTTCAATATCGTAAAAACTGAAAGAACTATAGGCTTCAATTTTTTTTAATTTTAGGCCTCCCCGGGGGATATGAAATGATAGTATTTTCAGTCCATTTCATAAAGCTTAACTATATTTTTTTTTTTTTGCATTTT
Source organism: Leptopilina syphax (assembly GCA_032872505.1). Lineage (NCBI taxonomy): Eukaryota > Metazoa > Arthropoda > Insecta > Hymenoptera > Figitidae > Leptopilina > Leptopilina syphax. Next base: position 14,857,886 of record CM065472.1, read on the forward strand.
TAATTTTTCCAAAAAAAGGATTTTACCATAACTTTTAAAAAATTGTTAGGACACCTCTAAATGTTTTTCTTTTATTTTGTAGTGTTTTTTTGACGCATTTTTCATCTCTTATTGAATATTTTTCGTTCATGTTAGTCGGAGATACATGTTATACTTTTAAAAGTCTAAAAATTTTGAAAATAGGACTTTTGAAAATTTAATAATATAATAATATAACCAGAACAAATTGAAATGTTCTAAAAATAATAAGAAACGCAACTCGAAATTTTACAGCAGTTTGTCGAGTAAAAATAAATAAATAACTTTTTCTTTTATTAATTTTTAGTAGTGAATAACATGGTTTACAACATTGCCCAAACATGGACATTGACCAAGAAAACTATTATTTTAATCAACGTAGTTTAATTCTTATTTCATAAATATCATATAAGCCTTTTTCTTTAACAGGAAGTACCAGCAGCTCAATTCGATTGGAACAGTGCAGGTCTTATAAATCCTTTGGATTCAAGTACGTTTTCTAAATATACTATGTTTTAATCAACATGTCATTTATAAATAAGATTGCTTTAGTCCATATTATTTATTTAAACTAAAGTTATGTCACTTCATAATTTCATGAAAAATAAGTTTGTTTTCTCTCTAAGAGAACAAATTTTTTATTCCTGACATAGACCATTCTCTACACCTATATTACATGTTAACATTTACTCTTTTTTCCGTAAATTATTTTATTATTGTTTCTGCGTTAAAATTTTGCGTTTTAAAAATTAACTATACATACATTAATTCATTTAAAATTATTTTGAAAATTCTCTTTCTAATCATTATCTTAAAAGTAAATAGTACCAACAAATGGGCCAATTAGTCATTAATAAAAATTCAGAAACATAATTTAAAGTCCTGTTATTTATTGCGTCCCATTTGACAGTAATTAACTTTTCATTGAAAAATTAAATTAAGACATTTAATGTGTTTAATATTTGTTCAAAAATGAGTATACCATTCAACTTAAGTGTTATTCCAAACATACACGGAGAGCCCGAGCGTTGTAATTTTTGTATAAAATCCCACTAGAATTTACTATTTTCATTTTGCAATGTCCGAAAATAATGGGCTTTTTGTATTATTTACTATTTTCTGCACTAATCCAACAAATGTTCACTAAATTAGTAAAGTATCTTACTATCGTACAATATTTCCAAACAACTGTAGTATACTCAGAAAGATTGTGTACGCAAAATTACACAACTGCACGCACCATGGACGTAAGGGGCTGTCCATAAATTACGTAAGACATTTTTTGGGTAAATTTGAGACCCCCCTTCCCCCTCGTAAGATATTTTACACACATTAGCGCCATTTTTCCTATTGTTTTTAAGATCTTGGTGACCCCCCCTCCCCCTAAATGTCTTACGTAATTTATGGACGGCCCCTAAGAATATATGTATGTGGACTGAGTACTCTCTTACAAATGTAGGTGAGGGGGATAAACTATCTGAAGGGAAAAGAGGTGACAGTCGGACAAGGGAACGTTTTCTGGTCTATGATTAATTGATTTGCTGATTGGTTATTGAGAGAGGGGAAGGCTTTCTGAAGTGTACCGATGGTTTTTTTAGCCTGTTCTTAATGAGATAATTACATTTTCTTTATAGCATTTTATTCTAGGTAGAATTTGAAAGTATTACCAAAAAAAAAAATTTTAGGGCCCGCATTTTATTTACAAGTTACAGCTATTTTTGTTACGCTCTGTAACAAAGGCATGGCGCGTGCAGTTTCGCGGGCGGTCGCACTATCGCGTTATATGCACTGAATTGGTTTTAATTTGTTAGTTAGGGATTATTTATAAAACATTTGATACATAATTTTGAAAACTTTAATAAAAATTAAATTCAAAATGGCGGATCCAATATGGCGATTAATATGGCGCTTAACAAAAATATAGCTTTATTTTCCAAATAAAATGCGGGCCCTAAAATTTTTTTTTTTGGTAATAGTTCCACATTTTACGTAGAATAAAATGCTGTAAGGAAAATTTAATTATCTCATTAAGAACATGATTAAATTTTCATTTGTTTATAAAATTTTTTTATTATTTAAACAGATTACATGATAATTTAAAACTGGAATTGGAGTTTTAGAAAGAAAGATTTTTTAAATAAGTGGTTAAAATTTTATCGAATTCTGTCGATTAGTTTTCGAGTAATTCATTTTTTTCGAAAAATGTGTTAAAAAATTAAATTGTTAATAACTTTTTAAAAAACAATTTTTTTTAAAAACTATTTTCAGGTGTTGTTTTTATCATTATTTACTTTTAAAATATACTGTTTGAATGAAATTAAAATACCCTTCGAAAATCATGAGTACACTTCAGAAAGCCTTACCCTAAAGCGGTTAGTTAAAACGAAATAGCGACAACATTATTCTTACCTTTTATGTCATTTTTGCATTATAACATAATTAATACATAAAAAAAATTGATGGGTGTTACGAAAAAAAACAATTAAGATTTGGGACGAAAAAAATAGAGTAGAGTCTGGTGTAAATATAAATTTTTTTTGAATTTGATAAAATATTTTTTGAGTTATGGACTTTCAAAATTTAGATTTTTTTGAAAATATCTTTTTTTCAGTTTAATATAATGATAAGTAAAATTAATCAAATTTAAAGTATGAATAGTGATTTTTAAAGAGGTTTTCACGGGCTATAAGCTAGTAATGAAAAAAAGTTGTTTTCTTTCAATTTGACCTTGAAATTCAAGGTCAAATTCTTAATTTCAATATATCTCAAAATCGATGTTTTTTATTTTTTTCTAACCTATCCCAATCGAAAGCTTACCTTTTTTCCTATGAGCCATGTAAAAATCAGAGTGGGACCATGGAAATTTTTAAAGAAATTAATCATAAATCATCATTTTCTATGTAAAATAATGATAAATTATTATTTTCCTCAAAAATTTCCATGGTCCCACTCTGATTTTTGCATGGCTCATAGGAAAAAAAGTAAGCTTCCGATTGGAATAGGTTAGAAAAAAATAAAAAACATCGATTTTGAGATATATTGAAATTAAGAATTTAACCTTGAATTTTAAGGTCAAATTGAAAGAAAACAACTTTTTTTCATCACCAGCTTATAGCCCGTGAAAACCCCTTTAAAAATCACTATTCATACTTTAAATTTGATTAATTTTACTTATTATTATATTAAATTCAAAAAAAGATATTTTCAATCTAAATTTTAAAACTCCATAACTCAAAAGATATTTTATCAAATTCAAAAAAAATTTATACTTACACTTCTACTGATAATAGTAACATTTTAGTAAAGTTTAGAGAAAATTCATTTTTTGACCTGAGCAGTTAAGGAATTTTGTCCCATATATGATATATTATATAAAAACTTTTTTTCACTAAACAAATTTCAGTTCAATACTTATCTAATTTTTGTTCAATAAGCAATATTAAGTTAACCAATCACAGCCCTGAATTATTTTCATCGACCAATAGGGGTGCGACCATCTGTACCAAAAACATAAGTCCCGAATGCTCATTATGCCGAATACATAATTTAGAAATGACTAGATACGCGAATCCTCAATAAACAAAATTATATATTGAATGAAATTCAAAAGTCGAGAATAATCATTTAATATATTCTGCATAATGAAGAATATTAGTTTACACTAATTCTTTTTCTCAAAAATTTGAAATTATTCTAATTTTTATGTTTGGAATTTCCACTTTATCTACATTTTATTAATTTGAATTCTAATTTAGTAGAATATTTAATTGTCCGAATTATAATTTAGCAGAATGTCAATTCGATCGATTTTATGTTTGCAAGAAATTTAATTTGACCGAATATCAATTTGTAATAAACACTTTTTTGTATTAGATTTGTCAATATTAATATTCTATAAAATTACAATTCTGATAAATTAAAATTCTACAAAAAAGTGTTTCTTACAAATTGATATTCGGTCAAATTAAATTTCTTGCAAATATAAAATCGATCGAATTGACATTCTGCCAAATTTTAATTCGGACAATTAAATATTCTACTAAATTAGAATTCAAATTAATAAAATGTAGGTAAAGTGGAAATTCCAAACATAAAAATTAGAATAATTTCAAATTTTTGAGAAAAAGAATTAGTGTAAACTAATATTCTTCATTATGCAGAATATATTAAATGATTATTCTCGACTTTTGAATTTCATTCAATATATAATTTTGTTTATTGAGGATTCGCGTAACTAGTCATTTCTAAATTATGTATTCGGCATAATGAGCATTCGGGACTTATGTTTTTGGTACAGACGGTCACACCCCGACCAATATGTCCGCAATAAGGCCTAAGCACAACTGGTTCGGTTTCGGGAGACGGTTTCGGGATATGGGCTTCCTAACCTCAAAATGTATGTAAATCTTACATATCCCGAAACCGTCTCCCAAAACCGAACAGTTGTGCTTAGGCCTATACATTAGTTCCCCTCAAGAAGACTAGAGACTAGTCTCTGGTTCCCCTCTTACGTCTGTGCGCGCACGGCCCGCAGGCAGTGATGGGTACGTAATATACGTCACGTAAATTACATGAGTATTTTACGTATATAAATTACAGTAGAATCTCCCACAAGTTAACTTCCCATAAGTTAATTTTCCCCTATCGTGTTCTTCCACGATAGGGATTCTTCCACTTCCACCTAAAAAAATAAACATGCGCATAGTGTTATCAAGATGGCGACACATCATAACCTCAAAAGAAACATTATATATTTAATAATATTTTGAAATGGACCGCCATGCGCAATAGGTTACTGCGCAACAATTTCCCCTTAGACCCACCAAAATTAACTTTTGGGAGATTCTACTGTACAGTAGAGTGCAAAGATGCCTTCCTAGTTTGAACGTGTCACACTCATATGTTTCCATGTGTTCAGTATTGGACTGCAAAATTGTAAAACGTATATCTTTTAGAAATTTACTACAAATTGAGTTAATCCCTTATTTTCAAAATTTAACACGTTTTGGGAAAAATATTATTTTATAACCGACAGCTGCTTATTTTTTCTAAATTGTATTTTCTTTAAAAAACTCTAAATGTCGAAAGCAATTTACTCAAGGAGTAAATAATCTGCAGCAAATGGTTTATTGCACTACATACCATTTTTCCTGACCCATCAGTCTCACGATCCCAATCGTCAACTTAAGCTTTTTATTACTTTTGGCATTGTCACCCTTGCCCACGCCTCCACTTTCCCACTCCAAAAATTAGCTCCAATCAAATTGCAAATTGTTCATCCCCAAATGGTCGGTCTTGATTTTACACATCATCCTTTTACCTGTTTAAGAAGCTACGATCAGATATACTTGTACTGTCGAAAGAAATAGATCTCGCTACATCTATTTCCAAACAATTGTAAACACTTCAATTTAATGTAACATTTCAATTTTAAATTTGTAATTAAAGATAATTATTTAAACAATTGTTTCGCTTTACTTCAAAAATACCAAAATAATTATCAACTTTTTCTGAATAAATTAAGTTCAGAAACCGTTCGTTAAAACAAACGTGCGGAATTAACACCATGGAAACATATGAGTGCGACACGTTCAAACGGTTTAAACTAAGAAGGCATCTTTGCACCCTACCGTACCTCAAAAATTTCAAACACAATGCATTTTTTATGGTGAGGAACCACATTCGCGAAGTAGTTATGCTTACTGCTTAGGCCTATACTCCGTCCATATTAGGTAGTTCAAGTTGGGTGGGGGAAATCCAATATGGCTGATATCAGCTGATTTACCGGAGGACAAACAATGCATTGAAGTCAATGGGACGAATCAGTTTTTTAACCATAACTTTTTAAAAATTCATTTTTGAACCATAGTGTAATGGAAAATTATTCTTTATTTATCAAAAGCTATTTTTAAAAAAAATAAAATTTAATTTTTTGGTTTATAACTAGAGGCCCAGATCTCCAATTATAATTAAGGGGCAAAGGGGAGGAAGGAGAGTAAAATGGAAGACAACAATACTTTAAAATAACAAATGTTTATTAACTTACTTATCCTTTGTCTTATTTCCACCTGGGAATATGGTCACACAATGATAACGGCGAAAACTGTCACAACGAGGTATAGAGAGGTTTTTCCTCAAACAGGGCAAAACAACAACCCTAGTAGAAATTTGTCATGGAGCCACTCGATTGTTCAAGTTACTGGACAGTTTTTGTCACAGACGCTGATTCTAGGCGGACTGGTAAATAACTAAAGGAGAGTCCAGAATAGAGATGAACGCGCTGATACTAACGCGCTCCTCCTATGTATTCCATATGGACGAGCGCGTTACTATCAGCGCGTTCATACCGACGTCGACTCTATTCTGGACTCTCCTTAAAGTTACTGACCAACGCTCTTCGTCAAAGATTCAAGTTGAATTTGATATTGGCTAGACATAACTTCTGTCTAGTTTTTTAATGTTACTTTAAAGTACTCCTAAAAATTATAGTTCTAAGTTTTTCGTGTCGATGACACTGCAATATGTCTAATAACTATACAGCTCGACTGATTATTTGCTAGAGATAAATTTGTTCTTATTCTTTCCAATATTTTAAAACTTTTCATTTTAATTTGTTATTAATTAAAAATTTAATTAATTTATTATTATAAATTTATAATATTAATTAATCAAATTAATTAATAATAAAAAATATTAATAATTATTAATAAAACTAATTAACAATATTAATTAATAAAATTAATTGATAATATTAACTAATAAATATTTACAATAATTAGTTAAAAATTAATTTTTTTAAATTCCATTTTAGTTTAATTATAATTTTCTATTAATTAAAAATGTAATAAATTTATTATTATTTATTATTAATCAATTAATCATATTAAATAATAAAATTAATTAATAAATATTTATAATAATTTATAATAAATTAATAAAAATAATTAAAAATTTAATTACAGTAATCAATTTATTTATTAATTGTTAACGTTGCAAATTAAATTACTAAAAATTTATAATAATTAAAAAATCATCTAAAATGTTTTATTACATAGAAAATATTAAAAGTACCTATACATATACCAATGCTTAAGGTATTTGTCGCGCGACCTCAAAAGTTTGTATCCGCCTTACTGAAAATCCTTGTATAAGATCTTGTACAAGAAAATGCACACTTCAGCAGCTGAACTTGTACAAGTTCTGATTAGAAAATGTACAATTTCTTGTACCAGGATTTGGAACAAGTTCTTGTATTAGAACTTGTACAAGAAAATGTACGAGTACTTGTACAAGAAAATAAACTTGTACAAGAAAATGTACAAGATCTTGTATAAGTAAATTGATAAATAATTTTTTTTTTTTAAATTGGCATTTTAATAACTTATAAGCATTAAGACTCTCCACTTTAGGCAAGCTAAAAACTATTGCGCAGCTCTAAAAGCTTATAAAAACTACTGCGCAGCCTTTAATGTTTTTAATTTTTACAACTTAAAAATAATGTTTAAAGAAAATGTACAAGTACTTGCACATGAACCCGTACAAGATCTTGTACATTTTCTTGTACAAGTTTATTTTCTTGTACAAGTACTCGTACATTTTCTTGTACAAGTTCTAATACAAGAACTTGTTCCAAATCCTGGTACAAGAAATTGTACATTTTCTAACCAGAACTTGTACAAGTTCAGCTGCTGAACGTGTGCATTTTCTTGTACAAGATCTTATACAGGGATTTTTAGTAGGGCGTTGACTATACCTACTTATGAAACGATTATGAATGCGAGTTTCCGAAAAACTTTTTCGGACGTACAGTTTGACACACAGATGTTCTCAATGTATATTCATAACCTCTCGCATGAAAAACGATCGTGGCAACGTCGCAAGTTTGGCGTATGGCCGTTTTTAAAAATTTTGCGCCAAAAGTAGTAGACAAGCTGTAGTATTTAACAAGCGCTATTTTCATATGGTTTTCCTATACCTTACATGTTAAAAATCGAAACTTTGATTTCATTTTTTGAGACTTACAGACGGTCAATTTTATTTTAATAGGCCTAATTTTGTAGATAAATATACAAAAAATAATTATGTGAAATTTTAAAAAAATCTGACGAAAACGAATTTACGCGACAAATACCTTAAAATCTCTAGTTACGGCACTGAACTGAAACATATGTTCAGTGGTTATTAATTCTCAGTATCCATTGCGTTGAACGGCCGAGTGCGTTAAGCGGTGCGACTTTAGAAAAGCGGGACCCGGGTTTGCTCCCCGTTACCCCCCAAGATTTTTGCGGTGAAATTGCGTTATCGTTTTAAGGTTTATATAGATTATAATTGTTTATACTATTAAACAATATTTGTTTCAGCGTTATTGTTAATAATAGTGCATTAAAAAATTGAAAGTTGTTTGAAAACAGTAAATATTTAGGATATTCGAATTTAGAATTTTTTTTAATTGAATTAAAAATCAAAAAGTAATGTAGAAAATTACAAGTAATAATGTACTAAACAAATTTTCAGTATTTTAAAAGAATTAATTTGTCTAGTTTTTCTACAGAACCGTTGACTAGAATTTATAAAGTTGGGCTAGATAGTAACTTGATGAAAAAAGCGTAACATTCCATTCCAGTTATTAGCCAGTTGGCTTGTAAAGTAACTAGACAATTTCAAGCGCGACTGGACAGTTCCTTTATAATAACTAGGACAAATTTCTACTAGGGAAGTGTCGCGTCTACTTGCTAATCCGGCGATTGACACCCTCGAGGCCCTTCGGCCGTTTCCGGGTTCAATCGCCTGATTCGCAGCAGACGCGGGAAGATTTGTAACCCCACGTTACACCCCCCCTTCCCCTAAACGGGACGAAGTGTAACCCCCTACAAAAATGTTGACTTTAATTTTCTGACAATTCTTTATTTTCGGCGTCTAAATTAATAAATTCTGTAATTTCTTTTTCGTTATTTTCCGCTAATTTCCTTGAATTTTCCGCAAAACTAATTTCCAGCAGTTCCTTCAGCTCCTCTCGACGTTAATCCCAGTTAGGCGCGTTCCTACGTGAGGAGGGGAAAGCATTTGGTAGATGGAGCAGAGGGGGCACGCGCGTCGTGTCGTGTATCTAGTGTGGAACGCGCTTTAGCTCCAGTTGACGTCAGCTCGTATCCATCTAGCAGGTTCTACATGGGATGCCCGACACGACAAGACGTGCCCCTTCTGCTCCATCTACCAAATGCTTTCCCCTACTCACGGAGGAAAAGTTGGTATTGAAGAGGGGGCCCGTTTCACGTGTCGGGCATCCCATGTAGAACCTGCTTCTATTTCAGGCGCGTACAACCTATTTCCCCGCTTTCCTTGTTCAGCCCCCTCCATAACTCTACCACTACTAGAACATTGCTCTCTCAGTCCGTGAATCTGCGTGTCCAACTGTCCCGCCAATGATTTTAAATTTGAAACCGTAAATAGATGATTTTGTTTTCAAGGTTTAAAAAAACTGATTAAATAGCTGTAATTATTGTTTTTAAAATATGGTATATTACATTTATTTAACAATCTTTAAATAATAGGTATTTTGAAGTCAATTTTAGATTATATTGTAGACTATTAAATTTTCTTGTTCAATTTAAAAATTATTTTTAATTTTAAAATTAAAATTTTTACATTCTTATCACATGAGAAGGTATTAGTTTTGTTTTTTAATTTTTTTTTAATTTTTCAATATTTTTATACTTTTTTTTAATTTTTAAAAAATTTTATACTTTTTTTTTACTTTTTATAATTTTGTTAATAATTTTTTTAGGATTTTCTTAAGGATTAATTTTTTTATTAATTATTTATTTAACATAAAATTCATGTTATAAATTAAATACATGCATTTATAATTATATGTTTAAATCTTTATCTTTTTTTTTGTTTTTTTGTAATTTTTGTTGTTGTTTTAGTGAGATATTTGTGCTATTTTGTGAAACATTTTTTCTTTTGATAGTTCATCAATATCAATTGGAATTGTTGTAGTAGCTAGGCGAATTGCACTTTCAAGAGAGTCATCACTTAATTTATTTCTATGTTTATTCTTTATTATTTTCATTGTTGAAAATGTACTTTCGCAAATACAGTACGGTCGCGTTAATCCGACATTTGCTTTGCACGAAAATGTCGAATTAGTGATTTGTCCGGATTACCGAGTACTTAAACAAACCTCTGTAGTTCGGACAAATTTTTCAACATATACTCTGTAATCCGACATTTAGACTTGTATATCCATAGTTATAATCTTTATATAATCATTCTTTATTTCAATTTGTTTATTTGAGCACTACATATTTATATAAAATGAGTAAATAACAATTGAATTGTTTTATATAATAAAATATTAATATATAAATCGATAAATACTAGCAAGTGTAATTATTTTAACATATTGAGGTATTCCGTCGCGCAACCCCACTTATCTTAGGTGGGGGAAAACGGTCATCTTGATTGTTGTCCGATTACAAGAAGTGTCGGATTATCGCGACCGTACTGTATAGGTGGAACCAAATATGGAAAACATTTTCAAAACAAAATCTCTTAAATTTGCATATTTTTCTTTGGGTAGTAATTTATAAAATTCTTCTGGTTTTTCCTAACAACTTTTGGTACAAAAACATCTGCTTGTAAATCGCATAATTCCAATTGCAATTCAGGTATTTGATTTGCAATATTTGCAGCCAATGGATTAGCAAACAAATTTATTTCTCCTTCTAATTTCCGAATATCTTTAAAACGACGCAAGTTAAATTCGTTAATTACCCGTCGTAAAAGTGGCAGATGAATTTTGAAATTAAGATTTGGAAATTCCTGTAAAATTTGCATGCAACTTGGAAAATGAATAAAATTATTTTCTACTAATTGAGATTCAAAAAGAATCAATTGTTTTGAGAAACTACTAATATTCGAAAATAAATTAGCAATATTATGATTTTTGCCTTGCAATTTTAAATTGAGATTGTTTAAATGCTTTGTCAGGTCAGTAATGAATACCAACTCGCTAAGGAAATTTGGACATGTTAGTTTTTTTTGGAAATCTGATGTATCAGTTTTAATGTCACCATTTTTTAAAAAAATTAAAATCTGATTTTTCAACGAGAAAAAACGTTGTGAACACCTTCCCGCACTTAACCAACGACTCGTCGCCACCAACAATAAATCATTAAACTCTGTTTCTATTTCTGACAAAAATGATTTTAATTGACGGTGTGTTAATGAATGATGCCCCCCTCGCAGTAAATTTGTAATTTTTATCATTGTCTTCAAAGCATCTGTATCTTTTATGGCGTTGCCGCATAGCGATTGTTGATGAATTAAGCAATGAAGCACTAAACTATTAATGTTATTTGCTCTGAGCTGACCTACAAATCCTTTATCAGTTCCTTGCATGGCGGGGGCTCTATCAGTTTCAATGCAACTACATTTATCAAAATTTGATATAAATGGTGACAATTCATTTTTAACGGCAGCAAAAATGTCAATCCCTCTTGTTTTTCCTTTCAAAGGACTAATTGTAATCAATTCTTCATTAACGGAAAAATTATCCTGAACAATCCGAGCAAAAATTAATAACTGACTTATATCAGTAATATCATTGCTTTCATCTAGACATAAGGAAAAATAACGACAACTCTCAATTAAATGTCTCAACTTTATTCTTACGTATTCATTTAAATCAGTAGATCTTCTCGATATAGTTTGCCGTGATAGAGGTATTGTAGAAAATTTTTTGACTATATTTTTATCCTCAAATGCTTCTGCCATTAATTTTGCACATTTTTTAATTACTTCTCCGTCAGAAAATGATTTTTTAGCTTTATTAATTTCCAAGGCTACAGCATAAGAAGCTTTAAGTGCTTTGTCAGAATCAGAATTTAAATCTACATTAACTTTCTCTACTTCTGCAACTACATTTTTTATGCCTGATTCTACAGTTTCCTTACTAGCTTTATACGATTTTAGCAAGGTAGATTTTTTATTATCAATATAATTTTTTTATTTAGCATGATGAAAATTTTGATAATGGCTTCGAAGAGAATATTTTCTTATTGTTTTAAATTCTTTTTCACAAATAATGCATGAAACCTTATTACTGCTATTTAGAGTTGCTAAATATTCAGTTTCCCATTGGGCCTGAAAGGAGAAATTAGAATATTTAGGGAGTGACATTTCCTCAAAAATACCCACAAAGCATTAAAATAAAAAAAATTAAAGCGAAATGGACTGTCACAAGAAAGTGATTAAATTGTGTTAATTAAAAATATTGAACACAAACAGTAAATAAAAGAAACAAAAAAGAAATTAATTTAAATACATAATGACATTTACACAAAATAATCTAGGGGAGAGTCTCCAGTTGTGAGACACCTCCAGTTGTGAGACAGTTAATTTTTTTTAACATGCAATATTAAAAAGCCGATTGGTTTATATAAAAACATTTCTTTTTATATGAGCCAACTTTTTCGTGTACGCCGAAGCGGATATATAAACTGTTTTTGTTAAATACCAACACTGTGTGTGATAATCGACTAAAAAGCGTTTTTTCAATAAATGCAAAGTACTTTTTTTCCAAGTTAATTAATTGGAAAAGGTAAATGTAATGCATTTTCTTTTAGTGTTTTTCTTATATTTTGTAATGCAATATTGCATTGTTCCAATCTACGGTTGAAAATAATTTAATTTTCCTTTTTCAAAATAGCGCCAATTTCTGGGTGTGAGACACAGCATATCACCAGTTGTGAGACGGCGTCGACACCCATCTGGGCAGCATAAAAAATACGACTTTGCAGGCATACTATTTAAATGCTGTTTTGATTTTTTTCTAGTATTTTTGGGCATGTCAAGTGGATAAAAGTCAATTGATTCAGAAGAAATCAATTTTAATGCTCTTTTTGAAGCTATTTAATTGTGATTATTTGATAGTCATATTTTGGCGAGTAAATATTATTATTTAGTATATAATAATATATATTATTAATATATTTAATTATTTCTACTAAACATAACGTTTTAGGTCAAACTTATTAAATTTTTGCAATTTTTCATGAGTGTCTCACAACTGGAGACATTTTTTTTTTGTTGAAAAAAGCGATGTGCTCGGAAAATGTATCGTAAAATTTTTTGAGTTCATTGAAACACTATACTTTCTTTTAATAAAAGTTGCGTATTTCTGTTGCCTTTCGAACGGTGTATTTTATTTACAATTTCGTTTACCCATTTACAATTTACGGGTCAAAAATGAAACCCGTCTCACAACTGGAGACTCTCCCCTACATAAATAAAAATAATAAAACAAAATATAATTTTTCAAGTTAAAAATAGGCGAACAAAATAATAATAAAAGAAAAACAAAAGAAAGCTAGTTGGGGAAATATAGAAGCGCTATTACGTGGGCCAGGTAACATAGATATGAGGGACAGTTGTTGAGAAGCGAAAGAGGAGAAGTATAAAAGCTGCGCTGTGCGGTGCGCACTCGTTGGAGGGGAGAAAGAGTGGAGGAATCCGCCTTGCACCGATTTGCACATTTTCGTTAGGTTGGACGTGCCTGATCTATTTGACCTTTCCATTTTTGTTTCCCATAATTCCTGTAAAAGACAAAAAAAAAGAATTTTCTCGTTAATTTAAAAAAAAATTAAAAATGAAAGTCTATTTGATTTCCTCAATTATTTTACATTTTCTTTTCCGTGAAATGTAATAATTAACGCATTGATCATTTAAAAATTTCCATTTCGTATCTAGATTCTACGAAATTTGTTTCCAGTCGTCATAATTTTTTCCGATCCTAAATTTTGCGATACTTTCGCACTCGCATCGTTCCTCCTTTTTTTGCGAATTTTCCTGCATTCGACAATTTTTCGAACTTGTTACGCGTTCGTTCATTTTCCTCTTTAATTCCTCTTTTTTATACCACTTTGCCTTACGTGTGTTATCGATTGGTAAAAGATTTGTATCGTTAGTTTAGTCAAAAGTTTCGAATTTGTCGTATAAGGGGATTTCCATCAGTTTCGGAGGAATTTTCCGGGGTTTTGGGATTGGGATTTGGTTGGGCTTTTGTAAGGATTTTCTTGGTATAATTTTCGAAATTTTCTTATTATTTATCGAGTCGACCTTTTGAAAAATTTTTGTATTTTTCCCACAATTTTCCGAATTATTATTTTCAATTTTCTCTAATTCGACTAATTGTACCAATTACCGATAAATGTTGTAAGTATTGTTTTAATATTTGTGTACGGAACCCGCCATTGCAGTGCGTGTACAACTCGCACTTGTCCAATTTTTTTTTATTTTTAGTTAAGAAATTAAAGTCAGAAAACAATCTCTCATTTATTCTCTTAAAATTTCACTCTTTCTTAAAATATTTAATGCCACGTGTTTAAACTAAAAAAAATTTAAACAAAAAATTTTTTAAAAATTTTTTTAAAAAGTTTTTTAAATAAATTTTTTGTTGTCAGACTGTAATAATACACTAGGATACCAATTTTCAGCTCATTAGGTCAAATAATGTAAAAGTTAGGAAAAAAAATTTTTTTTTAAATTTTTTAGTTTTTCTTTGACAACTCTATGGCCATCATTACCTATTAGGTTCTCTATATTTTTTCTGTAATATTCGAGTAATAATACCCAAGCATGCAAAATTTCAGCTCTCCATGTCGAATAGTTTAGAATTTGAGGGGGGGGGAATGGTCACTTTTTATGCATTTTTGGCCAGAAATCTTGTTATTTCCTTGACAACGCTATGACCATCACGTCCAATCACATTAGCTATATTTTTCCTGTAATCTACGAGTGAAAATACATATATGGACCAAATTTGAGCTCTTTAGGTCAAATAGTTTAGCCGCTAGGGGGGACACGATTTGGCTACGGACACAAGAGTCTCACTAATAGGGTTCCGCCGATACACCGTAGGTGTACGGAACCCTAAAAATGATGAAAAAATATGAATTTTCTGGGAATTTTGTTTGGGAATTTTCAACAAAACAAAAATGATGAAAAATGAATTATTTTTGGGAATTTTCTGTTCAGAAAGGAATGTGAAAGGTGGATTTTTTCGTTAGACGCCACTTTAAAACTGATTGGCGACCAGGCGGTGAAAAATGGATTTTTTTTTTGATTTTTCCACAATAAAAATCAAAATTTTTCGGGAAAAAAGGGAATGTTTGTGTAGGTTTTTATGTTGGGCGCCAATTTATAACTGGAGGCCCAGATCTCCAATTATAATTAAGGGGAAAAGGGGAGGAAGGAGAGTAAAATGGAAGACAACAATACTTTAAAATAACAAATGTTTATTAACTTACTTATCCTTTGTCTTATTTCCACCTGGGAATATGGTCACACAATGATAACGGCGAAAACTGTCACAACGAAGTATAGAGAGGTTTTTCCTCAAACAGGGCAAAACAACAAGTGTCGCGTCTACTTGCGAATCCGGCGATTGATACCCTCGAGGCCCTTCGGCCGTTTCTGGGTTCGGAAACGTTACAGGTTTTATTGTTTTAAAAAATAGCTTTTGATAAATAAAGAATAATTTTCCATTACACTATGGTTCAAAAATGAATTTTTAAAAAGTTATGGTTAAAAAACTGATTCGTCCCATTGACTTCAATGCATTGTTTGTCCTCCGGTAAATCAGCTGATATCAGCCATATTGGATTTTCCCCACCCAACTTGAACTACCTAATATTCTTACGTCCATGGCACGCACAACGAATTTCACTGAAAGTATACATCTTTGTTTCCTTATATATTAACTGATGAAACTTTAAAGCACTTACGAGAAAGCAGTTTTCTTGTAACAACTTATTATAGATATAGTTCTTGGGACATGAATAAATGCAAAATTTATAAATTTATAATGGTCAATTTCTGAGATAAAGAATTACCTACTTTGGCACTTTATATTTAATTATTATAGGTAATATGCAAATTTATTTTATATACGAAAAATAGTCACTGTAATCTGTTAATGATCGGATCTAATCGTGACATTGCGCGTAAAAAACGGAGATTGACGAAGTTAGCAACCAATAGAAATGCAGGCGCCACATGACTGCACTCGCTAGCCTACACTTGTTCACCAGAAATTACCACAATTGCACACACTGTAAATAAAAGGTTCTAAATTAGAGCTGATTTTCGGTATTAAAATATAACCAAATGACGATTTAGTACCCAAAATTGGTACTAAATTAGTACCTTTCTTTTTACAGTGCACAATTAATATTAGTTTTTTCTAGAAAATGTTTTTATTTTTCAGATTTTATCTAATATAATTAGATGAAATTCTTTATCAATTTTGGCGAATTTATCTATTTCTTTTGTACAATATGATGTAAGTCCCCTTATTTCCGCACTTTGCTATGAGCTATTTGTAATTTTTGCTAATAGCGGTCTCTCCGTGTATATTTCACAGCAAAAACTTTTATTGATGTTTATTGTGTAAAATCTATCATACAGGTGGTGGTTTGTGTGCTCTTTTGCCACTGGATTTACTTTGTCCATTTGATCCTCTACTAACACCGCATTGTTCCGCACATTCCGAATCCTATCATCACGACGCTACTTGTTCTGGAATCTCAATATATAACTGTAAGTGTCGAAGCTAGAATAGCTTTGTGCACGTGCATGCAATTGTAGATTGTAGAAACCTGCATAACAAAGTTAATACTTTAGAAAGGTGATTTTTCCCTCGTATTTCCTCCATCACAGTACACTGGAATACCTATTACAACCTTGGTAAGAAGGGATCGTTTAAAATATATTCAAATGTTTACCCATTTGCATTTTAATGTACTTAATTTCCTTTTATTAAAATAGATTAAAATGTTAGTAATATTTATGTCATAAATGGATTGAAAGGAAAATATTTGTAGAACCCAGTAAAAAAAGAATTGACCGAAAGCGAACGTTTACACGTGAAAACCGTATTGGGGGGTTACGTCCAATTCTGTTTTTTACCGTCAATCATATCCTCCTAAATTTCTCGGCCTCATGTTTATTGACTTGATTTGGCATTCTAATCGAAAGCAGACTATGTATACAGTGGAACTTCGATTTTCCGTCTCTCGGTCTATCGGCACCGCGGTTATCCGTCACTGTCCAAGATAATTTTTTTAGGGGCCATTCAAGTATTACGTAAGCATATTTTTCAGGTTTTTAGACCCCCCCTCCCCATGTAAGATTTTTTATATGTATTAGCGCCATTTTTTCTAATGGACATAAGCAATAGCTAGACCCCCCTCCCCCTTAAATGCTTAAGTAATTCTTGAATGGTCCCTTATTTAAAAAATTGACTTTGCTTTGACTTTTCGGCTTTTTTAAATCAAAAAATAAGGTGTTACGTTTTTTTAATACAAATTTTAAACTAATTGTGTAATTGTTTTGTAAAATTGTTTGTTTACATATTGAAGTCCAAAATATAGACAAGTATAGGTTATATAAATCTCAAATCACTTGTAACTTCGACTATCCGTCATTTTGGTTTTCCGTCAAGGTGTTGGTCCCGTGCCTGACGGAAAATCGAAGTTCCACTGTACTGTTGATCTATTGCCATATGATTCAAGAAGTTTTCGAGGTTCCCCTGAGAAAAGGTACACTTATACTTCCAGCGCCTTAAGCACGAACCTCAAAATCATACGGTAACAGATCAACACTACAATCTACCTATCAAATTTCAGTTTCTTCACATTTTAACAAAATTTCGTATTTTCTGTTCGTCATCGGCATTTTTACACTTTAAAACACTCACTCTTCTCAATTGGAATGGATTATACTCCGCAACTAATGATTTCCTTAAACGGAATTAAAGGGAATTCAGATTCTGGTTACATGGTTACAGAGAATTGAATAGAAATGAATAACTTAACTTATTAACTTAACAATTGATTTGGAATTCAAGGACATAAAAGTGCCAATCCACTTTAATTCACCCCTTATTACTGAGTTCGTCAACGAAGATCACAGAAATAAAGAATAAAAATAACACAGTTTTTTATGAAACTGATTACTTAAGGGTTTTTGAGGTCGCTGATCACGAATCTGAAGTTCGTTTTTGAAAATTCAAAATGGCGGATCCAATATGGCGAACAACATTTTTAAAAAATGATTGAACTCACAAGAAATATGTTACTCGGGGGGTTTTCGTGGTTGCTGATTACGAATCCGTTGTTAGTTTTCCAAATTAAAAATGGCGGATCCAATATGGCGGAAGACATTTTTAAAAAATGATTGAAGTCACATGAAACTTGTTACTCGGGGGGTTTTCGTGGTTGCTGATTACGAATCTGTTATTTGTTTTTCAAAATTCAAAATGCCAGATCAATATGGCAAACGACATTAATTATACATTGTAATTATTTCTTTTTTAAAAATTAAAACATGTTATATAAAATATTTAATTCATAAAACCTTATTATGCAAATTTAAAGAATTTGAAAAAAATTCCTCTGATATATTGAAAGACGGTTTTAAATTTTTAAAATCCAATAGCCAATTTGTGATCAACAGTCAACAGCTACAAAAAACCCCCTTGTAACAAGTTTCGAATAAAGTGAATTGTTTATAAAAAATGTCGTTTGCCATATTATATCTAGCTTTTTAATTTTGAAAAACAAATAACAGATTCGTAATCAGCAACCCCCCGAGTAACAAGTTTCATGTGACTTCAATCATTTTTTAAAAAAGTCATCCGCCATATTGAATCCGCCATTTTGAATTTTGAAACCAACAACAGATTCGTAATCAGCAACCATGAAAACCCCCCGAGTAACATGTTTCTTGTGAGTTCAATCATTTTTTAAAAATGTTGTCCGCCATATTGGATCCGCCATTTTGAATTTTTAAAAACAAACTTCAGATTCGTGATCAGCGACCTCAAAAACCCTTAAGTATTCAGTTTCGTCGAAATCTAGTGCAGTCATTTCTCAAACTAATAATTTGTTTATATAATTTGTTTATAACATATAAACTAATACTTTTTGTACTGACTTAGATTTCTTTAACTTATCATTATTTTCTTTCATTTCTGCTTTGCGTTTGTTGGTTAAGGAATTGTAAACAATTAGCTACCTAGCTCAAAACTTACACTTATTGTTATTTTTATTGTCTCATTAGACATTCTCTTTTTTTATATACTTATATTTAATTCTAAGTACTATTTGTACTAAAGGGCATTTTTTTGTAAGCCCGTATACATTTACTAAATAAATAAATAAATAACAATATTAACATTTTTTATTACAATTCTAGTGAGTATAAACTTATTAAATATGTTTAAATACATCTCTGAATGTCAATTTTGAGTGAAATTCAAATTTAGGACACTAAATGTCTATCAAATAAGTTAGAAAATAATTTTCGTCTACATTGTTGTTAAATAAATAAATAAACAATTAGTTCCAATAAATTATTAGCAGACGCATTGTATTCTGTGGTAACTCAAGATTATTTTAAAAAAAAAAATTAACAAAATCCGTTAAAAAATGTAAGAGCGCTAGATTTTTGTCCCTGAAAAGTGCTATTTGCCCCACTGTGCACCGGCATACCAGATTATTATTAGAAGACTTATTAGCAATGATAATACAAATGTTTAGTGATAAACAAAGTTTATAACCAGTTGAATTCCATTTATGACGTAAATATTGCTGACACTTTAATTCAGTTTAATAAAATTAAATGACATTCTGTTGAACGACAATTTTGTTACATGTCGAGCAAAGGTGGGCAGAAAAGCGTTAATCTGTTAATCGTTAATTAACGGAGTTAACTTTTTCGTTACATTTAAAAACCGTTAGCGGACTGGTTAACTTCCGTTACATTTCTCTTTCGTTAACTTGCGTCCGTTAAATTTATTCTTTTTTTTGAAATTTTGTATTAGCATAATAAAAAATATTTTGTCTAAACTTTAGAACGAATTCAGATTAGCAGCAAAAGAATGCCACGCGATATAATGTCGAAATCATCGATCAGTTATACACACTTGGTATTTACTGAGATCAGGTTGAGACTATAATAAACAAATATATCTTGGGCAACGTATGTATATACACGGAGAAAATTATTCCTAAAATTTACCGAATTTAGTTCTGTAAAACTGAGATGAACTGTCAAAACAGTAATTTTTCAAGAACTAGACTGTAAAACTTGAGTAAAACGTAAGATAGGTGTTCGCTACATTCATTTTTACTGAATAGTTTGGTAAAACGTAAGATAAATGTTCTTCTTCTTCTTCTTCTTCACTCATTTTCTACAGTATGAGAGTTACTTATAGGCATTAACGTATAATTTTTTTCTTAGAAAATGCAGGTCGTCAAACTTTGACAAAAAAATTCAAGAAATTTGAAATATAATTTTTTGTACTACAAATTATTCTAGAAAATGTATAAAACATGATATGATGTAGATTTTTAAAGAGAATTTAATAAAAAAAATATGTTAGAATTTTAAAAATTATTTTTCTGTTAATAAGATTGTTAAAAATTTTTTGAATATTTTTGGTCCAAGTTTGACAATCTGCATTTTCTATGAAAAAAATTACACGTTCATTATTTTAGAAGTTATTCAAATTTTTGTAAAAATTGAAAATGACGATTCTTTAAAAATAACTAAATAAAATATTGGCCAAATGACTTCTAAAAAATCTTGTTCTTTTCAAAATTTTATCATCTTTTAAGAAAAAAAAATTTAGTTTCCATTAATTTTGTATTAAAATGTTTTTCATTCATCTGAAAATGTGTGATCTCTTAATTTTGACCGGTAGTATAATGCGGATATAGTTAAATATGCAATAAAAATGCAGTTTGAAAAAAACTAAGTTACTCATGTGAGAAGGGGGGGGGGGTTCAGCAAAAGTCTACGTTAGTCTACGCAGGGGGAAGGAGGGACCAAAAAGTGACAAAAATAGGTCTACGTAGCTTATGAACGCTCCCTTTACAGTCGTGTTATTTAATGCTATCGGTCTATAATTTTCTGTTTATTCCATTATCTCCCTTCTTGAACATTATATTAGTTACAAACTTTCCCCAATTCTGCGGGATCGTCTCAGTTTCAAAAATTTTATTGAAAAATTGTTCTAATTGTAAGAACAGAAACCAATTCCATTCTTACAATTGGAAATACTACGGATTACTTCCTGAAATATAATAAAATTGTCCAAAATATAGGATGAGATACATTTTAGAACGAATTATTTAACGCTGACCTTGAGGTGATTATAGGATTAGATGACCGGAGTTAATCAATTCGTGACTGTTGAATAGGACGCGTTTTAACTGAATTAATAACAGTCCAAAATTGATTTTGTCTAGAGGTGTGCATTTAATCGAGTCGAACCGAACATTAATCGACTCGACCACAGAAAATTCGAATCGGAGATAATTTGATTCGAACTAGTCAATTCGAAAATCGGCATTTCAAATTGCACAACTCGACACGATTTTCGAATCAAGTCGGCCAATTCGAAAATCGAAGTTAGACTTTCGAATTGCTATGTAATGTGCTATGATGTGTATGCTGTATGTTGTGCAATTCGAAAGTCGAAACTTCCAATTTCGAATTGTCCGATTCGAATCGAAAGTTAATCGAGTCGAGTCGTGCAATTCGCAATTCGAAACCTCGAATTGACCGATTCGAATCGAAAGTAGACCGAGTCGAGTTGTGCAATTCGAAACTTCGAATTGGCAAGTTCTAATCGAATTTTGCACACCTCTAGTTTTGTCGCTTTCAACAAGCAATTTTGTCAATAATTAATTAATTAATTAATTTATTTATTTAATAACATAACGGGACATGCCCTTTCGTACATTACGTACTCCCTAATTCTAAGAGTTACATTTGTAACATATAAAAACAAATACAATATGAAGGTTGGCGCTTCAAAATAATAATAATTTGCAATCATTTTTGTTTCTAATTTTTATCAAGTTTCTTGAGGACGAATTTACACTTAATAAATCATTGATTCTTGTATTTAATAACAAAAAATGTATAGGTTTACTCCTCACTAATCTTTCATACTGTTCGCTTTCACACAACAAATATATTTTAAATCTTTTCTAATTTAAGTCTGCGAAGGAACACTTATAAATATTGTTCTCTCTTAATTGAAAACAGTAACAATTTCATCTATTAACATTCTTAAACTAAGTTATTTTAATTTAATAAATGTGTCAATGAAAGTCGAAAGTTTATGTCAATTTTGTTTTTAATCCTTCTTTTTAAATGTATTTTAATAAAATTTACATTTTCTGTAGATTCAGCTGAAGTAGGTCCTGAACAAGATTTCAAACCTTCGCAAGGTGCAAAATGTCGACAGCCAAGTACGAATGCTAACCAGTTTGAGACCCAGTCAGAATCTTTTAAAATTGTTGGAGCTTTGCCAGGACCAAGTTCTACTGCGAGAAAGAAAATTGATGTGGACCCAGTGAAGAGCAAAGTCTCTCAGAAGACATCAAAAACTCCATCGAGTTTTAACGATGGTCGACCCTTCCTGATAAGCAACACGAATATTCCGTCTGGCAATCTGAGTTACGGTAAAGCAGAATTTCATAAGCAGGAACACCAGAGGAAGTCCTCGATAAGCAAACGGAAACACTCGAATGGAGAAAATGTGGTCATGGATAGATTCGGCAGGCCGATGACTGTTCGACCGGAAACAGTGAATGTTCTGAAACAGTTACCTGACATTTCATTCCTTAGTGCGCGAACGTTGCTTTTCAGTCCCGACGAGAGACACATGGTGCAAGACTTGGGCGCTATGATAAATCGAAAAATGCCTGGCTGAGTAACGTCGGTCTGAATATGAGTTTGAAAGGGCTATCAACGAAATTCTACAACATATTCAGAAAGACATTAAAACAGGACACGTACATCAACGTTCCCACTGACAGACAAAATCAAAATCCTTTGACTCCTACTACCTTTCAAACTTGTGTTCAGGCCAAATTTTCATCTTGACTCTATTAAAGTTCAATAACTTGAATTATCCTTCAAACTTGTGTTCAGGCCACCTTTCAAATTGCCTTTCTCATTGACAAAAGTCAGGAGGAAAATTCATGTTTCACTTCTAAAAATTTACATTCCGGCAAATGGAATTTTATATTTCAAACGATGAAGTAGCATTTTTATGAATGAAGCACTTTAATATTTCCTAAAAATTTCATTTCAAGAAAATTTCAATAAATTAAATATTGCTAAATAAGAATATTTTTAAAAAATTGAGAAAGCCAAAAGAATGGAAAGAAAATAATGTGAAGCATCTAAAAATCCATTTCAGTTCTTTTCTAAATAATTTTTCTTCATTGCTGGACAGAATATTTTTTGTTTTGTTGTTCTTTATTAATCAATTATTAAATTAAACAACCTGTCTTGTTCTGATATTTAATCATTATTTAAACTTTCTGTTTCATGATAAATTGTTATTCAAGAAATAATTGAAATTTATAAAAGATTTTCTATTTATTGCAGATACTTAAATTACAAGTGTAGAATAATGATAAATCTTTTGCTTTACATTATTTTGGCTTCAAAATTTCAAGTTCTCTTCTATATGGAAATTTAAAGAAATTCAAAATTCTAAGTCTTTGAAAACTGATCTGTTAATTTTTCAGAAATTTATAAAATGAAATGTAGTTGGCTTTTTACAAATGTTCACTCACAGATCATACAATCAATAATGAAGGGAACTTATCATCACTAATTTATACTCAATCGTAAGTCAATTAAATAATAAAATTATCTAAAATCATTTTCATGGCACATTAAATTTAATTTCTACTAATAATTTTTCATTTTGTGGTAGCAATGTTTAGCAAACTTGGCGATATTTCGAAGAAAGGATAATTAAAAAATTTGTTTAACATCATCATTATTGGTAGTTTTTTAGAGGAACTATAATTTACAAATCTTTGTAAATGGCAAATAAATTACTTTTTGTTATACCTAATTATAAACAACTTTAAATATTGTTACTTCAGTTTGATAAAAATTCATTTGTTTCCCTCATTACACAAAATTGTAAGAACTTTAATTATTAAAAGTTTAATTTTCACCTTAAAAGAGAAAATAACTTGATAGTTGGAGTTCCAATTGCCTTAAAATAGAATGCGATTCATTTGTTTCGAATCAATCGACTTCTTATTGTACTTAATTCAGATATGTTACAAACTGAAAACTTTTTCTTTGTTATTTATGAATTCTAATGATATTGTAATATATATTTTATGTAAAATATTGTGATTATAAAAGAAATAAACAAAACGTTGAAAATTGAAAATTTCCTCTCTTACTCTTGTTGTTTGCAACTATTTTTAACAAGACATAAAATTGTACATTACATAGAATTGAAATTAATTTTAAAATTCTTTGTTCTTATATCATAAAAGTTCCGAAAATACAATTAAGAAAAGAATGTCTTTATATGTGTCTGTCCGCAAAACTTTGACCACAATTCACGCAAAAACAGCTTGATCGATTGAAATAAAACTTGACTGTTTTCTAGGCATTAGCCCAACTTAAAATCCTATCAATATTAGATTAAGAAATATTAATATGGACTGAAGTTGTGACACTTTTTCAAAAATTCAGAATTTTTAATTTCTTGATATATATTTTAATCTATTTCACTCAAAGTTGATATAGGGTTAATATTAGTGTTTTTTATATCAAGATTTCGTCGTCAGAATAGTAAAATTGCGAATCACAAGTTTAAAATGTCCAATTCAAATATTTAATGCTCAAAAAATCAAAAATAAGTTTACTTTGTTAAAAGTGTTTATTACAACATTTTTAATTTTTTTAAATTATTGAAAATTTGATTTTGGTACAATGTTACTGAGTAAAAATTCACCAAGTTTTAGTATTTCCAAGTACTAGTACTAGTACCTGATAATCGGTTCACGGACTATTTTGAAAATTTTAAAATTATTCATAATATTTTTTGTTACTTAAAGATAATTGAACCTTTTCATTAAAATTGTTATAACAAATTGAGTTTTTGCACAAATTAAATAAAACTTTACGGTTACATCAGTGAGTAAATGTACTTTCATGTAATGAAATGAAAATTTAAAATCATTGGTTTTTACTGGTATGTACACTAATAATTGTAACTGTAAATCAGTCAAATATTTTGACTGATACAAAAAGCCACTGAAGTCGACTGATTAGTCTGTCAATTATTTTAACTGCCTTATATCAGTCATTTCAACAAATACACCTGTTATTATTTTAAGATATAAAAATAAATTATATTTATCTGTAACATAGACAAAATAACAGTACTTCTTGATATAAATATTGGTTAGAATTTTTTACTTTAAATGCAATATGCATTATGCATATTGCATTATGCATTATGCATATTGCATTATGCATTATGCAATAATATTGAAATTCAAGGTCAAATTCTTTATTTCAATATATCTCAAAATCGGTGTTTTTTATTTTTTCTAACCTAACCTTATCATTATTTTATAAAGAAAATGATGATTTATAATTAATTTCTTTAAAACTTTTCACTCTGATTTTTACATGGCTTATAGGAAAAATGGTAAGCTTTCGATTGGGATAGGTTAGAAAAAATAAAAAACACCGATTTTGAGATATTGAAATTAAGAATTTGACCTTGAATTTCAAGGTTAAATTGAAAGAAAACAACTTTTTTTCATTACTAGCTGATAGCCCGTGAAAACCCCTTTAAAATATCACTATTCATACTTTAAATTTGATTAATTTTACTTATCAACATATTAAATCGGAAAAAAGATATTTTCAAAAAAATCAAAATTTTGAAACTCCGTAACTCAAAAGATATTTTATCAAATTCAAAAAAAATTTATACTTACACTTCTACTGATAATAGTAACATTTTAGTAAAGTTTAGAGAAAATTCATTTTTTGACCTGAGCAGTTGAGGAATTTTGTCCCATATATGATATATTATATAAAAACTTTTTTTCACTAAACAAATTTCAGTTCAATACTTATCTAATTTTTGTTCAATAAGCAATATTTTAAAAATTTGTTCAAGAGTTTTTCATCCTTACACACCTTATATTAAAATTATTAAATTTTTTAATAAATTAGTTACTAAAATAATTTAATATTATTAAATATTAATCAAAATAATCAAATTAAACAATGAAATTTACTATTTTATCAATAAAAATCATTATAATTACTTCAATCACAATAATATTGAAAGGTGCGCTGAAACAAAGCATTAAGGGGTTACATGAGTCAAAACGTCCAGACAATGTATGTTTGTTTAATTTTTTTATTTGAGCACTTTTAAATCTTAAAGTACACTATTGAATGAGTAACTTGTAAAATTTTCGTTATAAAATAATTAAAATCAGGCTTGTACCAACAGGTTCTTTGAGAACCCTCCCAAAAAAGCGGTGGTCACGATATCTTCTGACTGGTATAGCTCGTGATTGAAAAAAGGAATATTTTTTTTGTTGATTAGAACCGATTTTACATAGCCTTGATGGTTATAAAAATTGTAACTTTTGACAAAAGATATTAATATTTTTTGTCAAAAATTTTATATCTTACTTATTTAATAGTGTACTTTCAGATACTAAAGTGTTTAAATAAAAAAATTTATTTATTTGATGAAAAAAAATTATTAAAAATACGTTTTCTGGTCGTTTTGACCCACGTAACTCCTTAAAAGCCAATTTTTCGTAGGTTAGATTCGCTTCAAATTTGACTTTATAAATCCTTATCTGTACAATATATGGTTAAATCAGTAAGAAATTCTTACTTAGTTAAACTTTATGATAATTACAAACAATAAATTTTATTATCAATAAGATATCTATTACCCAGTGGGCAAAAAACCATCATTGTTTTAAAAACGTTCCAAAAACGTTTTTAGAACGTTTCATGTCTGCAAAATAATGTTCCAAAAACGTTCCATTGCTTTTAAAACGTATTAGAACCATATAACGTTTTTGGGACATTATTTAGCAGACATGAAACGTTCTAAAAACGTTTTTGGAACGTTTTTAAAACAATGATGGTTTTTTGCCCACTGGGTAATTATTGATATTTGGCTCTATAAAAGTTGAAGTGTCGTTTTGGCGGATACATCTTTGTTACAGCCCACACTTCAATTAATTTAAACAATACAAATGAAACATATAGGGTCAGTCAGGGTATATGCGGACAAGAGGTGTTGGAGCTTAATTTACATCAAATTAAAAATTAAGTTCGACGTCAATATTTCAACCTCAGATCACCTACAAGAGATAAAAATATGATTTTGTCCGGATTAACCACAACTGACCCTAGTTTTAAAAATTCATGATTTTAATAATGAAAGTAACTGATTAATTAATTAATTGTATAGTTATTATCATTAAAAGTAACTGTCTTTTTAGTACATTTGACTGAGATAATCAGTCAAAAGAAATAATTTAAATAATATAATTTATTTATTTTGTCAATAAAAATTATTATTATTACTACGCAGTCAGTATCACTAATTTAATCCACAGAAACTATTGTTTTTTCAGTAAAACTAAATGGTTTTAATAATAAAAACAGTTAATTAAAATCCTAATCAAATAAACAGCTTGAATCATTAAAAACGACTGATTTTTTCAGTTTTCGTGACTGATTCAATCTGTAACCGCAGTTGACTGATTTGAATAAGTCAAACATAATGGTCCGCCAGTGAACGGGTCTGGACTGATTCAATCTAAGAGTGTAGGGCAAATAAATCGGTTCAGAAATAGTGTACAGTAAAAATATATTTTCATGTTGCATTCTTTGTAAATGGGACCCTCTGCTCGCAAAAAGTGTTTTGACTTTAAGGGGACAGTACAACCTAAAAAAGAAAATTATCAAATGCAATTTTTTTAAGAATAAAAAGAGATATCTAAATGAAACTTTGCACATACATTTTCACAACATAATATTTTACAAAAAATTTTTTTTTTTAATTTTCTGGCATGTTTTCTGGTTTTTGCTGATTTTTGAAAAAAAAACACCAAAAAATCGCGATGACGTGATTTTGGCTCACTGGAAAGTCTAAAAAAAGTGGGTTTTAATCAGTATCGAAACTACTACAGAGTGAACTAAAAGAAACATTTTCTGTCAAAAAATAACAAAATGGCTGCGTTTTTTAAAATGTAGTCGATTTTTGGGGCCAAAAAAACCCTTGTAAATCGTAAAATTTATTATCGATCCGTAGTTCATTCTATAGTGGTTTCGATGCTAATTGAGCCCGCGAGTGCAATAACAGCAAGTGCGCGCGGTAGCAGTGAGCGCCTCTGGGCTTCTCACTGCTACCTGACTGATATTATCCCTTTCGACCGTGCGCACTTGCTGTTATTGTACGCGCGGGCTCAATTAAAACCCACTTTTTTCTATTTTTTAGACGTTCCAGTAAGCCAAATCACGCCCGCCACTCATTAAATTTTTTTTTATTTTGGCGGCCATAGACTTAAAATTTAGATAAAAAAAATATATATATATTTAAATGTCAAGTGGCGGTTTTTGAAATTTCAAAATGTCGGAGTCAATATGGTGAACGATATGTTTAAAATTAATATAATTTTTATGAAATTCGTTAGTCGGAGATTTTTTGGGTCAGTAATTACGAATCATATAAATTTAAAATGTTCGATTCAAATATAACTCTCATATTTATGACTCTGGGGTTTTTAGGATCACCAATTACTATTTTTCAAAACAAAAAATTCCTTTTTTCATTTTCCCACAATGAATCATCAAAGATAGGTCTTTTTCTGCCTGAAGAGTAGATAATTGAAAATGAGTTTTCTAGATGTTTGATTGATTATCTCTACGTGGCACATCTTGAAAACAATACTAGATACTAGTATTTAATCATTTATAAATTTTAAAAATTGTAAACAAGTCCAAAAGTTGAAGTGCAATGGCAGGTACTAAAATTCGAAGACGGGTTCGACAGCTAGTATTATTAAAAATTAGTGTCTTTGCAGCACTTTTGACAGGAAAGTAAGTAATCGGTTGAGGTAAGAAATGGAAAATTCATATTCACAGACTTCCAATTGTTTTATTACAAAGATTACAGATTATTAAAAATTTTATTGCAAAATCCTTTTGAATTTTAGAAAATGGAATTGCAGAAAGCAATGCAATATATTGTAGGTATATAAAATATAAAAAATGATAGGTGAAACTTTGTTGATTTCTCTTCAATTTTTAAGTGTCTCCAACTGAAAATGGTGAGCATCTTTATTCCAAAGGTCAACTAAAATATTAGAAACTTGAGGATCGGGGAATCTATCTGTCCATGATTTTATAAAACCATCAAATGTAGCGTCGTAAACTTTTAGATCAATTTTGGAATCATCTTTTTCTGAAAAAATAATTTTTTATAAATTATCCTTGTTGATATAGAAAGGAATAGATGATTCATTTATTAGTATACTTACTGTCAAAACATGTGTTTGACTGGACAAAAATTTTCCTCGGTTGCTTATTAGCGAGAACAATGTCTCTCCATTTCGCCCAAGGATGGGCACCAGTCTCAGGTACTTCACTGTACTTGTCGTACATTTTCTTCGCCTCGTCAAAATCTCCAGTACTTTTATAAATCTGAAGTTTCTTGAGAAACTCACTAATGGCTCTCCTTCCTACCGTATTGAGTTTACTTTTGTCAACTGTTAAACTCAAATTCTTTCCTGATTCTGTTTCCTCAATGGTTAAGAAGTTCTCTCCAGCCTCGAGGCAAACCCGCATGAGGACGTATCGTGCCTGGGAGTGCGCTTGCAGCCAAGTTTTTGTCGAAGGCTCGTACATCTCGAGAGCTTTGGCGCAGCCAGCCCAAATCAATGACAGCCAATTAACGTAAATTATTTCATCAGCATTATTCTCCGAGTAGCCAAAAATACTCACAACGTCTTTGTCCAAACTGAGGAAAAGTCCGACTGCTTCGGCTCTGCATTCTTCGTAGCTGGAACCAGTAGAACCAAACTTGGAATCATAGGTTTCGCCACTCTGGTAAACCTTGTCAATCTTCTTTCCCGTAAGAGGATTTATGACCTTATTTGTGTCAAAATTATAAGTACCGTCATTATATTTCTTCAAAAGCTTCCCACTCCCATGTCCAAGCAGTTCGTGGAGACCAACTTGAACTTCAAAACTCGCGACTCGATGTTTATGCATCAGCGCCTGGTCCTCGTCAGATAGGAACATCATGACGTCTTGCTTCATACTCGCGGGAATTACGTTTCCTAAGGAGACGTTTTTAAATCCTTCGGATTGCTTGATTTCATCATAGTTTGGAATATTTATCCCCGCTGGGATTCCCGAACCGCCGAACGTTAAAACATCCAGGGAGGTAAAATCAGGCGTGAGAAATACATCCTTTTCGAAATCTCCACCCCACGGTAACCTCGGTAAAAACTGTTCTGCTCTAGCTACTAATTCGGAGAATTTTTTCGACATTTCTTTATTAACCATCGCCACGAAGCCCTCGAACTCTCCGCGTTGACCAGCTGGATCTCTGTAAGTCTCGATAAAGCCAATGTACGTTTCTATAACTGGAGACTTATCTATCACCCAAAATCGAGAACCATCTTTGTGCTCGTTGAGAGAGCCACCTCTGAAATGATTGATGTATCTTTGCAGCATGTTTTTCTGCCTATCATTTGCAGCATATTCCTTGGCTTTATCCAGATTCTTCACCACGATCTCTAACAACTGACTATAATCTCCTCTTGTAATTTCGAAAACTGAATCTGTTGACAACATTCACACTTTATTGTATTTATTGTACTTCAATACTCTGTTAGTGTACGTAAACACTGGATAACATCGACGTAACTCACGAAAACAAATAGAAAATATGCTTATTTAAAATTTTTAAATGATAGTTTTTTGAAGGCTATGTTACAATTTTTAATATTTATTATTTTTAAAGTCCAAACAAATTGCAAAAATATAAGTTACCGAATAAAATTGTTTTATTAAATCTAAATTAACTTTAAATAATAAAAATTCTTTATTTGTCATTTTATATTGGCTTAAAATAAATGACAAAATTTTTATAGATTAGCCTAAAAAATATTTCAGATGAATAACGCTTTTTCTATTCTTTTTCGTGAGTTACGTGTTTTATAATTTCTCTCGTGATTAATGTGTTTTTATTTAGGAGCCATCGAAATAAGTTTAGTGGGCGAAACAGTAATGAGAATAAAAGTTGAATGACTGGTTTACAGCCATATTCATTAGAATATTACGCGGTGAGTTTCGATTAAGTTCAACCCACACTTTATGACCCCTCTCAGGTTCTTTTTGATATTAGTTTAGTGATTAAAACTAATAATCACTATAAGGTGAAACTCAAATTATATGCTTTTTAAAATTTTTTCTAGGTTAATGTACGAGGCATTCCATTTCAAAACGACCTTCTTCGTAAACAATTGCCAATGTAAGACAATTTTTAAATGAATATTTCTTTCATTCTGTAGAACCAAATTACTTTTTATATTAGTAATTTCGAAACTAGAATTTCTGAACTTTCTGATAATAAAAAAATATATTTTTTTAATAATTTAATTTAAATAGAAAATTGAGTTTAAAAGTTAAACTTTGAAAAATCTCAAAACACGTTACCTCCGATTTTAATAAAATTCATATTAAACGAAAGCTTGAATATTCTTCTTTTTATTTATCAAACGATAAGAATGGACATTTCAGTGGATTTTGAGAAAATAATTAAATTTCACAAACATTTCGAAGGTTATATTGAGAAAACTATTTATTAAGTATAGGGCGGCATTTGTTTTTCCCAATTTATGCATAATAACCTTCTAAATGTCTGTAAAATTTAATTATTTTTTTAAAATCCACTGAAATGTCCATTATTATCGTTTGATAAATAAAAAGAAGAATATTCAAGCTTTTGTTTAATATGAATTTTATTAAAATCGAAGGTAACGTGTTTTGAGATTTTTCAAAGTTTAACTTTTAAACTCAATTTTCTATTTAAATTAAATTATTAAAAAAATATATTTTTTTATTATCAGAAAGTTCAGAAATTCTACTTTCGAAATCACTAATATAAAAAGTAATTTGGTTCTACAGAATGGAAGAAATATTCATTTAAAAATTGTCTTACATTGGCAATTGTTTACGAAGGGGGTCGTTTTGAAATGGAATGCCTCGTACATATTTTCATTAAAATTAACTTCTCTATAAGACATTTAACACTGTAATTATACAAAAGTAAATTAAAGAATAAACAATTTCCTGTAAAAATAAAAAAAGAAGCTCCTCACAATCAGTCTATTACCACTACAAAAATATGGTCATTAAACTTAGAAATTAATCAGGACAATTTGAAAATGAATTTTAACAGTTTTTTCAATTTGAAATTGTTCAAAATTAAACCACCTTAAACCTTATTATGGTATTCAGATAAGGCTCGGAAAAAAAAGATAATACGAAATGAGTTAAATCTAATGTCAAGTTTTAGTCAATTTTTCATTAAATTTGAACTTTGAGTGACCATATTTCTGTAATTTTTAAAATTAGCAATTTTAAAAATAATAGAATTTAAAAATTTTCTAATTAAAATTTTTATTGAAAACATTAAAAAAAATTCAATTTTGGAGAAATTACAAATAATTGCAGAAATTCAATTATTTTCAACAAAATAAAATTCTTCTTATAAAATTCAACGATGTTCAAAATTTGAAAAAAATTCTCGTAAAAATCCCAATTATCTTTATAAATAACAAAATTGAATGGTTGGGCACAATAAGGGGACGTACGCGCCGCTACACGCTATAACGCCAGTCAAACGGTAAAAATTTTGGAAAAATTGGAAATTGGAAATTTTGATTTTTTAAAAACAGTATCTTCGGTAAATATTATTGAAATTACTTGTAATTTGGCATACAAACGCATTTGGGTCCACACAAGGCGACAACATAATTTAAAATTTTAATAAAATGAATTGTTTATTAATTTTTAATTGTTTATAGAGATCCGTCAATAATCACGTTTTCTTATCTTTGCCGTTAAAAAGTCTGTGGGGAAGTTGAGAGTTGAGCAAACTTCCAGTGAGACATTTGTTTATTACTATTTGAGGAAGTTTTCTGTAAATTTACAGAAAGATTCCTTAATTATTTATTGAAATATTTTCATTTTAAGAGAAAGGGCGGCGCGCAGTGAACCTTCGTTACGTGCAGACTCAAGTGATATTTGTTTACTGGCTCAATAAAACATGGTTTATTTCTCAGGAAATTAGTTTTTTAAAGATTTTAATTTCGTAAAAAATATTTGTTTAATAGTTTGTAAAAATAGTTAAATTGACATTTCACTATTTGTGATTCTTATCCTTTTTAGCAGAAACGAAAAACGTACATTAATATTTGTAATATACATTACTGAATACGCTTGTAAGCATATTTTATAATACTTAATTTTATTTAGGTTAATAAAATAAATAATAATGAATACAAATATTATATAACGTTAATTTATTTAAAATTAAATGTAATTTAAATAAATAATTATTTCCTTTTATTTTTCAACTGTTTATCGCTAAATCATATTCAAGAGTGTGCAAAAGTTTGTAAATAATTTCAATGATCAAAATATGAAATAGTTTGTAAATAAACGATATACTAACAAAAGTTATTATAAATTTATTGCAAAACAATATATTTATATTCTGTAGTTAAATACAGTTTGTATTATTTCTCAATATATAAGCATTTTCAACTAACAAATTTTTTATTATTAATTAAATATTAATTAGACATATAATTTTAACATAATTTATTTATAAAATTATATTATTTATTAGTAAGATTTTCTGAGAAAAAAACCATGTTTTATTGAGCCAGTGAACAAATATCACTTGAGACTGCACGTAGACGGAGGTTCACTGCGCGCCGCCCTTTCTCTTAAAATTAAAATATTTCAATAAATAATTAAGGAATCTTTCTGTAACTTTACAGAAAACTTCCTCAAATAGTAATAAACAAATGTCTCACTGGAAGTTTGCTCAACTCTTAACTTCCCCACAGACTTTTTGACGGCAAAGATAAGAAAACGTGATTATTGACGGATCTCTATAAACAATTAAAAATTAATAAACAATTTATTTTTTTTAATTTTTAACTATGTTGTCGCCTTGTGTGGACCCAAATGCGTTTGTATGCCAAATTACAAGTAATTTCAATAATATTTACCGAAGATACAACGAGTTATGTTTAAAAATTTAATCAATTATTTTCATAAATGTCAAAAAAATTCTTGTCCTAAATTCAATTATTTTCAAAAATTTTTTCTAATTTCAATGATTTTCAATATCTAAGATTTTAATAAAATTTCCCAAAACGAATTTAATTATTTTTAAAAAAATTTAATAAAATTGTATGTAAACATTTGATTATTTTCATAAATAATACAAATTTCACAGAAATTCAATTATTTTCATAAATAATGAAATTTTTTTAAGGTATTCAACTATTTTCATAAAAAATAATTTAAAATTCTAGAAAAAAGTTATTGAATTAAAATGATGAAAATAATTTTGATGAAGTTACAGTAACAATATTCTTATAATGTAAAAAAATGATTTTATCTCTCGGTCATCTTTAATTATTATAAAACATGAAGAAATCGATCACTCCGAGTCTTCGACTCGGAGCAATCAATATCTTCATGTTTTATAACAAATACTTTTATGAGTTGTTTAATTTAAAAAAGGTTTAAATTTGAAATTTTTGAATGTCTTAATTCCTGTGGAAAATCCTGTTCCAAAAATAAGATTAAAAATAGGAATTGTGCAAATATTTTTCTTCTTTTTCTAAAACAAAATATTAATTTTGTTAAAAAAAATTGTGATTCATAAACAAAAATAATGAAAAATAAATAAATTTTCTATTTCTTAATCACAGTTGTTTAACAATTTTCTAACTTTGCTTAGAAGTAAAGAACAAAAATCTGCATAATTTCAATTTGACGAAACAATATTTAATAAAATTTTAGTCTTTTAATGAAAAGAAGTGAAAAAAATTCTGATGATTTCTATTTGTCATTGCAATTTTAAATTAATTATAAAATAAAAATAATTATAACATAATAATATAATATACAATCTATCTAAAGTTAACAAAAAACAAAAGTATACACAAAAGACAACTTCAGAGTGATTTTAGAGTGTGAGAGACAAGAAAAATGAAAGAATGAATACGAAGATTATTATAGTTAATTTCATCTCAAAATGATCATGGAGCATCACCAAACTCATAAAAAAAGAACGTGAGAGGAATCATACACTGTAACAAATTTAGGGAGTTAACGGACTCGGGAGTTGGGAGTGAAATTTTTCGAGTTAAAAATCAACTCCAAAAGAGAGTTAATTTTCTAACTCCCTTCATCAACACCCGCGCGAGTTATTTTTTCCTTGGGGAGTTAACATTTGGGTGTAAAATTTTAACTCTCTTTATTTAACTCCCCTGGCATTAACTCCCCAATGGGTGCGACTTTTATAGAATCTCCTGGGGTGTTAAAATTTAACTCCCTTTTTTTACAGTGTAACAGTGCTGCCAGATGATTAAAAAGACAAATCTTCAAACTTTTTTTATTTATCTCCAAAAATCTTTAAACTAGTCAAAAAAATTTCTTCAGATTTTGGTTATAATTTTTTCTAAAATATGATAAATGAAATTAAATTTCACACACAATTTTAAAGAAATAAATTAATATTGTTGTTTGAATCTGTTCGCAGTTTGAAGTTAGTTTTTGTTTGCTTCTCAACTTTTTTAATAAATTTTCTTTTTCAATGTTTTGAATTTTAAAAATTAATGCAATGAAAATTACTAAATTCTTGCAAAGTTTTTATCAAAAAAATTCAAAATAATTAATGTCATTTGAAGAATTTTATCAAATTTTTTTTTAAATAATTGAATTCTTTCGAGAAAATTTTATTAAAATTGTATTGAAAATAATATTGAATTCTTACAAAATATATTAGTATTTATAAAAAGAATCGAATTCTCCCAAAGAATGTTATTAAAATTATTGAAAATAATTTAATTCTTAACAAGAATTTTATTAAAATTTTTTTTAAATAATTGAATCTTTTTGTGAAATTTGATTAAAATTGTTTTGAAAATAATTGAATTTCTGCGATAAATTTTACTGTTTATAAAAATAATTAAATTCTTCCAAAGAATGTTTTATTAAAAATTTTTAAAAATAACTTCATTCTTATCATTAAAAATTTTTGTTAATAATTTAATTCTTGCGAAAAATGTTATTATTATTTTTAAAAAATAATAAACAAGAATAGTTAATTATGTAGTTAATAAGTGAATTTTTAAAATTTTTAATCTGAAATTATTCAAAAATTAATGTTTATATATGAAAATATACAAAATTCTTTAATTTGCAAAATAATAAATGGAACAGTAACATGGTTTATTTATATTATTTAAAGGATTGAAAATATTTTCATTATTACTTGATATATACAAAGCCTTCGCAAAATTTTTAAAAAATCTTCAAGTTTTTACAATATTTCTTCAAATTCTTCAAATATCGCAGATTGTTTTAATTTTCTTCAGATTTGAAGAAAAATCTTCCAATCTGTCAGCACTGGGTCATAAAGTTTGAGTTGAACTTAGGCGAAACTCGCCGTGCATTATCATTAACGTGAAAGAAACTTACTTTTGAAAGTTTTTGGCTCTGAAGTTATTTTAGAATCACTGCTCGTTTCTATGGAAGCTAATCTTATTTCATAATTAGTAATTCCATTTTTTATCGTTTTAAAGCATCTGGTATTATAAGATTCTAATCCTTTGTGCTGCATAAACTCATTGATTAAATCTGCATCTTCCATTGTGCAATTGGAGGAAAAGTAAGTCGTGATCCCCTTGTCTCCCAGACCCAAGGTCTTTAATTTTCCTGCTACTGAAAATATCACACCTTTTATTGTACTTAAAATGGATTGTAAGTTTTTGGTTTCCTGCTTATAGGCAACTGAACATTTAATCAAATCTTCGAATTTCTCCTCTGACATGTTTGGAATTATTTTACTATCGCCAAAAGACTTGTAATTGCCTGCATTCGAGAAGAAGCCGTTCGCAAAAACCAAAAATGCCTGAAAGTATCAAACAAGATGAATAAAGAAATTTACAGCAAAACTGGGAAAAAAGTTTTGATTCGTAAAACCCTCACAGTAAATTCATCTTCAGTAACACCAGCAGCCAGAGCCGACGTCTTTAGACTATCAATTGGCTCCGCCAAGAAAACCTTATGGAGAAGAGCAAAAAGCAGTGGCGACTCTGGAGAAGTTTGAATAAACGTAATGAGACTCCCATTCCAGGCCGCTTGACTTAAGTAGTGCGCGTAGAGTTTCTCTCTAGCAGTTAAGGCATTAAATGCATTTTTACATTCCAAGTAAACCACTGGTTGATTGTTTGGTAAGGTGTATAAAGAAGTATTGCAGCTCATTGTTTTATAGTTTCGAATATTACTGTAAACAAAACAAATATAATGTTACTTTTATTACAAAATTTCTAATTCGAAATATTTACTGTGAAATTAAAAATGGTTAAGAGTAACTATGACTTGAGTTTTTAAAACTCATTACCTTATTTTTATTCAGTTATGTTTACCTACAAAATAATCACATAACTAAACTGCAAGTCAGTGGATGATAGAAACATAACCTCTAATATGACTCCTGTAAAAAAAATTTTCTGTAGATTTACAGTTTTGTTAATAATTTTATAGAAAATTGTAAAATAACGTCTTTAAAAGTAGCGAATTTAAAATCCCTTCTATAATATTAATACTTTTAATGTGTCAATTTTACAATTTTCTGTAAATTTACTACTCTGAAAGTAGGTAATATTATTTTTGTCTTTTTATTACCTACTTTCAGAGTGGTAAATTTACAGAAAATTGTAAAATTGACGCATTATTTTACAGAAAGAATTTTAAATTCACTACTTTTAAGGGGATTTGAACCTTGATGACGTCACAGTTTGTGCAAAGCATTAGTTTTAAATCTGTGACGTCATCATGGTTCAAATGCCCTTAAAGACGTTATTTTACAAGTTTCTATAAAATTCTAAACAAAACTGTAAATCTACAGAAAATTTTTTTTACAGTGCAGAATTGTTTCTACAAATGGTTATGGAATTTTACCATTTTAGTACTAATTGATACATTTATTTTAATTGCAATTGTAAATATTACATCAATTTTTTCTACATTTGTGTATCAAAAAATATGATTAACCTAACCTAAATTTTCTAAAGAAAGAAAGTAAAGATATATATAAAAACGATATAAGAATTAAAATAAAGATTCAAAATGTGTAATGTAATTTCGCGTTTTTCATGCTTAAAATGAATATGCAACACACCTTAAATTATTTTCTAATTTTTTGAAATTTCTTTTGAGTATTTGCAAAGATAAAGAAGACTTTACAACTATTGTTTGAATTTTGACAGATCTAACAAGGAAATCTGCCTTACTACAGAATTTAAGCATTATTCAGACTAATTCCACTAATTGTTTTTCCTTACTTTATGTGTACGTATGCACTTGTCACCGGAGGCTGTGGCACATACGAAAAATATCATCTCATCGTTTTTAACATTAAAAATAATATAGCATAATATTTAACTTTTTCTCACTGAACCTATGAAACTATTACTATTTTTTAACATTATTTTAATTATAATAAAAGCGATAAAAATATTTTATTACCTGCAATTAATTCAAGAAATTTAAATTAACTGGACATTAATTAAAAATATTTAACAAAGCTGGATATAATGGTGTGGCCACACCTCGCAACAATTTACCTTGTCTGGTGGTGGTGGCACAGTTAAGTTGCGGTTACTGGCTCTGCCGCCTTTATAGGCCTTTCTCCAATAGGTTTCAAAAAGTGTGCGAATGACTGCGTTGCGTTGATTTTAGCATGTGTTGCTATAGCAACCGACGCAGACGCAGTCATTCGCACACTTTTTAAAACCTATTGGAGAAAGGGCATCAGGCTGTGTTGTGTTTACATGTTTGCGTTCAAACGCTGCGTTTTGCGTTGAGCAGTGAGTCCAAGAAGGATAAAAGTATATGTCTTTCTTTCTCTATCTCATTATTCAACGCAAGCATGTAAACACCGCCCTAAGCAGAAAACGTAAAGCAAAGGAGAAATCAAGAAGACTAGAAACAGGAGGTCCAACTCCGGTAGTGGGGGTACGTAATGGTTTGATTTTCCGAAATAGGCTGATAAGTTACGAGGCGCGGTAGCCTTCTGCGCATATTACCTACATGAGGTAATTAAAAAAAGCAGATATTCACTTTACCTATTCATATATGTATATAGAAATGAATGTTTAATATTATGCTGAATTACCACCAGGTGGTAAATTAAAAGTTAGTCTGCGCAGAAGGCTACTGCGCCTCGTAAGTTATTCAGTTTGCTCGGCCTATTGCAGGAAACCACTCTCATACGTATTCGGCCTGTACCCCCACTACCGGAGTTGGACCTCCTGTTTCTAGTCTTCTTGGGAGAAATGCACAAGCAAGAGGCTGAGTCCACAACAGAGAACTTGCAAAGCTGATCTCTTTAGGCTGAGTCCACAACAGAGAACTTGCTTTGCAAGTTGGTTAGAGAGCCTATGTTAATACACCCTGATGCTTTAATGCCTTCCTTCCGCGCATCGTTTTTCCATTTATTTTTGATGCGCAGAACTCAATCAGAAGGAAGGCATTAAAGCATCAGGGTGTACATAGGCTCTCTAACCAACTTGCAAAGCTGATCTCTTTAACGTCTTCTGTTGTGGACTCAGCCTTAACGTCTTCTGTTGTGGACTCAGCTCTCAGCCAGAGAGCTAGAAAGTAGTGTTTGAAATATTCAAAATATTTAGGATGTTACATTATTGAACATGCTGAAACGAATTTTAATTAAAAAGCTTCCGTTTAGATACAGGAAAAAGACTTTTCGTTCTTTTTCAAATGAAGTAAAATATGATGGATCACGGGAAATTGAACGAATACGAAACTTTGGAATTTTAGCTCATATTGATGCCGGTAAATAATTAAATTACATTTAAACCCTTATTTGTTATAAAGGAATAGTAGACAATGTGGTGTAGAATAATTTATGTTCGTCTACCTGTC
The DNA here is from genome assembly GCA_032872505.1 of Leptopilina syphax. Lineage (NCBI taxonomy): Eukaryota > Metazoa > Arthropoda > Insecta > Hymenoptera > Figitidae > Leptopilina > Leptopilina syphax. The sequence goes on from CM065472.1 coordinate 14,898,068, forward strand.
AGCTATTTGTAAATTGTTTATCGAATTTTAATTAATTCTACTACCCATTTTTCTTTTGAAAGCTTTAAGGTTAGGTATACTTCTATTACTTAATATAAAATACAGGCATCACAGTTGGTCCCCTTTTGTCCCCTTATTTCAATTTTATCACCTTTTTCACCTTTCTTGACGATTTGGCACCTTTTCTCACCTTTTTCTAAGAAACAATAAACAAGTTTTTCTTTTTTTGAAATTTTTTTCAAAGTGTAATCATAAAATTTATACTCAATATTATAAAATTCAGTGCGTTTTATTTCTGGTTTAGATTATTAACACCACAACATAATATAAACATGTTTTTTGATATCAATGATTTAAATAATATAAAAATCGTAAAGAATTTTATAAATTATAAGGTAGTTTATTCAACAGAATGCAGACCTCTAGGAAAATAATTAATTAACATTCAAATAACGCTGTGTCTATTTCGCCCGCAAACGGGCGATATAAGAGTGATGAATTATTTCGCCCGTAACTAAAAATAAGTAGGTGGGGGACAACGGTCGAAATAAGAGAGATGAATTATTTCGCCCGTTATATAGTTATTCCTATAATACCATTGAAAAATTTTAAATTTTTAAGGTGAATGACAGAAATGAAAAGTGTGTTCAAGTCAGGTTAGTAACCTTCACACCTTCAAATTATTTCTAAATTTTTCTTTCAAAAATAGTATCATAAAACTTATTTTCCAAATCTGAATTAATATACTTTTGAATTGATTTGAACAAAAATAATAAGAATTTTCTAAAAATTAATGTTTTTAGTCTACATAGATAGGTAGAAAAAATATTAAAATACATAATCTAGTTTTTTTTATAAAATATTATGTAGAAAATTACTAATGAGCACCAAAAATATTAATAAATAAAGAAACTTTGTGAATTATTATAAAAATTCACAACTTTTTAAGTTTTTAATTCAATCTTCACAAAAATATACAAGTGACAAGCTAGCCTTTTTCCCATTAAAATTAATTAAAAAACCAAAAACGGGCGAAGCAATGTGTCATTGGTACTTCGCCCGTTTTACATATTTTAACTTATTTTTCATGATGAGCGAAATAATTTACTATTTTTATTTCGCCCGTTTGCCCCTACTTACTAATTTTTCATGACGGGCGAAATAATTCATCTCTCTTATTTCGCCAGTTGTCCCCCACCTACGTATTTTTAGTGACGGGGGAAATAATTCATCACTCTTATTTCGCCCGTTTGCGGGCGAAATAGACACAGCGTTTTTTTCAAATAATTAAAATATTAACAATAGATGGAATATATCAATCAGTACAAGTCAGGTTGATAATAAAAAACACATGTCTTATTTTAACATTTTGACAGTCACAGCCGTCCTCTTCAGAAACTAAATAAAAATTTTTTTTATTTATATTTCAATTAAAAATTATAAAAGAGAAAAAAAACACAAATAAAATATAAAATAATTAAATAATAAAAATTACAAATTAATACAATATAATTATTACCGAAAAAAAGACGTCAGGCTTCGTCTATAAATTACGTCACACGTTTTTAGCCCATTTTTGACCCCCCCCCCTTTGTCACACTGCGTAACATCTGAAGGAACCCCCTCCCTCTAAATTACGTCACAATTCGTAAACCCCCCTTTAATAAATTTTTCCAAAATGAATCACTGTCAATATCTAATTTTACATAAATAAAGTGGATTACTTCCGAATAAGGGGGACCTCCGATTTCAATAAAAATTGGTATACCAACGTATTTGGAAGGAGGCATCCACCTTGGATTTTTCAGAATATAAAAGCAGAGAAAAATTTACAAATATTTTTAAACACAAAAAATTATGATTAATCCAATCCAACGAGTTAAACGCAAAAAACCACAATTTTATGGTGTTTTTTATGGTTTTTACCATGAAGATGATCTAGTCGTCACTTTTCCCTATGATTTTCGTAATCAGGGCACAAAATTACGTAAGTATACCAACTGTCATTAATATTGGAGGTAAGTATGCGCTTTTCGGAAGTATATCCTTCGTTTTTTACGAATTATACGCAAGAAAACCACAATTTTATGGTTTTTTATGCTTTTCACCATGAACATCAAATTTGCGCCAATTTTCATTATCATTTTCGTAATCAGCGCATCAAAATACGTTAGTATACCAAGTTTTATTAAAATCAGAGGTTCCCCTTATTCGGAAGTACACCCAATAAAGTTACTTATATGATTAGTACATTTTTTAATATTTTAAAAACAAGAAATATGTTTGAAATTTTTATTTATTAAAATTTTCTCATTATAATAAATAGAGTATAAAGTGTGACATAACAAAATAAAAGATCCCCACCCCCCCTTTGTCACAATTAGTCAAATTTTCATAGACCTCCTCCCCCCCTAAAAACAGGGATCACAGAGTGTTACCTATTTACCTTTTTGTACCTATTTTGATTATTTGTTACCTTTTTTACCTATTTTAAGTTATCACAGTAAGTTTTAAAAATTATTTTTTATTTCATAATTATTTTTCTGCGTTTGAATATCTTTTTTCTTACATAAAATTAACCCTTATTTAATAAGCATTAAAATAAAGCATTAATTAATCGGTTGGACGTGTGGTCACTTTTTCCCCCGTTGGACGATGTAATTTTACATTTTTTGCCAAAAATTCAGAATCAATGCAAAATGCTTTAAAAGAAGCCGATCGTCATCAAAGAAATACAGGGTTGCCACAGACCTGGAAAACCTTGAATTGTCAGGGAATTTTATAAATTCTCATTCTGAAAATTCAATTTTTTCTATTTGAATATTCAAAATCTCAAGTTTTAAGTTGTTATTGTACAATATCTTTTTGATTTTAAATTTAGTGCTTACAGTTAAAATCTAAATCGTTTCTAAAGTTTAGTTTCTTCTGGTCAATATTTTCCTTTGCATAATTTTAAAATTAATATTTTTCAATGCATTTTAGTTACAGGGAAATGCGGGAATTGTACGGGAATTTTTTTTGTACAGGAAATGTGCGGGAAATGTACGGGAATTATTTTGTTCAACGGGATTTTTTACTTAAAATGGTCGTAATAATGAAAAAATTTGGAAATGTGCAAGCACCTAAAAGTTTATAATTGAGGTTGAGTCCACAATATAATTGCTTGAAGTAGAATTTCAAAGTAAAAAAAAGACTTAAAAAAATAATTTTGTTTGATATTTATTTAAAATAATTTTATATTATGTTGTTTGAATTTAAAAAATATGTACTGGGGTCACAAAGTTTCAGTACATTTGGACTGATTACATTTGAATGCTCACTTCACTTCAAATTCAAATATTTTAGTAAAAATGGGTGTAACAGATATCAAACCAATTTGAGATATAACAGATATAACCAATTTAATCATGTCAAAATTAAAATATAATTAATTAAAGTTAAATAAATAATATTTTTAAGCTTTGACAGTTGTACAATATGAAGTATAAATTCCATTTTTAATTCTAGACCAAAATCATTCACAAATATTAAGTATGTTTTTCAAATTCTGTAAAAATAACTTCTCTTGCTCTAAATTTTTCACAGTATATAAATTGCAAATTCGCCTTTTCCGTTCACTTGTTTTATCAATTAACCACATTTTTGAAAAACATTTATCTCTTATTTATTGTAAAACTAAACAAGAAGGATGTTACATAGAAATGAAATAAGTAACAATAACACAGTTAAAATTTGTAACATTATAACAATTAATAATAAATAATTATCTTAAATTCCCTACAATCAAGAGGTTCTATATTTTTCAAAAGTGTGGTTAATTAATAAAACAAATGAATGAATAGAATCGACAAATTTGCAATTTATATTCTGCGAAAAATTTAGAGCAAGAAAATTTATTTTTATAGAATTTGAAGAAAATACTTAATATTTGTGAATAATTTTGGTCTAGAATTAAAGAATATAATTAATACTTCATATTGTACAACTGTCAAAGCTTAAAAATATTATTTATTTAACTTTAATTAATTATATTTTAATTTTGACATGATTAAATTGGTTATATCTGTTATATATCTCAAATTGGTTTGATATCTGTTACACCCATTTTTACTAAAATATTTGAATTTGAAGTGAAGCGAGCATTCAAATGTAATCAGTCCAAATGTACTGAAACTTTGTGACCCCAGTATGTACTATAAAAATATTAATACTGATTAAATGTTATTTAAATAATAAAAAAATAAACATTTAAAATTCTATTACTTTTTCTTAATACTTTACCTTTTATATACAATATTGTATAAACCCTTATATTTTATGTACGGGAATTTTGTAAAAAATGTGGGAAATGTACGGGAATTTTATTTCATATTTTCAGCGGACACCCTGTAGAAACTCAAAATGTTATTAAAATGATTAAAATACTCGTTTAATTGTGAAAAATTCTGAACAAAACTAAATTTTTAAATTCTTATTATTTTTATCTATATTTTTTCGTTTACTTTAAACTATGTAAGTGTGATGCGCTCTGAAGAAAGATACTTTAGAAGCAAAAGATTGTAGGTTATGGTTGTAATTTTTTGAATGAAATTACACAAAGGTGATTAACTCTCAATATAAAAAACTGATATTAAAATCTTCATTACAACTAACATAATAAATTAAAATTAAATTTGGTTTTACAAAATTAAACAATAACTTTTAATTTTTTACTTTTAATTAAGTTAAAAATAACACAAACAACGATTTGCTTCTAAGGTTTTCATAGGACTTTTCTTTGGAGTGTGTCACAAATAATCTAGCAAAGTTTAATCTTAATTTCAATTATTCATAAAATTAAAAAATAATAACTTATGTTATTTATAATTTACTTGGAGATTTTTAAACTTTTTGTCGTAATTAGAAAAAAATTTATCAAAACGATTTCACTTTTGGGTCTGGAATTTTTAAAGAAATGATCTGGAAAACCTGGAAAAGTCATGGAATTTTAAAATCTATGTTTTGTGGCAACCCTGAAATAAATATATTTGGAGTAAATTTTGATTATATATATTTTACAAATTTATAAAATTCATAATTATATATTTAGATATTTGAAAAAAAATACTTTAAAATTTATAATTATATATTTAGATATTTGAAAAAAATACTTTAAAATTTATAATTATATATTTAGATATTTGAAAAAAATACTTTCTTTTAACAATAAAAATGTTAATAAACCTTAAATTACATGTTTATTCATGTTTTACAGTACTTTTATTGTTACCTATTTGTTACCTATTTTCGAAAAAAATTGTACCTTTTCACCTTTTTTCATGATAATAGGTACTGTGATCCCTGTAAAAAGTGTAAGGTAATTTATGGACGAAGCCTCACGAACACTTATCAATTATTACTTATAGTCGGACATCACTTATTAAACTAACGCAAAGAGAAAATTGAGAAAATTACAATATGATTTTGTGTATTATTGCATGTTCATGACCCGCGTATCGAATGCTAATGAGATTTCTTATAAAAGTAAACACACTGATAGAGAATGATCTATGAAATATATAATTAACTAGCTGTCGTACCCGTCTTCAACGGGTTTTAGTTTCAACCAATACATTTAACAGTATGACTACAAAACTGGAAAACCAGGAAATAGCCGGGAATTTTATTTGACAAAACAAAATAATAATTAATAATTTCAACTTTATTATTATAAATTTGCCGAGTGATAGCTTCAATTTTTTTTTTTTTTTTAATAATAATTAGTTACCATTAACTATTTCATTAAGAAAATATTACTATTTGAATCAGTGACTGACTTTTTATTATTAAATTAGTTATTTTTAACCAATTCAAAATATGCAGAGAACAATATTTGTCAATTTGTAGTACTTTATTTAATGTATTAAAAAGTAATTCAAAATTTTCTCCAGTTTTTGGAGTTATAGTAGAGTTTAATTCGAACTAATTGTATCGCAAGTAGACTCTATACGTTACGACTGCTAAAATCTAAAATAAGACGTAAGTTAGTAGTAGGGCTTAAATTTTAACTCGGGACTGTTTTCATAAATATTACATCAATAAAAATTAAAGTAAGAAGCAATTTTTTAAAAGAGAATTAATGCAATAAAACTTTTTTTAATTTGATAAGAAAATTCCCGGTTTATAACATTACCAGTTTTTCTCGATCAGATTAAATTCCCGAATATATCCCGTTTTTCATGGTTGGTAGACACCCCAGGGTGTCTAGCGAACCGGGAAATCGAGAAAAACCCGGGAATTTGGTTCGACCTCAAAAAGCCGGGAAAAACCCGGGAATTTTCTATTTATAGGGTATTTTTTGAATTATGTATATGTGACGCGATCTGAAGAAAGGGACCTTAGAAGCAAAAAATTATAGGTTATGTTTGCAATTTTTTAAATGAAAATACAAAAAAAGGATTAACTGTGAATATAAATCATTGAAGTTTAAGTCTTCATTAAAACTAAAATATTTAATAAACACTGATTTTAATTCGAAATAAGTAAAAAGAAACTTTCAAACAAGAAAAAAGTAACTCTAACCCAACCTTAAAATGATTTGCTTCTAAGGTCCCTTTCTTCAGATCGCGTCACATATATATAAAAAATTATAATTTTTTTCAAAGCGTAATATAACACGGTCACAGCTCAAATCGTCAAGAGCAAATTGATAGTATGAAGCAGTAGTAAAAATAATAACTTAAATTTTATTTAAAACTAACTTTAGTACACGTTATATTATAAAAGTTAAAGGATTTGTACTATTATTATTTTTTATAACAATTTATAGGTATACAATACGTAACAAATGTTATAATATAAGAAGAAATTAAGAATCTTCTGTGATACACGGAGAGAAAATTTATTACATATATTAACACATATCATATATATTTTGTAAAAGTTTTTACAGTTTAGGGAAAAAGTGCACCAAACCGAAATTTTGGTATAAAAAATACTAAACAGTGAAAGAAATAATTTGAAATTTAGTAAAGTTAGAAAGTTAGTTAGTTAAAATTCTTGATATTTGATATTATTATACTAAATTTCATATTATTCCTTTCACTGTTTAGTATTTTTGATACCAAAATTTTGCCTTGTCGCATTTTTTCCCTAAAGTGAGAAGCACTTTCACAAAATTTAATATAATTTTCTTTCCGTGTAGGAAAGGCAAAGATTTTACTTTTTAAAACTAAATATGGGGCATTCCATTTCAAAACGATCCTCCTTATAAACAATTGACATTGATGTAAGGCAATTTTTAAATCATTATTTCTTATATTTATTGAAGCCAAACTTTATTTACTATTAGTGGTTTTAAAACAAAAATTTCTCAACTTTATAATGGTAGAAAATTTTTTTTTTAAATAATAGAATTTATGAAAAAAATGAAGTTTGAAAGATAACCTTTTTGAATATCTCAAAACACGTCGCATCCGATTTTCTTGAAACTTATGTCAAAATAAAGCTTAAATATTCTAGTTTAATTCTATGTAAACATTATAATGAGCAATTCATGCACTGAGAAAAATAGAGTTTGAAAAACTGGGAGTCAATATTGAAAAAACTGGACTCAGTCCAGTAAAAGTACATTAACCCGTTGCCTGTTTGCCACCCAACGTTGGGTCGTGAAAAAAGATGGCCCAGACTGTCTCCGACTCAACGTTGGGCCGTGAAAGTTTTAGTAAAAAATAGAAATTTGTTATTTAAATTATAAAATAAATTCTTTTATATCATTATTCACATAATATCAATGATATTGATATTATGATATCATTGATATCATCATTGATATCAATGATATCACATAGTATCAATGATACTAGAAAAAGTAATAAATAAATAATTGTTTATTATTTTTAAGTAATATAACAATTTAAAAGATTCTGATGGACATTTTGGGGCACTAAAATGAATATTTTTCCAAACAGCATCATTTTTCATTTCCATCAAGCATCTTAGGGTGTTGCGTATAGTGTATAGAGGGCCTTAGTTCCAAATGTCACTGTAAAGAGCATTGAAACACAGGCGAATTTTATAAGGCGCGCTGCAGTGTGCATAGTATAGAAACTGGACTCAGTCCCCTACTTCGAAATTTTCATAATATAGGAACGCAGACGCGGAACCTGTCAAAATAAATGGCCGACGCGACGCGAAACGAGTGTTTCCTTGTATTCACTTCGTCAATTTTATATAAAAAAACAATAACCAATCATTAAAAAAAAGAAAAATATGTTAAATGCACTCTTTATATATTCATATTCCTTAACTCACAAGTATTATTCTTCCCACATCTTTATACTTACAATTAACAACTAAACGAATCGGAAAATCTTACAATCATACGGGATTGAACACCTACCTAACCATACAACTAAATATACGCATAATTATAAATCGCACGCTTTTACATTAAGCCTCTCGGCTACGCAATCGATGGGGGAAATTTCCTATTTAAGAAACATCCCTTACCAATGAAATAAATTAGATCATGCGTGGATTTTACTTTGTAAGTAATGTAAGTATGGATGTCAACAATATTCATAATATTGAATAAATAATATTGTCAACTAGTTTAAATTTAATACGGTTATTAGAATTTAATAATAAATAAATAAGAAACATTAATTTTTTCTTAATAACCTTGAAACCTTTTTCAAGTTTGACACTCCTCATGGTAAATTTGATTATTCTTTTTTTTCGTGTACAAAATAGTGAATTGACCTTGAATGAAATGTATAATTAATTATTCTCACAGCAATATTTAATAATTTAATGAACTTAACTGCACTGCATAATAGTTGAGAGAAGTAAGAGTGCGGGAAACGGTAAGATAAGTGAACGACCATTAGTGTGAGAGAGAGAGAATAACTTGTGGTTTTCGAGTAGGTATCTACTTTATGTGCACGGCGTTCATTTTTCGAAAGAACTGGACTGAGTACTATTTGTTCAATATTCGCTTCTATTATTGACTTGTGTTTTGTACACGGCCGCGTTCTTTTAACAATTACATGAGAAAGTAATTTCTCATTCCAATTTTTTATACTCTTATTCCCTCTTAGACTATATAAACAGTCTTGTTTAAGCTGATGAATGGGATAACTTGTGTTGAGTCCCAAAGTGTTCAGCTATGAAACTTCTAATACTATAGTGTGTACCTGTCACATATTATTCTATAAAGGAGTACTACACTGACTGCATAAATCATTTTTCCATTTTTCTCCGTGTGGTTTGAGAAATTAATTAAATTTTACAAGTATTTTAAAGGGTATATGTATGTACCGAGCGGAATTTTTTTTTCAAATTTTTCCACACTTCAACCTCTGACATCTTTATAAATAGAGAAAGGTAGATTATGCGACTGCATAATTGCATAATTTTTTAAAATCAAGTAGAAACATTATAATATTATGTTAATTCATGTTTTAAACCTTTTACAACATATTTCTAGAGCGCATAATATTGCATAATTTTTTACTCACTGCATAATTGTACTCTTTTTGCATAATGATCGCATAATAGGCTCAAAATTTTCAAAATAGTGCTTTTCTTAACTAAAAACCATGAACATTTTTTTCAGTTTCTTTATTTTTAAAATATTTTTTTAAATTAAATAATAAATAAGTTTTTAAACTGTTAACTAACTTGTTAAATGTTATTGAAGAATTAAATAAATCTTAAATTTTAAAAAGCAGTAAGTGCTATATATGATGAGTAAAATCGTTTCCGGTCATTTTCCCGAATGTCTAATTTATCAAATGTCTAAAATCTGGAATACTTTTATACAAAATTTTGTATGAAGATGTTTCCGCGTTGTTAAAATTTTTTTCGGAATCTTAAAGAAACCACAGCAAAGATTTGTTTAGTGTTTGCCTCCTTCAATTTCGTTTGGTCGTTCAAAAGTTATTTAATTATTATTTAATACCTGTTTTGTTTATAAAAATTTGTATAAACATAATATAAACAATTGTTTCGTTTTTTTTTGCTGAATTAAGGGTGGTGGAAACATTTCTTTTTATGTGTAGAATAAAATTCCTGAATTTCATTGCAATTGGTTTACTTACTCCGAGAAAACTAAATTCTTACTTGGAGTCGCACATATATCCATTTCATAATAACAAACAAAAAAATTTTTGGGTACATAAATCTTCGGGAAAAAGGTATTTGTAATTTTAGACATTCGGGATAGGGCCTTTCGGGAAGTGGGTTTCGAAAAATAACCAGTAACTGTTTCAAATCAAAAAAAAATTTTTAAATGCAACATAATTTTGTAAAATCAACATTTTTTAGCGCATAATTGAAGTAGAATTCTTTTTAATTGCATAATTCTGCATAATCATGCTCATTTTACCGCATAATTAACGCAGAATTCATTTTTTTAGTCGCACAATTCCACATAATGGTACACAATTTAAGCGCATAATTCCGCATAATTGTGCACAATTTTAGCGCATAATTAGAGAGACTCAAAATGCATAATCTTCCTTTCTCTATTTATAAAATTTAATAAATTTCTCAAATTCCCCTGAATTGACAATTATATTATAAAGTTGAGAAATTTTTATAAGTGAAATTTTGATATTATAAGTCAAGTTTAAGAAATTATTGTATAACTTTAATCATTGTAATTTAATAAAAACAATATTTAATTACGTAAATAATGTTATTGATAAACATTTAAATATGTTTTTAAATCGACGAATCGCTAGACACCCTGCACCCTGTTAAATATATTAATAGACATATAAACCCGTACGCCATTTGTAGATTTATTTATGGTTAAAATTAAGTGAATTGAAATTTGATGAGAATAGATACACCTGGAAACATTTTGACAAAACTGGGAAAACACGGTAAATTTCTTTAAACAAAAATAATAGACACCCTGCTTAACTTTTGTCTTTACATTGCTCAAAACATCTCTAAAAGATGAATCTAGAATTAAAGTAACAAAACTTTTTAATATCTAAATTTTTACCCACACGGAAAAAATAAATTCTGTAAGAATTCCTGAATTTGTTCCATAATTGAGGATTTGTGCAAAGTTCCAGAAATTTTTAGAAATTCAATGTAAGTATATCTGAATCGTTCCGAACTAATTACGAAACGGTTTTTGTGAGACTTTCAAAATCAGCATTGTAAATAAATTCCTGGAGAAATACAGGACTGGTCTATAATATTATCGAAATAATAATTCCCGAACTTCATCGAAAGAAAAGATGTGCCGACCCCGTTTCTCACAAGCGCTGAATAAAAGTAAAGTCTAGTATATAAGAGACTTCCCAGGTCCTTACAACCAGCGTGCGATTCAATGCGTCGTGTATTTGCGTTTATTTGTGTATAAATTATGTGTGCGTTAGAATATATGTAGGTAGCTATAAGTGTATTATGTATGTATGTATGTATGTGTGTGTATCCTCCTCAACCAATCACAGTTCGCCTTGCTTGACGAATGTCGATCAAGTATATACGCGTATACACAACTTCTTTTTTTTATTTTCTTTGCTACGGAATTGTTCCGGAACTATTCTGTAGTCCTTATAAGAGCTTCTTCATGTATGAAGCGACCCTCTGAATTTTTCCCGAACTCATCGGAAGTTCTACCGTCCAGACTATCTGAAATACTCAGCCGCTACATTTCGTAAAAACTATCACATAAATACCGAGTTCTTACCATATAATTCCTAAATATCTATTTTGAAAGTTCGACATTTCTTCCAAATAACAGCTCTATAATAATTACCGACTTTTGCTCATATCCTCAATTTCGGAACGAATTCAGGAACTATTTCCGAATTATTTTTTTCCGTGTATATACTTGATCGACATTCGTCAAGCAAGGCGAACTGTGATTGGTTGAGGAGGATACACACACACACATACATACATACATAATACACTTATAGCTACCTACATAATTCTAACGCACACATAATTTACACGGAGAAAAATGGATAGTTAAATTTACTATCTAGATAATCAGGGTGACGATCTTGGATACTCAACTATAGGACAACCATCTAGATAGTTAAATTTAGTATCTTGGGATAATCAAACTTACATACTAACTGACATTATCCAAGATGTTTACTTTGACTATCCTAGATAATAAACGCAAGTTTCTGTGTTTATATACATCTAAATTGATCAATAAGAAATATTTAATGATAAAAGTTAATTTTTTAAGAAATTAGTGAACATTTTTCCTAGATAAATAATTTTTTATGGAAAATCTGAAAATTTTAAAAAACAAAATACATTAATTTAACGGTACCCTTGAAATGTTTAAATCCTTTTGACAGGTTTAAAGGTTATGTTGCTAATCGTAAGTTTTATATATTTTTTAAGCAATATTATATCGGAAATTCAGTATAAAAAAATTTGACAATGTTTTTAAATTTCGAATAATATAAAACTACTTAACGGTGTTCGATGGTTTCTCAAATTTCTCGATAATGTGCGACGTGTGCGAACAATAGTTATCACCCAACAAATACGGCACTGACAGGTTTAAATGACGTGTAATTGGTAAACATTCATTTTCTAACAAATTTCCCTCTGTTCACAGGCACTTTTTACAAAATCTGACAACGTACATTTGTCACAAATGTTTTTAATTGTCTGAATTCAAAAGATTTTGTCAATCCATGCAGAAACGTGGTTGCAGCATTGGAATTACCGTAGCAATGTAATGCGAATCATTTTGACAGCTGAGCCTTTACGCTCCCTGCATGCTTCTGCCCTCTACTGTCAAAATGGCTGTAACATACGTCTTGTGGCCTGCCATTACATTACTTTTTTATTTCCAATCCTGCAACCGCGTTTCTGCATGGATTAACAAAATCTTTTGAATTCAGACAATTAAAAACATTTGTGACAAATGTACGTTGTCAGATTTTGTAAAAAGTGCCTGTGTGCAGAGAAAAACTCGTTCGAATACGGTTGTAATCAGTAATCGGTAATCAAACTTCTGCGCAAGCGCTCGGCAAGTTGACTATCCAGGATAATAAATTTGATTATCTAGATATACTAAACGGGAATATATAATATTTCAGGAAGATAATATTTCTAACTATACAGATAATAAATTTGATTATATATTTTTTAACTATCTACTTTTAACTATCCATTTTTCTCCGTGTATACACAAATAAACGCAAATACACGACGCATTGAATCGCACGCTGGTTGTAGGGACCTGGGAAGTCTCTTATATACTAGACTTTACTTTTATTCAGCGCTTGTGAGAAACGGGGTCGGCACATCTTTTCTTTCGATGAAGTTCGGGAATTATTATGAAATTTAAACTGGAGTTCTCCTTGATTAGACGCTTGTAAATACTATTTTAGAAGATTTCTTCCAAATAACAGCTCTATAATAATTACCGACTTTTGCTCATATCCTCAATTTCGGAACGAATTCAGGAACTATTTCCGAATTATTTTTTTCCGTGCAGTAGCATAATGCTAGCATATCACAGGTGACTTACAATTCTTGATACCCTGCAATATTATTTTAATCGTAAAAAATCTCCATTTTCAATAATTCTGAAGTTCTTGCAATTAAAGAATATTAGATTAATTGGATGAATAAATAAAGCTGAATTGCATTATTTTGACGTCAAAATCTAAATCAGAGACCCCAAAAATACTACTGAATTCAGCTTGATAGTAATTGGTATTAATTATAATTTTTTTTGATTTTTTGATATTGAAAACATTTTTATACTTACATCTTAGTTATAAGATAGTATTTTTTGCAAAATTATGCTAAAATGTGAATAAATAACATGTAATATTCAATTATAGAAAGTCTAAAAGCTATCAATTATAAAATGTAAAATTTTCGATTTTTTGAAAAATATTTTTATATTCACATCTTAGTTATAAGATAGTATTTTTTGCAAAATTATGCTAAAATGTGAATAAATAACATGTAATATTCAATTATAGAAAGTCTAAAAGCTATCAATTATAAAATGTAAAATTTTCGATTTTTTGAAAAATATTTTTATATTCACATCTTAGTTATACGATAATATTTTTTGCAAAATTATGCTTAAATTTGACTAAATAACATGTAATACTCAACTACAGAAAGTTTAGAAGCAATCCATAAAAAAAGGTAAAATTTGAAATTTTTTTGAATTTTTCGAAAAAATTGAATATCTCCCGTTTTAATTAATATTTTTTAAATCTGTAAATTTATAAACCTTCTTTGGGTCAATTCCTAATACTCTACCGAGTTGGACATGAATCGATTCACGCGTTTTTGTGTGATTGGGGTACAAAATTTGGGTGCACTTCCGAAAGCAACATAGCTCCGATTTTGTTGAAACTTGGTATACTTACGTAATTTTGTGCCCTGATTACGAAAATCATAGTGAAAATTGGCGACTAGGTCATCTTCATGGTTGCTATGTTCATGGTTAACTATGTTGCTTTCGGAAGTATATATCCACTTTTTGTGACAGACATACATACATATGGGTGAAGATTCCTGAAGTGGCCCCCTGATTTGCAATCATGTAATGAAATTTGGATTTAATGTTATATTTCTATACTACTATATTAGAGAAACATTAGCTATGAATATTTTTTTAAAATTTAATTGTTATAAAAAGTTATAAATAAATTAGTTTTTGAGTAACATTTTTGAAAAAAATTTATATCTGTGATTGCTATTATTGAATTTCAATGCTCATTTGATATTTTATATAGAAAAATATAAACTTTAAAATTGAAAAAAAACCTAAAAAAAAATTTAATTTCTTAATGAAAAATTTATTGTTTTTATTAAACAATTTAAAAAATTATCATGTTCTGCGCTAGCTTGCAACTTTTTTCAAAAATGTATCGAATCTATATAGATTCAAGTTCATTTTGCAAAAATAAAAAATTAGTTAGGTCCATATTTGTCCAAATAGCGTTTATTTGTTTATAACGGTGAGCGAAATATGTCGCGAATGACTTTGGGTCAGAATTTCTCAAACGGATCGCATAAAACTAAAAAATTTTCTTTTTGAACCAAAATAGTTTTTTTTTACTCTTAATATAGTTAAGAGAAATTCCTGAAAATATTAAGCCAAAAAAAAATTTTTTGTAACAGTTATTAACAATTGAATTTTTTAGTACTGCTAAATTAACAAATTTTTTTCTCGAGTTCTAGTTGACTGATTTTAAAATTAAAATATGGGTTTTTTTCGTCTTGAATTTATATTTATATTATATATAATATTATATTATTATATATTATTATTATATATTATTATATTATTATATTATTATTATATTATTATATTATAATTATTATTATTATTATTATTATTATTATTATATTATATTATATTATATTATTATATTATTATATTATTATATTATTATTATTATTATATTATTATTATTATATTATTATTATTATATATTATATTATTATTATTATTATTATTATTATTATTATTATTATTATTATTATTATTATATTATTATATAATATTATATATTATATATATTATTATTATATTGAATTTATATTTTTATTTATATTTTTATTTTTTATTTATATAATTTATATTTATAATTTATATGACGTTAAACTCGCCCTGCGCGCATTGGCATATTTTTCAAAATTGTCTGTAACCTACAAATTTTATCGGATTTTCATTAGCTTGGTCTTAAATTAAAAGAGATAAAATTTCTAAGAGATCCCACTAAACCAATTTTTGAATTTTAAATTGTTTATATATTTTTTGTTACTCAAAGTAAACAATTTACAATATTTTTAGAAAAAATCATGTTTACTTTTTTATTTATTCATTGCAGATGATTGGAATCAATTTTAATTAGTCCAGCATGACCACCAGACAAATAATAATGTATAATACAATTTATTTAAATTGTTGCAAACAATGTTAATTAACAAATAGATAACATTAGTTCTTTTTTATAAACAAAAATTTTTTTTCAGACATATTTATATTTATTTAAGTAATCTATGTCGATTTTGATAAAAAAAATTTTTATATTTAATAATTACTATTGTTATTAACAATCATATGGACAATAATCTAGTTATCAATAATTAAGTAGAGCTTTACATGACTTTAAACTCGTTAAAATACGAAAAATAATTTTTCTTTTTGCAGAAATAAGCCATTTATTTGTTTAGAACGTAAATAATTTGTTTACGACAAATGTAATTATTTATGCTAAGAAATTTTTAAAGTTTTTGAAAGAATGTACATAGTTTATAATTAATAACTTTTTTTCTAACTGAGGCTCATTTTTTTCGAAACGGTTTTTTACTCAAAGACATTTAAGGAATAGAATACAATTTTAATTTTTTTGTTAGGACGTGAAGAACATATTTGTTTATTAACATTTTATAAACAAATTATATAAAAAATTATAAAAAATAAAAAAACAAAAAATATATTCAAATAGTGCAATTCAAGACGAAAAAAAACCCATATTTTAATTTTAAGATCCGACAACTAGAACTCGAGAAAAAAATTTGTTAATTTAGCAGTACTAAAAAATTCAATTGTTAATAACTTTAACAAAAAAATTTTTTTTGGCTTAATATTTTCAGGGATTCTTCATTAAGAGTAAAAAAAACTATTTTGGTTCAAAAAGAAAATTTTTTAGTTTTATGCGATCCGTTTGAGAAATTCTGACCCAAAGTCATTCGCGACATATTTCGCTCACCGTTATAAACAAATAAACGCCATTTGGACAAATATAGACCTAACTAATTTTTTATTTTTGCAAAATGAACTTGAATCTATATAGATTCGATACATTTTTGAAAAAAGTTGCTAGCTAGCGCAGAACATGATAATTTTTTAAATTGTTTATTAAAAACAATTAATTTTTCATTAAAAAATAAAATTTTTTCTTCGGTTTTTTTTTAATTTTAAAGTTTATATTTTTCTATATAAAATATCAAATGGGCATTGAAATTCAATAATAGCAATCACAGATATAAATTTTTTTCAAAAATGTTACTCAAAAACTAATTTGTTTATAACTTTTTATAACAATTGAATTTTAAAAAAAATTTTATAGCTAATGTTTCTCTAATATAGTAGTATAGAAATATAACATTAAATCTAAATTTCATTACATGATTGCAAATCAGGGGGCCACTTCAGGAATCTTAACCCATATACGGGTGATTAAAATTAAAATGTTATTTTTGATCCTACTAACTTTGATTTTTCGATGTTGGATTTTGAACTTAACGATACTCTATTTTGGTTGACTAGAATATATGATGGACAAAAATAATAGTGGTCGAGCAGGTGGAAGCAAATTTTAATTTTCACCAGGTGAAAAACGGTAGGCAGAAATGATAAGAAATTTTCTGTTTTCGTTTATTCTTTTCTCAAATAAATTCTTACAACTTTAAAAAGTTTAAATATTTCAAATTACAAAAATGAATGTTTCAACATGACTTAAAAAATATTTGCAATGAGTTCTGCCATAAATTAATATACTTCTGAAGACAAAAAAGACATATGAACATTGAGGGACAACACTGACATTTTTAAAAGATTTCACTAATATTTTTTTTGAATAGTGAGAATAAAATCACCTTATAAATTACAATCCAGTATCAAATCTTCATTAACTGCATATAAGGAGTAAATTTAACACAATTTTATTAAAAATAAAATAATAAGATGCAAGAAACAGAATTTTGAGGGGACACCACTGACAAGGGACACCACTGACATTTTGCTTCATTTCTCAATTTCGAAAAAAAAGACTTTGTTTTTAAGTTAAAGTCGTTGCGGTTTTTAAAATACGTGTAATAACTGAAAATGAGATACAATAATATTTAAAAAATATTAATATTATGAAAATTTTTTTGATGGGGACACCACTGACATAGTGTGCTCGACAAAGTGATACTTGCTTTCTGCCACCAACCGTACAAGTTATAGATGTGATAGAATGTTGTAATATTTTTTCTTTAAGAAGCTATACTATTAACGCTGAATAACCCGGTAAGAAGGTGTGTATTAAAATGAATTAAAATGATATCACAAAAAGGACGAAAACGACATTGGTTTGGATTAAAATGATTGAGAATTCATAGCATATTTGTAATCAGTTTAATCCATTTCAATTCAAAAAAATTAAAATGTTAACAATGTTTATGTTCAAAAAGGATTCAAATGATTTCACTTTTTAAAATTTTCAGAAAGCATTAAACTGGATTAAATTGATATCATTTTTCGTCATTTCAACAGATTTGAAATGTTAACAAGAATTCAACTGAATTTAAGTGTGTTCAAATAGATTACTGTGATTGGAATAAATTTATTGATGGACAAAAATGTTATTCGTTTGGATTAAAATGATTTCAAGAATTCAGCTATACTTGTAATCATTTCAACCGATTTCAATACACTCGTTTTTACCGTGAAGACAATTGTCTGCACTAGGTTATTTAAATGTCAGGTATGATATTCAAAATTTGCGATAATTACTTAAAAATATGAAACTTTCGGACAGGCGATTTTGATTTTTTTTCTAGCACTGGATCAAAATTATTCTGTTAGCACAATTACTATATAAAAATATAGACTCTTATCTGTACAACACAATTTTTCTGGTACTAAAAATGTGAGAATCAACAATTTTTATTATTAGGTAAAGTTCTGATTTTTTAAGTGCGGACAAGGGACACCACTGACATTTTGCTTCTAATTCTTCTGTAGGCCTGTGCGGTATTAAAAATCCATAACCGGTTTTCGGTTTTTGAAAAAACCGGTTCTTCAGTCGGTTTTCGGTATTAAAAAAATTACCGGTATATTTTTTTAAACCGGTTTTTTTTTAAAATACTGGTATTTATTTTTTAACCGGTTTTTTTTAAAACCGGTATTTTTTTTGAACCGGTTTTTTTTAAAACCGGTATTTTTTTCTAAACCGGTTTTTTTTTAAATACCGGTATTTTTTTAAAAACTGTTTTTTTAAATACCGGTATTTTTTTAAAAACTGTTTTTTTAAATACCGGTATTTTTAACAGAAGCGTTTTTTGAATACGAGTATTTAAAAAACGGTTTTTCAAATACCATTTTATTTAAAAAGAAAACTGGTTTAAGAAAATTTGGTTTATTACAAAAATCAGGTTGTTTTTCAAAAACAACATTTTTTAATTGATCTGTTAAGAAAAAAAAATCACTGTACACGGAAAAATGTAAGGTGCACATGCTATACCTTTCAAAAAATGTATCCAACAATTTACTTCACTTCATATAAAAACAATAGGAAATAATAAGTGTAAAGTGAATTGAATAGTAAAATTTTTAGACAGGGATAACCGATGCACCAAAAGATACAGATACTCTCCCAAACATTTTTCCATGTATGTCTAATAAAAACAAAAAAGATTAATATTTCCCAATCATCTGTTTCTGTTCTGGCTTTATGTTACTTTTGCGCAGGCATAATGCGCAAGTCGTTTAGATTCGGTATTTCTTGAAAAACCGGTTTAAAAAATAAAACCGGTTTAGAAAATAAAACCAGTTAAAAAACAAAACCTTAAACCGGGAATTCATAACCGGAAACCGGTTTCCAAGAATACCGAAAAAAAACCGGTATACTGGTTTACCGCACAGGCCTATTCTTCTGTCAAATTTTTTCCGAGAATTTCTAGCGACTAAGAATTATTAATTTAAGTAGAAGAAGTGATTAAGAAAATTAATTGACTTACAAAACTTTTATATATAAACTATAGTATTCCAAATTTTTGGGCAGGACATGAAAATTACATTTTAATTTTAATCACCCATACATACGTACATACATACATTAAATTTTTTACGAATATTTTTGGAATCTCTGATGTCCATAATAACTATAATCATGATAACATTTTGAAGTTTTAAGCAATGTACAGACAGACGTCTGATTTTATTAATAAGGATATTAATTTAAGTAAAATAAAATTTCAGGATTTTTTTCGAAAGTTTTACAGAAGAATTTTTTATAACTTTGATTTAGATTTTTAGTATCCTCTTTTTTATTTAGGGATTTCTTTTGTAAATTTATATATATATATCATTTCAGAGATCAATCTCTTACGCCAAACAGGTTCACTGTCAAAAATCGATGTGTCATCCCAATCAAAATCGTGTTTTAACACCCGTTTATGTGCCGCAATAACATTTGTTTTTGATTTTTTATGCTCATCCACTCTCACATTTAACATTCTCTTAGTTTCCCCGACATAACACGCAGAGCAGTCTTTACATTTTATTTTATAAACACAGTTAGTTTTTTCTTTTTTATTTGTTATATCTTTACCTTTCTTTATATAATTACAAGTGTCATTTGATTTTGGAATTGTTATTATATTGTATTTATGTAGAAGGTTCAAAGTCTTATTGTATAAATATTCTAAATATGGCAATGTGATTTTTTTAACTTTTTGGTAATAAACTGTCTTATCTATGCGTTTCTGGTTTGAATGAATAACGTTAAGTCGTTTCTTTATAAATTTATTGATAAAGTTCAAAGGATAACCATTTTGACAAAGCAATTTTTTGACAATTCCGATATTTTTCTCATGAAAATTTTTATCAGAAAGTCTAATAGCTCTATCAATCAAGTTAAATACGATAGCAATTTTTTGAGATGTTGGATGTTGGGAATGAAAATTTAAGAAACGTCCAGAAAATGTAGGTTTCATGAACCAGTCAGTTATTAGGGTGTCATTTTGTTTAATGACTAATACGTCAAGGAAATTAATAAAGTGGTTGTTTTTAACTTCGTAAGTAAATTGTAAACGGTCATTATAAGAATTAAAAACATCCAAGAATTCGCCAAGTATATTCTTAGAGATACATGTAAGAATGTCGACGACATAACGAAAAAAGAAAAGTGGTACAAAAGATAAAATTTCCAAACAAGCTTGTTCAAGATCAATCATGACGAGATCCGCAAATAATCCTGATATAGGTGACCCCATAGGAGTTCCGTAAGTTTGTTTATATAATTTCCCATTAAATTGAAAAAAGGTGTTATTAAAAAGGAAACGTATTATCTTTTGAAGTTCGTCGTCTAACGGAATATCAATTTTTTAAGAAATTGAAGAATATCTTCTTTCAATGCTTTGTAACACTAAATTACATGAGACATTTGTAAAAAGAGATTTTACACCTAAACTAATTAAAATATAATCATCAGGGAGAATTATATTTTCTATTTTATTAATAAATGTGAAACTATTTTCAATATATGAATCAGGGAAATTAATTAAGCTTTTTAGTAATTTATGTAACCATTTAGCAAGTAGATATGTGGGAGAACCAATAGTTGACACAACTGGTCTTATAGGATAACCGTCTTGATGAATTTTAGGGAGTCCATAAAATTTTGATAACGTCGTGTTAGTCTGAGTTAATTCCTTGTTATTATAGATCCTATCTAAAAATTCATTATCATTTAAAAATTTTAACAAATTATAACTGTCAGATCGAAATTTATATAATGGGTTTATCGTTGACAATTATGTACGTTTCGTCATCAGAAAGCATTGTTTCTACCTTTGTAATGTAATCAGTTCTTTTTATAGCAACAGTGGTGTTGCCCTTATCGGCTGGCATAAACATTAAAACTTATTTCTTTTAATAAATTTTTTTGTATCATCTAGTTTCTTTAACAACTTTTTACGATCTATGTTTATATACACAGTGGGCACAGGGACGTCTTAAAGACGTCCCTTTTTGTGCGTGGACAATTCGGGGATAATGATGGTAATGTCTCTGAGTCATCAAAAAGACAACTAAAAGACGTTCTATGTCTGGTCCAAAAGACGTCTAACGGACGTCTGAAGGACAAAAAAAGAACGTCGTTTGGACGTCTAAAAGACGTCTTTAAGACGTCCTTTTTATATTCCTTCAGATCTTAAATAAACATTTCTTTTTTAACATTTTCTAAGTTGAAACTCAGTAATATTGTATTAAAGTTATTTTAAGTTTAATTTTATTTTTTCTAAAATGTGGAGAAATAATGAAAAAATTCCTACGAAGCTGGGATCGAACTCGGATACCTTGGGCTTGAAGCACTGCGCCTTAAGCACCTCAGCCGTTCAGGACAGATATGAACCTCTACAAAGTTAACGATCTCACTTGTCAATAAAATGAATTTATCTTAGAAAAATTCCAATGAATTTTACATTCAAGTCCAAGTTAAACTTAGATAATAATATTTTCTATTTTCAAATGTTAAATGAAAAAGACGTCTTTTAGACATCTTAAATACATCTAATGGCCAAGACATAGAACATGTATAGGACGTCTTTTTGTACAAGTCCAAAAGACGTCCGCAAAAAGACATCTTTAGCACGTCTTTTGAACAAGTGTGCCCACTGGGATTACTAACAATGCGCTCAACATCAGTGACGGTTGGAGCTGCTCCAGATGCGTTGATTGTAGGTGTATCAAGTGCACTTGGCGAACGTGCACGTGTTCTACAGCATCACATAAGGCATCACAAATAATTAAAATTAAAAATGGGATAAAACCAATTTAATTTAACAAGATAACAACATTCAACTAACAAAACGAATGAACAAACACCAAATTAATCGAAGGTCAGTAGACCAAGTGAGTCTATTTCAATCAAAGAGGAGTTTTTTAAAGATTCTGTCGATTTGGAGAGATCAGATAAAAATTTCTCAGAAGAATCAGAAGTAGGATTTTTGTCTAAATCAAAGTTCCCTGAAACACTCCTAGAAGGTACTGAGGGGGGCTCCCCAATATTTGCATTTTTACCTCCAATATGTCTAAGTTAAGATCTGCGAAGAGAAATTTGTTTAAGGTTGCGTATAATAGCAGCTGGATAGAATGGTTTGACAATACCTTGAGCTTCCAGATAAGCATCAGCTTCATCATACCCACATAAATGTTCAAACCTAATTCTCATAACTTCAAACTCGAAAGCATAGACTGGCCATTCCTTTGAAGAAGCAACATGATTGCCGCCACAATTAGAACATAAGACGGTCCTTAATTTATTGTGGCAATCTTTTTGTTTTAAGGCTGAAAACGTCAAATTTTTACCTGTCCCCACAGGAAGTTTAGAAAAAAAGTTAATAATTTTAGTAATATGCAATAATAAATACAATTACTATTGACATTTTAGTATTGTCTACTTTAGTACAGTTGAATAAAAAAAATTTTTTGAAAAGAATTAATTTTATTATATGTTTTTTTTCAGTTTATGCTTGACAGCAAATTTGGATGCTATTCATTATTTTATTAACAAACAGTGAATTATTTAAATGAAAATCAAATGTTAACTTAAAATTACTTTTGTAAACACAAAAAATAACTTCCTTAAGTTAATTCAGGAAAAAGAATCAATGTTCTAATTGATTTATTCATTTTTCACTCATTTTAAGTTGGAAATTTGATAAGGGAATCACAAAATAATCTCCACCGACCTCCACCGACCATTAAATATTTTACCACAAATTAAGCAATTATTTATAAAAAAGGATAAAAAAAGCGTAGTTATATTGTTTTGGTCAATACGAATGAGATCCACTTTAAACCGATCGAAAATCAATGATACTTTTTTCAAAAAATTAAAATATCTAAAGTCGGTTGAAAAAGTTCCCACCGGCCTCAGTTTCCACCGACCTTCGTATTACGAAGAACCTAGTGCAAATGTAGTGTTATGGTGCCACATATATAAGGAATAAAAAAACCTATAGCTCAGGAAAGTTTACCATAAAGGGGCCGTTCAAAAAATACGTAAAGCTTTTTGGGGGGGAGGGGGGGTCAAGCTATTTGTTACAGTCAGCAGAAAAAATGGCGCTAATGTATACAAAATTGCGTTACATAGGGGGAGGGGGGGTCCAAATTTCCTAAAAATTAGCGTTACGTATTTTTTGAACGGCCCCAAATTACTTAAATAAATTTCCATAAATTACCACGAAAATTTTTATAAATTACCGCAAAAATTTCCATAAATTACCGAAATAAAAATTTCCAATTGTGATTTCTACTTTGCATATTTTTAAAAATTACCGACAAAATTTCTTTAAATTACCTTACAAATTGCCATAAATTACCAAAATAATAATTTTTAAATGAGATTTACGCTATAATATTGTTTAAATTACCGCAAAATTTTTTTTTGACAGAATGTGTTCAAACAGTGAATTAGTTAATTACTACACTTGTTTACAACAAAAATTATAAATAATTTTTCCGGCCCGCTATAGATTTTTCTTTCTAAAGCCTTTATCTTCAAAAAAATATATTGATAATAATCATAACAATAAAAATTTTTTTTAATTTCATAAACCAAATCGTGCGCTACGTGGAGAATCACCCATAAGTTGACTGCCCAGTAAAAAAGGATTTTTTGATATAGCATTTTGGACAATTGAGCAAGCCGTCTGCTCAATTGTCCAAACGGCATTTGAACAATTGGACTGGTTGCTCTATTATCCGATGCATTGGGTCCAATCATCCCAAATGTTTTTCGTGGCTAAAAAACTGCTGAATTAAGAAAAAAAGTACTGAAATGTTACAGAAACTTTAGAGAATTCTTAATTCCAGACAAATACAGAAAAATCAGTCATAAAAATACCTTGAGTGAGGAAAAAGAACAAGATTTCTAAAATATCACTTTCTAACTGACAGTGCAATGCTGTACTTGGAATTTAGTTGGCAAGAAGTGAGGATTCTGATAAAGAGAAACACTTCATTATCCACTCTCAATAATCCTCATGTGGTAATATATTGTACATTTCGGTGTCTCATTTTAAAAAAGAGATAATTCAGCAAAATAAAATATTATTGTCAATACACTATTATTAAAAATCTACAATTATACATATATTACCACATGAGGAGTATCGAGAGTGGATAATGAAGTGTTTCTCTTTATCAGAATCCTCACTTCTTTGCCAACTAAATTCCAAGTACAGCATTGCACTGTCAGTTAGAAAGTGATATTTTAGAAATCTAGTTCTTTTTCTTCACTCAAGGTATTTTCATGACTGATTTTTCTGTATTTGTCTGGAATTAAGAATTCTCTAAAGTTTCTGTAACATTTCAGTACTTTTTTCTTAATTCAGCATTTTTTTAGCCACGAAAAACATTTGGGATGATTAGACCCAATGCATTGGATAATAGTGCAACCAGTCCAATTGTCCAAATGCCGTTTGGACAATTGAGCAGACGGCTTGCTCAATTGTCCAAAATGCTATATCAAAAAATCCTTTTTTACTGGGTGTGCTAAAACCAAGCCCAAGCCCAGTTAGACCAAAAAATGACCCTTAGACAGCATGATCGACCGTTGTAGTGATTGTAGCGTGTTAAAGAGAAGATAGTTTGGCAGCTGACTGCCGTTTTACACAGCGCGATAAGTTTTGAGTGCAATTAGTTTTCACAAAAGATATAATATTTTTGAGAAATTGAATTCACGAGATTTGTACTGTTTTTAAACTGACCTTTTCCGACTAGTAGTGTAAGATTTGGCATGATTAATGTCGTCAGTAAGCAATCTCTTGCCATTTGCATAAAATATTGTTTGTGATCAACGACCAGATGAAGTTCATCTTTTCGGTCACATAATTTGTATTTGTGAGTTGTATAATTGTAAATTTATATATGAATCGCGACTTTTTGCACGTTAAAATGCGTGGATAGTGAAACGACATGACGTTTTGTCTACCCGTTGACGTTTCCCCCTTACCTTGCCATTATGAGACCGTGATAGCGATGACCTGTTTAAAATTGGTGCTTGCTGCAAGGATGATTTTTTTCTAATTCAGGTTGGAATCAGCGATCTAAGTGAGACCGAGAAGTGTTTTACAAATTTTATGTGTTGTTCAACTAACGACAAATGCGATTGTTTCGAATCTCTTTTGTCCTAGACCAAGGAGTAGATAATTTTTGTTAATTATCACTCCAAGACCAGCACAGTAGAATTGAATGTAGCTGAATTTCCCGCGTGACGTAATTGTTTACCCGTCCCTGTTTCAGTTGAGAGAAAAATTTAGCGTGGAAAAATATCCGCGTGCGTCAAGCTACCAGATAGACAGAAGGCGTGTCAAGTGAGATTAGTTGGTATGTGAGAATTGTGGGGGTGAGTAATAATTAGTCTGATAATTATTATGAGACTCTTGATGATATAGTTGTTGAAGTGGATTAAAATTATTTTCCCTGATTTTTGTGTTCCGGGAGAATTAATTAATTTGATAATTTGTGTTGTTTTGTAAAAGATAAGTTCAAGTTTTATGTGAGGATTGTTCTGGGCCTGATTTTTGAAGAGAAGACAGTTTTTGAAAAGCGAATGTGTTTAGGGATTTTTAGTTAGTGAAGTCAGTTCTTTGATTGTGGTAGCAATTCTTTAAATGAGAATTGGTCCTTCCTGATTTGAGACCGACCTATCGTTCCCTTGGAGCAAAGACCTACCCTCTTTCGATCAGCGACTGTAGTACAGCATTTGACCACCCCTCCCCCCCCCCTATCACCCCCAGGCAAATCCTGTAGAAAGGAGCAATAGAGTGCTCAAGACCATGATTGCGACCTTTGTAGGAAATGACCACCGTGATTGGGACAAACATTTACATGAAATACGGCCGCACAAGCCACCACTAAAGTGTCCTCCGCGTTTTTAAATTTTGGACGTCAGCCTTTACCCGTAAAGAGTTTGAGACGAGAGGTTGAACAAATAACGACCGTAGACCATATTGCCCCTGACTTGTGTTTGGATAGACTCAAGAGACTGGATGCGTTGCAAGACCTCGTTACACGTTATATTGACCAAGGAAGGAACAAACAGGTCGAGTATTATAATCGGAATAAAAGGGTTGCCTCGTTTCATATTGGCGATTTAGTTTTATAACGTTCCCATAAATTATCTAATGCCAATCAACGTTTTTCGGCCAAGTTAGCCCCTAAATTTGATGGTCCTTTTGAGATTTTACGTCATATTTCTGATAATATCTATGAATTAAAAACTGAAAGTAACCGCCGAATTACTAAAGTCCACGTTTCGGATCTTAAGCGTCATGTTCCTCCCCGTGGTCAGAGTAATTAGTTATGGAGTTGTTGTATTGGTTGGTGGATTCGTAGATTTTTCGTGTTTTTTTTGTTGTATTATGTGTGGTTTCTTTTATTTTATTTTCTTTGGTTTTTACAGAAGACTCAATGCCGCATAAAATAAATTCTGATAATTATACGTTTAAGGCTCGAGTAAGGTCGGTAGTTTGTTGTAAGGACTCAAAGGGTATGTAGAGATCGTCAACGGGTAGGTTTTTTTATTTATTAACAACATATATAGAATATACAACAATAGCGCCATAAATAAATATAAAAAGAGCGCAAATTTACATTTTTCTTTTAAATGATGTCGAACAGACACAAGTCATTTCGTCGACGATAATTTTGTTTTATTTTTGTTTATAAATCTATGTAACAATCATGGCCCTTGACTTTATTATAATGCTACCTTGTGTATTTTCTTTTATTTACGTTAAATTGAGCTTCAGAAAATTTGCTAAAAACTGATGCGAACTTTTTGTTTATATAAAAAAAAGAGAAAAAGAAAGATGGAAACAGAACTGTAATTC
This sequence comes from Leptopilina syphax, assembly GCA_032872505.1. Classification (NCBI taxonomy): domain Eukaryota; kingdom Metazoa; phylum Arthropoda; class Insecta; order Hymenoptera; family Figitidae; genus Leptopilina; species Leptopilina syphax. The sequence continues at coordinate 14,925,692 of CM065472.1, forward strand.
TAGTAAGAGAAAGAAAAAACATTGTTCTTTTTTTTAATTTATGCTTGTATATTGAGAAATAGGGGGGGTTTAAGCAAACCTTCCTTTTTCTCTTCTCTCTACGACGATTACACATATTTTGAGTATACATTTGACGAAATTGTCATTATAGAATAAGATTTTGTGGATAAGTCAAAATCATTCATAATGGTCATTCATACTACTAACTCTCTCCGGTAATCTCTAGTACGATACGATACGTTTAATTTACAATACTTTTTTATTTGTTTATTTATTTATACATTTTTAATTTCTTCCTCTCATTCATATATTTACTCTTTATTCAATCAATAAAATATTCACACATAGGATAAAAAACACTGATTTGTTCAAATTTAGCATTAGTCATAAATGTGGCTCAATACTCATTTCCAGTATGAGAAAGGGTTATCATTCAAGAAAGTAGTACTACGAAAAAGTGATATTTCACCGCATTATGGCCATGCCAATTTAAATATGGTTCTCTAACTATGTCAAATAGATCTACCTTTATTGGTATTCATTCATTTACTCTACCTATTCTGCCGTCCTTTTTATAAAAGACACTATCTACATTTTAGCTCAATCGGAGATATTGAAGGAAACGCGTTTGCATCTGGATCTCTGAATAAAATTAAAAATTTTGTAAACAAACTTATGTTCTTGACTAATTTGGACACGCTCTTTTCATTGGTGCAAAAAAAATTATTAATTTTAATTATTTATTAATAAAACTGTAGATAGTGCACATTTTTTATCCAAAAATTATGGAGAATACATGAAAAGTGCACTATGTGGTAGATAGTACGTTTAAAATTGCTTTGTCGGTCCACTTTCCTGTTTAACCCCTTCGCTGTGAGGAGAAAAATTTATAAAGTGGGTCCAAAATTTTAAGAAATTTCTTGGCGACTAAAATTTGTGAGATTGGGTACAGTTAGGTTTTGGGGGTCGCTGATGACGAATCTAAAGTCAGATTTTCAAAATTCAAAATGGCGGATCAAAAATGGCGGACGTATTTTTTTGAATTCATCGGATTTGCTTGAAACTTGTTACATGGGGGTTTTCGAGGTCGCTGATTCCGAATATGAAGTCAGATTTTCAAAATTCAAAATGGCGGATCCAATATGGAGGACGGCATTTTCAAAAATTCATCGGATTTACTTTAAACTTGTTACTCAGGGGTTTTTGGGGTCGCTAATGACGAATCTGAAGTCAGATTTTTAAAATTCAAAATGGCAGATCTAAAATGGCAGACGTATTTTTTTGAATTCATCGGATTTGCTTGAATCTTGTTACTCGGGGGTTTTCGAGGTCGCTGCTTCCGAATATGAAGTCAGATTTTCAAAATTTAAAATGGCGGATCCAATATGGCGGACGACATTTTCAAAAATTCATCGGATTCACTTTAAACTTGTTACTTAGGTGTTTTTTGGAACGCTGATGACGAATCTGAAGTCAGATTTTTAAAATTCAAAATGGCGGATCTAAAATGGCGGTCATATTTTTTGAATTCAACAGATTCGCTTAAAACTTGTTACTCGGGGGTTTTCGAGGTCGCTGATTTGGATCCGCCATTTTGAATGTTTAAAAATGCACTTTAGATTCGTTATCAGCGACCCTGAAAACGCCTAAGTAACAAGTTTCAAGCGAATACGATGAATTAAAAAAAATACGTCTGTCATTTTTAATTTTGAAAATCTGACTTCAGATTCATTATCAGCGACCTCGAAAACCCCCGAGTAACAAGTTTTAAGAAAATCCAATGAATTTAAAAAAATATGTCCGCCATTTTGGATCCGCTATTTTGAATTTCGAAAATCTAATTTAATATTCGGAATCAGCGACCTCGAAAACCCCCGAGTAACAAGTTTCAAGCGAATTCAATGAATTAAAAAAAAATTAGTCCGTCTTCGAAATTCAAAATGGCGGATCCAAATCCACCATTTTGAATTTCGAAAATCTAACTTTATATTCGTAACCAGCGACATCGTCAACATTTTGATATAATTGTGTGAGATATTATTTTGATATGATAATGTATGCTGCCTGAGATTTAATATAATATAAGTATCATTCAAAACAGTCTACTTTTGAGCAGCCATATTGGATTTTGGTTTTTGAATTTTCAAAATTTGACTTCAGATTCGGATTTAGTGTCGAAAATACCATAAGTAACGTATGTGTGACGTAAATTTACTTGTTTTTTCTGCCTTTTATCAATTTTTTTGTATGTACGTCTATAGACGTACCTCACACTGGGAGCCCACTTTCAAATGTACGTCTATAGACGTACCCTCACAGTCAAGGGGTTAAAGCGTCACCATCTATATTATTTTCTAACACAATCCTTTATTTCTGTTATATTTTTATCATTTTATATTTTATTTTATTTATAATTATATTATATTTTTTAAGTTTGAAAATACCGAACGAAAAATGACGAACAATAGAGGGGCTGATAGTAAAAATGGTTTATAATAATAATAATGGAAGCAAAAGTAGAATAAGTGACTTGAGAGCAAAAACGGGTGAAAATAATTATGTAATTTCTTGATAAATTAATTATATTAATGCTTAAAAAATATTGTCAATAATAAAAAAACTTATTTTATTTGAATTAATATTTTGTAATTATTATAATTAATTTATCAAGAAATTACACAATCATTTTAATCTGTTTTTGCTTCTAACTCACTTATTCTACTTTTGCTCTCGTTATTATTTTAAACCATTTTTACTATCAGCCCCTCAATACATAAATTTTATTTACCGTTATAAGTTATAGCTTTATTTTATTTGATTATTATGTTCTGCATGAAATTTTTATTAAATTAAATGTTAACTTTACAAAAAGAATAATTAAAATTGCTTTTAATTTGCATTAAATATATGTGTTAATACAAAATAAAAGCTTTATTTGCAAATTATTGTATTATTTTTATTTCATTTGCATAACTAAACTTGTAGATAGTGCTCTCTCTCTCTCTCGCGGAAAGTTAACCAAAGTTCGAGAAAAATATGTACGAAAAACGTCACTATGTACATAATTCTCTAGTTTTGTGACTTTTGAGATCAGTTTACTGACTAACCTATGTACATAGTGCTCGTGAATCAGGATTTCAGGGGTCAAGTGGGTTGAAAATCCTGAAAATTTTGTAGATAGGTCGTCTCCTTCTGCAGATAGTGACACTTTAAAAAATATTTTTGTCCTACATGCGCGATAAACTCGACTTTCCGTACATGCATAGCGGGCGGAAAGTAATCTTTTGCCGCCCTACTACCAACAGCGGGCGGAAAAACCACTTTTCCGCCCGCTGCTTTAGCAGTATTAAATAAATACTACTAATTATTATATTATCACTTTCTATTACTTCAAATCAAAACGGAGTCAATTTTTAAGTAAAATTTATCAAAAATATTCGGACTCGCCTTAGGCTTAATAAAAATGTTTCATACACATTTAATAATTAGTGCATATTCATTTTTGAATTTACGGATGCGTCTTGTTTATCGCGCATTTGGACAAAAAAATATCGTGTGCAACTCGGGCGGAAATGTCAATTCTGACCTCGTACGATTACCGCCCTCGCTTCGCTCGTGTGGCAAATTTCGAACTCGGTCAGGAATTGACAACTTTCCGCCCTTGCCACACAATATACTATTTTTAAAAATCTCTGTAGATAGTTTAATTGACCGCTAATTATCTTCTAATCTAATTAAAATTTTCAATTACGAATACGACTATTAGATTCGTCTTTTCAATACGAATCCAACGGTATAAAAAACTCTTTTTTCATAAAATATGTAGTGTGACGGGAAAGTCATTCTGACGTTATTTCAAGCCATATATTGATCAAATATCTTTTTAATAAGGGTAAGGGTTGTAAGGTCAATAGTTCGCCCCTGCGACCTTACATTGATTGAAGCGCCAATAATTCGATCAATTGACGCATTACCAAATTTTCAAAAAGAGCACGTTACTTTTTGTTCGACCGTTGTTGTATGTAACTGCTTAGTGTGATCTCAAAATTGATATTGTAACTTTTGTTTGAGTGGTTCGATGTGACTTGTAAAATCTTGATTTGAGAGAGAAAGATCGACAAGAGTCGATATTTGATCAACAATACGTAAGTGGTTAATGTTCTTTTGATTTATTTAATAAATTTGTTTTATTCCTGGAAGTCGCTTGATCTTTATTTTATATTATTTTGTTAGGGTTCCCCAACGCTACCCTCCTTGTGATCTCGTGTCTAATTTATTTATCTGTGTTTTGTTAATTTCATAAAAATTAACTGGCGTCCGCGTATTTATTAATATTTTCTTCTCGCCAAATAGAGCTCCAGCAACTCTGAACCCGGTCGCGCTGGATGTGAATAGAGTTTATTTTATTTATTTTTGATCAGATTTATCTTACTCTTTTATTTTACTTAATTTAATATATTTTTATTCTTAAATTTCAATATAAAAATTCTATTCGTCTCATTTGGCGCCCAATGTGGGGCAACGTTGGATTTTGTTTGAATATTTGCCAATAATTTTGAATTTTGTGTGCAGATTGAATTTTCTTTAATAATTTTGAAATAAAATTTTAGAATGATAAAATTATTAGAGTGTTTAAATTGTGATTTTGTATGTTCGAGTATTTGGTCTGTGTTTATATTTATTGTCTAAGCGACCTTGAAGGATCAAAGCTATGAACTTATTTTGAATAGTGACGAACTGGGAATTTTGATAATTTTATTTTATATTTATTTGTCGACGGTATATTAATTAAACTAAAATTATTATTGTGTTAAAATTTTTATTTGTTTAATTAAATTGGTATGTCGAATGACAAAATTTGTCTGTTAGTTGGAAACAAAAAATATTTTTGGTATTGTTTTTAGCTAAAAATTTGTTTGTTTATTGAAAATTGTTTTTAAAGTGTAGAACAAAGAGTCATTTTTTATTTTTTGATTTGATTTTCGACAGGATCTTGCTCCGTCGAGAAAAATTGTTTTTGTATTTGATGGCGATTATTTTCGCTGAAATTTGTTTTGATTTTAATTTCGATGACCGTGAGTCAATTTTGAGGATTTTGTCATTGAAATTATTGAATTTTGTCAATTCAAGATCTTGCTCTTGTTGGCAAAAACCGTTTTGATTTTGAAATTTTGTCTGGTTGTCAAAATATTTTGTTTGTGTTAATGTAAAGCGTTTTTATGTTGACGATGGCTCGATGCATGTTCGCAACGATTTTGAGTTTTTGCATTAAATTTTATTTTTGATAATCCAAGATCTTGCTCTTGTTGTCAAAATTTTTGTTGCTTTGTATTTTGACAATAAGACCTTTGTTTGTGTTAATGCAGAACATTGGTTATGTTGACGATGGCTCGATGCATGTTCGCAACAATTTTTGGTTTTTGCATTAATTTTTGTTTTGATAATTCAAGATCTTGCTCTTGTTGTCAAAAATTTTGTTGTTCTTGTTGTCGAGATTTTTTTTGCTTTACATTTTGACAATGAGAACTTTGCTGTGTTAATACAAGACTGTTGTTATGTTGACGATGGCTCGATGCATGTTCGCAACGATTTTGAGTTTTTGTATTAATTTTAGTTTTGATAGTTCAAGATCTTGCTCTTGCTGTCAAAATTTTTGTTGCTCTTATTATAAAGAGTAATTTGTATTTTTTGTGATTCAAGATCTTGCTCTTGTCCTAAAAACTTGATTTTTTTTGCTTTTTTCAAATAGAAATTGAAATTTTTTTTGTCTTTAATATTGCTTATTTTGCATAAAATTTTTTTGTTTTGACAGTTAGATCTTGCTCTGCTGTTGGGGTTTTGTGCAAAGTAAAATTTATTTATTGAATTTTTTTTCATTCAGTTTTGTTGATATAAGATCTTGCTCCTGTCAACAAAATATTTGATCGTTTATAAAAATTATTTTGTATAAGTGCTGATGATTCAAGATCTTGCTCTTGTCATTAGTAATTTTGCTAAGTGAAAAATTTTTTTTTAAACATTAAAGAAACTTATTTTTTTTATTGCCTGACGGTATGATCTTGCTCAGCTGTCATAAATGTTTTTTTTAACTAATCAGTTGTCTAAAGAAAATTTTGACTTAAATAAATTGATTTTTTTTCTTTAATAATTGACAATAATGAACAGCTGATTGTACATATAATTAAAATTATTTTGTGATCTTGTCTCGAGTCAGAATATTTGAAATCTCGTTAACGAGATCAATTGTTTGACAACATTTTTTTTTACATATAAATGTTTGTCAAAATTATTTTAGATGAATATTTTGTTCGGATAATGATCCTTATATAACGACGAAATATAGTCGTAACTATTATTTGAAATTGTATTATTTTATTAATTCATTTTAATTTACAGATTTTATTATTGAATTATATGTACTAGAAAATTATTTAAAAAAATTTTTTTAAAATAGGAATTCGACTTGGCTTGACGTTAAAATAAAGAAAGATTTTTTTTTCTCGATTATAATTGATTAATTTTTTTTCTTTCGTTTGCAATGGCGTCAATGTTCTTTTCTCTTCCAAAACGAAATTTGGATTCAATCGTGTTGGTTTCGGGCGGAGATTTGCCGGGTCGAAAGGATTATAATACATTAGAGTCACAAAATAATTCGACTTTGCCTAATACGCGAAATTTTTCGGATACAAATGCAGATCAGTTAAGATCATTGTCGCGTAACAGTACCGGAAGTCTTTGCGGTTTTGCAATTGAATCTGCGATCGGAAGGGGAAATGATAGAATTAATACCCCCTCTCTTTACGTTGCATCTGCAATGCATCGTCGAATAGACTCATTGGAAGAAGCCTTGATTTTATTGACGGCTAAATTTGATCAAGTTTTAAATATCGTAAGCTCTCGGGGTAACTTACGCTCTGAAGGGGGAGAAGCGCGAATAATAGAACAATCTTTTTCCTCCGACGAAGAATTGATCGATATTGATTCGCGTAAAAACAAACAATCGTCAGTTCACCCTCGATCTTCGGTCGATCATACCTAAATAAAACAATTAAGTCAAAATTGTGGTGATTTAGATTCTGTTCAACAAGTCGCGCAATTTGAGAATAATTCAAGACGCGTACGTTTTGAAAATGTTTCTTGTTTGTTAAATGAAAATTCTCAATCCATTGCTGGCGAAATAGGGGGCGCTGATAATTTGCGTTCGTATACAGAATCGAATATTGGAAACAATTATATCCCACACATGATTCGGGTAATGAATAGAACTTTGATCAACGAAGAAATTTTCAAAGATCAGTGTCGTCAAATGATCGATACTTCAAGGCATAACGTAAACCATATTGATAATAACGTGAATCGTGATTTGGGTTTTTCTCGTAATAATTTCAGTTTTCCAGATCGTGATTTGTCAAGATCATTTGTTCGTAGAACGGGTTCAATGTTTTTATGGAATGATAGTAACTTCAGAGAGGATGGACAAATTGGACAAAATCATTTTATGTCTGGGGATCAAAATCGATTTAGAGGTTCTCTTCGAATAGATCATAGAATAGATTAATTCCTCCGTATTGTTCAGCTTCTGCGGAGAGTTCAAGTTCTATCCAGATCGGTCGAATAGTAAATTCTTGGAGTATTTCCTTCCCTAGATCAGACAAAGATCCAGTACAATTTTTTACTCATCCTAAAGGACTATTTAAGTACGAGTGGTATAGATAAGAATTTATTTATTTTGTCTAAATTTAACCCTCATTTAACATTTGAAATTTTGAACTTGACTTCGAAGAATTATCAGAAATTATTACATAATGTCAATGAACGTAATTACATCTTTAATTGTTCAACTGACATTCAAAAATCAGTATCAAACCCTAAAACGGATTTGTTTGTTGTAAAAAGATCAAATGGATTCCGATAATGACCAGGTAGATGATCATTGTTCAATCAGACACTTCAGAAAATAAATCATATTTATCAGGAAAGTAGTTTGAACATGATTCAGAATCGTGAATCTAATCGTGTTAGAAATGGACCCAGATCTCGAAAAAATCAATTGTTTAATAAACAGAAATTGAATCAGAATTTTGATAAATTAATTAATCAACAAAAAACAGTATCAAATTCTGAATATTCAACTTAAGTTTTTATTTAATATATATCAAACCAATGATTTAGTTAGAGTTTGTTCTTTCGACTCTGAAAACGAGATCAATAATCTGGTTTTATGTGAAATAGAAAATCTTGTCAGTTATCGATAATCACTAGAGACGAGTTAGGAAAGTTAGTTCCTGTAAAGGATGTTGATTGTGAGTTATTGAAAAATTGGAAATAAGTTACAATATCTTTCACCTAATTTTACTTCTGAGAGTGGAGTTCGGTTGGGTGATGGATTAATTTTTAAAACCAAAGATTGAACTTCTTTTGGGATTGACATGGGTGATGTTTATGGTAAACATTTATGGTAAACATACGTATTCATATCGCAACGTTGTTCAGGTTTTAATCTTTTCCAGAGTTTTTCAATTAAGTAATCTCTTAGATTAAAAAGCTTTCTTAATAAAGAGTCTTTAAATTTGACAAGCGAAAGTACAGATTTTCAGAATGTGTTGGTTAGCGATAAAAGTTGATTGACACAGTAATGCCTCAAACTCGTTCTAAAGATGGAAATTCGGATATGGTTGTTCATGACTTATTTGTTGGGTTTTTAGACTTGGTTGCAGTTCGAAGTCGGACAGGATAATAGTTGTCAAAGTACTTGATACAGTTTATTGATTTTGGGAATACCGGAAACTAAAGTGACCGATAACGGGAGAGAAGTTATAAACAAAGATGTCAAAGCGTACTTACTGGCCAGAGACGTTAGACATATTACTAACCTGTTAGCATATTCTCAAAGTAATCCGATCGAGCATGTAGATCGAATGATAAAACCTATAATTTCCGCTTATACAGATTAAGATCGTAGAGAACGGGATGAAAATTTATCAAATAAACAATTTGTTCGTAAACTGTGATTCATACCGGTACTCGAGTCCTCCGTTTTCTGAAATTACGGTCACGAAGCTTAGCGAGAATTAAAATCAGACGAGTCCGATATGAGCATTGACGAATTTGCCGACGATGCGGTAAGAACTTGGATTGATTACATAAAGATCATTGACGAATTTCGTCATAAAATCGAGAATGAATGAGTCAATCATAAATTGAACAATCATAAATCATGATTAAATCATGATTTATAATAATCATTAAATCATGATTTGATCATAAATTGCTCGAATCGCCAAGTCGAATGCCGATAGAGATAATGTCAGTTGAACTTAAAGAGGGTATAGAGGATTATTATCCGAATAATAAGTTAAATAGTAAAGTTGAATGATATTCCTCAAGTTTGGCTCACCTTTACTTAGGTCTTGCTTTTATTTGTAAAATTTGTGGTCTAGGTATAGTCCAACTGACAGACAACAATTGTAGAGTTGTTGGCAGGTATTCTGTATCAAATTAGAAAATACTACGTCGAAGTTTGCGATTGTTATAAGATTGTTTTGTAGATCGATTGTAAGCAACGACATTTTGCGGAATCATCAATCTTGTTCCTGGGAGATCACAGAGAATTCTGGTCTGACTGAATCGCTTGTTGAGTTCAAGATAGCTTCGAATTTTGAACTAGCTGAATCATCAGATGTACGAGAGAAATTGGATCAACTCGGGAAGTTAAAGAAAAGATCGACGACCTGATGTGGGATTTTGATCAGTAGGTGATCAGCTATCAACATTGCACTGACTCAAGGAAAAGTTACTTAGATGACGGCTTTTCCCGATTATTCCATGATGTCTGCCAGATTGAAGTTTGATGATCAGCAGGTTGGGAAGTCACATCATAGACTCAAGATCTTATTGACGAGATTCAATCGAGAAAACCCGAACCAGTTAAACTAACCAGAACAATCAGGTTGACTCAGCAACAAATTGATGCTGAGAGTCTCTAAAGGAATAAGTTTTCAAGGCTAAAGGAGTCGAAGATTGTCTAGGGACATATTTCCAGGTCGACATATGATCCTGCGGCGGTTATTACATATTCAGTAAAAGTGGAGCGCTTGCCTTATACTATGAAGGATGTTCCAGCTTTTGACGAAGCTCGGGAAGAACTCGGAATGCTAAAATTGATCATTCAGGAGTGCCAGTCTTCACCAATTTACAGGACCGACTACAGAATTTTGTCCGATAAGTTATTGAAAATGCTTATTATCAAGAGGGCAGAATTGCTGATGAAGGGATTTTGGTCAGTGTTAGATCAAGATGAGATCTTGATTTTACCGTGTCTGTGGAGCTGGTGGATTGGAACTGACGACTGCATCTTTCCATATGTTGATTGATTGATTGACTTCGTCGAAATTATACAACGATGACAACTGAGTCAGTTCTGAGAGATCAGATGATCAAGGAGGCAGAAGTATAAGAGCATCGACGCAAGGGCAAGGATAGTTTTGACAGTCCTGATTCAGCAAATCGAATCAGACAATTTTTGATCAAGGAGATTGCTTTGCCTGTTGTTGAAGAGCCTGCGAATCCAACTGTGCCTGGACTTCATCAATTAGCGGAAGACAAAAAGAATATAGCTGACTACATCTTTTGCTAATATGACACTTGACAAAGTGATGAGGCTCAGACCGGAATTGGAAGATGGAGAAGAATATCGTGTCATCGTACCAGCGTCAAATTAGATGCATCGAATGATCAAAACATCATTGTGAACAAGGACTTGTACCAGAGTAACGAAATATGATTTTGACTTCGATATTGGACTGTATATTATTTTTTTGTATTGCATATTCGACAATGCGTTGCATTTTCTTTGTTGAAAAACTCCGACAAAATAAGAATCAATTTTGACCAAGGGTTGTACCAAAGTTTCATTTATTTATTTATTTTTGATCTAATTAATTTAACTTTCATAATTTTATATACAATTAAGTTAAACGAAATTTCTTTCTTTTTTATATCTAACCTTGGTAATTTTGATTTCTTATCAACCCAAACTTGACAAATGTTTAAGATTTCTTAGTTTAAAAAAATTGTTTGAACCATATTATACATTGACTAAGAAACTTCCAGATATGTTTAAATATCTTAATTTTTAGAAGCAAGAATGATATTAATCTAATTTTTCTTACAGACATTAATCACTATTATTTTACTTGTCTTATTTTGTATTAATTATCAATTTAATTTTTCCAGATTAATTAATTGTTTTTGTTTAGTTTCAAGTTCTCATTTTTCTTGAACTAACGTCATCTCTGAAGGGGGAGAATGTGACGGGAAAGTCATTCTGACGTTATTTCAATCCATATATTGATCAAATATCTTTTTAATAAGGGTAAGGGTTGTAAGGTCAATAGTTCGCCCCTGCGACCTTACATTGATTGAAGCGCCAATAATTCGATATTGTAACTTTTGTTTGAGTGGTTCGATGTGACTTGTAAAATCTTGATTTGAGAGAGAAAGATCGACAAGAGTCGATATTTGATCAACAATACGTAAGTGGTTAATGTTCTTTTGATTTATTTAATAAATTTGTTTTATTCCTGGAAGTCGCTTGATCTTTATTTTATATTATTTTGTTAGGGTTCCCCAACGCTACCCTCCTTGTGATCTCGTGTCTAATTTATTTATCTGTGTTTTGTTAATTTCATAAAAATTAACTGGCGTCCGCGTATTTATTAATATTTTCTTCTCGCCAAATAGAGCTCCAGCAACTCTGAACCCGGTCGCGCTGGATGTGAATAGAATTTGTTTAATTTATTTTTGATCAGATTTATCTTACTCTTTTATTTTACTTAATTTAATATATTTTTATTCTTAAATTTCAATATAAAAATTCTATTCGTCTCAGTAGATAGTGGCTTTTTTAAACTGGACGGTAGTATTCGCTCCATTTTTGACACTTGCAATTCTGTCTCCCGTCCCCCCTATCCCCTCCACTTCCCAAAAAACCCCGAGAGGCAATGAAAAGGTCAGGGATGACAAAGCCCCCCAATTGAGGGACAATGTTAAATTAAGGGACAGCACAGAATTCAAAAATAAAGAAAAATAAGAAAAAATAACAGGTGACACAACAAAAAATACAGAAAAAATAAGAAAAAAAGGTGTGTATTCAGGAGACTACTCATACTCTCTTCTCTTACTTAGTCCGTGTTCAACCACCAATATTTAAATGCTAATTTAGTTTTGTTCATAGATCTTACATCTCTAGCTGGCAATCTTGTAGAATATCTAGATTCTATCAATTTATTATTAAAATCGTTCTCATTGTATTTAATCTTTCTATCACTAGCCTGACTTAGTTGATGATACAGTATGGGTATTCCTCCCTCATTCATAATGAAACCCCTTCTATTTAAATATAAAAATGTTTCTGGTGCCAGATTGCCGCTTGTTACTAATATAATTTTATCAATTCATTCTCATTTTGCAAAAAGGGTGTTGGTATAAGATAGGGTTGATATTGTTTTTTGATGCCCTCAGAATGTGGTCTCTTATAAGGTCCTGAGGCAGCTCCTTTTGAAAATTCTAATTTTCTCCATATATGAGGGTGAAATCCCATACCAAATCTGGCACCCATACGTAATGATTGGACGAATTAACAATTGATAACAAATTATTTTTACCCTAGCGTTAAGTTTCGATGATAAAAAAATGTTTTTGTAATGAAAGAATGCTTTTCTTGCTTTTTCTAGTGTAATGTTTACGTATTAATTAAATTTTAATCGATCGTCTATGTGTATCCCCAGGTACCTTACCAATCTCGAATGCGCCACGACCTCTCCGGATCCCGGTTTTACTTCAATATTAAAAGAATTCCATCCTTCCCTATTTTTTTTGTCATTTCGTCAATCAAGGGTCTGAATACCCGGTAAGAAACGAGGAATAGAAAAAGATTAAATTTATAGAAATATTCTGTTAAACGACGATTTTTTAATCTTTCTGAATAGGCGAATTTCCAAAAAAATCCAATTCCTCTGTGAACAGCAAATTATCAGAACAATTAATTCTTCTCTATTGCTCGTGTCAATGAGATGATAAAAAAGAATTGAGAGTTTCTATTTTTTTAAATGCGCAAAATTTTTCTGCTTCTCAACGTTCCAAAAAAATATAGAATCCTATCCTTTTGAATCGACAAAGTAAATCTTGTAAAAGCGAATTTAAAAAAATAATAAATAGCTATTATTTTCAATCGACTTTAAGCAATTCTACGTAGTCAATTCAAACGAATAGAAATTGTTTATTCTTTTCAATTGACTGCTTCGCATTTTAGAAACGTATTAAAAGGAATAGAACTTTTGACAAACAATTTAAAAAGCCTAATCTTTTCAATTATTTGTAAGAGCTCCTCTAGTTATTGTCTTAAAATAAAACGCAGTGACATCTATTTTTCGCGTCGTATGAATTTCATTGTGATTTCATTGCTAAATTATTAAAATGAAATATTAAAACTATAAAAATATGGTCAAAAACGCACAGGCTTATACGATAAATTAAAAAATTCTCTTATTGAAATAAATGAAAGAAATTTTCAAGTGTTCAATGTTTAACGTCAAGTTTTCAAAACCTAACCTTTTTTTCAAGTAAAATATTGAGTGATAGTAAAGCAATTCAGTGGAATAGAAATTTCTACTGATTTGTTGTACTTTCTCACTCTTTTGAATGAGCGTTTCATATTTTGGTGAAGTCAATTAAGAATAATAGTTTTTGTTACTTTTCCTTGCTCCACCGAGGAATTGGATTATTTTGGAAATTCGCCCATTCAAAAAAAAATGAACTTCTGAATTCTTTTTAATTCCTCTCTTTTTACCGGGTAGGATTGACTCGCATTTTTTTTATTGTTTATACTCCTGCCCTATTGGCCTTACGCACTTCGACAAGAGTTTCCGAGAAATACTTTTTGGATTAAGCATAACCATACTACTTAGAAATTTTCTATATATTAACCTAATTTGCGTCTACAGCCGACTTTATTAGGAGTACTCGCATTACGCCTGGACCACCCGTCAATGGGTTTTCTCGCCAGAGAATAGGGAAACTGTAGAAAACTTTTTTGAGTACAACCGGTTTATCGACAGTCGAGTTCTAATGGTGTGTACCGGACAATAATCGACGGTGCACATCATTATACCTCGACGTCAAACCTCCCGCTCAGATTATCTCACGTGCCGGAAAAATACCAAGCCAAGTGGGCGCGAACCAAGGATACTTATACCCTTGGTCCTTAAACGACCGCCAATGCGAGGCATCTATCCGACTGAGCTAATCTGTCGATGATTGACTCGCATTTATCAAAATTACATGATAATTTCCAGGCCCCGAAGAAGTCGCAAACTCCATGGAAGGCATCCTGGAGACCACTCTTTGCCGTCGCTATGTTTTTACTACTACGATAGATCACAAGGTCATCCGCGAATCCGATGTCCTTCAGCAGGGGGGAGCCATTAATTCCGTACATTTTTAATACATCACTCAAAAGTACATTGAACAGTAACGGAGAGCTGACTGCCCCCTGCTGAAGGCCACCTCTCAGGTAATATACTTTGCTATTTGTCGTGTCATTTATGGAAACAAACATTCTTATTATTCAACATATTCCATATCATTTTTATCAAATGATCAGGGACCCCTTTCTTGAGTAGACAATAGATTAGGCCTTCGATCCATTCTGTATCGAAGGCCTTCTCAAGGATGTTTTAAAACGAAATCCGAATTGTTCGTATGGTAATAATTTGTTATCCTTAATATATTTATTTAAAGATTTTGTTACTAAAATTTCAAAAAGTTTCCCCATATTTGGTAGAAGACTTATGGGTCTATAGCTGCTAACTTTTCTAGGGTCTTTATTCTTTTTCAAAATTGGTACTACTTTTGCCAACTTCCAGTTGTTAGGAAAATATCCGTTGTTTAACAAATTGTTAAAAATAATTAAGAGCAATGTAATATTGGGAACGGCTAAACTGCGATACGCCATCTGGTGGTGAAAATTGGAACTAGAAAGATCGGTCTGGTTTAAGGGAAAATACACGTGACGGATGTAAATAACATATTCAATCGTTTTATATTTTAGGTTTAAAATAGAAAGAACTTCATAAAAAGTAAATAATAAATTGAAGAAATTAAATCGAATTTCGTCGGAGTAAGATTTACTCCCAAAACATCAAAAACCAAAAATTTTTGCTCAGTTTTTGAGTGCAGCAGTAGAAAGTGCTGTATTCGTAAAATTGTAAAGTAATATCATCAAAACATAAACATAAATTTTTTTCTAAATATTTTGTGGCAATATTGTTGCTTTATCTATAATTAAATTATTTAGCGAATATTTTTTTTCGTTGGTCAAAGATTTCCAAGAGCTGGAGAATTAATGGTCAATTTCGAAAATAAATTGGGCATAAAAGAGTCGCATTTCACAAAAGATGATTATTCTTTTTTACTGAAGCAGGGAAGTTATTAAAAATTGTATTAAATCTGCTTAAATATAATTAAGGCTTTAAATTGTTACAGAATTACTATTTGTGATGCGCTCTCAAGAATTTTATAGGTTATGTTGACGACAGTTTTATCTTGATTAAAAGCATTGAAAGTTTCTTTTTGTTCCTGTAAAATCGAAATCAGTTTTTATTGAATATTTTGGGAATAATGAAGATTTAAACATTATTGGATTATCACGCATATTCGATGTTTGCAAACAGAATGCAATGAACTTTTGGTTGATTTTGATTTTTCCATTTGCAGTTTTCTACAAAAGGTAACATGTCCGGCATTTTTTATAACCTTTCACCCTCTATAAAATTCGACTTAAATGTGTCGAATTGGTGAAAACCAATATTTCTGTTAAAAAAAGCTGCATTTTTTGATTTTCAATCAAAATTACACGTGTTTACTTTACATCTGTCATTAAAACAGACCGATCTCGCCGGCCATATTGGTTTGTGACGTCACGACCACCGTTCCCAATAATTATGTGAGAGATTTTTTAGCGCAATTGTGGGCATATTATCTACGCCCATTGATTTTTTATTATTTAATTTTCTAACGATTTTTGTAAATGATAAATGATTGTAAAAATAATTAGGGTTATTCTCGAAAATTGGATTAATTGCGGTGTTATGTGTTAAAAAATTTATTTGAGGGTTTGTTTGATTCTTAATCATTTTATTTCTTATTTTAACATCATCAATTGTTTTGTTTACTATTTGTTCCAATCTTAGACTACTCGAGACACGATTTTTATTATTTATATCCGCTAGATATTTTGCCAGCACATTTGCCTTATCTGTGGGTTCCGTAATAATTGTGTTTTCAGCTTGGGAAATACATTTATCTACATCTATTGTTTCTTTGTTTATTAATTCGACATTGTCAGATTTTACTATTAAATTTGGTATTTCCGTGTTCGTATTATTTTTGAAAACTGCCTTTATTTTTGAGGGAACATATTTTCGGCGTCATGGCAACTGATTTTTTCTATTCTGGTATACCAATAATTATTCACATTACTATCAAATATTTTTTTAACTTTTGTCGAGTCATTTCTAGTGCCCTTTTTAGTACCGTTATTTGTTCGCCTTCAATAATAAATTTACGATTTAATTTGTGAATTTTAGTTAATAATTTAGTTTTTACTACTTGCAAGTTTTTTATTTCTGTATTTAAGTATCTCGAAATGGAGTCATTATAATTATATTTTGGCGTTATCTTGTGAAGTTCCCTAATGATATTTGAATTTATTATCTCTATATAATTATCAATTTCGCTATTTTTTAGATTTATATTATTAGTTATTTTTATGTCAATTTTTTGTAAATTAGTATTGAATTTTTTCCATTTAGTTTTATTAAAATTGAATTTATTGGTTTCGTTTGGTGTAAAAAGGAAGCTGTCCATATTTTCTATTTGGATTTTTAATAATAGGGCCTTGTGGTCACTATCGTTAGGGTTAACCCTACAAGTATTATTATTGGAATTTATTATTTTTACTCTGGCATCGTGAATGGCGATATCTAGATAAGAGTCTCCAGAGGAGAAAGTTGCGGTTTCTGGTCCCGAAAGTAATATTCTAAATTAAATTTGATTATCCGCCAGCCATTCTGCGAGAACAGCTCCCCTTGTGTTTATTTTGCTGTCATTCCGCAGATTATGTTTCGCGTTGAGATCTCCAGCTAGGATGTAATAATTAATTGTGTCGCTCAATTTTAATTCGAAAAAAATTTCTTGAAGATCATTTGAAAAATTTGCTCTTGCGTCTTCTGGCGAGTACGCACTTATTATATATAGATTCTTATTATTTTTTAATTTTAGTTTTATTATGGTTACTTCAAGATTTTTTAGTTTATTGTGGCAAGCTAGATTTATTTTCTCGAATGTTATAAACTTGTTAATTATTATGGCTGTCCCCCCTCCCTTACCGGAGGCTCTGTCATCCCTCACTATATTATAATTTGGAAATTTAATTTTGTGTCTGTCCTTCAATTTAGTTTCATTAATTAGTGCTATGTCAATTTTGAGTTTTAACAATGTGTCTTGTAAGTTATTTCTCCTGACATTGGACACAATAGAATTGACATTGATTGATATTAATTTTAATTCTTTAAATTTCATTACCTCCCCTCCCCTGTGTCTACGATTTCTACTTTGATCCATCATTGTTGTTGTTTAAATATAATTGTAAGATATCTTTTTTTGGTGTTTTTTTGAACCATCTCACAAATATCGTTTATTTGCAAGGTCATGAATGTTTTAATTTGAGACCTAAATGAAGCTAATATATTGTCAAGACCATTGTTACTATTTTCATTTTCGCTCGTTGGTAAATGAAATACAATGTTAGAATTTATTTCATTTCTTTCTAAAATATTCATTGGATTATTATTTTCTTGCCTTGCTACGTTTATTTTGGTTTTTTGTTTGTCAATTAGTGGTACTTTTGTGTGTTGTGATTCTAATGTGATATTACTATTTTCGTTCAGTTTGTTATTATTATATTCAGAGGTTTCGACATTTGAATTATTTTTTTAATTAAAGACGCAAAGGAGATGCCCGGCTTAATTAAATTTTCGACCATTTTCTTTTTTTTCTTTTGCATTTTCAACATTTCTCATGGTTACTCTACATTCTCCCGGCCCATGTTGTTCAGCGCACTTGACACACCGGTAGGCCCTATTATATTACAGAATCTATAGCGGTGTGTCCAATGCGCTGACAATTATAACATTGTATGGAGTTACGATGCTTAACTTTATCCCACCATACTAATTGGTTAGCTAATCTTGTTTTTTTTGTCATTTCTTTATAGTCACTATCAGTTGTTATCTTGACGAGGAAGGCATCCCCGCCTCTTTTTGATTTAAAAAAGTTCATTAAGTTTATTTCTTTAAAATTTATGTTTTTTACTTTTATTTTTAATAATTCTGCGCGGATGTCTTCCTTGTCGTAAACTCCCGCCAACCCCCTTAACAGCCAAGAATGTAACTTTTCTTGATTTGGGGTTTTGGTGTGGAATTCAACTTTATTAACCTTAAGGTTATCAAATGTAATTTTAAAATTTTCGTACGTACTAACATAAATTGCAATTTTATTATTAGATAGGTTTTTAAGGATAAAGTTTTGCATACTCAAAAAATTCAATAAAATACCTGTAAGTACCTTAATTGTTGAATTCGACACAATGAATGGTGGTTATTGGGTCCTAAACTTTCCGTGCGTTGGTGGCTGACTTTCTATGTCTGTTGTTTGTTGTTGTTTGCTGAATTGCGGTTCTTGGTAATGATCGCTGCGTTGTTCATTGTTGGTTCGAAAATTCTGGTGCTGTTCTGGAGGCTGCTCATGAGGATGTTGTTTTGCATCGAATCTTTCGGTCGTGGTGTCGAAATCCATCGAATTTTGATAAACTTTTTGCATTTCTTTTTCAAAGTTGTATTGAGTTTCGTCAATAATAATATCTTCATCTATATTGTTTGTGATGGGCGTTATTGTTCATTCGCTGGTCTCGTCATTGTTGTTTTTTGTGGCTTTTGGAGCGGGCTGGTGCGTTACAGATGTTGCTTGTTTTTCATTGTGATGTATCATGGCTTCAGTTATAATTTTAGGGTCAAGTGGAGTTTGTGACAACTCTTCGTCAATTAGATTTCCTTGTATCGGAGTTTGCGGAGGAGGTGACATGCTCTTCCTTGTCTTGGTTTTTTGTGCTGTTATTTTGTTGATTGGTACTTCCTTTTCATGTATGGTGGTTTTCCTTTTTGGTGGAATAATCATCACTTTGTGTGATTTGTCATTTATGAGGTTTTTTATCATTGCGTCAATTTTGATGTTTTGGGTGGAGTTTGATTGGAGTTCTCTAAGACCATTCACGAGCATGTTCTTATCTTTTTTTGATGTTGTTATTTTTTTATGTTTGAATCAGGGTGTCTAACGGTCAGGGAAGTCAGGGAAAAGTCAGGGAATGTCAGAGAATTTCATTGAAAGTCAGGGAAATTTCTAAAAATTTATACAAAAATTAAAATTGTTTGTGAATAAAAAATTTTTTTAACCTAACAAAACTCAGAAGATTTTTATCATCGTTTTTTTCTATCATTAGATATTAATTTATTGTTAAATATGTTAGTTACCATATTTTTGTCTCAAGAAAGCAAAAATAAAATTAGTAAAAGGTCAGGGAAAAAGTCATGGAAAAGTTAGGGAATTTTTTTCTCAATCCTTGTTAGACACCCTGTTTGATAGAAAATGCCGTGCGTGAGTCGGCATTTAGTCCCGGTGTGGCCATGTTATGCCGGTAGTAATCACTTTGCGGGAGAATTTACTGCTCAGTGGCATTTAGTTGAAAAATGGCACGAGCACGAACTCCACGGACGTCTTGTAGAGTGTTTTTTTCACTACACGGAGAAAAATTTTCTGTTAATGATTACAATAGTCGAACAGTACTGCTCGGATATGTGACCACTTTTCGTAATGCCTAAAGTAGCTTTGTTGTACCAATTCTGTAAGTCGAACGTACTCATTAAAAATTTATTTGAAATAAATACGAACTAAATATAAGTGAGCACAAAGTCTATGTGACTGATTTCAATAGTCTACGTTAAAAGGAAATCTTGAATTCTATCCACATTTGCAGCAATCTAAGGGAATCAGTGATACAGACTGTAGTGTAGCCTTCACAACAGGACTATTGTAAAATAAGGTGACCGGCTGCCTTGAGCGGTAAGAAGCGAAGAATTGAAAAGAATTCAAAAGTTGTATTCTTCTTAATAGGCGAATTTACCTCGGAGGTCTATTCCACGGAAACGACCAAAATTTCAGAAAAGTCTATTATTCTGAATTGACTTCACAAAAATATGAAACGCGCATTCAAAAGAATGAGAAAGTACAGCAAATCAGTAGAAATTTCTATTCCTCTGAATTAACTCACTGCCACTCAAGATTCCACTAGAAAGTGAGGTTAGGATTCAAAACTTGACTTAAACATTTAACACTTAATAATTTCTTTCAATAAGAGCATTTTATATTTTATCGTAAGCACTTTGCGTCTTTTAACCATATTTTCACTAGTTTTAATATTTAATTAATAATAAATAATAATAATAATAATAATATTAATATTTTAATATTTAATTTTAATAGTTTAGCTGTTTAGCACTGAAATTACAATGAAATTCACACGACGCGAAACATAACTGTTACTGCGTTTTATTTTAAGACAATAACTAGAGGAGCTCTTACAGACAATTATAAAAATTAGGCTTTTTCAAATTGTTTGTCAAAAGTTCTATTCCTTTTAATGCGCTTCTG
Organism: Leptopilina syphax; assembly: GCA_032872505.1. Lineage (NCBI taxonomy): Eukaryota > Metazoa > Arthropoda > Insecta > Hymenoptera > Figitidae > Leptopilina > Leptopilina syphax. The sequence continues at coordinate 14,946,515 of CM065472.1, forward strand.
AAATTCAATGCAGTCAATTGAGAATAATAAACATTTCAGATTTACTCGTCGAACATTCTATTCTTTTGAATTGACTAGCTAGAATCGTTAGCGCAGTCAATTGAAAAGAATAGAACTTCATATTTTTTTCAAGAACTTGCAATACCATAAAACTTTGCGCATTAGGAAAAATAGAAATTTTGAATTCTTTTCTATCTCCCGATCGACGAGAGCAATAGAGAAGAATTGATTTTTCTCAAATTTTGATGGTTCCCGTGGAATAGAACTCTGAGGTAAATTCGCGTATTCAGAATAATTCAAATTTCTCGTTTTCAAGCATATTTTCTAGAAATTGAATTCTTTTCTATTCTACGCTTCTTACCGGGTGCCTTCTTATTTTACTATAGTTCTTTGTAAAGACTACTATTGCTATATTTCTGATTACAAATGACTGTTGTAAAGTAAAAAAAGAAAATTTTCAACTAAAATAATTTTTTTTTGTAATTCATGACTTCTAATCATATATTGCACAATAATTTCACTCTTCCAATTTCAACTTCAAGATTAATTATACTATTAACCTAGAAAATTTTTACTAAACCCTAAGTACATAAATCTAACTTAAATACTAAACGCATAACATAATAACGATCGCTATTTACACATATTTATACATGACTTAAACTTCCTTATATACTAACTGCTATGAAAATTCACCGCTTGCGAGAAAGGCTTATACACTTTAAATGTAAAAAAATCACTTCGTTCTCAATAATTAATACAATTATTGTTCATTGTTAGTCTTTAATATTGTAAGGTCTATTTTTTATTACATTTCTATAGTGGAAATTTTTTTTCTAACACACGCACCGAAGGTGCAAGATTTCTTGCCTGTATAAATTGTTATGTAATTTACACAACTTACGTAAGTTACGTAAATAACAAAAGTAAGTTACATAAATAAGTAAGTTAACTTACTAAATAACGTAAGTTACGTAAATAATATAAGTTACGTAAATAATGCAAGTTACGTAAATAATGTAAGTCGCACTTACGTAAATAACTTAAGTTACGTAATGAACGAATTATTGTAAATTGCACTAATTAGGTAACTTACGTACTTTACGCAAGGCATGAATTACAAAAAAAAATTTATTTTAGTTGAAAATTTTCTTTTTTACTTTACAACAATCATTTTTACTCAGAAATATAGCAATAGTAGTCTTTACAAAGAACCATAGTAAAATAAGAAGGCAAGGCAGCCGGTCACCTTATTTTACAATAGTCCTGTTGTAAAGGCTACTACAGTCTGTATCACTGATTCCCTTAGACCGCTGCAAATGTGAACAGAATCTAAGATTTCCTTTTAACGTAGACTATTGTAATTATAACAAGTCTCTGCGTAAATGAGTACAGTTCCCTTTCTGAACCTGTAACCTGTAATCGCTCCTACTAAATTCTTAATAAATTACATAGTTTTCGTAATCATTACAAAAAGTGGTCACATATCCGAGCTGTAATATAGACTATTGTAATCATTACGAAAGAAATTTTTTCCGTGTACTGCATTTGGGAAGCACTTTAGAGCACTGAATTTAATATGTACTTGATATTTGTTATTTTAATAACAAATAGAAGCCGTTATGAAATTGCACACTATCTGCAACTCAGCTCCTGGCGGCCTGTCTGGTCGTGACGACGTTTTGCCTTTGTCATCCCTCCTTTACAGAGTGCCGAGGAGGATGATTCGGTAAGACCAGAGTTGGTTGGGCAGGAAACTGTCCATTTTTCTTTGGAGAGTAGAATACTTTGACTCTGCTTTCGGAACAAACTGATACAAAACAGGATACTCTTTTCGCTGATTAAAATTTAGAGAACTCAGTTCACAATAAAAGTCTTTTTACGCTAACAGATTAAATCAAATTACAATTATTGCGTTTTCTGACTTTTGTAAATAACTTACATTAAATCTTTAACAATAAATCTTTTACTTTACATTAAATCTACATTAAAAACTGAAGCGATACAATCTCATGAGAGATTTACTCCTGGCAAATGTGACCAGTTCAACTTCTGAGCAATTAATAAATTTTGTCTGATTTCCGTGTTCTCTTAAAATTAGGCAGAAGTGGGAGTTTGTGGGTTGAATCGCGGGGTCGATGAAAAGTGCGAATAATAATGTATTAATTGACTTTCGCAATTCATCGACTTCGGATTCAGCTGCGGCTACACTCTCACGTGCCGGCCGAGGACACGGAAAGGTAGTTTTTCTATTTAGTGAAAATATTGTTTTAATTCATTTTTTTAAATACAATTTATTCTTTTATTTATTGAATTCCTTTTTTTTGTGTTTCATTTTTATAAAGTGTGGCCGTTTATTTTAATCGGATTAAGACCATAAAACAAAAATGCTCATTAGTACAATTTGGATCAACGAGGTTGCTCGGAGGTTGAACCACTCACCTTGCCAGGATCTTCATCGAAAGAATCATATCGTGAGTTTCCGAGGACAATCTGTAAGTTGTTCCTAAATTTTAAGAAAGATATTGTTTACGTTGAAGAATTTTATGTTTTTTTTATTATGAAAATTGGTCTTATATTGTCTGATTAATTTTTAAGAGAGTGAATTTAGTCGTGAGACGAATTGTGAATAATTTTTTTTTTTAAATTGTTTTCGTTTTCTGTTTTTTTAACTGTATTATTGATAATTTTTAATATTGACTTTTATTTTGCAAATTCCGTTATATAATTTACTGTTTGAATGTGTGTATGTTTTTAAAAATTATATCGATTATTTGTATAAATTTTCTTGAATTTATTTAATTGTTTTGTGAATTTAATCAAACTATTTTGTTATGTAATTTTTATTATTCTTGTAAATTTAGTGTCGCGGTTTTTAATTATTTTTGGAAATAAGAAAATCGTTACAAAACATTGGAAAATTTCAAGCAAATCATGTGATATTGTCAATTTTGTATATCAAGATAGCGCAAATAAAATCTTTTCTAAGAATAATACCCTAAACAATCATAATTTTATTACGTTTATTCCCAACTTCGACATTTCTAGAGATGAAATTATCAGAGACATTCGTCTGAATATTTTTACTGAGAATATAGTCAAAGATGAAACAAATAATTTGAAGTCCCCAATGAACGTTTATAATAATGTTGCAAATGTGGTGTAATTATTGAATAAATAAATTGCTTACAAGCACATAAACTTGCAGCAATATTGGCAATGTTTCCGTAATACTGGGAATCTTTAAGAAATTTCAATGTTACTACAAGTTTCGATGTTGTGTAGGATTGGGGTACAAAAGTTCCAAAATAAAATTTCCAAAATCGGAAAGTCCAAAATTTATTTTATCCAAAATATAGAAGTTCCATAACCCAAAAGTTTCAAAGTTAAAAATGTTCCAATTGGAAAAAAAGTATATTGGAAAATCTAAAATGAGCAAGTATAATTTAGAAATGTATATGATAACCTTTAAGTAACCCCGAATATTATCTTCGTCAACATATTTTTGGTAATTGGAAACAATGTTTATAATCGTTGTTCCCGAATTCGAATTCGATTTTCCCGTGGTTTCCTGACTTCTTGACCGAGAGCATTATGCCTTATTATCATGCCTTAGCATTGAATCCGGGTCTAATATTATTTATAGATATTATTTTATTATTTATAGTCAGGAACTGGTTCTCCATCGCTCGTCACACAACTGAGCCGAAAAACTCCCCACCATTATGTGTAATATTGATTAATTACTCATTATCTGATTTGTTGACATTTATACTCAATATACTATTAGCAATAATTATACAGATATATAATATACTCATATACAATATGTACCCGATATAGTTTTAGCATTTACATTTTATTTATTACTATTCTTATTATTTCTTTTCTTAACAAGAGTGCTTTGGAAAAAGAGTCCTTTGGACAAAAAAATTTTGGAAAAAGAAGTACAGTGGGAAAAATGTACTTTGGAAAAAGAATAGTTTGGAAAGAATGTCCTTTGGAAAAATAATACTTTTGAAACTTTCGGCATTGGGACTTTTATTTGGGAACTCTTGACTCCAGACCGCTGTTGTGTAGGTAAGAGTGAATGATAATAATTTATTAGCATTATCTACTAAAAAATAAAAATGTTTAAAGGTAAAACAACAACTACAGAACGAATGTTATATTATTCGGGAACCATCTCAACTATGGGTGAAGTACACCATGGTAATACGGTGACTGATTATATGGATCAAGAAAGAGAACGAGGAATAACAATCACTTCCGCGGCCGTCACGTTTCTGTGGAAAAATTACAAATTCAATCTAATCGACACACCTGGTCACATAGACTTCACCAATGAGGTCGAACAGATGCTGGGAGTTCTTGATGGAGCGATAGTTGTTCTGGATGGTTCAGCTGGAGTTGAAGCTCAAACTTTAACCGTTTGGCGACAAGCAGATCGTTACAATATTCCAAGAATAATTTATGTTAATAAAATGGATAGAAAAGACGCTAATTTCGAAAATTGCGTGAAATCTATTGAAACAAAGTTGGAGACTATTCCTTTAGTCACTCAACTACCTTTAAAAAGTGACCAATCCTTAATTGGTGTCGTAGACATTGTCACCCTCGAGAAATTGATCTTCAATCAAAGCCTTCAGACAATGAAAATACAGAGGTTAAAACTCAGTGAAGATGATGAACTACTATTTGAATTGGCGAAAGACAAGCGAAAAGAATTAATAGATCGGATTTCAGGATTGGATGATGAATTAGCAAATATTGTTATAGAAAAGAATTCTTTAGATGAAATTCCTGATCAAAATTTAGTTGAATCTCTCCGAAGAGTTACTGTAAAAAGAAAGGCAGTGCCTGTTTTACTTGGAAGTTCATACAAAAATATTGGCGTTCAACCTCTAATGAATGCAATTGTTTTATATTTGCCTTCTCCAGATATGAATCCACTTACGAAACTCTACAGTTGTTTTCGGGTAAAGTTTTCTTTCTACTTGTACATTTTTAATATTTGTAAATTTTATGTATAATAACATTTTCAGGAGTCATTGTCGGCAAAAGCTTTTAAAGTTATTCATGATAAACAAAGAGGTCCAGTAACTTTCCTTAGAATATTCACAGGACAGCTGAAAAAGAATCAAAAAATTTATAATGTCGGACAAGAGAAAACTGAACAGGGCGGTCGACTTTGTGCAGCTTATGCTGATGATTACGTGGAAATACCAGAAATTGATCAAGGAAATATTGTTGCCGTGACTGGACTTAAATCGGCAGTTACTGGCGATTTAATATCATGCAGCGCTAGTGCAGCTAATCGAGCAAAAGTGGCCTTAGAGAAACGAGCACACGTCAAAGCTGAGCAGATCGAAAATATTTTTTCCAATAATGCAAGAATTCCAGATCCAGTTTTCTTTTGCTCCATCGAACCTCCTTCTTTATCTTATCAACTAGCGTTGGATAATGCTCTTCTTGAGATACAAAAGGAAGATCCAAGTTTACAGGTAAGTTGTACTCATTCTTTATTAAGAATTTAAGTCTCCTTTAGAAAACAGGGGTTTCACTTATAGTACAAACCTATAACAAATATCTACGATTACAGGTGTCACAGAATGAGGAAACTGGTCAAACCGTATTAGGAGGGATGGGAGAATTGCATTTAGAAATAATTAAGGAAAGAATTCGGAGAGACTATAAAATAGATGTCACCTTAGGAACTTTGCAAATTGCCTACAAAGAGACTATAGACAAAACTTTTAGAGACAAGTTTGAACTAAATCAAACAGTTGGAACGAGTAAACATAGAGTAGTCCTTGATCTTTCCTTGTTACCGAATCATAAGAGAAAAGATATTCTTTTATTTGATCATGAAAAAGAAAGCGCATCAAATCTCTCTAAAATACATCCGAAAGTATTAAGTGCCCTTAATGTAGGTGTTGATACTGCTTTAATGTGTGGACCTAAAGTTGGTTGTCCTTTAATTGATGTGGGAATAATGTTACATTGGTTGGAAGTTGGAAGAGGAACATCCGAAACAATGGTGACTGCCGCAATTGCTCAAGCTATTCGAAAGGTAAATTTTTCTTCTCTCTATTGTCTATCCTATATATTAGATTAAATTAAAACGAAATTTAATTTGAGAGAATACATGTAAATTTCTCTCGTCCTCCACTACTCTGCGCGTGTATTCTGCTAATTCCTTCCCTGGTGTAAATCATGAGGATTATGCAATCCAAGAATAACGGATTTCTCTAAGTGATGAGTTTTCCAACTCTTATAGAGATATCTTTTTGTCGATTGAATATGAATTCGGTACATTTTCTATTCTTCTTTCTTGAGTAAAAATGTGCTAGTTGCTTTTTTCCAACTTTTAAAGCCTTAGCTCACAAAGAAAATTCAACTCTATAAAACTATTGGAATAACGGGCATAAGTCTTAACCACCTGACTGAGATAATATTGTTAGCTTATGCAGACGATATTGTTTTTGTGACTAATTCTAAAATACACTTGAAAAAAATCTTAAATGTATTAAATGAATATTGTCAATTGAATAAACTGACGGTTAATTCAAATAAAACAAAAATAGTTGTGTTTCAGAAGGGTGGTTATTTTCTCACTAAAAAATTGGATCCATTTCTTTATAATAACAAAATAATTGAATTAACAAATAGCTATATATTAAAAGGGCACTTGCAGCATTGATTTTAAATGGTAAATGTGCCCTTTTAAGATCCGGAGCCTCAATTGGTCCTCATAAGAGGAATTAATAATTATATTTAATTTTTAAATTATAGTTTATACAATTATGACCAAATTTTGGGATGTCGAGCAGCCCAGAGATAAATAAATTAAATAAATCTTTAAAAGAATATATGAGCTCTCGAATCAAAAAACTCGATTTGCCGCTCGGACGGCTTAAATTATCTAAAATATTTAGATTCCAAAAAATACTTTTAAGAAAAAAGACTTGCGCATTTTCATTATCTACAAGGATACGGGTTTGAAAAGTTTTTTATTTTATTTTTCTTTATTTTTTCATGGAGACCTGACTGACATGAAAATTCCCTGTCGTAACGCAAATCGAGTTTTTTGATCCGGGAGCTCATATGTATAATTTATGAATTTTAAAAATAATTTCTAAATTTTTCATCGCTACAAGCTTTAATAAAATTAACTATTTTTTAGATGATAAATTCCATTGGCTGCATTTTATTAGAACCTATAATGCACTTGGAAATTGTTACTGCTGAAGAATCATCCTCATCAATTTTAGGAGATTTGGGTCGCAGAAGATCTGAAATAAAACACATTGATGTCCGAGGAAAAAATAAGGTCTTTCTGATATAATAATTATTTTAAAATATCTACACTAAATTAAATCCAATTTAAGCAAGTATATCATATTATATATTTAAATTAAGGGGTTTTGTAACTTTTTTAGACCTAAAATAGGAAGATTTAAAAAAAATGTTTTCTTTTAAATTTTAAAATATAATTGATCAAAAGTTTTTACATGTCATTGTGTATTTTAAGAAGTTTAAAAACAGAATTTCAGATTGGAAAAAATATAGGTACCTTATTTCTACAGAAGGCGCTTTGTCTACTGGTAAAAATTACTTTCAATTACGGTTGTCATTGTGGCTCATCACAGAATCATCTAAAATAAAAAAAATCTAATATAATTTCAAAATAGGCGACTTAATACAGGTCCTAGACCTCGAAATACTCAAAAACATAAAAAATTAAGAAAATGGCAAGCTTTTTGTAATAAATTAAATTAAGAATAAATAATTTAATTAATTATCATTAAAATTAAAGGTAATTGTTACGCAAATTACTTTGCAACCTTTAAAGTTTTGGTAGTGGATTCTCCTCCCAACTGACTATTAATTTAGTCAGTGAGTTGAGAGTCTCTACTTCCAAAGCAGCGCAACCCCAATTTAGGAAACAGGAAGGTTGAGATAAATTTATATAAAGACATCAATTTTCTTTATAAACCAATATATTAAATCTTAGATTTAATACAAATTCGTTTTTCCCTTACTAAAATTATATCCCTAAAAATAATGTTTTTCTATAATATATATTGTTTCTTTCTTTTTAAACTATGTTTCTTTTAATGTAGTTTGAATAGTGTATAGTGTAATGTGACATAGGAGTGACTTAGATATCTCCAGGTACTTTTTATTGGATTAGTACTAATTCTCCTTTGTATTCTTTGACTCCGTAATTTCCTGACTTCACGTTATCTTTATTATTTCTCACTTGTATAAATTGACTTTTATTTTTGATTTTACTTTACTCTTGTTATTTATTTTTTGTTAGTATTATAAAAATACTTAAACACTTGACCAAACGACCTATTTATTCAGGTCTCAAAATTCTGATAGCACACTCCTAATGACTTTCCTTCAGGGAAGTCCAAAGCCAACTCCCCGCTTTCCTCCATTCGACCAATTTCGTACACCGAAGAATCGAGTGGGGAAATCGTCATTTTCTTTTGCAACTCCCGGCCATCGACCGGTGCTTTTTGTTTAAGTTGCAATTTTGTTGATGACGTGATCCAAGTTCAATAAACTTGGACACACTATTTCTTTTGAGTATTGAGACAATCAAATTCTGAAGCAGTCAACGACTTCAAACCGAGAGATACCTATGGTACCGTGAAATCGAAGGATTACTGAGAATAGGATCAATTTCTTAACGTTTTCTACTAATTCTATTTCTATTATCTTTATATCTTTGTTGTGTCAGAATTGGTCCCTATGTCACATGTCTGTTTGTGATTACAGTATAGTTTTCGTACTTATATTTTTTCAAACTTGAAATTCTTTTTTTAAAGACTTCTTAACCCTCCGTCACACACATGGGAAAAAATGACGACTTTACACACGTTTAGAGGGAATCCCTCACCACATTGTAAAATAAGCAACATTACAACATAAACAAAGGAATCAACAAAAATTTAGTTTTAACACAAACTTACAAATATGTAGTAAATTATTCTAAATTATAAAATTAATAAAAATAATTTTCGGTCTCAAAAATAAAAATTAATTACACGAATGCACATCTTCGAAGGAATTCCACTTGACATGTAAAAATAATGTAACATTAACAAATAAGCAAAAAAATCATTAAACAATTCATTTTAATTATATTTATAATATAATTTTGTCATTAACCAACAGTGGAACAAAAAATGTTTTGAAAACTTGATTTTTTTATTTAACATAACCTCACTTTTTCTAGTTTTTTCTGGCTTTAAAGCTTCATAATTAAATATTAATTATGTTTAAACTAAATGTTTTTTTAGAAATGTGTTGAGGAGTAAATTGTCGAAAGGTATAGAAACTGATTATATTTTGCAATGAGGAAAACAAAAGTTATTTAAAAAATACTGAAACCGTAGAGGGAATCCCTCCCTAGGTGTGTGACGGAGGGTTAACATACACAATGACATGTAAAAACTTTTGATCAATTATAATTTAAATAGAGCTGTGCAAAATTCGATTCGAACCGAGTTTTGTTCGGTTTTGGAGCGCCGAAATGTCAAATGTCGAAAATTCGACATTTGAATCTCCTAGTTCGAATGTCGGATATCGGTTTTTTGACATTTGAACTGGACTAACTCGAATGTCGAATTTTCGAACTAGGCGATTGAAATGTCGAATTCTAGCGTTCCAAAACCGAACAAAACTCGGTTTGGTTCGAATTTTGTCGTAACTAGAATGTCGAATTTTCTACATTCGAACTAAGCGAAAAAATTCGAACAGTTCGGTTCGAATTATTCTGACAAATACCAATTTTATTAAATAGAAATACTGGTCAATTAAATTCTAGTTAAGTGAAATTTCTGTAATATAGGAATTCGCTCAAATGGTATTTCTGACAAACAATAATATACACTCAATATAGATTTTTTGCTGCAAAAATGGTTATTTCTGTCTCGGACAATTAAGATTTATTATGTTACTTACGTTTAAAAATCTGCAACTAATTATGAATAGATAGACCTGAACCTGAAATTTTAATTAATTATTGAAAGGAAGACAGATATATATACATTTATATAGATCGGGGATTGCAAGATATGAAATATTTGTTTATTTCTTTTTGTTTCAAAGATAAGAGATAAAAACTGATAAGCTCTCTATACCTCTTTTTGGCTGTTAAAATACCTTTAATTTATTAAAAACTCATTTTGCGCTCCTCAATTTTAACGAAATTTAAGAATATAAGTTATGATAAAAATTTAGAATTTGGAACCCGAAACGTTTAACAAAAATTTCTTGCTTGAACTGAGATTTCAGTATTAAAAATGAATTAAATCCTAATAAATAAAAATTTCTGTAGGTTTTATATGCTGCTGTTCCATTGTCTGAATTGCTTGGATATTCCACAACCTTAAGAATATTATCATCAGGAAAGGGCACATTTACAATGGAGTTTAGTCATTATCAATCAATGGACGATAGCGAAGAGCAAAATGCAGTAAAGAGAATCACAGGATTTTGAATAAAATTATCTTGTAATATAATATGTAAATATGCATAAATTTTTATTTATTGTTAAGGAAAATTTGTTGTTTTCAATTTAAAATTAGCCCTAAATGAAAGTCGTGTTATACACTACATTAATCATTATTCTTAAATTGAATTCAGACTTGAAATTATGAGCGCTAGCGCCTTTGTTATAGATTATGTTTTTAATTCTTCTTGGCACATAAAATGATGAATGAAATTTCTTTTCATGTTATTTGAATCTTAAACCTCATTGTCCAGAATTTTATTATTATTGACCCCTATTCATTCAGGCAAAGTTCCTTCTCGACCTGATTTCACATGAGGGTTCTTAATTCAAAGAATTTAAACAATTTATTGGTTCAACGCCTACGGAAATTTATAAATTATGACATAAATGCCAATATTTATATATGGCCATTCTATCTAATTGGAATACTCTGATGTTATCAAAATCACGAAATAAAAATTTCTCGAAAAATGTAATTTTAAAGTGAAAGAGGTGCTAAAAACTCAGTTTTCCAGATGATTTTTAATTGTGTCTAATTTCTTTAGAGAAAATCCGAAAAATATGGGACTTACGGGAATAATTAAATTTTCACTAACCAAACGCACACCATAAGTTTGGTGATTCAATATTATTATCCATACTAATCCAGCTTTAACTTTAAATAAATTATATTCATTAACCTTTCAAATACGTTTTTTAGACATTTATAATTCCTAAACTGAACCCTGGACCAACGTGACTATTTTATCCAAAGAAATTAGACGTATTTAGAAAACGTAAAAATAGAAAAAATTGCAATTTACGTTGCAAATATTTAACAAAGAAAAAAAAGACATAGAAGAAAACCGCAAAGAAAATCTGAAAGATTATATCGCAAATTCTTAATATTTGGTGACTGATCTGTGATAATACTTAAAGGAAAAAAAACAAAATAGGAATATGTAATTTGAAGGCCATTTATTGTTATTTTGAACTAAACAAAATAAATGTTGAATAATTCAGTATTACAATTCTTAATATAAAATTGCCGAGTAATCATGTCGCGACCAAGAAGATGCAGACTTAAAAAATGTTAAATTGAAAAGAGATCGCTAGCATTTTCTATTCGAGATAATTTAATTTCATCGTCAGCACCTTCTTCTCGTTTATAAATATATTAATATTGCTCCAAGATGAAATCATTACAAAATATATTACATTTATATGTATGGAGGGATTGAAGAGTTACATAATATTATATATTTGTGATCGAGGCTTGAGCGGCGGTGAACATCTCTTAGCAGAAAGAAAAGAAGAAGTTCAATCCCGCTTCTAATTGATCCGGCTCTTATTGTCCTAAAGTCGTCAATTTTTAGAATCAGGACTTCTTTCAAATCTCTTAAATCTACAAAGTAGTGAAAACTTTCTTCTTGAGCTAAATTGTCTCCTTAACGTCTAACTTGTTTCGTGTATAATTAATAATATAAAAATTGGCTTCTTACTTAACATAACTAGCTTCCATGTAATCAAAGGAGAATTAAATACACTTTATCACTTGCATACAGACAACGAGTTCTCTGTAAATGGGACTAAATGGTGTAGACCACCTCTCACATTATTGTTGATTGATTAAGCGAACCTTGCTTCGATTCTTCCCTACAGCTCAATCATTTCACTGTAGAAATATCATTATGTACCCAGCTTAACTCTTACTCTTACTCTTAATTTCAAATACAAATACAAATACTACAGTTACAAATCATTAACTCCATACGATTTTCAGCTAAATAGGCAAATTTACTAATTTAGGCACATGCCTCAAATAATTCACAATAAATTAAAAAAGTTTATCAACATAACCTCAAACTCGCGTATAAATTCAAAATCCACAATTCAATTGCAACGTAAATAAATTTTAATTTACGTCCAATTTTAAAGAAGCTACAACCCAACTAAAACAGGCTGTCAAAGTTTTTAATTTCGATAAATATTATTAAGTAGTTTAAGATTATGACAATATTACAATTCTCCTTGGAGAAAAGTTGGACAATAACAATCGGAGAAAGGTAAGTCTGCAAATTATTTCAATTACCGTTCAAAAAGTAATTCGAAAATTTAAAAATACAAATTTTTTTTCTTCTCTCTGTATTATTTCTCCTTAAAATATTAATTTCTATATGGAAATTTAATAGGTATATATTTACTTTTACCTTATCTTCAGAGTATAAAACTATTGCTATTTGAGAATGTACATCGAAATATGCATAGAAATATCTTGACACTGATTGACAAAATTCATTAAAACATTCTTTCTTGAAAACTTACAATTGTTCTGCCATTTTTATAAAATTATATATATATATATATATATATATATATATATATATATATATATATATATTTATATATATTCTATATATGCCATGCATGAGGAGTACAATTATATAAAAATCTTTTTTGAATAATTTTAATTGCCTATTATCTTGTTTGCTAATATTTAATTATTTTAATAAAATAGGTTGGGAAATAATTTACTTTATTTAACCCCCTTTACTTTGTATAATCACTTCGACAGCACAAAAAAGAGAAAAAATGCACAAGAATACATATGACGAATAAAATTACAACGCGTAGAAAATCTGAGTAAATCTTTTTTTTAATTTATCTTGAAATGTTTAACCTTTTAATTTTTGACTCCTCGAATCAGATTCGGACATCAAAATTCAAAAAGTCGAATAATAATTACAAAAGTTGGTGTATTTTCATTAAATTTATTTTTCAAAAAATTTGTGAAAAAATAAAGAATTTCTATTAAATTTAACACTTTTAAGTCTTAATGTATATCGATTTAAATACTTGAAAAATGGAAAAATATCCAAATTTCAAAAAATATGTATTTTTTAATATTGGATCAGTCGAAATTTTTTTTTTAATTTCAATATCATATTCAGATTTAGAAATGAAAAAAAATAAGGCTATCATATTCAATGGAAAATAGGACTATTTTTGGTAATTTTCTAATTTTATTATGCAAAATTAAGTCTTATTTATTAAAATTTAATTTCATTTGTTTTGCAATAAGCATTTTGTAAATGTAAAAATTTGTATCAATTTGTATTCAACGAAAAATATCACTCCAACATGTGTACCAAATTTTATTATATAATCTTATGAATTTTTCAATACACTCTTGACCAAAAAAGTATTATTCTCTCACAAAATTAATAGACTAAAAATACATAATTAATAAGAAGTATTTTTTATTGTTATCAATAACTAAAGATAATAATTTAATTATTATTTAAATATTAATTTTGCAACAAAAGATACTGTCAATTTAACTTGTGCTAATTGCTATACAATTATCTCACTATCCTCAATTGTCAAAATCTGGAAAGTTTACTCTTTATTTCATTTCAAGTAAATTCGAAAAAATATAACCATTGTAAATGATTATTTTTTCACTGTACAAAATGTGTTTAAGACAATATTCATAAATAGGGTAAAAAATTTAGTGACCGAAACATTTCATTACAGATGTTAAGAAATACTTTAAAAACAAGATATTTCGATATACCTTTAAACAGAAATTTTAAAAAATGCTGTGCAGCGTTTAGTAACTTAAAGTTGCTATAATATTTAAATATTTAATTTGTGTAATATTTTGGATATTTCTATTTTCACAATTTGGAAAGACTGACAAAAGTATCGGTCACTGTACTATTCATTACTATTAAGGCACCCTATTAAGATAATAAAAAAATAGTTTAGCTTCGATTCGGGGCCGAATCAGTAGCTAATATTTAATGAAGGGCCAGAAAGGAAACTTTGGGGTTTTAAATAGATAATAACTAGTAGTTGAAATTGTACCACCTCATGTAAAGTTTGGAAATGAAAAAAAAACGGAAAAATATTTCTAAATCTGTGCGATTAAGATGAAAATTGCTAAATGAACTTGGGTAGGACTGAATTATGGCAACTCGACGCGACGGTGAAATGAAGTTTGCATTGCTATGAGGAGTTTATTTCAGATCCTCCTCATGGGATCCGTATTCCAAATCCTGGCGTCACAAGCTGACGAGCTTCGGTGGATTTGCGTCCGGTGAACTGAGGTCGACCGCTGAGAGGTTGCTTCTTTGCTGAGTGGAGCAGGATGGAATTAGTGGAGTGGAAACGGGCGTCAGTCCAGTGCCGCCGTCCATCAGTGAGTCAAAGTTGAAGGGCATTCCACTGGAGGGTGTGGTGATGGGAACGCCAGCAACTTCCGAGGTCGTCTTCATGAAGGAGGGAGTCTCCACTGTTTTGAACTGCAGAGAATGGTCCTGTCGCTCCTTCGGTTCAGCGAAAATGGGCAGGGTGTTGGGACGATTGTTGTTGTCGAATCCGACAGGCAGGGAGTTGGGTCTGTTTGGTCTGAGGGCACAAATGGGGTCGCGTTTCGCCGGCTGAATGAACGGATTCTCAACTATGTCGGCCTTTATCACTGGCTTGACGTCGAGGGGAGAAGAGGCCCTCAGCCGACAGACTGACCGATGAGTCTCGAGGATGAATTCCAGTTCGTCCTTCGCCTGCTTCAACTGATTGATCTCGTCCTGCAAGCTCTGCTTTTTCTGTTCCAAGCCCTCAGTTTCCTGAAAGAGACGAGTTTTTTCTCGTTAGCACATACGAAAACTATTATTGAGAAGACTTGAAAGTAGAGACTCACCTCGAGTAAGGAGTTGGTGTGGTCCATCCTTCTCTTGCGGCACCTGGCCGCTGCCATTTTGTTTCTCTCTCTGCGAACCTGTCGCCTCTCCTCTTCCTCGGGCGACATGCCGATGGTCCTGGTGGGCCTCCTGCCTCCCATGTTTCGCCTGGTCTGCTGCTGAGGCTGCGCCTGAGTCTGGTGACTCTCGAGGTTATTGTGGCTCAAGACGCCGTTGTGGGTTTGGGCGGGAGTCGGCTGCGACGGCTCCACCAGCGGTGGCACGAATCCAGCTTCTCTGCTGTGCGAGGCAGACTCGCTCGTCAGCTCCAGAAATGTCTGCTCAATACTCCGAAGGGTCGTTGGAGTAAGTGTGGGCGTCGTTCTAGTAGGTACGCCACTGTGCAAGCCGTCCAAAGACACGAGCTGTAAGCAAACGGAAAAATCATTTCTTTTCTACTTTTCTGTGACAAGCGGGAACAAGTTTCACATTGTCTTCAATGTATAGAGATAAAAATAAATATGATCCTACGTCCGATAACTTATCGCTCGTGTCAAACGAAACGTTATAAGCTTACCTACACGTTTAGCTCTATCATCGCTAAAATTACCACAAATATTCGAAAGCATTAGACAATTTATCGAGTTCGTTCAATTAATTACGGAAACTAAATATTTGACTAGGAATTTACTTTTGAAAAAAAGACGTGCAATAATATGAAGGTTATTACATAACCTTTCGGTCTCCCCTTTTTTAATTACCTGCTGAAACTAAATCTTTTCAAAAAGTAAAGACGAATAGTACATATAAATCTACTTTCTCTATTTAAATTCCACGTAGAAGAGGAGAAAAAAAGAGGATTAAAAAATTACTTTTCTAATCCAACACTTGAAAGGAAAAGCAAGCTCACTAAAGGTATATATATATATTTGAGATATGATATGTATATTCGTGCCAGGTAAAGTAAATAACATCAGGTCGACGTCAGCCGGCCGGTATTGTGCACGACAAGTGTCATCGCTAAAATTACTGTTGTGAGTACCACTCGAATACCAATTTAATCGGGAAGTCCGCCCACTCACAGCCGCGTCGCGTCGCGCCGGCTCAGCCCCCAAAAACAATAAAAGTTTCATTTCATGACTGTCTTTCAGCTCGACTTGTCTGTACTTTCTCTTTTGCGGTTGTATTCAGAACTAACAGTTTTTTAAGAAAATATTTTTGGCAACAACTAATTTATTTCTACGCTCTTCAAATAAGCATTTTCTTACGCCTGAATAAATATTGTTAAACGTAAAAAATTATGTCGTTTTCCTAATTTAATATAAGAACAATGAATGTTATTATTAAGTTGTTTAAAGTTATTAATTATTTATAAAGAATTTCCGTTTAATTGGAAAATTTGATAACTGTATTTGTTTAAAATCAGTTCAAATTCAAGTAAACACAATAAAAGAGTTCTCAACATTTTAGACAATCCGGCAAGCTCACCTTGCTCTCAATATTGTAAACGTAACTTTCCGATCTCTGAAGACGTGATGGGACTCGTCAAAGCCTATTTCGACAAGTCTAAACACGTTATATGACGACAAGAAGGCTGAACGGCCATTATTATCTATCTCAAAGCGGACTGCCTTTCTTATCGCTGATTAGAATCAGCAATTTTAAGAACACCTCAAACACAATATGCACAAACTGACGTCACACATCAGGAGGTAGAGTGGAAGGATTATCTTCGACCCTACATTTGCGGCGTGTTTACTGAATTTGTTTCCAATAAGAAATGGTCACAAGCACTGGAACCCATAGCAGTGCAGTGAAAATAAACATTCAGACAAATGAAGATTCCGTCATTTTAAATGTCGACTTACGCAAAATTTTGTTAAAACAGTTTATTCATGCATACTCTCTAAATTTTAATTAGAGAAAAGTTTATTTGTTAGTAAAATTTTACTACTTCATAAGGTAAGAAAAAGATCGACCACCATATTTCATTAAAGTTGATTTTTTTAAATATAAAAGTAAGATACATAATTATCTTAACCCTCCGTCACACACATGGGAAAAAATGACGACTTTACACACGTTTAGAGGGAATCCCTCACCACATTGTAAAATAAGCAACATTACAACATAAACAAAGGAATCAACAAAAATTTAGTTTTAACACAAACTTACAAATATTTAGTAAATTATTCTGAATTATAAAATTAATAAAAATAATTTTCGGTCTCAAAAATAAAAATTAATTACACGAATGCACATCTTCGAAGGAATTCCACTTGACATGTAAAAATAATGTAACATTAAAAAATAAGCAAAAAAATCATTAAACAATTCATTTTAATTATATTTATAATATAATTTTGTCAACAGTGGAACAAAAGATGTTTTGAAAACTTGATTTTTTTATTTAATATAACCTCACTTTTTCTAGTTTTTTCTGGCTTTAAAGCTTATTAAATATTAATTATGTTTAAACTAAATGTTTTTTTAGAAATGTGTTGAGGAGTAAATTGTCGAAAGGTATAGAAACTGATTTTATTTTGCAATGAGGAAAACAAAAGTTATTTAAAAAATACTGAAACCGTAGAGGGAATCCCTCCCTAGGTGTGTGACGGAGGGTTAAGATATTGCTGATCAAATATGTCGACTAACAAATTTAAACGAAGTAGGGGAACGTGGGGCAAAGGCGCTAGTTTACATTTATCAATATCAGGCATCACAGTACCTTTTATCCTCAAAAAAGGGGACAAAAAATATACTAAACAACAAATTAGAATGTTTTAAAATTTATGTTAACAATGTATTAATACTCAAATTTCTTACAGTTTTGGAGTCTTTGATAGAAAATAACTTTAATATAAAGAAAATTTTTAAATATTTACATCACATAAACAATAGAAAAATACAATAATTATATTTAAGTGTTTTCGATATATCTTTTTTATAAACATTTCCATTTAAGAAAGTTCATCCAAAGAAATGCAGTCTTTAAAAAAATAATCATTTATAACATTTAAAAACTTAAAATTTTATTATTAATAAAATTTTCGGAAAAACAAACATTAATTTTCAAGAAAAAATATTTAAAACCTACAAAAATTTATTTGTTTATACAATTTGCACATATCATTTTAATTTTTTATCATATCGTTTCTACAGAGTTTTAAAAAAAATGATTCAATTTTAATATAATAAAATCAAACTAGGATTATTTTGAAATTTAATACATTTAGATCGAATGGGCCAAGATATAACCAATTTAATAATGTAAATATGAAAATATAGTTCTTTAAAGATAGAGATTTTTTTGTGAAAATAGCGATTTCGAAATTTTAGTTCAAACGAAATCTATAAAATTAACTTCTCTTGCTCTAAATTTTTTAAACAATATAAATTGCAAGTTCGTCGTATCTATTCATTGATTTATATTTTCATATTTACATTATTAAATTGGTTATATTTTGGCCCATTTGATTCTGAATTTAATAAACCTCAAACTGATCCTAGTTTAATAGCTTTTAAATCAATTTTTATACAGATATTTGAATTTGAAGTGAAGCAAGCATTTAAAAGCAAATAGTTCAAATGTACTGAAACTTTGCGATCCGAGATAATAAATTTCAAATGAATTAAACAATTAAATCGGACATTTTTAAAGCTTTTTTTAAATCTAATTCAAATTTATTGATCGGTTTTTGGTTTATATCTTTGGTGATACTCAATATTTTTCTCTTTTCGCTTAATATTCTGATTTTCAAAATTTTTATGCAGGAAAGACGGATTTCCAAAAAGGTTTTAAATACAATTTTGTAAAAATTTTCCAAGTCTGATTCAGTCAAGTTTTTATTTGAAAGACTGATTTAGAAAATCAGTCAGTTTTCAGTTTAAATGGTCAAATATTTTAAGTAATTTTTTAAAAATATTGTTTGTACTTGGAAGATTTTTGATTTTTAATAAGTTAAAAAAAGTTGTGAGTTAAAAAAAACTCTTAAGATTTGACTAAAGAGCTATCTTTGAAGTAAAATTTCAAATAGTTTTTTTCACATTTTTTTTTTAAATCGTGAAAATTTTAAAAAAAAAAAATTGGAAATATATAAATTTTTTTTGTTTTATTAAAAAAAACTTGAGATTTCATTAAAAAAATTGTGACGAATAGAAATTATGTAAATTTTCTAAATAATTTCGTTAAAAATCGTAATTAACAAATAGAAATTTAATAAAATGCTCTTCCCTTTTTTCGAAAAGAAATTTAAAATGTTTTAAAAAAATGTGATTCATAAAAATCTTTTTACTTTATTTCTAAAAAAAACTTCGAATTTTGTTAAAAAATTGTAATTGAGGAATAGAAATAGTGCCAATTACTTGCTTTTAAAAAAAACAGAACTTTATTAAGAAATCGTGATTAGAAATAGGAATATTGCAAAATTTTTTATTCTATTTTCTTAAAAAAACTCATGATTTAATTAGCAAAATAAGATTTCAAATCGATAAATGTCCAAATAATTAAAAATTAATTTCGTAAATTTTAAAATGGAGTTCTAGAATTCTATTATCGTGTTCAGAAATTTTTCAAGAGGGTACTTTAAATAATAAACATATAGTACAATTGCCAAAAATCAATTCTTAAAATTTTCATATAGATAAATGTCCAGTAATTAAATAAGTACGAAAACTTAATAAAAAAAAGGTGCTCATGTGAAAAATATTTGTAATATTTAAAAAAACAGAAAATTTTGTACAACAAACGTGATTATAAAATAGACATAATAAAATGTTTCATTTATTTAAAAAAAATTAATATATTTCGTTAAAATTGTAATTAAAAAATATAAATTTTTCAAAAAGAAGATTAACTAGAGAGGCTAATGAGTATCACGATGTTTTAGATTTCTACGGTGTGCCTCTGGTTACATTTGTTAATAGCTTGAGAAATCATATTTTCATGACTGTGTGAACTGTATGCCAGCGTTTGCATTTGATTGAAATTAATATCTATAGGTTATAAGTACTTCTGTACGAAAGGGATTTTCCCGTGTAAATTAGAATAAATAAATAAATAAAAATAAAAAAAAGAAACTAAAAATTCTCTGAAATGATGAAAATTATTATTTCCATTTTTCAAAGAAAAAAAGATTTTATTAAAAAATTGTGATTAGAAATAGGCATTTTGCAAAAATTGTTTTATTTTTCCATAGGAAACTCCTTATTTTGTGAATATACCAAATTGCGATTGAGAAACAGAAAATATGGAAAATATTATCTATGCCCTAATCTTAATTTTTTAACAATTTTCTAATTTTTTTTTAAAGATAAGAAAAGAAAGCTGCTCAATTTTGATTTGCAAAACAAATAAGTTTTTTATATAAAAAAATGAAAGTTTTTTGAATCATTTCTCTTTTTAATGACAATTTATTAACAATATTCCAAGTTTTTATTAATTTTCTGAATTTCTGTTTTATAAGTGCGTATAATTTGTAACTTCAACGCAAAAAAATAAAATAATCAAATGCATTTAATAATTTTTTTAGAATAATAAAGATTTTTTTTAAATTAATTAAAAAATGAAAATAATGTAAATAAATTTCAAAAAATGAAAGTAGTTTAATATTTTCTATCAAAAAGTATCAAAAAACAAAAGCATAATCATGACTAACTTCAGGTGTGGACAGACTGGACAGAATGAATACCACGATTATTATAGTTAATAATAAGGTTTAACAAACCCTCTAAAAAGAAATTATTAAAGATAAATATTTTACTGACTTTAGAGTGGTGTTAGCCCTTACTAATAAGTCAAAAGATGCATCTCAAAAAGCTGTATAAAATGATAGAATATTTTTTAAAATACTGTCAACTCTATGAATGGTGCCGCAGATAGATAAGATTTTTCTCATGACTGTGATCCCGAAAATGAGGATGACGTTCGAGTAAAACTAAGGGGAAGTGGCACTATTCATAGAGTTGACTAGAGTCAAAAATTAGATTCAAAGATTACTAATTATATGTCCCCCGCGATAAGACCTATAACTCAGACACCATCTAAGGTTTGTGAAATAAATTAATTTTAATAAATTTTATCATCAAAATTAAAGTAGACGGTACAGAACGTTTTTGGTGTTTAGTGTCCAGAGGCGATATTTTGTCCTTCCTCTCTCTCTGTGATGATTTTTTTGTCCATATCGCTTATCTGGCATGTACACGTCTTCCGTTTCGCAATGCATGCCATGCCATGCCTACGTATTTTTTCCCTCTCGAATACACATAAACAAAACTTAGCCAGAGACAAGTTGCTTACATGCATACTACACATGCAATCAGTGAGCGCATCGTGCGTGTATAGTGAGCGAGAAACGAGCGTTCTGCCATGTGCGAAACGCGCACTCGGGCTCCGCAATTCTATAAATAAATGCATTTGATGCTCTAATCTGCCTTGGTTTTCACTGCACACACCAGACAAAGAACTATACCATACAAAAGGAGTAAAGCAATCAAGAAAAACTATTCAGCAAATAATTACTACCTTCTTCTTAACGCTGCTGCTTCTTTCGAGAAAATTCATAGTAATTACACGTCAATGGGAACTTGACTTGTTCTTGAGTTAGTTGTCCCAATTTTACTTTCACGTACAAATATTTTAACATCTCGTTCTCATTATTTTGTCAAATAAAAAATTTCATTTTTCCGCTTATTAAAATGAACTATCTTTTCAGAATACCTTGAATTTCATCATTTTTAATGAGAATAAGAATGTAATGAATGAAATTCAATTTAGATAAGTTAAACCAAAAGTTGAAAAATTATTTAAAAACTGACCAGAAGCAATAGACGTAGAAAAGTTTATTTCGCCAGATACAAAATAAAAAATGCACACTCCCCATTTTCATGATAATACTTATACTAAATTCTGACCACTCGAGTTGGTTACTACTTCCAACAAAAAGAAATTAAATAAACTCACTTAAAGGGTTATGCACAATAGAAGGAGTCAAGTTCCCTTTCACCAATATTTCTTTTTAAAAACAGCACTCTACGATATAGATGTACCTGATGTTGATAAAATAGCTCTTGAGCAATTATATTAGCGACGTCAACTGGATCCAAAGTAGAAGTAGCCATTTTTCTTTACACGCACAGAAATTCCTGTTGGTTTACTCTCAGAAGAAGATATTCGTTATGTTACTCGCAATAAATAAAAAATAATTAAAAATTGGATTTTATAAAAATTTAAAAAAATGATACGCAAATTGGTCTTTAATTATTTGTTCGTTCGAAGGAATCATTCGTCGTCGCAAACAGCGACGTCGAAAGTCGTCAGTGTCTCTGGCAAGTGCCTCTCTAACACTGAATCTCAATTTTCGTTTGTAAAGGTGGCCAATCCCTCTGCCCAACATTGCCAAAAATAACGTTTCAATTTTCGGCGTACGCATCGCAAACAAATAAAGAGAGGGAGCGAATCTACCAGTAGAGTTATTGGCTACTTTGATAAAATAAAAATTAAAAACAATCGATGACATACAATTGGCAGTCTTGATTATTTTGTCAACGGAAAAGCACATACCTATTACTGATTTCAAGTGACAAGTCCATGTCTGCATCTTTTAACCATTTAGTATCCAACTCTTTTAAAACAGTGCAACATTTGTTGTTGTTTGTTACAAATGAACACGAATATTTTAAAAAAGAAAATGAGGTCAATGTTCTTTAGAAGCACCTTTAGAGCACCTTCAGCGCTCGTCCTATTATCTTTGGAAATACGGTATCCCAAATAGGGATTCTGATTTTTCATTAAAAGTAGTTCCCACCAGTTTTTTTTAATTGCGTGAATCCTCATATAATTGTCGTATCACATATCATCGTCATATCATCATTATTATCAGCGTTCATAGAAAACTATCCCACTTGTAAAGGAAATTCGAGCATGGTTGCATTCGTCATCTCATGCGCAATGGACTAAAACGCAAGCAACACATGCATTGTATAATATAATTTAAATGTAATGAAATTTCTGTTTGGGATACTAATTTGAAGGAAAAGAACCAAGGATTGGGTTACACTTTGCACTAGTAATTTATTCTATTTTACGCTTTCGGCTATCATGGAACTGCTTCGTCGCGGTTGCCATGAGTCAAGAAACTTTTGTTTTAACCTGAAAATCAAATAGCAATCAGATATAGAGTATATTTTTAAGAAACCAACGACTACTCCCTAATTTCCAATCTCACTTTCACGTACGCAAATAATCTTATTATTATTCTAATCAACAAAAAAGATCATTCGTTTAATCACGAGCCATACTTGCCCACTAACAAAAGATCGTTAATTTTAGACCAAGCAGTCAGAAGATATCATGACCACCGCAAAAGTCCTTTTTTTGGAAGGGGTCTCAAAGAACCTGTTGTCACTGGCCTAATTTTTAATATTTTTTGCGAAAATTTATATAGTTGCTAGGTTCAATGAATTCTATAAATCTGAATGTTTTAAACAATTTTTGAGTAAGATTTGTCATTGAAATCAGTCCAGTCTGTCTACACTTGAAGTTAGACTTTTGTGCATGCTTTTGTTTTTTTATATGTTTTGATAGATAATACACTGTAAAAAATTTAGAGAGTTAACGGAGTTGGGAGTGAGTTATTTTTTCCTTGGGGAGTTAGCATTTGGGTGTAAAGTTTTAACTCTCTTTATTTAACTTCCCTGGCATTAACTCCCCAATGGCTGCGACTTTTATAGAATCCCCTGGGGAGTTAAAATTTAACTCCCTTTTTTTACAGCATATTATACCTACTTCTTTATTTTTTTATTCTTTTTTAATTTAATAATATTATCTTTATTTTTCAAATAATTCAAAAATATTTTTATTAATCTAAAAAAATTATTAATGTTATTATTCATTATTTCTTTGTTTATAAAAAAATTAGCATTTTGTAACAAACGTTTTAGATGATTAACAAATGTAAATCCTGCAAAATATTATTCTTTTTTTAATATGAAAAACTTAATTGTTTGACAAATCGAAATTATGCAGTTATTTTTTCCTTTTTTCTAAAAAAAAATTAAAAAATGGTTGAAAAATTAAAATTAGAAAGTAGACAATATTTTGCACATATTCTGCTTCTCAATTACAATTCATAAACAAAAGTACAAGTTTTAAGTAAAAAAAAATGTTAAAAATCAAACTTTGTTTAAGAAATTTTAAATCTATTTCGGAAAAAATATTTACAAAATTTCTATTTGTTAAAAACGATTGTAATATTATTCAAAAACATCAATAACTTCTTTTCTAAATAAATATTTAATCATTATTATTTTTCCACAGGAATCAAGATTTTCAAAAATTTTAAATTCAAACCTTTTTGAAATTTAACAACTTATAAGAATATTTATTATAAATCATGAGGTAACCGATCACTCGCCGAGTTTTCGACTCGGAGTAATCAATTTCTTCATGATTTATAATAAATTAAAGATAACCGAGTGATAAGATCATAATTTTATGTAACAGGAATATTTTTACAGTAATTTTTTAAAAATTATTTTCATCATTTCAATTCAATTAATATTTTCTAGAATTTTAGAATAAAATTCATCTAAAAATAAATTATCTTTAATAATTTTTGAAAAAGTTCTTTGAGAATTTTCAAATCCATTTGTTTACAATTCAATTTTAAGAAATTTCAATTATTCAGAAATTCTTCAATTGAATACGTATTAAGAAAATAAACACTTCGAATAATTTCAGAAAAAAATTCAATTAAACTTTTTTAAAATAATTAATTCAACAGAATTGTTGGTTACAATCATGAAAAATTAAGATTTTCAGAGAATTTAATTTGAAACCTTTTCAAAATTCAATTATTTCTTAAAATTCATGCTATAATGCTTTTAATATTCAAATATATTATTTGAATAATTTGAATAATAAATATTCAAATCTAAAATTTTAACTGAAATTCATTTTTAAATCAATTTTTATTATAAAATTCTAGGAGAATTCAATTATTTAAATACAAAAATAAATAATTCTTTGAATAATTAAATATTTCTCAAAATTAAATTCTAATAAAGTATTTTATTAAAACATTTTTAAATAATTGATTTCTTTGACGATTTTTAATAAAATTGTTAAGAACGATTACATTTTTTGAGGAATTCGATTAAAATTGTATTAAAATAAATTAAACTTCTACGATGAATTTTATTTATGAAAATAATTGAATTCCTAAAAAGAATTTTATTATTTATGAAAATAATCAATACCTGTAAAAAAATTTTATTATTTATTAAAAATAATTAAATTATTGCGAAGAAATTTATAAAAAAAATTATAAATAATAGAACTCATATAAAATTGAGGAAAATTTTTGAAAATAATTGAAATTTTCCAAAAATTTTATTAAACATTTTTAAAAATTGAGATTTACCAAGAATTTTATTAAAACTTTTTAAAATAATTAAATTTTGGAAAAGAATTTGATTACTTTTGAAACTAATTAAATTT
Organism: Leptopilina syphax; assembly: GCA_032872505.1. NCBI lineage: Eukaryota > Metazoa > Arthropoda > Insecta > Hymenoptera > Figitidae > Leptopilina > Leptopilina syphax. Next base: position 14,972,211 of record CM065472.1, read on the forward strand.
ATGTAATCATTTATAATTTTTCCAAAATCCAATTTTTTTTTTTTTTTAGTGTTTTTGAGTAAAATGCGTCTATAAATCCACTATTTTAAATAATTAATTAAATATATATTAAAAAATTTAACAAATTTCAGAAGTATTTAAATTATTAAAATTTTTAAAAACACTACTCCTTAGTAATCTTTAAAATTTTTAATGAAACTCATTGAAAATTGAAATTTTATAAAATTTCAATATTCATCTATTTATGAAAATTGTAAACGCCATTCTTTGAAAATTCAATTAATTTGAAACTACATAAGTAAAATTATTATATCAGAACTTAGACTTTTGTGTATGTTTTTTTTTTTTTTTTTTAATATTTGTCATATGTATGCATTTAACCTTTTATGTTCATTTAACCGTTTATGTCCATTTTATCAGATATCGTTAGAAAGACATTTTTTAACGTTATTAAATTGTGATAAAATTTAATTTTTTAACCTTAAATAATGAGTATCAAAGATTTGAGCAATGTGCAGTCAAAAGTGTTGCTTTGTTTACATGGATTTGAGAATTTGAGTGACATGCAAAATTTTCTACAAAATAGAAAATAAATATAAATATTTATACATTGACTTTTTGGGTAAATTTTGTGATTAAATACTTTTGTTGGGACTTTAATGAGTATAATAAGACAATGAAGAGACATGATGGCTATTTAAAAGCTCGTATTAAATGTCTCTGACACAAAACACGCGAGTGTGTCTGATTACAATTAAGAATCTGTTTTTTCAGCCGCTACTATCATGGAATTTTTAAACAAGGTGCACGTAGAATATAAACGAAAATCAAACATTCATCTATAAAAATACACATCAAAAAATAAAGTTGCAATTCTTGTCATAAAATACATTACATAAGAATTAAAGAAACATAAAACTATTTCAAAAAAAAATCTTAAAATTTAGCTCTCAACAAATAAGTGTAATAATAATAAACTTTCTAAATCTTAATTAATAAAAAATAACTTATTGTCAGTAAAATCTTGATTGACTTATTGTTTTAATAATTAGTGAAAAATAACTAATTACTAGTAAAGAATAATGACTAATTGAAAAACCTTAGGTAAGAAGAGAAAAAATTCTTCAGAATCAGAATTTTTAACTAGAACAAATTTACTAGGACTTACTAGGGTTGCTTCAATTTGTAGTCGGGAAAGGGTGGAAAGAATATTTTTTTTTCCTAACTTCTACATTATTTGACCTAATTAGCTAAAAATTTGTATACTAGTGTATTTTTACAGGTTGATCACAAATAATTAATTTAAGAAAATTTTTGAAAAAGAAATTTTTTTAAAAATTAATTATTTGTAATTACCAAATTTGGTTCCTCTACTTATTGCTTACAATATAAGACATACATGTCCAATTTTTAGTTCTACTCAGTTTTACTTTTATATTAAAAACCGAAAAAACGAAATTTAGGTTTTAAAATAAAGGGTTTAAAATTTTTAAAATACGGTTTCAGTTTAATGTTTTCAGTTTCAGATATTTTTTTTCGGTTTCGGTTTCGGTTGCCATCCCTGAAGAAAATAAGAAAATAAATATAAAATACAGAAAATAAAATTATTGACTTGACTAAAAACATATGACATCTCCAACTCTTTTTTCGGTAGAAAAATGTTGTTTTTAAATTATAATTAATTTTTAAAAATTTGACAAGCTCTTATCAGCAGTTTTACGTATTCTTCCGGACATGTGATAATGTCATTCAATAAAAGATTTCAAATCTCTAGTGGTAAATATAAAAAAAAAATTTTAAAGCGGAATTTCCACGTAGAAATTGAATGTTTCCTCCAATTATTATAGTTGCCGATGATAATTCAGTTTTTCTAACAATATTAAATTTGCCAGTTTTTATATAGGTATACTACTTAATAATATCTTTAAAGTACACAATATTTAACAGAATTGACGTGATTTTAGATGAGTCACACTCTACTTCTGAAATGGTTCTTTACCCTTCGCCATTTGGAAAACCCCACTCTTCTAAAATTATACTTCATTTGTAAAACTTGACATATAAAAAAGGAATAAATTTATATTTCTTTCGTTATTCTCAATTCTTTGTTTCATTATTCAGTACTTACTATTCACAATTGAACAACAACAAATAAAATTTATAACAAATGGATTAGTATTCTCCAAATGTCATAAAAATAATACAGTGTCTTCACCTCTCATCCTACTAAAGTCAATATAAAATGTTTAATATTTAGTTTTCTTTACCAAGCACACACAGCAGATAAGGTTTGGTTAGTTACCTACGATTTTTTAAAGCAATAGGAAGAATTTATTTTGAAGATAGGTATTTTTAAAGAAAAACTACCATAGTTTTAAGTTTTTCTCAAGAAGACTATTGACTTTTCAATTATTCCTAGACTTTCAGCAGTTCTGATATTGTTATGCAAAGAACATAGGTTAATTAAGTTTTTAAATATAATGAGAATCATAGGGCGTTGAATAGAAATAATGAAAAGAAAAATAATTAATAAAATCTTTTCTTCAAAACCAGTTGTGTCTTTTATCAATAAAATTATAATAAAATTTAAAGAAAAATATTCACGAGAAATGTTTAAAAATAAATAAGATAAAATATGAACAAAAGGTAGATTTAGAAATTGATATAAATAGGTGTAGAGATAAAATAAAATGTAAGGGGTAAATTTAGAAGTTCCTAGCGAGGGGGAGAAACACTACTCCAATATTATGGAGAATTGAAAAAATTTTAACTGGCAACACTGCACAGCTGAGAAGAGTCACTAACTTTCCTGCCTTTCTTGACAAAGAAGTCTTCACCACTCGTTAACGTGCTTATTGATAAGTAGAAATTTTTTAAAATTCTTTACTGTTAGTGAATTAAAAAAAGACTTATTTACTCGAACATTAATTAAAACTCTTAAAAGTAAATTTATTTTTTACTTGTAAAGCAAAAATAAATAGAGAGGTATCCCAATTACTAATAAACAAAATTTTTGAATTAAAAATTTACAGACATGCTTAAATTTCTAAATTCCAGAAATATTATTTCACAAAACAAAAATTGTCCATCGAGAATAAGAAATATTCTTGGAATAAAGAAGCATCTAATAACTTAAAACTTTAACGAGCTACATAATTTAATGGCAAAAGTATCGAGAAAAATAAATAACAAGCAAGGCAAGTAACACGTTTAAAAGATTGAAAATTTTAATTGAAATTTTAAAATGTAAGGAAAATGAACATTTTTATCAACATAATAGTAATAAATGCGAATGACGCAATCATAATTGAATTTTCGTTGGTGAAGATGCAGTGGTAAATAATAAAGTGAGTAAAAAACCAGTTGCAATTAAGTAAAATAACATCTCTAAAGTGGTGTATTAGTGTGCGCATAGTAGAATGATTCTCTTAGTTTTTTTTCAGATGACAACATAATTTTCAAAACAAGATGTTTAGATGAAACAACAAGTCTGGGTTTATTTAAAAACTCCCGTAAAAAATGCTTGCTTTTTCTATTTCATAGCAACATTCAAGTTGGCACGAGTCTACACTCGTCCCATAAAATAAATATTATCAATGATTGAAATGGAAATAAATTTTCCTGGAATCACGATTGCTTCTCGTTATTCCTGAAGACAAGAGAAACGTTTAAAGGAGGAATTCGGAGGAAAAGAAAAGTGATAAGAGAGATGGTTTAAAGTTACGACAACAAGAGAGAAGAGAGGGGACACGACGAGTTAGTTTAGTTCCCGCGAAAGAGAATCGGTTCAAGACGATTAGAATGGAAATAATGTTTTGATCTAATGCGTTCTTGAAATTCCACTTTTACTACGTCTTGTTTGACCTAAATAGGAATTACAATTACGCATATTCTTATGGCTCTTCTCCTCTCTACTCGGCTTTAGAAGCGCAGAAAATTGTTGCTTGACAAGGACTCACCTCGAGGGCAATTTACTGAATATCCTTGAACAAGTAAGGCTCGTGTCAACCGCAATCGCTCGAGTTTCCTTTGAGTGTCTGTGCGAAATGGTCTTTAATGGGAATCGCGAAAGCAACGGATTTGATTGTGTCTTTTCTGTCGTCACTCGCGGGCAGATCAGCGCACTACTCTCACGACCTTGCGAGCAGTTGGATTCAGTGACCGTCAGTTGGGGGCCGAGGCAACAATCGAAACAAAGATTATCCGACTGCTATAGTACAACCACAGTTGACGACGGTCGAACTGACACTGACAGACAAACGCTTCTCGGCTTCTGTCATCAACGATACCACGAGTTGTTGGATCATGGACAATGCCAACCGCATGGTCGATGTCTCAAGCTCGGCCGACTTCGGCACCGCTCGGGGCTTGTCGGAAGCGCGCCAAGACACAGCAACAGCACCTAATATCAATCCTCATTAGGTACTCCAACTGACAAAAACTCATAATTAAACAACTACAATTCAACTATACTCCTTATTTTCATTAACGATTTCATAAATTGAACGTTTCATTTACCTTAATGTCTTCACTATGACATGCAAAAAATATTGTACGTATTTGGCGTTCTAATGTAATAGAGTGAAAACGATGTTAAAATTACTATTTTAACGTTTTGCGTAATATATATTTTTAAAACCATATTTCAGGCATCACAGTACCTTTTTTCCTCAAAAAAGGTAAAAAGGGGAATTTTTTTCCTTAAAAAGGGGATAAAAATTTATTTCCTTATACAAATTGCATATATAATTCAAATTTTTTATCACATAGCTTTTATAAAATTTTTTAAAAATGATTCGATTTTAATCAGAGTTGACACAAAAATTTAATTTTATTTTTCCCTGACTTTTCCCTGATTTCCAGACAAAATTTTCACTTTTTCCCTAAAGAATAATCTGCGATTCACTCTAAAAATGATTAGATACTCAAAAAAATGTTCTATTACATTTATTTACGAATTTCTTTAACTGTAAAATTATTCGAAAACAGCAATAACTTTTTTTTCAAAAAAATAATCATTATTATTTTTCCATAGGAATTAAGATTTTCAAAACATTCAAATTCAAATCTTTTTGAAATTCAACAATTTATGAGAATATTAATATAAAACCTGACCGAATTCGAATAATTTCAATTAAACTTTAAAAAAAAATAATTCTACAGAATTGTTAGTTAAAAATATGAAAAATTTCGATTTTCAAAAATTTCAATTTGAAACTTTTTCAAAATTCATTTACATTTTTCATTTCATAAAGAATGTTATCGACAAATTTTTAAATAATTAAATTCTTTCGACAAATTTAAATAAAAATTTTAAAAATAATTACATTCTTCGAGGTATTTGATTAAAATTGTAGTAAAAATAATTGAAATTCTGCGATGAGTTTGATTATTTATGAAAATAATGAAATTATTGCGAAGAAATTTATAAAGAATTTGTAAATAATAGAATTCCTGTAAAATTATTTTATTGAAAAAATGGCGCTAATACATGTAACAGCATGCCACATGGGGGGAAGGGGGGTTGAAATTTCAAAAAAATGGGACCATGTGGTTTATGGAAGACCCCTGATTGAATTTTGCAATCATTTGAAACTTCTCCAAAATTCAAATTTTTTAAATTTTTAACTTTTTTTAGAAAAAACTATTAATAATAATATTGTAATTATTTGAATGTTAATTAATTATTTTTCTAAAGGTCTGCATTTTGTTGAATGAACCACCTTATAATTTATAAAACTCTTTACGATTTCTATATTATTTAAATTATTGACATAAAAAGACATATTTATATTATGTTGTGGTGTTAATAATCTAAATCAGAGTCTAAATTTTATGATTACACTTTGAAAAAGATTTCAAAAAAAGAAAAACTTGTTTATTTTTGATTAGAAAAAGGTGAAAAAGGGAACAAATCAGCAAAAAAGGGGAAAAAGGTGACAAATCGTCAAAAAGGTCAAAAAAAGGTGAAAAAATTAAAATAAGAGGACAAAAGGGGACCAACTGTGATGCCTGATATTTTTAAAAGTACAATATCGTGAATCCAACATAGTGAATTATTTTTTAGAACCAACACATTTATCTGAAATTTGTTGCTCGAGGGGTTTTGGGATCGCTGATTATACGAATCCAATTTTAGATTTTCAATATTCTAAATGTCAGATATTCTGTCTTTAAAATCATCGAATTAACATAAAACTTGTTACAATGACCAAGTTTTCGCAATTTTCTGTTACAAATTTAGAGGCCTAATTTATAAAGGAAATTAAAATTCTTCTAATTAATTTATAGAAGATTAATACTCATTACAGAGGGAAAAAGTTTAAATGCATGTATATGTGCCAGATTAAGAAATATTAACTATTTCTTTCTTATACGTTTTAAAAAACAGAAAAAACCTTTTTTTGACCATAACTTTTAAAAAATGTTAGGACACCTATAAATGAAACGTTTTTGGTATATATAAAAGAAGAGGTTCTGGGACTAGAACAAAACTTAAGTCAAGCAAATATTTGATAAATCCGCGACTAACAGAAAATAAGGTCGTCCAAGATATTACCAAGAGTTTAACAGTGACTAACACAAAGGCATTGTTTCAGTGTAAAGTAAAGCATCTAGTGTTTCAATGGTAACAAAGCGGTGAGTATATACACATATATAATGTGCAATCAACGCATCACTCAGATTTCATTGTTTTTAAAAAAGTTGAAAAATGTCCAAGACTGTATTATAGATATAGTACTAATAATAGCATTTGCTTATATGTATGAAATGAAATAAAATAAAATATTTTCCGAGACTTGAACCTCTATTGTTTTGCATTGACGAACGTTTTCTATGAAGTCATTGTCAAGAAACAGTGAGTCAGATGCTATAAGAGGGATATTCCGGAAACAAGGAGGCTCTTTGGAAAATTTGAAATTGCCCGCATTCCATTTCACAATGCAGGGCCATCACTAACATTTTTGTAGTGAAGCAGTTGTCAAGTACACAACATAGTTTATTGATTTCAGGATATAGCATATGGCTTCAAATAAGTGACGTCGCATCGTTCATTCGAGTGGGAGATTCTCAGTAGCAGAACTTGCGACAATTTCTAGGTGAAGTCCAGTCCAGTTGTGTGACGACCTTCATAGCTCGCAGCAATGTCCGGGAGGCGTGTTTATTAAAATCGTTTCAAACTCCCGAGTCGTGCTGTACCATGTACGATTTACTGCAAATCATGTTTAAAACAATAAAAGAATCCACATCAATAAACTGACATTATTTTATAAATTTCGAATTTTATCGTTAAACCCTAGCTCGTACATTATTGTTTGACTGCGACAGTAGAAGGGAACTTTGACAATTGAGCAAAGATTAATTTACTTGCAAGATTTTCAATTTTCAAAAAGGCTATGTAAATCTATTAACTAATAATAATAGTCAACACATCTAACAAACGCGGTAATAGTAGCTCACTAAATGCGAATAATCTATTATCAGACATACACTGAGAGACGTTTTGTTCCAAATTTTAATAAATTCAAACGAAGGAAAATGAGAGAAAAATTAATTTATTCAAATTTTACTATGTACAATTATTATTTAACAAAATTTCTACATAACCGAATCTTTGATAAAAGTAATTTTTATTTGAACGAATTTTCATATAACAGAATTTCACAAATTACTGACAAAAATATAACCAGTCCGAGTCAAATAAATGAACATTTTACTTGAAACTATAAATTAAATTTTTCATAACTATAAAAAATGAAACATCATGTTTTATAATAATTAAAGATGGCCGAGTGATAAAATCATTATCAATTCAAATATTATTTTCAAGAATTTTTAACTAAAATTCTTCTTAAAATCGATTATTTTTAATAATTTTCGAAAAAATTCTTTGACAATTTTCAAATCCATTTGTTTATAATATTCAATTTTACGAAATTTCAATTATTCGTACATTCTTCAATTAAATATAGGGTAAACCAGACAGTATAGTCGGCCATACTTAAGAAAATCTTTTTAATGAATACTGTTTAAAAATTACAATTAAAATTTCCTTAAAATTTCTTCCATGTGTGATTGTTCTTGATGATCCTACAAAACTAGTATTCCAATCATGTTTACAAAAAAAATTTATTTGTTAAAAAAATTTACAAAAAAAAGTAAGAATCCGACAGTGGTCGGCCACCTGAAGCAATCTTTTTAATTAACACTGTTTTAAAAGTGCAATTCATATTTTTTTTCAAATTCTTTCATGTGATGTTGTTCCTTACGATCACACCAAACTATTAAACCAATCATGTTTATGAAAAAAAAAATTTTTATTCGTTAAAAAAATTAGTAAATAAACAAGTAAGAATCCGACAGTAATCGGCCACTTAAAAAAGCTTTCATAAACCGTACAAAAAATGTTTTTTTAATTACAAAAGCTTAGATTTGTTTATGATAACCTTAGAAATAATTAGCAACAAACAAAATATTTTTATCTCATACAGTTTTATAGCTATTCACAATTGAAAAGTGTCCGACTACTGTCTGGTTTACCCTATATTAGAAAATAAAAACTTCAAATAATATAAAAAAATCCGCAATTAATTGAAATTTTGCCAAGAATGTTATTAAAATTTTTGAAAATAATTTATATTTCGGAGAAGAATATAATTATTTCTAAAGATAATTGAAATTTTGACGAGAATTTTTAAAAATTTTTTAACATAATTGAATTTTTGCGAAGAATTTTATTACTTTTGAAAATAATTGAATTCCTACAATCATTTGTAATTTCTCTAAAATTGTCCAAATTATTATATCGTACAATTTACGGACTTTACGGACCGAGTTCGAGTCCTGCTATTAGTAAAATTATTCCAACGCCTAACTTTAATTTTATTGAAATATTAAAAAATACGAAGAATAATTACCCGTGTGGAAAATGAAAATTGGTCCTAGCCAGGTCCTACCTATTTTGCCCTGTTAATAGCTTGGTCCTAGGTTGGCAGTGTAGGTTGGACCAACAATGGCTGGTGATGCGATTCTAGCCTGGTCCTAACTTGGGAGCCTAGTTAGGACCAGTTTATTTACATATTTTATTATAATTTTAATTAGTTTATAATATTTGCTAAAGAAATAACCTAAATTATTAATAATAAGTATTAGTTTTAATTAATTATTATTTTTTTTCAATTAAATTATGACCAAAAGCGAATTCATAAATAATGTTAGTATATGTAGAGATTAATATATATTCCTCTAATATATGTGACGCTCCACGAGAAAAGGGACCTTATGACTTACAGACGAATTTTGCAGGAGAGGCATTTAAAGTGGAACCACTCTGATTGGTCAAGACGTTTCATTGAAAGTCAGTCCCACTACTCACTTCACATTGATAGTTATCCATGTTACACGAAGCGCATGAGTTGTACGTACATAACCTGTGTAGTTGTGTTAGAAAGTAGAGGGGCTGATTTTCTAAACAACCGGGTGTAAACACTAAAAAGGTTCATTTTTAAACATTGATAACAAAAAAACCTGTAAGTACAAATTATTTTTGCCTTTTGTATATGAAAGAGCAACTCAAAAAGTACGGAATGATATAAATAACTCAAAATTAATTTTTTTGCAGCTAAGGTCCCTTTTCTCGTGGAGCGTCACATATACATTAAAAATTATAAAAAAAATTAGAAATTTGTTAATTAAATTATTTTACAGTATATATAATCATTAAATTGCATACTTATACGAATACAATGCAGAAAAATCGGAATAAGCGCAAACCTAAGAAGTAAATAAAATCTAACGCACGCGGGAATCGAACCTACGACCTACGGACTACGAGTCTAACGCCCTAACCACTATGCTAATGAAACTAGTTGAGATCAAAATTTTTATTGTCAGTGACTTGTGGACTTGCTTTTGATGATTCAATATAGTAATTATTGACACTAATATACGATAATAAATAAAAAAAATAGTTTAACAACAACAATAATAATAAAATAATATCCAAATATAAAAATTCAAAAATTAATATTTTTATATTATATCAAGAAAAAAAATATCTATACATTTTTTGTTAAAAACAGGTTTTTCATTGTTCTCAATCATTTTTAACATTAATTTCTTGGTCTAAAAAAATATTCGTCTTTTGGACTTGGAAATTTTTCCTAATTAATTAAGCGGGTGATCCACATTTTAAAAAAATGTCAAAAAAAATTTATGTTAAAAACACGTTTTTCATTATTCTAAATCATTTTAAGCATTAATTTTTTGTTGCAAAAAATTTTTTAGACTTGGACTTAGAAATTTTTGCTAATGAAACTAGGAAGCCCAGGTAGGTCCTCGGTTGGACCTGGGTGGGTCAGCCCACATTCAAATTGCAATATCTCTTAGTGTTTAGCACCAACTTAAACGAAATGATAATTATATTGCAGTCTGTATCTGTTTAAATAAATAAATAAATTTTGCTGTTTTATTAAATTTTGTAACAAATTACTTAAAAATTTGCAGTTTTTTATCTAACTTCGCGATTATTACACTTAAGTAGTGAAATATGAAGATAATTTATAATTTTAACATTTCAGCATTTGTTTAAACAAAAAATTCTTGTTATTTATTAATTCTTAAGACAATAAAGCGTCTAGACACTTGTAGTCTTTTAAAATTTTGCAATTAACTAATCTGAGTATTTACTTATTGCAAAATTAGAAAAAACTGCTAGTTTCTAGGTTGATTGTGTAAAAAGTTAGTAAATAACATGTATTTGTTTTAACAATTGCTGAATTAATAAATTAACTTTATTTTATAGTATTTGTATAATTTTCTGATTTATGTCAAACAATAAATTGTTTAAACAAATATAATTATCAATTAATTTTATAAATATTAATTGAGAATATTTATCAATTTTTACATGTTTTTCATGTATCAATTTTGACACTTTATTTTCCTAAAAATTTTTCTAAGTCATAACTGGATCTCCTAGCTAGTACCAAGTTAGGACCAGCCCAGGATATATAAAAAGGGGTTGCCAAGTTAGGTCCAAGCTAGGGCCAATAATCATTTTAGGCATAGCATGGTGATTTCTACACGGGTAAGGCAAAAAAATATATGCACGAATTTAAAAATTTACCAATCATACAATTTAAAAAAAAATTCTGATTGTATTCGGTTAAATAAAAATTTTCTGTATCAAAAATTCAGTCAAGTAAAATAAAGATAGTGCATTTCCCGTTACTTCCAGGGAATTAAAATCAGCAAATATACTGGGAAATTTGTACTTTGTAATTTGTTTAAGCCATTCTTGAGTAGTTCATAAGCCACTAGTGTGACACTCTTGTGCATTGCTATTGAGTCATCAACCATTTCAACCATTTTTTCACGTGGGTGATTATGTAATTTGGATTAAACAGACGTTGTCTTAATTTATGTGTTGGAAAAATTCGAGGCACTTAGGTCGATCCAGTCAACAGAGCCTGCGAAAACCTTTTCTTTCGCAAATTAACAAAGTTGATCACCTCTTTTCACACAACTTCTGGCACACGTCTTATAAATTCATGGACCGTTGTGTTGGAGCCATGAATTCTTCTGTGCTGACGCAATGCGCGTGGTATTTCCGACGCACTCTTGCACTTGGACAAACTTATTTTATGTGCTGCTATTACAATAACTTAAAAATTCAAGATCTCTGTTTTATTCAAAAACATATATTCATTTTCGTCTTGGATCATAAGTTTTCGGTAACTGATCTGAAATATTCCTTCTTCTTTGTTAAGGTTCAATTGCACATAGATGCATAAGAATATATAGATGTGTTATCCATTTAAACAGAAGGCACTTTAATAATAATATATGGAAGATGTTACCATTTTTAATTAGTAATGGTATTCTGTTAAAATTGCTTACTCGGGGGATTTTTAAATTTTTACAATAGATTCGAATGAGAATGTGATAATCAAGTTGAATAATTTCTTGACTTTTAAATTTATTAATTTGTTTCCTAATTGAAAGTTGGTTTTTCCCGGGGAAAGTACGTTGACGTCAGCCTGTTTTTTAAAAAGAAACCGACCTCCTTTTAAGTCTGAAAGTACACAGTATTCCTTGTATCGATGACAGAAAGTCGACGCAATTATAATAAAGAATAAATACTTATTTAGGTATTTCCATATTCAAAAAATTTAAAAGCAGAATAAAGTAGGTAACATACTATCCAATTTGAGTGAATTACTTAATTCTATAATAATAAAACTTCATTTATTCTTAATAAATTAATAATTAATCAAAATATATTATAAAGAAAGGGCCTCAAGCTGGACATTTCGTTTATAATTTTTGTATAAGGTATTTTTTATAAGTCTGTAAATTATTAAATTTTTAATTTCATAGGTACTTATCGTTAGAATACTATTTGTGTATCGTACAATAATATTCTAAAATGATTTTATCAAAATGTTATTTCAATACATGCGCTCTCAGATGGACACAACACTGTGAAAAATAAATCTGCAGGAGACCAATTTAGAGTGAATTTTATGTCAGAAGTTCATAGTTTTGCAACTTTTCAGGGTTTCTTTGACCATTGCGTTACACACGGAAAGATTCAGAAGTATGAACTTCCGACAAAATAGTACACGACTTTCATAAAGTACAAACTTAAGACATTGGTCTCCTGTAGTCTATAGCTCAAAGCAGAGTAAGACAGTAACTCGCATGCTTGCGTTGCTCTTTGTTCTGCTTAGGGCTTATTCTTCCTGATTTATGTACATACTTATTTCAAATCGAATAAAGGTAAGTTTAAAATTTCATGCTAAACACATGTGGGTTTTAAAAGTACATAAAGCAAATCAAAAATAGTAAATCTCAGCACGTTTCTGAATATATTAAAAAACGATCAGTTATTAAACCGCCTTCACAAATTTAATTTAACATATAAACATTGCTTTCTACCAAAACAATAAATTCAGAATGCATTGGACTGTTAACAAAAATTTGTAAAATAAAAATGTATATTCAATTACACAAGAGAAATTTAAAATTAATTATTACACTGAAAAAAATGAGATTGTTATTTCTGACATACGAGTATGGTTAGGACTTCACACAGGCTTCACAATGCCTCTAAAAAGTATTTTAGGGAAATAGGGGACTAAAAATTAAAAAATAGGGGTTTTTAGTACAAAAAAATTATTTCAAATTTCTTGAATTACTTTGTCTAACTCTGACGTTCTGCTTATTCTAAGAAAAAAATTACAGATAAGTAATTCTTATTCTGCAGAAAATAACCTGTAAAATAAGCTGAAGATAATTAAAAAGCGTTCATTATTTTAGAAGTTATTTAAATTTTTGTAAAACATTGAAAACGACGATTTTTTTAAAAATATCTAAATAAAATACTGGCCAAATGACTTCTGTAAAGTCTTATTCTTTTCAAAATTTTATCATCTTTCAAAACGTGTACCGAAAAAAATTTTAGTTTTCATAAATTTGATGTTAAATAATTTGTTTCATTCCCTTGAAAATGGGTGGACTCACAATTTTGGCCGGTACTGTAATGTATGTCATAACAAGTCTGTGCAGATTATAAGAATTTAAAATGCTCACAAATACAACCAACTTCTAAACATAATTGAGACTTGACTTCACCAGAATACTAACCTTAAAAATTTTATAAATTTCATGCAAAATTTCATCGATCATAAATTTAAAGATTTTAAACTTTTAAAACGAAAGTTTCCAATTGAAAGTTTCAATGGCACATTGCTAAATTTATTATGAATTCATCATTAAAAGATAAAAGAGAAAAATAAGGGAAATTTAGGGAAAATTTTCAAAATAGGGTACGTTTAGGGGCCAAAAGGGGACTTTTAGGGAAATAGAGGAAAGACTGTGAAGCCTGTAAACATATAGTATTGGTATTTTTCAAATACAGTATTGTAGGGTGGCCACTTTTTTTGTAAAAAAAAAATTCACGGTCATTTCCCGGTCCATTCCCGGTCATAAATAATAACTCTAAAAATAAATTATTCCATGAAAGATTGAAAGAATTTCCTGATTTTTAGACAAAACTTTGACTTTTTCCCAAATCCTAAAAATAATTTTGAACTTAAATAGATTTTTTGAAATAAATATTTAATTATTATCCATTATTTTTCCATATAGTAGGTATTCAAATTTCAAAAAAAAAATTCAAATTTCAAATCCTTTAAATTTGAATAATTTTTAAGAATTGCTACTGTAACTTATTAAAAATTATTTTCAAAATTTCAATTCAATTGAAGCGTTTTGTGCAGAAACCGCATAAGTCCATTTTTTTCGAAAATCACTTTTTTATTAAAAATTTATCGTTAAATGAAGCTTTTCAATCTGGTAAAATATTACATAAGTGACTAAACTCTAAATCCTTAAAAAAAATAATTAAAATATCATTTTGTGCAGAAACAGCACAAGTTCATGATAAAGTTTTATATTTATTTGTGCTATTCTTGACGTATTTTAATAATTTATATTAAACAGTTTATATTATAAATAAAAACACTCATGGGAAGCAAAAAGTGACAGTGGTGACTGAATTATTTTAAAATTAGAAAATATTGAAAATTGGTTAAATTTATTCTTAAAACAATTTTATTATTTATAAAATGTTACTAAAAATTATCCAAATTTAATATTTTAAATAAATGTCATTAAATATTTCATAAAACTTTGATATTTCACTGAATTTAATAAATTTTCTGTTTTTTTCATTTCATTTTGTGCAGAAACAGCATAAGTCCAAATGTTAATTGATTTTTTAATTTTTTATATTAAGTAGATAATTAATTAATTAATCATATTAAATTTTTTAACTTATAGGTTAATAGAATATAATGCAAAAAGCCGAATTAAAAAAATCTGAACATTTACGAGAAAAACAGTTTTTATTGATTCCTGAACAATTTCGAATTATGGACTTATGCTGTTTCTGCACAAAACGCTTCTCTAGAAATAACTAAAATATTTCTAAAATCCACGTGTTTACAAGACAATTTCATGAAATTTTGAATAATTTGACAATTTTTTCAATTAAATATTACATATTTAAAAACATAACTAATTTGAAAAAATGTGAATAAAAATATTTTTAAAAACTAACTTATTCAGAATTTTTAGTTAAAATCTTTTAAAATTCAACTTTTCTAAAACTTCAATTTGAAACTTTTGAAAATTCGATCTATAATAATAATTTAACATTCTAAAATATAGAAAAATTTGCTTATGAATAATTGTAAAAAAACTAATTGATATTAATGAAAAATACGGTTTTTTAAAATTTATTTTCTAAGAAAAGAAATTTTATTTATTTTTATTTACTTTACTTATTGTTCAAAAATTAATTTTTATAAATTTCGTATCACTTTTGTTCTAATTAGTTCAAATTTTTAATAATTCTTATTTGTTTTGTTATAATATTATTGCAAAAAAAATTTTAAATTGATTTATTTTTCACTATTTTATAAGATGACAAATTTTTTCTCTTTGAAATTTTTTTGACAAATTTAATTAAAATTATATTTTGTTTAATTATTGTTAGAAATAGAAAGAATTTAAAATTAAATTTAATATTTTCTTTTTCTAAGTCTGTTACGTTGGACAACAAAATTCATAATTTTCTTATAAATTCTAGAAATTGAATATTTTTATAGTAGGGGAGAGTGGTCCTAAGTTGGCCGCCTAAGCAAATTGGTTGAAAATATTAATAAAATGAAATTTAATCACTTCGGCAAGTATATATTAGTGTTCAGAGATCGTTTCGCTATAATTTTGTGGTATTTAGAACGTTTTAGAATGGCTTTTGTAGTCTTAATACAATAAATAGTGAAAAGCTGCATTTTGGACATTTCAGAAATAGCGGTCCTAAGTTGGCAACCACTTTTTTTCGCTTGTGTATAAGGAAGAAATGCATATTCTTTTCAATTACGCAGAAATTTTACAAATTTGATACATTTAGGAGAATAAAAACGCATTATTGAACTATTTTTGTTCAGAAAATGAAGCATTGTTTTATTTCATTTATTTGCAGTGGTGGATGGCTGTGGAGAAAGGCGTTTTTGTACTATGTCTTTTCTAATGTTTTTTAAACCATTTTTTTTTGTTTTTTGTCTTTGTTTAATTCTTACGTTACACTTTTAAGGTCTTTCTCGTGATGAAAAACACTAAAAAGAAACAAAACATAAATAAAAACAAACAAAAATAATAGGTGGCCAACTTAGGACCACTGTAGATTTTTACAAGTTTCTAATTATTACGCTAATAAAAAAAATTTAATTAAAAAATCAACAGAACCTCTTATTACAACATTAAATAAAGGAACTAGCGCACACAGTCATTTAGAAATTTTTAATTATTTATCTCTTGTAGCTGCTCTCGAAAAAACAAGAAAAATCAAATTTTTTTGGTCGAAAACAATATTATTGTCCTCACAATGCGTAGAAGAATCTTAGATTATAATTAGGTCCATAAATTATATCATGGTTTATCAATATATCATACCACAAAATTATAGATTCGTCCAGTATACCATCTCTGAGAAATGCAGGGTGGCCAACTTAGGCCCACGGCCAACTTAGGACCACTCTCCCCTACTTTTTATAAAATTCTCTGACAAAATATAAATAGATTAAATAAATAATAATAATATAATAATAATAATAATAATAATAATAATAATAATAATAATATAATATATTAAATAGATTATTTCTTAAAATAAATATAAAAAAAAAAATAAATATTTAAAATAAATATAAAATAAAAAAAAAATAAATAAAAAAAATAAAAAAAATAAAAAAAAATAAAAAAAAAATAAAAAATAAAAAAAAATATAAAATAAATATTTCTATTTTTTCTCACAAAGTAATGTGTGTTTTTTAAAAAAAATTCCAAAATCCCGGTCAAGATCAAAATTCACTGTATTAAATACACAAGCCTGCATTATTTCAGAAGAATGGATGGGACAAGGTGTTTCCGAAACAAGTTTCGTGTTGAACACGAATCTGGTGTCCAAAATTAGTGGGTATAAATTTTGCTATTATCAGAAATTAAAGTTTAAAAAAGCTGAAGCTTAAAAAAATAACACTAACCAGAAAAAAAATTACGGGATTCACAACCCTTATAAATAATTTTTTTAAACGTATCTCCAGAAAAAATACGGACTTTACGGACCAAAAATGAAAAATTACGGACCAATTGCTGACAAAAATATAACCAGTCCGAGTCAAATAAGAGAACATTTTACTTAAAACTATAAATTAAATTTTTCATAACTATAAAACATGAAGATATCGATAACTCCGAGTCTTCGACTCGAAGTGATCGATTTCTTTATATTAATTAAAGATGATCGAGTGATAAAATCATTATCGATTCAATTATTATTTTCAAGAATTTTTAACCAATATTCTTGTTAAAATCGATTATTTTTAATAATTTTTGAAAAAGTTCTTTAAGAATTTTTAAATTCATTTGTTTACAATTCAATTTTACGAAATTTCAATTATTCGTAATTTCTTTATTTAAATATATATTTAGAAAATAAGAACTTCAAATAATATTAAAAAAATCCGCAATTAAACATTCTCAAAAAAAATTAACTCCATAGAATTGTTAATTAAAAATATGAAAATTTCAAATTTTCAAAGATTTTAATCTGAAACCTTTTCAAAATTCAATTATTTCTAAGAATTTACACTTTAATGTTCTTAATATTCAATTATAATTTAAAATTTTAACTGAAATCCATTTTTAAATCAATTTTTATGAGAAAATTCTACTAGAATTCAATTATTTAAATACAAAAAAAACAATTATTGAATAATTGCATGATTTTTAAAATTGATACTATTTGATACATTTCAGAAAACTGTGCTAACTATATAAATAAGGTTTTGTAACTTTTTGCGAGAGAAATTGGTATGCTTTTAATTTTGAAATGAACTACAGATTTGTCACAGGTCTTTCCTCTTTCTAATTGTAAGAGTGAGCACCTGCAAGTTCGTACAAGGCTTCTGTCATGAGCATGTGGTAAATAATAGGCACACCTGAGACAAAGAAAAATATTTTTGTCGGTTTGTTTAAGAAAACACTTTCGATATTCTTGGCTATGACCAAATAAGACTGTAAAACGTCTGATAATGTTAGTGTTTCTATATATATATATATATATATGTAAGTTGTAATTTTGCGTCATGGTTGAGGAATTATTTCAAGTATACAAAACTTAAAGTAAATTTCTCATCAACTTCTATAATAATAACGAAAAACTATAATTTCTATTTATTAAATTTTTACTTTAAAAAGTGATGTTAAGTGTTTTAACTTGCTGTTTGAAAACAATATATCGTCATCAAGTATTTTTAACAATAACTGATAAGAAAATTAGGTATTATCGTACCATAGACAATATACGTGACAGATATTGCTGAGGATGATGCAATAAGATGAAAATTTCTTCAAATGAAAAAATTACCTCTACGATAAAAACATAAAGCAACAAATTTGGCGTTTCTTATACAAGAAACTCTTTTCTGAACCGAAAAACGATATTTGTTCTTTTCGAGGTAGCAATTATTTTTCTCCAAGTTATTAAAGGAAGAAGTAAATAATTTATTAAGGCTTCAGACGTAATCCAGTTCTCACGAGATTATATAAATGACCCTAAGTGAAGTATGTGTTTTAGAAAACGAGAGAAGGTCGCAACCCCCATGAAATGAAATGATGAAAGAAGATTCTTAAATCTGACAGGAAGCTTAGAGTTAACGCTCGTTAACTCACCAATTACAGGGTTTAAGTTGCAGTTATAGGGTTGATTGGACGCGACAGCAGCAAGTATAAGAGTGGAATGGGTCACAAGCCAAAAGGTGAGATCCTAACATTTGACAGTTTATCAACTAAAGTCGGAATTATAACCAACTTTTCTTTTGTCTCGAGCTACTGTCTTAGAAATAATGGTTTACATTTATTCTTTATCCGTCCCTCTTACAATAATTATTGATAATTATTACTCTCCATCTGCGGATTTTATGAAAACAAATTATTCGCACTATGCAATCAGCTTTCAACTTTTCTTAAAATAAATTAATTCATCAGAACGAATTTTTACTGTTTTTTAAGGTTTCTTATCTTGAACACAAAGTGATAAAAAGTTTGATATGTGGGACATTCTTCGTTCATGAATCATTAAAGTTTTTGTTAAACAACAAAACCTATACAAATATACAATGTGAAATTTTTTCAGAAATGTGAAAAGTAATGAAAAAAACAATTATTTTGTACTCTATCTGAGTAAGTGCACATTCACTTATTTATGCTTCAAAAGTCTTCCACGCAAAAAATTTGTGTATACCCACTTAAAATAAGTGAAATTTCACCTATGAAAAAGTTGAATTTCACTTATCGTAGCCAAAAGCTTGACCCCCCCCCCCTCAAAAGGCTACGTGGTTTATGAACAACCCTTTATCACTGTATTAAGATTATTCTCATGGTTTTCCTGGGACAAAATAAAGAGATTTTAAATTCTAAAAATAATATGACTCCTAACTATTGAAAATTTTTGACAAAGTTACTTGAAATTGTTTCTTATTCTTACCATATTTTTTTCTTCCTTCGTTAGTTGCCAAGAATCGTTGGAATTACCTCCAGGGGGATACATAGTAAACATTGTATAGTTATGCTCCTCGATGACGTTTTCATAAAATCCTACGTTAGGCACACGTTGCATAATTGTTTTTCGACAACTGGCGATATTCACTTGTTGATGAAACAAAAAAAAGTTAAAAAAAAGTACCTGCTAATTATGACAGGACAGGTCATAAGGTTCAGTCACTAAGGTTGTGAACTGCTGGATAATTTTATCGATAGTCGATAATTTCACTTTAACACTTGTTGAATTGATTTTCGTTTATTTGAAAATCAGTCTGATTTGACGAGTGTTGACGTGTGTAAATATTTATTTACACTACTCAGTTTCACTAAAACTAAAAAAGCGAAAGATTGCAGAAAAAGGATTTACTCGCTGTTTTACTGGCGACGTTAAAGTATTAACTGAAGGAACTGCACTGAGCTCATTACTGACTAACGTGACTAGGTAGTGGGAAACTATACAGAAGAACTTGACAATAAGTCCCCACTACTTTCTCTAGAGTTCCGAATGACGTCATCGCCATCTTGATAGCCGATTCGCACGATACTGTTTGACCAATCAACGCATTCACTGCAACTTGACTGCTTGTACATACTTGCTACCACCAAACCACATATACTGTGTCAAATTCATGGAATTAAGAATTAATTAATTTTTCTCTGAAATTCAATCTTTTATTAGTCGTATGCGACGGAAATACGACGGAAGTGTAAATTCCTGATCACTATACTTATTTTATAATTTCTATATTGGTTCACAGAACTTGTAGTTATGAAAATTTTAATTCATATCGTACTAAACACTCCTTTTACTCAGGGTCATTCGAAGCACTTAATTGCCGCAGATTCTGTACTATAGGCTGTGTGGCGAACTGACGTCACACGTATTAACATGATTTATACATCACTGATTCCAAATTAAGGAAATGAATTCAACAAATCTGACAATCTACATTTAAAAACTTTAAACTTCGAATCTTGGCCGATACAGAGTTATGTATTTTAGGGTCTGCTTTTGTAAATACAGCGTGACCTCGATTATCCGAACTAATGTCGTGTATAATGTGCTGAATTTAAGGCAATCACGTTAAAAATCAGCAGTTGTATATTTAATTTAAAAGGTAAAACTGAAAATTCAGATTGCCTGTCCTTATTTTCACGCAAGTCGTGTTTAAATTAAGACTGACATTACTTTAAGAGTTGTTTAATTTCAGATAGTTCTTAAAATAAGATTTTCTTTTTACTGAGGAAAACAGGTTCGAATAATCGAGGTTCCAGTGTAAGTAGAAAAAGTAAAGCATAATCGATTCACCGGCAATTTTTTGAAAGTTTATTTCTCATATTTAAATAAAAACAAACTAAAAATTCATATTCTTCTTTATAATTATTATTAATACTGTAACTGAAAGAAATTTCGATTTGTGCCCTTTGCAAAATTAAATTAATAATATCAGACTGTTTGTATTTATCCCTAAAAATTTCTAGCATTTACCCCAACTTTCCCTAATTCATCTCAAGTAGTAGTGTTTGAATATTATAAAAAATTTCTTCTTCCCCCAAGCAGGGCTCGAACTATAGGTCCGCAAATTCCTTAAAAGTCCGTAACTTTCCTTGAAGTCCGTAAAAGTCCGTTTTTTTTAAGAAAGGTCCGTACCGTCCGTACTAAAGTCCGTAAATTGTACGATATAATTTGGATAATTTTAGAGAAGTTAATACAAATGATCGTAGGAATTAAATTATTTTCAAAACTAATAAAATCCTTCGCAAAAATTCAATTAGGTTAAAATTTTTTTTTAAATTCTCATCAAAATTCCAATTATCTTTAAAAATAATTAAATTCTTCTGCGAAATTCAATTATTTTCAAAAATTTAAATAAAATTCTTGTCAAAATTTCGATTATTTTCAAAAATTTTCCTCAATTCAATGATTTTTAATAGGTATCTACTATTCTAATAAAATTTTCCAAAAGAATTTAATTATTTAAAAAAAAATTTAATAAAATTCTACACAAACCTTTAATTATTTTCAAAAAATAATAAAAATTTCACAGGAATTTCATTATTTAAAAATTTTTTTTATAAATTTCTTTGCCATCATTCAATTACTTTCATAAATAATAAAATTTTTACAGGAATTCAATTATTTTTAATACAAATTTTAATCAAATTCCTCAAAAAAATGTAATTATTCTTAATTATTTTATTAAAATTCGTTTAAAAGAATTCAATTATTTAAAAATGTATTGATACAATTCTTTATGAGAATTCAATTTTAAGAAATTAAAAAATTAAATTAAATAAATTAAATTTTATTCAATAAATTGTTTTTTTTAAATAATTAAATTCTAGTGGAATTTTCTCATAAAAATTGATTTAAAAATGCATTTCAGTTAAAATTTTAGATTATAATTATTGAATATTAAAAGCATAAAAGTATAAATTTTTAGAAATAATTGAATTTTGAAAAGGTTTCAGATTAAAATCTTTGAAAATTTGAATTATTCATATTTTTAACTAACAATTCTGTGGAATTAATTTTTTTTTGAGAAAGTTTAATTGCGGATTTTTTTAATATTATTTGAAGTTTTTATTTTCTAATATATATATTCAATTGAAAAATCTGAACATTGTCAAACAACTTTTTCGAAAATTATTAAAAATAATCGATTTTAAGAAGAATATTGGTTAAAAATTCTTTAAAATAATGATTGAATTGATAATGATTTTATCATCACTCGATCGATATCTTCATGTTCTATATTTATGAAAAATTTAATTTATAGTTTTAAGTAAAATGTTTTCTTATTTGTCTCGGACTGGTTATATTTTTGTCAGCAATTGGTCCGTAATTTTTCATTTTTGGTCCGTAAAGTCCATATTTTTAAATAGTGCAGGCGCTGATAGGTTTTTCGTATGCAAAAATAGGGCACCACAATTTGACTTTTGAATATGCTTTATTGACCCTTACATAGTGTAAAAGTGAAGGGTGCCGGGAAGAATTCATGTTCGTTTATTGTTTATAACAATTTATGCATTCAACATGATTTTTAGCAAATTACTAGATAATTTGAAATATTTTTGAATTTATTCTTAACAAAAATTGTTAAATATATATTGTCAATTGTACACGTAGTTGGAAAAATCAGTTTTTAGCCAAAATTAACATAAAAAAATGCATTTGTTTATAAAAGAAACCTATTTTTTATCATTTGCGTGGTAATATCTAAAGAACGAGTGAATTTAGAAAAAAAAGTTCTAATAGTTTTTTGTTTAAAATAACATTTTAAGTAAAATAGTTCCTATACGTAAACCTGATATTTTTCATAGTTTTTAAGTTATCAACCGCTAAAGTCAAAACTTCACCCCGCAGCAGCAAATTACTGCTCCACGCTCATTGAGGCGCTTATTCTCAAACGGTGCGATATTCACTGAATTTTGAAGCTAATTCAGAAAAGATAGATATACATTATGAAAAATGGGTAGGTATCATTTTGACACAAAACTTTTTGTCAAATTTGTTATATATTCGTGGACATTGAAAAAGTTTGTGCTTATTTAATATCTAATTCATACGTGTCATTTGATGAACTGCGTCACAAATCTATAGTACAATCCATGGGATTTAATATCAATCTTTCTCGCGTTGCATGTACTTCTGATGCACTTTACTTTCATTGTTTAAGGGCTTCTGCTCAAACTTACAACTGGATAAATGCTAACCAAACATTATACGAGCCTTTAGACTATACACAATTAGGCTACAAGAATGAAAATGGTAATTTGTTGCCAATAATTATGTCCAAACCACCCATTCCCATAGATTTAAAAGAACCATGTAAATGCAAAGGAGTTTGTAAAACACTGTCTTGCAATTGTAAAAAAGAAGGTTTAGCGTGTATAAACTTGTGTAAATGTTTAAATGACAAATGTCAAAATGCAATGAACAAGGACGTATAAAAAATACGAATGTATAAGATGGAAACGAACTACTGCAAAAAGCTTTAAATATTAATGGATGTAATTTAATATAAAAGAATTGTATTTAATTTGTAATTCTTATATTTGAAAAAGATTCACTGTTCTATATTACTCAATTAATTTCTAAAATAATGTATAAAATGTCTCTCCTTTAAGTTAGTACACGATGTGATGGCGAAATTATTCTTAAAATCTTACCGTAAAATTGTATGAATGGATCCTTTTCTCCACATTGAGACAGGTACAAATTTCACAGCAGGTGCATAGTCTATTCTGTATTTAAGTGACTACTAGCAGTTCTATGTACTAAACTTTTACCTGGAATTTGTTTTACGTTGAGATTCTTTCTCTGATATTTCATTTTTGTCGCTTGTCTAAATTGAAATCAATGCACAACTATACAAACTTTTGATTTTATGTAACAAATGTTTGTGCAGTATAATAAAATAAAATTATAGAAAAATGCTTTTATTATTTGAAATTCTTCCCTTTCTTTTATTAAAATAAAATTTTATATTTTTTATAATTTTATATTAAAGTTTAGCTGCGAGTTTTATCAGGCAAGTTTTGTGCTGTTTTCAGATGAGCGCGGGGCGTTAATGTACTGCAGAGGCTGTAACTTTTAACTTTAGCGGTTGACAACTTAAAAACTATAAAGAATATCAGTTTTATGTATAGGAATTATTTTACTTAAAATATTATTTTAAACAAAAAACTATAAGAACTTTTTGCTCTAAATTCACTCGTTCTTTAGATATTACCATGCAAATGATAAAAAATGGGTTTCTTTTATAAACAAATGCATTTTTTTATATTAATTTTGGCTAAAAACTGATTTTTCCAACTACGTGTACAATTGTTAATATATATTTAACAATTTTTGTTAAGAATAAATTCAAAAATATTTCAAATTATCTAGTAATTTGCTAAAAATCATGTTGAATGCATAAATTGTTATAAACAATAAACGAACATGAATTCTTCCCGGCACCCTTCACTTTTACACTATGTAAGGGTCAATAAAGCATATTCAAAAGTCAAATTGCGGTGCCCTATTTTTGCATACGAAAAACCTATCAGCGCCCGGTCTAAAAGACTTTTACTGGTTCGAGTCCTGTTACCTGCAGGTAGCTAAGAAACAGAATAAAAGGTTAGAAAAAAGTTTTAGGGACAGAAACCCTTGGCCGTAAAATGATATTAGGCTTGAAACTTTTTCTAAGATTTGATGCAGAGATGAGTCATAATTTTGGCAAATCTTTATCCTGCATTAGTCATACTTTCAGTCACTTATTTTATTTTAAAGTTACAGATGAAATGATCAAGTACTTTATTTCCTTTCTCTAAAGAAAAATATTGGATTCACAAATTATAAAGGAATTACAAATAAGTTGTAACTCCTTTATAATTTATAAATTTGGTTCAGCATAAAAAATATATACACATTTGGAGACTTTTTTTTAATCTTTGCCATTAAAACCATTACTCTAATAACATTTCTGCTTAAAATGTCCTTTAAGATAAATATCTTATATAAAAATATGTTAAAACTGCTTAGATGTCATTTAATTGAAACAGCCAAGTATTCAGAATTTTTTCAATGCAAAAACTCGCTAACTTCTTGAAAAATATTGTGCTTTATGGAATGTTTAATTAATATAGTCAATTTATTGAATATATAATAATCAAATTGATAGTATTTCTTAATTAAATAGCCTAATAATTTGATTAAACGATTTAATAATCACTTTTAAATGAAAATTTAAAACATTTTTATCGTATCAAATAAAGTAGGTTTTAATTAATTTGACAATTTAATTGGACTTTTTCCCTCAATGTGTAATGGGAAAATGTAAGACAATAAACAAATATTGAAGATTAAATTTTCAAAATAGTGAATCTCGCATGCATTGTAATTTTCAAGCTTAAACTTGAATGAATGTAGTTAAAGATATTTGGAAAAACATATATTGTAAAATTATTCTTTTGATTATTACTTCGGAGTTGAGCGTTCAGCTGCAAAGTTCTATGAGTCATAATAAAACTCCTTTTTCTTGTTTCTTTGTCCCCTTGTAGCACATGGTGCACGTGCTTATTCCACAAAGTGTGAATAAAGTACAATCAGTTAGAGTTCGTGACAAAAAAAACATCTCAAGATAGGAAAACGCAAACTATCAGCACACAGTGATTTTCACTTCGTGACTCCAATGGCAAATGTACAATATAATGTTTACTTTTCAGCCACAAAATTATGTTAAAGCCAATACTTAAAAAGAAAGTTAATTTTAATAATAAAAAAATGGAAAACAATTTTATATAGAATAAACAAAAATTGAACAAATTAATTACTTTTCGTTTTAAGTTAAAATTGAGATTTATTCAATTTCAAACAGTTAAGTGTTAGTGTCGATTATTTTTAAAATTTTTGGATTATTTCAACCAGTGCTTTTTAAAAAAAAATTTCCAAAACGTTTTAAAATCAAAAAAATTTTCTTATTAGGAAGTCTATAAAAAATAATATATTTACAATAAGAATATTAAAAAATCAAAAAAGTAATTACAATATTTAGAAAAAAATTGCAAAAATAGATTTATTATTTTTTGCATATTTTATGTTATTTTTTCACCTTCTTGTAAATGAATTTAGTTTTTATCAATACTAATGTACAAAAGTCCGTCTATGTACTAAATAAATAAACATGAAAAAATATAAAGTTAAGAGTAGAAAAATAAACATAAGATTAAAAGAATAGAATTGTAAATAAACATACCAAAAAAAGGAAATAAATCATTATTATAATAATGAATATAGTAAAAAAAATAAAAACAATAACAAATAAGTAGTGCATTATTTTTGATAGATTCCCTGATGAGGAAGTAATTTAGATTTCGAAACGTTGGAGTTAAATTTTTATTAAAAATAACTTGTTGGAATGCATTCGTTTTATTATTTTCCTATCCAATTTGAAAATTGAAAGGAAAATTAGATTTCTAATTTTAAAAGAAAGTTTTGACAATTTTTTTTACAAAAACAAACAAAATGTCGATAATTTAGATATCTAATGCTATCTTATAAAGAATGATATATTTAAACAAAATGCAACCTGTTAAATTGTCTTATTCAAAGATCCTATGTCTATAAAAAAACATTTTGCATATAAAATTTACCAAGGCAAGGTGTAAGTGGTCTGAACAGAAGAAGTCAGGATTATAAGAACAAATATTATAGACAATATTTCAAATTCATTAAAAATAATAAATTTTTTATCTTTCCATTTATCTATATCGAACAATTAATTTTGTGATAATTGCAGTTTACGTGTTTTAAAGAAAAACAAATCCTGATATGAGAAAGCAATGTTTATACATACATATAGTTTATTTTTAATTTTGCTTTTGCAAGTCGTTTCTAGATGACAACAGTGAGATATACGTATAGAAATGAAATAAAGGAGATTAAGCAAAATATAAATTTGTACTCACATTATTTGTTGGGGCCGAATTAACGATAGCGGACAGAAAGTCATGGCTGACCCGAGAGCTTTGTGAAGTTCCACTATCACTGGAGACACTTGAACTGTCGTAGAGAATGTCTGATACTTCCAATTTCATGATGAAGTTTTTACAACTTGAATGAGACAAAACTGCAGATATTGTTGCACTTATTGTGAGGGGTATTCACTCACTCGAGATTAGTAAATCCGTATATGTCTAATGAAATTGCTAACGGAACACATAACACACGCCTCAAGTAGAAATCAGCGAATTCGTTAGCGATCAAAGTATAATGCAATACCCGAGTGAGTAGAAGATTCCACAAGTTTTCTGTATTGTTTGGCTTGTGTTGGTGCAAGTTGGATTAGTCAGGGTTTTTTTCTCCAAGTTGAGAACATTGAGCTAACTTTTGAGACTGCGCCGCTGCATGCATAACCAAAGTGATGACTCAGGCAGTCATCGATTGCGTCCCGAGAGGGGAACAAAGGGGAAGTGGCCTCTCCCACCACGCGGTGGGCGCCTAGGTTCGAGCGAAGCTGCGAAGGTAGCAACTTTCGAACCCTTGGTCTCTTGTGTTTTGGCTATCTGCTTTGCAAAAAGCCATTAAATCAAAAAAAAAAAAAAAAACCCCTTGGTCTCTTAGTTTATTTCCATCAAATTTTATGCAAAATTTCTTATTATTAAAAGTATATATTAAGCAACAAGGGAACAAATTTTGGGCTGCCTTTGTTCCCGTATTACTTGCGATATTTTTCATTCCCAATGCAGAAAAGTGTCGATTTCAGATAGCATACGACAGGGGGTAAAAGTCATTGAGTTGTTCCACTTGTATGAAGATGGCGTTTATTTTTACCCGAGGGTAAAAATGTAATCTTCATTTTAGCGGATTTCTCTAAATGTAATGCATATTTTCCTCTTATATTATATGCTATCAAAAGTATCGCTCTTTTTATTTTTTACTTATTAATAATAAATTTGGGTATCCATAAATTTAATAACGAACATTTTGTAATTTTTTTTAAATCGGTTAATATTTTTTTAAGATTTACATTGTACAGCAATTTTAAAAATACTGTTTTAAAGTGTGTTTGAAGAAACAGTATTGCCGCTATCTACCTGTTTCGCTACTCGGAGCGAATAGCACAGAAAGTTTAGTATTTTTTATATAAAAATTTCGCTTTGTCGCACTTTTTCCCTAATTTGTAAAATACTTTTACAAAATTTAATATATATTCTCTCTCCGTGTACATACATATAGTCAAAGTTTCAATCCTGCAACTGTTTCCGTTCAAAAAACAAAATGCAAATTAATAGTTTTGGCTGTTTAACATTTGGCTCCAAGCTCCCTTAATATAACATATATTATAATTATACAATTGAGGGGCTGGATGCTATAAGGGGATACGTGCTATGCACATCGCACATGCGCGTATCCCCTTATAGCATCCAGCTCCTCAATTATTGTACATAAAATACTTTAATATATTTTAACATATACCATAGGCAATGTTGCCTCAATTCTCCGCATAAATATAGCCTGGCAACATTGTGTCATTCAATGTTCTCACATGGCAGATATAATCAATATTGGCTATATTGACACAATATTGAACTCAAATATTGTGCTATTTGGGATAATTAAAAATCCGAAAACGGTTTCAACAAACAATAAATAGAAAATTAACTTCCTAAGAATGAAAAAGTTATGCTTCTTACCTTACACATTAGATAAATCGTACTAGTCTGTAGGCCAATGCATTTTCATTATTTAGAAAATTATATAATGTTTAATTATGACGTTTTAAAGAAAATTTGGTTTGGTAATTTAATTTTAATATTTTGAATAAAAAAATCTTTTTTTCGGAATTTGTATGAAATTTGCACGAATTTTGGTCCAAAAAAGGTTTCTAAACGACATATGAATTCATAAAAATTTAAAAATATTCATCAAGTCCAAGCGAAATCGCAAAGAATTCTGTAAGATTTCTTATGAAGAAATTTTGAGTCTTTTTCTGGTTGGGGAGAGGAAGGCTATTTCCCCTTACGGGACGGAATTGCTGATTCCAGGTGACTCATAATGTATGGGGAATACCTTCGGGTCCGACCCAAGCCAAGCGACGAGCGACCGATCCCTCCCTCCCACCAAACTTATCGAGAAATAGTCGATTTCAGTCCATTCGTGTGTATTCGGTCACATAATTCTGGCTCTACACTGATCTACACTTACGCATATAGAACTTATTTGCAGAAAAGGGAATTTTTATTTCTTGAAAGACAATTTACTACTTCATTCGTCTGCATGAAAAGAAACCATTTCCTCAGTATATTACTTTATCGTATAATCGCTATTTTCCAATTATGGATAATCAGTGACAATCAGACAAAGATTACCAATAGGTTATCAAATCAAACCATTTTTTCAATACCAATGTTTTTTTTTGGCGTGTAAGCGAAATTACAAAAAGATTATAAATAAAAATAAATCAAGTCTGTCGTCAGTATTAACACAACGTTGGCTCAGTACTGACGGTATAAATACCAGTACTGGTTCATTGGTGGCCACCCAACCCTTGGTGCTGTATTGCGCCAGTAGTTGACTCCGGGTTAATACTGTAATCTCTGATTGGATTACAATAGGTATATAGGGTACCTTTTCACTTGGATACATTATCAAATAATTGGATGTGTTAATATAACCAATTTCTTGAATCGCGCTACAGAGTCCATCGAATTTGATATATTATATTAAATCCTTCTTCTCATTCTGAATGTATGTATGTATTCGCGATATTATTTTGCTGACATGAATTAATTGTTATTAAAATTCATATATAATATTTACTATAAATTTCATCAGTCTAAGCTCTAAGGGTGTCAAAAGGGGTGGATTTTTTATGGTATTAGGAGTTGTTATGCATTCTGCTTTATTTTTAATTCAGTTATTTTTTGAATTACTTATAATTTTTATTGTGTTTTCATATTTTGCAATAATTGAATTAATATCAGAGGGGCAGTTTTTCAACATTTTTCCCAAGGTTTGGAGAATTGAGAAGGTTTTTTTTCGAATTCAGTGGGGTTACCACTTTAAAAAAACACTTTGATTTTGCATCCTAATTTTTTCCAGACTTGAAAAACAGGGAGAATAAGGGTTTAAATATTAAAAATCTTTATTATAGAGAGCAGTCAAGTAATTTTCTACTTTTAGGAAATTTTCTGTGTTGTGAGGGTAAAAATAATATAACAGTTTTTAAATAATAAGTTAATATTTATTATATAATATCACCTTATATCTTAATTAATACACTATTGAACGCCGGTTAGCGGAATTTTCGCGTTATTGTTATAGATACGAAAGGACACCGCAGAGAAGGTCTGATTTTTGATTCAATACTTTTTAGTACTTCGGATAATTAAAATATTAAGTTGAAATTATAACATATTTACTTCCGCCAAATACTGAATAATTCAGTAACAATATTCAAGAAGTAGGTTCAATACTAATAATTACTTGGCACAAGAAAATAAATTTCTTCCTTCAAATAAATACCTATGAGATTTATTTAAGTAAATTATGTCAGTCAAGATGTAATAGAATGAATAAGTGCATTAATGAAAATTGTTCATGTTGATTAATAATAAAAAATTATTATATAGAATTATATGATAAAAGGTGATTGGTGTTTTATGGAAACTTTTAAAATAAAAGGTGCGTCAGTTACTGAAATTTCGGGATCGATTGAACGAATACTTTTCACATTTTGTAAATTTTAAAGTTCACAGTTTATTGATAAATAAACATAAGTAAATTCATTTACTTGATTCAATTAAATTTGTTTTCAGTGTAGGGTCAATTTATACTGAAAACTCTCTCCTATACATGTATATTTTGCAGTTTATTTGAAAAAGGAGAAAGTCTAAAGTTTTTTATACAGTCTGTAAGAAAATGTCATTGTTAAATGTTGCAACTTGATAAATAGGGCCTTACTAGTATTGGAATGGAGTAAAGAGACTCGACATTCACCCACATTTGCCGTTTTAAAATTAACATTTGCGGATAAATTCAAAAAGGTAGAAAGACTGCTGTGTGCCCTTGATCTGGCATCTCCTGTTTAAGAAAAACTTCTTTAGTATTATATACTATTTACTGTACAATTTTGTAGCTAGAAAAATAGCACAAGGAATTTATTTCCATTTCACATTCATCCAGATTACCAGTAGCAATCTTTTCAATCATTTATAGAAATCGATGATCGAAATAGAATTGTGAATTAGCGACGGTTAAAACATTTAAATGATTAACCGATTATTATAAGGGTTTTAAGGCTGAATACAAATCTGAGGTAACAATTTAAAAATTCAAAATAGCGGATTCAATGTGGCCTACCAAAAATATGGAATTTCTATAAGTTGTTGAAGAATAAGCGATGTGCCCTGAGTAGTGTTATCTAAATTTCGGATTTCTTATTTCTGTTTCTGCTCAATTTGAATTTTGATATTCAGTCGTCGTTGTGATTTTAGAAACAAATAAAATAAAATATAAAATATCAAGAAAATTATCAATCCTCCAAGTCAAATATGATGATTTTAAAATTTATAGTAATAAATTTCAAATTCTCGATAATGAACGAGTACAGCAAAAGAGATTGATTTCTGAAATGATTCATATCAAATTACAAAAGAAAACGCTTAATAAAAAAGATGACACTAACAATTTAAACCAACACTATAAAACGTTTTTTAAAAAATTCAAATTTTAATTTCAGAAATCAATTCTCGTTCTCCGTGTCAAGTATGTGTATGTATTGATACTCATTAATTGTTTTACAAGAAAGTATTGTAATACCAAAATTTTTCGAGTTCGATTTTTTGACATATGTATCTTTATGTTATTTGACCTCAGGAGTTCAAAAATGACATTTTTAAAAAATGTCATTCTGTATGTGTGTGTGTGTGTGTGTGTAAACATCACATTTTCATAAATATCTCGAAATCATCAAAAGCTTTTGGGTTGAATTTTTTTTTAAATTGTAGATCTCACCTGCGGACATAAAATGAGAGTACTTTGAGATAGATTAATAAAGTTTAACTAAATTTTTTTTTCATTTTTAATTTTGAATAAAAACGTTTTTTGCCCATAACTTTAATAAAATGTTAATAAATGTTTTTCCATAATTTTGTAGAGTTTTTTTAGACGCATCTTTTGAGCCCTAATTGAAAACTTTTCGTCCATATTAACCGGAGTTATTAAACTTTTAAAAATAAAAAATTTTGGAAAATTAGACTTTTTGAAAATTTTGTTGAAAAACGTAGAAGTAACTTTAAAATTATCGTTATCAACTTGTAGAGCATTAAAAAACGCTTCGATTGGCCTATTTTTGAACCTAATTCGATAATAAATTTTGAAATTATTGGTATTTTAAAAACCAAAAATTGTGAAAAATGGCATTTTCTCAACTTTTTTGTTTGAAAATTTTTGTTTAACTATTAAATTATTGCAACTATCTTGTAGGGTATTTAAAAATAAATTGATTAACCCAAAATTCAATCACTTTTACCATATTTATAAAAAGTTATTCATATATTTCTATTTTTTTTATCTCTATGAGGAAGTAAAGTGTTCATGAAATGAGCACCAAAATTATACAAAAAAATATACAACTTGGCAGCGGTTTTCTATTATTATTATCTCTATGAGGAAGCAAAGTGTTCATAAAATGAGTACCAAAATTATAAAAAAAATATACAACTTGGCAACGGTTTTCTTTGATAATTGACTCTTTTGTTTTATAATAAGTTCACTGACCCTCGATTTTGTACTTTTCTACATTTATATTTATAAATTTTGTCAGTCAACTTAAGCCGGTCGTGTTGATCGCACAAATTTAAAAATCTCGAATTATTTTACGGTAAATTTATATTTGTTAATTTATGTTTTATAATTTATTTAGACACCCTGACTTATATTATTAGAATATTCAAAATTGGCGATCCTGTTTTAAAATATAAAAGTATATTGTCAAAAACGGAGGATTTTGGGGTCGCTGATTACGAATCTGAAGTGAGGTTTTAATAATCAGCGACCCAAAAAACCACCGATTATTAGATTTAAGTTAATAATTTCTTTACAAGAGTCATTTTAGTAAAATGTGATAGATTTGGATTTATTTTCATTATTTATTTGAAAAAGGAAAGGAAAATATACATTTGTCTACATTCTCTTCGAACCTTAATGGTTAGACTATAAGTAAATATATTCCTTTAATTCTACTTTATAATTATAAAAGTTACTTTAAATGTAGTCTTCTCTTGAATTATTCTTACTATTGTCACACAACAAACAATCGCAGAAATTTAATAAAATATGTTTCACCCATAAAAATTGCAAATTTTCAATTTTAAACAATTATCTGCATCACTTTTGAATTTAGAGTATTAGCTTCAAAACATTCTTAGTTTTCAGTATATTTTTCAGACTCAAATCACTCAGCATGCAGCAATATTAAATAATTTACATTTAAGAATTACGTAAAGCTTTAACTTCGACAATATTTTTATTTCTATTTGAACAATATCATGATATCGTTTAATATATCTATCTATTTTATAACTCTTATTTTTGTAATAGACATATTAATCCTTTAGACATAAGAACTAGTCAAATTAAAACTTTTCACTAATGAACTGTAATTAAAAGCAATAATTTTCTCGTTTTTTAAATAATTAACATAACACAATTTAAAAAAACTTATTTTTCATTAAGATACATCAAGCAGCAATAAAACTATTAATAATCGCAATTCTGTGCAAAAACTAATGCATGTTTTCTTATAGAAACACGTCTAAGAATAATGTACAGAATTTCTTTGTGAGCAACAAAAAAATGAAAATTACCGTTAAATTTGCACGAAACATAAAACTAGTCGAAGTTTCTTCTTTATTCAACAATTAAGTCGAAGTTATCAATTTCTTCAAAAGTTTTATTAATACTTTTCGCCCAATCGTTGAGTTTCTTATCTTCTTTCTTCAATTTCTTGGTTTTCTTTGTGATTTTTTCTTTCACTTCATTTCTATTTTCATCCTCATCACTTACATCAGAAAAACTGTACTTCATATTTCTTTTACGCTTGTAAGTGGATTTTGGAGGCTGTAATGAAAAATAATTGATTATTTTAAATACTACTGATTATTTGACTACTGGATCAGAAAACCATTATATTTCATCTAATGTACTTTTGACAAACTTTTTAAAAACTATTATGGTAAAAATTCCTTTTTTGGCTTAAAGTTTAAGATAATGCCTACTTTTAATTGCAAATAGCGGATTCAATATGGCGGACTATGTAAAAAAAAAAAAAGTATGTACCAATAATGTTTACTCAGTGGTTTTCGAAGTAGCTAAAATTGATTCTCACACTAAATTTTCAAATTTAAAAGTACCAGATCCAATATGGCTGCCAAAATACTTTTTTAGATGTACCTATGTTTTTTATCAATTCTGCACGAAAAAGTCCCCTTAACCTTTAAACTGCTATGCCGATCTGATAGACCGCTACAAAAATTTTCTTTGCTTGTAACTTTTTTTTAAGTATAATAAAAACTTGAGCTTTTCAGTAGCTTCATATTTTATCAAAATATGTTAGGTGACAACTTTTTAAAAATTTTTTTTCGTTAAATTTTGTATTGTAACATACGTAAAAATAAAAAAATTTAATCAAAATAATATATATAAGGGTGATTCTCCGCGTAGCACACAATTTGGATTTTACTATTTTTGAAATTTTTTTTTTCAAATTAAGTAAAAGTCGATATAGAATTTTAAAGTTCAATATTCAAGAACGAAATATTCGTGGTGGGCCAGACAAAATAATTATAATTTTCTTTTTTACAATAAACACCCATGTAAAATTGATTACACCATGACGCTCTGATTCGACCATGACGCACAAGAAAAACTAATTTTTAAGCAAATTATTATGGATTTCAAAAATTCTTTTTTTCCTCGTCTTTTGTTTTCACTAACCTTAGACTACTAAACTTGTTAGGAGAGTTTATTGCTGCTTTTTATGAATGTTGAGTAATTTTTCGATTTGATTTTCTATGTAAATTAGGCAATTTTACAAAGTTATGATACCATGACGCGAAAACGGGGGACAAGAAATATCTACAAAAATATTAAAAAATACATTTGTTTTCTATAAGTGTTTTGTTTTTCTCAATTCTACTAATTTAGACAATAATAAAATGTCAATATTTATTATATTTATTATTATATTTTACTAAAAAAATAACTTTTTATATATGAAATGGTAGTGGGGACTGATTACACCTTGACGTTTTGGCACCTTAAAACAGATTTTTAAGTAAAATTATAAACTTTTAAGTAACAACGACTATAGACTTTTATTTGTTATCATGGAAATAAGTTATCCACGTTGAATTTATTAGAATATATGAAACTGATTTCTTAAAAAACATGAGGGACATTAAATTGTGCGCTACGCGGAGAATCACCTATAAATGACTTTTTTATGTTAAAAAGTAAAAAAGGGAATACTGCCGTCCTTTTTAAAAAAGACACTATCTACATTTTAGCTCAATCGGAGATATTGAAGGAAACGCGTTTGCATCTGGATCTCTTAATAAAATTAAAAATTTTGTAAACAAACTTATGTTCTTGACTAATTCGGACACGCTCTTTTCATTGGTGCAGAAAAATTATTAATTTTAATTATTTATTAATAAAACTGTAGATAGTGCACATTTTTTATCCAAAAATTATGGAGAATACATGAAAAGTGCACTATGTGGTAGATAGTACGTTTAAAATTGCTTTGTCGGTCCACTTTCCTGTTTAGAGCGTCACCATCTACATTATTTTCCTTTATTTCTGTTATATTTTTATTATTATTTTATATTTTATTTTATTTATAATTATATTATATTTTTTAATATTGAAAATACCGAACGAAAAATGACGAACAATAGAGGGGCTGATAGTAAAAATGGTTTATAATAATAATAATGAAAGCAAAAGTAGAATACCTAAGTGACTTGAGAGCAAAAACGGGTTTTATAATTATAATTAACCCTTTGAAGCACGAATTTTTAGAACAGATGAATTTAATTTACAACAGCAGTTATAAGGGTTTTCGGGGTCGCTGCGATCATGAATCTGATGTTAGTTTCTGAAAATTCAAAATGGCGAATCCAATATGGCGGCTGTCAAAATAAAAAATTGATCAGATTCGTTTAAAACTTGTGACACGGGGGTTTTCGGGGTCATTGATTATGAACCTGATGTAAGTTTTTAAAAATTCAAAATGAAGTTTGCCGAAATTGAGAATTAATATAATTTACTTAAAAATCTAACAATATTTTTTCAAGACCAACCGCTCTCAGCCTAACCCAGAGACACGAACGAGGACGTGACGGCTGTAATCTCCATTTTTTTATTTTTTTCATTAAAATTTTTTTTTAAGTTTTTTATTTTATTTTTTTTTTAATTTATCAAGAAATTACACAATCATTTTAATCTGTTTTTGCTTTTAAGTCACTTATTCTACTTTTGCTCCCGTTATTATTTTAAACCATTTTTACTATCAGCCCCTCAATACATAAATTTTATTTACCATTATAAGTTATAACTTTATTTTATTTGATTATTATGTTCTGCATGAAATGTTTATTAAATTAAATTTTAACTTTACAAAAAGAATAATTAAAATTGCTTTTAATTTGCATTAAATATATGTGTTAATACAAAATAAAAGCTTTATTTGCAAATTATTGTATTATTTTTATTTTATTTGCATAATTAAACTTGTAGATAGTGCTCTCTCTCGCGGAAAGTTAACGAAAGTTCGAGAAAAATATGTACGAGAAACGTCACTATGTACATAGTTCTCTACTTTTGTGACTTTTGAGACCAGTTTACTGACTAACCTATGTACATAGTGCTCGTGAATCAGGATTTCAGGGGTCAAGTGGGTTGAAAATCCTGAAAATTTTGTAGATAGGTCGTCTCCTTCTGCAGATAGTGACACTTTAAAAAATATTTCTCAAAAATCTCTGTAGATAGTTCAATTGACCGCTAATTATCTTCTAATCTAATTAAAATTTTCAATTACGAATACGACTATTAGATTCGTCTTTTCATTACGAATCCAACGGTATAAAAAACTCATTTTTCATAAAATATGTAGATAGTGCCTTTTTTAAACTGGACGGCAGAATAGGGGAGGGAATAGCACTGAGTGTGATTTTTCAGCACGTATAGCAGTTTAAGGGGGGTAAGGTCTTAACGGTGAAAAAAGCATGTTTTTAAGAATTTTTTTTTGGCGATACGCAAAAAGTTAATTTATTTTATCGCTTTGCATATGATATTGCAACATTTGAACAATATTTCTCTAAATTTTAATAAAAAAATATTAAGAATTAAGCGAGATAATGAGATTTTTCTCAGGCGACTCCAAAAGAAAATCATCCAAATCAAAAAAATCAAAGTGCATTTATTTATTTATTTATTTACGCTTATTTGTTTTGCCAAGTTTGGCTAGTACAAGCGGAGGTTCGCATTACATAAAGTTGATATAAAGATTTGAATTTTTATAAATTAGACGATCATTCATAATTTTCATTAAAAGATTAACAAAAGCTTTAATACGTGAGCATTCAGAGGAAGCCAGAATGTCTAGACAAACATCATACCGATCGAAAGTATTGGAGACCTGAGAAAAAAATTCATTCCATAGGTGTTCACAAGAAGGACACTCCAACAAAATATGGAAAAAGCTCTCTTCCTCACGGCGACAAAAAGGACAAATAAAATCCACAGGAAAAGAATACGAAAACTTTCCAAAATTAATTCTAGATATATATATATATATATATCTGTTTAATAACCTTATTTGAGCAAAAACTCTTTTAAAAAATAAAGGCAACCTTGAAGCAAGATACGATTGTGTACCTGGAAGCAGACTCAAATGAGGATAAATTAAAAAACTTTTAGAAGCCACATAATGATCTTTATCCCTTATTTCTATGAAAATCTTATGAAGCCTCAAGATCTTATCCTTATTTCGCGTAATAGTGTCCAAAGATAAGTCATCATCTTTATTTAATCCCCCCCTTGAGATAAGAAAATTTCTCCATTGGGCATACCAGTTTAGTTTGTACTCAGGACTCTTCTCCGCCAGAGACTTTAGCCTTTCGAAGCACAGTCTGGGGTATCTAGAATTTTCCATACGGGCAATTCTGACAATCCAGTTAAGTATGTACTTCAAGACACCATGCTCAAAACTTAGAGAACCTGTTTCCAATCTAATTGCGTAACTTGGAGTGTTAAAAGGTAACCAAAGTAGTCTCTTAAAAAAATTTAATTGTACCCTCTCTATCAAATCTAAATGTTTAAAACCCCAGACTTGAATACTATAGAATAATGTGCTCACAGCTAGACTATGAAAAAGTCTGCAGTGGACGTTCCAAGGTACATTCCCCAAAGAATTAGTAATCCCGAAAATGCTTCCAACAGCGGAGTTAGCTGCACTAATTGCCCCTGTTGCCGCCGGGAGAAACGAGCATAAATTATCAAAAGGAACACCCAAATAAGTATAATGCTTAATAACCTGGATTTGATCCTCTCCAAATCGGAAAGATTTAAAGTTATGCGCCGATGAATTCGCAGATTTTGTAAAAATAATAATTTTAGTTTTTTGCGTATTGACAGTTAACTTGTTCAATTCACAGTAGGCTTTTAAAGCTTTTAGTTTTCTAAAAAGCTCCACAGGAGAATCAGAGAGAAGGACATAGTCGTCAGCATAACCAAGAACCAATACTTCATTCTTACTGTCAATTGAAAGACCCCTGCAATTATTTTTTAAAAGAAAATCATCAAAATCAGAAATGAACAGCAAAAACAAATATGGACTTAGAACTTCTCCCTGAAGTACACTTTGGGTAACCTTAACATAATCTGTAGAACCCTCATATGTCCTGATACAAGTAACAGCCGTCGAATAAAAACTCTTCATAATATTAATTATCTTCGTACTCAATCCGAGATTATGCAATTTCTCCCACAATAAAGAATGCGAAACAGATGGGAAGGCCCCCTTGAAGTCAACGAAAGTAGCATAAACCACCGCCCCTGGATTTCTTAAATGAATTTGAATTACCGATAAAAGCGTAAATAAATTATCGAGACAACTCCTGCCTCTTCTAAATCCAGATTGTGATTCTGGAATCAAGTTGAGATCTGTTGCCCATGTTACTAACCGATCACAGATGATTTGAGAGAATATTTTTGCAACACAATTAACAAGTGTGATGGGTCTGTAATTTTCAGGGTTGTCCATACTGCCCTTTTTATAGAGCATAAATGTGGACAATTTACCCCAGGCCTTTGGAATTGTCTCTGTCTCTAAAATTAAATTAAAAAAGTGGTGAATATATAAAATCCAATTTTGCGGTAGGTGTTTGTAAAATTCGTAGCTTATCTCGTCGACTCCGGGAGCCTTGCCATTTTTACATTTTGACAAAGAAAACAAAATTTCGTCAATACTAATGTCACAATCTAAAGTAGGGTGGGATATTCTACTAGTTGTAGAGCTCAATGAATTATTAATTAATTAATAGTTAATTACACTACAAATTCGCGAAGAAGTAATTCTTCTTGAGTTTACAATTTTCCAAAATTGGCCAGAATCTTTACAATTCTCAAGTTTATTTAACAATTCTTTACGATAATAATTCTTCTTAGCAAATAACAACTTACTTAATTCACTCTTTTTAAATAAAAAATCATCTTTATAATGAGAAGAAAAATTGTTAGTTTTGGCCAGTTTCAATGCAGATCTAAGTTTATGTTTTGCGACTTTACATTCCCTGTCAAACCAAGGTTTGTTAATATTACGAGTACAACGTACACTCTCACGCATCATATTCAGGTCTCCCGCTACACGAAACATAACATCAATCAAGGT
Organism: Leptopilina syphax; assembly: GCA_032872505.1. Lineage (NCBI taxonomy): Eukaryota > Metazoa > Arthropoda > Insecta > Hymenoptera > Figitidae > Leptopilina > Leptopilina syphax. The sequence goes on from CM065472.1 coordinate 15,012,332, forward strand.
ATCATTCAAGCCCTCCACATCCTGATACATTTCTGCCACCTCTCTTCTCCATGCCATATGATTAGCAAAAATATCTGCCTTTTTAAAATCAAAAAACAATCCTTTCCTTTGAGAAGGCAATTGACAGTTATTTACAATATTAAATTCAGAAGATAAAAACAAAGCAACCGGCAGGTGGTCAGAGAGAGTAGGGATGTGTAAGACTTGAAAATCCCGACACATAAACAAGGCGTCAAGAGAACACCAAACCAAGTCTATACACTGTGCCCTTGCGCTCCTACAAAAGTATAATTTGCGGGATTTGTCAAAGGAGATGTTTTTTCAGGTAACGGTGGGAGCTTTTTTTAAATTTCCAATTTTACAATAACAAATTAATCGATTTTTTATAGCGAAAATCGACTTTTTGGCGAGGGGGTATATACTCCCGTATTGGAATGTACATTCTTCTTGTAATAGTCGTGTAATATCGGGTAATAGGGCGTAATAGTACGTTATTACGTGGGTGTAATACCTAGACATATCTCTGTATTGCCCTGTAATACCCTGTAATACTTGGTAATAAGTGTAATTTTAGCGAAATAAGTGTATTAGAGTGTACACGTTTTCAACCAGTAAATACCCCCTCGTTTTTGGCTTTCAAGTGCTACAAATAATCGAAAAATAAAAAAAAAATTCCTCCCAGCATTACCTCAAAAAACATCTCCTTTAACAAATGCACTTTGATTTTTTTGTTTTAGATGATTCTATTGCGAGTTAGAGTGTACACCGCAACTCAATTTTTTTTAGAGGCGCCTGAGGAAAATCTCATTATCTCGCTCAATTCTTAATATTTTTTAATTAAAATTTAGAGAAATATTGTTCAAAAGTTGTAATATTATATGCAAAGCGATAAAATAAATTAACTTTCTGCGTGTCGCCAAAAAAATTCTTAAAAACATGCTTTTTTCACCGTTTAGACCTTACCCCCCCCCCCTAAAGGTTAATAAAAAAAATTAACAGTAATACATTTCATAATTTGATACACTGCAAAATATACTAAAATTTTGAACATTCAAATGAACGAAGTTCTTTTTTCTTTTTAAATAAAACTATTTATCTAAACGTTCGAAAACTGGCTTAAAAGTAAATTATAAAACATACAAATTAAAAATTAAGTAAAAACGGGTGAAAAACCACTGCTATAATAAATTACCAATAAAAAGGTCAGAATCCACCTTTACATTGTAGTAGTAATTTTTATCACCGACAAATTCCACCATTTGCCAAGTCGTGGACCCCCGAAAAACACCCCTATAATAAATTACCAATAAAAGGGCCAAAATCGACCTTTACGATTATAATTAAATTGAGTCTATTTAAGGAGGTTCTATCGCTTAACGCAGCTAGTCAAAACAGTGACAAATATTTAATGATTTGACTCACTTGGTAACGTCAAACGTTTGGCAACGCCGAATTATTTCTAACCTCTGATAAAAATTATCAGTTAAACTTCGCGCTCAAATTTAATGTGTATAGTGCATGCAACGTTGCCAAACGTTATAAGTGTTGTTTATATTTTCAGATGAAACGTAAATTTTGTTTACAAATTGATTTATTGTAAATCTCACAGGTACCTATTGACAATTGTTTTAACAGATATGTAATTATTGCATATCGGTTTAGTATTTAAAAAATTTAGATCAATATCTGTTCATTTAATACTTTGCAGTTTGTAAATATATATTATGACAAACTACTCAATTCCCATAAGACTCAATGTTAAATGTTGAAAATCAAAAATGTTTATAACTTTTTTCATAGGTACCTAGAAGTCACAAAAAATTTAACTACGCCTTCATATTAACTTTATCTAGTTGCTCATCAAGTTTTATCAAAATCTGTTCATTAAATCAATTATCGATAGAACCTCCTTAAAATAGAAAAATTTCCCTCATTTTAGGAAAAATGTTTTGCCAAAAAGTATAATACTAAAGTTCTTAATATTCACATGAACGAAATTTATTTATTTTTTGTTCCTATTCAATATTTCTTACAATAATTTTGCGTTACTGTTAACAAAAATGAATTATAAGGTATTTAAATGTAAAATCTAAATTTTTAATCATTATTGCAAACATTTAATATAACAAATATTTCGCTCAGTTTTTCTTTGTTCGCTCATTTTAACGTTCAAAACTTTAAAAGCGTCAATTTAAAGGTCGATTTTGACCTTTTTACAGGTAATTTACTATAGGGGTGGTTTTTTTTTTTGGGGGGGGGGGGTCCGTGAATTGGCACATGGTGGAATTTTTCGGTGATAAAAAAGAACATTTTTGGCAGAAGGTTTTTTTTCTGAAACACGACAATCGAAAGGTCGATTATTTCATTTGGTCATTTGGCCAATATTTTATTTAGATATTTTTAAAAAATCGTCATTTTCAATGTTTTACAAAAATTTGAATAACTTCTAAAATAATGAAGACTTTTTTTTATTTTAAAGGTCATTTTCCACTGAATGAGAATTATTTATAGGCATTAACGTGTAACTTTTTTCTTAGAAAATGCAGGTCGTCAAAGTTAGAAAAAAAATTCATGAAATTTGAAATAATTATTTTGTACTATTTGAGTTTTAAACATTATTTTTCTGTTAATAAGATTATATCAAATTTTTAAAATTTTTTTGGTCCAATTTTGCCGACCTGTATTTTCTAAAAAAAAATTTCACGTTAAATTTTATTTTATTTTTTACATTATTATATCTATAAGTAATTCTCATTCAGTAGAAAATGATCTTTAAAATAAAAAAAAGTGTTTATTATTTTGAAAGTTATTCAAATTTTTATAAAACATTGAAAATGACGATTTTTTAAAAATATATGTTTCTTCACTCTTGTAAGAAACATCAATTTACCACCATTAAAACCACTTGACCCATTTCGAAGCGATTAAGATTCACGTATGAAATCGATTTATGTAATCCTATTTGTGATTTTTATTATCAAGCACACACTTAATTTTTCAAAATTTGATCTAGGTATTAAAGAAAAAAAATATGTAACTTTAATATTTAATTTCTAAAATGAAGTTGATGCTCATAACTGGGTGCCAGTTTCAGCTTCATAAGAACCGACAATTTAATCCAAATCGGTTCATATCTTAGAATAATGAATTCCTTGTTTCCGATCTTATGTAATTGACTAATTGCAGGGCTCGAGCCAGTGAAAGTATTTAAAAATACGGACTTTACAGGCCGAAAATGAAAAATTACGGACCATTTATTACGAACAAAAATATAAGCTGTCCGAGTGAAATAAGAGAACATTTTACTTAAAACTATAAATTAAATTTTCCATAACTATAAAACATGAAGATATCGATAACTCCGAGTCGAAGACTCGGAATGATCGATTTCTTCATGTTTTATAATAATTAAAAATGACGGAGTAATAAAATCATTATCAATTCAATAATTATTTTCAAGAATTTTTAAATAAAATTCTTCTTTAAACAGGGTGGCCGCAAGATTGACTTTATCAATTTCTCTGACATTTTACTGACATAACAACGAATTTCCCTGACAAAAATTTTTTTGTTTAGAGCAAAAAATGTATTACATGACCGTCTTAATTTCTTTAATTGCCCTGACAAAAAAATTTTGCCTGACATTTCCCTGACTTTACTGACAAAATATTTTTTTCCCTGACATTTCCCTGACTTTACTGACTTTACTGACATGTGGCCACCCTGTTAAATCAATTATTTTAAATAATTTTCGAAAAAGTTCTTTGACAAATTTCAAATCCATTTGTTTACAATATTCAATTTTACGAAATTTCAATTTGAATTATTTGTAAATTCTTCAATTAAATATATATTAGAAAATAAAAACTTCAAATAATATAAAAAAAATTCAATTAAACTTTTTCAACAAAATTAATTACAAAATTCACGCTATATTGCTTATAATATTCAATTATTATCTAAAATTTTAACTGAAACTCATTTTTAAATCAATTTCTACTAGAAAATTCAACGAGAATTTAATTATTTAAATACAAGAATTAATAATTTATTGAATAATTGAATGTTTCTTAAAATTCAATTCCCATAAAGAATTTTATCAAGAAATTTTTAAATAATCGAATTCTCTTGACGAATTTTAATAAAATTTTTAAGAATACGACAAGGTGATGAACTTCAGTCCAGTCATGAAAATAAAAATTCAATGAAAATCAGGTTAAATTTATATAATTTTTCATATTTATTAAATAATTAATCAGTACAGGTCCCAAAAAAATTTCAATTTAAATAAATTTATAATTTTAAAATAAATCAATTTGAAAAAGTTTCGTGAAAATTCCTTTTTCTCCACAGAAGATATAAGAAAAAGAAATTCATGTTTATTATACTGTGCAAGTACAAAAAAATTCTGATTTATCTGTTCTGGTGAGTTATTTTCAAATAATTTTCGTTTATTTAAATAAATTTAGCAAAAATATATTTATTTAAAATAAAAATCAGTATTTATAATCTATTTTTAATGATTTATACTGAGCTTTCGCAAAATGGGTTATGTTAGACTGCATAACCAGTTAGACATTTAAAAAAAATATTTAAAAGAATGTAAAATATATTTGGGGCTATAAACCACTAAAATATAATCCAATTTTATTGAAGAATATTATATATTAATCACATCATTTTTTAAAATCATCGAGCAATCAGCTCTAGACGGTTTTCACCGGAATGACCCTATTAACAGACACGATTATTTTAAAAAGTTGAAAAAATTCTTTGTATAATTCAATTATTACTTTAAAAATTTTCAATTATAACTATTAAAGAAACTTCATTATTTTAAAAAAGTTTAAAGATATTCTTCAAAAGAATTTATTATTTTCATAAATAATAAAATTCTGCGAAGGAATTCAATTATTCTCAAATTTTTTGACAAAATTCTCTGCAAGAATTCAATGATTTTTAATACATATTTTTAAGTAAGGTTATTAATAAATTATAACTTCTATTTCATATTTAAAGATCCTATGATTTAAAATGGTTGATACATCCCTGAACGTTCACTCACTAATAGTATTTTAACGAACCTCTCTACGGCGGAATCGTCTAATTGCTTTCCGTAAAATTTTACTTAAATAATTGAAGTTTTTTGGAAAATTTTATTAAAATAGTAGATATTAAAAATCATTGAATTGAGGAGAATTTTGGAAAATAATTGAAATTTTGCCAAGAATTTTATTAAAATTTTTGAAAATAATTGAATTTCGGAGAAGAATTTTATTATTAATTTCTAAAGATAATAATTAAAATTTTGATCAGAATTTAAAAAAATTTTTGAAAATAATTGAATATCTGCAATCATTTGTAATTTACGGACTTTTTTTTTCAAAAAAACGGACTTTTACGGACCTAGTTCGAGCCTTGCAATTGAAAATAAAAGTAATAGTGTGAAACTTACGGTGGCAAAGTGGGTTGGTTCCAAATCTGCAAATAGGGGCAGGACACTGGAGTTTTGATCGTTCACATCGTTTTCCTTGGTTTGCTCTTTTAAAAAATCAAATGTATCAGAAAAATCCGGTGCTGTTGTCGTCATCACCTCATTTTCTTGGTCCTTCTTCGCTGCTTCCTTTGCTGGTTCCTCGATCACATTTTCCTCGCGTTTATCCTTTCCTTCATTGACTTGCTTCTCTTTTACATTATTTTCTTCTTTCTTCACTCGACGTGTATGTAACGTTCTCAAAACCTCTTTTGCGGAAAATCTCACAGGTTTCTTGTGTTGAGACTCTTGTCTGGTTCGAATATTTCCTCTCTTTTCACAAAGTATTCCTTTTGGAACAGTATTCACTGGCTTTTCAATTGGACACGTAATTGAAGAAGCATCCACATCATCGTCAAATCCAAAGGCATTTTCAATATCTGTCTGGGGAGTCTTCTTTACAAACTTACTATTAATTGGAGTTGAATGAACATCATCGAAAATTCCATGTGGCGTTTTTAATTTCCGTTCTTTCAGGCGCGTCGTCGAGGCTTAAGAAATCGTTTAAATTAGTTTGTCGCAAGACCTTCAGTTCTCGGAGAGGTTGTTTCTGAAGACCTGAAGGTCCAGGTTGTGGTTCGAAAGTTGGCGTTCCCATGATGCTCGTCTTTTTCGGAGAATTTCGCGGACTTTGAAGATTCGGTGCGGCGTTCTCCTTGTCCTCGACATCATTGGAAAACGAATTTTGAACAGAGGCGTTGTTAGGACTTGGCACATGAGGAATATCGTACATTTTGCTCTCATCTGCCTTCAAATTCACTGGAGTTGTATCAGCGTCTGCATTGTCTTCCGCGTGTCTGCCACTTCCCATCTCCACAGCACTCGTCGATTTGTCATCGTCAGTTTTCTTCTCTTCTGCTGTGTCGAGAACTGTCTTTCTGCTCAACAATGAACCACCGTTTTTTATTTGTGGAGTACTCTGAATTAAATTGCAAACACGAGAAAACTTTCCAGCCTGCGGCAGTCGCCACGGAGTTGAAAAGTCAACATTTTCTGCAACTTTCGCGATTGGGGACAGCGTTCTCGAGAGAAGAGAGTGGTCTGCCATGTTTGGTTGCATGATGGACATTGCCCGGAAATTCTGAGTCACTCTGAAGGGCCTAAATTCTTTTGCTGGTTGAGGCACTGAAGCTGATGGCACTAAAGTCAGTTTGTTTTTATTGTCCAAGACCTCGACGGAGACTAATTTAGGTTTCTGATGGACCTGCGGATTTGGTTGGGCTTGAGATGATGAACTGGGATTTATTTGCACTTGTGAAATTAGTTGCTCGCCGATTTCTACCTTCGGCATCTGAATGTCCATTTTTTGAACGCCAACTGATTTCGGCAACTTACTCTTAATCGGCCTGGAAAATTTCACAGTTTTTTTCAGTCGTTTAGGAGGCTTCTTTTTAATAGCCTTTTTCCGTTTCTTCGGGTTTCCCTCAAATGACAGATCGCTGTCCGAAATCTCGTAGACATCTTTATTTTCAGCTTTCGCCTCTGAAAATTTGATAGTATTCCAGATCGGAACTTTCTTTGCAGTTGGACTGGGTATTTTCTCAGCCGTCTTGCTGTTTCGTTTACTGGGAGACGAGGCCAATTTACTTTTTTCACAGTAATTCTTAACATCTTGACGAGGGCGCAACATCTTTTTCTTACTTGGAGTAATTTCTTCAGGAATGACAGGTACACTGAAGGAACTTTCATCCAAAACAGGTTTCTTTATCAAGTTTTTTTTCCTTGCACGTTCTTTAACTGATAAAGTGAAAAACTTTTTCTGCTTTGGTGCCGTGTCCGTCTTAGTTTCCTTCTTGGGAACATCTTCTTTATCCTCTTCTACGATATTATCTTTAATATTCTCGTTCTCTTTAGCACTTTTTTTCTTCCTCTCGTCTGTATCATTATTTATTCCAGTGGAAAGCTTTCCACTTCTGGTTCTTATGACTCGTTCTGCTGTTGCTCCAGTTTCTTTTTGTTCCAATTTGTTATGCGACAATTCTTTTTGCGGTGAATTCTCAGATCTTAATTTCGTCCGAGACGGTAGATTCCCAGCTGAAGAAACTTCATTCTGAAGTTTCGTTTTTGTCGCGCTTCGCTTGGCCATGGGGATAATAACATTCAACGGAGAGTCCACTTTCGTAGGGTCAACACTTTCATTTGTTCTATCTCGAAAAACGGGAGACTTGACGTGTAAAGCAGCTTTTTTAGTTTTAGCGTCTGGTTTCAAAATCTGCGTCTTTAAATTCAATAGACGATTACTGGCTTTTATTTTCTCTGTTTCTTGAGAATTTTTACTTTCCGGGACAATGTTTTCATCTTGCTCTTGAGTTCTTTTCGAAGCTCGGGTAGTCTTGACTTTCGCAAATTGTTTCGAAGCACCAACTCGTGAATTTTTCTTTAAATCAGCAGGATTGCTGGATTTATGTTTCTCCGTTTTCTCCTCAGAATTCTCTATTAGTAAAGGAAGTCTTTTCCTTAAGAAACGTGACATTTTTCAAAGTCTGAAACAAAGCGAATTAATGCAATTGTGAGAAATCATGAGAGGATACACTAGGAATACAAATAAAATTAAAAACTAAAGAAAATAAACAGAAATACATAAAATAATTATTATAAATTTTGTTAATCATAAAGTTCATAATTTAATTACATTTTAGAAGAATAAAGCATATAAGGTAATCAAGTATTACTAAAAGCAGTAATGAAAATCCGCAGTTTTTAGCACGCCAAAAAGTTAGAGAAAATAATGAAAGAAACTATATGTCAAAATGCTACATTCATTAAAACAAATACTTCATTTCAGTAATTAATGAAACAAGAAACACTGAGATGAAAAATATAGAAAAATATTAGTACAATTTTTGCTTCTCACAATTTTAAACAATTTGGTGTTTTAATTAATTAGTGTAATTGTTTCGTCACTATAAAACTTTTGTCATTAAATAAATCAACTATTTTTCAATGATTGAAAACTAAGGAAAAAAAAGAAAATAAAAACAGATGACTTCAAACTGCGGCAGACATGCGAAACAAAAAGAGTATTACAGAAAATAAAAAATAGATTTGAGTTATGGTTAATTAACGAATTATTTTCATAAAAAAAGAATGAAACAACGTCCAAAACTTAAGCTGAATTTTTTGTATACATTGTTCATTATCAATTTCGAACAATTTGATTATTTTCATCGCTTTTGAAAAGTTTAATTTTTTTACACAAAACTTGTATGAAACAAACATCATTAAACCAGTGATGAAAGATTAAAAAAGAGAACTGTGTTGTAACCAAAAAAGTCAAGGTTCATTATTCTACAATATTAAAGGGCAGAAAATTATTTAAGGATCTGGTCAGCAAGAAGATATTTAAAAAATTATGCAATTTTAAATTAACCGCAAATCAGTTTTACTTGATAAAAGAAAGCAGTTGCAGATGCTTTTTTCATAAAAATATGTCCGTTTGACAACTTGAAATATTCAAACACAACAGCATTTAACGTATGAATGTATAACCTCCAAGTAAATAAGTGGGATTTCAAAGAAAAACACAAAAGATCGTACCTTGTAATAAGTATCAATTATAAATTCCACTCATTCAACAACTTTATGAAGATAAATATTTAAAATGCACAAATTATTCGAGACATAACTTTCAGAAACTTTCATTGTTTATAAGCTGTGTATATTATCAATTTCACTGATTTCACTTTATGCGTCTGCGCCATTTTTTGAAAGGCTACGTTCACTTGATTCCATATGCATAGTGGGGGTGACACGCAATGCGACGCCAACATATAGAGAGCACTGCAAGCGAAAGTCAGTTCCATGACCGCTCTTAGGTTGAGTCCACAATTAGGCTATTTCAGTTGTGACGTCAGAGTCGATTTCAGGTGTGACGTCAGATAGCTGGAGGGAAAACAAACAGACGACGCAATGCAATTCTTATGAGAAAAACAAATTTGGCATTTTCTTTTCAATGTTTTTTAAAATTAATGGATTTTAAACACTCTCCATCTACATATATGTAATTGAAACGAATTCTGTAAAATAATTGTAGTGAAATTAAAGGCCTAAGCACAATAGGTTCGCGAACGCAAAGCATTAGTTAGAAAAGGACAGTGATATATTTGTGTCCTTGTCTATCTCATGCGTCTCGTTCGCGAACGACATTCGCGAACCTATTGTGCGTTGGACTTGACACTTTACACTTCACAGGAACTTAAAAATATGCTTAAATGTATGTTTTTGAAGTTAGGAACGTTTGTTTACAATTATTTTACACATATAGAGATAATAGTGGTAAACAGACGTTCCTAACCTTAAAAACATACATTTTAGCATATTTTCAAGTTCCTGTGAAGTGTAAAGTGTTAAATCCACTACAATTATTTTATAGAATTTATTTGAATTCCATATATGTAGATATAAAGTGTTTAAAATTTATTAAATCTGCAAAATATTGAAAAGAAGATGTTTCAAAATTTTTTCCTCCCATAAGGGTGGAGTTCCATGGCACCGTTTTGCGTTTTGTAACAAGGTCATGAGTGTGAGAGAGATACAGATATACATATGTTTACTCTATTTGCACTCATTGCCTAGTTACAAAACGCAACGCAAAAACACTACCATGGGACTCCAGCCTAAGGCCACAGTCCCATGGCAGCGTTTTGCGTTGCGTTGTAATGAGAGAGAATGCAGCAAACGTATATTTGCGTCTTTTTCTCTCCCATTACGACGCAACGCAAAACGCTGTCATGGGACTCCACCCTAATGCTGCATCTACATGGCAAAGGTAACGCAAGACGCAACGCGAAACGCACAAAAATACCATGCATTTCTAGCGCGTTTTGCGTTGCGTCTCGCGTTATCTTTACCATGTAGATACAACATAAGGCCGCAGTCCCATGGCAGCGTTTTGCGTTGCGTTTTGTAACTAGGCCATGCGTGTGAGAGAGATGGAGATATACGTTCGCTATATTTGCACTCATGGCCTAGTTACAAAACGCTGGCATGGGACTGCAGCCTTACATTGCGTCGTCTGTTTGTTTTCCCTCCAGCTATCTGACGTCATACTCGAAATATCTCCATGTAGTGAAAAAGCCTAAGGCCGCAGTCCCATGACAGCGTTTTGCGTTGCGTCGTAATGGGAGAGAAAAAGACGCAAATATACGTTTACTGCATTCTCTCTCATTACAACGCAACGCAAAACGCTGCCATGGGACTGCGGCCTAAGGCTGGAGTCCCATGGTAGCGTTTTGCGTTGCGTTTTGTAACTAGGCCATGAGTGTGAGAGAGATACAGATATATGTTTGCTCTATTTGCACTCATTGCCTAGTTACAAAACGCAACGCAAAACGGTACCATGGGACTCCAGCCTAAGGGTGGAGTCCCATGGCAGCGTTTTGCGTTGCGTTGTAATAAGAGAGAATGCAGCAAACGTATATTTGCGTCTTTTTCTCTCCCATTACGACGCAACGCAAAACGTTGTCATGGGACTCCACCCTAAGGGAGCGTTTAGGGTGGAGTCTCATGACAGCGTTTTGCGTTGCGTTGTAATAAGAGAGAATGCAGCAAACGTATATTTGCGTCTTTTTCTCTCCCATTACGACGCAACGCAAAACGCTGTTATGGGACTCCACCCTCACTGCTCCCCGACTGGTACTAGAGAAGCGTCCGAGCGCAGATCGAGTCATTGCACGCGGGAGCTCAATTGGTTCGCTAACAAGATGCATGAGATAGAAAAGGACACAAATATATCTCTGTCCTTTTCTAACTCATAGTGAGACAGAAAAAGATAGAGATAGTCTCTATCGACTGGGTAAAGTGTGGAATCAGCATAAAAACGTTAAAGCGTCGGCGTTAAAGTACGTGAGTGAGCGAGACAGTGATATAAAGTTGTTGCTTTCACTCTCATATGCTTACGCTTTGACGTTTTTACGCTAACAGAAAATCATGAGTACAAAATAGATGGGCAGATGCAAACATATATTTGTCCTTTTCTAACTCATGTTTTGCGTTCCCGAAGCAGTTTTGCTTAAGGCCTAAGCACAACTGTTCGGTTTCGGGATATGTAAGATTTACATACATTTTGAGGTTAGGAAGCCCATATCCCGAAACCGTCTCCCGAAACCGAACCAGTTGGACAGTTGTGCTTAGGCCTTAACGCAAGCATATAAACACAGCCTAATGTCAAATTACTCATTTATCAAAGACTATTTTTGAAAAAAATAAAATTAATTTTTTTTATTTTAAAAAGTTTAAAAAGTATTTTTTGATAAATAAAGAATAATTTACCATTACACTTTGTTTAAAAAATAAATTTTGAAAAAGTTATTGATGAAAGACTGATTTCATTCCGTTGACTACAATGCATTGCATGGAATCCAGCTAACCTCCATATTGGATTTCCCCCACCAAACGTGAACTACCTTATTGGCTGGCTTCAAATGACAGTTACAAGTTGAATGTTGTGTATAGGGTGAGAGAGAGAGAGAAGAGAGAAATTGTGGAAAGCATTGCCGGCTGAAGTGATTCTTGTTTAGACCTGTTGTTCTGCTTTATGACATACAGATTGTAATTCAAGATTATAGAAATTCGTGTTAAAAAGTATTATATTTTTAAAAACTTTTCATAATGTCTACAGCAATGGCTTCTACAATGTCTGTTCATACAGAAGATGACCTGGAAGCTTATAACGGTCAAGTGAAATTGCTTAAAACTTTGGAGGTAAACAATGATTGCACTTTTTTCTCTTTTTCGTTTATTATTATAATTTGTTATTCATACAACTTCCAAGTATTTCTCTTCAATTAAATATTTCAGAACAGTATCACGTTTGTAATAGTTTTAATCTATTTTCAATTAAAATAGTCTCATTTTTAACTAATAATATTTTTAAGTTTATTAACATTCATAATTTGAACTAATATTCATTTATCCATTGAACAAGACGTGTAGGACACGTGATGTTTTTCTGAAAAAGATTTTATTATGCTAACTAGTAGGGTCATGTGAAGGAATTTTTTTGGCGAAATGTTATAAAGCACGTTAGACTAAAACAATGGAGAAAATATATCGCATACATGGTTTTTCATGCCCATCACACTCTCCCCTTCTAAACATATATAATACTTATTTTAAATGTTTAGAAAATTAATTAATTTTTATATGTATAAAGTACCTACTTTTTAATTTAGTAACTCCCAAATTATAATTCATTTACAGTTGGTCTATTTACATAAATTTTAAATATTATAAATTAATTGATTGTATGTAAAGAGTTTACTATTTAGGTAAAGTGTACCACATGAGGCACTCTCAGGCCTCGGATCGACTTTAACGAGTAAAAAAAAATTGGTTTAGTCGATTAAATATAGAAAAAAAGTCGTTTACTTAATTTAGGGTTGTGACAAAAAATTTTATTTAGTAGTTATTTGATTCTTCACTGATTTCTAAATTCAATTAATAAAAACTTGTATAATTTTGCTAATTTGAAAGATAAACTTTTGAATATGTACCTCAAAACACATTATTTCAGATTTTAATGAAACTTATGTTAAAGTAAAACTTAAATATTTTATATATTTTTATTCCAGTAAAGTCTATGATGGGGATTTTGGGAATAAACTTGACATTTATTGAATTTCTTTAGAGGGATAAATATCCATAGTTTCTTTAAAATAACATTAACATTAACAAAAAATGAATTTTTTTAGGGAAATGGCATTACAGCAGCCGATATTAAGAAATTGGAGGAGTCCGGTTTCCACACTGTGGAATCTGTGGCTTATACGCCAAAAAAGGTCCTTATTCAAATTAAAGGGATCAGTGAAGCTAAAGCTGACAAAATTATCCAAGAAGCTGCGAAATCTGTTGTTATGGGCTTCAAAACAGCAACAGAAATCCATCAGAATCGTGCAAATATAGTTTACATTACAACAGGTTCACAGGAGTTGGACAGACTTCTTGGAGGAGGCATAGAGACTGGATCTATAACAGAAATTTTTGGCGAGTTTCGTACCGGAAAATCACAACTCTGCCATAGTTTAGCTGTTAATTGTCAGCTTCCAATCGACATGGGTGGGGCCGAGGGAAAATGTCTCTATATTGATACCGAAGGAACTTTCAGGCCTGAACGATTAATTGCCACAGCAGAAAGGTATGATTTTCAAGAATTAGATCCTAACTTAAGACCTTTTTACGACTCAATAATTAAATGAACTAATGAAATTGATATATTATTATTGGTCTATATAGAAGTATGAACAAACTACTTTTATGCACTAAGAAAAATATAAAGTAACTTTTACTACTTTTATAGTAAAAAATTTCCGGTAAAGCATTTCTGGTAATTTTTACTACTTTTGGAGTAAATTTTGCTACGTTCGAAGTACTTATTTGTAAAAATTAGTAAAATTTACTTCAAAAGTAGTAAAATTACCAGAAATGCTTTACCGGAAATTTTTTACTATAAAAGTAGTAAAAGTTACTTTATATTTTTCTCCGTGTGTGTTTCAAAAATTAAAAGAAGCTAATTAAAAGAAAAAAAAAGAATTAAATTAAGAATTAAATTAATTAAAAGAAGCTTTATCGATCAAAGCAAAAAAAAGCTATTTTTTAATGAATAACTATTAATTAAAAAATGTCTTTTTTTTACTTCGAACGATTTACTGCGACTAGAAGAAAATCTTTAACAATTAAAGATTCAATTCTTAGTTATATTTATTGGAGTTAATTTAACTTTTTTTCTACATTTGTTGGGGTTGCTTTTCTTTTTTGAGCTAGTGCAAAAAACTAAGATTATTCTGAACTTCTATCTTAAAATCTAGACAAGTAATTTTGTGATAATGCAAAATTCTTTTAATTAGTCCAGAAATTATTATTTCATTTTATGCTTACAACTTTTTGTTCTTTTTTACCTTTACTATCTAGAGAAGAGGGGTAATTTTTGAATATTAGTTCGCATATGTGCGATTCCAGCACATTATTAAATGTTTTCGGAGCAGCCTCACCGAATTACTTAAAACTTGGTAATATTAAATTTATTCGTATAAAGTTTCAGAAAATCAACTGTTTGAGCCAAAACAATGGTTTATTTATAAGATAAGGGGCCGTTCAAAAAATATGTAACGCTTTCTTCAAATTTTACCCCCCGCCCCCTCAACTCTTTGTGTAACGCAGTGTTGCGTACATTAACATAATTTTTTCTGATGACCGTAACAAACAGATCAATTCTCCCTCCCCCTGAAAGCATTAGGGGAGTTTGTTGTGAGTTGGACACCCCATGATATTTCGAGAATGTATAAAGTTTATCCCAGAATTTAAATTGTAAAATGTTTGCCTTATTGATAAGATACTTTTATATTTCTTTTGAAAAAAGTACTTGCAAAGTTATTTAAACAAAATAAGCTTATTTTCAGCTTAGAGGATGAAATTAAATGACTTAAAAGTTAAAATTATTCCTATGTATAGTACTCTTTCATATAAAAAAATAAAATACAAATACAACACATATACTCACTCTGCTCAATATTAGAAACATGTTTATTACTTGTTTGAAGCATCAACTTATTTCCTGAGTTGAATGCAAAAACCAAACTTATTTATCTTTCATAATTTGAAAGATATGAACAGTTAAACAAATGTATCTTATAAATAAACAATTGTTTTAAATCAAAAAGTTGATTTTCTGGAACTTTATACGAATAAATGTAATACAGTGGGACCTTTATAACTCGAAGCTCGTTAAGTCGAAAACAATAGCATTCCTCTCGCGGCGAACCCCTAAAAACTCGTTATCTCGACTTATTTTGAGTTTGTGACTTGAACAAAATATTGTTCCTCTACTAAGTAATAATAGTGCTTTTTGTACTCTATATACTCTATAACTCGAAGTTTGAAATGTAGACTCTGTAAATCGAATTTTGTAAAATAATATCACACATTGCATTATATTGTCAAACAATTTTCTGATTCTCTGACACAAAGATAAATAACAGACTTTTTCTAACCTTATATGTAATTAACTTTAATAAACTAAAGTTGAATTCTATAACTCGAAAAATCGACTTTAAAATTATGCCTTTGCAAGTCGAAATTGTGGCCCTTGAAATTCGAGTTATAGAGGTTCCACTTTATTGCCAAGTTTTAAGTAACTCGGTGAGGCTGCTCCAAAAACTTTTAATTTCAAAAATCATCGAAATTGACTTTTAAAAATTGGTAGGTAATTATCATTTTAATTATGTTTACTTTTCGTACAATGATATTCCAAAACAGTATAATTGATATTCATGCGTTATTTTTATCAATATTTTTATTTATGGGTTAATCCAGTAAAAATCGTCTAGAACAAAAGAAAAATAAAATTCTTTTTTTTCGGGTCGAAGGTGTCACTCACAGGAATTCTATTATTTACAAATTCTTTATAAATTTCTTCGCAATAATTCAATTATTTTCATAAATAATCAAATTTTTTACAGAGATTCAATTATTTTTATAAATAATAAAACTCATCACAGAATTTCAATTATTTTTAATACAATTTTAATGAAATTTCTCGAAAAATGTAATTATTCTTAAAAATTTTATTAAAATTCATCAAAGAAATTCAATTAGTTTAAAAAGCCTTCCTATAATTTATTTATTAGAATTTAAGTATTATTGTCAATACATTTTTAATTAAATTTCTTGAAAGAATTAAATTATTTTTACAAATTTTAATGAAATTCTTTTTAACAATTCAATTTTTTTCAAAATAATTTTAATAACAATTTTCGTATAAATTTAATTAATACTAATAATTTATCAAAATTCAATTACTTTCAATATCTACTATTTCAATAAAATTTCACAAAAGAATTCAATTATTTAAAAAGAAATATTAAAATTCGTCTCAATAAGGGAACGTTCATAAACTACGTAGACCAATTTTTTTGAAATTTTAACCCCCCCCCCTCCCCCTACGTAGACGCAATTACATGTATTAGCGCCATTTTTTCCTCTTATGGTAGACAATTGCTTAACCCCCCCCCCCTTTTTACAAAATTTCAATTATTTTCAAAAACTTTTCTCAATTCAATCAAATTTTTTACAGAGATTCAATTATTTTTAATACAATTTTAATCTAATTTCTCGAAAAATGAAATTATTCTTTACAATTTTATTAAAATTCGTCAAAAGAATTTTAATTACTTATTTAAAAATTTGTTGATAAAATTCTTTATGAGAGTTCAATTTAAAAAACATTCAATTTTTGAAAAAATTATTTATTTTTGTCTTCAAATAATTGAATTCTTGTAAAATTTTCTAATAAAAATTGATTTAAATATGAATTTGAGTTAACATTTTAGATGATAATTGAATGTTAAACTCGCTAAATTTGAATTAGTAAAAATATTTACTACTTGGAATTAGTGACTGACTTTTTGCTTTTGAATTAGCAAATTTTACTAATAAATTGTGGTTTCTACTAATTTAATAGTAAAAACTAATTCGAAAGCAAAAAGTCGCAGTCACTAATTCCAATTTGTAGTAAATATTTTTATTAATTCAAATTTATAGAGAAAATATGATTTTTTACACTCAGAAAAAGAGTTGGCTGCCATAACCAATTAAATAGTTGCTATAGCGCGATCCAATTAATTGGTTAGCACATCCAACTATTGGATACTGTTTCCATGCGAAAAGGTACCCCAGCTATCGCAAAGATAATGCAGCTAAAAAGTTGGATGTATCAACCAAGAAATAGTTGCCCCATCCAATTAATTGGATCGCGCTATAGCAACTATTTAATTGGCTATGGCAGCCAACTCTTTTTCTGAGTGTAGAAATAATTTAATTTTGAAAAGTTTTCAAATAATAATCTTTGAATGTTTGAAGTTTTTATATATTTAACCAAAAATTGTGTAGATTTAATTTTTTTGAAAAAGTTTAATTGAAATTTTTTTAAGTTATTTAAAGTTTTTAATTTCTAATATAATATACATTTGATTGGAGAATTTATGAATAATCGATGGAATTTTTGAAAAACTGAATTGTAAACAAAAGGATTTGAAAATTTTCAAAGAAATTTTTCAAAAATTATTAAAAGTAATTGAGGGGTAAGGACACTGTAAACGCCAAAAAAACTAGTTTTCAAGAATTTTTTTTTGTTGGAAGGAAAGCGAATACAATTATAATAATGTAGTAAGTTATTAGTCATATATTGAACTAAAAAAATGTAAATTTTCAACAACAAAGAATACAAAATGGCGGAATTATGGACATTTTAATAAGATGCTTTTTTTAAAGAGCTCCGCGGCACGCAGCACATAGGGTGCAAAATTTAATCTGGAACAAAATAAAAAAATTTTTCTTTATCTACATGACAATAGCTAGAGAATCACGTAGGGGATTTCAAAAATATTAATTTTTGTGAAATTGGCAAGCATTTGAAAAAAAGATTCATTTTTCGACCAAAAAAAACGGCACTAAATTGTTCATAACAAATGTATAAATTAAGTTATTGAAAATCCCCTACGTGTTTCTCTTTGAAATGTTATTATAAAGATGTAAGAAAAAATCCGATTAAAAATTTATATACGTATAAAACCTTTTGCTCTATATTCTACAAAATTCAAAGAATTTTTTCAGCTAATAAAAAAATTTATTTTTTGAAAATTCTACAGTGGCCTTACCCCTATTAATTTAAAGAAGAATTTTAGTTAAAAATTCTGTAAAATAATAAGTGAATTGAAGTGATGAAAGTAATATTTTGGAATTATTATACATAAAACATGAAAATATGGATTGCTCCGAGTTAAAGATTCGAAGTGTAATTAATTTTAATTAATTTTATTGACAATTTAAAAAAAAATTATCCTCATATCTCCTATGTTTATAAATATTATTCCAAAAAAATTTCACTATTTTTTTAGTTGCATTCAAGAGAACAATAAAGCACAGTTTCATAAAAATCCCATACTAGAAGGAAATTTCCATGATCCCTTACCATGGAATTGCTCCATTTTTAAAATCATCGAGCAACCAACTCTAGACGATATTCACCCGAATAACCCTTATGACTGTCTGCTTTCTGAATTTAGGAAATTTTATGTCACTCTTAGCGCATAAGCTGCTTAATGAAAGCTTATTCTTCTAGGTACAAGATCAGTGGGGATTCAGTTCTTGACAATGTGGCGTGTGCCCGCGCATTTAACACAGATCATCAGACAAAGTTATTGATTGACGCCACAGCAATGATGACGGAATCCAGATATGCATTGCTGATCGTGGACAGTGCCACAGCTCTTTACAGGACAGATTATTCTGGTAGAGGAGAATTATCAGCCAGACAGATGCACCTGGCGAGATTCCTTAGAATGTTGCTGAGACTCGCGGATGAATTTGGAGTTGCAGTGATCATCACGAATCAAGTTGTCGCTCAAGTCGACGGAGCCGCGAGTATGTTCGGCGGTGATCAGAAAAAACCCATAGGCGGTAATATTATGGCACATGCAAGTACAACTAGATTATATTTGCGAAAAGGACGAGGTGAAACGAGAATATGCAAAATTTATGATTCTCCTTGTTTACCTGAAAGCGAAGCAACCTTCGCTATTAACTCCGATGGAATTGGCGATGCTAAAGAATAGTTTTCAAAATTTGAATTTCTATTCACAATACCAAAATTTTATAGTCCCATTACAAGTATTCTATTTTTCTTTTCTTACTGAAAAAACGTTCTCTGAAATTATTTCAAATTCTAGCAAGTGTACTGCAAAGATATTATTATTTGTATAATTGCTTTTTCTTATTTCTAAAGTACGATTACATAGAGACTATTGTTCTTTAAATATGCTTTATATATTTCCACTTTACAGATAAATAATTATAACAAATTTTTCTTATTGTAAAAATGTTTTGGACCTTTGACGCCGGTACGTCTTTTAACGAGCAATACTTGATGTAAAATCACTCTGACTTAAGAGCAAAAACATTTCTCTATTTTCATAAATTATCTTTCAAATAAAGGTTAACATTGTTTTATAGGAAATCTATACTGTGGACAAATAATAAAAAATTAGAAATATTTTGTACACAAGAAAAAATTTGTATTATTGATATTATTATTGTACAGTTAAATTAAAACACAAATAAAATAGTTTTTTACATTAAACAAAACAAACTGAATACAAATATTATACTTTTAATTGTGTAATAATTTATAATTTACAGAGTCTCTGAATTTGAATTAGTGAATGTTACTAATGAAATGAAGAAAATTGATTCACAAAGTCCACTAACAATTAGTAGATCTATTTTCTTAAAATTCGATGCAAAACAGTTTGACTGATTCATTTTTTACAGAAAGAGAGATTGTCAAGTAATAAAATTCTACTAAAAAATAAATGAATCTTGACTAACAATTAGTTATATTTCACTAATCCAAAATCGGGAAAAGTCGTCCATAAAAATGATTATATTTACAAGTCGCAATCTATAAAGTTTCATTTGAGTTTTCTATTTGATGTTATTTTTAATTAATTTTTTGTACAGTTTCTACACTACTAGAAAAATCTGTATTAAATTAAATAAGTTGTATATGAAGTAAATATGCAATACCAATATTGAAATTTAATGTACATTTTCATTAAGATTAATATACATTTATATTAAATGTAATACAAATTGTGTTAAATTTAAGGTAAATGTATATCAGTCTTAATAAAAATTTATATTAAATTGCAATACTCATATAGTCATATTGCTTCTTTGCTTCATATACAATTTATTAAGTTTAATGCAGTTTTTTCTAACAATGTAAAGTTGCGATCTTGAGATTATAAGAAATTGAGTTTTTAAAAATACTTGAACGATAAATTTTTAGGGTAAGATTCCGTCAGAAATATCACAATTAAGGCAGATGTACCACTTTTGTCCATTGCTCCAGTCTTGGTCATTTTTATAAAATTTTCATTCAATTATTTATTATAAATAATTTATTAACATAAGGAAAAAACTATACTTAAAACGTATACGATACTAATTTTTGAAAATTGACTTAAATTTAAAACTTATTATAGCTTTTAGAAAAACTGGTGTTGGAGGTTAAAAAGCCAGGGACAAAAATCCATTGAATATTACGTAATATTCATTTGTTTTCTATTCATATTAACCTTCTTATTTTAGGGGAGTTTACCGTTCTCAATGGTGAAAAAGGCATGAAGTTGGGGAATTTTTTTTCATATACGGAAATATTTTTCAAATTGCGTTTTTTTTACTTAAATAGTACATAATTATATAAACTTTTTATTCCCTCTCCACTGGCGAAAAAACCCATTAGACGGGTGGTCCAGGGAAATGCGAGTACTCCTAATTTCTACGGTTGTAAAAACACTTGTATAGCCAAGATTGTAGGCTTAAGACGGCTGTATAAACAAATAAAATATAAATATAAAGTTTTTACATATTTATATTAAAAAAAAATTTTTTTAAAATTAAAAATAGTGGCTGTAGCTTAACTTATAGAAGACCCTGCGCGCCGTATTTTTTTACGCCGTATACGTTCCACAGCCTCGCCAGGATATCGAAATCAAAAATTCATGATATATTAGGGTAAGTCCGGGAGAGATGGCCATATGGGAGAGATGGCCAGTTCGAATATTTTACAGAATTTGTAAAGAAATATCACTTTTTATGGGTTATTCTTCAACCTTTTGTGATTGATAATAAATCTAAACAATATAATTTGATGAAAAATAATGAAGCTGTAAGTGTAATCCTTGTTTATTTTTTTGGCATGGGTCCAAAATAATTTGAAAATTTCAGATTTCTTGTTGCTATATTGTTATTTGTTAACATAATTTTTAAATTTAAGTTTTACTGAGTAGTGTATAACCCACGCTTCGATATAAACGAAAAATGAAAGGAAAATTATTTTATTTATTTAATATTTTGATGTTTACTTTTATCATGAATTTTTGGGTAAGATGGCCATTAATGACTTTTATTAAAAATTTTTTTATGTTAATGTTATATACTTGAGAAATATTAAAGAAAAGCAAATTAAAAATGTCTGAGAACAAAATAATTGATCTAATTGACACCAGAGATGGAGATTTATTTGTAGGTTGTGCTAAAAGTTACAACCGAACGACATTAATTGAAGATTGAATTCAATGCAGAATTTGACACTTGTGGCTACATGAAAACTGCTCTGAACCCCATGAAAAATTTTCAAAATGCGACCAGAAAAAGAGGAAAGTGATGTGAACGATTAAAAATTAAATTTAAGATAAAAGCCAAAAATTATAGGTAGTGGCCATCTCTCCCGAACACATGTGGCCATCTCACCCGGACATTCCAGAGAAATGGCCAAATGCACTTTTTCGAAAATGTAAATTTTAAGATTGTTGCAATGAAAATATTTTATTTTATGTTTCTTTATTTTCAAGTTAAGTGTTCAATGTTTAATTATCAATAAAAGTTTAGACAAAAAAAGCTTTTTTATCAATTTTACACTACTTTAAAAAAACTATGGCCATCTCCCCCGGACTTACCCTATTAAACTAGGATAAATTTAGGGGGCCTTATCGTTTTTCTTTTTTTGAAAAACGTTTTTTAGCAAAATAGCGGCTATTTGAAGAAAAAACTCATTTTTTTACCCTGTCATTTTTTACTTTATGGGTCAAAAAAAGTATAAAAAAATTTTTTTTTGGAAAAGCAAAACGATAAGGCCCCCTAAATTTATCCTAGTTTAATAATATATCAATAATTTTTGATTCGGATAATCTGGCGAGGCTGTGGAACGTACGGCGCCGTTTGTAGTTAAGCTACAGCCACCATTTAAAATTTTTTTTTAATATAAATATGTAAAAAGTTTATATACCTACTTATGTACTATTTAAATAAAAAAATCGCAATTCTAAAAATATTTCTGTATATGAAAAAAAAATTTTTTTCAACTTCGTGCACTTTTCACAAATAAGGTAACCTCCCCTTTACAAAATTTCTCGTGTTTACTTAATAAAATTAATTGAACACGACGAAAAATAGTGCAAAGTGCAATAAAAAAATAAAAAACGAATAAACGGTTGCTACGAAATATTGTATCTGTGGTGAAACTTAAAGAGAACTTTTAGAAAAGGTACGAAAAATTAGTAAATTTAACATAATATTCAATATTTCTTGCTAAAAATTCTGAAAATTTATTAAAATATTTGAAAAATAAGATTATTTATTATATAAATAAAGGAAAACTATAAAAACACAAAAATTAATAACATATTTTGTTAAAATTGTTAATAAAACTCTTATAACTTAGTCCTTTCATGGGATAAAAAAATTTCCGTCAAGGATTTTCAAGTTTAATAAATAAAGTTTCAATACCAATAGGAAATTTGAGAAAAAATTTTAAATTCATATTTTATATCGTCAAATGTAAAAACGTGGCTTTTTTTACACACTCTACTCTAATTCAACTTAAGGGGTTACACCACTTTGACCCGTTCAAAACATAAGCTTTTTCAACAATTTTTATTGAAGAATAGAAATTTTTTCAGGAAAATTAAATTACTCTAGGGTATTGTACTACTCTTGAACTACAAAAAAATATATATAAATTTCTTTTTTTTAAATTGTCGGTTTGACAGATGATATGTTAAAGTGCTTTAAAAATGTATCGCCATACGGTGGACACTATAACTCGGTCCAGAATTAAGCTAGACCAAAAAGTAAAAATGCTTTAGTTTCTGTAGCTCAAAATCTAGCGAAATACGTATCCTTTTTTAAAAAAAATTTATTTTTCGCAAAATGGCATCGATTTGAAGGAAAAAGTCCATATTTTTGCATAAATTTCATTATTTAAAGTTGTCTAGAAAATTTAAATATTAATATTTCAAAAAATCCGTACGTATTTCGCTAGATAATTATATCTCAAACAAAATAAAAAAAGAACTAAGAGGATCGATTGAAATTTGTGGCATCCAGAGTGTCCACCGATTTTTAAAATACAGTTTTGAGAAAAACGCGTTTAAAGTTTTCATTACAATGTAAACGTTGGCGCGCGACCCTGCTTGAACAGTTCGAAAATTGTCTTTTTACTTAAGATATCGATATATAACTAATAACATCATTTTAGTGACCATAAGGAGTATTATTTTAAGCAAAAAATTTTTTTTTCAATTTTTTGAAAATTTCAAAGTGGTGTAACCCCTTAAATAGAAATAATTGCAATAAATATTAACTAGTGACCAAAACTGGTGCTTCTATAACTATATAATTGTAAAACACACATTATATAACTATAATTTGGAGGAATTGTTACACGGATAATGTGGTACAACAGAATACTTTTCATGGTGAGTGAATTTAATCTATTTTAATTTAAACCTATTTGTAGTATTTTTCATGCTATGATTTAAAATTTTTCATGACTTGCAAAAACCCTGTGTAGGTAAATTCAATTTTTGTTTTTAAATTTATAATTAAAATTTGCAGAATCCAGAACCCTTAAGGGCGAAAATTATTAGTTCACTATAGTCTATCATAAATATTTCTCGTAAGCATATACAAAACTGTAGTTTGCACACTAAAAAGTAATCTTTATTTTAGCGGATTCCTCTATATTTATAATGCATATTTTCTAGAGCTGTGCAAAATTCGAACCGAACCGAGTTTAGTTCGGTACGGCTGCACGCGCTCGGCCCAAAAACATGCCAATCTTTAAATCACGATTTCTTTGTAAATACAAATGTCAGAAAATTAACAAATATACCATTCGAAAGCTTATTAAATTCTACGATAAATGATACATAACTGAAAATTTTAATAATTTATACAAAGATTGCAGCAATCGACAAATTTGACAAAAAAATTTAAAAAATAAAATTTTTTTGGAAATTTTTTCAACTACTGCATATTTTTTAAAAATTGTAGAAAATTTTTGAAACTTACATAGGTGTGATCATTCAAGTCTCATCTTTAGTTTAAGACCAAAAGAGTTAAAAAATCTTATTCGGTTCGTGAGATATCATTATATACGTCCGAGCATGTTTTTTGACAAATGCATTGAATTAGTCGATTTTTGAACAGTTTTTTAGCTGAAAAGGTTCGGTCGTTTATAATGATATCTTGCTAACCGATTAAGATTTTTGAACTGTTTTGGTCTTAAATTAAAGATGAGATTTTAATGATCACACCTATGTTAGTTTAAATTTTTTTCTACAACTTTTAAAAAATATGCAGGGGTTGAAAAAATTTCCAAAAAAATTTATTTTTTTAATTTTTTTGGCAAATTTGTCGATTGCTGCAATCTTTGTATAAATTATAAAAATTTTCAGTTACATATCATTAATCGTAGAATTTAATAATCTTTCGAATGGTATATTTGTTAATTTTCTGACATTTGTATTTACAAAGAAATCGTGATTTAAAGATTGATATGTTTTTGGGCCATGTGCGTGCAGCCGTACCGATAATTCCGGACGGTAGTGTATAATAAATTACTTATGTGAAGGAGTAAAACCACATTAGGTGGTACAAAAAATCTTTTATGCTAATTTCATTTTTTATGATTACCATACTCAAGAGTGGGCTTACAAAATTACAAAGTCTTTTGTGTGTTACAGTTGATAGACGCAATGTAAGGAAGAGTGCCCGTCTTTTATTTATGGACTAAAGGTATTATTGGAAATGGAAAAATTTTCCAGAAGTTTCTGTATGGTGCCGAAATAGCAGATTAAAATGTAAGTAGTTTCTTACTCTCTTGAATGTCCAATTATTTTCGAAACTTTATAACATGAACCAACATTTGAGATATCATGATTTTAAGGGTGTTTTTTACACAATTTGTAAAAATTCAAATTAATTTTTCCAATACGTTCAAAAAATTTTATTTACATCATTCTTACCTGCATTGAGGTTCATATTCTAAGAAGAAAAGTTAAAAATTTAAAGAAACTCTTTTTTTGCTACACGTCCCGCAAGCAAAGAATAAAAATCTTCTAAATTTAAGTAAAATACTTTTGTTTCGAGAAGAAAAATTGATAGGCTAATAGAAGAATAATTCCCCTCTAAATATAAGATTTATTTTTTTAGTTGTAATCCACACCACAAACTTACAGCAAGATACTGTATTATATTCCCTTGAATTTGTAGGAGTTACAGTTGTTGATTTTCTTTCTTACGATTCATTGTATTTCTCCATAATTACATTAGAATAAAATGGACTATTATTGAGAAGGTGCATTAAATTTTTATAGCGATGTTTTTATAATTCTTTATCATAAATCTCTATCTTACAATGCTTTTCTTCTGACTCTAATTGACACGTTGATGCTTTCTCTCCTCCACCTCAATTTGATATTAACATCTCTTCTCTTTCATTTTTGCTTTACATTGAAGCTTTCTCTCATCCACTTCAGTTTGATGTGGAAGCTTTTTTCTTCCTTTTGAGTTTTACGCTGAAGCTTCTTTTTTGCCATTTAAGCTTTTTAGCAGGGATGGCAACCGAAATTTTATCGGTTTCGGTATTTCGATTTTTTTTTCAAAAAATTAGGGTTTCTGTATTTGGGTTTCGGTTTTTAAAGTGAATAATTACGGTTACGGTTTCTTGTTTTCGGTTTCTTAAAAATTGAGGTTTTTTGGGTTAAAGGTTTCGGTTTTTCGGTTGTTTTCCCCGGACAATATATGAATGAAAATATTTGTGTGCATTTTAATTACTTAGAATGAAATATGAGTATTAATTACTCATAATTTATTTATAAATTTGTTTTATTTTTTATAAGATGACCATAGCGTTGTCAAGGAAAAACTCAAAATTTTTTGAAAGAACGTTCTTCTCCCTAACTTCTACATTATTTAACCTAATTAGCTATAAAAATTGATACTCTAGTGTATTTTTGCAAGCTGATGACAAAATAATTAATTTAAAAAATTATTTTTCTAATCTATTTTAAAAAAAATTTTTTAATTAATTATTTGTAATCTGCAAATTTGGTTCCTCTACTTATAATTTACAATATTAGACATACCATACTTCAATATTTCTTTTTCATTTATTTTTTTGTACCAAAAGATTTTAATATTGGTCAACCCGTCATTTCAGTGCGAATGCAATCTCGCACTTCTCCAATTTTTAGTTCTTCTCAGTTTTACTTTTATAATAAAATTCGAAAAAACGAAATTTAGGTTTTGAAATAAAGGGTTTTAAATTTTTATAATACGGGTTTCGGTTTACGGTTTTCTGTTTCAGATAATTTTTTTTTTCGGTTTCGGTTTCTAGTTTTCGGTTTTTTCGGTTATTAACGGTTTCGGTTACCATCCCTGTTTTTTAGCATCTTTTGTTGCAATTTAATATTCACAATCATCAATATGAATAATGACACTGCCTAACATTGATTTTGTCCCTTAAATAGTTCTGGTCACTTTTGATAGATTTGGTTACGCTGATTACGAATATGTAAAGAAAAAAGTCGTTTCACGTTAAGTTTTTGAGAAAATTTATGTAATTTATTAATAAAGAGAAAAAGTATGTTTTTGACCATCTTTGATTTTGAATAAATCGAAAGATGTATAATTCAAGGTTTTCAGTATATAGTGGAACCTCGATTTTTTTAAATACAGTATTTTGAAATTAATAATGTTGATGTATTCATCTCACATACTTCCATATTGAAGTTTTTAAACTAAAAAGATTTTTTATTCCATCACTGTCTTTTTTGTTTCGAACTTTCCCTAAATTATTCTAAAGTTTAATCTACACTAGAGCGTCTATCGAGAATAGATATATAGCATAGCTTTGTGCTATGCTCACGATTGACGTGATCTCTACCTCTGGAAAATGTAAACATCCGCAGGGCCGTAAGGATTTATTTATGTATGGGTATCCTAACATTTTTATATATTTAAATAATGGGACACCGAATGCACAACACTCCCCTCCACCTGCTTCGCCTCTTCTCTATCAAGCTCTGTCTTCGATTTACGTGGACTCCATTGACGTTCTAGTGTACCTTAATCAAATAAAGGAAAATAATTTTAATCATTTTATCAAAATGCTAATAACTTTTCTTTCATTTTATCTTTAAATATATTTTCACCATATTCCTCAAAAAAGTGCAGTTTTCCTCACTTTTTGCAATAATCTAACACCTACAACCCAGTGGGCAAAAAACCATCATTGTTTTAAAAACGTTTCAAAAACATTTTTAGAAAAAAACGTTTCATGTCTGCTAAATAACGTCCCAAAAACGTTATATATGTGACTGTCCACGAGAAAACAAGGCTTAGCTCCCAAACGTGAATTTCACAGGGCGAGCGATTGAAGTACTACGATTGAAGTTAACTACGCTTGACATACCCATCTTTAAAACGATATATTGTCGAAAGTAATTAATATTTTTAACTTCTGACTTTTTCATTTGAAAAAGCAACATAAAATCTGTCGATTACCATAAAAAACTCAAATTGATTTTTTCGACCTAAGCCGTGTTTTATCGTGGACAGTCAACGATTGAGGTTAACTACGCTTAACATACCCATCTTTAAAACGATATATTGTCGAAAGTAATTGATATTTTTAACTTCTGACTTTTGCATTTGAAAAAGCAACATAAAATCTGTCGATTAGCATAAAAAAATCAAAATTGATTTTTTGGACCTAAGCCTTGTTTTCTCGTGGACAGTCACATTTAAGTTTTTTGAGCAGTTTTTTGAGTTATACTCAAAATTTTGAGCCAATCTGTCAATTTTGACTTTGAATTCATCGGGAAAAAAACCCTTAGGAATACACTTGTGTAGTGTGGAAGCAAAAAAAATTTTCTTTTTTTATTTTTATTCGGTTTTTGAGTCGCGTTTTATGAGAGTAACTAAAAAAAGAACCAATATGACAATTCTGACTTTCGATTCGGCCCGTGTGGAAATTTGTCACGTATCTGTACCGTAATGATATGTACCAAATAACAATAATTAAATAAATGAAGACTTAAAATTTAGACGCTGACGATGGAGTAGAGTCTGGAGTCAGAAAATTATAAAAAATGAATTAGAAAAATCAAAAAATAAATACAAAATTAGAAATAAAAATAAGTAGTTAAAATTTAATGAAAAAACAATATATGTGACTGTCCACGAGAAAACAGGGCTTAGGTCCAAAAAATAAATTTTGAGTTTTTTATGGTAATCGACAGATTTTATGTTGCTTTTTCAAATGCAAAAGTCAAAAGTTAAAAATATCAATTACTTTTGACAATATATCGTTTTAAAGATGGGTATGTCAAGCGTAGTTAACTTCAATCGTAGTACTTCAATCGCTCGCCCTGTGAAATTCACGTTTGGGAGCTAAGCCTTGTTTTCTCGTGGACAGTCACATATATGTTTCTAAAACGTTTTAAAAGCAGTGGAACGTTTTTGGAACATTATTTGGCAGACATGAAACGTTCTAAAAACGTTTTTGGAACGTTTTTAAAACAATGATGGTTTTTTGCCCACTGGGAATCTATCAATTATTTATTTAGAAAGTGTTCAAAAAATAAAAATTGGTGTATGATAATGCATGTAATCATAATTTTATTCAAAATATTGTATATGTTGTTACAGTATAGGTACTTTCAACATTATTTCCGAGTTGTAAAGAAAATATATATTAATTACTAGGGGGGCTTCGCCCCCCTGCGCGCTTCGCGCGCCAACCCCCTATCTCTATTTTTATATTTATTTTAATTAAAATTTTTATAACTTTAAAATAATGTTTTCTTACACGGAAAGAACTGCATGGTTGGGACAACTATATATATTGAAAAATACGGGATATCCATTTTAAAGTTATCACATCCATTTCTTTAGTTGACACATCCATAGAAAAAAAAATGAAAAAAAATTTTCCGTGCATATGAATGCATCATAACATACAACCCCCTATCTGTATTTTTATATTTATTTTACTTTTTATAAATTTCAAATAAGTATATGACAAAGTACACATGGATTTTGAAGTAATGAAACAATTGTTATTGACCTTTTTTTAACCTATATGTGAAAAATTAGATTATATTTTGACTTATATTTTGACTCTATTTATTTTTAAAGTTATGTTTGCTTTCCCACCTATTATTTTGACCTAATTTTGGCGTTTTTTTTACTCCCTCACCTATAACTTTTAAACTAAGTTTGAGGTTATGTTTCCCTCTAAAGGAAAATAAATTTTAATAAAATTTTTAAAAATAGATGTCAGTTTATAACATCTTTTATTGATTTAAACTTACTATTAAATTTTAAGTCAAGCTTTTTTTAACCTATAGGTAAAGAATTTTGTCAAATTTTAATATAAGGTAACGACCTCTTGAAGTATCCTAATTAATTTGCCTTTTTGATAAGTAGGTTAAAAATATGTCAAATTTGACCTATATTTTGAGGGAAGGTCAGGTCAGAAGGAGTTTTCTCGACAATATTTACGGTGTAGATAAAAACTGCTCTTAAAATTGACCTAAATTTTAAGGACAGCGGAAATTGTTTATCAATTTTCTCCAGTTAGGTCCAAATCTTTTAAAATTGACCTACATTCTGATTGCACAGGGAATTGTTTGTCAATTTTTTACCTGTAGGTTAAAACTAACCTTAAAATTGACATGAATATTAAGGACAGAGCGATTAGTTTGTCATTTTTTGACCTGCATGTTGAATCTGCCATTAAAATTGAACTAAATTTTTCGAGCAGACAGAATTATTTGTCAATTTTTGACCCGTAGATTAAAACTGCCCTTAAAATTGACCTACATTTTGAGGTCAGAGAGAATTGTTTATGAATTTTTAACGTTTAGGGCAAAACTGCCCTTAAAATTGACCTACATTTTGAGGACAGAGGGAATTGCTTGTCAATTTACCTGTAGGTTAAAACTGCTCTTCAAATTGACATAAATTTTAAGGGCAGAGGGATTAGTTTGTCATTTTTTGACCTGTAGGTTGAATCAACCTTTAAAATTAACCTAAATTTTTTGAGCAGAAGGAATTGTTTGTCAATTATTGACCTGTAGATTAAAACTGCCTTTAAAATTAATCTAAATTTTTTAAGCAGAGGGAATTGTTTGTCAATTTTTGACCTGTAGATTAAAACTGCCCTTAAAATTGACCTACAATTTGAGGTCAGAGAGAATTGTATGTGAATTTTTGACATTTAGGTCAAAACTGACCTTAAAATTGACCTACATTTTGAGGGCAGAAAGAATTGCTTGTCAATTTTTTACCTGTAGGTTAAAACTGCCCTTTAAATTGACATAAATTTTGAGGGCAGAGGGATAAGATTGTCCATTTTTTACCTGTAGGTTAAATCTACCTTTAAAATTGATCTAAATTTTGAGAGCAGAGTTTGTTAAATTTTACCTGTAGATTAAAACTGCCCTTTAAATTGACATAAATTTTGAGGGCAGAGGGATTAGTTTGTCCATTTTTTACCTGTAGGTTAAATCTACCTTTAAAATTGATCTAAATTTTGAGAGCAGAGTTTGTCAAATTTTACCTGTAGATTAAAACTGCCCTTTAAATTGACATAAATTTTGAGGGCAGAGGGATAAGATTGTCAATTTTTTACCTGTAGGTTAAATCTACCTTTAAAATTGACCTAAATTTTGAGAGCAGAGTTTGTCAATTTTTTACCTGTAGATTAAAACTGCTCTTAAAATTGACCTAAATTTTGAGGGTAGAGGGAATTGTTTGTCAATTTTTGACCTGTAGATTAAAACTGCCCTTATAATTGACCTAAATTTTGAGGGCAGAGGGATAAGTGTGTCAATTTTTGACTTTTAATCAAAACTACTCTTAAAATTGACTTAAATTTTGAGGGCATAGTGGTTAGTTTGTCATTTTTTACCTGTAGGTTAAATCTGCCCTTAAAACTGACCTAAATTTTGAGGGCAGAGGGATTAGTTTATCAATTTTTGACCTGTAGGTTAAAACTGCCCTTAAAATTGACCTGAATATGGGTCATATGTAACTTATTTCTGACGATGGGCCAACCTTGACTATGTGCCCTTTCTAAGGGGCCCTTAGAAATGACTGAATCAGCGGCGGCGGCGGCGAAATGATTTTATATTATAGGGATAGATATTAGCGAGGAATGTTGCAAAAAAAATTATATACATATATCTACGTGAGATCACATAGTACAAAATATGAACATTTTTTAAAATTTATTTGATAAAAAATATTTTACAATATTAAAAGTATTTTACTGAGAATTTATTTTGGAAAGAGGATAAAGGAATCTAATGCTGAAAAGTATATAATGATTATCTTATGTGTTCCTGGAGTGGATCTTACGAGATGTATAAATAAGTGACATTTGAGAAAGTATACTTACATATACCAGCTTACAATCTCAGGCTTGAAGAGCAAATGCAACAAGTTTAGTCTTCCTTCCCTTGCTATTGAAATAAGAATGTCAAATTTCAACATTCACCTAACGAATCTTTATTCATGCCTATAGAATTGTTTCGGGCGATTATTAAGTATTTATTCAGAGAATGTCATTATACATAACATTACTAAATTTTGTCATTATAATTATACTCAAATGATATAATGAATATTTTATTATTATTTTACCATAAACCTTGTTTTTTTATTTCCCATCTAATTACCGTACAAGGAGCTGAATTTTTTATTGTCATGTGTATTTTTTAAAACACGATGATGCAGGTCGATGATTTATTACTTATATCAGTCTACAATAACCATAGTCTCAAGTAAATAGGTATTAGGCTCAAATTGAAAAGATTAAAAATTATAATTCCACATTTTCTTACATCTTAACTTTAATATAATTATAGATGATAAAATAACAAAAAATTTAAGGCCTTGGAGTATTGTGTGCCTCTAAATGTATTCCTATAGGACCAATCTGAAGATTTTAAATTAAAAAAGAGATTTTATTTAAATTTATACATTTTTGTAAGGCACATACGCAATTTTACTAAATATATTTATTTTCTTAGCATTTTTCACCTGAACTGATTAATTATCAAGAAAAATGCAAAAAAAACTATAAGCCGTCACGAATTTATTATATGAATTTAGAAAAGCAGAATTTTCAAATTCCAATTTTACAACTCCTATAATCTTTAGATAACAAGCTTCATAAACTTTTAATAATTTTTTCAAAATTTGATATTAGCAATATTAGATTTACAATTTCAAAGTTTTTATTTCTTATCAAATTCATAAGCAGGAACTCTTATATGCCAAATTTCATAAAATTCTAATAATTTTGGAATTTTTAATTCTGTATGCTGATTTATAATCAGCGACATTATAAGCCAACACTAAGAACATTTAAATATAAAGTTGCGCTTAATTTTAATGAATCACGGATACGATTTTGTGCTTGCAAATTTAAAAAAATGTTAATCTTAAAAGTTTCATGGACTCAATTTCGAAAAATGTTCTGAAAGTAAAACCTCATACACATTATGTTTCTCGAGAAACTTTGCGAGTTTGTGCATTTGTTTGTCAATAATATGAAGAAATTGGCTTTTTAGACTAGTATAAAAATTATAATTAGTTTTATGCCGCTAAATTAGTTTATGAATTACAGCCAGTCTCCCGATCCAACATTATGACGAAGCGACTTGTGTTATTTTCTAGTATTTACTTGAATCAAAGTATAAATATATGTATGCAGGAAAATGTACACACAACAGATCTCTCGACCTCTCATCGAGTTTATACTCTCTCATCGATGAGTATCAGTTGGAGATACACGAACTATCTGTCCGCCACATCCTGGTATCGACATGAAAAACAAATCATATTCATAATCCAAGGCAGCAGATTTTTAATCGAATAGAAAAATAAAGGAGAATAAAGAAATGAACAAAGTTTTTTCTCTTTTTATAAATAGGTCCTACGCGCATATGCCAAGAACTCAAGGAGAAGGATTATTTTTTATATTATCGAATATCACATAAAAGTGAATAGCGACTGCAGAAAGTACTCTTGTGTCTGTTCATTTAACTGTAGAGTGAGTTTGAATTAAACTATAGTACACTCACATAACAAGTACTTTACTATCACTATTGCCCCTTTGAGGACGTCAACTACCGAGACTAGAGAGTGTCGGTGACTCTCATATATGCGGAGAGAGAATCTGCCGAGTGCCGAGGCCTCGCTGCATATGGCGTAATCGGTAGTAACGCATATCCCATGTGTAATTTTTACACTTTCAATCAATTAGAAAATCTTATTAAACAGCAATAGCTACACCAGATTTAATACTACTGCCCACTTTTCGATAAATTATCAGTATCATATCAATATGCAAATTACTTAAATTATAGTTACTGGTGTGTAAAATTCAGATATTATTTCACCTAAAATTTTTCGTTAGCGGAAGTAACGATGAAATCATTAAAATTAACATTTATTTATATGAAAGTGTAAAACTATTTTTAATACCTAACAATTAATATTATTGCATATTATCTGGTCCGCTCATGTAAATTAAATATATCTCGAAATCAAACATTCAAAGTAATATTACTTTTTAATTAAGGAAGTCTTGTGTTATAGATGTAAATGTCAAGTTGTAAAAGTCACTATTCTTTATCACATTCTCATCACATGAAAATGTATTATTTAAATTGAGGACTGGATTTTTAAGAATATCAGATACGACTTACAAAAGATTTCTTTGATGTAAGTAGGTGAATATATTTAAAATTTCAATATTTAACTTCATAAGTTTTCCTGACTTATTAGCATATAATGGGAAATTTTTCTGTGTAGTGTTTTATATTAATATGAGTTTAATAGTTAAAAATATTTTTAAAAAAAGTAAATCAGAATACTTTGATTTGCTTTCATAAATGCGTATTTTTAAAGTTTTACTATAACATTATACGAAATTACATATGAGAATCAATTCTAAATACAGAATCTTTGACATTTTCTGTAGAGAATTCTGAAACTAATAATAAAGATTTATGTATTAACGTTTACAAACGTTGATACAAAAAATTATTTTCAAAATAGCTCAAGGAATTAGAAATGACTATACCTATAGAATTTGGGTCATATTTAAAAATATTAATGTTTAGGATATTTAATGAAAAGTTCAATTTTTCATACGTTAATGTACTGCACCTATATATAATTACAAACATAATATTGTACATACAGTTAAAAAATGTATTTAAATTATTATTTTTGTATGGCAAAAGTAAGTGAAACACTTGTATTTTGTAATATTTGAAATTTTGTAAAATGAAGTTTCAAAATTTCTCACGGACCTTTATCAAAATTTTTATTGCTCTAAAGAACATTAAACAATAATGCAATATTCCAAAAAATTCTTAAGTAACAAACATTAATTCAATAATTACTTCATTTGAAAAATTAAATAATGTATTTCAAATTAAATGAAATTCACATTTCCTTTACGTAGTGTAATTAAAAATTTAATGCCTAGACGACTCGAATTTAAAATATGTATAGATTTACAAAGCAAAATGTGAATATAAATTTATATTTATATATTTCTGATATAAGCAGTCCTTTTCTTTTCTTGAAAAAGACATGACTCTTTGGACATGATATGAAAAATCTTGAAATAACTCGCTCACTCTCAAAAAGTCGAATTCTTATATACGAATTATAAATATTTTGCCTTCAAAAATATCTGCATCAGTTTAATCAGTACTCATTTTGTAAGTATTATGTTCCACATATTATATGAAGCTGAAACTGGCACCCAGTTTTTAGCACCCACTTAGTTTTGAAAATTAAATTTTAAAGTTAAATATTTTTTATGAAGTTAAAACTGACACCAAGTTATCTGTACCCGCAGTTAATTCCTAGTTGAAAATTCGCTTGTACATGGACATGTGCGTATTTTTGGCGCATGAACCATATACAAGTTTACGTACATGTTCATGCTTGCAAGATTTTGAACTCATGTATCATTTATATGAACATATTATATGATCAGGTACATATTCATTTGTCAAAAATTTTTTTGCGATTGAAAGAAATTAAAATGTTTTAAATTATTTTTAAAGTTTCATGCTTTAATTCCTTTAGAGATAAATCTTTTAATAAAAAATCAGCGGAGAGTAAAAACATTTTCAATACATAAATAATACTGTATACATGTATATGTAAAGATGAAAGTGGGACAATAGTGGGTTTAAGCAGTGGCGGATTCAGACAAGCCTTTTGGAGGAGTAAGACTTTATCAAAGGGAGCCATTCATTAAAGAAAATTAAAATCACTATACCGTCGGAAACATACCGATCTTTAAATCATTATTTTTTGTAATTACAAATGTCAAAAAAATTAAAAAAAGATACCATTCGAAAGCTTATAAAATTATATATACATATATGTTAAATAAAATAATATATAATTAAAAACTTTAATAACTTACGCAAAGATAAAAAAGTTTAAAACATCTTATTTGGTTTGCGAGATAGCATTAGTCCGAATATTGTCAGTCAAAAACCAAAAAAATAGACTGATTCCATGCATTTGTCCAAACTTATTCGCGAACCGAATAAGATTTTTTAACTCTTTTAGTCTTAAATTAAAGAAGGGATTTGAATTATGATACCTAAGAATATTCCCCAAAGTCATACATATACCAATTCATCTGCTAGAAAAATTAATTAACATAAAACTCAAAGCCATAATTCTTACTTGGAATAAATTCCACTAAACATAATTACATTTAAACTTATTTAATATAAAGAACCCCATAGGATTTGCATTAGTTCTAGATCCCATTCAATTTTTCTGTTTAAAGTTTTGTAGTTCTTTAAACAAGAACTTCAAAATCCTTCAAAATTTAATGTAAATCCTGTTTGCTTTTTTACTTATCATAATTCATTCAAATTTCTATTTATTTCAAAAGAAATCTCGATCATGATAATTCGTTTACGACAAAGAAATTTATAGATTATTTGATCTTAATCTTTTTTAGTTGAATAAAGATTCTCTTTAATTATATAAAAAACTTTGTTTTATTCTAAAAAAATTATTTTTATTTAAAATTTAATAATACTTTTAACCCTGATAAATTACCAATGCCCGCTAAGTAGGTATTTGTTCAGATTAGAAAAATCCACATAATAAAGACAAAAAATATTTAGATTTAGTAGGACTCCCAGTGGGCAAAAAACCATCATTGTTTTAAAAACGTTCCAAAAACGTTTTTAGAAAAAAACGTTTCATGTCTGCCAAATAATGTTCCAAAAACGTGCCATTGCTTTTAAAACGTTTTAGAAAAATATAACGTTTTTGGGACGTTATTTAGCAGACATGAAACGTTTTTTTCTAAAAACGTTTTTGGAACGTTTTTAAAACAATGATGGTTTTTTGCCCACTGGGCTGTGATTCTATTAATAGTCCGAATTAGAATTATTAATTTTTATGAAACAATAACAAACTGGGGGGATTTTAAACAAAGTTGTTTGAAAAATAAGGTTTTTTTGGACAGTTTCTTGATTAACAGAGAGTAAAAATTAATATTTTTACAGAATTCTAGTTCCGGCGATACCCATATTTGTGACAAAGATGTGTTAAAAATCTTGTAAGAATCGATCCAGTTGTTTCCGAGAAA
Source organism: Leptopilina syphax (assembly GCA_032872505.1). Taxonomy (NCBI): domain Eukaryota; kingdom Metazoa; phylum Arthropoda; class Insecta; order Hymenoptera; family Figitidae; genus Leptopilina; species Leptopilina syphax. The sequence continues at coordinate 15,049,426 of CM065472.1, forward strand.
ACCATTACATATAGAAAAAAAGTGTTTTCCAGAAAAACGCGTTTGCTTTTGTTGTTGAAAAAATCATACTTACAGCGTAGATGTATACGCTTAAGTAATATCGTAAAAAATATATATATATATCCGGATCTTTCTATATAGAATTTTTAAACAACTTTTTTGAGACGTTTCAGTTAACTGCCATGAGGCAGTAAAGTTTTCATGCAATGAACACAAGAATTTCGACTCCAACTTTGCAGCATTTTTTTTTTCATTTTATATATAATAAAACAATGTGTTCATATAATTACACGGAAATAAAATAAGTAATAAATTTTATAAAAGTATTTACCAATTTGGGAAGAAAATGCTAGAAAATGAAATTAACTATAATAATTTGAATGTTCTTTCATTCATTCACTTTTTCTGTCCCTCACACTCTGAAGTTGTCTTACAAAATTTTTTATTTTCAAATATAAATTTTTTAAATAACTTCATAATCAAAATTTTAAAAATTCACTTATTAAATAAAAAACTAATTATTACTGTTCATATTTTAAAAAATTAATAAATTCTTCGAAACAATACAACTATTTTCATAAATAGTCAAATTCTTCTCAAGAATTCAATTATTTTCAATTAAATTTTAATTAAATTCTTCTTCATAAAATTCAATTGCATTCAAAATTTTCAATTAAAATTACACAGCTACACAAAAAAAAAGTTCTGATCTGGGGGTCTCACTATGTAGACTTTATGTTTTTTGGGTCGCTGAATCCGAATCCGAGGTCCATTTAACCCCATCAGATCAGGATTTTGACATAACTTCAAAAACCAATATGGCGGACACATTTTTGAAAAGTTCATCGGATTCGCTTGAATTTCGTTACTCGGGGGTTTTAGGGGTCGCTGATTACGAATTTGAAGTCTGATTTCAAAAATTCAAAATGGCGGATTTAATATGGCGGACACGTTTTTGAAAAATTCATCGGATTCGCTTGAATTTCGTTACTCTGGGGTTTTTGGGGTCGCTGATTACGAATTTGAAGTCAGATTTCAAAAATTCAAAATGGCGGATTCAATATGTCTGTGTCAGCCATATTGGATCCGCCATTTTGAATTTTGAAAAACCGACATCAGATTCGTAATCAGCGACCCCAAAAACCCCAGAGTAACGAATTTCAAGCGAATCCGATGAATTTTTCAAAAACGTGTCCGCCATATTGGATCCGCCATTTTGAATTTTTGAAATCAGACTTCAAATTCGTAATCAGCGACCCCAAAAACCTCCGAGTAACGAATTTGAAGCGAATCCAATGAACTTTTCAAAAATGTGTCCGCCATATTGGTTTTTTGAGGTTATGTCAAAATCCTGATCTAATGAGGTTAAATGGACCTCGGATTCGGATTCAGCGACCCAAAAAACATAAAGTCTACATAGTGAGACCCCCAGATCAGAACTTTTTTTTTTTGTGTGGCTGTGTTATTAAAGAAACTCCATTAGTTTAAAAAAAATTCAAAGAAATTCTTCAAAAGAATTTAATTAGGATTTTTAAAAATTTTAATAAAATTCTTCGCGAGAATTCAGTCATTTTCCTAAATAATAAAATTCTTTGAAGAAATTCTTTATTATTAAATTTTTTGATAAAATTCTTTGCAAGAATTCGATGATTTTCAATACATTAATTTTAAAATTGAAAATATTTGAAAAGAAAAATTATAAAAAAGTTAAGAAACAAAAAAGGAAACATGTAATGTAATGTCAAATAGAAATTATCAGAATTGTTTTCACTTCTTTTCATTAAAAGATTAAAATTTTTTTAAATATTATGTTTCGTCAAATTGAAATTATGCAGATTTTTGTTCTTTTCTTCTAAACAAAATTAGAAAATTGTTAAACAACTGTGATTAAGAGATAGAAAATTCATTTATTTTGCATTAGTTTTCTTTATGAATCACAATTGTTTTAACGAAATTATTATTTTGTTTTAGGAAAAGAAGAAAAATATTTGCACAATTCCTATTTTTAATCTTATCTTTGGAAGAGGATTTTCCACAGGAATTAAGACATTCAAAAATGTCAAATTTAAACCTTTTTTAAATTAAACAACTTATAAAAGTATTTGTTATAAAACATGAAGATATCGATTGCTCCGAGTCGAAGACTCTCGGAGTGATCGATCTCTTCATGTTTTTTAATAATTAAAGATGACCGAGAGATAAAATCATTATTTTATATCATAAGAATATTGTTACTGTAACTTCATCAAAATTATTTTTATCATTTTAATTCAATTATTATTTTCTAGAATTTTAGATTATTTTATATGCAAATAATTGAATTCTTTTTGGGAAATTTGATTAAAATAGTACATATTGAAAATAATTGAAATTAAAAAAAAATTTGAAAATAATTGAAATTAGGACAAGAATTTTTTTTAAAAATAACTTTGGAGAAGAATTTTGTTATTTATAAAGATAATTGGGATTTTTACGAAATTTTTTTTTCAAATTTTGAACATAGTTGAATTTTATAAGAAGAATTTTATTTTTTGTTGTTGAAAATAATTGAATTTCTGCAATTATTTGTAATTTCTTCAAAATTGAATTATTTTAGTATTTTCAACAAAAATTTAAATTAGAAAATTTTTATATTCTATTATTTTTAATATTGCTAATTTTATTTTAAAAAAGGCAGGAAGAAGTTAGTTAGAAGTTAGAATTTTTGCTAGTTTTTATATAAAAAGAAATACTGAACTTGGAATAAATTATATGAAATTTAGTATAGTTGAAATTGAAAGTGGATGCAACTGGAAATATCACATTAGTTTATCATGCAAAAATAAATAAATCACTTTTTCTTTAAACCCTGGAGTGTGAGGGTATGTCTATAGAAGTACATACAAAAGAATGTGAAAAAAGTACAAAAAACAATCAGATTTACATCACGCATTAATTATTTGTGGTATTTTCGACGCTGAATCCGAAATTGTGGTCAAATTTTGAAAATTCAAAAACCAATATAGCTTATATATTATATTATTATATATATAATATAGATTATATTTTAAAGGCTACTTTATTATATTATTTTTATTATTATCGAATTTGAATTGATTTAAGAATAATTATCACAATATTGGATTTAAATTTTAAGAAAAGGAGCGATAAAATGAATTGAAATTTGTTTCGTTTTCAAGACGAATGCAAAGTTATTCATTAAAAAGGTATAAATAATAATTAATTAATGCCCACCTAACCGAGACGGTAATGGTACTTGAGTTTTATTTGATAATAATAATAATAATATGATGATGATGATGATGATTCTCGAAAATATTCTCATTACTGTACTAGTAGAATGTCTCTGAAAAAAGAAATAACAAATATTGGGACAGAAAAGTGAATCTGCTCGTTAAAGTGACATCTTTCCGGCGGCAATAATATATCGTTAAATGTGTTTGTAATAATCGAGTTTACAGTTTCGAAACTTTCACTTTCATTGGAAGTGTGACCCCAAGTTTTTCTGACAAGCTAAACATTCCAGCAATGCGATCCAAGACTTTCTTGTAGCCGAGCATCTTCAGCTCATGAGATCCTTGACATGACGTAACGAAATGTTACGTCTCGAATACGTTCTCCAACTATCCCTTCTCTCGAGGTTACCCATCCTCTCGAAGAGAAAGGCAGCGGATGGTGGTGTACCATCTTTTCGACTCTTCTTCGGCAACCTATTCTTCGCTAGGTTCACAGTCGCATCCCCGAGTTTCATTGAGTTTGTTATTAAGGAAAATAGAGAGTCCTAACCAAGTGTCTGTCCGTTCTTCAGTCCTCGAGTGCAACCATGCCGTCGTCCAGGAGCTTCTTCTTCGTCCTTGCATTTGGTTCGTACCCGAAAAGTGCAAAATCGCGGTTCATTTTTAAATTAGCAGCTCTTCATTTCAAAAAATTCATGTTTCAAATTGCCAAAAATTCATATTGTCATACTCCAAAATACCGAGTGTCTCTTTTGGAATGAAAATTTAACCCTCATTAGTGCCCCAATAAGTTTTAGAAAAATCAACAAGATTAGTGCATTTGAACATACGGTTCACATGATTACCGCTTATAAAAACTCCCATTTTTGAATAATTTAAAGCTATTAGAATAGTTTAAAAATAGTTTATTGAAAAATATTCATGTTTTAAAAGTTGATTTCTTTAATAATGTGTGATAAATATTGAATACAAAGTTTTGAAAGTTTGTGTTTCTTATGGGCCTTGAGAGGTCGACAACGTAAAAGCTAAAAGGAAAGGAAAGTAGATAATAGACATTGGAGATCAGAGTGACATTAAAGGTCGCAGGTCATACTGAACGGAGGTGCAAGGAAGCTGATCGCACTTTTCTTCTAATGCGATGGAATTTCTTCAATGACAGAGAAGGGAGATGCAATCATACTAAACTATTCGGATCACTGTCAACTTTTACTTTTTTCTTCTCTCTAATAACAACGTTGTGTAACAGTTTTTTTTCTTAAATAACTCTGCCAATTAGAGAAGAAACGTTTACATAGTCTCTAAAAACTTGTTTAATTGTTATTGCACTAAAATACATTTGCATTTGAAATCAATTAATTTCTCTCTTAATATTTTCAAAAGGTAAAAAGTCATCAACTCATTAAAATCAGCAACAATTTTAACCAACTTTTGATGAAATTTAAAAATCCCATTTAGTAGTTTTAAATTTTTCATTGCTAAAGTTTTAATAAAAAATTACTAAAAAGTTTGTAAAAATGCTGATAAATTCAGATTTAAATTCAACATTTGTTTAAATTGCACCTTTATTTTTTATTTAAAAGTCACAGTGTAAAATAATTACGTAGTTAAAAAACAATCTTTCTTAATTTGATTTAGAAAATGATAATTAATATTTGTCTGTCAGACACTTCTAACAAGTATTACAAGTTTCATCGTGAGACCGACCGTCAACGTTTCGTGAGAAAGAAATTCAAGCGTAGCATCCTGCACACGATTGAGTTCAGATACTGGATTATGCAATTTTCTTTTCTTTTTTGTTCCCTGCGTCTCACGCTTAATTTAGTGCCGGAAAAAATCGATTGACGAATATTTAATAATAGTTTTACATAAAAATCAAACATTTCAGTTCCTGTTCTTTTTCCAAATCATTTCATAAATACTGAAAGTAGGATATGGGCTAGAAATCTATCTAGAACTTTTCATTTTTTTGGTATTTTATTGTCTTCAGAAATGATCAAATGAAAAAACTTTACATTACTCATTTTTGCACATTGTTACGCTGTATTAGTAATGTAACGGTGTCAATTATACATTAAATTATTGTTTAGCTTTATATTCTCATTATTACGTATATACACCTTTTTTGGAGAGCGCAAAGTTTAACGATTTTTCTGTATTTTTTTTATAATGTATAAGAAGAGGAGATCACAATGAGTAAAAAGTATTTTGAAGCTAAATTTAACATGTACTACTCAAATATGTGGCTTTTTTGTATGAGTTAGGTGTAGTTATTCAAAAATCTTCGTTAAAAAGTTACACCGGCTTAACTGCTGAATTTTCAAAATTTGAGAAAAGATGTCACCCAAGTTCGAAGAAACATGAGGCACATCATTGTCTCACCGTTTCCTATATGGTCAAAATCGCGAAAAACGAAACTTTTGTAATTTAACAGTCTTTTTAAAACGTTTATAACTTTTAATTAATAAATACAAAAAAATTTATATTCCTATGCAGTATTGTTAAAAAAAATATATTTTAAGATGCAAACATAAAAATTTATTAATTCCTTGTTATTTAAAAGTTATGGACAAAACAAAAAGACTGTTACGTTACATGCTTCGCGATTTTGACCATATATTTAAAAAAAAATGATTTAACCCATGGCACATTTAAAAAGCACAATAATTTGTTCAACAACGGTATTGCAAATTTTTTTTTATAATTTTTGAAGTATCAAAATAAGCGATATAGCTTAAAGTGTAAAAGTTCTAGAGATATGCCCATATGTGATTTTGCTGATAGAAACTTGCATAAACAATGTATAGAGGGAGTAGAAATGTTATTTTATAAAAATATATGATTTATAAATGATGCTACTCAAGTATCCTTGTATCCAATCTATAATATCGTGACTAGGTGTGCTGTAAAATGATTTTTCATTTTTCCTGTCACCAACAGTCGATGAACATTGATTCATTTAGAAGTTTTATTTATTCAAGCACACAACTTTTGCAATTAATTAAGCATCGAAGTTTCAACAGGTTTTCAATTTCAATTTCAAGTAGAATGAAAACTGAGTAATTGGAAATGAAAAAAAGTTGAGTGAATTCAAAAATAGTGTTTTTCTCCACGACTTAGACACAGTTACATTGTATAATTGAAGAGGTGGTTGTTTTTCATTTACAAACCAGTCCATCTTGTAGAATGCCTTTTGCGAATGCCCTTTCATTTTTCGTTTCAGTCACCGCAGCTTATACGAGATGATTACAGAGGCCCATTTGGAAGTAAACACTTTTTGTTGGAATAGCTATATCCTTGTACCTCTCACTTTCAAAATATTACTATTGACATATTAAACATTCCAAATTTACAAAATAAACTTGGATTCTTATTTTTGCTGAAGTGCTGAAATATCGACTTGCTTATTATTTCAATTAAGGGTTCACACCACTTTACTTTAATTTTTTTTAGAATCTCTACAGATTTTATTGATCTAGACCGTTTCAAGTTCAATTAAGGCACTCTTTAACTAAATATATAATAAACTTTGTATTATTAAAAAAAATTGCTTGTTTAATTAAAATTTAACAATACTTTTAGCCCTACTTAAAATACCCTAACAGCAAAGGATATTCAAGGATATCCTACGGACGTCCTGGTCACATCAGGAAATTTAGATATCCCTAGAATGTCCTTAACCCTTTAATGGCCAGTGGTACACATACGTACCACCCACTTCAAAAAATCATAACTTTCTTAAAACTTAATGGATCAACTCCGCTAAGGTCTCATTTTGAAGGGGTGAGCGAGAGTAGCAAATGCATATGAATGCCATTTTCCAAAAAACTACCCTTTATGAAATACACCCCTTCAAAAAACGCAAATGACAAAAATTAAAAAAAAGATATAAATGGGAGCGTTCACAAATGATGTCACGCTTTTGGGGGTAGGGGGGGGGAGTCTTACTAAACGTGACACAATGTATTTTTCTAATGTTAAATTGCAAAAATTGCGTGACAGAGGGGGTTGAAAATCTCCAAAAATTGCGTGACATCATTTGTGAACGCTCCCAATTCAAGAAAAAAATTTTTTTTGGCTTTTAGAGTAACATAAGTTTTAAAATATTGTAAACTTTGTAAAAAAAATTAATAACAAAATTTTAACTCAGGGTAAAAAAATTAATAAAAACTACCCCAAAAAACGAAACAATTTAAATATCTACCAAATTCGCCTAAAATTTGTTACTTGGGGGTTTTCGAGGTCGCTGTTTACGAATCCGAAGTTAGTTTTCAAAAATTCAAAATGGTTGATCCAATATGGCGGACGATAAATTGAAAATTTATCAGATTCGTATAAAAATTGTTACTCGGGGGTTTTCGGGGTCGCTGATTACGAATCCGATGTCAATTTTTAAAAATGCAAAATGGCGGATCTAACATGGACGATAAATTTTATAAAATCTACCAAATTCGCCTAAAATTTGTTACTCGGGGGTTTTTAGGGTCGCTTATTACGAATCCAATGTCAGTTTTTAAAAATTAAAAATGTCAAATCCAATATCGTGGACAAAAAAATAAAAAAATTTATCAGATTCGCCTGAAACTTGTTATGCAATAGGGGCAGTTTCGAGGGGGGTGTTTATTAATATTATCCGTATCTGTGTCACTTAGAAACATTTTTTTTATAATTTAGAAGCATTTAGAAGCTGTAGATTTTTTTTATCATTCACAAAAACTTTTATCAACAAGCCCTTGTTGATAAAAGTTTTTGTGAAACCACCCGGGTGGTTATTTGACCTTAGGGTATTTTCGAAACGTATATAGAATCAATGAAAATTATTTTTTTAATTGTTCAAAACTATTGACAGTATGTAGGAATAATTATGAAACAGGGGTGTGTTCCAAGGGGGGTGTTTAACATTATTATCCATATCTGTGTCACTTAGAAACATTTTTTTATAATTTAGATGCATTTAGAACCTATAGATTTTTTTTAAATATTCACAAAAAGTATTATCGTCAAGGGGTGGCTATTTGACTTTGAGGGTGGCGTTCAAGTGATTATTTATAATTACTTTTTATTTTTGAACAACCAGAGAATATTTATAAATAATTAAAATGCAGACAGGGGCTAAAAAATATTTATAATTTATCACTTAGATTAATTATCAATTTTTTTGTGTAGTAATATACGTTGGGGTGGAACATGTTAAAAAAAATTTTTTCATATTGAATAATAGAATAATCGAATTTACTAAACATTATACATTTATAATAACGGTAAAAAACTCGACCATTAAAGGGTTAAGATATCACAGGACATCCCTCGGGTATCCTACGGATATAATAGTTTCCGGATATCCTTAGAATATCCTGAATATCCAGATGCTGGTAGGGTACCGATGACAGCTGCGTAGATGTTTTTCTGAATTAGAAAAATCAGAATTGTAAAAACCAAAAAGATTTGGGTTCAGGTGTACTGCACTTATCATTAATTGAACTAGAATTATTAATTTTTATACAAAAATAACAAAGTACCCAAATATGTGACGAAGATGTGGTAAAAATTTCGTAAGAATTGGTTTAGTAGTTTCTGAGAAAAATATTCCAAGGATTAACAAACTGGTTTCGAGAAAAACACGTTTAAAGTTTCTGTTGGACATTTACAGTTTACTGGCCAAAGTAAAAACCTAGTAACCGTATTTTCCGTAAGATCGTGATTCGTTTATAACCTAAGATGAACTTCGACCTTACAAAAAATGCGGTTATTAGGTTTTTACTTTAGACAGAAACAGTGCCCATGTACGCGCTCAAATAATTTCGAAAAAGAATATTTAAAGTGATTCGATATTTCTTAAATTATCACACAACATTTTTTAGATGTTTTACTTTCGAAATCCGTCAATTTGAAAAATCATTTTTTTGAAATTGAAATTGAAATTGACAAAGTAGTGTAAACCCTTAATTTAATTTAAAATACACAATAAATAACTTACATTATTCTGTTAGTATTGAAATGATATACTGAGAAAACATTATACCTAATTCAAATGTAGAAATAATTATAAATGACTTTGTTTTATTAGTTAAACCCAATATATAGAAAATATCTACCGCTTTGCCTTTGATTTAAAAATATTGTTTGATTGAATATGTAATATATATTTCTTTCAAAAATGTATTCTGTTTTTTTTAAATTAAAAATATTTTAGAAATTGTATGTTTGATTCAAATTTAAAAGTTGATTAAATATAATTTAAAAATAACTATAATTCATGTTTGAATGAAATATATTATTCTTTTAGATGAAGCAAAAAATATGGATTATTATTGTATTTCTATCATATTCTATAAGTTTGATTTAAATAAAGTATAATTCATTGAAATAAATGTTTTTCTCAGTGTAAGTTACTAATTTAAAAACCGTATGAAAAATAATTCTCTTATCTCGATTATTAAGTATTAATTTGAGTATACTTATTTGTAAGTATATAAGCTTTTGATGGCCCACCTTGGAAAGAATTTAATATAAAAAGCCGCCATGCATTTTAAATTGTCACTTAATTTTAACGTTAATAGAGTTTAAATATATGTTATTAATTATATTTATGATAAACATAATCATACAAAAGTGGTTGTGTAATGACTGAAGAGAGTGAAAAAAAATTAATTATTATACATATAAGTCAGTGTGTGACCACAAACCTGAAAGGTTTAAGAATACACACTATTTATATATATAAATTATAATCTTAGACTCTCGTCACTTTCTCTCATTATGTTTATTATTTGAAATGCTTAACGCAGCTGGAGTTCTATGGAGTTGCGTTCTCTGCCTTCAACGACCCCCTCCGAGGTATTCGCAACAATATATGCCGGACACTTCCTTCACTTGTCAAAATAAGATCCTAGGCAGCTATTACGCCGACCCGGAGACCGACTGTCAACTATTCCACGTTTGTGTGTCCGTTGCAGGAACCGTCCAGGATTATCGGTAAGATCTTATGCTCACACATAATGTATACATATACGCATGCCTCTTTAACAAAAGAAGAATGCACGTATTAGCAGGTGGCGTTTCACAGAATTAAGCGTCGCGCTGCATTGTTTCTCGAGAAATGTACTTTGACTTATTTTTACTACTTTTCCGGATTCGTATTATCAGCAGTTATCAGAATTGTTCAAATACGTCATATTTTTTATATTTCTTTCAAGTCGAATATATTTTCACTTACATATATCTTAAAGTTTCTGAAATTAAAATTTAATAAAAATTGCAACTCCAATGATATTAAAAAGATCGACTGTAGCTCCGCATTTCTTAAGTATATCATCTAGCTCATTTCTTACTTCGATATTTTTCTATATATTCGACCTTTTCTCGCAATGTCTTTTTTAAGAAAGGATTCATAGACCGTTAACATTTTTCAGAAATCAACTTAATCCCTTGACTGTCGATGTGATTTTCACTGATTTAAGCCAAATATGTGTTCAAAAAATTTTTAATGGATTTTTATGACACTTTGTTTCCTAAGGAAATATGATTTATTAAATCAAATTTTATTAATTTTAAAAAATTTAATATATTGCAAAATGTAAATTCATTAGCTAATATTAAGGTGTTTAACTACATTTGATTTTATGAAAAATGATTGAATCTGACATTTAAAATTTTTAAAACTGCTGTCAAATTCGTAATCAATGACTCTGAAAACCCCCGAGTTATCACTTTCATCTAAAAGACATGACATTGAATAGAATTTTAAGTGAATTTACATGTTCGCGTAATAATCTACTTTAACGATCTATAAATAGAAAGAGTATTAAGAATTACTATTTCTCTCATTGAACCACCGTCTCTTGCATCCAAAATATAGAACCATTTTTATGTGGGTAACAGAATTAATTAATTACAGATTCCTGTGTCCTAACGGCACAGCTTTCGATCAAGAGAGCCAAACCTGTGCTGACTGGTATGACGTGGATTGCGAAGCAGCAACGCTCTATTACGCCAGCGACAACTTTGACCTTTACAGACTGGGTTCAGGTTTAGAATCCCTTCACTTTGATAGTATTCGTAGTGATGCGGAACCTCAGGACCATCTTCAGCGCAGTGAAACTAGCGACGCAGTCCGGTCTTCTGCTAATGCCCTCAACAGAGTAGCCTCAACCAGTTTTAAAGACAGAGGCAGCAAAGATATCCTCCACGGAAGCAGCAGCAGCAATTACTTCAATAACAGAAACAATGCCAAAGATGACGACTACGACGACAAGGTCATTCCTGAATCCAGAAAGAAGTCTGGAATAAGAAAAGTTAGCAGAAAGCAGCAATTAAGCGCCAATGACAATACACCAACAACGACATCAGCCACTGCTCATTCCAGCAAGAGCTACAACTTCTACACTGGAAACAATTATAACCATCAAAGAGCGTTTGATTCTTCAACAACGACACCGCGAATAGCTTCAACACAGGATTTTAAAAATACTCAGAAGGCGGTTCAGCAAACGACTTATCGACCAACATACACGTACTCTACTTATACAACTACAACCTATAGACCCAGTACCAACTATCCAGAAGGTTTCACTGGATTTCCAATTATTACCAGCACAACTGCCAAGACAACGACTACTAGTAACAACAATAATAAAAATAACTTCAGCAGTGGCTTCGGAAATGGCAATTCCTTCAGTTCTTCTAGTGGAACAACTTCAAGGCCTTCCACCTACAAGAAAGTCTACTATGACCCGTCTACTCTGCCTGAGACTTTCTCGCCATCTACTACCAGTCAGCCAAGCACAAACTATCAATCAAGCGATTTCAACACCTTCAACAACAACTTCCAAAGGAACTACAACAACATTCAACGCACTAGCAGCACTTCAAACTTTGCTTCCTCTACAAGTTCTCCAAATTTCTTTGACAGCTTTAACAATCAATTTAATAGTAGATCAAATTCTCCTTCAACAAGACAAGAATATACTGAGACGACTGCCAAGATCATTTCCAATAATTTCTCAAATAACGGCAACGCACCAACGACCTACAGCCCAATAACGAAAAAAAATGATCACTTAAGAGAACGGTTTAATGCCCAATCGAAGAATGAGGGTCAGTACAATGATGGTCAATACAAGAAGAGCGATGATAACAAGTATTCTCAAAATAATGGACAGTATTATGAGAAATCGAGCCAAAGTAAGTCGACCAACTACTATGATACAACGAAACCTCCCAAGAAAGTTACACAGCATAACAGCTACGATTCCGGAAACAGCGGAAAGTATTATGAAACCACCACAACTGGCAACTACAATTTCGGCAGATCTGGTGCAATTGGATTCAGTCCTTCCAGCATTAATCACTTAGCCGAGTCTCCTAAAACCACAACTCCAGTGCCAAGGTAAGAAGGAATTTTTTATTCTAAACTCCACTCACTTTCGTCTAAAAATCTTTTCATGTTTGAAAAATACTTTCAGAAAAACTGGGGCACCTACGACCTACAATCCCAACAGTTTTAATACCAACAATCAAAGGACGGCTCAGTCTCAAACGAATTCTCGAGGAACAACTTATGTCAGTCATTCCGCAAGACCGTTTTCGACAACTCAAAGCTTTACCGAAAGTACTACATTGAAACCTGCGAAAACCGGAAAGAAGAACGACTATGACTACGCATACTACGATAATGCGGGAGCTTTGGAGTACGATGGAATTGAACTTGAACATGTGACAGGAAACAAAGAATCTTCGAAAATTTCAAGGTCTTGAACATCAGTAGACACAACATTTACTATAAGCCAAAACAGTCATAATTTCATTTTGTCTCAACCATAATCACAATGAATTCAAAATAGTCTGCTTAACTAATCAGAGTTAAAGCATTTCATTGGAAAATATAAAATTTATAGTTCATCTTCGGAAAGTTAATATATAGCTAAAATTTTATATTTTCAAAGGATCAAACGAAATTCATGAGACAAATTAAAATTCCTAATTCTCTTTTAAAAAAAGAAATTATTTTATTCTTATTCTCTTTAATTCGCGACTTTAAATATTTGTACGAGACATATTATGTGTTTTATTAATTACCAGGCCAGTTACTATATTCTCATAAAAACCTTCTTATGATATTTATGTGCGGATGTTCCACTATGAATATTGTAAATTTGTGAACGCATTGTGAATATGTCAAACTGAAATTTTGTTTTCACTATCCTTTTTTTATTCATTCAAAGTGTCTCTTAACATTATGATAAGATAAAAATTAATTTTCAATTAGTGTAAAGAGAAACTTTAAAGAAATCCTGCAAAAGGAATTTTTTAACCTTTTTAAAAATTCATCAAAAATTCATATGCCATCTTGTTAATTGATTTTCTAGTGACGACAGGATTTCAAATCCCAACAATTATTTATGAATTTACTATATATTGTAAAGTTCTTTTTTATTTCTTTGTTATTATAGATAGTAAGGTGCATGGTGGTAGAGCCCATGTCATTGAAACAATTTTTTTTAGAAAGAATTTGACTGTACCAAGAAATATAATTTCTTGCGATATTTTTTAATATGATAAAAATGTACAGAAAAATATGTATTTTTAACTACGAAAAGTAAAAAAATGTTCTTTTAAGAAAAATGTGTTTTTATTTAAATTAAAATTGGTGGCAGGGTGAGTGCACCAACAGGGCTCGAACCAGTGAAAGTATTTAAAAATACGGACTTTACGGACCAATTTCCGACAAAAATATAACCAGTCCGAGTCTAATAAATGAACATTTTAATTAAAACTATAAATTAAATTTTTCATAATTATAAAACATGAAGATATTGATAACTCCGAGTCTTCGACTCGGAGTGACCGATTTCTTCATGTTTTATAATAATTAAAGATGACGGAGTGATAAAATCATTATCAAATTCAATTATTATTTTCAAAAATTTTTTACTAAAATTCTTCTTAAAATCGATTATTTTTAATAATTTTCGAAAAAGTTCTTCTTGACAATTTTCAAATCCATTTGTTTACAATATTCAATTTTACGAAATTTCAATTATCCATAAATTCTTCAATTAAATATATATATATATATATATATATATATATATATATATATATATATATATATATATATATATATATATATATATATATACCTAATATAAATAAAATTCGCAATTAAAATTTCTCAAAAAAAATTAATTCCACAGAATTGTTAGTTAAAAGTATGAAAAATTCAAATTTTCAAAGATTCTAATCTGAAACCTTTTCAAAATTCAAATATTTCAAAAAATTCACTCTATAATTATGCTTTTGAATCAACTGCGAAACGTCAAACATGGTGTTTTGAATGAACACACCTCCTGACTGTGATTGTCCTTTTGTGGTCGTTTTTATTTTAATAATTTAATATCAAAGGACGTTAAAGATTATTAATAATAATGCTTTTAATATTCAATTATAATCTAAAATTTAAACTGAAATCCATTTTAAAATAAATTTTTATGAGAAAATACTAGTAGTAGAATTCAATTATTTAAATACAAAAAAACAATTCATTGAATAATTGCATGTTTCTTAAAATTGAATTCTCAAAAAGAATTGTATCAATAAATTTTTAAATAATTGAATTCTTTTGACAAATTTTAATAAAATTCTTATGAATAATTACATATTTTCGAGGAATTCGATTAAAATTGTATTAAAAATAATTGAAATTCTGCGATGAATTTTATTATTTATGGAAATAATTGAATTCCTGGTAAAAATGTTATTCTTTATGAAAATAATTGAATGATTCCGAAGAAATTTATAAAAAAATTTGTTAATAATTAAATTCCTGTGAAATTTTTATTATTTTTTGAAAATAATTAAAGGTTTGTGTAGAATTTTATTAAATGTTTTTTAAATAATTGAATTCTTTTGGAAAATTTTATTAGAATAGTAGATACCTATTAAAAATCATTGAATTGAGGAAAACTTTTGAAAATAATTGAATTTCGGAAAAGAATTATCTGATTATTTCTAAAGATAATTGAAATTTTGACGAGAATTTTAAAAAAAATTTTGAACATAATTGAATTTTTGCGAAGATTTTTATTACTTATTTGAAAATAATTGAATTCCTGCAATCATTTGTAATTTCTCTAAAATTCCCCAAATTATATCGTACAATTTACGGACTTTACGCACCTTTTTTAAACAATTTACGGATTTTACGGACCTTTTTTTTAAAAAAAGACTTTTACGGACTTCAAGCAAAGTTACGGACTTTTACGGACCTATAGTTCGAGCCCTGCACCAATGAAAAAATTATTTATTATTTTTCACGAGATGTAACAAATTACAATTTTTGGTTTTTAAACAGTATGTTTTTCGGTTCATAATTTCTTTTAAATCTTGTATATAAACATCAGATTCAAAATTCAAACTATTTCAAGAATAATTTTTCACTGAATTAATTATACTTAATTATTTTTTATTAAAAACTGTGAATGCATAAGGGACAAAATAAGTGAAACCGGCTACTTGAAAAATTTTTGTCTCCAATTTTTAAGTTATCTATGATTTTTGGTAGATATATGAGTACACTTTTTCCCCCTACAATATTTTTCAAAAAAAAAAAAAATTTATTTTTGAAGTAATCAAGTGTTAAAGTTTTGGGTTATTTTATTATTACTTATTTGAAACAAATAAAGATATAATTAAGTGAATTTTTTTTAAATTAAAGCTTAAAGTCTATACTTTAAGGATTTAATAAAGCGATTGCTAAAAAATGAAAATTTATAATTGTTATTAACAATTCTTTTAAACAATTTCAAATTGAAGAATGTTCTCAATATTTTTGAAAGATTAAATTACGATGTATTGATGCGCAAAACTCCAAGGATTAATTTAAAAAAAAGAAAAATCAGTAACCTTCAATATTATAGAAATTTTGTAGATTTTTCTGCCAAAATGCAGGCGAAAATCGACTCGAGTTCCTAGAAAAAGATAAAATTGCAAACGAATAAATAAGATCATCTTTTGTTTTGTTAAAAACTTCACGCTTTCAAGCGGATTTTTAAAATTAAAAGTCGATTTTCGCCTACATTTTGGCAGAAAAATCTACATAATTTCAATAATATTGGAGGTTACTGATTTTTCTTTTTTTTTAATTAATCCTTGGAGTTTTGCGCATCAATATATCGTAATTTAAAATTGGAGACAAAAATTTTTCAAGTGGCCGGTTTCACTTATTTGGCCCATATAACAAAAACTTCTGCCAAGTTGTGTTCATTTGATGAACACTTTGCTTCCTCATACAGATAATAATAATAGAAATACATAAATAACTTTTCATAAATATTGTAAAAATTGATTAAATCTTGGTTCAACAAATATATTTTTATATACTCTATAAGATAATTTAAATTGTTTAATATTTACACAAAAGTTGAGAAAGTGATACTTTCCACAATTTTTGATTTTTAAAATACCAATAATTTCGTCATTTCTGATCAAGTAAATTAATAAAACCTTATGAAATATAAAGTACCTGTGATTAACTTTTAGTTCTTCTTATCACTTTCTTCCTTTTCTCATCACAAATCTTAAAAAATAAGCCATTAAAACTGGCACTTTGCTTATTTTCACGATTTTAAAATGTAAATAACTTCCGCCCAAGAAAATGAAAAATTACGAAAATTGGACAATAATTAATTGATTACTAGATACACTCACTGGAAAAAGATTTTCTTTGGTCCCGAAGCTTTTTTAAAACTGAAGTTGGTTCAAAATAATTAAACAAGAAGAGCTAACTTCGTCTTTTAAAAAACACATGTATTAACCTGATAGAAATAGTGAAAAGTTTAAAATTAATTATTTCGAAAAATAGTTTCTGGACCAAAGAAAATCTTTTTCCAGTGAGTGTATCTAGTAATCAATTAATTATTGCATAATTTTCGTTATTTGCCAGGTGAACTTTATTATAATTTTTTATTTAATATTTCTTATTAATAATTGTTTCTATCAATTTATAATAATAAAATAATTCATTCTTAATAAATTCTAATATTTGTCTACATTTTTATAGTAAATTATGTGTCTTCTTTAATATTTTCTAATAGATGAAAACGTGACAGTTTTTACGACTTCATATTTAGAGAGAAAGTTTTCTTCATATTAAAAGGTTAAACTTTTTCAAAACTAATTCGATTTAAGTCAATGATGGCTTATTTTTTTCAGAAAATGGTTCTCTATGACTTGACCGCTCAGATTTATAAACAAATACACCGTTTTAAAAATATTTTTATTTGTTTAAAAAATGTTTTTAAATTAAATCACTTTTTTTTAAACAAATAGGCATATTTTTAAAACGGTGTACCTATTTGTTTATAAATCTGAGCGGTCAAGTTATAGAGAATCATTTTTTGAAGAAAATAAACCATCAGTGACTTAAATCAAATCAGTTTTTAAAAAGTTTAACCTTTTAATATGAAGAAAACTTTGATCATATGCAAAATGACTAAATAAACAATTTTTGTAAGTTTCAAATTTTTTTCTTCAAACATAATATTTGTTCTTCCAGAAGATACGAGTAACAATAATACATTAAAAAATCCTTTAATGTCAATTCAATATTTTTTCTGAATGTCTGCATACCTGTAAACAACCTCCTTCAACGTAAAAACTCGCAAGGAAAATATCCGTAATAAACAAAATATGAAATTGAATTAAATTCCATAAATGGGTGATTCTCCCGAAATACTCCTTTTTGTGAGTTACAAACAGAAAAGAAAAAAAATTATTATTTATGGATTAATGCAGTCAATTATATTGAGCTTTCAAAAATCTACCACCTCTATAGCATGATCATGCTAACTTTTAGCTTTTAAAGTATATATTTTAAATTAAAATTTACAAAAAAATTAAGAGTTTATAAAGGATAACTTTATGTGAAAAAAATTTGCGATCAATTTATATACATTAATATTGTTTTTATTAGGGGTGAGAGGAAGGATGAGGATGCTTTAGGTTGTGAATCTCTGCTTACGTCTCAATTTTAATTTTTTTAACGCAAAATAATTACATTTTTTAAAAAGAAACTTAAGAAATTAATATTAGAGATGTTAATTTAAATATTGATCACAATAATTAATCAATATCTCTACCCACAGCAAAAATATTGGATTATATTCAACGAGTGAGAGGAATGACGCGGTACTACATGACAAATTTCATTTTCTATATTTAAAAAAACTACACGACATATTTTATTCATATTTTAGAAAATTATTCTTAAATATCATAACTTTTAGAAACAATTAATAAAGTACCAATTTTCATGTTTTAAATAATTGTTTTACGTATTGAAAAAATGAAAAGCACTTAGATGACAGGTTAGAAAATCGATTTTGGGGTGGTAAAATATTTAAAAAATGTATTAAACAATAAAATTTTACAACTTTTTTTTGCAGAACATTTAGAAAAAGTGATAAAATAGGGAAATATGACTTGGTATTTTCCCAAATGATTATAATTATTTAGAAAATCTTGACTACATGCAAAATGAGGTTTTTTGGAGTAAAATATGTCAAAAATGTGATGTAAAATTTTTAGAAAGATCCCAGCACTCAAAATATATTTTTTTCATAACACGGTGCTAAAAAGGGCACTTTTTTGCACCTTGTTATGAAAAATATCGTTCGTAACTAGTGCTAGCAGTTGCCAATTTTTCCAAAAAAAGTGCTCGTTCAAAAATTGGCAACTGCTCGCACTCGTTACGAAATATACTATTTCAGTGCTATTTGAGCCCGTAGACAGGCTAAGTAATTATGCAACATAAACTTTAAACGCGTTTTTCTCAAAACCACTTTTTTGCATGTGACCTTCGTCACATGTGTGGGTATCGCCGAAACTAAAATTATTGAAAAATATTAATTTTTACTATTTTTTTAAACCAAAAATCTGCCAAAAATCCTTAAGGGGCACACCTAGTGTGAGCGCCTAAAAAAAAGGTGATTTTTAGGAATTTTTTTTGAAGAATGTATTGCCTCAAATGTTTAATCTCGCAAGTGTAAAAAAAAAGTTGTCCCACTGCTGCAGTGATTGCGGCCTTCTGAGTGACTGAAATCAAAAAAACCAAAAAGATTATTAAACTAGAAGACATTTGCCGTACTATGACCCTCGGATGGAAAAAAATATTGAATTTCAAAAAAATGGCGGAGTTTTGAAAAAAAATTATAAATTTCGACTAAAAAATTCGATAGTTTTTGGCATCCCAAAATTTTATTTTTCATCCAAAAAAAAAAAAACTGGAGCCTCATAGTACAGCAAATATCTTCTAGTTTAATAATCTTTTTGGTTTTTTTGATTTCAGTCACTCAGAAGGCCGCAATAACTGCAGCAGTGGAGAAACTGGTTTTTTTTTATATAGCGAATAACTCTTTAAAAAAAAGATATTTTTCTTTGCAAAAATTACAAAATGTTCACTATTTATACAAATATACATGTACAAAACTTTAAAAAAAAATTAGATGCAATAATTTCCTTGAAAAAATTCCTAAAAATCGACGTTTTTTTCAGTCACTCACATTAGGTGTGCCCCTTAATTTTCGAAAATCTTTGTTTAAATTGCCGCCATTTTGTTATTCTTGCATAAAAATTTAGTAAAATTTGGCGTGGCGAAAGTAAATTCAGCGTGGCGAAAGTAATTTTTAGCGTGGCGAAAGTAAATTTGGCGTGGCGAAAGTAAATCATGAATTTATTCTTTTTTCTTGTTCTTTGACCGAGATTTATTTTGTATCTAACGTCTTCCCCACTCAAAGCATTCGTCTTTTATTATATTAAACATAAGCACACGTTAAATTAAAATTATACGAAACTAACGAAGAAACCTTTCTTCGCAAGGCGTTGGAAAAAACGTAGCGCTTTCGCCACTAGTTGTACAATGTTCTATTTTACTTATTTTATTACCTATTATTTTATATATCTTATAAACTCTAATTTTCCATCAAGGATAAACTTTTATTTTCTAAAAACGTCAGTCAAGTGTCTCTTTTTCTCAAAAGTCTCAACTTCGCGTTAAGGCCAACGCAGAATAGATCTGTAACCGGAACCGCAATCGTAAGCGTAACCGTAAGAATGAGTTAAAGAAGGATAGGTATATTGTTTATCCTTCTCTAACTCATTCTTACGCTACGGTTATGATTGCGGTTCCGGTTACAGATCTATTCTGCGTTAGCCTTTAAGAAAAGTGCCTATTGTGGACTCAACCTTACCATGTAGATGGTAAGCATAAGGGTGGAGTCCCATGACAGCGTTTTGCGTTGCGTCGTAATGGGAAAGAAAAAGACGCAAATATACGTTTGCTGCATTCTCTCTCATTACAACGCAACGCAAAACGCTGCCATAGGACTGCGGCCTAAAATAGGTTCCCAAAACTCTACGTCGCGTCGGTTGCTATGGCAACATATGCTAAAATCAACGCAACGCAGTCATTCGCACACTTTTCAAAACCTATTGAGGCCTT
The DNA here is from genome assembly GCA_032872505.1 of Leptopilina syphax. Taxonomy (NCBI): domain Eukaryota; kingdom Metazoa; phylum Arthropoda; class Insecta; order Hymenoptera; family Figitidae; genus Leptopilina; species Leptopilina syphax. Next base: position 15,070,156 of record CM065472.1, read on the forward strand.
CACGGAGTAATAATAAGGAGACTGCTCTCCAGCGTATCCCCTAGTCAGACTGGTGCCAGAATTCTGCCTTGGTTCACTGAGTAGTAATGACTTTTCAAAAATAACGCGCATGTGCAGTTTGCAACTATCTTCGTCACTCTTGAAAGAACGATGAGAGAGATCATTATTTTGACGTGCGAGTTGGAAAGTGTGGTTATGTTTTACTGTTGACAATATATATTATACTATTAAATGATATTAATAAATTGTAATATAGGAAATGTGTAAGTAGATATTAATTATATTAGCATTATAGCGATTATAGCATTATATTATATTGTATTCATTCACTTTATCATACAAAGAAAAGAATTACTCCGGTTCGACAAAAATAATCTTTTTATTAATATCTACTCACACCTATATTACAATTTATTAATATTATAATATATTGTACTTACTCTTCTCTTTGCAGTTTGTTAATTAATGTTTTTTCTTATTTAAATCTTGATTTTCCCGTATAGTTGCTGTTGTCAACAATAAAACATAACCACACTTTCTAACTCGCACGTCAAAATAATGATCTCTCTCATCGTTCTTTCAAGAGTGACGAAGATAGTTGCAAATTGCGCATGCGCTTTATTTTTGAGAAGTCTTTACTACTCAGTGAACCAAGGCAGACATTTGGCACGGTATCTCACTGGTAGTACAGTCTCCTTATTATTACTCCGTGGAGGCCTTTCTCCAATAGGTTTTAAAAAGTGTGCGAATGACTGCGTCTGCGTCGGTTGCTATAGCAACACATGCTAAAATCAACGCAACGCAGTCATTCGCACACTTGTGGTAACCTATTGGAGAAAGGCCTTAATATCCTATTGGAGAAATGCCTTAAGGTTGAATCCACAATAGGCACTTTTCTTAAAGCGATGCATACCCTCTACATCGATTTCCATTGTTCGAACAATAGAAATCGATGTAGAGGGTATGCATCGCTTTAAGAAAAGTGCCTATTGTGGACTCAACCTAATGAGCACGAGTGTATGTTACGTTGGGCTGCAGAGGTTTGAACGCGGCTTAATTCTGAAACAAATTCTATACTTCTTTGATTCCCATCACTGACCACGTCAAGTATTTTAACGTCCATGTTCTTTTCATAGGAAGACTTTAAGTAGATAAACACGTGAGTGGAAGATTTTGTTTAAAATTTCTATTTAAATAAATATCAATCAGTAAAATTAGAAAAATAGTATATTCTTTTATTTTTAAATAAATTACTAAGTAATAATATATTCATGTTTTTACTGTTTGTGCGTATTTCAATGGATTTTTATTTGCAGTAATGGTTTCGTTTTGGTTATGTTCTTACTGCAGTATTCTTTACACACTCAATATTTTTGCAACAAATTAATTGAACAATAATGTTTTTTATATTTTTAAATGTTTTAATCCTGTCGTTTCTCAAATTTGTTCGCCACTAGATTCTGAAAGATTCATTTATGTTTACGTTGGCAACATAACCATAAAGTGTGCACGCTTTATTAATTTTTCACATATTCATGGAACAATGTTTTTTATTGTATCCACACTAATCCAGATATTTGAAAATTAAAAATTGAACCTTTTTTCGAGTAAATTCATCACTTTCAAAGTCAATAATAGTAGATTAAATTTATTACCTGTCTGAAAGATGTTGCACTACTGAATTTAATCACGTTCTTTTATGGTGTCGAAAAAATACAAACTATAAGCGTCAATCCAATATATTTTAGCAAAAATAGTTGTAGCCTATTTTTTAAATTTTATTATTTTTTTAAATTTATAATAGTAAATCTTAATAACTCTACAATACATTTTTGGAAATAATTTTCAGAATTTATTGTATTTAAATTGAAATTTCAATTTTTAAGATGAGGTGCGCGAAAAAAGGCTATTTTGACAGCTGTAGAAATATAAGAAAATCATTGTCTTGAACAATGAAAATATTTAAATATTATTTAAATTATTTCTGTTTCAATTATAATTATCGTTTCGATAGTACGTAAATATTTTACAATTTATAATCAAGTTAATAACTCCTTTGGTGACAGACTCACCTGTGTAGTTAATTTTCATCTATTTTATAAATTTCTCTTTAAAACTTTTGAAAAATTTGTAATTAATTTATATTTTAATAAATTTTAATTCAATTATTTTCAAAAATTTTAATAAAATTCTTGGAAAACATTTAATTATTTTCATAAAATAATAAAAATTTCACAGGAATTCAGTTATTTACAAATTTTCTATAAATTTCTTCTCAATAATTCAATTATTTTCATAAATAATAAAACTTTTCGCAGAATTTCAATTATTTTTAATACAATTTTAAACAAATTTCTTGAAAAATGTTATTTTAAAAAATTTTGTTAAAATAAGTCGAGAGAATTCACTTATTTAAAAATTTATTTGATAAAATTCTTTACGAGCATTCAATTTTAAGAAACATTCAATAAATAAATTATTTATTTTCATAACGCGGTGCTAAAGAGGGCACTTTTTTGCACCTAGTTATGAAAAATATCGTTCGTAACTAGGTCTAGCAGTTGCCAATTTTTAAACAAGCACTTTTTTTGGAACAAACTGTAGGCGAAGCGAACAGTTTGTTCCAAAAAAAGTGCTCGTTTAAAAATTGGCAACTGCTCGCACTCGTTACGAAATATACTATTTTATATTTAAATAATTGAATTCTAGTAGAATTTTCAATTAAAAATTGATTTAAAAATGAATTTCAGTCATAAACTTTGGATTATAATTGAATATTAAAATCATTAGAGCGTGAATTTAAACTATTTTCAAAAATTCTCTACAATTAAATGATTTTCAATATCTACTAATTTAATAAAAATTTTAAAAGAATTCAATTATTTAAAATAAATTCAATTATTTTCATAAATAACAAAAATTTCACAGGAATTCAATTATTTTCACAAATAATGAAACTCATCGCAGAATTTAAGTTATTTTTAATACAATTTTAATCAAATTTCTTGAAAAATTTTATTCAAATTCGTCGAAAGAATTTAATCATTTTAAAATTTGTTGATAAAATTCTTTATGAGAATTCAATTTTAATAAACATTCAATTATTCAATAAATTATTTATTTTTCTATTTAAATAATTGAATTCTAATAAAAATTGATTTAAAAATGAATTTCAGTTAAAAATTTAGATAATGATTGAATATTAAAAGCAGTATGGTAATTTTTCATTTTTGGTCACTGGTTCGAGCCCTGAAATTTGTTATTATTTATAAAAAGGAATATTTTGAAAGCAAAAAATGAAAATTTTTCTAAATTATTAATTAATTTCTATTTGATATCATTCCTTCGTTTTGTAGCATGTTGATGCCCAAGAAGAACCGGATTGCTATTTATGAGTACCTCTTCAAAGAGGGTGTAATGGTGGCCATGAAGGATTATCATGCACCGAAACATCCTGAACTGGAAACCATTCCGAACCTTCACGTCATTAAGGCTATGCAGGTACATAATTTTTGTTGTCACTGTAACTTGAGTATTTGACTTAAATTGTAGTATTTTTTAACAATTAGAAAATTGTTAATTAACCTTCCAAGTACCTTATTTAATATTAAAAAGCGAATTGTGAGTAATTATAAATTTGTTGTCTAGTCTTTGAAGTCAAGAGGATACGTGAAGGAGCAATTCGCATGGAGACACTATTATTGGTATCTAACTAATGAAGGTATTGGATACTTGCGAGGATATTTACATCTTCCACCCGAAATCGTGCCTTCTACTTTGAAGAGACAAGCCAGATCGGAAACAGCGAGACCAAGGCCTACTGCCGGTCCAAGGACTGAAGGCTCAAGACCTGCGGAAGATCGCTCAGGATATAGAAGAGGACCCAGTGGTGCTGGGGAAAAGAAAACTGATGTAGGTGCAGGTATTGGAGATTTGGAATTCCGCGGTGGCTTTGGACGTGGTAAAGCTCCTCAATAAATGATTTAATTTTATTCAATTAATTTCGGCATATTTATTATTCCCTCACCGTATTTCACATTTTAATTTAGGTTTTTCATTTCATTCAAATTTTTCAAATCTTTATCTAAATTTGTTCTAAAATGACAAGACTTTCTGAATTTAAAAGAATTCAATTATTTTTTTTAAAAAATTGATAAAATTCATCCAAGATTTAATTATTTTCATAAATAATAAAATTTCCACAGGAATACAATTAATTTAGAATAGCATTTTCAAATAAATTTCGAACAAATCAATTATTTAACAAAATTTGTATACAATTCTTCACAATAATTCAATTACTTTCACTAATAATAACAATTTTTATGGAAATTCAATTATTTAAATAATTTCTTGTTAAAATTCTAAGCAAAAATTCAATTATTTTCATAAATAATAAAATTCATCCAAGAATTTCAATTATTTTTAATACTATTTTAAATTAATTAATCAAAAAATTCAATTACTTTCACAAATACAGTTTTCCACAGGAATTCAATTATTTAAAATAAAATATTCATAATATTTATTATCTTTCAAAAAAATTAATTATAAAACAATGTTTATAAAATTCTTATGAAGAATACAATTATTTTCAAAAATAAGAAAACTTTTCACAGAAATTCAATTTTTTTAAACATTTTAATAAAATTTTTTGCAATAATTCAATTATTTTCACAAATAATAAAATTCTTTGCAACTATTCAATTATTTTCATAAATAATAAAACTCATAGCAGGATTTCAATTATTTTTAATATAGTTTTACAGGAATTGCTCAAAAAATGTAAAATTATTTTTAAAACTTTAATTATTTCAATTCCTCGAAAAAATTAATTATTTAAGAAAATCTTTTTTTTTTAATTTTTTGGAAGAATTGAAGGGGACCTGCACCCGAAATTTCAACTATAACAGAATATAATTGAAAAAATTTTGTATATTTTTTTTCTGACACTATTTTGATTCAGAAATAAGGTAAAAAAATCAAAAAAAAATTTCATGATTTTTTCGGAAATTAAAAAAATTTTTTTTTTAAATTTCTTTTGATAACTTTTGACAAAATTAAAATTTCACAAAATCCATGCCCTTAAATATAAAATGGAGTGTAAGAAACTCATTAAAACAAAAACCATGAAAAAATAATAAAATTTGTGAAAGAAGAAGCATTTTTTATAAGTTTATGGTATAACATTTCGATGTTATACCATAAATTTACTAAAACAGGGTGGCCACATGTCAGTAAAGTCAGGGAAATGTCAGGAAAAAAATTTTTTGTCAGTAAAGTCAGGGAAATGCTAAGAAAAATTTTTTTGTCAGGAAAAGGAAAATGTCAGGAAAAAAATTTTTTGTCAGGGAAATGTCAGGAAAAATTTTTCTGTCAGGGCAATTGAAGAAATTAAGACGGTCATGCAATACATTTTTTGCTCTAAGCAAAAAAATTTTTGTCAGGGAAATTCGTTGTTATGTCAGTAAAATGTCAGGGAAATTGATAAAGTCAATCTTGCGGCCACCCTGAAAAAATTAAAATTTTACAAAATCCATACCTTTAATTATAAAATGGAGTGTAAGAAATTCATTAAAACAAAAACCATGAAAAAATAATAAAATTTGTGAAAGAAGATGAAGAAGCATTTTTTTGTAAATTTATGGTTTATAATGTTATACCATAAACTTATAAAAAATGCTTCTTCTTTCACAAATTTTATTATTTTTTCGTGGTTTTTGTTTTAATGAGTTTCTTACACTCCACTTTATAATTAAGGGCATGGATTTTGTAAAATTTTAATTTTGGCAAAAGTTACAAAAAAAAATTTTTAAAAAAATTTTTTTAATTTCCGAAAAGATCATGAAAATTTTTTTTGTTTTTTTCACCTTATTTCTGAATTAGAAGCATTATTGACGCCAAGATTTTTAAATTGCTGAAATAGAAATTTTTTATTATGACGAGTAATTAGATTTCGTTTTTTGTTAATGTTAATTATAAAGTTAAATTTTATTTGTTACAATTCAAAATGCAATGAAGAACATTGACTTAATTCGGAAATGTAATTAAGCCGCAATGTACAATAACAATAGCTAAGCCCGGATTGTTTTTTTCAACTGCAATATGTACTTCGAGTTGTGTAGTAGAGAAAATATTTAAAATCAATCATTATTAAAATTTTAATTATAAATTTTACTTGGTAAACTTTTATTTCACTAATTGTTTGGACAGTCACAAAATCTTTTACTTGGCGGAACTTTTCGCATCATAGATATTTTTTTTGGGATTTTAAAACTTTTTGCGTCATCTCAACTTTTTAATAAATGAAATAATTAATTGTAAAAATATTGTGGTCTTTGAACTAATAATTTAAAATAAAATACAATTAAGTTTTAAATAAGAATTTATTTAAGATATGATTCTTTACAGAAATTTTTACATAATTTTTGAATTTTTATTCTATACACTCTAAAAATAACATAAAAACAAAAAAGTTTTTAAAATAAATTTCAGGCTTTCAATCCATAATAATATTTCAAAATATTTTACAAATCTGTTAAGTAGTTTAATCTCTGCGTCCGTCTAAATGTCAAAAAATTCAATTTTTTTGAGAAAAATCAAAATTTTTCAAAAAATACGAAGTGAATTAAAATTTCCTGCAATACATATCGAGATTTCAACCCAATTAATAACATTCTAGAATATTTCACATAACCGTTTAGAAGTTTCCTCTCTGCGTTTGTCTAAATGTCAAAAAATTCAACTTTTTTGAGAAAAATCAAAATTTTTCAAAAAATACCAAGTGAATTAAAATTTCCTGAAATGTATATCGAGATTTCAACCCAATCAATAACATTCTAGAGTATTTTACATATCCGTTTAGAAGTTTCCTCTCTGCGTTTGTCTAAATGTCAAAAAATTCAACTTTTTTGAGAAAAATCAAAATTTTTCAAAAAATACCAAGTGAATTAAAATTTCCTGAAATGTATATCGAGATTTCAACCCAATCAATAACATTCTAGAGTATTTTACATATCCGTTTAGAAGTTTCCTCTCTGCGTTTGTCTAAATGTCAAAAAATTCAACTTTTTTGAGAAAAATCAAAATTTTTCAAAAAATACCAAGTGAATTAAAATTTCCTGAAATGTATATCGAGATTTCAACCCAATCAATAACATTCTAGAGTATTTTACATATCCGTTTAGAAGTTTCCTCTCTGCGTTTGTCTAAATGTCAAAAAATTCAACTTTTTTGAGAAAAATCAAAATTTTTCAAAAAATACCAAGTGAATTAAAATTTCCTGAAATGTATATCGAGATTTCAACCCAATCAATAACATTCTAGAGTATTTTACATATCCGTTTAGAAGTTTCCTCTCTGCGTTTGTCTAAATGTCAAAAAATTCAACTTTTTTGAGAAAAATCAAAATTTTTCAAAAAATACCAAGTGAATTAAAATTTCCTGAAATGTATATCGAGATTTCAACCCAATCAATAACATTCTAGAGTATTTTACATATCCGTTTAAAAGTTGCCTCTCTGCGTTTGTCTAAATCTCAAAGAATCGCTATTTTTCCGGTTTTCCTAGCCTAAATTCTATAAAACTATATAAAATATTGAATAAACTTAACAGAATTCTTTCTTTTTTGATTCTTTATCCAACAAAAAAAGAATGAGCCAAATCGGTTAAGATTTACTCCAGTTATTCACTTTTATCGAAAAACAACCGATATTTAGAGAATATATATTCGCGGTGTTTGCTTTTTACTTGGCGGCGATTCTCTACCGCGAATCTTGATTCTTCTTCGAAATTCAAGTATTTTCAAAAATTTTAATAAAATTCTGGTCGAAATTTCAATTATTTGCAAAAATTTTTCTAAATTCAATGATAATAATCAATCTCATTGCAGAATTTAAATTATTTTTCGTACAATTTTAATCAAATACCTTGAAAAATGTAATTATTTTTAATAATTTTATTAAAATTCTTTATGAGAATTCAATATTAAGAAACATTCAATTATTTAATACCTATATAAATTATTATTTTTATATGTAAATAATTTAATTCTCGTAGTATTTTCTAATAGAAATGGATTTCAGGGAATTTCAGTTAAAATTTTACATGATAATTGAATATTAAAAGCATTATAGCGTGAATTTTTAGAAATAATTGAACTTTGAAAAAGTTTCAAATTGTAATCTTTGAAAGTCTGAATTTTTCATATTTTTAACTAAAATTTCTGTAGAATTAATTTTTTTCATAAAGTTTAATTGAAATTATTCGAAGTTTTTATTTTTAAATATATAGGTATATTTAACTGATGGATTTCCGAATAATCGATGGAATTTCTTAAAATTGAATTGTAAACAAATACATTTGAAAATTCTCAGAATTTTTTTTTTAAATTATTGTAAATAATTGACGTAAAGAAGAATTTTAGTTAAAATTTCTAGAAAATAATAATTGAATTGAAATGATGAAAATAATTTTGAAGAAATTACAGTAAAAATATTTTTTATAGTAGAAAATAATGATCTTATCACTTGGTCATCTTTAATTATTATAAAACATGATGAAAATTATTACTTTCTTCATGTTTTACAATAATATTCTCAAAAATTGTTGAATTTCAAAGAGATATGAATTTAAATGTTTTGAAAATCTTAATTCCAATGGAAAAATAATAATGATTAAATACACAGGACCGCACAAAGGGAAATTGAGGTGGACATGTTCTAAGCATAGGTGACCTTTATGTTTTTGGGGTCGCTGATTGCGATGCCTTGAGTTGACCTTGATACTGACGTGATGGGGTCATACCGACACCGGCATCGTAATCAGCGACCCCAAAAACATAAAGGTCACCTATGCTTAGAACATGTCCACCTCAATTTCCCTTTGTGGTCCTGCGTGATATTTTTTTAAAAAAGAAGTTATTGCTGTTTTCGAATAATTTTACAATTAAGGTATTTGTCGCGCGACTGGTCACTGTCAAAAGTTTGTATCCGTTGACTGTACTTATGAAACGATTATGAATGCGAGTTTCCGAAAAACTTTTGCGGACGTACAGTTTGACACACAGATGTTCTCAAAGTATATTCATAACCTCTCGCATGAAAAACGATCGTGGCAACGTCGCTGTAGTATTTAACAAGCGCTATTGCCACGTTTACGAATTCCCCTGTCATTTACAATAAATGTTAAAATAATTTTTCAAGTTTGATGTTAAATATCTTTTAAACAAGACGGTGAAAAATTTTCATTTTTTTTTATAAAAGTTCATTTTGGTTCAATAAAAAAAACTTTAGTTTTTCTAAAAAATCTGTCGATTAGTATAAGTGCAAAAATTAAAAATCTGTGGTTTTCATATGGTTTTCCTATACCGTACATGTTAAAAATCGAAACTTTGATTTCATTTTTTGAGACTTACAGACGGTCAATTTTATTTTAATAGGCCTTATTTTGTAGATAAATATCCAAAGAATAATTATGTGAAATTTAAAAAAATTCTGTCGAAAACGAATTTACGCGACAAATACCTTAAAGAAATTCGTAAATAAATGTAATAGAACATTTATTTGAGTATCTAATCAATTTTAGAGTGAATCGCAGAATATTCTTTAGGGAAAAAGTCAAAATTTTGTCTGGAAATCAGGGAAAAACAAGGCAACTCTGATTAAAATCGAATCATTTTTAAAAAATATTATGGAAGCTATATGATAACAAATTTGAATTATATATGCATGTTGTATAAACAAATAAATTTTTGTCCCCTTTTTGAGGAAAAAGGTACTGTGATGCCTGAAAAAGACTTTCAATATAACATAAATGTAAACATTTTTTAAAGATATATAACTAATAAGTATTGTTTATCAAAGATAAATTGAATTGGAATTGAATCAGTCTGAATTGGATTCCTCTAATCTCCTTCTGTCTTTACTAGCATTTTTTTTCCGCAGTCTTTTGATATGCTTTTTCAGTTTTCCAGAATTCTTTAAATCGTCATATTGGGAAACAAGGTCTAAAATTTTTCTCTCAGCTGAAAATGAAAAACAAAATTAATAAATAATCATGACTATGGTAAGTACATTAAATAAGAATTAAATTAAACAAAAATGTGAGAGTTCTAAACTAACATTTCTTTCTAAAATTAGGTTTCTCTCCACTTTTTATGGTTTTAATGATTTCTCGTTTCTCCAGTTGTTTCTTATCCTCTGCTTCCTTTCTTCTTCCTTCTTCTCTTATCTGATTTTCTAACCTCTGAATAAGGTATTTAATTTTTTTAACAGCTTTAGGATCCTCGGCATTTTTATTAAGCTCATCCTTAAGAGCAGTCAAATCGTTTTTTTTTAACTTCTGTAAGAAAGCTGTATGCATTTTTGAAAGCTTTTTCATTGTAAGTACCGCAAAGGCTATCAAATCTAGGATCTCTTGGTACATTTTGCTTAACAGGAATGAGTTTTTTTAATTGAAACATTCGCTTTTTTGAAGAAATTTCCTGTGGTCTGTTTTTATTTTCCCGTTTCAAAACAGTCTTTTTACCAATTGGTTTTCCAAACATAGCTTCATTATAAACTTTAGAACCCAATTTTTCCTTTAACTTCTGCAAGTCCGCAAAACTCATTTTAGAAAGTTCTGCCCGAATATCAGTCTAAAAATAACAATTAAAATTTATTTATAAGAGTGATGAAACGACAAATTATGCGTTCACGCTAGTTTTTCTAAGGGATCGTCCATAAACCACGTAGCACCATTGTTTTGGGAATTTTGACACCCCCCCCCCATCTCCCCCATGTAGCACGTTATTAACATGTATTAGTGACATCTTTTACTCTCATCGTAGTCAATTGCTTGATCACCCTCCCCCTCAAAAGGCAACGTGGTTTATGGACTGCCCCTAAAAAGCTGTAAACATATAATTACATATAATACAAGATATCAAATTAGAATTAATATTGAAATTCTTGACATTCACAATCACTTAAATTACTTAAACAAAGTCAAATACAAAGTTCTGGATGAACTAAGAAACTATATTTCTGTTAATAAAATTCAAGAAATTGTAAATTATAATATATTTTATAATATAAAACAGAATTATTATAATAGTAAGTTTGAAAAATTAAGTAAAAATTTTAATATTAATGAACAATTTGAATTAAATTTACATATTAAAAATTCTCAAAAACAATATTAATGATCCATTTGTACTAATACTCCTATACCAGATGAGATAAATGACATTTTAAGATTGGGTGGTAAATTCAGTTCTATACGTTTATGACTTCGGAAAACTCACACATTTTTAATATTGTTAAAGATCTAGAGAATGACTTAATGAGTATTCCTAAAGAAAGTAGAAAGGAGATTAGACATAAGATTTTAACTCTTAGTTCCTGTTATATCAAAAATCCTAAATTCATTTCACATTCTGACAGAATCATAGCTAAAAATATTAAGTTAACCACAAATTTTTGAAAAATAATAAATACCTTTTTATTACTAAGGCCGGTAAGGGCAATACAACAGTCATTTTAAATAAACAAGATTATTTTGATAAGGTAAATTCCATGCTAAGTGACAAAAATACATATGATCTAATTTCTGAGAATCCATTAGTGCCTCTACAAAAAAGAGTTTGTTTTATATTTAGTTTAACTAAATAAATTAAGAAATAATGGTTATTTGGAAGAAAATATAAAAAGAAAGGATTTAAAACTACGAACACAAATTTGGCAAGATTTTCTGGTTTGACAAAAATACATAAAGATAATTGTCCGCTTAGACCTGTTGTTTCAACCATAAATTCTCCTATACATTTTATGTCTAAAGTTTTTACAGATATTTTGAGCAAGTCACCTAAACCTTCTTACATAAAAAATTCGTTCTCTTTCAAAGAATCTATTGATAATTTAAAAATCCCACAGTTTTATGTTATGCTGTCTCGTCCTTATTTACTAATGTACCTATTGAACTTGTTATGAAAGGTAATGAAGGCAAATGGCCATATACTGAAAAATGTACTAAGATTCCTAAAGATGAATTTAAAAATTGTATTGTATTCATTATGAACAATATGTTCTTTCAATTTACTAATAAATATTATAGACGAAAATTTGGAACGCCAATGGTCGCTTCAATTTCTCCAATTCTTGTTGACATAGTTATGCAAGACTTGGATATAAAAGATTCGTAGATGACACTTTTTTATGTGTTCCAAAAAATAAAGTATCTACAGTTGTTAATGCTTTCAAGTTCTTTCATAACAGATTTCAGTTCACTCTTGAATTGAAATGCAATAACGAAATAAATTTTTTAAATTTAAAGATTATTATAAGATCTGAAAACATCAGTATATTATTACTGATTGGTACAGAAAAGATCCTTATTCAGGAAGACTATCATTGATTTTTCAATAATAGAATTTTTTTGCAGAATGCTATTTTCTAATAGCTGCTGCATTTTTAAATTATTATAATTTATAAATAATAAATTATTTATTATTTACATGAATTATTAAAAATAAATAATTAAACAAATAAATATATTAAACAAAAGAATTATAAACATTAATTTTTTATTATTATTATTATTTAATTAAAAAAAATTTATTTAAAAAAATTTTTTCTCTTGGTTGCCAATATTTGGCCAATATTGGACCAATATTAACAACCGATGCTTGGCGAACCCGTTACATCCCAAGCATCAGCCCATATTGGTCCAATATTGGGAGCCTTTATTGGACCGATGATCGGTCTCTTGGCTCCCAATATTGGACCGGTGAGAAATTTCTCACTGGGTGGTTGCCACAACCACAATAAATTGTAAAATACGGGACAACTACATTTGTGGTTGTCACAACATTGAACTTTATACACCAATGTAGTTGTCGGAATCGAGTCGTGTTGTTGGGACAGAATGTAGTTGTCAGTATCGTTCTGAGTGGTTGAGGAAACTGAATAGTTTTGTTCTCACAATCGCATTTTGTTGTTGTAGCAACTGAATAGTGTTGTTTATCAAACTTAGGTGAAATTCCCGAGCGATTTCGAAGTTCATTCGTGGGAGGCGTACAACAATCAACAGGATAGAAGCATCAAAACCTTTACCCATATGGTTTTAGCCCTTGCATTTGTGCCTCCCGCCAACGTAATGTCATCTTTTCAAGAACTAATTCTTGTCGCACCTGTGGAACTTCGTCTAGTGCTAGATTATTTTGGTGAAATGTATATTGTAGGTAAACCTGCACGAGGTCGAAGACGAGGTATTTTGCCTCGATATCCTACAGATACGTGGAACCAACATGAGGCTGCTTTGCGAGGTGGTCACAAAACAAACAATGTTAGTGAAGGGTAGCACAATAGGTTAGCTTTGCTCATTGGAAAACATCAGCCAGATTTGTACTCGAAAGAGCAGGCCGATACGGAGGTTGCTAAGCTTGGGAAAGTCCGTAAAAGCAGCCCCAAAGAAAAAGTGGGTGTCAATCCAGAAACGTCTCCAAGGAATTGTTGATCAGTACGAAGAGTATCGAAGAAATAATCAAGATTCAAAAAGTCTTCGGGAGAAAAGGCTTTCGGGATATTCGATTCGGGAAATTAACCGGATACCACCTAAGAAGGAACCTTTTAAAGCAAGAAACATCGTTTTTTTGAAAATCCTAGAGTGTCTCTTAACTAGGGAATCAATCTCTCTTATTCGTTTTAAGAGGACCGTCTCCGTAAAATGTCAGGGCGATTGCTGGGCTCTCTTGTCCAATAAGAAATACAGAAACTAATAAATCTCTGCGAAGATGATTCTTAACCCAGGAAGTTCCTTGAGATAAAGAAATCTTCACAGCGTCGCTTCAGGTTCAGGATATTGTGACTCCATTCCACGATTGACGAGCTTTGACCTTCAACAGTCACACCTTCCTACACTCATGTAAAGTTGGCACTTCTTTTTCGAAAAATCAAACTTTTTACAAGACTTCTGGGCACTTTAGCAAAAGTTCTAGAGACCAAAAAATTTTATCAATAACAACTTTCTGGAATCATCCTTTACCCTCTCAGAATTGCAAATAGTAATTAACTCTTGCAAATTTAAATTTTCTCCCGGACTAGACAAAATTGATTTGAATATCATAAGACTGGTGAAGCAAAGAAAATTCTTTTACTCATATTTAATAGAATTTACTCAACTGGTAGTTTTCTTAAGTCTTGAAATTTTTTCCTTATATTTTTATACCCAAATCTGTCACAAAAAAATTCTGTCCCATTTCATTAGCCTCCTGCCTCTTCAAATTACTAAAGAAATTGATTTATAACAGAACACAATGGTTTGTAGAGCATAATAAAATTCTAGCACCCACTCAGTATGGTTTCAGGAAAAATAAATCTTGTGTCGAATTGACAACTTGAAGCGAATTTTGTCGCACGCGACTGCCGCATTTCTCCGATTTTCCCCACTCCACCGTAGCGAGCGAGTAAAATAGTAAACTCTTTGCTACTGTGTTTAATTATTTATAAGCAAAAAATTACCACCTTCAAAAAACCAATTTTTTTTGCAAAAATTCAATTTGCCACAAATTGTGATTCATAGATTTGTTCTTCATGAAGAGAGCAAGACAAAAAAATTGATTTTCATCCATATTTTTGGAGAATGTCAAAAGAATTTCTTCACTTTTTGTATGAGTTATTAAACAATTAAAAAGTAGCCATTTTTATTGGTTTAAATTCATTTGCAAGTACACAAAAGAACTAATTTTAACCTATGACCTATCATTTTTTTAACTACTTTTTTCTCTAATGGGCACTTTTGACATTGTTTAATCACAGAATAGTCATTGTGTAAAAATTACAATATGATTCATCATAATAATTATTCATTTTATTGAAAATATATTAATTATATATATTTTCAATAAAATGAATAATTATTTATATTTTACGTCAAAAAAAGTTTAATAGTATAAGGTTAACCAAAAAAAAAAAATGTAATTCAAAGTACGTGATTTCTGAATTTTTGCGTGTTAAGAAAAATAAATAAATTTGTCATTTTCTCAATTTTTAAATCAAGCCGAAATCTTGTAATTAATTGTTAAAAACTTCAAAATTCGCTTGTTTGACAGACATATAAAAAAATATTTTAGGTCAAAATAAGTGAAAACGGCCATTTAAAAAAATATTGTCTTCGATTTTCAAGTTATCTATGTTTTTGATAGATATATGAATATTCTTTTACCCCCTAAAATATTTTTCAAAAATTTTTTATATTTTGGAAATAAGGGGGTGTTAAACTTTTGAATAATGAAATTTTCTTTTAGCTATTACTCGGAAACGAAAAAAGATAATTCAGTAAATTTTTTTTTAAATTAAAGGTAAAATTCTATATTTTGTTACCGAATTCAAACCGTTGTTGTAAAATTAAAATTTATTTATTTATTTATTTAAGAATAACAAAGTTCCTAGGGCTAATAAGCCCTTCAAGGAACAGATACATCAAAATTAAATTTGGTTACTTGTTCAAGTTAAAAAATTTACAATTGTTATTTACAATTTTTATAAGCAATTGCAATTTAAAATGTGTTCTCAGTATCTTACAAAAAGCAGACTATGCTTTTGTGGTACACAAAACTCTAACGAGTAAATTGCAAAACGAAAAAATGAATAACCTCCAATATTTAAAAAGTTATGCAAAAATTATTTATAATATTTTTGAAAAAAATCAGGTTTATTATTTTATTTTTCCACTGCGCATGATCTAAATCAATTCAAATCAGTCTAGTCTGACCAACATCACAAATAATAATGCATAATGCAACTTAGGTAAATTGTTATAAAAAATGTTAATGAACAAAAAGATAAATTTGGTCCTCTTTATAAAAATAAATTCCCAGATAACAAAATGTTTGCAGTGCTGCAGGAATTTTGCACTCATATGTGCGCAGTAAGTATCACGTATGCTCTCAAAACACCACACAGATGTGTCCGCATGTGGGGCACAAAAAGCAATCATTTCGTGCGTTTACCATAAAAAGCTAAGCATATGAATAGCTTTAGTGTGCGCATTCGTGCTAATCACGTGCGTGAATGTTATTTGCTCGCACAGGGTTGCCACAAAACATCGATTTTAAAATTCCATGACTTTTCCAGACCATTTTTTAAAAAATTCCAGACCCAAAAATAAAATTGTTTTGGTATGTTTTTAGCTAATTACGACAAAAAATATAAAATCCTTCAAGTAAATTGTTATTAAAATAAGTTATTAATTTTTAATTTTATTAATAACAAAAATTTAAGTTAAAATTTGTGAGATTATTTGAGATACGCTCCGAAGAAAGGTAAGGAGCAAATCTTAGGAGCAAATCTCTTTAAATTTAAAAATTTAGTTTAGTTTAGAAATTTTCACAATTAAAGAAGTATTTTAAACACTTTAATAACATTTTATGAGACTGAAGTTACCTACGTTTATCCAATGATAATTTTTTTTTTATAATTATTTATTTTAATGTTAGAACCCCTTTAAAAATTTCAAAAGATCGAAGTCGGGGAAATCAGTAATTTTAATTTTTTACACGGATTTTCCAAAAAACCATATATTTCAACAAAATTATTCTTTCCTCAGCTCATAAGCAATTTTTTCTTTTACTAATTATTTATTTTAATGTGAGAAGTCATTTTAAAAAATTGTAAAATGATCTATGGCAAGGAAATCAGTGATTTTTAATTATTTTTGTCGTGGATTTTCCAAATATCCCGAAATTTCAACTAAATTATTATTTCCTCGCTTCGGAAGCAATTTTTTTCTATTGCTAATTGTTTATTTCTTAATATGGATGCACTTGCAATTTTTTAAAGGGCTTCTTACATTAAAAAACAATTAGAAAAAAAAAAAATTTTCATAATCAGGGTGGCCACTTTTTGTAGAAAATTGAATTCCCGGTTTTTTCCCGGTTTTCCCGGTCAATTTTTTTTTATTTCCCGGTCATTGTATAATACATTAAAACAATATTTTAGTTTGAAATATTAAAAATATTAATAACAAACAAAAAAAATTATCTTAAATTATTGTGTATTATGCATATTACAAATTTAAACTAATCAATATATTGAGCTCATTTAGAGATAACATTTTTTTGACATTTTTCCGAACTGACAATAATATGAAAATTGTAAAAAAATAATAAGTTTTTACTATTTTACAAATTTCTTATTTTTTAAATGAACTAAAAATTTTCATAATGAACTTTATGATTGATTCTTTAAAACTGAAATAAGCGTATGAAAAATAATAGAAATTATGAGAAAAATCCTGTGGAATAAATACTAAAAGAAAAATCCGCTTAAAATAAAAGGATTTTTTTAAATTTAAATAAGTATATTATTTTCTCATAAACCCCTCTTCATCCCAAACAAAAGTCTGTTAATTTATGTATTCTCTACTATACCTACTTATGTACAATATACTTCTCGAGTAAAAATTAAAAAAAAAATTTTGTTTGGGTCAGTTTAAAAATAAAATTAAAAATAAAAAATAAATTCCCGGTTTAGTATCAAATTTCCCGGTCATTTCCCGGTTTTTCCCGGTCAAGTGGCCACCCTGTCATTGCATAAAAGTTGGTAACTTCAGTTTCATAAAATTTTTGGGTTTCTAAAATGTATTAATTTTAAAATTATTTAAAGGAAGATATTGACTAAAAGAAACTAAAATTTAGAAATGCCATATTGATTTCAATTGTAAGCACTAAATTTAAAATCAAAATGTTGTATCATTATACAACTTGAAAACTTGAAATTTTTACGACTCAAATACAAAAAAATTGAGTTTTTAGTATCAGGCTTTATAAAATTCCCTGACAATTCCAGGTTTTTCAGGTTTTCCATGACTGAAAAAAAATTCCATGACAATTCCAGGTTTCCCAGGTTTTCCAGGCCCGTGGCAACCCTGTCGCAGTGTGCACGCACGAGTGCCATTCTCGCGAGACGGACATCGTGCGACGCACGTTTGTTTTCTGGGTTGTTTTTGCACTTTAAAGATTTTCTCTATGCTTTTTTGGGGTCGTCCATAAATTACGTAAGACATTTTGGGGGGAGGGGTGGGTCTGCTAAATCTTACAAACCGTAGAAAAAATGGCGCTAATGTATGTAAAAAATCTTACGAAGGGGGGTGGGTGGTAAAATTTTCCAAAAAAGTGACTTACGTAATTTATGGACGGCCCCTTTACATATTTTCTAATTGCTAAAAAAAGGACATTTTTCCGCACCTTCTCTACATACACTCAAATTTTAAGAAAAGTAATAAATATTTTAACATATCTGACCCATATACAAAAACTAACACAAGAATAATATTCAAATTTTTTAAACTATACTTTGTACCAGTGATAAAATTGACACCAGTAAAAGAACAAATTGATTATTTATCACGATATTTCCCAAATTATAACTTTTAGCACAATAAAAAAAATATTTTTTAGTTCCTTACTTCTTCAAAATATAGTTTACCTATATGATAAAAAAAATAGATTCATTATGCAAGTTATTTCTGAAAATAATTTTTTGGTGGGTTATGAACATGACAAATGAACGAAGCATAAACAGAAAAAACCAAAAAAGGTTACAAGTTTTCAGGTCCAATTAAATAATATTTCTGGGTGCGTAATGAGGAAAATATGAATAATAGTAAGTTGCAAAATTGTTTCAGAATATTTGTAACGTTTTTCATCTAATTTTTGGTATTTTTAGACACTGAGCAATTCCACGCCAAGTGATCATAAGAATTTTCGATGATTTTAGCAATATTAAAAATACTTTCAGAATTTGTTACTTTTTATAGATGGAATAAAAGTGTATAAAAGTTCTTTCAAAATTTGTTGAGTTACCTCTTACTCAAAATTTTGGTCGGTTTTTCAAAAAAGGCACATAACTTTTTTTCTTGTTAACCGATTAAGATAATTTTTTTTTAAAAAATACTAATAATAAGAAGTACTTTAAAGAAAAAAATAAAAAATTTTTTGCAAGAAAAAAATTTTAAAAAATTGTTTGAATTTAAATTTAAAAAAAAATATATCTTAGATTTGAAAATTTTTTTTTGGTAAATATCGTCAATAAAGTAAAGAATACTTCCTGTAAATTTAATTATGGGACAACAGTAACTTTACGAGAAAAAAAATAAAGTGTCCAGCGCAAGTTTCGTTTCAAATCACTCTACAGTAGAGGTGTGCATTTAATCGAGTCGAATCGAAAATTATTCGACTCGACAACAGAACATTCGAATCGAAAGTAAATTCGAATCGAAATACCAATTCCAAGTTTCGAATTTCGAATTAGCCGATTCGAATCGAACTACCAATTCGAAATTCGAAGTTTCGAATTTCGAATTGTCCGATTCGAAAATCGGAGTTTCGAATTGTACAACTCAACTCGGTTATTTTATTCGCACAATTATTTTGACAGAAATCTTAAAGAATTCTTAAAGAATTTTAATTGAAAATTTTTGAAATTTTATTAAAATTGTATTAAAAATAATTGAATTTTTGCAAAGATTTTATAACGAAATGAGAAAAAAATTGCAATCATTCTTGAAATTTTTTTGACAATAATTGAATTTTTGCAAAGATTAAAATCTATTTCTATTTAAGAAAATAATTAAATTGTTTTGAAGTATTTATTAAAATTTTAGAAAATAATTGTATTCATTCGTAAAATTTTATTAAAAAATTTTGTTTAAAAATAATTTAATTTTTACGAAGATCGTTATTATTTATGAAAATAATTGAATTCTTGCAAAGAATTGAATTATTTTCAATATTTTCAATATTTCCGAAAATTCAAATACATAAACTAATTAAAAATTTTAAATTAAAACAATTAAAATTTTTAAGAATTATAATCAGTGCGATTCTATGGGAGATTTTAGTTTTTTCGGAGTAAGTAAACCAATTGCAATCAAATTTAGGAATTTAAATCTACACATAAAAAGAAATATTTCCACCAAATATTACGTCAAAATATTCAGTAGCTTTTGAGATATTCAAAAGTTATTCAATTATTATTTAATAAATTTTTTGTTTATAAAAATTTTGTATAAACATAATATAAAAAACTTTTTTGTTTTTTTATGCTGAATTTTCTCCAAAAAAAATTAAGTAATTAGGTTAAGATGGAAAGCAGATAAAACGATTTCAAAATTTTTCCAAAATTTTGACATCTCAAAAACTACTGAATATTTTGACGTAATATTTGGTGGAAATATTTCTTTTTGTGTGTAGATTTAAATTCCTAAATTTGATTGCAATTGGTTTATTTACTCCGAAAAAACTAAAATCTCTCATGGAATCGCACATCAATAAAACTACAAAAATATATTTTACGATTTTATGATTTTTTTAATACTTATTGTTATTTAAAAAATGTTTCAAAACAAAAATTTAAAAATAAGGCTCCAGAGATCGATAGAGAATTTAATTGCGAAGATATAGAAAAAAAGAAAAAGCGTTTTGGTAAAGAATTGTGACCTGTACAGTGATTTAAAACGAAACTTGCGCCGCCATAAGTGAATACATGCACAAGTTCCCGGCATGCCACGCTGGACACTTTATTTTTTTTCTCGTAAAGTTACTGTTGTCCCATAATTAAATTTACAGGAAGTATTCTTTACTTTATTGGCAATATTTACCAAAAAAAATTTTCAAATCGAAGATATATTTTTTTCAAAATTTGAATTCAAAAAATTTTTTAAAATTTTTTTCGGTCAAAAAAATTTTTTTTTTAAATTTTTATTTTTTTCTTTAAAGTACTTCTTATTATGAGTATTTCCCAAAAAAAATTATCCTAATGGGTTAACAAGAAAAAAAGTTATGTTCCTTTTTTGAAAAACCGACAAAAATGGTCAACATTCTTTCACTGGCAAAATAAATATTTTTCAATATTTGATTAAAATTTAATTTAATATGTTATATTTATAAAATTTGTATCATAGGCTTAAAATTCTTTAGAAATTCTGTTATCCATTGCATATGTTGTATTCATTCGTAAAATTTTTTTAAAAAATTTTGTTTAAAAATAATTTAATTTTTACGAAGATCGTTATTATTTATGAAAATAATTGAATTCTTGCAAAGAATTGAATTATTTTCAATATTTTCAATATTTCCGAAAATTCAAATACATAAACTAATTAAAAATTTTAAATTAAAACAATTAAAATTTTTAAGAATTATAATCAGTGCGATTCTATGGGAGATTTTAGTTTTTTCGGAGTAAGTAAACCAATTGCAATCAAATTTAGGAATTTGATTGCAAATTCACTATTGGTGCCACTACCCTATGAAACTATTCCTAAATGAACATAAAATTTTCAAGCAAAATTTTCTTTATTTTTTTATAAAAAAATCTCTTTTTGGAAAATTGTTGCTTGATCCCTTTTGTCAGGCCACCGTTCATTTAATATTTTTAAAAAATAACAGAATAAACGTATAAAACCAAAACACATGTCAAGTTCAGTTCTTTCAACAAAATAGATTATAAATTGATAAAAAAATATTAGAAATATCATTACCGCACATAACACAATAATACTAACCCGACTCTTATCATTGATAAACAATTCTTCATCACTGTTGCTTCCTCTACTCATTTTAATAAATATATAAAGTTCAATTTTTTTACATATTTCTATTATTCCAATTTAATTTTGATCCTAAAAATCATAAACTTTTAAATACAAATAAACACGTTTTGTTTTTGAATAATTGCAATTCTTAGTAATGTTTCCACCATGTGTCTAAAGTCATAGAGATATTATAAATAGAGTGGGGAAGGTATAGGCGGCAGCGTGTGGGGGAAGTGTCCTGCCATAAACAGAATGGGTTGGAGGGAGAAAGAAGATTTAACACCAGTATCTGTCCTTCAATGAGCTCCAGCGCAAGAGAGACACCTACTGGTGCTATATCTTCTTTCTCTTTCTATCAAGCGGACGCATACATGCAAACCATCCCCACTCTATTTATATTATCTCTATGTCTAAGGCCGCAGTCCCATGGCAGCGTTTTGCGTTGCGTTGTAATAAGAGAGAATGCATCAAACGTATATTTGCGTCTTTTTCTCTCCCATTATAACGCAACGCAAAACGGTGTCATGGGACTCCACCCTAAAGGCGCTTGCACACTTCCAAATTTTTAGGCGAGCAGCGAATTTTCACAGCCTTGAAATGCACATTACTAAATATGATTGGCTCTGACAAAGTACATTTTCACGCAGCTTTTTGTAGAGCCAATCATATTTAGTAATATGAGTTTCAAGGCCATGAAAATTTGTTGCTCGCCCAAAGTTTTGGAAGTGTGCAAGCGCCTTAAGGGTGCTTATACACTTCCAAATTTTTGGGCGAGCAGCAAATTTTCACAGTTGTGAAAACCCACGTCACTAAATATGATTGGCTCTGACAAAAGTTAATTTTCACGCAACTTTTTGCAGTGCCAATCATATTTAGTGACGTGGGTTTTCACAACCGTGAAAATTCGCTGCTCGCCGAAAAATTTGGAAGTGTGCAAGCGCCTTAATACTTTCCTAGCTTTGGTGCTAGAAAAATTAGAACCAGAACCAGACAAGTATATTTCAACCACATTACTTCAAAAACGGAGAGACCTTGGTTCAGGGGATATGACTTGTCGAGAAGAGCAATCAACCTGATCACCAGGCTCAGGACGGGCCACGTCTGCGTGGGAGAATTATTTTTGAGACTGGGATGGAATATCCCTCCTGGCTGCAAATGCGGATGTGAGACAAACTCGATAGACCACTACCTTAAAGATTGCACTTTGTTTTCTGACGGAAGGGAGAGGTTTTCGAAATATTTGTTCAAAGTATTTAATTTTCGATCTCTGGACCTTTCAAGGCTAGTCTCATTAATATATAATCCGAATTTAGAAGCTGTTACTGAAATCAGTAATTTTTTATACCATGAAAATGTAATTATTTAATTAAACAAGGATGAGAGGGAGAGAGCAATAAGGGTACATTTATACGACGGTCGGTAGAAAAAAAATTTACCGAAAAAGTCAAAATCGCGTTCACACTTCGCTTTTCCGATATAATGGAAAAACTGTTTCTAGCGGGAATTTAAAAATTTATATTTTATTAAAATGAATTAACACTGTTTTAAGTAAGAAAAATCAAGTTTTTATTAGATGAATATTGTTTTTTAATGATTTACAATAAGAAGATGAATTTTCTTCATAAATAACCATGTAAATAAATATTAATTAATTTTTGTTTTGAAAAGTTGTAAGCAACGTCACAGCTGTTGTTGATGCGGAATTTTGTGTGAAATTGTAAGTATAATGATAAATTATTAATTAATATTTATATAATTTAAATAAAAATGTTTAATGGGGATATTTAATATGCATTTTATTATTTGTATATATAAGTATAAGTTATTTTTCGAAAAGTAGTAGATGTAATTGTGTACATAACCTATAAATGTATGACAACCCTTCAACATAAAGCAAGTAAATTTTTTGTAAACATAATATGCAGTTGTAATTTATTGTTTGATAATTTAAATCCCTAATAAATCTTTATTTGGTTTTGTTTAATTTAGATTAGTAACGTTCATAATGAAATTTTTTTCACACAAAATTCCGCATCAACAACAGGTGTGACGTTGCTTACAACTTGTCAAAACAAAAATTAATTAATATTTATTTACATGGTTATTTATCAAGAAAATTCATCTTCCTATTGTAAATCATTAAAGAACAATATTCATCTAATAAAAATAACTATTTTCTTACTGAAACAGTGTTAATTCATTTTAATAAAATATAAATTTTTAAATTCCCGCTAGAAACAGTTTTTCCATTTTATCAGAAAAGCGAAGTGTGAACGCGATTTTGACTTTTTCGGTAAATTTTTTTTCTACCGACCGTCGTATAAATGTACCCTAAAAGCAATATACCAACTATTATATGCTTTAAAAATTTTTAAGTTTTTATAATTGTTAGATATAAGTTGTAATATAATTTTACTTAATTTTTATTTTATTTTTACAGCAACTAGTTGCTCAATTTAATATACTGGTTCTGTTACTTTATGTTAAGATAATGAACAAGTCGACTCCAGGAATCGCATGCTTGCAGATATGGAGAACACCACCATGGGGGTGGGTATCTCAAAAGCAATATAAAGCAATTAGCCTCTTAAAATTTGGAAAAGAAAAATTATAGATATTCAAATTTAAAAGGAAAGGATGAACCAAACAAGAAAATTAGAAAATTCATAAACAAAAAAATATTCTCTAAAAAATTAATAAAACCAAAAAAAAATAAATAAATAACTAAAAAATTTTTAAAAAATAATTTTTAATAAACACATGAAAATTAAATAGGTTAAGAAAAAGTGAAGAAATTTCAAAGAAGGATTTTCTTTCAATTAATTAATTAACTAAATAATTCAAATAAAATGGCGGATTGGTAATAAAATCATTAGATTTAAATTTTAAAATAAAATCACGTGGGATACTAGAGGAAAATAACCATCATTACCTAACCCAACCTCACCTATCCCTCCACCTACAGTGAGAATCCAGTGTGAGGCTCAGGGAGTATAGACTTATAGGAGAGTCTACAATAGGTGCCAATATGCTTGTGCAAGTGCCAGTGCCAAACCCATTGAAGGAGAGTCTACAATAGGTGCCAATGTAGGTGCAAGTGCCAGTGCCAGTGCCAATCTCCAATAAGGAGAGTCTACAATAGGTGCCAATGTAGGTGCAAGTGCCAGTGCCAGTGCCAATCTCCAATACATTTTAAATGGGTTTGGCACTGGCACTGGCACTTGCACAAGCATATTGGCACCTATTGTAGACTCTCCTTTACATTTTAAATGGGTTTGGCACTGGCACTGGCACTTGCACAAGCATATTGGCACCTATTGTAGACTCTCCTTAAAGGAGACCAATGTAGTGTGTATGAAATCAACCATTTAATGTCGGAAGTTCATGGTTCTGAATCTTCTCGTATAGCGCGCAACGATCGCATAGATAGCTGAAGTTTTAAACTGAACATGGATTTCTATAAGTTTACTAATTCATGTATATACTATATATTCAAATTATAAATATAAATATAATAATATTAAGATAACAATACAAAGTTTATATTACAGGGCTCGGATTGTGCGACTTTTTTGTGAAAAAATGTGCTTTTTACAGATTTTTTTGATTCAGGAGTGTCGATCGCTTGACATAACCTCAAACTAAAAAGTGATTTTTAACAGCAAATAAAACCATAAATAAAATGATTTCACCAAATTATGAAAGATCCAGTTGTACAATTATCAGGAAAAATTAGGTTGGACCAAAATTTGATGTAAAATCATAATTGTTAAACATTATGTGTTTTTTCTTTAAGGGTCAGTAACCAATTTTGATAAATAATAGCTCATTCTACTCTTTGAAACATTCTCTACATTTCCACTCGTTGAATTTTGTTTAAAATATTTTGTTCAAAAGTTATTTAAAAAAATTTTTTTTATTTTATTTGCTTAACTATTGAACAAAATATTTTAAACAAAATTTAACAAATGTAATTGTAAAGAATGTTTTAAAGAACAGAATGAGCTACTATTTGTCATAATTGTTAGATCACTTTTTAGTTTGAGGTTATGTTAATAACCTCAAATTATAGTAATAATTAATTTTACTATAAAGGTCATGTTATTCAGTGGCCACGTGCCTATTAAAACTTTATTAAAATTATTGATAGAACATTAAACTCTTTTAATCAATTTTATTATAACTTTTATAAATAATTAAATTTTTTGAAGAATTTCTTTGTTTTTTTTAAATTGAATCCTTTAGTGAAGTTTTATAAAAATTGTATTAAAAATAATTGAATGTTTTCGAAGAATGTTATTATTAATGAAAATAAAATTCATTGTCATAATTTTATATTACCTATGTATTATTTGAAATTATTTTTAATTTCAAAATACAGCAAAAATAAGGTTAGGACGGTTAGGACTTAATCAAGCGACTATATATGCGATCGTTTGCCATCTACAGGATGTACACGTACTACTGATGTACTTCCGACAAAATGTTGCGCCTTTCAGTGAAGTACATGCATATAAGATTGGTCTCCTTAAGTCTATACTCCATGGTGAGGCTCAAGTCCAACGCACAATAGGTTCGCGAAAGTCGTTCGCGAACGAGACACATGAGATAGACAAGGACACAAATATATCTCTGTCCTTTTCTAACTCATGCTTTGCGTTCGCGAACGACTTTCGCAAACCTATTGTGCTTAGGCCTTCAGGGTTGTGCAGTGACGCGTCACTCGAGGTTTTTGACGTAAAATACCTAAGTCGGGTAATTTACGTCAAAAACTGGTAAAATACTTGGTAAATTACATGGTACAAATGAAACCGTTTATAACCTCACATTTTGTTGTTAACAATGTTGCAGAAACATAAAATTAAACAAAATCACTAATCACCTTACATTAAGTCAAAACAAAAGTTATTCCAATGTCATAATTTCGTAATTTAAAATAAAAAAGACCAATTTTTCAGATTCCAATAAGAAACATTTGTTAAATTTTAGGTTATGTTACTTAAATAATTTATTATTGACAAAAAATTACAATTTTTATTCAAATATAACTTTAAAATGTTCAAAACGTAGAAATTATAGATATGTAAATTTATAAATAAAAACTGTTTTGTATTAATTATTAATGTAATTTTAGTTTAATTAATTTCATTAATCAGATAATTTCGAAATTATTTCAATATTTAACGGCGTTGGAGGTCGGGAACTGTCAAGTGTTGCCAACCCACTCTCCCCCACTGTCCAGTATGTTTCGTGTAATTTTCCACTTTGATCACTTTTTTAAAAAAAACAAAGAACTTAATCAAAAAAAGGGCTCTTTACCCTAAAATAAAATTAAATAAAGAATTAGTAAAAATTTACTTTGTCTCGATACGATGTTTCTACGAGCCACAATATGGTTATTACGATGACAATTTATAGATGTAGTTGGCTTGATATGGGGAAAAAATGGCCGCACAACAGAAGGTGGAGTAAGGCGGGTTGCCTACGTAAAGGCATAACAGTATCATAATACAGGGCAGTAAGTTTTATTTTGTTGAAAATTATAAAAATAACGTTTTGCAGTAATAAAAACTAATATAATTAATATAAATAAATGGGGTTTTGTTTATAATAATATACATAATATAAAATATGTTGAATTGAAACGAAAAATATGAAAAACATTTTTTTTAAATTTTGTTATTCATTAAAATAATTTTTTAAGGAGATTAAAAATAAAAATTGCCAATTAGTACCTCTAGAGGTACAATTTATTGAATTGTAATTAATAAAAATAATAAAAATGACAAATATACAGAATTTTGAAAAATTAAATTATTTATAAAAATTGAATTTTTTGGTATTATTATATGTAAAAATTAATTAATTAGTAATTGGAAAATTATATAAAATTAAAAAATTATTTATTAATTAAAAAACCGTAAAAATATGTATTATTTTTTTCCTGATATATATTGGTTACATTATTAGTAATCATGTTTTCTAGTCTATAAAAATTTATTTATTTTAATCCTTTGTATAAAAATAATTAATGTAATTATGTTTTTTTATTCCTCAATTATATAAGATAATAAAAGAAATTTATCGCTAATAAATTTTCTATTCTAAAACAATAATTACTTATTCTACTATTTTAAAGCCCCTTTCAATAGGCGACCAATTTATAAGTTTATTTTTTATGTTGAAACTGTCAATTTTTATACCGAAAACAATATTGACGCTCGTTAAAAAATCGTATTATTAAAAACAAATTTTTTCTTAAATCGTTATTTCATATATAATTACAATAAAAAGCCCCCTTTTTTTATAAGTTTCTGCTTTTTCTCTTTTCATATAAATTATCCAACACTTTCAACTGCTTCATACTAAACTTTTTACTTTGACAATTTTTTATAAAATAATTTGACACTTTCTCAAAAAAGGGCTCTTTACCCTAAAATAAAATTAAATAAAGAATTAGTAAAAATTTACTTTGTCTCGATACGATGTTTCTACGAGCCACAATATGGTTATTACGATTACAATTTACAGATGTAGATGACTTGATTTGAGAAAAAAATGTCCGCACCGAAAGGTGGAGTAAGGCGGGGTTGCCTACGTAAAGGCATAACAGTATCATAAAACAGGGCAGTAAGTTTTATTTTGTTGAAAATTATAAAAATAATATTTTGCAGTTATAAAAACTAATAGAATGAATATAAATAAAGGGATTTTAGTTTATAAAAATATACATAATATAAAATATGTTAAATTAAAACGAAAAATATAAAAAAAAAAAATTTAATTTTGTTATTCATTAAAATAATTTTTTAAAATGATTAAAAATTAAAATTGCTAATTAGTACCTCTAGAGGTACAATTTAATAAATTGTATAATTAATAAAAATATTAAAAATGACAAATGTACAGAATTTTAAAAAAATTAAATTATTTCTAAAATTTATTGAATATTTTTGTATTATTTTGGAAAATTAGTTAATTAGTAATTGGAAAATTATATAAAATCAAAAATTAATTATTAATTACAAAATCATAAAAAAGTATTAATTTTTACCTTATATATTTGTTAAATTATCTTTAATCATGTTTTCTTGTCTATAAAAATTTATTTATTTTATTCCTTTATATCAAAATAATTAATTTAATTATGTTTTTTTATTCCTCAATTATATGAGATATTAAAAGAAATTTGGAGCTAATAAATTTTCAATTATAAAACAATAATTACTTATTCTACTATTTTAAAATCCCTTTCAATAGGCGACCAGGTCATATAAGTTTATTTCCGACATCAAAGCTGTCAATTATTTGTATAGTGCAGGGCTGATAAAAATCATGACTTTTTTAAAAAATCAAAACAATCCGATTTTTTTTATTTAAATCATTTTTTTAAATATTTTAAATATTTAATTATTTTATAAGTAGTTCGTTTTTAAATATTAAAAATTATAAAATTAATAATAATAGGGTGGATGGAAAATTTTATTTTAAGAATTCTCTGACATTTCCTGACTAAATTTTCGGTTTCCCTGATTAATAAATTTTTTAATTATTTAATATTCTGCATTGATAATTAAAAATTTAATAATGCTTTTTAAGTAACAATTTTATTTAGAAAGAAAAACATAAGATAATTCAAAATTGTTTGTTAAAAAAAAATTTTAATGTGTTTAAAACTTTTATTATAAAAAAAAGTTAATGAAAATTTACAATTTAAATCGTGCTCAAAAAGTTATATTAATTTATTTAAATATAAACCGCCAATGCCCGTTTATCAAATATTATACAAAAACTAAATTGACTTTTATCAAAGTTTTTTAATTTGTGGTTTTTTTCGATTTAAATTCCCTGACTTTTCCCTGAACAAAAAAATTCTCTGATTTCCAGTTATTCTGTAATTTGAGTCAAATAAACAAAACTAATAATTATTATGTTTACTTTATTATCTCTGTAATGTATTCTTTTTTATTTTTTTTTAATTCAAAACTTTAAACCAAAATACTAATTTTGCAAACTTTTCTGTTTCTAATGCATTTTGCAGTTTGATTTAAATCATGATTTTAATGACAAGATTTAAATCAAGATTAAAATCATGATTTAAATCAAGTTGATTTAAATCATTGCAGCCCTACTACCCAGGCAGAAAAGTTGGAGGTGTGCCAGCACTAACGACCGGCATGGTACCGAACCGGTTGTAAAGTCGGACATATGCCGGTACCGGCAAAAAGGTACCGGGCCGGATATGAAATAAATACCGGCCCAGTACCGGCCCGGTGGTAAATGTGGATTTCTACCGGTACTGGTAGTGTGTACCGGGCCGGTTGATTAAAAATATCTGGCCCAGCACCGGCCCGGTACTATAAATTACTTCTTCTTTTATACCGTCGAAGGAGATTTGCCGGTGATAATATTTGTACCGGCCCAGCACCGGCGTATCACCGGCCCGGTACTATAATTTACTTCTGTTTTTATACCGCCGACGGAGATTTGCCGGTGATAATATTTGTACCGGCCCAGCACCGGCGTATCACCGGCCCGGTACTGCCATTTCGCTCTGTCTTATACCGACGAAGGAGATTTGCCGGTGACAATTTTTGTACCGGCCCAGCACCGGCGTATCACCGGCCTGGTACTATAATTTACTTCTGTTTTTATACCGCCGACGGAGATTTGCCGGTGATAATATTTTTACCGGCCCATCACCGGCATATCACCGGCCCGGTACTGTCATTTCGCTCTGTCTTATACCGCCGAAGAAGATTTGCCGGTGATAATATTTGTACCGGCCCAGCACCGGCGTATCACCGGCCCGGTACTATAATTTACTTCTTTTTTTATACCGCCCAAGGAGATTTGCCGGTGATAATATTTTTACCGGCCCATCACCGGCATATCACCGGCCCGGTACTGCCATTTCGCTCTGTCTTATACCGCCGAAGGAGATATGCCGGTGATAATATTTGTACCGGGCCAGCACCGGCGTATCACCGGCCCGGTAATATAATTTACTTCTGTTTTTATACCGCCGACGGAGATTTGCCGGTAATAATATTTGTACCGGGCCAGCACCGGCGTATCACCGGCCCGGTACTGCCATTTCGCTCTGTCTTATACCGCCGAAGAAGATTTGCCGGTGACAATTTTTGTACCGGCCCAGCACCGGCGTATCACCGGCCCGGTACTGCCATTTCGCTCTGTCTTATACCGCCGAAGGAGATATGCCGGTGATAATATTTGTACCGGGCCAGCACCGGCGTATCACCGGCCCGGTAATATAATTTACTTCTGTTTTTATACCGCCGACGGAGATTTGCCGGTAATAATATTTGTACCGGGCCAGCACCGGCGTATCACCGGCCCGGTACTGCCATTTCGCTCTGTCTTATACCGCCGAAGGAGATTTGCCGGTGATAATATTTGTACCGGGCCAGCACCGGTGTATCACCGGCCCAGCACAAAAATTTACTTAATGCTTTCTACATGGCACAGAAGTTTTGCCGACAAAAATATTAGTACTAACCTAGTGTCCTCCCGGTTGTTTGCCAATGTTAAACTATCAGAAAAAGAATTAAAGAAAAGAAAAAAAATTTGAAAATTAATTTATTAATTAAATTATTAATTTAATTATTAATAATAAATTAATTAGTTAGTTGTGCCGGCAATTATATTATTACCGAGTAGGTTGCTTATTGGTGCCTGCCCGGTATCTAGCCGGTGAATAGGGCGGTCATTATTATTTACATTTACTATTCTTATTTATTTATAATAATTTAAATTGAATTAAAATAAATTAAAAAATACAAATACTGGCCCGGTACCGTAACGGTTGAATATTAGTGCCGGCCCGGTACTGCTGCCAGCTGTAATGTCGGTTGGACTTTATAAGCTCACTTTGCATTTGCTTTCCATATGCAGGTTTAGGTTAGCGGATGTGGTGTCGACTTTGCAGCCTCAGGGTCCGGAGTTCAATTCCTCGAGTCGTCAGATTTTTCTATGATTGTTTATGTTTCTCTGTTTCAGCATTTAATATATTTACTGTTTCCAATTTAAAATTAATAATAACATTGATAATAATAATAATAATTAAATAATTTATCAGACTGAAATATAATTTTTTTAACCGGCCCGGTACCACACCGGTTGTTTTTTAGTGCCGGCCCGGTACTGCGTCAGATATTTATTAGTGCCGGCCCGGTACGGTTGCCGGATACCTACCGAAGTTATCATCCGGCAATTTACCGGTGCCAAGCCGGTGAAAATGACGGTCTTATGCCGGTACTGGACCAGTACCTAGCCGGTTGTGCAGCCGGTAATAAACCGGCACCAAATGCCTTCCAACAATAACCGGGACAGTACCGCCCCGGTGGATTATTCGGTACCGGCCCGGTACGTATGCCGGATACCTGCCGTAGTTATCATCCGGCAATTTGCCGGTACCAAGCCGGTGAAAATGACGGTCTTATGCCGGTACCGCCCCGGCACTTATAATCCGCCGTTTGTACCGGGCCGGTACCATCCCGGTCGTCAATTTCTACCTGGGTATACTATAGTGAAAATAATATTGACGCTCGTAGAAACATCGTATATTATTACAAACAGATTTTTACTTAAATCCTTATTTCATATTATATAGAATTTTAATAAAGAGTCCTTTTCTCTATAAGTATCTGCTTTTATTCTTTCTTTTTAAATTATCCAACACTTTCGACTGATTTTTATGGAACTTTTTACTTTGTCAATTTTTAAAAAATAATTTGACACTCTCAATTTTTATGGTGGAAATAAGATTGTGGCTTATAAAAACATCATATCGAAACAAAATAAATTTTAATTAGGTAATTCTTTATTTATTTTCGCTTTACGGTAAAGAGCTCTTTTTTTGAGAAAGTGTCAAATTATTTTATAAAAAATTGTCAAAGTAAAAAGTTTAGTATGAAGCAGTTGAAAGTGTTGGATAATTTAAATGAAAAGAGAAAAAGCAGAAACTTATAAAAAAAGGGGGCTTTTTATTGTAATTATATATGAAATAACGATTTAAGAAAAAATTTGTTTTTAATAATACGATTTTTTAACGAGCGTCAATATTGTTTTCGGTATAAAAATTGACAGTTTCAACATAAAAAATAAACTTATAAATTGGTCGCCTATTGAAAGGGGCTTTAAAATAGTAGAATAAGTAATTATTGTTTTAGAATAGAAAATTTATTAGCGATAAATTTCTTTTATTATCTTATATAATTGAGGAATAAAAAAACATAATTACATTAATTATTTTTATACAAAGGATTAAAATAAATAAATTTTTATAGACTAGAAAACATGATTACTAATAATGTAACCAATATATATCAGGAAAAAAATAATACATATTTTTACGGTTTTTTAATTAATAAATAATTTTTAATTTTATATAATTTTCCAATTACTAATTAATTAATTTTTACATATAATAATACCAAAAAATTCAATTTTTATAAATAATTTAATTTTTCAAAATTCTGTATATTTGTCATTTTTATTATTTTTATTAATTACAATTCAATAAATTGTACCTCTAGAGGTACTAATTGGCAATTTTTATTTTTAATCTCCTTAAAAAATTATTTTAATGAATAACAAAATTTAAAAAAAATGTTTTTCATATTTTTCGTTTCAATTCAACATATTTTATATTATGTATATTATTATAAACAAAACCCCATTTATTTATATTAATTATATTAGTTTTTATTACTGCAAAACGTTATTTTTATAATTTTCAACAAAATAAAACTTACTGCCCTGTATTATGATACTGTTATGCCTTTACGTAGGCAACCCCGCCTTACTCCACCTTCTGTTGTGCGGCCATTTTTTCCCCATATCAAGCCAACTACATCTATAAATTGTCATCGTAATAACCATATTGTGGCTCGTAGAAACATCGTATCGAGACAAAGTAAATTTTTACTAATTCTTTATTTAATTTTATTTTAGGGTAAAGAGCCCTTTTTTTGATTAAGTTCTTTGTTTTTTTTTAAAAAGTGATCAAAGTGGAAAATTACACGAAACATACTGGACAGTGGGGGAGAGTGGGTTGGCAACACTTGACAGTTCCCGACCTCCAACGCCGTTAATTATT
The DNA here is from genome assembly GCA_032872505.1 of Leptopilina syphax. Taxonomy (NCBI): domain Eukaryota; kingdom Metazoa; phylum Arthropoda; class Insecta; order Hymenoptera; family Figitidae; genus Leptopilina; species Leptopilina syphax. Next base: position 15,103,850 of record CM065472.1, read on the forward strand.
TATTTTTAGTTTCATATTATATAAATATTTAGACCATTTGAAATCGTTCTATTTTACATGAATGCAGAAAGGCATTTTTAAAAATATGCATTATAATTATTATATAACGATGCCTGCCACCTTTGCTCATGGTTTATTTTTAAAATTTAAAATAATTAGTTTGACAGTTTGGAGGTTATGTTCGAGTAATTTACATCGCGTCAAAAACTAGTGAAGTAATTTACCTTGTATTTTACCGTAAAAAACCACGTAATTTACCTGAGGTATTTTACGCACCCAACCCTGGTGAGGCTGCTTCTACAACAGCTTTTTTTTCATCGAAATCAGTGTGAAAACGATGCGCGCGCAACTATTTTGCATGGTGCATTTTGCTCTTGTCGATGAAAAAAAGCTGTTGTAGAAAGCCCCTTAAGGCCAACGCAGAATAGAGACGCATGATTTTCCCCTAAACGACAAATGGTCGAATGTTCAAATGGTCGAATACCAAGTAGTCGAATCGTTAACTGGTCGAATGCTAAAAACATCGAATGCTAAAAACGTCGAATGTTCAAAATATCGAATCGTCAATTTGTCGAATGATCAAAACGTCGAATTCTCAAATGGTCGAATGCTAAAAAACATCGAATCGTCAAATAGTCGAATGCTCAAAAGGTCGAATCGTCAAATGGTCGAATGCTAAAAACATCGAATTCTCAAATGGTCGAATGTTCAAAACGTCGAATCGTCATTTAGTCGAATGCTAAAAACGTCGAATCGTCAAATAGTCGAATGTTCAAAAGGTCGAATCGTCAAATGGTCGAATACTCAAAAGGTCGAATCGTCAAATAGTCGAATGCTAAAAGCGTCGAATTCTTAAATGGTCGAATGTTCAAAACGTCGAATTCTCAAATGGTCGAATGCTCAAAACGTCGAATCATCAAAAATTCGAAAAATTTGCTTGGTTTAAGTCAACATTAACTTAAACCAAGCAAATTTTTCGAATTTTTGACGATTCGACGTTTTGAGCATTCGACCATTTGACGATTCGACGTTTTTAGCATTCGATCAATTGATGAGTCGATGTTTTGAACATTCGACGTTTTGACTATTCGATGTTTCTAGCATTCGACCAGTTAACGATTCGACTACTTGGTATTCGACCATTTGAACATTCGACCACTTGGCGTTTAGGGGAAAATCATGCGTCTCGCAGAATAGATCTGTAACCGGAACCGCAATCGTGACCGTAAGCGTAAGAATGACTTAGAGAAGGATAAACAATATACCTATCCTTCTTTAACTCATTCTTACTGTTACGCTTACGATTGCGGTTCCGGTTACAAATCTATTCTGCGTTGGCCTTTATAACAACTCAGAACAATTATTCATGAGAAACAAAACTAGTGTTATATAAACTTTGTACAAAATTCTCTTGTGAAGTGATAAAGAAATCAGTTAAAATATTTAACCATTAACTATACATGCACTTATATATCTTGAATTGGCCTGACTAGTCGAAGCCACTATACAAAGAAGAAGAAGAAGAAGCATTCCATTGTCATGTGGATTCCTAAGAGAGTATAAATAGCGTAAAACCGAATTTCATGAGTGTAAGAGAGATAGTGAGATAATACTATCCTTTTCCCATTCATTAAATATATATATACATATATATATATATATATATATATATATATATATATATATATATATATACATATATACAATATATATATATACATTATATATATATATACACGGAGAAAAATGGAGTTTGAAAAACTGGGAGTCAATATTGAAAAAACTGGACTCAGTCCAGTAAAAGTACATTAATTAATTTCCATCAAGCATCTTAGGGTATTGCGTATAGTGTATAGAGGGCCTTAGTTCTAAATGTCACTGTAAAGAGCATTGAAACACAGGCGAAGATTATAAGGCGCGCTGCAGTGTGCATAGTAGAGAAACTGGACTCAGTCCCCTACTTCGAAATTTTCACAATAAGGGAACGCAGGCGCGGAACCTGTCAAAATAAATGGCCGACGCGACGCGAAACGAGTGTTTCCTTTTATTCACTTCGTCAATTTTATATAAAAAAAACAATAACGAATCATTAAAAAAAAGAAAAATATGTTAAATGCACTCTTTATATATTCATATTCATTAATTCACAAGTTTTATTCTTCCCACATCTTCATACTTACAATTAACAACTAAATACATCGGAAAATCTTACAATCATACGGGATTGAACACCTACCTAACCATACAACTAAATATATGCATAATTATAAATCGCACGCTTTTACATTAAGCCTCTCGGCTACGCAATCGATGGGGGAAATTTCCTATTTAAGAAACATCCCTTAGGGGCCGTGTACAAATTACGTAAGGCTCTAAGGGGGGAGGGGGGGTCCAGCTATTCCTTACGACCAGCAGAAAAAATGGCGCTAATGTATGCAAATATTCTTACAAGGGGGAGGGGGGGTTAAATTTTCGGAAAATTGTCCTTACGTAATTTGTACACAGCCCCTTACCAATGAAATAAATTAGATTACGCGTGGATTTTACTTTGTAATTAATGTAGGTATGGATGTCAACAATATTCACAATATTGAATTAATAATATTGTCAACTAGTTTAAATTTGATACGGTTATTAGAATTTAATAATAAATAAATAAAAAACATTCATTTCTTCCTAACCTTTTTCAAGTTTGACACTCCTCATGGTAAATTTGATTATTCTTTTTTTTCGTGTACAAAATAGTGAATTGATCTTGAATGAAATGTATAATTAATTATTCTCGAAGCAATATTTAATAATTTAATTAACTTAACTGCACTGCATAATAGTTGAGAGTAGTAAGAGTAAGTGAAACGGTAAGATAAGTGAACGACCATTAGTGTGAGAGAGAGAGAATAACTTGTGGTTTTCGAGTAGGTATCTACTTTATGTGCACGGCGTTCATTTTTCGAAAGAACTGGACTGAGTACTATTTGTTCAATATTCGCTTCTATTATTGACTTGTGTTTTGTACACTGCCGCGTTCTTTTAACAATTACATGAGAAAGTAATTTCTCATTCCAATTTTTTATACTCTTATTCCCTCTTAGACTATATAAACAGTCTTGTTTAAGCTGATGAATGGGGTAACTTGTATTGAGTCCCAAAGTGTTCAGCTATGAAACTTCTAATACTATAGTGTAATGTAAACAATTACGTATATATTACCTAGTAGTTTACGTTCCCAACCCTGCTGTCAGCGAGAACGTCGAAAACACCATGCAAATGTACCCTAAACCACAACGTAAGGTTTTTGCTTATATATGTCACATACATATGTCTATGGTTTTTGGTTTCCTATTCTCAATGTTTATTTTCTTAAGTTATTTTAATACTTTCTTCAGTTCTATTCGAATTTTTCATGATATTTTTTCTGAAAGGAATATAGAAATACGAAAACGGTAAAAAAGAAACAATAATGAATTGTCAAGAAATTGATTTAGCTTCAGATGTCCCAGTGGAAAAGAAATTGGACTTTAAAGCTCTGAGTAAATAGTATAATGTTGTGGATCTATGGAGGAAAATGCTCGATTTTCATTAGTGTAATTTGCAATTTGAGGCGTAGTGAGCGCACTAGTCAAAGGCGGGCTATTGTGAGCGAAGACGAGAATTGTAAAACATTAGTTGGAAATCATTTTCCTCCCGAGTTGCAAATATTTTTTCTCGTGTATCGAAAGTACAAACTTCGTATATACCACTGTAAAAAATTCTTATTCTTTTACACGAACCACAAAGTGTAAATTTTTCATTTTGAATATAAAATTCTCGTCTGCTGAAATTTCAACAGAAAACTATATATACTGAACAGTCGTGCTAAGAAATAAATGCCTTCCCCGGACAAACGTGTCGCACTCGTATGTTCATGAGTGCGACACGTTCGTCTGAGTCTGACCGACAGTCAAAAGAAAAGTTAGTGCAAAGTTATAATTTCGTAATTTAACCAAAAAGGCAAATTGAATTTTAAATTTGTTTTGATGGAAGGGTTAATATTTTTATTTTAAACAATTAAAAGTTGCGTTTGAATAAAAATTATAATTCTTTGTCAATAAGAAATATTTGCTAACTTTTAGGTTATGCTATCTGAATCGTTTCTTATTGGCAGAAAATTGTAATTTTTATTCAATTACAACTTTAAATTGTTCAAAATATTAAAATTTAAATTCTTTACACTTTTACCAAAACAATTTAAAAATTAAAGTGTTTTTTTTCTTTTAAAATACGAAGTTATGACATTCGATTAATTTTTGTTCCGATTGATGTCTAATTCTTCCTTAAAACTTTTCAATTTTTTTTCTTTACACGTTTATGTGGCATTCCACGTCATGTGATCCAGGTCCAAATTTGAAATGTTTGGGATCAGTGTTAAAAGTTTGCACAAACAGTAGTCCTATTAGATACAATTAAAAATACCAAATATTATTAATTTATTTAAACAAATGTAAAAACTGGAGGGATCAAAGTTTAAATTTTTGGTCTTACATGGAATATTTGAAAAATTTGTAGTTTCTTGCCTTTTTTTCTGAATATTTATTATATTGCGCTAACCCGACGTTCTGTAGTTCACTGCCTCTGCGTGTTGTTGAGCTGTATATTGTTTATAACAATTGAAATAAATTATTTTATGCTTTATTAATTATCTAGTGGTCATATTGGATAAATTTGAATTGATTTAAATCATGTGCAACAACGGAATAAGAAAATAAACGTCTTTTTTTAAAAAAGTATTAATTTGTTAACTTTGATTAGGAAAATATAAACAATTAAAATCTTAAAAATCGGCCTCGGGAGATGTCTTAAGAATTTATTCCCTTTTAATTTAAAACAAAGAACACTCAAATCGGTTAAAAATTGTAAGCTATAGACATTTTTTAACAGTATATTGTAAAAAATTCCACTGTGGGCCAGTGCACTGCAAAAGTAAATGCTTAATTTGACCAGTTAAAAGTTCTTGTCCCACGTTTTGACCTATACATTTTTTGAGGAGAAAACCTCACCTTTATGAAAAAAATTTTAAAAAAAAATAAAAAATGTCCATTTGTTGAAAAAATGAAATTTTATTTTTTAATTTAATTTTTCAAGGTCAAAATTTGTTTCTTCAAATTTGTTTGCACCATTAGAAAGTGAATAAAAATAACTAAAAAACCCAAAATAAAAAACATCTTTTCGTTTTGTTTTAAAGAAACTACAAATTTTTCAAATATTCCATGTAAATTTGGACCCGGATCACTTGACGTGGAATGCCACTTATATACATATATAACTTTTTAGTTAATTCAAGATATAATTATTAACTTTATGTTTACAGCGTTGCTCCTGTAAAAATGACACATTTCTGGTAAATTAAATTAAATATGGGGTCAAACCATTTTATTTCAACTAAAGTGGTTGCCGACTAATTTTAAAAAATTGTAATATTCTACAGGAATGATACTGATGTTACTATAATCACAAAATAAAAAGATTTTTTAAAAATAATTGTATATCTTTTGTAAAATATGAATTTTAAATATTAGAAATACTGAAAACTGTCAATTTTCGGCCAGTAGATAATAATTCAAAAGAAATACATTTCAGTACAAAAATATAATAAAAATTATTGGAATTTATTTAGAATGTCTAAATTTATTATTATAAATTGATATAAGCATTTAAAAATATAAAATAATAAATAAAATATTATTCCAAAGTTCGTCATTAAATTAACCTATTTTTGGGATTTTTATTAACAAATAATGAGGAAATGGGATTATAAAATTAGGTAAAAACTTACGGAATATTAAGAATTTGTGATGAACTTTCAGTTTTGGATAAAAGTTTTCTTCCATTTTCTCAAAAAATAAAAAATATGTGTAAAATAAAATTGCTACTTTGCCCATTTTCACGATTTTCAAGTGTGTTTAACTTCTCTGGAGAAAATCGGAAAAATATGGGATTTTCATAAATAATTAAATTATCACTAATTAAACACACACTATGATTTTCACTTTGGTCCCGGGCCTAGTTTAAAAATTATAAATTTTTTAAAAATAGTATATTTTTAAGGTTTAATGAATGTAATTTTTATAAAGTTGAAATTAGAAATTTACTCATTCACAATTTTACTCATTCACATATGAAAATTCAGAACGGATTTTTTATAGTGATGGTGGTGGTGTGATTATTACTGGCGATGTGACAGACATTTTTAATTAAAATGTAATACCTAATGATCACATTACCGGAAGGTAATTTCGGTATTTTCGGTGCACATGTTACCAGAAAAAATATTTTGTCGGGTTGCAAAAAATTAAGATTATCCGTAGAAAAATTCTAATATATAATTTAACTTTTCATTTGGCTTAGGAGAAGAATTATTGGTTGCTAATGGAAATTCAACTCAGAAAAAAAAACATGTATCTAAAGAAAAAATGAAAAATCTAGAAATATTGAGAACGGAATTAAAACAATTGGAAGATCCTCCTGTGTCCAAATCGGAGAAAAATTTAATGTCAGCTAGACTTGAATTTTCCTTTTTTAATAAGCCTTGTAAAGAATTAGCAATATGTCTTTTAGGTAAAAACGCAATTTTTTTTATTAAAAAACTAAGATTTTAATTGTGTTGGAAATTTTATTAAGTGAAAGTTAATAATTTTTAATTTATGATATATGAAATACACGTGATAATATTTTTATAATTACAGGAAAAATTTTCGTTCGTCAATTGGAAAATGGAACAATTTTGAAGGGTCGAATTGTTGAAACTGAGTGTTATATTGGAGCTGTAGATAAAGCTTCTATAACTTATGATTATCGTATTTCGGCTAGAACTTTGCCCTTGTATATGCCACCAGGAACCATTTATGTTTACTCTACTTATGGAATGTATCATTGTTTGAATATTTCTAGCCAAGGTAAGATTTTATATTAATTAGTAGTTGGATCTTTCTATCGTTACTGTATTAAGAATAGATTCTTTAGGTGATGGATGTGCAGTTCTCATCCGAGCTATAGAACCTATTGAAGGTTTTGAGCAAATGTCAGACAATCGTAACACGCGAACGAAATCATTAAAAAGGGCTAAAAAAGAATTTAAAATACACGAGCTATGCAATGGCCCAGCAAAACTTTGTATGGCTTACTCGTTAACGAAAGTGCACAGTAAATATTCACTATGTTCTTGGAGAGGATTGTGGATTGAAAACGATAATTCAAGTCAAGAAAAGTTTCAAGTAGTTCATTGCAAGAGAATAGGAATTGAAAAATGTGATCCTACTTGGGCAAATAAGCCTTTACGCTTTTATATTTATAATAATATCTCTGTTACCAAACGGGACAAAGAAGTTGAAAAACAGTTTTTAACTACTAATTAGTATTCAATACATATTTAAATATAATATACAGTAGAACTTCGGTTATCCGAGACATATAACTCCGGGTTATATGAGGTATCGAGCACTACTCGGATTTATGTTCGTTGCATTTCAACTTTTTTGTATTTTTGTCGATTAATATTCTAACACTTTAAACACATAAAAAATAATTTAAATTTTTTATCTAAGTTTTTGATTATTCCAGGCACCTGTTTTCCACCTTACCTTGGTTGAGTATACATAATAAAGTAAAACAAAGAGTTATTACCAGAACTCAAAAGATGCACATAACTTTAAATTATAAATAGTATCTAATTTTATATTTTAGTAATAACAATTATATGTATAGTCATAATTTATTATGTTCATTATTATTAAGTTGTTTTTTGCACTAATTGCAGTTGTAACATACTAAATTTGAATAAAACCGAAAAATAGGCTTTTATTTCTTTTGTTTTTAACTCGTCAATTAGATTTTTTAGCTTATAAAGAAATTTGTTAATTTAATTATTTAACAAAGCTTCTTTTAGTAATGCCGATGATTTAATCGACCGCTCCGAATCATTCCAATAAGTTAATAAATAAAAAAAGAATAACCTATTCTTTACGTTTCAATGGCACAGTCGTCCTCTTCAGAATTTGAAAATTTATTATAACTATAAAAAATATACATGGGTGATTCTCCAAAAAAAACCTCATAGATTTTCTAACCTGTCATCTAAGTGCTTTTCATTCTTTCAATACGTAAAATAATTATTTGAAACGTGAAAATTGATACTTTATCAATTTTTTCTAAAAGTTATGATATTTAAGAACATTTCGCTAAATATGAATAAAATATATCGTGTAGATTTTTTAAATATATAGAAAATGAAATTTGTCATATAGTATCGCGTCATTCCTCTCACCCGTTGAATATTATCTAATATTTTTTCTGTGCGGGTAGTGATATTGATTAATTATTGTGATCAATATTTCAATTAACATCTCTAATATTAATTTCTTAAGTTACTTTTTAAAAAATGTCATTAGTTTGTGTTAAAAAAAATTAAAATTGAGACATAAGCAGAGATTCACACCCTAAAGCGTCATTCCTCTCACTCATAATAAAAACAATAATAGTAGATATAAATTGATTGCAATTTCTTTTCACATAAAGTTATCCTGTATCAACATGATAGGACATTCTAAGCTGGAGGAAAATTATTTGCCAATTAAATAAAATTTAAAAAATGTTGAAATCGTCATTCCTCTCACTTTTCTGAATAAAAATTAAGAATTGATATTGATTGTCGATTTTTTACAAACTATCAGTGAAAAATCAACCTAAAATATATGAAAAATAATTTTTGACAATTGTTACAAGAGATATTTTATAACGGTAATTCAATTTAATTAATAAAATTAATTAATTAAAATATTTAAAATATTCTATTTTTTCTTATTTCTATCACTTTCAAAAAGGTTAACTTTGTAAATGAAATACCGGCGCCAAATTTTAACCTCTTGATTTTTTTGTGAATTTTAATTTAAAATATATACTTTAAAAGCTAAAAGTCAGCATGATCATCCTGTAAAGATGGTAGATCTTTTAAAGATCAATATTAATCCACAAATAATATTTTTTTTTCTTTTTTGTTTGTAACTCACAAAAAGGAGTATTTTGAGAGAAGCACCCACATATGAAAATTTTATTTTACTTTTTTAATAAAGAAAATATTGATAAGAACTGATTTTAAAAATACATTCTATGCATTTTTGTGTTAAAAAATATCCCAGTAATAAGGGGTGAATTAAAGTGGGGTGGCACTTTTATGCTCTTAAATTCCAAACCAATTCCGTTTTTGTCCGCAATCTTAATGAATTCCTTTTCTATTGTTAAATTGATAATTTCTATCCAATTCAATTGTCTGTAACCACGTGACCAGAATTTGAATCCCCTTTAATGCCCTTTAAAGAATTCAATGTTAATTAAAAGACATTAACTCCACAACAAATGATTCCCTTAAACGCTATTAAAGTGAATTCAGACTCTGGTCATGTGGTTACAGAGAATTGAATTGGATAGAAATTATCAATTTAACAATAGAAAAGGAATTCATTGAGATTGCGGACAAAAACGGAATTGGTTTGGAATTTAAGGGCATAAAAGTGTCAATCCACTTTAATTCACCCCTTATTACTGGGATGCGTGTCATTTAGAATCATACTCGCATTAAAATGGAGATTACTCTGACAAATATGAAGTTACAGACTTTTTTCTTATAGCGTTGGAAAGTTTCCTAAATTTGAAAAATGTTGTCTATTTAAAAAAATTAATTAAATAGGTTTTACAATATGATGCCACAAAGTTAAAAAGAATAATTATAAATTTTTCTGAATTTCTTACCTTGACTTTGTCTTCTGGGCAGATTCCAAAAAATAAAAGAAAATAAGTAATTCTTTGTAGAAAGCACAACTACATTTGTCATTATTTTGAGATAAGCAGACCTTAATTTTCTCTTATTTGTTTAAAATCGAAAAATCAAAGAATGTATTCAATTCTTGGAATTTAGACTTATTATTTGATATATTTTTAAAATACATACATTCATCCTACACTGAGAAAAATGATCTATTAAACATAAAACTAATATCCTTTTAAAACAAATCAAATCCTTTAATTGTTAAAAGAATTAGTTTTATTTATAAAAGGAATCTTTTAAATTTAAAAATGTTAGTCGTTTATTGATAAAATAAAAAAAGTTTGAAGAATAAAAGAATTCTTTTGTTTTTTAAATGAATTCCTATAATTATGACAAAAGGATTGTTAGTTTAAATGAACTGACATACACTCAAATCTCGCTATAACGAACTTCTCGTTATAGCGAGATTCGAGTGTATCAGCTTAATTCGCGGTTCACGATTTCGAAAATTATCTGAAATTATTCTGTATTATTTATTTTTTAATAATATTATTTTTAGCTAATTATAAATTGAATTTTTTTCAATATTAAATTTTTTTTAAATTATACGATTTATACAATTGATTGTTCAGAATAATAAGAAAAATCTATGAAATTTATCAATCAAAAAAAATAAATGTTGAATTTTAAAACAATCACCAGTGAAATTTAAACCAATCAAAAAGGACCTCTCTTAAAGGTGACATTTTTTGACATTTTTTCAGAACTTGATACCATATAAAAAATAAAAAAAAGACATTTTTTACTATTTTATTATTTTTTTTTAATTTTATAAATTTTATTTATTTTAAATTGAAAAATTTTAAAATTATTTTTGTAATAATATTATTATAATATTATTTTTATATAATTAATTCTGCAAGACTATGAAAAAAGTAAATATAAATAATAATGGAAAATAATAAGAACTGTAAGTATTGTTCGAATTTTTTGAGTTTTATTTAAAAAATTATTAACTACCTAATAATAATAAATAATAATTGTAATAATAAATATAATTAATTATTGATGTTAATTACTATTTAAATTGTTTATTTTTATTTTATTGAGAATTAATAATTAATAAATAATACTATTTTTTAATTATTTACAATACATAAATCATAAAAAATTAATAATCTATTTATTTCTTTTTGTTTAAAAAATGTTTCTTTTAAATAATAATCTAAATTCTTTTAATAATTATAGGATACACTTTAAAAGACTTTCCTTTTGTTCTAAAAGGAAATCCTTTTAAATAAATATTAAAAGGAAAATCCGCTTATGATAAAAGGATTCCTTTAAACATAAATAGATTGTTTTCTCAGTGTATTTATTAAAAGTACGACTTGATTCGAAATTTAAGCAGTTGTGCGATTATGTATAGTACACGTTTAAATATGTAATCAACTTCAGTCTAATTTTTAATGTCAAAATTAAAAAAATGGATCTAGTAGCGACATGTATAAGCAGGGATGGCAACCGAAATTTTATTGGTTTCGGTTTTCTCTTTTCTGTATTAATTCTTCTAAAAAAAATTCGGTTTCGGTATTTCTGTTACGGGGTTTTTCAAAGAATTAGGGTTCCTGTATTTGGGTTTCGGTTTTTAATGTGAATAATTACGGTTACGGTTTCTTGTTTTCATTTTTTTAAAAATTTCGGTTTTTTGGGTTAAAGGTTTCGTTTTTTGGTTGTTTTCCCCGGACAATATATTAATGAAAATATTTGTGTGCATTTTAATTATTTATAACGAAATATGTATATTAATTAGCTAATTACTCCTAATTTATTTATAAATTTATTCTATATTTTATAAGTATGAACATTAAAACTCTTAACAGTCGAACAAAATGTAAAATTTTTAAAACAAAAATAACTATTTTATTGAAATTTAATATTCATTTTTTGCAGCAAACAATTAGCTAAAAATTTGTATACTAGTGTATTTTTACAGCCTGATCACAAATAATTAATTTTAAAAAATGTTTTAAAAAAATATATTTTTTTCTGATTGCTTTCAAAAAATTTATTTATTTTATTTTTTTTATTTGTTTATACACCTGTCTTCAGCCTTACATACTTGGCTATACAAGTGTTTTTACATTTTTCGTAAATTTCTCTTACAAAAATAAAAAAAAAACAAGTTAAATGGTAATTAACATCAATAATTAATTATATTTATTATTACAATTACTATTTATTATTTTTAATTAATTATTTTTAATTACAGGGCTGCCAGCGTACTTATAAGTTAAAACTAGTGAAAAAAGTGAGTTTTTGATTGAAAAAAGTGAGTAAATAGTGAATTTTCAAGTAAAATAGTGAGTAAAAAGTAAGGTTATTTTTGGCATATTTTTGAAAATTAAAATTAATAATTAACCTGTAATAACAATTTTCTTCTCAATTTAATAAATAATACAGATATTTAATACTTTTACCATCCATTTTTCTTATTTTTACACTTTCTTAACAAAAATCGCAAAATTGAGTGTCAAAGTCTGCAATGAAACCATATTTGACTATGAGTATTCCTACACAGTACCAAAACTTTCCTAAAAATTTATTAAAGATTTACATACTTGCAAACTTTGAAAAATTTACTTGTAAAGTTTAGTGAAAATTGTGCAAAGATTTAAGGGGACTTTCTGGTTTAGGATTTAAAAAAAATCGATTTTTTTTTGCTTTAAAATGTTCCTTAGTATCATAAAATTACTTTCCCAAAACAATTCTGAAAAAATATAAGAAGGAAAAAAAGTTATAGCAATTTTTATGTCCGTTTCTTAGCTCACTCTAGTAGGTAAAAAAATATACATTTAAAAAATCGTTTTTTAGGTTTGTTACCTAGAACAAATACTTATGAACAGAATCCAGTTTGAATTTTTAATTTATGAGTTACTGGTCATTCGGAAAGTTACTTCCCCAAAAAGGTCCTTTTTAAGTGACGCCACCTATATCTACGATACGTAACTAAATTTACTTCAAAAAATTTTTAATATTCTTTCCACGCAATCTGTAACAATGTCCAAAAAGAATTTTGGCAAAAACTGTAATACTTTTTTCACAATAAAAGTTTAAAAAAGTGTATTTTTTGTCTATTCTAAACCAGAAAGTCCCCTTAAATGTCCCATCACTTCAATAAATGTTTATAGTCAAATTTTACTTTTACCAAAAATTTAGCTTCAAACTTTCCTGATGATTTAAATTACATTTTCGACAACTCTATTATAAGCGAAAATGTAGCGTAAAACTTTCCTGAAAATTTTATATTTCATATTTTTCTGATATTCTACTTATGATTGAATCGTATAACAATCACAACCAACAATAAAAGCTAAAAGTATAGTTTATAAAAATATTATCTAAATTTTTGGTAACATTTGTTACTAATATTTTATTTTTTTAAATGTTTAAAACATGAATTAACATAATATTATAATGTTTCTACTCGATTTTAAAAAATTATGCAATCGCATAATCTACCTTTCTCTACTCATAGTCAAATGTGGTTTCATTGCAAACTTTGACACTCTAATTTACCATTTTTGTATAGAAAGTGTAAAAATGTTAATTTTTATGCGAATAAAGGCTCCCAAACAATTGCGATTTTAGTGTTTGGTTTGTTTACTTTTTTGTTTGTTTACATTTTTCAACTTGGACTTGCCCTTAAATAAAAATTATTTTTTTAAAATTGAGAAATAAGATATTTTACAAAAAATAGTGAGAAAAGTGAGTTTTTTTTAAAAAGTGAGTAATATCGAGTGACCTGGAAAAAAGTGAGTAAAAGTGAGAAAAGTGAGTCACTGGCAGCCCTGTAATTAGCAAATTTGGTTCCTCTACTTATTGCTTACAATATTAGACATACCATACTTCAATATTTCTTTTTCATTTATTTATTTGTACCAAAATTTAATATTGGTGTACTGTGTTAAAAACCGAAAAAACGAAATTTAGGTTTTGAAATACAGAATTTAAAATTTTTATAATACGGGTTTCAGTTTACGGTTTACATTTCAACTTTCATAATTGAAGGGCTACATAAAATAAGGGGACGAACGCGTGGTTGAAAGGGATAATATCAGTCAGGTAGCAGCGAGCGTCTCAAAGGCTTGTCACTGCTACCCGACTGGTAGTATCCCTTCCAAGCCTCGCGTTTGTCCCCTTATTTTATGTAGCCCTTCAATTCACAAATATCTCCAAAAACAGTAGATTTTTAAGAACTTAAATTAAAGAACTCAAAAATTTAAATCAAAGTTTCTACATTTTACACGTACGGTTTGTATAGGAAAACCATTTGTATTAATTGCAGTTTTTTAATTTTTGCACCTATACTAATATCGACGGTTTAGAGTGCAAACCTGCTAACTCACATTTATGAAATTTTTCAGGAGAGTCAAAAAACTTTTCAAACGAATTTTTAGGTTATTTTCTTATAGAAGAAAACTTTCAGTATATTTGTTTTATTAATAGAATAACACAATGCTACTTAATAATAATAATTACTTCCTTTTGAAATATATTTTAATTGATATCTCTTACACTCAAAATATAGACACATTTCAATACAATACAATATATTATGTGGAGTTATAGCAGTGCAATTTGACAGGTATGGAGTTAGCTGTTTTACTCACAACACTTTTTTAGCAATTTAGAGACATAATTTCGTCAAACTGTTTTACTTGGCTGATGTATCACCTCTTTATCTATCAAATACAAAAAGAATCTCAAATTTGATAAAAAGTGGAGTTAGCAGGTTTGCACTCTAAACCGTCGATATTCAGATTTAAAAAAAACTAAAGTTTTATTTATTAAACTAAAGTGCACTTTTATAAAAAAATGAAAATTTTTTACCCTACCGTTTAAAAGATATTAAATGTGAAACTTAAAAAATTATTGAAACATTTGCTGTAAATGAAAGGCGAATTCGTAAACGTGGCAACAGCGCTTGTTAAATAGTACAGCTCGTCTGCTACTTTTTGCGCGAAATTTTAAAGACGGATATATGCCAAACTTGCGACGTTGCCATGATCGTTGCTTCATATACATATATCATACTTCAGTATGTCAAAGTGTACGTGCGCAAAAGTTTTTTGGAAACTCGCATTCATGACCGTTTAGTCATTGGGTACAAACTTTTGAGATGAGTGACCAGTTGCGCGACAAATACCTTAATTAATTTAGCGACTATAAAACTTTGAAAAGCATTATACTAAATTTATACAAATCTGAAGATATTTCAAGATTGTCGTTCTACATAATCATTCTTTATAGAATCTTAGTTTCAAAAAGCTAAAAAAAATAGTTCGAGCGTTCTCGGAGAAAAAATGTGCTGTCGATTGCTAGAATTTGATATCTCTCAGGCTCCTGTGTCCATGCGTCAGGGTTGAAACATTAAAAGAGAAAAATAATACTAAAAATTGTGCTCTGATCTTAGGATTAATAGAAAGCTAAGATTCCAAGCAGTGATTATGTAGAAGGGCCATTATTTTGTTCAATTTCTCTTGAATCTACCAAGCGTTAAAGCCAATGTATGCAATTCTAGAAAAATTACTTCTGTTTTTAACTTTGTAACATATTTTAAAATCTACTTAAGGAATGTCTTTTAACTAGATAACATTCTTTATCCTAATTTATTTATACATGTTTTAGAAAGTAAACTATTTTATTATATTAGTCAATTCTTTCAGACTTTTTTGGTTAGGTTTCAATATAAATCGTCGGAATTTTTACGCACATGGTGACAACATTTTTACTATTTTAATCGCGCAGTGTGTTTGAAAATTTACCTTTGCAATAATTTGTGTATTTAAATTTATTTTCATTTGAATGTCATAAATAATTAAAAATAAATAGTTTTTGACAAGTGTATAAAATTGTGTACTCGAAATGTGTAAAACATCATCTGATTAAGTATTGTATTTTGACTCAAAAATCTAGTGTCTATTAAAAAATTAAAATACCAAGTCGTGTTTAGTGTAGTGGTTATCGTTCCGGGTTTCAAAGTGCGTATTCGTTAGGTTCAGGTGTTCGCGTCCCCCCTGCGTCAAATATTTATTTTATAAGTTTAAATTAATTCCAAGGAATATAAATACAAAGTCAAATATAAATATGTTCAAATACAATAATTAATTTTTTTCTTTTAATTAGTTTTTCTCTTTTATTTGATAATAAGAATTTGATTAGCAATTTCAAAAAATTATGATACACAGTGTAAATCTAATATTATTCTCCTAGTCAATTTGACTATTTTTTCCTGATTACATCGACTAATTTTCCTGGTCACTTTAACTATGCTTGAATCTTATTACTTTGACCAGGATTCTATAGTTGGCTCCTCTCGTAACTAGGAAACCTAGTCAATTCCTGGTATACGGGTCCTAGGCATTTTTTTCGGTGTATCCACCAAATTTTTATCGTGCATTCGCCTAAAAGAAAGTAAAAATTTTTCCATTGATGATTCATTTGCGAAAAGTTATCGGCACCAAAATTATCTGAAAAAATAAAATTAATTAACATTTAAAAGAAACCTCGCAAAAATAAAATAAATTTAATAGAATTTATGGTAATAAATCATAGTTAATGATAGAATCCTTATTAATAAAATCATACTTTTGTCTGTACATTGCATAGAATTCAAAATTTCTATTATATTCCTTCTTTTTACACTCTAAGGAATGCGAAAATACTATTAAGAAAATTATGTGTGTATGTGTGTGTATGTGTGTATGTATGTCCGCAAATTTTCGACCGCGTATCACGGAAAAACGGTTTGATCGTTTGAAGTGAAACTTGGCAGTCTTTTAGGCATTAGCCTAACTTAAAATCCTAGCGATAGTAGATTAAAAAATATTAATATGGACGAAAGTTATGCCATTTTTTCAAAAATTCGAAAATTCGAAATTTTTAGTTTTTTCATATACTTTAGTGAATTGTACTTAAACTTGGTACAGGGTTAATTTTAGTGTTTCTTATTAAGATTTAATCGTCAGAATAATAAAATTTTGAATAACAAATAAAAAGTGTTAGATTTAAATATTGAAAAATTAAAAAATTAAAAGTTTAAAAATTGAAATTTTTTTGTAATTAATTTTTATACGGTTGTATTTCTTAGGTCAACAATAAAAATTTGTTGTTGAAATCATAAGTTTACTTTCTTAAAAGAATTCTATTAGGTCTGAATATTAAAAATATCCATATAATTAATATGAGACTTTTGTCAGTATATTGCACAGAATTCAAAATTGCTATTATATTATATTAATTAATGATAAAAAAATAAAAAACTCAAATTTCATTCTGATGACTAAATTGTAATAAAAAATACTAAAATTAACCCTGTAGCAAATTTAAGTAAAATTGATGACAATAATTATTTCAAAAGATTAATTTTGAATTTTAAAAATTTTGAAAATATATAGCACTAGCTGTCGTACCCGTCTTCGACGGGTTTTAGTTTCTACCAATACATTTAACAATGTTTCTACCAATCTGGGAAATCAAAAATACCCGGGAATTTAATTTCACCGGAAAATTAATAATTAGTTACCATTAGCTATTTCGGTAGTATAATTATACTATTTGAATAGTCTCCACCCTTTGGTAAAAAATCTAAAATTATGGAAAATTAGCAAAAATTCAAAAAACCGAATATCTTAAAACTCAACATTTTTTCTTCTCTTTTATGGCTTTTGGCTTCATTATTTTTGGGCTCTTCAAAAATACTTTACCTAATTTGTTATTTTCACCCTTTGGTAAAAAATCTAAAATTATGGAAAAATAGCAAAAATGCAAAAAACAGAATTTCTTAAAATTCAACATTTTTCCTTCTCTTTATGGCATTTAGCTTTATTATTTTTGTGCTCTTAAAAAATACTTTACTTATTCAATAGTCTCCACCTTTCGGTAAAAAATCTAAAATTATGGAAAATTAGCAAAAATTCAAAAAACCGAATTTCTTAAAATTCAACATTTTTCCTTATTTTTTGTGGCATTTAGCTTAATTATTTTTGTTTAATGTAGCAAATTTCTTACTTTACATACTGATCTTTAAATAATAAACTTTAATAACTTTTCCTGAAAAGCTTGCTTAAAGATTAAAAATCACTATTTTCTTAGAAAAAAGTTGATCTAAAAAAACGAAAAAAAATTTCAAAATACGTCTTTTTTAAAAATTTTATTGTAGAAATGGGTTCTATTTATCTGAAAAAGTTAGCTGAGTATAGTTTTGCATTCATTTTACAAAAGATAAAAAATTTGCATTTTTTTGATTTTTCGAATTTTTTGGAAAAATGTCATAACTTTCGTTCAAGTTAATATTTTTTAATCGGATAAGGCTATGATTGTAAGTTACGTTAATACCTTATAGACTGCCAAATTTCACTTTAATTGGTTGAACCGTTTTAAATTGATGCGCGAACAAAGTTTTGCATACAGACAGAGACAGACAGACAGAATTTTTTTTTTACATTTTTCGAATTCTTATGTCTCAAAACGAAAAAATATATAAAAATTATCAAGTTTGGAGCAATGTACAGATAGTAATCTGATTTTATTAATATAGATAATGTTCGTTCACATTAATAACTTTTAGTTTACTATAGCTACACTAAAAAAAGTTATATGATTCAAGTAATTATAATTATTTGAAAAATAATATCTTATTTAAAAGTTTTTATTTCGATCTAATAAGAATTTATTTCGTTTAAATAATTTTATTTAGTTGAATCAAATAAATCTTAATTGGATTAATTAAATAAATACTTGACTCTAATAAATGAATTTATTTAACACAAATAATTTCTAAATTTTATATTTTTTCATGGATTGCTTCTAAACTTTCTATAGTTGAGTATTACATGTTATTTATTAACATTTTAGCATAATTTTGCAAAAAATAATACTTTATAACTAAAATGGAAATATAAAAATATGGATAGCTTTTAAACTTTATATAATTGAATATTACATTTTATTTAGTCACATTTTAGCATAATTTTTCAAAAATACTTTCTTATAACGAAGATGTAAGTATAAAAATGTTTTGAATATCAAAAAATTGAAAAAAGTATAATTGATACCAATTGCTATGAAGCTTAATTCAGTAGTATTTGTGGGCTCTCTGATTTAACTTTTAGAGATATTTTGATCAATGTAAAGACAAAAGTTAAACACGGTGTTTATTTTGGATTCAAATTTTTTTGGAAAAATTTATATCACAATATCATTAATTAATTTAGATTCTACATTGAATAGAGATTGAAACAAGACCAAGAACGGTAGTGTACGTTGACCAAGCTTTGTCCATATTTAATAAAAATTTCAATTTATAAAATACTACGAATTTTGACAATCTTTCAAAAAAGATAACTGACAAACAAATAATGAAACAAAATTTAAATTTCATGTTTCCGAATATGAATAATTTCTATGAAACAATTTTTATTTGTTTAGGAAAAAGTTTTGGGAAAGTCATATTTTTTTGGGAAAAAATATTTTTGGGAAAAGAAATCGTTGGGAAACTTGTTTGGGAAAAGTGTCCCCCTACCATTTTAGAGATACTACTTTGGAATTTTTACAGAAAATTCTCCTAAATGTGTACTTTTAAGAAATATTTTTGTCGATTTTTTTAATTGGGTACCACATAGTTAAAAAAATTAAAATTCTAGGTGGCGCATCATTCTGGCTGAAGCACAATGTACCCAGTAACTGATTATTTTTAAATTTCCTTGAAATTTAGTAATTATGCGTTTCAGGGGTCACTCAGTACGAATGTAATATTAAATTTTCAAAATTCAAAATGACTTGGTACATTGTGCTTCAGCCAGAATGATGCGCCACCTAGGATTTTAATTTTTTTAACTATGTGGTACCCAATTAAAAAAATCGACAAAAATATTTCTTAAAAGTACACATTTAAGAGAATTTTCTGTAAAAATTCCAAAGTAGTATCTCTAAAATAAGACCAAAAAATTTTTTTTTGAAAATTAAAAAATTTTTTTTTGGGTTTTTTTCGGGCAAAATTTAAAAATTTTTTTTTTTTAAATTCCTCTTATGAATTTATAAAACTCATATCAATTTCATTAAAATCAATCCAGTGGTTTTCGAGAAAAAACAAATTTTTGATTTTTCTTTCCCCCTCCATAACTCTTACAAAAATACATTTTTTGAAAAAATATTTGGTGAAAAATTTTATCTTAATGTTGCCAACATGTAACAAGAATTTCAAATTTTTTTGAGCGGGGGCAGATTTTGCATGCTTACTCCGCTAGGCCCTTTCTTCTCTTTCAAATTTTTTCGACGCATTTATTTAAAATTATATTTTGTTTAATTATTGTTAAAAATAGAAAGAATTTAAAATTAAATTTAATATTTTCTTTTTTTAAGTCTGGACAACAAAGTCTTGGACAACAAAATTCATAATTTTCTTATACATTCTAGAAATTAAATATATTTCCAGTTGTAACAAATATTTATTCTCAATTTTTGAGAAAATATTTAGAAACAGTTAAATACAAAAAAATCAATTTAAATTAAAGATCAAATCAATTAATTACCTAAATAAGCATTTTCTAGAACACAGATAAATGCAAAATTACATAAATAAAAATAAAAGAATGAATTTATATAATATTTAACAATTTATTAATATTTATCTATAGTCAAACAATTATTCTTTCTCTAACAAATTAAATTTGGGGACGCGTCTCAGTCATATACACACAAAACATACATACATAAATAGATAAATAAAATGATTACATACAATGAATATTTTAATTAAATTTCACATAAAATAAAGCATACAAATACATAAATAAAATGATTCGAGTTCACCCTTTTTGGTCTAAGAATTTCAATGTGCTCTCAATAAAAATAAATCACACAAATCCCGAAAATTAAATAAACAATAATTAGTGTCATAAAAGAACAGTACTCATCTCTCAAACCATTCAGTGTGGCGTGATCAGAATTATCCATATTCCAGGAATGGATTAAAGTTTTCCTCCTACGATGGGAGTCTTGGATGAATTTTGCGAAATCCAAGATAACGATAATGGATGATAATTAATTAAAATTCGGGACTATTATAACGGCCACACTTTAAAGAAAAGAAAATAAACAAAATTGATAAATTCAACTCAAATAAATTAGAATAAAAACACTTGAAAATTAAAAAATGCACCTTTCCGTGTCCTCGGCCGGCACGTGAGAGCATGGCCATTTTTCTGGTATTGTCGACAAAAGGAAAAACTCGAATAAAAATGAATTCTCCTAAATCGACAATCAAACCCAAATCAATCAATACCCCACTCCTAGAGAACACGGAAATTACAAAATTGCAGAAATGTAAGACAGACAGTATCATCCAGGAGCTCCCTATTCTAAATATAATATTAAGTATTGAAAATACATGAAGTAACCGCTTCACAGTACTTTTGATAAAATTCCCTGACAAAATAAGACGATTTTATAGAAGATCATTTAATCTTTTTTAATGAAATATACCTAATTAATAAGTCTTAAATAATTAATCCAAAAATAATTCCCTTTCATTTCCTGGTCCAGCGGCCACCATGTAAAAGTTATCGATTCTTAAACCAGATCAGTAATTCTTCGTTGAAAATTCAATAAGATCTGAAATTTACTGTATAGTTCTTCTTCAAAAGCTATTTTTTCATAGGGATTTATAGGAAATCTGCATATATTGATACCTTGGATTCCGTACTCCAAGGTTATATGGGGTTGGAATAATAGAAAAATTTAGAAAAAATATTTAAAATAAATAAATGATAATACGAGACATTCTCTGAAAAAAGCCACTTAAAAAAAGTGCTCAGTTTTTTTCGGTAATAATATGTCTTTTAGTACATCTAAAAACTAAGAGACAAAACATGGTTTTAGATCCGTGCAATGCGGGGTTGCCATACTGTCAGGGGTCAAACTTTTAACCAAAATAATTTTCAAACCGCTATAACCAGAGAGTTTTTTCTGCAGAATTACTTGAACTTTAAAACTATGTATCACAAAAATTTTTTAAATTTATATTTCATATAAAAAATAAAAAATTTTTTTTTTCAATTTTTAACCCTTTATGCCCTCTTTGATTTTTTTCCAAATTACCTCAAAATATTCCTTTTTTTATTACCTTTTTATCCCACCAAAAGAAATTTTGGGACAGCAATATTTGTATGAGTTACAAATTAAAAACTAGCTCAGCGCACGCTCTCAATTCGAGAAAATGCTCTCGCGTATTTAATAAGCTGGCGATCTACTGCCAGCTCCGAACAACTAAAAGCCGTAACCCCTTTTTCGGAGCCCTTACCGCTGCACTTCATATTTTGTCTCATATCCACAATACTTGAATAAATTCAGAAATAATTCTTGAAGGTAAATTTCCCAATTCGTAAACAGTTGAGCTTATATGCAAATTTAAATGGAAATTAATTAACAGGGTGTCTAATAAGGATTAAGAAAAAAATTCCCTTACTTTTCCATGACTTCCCTGACCGTTAGACACCCTGATTAAATATAGTGTTGTAAGTAAAAACATATTTTATTACCCAATTGTTAAAAATTTCACGATTAAAAATTAATAAATTTAAAATTATTACAATAAATTAATAATTTAACTAAAATATTTGAAAGTGCACTAATTGTTACACGTCTCACCCCATATGGTGACTATTAGAACAAAAGCCTTTACAAATTGGTACTTTCACCTTTTTTCATAAAAACACAATAATTTACTGTACTTTGACAATAAAACTTTATTTAAAGTCATATTTGCTTTAAAAATTGATATATCTTCTTATCATAAGAAAAAGATTTTCATAAAAAAAAGATAAAAGGAATTTTTTTACTATTAAGTATAGTGGAAATTTTAGTAGTTTACAAATTGGGACATTTACCTTATCTGAATAATTATTGTTACGCTTACGAGTTGTCATTTGACAATATTCTTAATATCATTTTAAACAGAAAGTAGATTTGTGTTAAGTAAAAAGTCAAATTAATTTAAAGTAAAACAAAAATTTACAAATTTAAAAATCGATTAAAATTTTTTTAAGTTCTGGAGCCTATTTATGCGCCCTGGTTTCTGTTTATCTTTCAAAATTTAACTAGAAAATGATAAAATGAAAATGAAAATTTTGTTTTGTGTTTTTATTCGATCAAGAATTTTTTTAATTCTTCAATTATGCAATAAAATGTGCCTCATTTAAACAAGGAAGAGAAAAAAAAGTTTAGGAGAGATAGATTTTCTGTTTTCTTGTATTGCTTTCTGTTCACATGGAACTGCATTCGCGGCCTTGAAGCAATATTGCCTATATAGTGTAAAATTTAAAAAACGGTTAAATTTAACTGTGAGATGAGAACATAATGACAGAAATTTTACTTGAATAATAATGCAAAATACAACAATCTTTGGCTGTATTTCTTATTTTAGTACTCATTCATGAACGCAGTCAAAAAAATTCCTAGATTTGATTTTGCAGTTGTTTTTGTAATTAAATTGATTTTTTCAGTTAACAAAATTCAAAATTCAAAATTTTTAACTACATAAGAAATAGTAAAATATCCCTAAAAGTCCCCTTTTTCTAATTTTGGCCCCTAAACATACCTACCCTATTTTGAAAATTTCCCTTATTTTTCTCTTTTATCTTTTAATGATGAATTCACACTAAATTTAGCAATATGCCGTTGAAAGTTTCAATTGGAAACTTTCGTTTTGAAAGTTTCACATCTTTAAATTTATCATCGATGAGATTTTGCATGAAATTTATAAAAATTTTTTGTAAGGTTAGTATTTTGGTGAAGTCAAGTCTCAATTATGTTTAGAAGTTGGTTGTATTTGTGAGCATTTTAAATTCTTATAATCTGCACAAACTTGTTACACGGAGAGAAAAAGAAAGTTATACCAACCGGAGACCCCGGTTAAAACTACTTGACCGACACAGGCGTTAACATAACCTCTGATTCCCAAGTCAGCACAATTTGACAGCCAGGCAGTTTTGGCCTGGCTGCCTCAAGTAGTGTCAATGGCTGGATCGATATCAGTAGTAAATTTTTTTTTTGACTGACGAAAACTAAAGACTCAACAGGAGAGCCAAGTCAAAACGGCCTGGCTCTCCGGTTATCATTACTTGACTTCATAAAATTAGCATGACGACTCAAAAGAAAGCAGTTAAAACTTTCTTTTTCTCTCCGTGTATGACATACATTACAGTACCGGCCAAAATTGTGAGTCCACCCATTTTCAAGGGAATGAAACAAATTTTTCAACATCAAATTTATGAAAACTAAAATTTTTTTCGGTATACGTTTTGAAAGATGATAAAATTATGAAAAGAATAAGACTTTACAGAAGTCATTTGGCCAGTATTTTATTTAGATTTTTTTAAAAATCGTCATTTTCAATGTTTTACAAAAATTTAAATATAACTTCTAAAATAATGAACGCTTTTTAATGATCTTAAGCTTATTTTAAAGGTCATTTTGTACAGAATAAGAATTACTTATAGGCATTAATCTGTAATTTTTTCTTCGAATAAGCAGGACGTCAAACTTAGACAGAGAAATTAAAAAAATTTGAAATAATTTTTTTATACTAAAGACTATTCTAGAAAATATATAAAACATGATATGATGGAAATTTTTCAAGATAATTTAATAAAAAAAAATATGTTTGAATTAAAAATTTTTTTTTAATTAAGATTATTTCAAATTTTTATAAAACAATGAAAATGACGATTTTTTAAAAATATCTAAATAAAATACTGATTAAGGTCATGTTATTCAGTGGTCACGTGTTCCCATAGTAAAGTATATGGAGCACGTGACCACTAAATAACATGACCTTAAATGACTTCTGTAAGGTCTTATTCTTTTTAAAATATTATCATCTTTCAAAGCATATATATACCGAAAAAAATGTTAGTTTTCATAACTTTTGTGTTAAAATATTTTTTTCACTTCCTTGAAAGTGAGTGAACTCACATATTTAGGCCGGGTACTGCATTTCTGAAAGACTAAATTATTTTAAAAAATGTAATAATTGGTGAAATTTAATTATTATGATTATGTAGATGTTCTTTAAGATGTAAATAGATTAAAAGCTTTTTTTTTGTTTATTTAATTCATGTGTTTAAAAAGAATCTTAGTTTAATAATTAAACTGAAAAGAAAATTTTATGAAAATTAAAATTAAGAAAATAAATTTCTGTAAAAATTAATATTTTGAATTTATATTTGAACCTTAAAGACTTGTTAAATGTAAATTAATATTTACCGTTGGTACTCCTTATTGTACTAAACTTTGTGTTCTTATAAATAAATTATATTTTTTTCTTTATTTAAAAAATTTTTATAGTCCCCTATTTCCCCTAAAATACTTTTTAGGGGCACTGCGAAGTCTGCAAAAGAAGAAAGTGAATTTAAAGAAGAATGTTATATGTAATATTGTAGTTATTAGAAAAGCAGCTGTAGTGCACATAAAATAGGTATAGGTGGTAAATAGATAGAAATATAAACATATAAATAGAGGGATAATGAGTGGTATGCGTGAAAAGCAATGTAGTAATATTCACCTATTGAATGACGTCATCGGGAGCCGCTGTGCCAGTCGAGCCGCGCCGGGTCGGGCCAGTTGCACAGTTGCCAGTAAACAACTAAGATCGGCTTCTACATCGACAATGTTCATATAGTTTCATATAGTGCTTTCCTTTGTGTAGTGTAACCTCACCCTTGTGTCATCGAATGTATCGTTGATCGACAAGTAATTTTGACAGGTTATATATGTGACATCACTATCCTGGAAGAACAAGTTTTATGTAAAATTTTATAAGATCCTGTTAAGTGAGAAAAAAGAAAAAAATTCATATAGTGAGTGGGAGGTGTTTTGAAAACCGGCGAACACAGGTGTCTCGGCGGTCAACCTTGTTGTCAAGATGGCGTCAAAGGGAAAGTTGGCCACTGAGGTGAGTTTTTTTCGTTTTTTTCTTCGATTTATACTTGTATGTGTTATTTTTAATATGACGAGCACGTTGCTCTGTTGACTTTATGGCAAAGTCACAGTACTCGGGGGTTCGTTGGGCGTTGACTTAATTGTCATTCCTGTGGAATGATGCATGACTTATTGTCACCGCTCGCACGATGATCGCGACTGCGGCGTCGCACAATCGCAGTAACCTCAAACTCATAACTCAAACTAACTTTTTTAGGACCGTCGCGTGCGTGGCTGGATCAGAGACCACGCCTTGCGCTCAAAGGATGAATCCCGTCTTTAAAATTAAGTAGTGCTTACTGCAACAATTCACATTAGATTAGTTCTAATAATGTCCGAAACTGTACTATTATACTTTTTTTGAACAACAAATTTATATTTTCAGGTTATGTTGTTCAATCAGTCCTCCTGTCAGAGGACTATTATGATAATGACCATTTTGCAGCTTTTTTATAATTATAATTATAAAAATAATTTATATCACGCAGTATTTTATTTGTGATCAATGAACATATATGTCAACTGGAGAACTTTCAAGTTATGTTTTCTATACGTTTGGAATTGTTATTTAATTACGTATGACGAGATGTTGATGTTGCAAAAGAAAATACAGTGTGTTTCAGTGATCATTTATCTACTGCTATCAAGTTTAACCATGAGTATTAGGTACACATTTTTTTTCAAATACAACTGTTGTATCTGAAATGATTACAAACGCACTTTTGTTTGGATTTCATTATTTTTAAACTATTCTTTAAAATAGGTGTACCTATTAAAGTAAGAGTAATTATAATTATATTGACGCGCTGATTTTAAAAAAACTGTTCAAATTGATGCTTAGCTCATTTTTTATGGTAAAAATCATGGCTATGATTTTTGTAGTTTTTACCATGAAAATGAGCTAAACGTCAATTTTAACAATGTTTTTTGGAATCAGCGCATCAAATTACGTAAGTAAAAAATGAAAGATTCAAAGCTTTCGAAAATTCAACGTAATTTAAAGATTTTAATATTAAAAATCGATTTTCTATTACCGTTTTGAATATTTTTCAACGCCTCTTCAAATCTTTTGGTGAAAATAGTAAAGGACTTAGATATAATTTTCAAGGAGATTCAATGTTTAAATATCTAAAGGATGATAAAAAATTCCCCAAAGAAGTTATTAAAAATTTTAAACATTCTAATATTTTTAATTATTTTATTTTTGGATTTTGTATTTAATTTAAAATTGAATATTCCAATAAAAATAAATAAATATTTTTTATATAATTTTATAGAATTTAGGTTATTAAAAGACTCTAGTTACTAATTCACTTGGAAATTTGCCTTTCGTATATTTTAACAAAGAATTTAATAACGTTTGATAATTATTTTTATAACATAAATTATAGTGTTAAGCAAAAATTATATTTAAAAGTCTATTTAAGATAATCACTATTTGCAGATGGTTAGGTACCAATTTCTCGAGGTTCTGATTCCCAAAGCAGGGTGGCCACATGTCAGTAAAGTCAGTAAAGTCAGGGAAATGTCAGGGAAAAAAATATTTTGTCAGTAAAGTCAGGGAAATGTCAGGAAAAAAAATTTTTGTCAGTAATGTGTTAACTTGTTTGAGGCTTGCAATGTAAATTTGCTACAAGTCTACATTGCAAGTTTTTTGGCTGATTGGGAATCCTGATGGTTTTTCAATATTTTGCACTTTTCTCTTACATTCAGGGAAAAAGTTTATTTCACTGAACCAAACTGTTAAATTAACATATTTTATTTGTACTATAAAAAAGTTTAGTTAAATCAAATAAAAATTTGGGACATTTCAAAAATAAATAAAAAAAAAAAATTTATAAAAAAATAAAAATTTAAAAATAAAAAAATAAAATAAAATATGTAAAATAAAAAAAAATAAAAAAATAAAATTTAATTTAAGAAATTATAAAAAAACAAAATTCTAAGTGTTGCTATCGTGAATATAGTATGTGCATTGTAAGAATTACTATTAAAAGA
Source organism: Leptopilina syphax (assembly GCA_032872505.1). Lineage (NCBI taxonomy): Eukaryota > Metazoa > Arthropoda > Insecta > Hymenoptera > Figitidae > Leptopilina > Leptopilina syphax. The sequence goes on from CM065472.1 coordinate 15,131,682, forward strand.
CCGATAAGAAGAATTTATAAGTTTTTCAAGTATTTAATTTTTTATTGTTTTCAGTGAAACTGTGTGATGATGAACAACATTAGAACGTTAAAACACTAAAAGATTTTATTTGATATAAGTAAATTGTTTTCTTTTATAGGACAAAATATTTGGGTAAAGAGACCAAAAAGTTGCGAATACAATTAATAGCGTGCTTGGTTTATTTAAATAATACTAAAGCACATTGAAAGTACCTACTTAATATCAGTCAAAAATTTGTACACGGAAAAAAATAATTCAGTGAAATTTGCAGAACCATTGCGGACTAGCGGATACAGCCGCTAGTTGTAGAATAAATACTTAACATTTCTGAAGTTTATTTTGTATTATTCGCCACATTTTTCAGGACTTTGTTTCGTGAACTGTTTTATCCGCTATTCCAGACGTTCTATATAATTCATTGAATTATTTTTTTCCGTGTATTATCTAAATTATTTCCATGCTCTTTTTTTAAATTTTCGCAGCTGTCAAACTAACTCTTTTACGTGCGGCTCAACTCAAAAAGTAAAATTCCAAGTTAAATACAAAAAACTGTTGAAAATAATTATCAAAAATGCATTCTACAGATATTAAACATAAATTCTATATAAATTATGAAAGTTTTAAAAAAATAGTCCGCAACGACTTTAGGCGAAATATAATGGATTGAGCCCTATTTAATTTTTAGAAAGAAGAATGACTGAACAAACATAATATTTATTTAAAAAGTATTGTTTTCTACTATTAATTACAATTCAAAACTTAACAATGAAAAGTTAATTAGAACAGTAATAAAATCATTAATGAAGTCCGACACTGAATTGGTAACGAATTTGGAGAGCCATAATATCATAGGGTAAGTCCGGGGAAGATGGCCATAGTTTTTTTTAAAGTAGTGTAAAATTTATAAAAAAGCTTTTTTTGTCTAAACTTTTATTGATAATTAAACATTGAACACTTAACTTGAAAATAAAGAAACATAAAATAAAATATTTTCATTGCAACAATCTTAAAATTTACATTTTCGAAAAAGTGCATTTGGCCATTTCTCTGGAATGTCCGGGTGAGATGGCCACATGTGTTCGGGTGAGATGGCCACTACCTATAATTTTTGGCTTTTATCTTAAATTTAATTTTTAATCGTTCACATCACTTTCCTCTTTTTCTGGTCGCATTTTGAAAATTTTTCATGGGGTTCAGAGCAGTTTTCATGTAGCCACAAGTGTCAAATTCTGCATTGAATTCAATCTTCAATTAATGTCGTTCGGTTGTAACTTTTAGCACAACCTACAAATAAATCTCCATCTCTGGTGTCAATTAGATCAATTATTTTGTTCTCAGACATTTTTAATTTGCTTTTCTTTAATATTTCTCAAGTATCTAACATTAACATAAAAAAATTTTAAATAAAAGTCATTAATGGCCATCTTACCCAAAAATTCATGATAAAAGTAAACATCAAAATATTAAATAAATAAAATAATTTTTCCTTTCATTTTTCGTTTATATCGAAGCGTGGGTTATACACTACTCAATAAAACTTAAATTTAAAAATTATGTTAACAAATAACAATATAGCAACAAGAAATCTGAAATTTTCAAATTATTTTGGACCCATGCAAAAAAAATAAACAAGGATTACACTTACAGCTTCATTATTTTTCATCAAATTATTGTTTAGATTTATTATTAATCACAAAAGGTTGAAGAATAACCCATAAAAAGTGATATTTCTTTACAAATTCTGTAAAATATTCGAACTGGCCATCTCTCCCATATGGCCATCTCCCCCGGACTTACCCTATTAAAATAAGAATCTAGAATTGTTTATGTGAAATAATTTTCTTCAAAATTTGTTTCAAAAATTATAAATGCAATCCTGTTGGGTAAAAATGATACATTCATTGTATGAAAATTGTTATTAATTACACAAATATTTATATATATTATAACAAGCGCAAATACATGAGAGTTGAGGCTTCAAGTTTTGAGTACAACTAATGTTATGTCTGAAATGGCAATGCTTCACGCGTACATTGCGACCCCCTGACATACATTGACTCGTTAAAATAATGATATAATAGCTAATTTAGTGATAATAAGCGCAAACTACATCGTTCAAATTAGTGTTGAAGGTGAGACAAAGGGAAGGGGGGGTCAAGAGCAAAAAGTAGAGTACATGCAAGGGAATTAAGCGAAAATGTAGAATATAAAATTGCGGTTCTACGATGGGAAATTCTTGAGATATAGGTACATATTTTTTTAATGATACCATCATTATATCACTTTTATATCATTCAATTTATAAATCACTATTTTATATATAAACAGCTAAAAACTGTTGGAAAAAGATTTGCAATTTTTCGCCTATCTTTTTTACCAAATTGAATGATTATTATTTTAAGAATGTAAAATGAACAATTCAATGTTATTTGATAAATTGGATAGAAAAGGGCGGTAAGATTCGCATATATATACAGAGCCAAAACAGATAATCATTTTCTGTGTAAAGTATTTATTTTAAAAAAGTAGGGGAGACTGGGGCGAAAAGTTAAACTGCCAAAACCGTTAAAATTCATTATCTTTCGAACGAAAATAGTTAGAGCATTGCAATTTTAATTATAGAAGGGTGTTATCACCCTAAATAAATGTCCGGAGTTGTGTGCAATTCTGTTTATTTTTGTGGTGTCGATATTGAAAGTTTTTTTTCAACCTACTTTTGAAAATTTTTTCGAAAAAGAAAATATCAACTTTTAAGTATATTTTTTGCATTTATCCTCGCGATTTTTTAGGTCTATTAAGTTGGCACCACTACTTTTATATTTTGAGTTATCAACTATGTCACAATTTAGGGCTCAAATAGGGCTCTTCAACGCTCAAAAATAAAAATTTGTCGCCCCTCATTTTTAAAAAAATAACTTTGATTCTGCTAGCTTAACGTTAAGTTGGCACAAATTACCCCTACTAAAAATCCCTGTATAAGATCTTGTACAAGAAAATGCACACGTTCAGCAGCTGCACGGGAAAAAATCTTGTGCAAGCGCTGCCTACTGGCGGTCACGCGCAGCACAAAATTTCAAGCGACTCCTGTCTATAGTATTTGTGTAGCTGGTGACTGAGTCCGGGACTCATGCTACCCATGTAATACTCAAGCGCTGTGCCGGATCAGTGAAAACATGCTGGAATAGACACGCGGTATCCAGAGCATGGGCAGCTCCTACCCACAAGCCTGAGTCGCAGCAGCACACAGTCTATAGATGACTGCTGCTCCGTGTGTAGCGCAGCGCTTGCGCATAATTTTTTCCCGTGTGAACTTGTACAAATTCTGGTAAGAACATGTACAATTTCTTGCACCAGGATTTGGAACAAGTTCTTGTATTAGAACTTGTACAAGAAAATGTACGAGTACTTGTACAAGAAAATAAACTTGTACAAGAAAATGTACAAGATCTTGTACAAGTTCAAGTACAAGTATTTGTACATGAACACGTTCATGTTCTTGCACAAGTATATTTATAAATAATTTTTTTTTTTAAATTGGATCAAGTAAATTAATAAATAAATTTTTTTTTTAAATTGGCATTTTAATAACTTATAAGCATTAAGACTCTCCACTTTAGGCAAGCTAAAAACTATTGCGCAGCTCTAAAAGCTTATAATAACTACTGCGCAGCCTTTAATGTTTTTAATTTTTACAACTTAAAAATAATGTTTAAAGAAAATGTACAAGCACTTGCACATGAACCCGTACAAGATCTTGTACAAAATCTTGTACGGGTTCATGTGCAAGTTTATTTTCTTGTACAAGTACTCGTACATTTTCTTGTACAAGTTCTAATACAAGAACTTGTTCCAAATCCTGGTACAAGAAATTATACATGTTCTTACCAGAACTTGTACAAGTTCAGCTGCTGAACGTGTGCATTTTCTTGTACAAGATCTTATACAGGGATTTTTAGTAGGGACTCTATAACTTCAATAAATAATTACAAATCAAAAAAATTTTAACGCTATAATTTAGGGCTCATTTAGGGCTCTCCGATGGACAAAGAACAAACTTCTTAAAAATACTCTTTCTCTAAAAAATTGCCCATTAACATTTTTTTTAATAAAACCTTGTTTTTGCTAACTTAACGTTAAGCTAGCACAAATTACTTTATAACATCAATAAATAATTACAAATCAAAAAAATTTTAACACTATAATTTAAGGCTCATTTAGGGCTCTCCAAAGGCAAATGAACGAACTTCCCAAAAACTACCCTTAAATTTAAAAAATTACCTTAACTACTTTTTTATATTTAAAAATTTTTTAAAACGTTACCTTTTTTATCTAATTCATTTTTCCAGCCTTACAAATTTATTAAATACTATTTTTATTTATAGTTAGAAACTCTAAATCCTAAAAATCTCTCAAATCATTTATTTAAAATAAAGGACGTTAATATTACTTCATCATTTTTCTGGGGCCATATACGCTCTTAAATTATATCAAAATAATTAATAATCAAACATTTTTTAACACTATAATTTTAGGCACATTTAGAACTCTCCAATAAATTAAAAAACAATTTCTTAAAAATACCCTTTTGCCTTAAAAATCACCGCAACCCCATTTTTAAAAAAATACCTTGTTTTTGCTAGCTCAACTTTAAGTTGACACAAATTATTCTGTTACTTCAATAAATAATTACAAATCAAACCAATTTTAACACACGAGCCATGCATTTTTAGTAAACTCCTGTGTGATATTTGCAAAATGGGCTCATGTAAAAATCGAACCAATAGACTCCATGCATTATTAGGCTGATTTTTTTTCCGTGAAAGAATAAAAAAATAAATAAAGAAAATCTTAGTCTCAAGCTTCAAGCAAATTTCTCAAAGCAATATATTATTCAAATAATAAATACATAACATAACCATAAATTTAAGTTATTTCTAAGTTTATTATAGTTAAAAAAATATTACATTTTAAAATGTTGTACATTTGTTATGTTGTTATATAATATATATATATATATATATATATATACTAGGGGGGCTCCGCCCCCCTGCGCGCTTTGCGCGCCAACCCCCTTGTTTTTTCTTCTTCTTTCTTTAATAATTTACGTCAATAGTATTTTATAATATTTAAAAATTATAATTATTGGTTTAAAAAAAAAATAAAAACATAAAATTCATAAATAAATAACATAAATAACATAAAATTCTATGTTGAAATTCTGAATTTTATTATTATTGTTAATTATAATAATTATAATTTATTAATAATTAATATAAAAGTAAAAAAGGTTGTTTTGAATATACTATAGCTTTCACTTGCAAGAGGCCTTTGAGGTTATACTTGCCCTGTGACCTGTCCTTGGAGATAAAGAGGGAGGGGCAATTTTGAGGTTATATTTGACGTGTGACATGTGAGTGAGAATAGAGGAGAGGGGAGATTTTGAGGTTATGATTGTCCTGTGACCTGTGAGTGGGAAGAAGGGGTGTAATGTAATAATATAAATGAGGGTTTAAGGTTATGTTTTGAGGGGGTTTCGAGGTTACATTTGTCATGTTACCTATGAGTGGGGAGGGGGGTATGTGGTCATATTTGCCATGTGACCTGTGAGTGGGAACGGGGTTTTGAGGTTATGTTTGACCTGTGAGTGGGAACGGGGTTTTGAGGTTATGTTTGCCCTTTGACCTTGAGTTGGAAGGGAGTTTTGAGGTTATGTTTGACCTGTGAGTGGGAACGGGGTTTTGAGGTTATGTTTGCCCTTTGACCTTGAGTGGGAACGGGGTTTTGAGGTTATGTTTGCCCTCTGACCTTGAGTGGGAAGGGGGTTTTGAGGTTATGTTTGCCCTTTGACCTATGAGTGGGAACGGGGTTTTGAGGTTATGTTTGCCCTTTGACCTTGAGTGGGAAGGGGGTTTTGAGGTTATGATTGCCCTTTGACCTTTGAGGAGGGGGGATGGAATCTTGAAACAGCGGCGACAGCGGCGACAGCGGCGACAGCGATATATTTTTGTAATATAGGGATATATATATATATATATATAATATACAAAATTTCATGCGACTGACGGATGGTTAAGATCATTCAAAGTTATTCACAATTATTTTTAATGTGACAGTATGAAATTAATGACGGCCATTTTCATATTTACTTCTCAGATACTCAATATTATTAATATTATTAAATAAAAGATAGATATTCTACCAGTGAAAAATAGATGTGCTAACCAACTCGAAAGTAAATGTGCACTAGAGAATTGGATAAAGCAACCAAGAGAATGTTTCTCCTAGCTATTGGAATTGGTTAAAATATAAAACTTTTAAGGATCCAATAAAATTGGTCGCGCTATCCAACTAATCGTATCGCGCTCCAGATAGTCTATCAAAAATGGATTCAATATCCAATACTTAGTATAATCTATCCAACTTTTTGTGCGGGGTCCTTTAATATTTATTGTCTTTCCGAGAAGCGCAAGAAAAGATCGTAAAGTGAATTTGTTAGAATTTTTATTTCATAGAATATTATTCTCTAGAATAACATTTTAGAAGAATATGTGACGCGCTCCCAAGAAAGGTACCTAAGAAGCAGGGCCGCCAAGCTGTAATGTGAGTAACCAATATACTGCATAGTTCGTCGCCCCTGGGATGAAGGCGCTTCTGTCGCCACTCACACATAAGAAATATGTGTAACGATAGAGCGGGGCTTATGTAGTAGTGTGTAAACAAAATTTTTAACCTTTATTATAATCGTTTGTTTAGTAAAAAATATTAAATATACATCATTTGAAAACGTTTTATTGAACAAATTTAATGTGAATAAAAGGGCGAAAATGACTTTGTTCTATTCTATCAGTATTGCTTAAGTAAATATTTTAATTTTTAGCAAACATATACTGGCATTATAACTGTCAGTTTACATTTTCATTTTCTTTAGTCTTTGTATTTCTATCATTTAATAATAAATATTAGTAATAAATATAACAAATTTAATATATAACAGTGATTGATTAACAAAATTTTAACAGAATAACATAAATTATCTTTTAATAATTAAGAGATTGCTTACTGTCAAAATGCCAGCATAAAAAACTGAAATATTTTCCTAAGGAATACTTACATAAACTAACAAAAATTGTTCTCATTTTTCCCTTCATATAGTATTTTCTTTTTAATTTTTTTTCAGTGAAACGTTTTTAAATGATGTATATTTAATATTTTTTACTAAACAAACGATTATAATAAAGGTTAAAAATTTTGTTTACACACTACTACATAAGCCCCGCTCTATCGTTACACATATTTCTTATGTGTGAGTGGCGACAGAAGCGCCTCCATCCCAGGGGCGACGAACTATGCAGTATATTGGTTACTCACATTACAGCTTGGCGGCCCTGCTAAAGGCCAACGCAGAATAGATCTGTAACTGGAACCGCAATCGTAAGCGTAACCGTAAGAATGAGTTAAAGAAGGATAGGTATATTGTTTATCCTTCTCTAACTCATTCTTACGCTTACGGTTACGATTGCGGTTCCGGTTACAGATCTATTCTGCGTTGGCCTTAAGAAGCAAACGAATTATAGGTTGGGTTCGAGTTAGATTAAAAGTTAATTTTTAATTATTTGAATTTGAAACCAATATTCATTGAATATTTTGAATACAGTAAAGACTTGAAGACCAATAATTTTTAATTAATAATTGATTCTCTTTCTGTATTTTTACTTACAAAAATTTAAAACATAACCTCAAATTTTTTGCTTCTTTGGTACCTTTCTTGGGAGCGCGTCACATATATAATTGTAGAATATTTATTTGACAGGAAGTCAATTTGATCATCGAATTTAACCCTCTGCTTACACTGACTTATCCTCATTCTTATCGCTTTTGAATTTTATAGAATCTTAATATTGTCGAAAAATATTTTGAAAAAAATCTACTTTCTCAGAATGTACATAATGTTCAAATATTAATTTGCTAGAAATTCAATTTGTCAGAAATCACAATTCTCTGGATAATTTCTGATTGGTCAGTTTTAAAATACGCGCCTAAATATTTCTCTGAAATTGAATTTCTACACGGAAAAAATAAATTTAGCAGATTTTACAAAACTGTTACGGAGTAACGGATACAGCTTATTACGAAACTGAGTTTTGTAAAATGTAAGGAATATTTCAAGATAAACTTTAAAAATATTCAATATAAACTACTAAATTTCTGTACTTTATCCTAAAATATTCCTTACATTTTACAAAACTCAGTTTCGTAATAAGCTGTATCCGCTATTCCATAACAGTTTTGTAAAATCTGCTAAATTTATTTTTTTCGTGTAGTAAATTAATATTCGAACATAAGTACATTTTAGAAAAATGTTTTTCTATTACTGATAGGAAGGTTCAAGCGCTTGGACACACGGAAAGAAAGTCAAGTTGGCAGGTCCCTTGGACGCTCTATCATCAATGTTGGTCGACCCTTTAAAGATTATTATTTTTTATAATCTGAATGTTGCTTCCATAAATATTCAATTGGCTCCATATTCCTAGTAACAACTTTCAATTAAAATTATTAGACTATTTGGAAATTAAACTCATTAAATTCATTACTTTCAGGTCTTGAATTAAATCATAATGTGCCATAAGTTTAAAACAAGTGTAAGTGTATGATATAAAAAAATATAATATACATACTAAAAATATTTACTGAGTAATACTCAACCACTATTTGTTGCGGCTTCTCATATTTACCACAACGAAAAATGATATACTATGACACGTCGTAGATTAAGAAATTGTCACAACGTGTTATGTACGATGGTTGATGCATTTATGATGAGGTGATAATGTATTAAATTAGTAAAAAAAAGTTCTTCAATAGAAATTAAATAAGCGCTTTTCTGTTTACGTTGATAATCCACCAATTCCAATTTGAATACAATTATATTTGATGGATATTATTAAAAAGAGTTTTGTTCATATGTATGAATAAACTACATAATCTCAAGTAAAAATTTTTTTTTAAAATGGACACCGAAAACGTTAATGATGCAACTTCCAACTCATGCAACTTCCATGATATAATATAGTGAACAGATTGAACACAAAGGGTCATCCTACGCAATGCTCAGGAACTTGTTTCTCGGTAAAGAAACAAGTCTAAAGCTCTGCTTTATAATGCATTATTGTGTGAGCTATTCATTTTGTCTACTAATTGTAACTCACGCGTGTAAGATGAAGTGCAACACAACTATTATTAATATTAATTATTAACTCATTTTATATGATTGTATATAGTAAAAGTAAAGTCATTGATTTCAGTATTTGATTAGTTTCAGTTTTCACCTTTAAGGTAATATGTCAGAATTTACTGGTATAATCCGGATTGGACCAACTATATTATTTTTCCAAGGCATCGCAATAAATATAAGCATACGATAAAATATATTTTTCTTGCGTTAGAAATTTGTTTTCTCTTGTAAAATTCTAACATGATGTGAAACAACATTGTGTTAAAATATATTTTAGAGTTAAGAAAAGTTCATTTCTAAAGATCCCTTTTTTATATTCCTTGGAATATTATTTAATTTATTGGTGCGTTTTAATTTCTGGCTTTTGTTTTTTGACACATTCATTGAGGACACATGCAAGAACATTATTTGGTTCATCCTAATAGAAAAATAAATTTTAGAGGGGGGGGGGGGGGCCTCAAACATTTCAGGTCAATAATGGAGGATATCTTTTCTCCATATGGATTAAATAGATACACCCTAAAAAAAGTAATTTTTCATCTCAAAACAAAAGTACCTATCCCATCATTTAAATGTAGAATATTTTTATTTTTTGGCGGTTCAAATGTCAAAAACATTGAATTCAAATGAAGTAAATAAACAAATAAATATATTAATTAATGTAGGTAATTAAATATTAATAATTAATTATATTTATTTCATTAAAAACGTTTAATATATAATAGTTTTTCTTTTATCAGCTCATAACCAAAATTGGAAAATAATATGCGAGAGAAAAATTCTCTAAAGTAAAGACTATTACTTTTGATACCATATAGAGGAGGAAAATATGCATTCAGTTTAGAGGAATTCTTATCAAATCAAGATTGATTTTTTTAGGGTGTAGTCCAATTAAAATTTGGTCCAACTGCAAATTTTCACTCAAACTTCTAAATCGTAAAGTGTAAAACCTGATCTAAAGTATGGATATAAGTTTAATGTTTTAAAAAATACGTTCAATCGTCTAAATCATTTTGATAATTTCAATCAAAATAATATAGTATAATTTAATAAGTATATCAGTTACTAAAACAATAGTAATAATGATAATAATAATAATAATAATAACAACGTCAAGGGAGTGTAACGATTAGTTTGGAAAACACAGGTTCAAATAGGCATTTTGAAATTTGATAACTTACTTTATTACGACTACCATAGAGGGCAGAAATTACTAAACCGGCGAAAGAGACAAAGAAGTTAGTACACTGCTTTACCAATGATCCACAGATACCAGTAGAGAATTAAAAGACATTTGCACATAGAATGGAAAGCATATATAGATTGTGAATATAATTTGTGTCACGTCTGGTGCGATTTTGTTAACTAAAATAGTCAAGTGACTTGATTTGATTCGTGACAATTCAGTCAGTAATACTAAGAAAAAGTAAAACACAAAAAAAACGTTCGCTTCTCAGAATTATGAAGTCTGGCTCCTAGATGGCGCTGATGTTAATGGAAGAAGGGGTGACTGGCCAAACACATCGTGGCTATAGGTATGAGAGCTTTTGCAATGGACGCAATAAGCTGCGGGGAAAGGGGGGATGGACGATAGAGCTTGCAAGAGGGGATAAAGCCCCGCAGTGCGACGCGATCGATATAACTCCCACCCCAGGCTTCGAAGTGACACACTTTTCCACTTTTTTGACACTTTTTTTGGTCAAGCCTACTTTTTGCTACTTATTTTGACAAAAAGCTACTTTTTGCTACTTATTTTGTAAAAAAGCTACTAAATGATACTTTTTTCCAAAAAAGGTAAAAAAAATTTACAGAATTCAAGAATTTCAGTTTTTTTTGGTGAATTTCGTAGATTTCAAAAAACCCTCCAAGTGAATTAAATTTATTATTGGACGCGTGATTATAATATATTATAATAATTATTAATAGTGGATGTTTATTAAATTACAACTTTTTAACGTTTCGAATTTTTCGTATCTAATTTTATTATTCTTTAAGCTTCTTAAAAATATTAAAAACTAAATTTTTCATTTTTCACTATATAATTTAATAGTAATACCTTTTTTGCCTTTATAAAAGTTTCATCAAGTATAGAAAAAATCAATTAAGAATGAAAACTTAATTCTTTTAGTTATATAAATTGATTGATTAAAAATCCAAAATAATATTTATTTAACGTGATTATTTATTATATTATATTTTCAAACTTTATGTCAAATTGAAAAATACTAATTGTATTTTTAATAATACAGTGTTTTAAGTCGGTTGTTCAATAATAAAAAATCATTTATAAAGATTTAAGATCTATCTAGAAAAAAAATTATAATTCTTTTTATTGGAATTAAATTGCTCATAATTTATTATTGTACAAAATTATGGCTATGTGGATTCTAAAATTTAAAAAATTTATATGACTAAAAACAATCCATTTTTTTCATTTTGACAGTTGTTATTAGTAAATTACTAAAAAATGTTTACGTTTCATTTTTAAAAATTAGATGACTGATAAAAAGTTATTGATAGTTTTTTAAAAAATAATAAGGAGAAAGAAGGTGTCAATTTAACTTCTCAAAATTATGAGCCTGTTATTAAAAAACAAATTCTTATGAAAAATCTCATTTAAGTATTATTGACAATTACATTTCATTCCCGTGCAGAAAAATGGTGAGGGCCCCCGGCGGGGCCCTCGTGGATTGCCCTCTTGCCATGTGGAATCCGTTGGGGCAATCCACGCGGAGCCCTCGAAGGCGTGACATGCTTTCCCTCATGGGTGCCCTCGAGGAAAATCCTCATGGATTCCATATGGATTTTCCACGCGGTGCCCTCGTGGATTTTATAAAATGCCCTCAACTTTATTTTCAATTAAATTCATAAATTAATAATTTATTAATAACAAATCAGTCCAATTATTGATAAATAACATTCTTATTTAACAATATTTACTTTTTTTAATTAAATCGTGACCAAAAAAAAAAAATCTGACGCACGTGGGAATTGAGCCTACGACCTACTGACTACCAGACAACACTCTTACCACTATGCTACGGGACCTACTTGAAATTTATTGCGCTAATGTAGGTGACTTGCTGACTTGCTTTTGATGATTCAATAAATTATTTATTGACACTAATACACCATGACAAATTATTAAATAGTTTAATAATAATAATAACAATATTAATAATATAATAATATACCATAAATATTCATAAATTAATATTTTTATCATTTCAAAAAAAAAATATATCAAAACATTTGTGTTAAAAACGCGTTTTTCATAGTTTAAAATCATTATAAACATTAATTTTTTTATAAAAAAAAATTTTTTTTTTTGGACTTAGAAATTTTTTCTAGTTAATGATGTGGGCAATCCATGAGGGCCCCTCGCGTGGGCCCTCATGGATTTGCCCTTATGTGAGTTTTATATTTTTTAAAAAGTAACATTACATATTTGTTAAAAACGTGTTTTTCATTGTTTAAAATCATTATAAACATTAATTTGTTGAGGTAAAAAAATTTTTTTTTTTTGGACTTACAAATTTTTTCTAGTTAATGATGTGGGCAATCCATGAGGGCCCCTCGCGTGGGCCTTCATGGATTTGCCCTTAGGTAAGTTCAATATTTTCAAAAAAAGTAACATTAAATATTTGTTAAAAACGTGTTTTTCATTGTTTAAAATGATTGTAAACAATAACTTTTTGTTGTAAAAAAAATTTTTTGTTTGGACTTAGAAAAATTGTTGAGCAGGGCATTCATAATGGCTAAGAGCAGGGGCCCTGCTGGTGCCCTCGTAAATTTCCATAACTTTGTGACAGGATTTCTGGAAAAATGTCACTTAATGTTTATTTAAAATGCTTTGAAATGTTTTTTAAAGAAATCTAAACTAAACTCTTTTGAACAAAAAAAAAATTTGTTCTTTTGGACTTAGAAAAATTTTTGAGCAGGGCAACCGTAAAGGCAAACAGCGGGGCCCCTGCTGGTGCCTTCGAATATTTCCATAACTTTGTGATAGGATTTCCGGAAAAATGTCACTTAATGTTTATTTCGGGTGCTTTGAAATGTAATTTAATGCACTCTGAACGAAACATTTTTATTAAAAAAAAAATTTTTTTTGGGACTTAGAAAGATTTTTGAGCAGGGCGACCGTAAGGGCAAAGAGTGGGGCCCCTGCTGGTGCCCTCGTGGATTCCTCCTCATGGATTTTCCACGTGGGCCCCCGCCGGGGGTAGTGGCTCGAACGTGGCTTTTTCTACACGGGTTATGAAAATAAAACTTTCTAATGTAAAATATCGACAAAAAAATTATTATATTTTCATGTTTTATGTTTATAAATCAAAATTTAAAAAAAATTGTGAATTCCTATTTTTAGTATTTTTTTCTTTCAATTTTTTGGACAAAAAACATATATTCACTTAATTTTCTTACTTAAAAAACTAATTTTAGTTCATTTTTAATATGCTACTTTTTGCTACTTTATTCAATTTAGAGGACACTTTTTTCTTCCAAAATGCTACTTTTTCACACTTTTTTTGACCTGCTACCAGACTTCGAAGCCTGCCACCCCCATCAGCCGTCGCGAACCTCACTTCTACTTCTGCACGGGCGATTATCAATTCGCTCCTTTCAGGGGAAGTGGACTTCCCCTTCCAAGACGAATGACTAATGCCTGTGTGCCCCAAATCGAATTCGGGGCGGGCAGCACGATCGAGATGTCGCATAAAACTGCCTATAATTTTCATTATTTGAAAAAAGTCAATGAGAAAAGAAAGCATTGGAGAAAATGAATGTTTTGTTTCTAATGAGACAATTAGTACGATCATCATTCCCTAGACGTATTAAACTTGGTGAGTTTATACCTCCGGGGTACATCATCGACATGAAATCAATGACATAGGCTCCTCGCAGAAATACTGCATAGTGCAAATGAATCCGTACATAATAGCCTTTAATTTCAATTGAAGGGCTGGATGTAGCAACTGACCCTACACCGAAAAAACGTTAATCTAAATTTAAGAATATCTTCTTGGTTCCTATTTAAGTATATTGTATACTTAAATAAACTATTATACTACTCTTAAAATGAGAATATATTCTTATTTAAGAAAATATATTTTAGTTTATATTTTTCTTAAAATATATTTTCTTAAAATAAGAATATATCTCATTTTAAGAATAGTATAATACTTAATTTAAATATACAATAAACTTAAATAGGAGCCAAGAATACATTCTTAAATTTAGATTTACGTTTTTTATGTGTACGCGCTGTCTCACTGCTCACTGACTGGTATAGTCCTTTTCGATGGCGCATAGGGGCAGTTGCTACGTCCGGCCCCTCAATTATTAATAAAAAATAAAAACTTTAATTATTGACTGAAGAGAAATACGTTTTTTCCAATTAAACTTTCTAAATCTGAAACAGCGATAAGTATACAAATATAATTCCAATTAGCGTATATACGCTTTTTGGAATTAGTTGTATACTTATCGCTGTGAAACAGTGAAATTTCGCTTATTCAAATTTAGAGAGAAGAAACAAAGCATTCAATATCCAAAACCTGAAAATAAAATTAATTACTAACTGCGCTACCGACGCAGTTTCAACACTGAAAAAATTATATTCTGATTTTAAGAAAATCTTCTTAAATATGCGCCAAGAATATTCCCTACTTCAATTAAGTGGGGAATATTCTTGGCGCATATTATACGATTTTTTTTTACTTTTTCTAACTTTTCTTTCCAAAAAGTGCAACTGTTCACCACTTATTTTTAAAAAATACGACATTTTGAATTTTTCAACTTTTTGTGACTTATATTTAAAAAAAAGGATATTTCGACTATTACTTACCTTTTTTCCCAAAAAAGTACTACTTTTCGACACTTATTTTTGTGAAACATGACTTTTCCATTTTTTGTGACTTTCTTTTTAATAATATACGATTTTCCTGATCTTTTCTTACCAAAAAATGGAACCTTTCGACATTTATTTTGATGAAATATAATTTTTTCTTTTCTTTTTAAATTGTTCTAAAAATCTGTCCCACGTTATTTAAATTTTGTCTCATTTTAAATCTTAAAATTTCTAAAAAAAATTCTTAACGAGTGTTTTACATTTTGATACCGTCAACTTTGGCTAACAGCTATCAAAGGTAGAGAAGAAAGAATTTCATGGGTTTAGGCAGCTTGAAAAATAAATTTTAGTATTTTCTCGGACCCTCCAAAAAGTTTCCAGAAATTAAAGAAGTGAGATAAATTTCTTTGAACAAGGAAGAGAGTCCCAATTTCAGACCCTTTGGTAGTTTCCGAAAATTAGAATGACGAGTGGCGGATGTGAAAGCAATTCGGACCCTTCGAGAGTTTCCGTAATTTTTGTATGGTAAGGGAAAAAGTAAAAGTTTTATAGGAATATCGCGGCACAATAAATAAATGAATTTAAATTCCGGACCCTCAAAGAGTTTCCAGAATTTAAAGAAGTGAGATAAATTTCTTTGAACAAGGAAGAGAGTCCCAATTTCAGACCCTCGTGGAGTTTCTAAAAATTGGTCTATTGGTAAGGAAAAAGATTTCACCGTGATATTGGACCCTATGAAAGTTTCCAAAATCTTCCTAAGGGAAAGGAGAAAAAAGTAAAAAAAACTGAAAAGGAGAAATTCTAATCTCAGACCCTTTGGTAGTTTCCGAAAATTAGAATGACGAGTGGCGGATGTGAAAGCAATTCGGACCCTTCGAGAGTTTCCGTAATTTTTGTACGGTTAGGGAAAAAGTAAGTTTTATAGGAATATCGTGGCAAAATAAATAAATGAATTTAAATTCCGGACCCTCAAATAGTTTCCAGAATTCTAATATACGGAATGGAAAGAAAAGAATTTTGGACCCTCCAAGAGTTTCCTGAAATTCCTTTTGACCAGGTAAGAGGCAAGAGAAAATAAGGTGTTTATTACAGGGGGAAAACTGAAAGGCAAAAATACACGACTGTGCGGGTTGGCGGCTCAGAAGCAAGTGTCGGAGAGAGCTCCGTCTCTGGGCTCTCTGACTCGGCGTGGAGGGAGGACGCTACATGGTGGGAGCAAGCAGGCTTGGAAGGGATACTACCAGTCGGGTAGCAGTGACAAGCCTTGAGCCGCTCGCTGCTACCTGACTGATAATATCCCTTTCAACCACGCGTTCGCTCCCTTATTTTATGTAACCCTTCAATTGAATTGGGAATTTCGAAAAGGGCTCAACTCGGATTTTTTTTAAATTTCACTTTTTTGTATTTTTCGCATTATTATATATTCATTGACGTTTTCTTAAAAGGAAAATTTCATCTGAGATACTTTTAATAGAGAAAAATGTATTAAACTGTGTTTTCCTTTGACTTTTAACCTAAGATTATTTGTTTTCTAACCTATTGCTGAATTGTTTTTGAGCTCAAAAAAAAGGTATTACATTTTGAAATTAAATAAAAAAATAATTGAATTGATTCTCGATAGTAGAATATTTAATTAATATAGTTTTATGATTAAAAAGATTGAATTTTTTTCATAAATTTCGAAAAGGGCTCAACTCTGACAAATATAATATCAATTTTCTCCAACCCACTTTAATTTAAGACAATTATTTTATCATTTTCTCAGACAAAATAGCATCTAATTACTATGAAAAAATACTTGACTCTTTTAATTAAAGCTGTTTGAAATAAAACGTTTTTTGTCTCTCCTGTAAAATTTAAAAAAACCGAGTTGAGCCCTTTTCGAAATTCGCAATTCAATTTCGTTCGAAGACAGAAATAACAAAACGCAGTTAAATATATATATATATAGTTTTTATTAACATAATTTTACGCATATGAAATCCACGGGGTCTGTCTCGGACGAATGCGTCGATTCACGAAATCAAAATTACAGAACTCATACAATATATACCAAAAAAAAAATCCAAAATAGAATTCAAATTGACTCGAAGAAAAAAAATATATAATTTCATAATCTCTTAATATTTACAATGTACCTTACATGCATATCTCTCACTACGCACTAGTAGTTTACAATTTAAGAACTTACATCTATCTCCCATTTTTTCTTTCAATAACACTGCTAAACGTTAAACATTAGCGTAGAAAAAACACAAAATAGAATAATTCACTTATAAATATACGTAAAATGTAAAGGACAAAAAAGAAATAAAATGCGCATTCATAATGACAATTTGTTAGTCATCAGAAAAAAAAATAATAACCCTTACTAATAAATAATGAATAAAGAGATATGATTTAAAAGAAAGTAATAAATAAAAATTTCCTCACGTGATGTCCTATATAAAATGTAAAGAGAAAAACAATAAACCCGCCTAAATAGAAAAAAGGAAATTTTAATTTTTTTTTAAACAATGAACGCCTGACATTCTAAACGTTAAACATTAGCGTAGAAAAAACACAAAATAGAATAATTCACTTATAAATATACGTAAAATGTAAAGGACAAAAAACAAATAAAATGGCATTCATAATGACAATTTGTTAGTCAACAGAAAAAAAAATAATAACCCTTACTAATAAATAATGAATAAAGAGATATGATTTAAAAGAAAGTAATAAATAAAAATTTCCTCACGTGATGATTGTCCTATATAAAATGTAAAGAGAAAAACAATAAACACGCCTAAATAAAAAAAAGGAAATTTTCATTTTTTTTTTAAACAATGAACGCCTGACATTCTAAACGTTAAAGATTAGCGTAGAAAAAACACAAAATACAATAATTCACTTATAAATATACGTAAAATGTAAAGGACAAAAAACAAATAAAGTGCGCATTCATAATGACAATTTGTTAGTCAACAGAAAAAAAAAATAATAACCCTTACTAATAAATAATGAATAAAGAGATATGATTTAAAAGAAAGTAATAAATAAAAATTTCCTCACGTGATAATTGTCCTATAGAAAATGTAAAGAGAAAAACAATAAACCCGCCTAAATAAAAAAAAGGAAATTTTCATTTTTTTTAAACAATGAACGCCTGACATTCTAAACGTTAAACATTAGCGTAGAAAAAACACAAAATAGAATAATTCACTTATAAATATACGTAAAATGTAAAGGACAAAAAACAAATAAAATGGCATTCATAATGACAATTTGTTAGTCAACAGAAAAAAAAATAATAACCCTTACTAATAAATAATGAATAAAGAGATATGATTTAAAAGAAAGTAATAAATAAAAATTTCCTCACGTGATGATTGTCCTATATAAAATGTAAAGAGAAAAACAATAAACACGCCTAAATAAAAAAAAGGAAATTTTCATTTTTTTTTTAAACAATGAACGCCTGACATTCTAAACGTTAAAGATTAGCGTAGAAAAAACACAAAATACAATAATTCACTTATAAATATACGTAAAATGTAAAGGACAAAAAACAAATAAAGTGCGCATTCATAATGACAATTTGTTAGTCAACAGAAAAAAAAAATAATAACCCTTACTAATAAATAATGAATAAAGAGATATGATTTAAAAGAAAGTAATAAATAAAAATTTCCTCACGTGATGATTGTCCTATATAAAATGTAAAGAGAAAAACAATAAACACGCCTAAATAAAAAAAAGGAAATTTTCATTTTTTTTAAAACAATGAACGCCTGACATTTTCCAGTGAGTTGTTATTACTTACAATACCTAATTTTGGTCGCTTAGGGGTTTTGTAAGTAGACGGTCTAGCTCCAGGCATTGTAGGACGCGGTGAATGTAGTTTATCCTTCTTCTTGTCGACTCTTTTTGGTGAAGCGGAGGCTTTTTTCTGTTTTTTAATCGGCGATTTTCTACGCGGAGATCGGGGTCTTTTTTTCGAATCCGGATCTTCGAAATTCCTACTCTGAAAAGCTTCACGCCTTTGTTTTACCGGTGCAACTTCCGGTTTCTTTCGCCATTCCTTGAAAACTCTCTGCTTCATTGGAGTGTCATCTGTGCTTGGGGACATCTTTCTACTGAGGGTGATACGTAGATCGCGAGTTTTGGGCGTATGGGAGACTCTCCAGCGGCAATGGGGACTCGCACCTTTTCTTGGAGAGGAGACTCTCTTACCCTTACTTGGAGAGAAAACCTTTACATTTTTTCTCGGAAGGGAAACACTCACACTTTTTATTTGAGAAAAAACACTCGCCTTTTCCTTCGAAGAAGAAGGACTTAATACTCGTTTTACAGTAATGGGCGAAGTTGGGAAGGGAGATGTTTGTATATCCAGAAAGTCTTGATCTTTCTCTGCTGTTACACTTGAATTAGGAAGGGAAACACTCACACTTTTTATTTGAGAAAAAACACTCGCCTTTTCCTTCGAAGAAGAAGGACTTAATACTCGTTTTACAGTAATGGGCGAAGTTGGGAAGGGAGATGTTTGTATATCCAGAAAGTCTTGATCTTTCTCTGCTGTTACACTTGAATTAGGGTCAAAAACTTTTTGAGGAGTGGAGAAGATCTGCAGAGCTTCCTCGAGTGTAAACTCGTTTTTGTTGAGAGGGAGTATTTCTGGTATTACTCCTTTAATATTTTCAGTCAAGGTGAGGGGAGCACAATGAATTGGTGGGATGTCCGGTTCTTTTTGAGCTGTTGATGAAATTTTTTCTTGTATCGGATTGGCAATTTCGGGAGCCGGAGTCACTAAAAATTTGGTCTGTTTCTTCTTTCTTCTGTTTCGGTGTCTTGCTGGAGGGATCGGCACGTAGACGTCCGGATTTCTTCTCTGTTCCTCAAAGGCTGCTCTTCGCCTTTCCGTTCTTCTTTTGTGTTGACTGGGCTTCTTGGTAACCTTCTGTATGCTTGTGGTTTCACCATTTACAACTTCGGAATTCATTTTCGATAAATTTATCTACACGCCGCGTGATCAATACGGTAAGAGACTCGGGTTCCAACTGAACAACAGCGCTACGCTTCCGAACTGCTAGGACGGTGCCTTCCCCACTACTCACATTCGCCGTAAGGGTGGGGGTAGGCGTAGCTTCTGTACACGCCAATTTCAAAAGTTCTCGATTATAACTTTTTTCGCGGACGTAAATTATAAAGATGTTTAACCAACGGCGTTGGTCTTTCTTCGGAAGATTCCAACATCTCTACATTTCGAGTGGAAACAAGTTTTTCTGGTTGTTGGCATTCCTTTTCGTTTAGCGTTGGTTTTTCCGACACGATCTGTTTTCGGGGATACGCGCGACGAAGGTTCGTGCTGTCTATTTTCGCTAATCGATTTTCCAAATCGATCTCATACACTTCCCCCCACAGTGACGTTTCACGAGGTACGGTCCTTCCCCACAGGGAGCTAATCCGGCGTGGAACCCTTTTTCTTTATCGAACAGATGATGTGTACGTACGTAAACTAAACTGCCGATTTGAAATGACTCATTTACTTTAGGGGGTATCGCGTATTTTTTTTTATATTCGGATTGATGTTGCGAAACTTCTTTCATACGTTCTTCTAACCGAATCAGAGCCACAGTTCCCTTGATGTTCCGTAGACATGGTGTTATTAAAAGGAACTTGTTGGGATTTAGAGTTTCTTCAAGAATCCGGCGGAGTCTGAATCAAGACCGTACGTGAACGTAATTCTTTACCCTGAGGAGTTCTTGAAGTCATTGCGATGTTGACTGCTTAATTAATTTTATTTATTTATTTTTATCTGATTGTAAAATTTTACACAAAATCTGGAATTTTTGCTATCTCTTTTTATCAGTATTACCGAAATATAAGGCGATTTAGCTCGTTCAATTTCGGTTTCTGGTTTCTTTTGGGTGACTAGAACTGAAACCGATTTTTTCATTTCTAGTTTGTCGTAAAATCGTCGAGCGCCACCGGGTGTTTTTGTCTAACATAAAGTCGTCTCACTCGCGGAAGTGAGGTTAAATCGAAGTGACTTTGGGTTCAGGTTATCTTCGGAAAACCACTTTTTTTTAAAAAGGGCCCCACGTTGGGCGCCAAAATTGATACCGTCAATTTTGGCTAACAGCTATCAAAGGTAGAAAAGAAAGAATTTTATGGGTTTAGGCAGCTTGAAAAATAAATTTTAGTATTTTCTCGGACCCTCCAAAAAGTTTCCAGAAATTAAAGAAGTGAGATAAATTTCTTTGAACAAGGAAGAGAGTCCCAATTTCAGACCCTCGTGGAGTTTCTAAAAATTGGTCTATTGGTAAGGAAAAAGATTTCACCGTGATATTGGACCCTATGAAAGTTTCCAAAATCTTCCTAAGAGAAAGGAGAAAAAAGTAAAAAAAAACCTGAAAAGGAGAAATTCTAATCTCAGACCCTTTGGTAGTTTCCGAAAATTAGAATGACGAGTGGCGGATGTGAAAGCAATTGGACCCTTCGAGAGTTTCCGTAATTTTTGTACGGTTAGGGAAAAAGTAATTTTTATAGGAATATCGTGGCAAAATAAATAAATGAATTTAAATTCCGGACCCTCAAAGAGCTTCCAGAATTCTAATATACGGAATGGAAAGAAAAGAATTTTGGACCCTCCAAGAGTTTCCTGAAATTCCTTTTGACGAGGTAAGAGGCAAGAGAAAATAAGGGGTTTATTACAGGGGGAAAATTGAAAGGGAAAAATTCACAACTGTGCGGGTTGGCGGCTCAGAAGCAAGTTCGTAATGCTTTATATGCATGTGGGAAAGGGGCCCCCTCCTTCGCCCCCTTTTGTGAGGTACAACCAAAGAAATCATTGTTTTTAAATGAAATACAAAAGAAAAAATTGTTGTCTATTGTATAAAATTTAAAAGCAACTCATTTACCTCCCCAAAAAATGAATGTCAAATGTGTGAAGCTGCCGAAAAAACCAAAAGTGTTTGATGATAATGAATCAATCATTTAAATTAAATGTCTTATAGCCGGAAAAACTTCCGGTTTGGGGATATCTTTATCCGATAATAAGCCTTCCAAATATAATCCTATATTTAGAATGTTTCTTCCCGCATTGATGTCGCGCTCCCACATTATTTTGCAACCTTTACACAATGCGTATCGATGTTTTGTTTTTGATACTAAGCAATCGTCATTACAGGTGGAACATTTTTTGGTTGTGTAGGCTTCGTTAACAATAATTACCTTTAGACTTTTTGTTCCGTATTCTTTGCTTCTGTTAATTAGTCTACGTTTTATTTCATTTAATTTTGTCGCATGATGTCCTTTAATAAATGACCTAATATCGGTTTGTCCTAGTACCACTAAACATGGTGATGATTTCGTGTCACCAATTATAAAATTTATTAATTTTTCAAATTCTGATTCTCTTCTAATAATTTTATTCCAATTTAAATGATTGAATACTCTTTTCTCCAAAACAGGTTGATAAATTCTAAATATTGCAATTCGGTATTTTGCAATATTCAAATAATTTAAAGGGTTTTTTAAATTAATGTCTTTGAAATTACTATTTTCACGAATAACATGCTTTTTCATTTCAATAATTGTTTTTGTTTTTTTTTTAACAATTAACCTTCTTTGCGGAATTCCCATTCTAAATCTCATACTGCGATTATGCACATAAATTGCTTGATCTTGATGTTTATTATTAGAAGGTTTTGGATTACCAACTCTCACAACACCTCCAAAAACAGCCTTCTTTCCTGGATCTAAACCAACGAAACGTGAATATTTTGTTTCTTCATTAGTGCATTTTCCTTCATCTTCAACTTTCAATAGATTCTTGTAAAACCCAACCGATGCTTTCACTCCGTCAGTCATGATAAACTGTGCGATATTTTTTTTATTTAAATTTTCAATTTTGATAGACAGCCTATTAAATAAAAATTTTAATTGTTCATTTCTTTTTTCTTTATTATACGATTCATTATTTTCTTCATGGTTCCTTTTCTTTGTTGAATTAAAAATCTCTAATTCTTTTCTTTGTTCTTCTGTTCGGTTTCTTTTTTTATTTCTTTCCATATTTTGAATATAGGGCAAAACATCATCTTTCAATACTGTAAAAGTATACGTTTGGTGTTGCACACCTAATCTCTTTATTGGAAAAAGCGTAAAACTTTTTACTCCATTCATTATAAAATATTTTTGTAATCTTAGAAAGAATGGAAAAAATTTTTTACAAGAACCATCTTTCTCTATATTTTTAAATGATAAATTTTCTTCGTTTAGTTTTTGGAAAATAGTGTCATTACATTTCCCTATCATAGCGTCATTCAATAATGCCTCCATTTCTTCTTTTGATCTGCGTGGCTTTCTTTCTCTTCTTAATGTACTTGTCATGTTCGTTTCTTTTTTTTCTTCTTTTTCATTTTTCCTCTTTTTCTTTGTTTCTCTCATTTTCTTCATAAAACAGTCTGAAATATTTTGTTTTTCATTTAAACTCTTTCTATTTTTCCTCCTTTTCTTTCCATGATTATTTTTCTTTAATGCGTTGTCCCTTTTTTTTCTTTCGGCTGCTACTCTTTTCTTCCTTCGTTGTCTTTTCTTTCTTGAGTTGTGTCTCCTTCTATTTTTCCCACTTGCATTTTTCTTTTCTGTTTCCAACGTTTTTATTTCAATCTTTTTTAAATCGTCATTGATTTCAATTTTTTCCTTACACTCTTCAGACGGTTTTAGGTAAAAAAACTTTTTTAGCATATTAATTAGTTGACTTTTCATTAAAGTTTTTAATGACTCCTCATAATTTTCAGCCGCCTGCTTAACTAAGTTCTTTTTTAAAAAAGTATCGTACAGAGGTTCACTTTCTTCTATAAGTTCTCGATATGAATCAAAAGCATCATATAATTTTTTGTTTCTTTCTATTAAAGACAAAGTTGCTTTTGCATTTCTGTCCCTTATTGTGAAGCACTCAAATATTGTTGAAATTCTTAGCTTATTGTCAACCCATTGTTGTAAAAAATCTGCATCCGGAATCGTAAATAAATATTCGCAAAAATAACTCGCTCTAATTGCGATTCTAGAAACAATTTTGACGTCGTCTCTAATTTTTTTTAAAACATCAGAGTTCTTTACAATTGTTTTTAAAGAACATTTTTTTACAAAAATGTCTTCTTCACAATTCAGAATTTTTTTTCCTTTAAATTGTTTTTTACTGCCTGCTGATACGTCACCGTCAATTGTTTTTACAATTTTTTTACGATCTGGCATTTTTTGTAAGGAAAAAGATTTCCAAAATCTTCCTAAGGGAAAGGAGAAAAAAGTAAAAAAAAACTGAAAAGGAGAAATTCTAATCTCAGACCCTTTGGTAGTTTCCGAAAATTAGAATGACGAGTGGCGGATGTGAAAGCAATTCGGACCCTTCGAGAGTTTCCGTAATTTTTGTATGGTTAGGGAAAAAGTAAAAGTTTTATAGGAATATCGTGGCACAATAAATAAATGAATTTAAATTCCGGACCCTCAAAGAGTTTCCAGAAATTAAAGAAGTGAGATAAATTTCTTTGAACAAGGAAGAGAGTCCCAATTTCAGACCCTCGTGGAGTTTCTAAAAATTGGTCTATTGGTAAGGAAAAAGATTTCACCGTGATATTGGACCCTATGAAAGTTTCCAAAATCTTCCTAAGGGAAAGGAGAAAAAAGTAAAAAAAAAACTGAAAAGGAGAAATTCTAATCTCAGACCCTTTGGTAGTTTCCGAAAATTAGAATGACGAGTGGCGGATGTGAAAGCAATTCGGACCCTTCGAGAGTTTCCGTAATTTTTGTACGGTTAGGGAAAAAGTAAGTTTTATAGGAATATCGTGGCAAAATAAATAAATGAATTTAAATTCCGGACCCTCAAAGAGTTTCCAGAATTCTAATATACGGAATGGAAAGAAAAGAATTTTGGACCCTCCAAGAGTTTCCTGAAATTCCTTTTGACCAGGTAAGAGGCAAGAGAAAATAAGGTGTTTATTACAGGGGGAAAACTGAAAGGCAAAAATACACGACTGTGCGGGTTGGCGGCTCAGAAGCAAGTGTCGGAGAGAGCTCCGTCTCTGGTCTCTCTGACTCGGCGTGGAGGGAGGACGCTACATGGTGGGAGCAAGCAGCGCTCGGATTGGTTCGAGTCGTCACGTGAGAGCCTTGCGCTATAGAACCCGGTCTCGGGACTAACCGATCGATAATTTCGTTCGAAGAGAGAAATAACAAAACGCAGTTAAATATATATATATATATGTATATAGTTTTTATATCAATTTAATTGTTCGTAATGCTTTATATGCATGTGGGAAAGGGGCCCCCTCCTTCGCCCCCTTTTGTGAGGTACAACCAAAGAAATTGAGGCTCCGGATCTTAAAAGGGCACACGCGCGAACACACGGCAAATAAGTTGCAAATTCATTTTGAACAACTTCAAAATTTTATCTCCAGGGGCCAACTTATTTGCCGTGTGTTCGCGCGTGTGCCCTTTTAAGATCCGGAGCCTCAATTATTGTTTTTAAATGAAATACAAAAGAAAATTTTTTTGTCTATTGTATAAAATTTAAATGCAACTCATTTACCTCCCCAAAAAATGAATGTCAAATGTGTAAAGCTACCGAAAAAACCAAAAGTGTTTGATGATAATGAATCAATCATTTAAATTAATTTCCTAAAGTTTTTCCAGAAGCCCAATTACTACAAAAAAATCCAAACAGGACAGCATTCGAGACGTCCATAAGGTGCTTTTTTAGTGTTTTTTTTACATTTTCTGAATTTTATTTTTCAATCGTTTTTTCGTTTTCTATTTCAATTTTTCAAGCGTTTTAATTTTTTTTACCTTTTTATTTATAAACACCATGTTACATAAGTGATGTGTTTCAAAGAACAGTTCAAAGACTTTAGATTATTAAGTAATGAATCAAAAATCTGAAAAAGTGATAATATATTTTGAACTTTTATTTTTTCAAGTGTTATATATTTTTTTCGTTTTTCACTTATATTTTTCGAGCATTTTTTTAGTTTATTCACTTTTTTATATTTATAATTTTATACTTTCAAATTTTTGATGAAAATTATTTTAATAAATGTGATTTACCTTATCATTGATAAATGTTATAGTGCTGTGTTCTAAACAACAGTACAAAGACTTTGGATTATTTAGTAATGTATTAAAGATCTCAATTGTTCTACGAAATTACTATTCAATAGTTAAGAAAAATGGTATTCTTAATTGCAATTAAAACATATTTATAATTTCATATTTTTAATTTTTTGTTGGGAATTATGTTTTTGCGAGGTTGCTCACGTATACCTACATATGACTATAACAGTATGAAATATTGTTCCTCATAACCTTGTCGAAGCTGGCTACGATTAGGTGTTGTATTGAAAAATTTTAATAAACTTTAATTTAATTTTGTTTGTTTAAAAGTCAACAGTGATAATTTTTTTCTCTTCATTCAACTTACCCTATAATATTAATTAACTTATTCTTTTATAAAAATGAAACAACTGTTATATATGGAATTTTCTAAAATGAATGTAATTTCAATTTTTCTTTTTCATTCGAGTTCCTCTCGATAGGATTATCTCGTATTCTTTTTTTATTATCTTCTCATTTTCAATTTTTTGGTATCAAAAACTGTAAAAAGATCTTGGGCAACCAATGTTTTCAAAAGGGGAGTGTAGCATACTAACATGCATAGTAACATATAATAAATATTACAGAGAAAACCCTACTCGAAATGAGAGTCAAGAATGAATCAGTTAATGTTAATATAATCAGCATAATGAGGGATTAAGGGACCGGGCACCCCGCTGTGCTAGGTTCGCTCCGAACCTCCAACTCAGGCCCCTGGCCGCATTGTGGGGGAAGACTACTTCCCCTCACGGGAGCGAATCGATGACTGCCCTTCTGCACAGCCAAGAAAATCTCAGGCACATTCTGATTAGAGCGAGCTGCTTTTGAAGAAAGATTAAATAATGCGAAAGAATTTAAGTGAGGCGTCATATCTTCTCTCCTTGACAAAATGTTCTTTATATTGAAATTTATGCTAAGTAATGACAGATTATCATTGTTTTAAATCACCTCACAATTCCATGTCTATACCATAGAGCAAAGCGTAAAAAACACATTCAATTATAGTAAATCAATTTATCTTTGTTGTACAGCTACTTGCTCCCTAAAAATGTGGAAATTTAAGTTTTACACATTTTTTTGATTAACTTGATTTTATTGAACTTAATGTTTAAAAATCTGTTAAGGTATTAAAAGTAGCTTGTGCTTGATTTAGACTTCTTTTTATGTTCAGTGTCAGTTTCACTATAATGAGAAACCAAGAAAAGTCACCAATCTCGAAAATCGATGATTTATTTCAAGCTGACCCAAGTTGAGCCTAATCAGTTCAAGCTCGAGCCGAGTTTAAGCCGAATCGAGTTATACTTAGTAAAATGAAGTAGAGTTTGAAATTGAAAAGTTACTTTATTGGTCTGGTATACTGAATGAATTTTGAAATTTTCTAATTATTGATATTTTATTAATAACTAACTGTCGTACCTGTCTTTGACGGGTGTATTATTGAGATTTTAAAAGTTTTGTAATTTATAATTATTTTTGTGTAGTAAATTGAGCCCTTGGATACTATAAGTGCCGCTGCGTGTGGTTGCAAGGGATAATACTATTCAGGTACCAGTGAGCGCCTCTAGGCCGTTCACTGCTACCTGACTGATATATTATCCCTTGCGGACTCAATTATTCTCTGATAAATTTCGAACTATTATTTAGCTAATTTCAATTCATTTTACTTTTGGTTTTTATAAAAAAAATTATCTATCAAAAGACAATCTTACTTAGAAATGTAATATAAGATGGTATAAGTTTTTCCTTTCAGGGGCGTAGCCAAAAATAAGTTTCGGGGAGGGGGTTAAGGAATTTGATAAGAGGTGTACTCGGAATAAAATTAGAAATTTAGGCTTTAACATATATGTTTTTCCAAAATTTCGGGGGGGGGGGGTGAACCCCAAACCCCCCCTGAACAAAGACTATTGCATTAGTATTAGGCTTATGTGAGTCAGTTTTGTCTGGTCCTTTGATTTCCATATTGGTCTTAACTGTTAGAGTGTAAAGTAAAGATTACATACATCTTCCAAGGGCGAATTTAATAAAAGCAGAAGTTAAGATATTGTGTAAATGCTACTTTTTTGGTGCTATAAAGAATTTTTTCATTTTGTAAAATGTTCTTTGAATGAAGCTGAAACAGGAACCCAGTTAATTTAAAAATTTTATATTGTTTTAAAGAAGAATATTTAGCTTTAAAATTTAATGTTTAAAGTTAAATTGGTGCTATATTAACTGGGTGCCAGTTTCAGCATCAAGTTCTCTAACTTATATTAAAAGTAATTTTAATTTAAATCTCTAATAGTTAGTAATGTGATAATTCTTTCCAAAAATATGCTGGTTTTTAAATTTAATCTAAGAAATTAGACCAATTCTCGCATGATTATTTTCAGAGATAAGTTATTTCTTTTCCTTGTAATAATTTAACCATCTGTTAACAATTAAAAAATCCGAACAAATTTTAAACAATATATAATATTTTCATATTGCAAGTGAAATCATTTTAAGTTATCAGCATATGACTGTCATATCTCCAATGCTAATTTTTCGACCGTTTTTCTCTTAATATATTGAATAAATTGAACTAAAATTTTGTAGGTCTAAAATATAATCAGGATGGGCAGTAAGATGCAATAGTTCAAAATTAATTGTTATAAAACCCTTTGAAATGGTTAAAAAAGTGAGGCTTAGAGTGACCATTTAAACTGATAATTTATTATCAGTTCATAATATTGCTACTTAAATAAAACTAAATAATATTCAATCAAAAAAAAAATTTTTTTAAATTTGGTATTTAAAAATTTGGTATTGTCTTATAAATTCGGTTTTATTTAAAAAAAAAGTTAGCTATGGATAGTGTCGTATTAATATGGTGTATTCTGCAGATTTTAAACTTAGGTTGCAAAGTGTTACAACAGCACTATTAGGATAATGTGAAGAGTTGTGACATGCACATCATCATGCACTGTAAGCAATGAAATATCACAAGTCGGCTCACTAATTTGAAATATTGTAAAGAATACGACTAACTAGCAATTAGTAGAAAACTACTAAAAATTAGTCAAAACTGTTACTAATTTAAGGGGACACCTAAGTGGAAAAATGACAAAAAAATCGATTTTTTTTATTTGATTTTCTAAAAGTAGACTCAATTAGGAATAGAACAAGACTTTTTAAAACCTTTTCTAAAGAGTAGAAAAAATCTGATTACATGATTCTGAATACCATGAGTTTTTAGTATTTTTTCTTTTTTCGTGTCTCCTGTAAAAATTGTTTTTTTCCAATTTTTAAACTTTCGGTACACTTTTCTCCGAATCTACTAAACCGATTTGTAATCTTTTTTTTTTACTTTGTTCAGTAAGGTTTCAAGAATACGAATAAGAAGTTTAACATCATTTTGAGTTGTACAAACGGAGATATGAGTCAATGAATGAGAGAAAATGGGATTTTTATTTTGCTTTTGGTATAAATATTCATAAAAAAGTTTCTATTGAAGATAACGTCGTATAACTTCTTATTCATATAATTGATTATATTTGTTATCGAATGAAAAAAGGGCAAACGCAATTGGAATAATAGTTTTCGAGAAAAGTGTACCGAAAGTTGACTATTTCATTAGTAGAAATCTACTAATTTTGATTCAGCTCATTCAAATGAAGAGAGTAGTTTTTTCATGATAATTATAATAACATAAATTGATTGAAAATTAGTGGTCGCTTTATCCTAGTAAACGAAAACTAATTCAGGTGAATGGAAATGAATTAAGATTTTGGATAGAAAGCGAGATTCACTAAGGCTTTTCGTATATTCGATCTAATTTGATTCAATTTGCACCAATTTGTGCAAACGAATTCGAATTCAAACGAAATGACCAAGGCATTCATTGAATTCGTGCTGACAAATTGAAAAAATTAAAGGCTCCAAAATGTATCCACTAAATTGGTACGGATAGAAGGAGTTCAGGAGAATTGCAACATAGCTCCAATTCGTATTTGTCGCTAAGCGGAATTCACTGAAGCTATCTTTGTGAATATAATTTAGTTCGCATCAATCCTTCTTCGTTTACTAGGATTTGAACTAATACACGGAAAAAAAAGGTCTGGAAGAGATATCCATAAAAATATTGTTGAGCAGAATATTGTTGTGTTATCCAATTCAATGGAAGACACAACTTTCAGAATGGAAGCACATTCCATATTCAATGGATGAGGGAGCCATATTATATTATTTATTATCGTTATTGTCTATTAGTGTTTATGTAAATTCATTTTCATGAAATATGTGTAGAGTATATAAGGAATATTATATGCTCCAATATTGTAGTTGCGTGTATAGTGTAGTGGATAGCGTTAGTGTTTAGTATGCGTTAGGTCTAGGGTTCGTGTCTCCCCCCATCGGTTAATAATTTATTTCGTAAAAATGCGGTTATTCAATAAGTGGTGTGTATTTATTAACAAAAATGTGTATAAAATATCTCAAGTGACATCGAATTTAATTAATTGAGTGATTCTAATTTTTTTGTTTCCCATTTCCATTACTATGGATCACCCAACCATAGATCTTTTGCTGCTCCAACAATATACAGCCAGCCATAGAATATGGATGCAGCAACCTTAACTATGGATATCCCGTATTTTTCAATATAATATATGGCTGTGATATCCATGTATCTGGATGTGTCAACTATTCCTTTTTCTCCGTGTACTATTTAACCTCATGAGCCGATCTTCTATTTACAACAATTTTTTTAAACTGCGGTAGTACCGGGAGAACTCCATCATTTCTGTCTGGGAATATCATTATACGTATGAAATATAAATTACAAATAATTCAACTTCATAATATGCTTACTCCACACTATAAAATCTGCACTTAATTATTGATTTGTCAATATTATTCACTTGTTTATTGAAATATTATCTGTTTTTAGAGTTGTCTACACAGAGAAAACTGAGTGTCAATTTAATACTGAATTCAGTGACAGCTTTAAAAAAAATTACACAATTCGTTTTGTTTACGGTTTTTCAACTATTAATTGGATCACATTATGTAAATTATGATATAAAATCAGGAGAAAGCTCCTGTACTTTTAAAGTGGAATTTATGTTTGATTGACAAAACCATAAAATGTTAACTTTGTGAAGAAATCATTATATATAAAATTTCAGAAACCATTTATAAAATATCAAAAGTTGTAAGAACAATGCAAGAACAATTAAATAGGTATATGTAAAATTTCTTTAATGAAAACAATTTTTTTCATGCAATATTTTGTTAAGGAAAATATTGACTAGAAATATTGACATTTACTAAAATATTAACTAATTAATTGAATTTTCTAATTTAATTATAAGGGAACGTTTACAAATGATGCCACTCCCTTTTTCCTTTTTTTTATTTCCAACCCCTCATTGTCAAGCTTACTATTACGTAAGATAAACACATTTGTGCCACTTTGGTAGAGACCCTCTTTCATACTTGTCCAAGAGTGATATTGTTTGTGAACTTTTCTTAACAATAAATCTTCTTGAAAGATTAGAAATATTAAAAACTAAACACAAACACAAACTATTTCTTTAAATCTTCTTTATGTCGACTCGACACTTGGGAGTAACTTTTGGCAGCCATATAATTCCAAACAATCTTAATTTTTAGACTATTTAATTTTCTTTTAAACTGCCTTTGACTAAAGAAGTCGATTAGTCGACTAATGAAGTCGTTAAATTTTAATAGACTAACAAACTTAGAAGTTATGCAGCAATAAATGTAATAATTGCATTCCAATTTTTAACTCTTGGCATGAGATGTTTAAATTCTCAGAAGTAAATTATTTACAATGTTTGTTCAACTTATCGTCCCAACACGCGCAGTAATAATCAAGTTTAATAAAACGATGCAAAGGTTCCGTTTTGTCGGATGTCTATATTCTTACACGCATGTCATCACGTGCGAGTCGCGTGCGAAATAAATTATGCCGGCATGTAAGTCAATACTCTCTCTCCCATCTTTGTACCTCTTTCTAATACATATATGTAGCTGATCTGCACCCCCGTTTCTAAAAATCTTTCAGATTTTAGCCTACACTCTGCAGACGACAAATCCAATCGTAGCACAAAAATGGATCCAACTAAATATTTAAGAAACGCGTATGCGACTTTGTAATTGCATCTCCAGTGATAAAAAAGTATTTAACATAGCCGTTTTGCATTGGTGCTATCTTACTTATGTTTTCCCACTTTACTTCTTCTTTTTTTTTTAAATTAAAAAAAAAAAGTTTTCCTACTTTACTATTTTTCTACACTTAAAAAGAAATTCTAATTAAAATAACTAAGAATTTTGGCTATATTCTAACCAAAATAAAACGTTAAATACACCCTATGTACTTTTTCTAGTTAATGCCTATAAGTTCTAATTCTTTTTCTGCGCAGAAAATGACCTTTAAAATAAGCGTTCATTGAATGGGTGGATTCACAATTTTGGCCGGTACTGTATTTCTAAAAGACTAAATTATTTTAAAAAAATGTAATAATTGGTGAAATTTAATTATTATGATTATGTAGATGTTCTTTAAGATGTAAATGGATTAAAAACTTGTTTTTTGTTTATTTAATGCATGTGTTTAAAAAGAATCTTATAGTTTAATAATTAAACTGAAAAGAAAATTTTATGAAAATTAATATTAAGAAAATAAATTTTTGTAAAAAAATTTAAACCATTTTTATAGTCCCCTATTTCCCCTAAAATACTTTTTAGGGGCACTGTGAAGCTTATGAAACAAAAATATCGTAAATATGCTTTTTTTAATAATAGTTAAGTTTCCTTAGTAACTATAAAGTTCAGTGCTTTGGTTATAAGGCAATAATTACTGAATTAAAAATCATATTTTCACTACTTTCTCATTTCGAAAAAACCACTTCACTCTGAATTGCTGATATGTATTATAGAGCTTTGTTGCAATCGTGGACTGTTTGTAAACAAGAATGAAATACCTAAGAGCCAAGAATCTAAACACCACCTGTCGTTTACGCTACAGCTTTAGAGTGAGAGATCGGTAACACGAACAAACTAGTACGTAGTGATTTGTACCACCGGTTTTTTCTGGTTTGAGCGTCCATTCACAAAGGATTGTTTCCGCCAGAACCAGATCAAACCGGTAAGGCGACCAACAGTCTACTACAATCAAGATATCGGAGACAATGCCTAGGATCAAGTCACAGTCATCGGCGTCATTCAATATTGCAGTCGCCAATAACACTCATGTCTACAATTCTATACGCCGTAACCCCCAGTCGAAATTGTTTTCATTGATCATTTTATGATTTCTTTGTAACACACACTCACATATTGCCCATTCTTTTACACAAAGCATTAAGACTTGAATCTATTCTTCCTAAACTCACAAGTATAAATGCTTATTCGTCTGGGTAGACTTTTATTTTTCACAATTCTAATTTTTCAAAATGTTGACATTCTTACATTTTATATGTAAATAATATTTTGTCCCGAAGTTATTTTCAAAAAATTGTGCTGGTTTTCATACTTTTAAAACAAAGTAAATAATGCTGACAAAATTCAGAAAAGCATATAATTGTAAAGAATGTTCCAAGAAGCATGAGTTACAGTGTTGGCCAACATTTATTTTTAATTATAATTATTTATAATTATAATTTATTCAGCAAATAAACTTTCTTGTATAACTGCAAAAAATGTTTTTTTTTTAAATTGATTTTTTAATATTTGTGATGTGCTCCCAAGAAAGGTACCTATAAGAAGCAAACGAATTATAGGTTAGGCTCGTGTTTGATTTATCTTGATTAAAAGTTTATTTTTAATTATTTGAATTTGAAACCAATTTTCATTGAATATGTTGAATATAATGAAGAATTGAAGATCAATAATTTGTAAATTATAACTAATTCTCTTTCTGTATTTTAACTCAAAAAATTAAAAACATAACCTCCAATTTTTTGCTTCTTAGGTACCTTTTTTCGGAGCGTGACACGTTTCTTTATATTAAAATTATTCTTGAAATAATAAATATTTTTCATATTTCTTGTGCTTATTTTAAAGATAATTTTGCATGCAATCAAAAGCTATTCTTACCACTAGTATTGTAAACTTGTAATTATAATTCTATTCAAGACCATGCAAAATGTTAAAATTAGTATAAGAAATGATAAAAGATCCACATAAATATTTTATAGCATAAAATATATTTAAAAAAAAATTTGCAATTAATCTTTTTGTACCAATATATATTTATGTATATTTTAACTTTCAAGCAAACATTTAAAATTCAACTATTTTTGTACAACACATTACTTAAAAAGTATTGAAATTCCTTTAATTAGGATTAATTTCCTGCGTAATTTTAACAGATTTTGTTAATTAAAATGCTAAATAATTAATATTTTACACGGGAAATCTTTGTTCAAGAGTTATTATAAAATTGATTTAAGAGAAGAACTGTAGTTAATTTCTGGATAACTTGTTGAATTTTCATGAAGAATTAGAAAACTGGTTGAAGATAATCGAACAATATGAACTAAAGAAAAAAAATTTGCTCGGCTGCAGAACGCGTTACGATATTATAGGTGGAAATTATATCTATAATGCAAACAGGCGCTGTATATCTATAGGTTATTTCGAAGCCATTACAAAACATCTGAAAATTCTTTAATGAATATTGAATTTTTCCCGTATCCTCAATTCTTGAATAAATTTTAGAATAACTCTTGGATAACGATTTTCCTTGTAGTCAGCAAAAATATTAAAATAATAATCATTAAAAATTGTACAACTGAATCTGAACAAATTTTTTGTCATCAAATATCCGTACAGTGGATGATTTGGTCGAATTTTGTATCAAAATCGTAGAACTCTGAATCGGAACGTCATAAATGATTCATGATTGTGCAAGTATAAAAATTTTGTTTTTTCAAAACAACTTTTTTCTAAGTAGATTTTGAGCCAATTAATTCATAACAATCATAAAATATTCTTAATAAAATATTCTTTGGTTTTGAATAAGGTTAAAAATACCATACTATAACTCTCCTCGTTTAAGAACAACTCTATCGAAAAGTGAAGTGGTCTTAAGGTTTTTTGAGGTCGCTGATTACGAATCTGAAGTCAGATTTTCCAAATTTAAAATAGCGGATTCAATATGGCGGATGACATAAATAAAATTTAATCGAATTGAGTTAAAAATTGCTACTCGGTGGTTTTCGGGGTCGCTGATTACGAATCTGAAATCAAATTTTGAAATTGTAAATGAAATAATAACGTTACCCAAAATTGTTCTAATGTCTTATATTTAAATTTTTGTTTTTAACGTTAACATTTTTTAAAGTAAGTTTTTATCGAAAAATGTATTAAGATTATTTAAATAACATTATTTATAATATTTGAAGAAAGGATATTAGAAACAAAAAATGAAATAAATGTTTAGAAATTAATTAAAATCTTTGGCAACACTTTTAGTAAGTTTAGACACTGTCATAAATTATTGTTGTATCATCACTTTCAGAATTTTCTATTTTCTTGTCAATTAACAACTCGTTCTGATCAATTTTTCTGAAATATAGTATTTAATGTATGAAAGCAATTTTTAACATCTTACAAATTGAAACTGCATTCTTTGTAAATTAATTTCTAGTAAAATAAATTCATAAATTAGACATTAGATAAATTAATCTTGATTTTATACAGTACGTATTTTTGATTGTATATAATTAAGAAAAAAGATAAAGTGTATGTTTTTCATTTACCCTTTTACAATAAATTGTTTAATTTCTGCGATAAAAAATTACTTTAAAAAATGTTAACGTTAAAGACAAAAATTTAAATATAAGACATTAGAACAATTTTGGGTAACGTATTATTATTAACATTAGTTTATTATTTTATTATTATTTTATTTACATTATTATTTCATTTACAATTTTAAAAATTTGATTTCAAATTCGCAATCATCGACACCGAAAACCCCTGAGTAGCAATTTTTAACTCAATTCGATCAAATTTTATATATGTCATCCGCCACATTAGATCCGCCATTTTGAATTTGAAAAATCTGACTTCAGATTCGTAATCAGCGACCCCGAAAACCCCCGAGTAACAATTTTTAACTCAATTCGATCAAATTTTATTTGTCATCCGCCATATTGCACTGAAAGAAATTATTCGTGATTACTGTGAGAATTCTGGCTAATACAACCATATTGTATTGTTGGATTTGTCACTGTGATACGATATAACTATTTTAACTATTCTATTTTGTTTGTTTCGAATTACAGTATGGTTAAATCAGCCAGAAAACGGAATAGGCAAAACTGATATAAAAATTGTAGTAATACGAAGAAACAAATCACAGAGTTATACATTTAAATATGATTGATACTGTCATTCATAAATTTTTTAAACAGAATTATAATTTATACATGTGTTAATAATATTTTCAATTTTAAATAGATAAAATAAATGTTTCCTCTGAATAACTTTGTCAGACAGAGTAGTACTTATGTTTTTCAAAATTGTGTTTATTGTTATTATGATGCTATTTTAAAGGAAAATCTGACATCAGATTCGTAATCAGCGACCTCAAAAAACCTTAAGACCACTTCAGTTTTCGATAGAGTTGTTCTCAGTTCTGTTTAAACGAGGAGAGATAAAGTATGGTATTTATAACATTATTTATTAAAAACCAAAAAATATTTTATTAATTTTTGTGACTGTTATGAATTAATTGGCTCAAAATCAACTTAGAAAAAAGTTGTTTTAAAAAACAAAATTTTTATACTTGCACAATCATAAAGAAGGAAGCGTTCACAAATGATGTCACGTTTTTAGGGGGAGGGAGGGTCTCTACTAAACGTGACACCTCCCTGTGACTGTCGGGTACTATGGGACAATATCAAAATTGTAGTATTTCTTCACCAAAACTAAATTGAATTAAAAAAAAAGTTCATTAAAATATTGTATTTTTGTTAATTGATTTTGGTGTTATACACTGAAAAAAATTTCTGGCACCCGTATACCAGGAATTGACTAGTTTGCCTGGTTACGAGAGGCATCCACTAGGACAACCTATAGTTAAAAGACTAAGGTCAAGCATAGTCAAAGTGACTAGAAAATTAGTTAATGTGGATAAGAAAAATAGTCAAATTGACTAGGATTCTTAATCGAATTTGTATTATCCGATAACAAACAAAAAGTAAAGATTAAATAAAAAAAGTAAATAATATTGCTTAGAACACATTCATAATTCACGTTATATGTATACGTCTTAGAATTAACACAAACTTATGAAATAAATATTTAACACGGGGGGACGCGAACACCTAACACTAACGCATACTCACATTGAAAACCCGGAACGCTAATCACTACACTACACACGCACGTGTTGTACTAAATTATTTAACAGATATTAGAATTTCCAGTCAAAATTTTTAAAATACACAATTTTACTTGCTCGTCAAGAACTATTCATTTTTATTTATTTATGACATTTATATGTCATTAGTAATTAATAGAAAATTAACAAATAGTAAATTATAACATTAAAATGCAAGCATTATTATAACGGTACTTTACTTAAGCAAAGATATTAAAATACTACAAAATTTTGATTCCACTTGTGTGAAATTTCAGGCTTTTTAGGTTAGCTATAAAGTTTGAACGAATTAAATTATCAAATATATAATAGCTTAATTTTAATTATCTGTTTCGATTTACTCGATGAAAACGGCAAATGTGAAATACGCAGAAATATTTTTTGCACAAAAAAATAACTACGATTAACGAATATAAAAATCGTTTTACAAAATAATAATCATGAATCACAAAAGACAGAGCTGAATACTGTCAAAAAATAAATAGACGCACGCGCAGTTCAGAAAATTTTCAAAACAACTATTTATCCTAGTTGATATGACCAGGGAATGTAGAGTTACTTTTACAAAGTTTGAATTTATGGAATTGATCAGGGAAACTGGTTGCATTTACTGGGAATCCTAATTAACTTTACTAGGTTAAAGGCGCTTGCACACTTCCAAATTTTTAGACGAGCAGCGAATTTTCACGACCTTGAAATGCACATTACTAAATATGATTGGCTCTGACAAAAGTACATTTTCTCGCAGCTTTTTGTAGAGCCAATCATATTTAGTAATGTGAGTTTCAAGGCCATGAAAATTCGCTGCTCGCCCAAAATTTTGGAAGTGTGCAAGCGCCTTTAGATTAACCCTGGGTTTATAGTTAATAATACCATAGAGATTTTTTTCAGTGTATATAATTGTAGGGTTAATTAATTCATACACTGAAAAACTGTTGGTAGAGCTGTTCGCCCAATACGGTGAACTGCTGCGTTAAAAAGAAACACACAGCTCACTTTATTTTTGGGCGAGTTACTCTCCTTTTTGGGCGAGTTACTCTCCTTTTTGGGCGAGCAACTCTCCTTTTTGATAGAGCTGCTGAACTATTTGTCAAGCAGCCGCTCACCAACGCCATTGGTAGTAAACTTTAAGAGAGCAGCTCGCCCAATTTTGATAGAGCTGTGAGTTTAAAGTCAAGTAGCGCTGCACAACAGTCAATAGCGGAACTGTTCTACCAACAGTTTTTCAGTGTAAATGAAGTCATATTTCTTTAAGTAGTTTATATTTTATGAAAACCTTAGGTGTCCGGCACTAGGGGACTTCCCCCTATACTAAATTTCACATAAGTTTTTTTACAAAATACTTTTACAAAATTTAATATAATATACTAAATTTTCCTGTTTTTCTATCATTTCTCTACCTTAGCTTCTACTCACATGCAAGGCTTGCCCGCCATTAAACATTCCAGATAGAAATTTGTCGAGTATTATTGTTTCTTTCTAGTAGCTGTGAAGTTGAGAGCGAGTTTTACTTGATGAGATAATCTGGCCAGTCCTGAACAATTGACTGGCCACTTTCTCTGTACAGAAAGACTTTCCCTTTCTGATCAGTACTTCTTTCCAGTCACTGATTTTAAAGATTATTACATTAACATTAATAATAATATAGTTAACAAATTATATTACATTATTACAGTGAATACTTTTTTCTTGTAAGTTGAAAATGTTGAAAAAGAGCGTGATTGTCACACTGAAAAAAATTATATGATTGAGAAATGTTTTTTTTTGGACAGGAACCATTCCTTTCTTGACAATACTACTCAATCATGTCTCTTTTTCTCAGTGCAATTATGTAGATACATAATTCTATGTGGATTCTTACGTTGACTCTGAGGTCTTAAATAAGAACCCATTATAGGATTCCATGTAAGTTCTCATATGTGAATTTTCTGTAGATCAGTTAATTTTTCATACTTTCTCTCTCTCTCTCTCTCTCTCTCTCTCTCTCTCTCTCTCTCTCTCTCTCTCTCTCTCTCTCTCTCTCTCTCTCTCTCTCTCTCTCTCTCTCTCTCTCTCTCTCTCTCTCTCTCTCTCTCTCTCTCTCTCTCTCTCTCTCTCTCTCTCTCTCTCTCTCTCTCTCTCTCTCTCTCTCTCTCTCTCTCTCTCTCTCTCTCTTTCTCTCTCTCTCTCTGCCTTCTTTTATATTTGGATCTACTAATTTTTTTTCTCTTTCCATTTCTTTATATTTTCTTTCATAGACCTTTCAACTGACTCATGGTACCTCTATTTCTACTGTTACAGGGAAGTTTCCGACCCTATCTTCTGCCCCACCCTCGTATCTAATTAATCTTTTTCAATGCTTTTTCCCCCGCCAGTATACAGTCTATCACTGTATCTCCCTCCCCCTTGATTATCATTAAAGTAAATTCATGGTAGCAAAACCTGTCACTACATTTCCGATGCCGGAAACAGAAAAAAAGTTTGAAAAAATGGAGTTAGAAATATTTTCTAAAATTCTTTTTGAAAACGGTAACTAAAAATTAAAATTTTAAAAATCTCTAAAAGATATGCACAACTGAATATAACTCATTATTGTCTCACTTTTATTTTTACTTGCTTCATTGGAAAAAATCTTAGTTTTCTAATGAAAATAAAAAGCAAGAAAAAATAACCAATTATGTCAGAAGTTAGAAATAAGAATTAATAAGAGTTAAGTGGATTAAAAAAAATGTACATTTAGACTATTGGTATATTTTTTAATTCGGAAATTATGATAAAACAATGATAACTTTTTGTCTAAAATTAGGGGACGTTCCAATTATTCTATTAGTATTTGGGGCTCAAACAGAACTGAACCAGTTAAACCCGACTTAAATGCTCGTTCCCAATCTGTACATCCTGTAAGTCGATTTTCAGCTATGATTCAATTTAGAGGATGTAAGACACAATTCGGCATTATTCACACAATATACTGTATTAAAACTGTTTTGTCTTTCATAGTTGCCATTCACAGGAAAAAGTCATTCTTTATAGTCTTCAGTTAAAGATAAAAATTATTATTATTAAAATTATTAATAATCGAACACGCAAACACATCAATTTAGTGATGGCAGAAGGAGTTCAGACACAGAAACATAACTAACCAATGTTTCCTTACCATAATTTTATAAGCTAAAAATACAATCGGACAATTTATTTTTGGATTTATTTTGAAGAGTATACACTGGAGGAGAGTGGGACAAAACAAGGGAACGCATGAATATTCCCCACATGGAACTATGTAGCAAGAATTTTTGTATCATCAAAATAAAAAACCTTGAAATTTCACTTATCACAACTGCAATAATTCGAGTTTTCTTCTAAAAAAAATTGTTATCGCAAGAAATCAGTATTTGAAGAAATATTTATGTAAGATATTTTTATTTAACCGTATTTTTTCCGCTGATTCAAATTTAGAGAGTAAGTAAAATTTCTAGATTTGTTTAATTCGATGCCACAAAAATTTTTGCACGTTCTATGTGGGGAATATTCTATGACAGACACTTTTATATATAATATTTCTGTCAAACTTGTCATGTCTTTTTAATTTTCTTTTTTTTAATGCAATTTTAAAGTTTTAGACCACTACAACTGCAATTTTTGTCAAAAATTAAAACTGTTATAAAACTTTTTGGGATATTGCATCAAGTTTTCCAAGTGCATCATCTTCTTTAGCATTTATTAGTGAGTAATTTTAAATAATGTTGATTGTTAAATTGCTAACAATAACCTATGAGGCATTCTCTAACATAAAAGCCACCCTAAAAAATTTCTTTTTGGAAATGAAGTATGTTAAAGTATACATAAAAACAAGTATGTATAGTAGGTTTTTAGGTCTGTGTAATGCGTGGTTGCCATGTTATCAGGGGCTCAATTTTTTTCAGTATAATTTTCAAATGGCAATATCTTTTACCCATATCAATGGATTTTAAAGTTGTATAAGTGTTTTTAGTAGAGAATTTTCCAAACTTTTGAATGAAATTACTAATTATTTAAAAAAATGTAGTTTCATTAAAAAAAATTTAAAAAAAATTTTTTTTTTCAATTTTTCCCATTCTTTCCCCCCTTTCAAATTTTTTCAAAAATACCCAAAA
This sequence comes from Leptopilina syphax, assembly GCA_032872505.1. Taxonomy (NCBI): domain Eukaryota; kingdom Metazoa; phylum Arthropoda; class Insecta; order Hymenoptera; family Figitidae; genus Leptopilina; species Leptopilina syphax. The sequence goes on from CM065472.1 coordinate 15,173,399, forward strand.
ATGTTCCTTATTTTATAAGCTTTTTACCCCTCAAAAGCCATTTTGGGACATTGAAATGCGTACAAGCTACAGATGATTTTGTAACCCGGTGCAACTCATCAATTTTGCCCTTATTATTATAATTTTTACCATAGTGTTGTGTAGTGACTGTGAATTAGAAATTTTTTAGTAAAATATATTGTTTGGAACATGGGAAGTAGGTGTTTCACATTGCACTATTAAAAATTCATTATTTAAAAAAAAATTCTAGACTTCAAATCTGTGTTTAATTACTTTAAAAAATACTGAATCACCATATGTATTAGGGTGAATCTTATTTTTGAAAAATTGGAATTTCTTAGGTCGCTGGCCGTAATTTGAATTAAAATGCAAAAACATAAGCTACCCACAAGAACAGCCAATTTGATAAATATTAACCTGTGCCGACGAAGGGTTAAAGTTTAAAAGGAGTTTAACATGGGTTTGGTGCACTTCTGCAAACTTTGTATTATAACTTTTTTATTTCTTAAAACTTTGACTTGGGTCTATGTATTTCCACAGTTTTTCATACGTTGAACACGAATATGATTTCAAAAATATCTTTTGACAGCTACCGGTTGTCAAAAAGCTGTCAAATTTTGAAAATGAGAGTTTTCACGACTTTTACAATAACTTCTACGAATAAAACGGTTTCTTGTGAAAATTTCAGTTTATTTCTAGCAATTTAATACACTTTGACGGTTGATAGCGTCAACTGCCAAAATATATTAAATACCTTTATCCAATGGGCTGTTCTTGTGGGTAGCTCATTTTTTCACATTTTAATTCAAATTACGGCCGGCGACCTAAGAAATTCCAACTTTTCCAAAATAAGAACCACCCTAATATGTATTTTTCTTATTCATAACACTTCATGTGATTAGAATATCACTGCTTTTATACACTGCAAAAACTGGTATCTCACAAGTGTCTCAAAATGAGTTGCTTTACGTGTTTAAACCATTGAGATACAAAATATGTTTTATATTGAGACATTTAATTTCATATCGTGTCTCATTTTAAAACATTTAACGTGACTTAAAGCGTATAAGACACATATCACGTCTTCTGACTGTGAGATGGATACTCGAAACACATATCGTGTCTCAAAATGAAACACTAAGCGGGTAAGATACTTAAAGTATCTTACACGGAAAAAAAAAGTTCGAAGATTATTCGGGAACTTCGTTCTTAACTCTTGGATACGGCGGGTAGTTCACAGAGAACTAAAGGTTGCCTCGTTTAAATATGTCATTTACTATTTCTCTACAAATTATAACTATTTCACCACTTCTCGGCAAACTGTTCTTGAAAAAGTCGGGAACTGTTCAAGAAAATCGAAAAGTTAGGCGAATGCAAGAAAAAATGGATTCTGCTTCCCCCCTCCCACTTCCCCTCCTTGACACGTCCGCACACACACACACACACATTTATCCTTGAAGATCACATACAATTTTTATTTTTTATTAAGTTTCTGAAATAGAAAAAACCATATGAGAGAAAAATCGACGGCGGCTGGAACAGAACTCGCGTACCCGAGGAATAGAAGTCCGGCGTCTTATCCACGTGAGCTAAACAGGAGCGTTAAATACCTTAGCATAAAATAAATATATAAGGCACGCAAGTCTTACTGACGTTGAGACTGGTGCGCACAGTTTCTGCGCACCAAGATTCCTTGACGAGTTCCCGAAAATTTCAGAAACAGTTGCGGCCAGTGCCATGGACTTTACATGAGAAAGAAATGAAAAAAAGACTATTGGACTATTTACAGCGTTTTCTAATACAGTTCCCGAATTTCTTTCAAACATTCATTGATTACCATTGAATGTTCGACGCTAGTTCAGAGCTGTTACCACGTATCCAAGAGTTAGGAAATAATTCCTGAAATATCTGGGAACTTTTTTTTTCCGTGTAGCGCATTCGCAAAATAGCTACGCACACAGTAAAATTTCGTTTTAGAATCATTTAAAAATAAAGGTTTCTTATTATTTATTAATAACAAAATTTGACACTTTCAGGTTATGTACTTTGTTTTGTTTTTTTATTGGCAGCACTCGCATTGTACGGGCAGCTTCACAATTACTTTTCATTCGCATTTTGTTTAGTCGATAAAAACGCCATAACTCCAGTGTCGGTAATGTCTAAAAAATATATTTTCCACAATTTGTCTTATTATGAATAAATAAAATTGTGACGCTCCACGGTGAAAGGGACCTTACGTGACAAAAAATTAATTTTGAGTTATTTATATTATTCTATAATTTTTGAGTTGCTCTTTCATATACAAAAAGCAATAATAATTTCTACTTACAGGTTTTTTTGTTATTAATGTTTAAAAATGAGCTTGTTGAGTGTTTACACGTGCTTGTTCAGAAAATCAGCCCCTCTACTTTTCAATACTACTACACTGGTTATGTACGTACAATTCGTGCGCTTCGTGTAACACGGACAGCTATCAATGTGTAGTGAGTAGTGGGGCTGATTTTCGCTAAAGCATCTCAACCAATCGGAACGCTCGACTTTAAATGCTTTTTCTGAAAAATCAGCATTTGTCACGTTAGGTCCCTTTCACCGTGGAGCGTCACAAATGTTCTTCTTTCAACAATGGTATTATTATTTATTTATTCAAATAATATGTGTGGAACTATTTAAATTAATATTTAATATTTAAACTTTTTATTTTGTTTGTTATGTACCTAATGTCGATAAAAAAGATTCAATATTAAGAGTTTGTGAAATGATCACATTTCATTGGTCTATTAACAATGTGAAAAACTAACCTAAAACTGTCAGTTTTCTTGAAGAATAAAAGCATGAAATTACTGTGCATGACGGATTTTTTCTATTAAACGCACAATCAGTGAAACACGTCAAGCATCTCAGCTTAAGACATGTATGTGTCTTAAAATGAGACACATATCTGTTTCAAATATGTGGACACAAAACATCTTACCTGTTTCAAATATGGGACAAAACGTCTCAAAATGAGACACTTGTTTTTACAGTGTAGAATTTCGTTAATATTCGTTGATTTTTACACAGTAAATAAATATATTAACTTTACTATTAGTTGTAATATATATATATATTACAACTAATATTACGACTGATATTAACGAAATTCTATAAAAGCAGTGATATTCTAATCACATGAAGTGTTATGAATAAGTAAAATACATCTTTGGCTTGGTGACAAACTGTACCATTTCAAGAATTCGTTATAAACTATACCATTTCAAAACTTTATTATAAAACATACCATTTCGATGAAGATCTAGAAAAGCGTTGCATTAAAGAATTTCTAATTATTAACAAGCAATTAATTTAAATTATTAGAAATTTTGAATTAATACATTGAAAAGATGAACAAGAGAATATTTAAGATACCGCATTTTGAAAATACATAACCTTATTTTATGTCTAGCAGCAGTGTTGACAAACTTGGAAAAAATCAAAAAAATTTTTTCTCGAAATGGCATGTTTTAAAAACATTTACCAAAATGGTACAGTTTTCCACCAAGCCGACGACATCTGGTGATTCAGTATTTTTTAAAGTAATTAAACACAGATATTTGAAGTCTAGAATTGTTTTTAAATAATGAATTTTTAATAGTGCAATGTGAAACACCTACTTCCCATGTTCCAAACAATATATTTTACTAAAAAATTTCTAATTCAGTCACTGCACAACACTATGGTAAAAATTATAATAATAAGGGCAAAATTGATGAGTTGCACCGGGTTACAAAATCATCTGTAGCTTGTACGCATTTCAATGTCCCAAAATGGCTTTTGAGGGGTAAAAAGCTTATAAAATAAGGAACATTTTTGGGTATTTTTGAAAAAATTTAAAGGGGGGAAAGAATGGAAAATATTGAAAAAAAAAATTTTTAATTTTTTTTAATGAAACTACATTTTTTAAAATAATTAGTAATTTCATTCAAAAGTTTGGAAAATTCTCTACTAAAAACACTTATACAACTTTAAAATCCATTGATATGGGTAAAAGATATTGCCTTTTGAAGATTATACTGAAAAAATTGAGCCCCTGATAACATGGCAACCACGCATTACACAGACCTAAAAACCTACTATACACACTGTTTTTATGTATACTTTAACATACTTCATTTCCAAAAAGAAATTTTTTTAGGGTGGCTTTTATGTTAGAGAATGCCTCCTATAATAAATGATACATTTTAATATTTCATGCATCACAGGGCAAATATAGTATTTGAAACCTGCACGGAGAGAAAATTTATTACATATATTAACACATATCATATATATTTTGTAAAAGTTTTTACAGTTTAGGGAAAAAGTGCATTAAACCGAAATTTTGGTATAAAAAATACTAAACAGTGAAAGAAATAACTTGAAATTTAGTAAAGTTAGATTAAAATTCTTGATATTTATTATTATTATACTAAATTTCATACTATTCCTTTCACTGTTTAGTATTTTTGATACCAAAATTTCGCCTTGTCGCATTTTTTCCCTAAATTGAGAAGCACTTTTACACGGAAAAAAAGTACGTGAATTTTTCATTGACTTGGTACTTGACTTTTGGATACGTCACAAAATACTAAAAACAGTCTAGTACTTTTGCATGAGAGTTTTAAAAGCAGTCAATAAAAATTTCTAGTACCTTGCTTGAGAATTTCATTGACTTTTAATAAAACTGTAAAATAAAAAAAATAATTTCCACTTGTTCACACAGTTTTTCTGAAATTCACTCATTCATTCACATATTTGGATAATTAATCACACAAACAAAGAACAATTATTGTATCACTTTTCGACGTTCATCAACACTTATGAACTAACCTATAACACACATATATATTCGCGTATAACTTAAATATAAACACACACTTACACTGAGAGAAGACCGATACGTAATAGTTCCCGCTAGACGTCGCTATGAGCTACTCTGCTTGTCGTGTTTGAGTTGTTCCGAATCGGGTGCTGAGACTCCCCGATCCAGTCAAACATTGTTCTCGCATGTGAGAAAACAACTGGTGGCAAACACTGAAAGTTTTGCGTAATCTCGCTTCAGGACGTTCCACGTTTCGCATCGGGGCTTGAGACATCCCGATTCGAGGGTTCACATAAAAACATTCAAAAGTACAACTCAAGGCTCGCACGGGACGTATTAGTTCCCGGACTTCTCTCAGTGTAACACTTAAAAGTACGTATCGAATAAGGTAGTCCAAGTTGGGTGGGGGAAATTCAATATGGCTGACATCAGCTGATTTACCGGAGGACAAACAATGCATTGAATTCAATGGGACAAATCAGTTTTTTAACCATAACTTTTTAAATATTCATTTTTGAACCATAGTGTAATGGAAAATTATTCTTTATTTATCGAAATCTATTTTTTAAAACAATAAAATTAAATTATTTGGTTTTATTGTTTTAAAAAATAGATTTCGATAAATAAAGAATAATTTTCCATTACACTATGGTTCAAAAAAGAATATTTAAAAAGTTACGGTTAAAAAACTGATTTGTCCCATTGAATTCAATGCATTGTTTGTCCTCCGGTAAATCAGCTGATGTCAGCCATATTGAATTTCCCCCACCCAACTTGGACTACCTTATTGTTCTTATATACCACATGGTGAAATTTTTCACGACTTCTGAGACAGCTATTTCACTGAAAACTGAGACTTATATAACATTCTGTTTTGTGAGAAACACAAAATAAAAAATATTTTTTTGAAAGTCAATTCTTGAAGACAAATATATATTAACACTATTTGTTTTTCATAAAATAATAGTATATTCACATCTGAAATTAACACAAATGGAAACAGACGATCAGCTGGCATTTACCTTGGGTAGAAACGCGCAACGCACACTGCGCATGCTCTACAGAATTTTCAAGCGCAGTCAACTAATCTTTCACGTACTTTATAAAACTGAACAAATGACTTTTCGTTAAAATTTAAAAAACACTGTTGTCCATACTAGTACTAGAATAACTCTAGGACTTTTCTATATTTTCTAATAAAAAGTATATGGAACAGCCTTGTATTTTGTGTCCTATCCAAAAGTCAAGCACTTTCAAGGAAGGATTCACGTACTTTTTTTCCGTGTACAAAATTTAATATAATTTTCTTTCCGTGTGTATAACGACGATACATTTAGTTTTATTTGTGTCTTGTTTAAAAAGAAAATAATTTGATTAGAATTATTTAATTTTTGATCTTCTAAGATTCTATTTGTATTTATGATTGAAATAGTACATTTTAATTAAATATTGGTACACTTTACTTATTTACATACAATTATAAAAAAGAACCGTGTTATCCCACTTTCCTCTACATTGAAAGGTGCAGGAAGGAAAGAATTGGCGAAAAGATTTCAACCTACGATCGTAACCGAATAATGGTAAATGTCATTCACAAATTCAATTCTGTTTAAATATAACAATTAATATTAATATAAATAATAAAAATAATAAAAAAATAAAAAAAAAAAAAAAAAAAAAAAAAAAAAAAAAAAAAACTTTTGTCATTTGTAAATTAATATTGCTCCAAATTTGTGTGAATTTTAATTCCTCTATTACATATTTTGCTTATCTACGCAGTTTGACACATACTAACTGGAATAAGAGCAATTCCACGCCAAGTGATCATAAGAATTTTCGATGATTTTAGCAATATTAAAAATACTTTCAGAATTTGTTCCTTTTTATAGATAAAATAAAAGTGTATAAAAGTTTTTTCAAAATTTTCCAAATTTTTTGAGTTACCTCTTATTCAAAATTTTTGTCGGTTTTTCAAAAAAGGCACATAACTTTTTTTCTTGTTAACCCATTAGGACAATTTTTTTTGGGAAATACTCATAATAAGAAGTACTTTAAAGAAAAAAATAAAAATTTAAAAAAAAAAAATTTTTGCCCGAAAAAAATTTCAAAAAATTTTTTGAATTCAAATTTTGAAAAAAATATATCTTCGATTTGAAAATTTTTTTTTGGTAAATATTGCCAATAAAGTAAAGAATACTTCCTGTAAATTTAATTATGGGACAACAGTAACTTTACGAGAAAAAAAATAAAGTGTCCAGCGTGGCATGCCGGGAACTTGTGCATGTATTCACTTATGGCGGCGCAAGTTTCGTTTTAAATCACTGTACAGGTCACAATTCTTTACCAAAACGCTTTTTCTTTTTTTCTAAATCTTCGTAATTAAATTCTCTATCGATCTCTCGAGCCTTATTTTTAAATTTCTGTTTTTAAACATTTTTTAAATAACAATAAGTATTAAAAAAAATCATAAAATCGTAAAATATATTTTTGTAGTTTTATTGATTAAGAAAATTAATCAAAAAACCTATTGAAATAATGTTTGATTGATAAAAAATAAAAAGTAATTTAGTTAAAAATTGTTATACAATAAAAAATTATTATTTTGACATAAACTGTACTTAGGGTTAAAAATGTATATTTTTTCTGAATTGTGCAATTTGTCGTAAGTAAAGTATTCAAGTATAAAAGAAAAACTATAAATTAATTATTTAAACATTGTTTAAACAATTTATTTTGTTAATTTTTTAATTTACTATAGTTAAAATTATAAAATCTTAGTTTTTCTCATTTGTGTAATTTTTGATAACTTAAACACTTAATTATAATAGAAAAACTAAAAATTTATTTTCATAACGCGGTGCAAAAAAGGGCACTTTTTTGCACCTTGTTATGAAAAATATCGTTCGTAACTAGTGCTAGCAGTTGCCAATTTTTGAACGAGCACTTTTTTTGGAACAAACTGTAGGCGAAGTTCGCTTCGCTTCGCCTACAGTTTGTTCCTAAAAAAGTGCTCATTCAAAAATTGACAACTGCTCGCACTCGTTACGAAATATACTATATTTCACCCTTGTTTAAAAAGTTTATAATTTTCAACTTTTCAATTAATTGTTTACAAAAAATTAGAAATTTCTAGCCCAAATGAAACTTATGAAAAAAGTACATAAGCAACAAATATAAATTTCTTACCCTAAGTATAAATAGTTTATGAAAAAAATAGCAACAATTAATTATTTAAACAATGTTTTAATAAATAATTGTTTTTTATCATCAGTAGATAAATACTCATGAAAAATTGTACAATTGAGAAGAAACTAGTAATTTCTAGGCCTAAGTACAGTTTATAAAAAAACAACAATTAATTAATTAAAAAGTGTTTAATTAATTTATTTTTTATCAATCAAACATTATTTTAATAAGTTTTTTAAATAATTTTCTTAATCAATAAAACTAAAAAAATATATTTTACGATTTTATGATTTTTTTAATACTTATTGTTATTTAAAAAATGTTTAAAAACAAAAATTCGAAAATAAGGCTTGAGAGATCGATAGAGAATTTAATTACGAAGATTTAGAAAAAAAGGAAAAGCGTTTTGGTAAAGAATTGTGACCTGTAGAGTAGAGGTGTGCAAAATTCGAATCGAAAAAAAATTCGAATCGAACTACCAATTCGAAATTCGAAGTTTCGAATTGGCCGATTCGAATCGAAATAAAATTCAAATCGAACTAGCCAATTCGAAAATTGGAGTTTCGAATTGTACAACTCAACTCGGTTACTTTATTCGCACAATTAATTATTCTATAATTTTAATATATAAATAACATACAAATACCAATAATGTGTTGAAAGTGAAGAAAATATTTCGCTTATTGTTTGTAGTACATAAGGAAAAAAAATTATTTTGCAAATTTTTTGCTCAATTTTTAAAATAAATTTTCATTTATTTTAACAATTTAATAGCTAATATATAATTAAAAACCGCTGCTAAGTTGTATATTTTTTTATAATTTTGGTACTCATTTCATGAACACTGTATTTCCTCATATAGATAAAAATAATAGAAATTATTAATTACTTTTTATAAATATGGTAAAAGTGATTGGATTTTGAATCAATCAATGTATTTTTAAATACCCTACAAGATATTTACAATAATTTAATAGTTAAACAAAAATTTTTAAACACAAAAGTTGAGAAAATGTAATTTTCCAAAATTTTTGGTTTTTAAAATATCAATGATTTCGAAATTTATTATCGAATTAATGTTCAAAAATAGGTCAATCGAATCGTTTTTTAATGCTCTACAATTTGGTAACGATAATTTTAAAGTTACTTCTACGTTTTTCAACAAAATTTTCTAAAAAGTCTCCGGTTAATATGGACGAAAAATGTTCAATTAGGGACCAAGAGACGCATTCCTATTCTCTAAAGTAAATTTGTTCGAACTTCAATTAAACAGAATTTTAGGTGGTAGAAATGTCCCTTATCCGTATTTTTATTTATCATAGTTATTAAGAGTCTTACAGCGTAGATAATAAAAATATATAATAAAGCAATTAGAATTTAGACAAATTTGCAACCATATTAATTTGTCAATAGTAGAACTTTTGTTTAACAGAATTTTATATTTCAGAATTCTATTTTATTCGAAACTTCGATTTTGCAAATTTTTATTTACAAGAATTTTCATTTAAAAGAATTTTCAAAATACAAAATTTACCCGTAATCGAATTTTCATTATACAGAATTTACATTAGGACAAATTTTAATTTCACGAAATTTTTTATTTACTACAATATTTATTAAATAGAAGTCATTTAAACAATTTTTTAATTGACAGAAGAATCATTAGAATGGATTTTTTCTTAGTCGAATTTTTATTTCTTAAAATATTAATTAACATAAAATCGATTTGAGCAACTTTTTATATATGACAGAAATCTCACATAACCAAAATTGATTTAGACAGAATTTGTGATTAGTAAAATTTATCATTTGCCAGAATGCTCATATGCTAGAAATTTTATTTTATAGAATTTAAATATGACAAAATTGTTATATGCACGAATTTCTACTTTACCGACATCTCAAGCTGACGAAAGTTTAGTTGGCAGAAATTTAATTTGCCCAAAAATGCTCCATTAGTTAGAGAAAGACAACACATCTATCTAATGGAGTTTTGTCGGACAAATTATATTTCTGTGAACTAAACTTTCGTTAGCTTGAGATGTCGGCATAGTAGAAATTCGAGTATTTTACAATTCTGTCATATTTAAATTCTGTCAAATAAAATTTCTAGCATATGAACATTCTGACAAACGAAAATTTCAATAATTAGAAATTCTGTCTAAATGAATTTCGATTATGTGAGATTTTTGTCATATGAAAAGTTGCTCAAATCGATTTTATATCAATTAATATTTTGAGAAATAAAAAGTCGACTAAGAAAAAATTCATTCTAATGATTCTTCTGTCAATTAAAAAATTGTTTAAATGACTTCTGTTTAATAAATATTGTAGTAAATAAAAAATTTCGTGAAATTAAAATTTGTCCTAATGTAAATTCTGTATAATGAAAATTCGATTACGGATAAATTTTGTATTTTGAAAATTCTTTTAAATGAAAATTCTTGTAAATAAAAATTTGCAAAATCGAAGTTTCAAATAAAATAGAATTCTGAAATATAAAATTTTTTTAAACAAAAGTTCTACTATTGACAAATTAATATTGTTGCAAATTTATTTAAATTCTAATTCCTGTATTATATATTTTTATTATCTACGCTGTAAGACTCTTAATAACTATGATAAATAAAAAAACGGATAAGGGACATTTCTACCACCTAAAATTCTGTTTAATTGAAGTTCGAACAAATTTACTTTAGAGAATAGGAATGCGTCTCGGGACCAAAAGATGCATCTAAAAAAACTCTACAAAACTAAAGAGTCATTCCATTATATTTCGACTAAAGTCGTTGCTGACTAATTTTAAAAAATTGTAATATTTGGCAGGAATGATGTTAAAGATATTAGGATCACCGAACAAAAAGAATTTTTTAAATATTTTTTATATTTATTGTAAAATAAGCATCTAAAGTATATGAAGTCGTAAAAACTGTCACTTTTTCATCTATTAGAAAATATTAAAGAAAACACATAATTTACTATAAAAACGTAAAAAAATTATAAGAATTTATTAAGAATGAATTGTTTTATTTTTATAAATTGATAAAAACAATTATCAATAAAAAATATTAAATAAAAAATGATTTTAAAGTTCACCTGCCAAATAACCTAAATTTGCAAATTTCATTCACTAAATGTGAGAAAGAGAAATCATTAATTTGAATAAAACCTTATGAAATATAAAGTACCTGTGATTAACTTTTAGTTTTCCTTATCACTTTCTTCCTTTTTTCTTCACAAATGTGAAAAAATAAGCAATTGAAATTGGCACTTTGCTTATTTTCATGATTTTAAAATGTAAATAACTTCTGCCCAGAAAAATGAAAAATTACGAAAATTGGGCAATAACTAATTGATCACTAGATACACTCACTAGAAAAAGATTTTCTTTGGTCCCGAAGCTATTTTCCGAATTAATTAACTTTAAACTTTTTACTATTTTTATCAGGTTAATACATGTGTTTTTTAAAGGACGAAGTTAGCTCTTCTTGTTTAATTGTTTTGAACCAACTTCAGTTTTAAAAAAATCACATGTATTAACCTGATGAAAATAGTAAAAAGTTTAAAGTTAATTAATTCGGAAAATAGCTTCGGGACCAAAGAAAATCTTTTTCTAGTGAGTGTGTCTAGTGATGAATTAATTATTGCCCAATTTTCGTAATTTTTCATTTTTCTGGGCAGAAGTTATTTACATTTTAAAATCATGAAAATAAGCAAAGTGCCAATTTTAATTGCTTATTTTTTCACATTTGTGAAGAAAAAAGGAAGAAAGTGATAAGGAAAACTAAAAGTTAATCACAGATACTTTATATTTCATAAGGTTTTATTCAAATTAATGATTTCTCTTTCTCACATTTAGTGAATGAAATTTGCAAATTTAGGTTATTTGGCAGGTGAACTTTAAAATCATTTTATATTTAATATTTCTTATTGATAATTGTTTTTATCAATTTATAATAATAAAACAATTCATTCTTAATAAATTCTTATAATTTTTTTACGTTTTTATAGTAAATTATGTGTTTTCTTTAATATTTTCTAATAGATGAAAAAGTGACAGTTTTTACGACTTCATATACTTTAGATGCTTATTTTACAATAAATATAAAAAATATTTAAAAAATTCTTTTTGTTCGGTGATCCTAATATCTTTAACATCATTCCTGCCAAATATTACAATTTTTTAAAATTAGTCAGCAACGACTTTAGTCGAAATATAATGGAATGACTCTAAAGAAAAACATTTATAGGTGTCCTAACATTTTTTTAAAGTTATGGGCAAAAAAAGTTTTTTTGCAAAATTAAAAATTCAAAAAAAAAATTAGTTAAACTTTATTAATCTATCAGAAAGTACTTTCATATGTGGACGTCCACATGAAAAGGGCCCATATTGTCGGTTCTAGTTTTCGAGATAATCGCAATTTAGTAATTTTGGAGCAAAATCTTAATTTTTTTTTATTTTTTATTATCAATCTACATGCTTTGGCAGGGGCGCATGATTATTCCCCAAATGTCATTTTTTCGAAATGTCATTTTACCGAACTGCACTTTTGCGAATTGTCATTTTTGCGAAAAGCCATTTTTGCGAAATGTCATTTTTACGAATAGTCATTTTTGCGAAAAGCCATTTTTGCGAATAGTAATTTTTGCAAAAAGTCATTTTTACGAATTTTCATTTTTGTGAATTGTCATTTTTGCGAATCGCAATTTTTACGAATTGTCACTTTTGCGAATCGACATTTTTACGAATCACCATTTTTACGAATTGTCACTTTTGCGAATCGACATTTTTACGAAATGTCATTTTTGCGAATAGCCATTTTTGCGAAAAGTAATTTTTGCGAATAGTAATTTTTGCGAAAAGTCATTTTTACGAATTTTCATTTTTGCGAATTGTCATTTTTGCGAATCGCAATTTTTACGAATTGTCACTTTTGCGAATCGACATTTTTACGAATCGCCATTTTTACGAATTGTCACTTTTGCGAATCGACATTTTTACGAAATGTCATTTTTGCGAAAAATACAATAGTGAATCTATATATACTACAAGTTTACTATTGTATTTTTCGCAAAAATGACAATTCGCAAAAATGACTTTTCGGAAAAGTGACAATTCGTAAAAATGGCGATTCGCAAAAGTGACAATTCGCATAAATGACATTTCTCAAAAATGAAATTTCGCAAAAATGACAATTCGCAAAAATAGCTTTTCGCAAAAATGACAATTCGCAAAAACGACAATTCGTAAAAATTACTTTTCGCAAAAATGGCTATTCTCAAAAATGACATTTCGTAAAAATGTCGATTCGCAAAAGTGCCAATTCGTAAAAATGGCGATTCGTAAAAATGTCGATTCGCAAAAGTGACAATTCGTAAAAATGGCGATTCGCAAAAATGACAATTCGCAAAAATGAAAATTCGTAAAAATGACTTTTCGCAAAAAATACTATTCGCAAAAATGGCTTTTCGCAAAAATGACTATTCGTGAAAATGACATTTCGCAAAAATGGCTTTTCGCAAAAATGACTATTCGCAAAAGTGCAGTTCAGTAAAATGACATTTCGGAAAAATGACATTTGGGGAATAATCATGCGTCCCGCTTTGGCAAGTCGAATCATGCGGTTTTCATTTATTTATCGATAATTTAACTGTTTGATTTCATTGGTTCTTTAGAAAAATGAAAAGGGCCCATTTTGTCAGTCATTTGCAAAGGTAATCCGTATTTTAAAAATGGAGGTGCGGAAAAATTTAAAACCTCTTGATTTTTCATCTCTAAGGTGTCCTGAACTGAAAACAATTCTTATCTGAATAACTTCCCAAAAGAACCAGAGATATTGATGTTAGAGTCTTTTTTTTCGTAATTGTCGAAATGAAAATTTGGATATTGCGTCAATTTTTTCATAATAGAGACTGTAAAAAATTTTTTAATAAGTTTAATATATATTCTTTTTCTTTAAATGACACAATAAAATTGTACCTGATCATTAATCTTGTAAAAAAATGGTTTTTTAATAGAAAAACTGTCCTTTTTAAAAAAGGGCCCATATTGTCGGTTTTTAAATTAATTAGTTAATTAAGGGGGGAGGGTGGTTCTAAAAATTTAAAACCTGTTGGTTTTATATCTTCAAGGTGCCCTGAACTGGAAACAATTCTTATCTGAATAACTTCCAAGAAGAACCAGAGATACAACAATTAGTTGGTATCGCAATCTTTAATTTCGTTTTTCTCGAAATGAGGTTTTTGGCGTTCTAAACTTTGAAATTCCGTAACTTAGCGAATTTTTAACCAAAAAAGTTCTGAGACTACTCAAAATTTAATTTTATTTAATTTGATTTAGTAACCAATAGTTACGGTTAATAAATACAATTTCCAATTCTAAGAATTATTTTTTTATATAAAAATTGTAATTTAATGTTTCAAGAAAAATTGAAGAATTTTTGTATAATTTGAAAAAATTATTTTTTGTGGAATTTTAATTTATAAATAGGTATGATTATAATTTTTAAAAATTTTAATTGTTTTAATTTAAAATTTGTAATTAGTTTATGTATTTGAATTTTCGGAAATATTGAAAATATTGAAAATAATTCAATTCTTTGCAAGAATTCAATTATTTTCATAAATAATAACGATCGCTTCGTAAAAATTAAATTATTTTTAAACAAAATTTTTTAATAAAATTTTACCAATGAATACAATTATTTTCTAAAATTTTAATAAATACTTCAAAACAATTTAATTATTTTATTAAATAGAAATAGATTTTAATCTTTGCAAAAATTCAATTATTTTCAAAAAAATTTCAAGAATGATTTCAATTTTGTTTTCATTTCGTTATAAAATCTTTGCAAAAATTCAATTATTTTTAATACAATTTTAATAAAATTTCAAAAATTTTCAATTAAAATTCTTTAAGAATTCTTTAAGATTTCTGTCAAAATAATTGTGTGAATAAAATAACCGAGTTGAGTTGTACAATTCGAAACTCCGATTTTCGAATCGGACAATTCGAAATTCGAAACTTCGAATTTCGAATTGGTAGTTCGATTCGAATTTTCTTTCGATTCGAATCGGCTAATTCGAAATTCGAAACTTCGAATTGGTATTTCGATTCGAATTTTCTTTCGATTCGAATAGGCCAATTCGAAATTCGAATTGGTATTTCGATTCGAATTTACTTTCGATTCGAATGTTCTGTTGTCGAGTCGAATAATTTTCGATTCGACTCGATTAAATGCACACCTCTACTGTAGAGTGATTTGAAACGAAACTTGCGCTGCCATAAATGAATACATGCACAAGTCCCGGGACGCCGCGCTGGACACTTTATTTTTTTTCTCGTAAAGTTACTGTTGTCCCATAATTAAATTTACAGGAAGTATTCTTTACTTTATTGACGATATTTACCAAAACAAAATTTCCAAATCTAAGATATATTTTTTTTAAATTTGAATTCAAACAATTTTTTAAAATTTTTTTCTTTCAAAAAAATTTTTTTAAAAAAATTTTTATTTTTTTCTTTAAAGTACTTCTTATTATTAGTATTTTTAAAAAAAATTATCTTAATCGGTTAACAAGAAAAAAAGTTGTGTGCCTTTTTTGAAAAACCGACCAAAATTTTGAGTAAGAGGTAACTCAAAAAATTTTGAAAATTTTGAAAAAACTTTTATACACTTTTATTCCATCTATAAAAAGGAACAAATTCTGAAAGTATTTTTAATATTGCTAAAATCATCGAAAATTCTTATGATCACTTGGCGTGGAATTGCTCATAAATAAAAACACGGATAAAAGATAATCTTTAACATTAAATTTTGCATAAACGAAAATGTGGTTTAAAAGATATTTCACAATATAACAATTGTGACAAATAGATAGAGTTTCAACTATAAATTCTGTATAGTGAATTAAATGTCATATAAATGACTTTTCGATCAAATTGAATTTATGTAACATAAAAATTAGAGTAAACATAATATTTATATTATATGTGCATTCTAACAAACAATAATTTGATTAAATGAAAATTCTTGCTTTTAAAAATTGAAGCACATTTACATTCTGTTTACTAAAAGCCAGTTTAATATAAATTTGGAAATACTATATGAAAATTTGATGAAATAGAAACTTTGATAAATGCTAATTACATTAAATACAAATGATTAAATATGAAAAGTTGTATTTATAAATATTCTTTGTTAATGAAACTTTGTTAAATAAAATTTACGAAAGTTGAAAATTTGATTACGTACATACATTATGTTATTATATCAATGAAAAAAATTTAAACATAAAATACTTAAAATTTCTGTTCATGTTTAACAATTCTATATTATATACTAGAATTGTATAATATACAAATATCGCTTCCCATTAAAAGAAATTCGGCTTAATAAACATTCAGTTTCTTAAAAATTGTTTTGAATGAAACTTTTGTCATTTATTTATTTATTCAAAATTGTTTTTCCTAAGTAAGTCTACATTTTGCTTATCTACGACGTCAGAAGCAGAATAGCAGAAAATCGTAATGTGTCTCTATGAATGCTAAAACTATTGCGAATTGTAAATGCCCTAGAAAATGAACATGTACACTTGTGTTCATCGATGCCTTTGTCGGATGAACGTGTTGCACTCATAGAAACATATGAGTGCAACACGTTCGTCCGAGGAAGGCATCGATGTACTCAAGTGTACATGAACATGAATTTAAATATTGTACAATTTCATGTACACGAATTTGTAAATGGTCATGCGCCAAAAACACGCGCATATTCGCGTACAAGATCATGCGAATTCTCGTGTAAATGAATTTTCAACTGGGTGACAGGTGTTGGATCTATTCGGAAAGAGTGCTTTCAATTTATGATGTGTACTCTGTTCATATGATCTTAATTTTAATATTAAAAGAGGACCGTATTCGGTGGACAAAAAAAAGATATTGAGTCAAACATCCCAATACGGTTTTTACACAAATCCGTAAAAGTCCGTTTTTTTTAAAAAAGGTACGTAAATTCCGTAATTTGATTGAAAAAGGATGAAAAGTTCGTAAATTGTATGATACAATTTAAATAATTTTAGAGAAATTCGTCAAAATAATTCAGTTATTTAAAAATTTATTGATAACATTCTTTATGAGAATTCAATTTTAAGAAACATGCAATTATTCAATAAATTGTTTTCTTGTATTTAAACAATTGAATTCTAGTAGAATTTTCTCATAAAAATTGATTTAAAAATGGATTTCAGTTAAAATTTTAGATTATAATTGAATATTAAAAGCATTAGAGCTTGAATTTTTAGACATAATTAAATTTTGAAAAGGTTTCAGATTAAAATCTTTGAAAATTTGAATTTGTCATATTTTTAACTAACAATTCTGTAGAATTAATTTTTTTGAAAAAATTTAATTGCGGATTTGTTTTGAAATTATTTTAAGTTTTGTAAATCCTTTTTTATTCGATTATCTTGTTTTGTCACTCGTATGAGATGTCCGTGTTTTATGTGAAACTGTTCGCTCGTAATTTTTTGACGTTTTTGAGACGTGTTACTAATGTAACAAATATAACAAATTATTTATTGGAATAATTTTTTTTTTTAAACTAATTTTGTAAAATGACTAGTGGCCTGATGATGGTGTCAAACCAAGACACCGAAACGTTGCACAACTAATGTAACATTGTTTCATTTATCACTCTTCCGATAATCGAATAAAAAAGGATTTACAAACTTCAACAACGGAAGAAAAAAATCATCTATATATTTTAAGTTTTTATTTTTATATATATCTTAATTGAAGAATTTACGATTAATTGAAATTTTGTAAAATTCAATTGTAAACAAATGAATTTGACAATTCTCAATGAACTTTTTCAAAAGTTATTAAAAATAATATATTTATAGAAGAATTTTAGTTAAAAACACCAAAAAAATTTAATTTTGTAAGAGTTACAAATTTCTGCAGAAATTCAATTATTTTCAAGAGCAATAATATTCTTCGCAAAAATCAAAAATTGTTCAAAAATAATAAAATTCTTCTTAGGGATTCAATTATTTTCACAAATAATAAAACTCATCGCAGAATTTAAATTATTTTTAACATAATTTTAATCAAATTTTAGTTAAATTGGCTCAGAGCTACTGCCAATTCCTAACGGCTCCACTCAATACTTTTTTTTACTGGGGAGGGTTAATTGTAGTTTCTGACAAGGGCAGCTGTGTCGAAACGTTAAAAAAACGCGTTTTATTTCTATTAAAATTATCTTCCCACATTTATTGCTTTACTTTTGTTTCTCTATACAATTCTTTAACTATTTCGTTGTTTATGTCAGCATAGTATTTTAAAATAAATAAATTTTTCACAAAATCATTCTAAATATCAAAATTCTGTCATCAAAGTTTCAAGATCATAAATCGCACATAATCTAACCGTTTGAAATTTTACATTTTCTTTTGGACTGCGTTTTTAAACTTTCTATTAGAAAATTTTTACTTCCAATCGAAAGAGCATGACAAAACCTATCGAAACTGAACATTGACAAATTTTTTTATTTAATTGATTAAGAGTAAAAAATTATCAAAATAAGCATTGTACCGTAAAACCCACTTGATCACTTCACATGGAGAGCATTGTGTATTATAATTGTTAATTAGTTATATTTTAGCATAATTATGCAAAAAATACGGACAACTCGGTTGTGTGTCCGTATAATCCAAATAGGTCACCTTGACGAAATAGTATAAATATGTAGGGCAGTACGAAGATTCTTTTTGCCCTCGGTTGAAATAAAGTTGCCTGCTAATTTTTTTTAAATCTTTAGAATTTATTAATATAGTGTAAAATTGATAATTTGCATTTATTAAATTACATTTTTAGACAAATAAATTAATTAATATTGTCCGATAGCTCACTTACAATTTTGAGGTTAGGTACAATGCAGCACAAATCTATATTTAGTTTAAAACTTAAGTTCTATAGAACTTTACACTTCAACATTCTGTAAAATTTATTACAATATGATTCTATAACAAATACATTATGTCATCAGATGCATTTAAAAGCAATAATATGAAAAACTTTTTAAATATTTAGATGTCGTTTGAAAAATAATTTCAGACGTGAATTTAAAATATACAAAAAATACACTAAATTAAAAAAATTTTAAATAATATTAAAAATAATTTTATATTGTGTCTACACATTCGCTTATAATTGGAATAGTTTACGTAAATATTGGGTAAACACTTTATTTCCATCGATTGCAAATCCTAGGGTCAAAAAAAAGTTGTCCTTAATTAGATCACCAAGTCACGTGAGATTTGACGCTAAAGTGCGTCATTTCACGTAAGATTTTCCTACATATATATTAGCATTTGCACATACCAACGTAACCTACACCGAAGTTAAATTCTATTTTCATCCTAAATGTATTGTTATTTTCTAGAAAATTTATCCAAGTTACGACAGAGATTTATATAGAGTGAAATTTTTTAATTTATATGAAAACAATACTATTCATGTCTTCCTAATATTTTGCAATGTTGTCAATATGCAAACAGAAATGACCTTGCATAGCGAAGATTACTATACTTATCATTGATATAAGTGAAGAATGTGTTTACTCATCTGAGATTGATAGTAAAAGTTTATAACATCATCTATCTGATTGTGCAGCTCAAAGTCATGTTCTACAAACACATATATACATGTTTACTTTACACCCAGAAAAAAGTATAATCTCACGATTAGAGGAAAACTCCAAAATCCTCTTCTACTACCTATCCTCTCAAAACAAAAGTATCACACTTGAATGTAATTAATTAATATAAGTAATTAACTTATTCAATATAGAGGAATCCGCTAAAATAAAGATTACATTTTTAGGGTGTAAATATTAATTTTTGTAAGTGTATTTTCGAATAGTTCAAACCCCGCAAATGTTTTTGAAACTTACTATACTAATGTCATTTTGTATACACTGATTACGAAAACCGTAATGAAAATGTGATACCAGCTCATTTTTCAAGTAAAAACCATAAAAACGCAAAAATAATGGATTTTTTGTATTTATTTCAGTAAATCTTATCAAAATACATCTTTATGTTCTCTGGCTTTACAGTCTGTCCCCTTTAGTCTGTAAGGTTAGTATTTTGGTGAAGTCAAGTCTCAATTGTGTTTAGAATTTGGTTGTATTTGTGTGTATTTTAAATTCTTACAATCTGCACAAACTTGTTATAACATACATTACAGTACCGGGCAAAATTGTTAGACCACCTATTTTCAAGGGAATGAAACAAATTTTTTAACATAAAATTTATGAGAACCTAAATTTTTTTCGGTATACGTTTTGAAAGATAATAAAATTTTGAAAAGAATAAGACCTTACAGAAGTCATTTGGTCAGTATTTTATTTAGATATCTTTAAAAAATCGTCATTTTCAATGTTTTACAAAAATTTGAATAACTTCTGAAATAATGAACACTTTTTAATGATTTTAAGCTTTTTTAAAGGTCATTTTCTACAGAATAAGAATAACTTATAGGCATTAACCTTTTATTTAATTTTTTTCTTAGAATAAGCAGGACGTCAAAGTTAGACAAAGAAATTCAAAAAATTTGAAAAAATTTTTTTGTACTAAAAACTATTCTAGAAAATATATAAAACATTATATGGTGGAGATTTTTTAAGAAAATTTAATAAAAAAATATGTTTGAATTTTAAAAATTATTTTTCTTTTAATAAGATTATTTTAAATTTTTTCAATTTTTTTGTCTAACTTTGAGGTCCTGCTTATTCAAAGAAAAAAACCTACGATTTTTTAAAAATACAGTCGAACCTGGATAAGTGGTCCCTTGATAAGTGGGAATCCTCTTTAAGTGGAACTTTCTTTGCAGTCCCTGCACAAGTAATTTGACCTTAAATGATCTGGATAAGTGGAATACCTCTATAAGTGGAACAAGAACTTTGGTCCCTTGAGGTTCCACTTATCCAGGTTCGACTGTATCTAAATAAAATACTGACTAAATGACTTCTGTAAGGTCTTATTCTTTTCAAAATTTTATTATCTTTAAAAACGTATACCGAAAAAAATTTAGGTTCTCATAAATTTTATGGTAAAAAATTTGTTTCATTCCCTTGAAAGTGAGTGGACTCACAATTTTGGCCGGTACTGTATTTCTAAAAGACTAAATTATTTTTAAAAATGCAATAATTGGTGAAATTTAATTAGAGGAGAGTGCATCCTATCATTAACCTAACACACACACAAAACACTACATTACCGACGCGATAAAACATGTATTCTGAACCTCTCCTATATACTAACTTCTCACTTTTTTCTGCGCTTGTGAGAATCGTTATAAATTCTATATTAATTAATCATTTTTTCACAAAATTTCATCTTTAAATATTATACCTACTACAGTCGAACCTGGATAAGTGGAACCTCAAGGGACCAAAGTTCTTGTTCCACTTATAGAGGTATTCCACTTATCCAGATCATTTAAGGTCAAATTACTTGTGCAGGGACTGCAAAGAAAGTTCCACTTAAAGAGGATTCCCACTTATCAAGGGACCACTTATCCAGGTTCGACTGTATTTCCGTGTACTTAAGGTCAATTTTTAAATTAACAAAGAATGTCATAATTTAATTGAAAAATCTCACCAAAAAAGATTAAAAAACACTGAAAAATAATCTAAGTCCGACTTCGGACATATTTGACCAGAATTTAGCAAGGGTCTAATCAGTGATTTCTAATCTGAATTACCTCTCTAGGTTTTATGCGTAATCTATAGATATTTCTAGTCCAAATTTCCTCACAAGAATCTAAACAGATTCTAGTCAGATTTTTCCAAACTAGATTTTCTAGCGTGATTCTAATCAGAATCCAAGATTTGATAGGGACACGTAGGGAAATTTCTACATGGGCCGCACCTACGAAATTGAATAAAACGATTAATTACTACACGGAAAAAAATAGTGTGCTAAAAACACATGAGCGAAACTGTTGTGTATATTGGACGCACGTTGAGTATATTCACGCACACTACCATGCGTGATTTGCTTGGAATCCATCCTATTTTCGCATGGTGCCTTAGCGAAAGCCACATGAGCCATGGCTTTTACTACAACACCATGCGAAAATAGGATGGATTCCAAGCAAATCACGCATGGTAGTGTGCGTGCAATATACGCAACAGTTCGCGTTGTAAGTATAGAAAAGTTAAATTTACATTTATTTATTTTGTATAAATCAGCGCATATTATAGTCAAAGGGTAAGGAATGTGGAAGAAGTGTTAGTTAAGGCGAGTTTCTGCGAGAGCAAGCAATTCGCTTCAAGTTATGTAATTTACGACTGGCCTTGCGCCAACCTCTTGTATCACTCTAACTTGTTCTGTATAGAACATTCGCACGTACATATCATTCGACCGTTCAAGCCTATAATACAAGCTATATAATACTAACTGATGGTAGCAGAATCGCATAATAAACTGCAAGGAAATTACTTTTTATACAATTGTTAATTTTTTTATTACCCTATAAATGAAACTCAGACAATTAATTTGGTTGAGCAAAGTTACTTCGTAAATATGCTATTATTCAAGTAAGATAGTATACGATTGTAAAATTAGGCGCATTTTTCATTTGCAATTGTGAAAAAAAACATTCAAGTTCGTGAAAATGGACTTAAATTTTTAATTTCTAAAATTGTGCTATTTTGCAAAGATGATGCAGCTAAAGATTTGGATGTATTATCCAATTAATTGGATCGCGCTCCTTAGTCCGAGTTGGATACATGTATCTGACTATTTTTCTCCGTGAACGCTTGAGAGAAACCGTATTATATGAAAAACCCTAATAATGTATGATTAATAGAAACTAAAATCCTAACCATACTCGTATGTCAAAATTTGCCTTATTTTTTTAATGTACGCATCGCAGCACAATCATAAACGCAGTTAGACAAGCATGGGGCCATTTGTAAAATAGTTTGATCACTGGTCAATGGTTATATATTCGTCAATTTCCTAAAAGATGAAATATTTCTTTTCTTCTGATTCTCCATTT
The DNA here is from genome assembly GCA_032872505.1 of Leptopilina syphax. Classification (NCBI taxonomy): domain Eukaryota; kingdom Metazoa; phylum Arthropoda; class Insecta; order Hymenoptera; family Figitidae; genus Leptopilina; species Leptopilina syphax. The sequence goes on from CM065472.1 coordinate 15,196,492, forward strand.
TTCTTGTTAAAAATATTGAATTAATGAAATATTGTTTTAAAGTGCTAATAAAACAAAACTGACTGTTTATTTGTGTACTGGACAATGCTCGCTCTAAGCGACTACTATTATATGCCTTAAAACCAAATTATAGCATTGAATTTACGTTCGTAATAACCGATATTTCGTAACAACTGATTTCGTTCAAAGCGATCTCTACACTATAGAACCAAACAAATAATTAATTTCCGTTCATAAAAACGATCTCGTTGTAAGCGGTTTCAACTGTATTTATGAACTCCCATGAAAGAATAACATGTGGAACTTTTCAATATTATATTAGACTATTTTATTTTATTCTCCCATAGGAGTCTATTTTATGGGGAATCATATATTTTCAAATATAGAAAACTGTTTGAAACTCAATGAAGAATCTCGTGGGAGAGTTTTACCCAATGGGAAACTGACATTACTTTACCATTGGCATATTAATTGGTCCAGTATTGGGAGCCAAAGGTTTTCTCTTGGTTTATTATTGGCAGCCAATAATGAATTGTTTAAACAATTGTTGTTAAAGTTTTCAAAATTTTTTTAATTTTATTAATTTGTTTAAACAATTATTGTTAAACAATTGGCAATTAAAGACAAAAAACAGGTATATATCTGTTTTTTCAATATTCCTATGAATCCAATATTGTTACTTTTTTAATACAATGCCAAAAGCTCTTATTTATTAATTAATTCTATTTATTTATAATAATAATTATTATTAACATTTATTTTTCTATCCTAACTTTTGTTTAAAACTATTGTTAACAATAATTGGAATAATATTTATCATTCTGAATTTTTTGTCTTTGACCGTACATATATGTTATTGTTAAGATACTTAAATAGTTTATTTGATAATTTTTTTCAAAAATATTCAACAAAATATTGATATTGTAGGTTTATTTTTTCAACTTACTTGTTTAAATAGAAAATATTGCTGTAGGCAATTATGAACACTAAATTATAATTTTGCTCCACTGTGCGTCGATGCCAATAATTGGCAACCATTTTCAGCTGCCATTATAAAACCAACAATAAAAGAAATTTTTTTTATTAATTTTAAATAAATAATAAAATGATTTTTTACTAATTATTTTTCAAAATAATTATTTGTTATTAAAAATATTATTAATTTTTGTTAATTAATTATTTTACGAATATGGAGTTATTTTTTTATCTCATCGAAATATGAATAACCCTTCGTTTACAGTTCAGAATGTAGAATTTTGTCTCACATCCAGAAAAAAAGTAGGAGTGGTAACTGGCAAAATTAAGATCCGCCGCGAATTTTTGTGAAAAAGTTGCCTCCTTACATACTCTTCAAGCTTCATGTTAGTTGCAAAAGAGTTTCAAACAATACCTCCTATAAATTTAAGATTTATGTATATTAAATTTAAAAATATAAAAAATGGAAAAATTGATTTAAACTCTAATCAACATTAAAATTAATGCCTTGAACCTCACGACTAAATGATTATACTGAGATCTTAAATTATATATGAAAAGGTAATCATTCTACACGTTTCAGAAATTCACCAACTGCAATTGAATTTCCATTTAATACAAATGAGTATAAAATTTTAGTAATTAGTTAACATTAAAATTATGAATATTTTTAACGGTGTACTATATCTTTTAAAAGGTCGATAAACTGCCGTACCAGTCATTGTCTTCTACCTGAAAGAAGGTAGGGGATACCAGGGCTTAATGGATTATAATTATATGAATTTGTTTAAAAGTAACAATAATTCCGCTTTATTTTTAAGTTAATGTGCTGGATCTTTTGCAAGTTGGTCCAAAGTTTTATTGTAATTTATTCATTATTGTAAAAATATCATAGATAAAATAAATTTGACACTGAAAAAGTAACTTTTTACAGTTTTCAATTTTTTGTTATTATTTCTTTGAAAATAGTTACGAAAAACAAGGAATATTCAATTTGGAGCTTGAAACATTTGTTTTTAAGAAACAATAACATATTTTTAATTAATAATTACTTTATTGAAAAAGAAGAAGAATAAATATTCGATAACTACCATTATGTGGTCGTATTGGATTATGTGCAGAAGGATGTACATTTTTTATTTGCGATTACTGTATTTTCAATTAATATTATTTGATTTAAATATTATTTCGACCATATAATTTTAATTTTAATACGAATCAAACAATGTTTTATTTGAATGAATGTTTTATTTATTTTACAGGTAAGTTTCCACTTTAATTGCAATTGGAGTAAGAAGGCCGATACATAAAAAACAACATTTCAACGAAAATATTATTAACAGGACATTATCATTTTAAGTAAGTTTAAACTCTTCTTTTATCTTTTATAAATTTCTTCCTTATTCTAGAAGTATTAATTTATAAACTTTTAATACATTGAAAAAATGATATTGGTAATTCGCCAACAGTATTGGTGTTTTTGATATTAAACATATTACAGTTTATCGTATACATATGGCTGAAACAGTAATACTGTTTGTCTGTACCGTGTCCACCAATACAATGTTATAATTAGTCATAACTATGGCAGTAACGAAAATACGTACATTTTTTCCAGTGTATTAAAAAATTCTAATTCTTCATACTCACAAATAATTTGTTTTTAAAACCTTTTTTTAATTTTTGCAATTTGTTTTATAAAAATAGTTTAAGATAATAATTATATGATTGCAATTCTTTTTTAAAGAAATTGTTTTCAAAAATCATGTTTCTGCAGTGCAAAAATGAGAAGCACTCTGCATCTTGATTTATAAAAAGATATAAAATAACTAAATTTAGTAAAATAGATTATATAAAATTATAATTATAAATACAATATGTGTTGAATTTAACTGTTTTGCTTGTTGAAATTTAAAGATGCAATTTTTATAAGCTGGTAACCTTACATTTTTAAATCTTCCAAATAATTCCCTATATCAGTTGCGTAGAATGTTTAAGTAATTAAAGATTTAAAAAATTGTTATAACTATTATAATATAAATTTATTAACTCATAACAATTAAGAATATTACTGAAAATTATATAATAAAAATTTTTGATTGGCAAAAAACAAAACTGATCCCCAAAAATACAAATAAAACCTATTTTTAAGAATAATTTATATAGTAAAATTGATTATATCGATCATTCAGGACCTGGATTACGAATAGCAATTTACTAAATTATCAAACTACGAAGATGGCAATAGTAGATGAGAATATACTTAAAATTAATTTATAATGTTAGTGAAGATGCTATTGTAAACATAGCAGTCTACTAATTTTAGCAAATTGATATTTGTAATCTCGGTTCAAGCTTTTACGTTTGTGATTCTTGACGTTTCCTATTTATTCTCATTTATTATAATTAGGTTAATGACCTCTCTTCACTGTCTTATTCTTCTCATAGTTTGTAATTGTTTTACATTTCATTAGTTTCAACTAGCGATTTGTGTTGATCAACACTTTTAAAAAGTAGCCAATTTTTAAATGTTATTTAATATTCCTAACAATTTAATTATCATTTTAAGTTTTTACTGGTAATAATGTTTACTTTGTATTTTGTAAAAACTTGTAGTTTTTGAACACAACAAGACAAGGGTGAAAAATTGTTATTTCTCAATCCGACTGAGTGATCGACATAATCAATTACAGTATTAAAAAAAATACCACCGAGTGATAAATCAGTTAATACTACTAATAGTTGATGAAGTAATTGAGTTTATTGTTCTTTTGAAAAGTTTCCTACTGCCTGCATATTAAAAGGACATTTGAGAAAGCAAACACGTGCACTATTAGAAATTAAAGTTCATCACCAGAGGAGACACATGCACAGACACTCTCTTGTAAAATTGTCACTTTGGGAAATTTGAGTTCACGTGGAATATAAGCATGACCCTATGTTGGGAAGTGGTGATCCGTAGATCATAGATTTAGCACATCTGAGATGAGAGTTTCTGTGCTTGGTGCTTGCGAACACTTTGCTTCGAGTAATGTCCGCGCAGGGCCACTTTAGGCAGTTGGCGCTTTCCGAGCTTGCGCGCAGCCTCGGGTGCGGTGTGAAGTTAGGCCTGGGTAGGGGGTAGTTGGAAGCACGTATGCACTTCCGTGGGGTGTCGAAAAAGCGTCCGGCGCGGGGCCGCCGGGGGAGGGGTGCAGGCGCACGAGCATGTCGCGTTGACTCGTGGGTGGGAGGCAAGGGAGGAGTTGTCGGTGTCGGGTGGGGAGAACGGGTCGATGATGCCGGTGGTCTTCCACGACACGAAACGCTAGTCAGTCTCTGGTCCAACCGAAGCCGCGCTGTTACCACCACGTACATCGAACACCGCTCGCCGCAGCCATGGGTGACAAGGTTTGTGCACCGCTAGTCCCTTTGCCCCTTAGACACCCTCTTATGTCTCATTCAATCTATCAAATTGTTGTCTACTCTCGTAGACGAGAGAGAAGATCCCAGGCAAAATGTCCTTGTGTGTGAGTGAGAAAATGTGTGTGGTCGAGAAAATGCATTTTCAGGGATAGGAGAACTGTGAGAATGGGGGAGTGTAAGTCTGAAAGATAAAAGTACGCGATAAAATAATCTTTGTTGATCTTGTACAGTGCGGCGAATAATCATGTGCGTGTGCCAAATTTCTCAGCAGAAATTGCGACTAGATGCCCGAGGAGGGATGTCGTCTTTCACTTTGTGATTTGTGATCAGTTCAGGATGTCAGAATGAAACTCGCGAGTTTGCTCTCTGTCAAAGGCGATGAGGGCGGAACAGTCATTTTTCAGAGTCCAAAATTTTCATTCCCTGACAAATTCGAGGCAGTGCAGTGATAAGGATTTCATTGGTGAACGCACCAATGAATCTTTCTAAGGATTCCAGTTGTGCCAACTTCCGAAAATCACTTGCAAGTTCCGGCTTTTTTTCGATCGATCACGTGCACCACTGCCGGGAAGGTGCTTTCACCCTTGAATGCCAAATGAAATTCTATTCTTCTCGTAGATTAATGAATTGTAGAAAACTGTTCAAAACTAAGAAACAGGGAGTTTAGTTTAGTACATTGTACTAAACTAAAGGAGGAAGTAGGTCAACTGTACTAAATATGGCGCTAAAGTCTGCCAAATGTAAACCAAAAATGGCCAAACTTGACTTGGTTTTATGATAAGAAGTCTAGTGCAATCAGACACTATAGAAAGATTTTGAGTATTTTGTTAGATAGTGTTGTGGTCTATTTACACGAAATCGAAATTCATGTACACTTGTTTATGAATGTCCACGCAGAATGTTTAGACAAATTTTATTGCAAGAGACAATCTTCTATTAAGAACATAATTATTCTTATTCACCTGGAAGTAGTTGAATGCTATAACTAATTGTCAAGATGTCCCATAGCAAACAATATTTCTTCTTCATAGAGCGGACTTGATCAATTTTGTTACTATCGTACTTTTTATACAATACACGTAGAAAACTAACGTTCAATCTTTTAAAACATTGAACTGCTCACTCGAGCAGCAGTAGTATGCCAATAGCCGATGAAGAAGGAGAAAAATTTTGAAGAATATATCAAAATGCAAAGCGCACTGATAGAAATCACGTGGTGCAAATACAAATATTGCGAAATGTTTCCCGAAGGTGAATAAAAATAGAAGGAAGTAAATTTTTTGTGCTCTGTGAAAATATTTGGGCAAACGAAATAAGCGCAGGAACGCTGAAAGATTTCCCAAGTGGTTGAAAATTGTCCAAAAATGCCAATTCTTGTCGTTGAATTTGTATGATGATGATGATGATGATTGTGAGGAGAGGAGAGAGAGTTCCGCTTAGTCAATTGAAAATACATAATAGAAAAGTGGAATTTGTGAGTTTCTGCCCGTCCGCACTGCTCGCGTAACCACTGGCAAAGGGGAGCTTCGATCCACGCAGGGCAAGAGGGGGTGGCAGCGGAGAAAGAAGGACAGAACGAGAAAGGAAGAGAGAGAAAGGGTCAGTTGGTGGGCCGGATCGAGTGCATACCCCTTGCGCGCTGTCTTTCTTTTTCAACTGCTCCTCCTTTCCCCTCTCGTCTCTTTTCCCCTTGGTATCCTCTTTTGCTCACACGAAGAACCGTACGGTGCGGTGCTTCGCAGTGATCTCAGTCAGTGTCCGTGACTCGCTTTCGATACCAAAGAATCGGTCAAGTTAACATCTTCGGGGACTAGGGGCAACGGGTCTTTTGTGCAAAGGAAAGCTGCGAAACCTCCGCGGAAAATGGTAATAGTCATTCACCTACTTAAGATTCCATAGTGCATTTTCCTTTAATGAGAAAGGTTTCACGGGAGGATAGAACAGCTTTCAGAATACTGTTTCACGTCTTCGGGAAAGAAAATCCCTCTTTTCCTGATTAGTTTGCCGGGAGGGGCGACAGTCGATCGAGGAAATCTCAAGGACTTGCGACTAAACATTTTGAGATCGATCTCCTCTACTTTGCCTATAATATGGATTCAGTGCGGGATGGATATACGTGCTATAAAGTTTTTATTCTCTATCTCCCTCTATATCTTTCTAATAAATATCTCTCTCTTGCTCTCCTCCGCCCTTTGGATTTAATGGAAATAGGATATATAGAGATTTTCTTCTGAAGGGGATGAGGGATGGTTTAGTGATTATTAGGGAGAGTCACTGCGCATGCGCAACCTACCAGCTGCAGATCCTATGTCAAGGAAGGTCTCTAGTGAAAAATATCATTTCAAATTTACTTAAAAACATTCAACACAATTAGAAAAAATATATATTATTAATATTATATATTTCCCTTTTCAAAAATTACTGATAGGGGAAAAACTTTTTCCATATTCCACTGAAAATGCATTTTGGGGACAAAAGATTAAAATACAATTTCTATTGAATGTTTTCACATATTTTAATTTATATATATTTATTATATTTTTATTAATATTTGCAAAGATGTTTGAATGTAAATGTCTAACGTAAATCATGATCATTGTTTTCATAGTTTTGGTAATATCTCATTCTTTTCAGGTTTTGAATGAACATTTTTGTATTTTAATGAGGGTATTAACAGAAGAATATTTTCAAAAATCATTTAAAATTGTTAAAGTTGTTGAAAATAGCTTAATGTTTATTATTTTCAAATAAATGTCATTGAAAATTGTATTTCAAATTTTTAACATATAAACGTATATTATCATGTTAATTATTTAGATTAAGAATGTTAATTGCTTTCGTAGCGTTTCAAAAATGAAATTTTTGTAGAAGTGTTATGTAACATTTCATATGACGTTGAACGTAACTCTGAAGAATGTCTTCATTATACATAATGACTTATTTTCCTTGTTAATTTAATATGTAGAATAATAATCAGATAATTTTCTTTACATTTAATTTAAAATCTTTTTTTTAATAATATGTTAACATTATTTGATTTGAAATACTTTATAATGAGATAATTTTTACATTTATTTTCATTAGTAGAACCATGTAATTTTGTCAGTAATTCTTCTTGAGAAATTTAGGTTTATTTGTTTGTTTCATTATCGTCTTTGAAATTTACACAAATGTTAAAATACTTATATATTGCATTTTTATAAGACTTAAAAATCGTGAAATAAAACATGAAAGACTACAGTTATGGGAGTAATTAATTGGAATTTAATGGAATAAAGTTTTAATACCCAAAGGTTTAAAAGTCAACATTTTAAATAGGTTTATAAATTGAATATAAAATTTCGATGGTTTAAAAATTTATTTATAATATTTTTGCACTTACCTGCTCGTTTAAATTATGGTAATGGAATAGTCAAATAGAGAAGAGTTGTACCAGTTCGTGAACTGACACTGACGATAGTATCCAAGGACGTTACGTCAATTGAAAAGGTCGATCCTTTTAAGAGAGGCCCTTATATCGATGTTTTACCAATCATCCACCTTTTTTTCTTTAATATCATTTAAAAGCTCTGTAGTTAAAGTTGTCTCTAAAAATCATTAAATAATTTGTTATCAAAATATAATTTCATTATAAACGTTTCTTTTATCAGTATACTATTGCAAATATTGTATAATTATTGTATGGAGACTAGCAAACATTAAGCTATCATTATTTTTTATTATTATTTTTTCTATTTGAGCATAGTTCTTAGTGAAAGAACATATATAATATACGAGTATTGATAACGTGGAAAATTCTTTCTGTTATTCTTTTTCTTTCGAAAGTATTTATCATTTGTTATCATTACGTTTATTGTAACTCATACAGATAGGTAATTTTCGTTCGTTTAATAAAAAACATTAACCCGAAAATTTTTCTTTCTTTTTATCTCAGCTTTGAAAAAGTTATATTATATGACACACATAAGATATAATAATGTTTTAAATTAATTTATACAAAATTTTATCTTAAAAGTACGTATCATTTAAAAGTCTTATTTCATTAAAATCAGTATATGTCGCTATTTACTTGTTGATAAATACTTCCTGAAAGAAAATGATTATTTTTTTCTTATGTGGAAGATATTGACGCATTCTAAGTGAATTTTCACTAATTCAGATTTAGAGAGCGCAGGGTGGCCGCAAGTCAGGGAAAAACTTGAAATCAGGGAAAAGTCAGGGAATTTTGTTAGTCAGGGAAAAATCAGGGAAAAGTCAGGGAATTTTGATCGAAAGAAACCACAAATTAAAAAACTTTGATACTTAAATGTCAATTCAGTTTTTTATTTAGACGTTTTTGTAATATAGCTCATTATAATGGTGCCGTTACATTTTTTCTAAGTTTGGACCTTCTTACGGACATTTTAATGCAGAATATTAAATAATTCAAAAATTTGTTAGTCAGGGAAAATCAAAAATTAGTCAGGGAAAAATCAGGGAATTTTAAAAATAAAATTTTGCGGCCACCCTGGAGCGTGTATATATGCATCTACAATAGAAGCTTCTTCAGAATGGATTTTTCTATTATCTTTTTGCACTATCGGCAAAAGTGTAATTTCAATTGTCAAACATCTATTTGTATAATTAAAATTTGATAAATATTTAAGCACATTATTCAATGAACAGAGTCAGTAAATTGCATAGGAAATTCTTTAATTTCATTAGCCCGTTAATATATAATTGTGAGGGGGGTGCAAAAAATATTCTCAATACGTTGAAACGTGTTGTTGTATTAGAGAAGAAATCGTCTCAAGTAGTAAAGTAGATGGACAAAGGTTTTAAAGTGAATTAACAAGGAAAAAAGTATAGCGTTAAAGGTATAGGGTCGTGTAATAGAGATAGACAATATACCAGACTAGATGGCACCACGGGCATGCCTGTTCTGGCGCACTTATCGATCGTAACCTATTTATAATTCATCTGACATTTCGATTCCTACGATAAAGCTTCCATTCTTGTCTCGATAATGTTTTTCTTCTAAATGACATCTATACGATTTCAAAATCGATTATTTTTATCGAACCTCTAATATGTATTTTATTTTACAAACATTTAAATCTATTTCAAACTTCCCGATTCTTTTAATCGTTGAAATTTCACTGCCTTATTTATTTAAAAAAAATTCCTTTTACTTCACTATTTTTTATTATAAGTGCAACATATCCAGGAATAGTGAATATATTTTTAATTTGAGCGAAGACAGACGTATTTTTCTCTTTTGAAAATTTGATAGTGAACATTTTTTTGTAGTCAGATCGGGAGGACCTGAAACCTATAGTAGAAGCAATACCGGCCATTTTGCCTATATGCAATTTACTTAGACAATGAAATAGGTTTTTAAACCTATTATTAAAATTTATTTTTCTTTTAATTGAATAAAAATCGAAATACAGTCATCAAAGTTCATGTTCCAGAATGAAAAATCCGTGATGGGTCAAACAAAATGTCATTTTTTTCATTTCAAAAACACGTAGTTAAGTGGAGAGGCTCTTTTACAATAATGAAATCCGATTTTATTTATTTAAGCTATTTTTATTTTGTATCATATTTATGATATTTATACTTACATTACTATCACTACTATACTTTATTTAACACTAAATATATAAATAATTATTGGTTTTATTTCAAAATATATAAATGCTTTACTACAACGATTTTATAATTCCTATAGAAAGTTTTGCTATTCTTATAATGTATAATGTGTTATGTGTTGCAAGGGAGAGAAATTAAGTCTTTTGTTTAAAGTAACTTTTTGTAAAAAGTGAAAACTAGCATAATTGTATTTATTTTTTACAAGAGTCCATCTAATCAAATGAAGAATTTTCTATCCGACGACTGTTGCCAGTGCCAGAAACAATATATAATACAAAAAAAAGTTTTTCATAACTTATTTGTTTTTCTCAATTCTATATTAACATAAGAAAAAAGAAGAACTGAAATAACTATTATAATGATTACAATTCTTTACTAAAAACCACCATTTTTTTACGTAAGTTGTACTTAAGAAAAACTTTATCATGACATTTTGGCACTATTATACAGTTTTATCCAAAAAGAATACATAAATCGGATGTTGTTGAGAAAAAATGTTTACTAATAATTCTAAATATTGTACTTGGAAAAAATTTACAAAATTGAATCAAGTTATTTAGTTAAATAAAAATAGGTTTTTTTCGAGGGGGTATTTACTGGTATAAAAATAGTGTACCATTGACTATACCGTTATTACAACATTATTACAATATTTACCAAATATTTCTGCTTATTACGACTTATTACAAGATATTTTAGGGTATTACGATGACGTATTAAGGCATTATTACTCGATATTACACGAGTATTACAAGAAGATTGTAATCATTGACTACCTGAGTAAATACCCTCCCGGTTTTTTTATTAACTTGGAAATTTCAGGAAGAAATTGCAAATAACTGTAAAATTAATATTTCTTTTGTCCATGATGGAAACAATAATAGTATATTTACCATAATTTTCTCCTTAATTTTCTAATTAGACAAAAAAATTTTATGACCAGATTTACTCTAATTTGAGTTTATTATTTCCCGTGTAGAAATTTAACCATGGCCCAAATTGGGGCCAGATCTTTTGATCATTGTGTAGGCCATAACGTGGCAATTTCTACACGGGTTTTAGTTAGTATTGTCTATAAAAATATAGGTGGAAAAATATTTAAATACTGTTTAAACTTTTTTTTTATAATACAGGATTTAAATAAGTTGTGTTTAAATAAATACAAATTAAAATTTTTTTATTTTGTTAAGAAAGCATTGTGTTTATAGTGCAAATTTGTAACTCTTTTTATTCTAACACAGACATGGAGAAAAATGAATGGTGATGACGACTTTTATTTTATTTGTAATAAATAAACAGTTTTGTTAATTTTCAACAAGGCGCTACTGTCGTTTTCTAATTTAAATTTCTTACTAAAGAAGTTGTATAATAATAACAACGAAAACTCTTTACTCCGTGAAATAAACTCATTATTTATAAAATAATGTGCTATTATTTGCAACTATTATGAACATTTTTTGACACTTTCGATACAATTTTTAATTTCGGAATTTAATGATAGGCGCGTTTGTTAAGTATTATTGTAATGAAATTCAATTGTGTTTTTTCTTGTTATATGAACATCATGGCGTGCTATAAAGAGACCGAACGGCCATGAGAAATCCATAATAAAAGTGGTCTCGATTTAGCCATATTTAATTCCTCCTTAGGGTATGTTACTACATGATGTACATATAAATTTTCTAATTGTAAAACTTTTAAGCCATGTAATTTAAAATAAAACACCATTTTTGAAAATTATATAATATTAAATATAAATAAAAGCAAATTTCAATATTTTTAAATTTAACTTTACGTATCTCTTAGCGTGTGTAAAATCACTAATATACTCTGACCCTACACAGTTTTCAGTAATATATTGATTGGTTTTATTTATATTATAGAATATTTACAAAGGTTGCAAATTTTGGAAATTCTCTGTCAGCATACAAATACTCAATAAAAATTATAGTTCAAATTTTTAATCTGGGTTGGAGTATTTTTCTTTTGTCTTTTTGGAGTATTTTTTTACAAGTATATAATTTCTTCTTTAAAAGAAATCCATCTATTACTGTGCAGATGTCAAAGTCGATTCGATTTTTATATAGAGCTTCAATGAAAACTCGAATCAATTTAGACACCCCCTTAATAATTCGTAATCAAACTATTAAAATTTAGTTGGCAGACAATCAAAAAATTAAATTTTGAGTATTCCTAAAAAAAAATTATGCTTGGTCTCCTGTATAGTCTACACTGCAAAAATAGGTGTCTTTTTTATATCTTAAGATAAGATGTACGTTGAAAAATGGTATCTTAAATCTTAAAATAAGATATTTTCTAAAGTATCTTATACTGGATATCTAAGATACTTTATACGTTTTAGCAGTGATGAAGATATTTCTTCCATATTAGAAAAGTAAGTTACTTCGGCAAGTTTTTTAAACTATCTTAAATTAATATATATATATATATATATATATATATATATATATATATATATATATATATATATATATATATATATATATATATATATATATATATATATATATATTAAAAGATTTATTTTGTTGTTGACCAGAATAAATTGTAGTGAAAAATGTAGAATAGTGTTTGTTTTTGCTGGTCTTTATTTAAAGAATTTCAATTTTCGAGCTTTCGTCTTTCCGAAGAAATATGCTGAAATTGTGTACGAAGATACTTTTAACATCTTAAGATATTTCAAATAACTAAAAAGTATCTACCAAAACATCTTAAATTAAGATACTTCTTTTTGCAGTATATTCCACCTGTATTATTCTATAAAGGAGAACTTCACTGAGTATAAAAATCATTTTTCCATTTTTCTCCATTTTTCTATTCTTGTAATAATTGTGTAACAGCGTGTAATACTCTTTGAGAGTTGTTTCTCATGGTATATAGTAATCTAATTAATTAATTTCTCCAATTTTTTTTTGAATTAAGGCACATTTTATCTGTTAAATAGAATTAGCTCTGTGAATCTCTCAGAAATCTTATATTCTATACATCCCATTAACAAGTTAATTTTCTTAAACGCATGTTTAAGAAATCGTTAAATTTATATAGCTTTGAGCATTCTTTAATGATTTGAATATATAACAATAAGATTTGAAACTTATTAATATTTATTTTACACTTGCGTAATTACATTAAAAGATATAAAATTGGTTTTTGGCATATATTTATAATACTATGGTTTCAATTATTTTTTTATTGGATGAACTCTCTCAAGGACGTTCTGTTCTCTAAAACCCTTGTCTGCATACATCACAGTCTCTTTGTGATCACTGATTTCGTATTCTACATTAAATTTGAAAACACTATTCAAGCTGCACATTTTACACAAATAGAGCAATGAAATATAGAAAATGTCGTAATTTAAAAAATTAGTCTGCATAGGTATAGATATATATTGTAATGTTGCAATTAGATAATAGCGTAATAATTGCAAACTTAGAAAACATTTTAGAACTGCTGTAATTTTATGGATCATTAAATTGTCATATGCAAAAGTCGCAAATGTAAATTTTTAATTTTTCCATTTGCTTTTTAACATTGATAATTTTTTCGATGGTTCCATAAAAATTCAATTGTTATTAGTAAATAATCGATCTGTTAATTCTTAATTAGGGGTAAACATTGAAGTAGAATAGAAGCGAGAGAAAAAGAAATACGTCTGCTTTGATTGTCACGTTGAAAGACTTCCGTTTATGACTTGGGGTGTTTGTAGGTCTTCGGATGAGCGTTCGTTTTCCCCTGTCGTCACCGGTCATTGGCCCATGTGGCTTGCATTCCACCCTGATCATATACATATATATTATGAACCTTTCTTAGGGTCTCTTGAGCTTATGCTAAACTTCTTAAAACCCCCACCCCCCCCCTTTTTTCCTTTCTTCTTTTAAATAAATTTTCATTTACGAAATTCGAGTCGGGTTGTTTTTTCGATCCGAATCCAGTTGGGTTTGATAATTCTAGATGTGTCGAGTACTCGATCATTTTGGAGTTTTCGAATTTAATTGAGTATTCGGAATTTCCGAAAAAAATTTTTCGGGGTAATAAAATTAATATCAAATGATTTTAAGCCCTTGCGTGTGGATGACGTGTATTCACGTCATGGACATTATAGGTAAACGACTTGATGTATCCTTCCAAAGTTTGGTACTAAAGGGTATTTTGGGTCGCTGAATACGAATTTGAAGTTAGATTAAAAAAATTTTAAGTTTTTAATCCAATATATGGTCGCCAAAAATTCTGAAAATTTTATCTTTCAGTAAACCGGATTCCACCTTGGGTGGGTTCTTTCTTCCTACCTAATTATAATAACAAACAAACATCAAACATACAATTATTGATCTTACAATTGTTTAAACAAATAATTGTTGCTATTTGCTAACTCCTGACACAAAGCACTTAGAAGCTCGCAATTTTCTCTAATTTTGCAGTTAACTAAGCTAATAACCTGAAGATATTTTATAAATTTAACAATTCAGCAATTGTCGTCATTTACCAACTTTGTACACAAAGAATCTTACAACTTGCAGTTTTTTCCTAATTGTGCAATTTACCTAGCTAATTGTAATTTGTAAGTAGGTATTATTGCAAAATTGGAAGCAAATTGCAAGGTTCTACGTGCATTGTTTAAAAGTAAGTAAATAATAACAATAATTTGTTATTATTTGTTAAATCTCTGCTCGCACATTATAAAAGTATACAGAAAAATCGTTAACCTGTACTCTATTCATAAAAAGTATATATTTAAGAAAAAATATGAGCTTCTACTGTCATACACGTTGTTTCTTGAAAAAAGAAATCATTAAACTCACAAATTTGCTTAAAATTTGTTAATTATAGCTTTCTGGGGTCCTCTATATCTGAAATTAGTTTTAAAAAATTGTAAATGACGAATCCAAAATGGTGGACGAAATTATTAAAAAAATAATCAGATTTTAATGTTTTTTGACGTTTAAGGGTTTTCTGGTTTGCTGATTACGAATTTGAAATAATTTTTAAAAAATTTTTAATAGAAAATCCAATGTGGTGGATAGATTTTTGAAAAATCGAATCTTTTTGCATAATACTTGTTATTTGGGCGTTTTTAACAAACATTTTTTAAACTTTCATCCGCCGTATTGAATCTGCCATTTGGAATTTTTTAAATCCGACTTCAGAACTTTTTTAAAATTTGTCCACCATATTGGATCCGACATTTTAAAAAAAGGTTTTTGGATATCCCAAAAACCCTTGGATATCCAATGCTGTGGAAATATATTAACTTTTTTAAAATTTTGTCCACCATATTGGATCCGACATTTTGAATTTTGCAAAACTAATATCATATTCGTAATCAGCGACCCTAAAAACTCCCAGATACCGATTGATGTAAAAATCCAACTGTATGAAAAATCGATGCATTTAGAAATATTTTCTTGGGGTTAAACTCATACGTATAGGGGGGTTAACGATGTGTATAAATGAGTATCGCAAGGTTTTTTCTATTATTTGATCAATACATAAGACAATAAAATTAATTTCAAGAATAATTTAACTTTTACATCATAACAATCAAATCCATAGCAATGTTAAATTTGCCAGTTTAAACTTTGAAAATCTGACTCCATAGATTTGTCCAGGAGTCATGTTTGAAAACTTGTTCGAAAAAATATAGTTGCCTAATAATAATTTCGACTACTCAAAGTTTTAATAATCGAATTAATATTAATAGTCGAATAACCTTTTCGAAAAAAGGTGCGAGCTCGAAATTATTCGATAAAATTTCGAGTTTTTTACACACCTCTAATAATAATAATTATAGATGGCACAAAACGAAAAATAATATTTTTAAGTGCATATCTTAATTAAAAATGATTCAGATCAGCTTGTAACATAAAGAAGTAAAGTTTCTTTATTAAATATAATGTAATTAAAAAGGTTCTGTTAAAATCAAGGTATTTTAAACTTGAACAAGTGTAATAAAAATTAAATATTTTTATTTTACCCTTTCAGAACACATGTGTTCATCCTGATTGCAAGTTTTTTTGTAAAACAAAATTTTGCTTTTGAAAGGTGCTCTTTATTAATTTTCTTAATTTTTAATAATTTTTCTATTATTTTTAATGTGTACTTAATTAATTTGTCTATATTTCAAGAAATTTTAATAATTTTTTCAGCTGAATTGGACAATTTTTTTTAAATGTCATATGACAAAAGTTGTTGAGGGGTTAAATGAACCCTTCTGTTTTTTGTAATTGAAAAAATAGGTGTATTCCCGAAGGGTTTAATTAATGTGGTAATAAATTTATAATGAAAACAGAAAAAGTTTGAAACTTTCTTTTCAAGGGTTTATTATTATAGTAGTATTCAAAAATCTCTAATCAACTAGATTAATTGATAATAGAATAAAGTGGATATTTTCAATTTTCTTTTATAACGAATTACACAGTTTAGTAAAGTAAAATAAAATTTTCTTATATTATTAAAAATTTATTAAATGAAAAAAATAGTTTAGCAAAAAGAGTTTGTGAAATACAATTCTTTCATGTAAAAAGATATGTTTTAAGAGAAAATTTTTATTAAAGATTTGACCAAGCCATTGACATTAACTGCATAAAATGAGAGAATAATTTTCATGACTCGACTCATCAAAATGAGATACCTGAATGTTGAGATCGAAAAAGCAAGTTGTGTCCACAAATAGGTGCACTCAATGCTTTGTAGGTGGACTTTCAGGGACAAACAACTTTAAATAGCCCAATATCCAAGTTTAATCGCGGAACCTTATTCTTGTAGGTGACGCTATCTATTAAAAATTATAGGCGTTCAGGCTTTTGATTTTATAAACGTGGAATAGATTAAAATTAAATTTATCAACATTACGCTCAATTACAATTGTGTGTAATGGAATAGATTGAATATTTATTCAATTCATCTCGAGCACAGTGAAATTAGAAAATGTCGCCGTGCATGGTTATCTTATCTTTGGAAGATTGTTCCTTGGATTAAAAAACGACACTAGTTGGTTACGAAAGTGATTTATTGACGATATGATTGTCATTGATATGATGAGCCTGCTTCGAGTCAGTGATAGAGAAGAGAGCAGTCAGCCAGCCTAACTTAAACGGCTGATCTCTCCCTCTTGACCCAATTCGTATAACATCGGGCCACGCATTTGACGTCACAACTTCTACGCGTAGTACACGAGTACGTAACACGGAACGGACTAGGGTGCGTACAAGGCCAGTCTGCAGCAGTTGCTGCCTCTGCCGGAAGGAACTGATACGTAACAGTTAGGAACTGTACAAAGTAGGGCGTGAATTTGTCCAACAAATCCAGATGAACTTGTACTGTCAAGTTATTCTCACAGAATCCACCTTAGCAAGGTCAAAATCAATTACAGGCGCTAACTACTTTCAGCTGGATAAAACTTATAATTCAGCCACAAGTTCTTCCATTCAGTCGACCATTCATGTCGACCTTGACATTTTTCCCTCTCAAATCAGTTTCTTGTTCACTTGTAATTGTGGCATATGATGTGAAAAATTTCACAAGATTCCAATTGGGGGACTTGGAGAGACCGTCCATTTAAGGAAGAGAACTGTTTCGAGTGTTGAAATACTTTTGTAATGCTTGTCAATTGATATGTAACAATAGGCAACGTTGGCTGGCAATTACATGTAACGTTTTCCTCACTTTAATTGCAATAATGTCCTTCATCGATGAATTCCGTGTGCACCTGTAGTGCACTTGCAATAATCGACTCAATTCATTGAGGTTTTGAATCACACCTTCACTTATTTCAACCTTCACCACGCCTTAGAGATGATTGACGACCTCAGGCTCTGGTTCAATGTCTGGGATAAACAGAACCATTTAGAATGTCCGGTACTTTTTAATCAATTATCAAAAACACTCTTGCCTCTGATTATTCTTGAGTTTGAAAAAGTCATCTTCAATAACTCGCGATAAATACAGATTCATGTCAATAATTCATAGTAAGTCATTCTGTTAGAATAATAGGAACTATTATTTATATTATTATCGTACCTATAAATTTGTCCCTAAATTTTTTGCTTTACTACAAAAATGAAAATGCAATAAAGTAATTATTGTAATTAGAAAATTCTCAGTGTAATATCCAATTTCTAGTTAATTTAACGCAATAGTACATATTAAACTACATTGAAATTTATAAAAGTTTTCATTTAAAAAATTTATATTTATAAATACTTCAAAAAAATGTATTTATCGTGTGTTTGCTTCTTAAAGTTAATATTTTTTTTTATAAAAGAGACTTCATTTTACAAGATTTTTTAATCAAACATTTATGCCTAACAATAATTTTTAAAAAGACAATCACGATTAAAATATTAATTAAATGGTTATGGAATTATTAATTAAGGAAATGTTTAACTAATTTTCTCTATCTTGCTATTTGGTTGAATAAGAACTTATGGACAAAAATTCTACGTACCAGTTGTTTATATTTTCAAAAAATTGAAACAAAAATTGTTGTTTATATCTTCATTTAGAAATGAATTAAAAGAATTTGTTAATTCTGAAAAGCGTAAACTTTTAATTGGTAAGGTTGAGGGTAATTTAATCGCTTCGTTTAGTAAAATGGTTTCAAAGCTTATATAAATTAAGTAATATAATACAACATGCCAAGAGGTCGATTCATTTTAAATCCAGTACAATTGTAACTTAACTAAATTTTAAAAAAGTGTATTATCGAAAAAGTTTAAAACACCAGTTCATTTATTTTTTAAGATGTGAAGTAACCAAGAAACTAATATTTCAGTTTGTAAAAAATTATTAGTTTTTGTAATAGATTCAACAAGAAGGATCTCTAAAAATAAATATAACACATTCAACGAAAAACAAAAACGGATAGTTTTAGGAAGTAGAATTGACTAACTTTTATTCTTGTCTTGCGTAATTAATATTTTTTTCTTTTTACATTTCATACTTCTTGTTCACATTCATTTCATTTTCTTTTTGCTTCTATATTTACAAGTCACCTTGCTGTTGACAACTTATTTTAAATTTCCGAAAAACGCAGACTAAAGAAATAATCTTTTAATTTTACGATAATGTAAATAAATTTGACGGAGAATAGAAAATATCTTCTAACTTACATGAAATGTCTTGTGTTAAATTAAAAATGATTTATTTCGAGAATTTCGTTTATTACGTAAAGAGAAAACTTTCTGAAGTCATAATTTTTTCAAATTCTAGTATAGTATTGATATGCTCGTTACTGCAATTCCGTTTAGTTCATACATTGATACTGATACGCATTACAGTTTTAACTACAATGTAATACAGCAAGATCCATCAGAAGTGGGAATATAAAGTTAAAGCGATGACACTTTTTGGATTAATTATATAGAGCTGGAAAAGGCACTTTTCCTAGTCTGCATTTCCTAGTGGTTTTCCCCCCAAAAATTAACA
Organism: Leptopilina syphax; assembly: GCA_032872505.1. Taxonomy (NCBI): domain Eukaryota; kingdom Metazoa; phylum Arthropoda; class Insecta; order Hymenoptera; family Figitidae; genus Leptopilina; species Leptopilina syphax. Next base: position 15,215,953 of record CM065472.1, read on the forward strand.
ACTAAGGATAAAAATATGCAGGTGAAAAAATAATGTACTTATTGCAATAAAAAAATTATTAAAATATGTGAAAAAAGTTTCTTTGCAATTTATCTAATACTGATTTAATACGGGTCGGGTAAGAATTAAATCTGAATCGTACCCAATGTACGATTCTTTTTTTCTTTTACAATTCTAATTTATGTTCGATTGAGTTTATTATTTGCAGAATGTTTCTAGTATATAAATAGCCGATAATGTCTAAAACCGACCCAAAGTTTATTTGTTAGAATTAATTATAAATTTATTGCATGTTAAGCTCATCAATGCTACACTGCAATTCAAGAATTTTTTCCTAATAAATCATGAAACTTTTTAAGAAATAATATTTATTACCTAAAAGTACATAAATAAGGCTTTAATTTAAAAAAAAGAAAATATTTTTTCATCAAAAACTTTCTCAGATATGAGCCATTGAAGTGATGCCTTCGGAAAAAACATGAATCCCGGTGACAAGCAATCCGCAATTAGTATATAGTTCGTCTGGAATACAAAAATGAAATTGATTTACATTTATTATAAGATTATCTAGTTTTTAATCGAAGGATTTAAAAAAATACATATTTGACAAAATGGCGACCTGTCAAAGTCAAGAGTATGATTTTGGTTAAATAATAAAGGTCGATTTTCAGCTGTAGGAAAAAAGTTTTGCATAAAAAAAGAAATCCTTCGATTAAGAACTAGATAATCTTATAATAAATGTAAATCAATTTCATTTTTGCATTTCAGACGAACTATACTTGCGGAATGCTAGTTTATGGAATTCATGTTTTTTTCCGAAAGCATCACTTCAAAATGGCTCATATAATAGAATTTGTAAGGTGTGTGACGGAGAGTTAAAAAAGTTTCATGATTTATTAGGAAAAATGACTATTGGGTAAAAAACCATTGGAAAATGCAGATTTACAAAATTTGTCCCTATACCTTTGCTGATTACAGCGCGCAATACAACATTTCAAAAAATGTAAAAACAAAATTAAAAAAGGAAATTAAGAAAAATATTTCATGGCGCAGAAGATAATAACTCAAAAACACCATTAAATCTGTTAAATATTTTTAAAGATAATTTACTTTTTAAATACCTAATGATTTTTTTACACTTGGAGACTTTATTTAAAAAATTAATATTTTAAGGGGTTACATGGGTCAAAACGACCTGAAAACGTATGTTTTTTTAATAATTTTTTTTTCATAAAATAAATAAATTTTTTTATTTGAACACTTTGGTATCTGAAAGTACACTATTAAATGAGAAAGATACACCGAAAAAAATCTCGATGGTATTATTAACTATGACTCTATAGTTAATCTTAATCTAGTAAAAGTAATAAGGATTCCTAATCATTATGGTTAGGATCGCTAGGTTGATTCAACAAATTCAAGCCTGGCAAAAACAACCCTGCAAATCCTAGTCAAATTGTCTATTTTTTGTACATCAAAATTGCTGGTTTCTCGGAACCTCTGGAAATATAGATAGTCCATGTTTTGGAAAGTAAACTATTTAATTATATTAGTCAATTCTTTCAGACTTTTTTGGTTAGGTTTCAATATAAATCGTCGAAATTTTTACGCACGGTGACAACATTTTTACTATTTTAATCGCGCAGTGTGCTTGAAAATTTACCTTTGCAATAATTTGTGTATTTAAATTTATTTTCATTTGAATGTCATAAATAATTAAAAATAAATAGTTTTTGACAAGTGTATAAAATTGTGTACTCGAAATGTGTAAAACATCATCTGATTAAGTATTGTATTTTGACTCAAAAATCTAGTGTCTATTAAAAAGTGACAATACCAAGTCGTGTTTAGTGTAGTGGTTATCGTTCCGGGTTTCAAAGTGCGTATTCGTTAGGTTCAGGTGTTCGCGTCCCCCCTGCGTCAAATATTTATTTTATAAGTTTAAATTAATTCCAAGGAATATAAATACAAAGTCAAATATAAATATGTTCAAATACAATAATTAATTTTTTTCTTTTAATTAGTTTTTCTCTTTTATTTGATAATAAGAATTTGATTAGCAATTTCAGATAATTATGATACACAGTGTAAATATAATATTATTCTCCTAGTCAATTTGACTATTTTTTCCTGATTGCATCGACTAATTTTCCTGTTCACTTTAACTATGCTTGAATCTTATTACTTTGACCAGGATTCTATAGTTGGCTCCTCTCGTAACTAGGAAACCTAGTCAATTCCTGGTATACGGGTCCTAGGCATTTTTTTCGGTGTATTAAATTTTTTATAAAAAATATTAAAAATCAGGCCCGTAGCAACAGTTCTTCTGGCCCCTTTAAAAAAAATTGCTTTTGCGGTGGTCAAGATATCTTTTGACTGCTTCATCTAAAATCAAAATACAAAAAATTTTCTGTTAGTGGGTGAATATATCTCGTGATTGAACGAAGGGTTTTCAAAGAAATTGAAATTTGTATGTTTGACAGTGTCTTTTATCAAAAGTTAAAATTTTTAGAACCATTAAGACCATGTAAAATTGGTTCTAATCAACAAAAAAAATATTCCTTCGTTCAATCACGAGCTATACTCATCCACTAACAGAAAATATTTGGTTTTTTGATTTTCAATGAACCGGTCGGAAGATATCGTGACCACCGCTTTTTTGGAAGGGTTCTCAAAGATCCTGTAGGTACGGCCCTGATTTTAAATATTTTTTAACGAAATTTTTACAAGTTACTCTTTTAATAGTGTACTTAAAGATATAAAAACACTTAAACAAAAAATTTATTTATTTTATGAAAAAAAAATAATTAAACAATCATACATTGTCCGGACGTTTCGACCCATGTAACCCCTTAAAGTAATAAGAAAAATTCATGTTGTTTAATCGAAATATAAATTTAAATTTGATATTTAACATTGGGATTCTCACTATTATAATATACTTGGATACTTAAAGCCACCGACAATTAATGTAGGACTAAATGCTTCTTCTTTATTCTGCATTTTTAACACAGATGATAGCCATCGTGGCATGTTTAATAATATTTCTTCGTAGTTGCATTGTAATCGATAAGTGCCTTTTTCATCTTTAATGATAATCCAAAAAGTAGAACCATTTTAACACTGTTCAAAATTTTATTATGAGAATTTACAATTGTTTTGTCTTTACAAAACAAGGATTTTCATAAATTGATAACGTTTGAGGTAGTACGAAAGTTAACATTTTTGAAAAATGAAGCACGCGATATTAAGGTAAAATTAAAATATCCACCTGATGGTAATGCTACCGGAAAGTTACCGTAATATTAAAGTAACATTAATAATGTTCAACATATTATATTTAGTCCTACATATTATTATTATATATTATATTATAAAATACTACGTAGAAATTTAATTAATTTCAATAAAAAAAAGAAAGGATATCTCAGGGATATCCTAGAGATATCTCGCGGGATATAGAGATATCCCAGGGAGATCCCTGGGATATTTGTGACATCTCAGAGATATCCCTGGGATATCCAAATTTCCATCCCATGGGAGACTCGCGCGGGATATCCTAATATTCTCTACACGGGATATGCCACGTGAGAAATAGTAATATGTTGAAAAATAATTAGAGCTTTAAAGAGTTGAAAAACCACTATTAAATTATAACCAGAATGAGAAAAGAATTATTTCAAAAATAAAAGATTATTTGACTAATATCAAAGTTATTTGTTTGTGATTTAATAAACATTAGTTGAATTCAATAAAATGTCTTTTTAACGCTAAACATTTATTGTGTGTGGGTTTAAACTAATTTTGGTCAATTCATTTTGTCTATTACTGATAAATATTTATTGGTTAAAGATATTTACAAGAAACTAAAAAAATGTGAAAGTTAAACATATTAAACAGCAACACTTACAGGGTGGCCGCAAGTCAGGGAAAAACTGGAAATCAGGGAAAAGTCAGGGAATTTTGTAGGTCAGGGAAAAATCAGGGAATTTTTAAAAATTCTTTAAAAGTCAGGGAATTTTGATCGAAAGAAACCACAAATTAAAAAACTTTGATACTTAAATGTCAATTCAGTTTTTTATTTAGACGTTTTTGTAGTATAACTCATAATGGTGCCGTCATATTTTTTATAAGTTTGGACCTTCTTACGGACATTTTAATGTAAAATATTAAAAAAAAAAAAAAAAAAAAAAAAAAAAAAATCAGGGGAAAGTCAGGGAATATTGAAAATAAAATTTTGCGGCAAAACACACGCTTCTGATCTAATGACGCGACGCCATGGTCGCCATGACACTCAACAGCTGGGAAGGTCGACGCATGCGCGTGTAAGATTATATGAGTACATTCATATAAAATTTTATTTCTTCTTGTTTAAAGGGAAAAATATACTGGATTTTCAGTAATTAATCTAGTAATTTATGCAGTATTTGTTAAGAATGTAGTTAGAATAAATATTTGAATAATTTAATATATCATCTACCAAAAAAAGTAACTAAAAAATCGTACACTTTAAGCTGAGTTTATAAATATATTTATTTTACACTTTCGTTAATTTAATGCAACAAATATCTAAACAAACTTTTTCTAATTTAAATGCGTTAAATATAATTTCACAGCTCTTTGACACACACTCTTTGACACTTGGAACGATTGCATTTCGTTACCTGCGCATGCGCTGACATATCCCACGCGGGATATCCCACACGGGATGCCCCACGAAAGAAAACTTTGCATATCCCGTGGATATCCCAGGGATCTCCCAGAGATATCCAGTGGATGTCCTTGAGATATCCAAATTTCCGTCCCGTGAGATATCTCATGGGATATCCCTGAGATATCCCAGGGATATCACGGGATGGAAATGGGATAATCGCGGGATATCCCGTGCTGTGAGGGTCATAATTCAATTATTTTCAATATTTACTATTTCAATAAAATTTCACAAAAAAATTCAATTATTTAAAAAGAAATTTTAAAAAAACTTCGTCTCAAGAACTCAATTATTTTCAAAAGTAATAAAAATCTTCGTAGAAATTCAATTATGGTCGAAAGTTTAAAAAAATTCTCTCCAAAATTTCAATTATCTTTATAAATAATAAAAATTTTCTCCAAAATTCAATTATTTTCAAAAATTTTAATAAAGTTCTTGGCAAAATTTCAATTATTTTCAAAAACTTTTCTCAATTCAATCAAATTTTTTACAAAGACTGAATTATTTTTAATACAATTTCAATCTAATTTCTCGGAAATTAAATTTATTCGTCAAAAGATTTTTAATTACCTATTTAAAAATTTTTTGATAAAATTCTTTATGAGAGTTTAATTTTAAAAAACATTCAATTCTTCAATAAATTATTTATTTTTGTATTTAAATAATTAAATTCTCGTAAAATTTTCTAATAAAAATGGATTTAAATATGAATTCCAGTTAAAATTTTAGATAATAATTGAATATTAAACTCTCTAAATTTGAATTGGTAAAAATGTTTTCTAATTTGAATTAGTGATTGACTTTTTGCTTTTGATTTAGCAGATTTTACTAATAAATAGTCGTTTCTACTAATTTAATAGTAAAATTTACTAATTCAAAATCAAAAAGTCAGTGACTAATTCAAATAAATTAGTAAACATTTTTACTAATTCAAATTTAAAGAGAAAGTATTATAGCTGAATTTTTAGAAATAATTGAATTTTGAATATTTCATTGAAGAATTTCCGAATATTCGATGAAATTTCGTAAACTTGAATTGTAATCAAAGGGATTTGAAAATTTTCAAAGAAATTTTTCAAAAATTGTGAAAAATAATAAATTTAAAGAAGAATCTTAGTTAAAAATTCTGGAATACAATAATTGAATTGAAGTGATGAAAGTAATTTTGAATAAGTTAGAGTAACAATATTCATATAATATAAAATAATGATTTTATCAGTCGGTCAATTTTAATTATTATAGAACATGAAGATATTGATTGCTTCGAGTCTTCGACTCTGAGTGATCGATTTCTTCATGTTTTATGACAATTTTTTATAAGTTGTTTAACTTCAAAAATGTTTGAATTTGAATCTTTTGAAGAATTTTAATTCCTACGGAAAAATAATAATTAAATATTTATTTTAAAATGATTAATATAACAGTGCGGAATACAGTATTATATGAAAGTTCCATGTATTTGTAAACATTTATTGGAATTATTTAATTTTGTAAAATATAAATTTAGTTTTAAAAGCCTGGAAAAATTTCGTTTTTAACCTGGAAAACCTGGAAAAGTCAGGGAATTTCAAATGAGCAAAAGCGTTGCAACCCTGAATATATAATGATATTCCAGTGATATTACATAATTATAAAAGAATTGAAATAAAGTGCATAATCTAATATGAGAAAGCAAGACAAATTTCACTTGTTTAATCATTAGATATATATTTTATTTTACACTGAATGTATAACAATATATATAATTATATCTTTATTTCTGATTGTCATTTGAGAATTACTTCTTTGAGTGACAGTGATACTCGTTATCAAAGATTACAATAAAGAAATTTTTTTTATACTTTTCTACACTAATAGCCAGTCTTTTTTTGTTGTTTTCTGAAATGTTCTTATTATGAAAGAGATTCTTGATTGAATTATCTGAAACGTTAGCTATCTATAAGTATGTTTGCTGTATTTGATATACTTTTTTAAAATTTCTAAATCATATAATTGGATGATTTATGAGAAAGTGTTTGGTGATGATGATGCTTTCTTTCCCAATTGATGACAACATTGATGACATGTCGGAAATGCCCTTGTGTAGTAAATGTAAGAAGTAGGATAGAATTTCATGGCTTTTGAATGTATTGTACTCTATCTCTGATGAAGTCGAGAAAGAGAAAAGTGAAGAATGGTGAAGAATGGTGAAGATGAAGTAAAAATAAAAGAGCATTGCCTGAATGCACCTCGACACGGTTAGCAACCAACAAGAGGGTCTAGAACTCGGAAAAGTAACCGCAACGGTGTTGGCGCCGTGGGGGCCAAGATGGTTTATTCGTTTGGGTGAAAATGCACCTCACGAATGCAAAAATGGCCAAGTGTTGGTGTTCCTAGAGGGAGAGTACATGGCCTGGTTGGGTATTGATCCACAATGGTGATGTCAAGGCGGGTGTAGGTGGGTGGTAGATTTCAAGTCGCATGCGCTCTTTGAACGAAGCTGACATTCGTTGTGATCGACCCGCAACAAATACCACTTTCGACTACTACATTGTGCTAGCGAGTGGTACGGTGCCACTTAATGGAAAACAACTTTCTTGCAACTCAAAAGTTGTTCTTTTATGGACAAGTCAACCTTGGTCACATTTCTTAATCCTTGAATCGAGTTAAATATTTTGAACTTGATTATCTCATAGTTGATAATCGCCTTCATCCCTTCAAGATTCTTTGGGGGCTTAATGCGGTTGAAACGTATTAGGGATATTCGACTGATATCTCATCTCAGTGGGGCATTGCTAAATCTAGGAATTGTCGACTTTTTTCCGTTATTTATTTATTTCAATTGCAAATAAATTACTTTTTTGAACATAAAGAGCTTGAGAAACATGTTGTTTCATTATTTCCATGTTGGTTTTGAGTCAATTTCAAAAATTGAAATCTGCTTCCTGACTGAAACTGCAGAAGAGTATTAATTATTTAGAATAAAGGCACAGTTCACGATATGTACTCGATTTGAAAAATTGATAAAACACTCGATGGATTATTGTCCATTTAAATTCTCATAAAAAGTCAAAATGTATTATGCGTATAATATGTATGCTTTAGAGAAATCAAATTGTTTCTAATCTTGCATTATTAATAAGTAATAATTCGAGCATTGCATTATAATTTTGTGAAGCATGCTACAGCTTCCATGTTTTTCCATTCGTTATTGAAAACTTTAACACTTTGCATTCTCTTTAGGATGCAAGTTAAAGAGGCATTTCAAAAACTTGTTATTGATTGCCTGTCTGCTTGCTTTAAAAAGGCAGACAAATAGATTTACTTTCAATTCAAAGTCACTTAACTAAAATGAAATTTAACGCAATTTATCGTTAAGAATTTATGATTAGTAATGTTAATTGTATTATATTTTTTAATATATTCTATTCATATGAGATATTATAAATTTTTAGGGTGGTAGATGTTTACATACTTTTTGGTAAATTAAATATGAAAAAAATTGAAAAAATTAAGGCCTTTTTCTGATGATTTTTAGATAAGAGGCATTTCACGTCAGAAATATCACGATTTGCAAAGGGTATGCCGATTTTCGCAAAATTTCGTGGGATTATATTTCTATATAAGAGACTTATTTCCCCCAAATTTTTTCAAAAAAAATTCAAAATTGTTGAAGATACGCCATTTTAAATTTTAATATTAATTTTATAAAATTTTGAATATCTCGGAATATTGTTTATAGATTTTTATGAAATTTACACATTTTTTTAGGTAAAAGTATGTACTTTAAAATGCAAATAAAGTTATTAAAAAAATTAATTTTTAAATAAAAAATTTTTTAAACAATTTTTTGTTTATTTACTCCTCTCTGAGAAAAATGTTATTAACATATTTGGATTTCTTATGAATTCACCTTTAATTTCATTAAAAAAATTGATGGAGACTCAACTGGGTACGGAGATATTGAAGTTTTTGTATAAAATAGGCCTAGTTGCAGCGGCAATGCACGGCTACGGTAACGTATTACGCGACTTGTGCAGTATGGTGCTATGGCGCGGCGACGCTTTTTTTTACAGAAACTTCAATATCTCCCTCGATATCTCCGGAACCAGTTGAGTCTCCATCAATTTTTTTTTTTATTAAATTAAAGGTGAATTCATAAGGAATCCAAATGTCTTAATAACATTTTTCTCAGAGAGGAGTAAATAAACAAAAAATTGTTTTAAAAAATTTATTTTTGATTTTTTTATTTAAAAATTTATTTTTTTAAATAATTTTATTTGCATTTTAAAGTACATACTTTTACCTAAAAAATGTGTAAATTTCATAAAAATCGATAAACAATATTCCGAGATATTCAAAATTTTATAAAATTAATATTAAAATTCAAAATGGCGTATCTTCAACAATTTTGAATTTTTTTTGAAAAAATTTGGGGGAATTAAGTCTCTTATATATAGAACTATAATCCCACGAAGTTTTGCAAAAATCGACAGACTCTTTGCAAATCGTGATATTTCTGACGTGAAATGCTTCTATAACTAAAGTCGATGTTATTTAACCTCTTATAAAAATTTAGAAAATGAGTTTTCTCAAAAAAGACTGTTTAACGTGCTAGTAAGTCTGAGATAGAATCAATGAGATACGCTTTGCGAGACAGAACTTGGGGAGATTATTGTTTAGAGATTTATTAATTTAATTTAGAGAATGTTTTTGACAATTTATTTCCTCCTTCTAGACACGCCTAAACCAGAGAGATGTTATTTGAGGCACGATATCGAAAATGTGGCTAGACTACTTATTTGTGCAATCGATCAAAACGCTGACTGTAACACCTCGTGTAAGAACAATGAGTTACTCCAACTAATTATTGACGTGTACTTGTAGTCAATACAGCAAAAGTGCAACTGTATTCGGAGCACAAAGTAGGGAGAGCGGGTTTGAAAGTGACGATTTTGAGAAATTTAAATAAATTACAGTATAATTGGTGCTATTCTTTTGAGTTTATTTAATATTTCGCGTTAAATTTAATCCCGTTTTTGAATTCTGGGCTTCCTCATAAAAGCTTTTCTCATGAAACTGTTGAAAAACTGAAAATTAAAATACAGAAAAATGTTTTGTGCTGTCAATTATTGATTAAAATTTTAACTTTCACAACTTCATGTTCCTATACTCAAAGTGTACTCTGTTGTCAGAGAAACAGCACGTAAAACAAATACCTGCAAACACCCTAACTTCAACGGGGTTTCACATTTCCGTTTCCTGGTCATAAAACTCTCAACACTTACAACTTGCATATATACAAAATATGAATCACTAACTATTTCAATTTTTTAAAATAAATAATATTACTTTTAATTTCCTTTAATGAATTTTTAAAAGTAATGAAGATTAAAAAAAATATAAATTTTTGACATCCATGTTCATAATAAAATAAAACAAAAGGAATAATGAAATAATGAAGCAAAAAGAATTATTACAGAAATGTATGCACATGCAATAATCTGTTGACTCAGCACAACACCTTTGCCTTTGAAAAATAATTCAGTTCTTATAATCTGAATAAAATGTTCTTTTAAATTGAACATATTATATTCATCAAAAAAAATTTTGGAACTATATTTTGAAAAAAATTATACTTTATGAATTATACCAATTCTATTATTTCTAATAATCGTGGAAACACAGGAAAACCTGAGTGAAAAGAATTATTCTTTAATTGTAATTAATAGCAAGATTTATTCCATATATTGTATTATAAAATCGTGGAGTATTACACGGGAAGACATTTTATTTGAAAATTTAATAAACAGATTATTAAACCTGAGCTATTCGATGTCTGCTACAAAATATTAATTAGTGTCAATAGCAAATTGCCACAACAAAAAGAAGAGAATATATTTTGATTTACTTGAAGTTTGTTGTTTACTTATTTTGATAAGCATCAGCAAAATTGATTCCAAGTTTTTTTTCGTGAAATTAATGAAATCTTTTGTACACTTGTTGTTACTCGCATATTACCAAGTATTACAGGGTATTATCGGCTATTATATAATATATTATAGATGTATTACACCAACGTAATAACGACCTATTAAGTGTAATAGCGCACACCTTTCTAACCAGTATATACGTGTCGAAATCTCGGATTAAATTTTATTATTAAAAGACAGTCTTGTCATTTCTTGAAATTCTTCTAGGAATTAAAAGTGTACTTTGTATATTAAATGAAATTTATTTCGATCATGATGGTGTTGAAAAATGACTTTAACAATTTGGTTTTATGTAGGTACCTGATTAGATGTGGAAATTTGTCCATTTCCTAGATTTTCTGAACTGCTCTTAACATCGCAGATATTATTGGTATTGTAGGAAATAATCAGGATGTCCTGTCGAAATCGTTTGTTGTGTGAATCGTAAAATTAAAAAATTAAGCTTGACGTTCATATTTCCGGTGAGAATGGACAAAGTGGTTACAATTATGAAGGTAGTGATTCATCGCGAGACATCTCCAATGATTTGACAAAAGCGGTCTAGCTGTTACTAGTTTGAGTCAATCTTCCATGACGTAAGAGAATTACAAGGTAAATTAATGCGTGTCGAGAATTTTATTACATTTCATATCACAAATTGACTTACAAAAGCGTGGGCAGGTATAAAGGTCACAGAAAAGAGGGTTATCGTCAAATGAGCAGACATGCAAAATTTTCGAGAACGATCTTTGTCGCGGGGAGGAAAATACCGTACTGTACGTTAATATTTAAACGCTAATTTTTCCAATATAAAAAGCAAGTCTTTGCATCGCAGGATTGGTAAAAACATTATTTAATTATTTCAATGTTTTCCTCTACAAGATTTTTAAACTTTATAATCACTATTTGTTCAATATTAATTCACAATTTTTTTGAGGATAAATCTAAGGTGTGAACGGAGTCAGCTTCGCTAGACAAGACAACTCTACTTATGCTCTAGAAAAAACTCTAAAACTGAATCAGTGAAATTTGACTCATTTTCGCCGAAAATCAGTGTAAAAGGTGTAAAAGGTTTAAAACTTTCTCTACTGTGTAGTATTTTTATATTATTTTATATTGCAGCAAAACCCTTTCGTCGCATCATTACGGTTTTCGAAATAAAATTTAAATGTAATTTTGTTATTGTCGATGATAGCTCAACATTGAAATCTCCTGAAATCTTATAAACCCAGTAAAAAAATAGTTAGAAAAAAGCGAAAATAATTAGGGGTAATGGTAAATAAATTTCATATTTCCTTTTCGTAATCTGTTTTTTTTACACTTCTTAATACCAGTTAGGTAGCAGTGAGCGGCTCAAGTTCTTGTCACTGCTGTCCGACTGGTATTATCCCTTGCGACCGCGCGCTCATCTCCTTATTTTGTGGCATAGAAAGATTTCAAAGTAAAATTATAAATCTAATTAAATTAAAATTTTTTAAAAGCCTGAAAAATTGACACCATAAACTATTGAATTGTTGCGATACAATATTTTGTTGCAGTTAGTGGTCTCAATTTGAGGACCTCCGAAAAAATGTGTACAAAATGTTTAAAAATAGACGGTTTATTTTTGAAAATACTCAGTAAATTATAAAAAATAAAAAATGTATTATTTAATTTTACTAAAAAGTATTAATTCGGTGTTTTAAGAACTCTATTTAGAAGCAATTTGTATTTCTGTTTAATAAAAATTCTTAATAATTAAATTTAATTTATTTCTAAGTTCTTCACTTTTTAACTTAGGGTAAGTCCGGGGGAGATGGCCATAGTTTTTTAAAGTAGTGTAAAATTGATAAAAAAGCTTTTTTTGTCTAAACTTTTATTGATAATTAAACATTGAACACTTAACTTGAAAATAAAGAAACATAAAATAAAATATTTTCATTGCAACAATCTTAAAATTTACATTTTCGAAAAAGTGCATTTGGCCATTTCTCTGGAATGTCCGGGTGAGATGGCCACATGTGTTCGGGAGAGATGGCCACTACCTATAATTTTTGGCTTTTATCTTAAATTTAATTTTTAATCGTTCACATCACTTTCCTCTTTTTCTGGTCGCATTTTGAAAATTTTTCATGGGGTTCAGAGCAGTTTTCATGTAGCCACAAGTGTCAAATTCTGCATTGAATTCAATCTTCAATTAATGTCGTTCGGTTGTAACTTTTAGCACAACCTACAAATAAATGTCCATCTCTGGTGTCAATTAGATCAATTATTTTGTTCTCGGACATTTTTAATTTGCTTTTCTTTAATATTTCTCAAGTATCTAACATTAACATAAAAAAATTTTAAATAAAAGTCATTAATGGCCATCTTACCCAAAAATTCATGATAAAAGTAAACATCAAAATATTAAATAAATAAAATAATTTTTCCTTTCATTTTTCGTTTATATCGAAGCGTGGGTTATACACTACTCAGTAAAACTTAAATTTAAAAATTATGTTAACAAATAACAATATAGCAACAAGAAATCTGAAATTTTCAAATTATTTTGGACCCATGCAAAAAAAATAAACAAGGAATACACTTACAGCTTCATTATTTTTCATCAAATTATTGTTTAGATATATTATCAATCACAAAAGGTTGAAGAATAACCCATAAAAAGTGATATTTCTTTACAAATTCTGTAAAATATTCGAACTGGCCATCTCTCCCATATGGCCATCTCCCCCGGACTTACCCTATCATAAATTATAATTCGTTTATATAAATATCTAAGAAAATTGTAATTTGAAGTGATGAAAATTTGAATACACTATAATTTTTGAAATAAATCTTTTCTGTTAAATATTTATTTGAAATAATATATTTCGAAAGACTGATAATTTTATCATATGATTCTTATGAGATAATCAGGCATCCCATTTTCATGTTGGTTAATAAAATAATGTTAATTTTAGTTATAGATGTTATAAAGCAGGTCATTCAGAAATAATGTAAAATTATTAATTATTTGAGAGTTTAAAAAAATTAGATGAGCTTAATTAAATAATAATTTCTTTATTCAATTATGATAGTTATCTGTGATTTGTGTTATTACGTTCTTTCATGTCTCGTGTTTACAAATTGAATTTGTTTTGTTCGTAGTCATTAAAAATGTATTATGAATATAAACTCACGAGCAAGAAAAAAGTACTTGATTCATAAGAAAGTAAAAGTTGAATTACATTACGAAGTAAAATTTAACAGTTTATGAATTGCAAGAAAAGTTTGTTTTTTGCATGATTTTTTCAATCGTAAGTTAATATCTAAGGTTAATGGCCCAAGGGCGCACTTACTTATGTCATCGCTCCCACGAGATTAATTATTCGCTCATAGACACAATCTCAATTGTTATACTTTCCAAGACTAAACTATAGTTCAGTCTTCCGTAAAAGAACAATGAGCTCTGATGCATCTATACTTATTATATTTCTATTTCAGTTATTTTTTTTATTTTACTTTGACTTTCTTTTAATTTTAATGTGTTAATTATAGAATAATATAATTACAATTACTTAAATAATTATTCTGAATAAGATAAATATATTGGTGTTAAATGAAAATATCATTAATATACAAAACAAAAGTTTTAATACAAACTCATTTTTAAGAATGAAAATTAAAAGTTTTAAAAGGCGACAATTCACTGTCTGTTGCTATGTAACCTTGTGAATTAAAAGTGTATAGACTGTCTAAAACGAGACTTTTTATATTTTGAGAACGGGTTGTTCCACCTTTAGGTTAATTTTACCTTTCAGTAAAATCGATATATTCTAGGGAAGACCTGCCATGAGCTATAGAATACATACATATTATGTTACAACTGGCAAGTAAACCATTTCCGAATAATTCTAAAAATAACTTATAGAAGTTCATTAAAAATACATTAAAGGGTTTGAATTATTTTTTTTCCAAGAATTACATTTTTATTATAAATAATATCCAATCATTTCAATTAAAGTTTCATAAACATTAATGTTTATTGATTATGTAGATTCTATAATCTTTAAATCTTTATAATTATTCACATTATCTTCTTTACTTTTTTTTTTATTAAACTTGTACTTTTTTCACGAATTCAACAAATTTTTGTTGATAATTGCATATAACTTTCGGGCTTTCAAGTATTGTATCGAATAATTACCTTTTTTTTTAATTTAACAGAATTGTTAATAACATTTTCCTATAATTTGAGATTATTTACAATGAAAGCTTATTTGAGTTCTGCCTGGATAATAATATGTAATTTTCGTAATTATTGTAAAAGGCAGTGTATTTTTTAAAGGGGAGGAAAACTGGGGGGTTCCAACCCTCAGACGAACCTTTACAAGAGTGTGTCAAAACGTGTGCGCTTCTGCTATTCTCTAAATTATATTATATCTATTTTGTCAGAGGTTCTCATTTTTATTCATATATCCTGCTTGCTCTCTAATATTATTTCTTTGAAAAAAAGTTTATGAATAAAAGAAAAGCAGTTTGATAAAAAGCAAATTGTCTGTTGATGTGATGCAATAGATTACAATCAAAGAGCTTTAAAAAGAGGACAAAATAATTAAAGAAAACAAGGAAATTCCCTTTAAACTTATCGAACGAAAATTCAAGAAAACTTATTATTTCGAAATGTCAATACTTGTTATTAGGCTTTGTTATTTGTATTTAAAAGTTAAATTTTACAATAATAATTGGTTTTTAAATGTTATTTTTATAGAGTGAAAAATTATTTACGTCATGAGTATTTATGAGAAATTTCTTAGTTTATTGTTGTGCAAGTGGGTCAAACGTACGCCCTCAGGGTGAATAAACTGCGTTCCCTCTTCCCTTGTTACTTTATGTATCGGCCATTATAATTTATGTATCGTATATTTTATCTCATATATTTTGATTGTTTACTGTATATTTTTTTATAATTATTTTGATACACTTTTTTCAGCATGGCCGCTCAGATTCATACAGGGTCGCCACTTTACCAAACATTCGCGATGACAACAAAAGTGCAGATGGAATGTACAAGGTATAATTTGTACGTTAACGAGGCTAAAATCCGTCAAGGATTAAGGTTTTCGTTTTTCTAACGGTGATGGGCTTTCTTCTTTTCACTTCTCTCTCTCTGTCTCTTTTTCTCCTCTCTTCTTTGAAAAAATGTAATATTTTCTTAAATGAATTATCTGATTTGGGATCTTTTGCTTATGTGGCTCTTCTGCGACATTTCGTTTCGAAAAGTTCAACGTTATTTTTATTTATTGATTAAAAGGGAAATAATTTCATCTTTCCTAATACTTGCCTTATAAAATAACACTTATTAAATTTATAAGTTAACTCAATTTTTACTAATAAAATAACGAATTCCTGAGGGTGATTCTTCGAATATTTTACTTTTTTTACATAAAATGAATTTTATCATTTTGTTTAGAATCACTTCTTCTGTTCCGTTTGATATTAAAGATCTTTTACAGATCAACATAATTATGTTTTAACGTTTTCAATTTCGCAAATATTTTTTCTTAGCTTAAAAATAGAAATACTTTGGGAGAATCACCCATAAATCACTTTACGTCTATAGCTGTTGTAAGACTAATTAATTTACTAATTATAATAAGTTATTATTTAAGTTGTTTTTTTAATGCATAAAAAAGAAATTAATTTAAAATTTGGTGTAATAAATTTATATTTTCCCTGTTAACATAAATAACATGCGTATAATAATTATGTAACAATTCGATGCAAATGTCAGCTTATGTACGTGTAACCTGTTACTGGTATATAATGGTCCTAAAACGGTTATGTTCCAGTAAGGGTTTAGCTGATGTTTCTATATAATTGTCATGTGCACGTTATTTGTGGTAACTGGGTTGTTTGGCTATTTATTTTTCAGTTTTTTGATTCTTGTAAATGAATTAAGTTTTTATGAGTATTTTATAAAGATTAAGTAGATCAGCACTTGTGCTCTGTACTTTCGTGCAATTTTATTGCATTACTTTCAATTACTTATTCCATTCAATTTATTGTTAACTCGCGAAAAGTTGTGTTATTTCGTGAAGTATATAAATGGATTTAAAGGAACTTTCACGATTGACTCAACTAACATGCAGCAGGCAAAATCGATAGTTTCTGAAAATTTACCATAAATTCAGTTGCATCTGACTTCTTCACATTTTTCCATTCCAATATTGTAGGCTAGTTTCTTCGTATTTAAAAGCAGAATTTTCCAACACTATTTTTCTTGAAAATAGATTAAATTTTAGGACTTTGTTCACTTTAGTGAAGAATGCTTCACATTACATACTTTTTACTCTCTAAATTTAAATAAGTAGATTTCAATTAATTGATAATCAAAATATATTTTTTCAATTGATAGCTTAAATTCTATAATCAAATTAAATTAAATTTTTCTTTCAAGACTTTAATAATGCAATTAATTATAGAAATTTTCTTTAAAATTGCGTTTAAAATGATTAAGTTAACACATATTGAAAGTGAATTTTTGATTAAATACATATTTTCAATTTATTTTTGTCAATTTTTGTATAATTTCATTTTTTATACACTATTTATTAATACTTAAAATAAGTTTAAATTTACTTTTGATTTCGTTGCATATAAAATGAACTACACTGCTAAAATTGGAAGAATTTGGCGCTGCTAGAAAAGTTTACTTTTAATAATTACTAATTAAATTAACGAAAATTCTACTAATTTAGATTAAAAGAGTGCAAAGTAATTCAACAAGAGTTATTTGTTTACACCTCGAAATTCTAAAAGAATATTGAAATGTTAACCGACACAAAAACTGTTGGAGACTTGACTATACCGAACTGTCAATCGCAAGACTGAAGATGAAAACACGAAAGACGCGGTTCGTTTGACTCGTTCTAATTAAAGAGTTAATAAGGGCAACTTGTTAATATTGAACAACTACCATCATTGGTCACTGCTGCTGACTAACTTCTAAAGAATTTAAAAACACTTCACGCCTGTTTTCATAGTGGATGTTCTTTTTAATGTGAAGAAATTACATTTAATCGTCTTTTTTCTTGAAATGTACGACAAACATTGCCTGATAAGGTTGTAAATTATTTTACAGATGTAAGGCTGCAATATTTACGAATGAAGAAAAAAGCGTTTCACTTACTTGTAGTAAGTACACTGTAAAAAGAAGTCATCTTATTTCAAGATACTATAGTAGTCACTTCTAAGTTGTTTCGAGAAAGTTATCAAAAGCTTCTTAAAATCCTTAAAATGCATTCATCTTCACTACAGTGAATTTTAAGAAGCTTCTTTTTGCAGTGTGATTCAGCTTAAACAAATTTCTAAAAGCGAAAAATATTTTTAAATAAATTATTGCCTGACACATATTACATTGAAAAATCGATGTTATTTCGATAACATACTTTTTCTGGATTTTATGAATCATTGAATTATTTATAGGCAAAAATAACATCGTAAAACTTAAATATGATGAAAAATTGTTTTAATCTATTGAAAATAATTCATGAAACATCTATACCCTCACTTTTCAGAATTCAATTATTCCGTTTGTTCATTGTTTGTCTTCTGTTCATAGTCGCGGCGGAAGACCCCGAAGAAAAGGGGGGATAATCTGGATGACCTCAAACAAGAGTTGGATATAGACTTTCACAAAATTTCCCCCGAAGAGTTATATCAGAGATTTCAGTCGCACCCCGAAAACGTAAGTATTCCTTAACTTTTTTCAATTTTTTTTTAGGTTATCTTGTTCAAATGTTGAGAATTTTATTTCAAAAAACTTTGATCACCCTTTATGAAATTGCATAACAATTATTATAAAAATTCATTAATACGTTAAAAGTTTTTGATGCTAGCAATAACCTGAGGGGCGCATGAATATCCCATACAAATTTTTAGTTAGAATATTTATGAAACCGAATTTTATTAGATAGAACATTCACATAGCTGATTTTGAAAAATTCGATATTAAATTAACGCCAATTTTTATATAAAATAAAAATTTTACTTAACAG
The DNA here is from genome assembly GCA_032872505.1 of Leptopilina syphax. NCBI lineage: Eukaryota > Metazoa > Arthropoda > Insecta > Hymenoptera > Figitidae > Leptopilina > Leptopilina syphax. The sequence goes on from CM065472.1 coordinate 15,234,636, forward strand.
AATATTTATAAAAAATAACGCATAAAATGCCGAAATATCAATTGATAGAATTTCCATTTATCCGAAAAAACACTCGGCAGAAAGGTTTCAGCGACAATTTTAAAATTGACCAATCGGAAATTATGAAGAAAATAGTGTTTGGTAAATTTTAAAACTGACACTAAAACCTTTCTGCCGGATGTTTGTTCGGACAAATCAAAATTTTGTCATTTGTATTTGATATTTCGGCATTTTAATAGTTCTACTAAGTGATAATTCGGGCAAATGAAAATTCGGACAAATTGAGATTGGATGTATGTAATAGAATTTATGACATTTAAAAGTTCGACTCACTTAAATTCAGCTAAATCAAATTTTTCTAAATTAGAATTCGATTAGATTACATTTCTTTTAAATTAAAAGAATATTTATTAAAACTTTAATCAATTGAAGATTCTGTTAAATAAAAATTCGGTGGCCTTATATTCTGTTAAGTAAAATTTTTACTATGTAAATCTTGATGCTAATTTAAAATTGAAATTTTTTAAATCAGCTATATGAAAATTGTATATTTAATAAAATTATATCTAATATATATTCTAACAAATAATTTTTATGGGATATTCATGCGCCACTAACGTAATATAAAATCATAATTTATTTAAACACTATTTACAAATTATTTATTTATTTATTATAGTTATATTTACAAAGTAATTGAGGGTTCACGTGCAATAAGGGGTACGCATGAAAGTGAAAGTTCCCGCGTACAACGAATCAGCGGCTGCGCGAGGGATTAACGAAAATTCTGTGCGTCCCCTTATTGCCTGTGAACCCTTAATTAGAATCTAAAAATATAGCATCCTTCTATATTAAAAATTTTACAATTTTTACTAAATGATTTGATATCTGTTCATATAAAGAAATATAGTATTCCAGATTTTCGGGCAGGACATGAAAATACCATTTTCATTTTAATTATACACTGAGAGAAGTCCGGGAACTAATACGTCCCGTGCGAGGCTTGAGTGATAATTTTGAATATTCTTATGTGAACCCTCGATCAGGACGTCTCAAGCCCCGATAAAAAACGTGGAACGTCCCGAAGCGGGATTACTCACAACTTTTAGTTTCGGCCACGAGTTGTTCTCTCACATGCGGGAACAATGTTTGACAGACTCGGGGCGTCTGAGCCCTAGATTCGAAACATCTCAAACGCAACAAGAACAGTAGCTTATAGCGACGTCTAGCAGGAACTATTACGCCCTGGACTTCTCTCAGTGTACCCATTTATTGAAATTCATTAACAATTTTATTTTAAAATAAAGTTTTTGTGGCATTTTTTTAATTAAAATAATTTATTCAGAATCATTCGATAGAAATCGACAGAAACACAGTTTTAAATACATGAATTCCTTGAAACGCTAATCACAGCAATTATTGTGAACTGCCTTCTTACAAACACAGTACCTTGTTGTGATTCTGTTTGTTATAAGTCTTGCCATATTAAAAAAAAATGATTTATCGTCACTATGCGCACCTTATTTTTAATTTTTAACGATTTTAAAACCACTTCCAAGTGGTACTATACTGTAACGTGCATTTTGGGTGTTCACTTCATGAACATGGGGATAAAAGTATCACATGGATATTAAATACTCAAATAATAAAAAGTAAAAATCAGAACTCTAAAAAATACTTACATTGAAATTTAAAACCAAAATCAATAAAAATTTACGTCTTTAAAAATTATTAGTTTTTAAAACTAATATATTTTTACATGGGATAGAAATGAATTACTCTGCGAAATGAAAGAAAAATATTTACAAATCTCACGAAAAACGTTTTTTTTTAAACTTTTAAATAAAAAAATTACAAACTTAAATGTTACAGAATAATGATACCCAAGTAACCTGTAAGCTTGAAGGTAACTTAAAGCACACTTGGGAAAACATTTTGCTACTTACAACAAGCTTTTCCTGCAAGTTTTATGCAAACTTACATGTCATTTGGGTACGAAATTATACATAAGAAAAACTTTTATTTCTGCCCATGTGGAGGCCTTCATTACTGTTGTATTTTCTTCCTATGAGAATAATAGTAAATAAATTTGTATAGTTACAATTATATGAAAGATTAAAAATTATGCAATAATTTATTCAAAATGTTATGAATACATTACAAAAGAAAAATAGAAAATATTCAAACTATTTTATCTCTTATAAATTATTGCTTGTACCAACCAAATTGATTCTTTGTAGTAAATTAATAGTAATAGCATTAATTTCATATTCTTTTACAATTGAACATTTGGATCGAATAATTCGCCCTACACGTGGTCGCAAGTTGAAAATCCCTGTACAAGATCTTAGACATTCTTATATAGGTACAAGATCTTGTACGTAACCAGTTAAGGAAATTAGAACACTGAAAGCGTACTTAAAACAGTACATGATCATGTATGAAAAATTTTTCCATTAAAGGGTTACGTACAGTTAGAGCTTCAAAAAAAGCTGTTTTTTAGGAATTTTTTTTGGCCACACTTTAAAATAATTAATAACAAATCTTTTTCCACATAAAATATATATATTTCAAGAAAATTTTCTAAAATTATAGTCCATAAATATAAAGAATTATGCGAATGATAGAACATTTGCGTGAGCTCCTTAAATAAAAATGGTTTCGCGGTGATCACACTATCTCTTGACTGGATCATCTAAAATCAAATCGCGAAGAAGAAATCGTTAGGTAATGATATAATGCGGTACTTAAACGAAGGGATTTGAAAAATTTTGATTTTTCGCAAAATGGCGGATGTTGAAAGTCAAAAATTGTTTTTTGACCAAAATTTTACTCACATTTTCAGCTATAAAAAAAAAATTATTGTCAAAAAAAAATCCTTCGTTCAAGTACCGGCCAATTATATAACAAATAAGTGGTAAAAATTTCAAACCGATCGGTAAAGCCGTTTTCAAGTTACAGTGATCACCGACTCCCAAAACATGGTTTTGAGAAAAACGAGTTCAAATAAGTTTTGAATCCCGCCGCCTGGCCACAGTAACGGATGAGACGGCTCCATTCAAAATTCTATATCTCCATAAATAATAGTCCGATTTGTCTCAAATTTTCAGAGAATACTTTTGAAATGGTATACTTTTAGAAAATGCATTTTAAAAAAAATCGATTTTTTTGAAAATCCTATAGTATAATATAATAGTATAATATATATAGTAGTATAATACGTAACCCCTTAAGGAACTTATACTTTTTTGCATCAGTTTTTCTTCATCTTAAATGAAATTTTTCTACACGGAAAAAATAAGTTCAGCAGATTTTACGAAACTAATTTCGCACTAGCGGATATTTAAGATTCCTTGACGAAGTTTTTCAAAAACCCAGAAACTTTCACTACTTTCAGCAGAACAATTGTCGAGAAACTGCAACCAGTGTTGTAATTTATAAAACAAGCTTGAATGTAGAAATGTTTCGTATTTTCTGGTGAACATTTTATCAGAAAATGGTAAAAATGTTTCGTGCAATCTAAAAACGCGTGGTTTGAGTTTCCACTTCGCTGTCTATCGTGAATTCTCGAACACAAAGTTTCGTAAAATTCTATACGGGGTGTACCAAAAGTCGCGTTATAAATAGATATGTTGAAGCTTGTCTCGTCGCGTCGGTATTAACTTGTCTGCTGTATATAGAGATAATATGTGGAAGGAAAAAGAGAACTGCTTTACCTGCCGGTAACATTTGGATAATTGTTTTCTTTTACGTATTTCACATTTCATTGTTCCAAATTCGTAACATTTTTTATGTGCTTTTGTAATCCAAACTTTTAATTATTATTAATTTCTTTTAATTTACATTCCAATAAATTTTATAGTTTATCATAATATTTACCGATGACAATATATATATTAATTTCTCAAGTTTTAAATTTTTTTACTTCAAATTTTAGACAATTTAATATAAACATTTTTTGAGTTTGAATTTAATTTTGAAAATTTTTTGTCAATTTATTTATAATTTAAAATTAAGAATAAAATTATTTTCTAAAAATTGAAAAATTTTATAGAGATTTTATAACTAATTATAATCAAAAAATGTTATTTTAAAAACCATAAAATATTTTGTATAACTTTTAAAAAAATGATTTTTTTAAAAATTAATATTCAGTATATTGACATTTCTCACAAGTGCAGTTTTAATCTCCTCAGTTAGTATATAAAGAAACTCAATTCTTTCATCTACAAGTGCGAGTTATATTGTATGTGCGTTGCGTCAGAATTCGTTTATATGTATGCGTATTTCCGTTAAGTTAGTGTCAGAATAAAATAAGCCAATCCAAGCGAACCATTGCGTTGTAGAGTGCAGTCACATGTGTCGAACCAATCATCTATCTCCTATAGAAGACGAGAAAAAATGGTCTTGAGAGCTCATTGGTACATTAAGAAATTCTTTTTTCTGCTTTATTCGTTTTTTTCTCCGTGAATAGTTTTTTCCGTGGCGCATGCGCTTCAGGCTAAACATTTTACAAAACTCTTGAATTAGAACGTCCAACCGATCATTTGTGAATTCCATAGAATTTTTTTTGAGTTTTCGAGAAACGCAGTCATCATATATTACTATTGATTCTGTTTTATCTTATACTAAACTCCTCTCCGTATCCGCTATTCCAAAATTAGTTTCGTAAAATGTACTAAATTAATTTTTTCCGTGTATTGTAGAACTTGTACATGTTCACATACATTTACTTGTTCCAGTTTTTCTTTACCTAAAACCAAATTTTGTTAAACTTTGAAGGCAGCGCAGTAGTTTTCTTACGCATTTGTGGCTGCGCAGTTGATTTTACAATGCAAGGACAATAAGATGGTATAATATGGGTTTACAATTTTGTAAAATTTGTAAGAATAAACTTTTTCATACAGGAACTGATGCACGGACATATACGTAAAGTAGTAAATGATCTGGAATGGACAAATTATTGTGCCTTATTATTCATGATTTCATGTACATTTTCACTGTTCCAATTTCCGCTACTGGTCACGTAAAAGGTCTTGTACAGGGATTTTTAACTGAGTGGTCCAGAGGTGTTCACTGCTTTTTTTATTGTTATTCGAACCAAATGCTCAATTGTAATCAAAACAATTGAGGGGCTGGATTCTATAAAGGGATACACGCAATGTTAAGTAAATGGCGCGTATCCCCTTATAGAATCCAGCCCCTCAATTTTTACTATTTTTTATCAGGGTTGCCACACAACCTACAAAACCTGAAAATGTCAGAGAATTTTATAAACCTTGAAAAAAACCTGGAAAAGTCAGGGAATTTTGATCGGAATCCTGGAAAATTATTGTTTTCTAATTGTGCTTATTCTTAAAATCGAATTTTACTTAAATATTTCAAAATTAATTAAATTTTAAAAGAGTTGCGTTTAAAATTTTCATAAATAGATAAACTTGAAAGATTGTAATTTGAAATTCTGTAAAATTTCAATTTTGAATGAATTAATTAAATAATAAAAATTTCACAGAAATTCTATTATTTACAAAATCTTTATAAATTTCTTCGCAATAATTCAATTATTTTCCATAAATAATAAATTATTTTAAAGAGATTCAACTATTTTCATAAATAATAAAACTTATCGCAGAGTTTCAATTATTTTTGATACAATTTTAAAGGAATTTCACAAAAAATGTAATTATTCTTAAAAATTTTATTAAAATTATTCAAAGAAATTCAATTTCTTAAAAGAATTAAATTATTTTCAATAATTTTAATGAAATTCTTTTCAACAATTCAATTTTTTTTCAAAATAATTTTAATAAAATTCTACGTAGAAATTTAATTAATTTTAATAATTTATCATAATTCAATTATTTTCAATATTTACTATTTCAATAAAATTTCACAAAAAATTCAATTATTTAAAAACAAATTTTAAAAAAACTTCGTCTCAAGAATTCAATTATTTTCAAAAGTAATAACATTCTTCGCAAAAATTCAATTATGGTCGAAAGTTTAAAAAAATTCTCTCCAAAATTTCAATTATCTTTATAAATAATAAAAATTTTCTCCAAAATTCAATTATTTTCAAAAATTTTAATAAAATTCTTGGCAAAATTTCAATTATTTTCAAAAACTTTTCTCAATTCAATCAAATTTTTTACAAAGATTCAATTATTTTTAATACAATTTTAATCTAATTTCTCGAAAATTAAAATTATTCGACAAAAGATTTTTAATTACCTATTTAAAAATTTTTTGATAAAATTCTTTATGAGAGTTTAATTTTAAAAAACATTCAATTCTTCAATAAATTATTTATTTTTGTATTTAAATAATTAAATTCTCGTAAAATTTTCTAATAAAAATGGATTTAAATATGAATTTCAGTTAAAATTTTAGATAATAATTGAATATTAAACTCTCTAAATTTGAATTGGTTAAAATGTTTTCTAATTTGAATTAGTGACTGACTTTTTGCTTTTGAATTAGCAGATTTTACTAATAAATAGTCGTTTCTACTAAGTTAATAGTAAAATTTACTAATTCAAAATCAAAAAGTCAGTGACTAATTCAAATAAATTAGTAAACATTTTTACTAATTCAAATTTAAAGAGAAAGTATTATAGCTGAATTTTTAGAAATAATTGAATTTTGAATATTTCATTGAAGAATTTCCGAATATTCGATGAAATTTCGTAAACTTGAATTGTAATCAAAGGGATTTGAAAATTTTCAAAGAAATTTTTCAAAAATTATGAAAAATAATAAATTTAAAGAAGAATCTTAGTTAAAAATTCTGGAATACAATAATTGAATTGAAGTGATGAAAGTAATTTTGAATAAGTTAGAGTAACAATATTCATAAAATATAAAATAATGATTTTATCAGTCGGTCAATTTTAATTATTATAGAACATGAAGATATTGATTGCTTCGAGTCTTCGACTCTGAGTGATCGATTTCTTCATGTTTTATGACAATTTTTTATAAGTTGTTTAACTTCAAAAATGTTTGAATTTGAATCTTTTGAAGAATTTTAATTCCTACGGAAAAATAATAATTAAATATTTATTTTAAAATGATTAATATAACAATGCCGAATACAGTATTATATGAAAGTTTCATGTATATGTAAAAATTTATTGGAATTATTTAATTTTGTAAAATATAAATTTATAGTTTTAGAAACCTGGAAAAATTCCGTTTTTGAACCTGGAAAATCTAGAAAAGTCAGGGAATTTTAAAATGAGCAAAAGCGTGGCAATCCTGTTTATTAAAACAAATCACATCACTAATGACAATTTCCACTTAAGCTAAAACTCTTAATATCTCAAGTAAAAATCTGAACTTTGCTTCTGTAGGTCTGTATAATTTATTATGGAAATTTTATGGAATTGGTAGATAAAATTGTTCTAAATTTATGTTTTTGAAAAATTTGACAAGTTTTATACGAAGTTAAATCCTAACCAGTTGAAATTTGGAAAAATAAAAAGTTTATAAAGTACTCTTTGTAATTAGCGTAATAATATATTATAACTTATTATAAATCTTTAAATATTTACATACTAAAATTTACTCTAAAATCGCTTTTCTAACGATCGTTTTTTATAAGTAGAATGGTTTTGAAATAGAAAAAATTGTGGAATTGAGTACAGGAGAGTTGTGGGATAAACATGTAAACCAAGGCTAAAATCAATTGATTGAGGTGTTCTTGGTAAATCTTATTCAGTGACTTGAAAAACTTTGTTTCTAGAGAAATACAAATAGCTTAATGCAATATTTCTTTAAGGTTCAAACTTTCTAAAAATGTAAAAATATAATTTATTCTTTCATATGACGACTTTCCTTAATAAAATTAAGCAGTATTCAGTTTTATTGGTAAATGAATTTTAATAATAACAGGAATAGATTTGAAATTAAAATCTTTAATAATAAAATCGACTATAATTGATCTACTGGGAAGTGTTGTGATCCTACACACAACAAATAAAACAATACAATAATTCACCCCTTTTTCGACCAACAAGGGAACATTCTTTACTGTGGAACACATATTTCTTTCAAACCATAATAATTGCTAGATTTTAAAAATTCTAAAATGCTATTTGTATTTTTAAAGCCTGATTTCAAATTCTTCTTTATTGACTCAAAAAACTTTTCATACCAAATTAAAATATTAATTATCCACTATATATAATATCAGAATTATAAGCAGAGATTTTATAAACATTTAGATTTTAATTTTTATGAACAGTAGAGAATATATCCCCTTGTAATACCTGAATTATATGGTTTAGTTATCATTTTTGTTTTCGAAAATTTCAAATCTCAAAATGCACTAAAATAAAATGACGTTGTCTAAATGAAACTCTACTTCTGAATATTAATTTAATATGTTGTTTAAGGATTGCAAAAATGATTTGAAATGAATATTATAGGGCCTTAGCCATGCAAAAGCGAAGGAGAATTTGGAAAGAGACGGCCCGAATGCTCTCACACCACCTAAACAAACACCTGAATGGGTCAAGTTCTGCAAGAATCTCTTCGGAGGTTTTGCCCTGCTCCTGTGGATTGGCGCTATCCTCTGTTTTATCGCCTATTCCATTCAGGCTTCGACAAGCGAAGATCCTAACGACGACAACTTATATTTGGGTATCGTCCTTGCAGCTGTCGTGATAGTGACGGGAATTTTCTCGTATTATCAGGAGAGTAAATCTAGTAAAATTATGGAGTCGTTCAAAAATATGGTTCCTCAATTCGCCACGGTAATCAGAGAAGGTGAAAAGCTTACATTAAGAGCGGAGGAAATTGTTTTGGGAGACGTTGTGGACGTTAAATTCGGGGATAGGATCCCTGCTGATATTAGGATTATCGAATCTCGAGGATTTAAGGTATGGTCACTCGCCATTATTTTCTTGTTTAAAGTTATTCTGTAGAATAATTGAATAATAATTGATAATTTAATTATATGTAAATAATGTAAATTTATGCGAGATTTTTTCTGATTGTAGGTAGACAACAGCTCGTTAACTGGAGAATCCGAGCCTCAATCAAGATCGCCGGAATTTACGAACGAGAATCCTTTGGAGACGAAGAACTTGGCTTTCTTCTCGACAAATGCTGTTGAAGGCACTGCAAAAGGTATTGTCATCTGTTGTGGAGATCAAACAGTGATGGGAAGGATTGCCGGTCTCGCGTCCGGCCTCGACACTGGTGAGACTCCAATCGCCAAGGAAATCCATCACTTTATTCATTTAATTACCGGCGTAGCCGTGTTCCTCGGCGTTACCTTCTTCGTCATAGCCTTTATTTTGGGTTACCATTGGCTTGATGCGGTCATCTTCCTTATTGGAATCATCGTAGCTAACGTGCCTGAAGGTCTGTTGGCGACCGTCACGGTATGTCTCACTCTCACTGCCAAGAGAATGGCATCAAAGAACTGTCTCGTTAAGAATCTCGAGGCCGTCGAGACTTTAGGATCGACGTCCACTATTTGTTCAGACAAGACCGGAACTCTCACCCAAAACAGAATGACTGTTGCCCACATGTGGTTCGACAACCAGATAATCGAGGCCGACACCACCGAGGATCAATCTGGAGTTCAGTATGACAGGACAAGTCCTGGATTCAAGGCTTTATCCAAGATCGCAACGCTTTGCAATCGAGCCGAGTTCAAGCCCGGTCAAGATGGAGTGCCAATTCTCAAGCGAGACGTGAATGGTGACGCTTCCGAGGCTGCCCTTCTCAAATGTATGGAGCTCGCCCTTGGGGACGTGATGGGAATACGTAAGCGAAACAAGAAAGTGTGCGAGGTCCCCTTCAACTCGACGAACAAGTACCAAGTGTCCGTCCACGAATCGGATGATCCAAATGACCCTCGACATCAGCTAGTCATGAAGGGAGCACCAGAGAGAATCTTGGATCGCTGCTCAACAATCTTCATCAGTGGAAAGGAGAAAGTTCTTGATGAGGAAATGAAGGAAGCGTTCAACAACGCCTACCTCGAGCTCGGCGGACTTGGAGAGCGAGTTCTCGGCTTTTGCGACTTTCTTCTGCCATCTGATAAATTCCCACTAGGCTTCAAATTTAACTCTGACGATCCGAACTTCCCTACAAGTGGACTACGATTTGTGGGACTTATGTCAATGATTGATCCGCCCAGAGCTGCGGTACCAGATGCCGTGGGAAAATGTCGTTCCGCTGGTATCAAGGTCATCATGGTTACTGGTGATCATCCAATCACTGCCAAAGCCATTGCCAAATCCGTCGGAATTATCTCCGAAGGTTCGTCCTTTTTTGTTTCCTCCTTTTTTGTTTTAATTTATGAATTAATGAGGAAAATAATGGAACTTATATTTTTCAATCAGGTAATGAAACAATTGAGGATATTGCTCAGCGGCTGAACATTCCCGTTTCCGAAGTGAATCCCCGCGAAGCGAAAGCTGCAGTGGTCCACGGAAGTGATCTCAGGGATTTGAACTCCGATCAGCTGGACGAAATCCTCAGATATCACACCGAAATAGTGTTCGCTCGTACCTCGCCTCAGCAGAAGCTTATAATTGTCGAGGGCTGCCAAAGAATGGGTGCCATTGTTGCGGTAACAGGTGAGTTAATCAAGTAGCCAGAAAAATTAAGGACAATCGATTAATCGTCTATTTTATTTAGGCGATGGTGTGAATGACTCGCCTGCTTTGAAGAAAGCGGACATTGGAGTTGCCATGGGAATTGCCGGTTCGGACGTCTCAAAACAAGCTGCGGACATGATTTTGCTGGATGATAATTTTGCTTCAATTGTCACAGGAGTCGAAGAGGGTCGATTAATCTTCGATAATTTGAAGAAGTCTATCGCTTACACTTTAACTTCCAACATTCCTGAGATTTCTCCTTTCTTGGCCTTCATTCTTTGCGACATTCCCCTGCCACTTGGTACCGTTACGATTCTTTGCATCGATTTGGGAACTGATATGGTAAGTGCTGTTAACATGTACGTCAACAGATTTACAAAACTTTATAAACTATTTCAATGGAGTCTTGTATTTACACAGCTTTTTAACAGGTTCTTCAAATTCGTTTCTTTTTCATTTATCTCTTAATTAAAGCCAAAAGATATCTGTCTATAGTCAAAAAATTATTATTGCATTGAAATGTCCTGTCCTTCGCTGATTGTCAGGTGCCGGCCATTTCCTTGGCCTATGAACAAGCAGAGTCGGACATTATGAAGAGAAGACCACGAAATCCATATATGGACAATCTCGTCAATGAAAGGTTTATGGACATTGAAAATAGCTAGATTCCCCACTTTTACATATTATTTTCTTCATTTTGCGTCTCTTTGATTTGAAGTCTTTAGCTTTTCGCCAGAAGAAGCTCCCGTATTAGCGGTATCGCTATCAAGTAGCTACACTTTGTCTCGATACATTCTTAGTGTTCATTGATATTTTATTTCCACTTTATAGATTCTGCATAACAGGCGTCAAGGAATCTTCTCAAAGGATGATTAATGCGATTTTTCTTTTTTCAGAATTATTTTCAGAACAAAATATTTGGGAGGCTCCCAACTACATTCTTTCCCAATAAATCCTTCTACTTGTTCCACTGACACGTTATCCCTGTTTTTAAGTTGCTTATTGTTTATTATTATTTATGATTAAGTATTTTTAAACTTTTGAGAATAGACATTCCACTTTGAAAAATTACGCGATCTACTCTGTCTATGAAAATTGTCAGGTTATCTATGTTCCAATGATTTTTTCTGTTAATAGCATTCTCTTATTTTTAAAGCGGAAATTTATTTTCAAGTGAAGAATGCTCTATCAGAGTATCTTGCTTTTTTCAAGTGATACAAAAAAAATTGGGTGAATCTTTCATAACCTTGCATCGAAAACTTGACTACGTTCTGAATAATAGAGATAGTTGTTGTGATAGGAAAGATAATGATCGGTCAGAATTTGAACTTTATTTCAAACGGATTTTTATCACAAAACCATCCAGTTAGGAATTTTTGAATTATTATCTATAATTTTTTATAGTTAAAAGTCCGTAAAAGTCCATTTTTTAAAAAAAGGTCCGTAAATTTGGATAATTTTAGAGAAATTACAAATGATTGTAAGAATTCAATTATTTTCAAAAGTAATAAAATTCTTGGCAAAAATTCAATTATGTTTAGAAATTTTTTTAAATTCTAGTTAAAATTTCAATTATTATTAGAAAAAATTAAATTCTTCTCCAAAATTCAATTATTTTCAAAAATTTTAATAAAATTCTTTGAAAAATTTCAATTATTTTCAAAAAATAATAAAAATTTCATTATTTACAAATTTTTTTATAAATCTCTTCGCAATCATTCAATTATTTTAATAAATAATAAAATTTTTACAGGGATTCAATTATTTTGGTAAATAATAAAATTCTTATTAGGAATTCAATTATTTTCATAAATAATAAAACTCATTGCAGAATTTCAATTATTTTTAATACAATTTTAATTAAATTCCTCGAAAAAATGTAATTATTCTTAAAAATTTTATTAAAATTGTCAAAAGAATTCAATTATTTAAAAATTTATTGATAAAATTCTTTATGAGAATTCAATTTTAAGAAACATGCAATTATTCAATAAATTGTTTTTTTGTATTTAAATAATTGAATTCTGGTTGAATTTTCTAATAAAAATTAATTCAAAAATGGATTTCAGTTAAAATTTTAGATTATAATTGAATATTAAAAGCATTAGAGCATAAATTTTTAGAAATAATTGAATTTTAAAAAGGTTTCAGATTAAAATCTTTGAAAATTTGAATTTTTCATATTTTTAACTAACAATTCTGTGGAATTAATTTTTTTTTTTGAGAAAGTTTGATTGCGGATTTTTTTTACATTATTTAAAGTTTTTATTTTCTTATATATATTTAATTGAAGAATTTGCGAATAATTGAAATTTTGTAAAATTGAATATTGTAAACAAATGGATTTGAAAATTGTCAAAGAACTTTTTAGAAAATTATTAAAAATAATCGATTTTAAGAAGAATTTTACTTAAAAATTCTTGAAAATAATAATTGAATTTGATAATGATTTTATCACTCTGTCATCTTTAATTATTATAAAACATGAAGAAATCGATCACTCCGAGTCTTCTACTCGGAGTTATCGATATCTTCATGTTTTATAGTTATGAAAAATTTAATTTATAGTTTTAAGTAAAATGTTCTCTTATTTGACTCTGACTGGTTACATTTTTGTCAACAATTGGTCCAGTATCTTAAGAAAATTGGAAAAATGGTATAATTTTATTTATTTTGTATGTCCCTCCTATCGTTTTTTGATGCAAGGTAATTTTTTTTTGTTTTTTTAATAAACTAAATTATAATCAGTAAGAATCATTGAAAAATGAATAATCTGACAATTCATATCGTTGTAGACTTGGAAAATTGTTGTAATTTTTTCTTCTTAAAAACGAAATTCTCTCATCGGGATTAAAATTATCAATTGATTTGATTAATATATTTTAACATTTTCATTGAGCTTCTTAATAAATATGACATCAGGTACCCGCCATCTCACTAGCCTACGAGGAGGCAGAGAGCGATATTATGAAGCGACAGCCACGAAACCCCTTCACTGACAAGCTAGTTAACGAAAGGTAAAACATTTCAACAACATATCACAAAATCCCACATTTCAACAAGGTTCTCAATCAAAAAATTTTGTCGTTGTATCTTTCTCAAATTGTCATGCATTTCATTAGCATTTCACTTATTATCAAATGACAACGACATTTTTTTGATAAACCTTACACAATTCTTTTACTTATTTTCTATCAAACAAAACTGAAACTGGCATTGAAATTCAACAGACTTGTGCATTTTTACTTTTTCTTACTAGCAAGAATTTATGAAAAAATTTCAAAGTGGCGCAAAAGTACTTTGTGTTGGCAATCTGCAGTTCTTGTAAAACGAATATATTTAACTTTAGGAACATATGATTTTGATAAGACTTTGTGGACCATTGCCATTAAGAGAAAACCAAAATAAAAAATTTTCCTCTTAATTCAGGTTTCTCTCTAACTAAAAAATGTAATTTACTTTCTAAAGTTAAATATAAATTATCGAAATATCCAGTTCATAAAAAGACCTATCAAAACCTATCAAAATTGAAAAAATGTTTTTCAAATGTTATAAGAGATTGTCAAAACGCGTGATTTTTCCTCATAAATAAATTATAAATGAATTTACATTGTTAATTTCAGTTTCGTATATATTTTTATATTTCTATTAACTTTTTCCACAATTACTCTATGACAAATGCCTCTAATCGCCAATTCTGGCGACGATAACTGCGATACTTACTTTTAGACTCTTTCATTTATAGAATGTAATAATATATATAATATATTTAAAATAGATTCATTCATAAACTATTTTCATGAACATAATAGTTGAATAGTTTAAGAATTCAATGAAAACTACTTTTAGGAAAGTTTATTTAAAAGGTGACACATATTAGGATTAGTTATGAAAAGGAAACACTATATCAAATCATCGGTACTATTAGTAAACTATAATATGCTTCTAACTTTCAAATTAAATTTTTTCAGTTCTAATTTTATATAATCGATTCTTCTTGTTAAAAATACTTGTAAATATATTTCGTGCAAGTTGGAAATTTATAAGTAGCTATTTTTGTGAAAGTAAGTTTTTATTAACAAAAAGAAAAAAAACATTTAAATTTGTTAGGAAAGAATTATTTTTTAACGAGAGGAAATGATTAAATGTTTGGTTTGGTTTTCTCTAATCGCACTTGAAACTTTTACCACTGACCGAATAACCCATCGATTAGGGTCATATTATTAAAGTCAAGGTAAGCTGTCTCTAATATTAATATATTTTTCGGAACTCTGCTTTCCTAAGATTTTCTTCTATATTTTTTGAACCCAATTTGGGAATCTTTATCGCCCGGAAAAGAAATAATTTCAAAAAATCTAAAAATGAAAACTTTTGAAAATAAATCTTTAAATAACGCACTTCTTTCTTCAAGCAGCGAAAGACCTATAGCAAATTATAAAAAAAGAGAAAGGCTGGATGCATCGCACGATTACTCTTTTTCTATACCATTCGACCTTTGTCTCTTCGCATTATGTTCTGAACTAAAAATATTTACTGCCTCAGCCTTACATTCACATTTTTTCTACAATATATATATATGTAATTTAAACAAAAATTTTCAAATTACTTTTTTCTTTTTATTAAACTAAAAATCTCTGATTGCCAAGCTGCTTCCATTTTACACTTATTCAATTCTAAAGCACTATCAAATTTGGGAATGCTTTTTAAATACTTTTTACAATTAAATGGACGCTGCATTTTGTGCGTCGAGTTTTAGAATACGTTATTTTAAAACAAAGACATTTAAAATTCTTAATATTACTCCTAATTTATTAATTAAATAAAAGATTAACATGGCGAACATTTCTATAGAAACTTTTTATTTTTCGGTTGTATTCATACGTCCAATACTTACATGTAATCAACTTATTAATTGATTATTATTAATTATATGTTGGATTTATAAATACAGTTGTATTGAAAAAATTTTTCGTATTCGAAATTATGTCGTTCGCCCCAAGTCGAATGAACGTATGTTTAAAAAACATTTTGGAAGTTACTTATTATTATTTTGGAAGTTTATATTATTATCAGCAAATGTTACGCGCGGAAAGTGATATTGAATTTATTATTGTTATGCAAATTACAAAATTTTTTATTTTCAAATATAAATTTTTTAAATAATTTCATAATCAAAATTTTAAAAATTCACTTATTAAGTACAACATTAATTATTACTGTTCATATTTTTAAAAATTTTAATAAAATTTTATTAAAGAAAGAATTCAATTATTTTCTAAAATTTTAATAAATCCTTCGAAAAAATTAAATTATTTTTATAAATAGTTAAATTCTTCGCAAGAATTAAATTAATTTTATAACTAGTTAAATTCTTTGCAGGAATTCAATTATTTTCAAAATAATTTTAATTAAATTCCTCGGATAAATTCAAATATTTAAAAATATTTCCATAAATATTTTAATTATTTCCTAAAATTTTAATAAATTTTTCGAAACAATTCAACTATTTTTATATGTAATTGCTAAAATTCTTTGCAGGAATTAAATTATTTTTAATCAAATTTAAATAAAACTACACGCGAAAGAATTTAATTATTTTCAAAAAATAATAAAAAGGAAAAAAAATTCCATCAGTTTCAAAAAGAAATTCAAAGAAATTCTTAAAAAGAATTTAATTAAGATTTATAAAAATTTTCATATAATTCTTTGCGAGAATTCAGTTATTTTCCTTGAAGTTCCTTTTTTAAATTAAACAAATTATAAAAGTATTGTTATAAAACAGGACGATATCAATACCTCCGAGTCTTCGACTCGGAGTGATCGATTTATTCATGTTTTATAATAATTAAAGATAACCAAGAGATAAAATCATTATTTTATATTATAAGAATATTGTTAGTGTAACTTCATCAAAATTATTTTCATCATTTTAATAATTAATAATTGAATTCCTGTGAAATTTTTATTATTTATGAAAATAATTAAATGTTTGCATACAATTTTATCAAAAATTTTTTTAAATAATTGAATTCTTTTTAGGAAATTTTATTAAAATAGTAGATATTGAAATTAGAAAATTTTTTGAAAATAATTGAAATTAGGACAAGAATTTTTTTGACATTTATGAAAATAATTAAACTTTGGAGAAGAATATTGTTATTTATAAAGATAATTGGGATTTTTACGAGAATTTTTTTAAAATTTTGAACATAGTTGAATTTTTTTTTTTTTAAATAATTGAATTTCTGCAATTATTTGTAATTTCTCCAAAATTGAATTTTTTTAGTGTTATCAAACAAAAATTTTAATTATAAAAAATTTTCAAATTTTATTATTTTTAAAATTGCTAATTTTATTTAAAAAAATCAGCAAGAAGTTAGCGAATGGTTGCTAGTTTTTTTTAACCTTCGGAGAACACACCTCTTTTTTAGGTCATTTTTCAATGCTCAACCAATTTTGAACTGTTCATCTGCTTAACCTAAGGATTTTTTGAAAATATAGTTTAAACTCTGTAAAATAAGTTTGTGTACTTTTAAATCCTTATAAAAAATATTAAACAATAGATAAAAAACTTTTCGCAAAAAATCGTGGGGTCAAAATGACCCCATGTGTTCTCCGAGGGTTAAACATATGTTCATTCGACTTGGGGTGAACGATGTATTTAAAAATGACATTAATGTAGGTTATAGTAATTTACGCTTTTAAATAAGATTAAGGTGAAATTAAAATCATTAAATTTAATTTTATAAAAGATGAAGTAAAAGGTTTCCCTTGAAATATGGAAGTCTGCTAATTTATAGAAAATACAAAATATCTATCTTACTCTGAAATTATGACGGAAAGTTGATAAAATATTTCACCTATTTTCTCAAAATTGGGATTGGTTCTGCAGTAGTGCGCCATATGTGTCCTTTTCAGTTAACGCAATTGAAAGTGAGAAAAACAAATTGGACTATGAAAATAAGTAAATGTCACTCAAACATCGATTCCAATAATTAAACCAATTTCTTTTGGTAAAAATTATTGATTCTTTGTAAATAGTCTTCAGAATTTGATATATAGCAGTAAATAATAACATTTTAATGTTATTAATTAATTTTTTTTAATTTGAACAGAAACGTGTTGTATATTAAAAATTTAATTCAGTGAATTATGACGAAACAATAGATTTGCTTTAACTTAATTTAAGAATGATATTTATATATTTTTATTCCATTTTACAATAAATTAAAGTAATTTTTATTATATTTTTTGAAGATCATAGAGCAAAGTTGATGTTTATAAAATAATTAGGAAAAAAATGGTTTATTTCCTTTTAAAAATTATGTAAATAGCTAAGTGCTATAATTAAATAATATACACATTTAAAATAGTTTACTTAAATACCGGCAAGTCCTTCTAAATGATAAATCGCTCTAAAATTTTCCGCCTTTCTTCCCTTCAATTTAGTATCAAAGTTGATGGTTGTTCAACATTTTAACTAAATCTTTTTATTATTATATTTATTACTAACTAGCAATTATTTCCTATATTGAGAATTTTTTTAAATTTGTACTAAATACACTACCGTTGGAAATTATCGGTGCGGCTCCACGCGCATGGTCCAAAAAAACATACCAATCTTCAAATCACGATTTTTCTGTAAAAAATCTCAGAAAATTAACAAATATACCATTCGAAAGCTTATAATATTCTACGATAAATGATATACTTCTTGACTTAAGGTAGAATTTTCTTATTTTTAAAATAAAATTTTGCTTTTAAATAGAAATTTAATTTTAATTTAGAAAGTATTGAAGATATATAAATATTTATAGCAAAAAGTCTAAATTTATAAGTCAATACATTAAATATAATAACAATATTAATAGTGTTTGAAATTAGAAAATGTAGAACAGAAAACATATTTCAAGTGTTCTTGGAACGTCCAGGGTTGCCACATAACCTGGAAATGTCAGGGAATTTTATAAACCTTGAAAAAAACCTGGAAAAGTCAGGGAATTTTGATCGGAATCATGGAAAATTATTGTTTTCTAATTGTGCTTATTCTTGAAATCTAATTTTACTTAAATATTTCAAAATTAATTAAATTTTAAAAGAGTTGCGTTTAAAAGTTTCATAAATAGATAAACTTCTGTTAGAAATCACACTCTTCCTTCCTGGAAATCACCTATTTTAAATAGTTAGTTCACTTGATCATGGAAAAGGATTGCGAATCTCGTAAAGTTAGGTTTATAGAAAATAACTGGTAATTATTTTCGTTAAGACACTCTTAGTTAATTAAAAGAATAATCTTTATTTAAGAAATGAATTAAACTAAAATTTATAAACATTAGAATTAATCGCACTTAATTGACTCTCTCGGCCTATACGTGTTTCTCGTTACTCGATCTAAATCGCACTGCCCTTCGCGGGGACTTATCGCCCAAAAACCGTCGCACTCACACACACACACTAACGAACATTTCCGAAATCATAAATCACACGCTATCACTTCAAAAGGTTGTAATTTGAAATTTTGTAAAATTTCAATTTAGAATGGAATTCTATTATTTACAAAATCTTTTTAAATTTCTATGCAATAATTCAATTATTTTCCATAAATAATCAATTTTTTTAAAGAGATTCAACTATTTTCATAAATAATAAAACTCTTTGCAGAGTTGCAATTATTTTGAATTAGTGACTGACTTTTTGCTTTTGAATTAGCAGATTTTACTAATAAATAGTCGTTTCTACTAATTTAATAGTAAAATTTACTAATTCAAAAGCAAAAAGTCAGTGACTAATTCCAATAAATTAGTAAACATTTTTACTGATTCAAATTTAGAGAGAAAGTATATATTATAGCTCAATTTTTAGAAATAATTGAATTTTGAATATTTGATTGAAGAATTTCCGAATATTCGATGAAATTTCGTAAACTTGAATTGTAATCAAATAATTGAATTGAAGTGATAAATATAATTTTGAATAAGTAATAGTAACAATATTCTTATAATATAAAATAATGATTTTATCAGTCGGTCAATTTTAATTATTATAGAACATGAAGATATTGATTGCTTCGAGTCTTCGACTCGGAGTGATTGATTTCTTCATGTTTTATAACAATTTTTTATAAGTTGTTTACATATGTATTTCCGATACATTATAATATCTATGTCTTAGGACATCTGCGGAGAAAAAAAGTCGTTTTTAGGATAATAGGATGTCTTTTAAATGCCTCGCTGTTAAATAATATAACGTTTGTGCGTCATTCTATTGGAGGTTGGAAGTAAAGCGATTCTTCATTTAGGAGGATTCTATAAAAAATATTTTAAAAATTGTCGATAAATATAAAAAACACTCGTTTAATTTCATCCTGTTACATGGAATAAAATAGTTTAATCTGTAACCTATAAGTAATTGTATAGTTGTAGTAACTTGATTTTAAAGACTTTTATTATGCTTAAATAATTATCTGGGTGGCTACCGAACCTTGAAACCTTGAAAACCGGGCAAAAAACGAGAACTTCGTTATGCTTTGAAAAAACCGTAAATTTACCTGAATTTTTTTAATTCATTATTTTTATAAATTACATTTCATCGAGAATTTGTAAAAGCACCTTTTAAAATTTATTATTTAAAAAAAATTCTTCAACATAATTTTTTTGTAATGTCAGTATTTTTTTTAAACTATGTGTTTTTTAATTATTATAGTTTATTCAAAATAATAGTCTTAAGACAAATTTTGAACTAAACAGTTTCAAGTCGAAATTTCGATAACATAAGAGATAACATAAAATTAATTTATTAAATAGTATTTTCTCGAAAATTTAATAAATCTAATAGTTTATGATGACTCACACTTTTTTAATTAATTCTCAATTTTTTATTTTTATACAACTTTTAGACGGTGCGTCATGAAAAGATTATTTGTCAATATTGCCTTTAAAATTGTTTTTTCTAATAAAATCTTAATTTAAAGAACCTTGGAAAAAGTCGTGAAAAAGCCTTGAATTTTATTTTCAAAATTTAGTGGCCACCCTGTTTATAGTATTTTTATTTTAAAAGTTTATAAATTCTCCATCAGACAATCTTTTAATTTCTTTAGTTGACTATTATTGGTTTATATATATATATATTTTTTTTTCTTTTTCACCTACTCTTTTGAAATGTAATCTTTCTCCACTAGACCTAATTGCCTCTGCCGCCTGCCAACTTTGTCATCGTTGTATCTCCTCATTCATAAACGGAAGCTTTTTTCTACAAGCGACAAGTCTCTACCGCCCTGATTCTTTAAATGTAATCACTGTGGCTATTAAGTCAAAAAACTGAAAATTTTTCAGGTTCGGTGGGACCAGTCGTCGTCAATGTTGTGAATTATAAATGTAATGTTACTTTGATTTGGTAGTCTCTTAAATTTCTTTTTCAAGTACCTTGCTGTGCGTAGATGTAGAAAAAGATACACCGATTTATTATAAAATGATTAATAAAATTAATTGATATCGCGTCACAGTTACCTAGTAGAGGAATAGAGCTAGAATTAGTAAACTAGACAAGTACAAACAATGTTTAACTTAATTTAAAATGAAGAACGTTCTTAAATCCAAGCATTTCATGGTCAATAATTATAGGCCAATTTTATAATTCTTGTCTATCTGTTAATTTTATTTTTATTGAATGGAAGGAAGATTCTAGAACGTTTTTCGTAATATATTCAATTGCTACTAAACAGTCACTATTTTTTTTAGTTTACTACCTATATAATATATTTATAACAAATTATTGCGGTTGCAACATCTGTTTCTATTATCTATTATCTGATATGATAATTAAAATTGTCACTATTATATTCGCTCACATCAAGTTGCAGTGATTCCTGCAATTTTTCTTTTCAGTTTTCTCGCGTTTTATTCTATAGTATGCCGCCTACTGACGCTGTGTTTATAACGTGATGGCGGTTGCAAAATTTTAGAGGTGGAAAGATTTAATAAGAAGCTTTATGCGCAATTTACAACACCTAACGACACTGATGCTATCTTCTATTGGCGATGGGAGTTTTAGGGACTCTGTAATGCCTTTTCCAACTTTTATGCCTTGCCCTTCATAGCGTGGAAAAGTAATGCACAATTTAAAATCAACTTGAAGAAAAATAACATTTTTTTAATTTCGAACAACTTTTCCACATAATAATTGGTGATGAGACATTGAATTAAAAATGTTTCATGGTTTTTAAAACATGCAATAGAAGAAAAATAAAACTTAAAACAATTAATATTGATTTCTCATCACTGATCAATTGCTTTAGAATGACATCAATAACTTTCTTTGTCTTCATTATTGTTCAGTTCTTGTTTGTCTTTTAATAATCGAAAATGTCAATTAGTTTACAACTTAGTTTGATTTTACTTGAAAAATGTTTCAGAGATAAATGATAATTAAATAGTAACTAAAAAAAAATAATAAAAATATTATTTCTAATTTTGAAGAGAGAAATAGTTATAGTTTAAAATTATAAATTATTCGAGTAATGTTTTAAAATTTAATACAACAATAATAGTTAAAGAATGACAATTTGCAAGGTGGTATTTGAAAGTCAGGTCCTGACTGACATACAATTTTTATCCAGCAGGTTTTATGGAAGTACATACGGATCCTGTGTTAATTCCTTCTTTGAGTCTGCTTTTGGCTTTTTTTCTTCTCATGCATTTAATATTTAATACTATTATTATTATTATTACTACTACTACTACTATTATTATTATTATTATTATTATTATTATTATTATTATTATTATTATTATTATTGTAATGATCCATCTCACTTGCCAATGCAAAAGGGGTTCTTTTAAACGCTTTCTAATTAACGATGGATGGTAGGTACCGGCCATCTCACTGGCCTACGAGGCACCGGAGTCGGACATTATGAAACGTCAGCCACGCGATCCTTACAGAGATAATCTCGTAAACCGAAGGTGGGTCTCTCGACTGCCCATCGAAATCACTTAAAAATCCTGCACTTCATGTTAGATTTAACCAAACGCCTCATTTGATTCACACTTTACGGTGCAACCGATCTTTCTAAAGCGCCCCATTCTTTTAACCAATTTTTTTCAATTTTAAATAAATTTCACGCTTTTCGTTGAAAGGGATCTTACGTGGCAAAAATAAATTACAGTTTATGTTTTGAAAAGTTTTTGACTTAAGGTAATTAAGAATAATTATTTAATCAAGTAAAATCATTCCTAAAATGTAGTCTGTAATTTTATGGCGCGTAAATATATTTCTTATAAATTATTGAAATTCGATTTTAACCTTTTAAAGCTAGAAAATTGGTTAAGGAAGATTAAATGCTTTAGAAAAGAAAAAATGGAACGTAAACTAGGCAGAAGAGTAAGGGCGACTATAAATGTGGATAAGGTCTAGATTCTTGAATATTTTATTACTTTTCTTGACTAATTTTCGTCTCTGGATTTTTATTCAGAATGATACGAATATTCCTACACTTCTGTCTGAAAGCGTTTAACATAGTTGTGCGCAACTAACTGACAAGGCTTTATTTTTTTACCCACGTTCATTGTCACACTTGTTAAGTTGTTCACAATCAAATTAAGAATTTTTCAAGCCAAGCACGTTTGTAAAATAGAATGCATTGGATTTATCTGAACTCTGTACTACATTATAGAATTTTAAAATGTTTACATTATGTCCACAAAATTAACTTGAAAAATTAGATGATTGCATATTATATATATGTATATGCACGATCCCAAAAAGCTTACAGGAAACTTTGAGAAAGTCTGCATCGCAAGCTAGCTGCAAGTGGTAAAATGTCCCCAAAATTCACAGTTTGCTATCTGCAGAAATCTTGCACTGCAAGTTCCCTGAAAACTTACGGGTTACGTGGATGCTTAGTGTCATGCACTGCCTATATTTTTCCGTGTAGATATATACTAAAAAGAGATTATAAAGTTTTTTAAAATTATTTTCTTTACTTTTAAATGATGTTGGATTTATTTTGTATGATAAAAAAATTAACCCTCTGCCTACTCTAATGACCGTTGTCGACAAAAAACGACATGATGAGCTCTATGAGAATTATATTCAAAAGCGCTAGAGTGGGAATAAGTCAGCGTATGCAGAGGGTTAATATACATTAATTATTATTAAAGATTAATATTCCGAAAGAGACTTGAAAAGTTTAAATTCAAAAAATTGGTGGATATGAAATATGAAAAGTTCTAAATGACATGCGTGCGCTTTGTTCACATATTTCACATGTACAAAACATTGTAGATCACCATTTGAATACATCAGTGACAAATGTTCTAAGGTTTTTAGTGATTCGCCTGCAGAAAGTTACTGTTTTAGGATTTTAGATATACGAAGAATGAGGAATGCTTTTTAGAATTTCTTCAAAAATCCCATCTAGTTTATGTGACTAGATTTATGTGCACCTGAACTTTACAATTAAAATAATCATGCATTTACTTTTGACTCACTTACAATTTGTTTTTAAGAAATCTAAACATACAAACATATTAGCCTTCTGCTTGCGCAAAAAAGCATGTAAAGCATTTGCAGTTCTATTTGCAATTAGTTTCATTCTCTAAATAATAAACAGGAAAGATTTTTAAAGCACTTTTATTTTTTAGGAACATTTAAGTGAACATATATACAGAGAATTTATATATTTTTTTTACAGTCGAATATTTTTTTGTCATACTATAAAACGTTTTTAATGTTTCTCCTTTTACTCTTCTTTTTTTTCTTCCTCTCTTTTTTCTCAAACCTTCACTCATCATATTTATTCATCTTAAATAATCAGTCTATATGTGTGCAGCTGATCTAATCTGTCACTATTTAACTAACAGCAAATTTAATCAATAAACATTTATTAAACGCATGAAGGGTTTTATTCTATCAAAATTTGATACAATTAGAAATCGAATATTTTTAATACACTTCATAACCTACAATGGTTTTTCGTCTTTTAAAACTAAAACAACTAAAATGACACTGCTAAAATTAGAAAAAAATTAATCTCACTGAATGTACTTGAAAGATCATAATAATTTTTTACTAATACGCACATTAATAGTATAAAAAGTACTTTATTCAAAATAATTAACACTATAATATACTCAATTCTTCAAGATTTGTACTCTTTTTGAAAAAGTAATAAAACTTCTGTTTGCAGATTTCTAATGTTAACTGAAGTTTCACATTTAAAGTATTATGATAAAAAAAGATTACAATTGTTGTAGAATTATATGTCAGATCTCGTTAATTGTTAAAAAAATTGACATCTGCTATTATTACAACAATTACTTTTCAACATTATTATGTACTCTTCTTTGTGAAAATGAAAAATTGATTTTTAAAAACATATAATATTGATGAAAAGTTAGTTGTTTTTTTTAATAATAGTGCTGAAATAAATAGCGAGTTTAGGCATGACATAATAGCTGTCAGTATGGCATGCTCATTAGATGAAAAGTGTGTACCATTCCGACCGTAAGTACATACGTCGATTGGTAAGTAAATGACTGAACTAAGTCACCTTGGCTTCTAAACTTAAACACACCTTAAGCTCTTAGTGTATCAATAAACTAGACGATTAGAGGCAAAGCTTTTTCTATATTCTTTCTATAAGTAAACATTCTTTAAAATCATAGGGATTCTCAATATTAAAAATTGTATAATATTATGAATTTAAATTGAGAATCCCTTTGCAAACAATTTTTATCGATGTAGATTTACTACCATACTGAGTAAGTAATAAGCAGTAAGAAGTTGTCAACCGACAATGATTTTCATTAAAATTTTCGTATTTCTTAGGCTTATTTCCATGGCGTACGGACAGATTGGTATGATACAGGCAGCAGCGGGTTTCTTTGTCTACTTTGTAATTATGGCTGAGAACGGATTTCTGCCTACGCGTCTTTTCGGTATCCGGAAAATGTGGGATTCTAAAGCTATAAATGATCTGACGGACAGCTATGGACAGGAATGGGTCAGTATATTTCAATTCAACTTATTGTACCAATTCCTAGTGAAAATACTTAATAGAAATGAATATTGTTTCGTCCGTTTTTATGAAATTCATTTTATTTAAAGACTAAAAAATAAAATAACTAGGTAAAAGAGTTAATCATTTCATTTTTTAAACTTTTATATAACTCTAAAAAGAACTATTGTATTTTTCTCAATCTTACCACCATTGACATTTTTATGGTAATGTTCTGATTTGTCACTAATAAATAAAAAAACAATTAAGTTTCCTTCATTTTAATTTGAAGATTTTCTCCAAAAATATTAAGGATTTATATATATTTATAATAGAGGGGCTGATAGTAAAAGTAAAAGTGGTATAAAATAACATAGGGTGCAAAGGTGGGATAAGTATGACTTGGGATCAAAAACGGGTTAAAATGATTGTGTAGTTTATAGATAAATTAATTATAATTAGTGATCAAAAATCTTTAAATAGTAAGTAAAGAAAGACTTATTTTATTATAATTAATATTTTGCATAACATTAGTTATTTTGACTTTATACCACTTTTACTATCAGCCCCTCAATAGTTGATCAATAAAACACTTTTTTTCGAAACCGTGACGTAATGAGAAGTTTTCGACCTCGAATTCGTGTTCAGCACAAAAAATCCGTTCGGATATTCGCGATGAGCACGAAAATTTGCCACCTGCTGGATATTTCCCAAAGCTCTGTAAGAAGTCTCTTTTGCTAATTTTTTACGTAACTGCACTTATTATTGACGAATAAATACTAATGAAGAATGTGTCAGTAGTAAAATCGATGCAAAATGAATTGGATAAATAATTAATTATAATTATGGTAAGAATTAATGTTCTATCACTTCTTAACAAACTAAATAATAAGAAATATTGTAACTATTTAGAGGTTATGGTTCACGTGTGTGTACAATATACATATGTGAGAGTACGTCAACACATTCAAAAGAGACTTCTTATAGACCACGTGGCGTCAACACATATGTGCGCTTACAGCGCCTCTATAGTTTGTGCTCATCGCGAATACTATGTTCCATCCTATTCGCAGAATAAAAAGATGAACTTTGCATTATCATTAATTGTTGCGAATTTTAATTTTATGCGAATTGTCACGATTGCGAAAAATGCTACAGTAAACTTGTTTGCATAATAATAATAAATTTAATGCAGCAATTTTCGCAAAAGTTCCTTTTCGAAAACATAATATGTGAGAGGATGGCATATTAAAATAATAATGTTCGGTTCGAACAAATGACAATTCGGTAAAATGTCATTTTGCTAAAAGTACTGTTCGATTAATTGACAGTTCATAAAAATGGCAGTTCGATCAAATCCCGTTTCAAGTTTGTTGTTGTTGTTGTTAGAATAATACAATATATGCCCAGTAAACACAAAAACACACGCATAACAATGTCAGCTTATACCTATTACTGTAACAGGTTACATCTATAAGCATAAGCTGACATTTGCAAAGAATTGTTCCATAAATGTTACATATTTGTGTTTATTCGGTGTAGACAATAAACAAATAAATTACGCTAACAGGGTGCCTACAACACCTGGAAAACCGGGAAATGTCAGGGAATTTTTTTCATCATGACTTGAAATACTCTTGAACAATATTTTTAATGCCCACAATTAGTTTTACAAATTTTTAGTAAAAAATTAATAGTAATAATTAATATTGCCTTTCTAATTTGCAATTCTATTCTATTTTGAGAAATAATATGAACCACAGGCATACATATAATCAAATAGAAAAAGATTGACCACTTAAAATTCTGAAAGATCATAGAAGAGAAGCAGAAATAATGGCATTGAAAAAATTCTTTTCGTAAAATAAGTCAATTTGTTTTTAAAATACATAATTAAGGGCTCGAACTTGGTCCGTTAATCCCGTAAAGTCCGTAAAAGTCAGTTTTTTTTTAAAAAAAAGGTCCTTAAAGTCTGTAATTTGATTGAAAAAGGACGAAAAGTTTGTAAATTGTACGATATAATCTGGGAAATTTTAGAGGAATTATAAATGATTGCAGAAATTCAATTATTTTTAAAAGTAATAAAATTCTTCGCCGAAATTCAATTATATTCAAAAGTTTTTTTAAATTCTGGTAAAAATTTTAATTATCTTTGTAAATTATAAAATTCTTTTCCAAAATTCTATTATTTTCAAAAATTTTAATAAAATTCTTACAAAAAATTTCAATTATTTTCAAAAATGTTCCTCATTTCAATGTTTTTTAATATCTACTATTTTATTTATTTATTTGTTTTATTTGGTAGATAAACGGGTGAAAAGTACCCTTTACATAATATAATACATATGAGTAATATCTAGATTCTATAAATTAAACATCGGCCAGTACAGAAAATTGTAACTATAAATTTTCATTTAAGATAGACAATTGCTCGTAATTTTAATAAAAAATTTTCCAAAAGAATCTATTTAAAAATTTTTAAACTATTTTCATAAAATAATAATCATTTCACAGGAATTCAATAATTTACAAATTTTTTTTATAAATTTCTTCGCAATAATTCAATTTTTTTATTTTCATAAATAATAAAATTTTTACTGGGATTCAATTGAGAGGCTGGATACTATAAGGGAATACGCGCAATTCACTTAACATTGCACGTATCTTATAGCATCCAGTCCCTTAATTATTTTTGTAAATAATAAAATTCTTTTTAGGAATTCAATTATTTTTAATACAATTTTAATCGAGTTCATCGAGAAATGTAATTATTCTTAAAAATTTTATTAAAATTCTTTATGAGAATTAAATTATAAGAAACATTCAATAATTCAATAAATTATTTATTTTTGTATTTAAATAATTAAATTCTAATAAAAATTTATTTAAAAATTAATTTCAGTTAAAATTTTAGATTTTAATTGAATATTAAAAGCAATATAGCGTGAATTTTTATAAATAATTGAATTTTGAAATTATTTTTTTGAAATATGTTAATTGAATTTTTTTATATTATTTGAAGTTTTTATTTTCTAATATATATTTAATTGAAGAATTTACGAATACAGTAGAACCTCGATTATCCGAGGTAATGTGGGGAAGTGGTGCCTCGGATAAACGAAAACTCATATAATACGAACTAATGCAAATTTTAAAAAGTTTAATTATTTTTTATGTGTTATCTTTAATTATTATAAAACATGAAGATATCGATTGCTCTGAATCGAAGACTCCACGGAGAAAAATGGAGTTTGAAAAACTGGGAGTCAATATTGAAAAAACTGGACTCAGTCCAGTAAAAGTACATTAATTCATTTCCATCAAGCATCTTAGGGTATTGCGTATAGTGTATAGAAGGCCTTAGTTCTAAATGTCACTGTAAAGAGCATTGAAACACAGGCGAAGATTATAAGGCGCGCTGCAGTGTGCATAGTAGAGAAACTGGACTCAGTCCCCTACTTCGAAATTTTCACAATAAGGGAACGCAGGCGCGGAACCTGTCAAAATAAATGGCCGACGCGACGCGAAACGAGTGTTTCCTTTTATTCACTTCGTCAATTTTATATAAAAAAAACAATAACGAATCATTAAAAAAAAGAAAAATATGTTAAATGCACTCTTTATATATTCATATTCATTAATTCACAAGTTTTATTCTTCCCACATCTTCATACTTACAATTAACAACTAAATACATCGGAAAATCTTACAATCATACGGGATTGAAAACCTACCTAACCATACAACTAAATATACGCATCACACTATGCCAGAACCAAAAAAAAGTTTGACAAAAATGGATCCACAATCTGGTTGTCGGGAATGTTTCTGCATCATACCAAATGTAAAAATCCGTTGAGATCAAAATCCTAGCTGATCCTTTTTTCGAGTTATCAATATATTTACATGCAAATTTTTGCAAAACGTTCAAATTAAAACTTTGTAACTTCATATAGGCAATTCTATCACGCAAAAGGTATCTTAAATATTTTTTATATGTAAATATATATCATTACATTTAAAATAAGACCTAAATAAAGAAAATTGATTAATATTTATCAAAATTTCGGGGTTTTTCAACATAAAGTTTAGTTAAAAGTTGGTTTTGAACTTTTTTGATATGAGGCCGTCCATGAACTACGTCACGCCTTAGAGGGGGAGGGGGGGTGGAATTCATTTTTTGTGACGTTCTGTAGAAAAAATTGCGCTAAAACATGTAAAATTTGTGACGAGGGTAGGGGGGTGGAAAATTATGCAAAATAATGTGACGTAGTTTATGAACGGCTCCTATTTCAGGTAATATTTCCGTAACCTTTATATTTTTTTAAGTGTATTAATTATATTTTAATAATATTTGCATAAAATTTTATTTATTTCATTGAAAAAATAAAAACAGTAAGACATATTATAAAGACAAACTAGTCAATTCGAAAATCGGCGTTTCGAATTTCGAATTGCTCAACTCGACTCGGTCTACTTTCGATTCGAATCGGGCAATTTAAAGTTTCGACTTTCGAATTGCTCGACTCGATTCGTTTTTCGAATAAATTCGGCCAATTCGAAACACAACATACTGCAACACATCATAGCACATTACATAGAAATTCGAAAGTCTAACTTCGATTTTCGAATTGGCCGACTTTATTCGAAAATCGAGTCGAGCAATTCGAAAGTCGAAACTTCAAATTGGCCGATACGAATCGAAAGTAGACCGAGTCGAGTTGAGCAATTCAAAATTCGAAACGCCGATTTTCGAATTGACTAGTTTGTCTTCATAATATGTCTTATTGTTTGTATTTTTTCAATCAAATAAGTAAAATTTTGTGCAAACATTATTAAAATATAATTAATACACTTAAAAGAAATATAAAGGTTACGGAAATATTACCTGAAATATCAAAAAAGTTCAAAACCAACTTTTAACTAAACTTTATATTGAAAAACCCCGAAATTTTGATCAATATTAATCAATTTTCTTTATTTAGGTCTTATTTTAAATGTAATGATATTATATATTTACATATAAAAAATATTTAAGATACCTTTTGCGTGATTGGATTGCTTACATGAAGTTACAAAGTTCTAATTTGAACGTTTTGCTAAAATTTGCATGTAAATATATTGATAACTCGAAAAAAGGATCAGCTAAGATTTTGATCTCAACGGATTTTTACATTTGGTATGATGCAGAAGCATTCCCGACAACCAGATTGTGGATCCTTTTTTGTCAAACTTTTTTTTGGTTCTGGCATAGTGTGTACATTAAGCCTCTCGGCTACGCAATCGATGGGGGAAATTTCCTATTTAAGAAACATCCCTTACCAATGAAATAAATTAGATCATGCGTGGATTTTACTTTGTAAGTAATGTAAGTATGGATGTCAACAATATTCATAATATTGAATAAATAATATTGTTAACTAGTTTAAATTTGATACGGTTATCAGGGTGTCTACTAACCGGGAAAAACCGGGAAATAGCCGGGAAACGAAAAAAAACCGGGAGAAACCGGGAAATAGCCGGGAAACGAAAAAAAATCCGGGAAAACCGGGAAATAGCCGGGAAACGAAATATCTAAATAAAATTTTTATCAAATCGTGTGCTATGTAAGGGAACAACTGTCATTGGTCGATATATCAGGTCATTAAAAAATTTACAAGAAAAATAAATCTTTTGCTCGGAGAATTTTACCTATAAGCATTGAGTATTAGAGGAAATAATTTTTCTTGTGTTTGAAATTATAAAATTAAAATTTCTGTTTTATTTATAAAGTGTTACTAAAATGTTTAAAAGATTTACTTAGAATGACGTTCAATTGTTAAATCCTGTACGGTATTAAATTTAAAAAGGGATGGCAACCGAAATTTTATCGGTTTCGGTTTTGACTTTTCTGTATTCTTCTAAAAAAAATTCGGTTTCGGTATTTCTGTTACGGTTTTTTTCAAAGAATTAGGGCTTCTGTATTTGAGTTTCGGTTTTTAATGTAAATAATTACGGTTACGATTTCTTAAAAATTTCGGATTTTTGGGTTAAAGCTTTCGGTTTTTCGGTTGTTTTCCTCGGACAATATATGAATGAAAATATTTGTGTGCATTTTAATTATTTAGAATTAAATATGTATAATAATTACTCATAATTTGTTTATAAATTTGTTTTATATTTTATAAAATGGCCATAGCGTTGTCAAGGAAAAAAAAAATTCTAAAAATTTTTTGAAAAAACGTTTTTCTCCCTAACTTTTACATTATTTGACCTAATTAGCTAAAAATTGGTATACTAGTGTATTTTTACAGGCGTTTATAAAACACGTAACTCACGAAAACAAATAGAAAATATGCTTATTTAAAATGACAGATTTTTTAAGGCTGTGTGACAATTTTTAATTTTTATTATTTTTAAAGTGTAAACTAATTGCAAAAATGTAAGTTAATAAAATTGTTTTATTAAAGCTAAATTAACTTTAAATAATAAAAATTCTTTATTTGGCATTTTATATTCACTTAAAATGTATAACAAAATTTTTAAAAATTAGCCTAAAAACGATTTCAGATGAATAACGCTTTTTTTATTTGTTTTCGTAAGTTACGTGTTTTATAATTTCTCTCGCGAATAATGTGTTTTCATTTAGAACCCATCGAAATAATTAATTTAAGAAAATTTTTTTAATTAATTATTTGTAATCTGCAAATTTGTTCGTCTTTCTAGTTTTCGGTTTTTTAAAAATTTCTATTTTTTCAGTTAACGGTTTCGGTTGCCATCCCTGAATTTAAATAAATTATATATGTAAAATTCTGTATACTTTTCAAGTGTAATTATTTATTGACAATGAAACGGTGTTATTTTATAAACAAAAACAAATTTTTAGTTTCTTTAAAATTTTGTTTTATACTTGTTTATTATGATTAATATTAAATTATCACTTAATACATTAATATTGAAGGTGTTATTTGCTTCATCATATAATTGTAGTGAAAAAAACGTTAATATCTTAAACCGGGAAAAACCGGGAAAAAACCGGGAAATAACCGGGAATTCAAAAACTGAAAAATAGTAGACACCCTGGTTATTAGAATTTAATAATAAATAAATAAAAAACAATAATTTTTTCTTAACCCTCAGGGTACTGACTGGGTTAGCGTAACCCAGGCGAATTTTGAAAGTTGCGCCATTTCTAAACAAATCGATGGACGCGGCTCGGACCTGGGGGGGAAAAAACTTTGAGATTAGAACCGAAAGTAGCTGATTTAGCAGAGCCGGTCGGCACTTGCTGTTCAAGCTGCGAATTATTGAAATTTGTATTCGGGTGAATTACACCCAGTCAGTACGCTATGTTATAAAATCCATGTTTTTGTGAATTGTGAAATCTCATTTAATTAATTGAAAATTATTCATAAATTACATTTAAAAGTTTATAAAGTGTAAAGCGGAAGAATTTTGTAAATTTTGTGAATTTGGGTTTGTAAATTTTCGCGATATTTTTAATGAATTTATCGTTTGACTTTTTTTTACATGTCAAAAATAGAGCATTTTCAAATCTAAAAAAAAATATACTTTTTAAGATTAATTAAAAAACAACTAACGCTATCTTAAAGACCAACTTTTCACCTTTCCAAAACACCTATATAAAATGATTTTATCTTTTTTTTCATAAAAATACGAGCTTTTGAAAAAAATATTTTTTTTCATGAAAATTTTTTGAAAACCATTTGTATTTTTAACAATAACTTTTATAAATAAAAAATATCACTAATCCGACAAATCCGGCATATTCCTGGGGAGATTTTAAAAAGATTACAAAAAAAGAGTTTAAATTCATCAATTACAGCCCAAGATACAGGCGATCAAAGTTGCTGGGTTACGCTAACCCATGTCAGTACGGAACGTTACATTTTTATAGTCAGTACCCTGAGGGTTAACCTTTTTCAAGTTTGACACTCCTCATGGTAAATTTAATTATTCTTTTTTTTCCGTGTACAAAATAGTGAATTGACCTTGAATGAAATGTATAATTAATTATTCTCGAAGCAATATTTAATAATTTAATTAACTTAACTGCACTGCATAATAGTTTAGAGTAGTAAGAGTAAGTGAAACGGTAAAATTAGTAAACGACCATTAGTGTGAGAGAGAAAGAGAGAGAGAATAACTTGTGGCTTTCGAGTAGGTATCTACTTTATGTGCACGGCGTTCATTTTTCGAAAGAACTGGACTGAGTACTAGTTGTTCAATATTCGCTTCTATTATTGACTTGTGTTTTGTACACTGCCGCGTTCTTTTAACAATTACATGAGAAAGTAATTTCTCATTCCAATTTTTTATACTCTTATTCCCTCTTAGACTATATAAACAGTCTTGTTTAAGCTGATGAATGGGATAACTTGTGTTGAGTCCCAAAGTGTTCAGCTATGAAACTTCTAATACTGTAGTGTGTACCTGTCACATATTATTCTATAAAGGAGTACTACACTGACTGCATAAATCATTTTTCCATTTTTCTCCGATCGATCGGAGTTATCGATATCTTCATGTTTTATAGTTATGAAAAATTTAATTTATAATTTGAAGTAAACTGTTCTCTTATTTCATTTGGACAGCTTATATTTTTGTCCGTAAATGGTCCGTAATTTTTCATTTTTGGTCCAGAAAGTCCGTATTTTTAAATACTTTCACTGGTTCGAGCCCTGATAATTTTTTAAAAAAATTTCATTTTATATTCATAATTTATCACGTTGGTGACGTTTACAATGATTAACCCTCTGCTGATGCTAACTTATCCCCACTCTATTGCCAAAGAACGTAAATCCCATAGTCCCCACCAGGCGTCCAGAATGACGATTTTTGACGATAACGGTCGTTAGCATCAGCAGAGAGTTAAAGGAAAAAATAATCTTCTATTCAAACTTTTGTCTTAATAAAACTTTTACAATGTTTCTTGAACAAAATGTTAAAGAAGGAAAATTTTGTAAACGTAAAATATTGTTTTCTGAGTGAAAAACAGTTTTTTCTTCAAATCGTTGATGACAAACGTTATGAATACTTCTCCTACGTCTTTTATAAGTGTAATCAAATAAAATTTAAGCAATACATGTATTTTTTGTAACCCCTTATTATGTCGATTCTTAAAACCTGGAAAAAAAATTTAGAAGGCCTGGAAATGTCAGGAAAATTTTTTTTAGATTAGTTGTAGACACTCTGGTTAAATAATCGAAACTGACAAATACACTTCTATAACTATAGTAAAGGAGAATGAAACGAAAACATTCGGACAAATAGTTTTTAAAAATTAGTTTACTCCAACGTTTTAAAATCTAAATGATTTCCTCTTCAGGGAGTCTATAAAATTATAAAATAATATACAAAAAATATAAAACAATATACAAAAATAAACAATATACAACAAAATATAAAAATAATATATTATTTTTATATTTTGTTGTATATTGTTTATTTTTGTATATATACAACAAAAAATAAAAATAATATATAAAAAAATAAATAAAATAATATAACAAAAATTATATACTTAACATTCGTCAATCAAAAAAAATAAAAAATAAAAAAAAAATAAAAAAAATAAAAAATTATAAAAAATATATACTTATTTGTCAAACAGAAAATTATAAAATTTAAAAAATATATAAATTTAAAAAAAAATAATAAATTAATCTAACATTCATTCATAAATAATAAAAAGGTTATAAAAATGTTATAAAAATATCTTACCAAAAATAAAAATTAATAAATAGACATTCGTCAGCAAAAAATAAAAATAAATTCACCCATTAAACGTCAGAGAATTCATAGAGTTTGGAGTCATAACTAAAATAAATAAGAATCGAAATTATAATAAAGAATTTAGAACAAATAAAGTAAAATAAAAAGAAAATAAAAATATTAATTTTAAATAAAAAATAAAATAAATTAATAGGGGAGAGGGCCCCAAGATGGACACCTCTTCGATTGATGGCTCTAAAATCCAAACCGAATAAGATATGTTAAAATGTTTTATACTAAATGAAAGTACAATTTATTAGGTAACTTATGGCCACTGAGATAAAATTTTATTTTGAACTTAAACATTTTTCATAGCATTTTTTCTAATTGTTAAAATTTTTGACCAAAACAAAAGTGGCCCCAAGATGGACACCTTCTTAAAAATCACTTTAAAGTGTGGTAAATTAAAGATAAACATCCTGTATTAATTTTTAAACTAATGTTTAATCATTTTATTCTATTTACTAGGAATAACATTATTAAAAATCTTAATTTTATAACTTGAGAATAAAAAAAATAACATATTTAACTTTAATTTGACAAGTTAAGATATATCGATATATCGAATTCTCTATCGATAGCTCTACATTCCATGGCGGTAAAAATAAAAAATCTCAATTACGAGGCTTACAAAATTAATGTTAACCCTACGTCACACACCTAGGGAGGGATTCCCTCTACGGTTTCAGTATTTTTTAAATAACTTTTGTTTTCCTCATTGCAAAATATAATCAGTTTCTATACCTTTCGACAATTTACTCCTCAACACATTTCTAAAAAAACATTTAGTTTAAACATAATTAATATTTAATTATGAAGCTTCAAAGCCAGAAAAAACTCGAAAAAGTGAGGTTATGTTAAATAAAAAAATCAAGTTTTTAAAACATTTTTCGTTCCACTGTTGTTTAATGACAAAATTATATTATAAATATAATTAAAATGAATTGTTTAATGATTTTTTTGCTTATTTGTTAATGTTACATTATTTTTACATGTCAAGTGGAATTCCTTCGAAGATGTGCATTCGTGTAATTAATTTTTTATTTTTGAGACCAAAAATTAATTTTAATAATTTTATAATTTAGAATAATTTACTACATATTTGTAAGTTTGTGTTAAAACTAAATTTTTGTTGATTCCTTTGTTTATGTTGTAATGTTGCTTATTTTACAATGTGGTGAGGGATGTGTGTGACGGAGGGTTAAAAAAATGTTTAATCGAAAGCATGAAAATAAATACATTGAAATGTGGTGTCCATCTTAGGGTCTCGAAAGTGTCCATCTTAGGGTAAATGACACCATTTTTTAAAACCCAGAAAAAAATTGTATACAAACAAAATATTAATAAAATCATTTTAGAATATTATTATATGATAAATAAATAAAAAATATTATAACGATAAATACCTATCTAAAATCAAAAATTTTAATAACTTTATCGACTTGAGAAAAATCGTAAATAAAACTTTTTTTGACAAAAAATTCAGGTGATATGCGCAGTAGAAAAAAAATTAGTTTTATTTTTCCAATATGCATAAAAATCTTCGTCTATACAAACAACAAAAATAAAAAAATTGAGAAGATGCTGTCACTTTAAACAAAAATTTTATAGGAAATGTCCATCTTGGGGCCCTCTCCCCTTCCTAAATAAATAAATAAAAAAAAAATTTATAATAGGTTCTTAATTAAAATAATAAATAAAATAAAAAAATTAAGTTGAGAATAACATACCTATAAAAGATTATAAAACCAATTTTGTAATAAATAAATAAATAAACATTAACATCAAGTTAAATAAATAAATTAACACTAATAAACATGGACATTATGATGACACACATTTATAATAACACAACACAGAAATTTTTTAAAAAATACCTAAATAAATTAAAACTCTGCGTGTGAAGTCAAAATTAAAACTGAACTCCAAACACTATCGATTCTGTACATCAATTGTTAAATAAAGACAAAAACAAACAAGAAACAAAGAGTAGGCAAATGAGCAATCAACAGAATTAATTAATGGAAATAATTTAAAATCATTTCGTATGAACTATCAAAATTATCCAAATCAGTTACTTTATTTAAACTATTACTTCCCTCCTTTTTTATAAAAAACATTTCTGAAAAAAGTCTTTTACTAAGAGTAGGTTCAATATCTAGCACTTCAAATTCATCCCATTTTATAAAATGTGGAATAGAATCATTTCGACGGTTTAGAGTGCAAACCTGCTAACTCACATTTGTGAAATTTTTCAGGAGAGTCAAAAAACTTTTCAAACGAATTTTTAGGTTATATTCTTATAGAAGAAAACTTTCAGTATATTTGTTTTATTAATAGAATAATATAACACAATGCTACTTAATAATAATAAGTACTTCCTTTTGAAATATATTTTAATTGATATCTCTTACACTTAAAATATAGACATATTTCAATACAATACAATAAATTATGTAGAGTTATAGCAGTGCAATTTGACAGGTATGGAGTTAGCTGTTTTACTCACAACACTTTTTTACCAATTTAAAGACATAATTTCGTCAAACTGTTTTACTTGGCTGATGTATCACCTCCTTATCTATCAAATACAAAAAGAATCTCAAATTTGATAAAAAGTGGAGTTAGCAAGTTTTGCACTCTAAACCGTCGATTTTTGAAATTCGTTAAGTGATTACTAATAACATAATGATATTTTACATTTAAATCAATATTACTCTTATGTTCCTTAGTGCGAATATGTAATGGTCTTTTTGTTTGTCCTATATAAGATTTCCCACAATTACATTTAAATTTATATACACAGTTGCATTGATTATGTCTCTCAAGTTTATCCTTCCCTAGTTTAATAAAACTATCTAGTTTTGAATTAACACTTAAAATGGTTTAAATATTAAATGTTTTTAGTAATGTTTTTATGTTTTCTGAAATTGATCCATAATATGGAAAAACTATCTTTTTATCATTATTATTTTTATAATCATCTTTAATATCACTAATTTGGTTATTATTTAAGAGGTTTCTATTGTTAATTTCTGAAATCCGTTTTTGTAAATGTTGATTTATAAATTTATCAGGATAATTGTTTAGCTTTAAATCTAATTTAATTAAATTAATATTTTTATTATGAAAAGTTTTATTAGAAAGTTTTAATGCTGTATCAACTAAATTTTTAATAATTGCAATTTTATGTTGTAAAGGATGGTTGGAATAATAGTTCAAAAGTCTACCTGAATATGTATCTTTTCTGTACCAATTAGTAATAATACCATTATCATTGTTGTTTCTGATAATTTTAATATTCAGAAAATTAATCTCTCTATCACATTCCAACTCATGAGTAAACTGCAATCTATCATGAAAGGAATTGAAGGCATCAATAATAATTTCAATTTTATTTTGTGGAACACATAGAAATGTGTCATCAACATATCTCTTATATGAGATGATTTCAAAATCTAAATTTCTAATAATATATTCCTCCAAATCTTGCATAACAATATCTGCCAAGATTAGAGAAATAGAAGAACCCATAGGTTTACCAAATTTTTGTCTGTAAAATTTATTATTGAATTGAAAATACATATTGTTCATGATAAAAACTATACTATTTTTGAAATCATCTTTCGGAATTTTAGTTTCTTTCTCAATATAATACCATCTGTCCTCAATTCCCCTCATGACAAGATCAATTGGAACATTAGTGAATAAAGAGGAAACATCAAGAGACATCATCACATAATCCTGTGGAATTTTTTAATTTAAAATTGATTCTTTAAAAGTAAATAAATTTTTTATATAAGAAGAAGGTTTTGGTAAAGATTTAGTTAAAATTTCGGTAAACATTTTTGACATAAAATAAGTAGGGGAATTTATAGTCGAAACAACTGGTCTGAGTGGACAATTTACTTTATGGATTTTTGGTAGACCATAAAATCTTGCAATATTAGTATTAGAAGTAATAATATCTTTCCTACTTATATTTTCATTGAGATAACCATTATCTCTGAGTTTGTTCAGTTTATTAAACACTCTTTTTTGTAAAGAAATTAGTGGATTTTCATTAATTGAGTCGTAATTGTTTTCGTTTCATTCTCCTTTATTATTATTACTATTTCTCGGACGTAAAAGATTGATTAACTTCTATAACTATTAAGTATAATGCACCTTGATCAGAAAATAATGAAACTCTTTCTGCAGACATATAGAGATCGTAAGACGTTGGAATTCACCTGCCATACGGCATTCTTCGTGTCGATTGTCATAGTGCAATGGGCTGACTTGATTGTCTGCAAAACAAGACGGAATTCCCTCTTCCATCAAGGAATGAGAAATTGGGCCCTTAACTTTGGATTAATCTTTGAAACAGCACTTGCTGCTTTCCTGAGTTACACACCTGGAATGGACAAGGGTCTTCGCATGTTTCCTCTCAAGTAAGATATTCATTTATAATATATTTTCCACAAATTAAATCACAGGGTTCCTATAAAATCAGTAAATCCAGAAAAAGTAATAGAATTTCTAAAAGTTTCTTGATGTAATGGAAAACATGAAAATATTCAAAAATTCTTAAAGGTTTCTAAATTTTTTATGATTCTATTCACATTTCTATCTTATAAACATTACTGTAAATTCATGAAATTTTATTTAGAAAAGTTTTGAAATTTTTTAATTCGGATTTTTATAGGTCTCTTACGAAAATGTATGACACGCAAAACAGGTCATGCGCGCATGGCATTATTTTCTATTAAAAACGACAGTTTTTGTGGGATTTTAGATTTTACATTAATTTACTCATGTAAAAGTATTTTAAGAACACTAAAGACAATTCAGGTAGCAATATGTTATATTGACAGTTGACAGCTGTCAAGATTTTAAAAACAAGAGTTTTTGACAATTTTTACATTAAATTACTCATATACTAATATATAGTTATTTTAAGAACACTGAGATAAACTTAAATAGAAATATGTAATATGGACAGTTGACAACTGACAATCAAGCTGTCAAACTTCTGAAAATAAGACTTTTATATTAAATTACATTAGTAATTTAATACTACATTCGTGTATAAGTAATTTAATTTTTGTATGAGTAAATTAATGCAAAATCCCACAAAATCGGTCGTTTTTAAAGATTGACAACTTTATTGACAGCTGGCAGCTGCAAATACTTATTTTTAACATCGGATTTATGTTCAGCACACCCAAAACAATAAATATGCATATCATCAAAAGAAAAGATTAATAAAAAAAGTTATAATATAAAATGTAAAAAAGTGCACTAATCTTATGTTAAATCCCATTTAAACTTTAACCATTCGGTGGCACGGGTTAATATTGATCGATTGGGCTGTTCTTGTGCACGGCTCATTTTTTTCACATTCTAAAGCAAATTCAGCCCGGCGACCTAAGAAATTATAACTTTCGCAAAATAACGGTCACGCCAGTGTTCCTGTATAGGAACCTTTACATGAAACATTGATAGCTAATGTTAGCGAATTGATAGCACTGGAATCTGTATGGGACCCTCGTTCCAATACCCTGCAACGGATCCTGGCAGGACCCTATGTAGGATACTGTAAAAGATTCCATGAAGGATTCTTCTGGGTTTCTGTAGAGGAACCTTAAAGGATCCCTTTAAGATACTGTTCCAATTTCCACAACTGGTCACGTACAAGATCATGTGTATAAAAATGCATAATTTATGTACATGGAAATATTCAGGATCTTGCACAATTTTTAAGTAGGAAGTATTTCATGTCACACTACATGATATTTTTTATCACAAATGCACGATTTTTCCAGTTACGACCCGAAAAGCGAACCTAAATTTCAGTTTTCGATTTGGTACAAAAGACAAATGCACGGGGAGAAAAAAAGATAACTGCTTTAATTGTCGACAGAGCAGTTGTGTTAAATGCGAATCAGCAGAATAAAACGCTAACGGGACGCAAGCATGAGATGAAAATAGACAGAAAATATGTTTGTTCTTTTCTATCACATGCTTACGTTCACTTTATTGTTTTATTTTGCTTTACGTCTGACTGCAAAGCACGTGCATGTGTGATGAAAAAAAACTTTCTTTGTGGTCCTGGATATTAAATTGGAAAATCGGTACTCGATTAAAAATGTTTATATTTTTTAAAACTAAAATTAATCAGTATTATAAATAATAAAATTGAATTCGAACAACCATGTGCAATTATTTCTCCTGAAGTGGCTCGCCTCTCGGTAAGACCATCTACACGGAGAAAAAAAGGATTGTTACGTTGACAAAAAGATTGTTAATATAGAACTAACAAATTCATTCTGTTGTCCTAGCAATTCAAATTGTTTCTAATAAGAATAAATCTGTTAAGGTAAAAACAAATTTTGTAACAACAACAAACGTTCTTTTTTCTCTGCGTAAACTTGGTGTTCTTAGAGAAAGGTTTGACTGCAACTCTTTCTTCTTTCTTTTATTCCAAAAAATGTTAGAGGCAAACAATGTAATTATAATGACAATAAATGAAAACTAAATTAAAGAAAGTAAACTCTAAAAATGCTAACTGTTATGAAATGATTGATTGCAGGTTTGTTTGGTGGTTACCAGCACTTCCATTCATGTTGGCCATCTTCATTTACGATGAAACAAGGCGATTTTATATTCGTCGAAATCCAGGTGGTTGGCTAGAACAAGAAACTTATTATTAGATGCCCTGTCGCAACGAAATAGAGAAGCAGCGGCAGAAGAGAAAGCATACCCACGCAGAAACACATGAAAAGAAACAAAAATAAAAAATCATTTACAAAATGAGAAAAAGTATTCATTCACAAAAAAAGAAATACATACATTTACACGTTTTACATAGGGCGTGCTATTGGGTCTATCATCGTCGCGAGGTAGGCTTGACTGCATTCATCATTATTATAGCCGATTCGCTTGGCTTTAGGTTTTTTCACATCGAACAAACCGATAACAACGACGAAGACGTCGCCAAGAGTGTTCTACGTGGGCGACATCGTGCGTTGAGACTAGGGCGCTGTTACAAACAGTAACTCGTCATTCCTGCTCTGCTTGCTCAGACTCAACAATCTTCAGTCAATACGAACTTCGTAATATGAGGGACGGAATGACGACACCAAAAATAA
This sequence comes from Leptopilina syphax, assembly GCA_032872505.1. Lineage (NCBI taxonomy): Eukaryota > Metazoa > Arthropoda > Insecta > Hymenoptera > Figitidae > Leptopilina > Leptopilina syphax. Next base: position 15,277,154 of record CM065472.1, read on the forward strand.
ACGATTGTGTGCGGAAGAATTTAAGAAAGGCCTAAAAAGAATGTAGAGGAGAAATCTTAGTATAAGATGAAGATGCAACTCGCCAAACAAATTAAACATTATTGCTCGAATATCTTACAAATTTGACAAGTTTCATCTTAACTTTCTCTCTCATCATTAATCAAACGAGGCAAGCCCTTATTATTGGAGACTAAGAAGTGGAGTAACTAACAATCCAATATACTAAGAAACTCATTGAATATTAGATTCAGCTATAAGTGAAGGCAGACGAAAACAACAGCAGCAACACTCCATTCGTCTTGTAAAATGAAGAATCTCCACTCAAATCCATAAATTGCTAATAAAACCGTACGCTAGATTGGCACGCCCTAGTTAAAGAGAGAAAAAGAAGTTTTATTAAAATAACTAATGGAATATTTAAAAATGAAAAATCGCGTTCGCAGTATTCATTAAAATTATTATTATTATTATTGTCATTATTATTATTATTATTATTATTATTATTATTATTATTATTATTATTATTATTATTATTATTATTATTATTATTATTATTATTATTATTATTATCATTATTATTATTATTATTATTATTATTATTATTATTATTATTATTATTATTATCATCATTATTATTATTATTATTATTATTATTATTATTATTATTATCATTATTGTACAAGAAATAATATCGTTCGGTTTTAATCTTATTCCGAGTAGCTCTGAACAGATTGCGTATAATCAGTAGTTTGAGTCTTGGACGAAACACACAGAAAGCGAAAACAAGTTAAATAGTATAAATATTAGCCAATCAATACCAACTACAAGAGATTTCGAATTAAATTATTACGCGGACGACGCGGTATTCGTAGAGCCAAAGTACACCGCGACCAAAAAAGGAAAAAAAATTAAAAAATAGGGTTTGGGTTGGGTGGGGGGAGGGAAACTGTTATTGATTTAATCGTAATAAAGTATAACGTGAATAGGAGCTGAGAGAAACAGTAGGAGCAGGATGGTTGTAGACGGAGAAAGGGGGAAAGTAAAAAACACATTCTTATGTAGGTGATCGAATTAAAGAAAGAAAAACAGTAAGGATAAAAACATTCATTCTCTTAGTTTTTCATAGGTTGTAAAACGCCAGTGGTGTACAAAACTCGCTATCGAGAAATCACTTAACCCCGAAACGTCGAACGCCCTGTTCTCAACCAACGGTATCGACTCGAATAACGCTCTTTACAAAAGTGACTTAAATGCCTGCCATGTGACTTTTGGGATCGGAGATCAACCGGGGCCAACAGAAAATACACAAAATAAATATTCTTTGACTGGGTATCGGATTTTCTGAAGCTGCATGTCGCTTTGTCCGGTTCGATAATATCGTTATCTGCGCGACGCACATTAGAAAAGCCCGTCTCCAAGTCGAGTATCACGTACATATGTAACACAATCACACGCTCATGTCTCGGCCCGGAAACTCAGGCCCGAAACCTACCTAAAGTGTTCATATAATCGAGATGTTCTCGAGGTGTCATACACGCGTTAAAAAATGCACGTTCTTCCTTTACCAGTTTCCCCATCAATTTGATAAATAAGGGAGTACCGAGCCAGCAGCAAGAAATGCGTGAGCTCCTCAGCTCTTCCGATTATTTTTTTCTTGTTATGCTCGCGAGGGGCTGTGCGAACTTTCCGCCAGTAAATAAGCGTCACACACTGTTGTGGGAGACTGGTGGAGTCCAGAGGATGCGCCGAGTGCAAAAATTTATTATTTCGTCGAGAAGGTTAACACCTTGACCCTGTAAAGTTTTATTAATCAACACTTGGTGCATAGGTAACTCAACACTGTAACTTGAAAAGTATTTTAAAATAGTCTTTCCAAAATAGCTGTCGTTTCATAAATATAAAGTACCTTCTATTTCTTGCTTACAATTACGCAATTGCAATTGGCAAAATATTTAAAAATTCTTAAAAATTCTTAAAAATTAAGTTTATGATATTAAGCAGTGTTCGGTGTTGAATAATTCAACTAATCGAAGAGAAAAGTTTGCCAGGGAGGCTCGGAGCATTTGGAGGCTCGGCATTGATTTTTGTAAACGCTTGCGAGAAAGATGATGGATCCGCGGTTGTTAACAGGGTGTTCCGTGTCGGGGGGCGTAGAAGCCCAAATAAAATGCTTTGCCATCGTGCGCCGCCTCTCATTTTAGGCTAATAATTTAAATAATATAATAATTATTATTATTATAATGATAATATAATACATGTTAAAATAAGATATTATTAGATGTAATTATTATATATGGTTTAGTTTAGCTCGTGTTGTTGAAGAAAAAACAAAGTAAGTTTAAGTAAAAAAAATTAAAAAAGATGATGATAAATGGAGAAGGTGCGAGGAAATCTCGGTCTAAGACCAGAAAAATATGTGACAGACTGAACGGGTACAGGTGAAATATTTATCTAGCATTTCTTCTTGAGTCGCGTCCTCGTAGTCGTGAGCAAAAGACGCAAATTTAAAATCAGTCTTTTGAAAAAATGTAAATGCTCGAGGATAGAAATGAACCAAAATTAGCAAAGAGTAAGCCTTGAGACTGTGAGTTTGCAAACTAAACATTGGAATGAGGTCTTCGTGCCTGTACAGACCGTCACATGTTACAGAATTATTGAATGATTATGAGAAAAATTGAATAATGTTTTATTAATATTGTAAATATTTTAAATAATTGAAAACGGACAGGCAGATTGTGCGTGACTGGGGACTCGCCTGAGAACGACCTGCCCGATTAATTAACGGAAGATCACACTCGACGCTTGAGTCCCTACAGTTTTTGTGTTTTCGTTAGCAGCACATGTATTACACACCGTTACACGCACGCATATTAAATACACAGAAAAACGCCACTACACATCCACCTGAACACACATTGATCTTGTCTACTATCTTATACCTTCAAAATAAAAATTCCTTTCGTATGATTATCTATAAGTTCTGTTTTCACACGCGAATACATTAAGGAATAAACGAGAGACATTGTCCAACCCAAGTGTCATTACTTTTGATGTTAAATAAAAAATAAATAATTAATACAGATGACTTTTTCTTTCAAGTTTAAATTACTCATTTTCCTTATTCCTTTTTATATTTTAATCATTTTCATTCAAATGTTTATACAATTACAAAAACTGTTAAATAAAAAAAAGTCCAAAATCAATAAAGCAAATCATTGTATTTGATAATTATGATTGTATAACAATTCTGGAGTACTTTTACCGTCACCAGGGAAATTTTTTCAATATTGTCTTCACTAAAAATCTAAATTGTTTTAAAAAAATTTCTTAACAATTCAAATAAATATATTCAGGGTTGCCACGCAACCTGGAAACCTGGAAAACCTGGAAATGTCAGGGAATTTTTATAAACCTTGAAAAAACCTGGAAAAGTCAGGGAATTTTGATTGGAATCCTGGAAAATTATTGTTTTCCAAAGTTATTGTGCTTATTCTTGAAATTTAATTTTTCTTTAAATCAATTTTCTTAATTCAATTTTAAAAGAGTTGCCTTTACAATTTTTCTTCGCAATAATTCAATTATTTTCATAAATAATCAAAAAATTTATAGATTTACAATTATTTTCATAAATAATAAAACTCATGGCAACATTTCAATTATTTTTAATACAATTTTTTAATGGAATTTCCCGAAAAATATATGAGACGCATTCTTATTTTCTAAAGTGAATTTGTTAGAAGTTCCATTATACAGAATTTTAAGTGGAAGGAATGTCCATTATCAGTATTTTTATTTATCTTAGTTAATCAATGTTTTACAGTGTAGATAATCAAAATATATAATAAAAAAATTAGAATTTAAACAAATTTGCAACAGTATTAATTTGTAAATTGGATAAGTTTTGTTTAACAGAATTTAATATTTCAGAATTTTATTTTACTGGAAATTTCGATTTTGAGAATTTTTATTTGCTGTGATTCTCATTTAAAAGAATTTTCAAAGTACATAATTTATACTTAATCGAATTATCATTATACAGAATTCACATTAGAATAAATTTTGTTTTCTCGAAATTTTCATTTGCTAAAATTTATATTAAATAGAATAGTTATTCAAACAATTTTTCAATTGATAGAAGAAATGATAGAATGAATTCTTTCCTAGCTGAATTTTCATTTCTAAAAATATTAAGTGGCATATATTTTATTTGAGCAACTTTTTATTTGACAGAAATTTCAAAAAGCAGAAATTCAATTGAACAGAATTTATGATTAGTAGAATTTCCATTTGTCAGAATGTTCATATGCTGTATATTTTATTTTATAGAATTTAAATGTGACAGAATTGCAGTATGCGCGAATTTCTAATTCACCGATATATCAAGCACACGAAAGTTTAATTAACAGAAATATAATTTGTCCGAAAAGACTCCATTAGATAGATTTGTTGTCTCTCTCTAACTAATAGAGCATTGTCGGGCACATTAAATTTCTGTCAACTAAACTTTCGTCAGCTTTAGATGTCGGTAAAGTAGAAATTCGTGCATATGTCAATTCTGTTACATTTAAATTCTTTAGATGAAATTTCTAGCATAGGGTAACTGCTCCAGTCGTTGGCAGTGCGCTAGTGGTTGGCACCCCTCTTAGGTTTTCTTTAAATAACAAGATATAGCAAAAATCTAGCATGTTTTGCATATGATTATTAAAATTTCCAACATTTTTTACAAAAATCTAGTATATAACTTATTAGAAGTAATTACTTACTTGCATTAAAAAAAATAAAATTAATATCATTCTCAAAGTGGTAGGAAATTTTCGGTTTTTCTAAAGAAAATCTTAAGAAAACTGAAATTTTTGAACTCAATTTATTATTATTAGAAGTGGGTAAATTTGCTTTTTTCTTTGCAAATATTTTAGTAGAATATTTAAATATTGATTAGTTTAACACGTCTTGTCTTAAAAATTATTAATTAATTTATTTCAATGGGGTGCCAATGAAAATATTAAAAAAAGCATCTGTTCCAGTCGTTGGCACACCATGTCAATGACTGGACAAGCAATATTTTGAACCAAGCTCCAGTCGTTGACACCCCTCATTTCGCAATGAAAAGTGAGGTTATGTAACAATGTTTACGTCCAGTCAATAATTTCAGTCTCTTTGAAAAATGATATATGCGTTTATTATTGAATTATATATAAGTACATTTTCTTGTATTTGTTTATTACTTAAAATTATAATGAATTATTCTTGATTAATCAGAAAATAAAAAATTTTTTAATTTGCTTGTTTGAAACATAAGAAATTTAAAGGTTATGTATGGGTGCCAACCACTGGAAACTGGTGGGTGCCAACGACTAGTGCTTGCAGTGCCAACGACTGGAAATTGGTGTCATTATATCATTATTAATTAATTTAAAAGTTTCAGTTTATTTTTATTCAAAATTGATCATTTTATCGTATTCTGCATTAAATTCTGAATACATATATTACTATAAGTATTATATAATATTAGTTTTTATCTATTAAAATAATTCTTAAAGTCAAAATTTGGCCTTAAGGGTGCCAACGACTGGAGCAGTTACCCTACTATTTTAATAAAATTTTCCAAAAGAAATGAATTATTTGAAATTTTTTTTATAAATTTCTTCGCAATAATTCTATTATTTTAAAAAATATTCAATTTATGTTTACAGAGATTCAATTATTTTTATAAATATATGTGATACAATTTTTTGCAGGGAATCAATTATTATTTACATAGATAATAAAACTCATTGCAGAATTTCAATTATTTTTGATACAATTTCAATCGAATTCCTCGAAAAATGTAATTTTACTTAAAGTTTTATTAAAATTCGTCAAAAAAATTCAATTATTTAAAAATTTGTTAATAAAATTCTTTATGAGAATTCAATTTTGAGAAACATTCAATTATTCAATAAATTATTTATTTTTGTATTAAAAATAATTAGGTATTTCAAAAGAAATATTATTAGGAAATTCTTCTCAAGAATTCAATTATTTTCAAAAGTAATAAAATTCTTATAGCAGAAATTCAATTATGGTCAAAAGTTTAATAAAAGTTATAGTCAAAATTTCAATTATTTTTATAAATATTAAAATTTTTCTCTAAAATTTAATTATTTTCAAAAATTTTAATAAAATTCTTGGCAATATTTCAATTATTTTCAAAAATATTAATAAAATTCTTGACAAAATTTCAATTATTTTCAAAAACTTTTCTCAATTCAATGAAATTTTTTTTACAGAGATTCAATTATTTTTAATACATTTTTAATCTAATTTCTCGAAAAATGAAATTGTTCTTAAAGATTTTATTGAAATTCGTCAAAAGAATTTTAATTACCTATTTAAAAATTTGTTGATAAAATTCTTTAAATGAGAGTTGAATTTTAAAAAAACATTCAATTCTTCAATAAATTATTTTTTTTGTATTTAAATAATTGAATTGTCGTAGAATTTTCTAATAATAATTGATTTAAATATGAATTTCAGTTGAAACTTTAGATAATAATTGAGTTTTGAAAAGCAGGTCTTAAATCCGAATACCTGAATAATCGATGAAATTTCGTAAAATTAAATTCAGGGTGGCCACATGTCAGTAAAGTCAGGGAAATGTCAGTGAAACAAAATTTTTGTCAGTAAAGTCAGGGAAATGTCAGGAAAAAAATTTTTGTCAGGGAAATTAAGAAAATTGGGAATTTTTTCGACTTTTCTTCCAAACATTTTAAGTATTTATTTACAATTTTTAAAAATCAATTTTTGAAGAATTTTAATTGCAAATTTTGAAAATAATTGAAATATTAAAAATTTTAATGAAAAATCTTTAAAGGTAAATTGAAAATTTAAAGGTAAAATGAAAGTTAATGAAAATTAGCTTCTAGTTTTTTATAATTCAATGTTTTCAGTATTTTCAATTACATAATTCCAAAAATTCAAATACATAGGTACATACAAAAATAATAACATTTTAGAATTCTTTTTTAACATTTTGGAGAATACAATCAAGTTCAAAATTTTTAATTAAAAAAAAAAAAAAATTAATTAGTTTTTTAAATTATACAAAATTTTTCTTAAGGAATTCAATTATTTTAGAAAAATGACATTAAAACATTTTTAAAAACTAATTATTAGAATTGTTTCATAATAATTTTTTAAGATTCAATTATCTTCGAACAATGTAAATAAAAATTTATGAAAATTTACTTTTTGGAGTTATTAAAATTTTTTAGAAATCATAGTCCTGTTTATAATTAAAATTCTTCAAAAATTTTATAATTTTTATTTATATTTTTCAAAAATTCAATTATTTTTAAAAGATTTAACCAAATTTTAATTGTTTGGAAATTATTTAAAATTGAAAAACTATTATATTTATATAATTAAAATTATTATAAAAAATTTAATTTTTGTATTTAAATAATTGAATTCTAGAAGAAATTTTGGGAAATTATTTAAATTAATTGATTCAGAGATGAAGTTTAGTTGAAAATTGTAAAATATAATTGAATTCAGGAAGGGTTATAATTGTAATTTTTAGAAATTATTCAAATTCATAAATTTTACCCGTTTTCCGTAAACATTCATATTTTCCTTTAAAAATAATTTTGTCAGGGAAAGTAATTTTAATGTCAGTAAATTGGCAGGGAAATGTCAGGGAAATTGATAAACTGAAACTTGTGGCCACCCTAGCTGAAATTGTAAACAGAAGGATTTGAGAATGTTGAAAGAAATTTTTCAGAAATTATTAATAATAATTAATTTACACTTTATAAAGAAGAATTTTAGTTAAAAATTGTGGAAAAAAATAATTGAATTAAAATAATGAAAGTAATTTCAAATAAGTTACAGTAACAATATTCTTATATAATAGGTGAGGCATTCCATTTCAAAACGACCCCCTTCGTAAACAATTGCCAATGTAAGACAATTTTTAAATGAATATTTCTTCCATTCTGTAGAACCAAATTACTTTTTATATTAGTGATTTCGAAAGTAGAATTTCTAAACTTTCTGATAATAAAAAAATATATTTTTTTAATAATTTAATTTAAATAGAAAATTGAGTTTAAAAGTTAAACTTTGAAAAATCTCAAAACACGTTACCTCCGATTTTAATAAAATTCATATTAAACGAAAGCTTGAATATTCTTCTTTTTATTTATCAAACGATAATAATGGACATTTCAGTGGATTTTAAAAAAATAATTAAATTTTACAGACATTTAGAAGGTTATTATGCATAAATTGGGAAAAACAAATGCCGCCCTATACTTAATAAATGGTTTTCTCAATATAACCTTCGAAATGTTTGTGAAATTTAATTATTTTCTCAAAATCCACTGAAATGTCCATTATTATCGTTTGATAAATAAAAAGAAGAATATTGAAGCTTTCGTTTGATATGAATTTTATTAAAATCGGAGGTAACGTGTTTTGAGATTTTTCAAAGTTTAACTTTCAAACTCAATTTTCTATTTAAATTAAATTATTAAAAAAATATATTTTTTTATTATCAGAAAGTTCAGAAATTCTACTTTCGAAATCACTAATATAAAAAGTAATTTGGTTCTACAGAATGGAAGAAATATTCATTTAAAAATTGTCTTACATTGGCAATTGTTTACGAAGTCGAAGACTCGGAGTGATCGATATTTTCATGTTTTATAACAATTTTTTATAAGTTCTTTAATTTCAAAAAGTTTAGAATTAACAATTTTGTAAAATATAAATGTAGTTTTAAAAACCTGGAAAAATTCCGTTTTTTAACCTGGAAAACCTGGAAAAGTCAGGGAATTTGAAATGAGCAAAAGCGTGGCAACCCTGATATTGTGAACACATCCTTCTGAAGATTTCTTTCAAGTTTCATTAAACAGTTTTTAAATTAACATTGCAATTGCGTAAGTGTCAATTATTGACATTTTTAGGCTAAGATTCGTCTTGTACGTTTTATAAAACAAAAAATTTGTAAAAATACACAAAATCGTGAATATTCTCCCTAATTCTCCCAATTAAATAATGTTATTCAGTATCCTTTCATAAGTTTTCTTAAATTCGGAGAAATTCATGAATTTTTTCACTGTTTTGAAGTTTGTCAACTATTTTTCTCGTTTTCAGTACCTATGTCAATAAAAATATAATCATTTTAGTTATACTTTGTTAGCAAAATATTACACTACTATTTAAAACAAGAACTAAATTAAAATAATTTACTACTTCATTATTTTAAGCAATAGGGAATCCAGAAAAGGCATTATAGAAAATTTGTGTAGGGTAAGTCCGGGGGAGATGGCCATATGGGAGAGATGGCCAGTTCGAATATTTTACAGAATTTGTAAAGAAATATCACTTTTTATGGGTTATTCTTCAACCTTTTGTGATTGATAATAAATCTAAACAATAATTTGATGAAAAATAATGAAGCTGTAAGTGTATTCCTTGTTTATTTTTTTTGCATGGGTCCAAAATAATTTGAAAATTTCAGAAAATCTTTTTATTTGTTGATTTTCATATTTATTTAAACATTATACTTGTTTTTCATCGACTTAGAATTCATCTAACAATATGCTCTTATTATGTATGTAATTTATCCTTTAGAACTTAAATTCAAAAATGATATCCTTTTTTATTTATCAATTACGGTTTTCGAGATACGTTACAGTATTCTTAAAAAAATGTTTTTTATAATAAATTTTAGATATTTGTAATTGTGGAGATTTCTAGATTTTGAATTTATATTTATTCATTTTACATGAAATTTTAAAATTGCAAAACTTTTGAGCAATAAAAATTAGGTTAGAGACCCGAACCTCCTAACAATAGACCCGCGATTCTATTGTGAAAAAAGGGCTACGCACAAATTTCAAGTTTTAACGGTACTTTACATTTACCGACTATATTTCGGTGAGGGGCTGTAAATAAAAAAAAAGATTTCAATGCTGAATAATCGCAATCCATAAACATCAGGATTCAACAGGAGCATAAAAAAATCCTTTAGTCAGAATTAACCAAAAACTTCAGGAAACGTCAAAGTAGTCACAAAACATCACAATTTCTGACGTTTTCTCTTTATTCCTGATTTTATTTTTAGCAGGGGTAAGAAGCGAGGAATAGAAAAAGATTAAATTTCTAGAAATATTCTGTTAAACGAGGATTTTTTAATCTTTCTGAATGGAAGCAGTCAATTGACAAGAATAAACAATTTCTATTCGTTTGAATTGACTATACGTAGAATCGCTTAAAGTCGATTGAAAAGAATAGCTATTTATTATTTTTTCAGTTCGCTTTTACAAGATTTACTTTGTCGATTCAAAAGGATAGGATTCTGTATTTTTTTGGAACGTTGAGAAGCAGAAAAATTTTGCGCATTCAAAAAAATGGAAACTCTTTTAATTCTTTTTTATCATCTCATTGACACGAACAATAGAGAAGAATTGGATTTTTTTGGAAGTGCTTCGAATTTCAGAAACGCATTAAGAGTAATAGAACTTTTGACAAACAATTTGAAAAAGCCTAATCTTTCCAATTATCTTTAGGAGCTCCTCTAGTTATTGTCTTAAAATAAAATGCAGTGACAGCCATTTTTCGCGTCGATGGAATTTTATTGTGATTTCAGTGCTAAATTATTAAAATGAAATATTAAAACTAGTGAAAATATGGTTAAAAACGCACAGTGCTTACGATAAAAATAAAAAATTCTCTTATTTAAATAAAAAAGAAATTTTCAAGTGTTCAATGTTTAACGCGTCACACTGAGAAAACTGGATAGTCAAACTTAGAGGGTTAGGTTTTGAGTGTTAAGCCTGATTCTCTGAATAGTTAACTTTTCCTTCCGAGTGAGTCAAATTAATCATATCGGAGTGTCTATTTATCCCTCCGAGATTGTTACGAAAAACTTAACCTCAAATATAGTCTGTTTGTCCCTCCAGATAGTTAGTTGAATACTCCAGTTTTCTCCGTGCAAGTTTTCAAAACCTAACCTTTTTGTCAAGTGAAATATTGAGTGATAGTAATAAGCAATGCAGTGGAATAGAAATTTCTACTGATTTGTTATTCTCTCTCACTCTTTTGAATGCGCGTTTCATATTTTGGTGAAGTCAATTAAGAATAATAGATTTTGCTACTTTTCCTTGCTCCACCGAGAAATTGGATTATTTTGTAAATTCGCCCATTCAAAAGAAATGAACTTCTGAATTCTTTTCAACGCTTCTTACCGGGCTAAAAACACAGAATTTCAAAAAATATTCCCAACAAAAGAACATCTTTTTCGTGCAATTGTGATTAGTTCTCGAGGAAAACGTAAAAAAACTATAAAATACCATAAAATTGTCTAAAATACGAATTCTAATAAAGCAGAATTATTCTTAAAGAAAATCAGTAACATTTTTATGTAATTCAGGGCGCTGATTAAGAAAATCAGATAAAAAATTTGTGAAAATTAAAATTTTATGGTAAAACCATAAATGACACCATAAAATTGTTTTTTTGCATTTAACTCCTAAAAAATACAGAATTCTCGCTTTTTACTTTTTAAGTAATAAAAAGGGATTTAAATTGACTTTCTAGTTGGTAATAGAAGGTAACCAACGTAGACCCTACCCCCTCCAACGTGTTCCAAAAAAAAGATTTTTTTTAAAGTGCCCAGTGGAGAGGACACCACAGTGGCGGGCGAAGCCCGCCTTCCCCACGTGTTCTCTTGTTTTTTTGTAATAGAACGGGGATCAAATTCACTTTCTAATTGACTGTTGTAGTATTACTTTTAAAAAAAACTTTAAATAATATAGGAGTTCTGTAGTTTCTGATTAAAAGATTGAATTATTGAAAAATTAAATGATTGAGATTGGGATTGAATGATTGAACGATTGAATGATTGGGATTGAATAATTGAGATTGAATGATTGAAAGATAGAACGATTGAGCAGCTCGTATTGAAAACCACATCCTCACCTAAAAAGTATTGCTTTATGTGCTTGCTACATAATATCCCTGTTAAAAATTTCGGACTAATTCCGGTTTAAATACGGACAGAATATTACGGATTAGTCCGAAAATTGTACGAAAAAGGTCCGAAAATGATCCGCGTTAGTCTGATATTAATCCGAACGAAACCCTGAATCCGAAAACACTCCGATGTAATCCTAAATGTCTACGAATTCAGTCCGTAATTAGTCCGCAACAATCCGAATTTATGACCGGCAAAGAATTCTTCTAAAATAAGTACGGAATTATCAGAAATCAATATGTAAAGAATACGGAATCAGTCCGCAACAATCCGAATTTAATCTAGTTAAAAAAACTTAATCCGTAAAATGTCCGAACCAATCCGAACTCTGTAAGCAAGAAATCCGATATTAATCCGCAACAATTTGAAATTACACGGAAAGAAAAGGTCTGGAAGAGATATCCATGAAAATATTGTTAAGCAGAATATTGTTGTGTTATCCAATTCAATGGAAGAGACAACTTTCAGAATGGAAGCACATTCCATATTCAATGGATGAGGGAACCATATAATATTGTTGAATCAAATATGGATGTGACATCCATAGGCATGGTTGGGCTTACAATTCATGCTATGGATTTTCACATATGGCTGCCTCATCCATATAAACTTTGGTCGGGAGATCCATAGTTAGTTTAAAATTTCGATACATGTTGCGCGCAATTCATTATCATGGCATCCATTTAAAAATGGTCGTCTCAATTTGTCCGTCGCGTCGGTTTCCTGTCACGTCTATATAATCACGTTGTGAGTTTATTGTGTATAAATAGTGTTATAATTGTTTATTATTTATTATCGTTATTGTCTATTACTGTTTATGTAAATTCATTTTCATGAAATATGTGTAGAGTATATAAGGAATATTATATGCTCCAATATTGTAGTTGCGTGTATAGTGTAGTGGATAGCGTTAGTGTTTAGTATGCGTTAGGTCTAGGGTTCGTGTCTCCCCCATCGGTTAATAATTTATTTCGTAAATATGCGGTTATTTAATAAGTGGTGTGTATTTATTAACAAAAATGTGTATAAAATATCTCAAGTGACATAGAATTTAATTAATTGAGTGATTCTAATTTTTTTGTTTCCCATTTCCATTACTATGGATCACCCAACCATAGATATTTTGCTGCTTCAACAATTTACAGCCAGCCATAGAATATGGATGCAGCAACCTTAACTATGCACTGAGAAAACTGGATATTAAAAATCTTAATATACTAGATATTAAAGAAAAGATGCTAATGCATATCATCCAGATGTTAAAAAGTATAATCTGTAAATGTGAGGTTATGTTTGAACAAGTCTTTTTCCAATATCTTAGATGTTAAATTTGAACATCTAAAATGTTACATATTTCACTGTCACAGATATTGACTATTAATATCTAGATAATAAGGCTTAATATCCATTTTTCTCAGTGTGGATATCCCGTATTTTTCTATATAATATGGCTGTGATATCCATGTATCTGGATGTGTCAACTATTCCTTTTTCTCCGTGTAAGTATTGCAAAATCCTATTCCGAAACAACTACGAAACAATCCGAAAACTGTATGCAACGAATTCGGAAATTGTCTGCAACGATTGAGATTTAATCTAATTGAAAGACATAATCCGAAACAATCCGAAATCTATATGCTAAGTATCCGAAAATTGTCTGAAATAATCCGGATTTAATCCAATTAAAAGGCATAATCCGAAACAAATACTAAACAATCCGAAATATTTATCCAAAAGAATCCAGTAATAGTCAGCGGCAATCCGAATAATATCCGATCAAAACACCCCAGTCCGAAAAGAAGTCTTATAATAATATGGAATTTGTAAATATATATGGGCAATTCCACGTGAGATTTCAGTCGACCTCTTAAAATCGGCCAAAAATATTTTTTTTCTATTCTGTATTGAAAAAAAACAGATACGTATTTTTTTATTATTTTTTTGGAGGCCAAATTTTTGAGTTATGAATTTTCAAAATTTTCGTTTTTTAAATGAAGATATATTTTTAATGTCAGATAACTTAAAAAATATTGCTTCTTTTCATTTTTTGACAAGAGAAAAAAAGTTTTGTTTTTTTCTCTACTTTTGAATAATCATACCAAAAAAAATTTTTTTTCATTTTTTATTAAAAAAATAAAAAAATTTTATAAACAAATTAATTTTTTTTAACTTTGGGTATGATAAATTTTAAATTTTTTTTTTCTAAAACATACCTGGAAATGATAAGAAGGTTTTGCAAAAAGTTTCAGAGTGGGCCTGACAAATTTGATGGGTCCAAAAAAATAATTAAGCTCTCCGTGCAGGTCACACGCACGTGGCACAATGGGATTTTTTTACAATTTATTATTAAAAATTGTTTAGAGCCTAAAAATTCAATAATAATCAAAATCCGATAAAATTTGTAGGCTCTAGACAATTTTTAATAATAAATTGTAAAAAAATCCCATTGTGCCACGTGCGTGCGACCTGCACGGACAGCTTAATTTTTTTTTTGGACCCATCAAACTTGTCAGGCCCACTCTGAAACTTTTTGCAAAACCTTCTTATCATTTCCAGGTATGTTTTAGAAAAAGAAAATTAAAAATTTATCATACCCAAAGTTAAAAAAAATTAATTTGTTTATAAATTTTTTTTATTTTTTTAATAAAAAATGAAAAAAAAAATTATTTGTTTTGATTATTCAAAAGTAGAGAGAAAAACAAAACTTTTTTTTTCTTGTCAAAAAATGAAAAGAAGCAATATTTTTTGAGTTATCTGACATTAAAAATATAGCTACATTTAAAAAGCGAAAATTTTGAAAATTCATAACTCAAAAATTTGGCCTCCAAAAAAATAATAAAAAAATAGGGTAACTGCTCCAGTCGTTGGCAGTGCGCTAGTGGTTGGCACCCCTCTTAGGTTTTCTTTAAATAACAAGATATAGCAAAAATCTAGCATGTTTTGCATATGATTATTAAAATTTCCAACATTTTTTACAAAAATCTAGTATATAACTTATTAGAAGTAATTACTTACTTGCATTAAAAAAAATAAAATTAATATCATTCTCAAAGTGGTAGGAAATTTTCGGTTTTTCTAAAGAAAATCTTAAGAAAACTGAAATTTTTGAACTCAATTTATTATTATTAGAAGTGGGTAAATTTGCTTTTTTCTTTGCAAATATTTTAGTAGAATATTTAAATATTGATTAGTTTAACACGTCTTGTCTTAAAAATTATTAATTAATTTATTTCAATGGGGTGCCAATGAAAATATTAAAAAAAGCATCTGTTCCAGTCGTTGGCACACCATGTCAATGACTGGACAAGCAATATTTTGAACCAAGCTCCAGTCGTTGACACCCCTCATTTCGCAATGAAAAGTGAGGTTATGTAACAATGTTTACGTCCAGTCAATAATTTCAGTCTCTTTGAAAAATGATATATGCGTTTATTATTGAATTATATATAAGTACATTTTCTTGTATTTGTTTATTACTTAAAATTATAATGAATTATTCTTGATTAATCAGAAAATAAAAAATTTTTTAATTTGCTTGTTTGAAACATAAGAAATTTAAAGGTTATGTATGGGTGCCAACCACTGGAAACTGGTGGGTGCCAACGACTAGTGCTTGCAGTGCCAACGACTGGAAATTGGTGTCATTATATCATTATTAATTAATTTAAAAGTTTCAGTTTATTTTTATTCAAAATTGATCATTTTATCGTATTCTGCATTAAATTCTGAATACATATATTACTATAAGTATTATATAATATTAGTTTTTATCTATTAAAATAATTCTTAAAGTCAAAATTTGGCCTTAAGGGTGCCAACGACTGGAGCAGTTACCCTACGTATCTGTTTTTTTCAATACAGAATAGAAAAAAAATATTTTTGGCCGATTTTAAGAGGTCGACTGAAATCTCACGTAGAATTGCCCATATATACCCTGGAAAAAAAGTATTGGGAGGTACGGGATTCCGTATTGCAAGTGCTAACCTGCCAATGCGGTATTCGCGAAATACCGCATTGGGTGTCGTGGTGAATACGGAAATCAGGGGGTCCCAATGCGGTGCAAGTTTTAAGTTTTAAAAAAAACGAAAATACGTGACAGGAGGAAATAATTAGTGTCAGTGCAGAAATATGCGAGTTAAAGGAATGAGAAAATAATAATAGTGAGTGTAAAAATGAAACTTTAAGAAAAAAAGGTAAGTTCCCTACTAAAAATCCCTGTATAAGATCTTGTACAAGAAAATGCACACGTTCAGCAGCTGAACTTGTACAAGTTCTGGTAAGAACATGTACAATTTCTTGTACCAGGATTTGGAACAAGTTCTTGTATCAGAACTTGTACAAGAAAATGTACGAGTACTTGTACAAGAAAATAAACTTGCACATGAACCCGTACAAGATTTTGTACAAGATCTTGTACGGGTTCATGTGCAAGTGCTTGTACATTTTCTTTAAACATTATTTTTAAGTTGTAAAAATTAAAAACATTAAAGGCTGCGCAGTAGTTTTTATAAGCTTTTAGAGCTGCGCAATAGTTTTTTGGCTTGCCTAAAGTGCAAAGTCTTAATGCTTATAAGTTATAAAAAGGCCAATTTAAAAAAAAAATTTATTTATTAATTTACTTGATCCAATTTTCTAAAAAAAAATTATTTATAAATATACTTGTGCAAGAACATGAACGTGTTCATGTACAAATACTTGTACTTGAACTTGTACAAGATCTTGTACATTTTCTTGTACAAGTTTATTTTCTTGTACAAGTACTCGTACATTTTCTTGTACAAGTTCTGATACAAGAACTTGTTCCAAATCCTGGTACAAGAAATTGTACATGTTCTTACCAGAACTTGTACAAGTTCAGCTGCTGAACGTGTGCATTTTCTTGTACAAGATCTTATACAGGGATTTTTAGTAGGGCCCAGCACGGCAACCAATATTGGACCGATTAAAGTCTATTGGCAATTTCTCACTGGGAGACCCAAGCGGCGCAAAAGTAACTGTGCGCATCTTAATTCAGCTGTAGTAACTGAAAATTTTGTTACAGTTTCGTAATTTCCTTAATAGTTACTGATTTTAGTTTGACTCAAGTCCTAATTCCGTTACTCATTAAGGATTTTTACTAAAAATTTTGAATTTTAAGTAACATTTAGAAATCATAAGAAACGTGTAGTAAATTTCAAGCAAATGTAACTTATAAATGCTTTCAGTACCATCATTTGGAAAATTTTGTTACATTTGTGTCTGAATTTTATCGGAATATTCAGAACATTTTTAACAGTGTATATATATATTTACAAATTCCATATTATTATAAGACTTCTTTTCGGACTGGGGTGTTTTGATCGGATATTATTCGGATTGCCGCTGACTATTACCGGATTCTTTGCATACATATTTCGGATTGTTTAGTATTTGTTTCGGATTATGCCTTTTAATTGGATTAAATCCGGATTATTTCAGACAATTTTCGGATACTTAGTATATAGATGTCGGATTGTTTTGGATTATGTCTTTCAATTGGATTAAATCTCAATCGTTGCAAACAATTTCCGAATTCGTTGCATACAGTTTTCGGATTGTTTCGTACTTGTTTCGGAATAGGATTTTGCAACACTTAATTTTAAATTGTTGCGGATTAATATCGGATTTCTTGCTTACAGAGTTCGGATTGCTTCAGACATGTTACGGATTAAGTTTTTTTTAACTACATTAAATTCGGATTGTTGCGGACTGATTTCGTATTCTTTACATATTGATTTCTGATAATTCCGTTCTTATTTTAGAAGAATCCTTCACCGGTCAGAAATTCGGATTGTTGCGGACTAATTACGGACTGAATTCGTAGACATTCAGGATTATATCGGAGTGTTTTCGGATTCAGGTTTTCGTTCGGATTAATATCAGACTAACGCGGATCATTTTCGGACTAATCCGTAATAATATGTCTGTATTTAGTCCGCAATTAGTCCGAAATTTTTACCAGGGTTGCTAAACATAAGTCGCTGTTATCATTAAAATATACATTGGAAGGTTCCAAATTTTCACCTTCGGGATCACGAGCTATCTCAAGAATTTCCTGTTCTTCATGAATAGGTAACTGTAGTGTTGGTATTGGAAATGGCTAAACTGCGATACGCTATCTGGCGGCAGAACTTTAAATTAATCGAAGTAGGTGAAAAACTCAACAATCCCATTAGAAAGGTTGGAATTTTTGTGTTGTAGAGTATTTTCTCAGTTATATTTTTAAAAATTTAATTTAATTATACGAGATATGGAGAAGGAAGAAACCGAAGTGTCGTTATTTACAAAAAAATCGTCGGCAAGCAAAATATTTTGGTGTTTTTATGGGTGTAATGGTACACCGCAAAAAATATCCCAACCTCAGTTTCCACTACTTTCCAAAAAAAACCCAAAATAAAGTTAATAAAAAAAAAAAAAAAAATCTGGGAAAATTCAAGTTAATAATGTTAGCAAAATAGAAATTATAGGACGAAATAATAGACAGGAGAATGTTATGAGAAATATATCATTTAAATAATATTTTTTTGACACATATGAATATTTGTAAACATAACCTAAAAAACGGAATAACAATTTTTCACTTAATCCAGCTTTACAGTAACAATTAATTTGTATAATGTTGCCTGTTGATAAAATTGAACCGTCAATTTCATGTGGGCAGCAAGTCATATTTGATTTTTGTAAGCAAAATACAAAAAACGTAATCGAATTCCCATTGCCGGTGTCATTTCCTCGCCTACAAAACATAATGTGACCGGCGATTAGAACTTTTTTACCCTTCACAAAATTTCTACACGCGGGTGTCGATTTCGTAAAAGAACAAATTTCACTTAAAGTGAGAAAATTTTTAACTTTTTCTTTATTTAAATTGCAAAAAACACACGTGTCCCTTGCTTTAGTAACAAAAATTACCTACTTCGTCAGCCATATATTTGCTTCGTGACGTCACAACCGCCAATCCCAATTGCAGAATCTTTTAATCTTTTAAACTTACTCCTAAATTCAATAAAAACCTCTTCAGCAGAATGTTTGGAACAAATTACATATTGTTTACGAAGTACATCAATAGGAAGTAAAGGCCTAAGCACAATAGGTTCGCGAAAGTCGTTCGCGAACGCAAAGCATGAGTTAGAAAAGGACAGAGATATATTTGTGTCCTTGTCTATCTCATGCGTCTCGTTCGCGAACGACTTTCGCGAACTTATTGTGCGTTGGACTTAAGATCCCATGTAGAATCCCATGTGGGAATTTTCAATAGATATAGAGTGGAGTCATCCCTTACCAATTTAATAATAATTCCAATTAATCGCAATTAATTGATAAAATCGTCAAAATTAGATTATTTAACGGACTTACTTTAAAAAAATATTTTATACGTATTGTTTTAATTTTTCACTAGTTTAAATACTTAAAAATAACTAATCAACTAATTTTAAACTAGAATCAATAATTCCTTTTGCATTTTTAAGAATTTTTCTACGTTTTTTACATATTTTCTAATTGCTAAAAAAATTGCCATTTTCTATATTTTAAGAAAACTAATAAATATTTTTACATAATTCTTTTTATTTTGTTCCCCAGAAATCATACAGATTAATTTCTCAAAGAATCAAATTTTTAAAAAATTAGGCTTCAACGACATTATTTGAATTATAATAGTTTGACCTAAATACTTTGCTTGATCTACTTTACTAGTTCTTTTAATCAACTTTTTAATTTAATGGTTCCTTTAATCATTTCTTGCACAATTTTTTTTGAAACGATAATGACTATTGATTTAGATAATATTTAAGTAAATATCATGAATGAATAATTTATATTGTACCCAAATGACTTTATCCATGACACAATTATATCGTTAATTATGTAATGCAGCGACATATATAGTTTCACTAATCTTCTGAAATCTCGGTAATAATTTTTTTACTTTAAAGAAATGTATAACTATACGAAAATGGCATTACTTACAGTAACATGTAAGTATATAAATAAACGATATTTTGAATCTGGTTTCATAAATATTTCTTAATCACTTAATTTCATTTTATTACTTTTAGATCATTAAATAATAATTAGGTAGTTGTAGAATTTATCACTCGGTAAAAGATAATATCAGATGTTGATAAGTATAAATTATCAATCTTTGGGTCAGAATTCGTGAAATTTCCACGAAAAATGAAAAGCATTTTTCTTAATCGAAACTTTGAAAAAATATTTCTATTTGGCTTTAAGAATGTGTCTACCAAACGATAGAAAATTTTCTTTTAAGCTAGATGTTGCAAAGTGAATTTTTTTGCAATTTTTTAAATAAAATTTTATTTCTCCTAAATAAATTAACCGATTTAAATGAACCAAGCGGGAATACAAAAGGGATACATTTGTCCTTCCATTTCGAATTAGAAAATCTTTAAAAAGTTTATTTTTTAATAATTATTTAATAAATTGTTTATAAACAATTAATTTTTTTAATGTTCTACGCCATTTAAACATTGGGAAAAATCCAATTTTTATAAGGCATATAATATTAAAGAAAATAAATTGTGCACAAACAATTTATTAAATAATTATTAAAAAAAAACTTTTTAAAAATTTTCTAATTCTAAACGGGAGTATATTTTATCCCTTTTGTATTCCCGCTCGGTTCATTAAAATTGATTCATTCATTTAGGAGAAATAAAAATTTGTTCAAAAAATTGCAAAAAATTCATTTTGCAATAACTTAAAAAAATATTTCTTCCAAGACACTTTGACTTTGCAAATTGATAAAACAGGCACACAAAAAAAGTATTGGAAAAATTTCATTATTTTTTTAAGGCAAATTCTTGAAATTACACTGAAAGAAATAGTAGATACTCCTAAAAATATATTGCTGAATAGATTTAAATGTATTTGCAATACGATATAAGTGTATTACTTAAACTGTATTGTGGCAATATAAAAACAGTTTTGCACTGATACCTAGAAAATTTAGGAATTTATTATTATAAATTTATATAAGTATTTAAAAATATAAAATAATAAATAAAATATTATCCTAAAGTTCATCAGTAAAGTAAACTAATTTTGCAATTTTTATTAACAAATAATAGGGAAATGGTATTATAAAATTAAGTAGGTAATTACTTACGGAATATTAAGAATTTGTGATGAACTTTCAGTTATTATTTAGTTTTCTTCTTTTGTCTCGTCAAATAAGAAATATATGTAAAATAAAATTTCCACTTTGCCAATTTTCACGATTTTCAAATGCATCTAGTTTTTCTTGAGAAATTTGGAAAAATATGTATCTTTTAGAAATAAATAAATTATGTTTTAAAAATTGTACGTTTTCAAAGGTATTAATGAATGTAATTTTTATAAAGTTAAAGTAAGATTAGTATTGATAATAATATATTAAACCAACTTCAACTTAAAAGATGTTAGGTACATTTATTAACCTTTAGAAAACATACAATTTTAAAAAAAAATTTAACACGGAGAAAAATATTGCTGAGTTTCTAGTAAAAGTTCCTATGGAATAGTAATAATTCTACTTTTATATTAAAAATTACTATTTATAGTAAAATGTACTTCTCATGAAGTAAATATTACTATTTCTGGTAGTAAAAATTACTAATAGTAATTATTACATTAGTCACTTTTAAAAATTGCTTTAAGAATTTCAATTTTTACATCGTCATTGTAAATTTTATTAAATTTTGTATTAATTTTTACATTTGATATGTTGTAAATATTACTCGTAGAAATTCTAAAAATTAGTACTCGGAAAATAAAAATTACTTCTGCAAGAAACAACTTTTACTATTGCAGAGCGAACTTTTTACTCGGAAAAGTAGTAATCCGTACCACTACTACTATAGACCTGTGTGTGTGATGACGTCACTACTTTCATACGCACCGATCGTAGCCTGAAGTCAAAGTCATTAAGATTATAATACTAGATATATACTTTAAAGTTTTATAAATTAAAATGTGCAATTCTAGCTTTGTATAAAATTATTTATAACATTTATTGAAATAATTCTTTTTTATTTTGTACAAAATCAGAATAAGAATTCTAAGAATAATAATCTAATAATTAAATTAAGTAATTTTAAATTAATAATACTGTTTATTATTATTATTATTATTATTATTATTCTTGAATTATTATTATTAATGTTTAGGGGAGAGTGGGGCAAACCGGACCCCCTAACGGTTTTTTTGACTCTTGTGACTAAACGAATCAACCGATTTCATTTTTCGATGGTTTGTTTGAAAGATCATTTAATTGCGCAACTTTTTCCCAGAGACACCTATAGTTTATCTTTTATTGTTTAGTTGCTGTGTTAACTTTAAAAATTTTTGCATAAGGTCCGGTTTGCCCCACCCCCTGGGGTAAACCGGACCCCCCCATGGTCAAACTGGACCGCTTGGTTTTTTATTTATAATATTGCATTTACATAATCTACAATAATAAAAAAACATAAAGAATCATGTAAACAATGGTTGTAGTAATGAAAATAATAATACGGGATTGAATTTTAATTAAATAAATTTTTTTTTTATTAAAAAAATAAATTCAAAACCTATTAATATTTGTAAATATTAAGGGAGAGTCGCCAGTTGTGAGACACCTCCAGTTGTGAGATAGTCAATTTTTTTTAACATGCAATATTAAAAAGCCGATTGGTTTATATAAAAACATTTCTTTTTATATGAGCCAACTTTTTCGTGTACGCCGAAGCGGATATATAAACTGTTTTTGTTAAATACCAACACTGTGTGTGATAATCGACTAAAAAGCGTTTTTTCAATAAATGCAAAGTACTTTTTTTTCCAAGTTAATTAATTGGAAAAGGTAAATGTAATGCATTTTCTTTTAGTGTTTTCCTTATATTTTGTGATGCAATATTGCACTGTTCCAATCTACGGTTTAAAATAATTTAATTTTCCTTTTTCAAAATAGCGCCAATTTCTGGGTGTGAGACACAGCATATCACCAGTTGTGAGACTGTGTCAACACTCATCTGGGCAGCATAAAAAATACGACTTTGCAGGCATACTATTTAAATGCTGTTTTGATTTTTTTCTAGTATTTTTGGGCATGTCAAGTGGAAAAAAGTCAATTGATTCAGAAGAAATCAATTTTAATGCTCTTGTTGAAGCTATTAAATTGTGTTTATTTGATAGTCATATTTTGGCGAATAAATATTATTATTTAGTATATAATAATATATATTATTAATATAGTTAATTATTTATACTAAACATAACGTTTTATGTCAAACTTATTAAATTTTAGCAATTTTTAATGAGTGTCTCACAACTGGAGACATTTTTTTTTTTAAAAAGCGATGTGCTCGGAAAATGTATCGTAAAATTTTTTGAGTTCATCGAAACACTATACTTTCTTTTAATAAAAGTTGCGTATTTCTGTTACCTTTCGAACGGTGTATTTTATTTACAATTTCGTTTACCCGTTTACAATTTACGGGTCAAAAATAAAACCCGTCTCACAACTGGAGACTCTCCCCTACACGATTTCCTCAGAATTTCCTTAAGAAAAAATTCGTAAAAGTGTAGAAAAAACTAAAAAAAAAAATTTTTGCTCCCTTCATCGCACAAACGCAAGCTAAAACTGTCAGATTGAAAAAATAAGGTATACCAAACGTGGTTGTTTTAAATTTGTAAACAACACTTTTTCCAATTTCGCCATTTCGGAAATATTGAAGGGGGTTCGGTTTACCCACTGGTCCAGTTTGCCCCACTCTCCCCTATATTTTAATTCAGTAGCTTATGTAAATGTATAGTAAAATTACAGTAGGGGAATGTAGTCAAGGTTGGTCTACTGTCTAGGTAGGCCATCGCCATCGCTCAAAAAAAGTTTTGTGCATAATGTGAAAAACCATTATTAAAAGATAAAAAACAAATTGAATCGTCAAGGCAAGTATGCAGAAAATTTGTGGGACTCATGGTTGAAAGAAAAACAAAGTAAAAAATCGAATCCCGAAACGTATTTCTTTATGGTTACAACCTGTCAATTTACTTTGTACAGAAAAAATGGTCCTATTAAACAGGACTTTCCAACCATATACTTCAATTATCCAAATTCATTTTTTAAAAAAAGTTATAAACAAAAGTCAAAAAGGTGGCCTACCTAGACTATGTTCCCCTAATGTTAAAGTAAATTTTTCAGAGCAAAATTAATTTAAAATTACAGTAATATTACACGAGCAGGTAAAGTAAATGAAAATGGTTGTGAAATGCATATCTAATGAATAAACAAGAAATTTTTTTTGTCCTACCTGCACGAAAAGTATGTCATTTCGAGCACCTAAAGTGGGCGCAAAGTAACTGATTCTCGCCCGGGGCCGGGGAAGCGGGCGCAAAAGTTCTTTTACGCCCGCTGACGTCACACAAGCGGGCGCAAAAGTACTTTTGCGCCCGCTTCGCTCGTGCCCTTAATGCCATACTTTTCATGCAGTTAGGACAAAAAATTATGTTCGCAACATGGGCGCAAAGGTGATTACGACTTTGGCGAGATTTCGGGATCTCGAGGACACTTTTGCACCCTCGGCTTCGCCTCGGGCGCCCTTGATACGTTAATAACTATTTATTTTATCGTTTGAAAATAAACTTTTTTTCAATTTTTTCTTAAGTATGTAATATTACAGTAATGTTACAGAAATATTACCGCATAATATTACTGTAATGTTACTATAATATTGATGGGTATTATTACCATCAGGCGGACATTTCAATATGACCATAATATTACAGTAATTTTACCAGGTAATATTACTGTAATGTTACGTGCTACAAGGGAAATAGATATATGCGGGTAACAGAAATTTTTTTCCATAGCGATTGCGTAGCCGAGAGGCTTAGTGTAAATGCGTGTAAATGACAAAAAGTCTTCCACCAAATGATTTAGTAATAATTTTACTAACAAATAGTGAAATTTTACTAATTATTAGTAGATTTTACTAATTGCTTAGTAGGATTCTACTAATAATTAGTAGAACTGTTTTATTAATTGTCGATAAAACAGTTTCACTAATTCATTTAGTAAAAAAGTGACTTTCAATTAGTGGAATTCTACTAAAACATTAGTAAAATATGACTAAAAATTAGTAATATTCTACTAATTGAAAAGGGTTAAAGTCTTCCATGAAAACTACTAAAAATTAGTAAAATTTTACTATTTCTTAGTAGAATTCTACTAATTCAGATTCAGAAAGTAACAGCTGATCCCATGAGTTATTTTTGCCCAAGGGAGAAAACGGCCGCTATTTTCATATAAGTCGAACAAGTGAATGACTTTTACTCCCTTGTTGCTTAATATATTATAGGTGCAATCAGTATATTTTCTCAGCAAAAAAATTTAGTCACCATAGCTGAACGTTTAGAACGACGATATGATATGGAGCGATATTATTTCCCACACAACACCGAAATTTTCCTAAAAATATATTAAAGATTTACTTGCAAAGTTTAGTGAAAATTGTTTAACGATTTAAATGTCCCACTTCAACAAATGTTTAGCGTGACACTTTCCTGAAAATTAAAAAAAAATTTCGCGAAAATTTAATTTAAATTTTTAGGAAAGTGTTAAGCTATATTTTTGCTTATAAGAGAGAAGTCGAAAATTTAATTTAAATGTTCAGGAAAGTTTTAAGCTAAATTTTTAGGAAAATTTGACGATAAACATTTATTGAAGTGGGACATTTAAATCTTTACACAATTTTCACTAAGCTTTGCTAGTAAATTTTTCGAAGTTTGCAAGTAAATCTTTAATTCCCAACTACTTCTACTATAAGTCACAAAATATATAATAAATTGTTAAAAAAGTTATACCATATAAACTGAAAAAAACAGTTAATGCCACACACCAAAAACTGTCGATTTCGACACTTTCACTTACTTTTGTCGTTCCTTACCTAATTAAAAAGATTATTAAACAAATGTTATATTTAAAAAGTACAATAATTTATCAAATTATGGTAGTGCAAAATTATTTTTATTATAATTTTTAATATATATATATATACTAGCTGTCGTACCTGTCTTCGACGGGTTGTAGTTTCTGATAATGCACTTAACAGTGTATCTACCAACCTAGAAAACCGGAAAATAGCCGGGAATTTGATTTGACAGGGAAAAAATAATAATTAGTTACTATTGTCTATTTCATTAGGAAAATAATACCATTTGAAACAGTGACCGACTTTTTATTATCAAATTAGTTATTTTTAACTAATTCAAATGCAGAAAACAATATTTCTCAATTTGTAGTACTTCAATCAATATAATGTATTAAAATCCAAAATAAACACCGTGTTTAACTTTTGTCTTTACATTGATCAAGATATCTCTAAAAGTTAAATCAGAGAGCCCACAAATACTACTGAATTAAGCTTCATAGCAATTGGTATCAATTATAATTTTTTCAATTTTTTGATATTCAAAACATTTTTATACTTACATCTTCGTTATAAGAAAATATTTTTGAAAAATTATGCTAAAATGTGACTAAATAACATGTAATATTCAATTATATAAAGTTTAAAAGCTACCCATATTTTTATATTTCCATTTTAATTATAAAGTATTATTTTTTGCAAAATTATGCTAAAATGTTAATAAATAACATGTAATACTCAACTATAGAAAGTTTAGAAGCAATCCATGAAAAAATATAAAATTTAGAAATTATTTGTGTTAAATAAATTAATTTATTAGAGTCAAGTATTTATTTAATTAATCCAATTAAGATTTATTTGATTCAACTAAATAAAATTATTTAAACGAAATAAATTCTTATTAGATCGAAATAAAAACTTTTTAATAAGATATTATTTTTCAAATAATTATAATTACTTGAATCATATAACTTTTTTTAGTGTAGCTATAGTAAACTAAAAGTTATTAATGTGAACGAACATTATCTATATTATAATAAAATCAGATTACTATCTGTACATTGCTACAAACTTGAAAATTTTTATATATTTTTTCGTTTTGAGACATTAGAATTCTAAAAATGTAAAAAAAAATTCTGTCTGTCTGTCTCTGTCTGTATGCAAAACTTTGTTCGCGCATCAATTGAAAACGGTTCAACCAATTAAAGTGAAATTTGGCAGTCTATTAGTTATAAACGTAACTTACAATCATAGCCTTATCCGTTTAAAAAATATTAACTTGAACGAAAGTTATGCCATTTTTCCAAAAAATTCGAAAAATCAAAAAAATGCAAATTTTTTATCTTTTGTAAAATGAATGCAAAACTATCCTCAGCTAACTTTTTCAGATAAATACAACCCATTTCTACAATAAAATTTTTAAAAAAGACGTATTTTGAAATTTTTTTTCGTTTTTTTAGATCAACTTTTTTCTAAGAAAATAGTGATTTTTAATCTTTAAGCAAGCTTTTCAGGAAAAGTTATTCAAGTTTATTATTTAAAGATCAGTATGTAAAGTAAGAAATTTGCTACATTAAACAAAAATAATTAAGCTAAATGCCACAAAAAATAAGGAAAAATGTTGAATTTTAAGAAATTCGGTTTTTTGAATTTTTGCTAATTTTCCATAATTTTAGATTTTTTACCAAAGGGTGGAGACTATTCAAATAGTATAATTATACTACCGAAATAGCTAATGGTAACTAATTATTAATTTTCCGGTGAAATTAAATTCCCGGGTATTTTTGATTTCCCAGATTGGTAGAAACATTGTTAAATGTATTGGTAGAAACTAAAACCCGTCGAAGACGGGTACGACAGCTAGTGCTATATATTTTCAAAATGTTTAAAATTCAAAATTAATCTTTTTAAATAATTATTGTCATCAATTTTACTTAAATTTGATACAGGGTTAATTTTAGTATTTTTTATTACAATTTAGTCATCAGAATGAAATTTGAGTTTTTCATTTTTTGATCATTAATTAATATAATATAATAGCAATTTTGAATTCTGTGCAATATACTGACAAAAGTCTCATATTAATTATGGATATTTATGGATATTTTTAATATTCAGACCTAATAGAATTCTTTTAAGAAAGTAAACTTATGATTTCAACAACAAATTTTTATTGTTGACCTAAGAAATACAACCGTATAAAAATTAATTACAAAAAAATTTCAATTTTTAAACTTTTAATTTTTTAATTTTTCAATATTTAAATCTAACACTTTTTATTTGTTATTCAAAATTTTATTATTCTGACGATTAAATCTTAATAAGAAACACTAAAATTAACCCTGTACCAAGTTTAAGTACAATTCACTAAAGTATATGAAAAAACTAAAAATTTCGAATTTTTCAAAAAATGGCATAACTTTCGTCCATATTAATATTTTTTATTCTTCTATCGCTAGGATTTTAAGTAAGGCTAATGCCTAAAAGACTGCCAAGTTTCACTTTAAACGATCAAACCGTTTTTCCGTGATACGCGGTCGAAAATTTGCGGACATACATACACACATACACACATATACACACATATACACATACACACATAATTTTCTTAATAGTATTTTCGCATTCCTTAGAGTGTAAAAAGAAGGAATATAATAGAAATTTTAAATTCTATGCAATGTACAGACAAAAGTCTGATTTTATTAATAAGGATATATATATATATATATATATATATATATATATATATATATATATATATATATATATATATATATATATATATATATATATATATATATATATATATAATAACCGGGCGGTACTGGCCCGGTTATTGTTGAAAGGCATTTAGTGCCGGTTTATTACCGGCTGCACAACCGGCTAGGTACTGGTCTAGTACCGGCATAAGTGTGTTCATTTCACCGGCGCAGTACCGGTAAATTGCCGGATGATAACTTCGGTAGGTATCCGGTAACCGTACCGGGCCGGCACTAATGAATATCTGACACAGTACCGGGCCGGCACTAAAAAACAACCGGTGTGGTACCGGGCCGGTTAAAAAAATTACATGTCAGTCTGATTAATTGTTTATATATTAATAAAATAATCTTTAACGTCCGAGATATTCATAAATAAGTCAAATAAATGAAAACGAAAACGAAATTTTGATAAATAATACGAAATGATTCTAAATTTTATTTCTAGTAATTTAACGTAATAAATACTCATTGTGTTTCATTCTCTGTTCTTATTGTTTTTATTTGTTTTTGTTTGTCTCTCTTCAATTAATATTTTGGAGTATTTGTTTATATGGTATGTTAATTTTATTTATTTTTTCTTATTTCTTTTCACCTTTTCTTTATATAAGAAATTTATTGATTTTTAACTTTATTTATTTATATTTTGTTTTTTCATTAAATTTTAACTACTTATTTTTATTTCTAATTTTGTATTGACACGGGCCGAATCGAAAGTCAGAATTGTCATAGGGTAACTGCTCCAGTCGTTGGCACCCTTAAGGCCAAATTTTGACTTTAAGAATTATTTTAATAGATAAAAACTAATATTATATAATACTTATAGTAATATATGTATTCAGAATTTAATGCAGAATACGATAAAATGATCAATTTTGAATAAAAATAAACTGAAACTTTTAAATTAATTAATAATGATATAATGACACCAATTTCCAGTCGTTGGCACTGCAAGCACTAGTCGTTGGCACCCACCAGTTTCCAGTGGTTGGCACCCATACATAACCTTTAAATTTCTTATGTTTCAAACAAGCAAATTAAAAAATTTTTTATTTTCTGATTAATCAAGAATAATTCATTATAATTTTAAGTAATAAACAAATACAAGAAAATGTACTTATATATAATTCAATAATAAACGCATATATCATTTTTCAAAGAGACTGAAATTATTGACTGGACGTAAACATTGTTACATAACCTCACTTTTCATTGCGAAATGAGGGGTGTCAACGACTGGAGCTTGGTTCAAAATATTGCTTGTCCAGTCATTGACATGGTGTGCCAACGACTGGAACAGATGCTTTTTTTAATATTTTCATTGGCACCCCATTGAAATAAATTAATTAATAATTTTTAAGACAAGACGTGTTAAACTAATCAATATTTAAATATTCTACTAAAATATTTGCAAAGAAAAAAGCAAATTTACCCACTTCTAATAATAATAAATTGAGTTCAAAAATTTCAGTTTTCTTAAGATTTTCTTTAGAAAAACCGAAAATTTCCTACCACTTTGAGAATGATATTAATTTTATTTTTTTTAATGCAAGTAAGTAATTACTTCTAATAAGTTATATACTAGATTTTTGTAAAAAATGTTGGAAATTTTAATAATCATATGCAAAACATGCTAGATTTTTGCTATATCTTGTTATTTAAAGAAAACCTAAGAGGGGTGCCAACCACTAGCGCACTGCCAACGACTGGAGCAGTTACCCTATTGGTTCTTTTTTTAGTTACTCTCATAAAACGCGACTCAAAAACCGAATAAAAATAAAAAAAGAAAATTTTTTTTGCTTCCACACTACACAAGTGTATTCCTAAGGGTTTTTTTCCCGATGAATTGAAAGTCAAAATTGTCAGATTGGCTCAAAATTTTGAGTCTAACTCAAAAAACTGCTCAAAAAACTTAAATGTGACTGTCCACGAGAAAACAAGGCTTAGGTCCAAAAAATCAATTTTGATTTTTTTATGGTAATCGACAGATTTTATGTTGCTTTTTCAAATGCAAAAGTCAAAAGTTAAAAATATCAATTACTTTCGACAATATATCGTTTTAAAGATGGGTATGTCAAGCGTAGTTAACTTCAATCGTAGTACTTCAATCGCTCGCCCTGTGAAATTCACGTTTGGGAGCTAAGCCTTGTTTTCTCGTGGACAGTCACAAATATTCTATAAAAATCATTTAATTTTTGTTACTTATACAAATTAAGATTTAATTATGTAAAAAAGGTGTATCTTACAGTAAATAAACTGAACTAAAACAAATTAAAATCAAAAGGGAAAAAATTTGTTTGTCTAGTGTTTTCTTCCGCTTAATCCGAATTCAAAGTCATAATTGTTAGATTGGCTTAAAATTTTGAATCTAAAAGAGTGTGATACCATCGACAAACAACTTAAATAAGTCAATTCTTATTTTTAAGCAGTTTTTTAGTCCTGCTAACAAATTTAGACTCAGGCAGAAAAGTTAGAGGTGCGAGCCAGCACTAACGACCGGAATGGTATACCGAACTGGTTGTAAAGTCGGACTTATGCCGGTACCGGCAAAAAGGTACCAGGCCGGATATGAAATAAATACCGGCCCGGTGGTAAATGTGGATTTGTACCGGTACTGGTAGTGTGTACCGGGCCGGTTGATTAAAAATATCTGGCCCAGCACCGGCCCGGTACTGTCATTTCGCTCTGTTTTATACTGCCGAAGGAGATATGCCGGTGATAATATTTTTACCGGCCCAGCACCGGCGTAGCACCGGCCTGGTACTGTCATTTCGCTGTTTTATACCGCCGAAGGAGATATGCCGGTGATAATATTTTTACCGGCCCAGCACCGGCCCGGTACTGTCATTTCGCTCTGTTTTATACCCCAGAAGGATATTTGCCAGTGATAATACACGGAAAAAAAAGTTCACGAATCTCTCGTCAACTAGTATATCACTTTTTGATGGGACACAAAATTCTTGAAAATCAACAAACACAGTTCGTCAAAATTTCATCAACTCCTTCACTAGAAACATAGAACGGTTTCCGACCTTTTCGTTAAAGTTAACGAAAAATTCGTGAACTTTTAAAAAATGCTAAAAACAAGAAAAAATAATTTCCAGACACTACTTTTTTATAGTATTTCACTTAATTTGATAACTTGACGCCTATACGCACCCAACTACACAGAATACACAATTTTATCGCTATTAAAATTCGTAATTCGCTTCACGGGATTCGAACCTAGTACCTATACCCTATAACATAATATTCCTAACAACTAACCGCCACGGTTAAATCTAGATACACTGTCCTTCGACAAACGAAACGATTAGCTGTGTCTGCTGTAAAACTCAGGACCGTGCAAAGTAGAAAAAGTCCCTTATCGTAACTTTTAATTCATTTTATAAATTATTTGTTTCACAAAGAAAATTAGCAAACAAAAATATTCACTAAGTAATAAAAAACACTGATTCTAAATAATAACTTTCATCAAAGAATTTGCCCGAATGTAAACACGGATGACACCGACTGAATGATGAATGCTTGATCAGCCATATTTGATGCGCATTACGAACTGCGCATACTACTGAAACTCGCGAGTTCACGATTTTTTCGTCAACTTGTACCTCTACTTTTGACGAACTACTCATCCTTAACACGTTCATCAAAAATTCATTAACTTTGTTTCAGTTTTTCGTTGACGTTCGCCATTTCTAATCAAAAGTGAATGACAATTTTGAAATTTTGTGTCCCATCCAAAAGTGATATACTAGTTGACGAGAGATTCGTGAACTTTTTTTTCCGTGTATTTTTACCGGCCCAGCACCGGCCCGGTACTGTCATTTCGCTCTGTTCTATACCGCCGAAGGATATTTGCCGGTGATAATATTTTTACCGGCCCAGCACCGGCGTAGTACCGGCCCGGTACTGTCATTTCGCTCTGCTTTATACTGCCGAAGGAGATTTGCCGGTGATAATATTTTTACCGGCGTAGCACCGGCCCGGTACTGTCATTTCGCTCTGTTTTATACTGCCGAAGGAGATTTGCCGGTGATAATATTTTTACCGGACCAGCACAAAAATTTACTTAATACTTTCTACTGGCACAGAAGTTTTGCCGACAAAAATATTATTACTAGCCCAGTGTCGTCCCGATTGTTTGCTAATGTTAAACTAGCAGAAAAAAAATTAAAGAAGAGAAAGAAAATTTGAAAATTAATTTATTAATTTAATTATTAATAATAAATTAATTAGTTAGTTATGCCCCTGTTGAAAATTCCGACGTCGTAAACTACGTTGTACATGACGCCGTAAACGACATCGTATCGACGTCATATATCACGTAGTATACGACGTCGGAAACGAAAGCGGAAATTGGGATAGTGAATGAGGCCGCAGTCCCATGGCAGCGTTTTGCGTTGCGTTTTGTAACTAGGCCATGAGTGTGAGAGAGATACAGATATAGGTTTGCTCTATTTGCACTCATTGCTTAGTTACAAAACGCAACGCAAAACGCTACCATGGGACTCTAGCCTGACGTAGTATACGACTTCGTAAACTACGTAGTAAACGGCGTAGCAAACGACGTCGTTTACGGTGTGGCGAAAATGATTATTCTAATATTATTTAATAAATACGTGAAAAAAGCAGTTATTATATAGAATAAAAATTATTTGAATTAAAATAAAATCATACATCATTTCTAAAAGGTCAAATTCCTAATTGACAATAAATAAGACGTTGTTTTCATATTCAAATTATTTTTTATTAATATAATATAAAATATCTTTTTTAACATTATGTAACTCATAACAATTTTAAAAAACCTAACGTTAGTGAGATAATAAATACAATCACTTAAAATATGGAGTGTAACAATTATTTCGGTATAGGTACAAAAGGTCCAAAGTGAAAGGTCCAAGACAAAAAGTCCAATTTGAAAGGTCCAATACAAAATATCCAAAATTTCGAAAGGTCCAATAGTCAGAATATCCAGAAGTACAAAAAGTCCAAAATTTAAAAATATCCAAAGTAAAAAAATTTATTCCAAAACCAATGTATAAAAAAAGGTTATATAAAAGGTGTATATAAAATATGTGATTTTAAAAATGTAAATGGTATCCAAGTAATTTAATGTATTCCATCTGTCGGTTGTCCTCAACAAATGATTCGTAGCGAGTCACGATACTCAAAATTTTTTCTTCAATGCGTTGAAAATGATTTGAAGGTAAATTTCGTACCCCAATCATTATTTCACTTAAACATTTAAAGCACTTTTCAGATAAGTGCGCACTAATGTCGTTTTTAACTTAATACAAATTTAAAAGTTATTGTAAAATATAACCTATGTCATGTTAATAACAAAGATCTAGTAATAAGTAAAAATATCTGAAGTGAGATGAATTTAAATTAAGATAATAAATAAAATCACTCATATTTATAAAAGGATAATAATTTAACTTACAAAGTTTTGAGCATTGCTTACAGCATTACGTACCAACGGTCGTTTTTAACTTATTACAAATTCAAAAAATTTTAAAAATTTTAAAAAAAGTCAGGTAAAGTAATAAAATTCTTGTAAGTAATAATTTTTGAACTAAAATCAATTTCCATTTTAAAAATTTGGAACATTTCTCAGAAAAATGCACTAACAGACTTTTAGTAATTAATAATGGTATAGATTTGGCACAGCGCAAATATACTAAGTACCATTTCATCCATATGAAAACAAACTTTGGAAATTTCCATGGTTTGTACTACTGATTGTTCCCTAGAGATTTCAACAATCTTTTTCAACATGCTACATGCTTCATCATAAGCGTTTGTTGTAGTTAATTGTTCAATAACAGTGAATTCTAATTGATTTACTGAATAACTATTTATTTGAATCAAATACAAATTATTCAAATCAAATAAATGGAGTATTTTAAACTAATAAATAATTATTTGAATCAATTATAAAAATTATTTCATTCTATATTTAATACAAAAAATTTTTTTTAAATATTTAGTATTTTTTTAAATTTATTAATATATTATTATATTATATTTATATATTATATTATATATATTAACTGATTGTTTAACAGACTTTTAACATTATTTACAAACATGTTCACACAGTTTTTATTCACAACACAACACACAATTTTATTATTTTATATAACGCTTAAAAGGTTTAAAATGAAAAATATTCGCTCGCATGTGGGATCGAACTCACCGTCCCCCCACCCCTAACGCATACCGAAAGTCTTAAACGCACGTATTTAAACCGCTCGGCCACAGAAGGCTGGAAGGCATCACGCCTAATCTACTATTATCAATGCCAGTGCCGTATATTCTGTATCCAAATAACACATTTTTATTTGTCGAAATATTTTTTATTTGTCTTCATAAAATAGGGTATTAGTATTAACTAATTCATTATTCGTATATTAAATAATTTAGTTAATTAGAATCGATAAAATAAATTTACCTATTGGGTTAAATATTTTTTATTTATATTTAATAAATGAAATATTTAAGTGAAATAAATAAATGAACAGTTTCAAGTAATTCATTATTTTCGTTTCAAATAATTATTTAATTGATTGAAATATTTTTTTATTTGTCTTGATAAAATAGTGTATTAGCTTTGAATAACGAATTATTCGGATTGAATAATTAAGTTTATAATAATCAATAAAATAAATTTATTGTGTCAAATAATTTTTATTTGCATCAAATATACGAAGTATTTGAGTGAAATAAATAAAAGAATACTGCCGTCCAGTTTAAAAAAGGCACTATCTACATATTTTACGAAAAATGAGTTCTTTATACCGTTGGATTCGTAATGAAAAGACGAATCTAATAGTCGTGTTCGTAATTGAAAATTATAATTATATTAGAAGATAATTAGCTGTTAATTAAACTATCTACGGAGATTTTCAAGAAATATTTTTTAAAGTGTCACTATCTGCAGAAGGAGACGACCTATCTACAAAATTTTCAGGATTTTCAACCCACTTGACCCCTGAAATCCTGATTCACGAGCATGCACATAGGTTAATCAGTAAACTGATTTCAAAAGTCACAAAAGTAGAGAACTATGTACATAGTGACGTTTTTCGTACATATTTTTTTCGAACTTTGGTTAACTTTCCGCGAGAGAGAGCACTATCTACAAGTTTAATTATGCAAATAAAATAAAAATAATAAAATAATTTGCAAATAAAGCTTTTATTTTGTATTAACACATATATTTAATGCAAATTAAAAAACAATTTTAATTATTTTTTTTGTAAAGTTAACATTTAATTTAATAAAACTTTAATGCAGAACATAATAATCAAATAAAATAAAGTTGTAAAGTTAAATAAAATTTATGTATTGAAAGGCTGATAGTAAAAATGGTTTAAAATAATAACGGGAGCAAAAGTGGAATAAGTGACTTAGAAGCAAAAACAGATTAAAATGATTGTGTAATTTCTTGATAAATTAATTATAATAATTACAAAATATGAATTCAAATAAAATAAGTTTTTTTATTATTGACAATATTTTTTAAGCATTAATATAATTAATTTATCAAGAAATTACATAATCATTTTAACCCGTTTTTTCTCTCAAGTCACTTATTCTACTTTTGCTCCCATTATTATTTATTACACTGAGAAAACTGGAGTATTAGACTAAACATCTGGAGGGACAAATCGTTCATATTTGAGAGTTAGCTATTGGATAACAATCTAAATGTTCAAATACACCATTGACAGATATTCGTGCCATTTCTCTTGGAGGGAAAATGAGTTTATAACAGAGGGACAAACAAACCATCTTGAGAAATCCCTTCCTTATCCGGCGCGAAATGAATAAATATGACAACCTAACCCCTAAATTGAATACATAAAATGTCAGAAAAATAATTTCGCGCGCATCAGATCGTACACATTTTCTGCGCAACTTTTAACCCTCAGATATAATGGGAGAGAATATACAAGTAGATTTCCATTATCAATTCAAAATTTATTTTAGAAGGACTATTTAACTCTCGTCATAAGCAAAGGAAACATACACTTTTTGAACCTCTGAATTTGACTCTCCAGTTTTCTCAGTGTATAAACCATTTTTACTATCAGCCCCTCTATTGTTCGTGATTTTTCGTTCGGTATTTTCAAAATTAAAAAATATAATATAATAATAAATAAAATAAAATATAAAATAATAATGAAAATATAACAGAAATAAAGGATTGTGTTAGAAAATAATGCAGATAGTGACGCTTTAAACAGGAAAGTGGACGGACAAAGCAATTTTAAACGTAGGTATACTATCTACCACATAGTGCACTTTTCATGTATTCTCCATAATTTTCGGATAAAAAATGTGCACTATCTACAGTTTTATTAATAAATTAAAATTAATAATTTTTTTTGCACCAATAAAAAGAGCGTGTCCGAATTAGTGAAGAACATAAGTTTGATTACAAAATTTTTAATTTTATCAAGAGATCTAGATGCAAACGCGTTTCCTTCAATATCTCCGATTGAGCTAAAATGTAGATAGTGTCTTTTTTAAAAAAGACGGCAGAATAGTTTCAAGTAACTCATTATTTGTATTACACAAATTCATTTATTCAATTTAATTAATTATTTAATTGAATCAAATACGATTTATTTGGTTCAAATAAGTGTGATTCAAATAATTCAAGTTATTTTAATCAAATAAATATTTTTTTGATCCAACTAAAAAGTATTTGAATCAAATAAATATTTTTCAAATAATTTGAATTATTTGAATTAAATAAATTTTTTTTCAGTGTATATTTATTAACTTGTTATACTTGTTCTTCTAAAGGATTTTCATGAGTTTCATAATGTTAAAAAAGATATTTTATATTATATTAATGAAAAATAATTTGAATATGAAAACAACGTCTTATTTATTGTCAATTAGGAATTTGACCTTTTAGAAATGATGTATGATTTTATTTTAATTCAAATAATTTTTATTCTATATAATAACTGCTTTTTTCACGTATTTATTAAATAATATTAGAATAATCATTTTCGCCACACCGTAAACGACGTCGTTTGCTACGCCGTTTACTACGTAGTTTACGAAGTCGTATACTACGTCATTCACTATCCCAATTTCCGCTTTCGTTTCCGACGTCGTATACTACGTGATATATGACGTCGATACGATGTCGTTTACGGCGTCATGTACAACGTAGTTTACGACGTCGGAATTTTCAACAGGGATGCTGACAATTATATTAATACCGAGTAGGTTGCTTATTGGTGCCGGCCCGGTATTTAACCGGTGAATAGGGAGGTTTTTATTATTTATAATTACTATTTTTATTTATTTATTTTTAATAATTTAAATTGAATTAAAAAATACAAATACTGGCCCGGTACCGCACCGGTTGAATATTAGTGCCGGCCCGGTACTGCTGCCAGGTGGAATGTCGGTTGGACTTTATAAGCTCACTTTGTATTTACTTTGCATTTACTTTGGACTTTGGAGCCTCAGGGTCCTGAGTTCAATTCCTCGAGTCTTCAGATTTTTCTATAATTGTTTATGTTTCTCTGTTTCAGCATTTAATATATTTACTGTTTCCAATTTAAAATTAATAATAACATTGATAATAATAATAATAATAATAATAATAATAATAATAATAATTAAACAAGTCAAATAAATGAAAACGAAAACATTCGGACAAAGTAACAAATTTTATTTACTCCAACGTTTCGAAATCGAATCGATTTCCTCTTCAGGGAGTCTATTTAAAAAATATATACAAAATTAAAAAATAATAAAAAATATTTTAACAATAAATAAGAATAAGTAAAAAACACATTAAAAAATTATTATCTTATTATTCCACGCCAAGTGATCATAAGAATTTTCGATGATTTTAGCAATATTAAAAATACTTTCAGAATTTGTTCCTTTTTACACCGAAAAAAATGCCTAGGACCCGTATACCAGGAATTGACTAGGTTTCCTAGTTACGAGAGGAGCCAACTATAGAATCCTGGTCAAAGTAATAAGATTCAAGCATAGTTAAAGTGAACAGGAAAATTAGTCGATGTAATCAGGAAAAAATAGTCAAATTGACTAGGAGAATAATATTAGATTTACACTGTGTATCATAATTTTTTGAAATTGCTAATCAAATTCTTATTATCAAATAAAAGAGAAAAACTAATTAAAAGAAAAAAATTAATTATTGTATTTGAACATATTTATATTTGACTTTGTATTTATATTCCTTGGAATTAATTTAAACTTATAAAATAAATATTTGACGCAGGGGGGACGCGAACACCTGAACCTAACGAATACGCACTTTGAAACCCGGAACGATAACCACTACACTAAACACGACTTGGTATTTTAATTTTTTAATAGACACTAGATTTTTGAGTCAAAATACAATACTTAATCAGATGATGTTTTACACATTTCGAGTACACAATTTTATACACTTGTCAAAAACTATTTATTTTTAATTATTTATGACATTCAAATGAAAATAAATTTAAATACACAAATTATTGCAAAGGTAAATTTTCAAGCACACTGCGCGATTAAAATAGTAAAAATGTTGTCACCACGTGCGTAAAAATTTCGACGATTTATATTGAAACCTAACCAAAAAAGTCTGAAAGAATTGACTAATATAATTAAATAGTTTACTTTCCAAAACATGGACTATCTATATTTCCAGAGGTTCCGAGAAACCAGCAATTTTGATGTATGTAAGAACTCCATTTTATGTACAAAAAATAGACGCGAGTAATGATAAAAAATCGTTTTACGAAATCACGATAAATGACGCGAAAGATATAGAGGTAAACACTGTCAGAACAGAAGCAGAAGCGTGCGCATTATGGAAATAGGCAAAATGACTAAAATCATAGTCAATTTGACTAGGATTTGTAGGGTTGTTTTTGCCAGGCTTGAATTTGTTGAATCAACCTAGCGATCCTAACCATAATGATTAGGAATCCTTATTACTTTTACTAGATTAAGATTAACTATAGAGTCATAGTTAATAATACCATCGAGATTTTTTTCGGTGTATAGATAAAATAAAAGTGTATAAAAGTTTTTTCAAAATTTTCAAAATTTTTTGAGTTACCTCTTACTCAAAATTTTGGTCGGTTTTTCAAAAAAGGCACATAACTTTTTTTCTTGTTAACCGATTAAGATAATTTTTTTTAAAAATACTAATAATAAGAAGTACTTTAAAGAAAAAAATAAAAATTTTTTTAAAAAAATTTTTTTGCCCGAAAAAAATTTAAAAAAATTGTTTGAATTCAAATTTTTAAAAAAATATATCTTAGATTTGAAAAATTTTTTTGGCAAATATCGTCAATAAAGTAAAGAATACTTCCTGTAAATTTAATTATGGGACAACAGTAACTTTACTAGAAAAAAAATAAAGTGTCCAGCGCGGCGTGCCGGGACTTGTGCATGTATTCATTTATGGCGGCGCAAGTTTCGTTTCAAATCATTCTCCAGGTCACAATTCTTTACTAAAACGCTTTTTCTTTTTTTCTAAATCTTCGTAATTAAATTCTCTATCGATCTCTCCAGCCTTATTTTTGAATTTTGGTTTTTAAACATTTTTTAAATAACAATAAGTATTAAAAAAATCATAAAATATATTTTTTTAGTTTTAATGTAGGAAATTATTTGCTGATAAAGAATTTTAATTAAGGAAGATTTCGACTATATCAGCAATTAGTGACATCTATTAGACGTCAATTGAACTCTTTGGTTTAGAGTCAGGTGTTATTCTTAAGATAATTATTCCGATATGGTTGTCGGTAAATAATTATATTTTTGAATTTAATTTTTGATCTGAAAAAAAATTAAAAAATTAAAAATTAAATTCAAAAATATAATTATTTACCGACAACCATATCGGAATAATTATCTTAAGAATAACACCTGACTCTAAACCAAAGAGTTCAATTGACGTCTAATAGATGTCACTAATTGCTGATATAGTCGAAATCTTCCTTAATTTTTTTAGTTTTATTAATTAAGAAAATTATTTAAAAAACCTATTAAAATAATGTTTGATTGATAAAAAATAAATTAATTAAACACCTTTTAATTAATTAATTGTTGTTTTTTTTTATAAACTGTACTTAGGCCTAGAAATTACTAGTTTCTTCTCAATTGTACAATTTTTCATGAGTATTTATCTACTGATGATAAAAAACAATCCTCTATCCTCTATATTATATTAACTTAATGTACGACCGACCGACCGACCGACCGACTCACACCTCTTTCTATCTGTCTAACATCTACTAGAATACTTCACTCACACACATGTCCAAAAAACATATACCCATGTATGTTACACATATACTCTAAACACATATGTACATGTCATGTCACGCATGCGCAGTAGTATCCTATCAATGTTAGGCATGCGCAGTAGTGTTCTACCAATGTTACGCATGCGCAGTAGTGTTCTACGAATGTTAGGCATGCGCAGTAGTGTTCTACGAATGTTAGGCATGCGCAGTAGTGTTCTACCAAAGTTAGGCATGCGCAGTAGTGTTCTACAAATGTTAGGCATGCGCAGTAGTTTTCTATCAATGTCACGCATGCGCAGTAGTGTTCTATTAATGTCAGGCATGCGCAGTAGTATTCAACGAATGTTAGGCATGCGCAGTAGTGTTCTACCAAAGTTAGGCATGCGCAGTAGTATTCTGGCAATATTAGGCATGCACAGTAGTATCCTATCAATGTTATGCATGCGCAGTAGTGTTCTATCAATGTTAGGCATGCACAGTAGTGTTCTATCAATGTTAGGAATGCACATTAGTGTTCTATCAATGTTACGCATGCGCAGTAGTGTTCTATGAATATCAGGCATAAGCAGTGGGGTTCTATAAAAATCAGGCATGCGCAGTAGTGTTCTATAAATATCAAGCATGCGCGCAAATCACCCACACATATACACTAATCACATGTACATGTATGCTCACACATATACATAAATAACATACACATGTATACTGACACATATGCAGATATAAAATCATACATATACACAAATCACATATATAGATTTAATAAACGATTGATAATATAAGTTGTTGAATTTTTTAATTTTGTGTATTTACTTATTTATTTGTTTGATAGAAATTAACAATAATTTTTTAAATGGATAATCAGTGAAAAATGACTGAGATTTCTGTAAGTGTAATTTTCTGCTGATTTTCAGTAAAATTATTTGTTTGACAGAAATTTACAATAATAAAAAAACATAATAAAATGACAATCAGTGAAGAATGACTGATATTTTAGTACTTTTCAACTGAATCCAGTATAGCGGACGAAAATGAAAGATTTAGTAAGAGAATACGTAAAAATAACATTTCGTATAATGTACAATGACAATTTTTTAAAATGTCACTTCTTAATTTTTGTCTTATTACACAATGATTTTAAATAAAATAATTTTTATTCTTATAAATATTAATAATTTTTTACATTTTCTAAACACTATAACCCAGTGTACACGTACTGGAACAATTCTGGAACCGTTCCAGAACTGTTCTTTATTTCCATTAACTGTTCTAGAACAGTTCTAGAACGTGCACACTGGGAGGTTTTTATTTTGTAAATGTTCAAAGTCTGGTTTAGAAAGAAAAATTTTTATTTTATACAACTATATTGCCTAGACTTGCAAAAACGCAAAATCTAGACAAAGTCGTAACAATATTGTTACAATATATATTGTAACAATATTAGTGACGGTGATGTGCGTAAGAATAGTGCAGTAAAAATTTCAAAAAAACATTTCTCAAAAAAATTAATAAAACAGCATTTTTATATACTTTACGAGATAAAAATTCCTAAAAAAAGTGTTGAAATTGGGACGCATGATTATTCCCCAAATGTCATTTTTCCAAAATGTCATTTTACCGAACTGCACTTTTGCGAATAGTCATTTTTGCGAAAAGCCAATTTTGCGAAATGTCACTTTTGCGAATTGTCATTTTTCCTAAAAGCTATTTTTGCGAATTGTCATTTTTGCGAATGGCCATTTTTACGAATTGTCAATTTTCCGAAAAGTCATTCTTGCGAATCACCATTTTTACGAATTGTCAATTTTCCGAAAAGTCATTTTTGCGAATTGTCATTTTTACGAAAAGACATTTTTGTGAAATGTCATTTTTGCGAAAAGCCATTTTTGCGAAAAGTTATTTTTACGAATTGCCATTTTTGCGAATTGTCATTTTTAAGAAATGTTATTTTTGCGAATTGTCACTTTTGCGAATCGCCATTTTTACGAATCGACATTTTTACGAATTGTCATTTTTACGAATTGTCATTTTTGCGAATTGTCGTTTTTGCGAAAAGCTATTTTTGCGAAATGTCATTTTTGCAAATCGAAATTTTTACGAATTGTCAATTTTCCGAAAAGTCATTTTTGCGAATCGCCATTTTTACGAATTGTCAATTTTTCGAAAAGTCATTTTTGCGAATTGTCATTTTTGTGAAAAATACAATAGTGAATTTATAGACCTACAAGTTTTCTATTGTATTTTTCGCAAAAATGACTTTTCGGAAATTTGACCATTCGTAAAAATAGCGATTCGCAAAAATGACTTTTCGGAAAATTGACAATTCGTAAAAATGGCTATTCGCAAACATGACAATTCGTAAAAATAACTTTTCGCAAATATGACTATTCGCAAAAATGACAATTCGTAAAAATGGCAATTCGTAAAAATGGCGATTCGCAAAAGAGACAAATCGCAAAAATGACATTTCTCAAAAATGACAATTCGCAAAAATGTCTATTCGCAAAAATAACTTTTCGCAAAAATGACTAATCGCAAAAATGACATTTCAGAAAAATGGCTTTTCGCAAAAATGACATTTCACAAAAATGTCTTTTCGTAAAAATGACAATTCGCAAAAATGAATTTTCGGAAAATTGACAATTCGTAAAAATGGTGATTCGCAAAAATGACTTTTCGGAAAATTGACAATTCGTAAAAATGGCGATTCGAAAAAATGACAATTCGCAAAAATAGCTTTTAGAAAAAAATGACAATTCGCAAAAGTGACATTTCGCAAATTTGGATTTTCGCAAAAATGAATATTCGCAAAAGTGCAGTTCGGTAAAATGACATTTCGGAAAAATGACATTTGGGGAATAATCATGCGTCTCTTGAAATTATGTGATTGGGGAGCGTTTACAAATGATGTCACGCAATTTTTCGGGATTTTATATACCCCCCCTCCCCTCTGTCACGCAATTTCATGCAATTTCACATGTAAAAATACATTGTGTCACGTTTAGTAGAGACCCTTCACCCTCGCCCAAAAAACGTGACATCATTTATGAACGCTCCCTTGCAAATATCTTGCAAAATATTAAAAATTTTGTAAAACTTTTTGGCACACTTATTTAGGACCCTAAACACTATCAAATTACAAAGTACCTAAGTAGCACGGAATATAACCTTAAGGTTAAAAAAAAATTTTTAAATTTGGTCTTTTAAGAGCCTTCTAAAGTGTAGTAGTCTACACTTTAGAAGGCTCTTAAAAGACCAAATTTAAAATTTTTTTTC
Source organism: Leptopilina syphax (assembly GCA_032872505.1). Taxonomy (NCBI): domain Eukaryota; kingdom Metazoa; phylum Arthropoda; class Insecta; order Hymenoptera; family Figitidae; genus Leptopilina; species Leptopilina syphax. The sequence continues at coordinate 15,321,450 of CM065472.1, forward strand.
TTAGGTCTTTTATTATAATTATTTAAAATACTTTTTTGCCTATATTAGTACATATTTGAAGAATAAAAATAATGGTTTGTTTTTAATTTTTATTTAATTTTATCATCTGCAGACGGCATTCAGATTGAAACTCCAAAAAGTTAGTTGTCCAATTGCGGACAGTTTATCTCAAGATTGACAAATCGGAAACAAAAAATCCAAATTGCTTTTTAAAAAGGAAGGTGTCTTGCATAGAAATCTACCACCATTAATGAAAAATGGACTAAAATAAAAAAATAGCAGATGTTTCAATAATTTTTGTCAAAATACACTATGTTTTTCAGTATTTTTCTAGTCTGCAAAAATGTTTTTTTTTTAATTTTTTGACCATTTTCTGGTAAATTCTCACACAGGACATGCTAAAAAACAAATCGAGTTATCATTTTTTAAAATCGGTTCAGTAGATTCAGAGATAAACTGTCCGCAATTTGAGAAAACGTTATTTTGAGAAAAACGCGTTTAAACTTATATGTATTTAGAGGCCATCCATAAATTACCTAAAATTCTTTTGCAAATTGAAACCCCACTATTTTTTTTATGTCAGACACTGTCACATACATTAGCACTAATGTTTCTACTGGTCGTAACAAAAAGCTGGACCCCACCATCCCCTTAAAGACTTACTTAATTTGTCAATGACTTTTTACATTAATTGAATATTTTTTGAGAAATTTACTTTTATTTTTTACAATTGGTTTTAAATACTTTAGGAGGTGTTTTCTGAAGTCATAAAGAGTTAAAAAATACAATAAAAAAAATAAAATTTTTTAAAATTCTAAAGTGTAGTAGTATATTGGGAATATTCCAGTGGAATGTTCCAAAGATCTTAAAGTAATATTAAAATGTCTGCCGCACAGGAATATTCCAAGATAACATTTAGGGAATGTTTCACGGTAATATCGAAGTAATATTCCAGGATGATGTTGAAGGTATGTTCCACCGTAATATTAATGGAATATTCCAGGGTGATGTTGAGGGAATGTTCCCAGATAATATTAAATATGTTGAAAATACCATTGAATTCGTTTTTACTAAAAAAAGAAGATAAAGAGAAAAAAAGTCAAATTTTTTCAAAGTATAAAATTTTGGAATATTTTCAGGGAATATTCCCTTAATATTCATTTAACATTACCTTAAAATATTATATTAATATTACGGTGGAACATTGCCTCAACATCATCCTGGAATATTACTTCGAAATTACCGTGGAACATTCCCTCACACAGAGAAAAAAGAATAATCAAATTTACCCTGAGGAGTGTCAAATTTGAAAAAGTTGATACTCTTCTGTTTACACGGAGAGAAATTTCTGTTAATTTTTGTAAGGTAATTATGGGAAAAATTACTGTGCTTCCGTATAAAATAGGTTCGTTTTGTTGGCAAAGTAGAATGTACCATTAACCAACACAGTTTATACCTAAAAAAACGAAAATATTTGCTGTCTCTTTAACTACAAAAATTACTGTGCTACCTCAGCAAAGAAAATACACAGAAAAATAATTTGACATAAGCTATTTGTGTAAATGACATTCTTTTCTTACAATTCATGTAATGAATTAACATAAATTAAATAATGTTAATTAATTACTGTTAATATTTATTTGTTTTACATGTGACGCGATTATTATATTCCATGTATATCATGATATTATCAAATCAATATTTGAGGTTAAGTTGAAATTCCATAGTAAACGCATTGCATACAAGGCACACAAGTTTGATTTCAAAATTTCTAGGTTAAGTGAAATCATGGACAGTAAAAATTATTTTATTTCCGATATTTCTTTATACCACTAATTGAAACATAAAATCGAAAACGTCGCAAAAGGCAAAAATTTACCTTGCCAACAGGTGAGGAAAGTACGACAGTAGCAATCGTAGCAATATATTAAATGGATGTTCGTGATACTTCGGGTATCATCGGCCTTCTTCAACTTGACTTCATGCAGGCAGCACAATAAAAATTTGTGGGGAGCACAGTCTATTTTATTAACCTGCGCATGACTATTTCATGGTACGGTTAATATATTTTGCTTAGGACCAAATTAGAAAGTCCTGGTTCAGCAATTTTTACAGTGCTTTCAAAGAAATATTCCGAGGCCATTTTGGAAATAAAACTGTTTTCCATATGAAATAAAATTGTGCGCAAGTCAATATTTCTATTCTTCCGATACAAATAGTTCAGTAAAAACATTTTGCACACACTTTCAGGTGACAAGCACAGTAATTTTTATTGGAAATTTCTCTCCGTGTAGAACTGAACCTGAGGAGAGTTAAATTTACATCATAGTAAAATTAATTATCCTTAATTATTCTTTTTTCTCCGTGTAATGTTATTTTGGAATATTCCTGTGGGGCGGACATTTTAATATTACTTTAAGATCCCTGAAACATTCCACTAGAATATTCCGAATATGAAATGTAATATTCCCTTCATTTTAAGGTTATATTCCGTGCTGCTTGGATATAAATTATAAACAAAACCAAAATTTCGTCGGTGCATCCCAATGGGAAATTTACAATTGCTGTTAAACTCACAATGTATTGTTAGTAGATTGACTACTAAAGTGGGGAAAAAGTAGTCAAAAGACGAAATTTCTTATTTAATAGAAGTTTCGATAATAATACATGTTCTCTTTTTTCAATATTTAGTAGTCAAGTTAAGAGAAACTCGTTTATGATGTACGAGAAAAAAAAGTTGTTGAAAAAGTGAATGTCGAAATTTTATTTTCTATATTCGTAAGATTGATATTTTCTTCGCGCTGCGTTTACAATTTAGTAGTCAAACTATCAGAACTGCACGCATACAAACGAATACAGCTGTTCGTGTAGTCACACATAACCACTTAATCTCGTGTTCGAGTTAAATGGCCGCCGTCATTCCACCTGGTTCTCTTTTATCAGTAAATGTTAGGTTATGTTTAAACAAGTCTTTTAAACTTGAACAAAATGTTTATATATTTCATTGTCACAGAATTGACCTTTAATATTTTTCTCAGTGTAATTGTTTTTTTAATTAAAATTTGAAATTAAATTTAAATTTTTTAAATATTTGAATTAGATTTAAGAAGATTTTTCTAAATTTCTTAATAAATATTTATATGATTATTTTTAATTAATTGAAAAAATTTTAAATGATTTCTATTAATGTAAAATTTTTTTTTATATTAAAAAAAATAATAATTAAATTATTTAATTAAATTAATTAATTAAATAAACAATTTTACGAAATAATAATGACATTATATTTTATTTTTCTATATGTCAAACATTTTTATAATTTATTACAAGAATCCTGTTTGATGAAAATTAATTCTGTTCATTTCAAAAATAGACCTTATTAATTTTAAGTAATTAATTGATTTTATCAATTTTGTATGACAAACAAATATTGTTTAAAACGGCATTCAACATATGCATACAAATTTTCTCCCAAGTGGAAATACAATTGTTGGATTAGTATATAAGAACACTGACTTATTTTCACTATATGAATTGTATATGCGTTCCGTCGATTACAGTGTGCGTTACTTTATCTGTATGTTAGGGAATTAGATTAGGTTGCATTAAAATTAAGTTATCAATCGACATTAGGTAAAATAGATTTCTTCCTTACTCAATAATTATAAGTGGCGACATTCTGTATAACTGTCACTGACATTCGACATTGTTTTTTTAGCGAAATCGTGAATTTTTAATGTTGATCAACTGACTACTAAATTTTCAAACTCTTTTTCTGTGTTTAATAGTCAGACTACGAAATATTGATACCGTTGCAGTTTTTCCCCACTTTAGTAGTCAATTTACTAAGAACACATGGTGAGTTTAACAGAAACTAGTATACAAAGTTTCTCCGTGTATAACATTTAAAAATTAAATAATAGACAATTACAGTAAGTGTGCATTAGATTTCCATATTTTAGTACCTAACGATTGGGATCTAGAAATATCGCAAACCTATGAAAATAAACAAAATTGCTGACGAGGGGAATCGAACCTACGACCTACGGACTTACAGACTAACGCGCTAACCACTATGCTAACGACACATGTGTACAGGAAAGTTTTAATATCTCAGTATCATTTAGACTTACAATTTTTGAATCAAAGATGAGAAAAAAAAGATACGTTAGAAATAATAAATTAAACTAAATTTTTAATAATAGAATTAAGGTCATGTTATTCAGTGGTCACGTGCCCCATATACTTTACTATGGGAACACGTGACCACTGAATAACATGACCTTAAATAACTTTACTTATTGCATTTAACATTTTACAAGTGGTAATTTTTAATAATTTTTTATTCGTAGTAAGAAGTATAATAGTATTTTAATAAGAACCAAATTATGGTTGACATTAAAGTTTAAATTTTGTTTATAATTTTAATTTGTTTAAATAATTTATTATTTATAAAATTAGACAATTATGTTAAATTATTATTAAATTAAATAAAAATAAAAAATGAATAACTGAAAAGTAAAATATTAATTTTATTTAATAAATTTGTTAGCAAATGAGCTTTGGGTAATGCACAGAAAAGAAACAATAGGTAGAACTTATTAAGAACAATAGAGTTTTATTAATAAAGGGATAATTAAGAGAAAGCTATACATCGTGTGCGATACAACGAAAAAGACTGACTAGCCACCGGAAGGGCACACTAAGGTGACATCTAGTGTGGAATGTAAAAGACTATTTGAATCGTATAAAAAGAATATAAAATATATTCCATCAAAATTTATGTTTATAAACATTCATAAACTTTTTTTATAATTTTTTTCAAGTTTATGTCAAAAAAGCAATGTTGGCAAAGAGCGTCGTGAACAATTTTTCTATACTCAGTCAGCATTTGCCGCCGTGAAAATCGACACTCCTTTACAGAAATTTGGTTAAAAAAATTTTTATTTAAAAGGTTCATTTTTTGATAATTAGAAATGATTTAAGGCTTAATTATTTATATGTTAAAAATAACGAAAATCACAAAATATATCTTGAAATATTCAAAAGTTGGGTATAAATTGGTTTTGAAAAACATTATTATTTAATAGTTAATTGCAACTTTCCCTTAATTTTACACTTTAATTTGATAGCTTAATAGTGAACTAATTAAATAAAAAAAAGTTTATTTAATTTGCACGCACAGTTTTCGGGCTTTTAAAGTTTAAAAACTTTAACATGAAATATCTCCGTTCGTCGTTTTTTGTTATACGCCCTTCTTGCACCTAACGCTTCAATTTGTGTTTAAAGATTTTCAATGCGATAAGAGCAATTGTTTAAAAGATAAAAAAACACAAACTTTTAGAGGCAAGAAAGGAGATATTTAAAAAAATATTTTTTTCCCCACTTAATTCACATCAATATCAAACATCGGAAAAAAACCTCGATACATCGGAAATATTAAAATTAAAACATCGATGTTTCCGATGTCGATATCCCATCATTACAGAAAATCCTATTAGTAAGAAAAGAATAGACGTATATCTTCATCCTTTTCTTACTAATTATCCAGAGAATCAGGCTAACATTCAAAACCTAACCTTCTAAGTTTAACTCTCCATTTTTCTCCGTGTACAAATAAATATTTAGTTATTTCAAAACAATTATTTTATTGATGCAAATAAATATTTATTTTAATTAAAAACTATGCATTATTGAATCCAATAATTTTCATAATTGATTTAAAGCAATATTTATTAGATCAAATTATTCCATTTAATTGACTCAAGTAATTTGTATTTGGTTCAAATAACTATTTATTTGATACCATAAATTAAAATATTTATGCCCAATAAATATTTACTTAGTTCAAAAAAATAAAAATAAATAAGTAAAAACAAATAAGTTTAAATACAACCGAACGAGCGTTAGCGAGTGAGGTATATGTCGCTAGTTATTTATTAAAACATTGTTTAAATAATTAATTGTTGCTATTTTTTCATAAACTATTTATACTTAGAGTAAGAAATTTATATTTGTTTCTTATGTAATTTTTTCATTTTTTCATAAGTTTCATTTGGGCTAGAAATTTCTAATTTTTTGTAAACAATTAATTGAAAAGTTGAAAATTATAAACTTTTTAAACAAGGGTGAAATAATAAATTTTTAGTTTTTCTATTATAATTAAGTGTTTAAGTTATCAAAAATTACACAAATGAGAAAAACTAAGATTTTATAATTTTAACTATAGTAAATTAAAAAATTAACAAAATAAATTGTTTAAACAATGTTTAAATAATTAATTTATAGTTTTTCTTTTATACTTGAATACTTTACTTACGACAAATTGCACAATTCAGAAAAAATATAAATTTTTAACCCTATACACGGAGAGAAATTTCCAATAAAAATTACTGTGCTTGTCACCTGAAAGTGTGTGCAAAATGTTTTTACTGAACTATTTGTATCGGAAGAATAGAAATATTGACTTGCGCACAATTTTATTTCATATGGAAAACAGTTTTATTTCCAAAATGGCCTCGGAATATTTCTTTGAAAGCACTGTAAAAATTGCTGAACCAGGACTTTCTAATTTGGTCCTAAGCAAAATATATTAACCGTACCATGAAATAGTCATGCGCAGGTTAATAAAATAGACTGTGCTCCCCACAAATTTTTATTGTGCTGCCTGCATGAAGTCAAGTTGAAGAAGGCCGATGATACCCGAAGTATCACGAACATCCATTTAATATATTGCTACGATTGCTACTGTCGTACTTTCCTCACCTGTTGGCAAGGTAAATTTTTGCCTTTTGCGACGTTTTCGATTTTATGTTTCAATTAGTGGTATAAAGAAATATCGGAAATAAAATAATTTTTACTGTCCATGATTTCACTTAACCTAGAAATTTTGAAATCAAACTTGTGTGCCTTGTATGCAATGCGTTTACTATGGAATTTCAACTTAACCTCAAATATTGATTTGATAATATCATGATATACATGGAATATAATAATCGCGTCACATGTAAAACAAATAAATATTAACAGTAATTAATTAACATTATTTAATTTATGTTAATTCATTACATGAATTGTAAGAAAAGAATGTCATTTACACAAATAGCTTATGTCAAATTATTTTTCTGTGTATTTTCTTTGCTGAGGTAGCACAGTAATTTTTGTAGTTAAAGAGACAGCAAATATTTTCGTTTTTTTTAGGTATAAACTGTGTTGGTTAATGGTACATTCTACTTTGCCAACAAAACGAACCTATTTTATACGGAAGCACAGTAATTTTTCCCATAATTACCTTACAAAAATTAACAGAAATTTCTCTCCGTGTAAGTACAGTTTATGTCAAAATAATAATTTTTTATTGTATAACAATTTTTAACTAAATAACTTTTTATTTTTTATCAAACAAACATTATTTCAATAGGTTTTTTGATTAATTTTCTTAATTAATAAAACTACAAAAATATATTTTACGATTTTATGATTTTTTAATACTTATTGTTATTTAAAAAATGTTTAAAAACAGAAATTTAAAAATAAGGTTCGAGAGATCGATAGAGAATTTAATTGCGAAGATATAGAAAAAAAGAAAAAGCGTTTTGGTAAAGAATTGTGACCTGTACAGTGATTTAAAACGAAACTTGCGCCGCCATAAGTGAATACATACACAAGTCCCGGCACGCCACGCTGGACACTTTATTTTTTTTTCGTACACACAAAAAAAAATATGGTAAATTTGACTACTTTTTTACTATTTCCTGTAGTTCCTATAGGCGCCCGTAACATTATTTAGTAAAATGAACTATGACAGAATAGTTAGTATAACTGTAAAATGTAGAAATAAATACCATTTTTACAGTAAATTTAACTACTAAAACAGTTATCTTAACTATTTGTTGTTAGTCATACTAACTGCTTCATTTAGTTGCAGTAACTTAATTTTCATAGTTCCCATAGGCGCCCGTAACAAATTGTAGTTGTAACAACTGTAAAAAATAGTTAAATTAACTATTAAAAGTAGTAAAATGAAATTATTTATTTGTTTTTTATTATTATTAAGGTCCATTTTTTTTATATTTTCTCTTACCTATTTTTGTTCATATATAATTTATATATTAAATTCTTGTACACCTAACAGAGAAAAATCCCCAAACGCCGGGGATTGAACGCACGACCCTAACATTCGCAAACCGATAACCTAACCACCTAACCACGCTCGCACGCTACGATGACTGGCATTGTACTTGAGGACATTCTTCTTAGATTCAGTCATAATAACTACTCCGTTTAGTTGCAGTAACTAATTTTTTGAGCTCAAGGACTTAGTTGAAATGTAGCTAGCATATGATTTTAAATGACTCAACGATAGTGCAGTAGTTAAAAGTACTGTTGAAAATAGTTATTTTCAGAATTTCTGTAGTAAAATTATCCACTTTTTACTAGTTATAAAAAAATTAAACTTACTATTTTCATATAGTAAAAATAACATAAAAATTGTTACTTTTATGACTTTTGTAGTTATAAAAATAAATGTTTCTTACCACCATAGAGATAAATTTTTAAAAGCTAATAAGAATTGGTTCTTTTAACTACATTAAACATAAAAATAACAAATTCCAGCGGTTGTTTTCACTCTTTGGAACAGTAAGCTTTAATTTATTTTGCAAATAGCAAGAAATGGATATTTCTACTACAGAAATTCCGAAGATAACAATTTTTAACAGTACTTTTAACTACTGCACTATTGTTGAGTTATTCACAATCATAACGTCTAGTAGTAATTTTAACTGCATAAAACCAACTATTCACTTTTAGTTCCACTAACTATGGAAGTTTAGTTAAAATGCTGCTGAATATGGTAGTTTTAACTATATTTTTTTAACTGCACATATGTGGATGTTTTTACCACTCACGTTTTTTCTCTGTAGAAAAAAATGATCTTTTCAACAGCATAAATAGTAAAAATAACTATTTTCAACAATTGATTTTACTATATGAAAACAGTAAATTTCTTTCTTTCTCTGCAACTACTAAGAAATAGTTGTTTTAACTACATAAATCATACAATTAACAACTTTCAGAGGTTGTATTTACTATATAAAAACAGTAAGTCTCATTTTGTTTGCAACTAATACAAAATAGTTATTTTTGCTACCACAATAGTAAAGTTAACTATTTTTAACAATAGTTTTTACTACTACACTATAGTTGAGCCATTTACAAGCATCTGTTAGTTATTTCAACTACGTAAAGTAGTTATTTTAACTACATAAAACCAACTACTTCATTTTGGTTCCACTAACTGAGGAAGTGTAGTTAAAATGCTGCTGAATATGGTAGTTTTAACTACTTTTTTCTAACTACACAAATGTGGTTGTTTTTACCATTCGCATTTTTTTCTGTGTAAAGTTACTGTTGTTTCATAATTAAATTTACAGGAAGTATTCTTTACTTTATTGGCAATATTTACCAAGAAAAAATTTTCAAATCAAAGATATATTTTTTTCAAAATTTGAATTCAAAAAATTGTTTGAAATTTTTTTCGGGCAAAAAACTTTTTTTTTAAATTTTTATTTTTTTCTTTAAAGTACTTCTTATTATGAGTATTTCCAAAAAAAAATTATCCTAATGGGTTAACAAGAAAAAAAGTTATGTGCCTTTTTTGAAAAACCGACCAAAATTTTGAATAAGAGGTAACTCAAAAAATTTTGAAAAAACTTTTATACACTTTTATTTGATCTATAAAAAGGAACAAATTCTGAAGGTATTTTTAATATTGCTAAGATCATCGAAAATTCTTATGATCACTTGGCGAGGAATTGCTCAAAAGCTACAAAAAAAGGAGAATTTCTGATTAGGATCAGAGGGGTCTTCGACAAGGACGCTTTCACCGCTGAGGTCACCAAAACGGTTGGAAGCATGGGTAAGGTGCAGTCCTTGGATCGAAGAGTTATACTCGAGATCTGTGATTTGGATTGCCTTAACCAAGAAGCCGAGGTACAACAGGTGTTGTCGGAAGCGATAGGAAAGCCAGGAAGTAGGAGAGTGACGGTCTTAGGACCCAACCTCCGAGGGATGAAGCTCGCGGTTGTAGTCACCAACCTGGAAGAGGCGAACAGGCTGGAGAAATTGGGACACGTTAAAATTGGTTTTCTGTGTTGCCCAATTAAAAAAAGAGTAATGGTCGTCCGGTGTCATCGATGCTTGGGATACGGTCATATTGGAGCGAAATGCCAGAAAGAGGACAGATCGGCTGCGTGCTTTAAGTGCGGGGAAGCCGGTCACAGGTTCTCCAACTGTAAAAAAGCCCAAGTTACTTTTTATGCAAGGAAAAGTATAGCAATATAAGGTGTCAACCACCCATATTGCAGGCAGCGGAGAATGCGGAGTTTTCAGGACGGCCCTTGGGGAGGCGAAGAAGACTCTCGCAAGAACTAAAAGTAAATAAGAAGTATTAAAAGGAGCGATTAAATTATTTTATTTATTTAAATTATTTTTTTGTGGTTTTTTACTGTCCTTTTACATTTTTATTCTTCTAACTTTTATATATTTGTTTATTTATTCTTTTATTTGATTTGTTTGTGTTTTTACTTAACTTGTCCTTTTACAATTTTACCTTTTGACATTAATTTTTTTTATTGTTTATACTCCTGCCCTATTGGCCTTACGCACTTCGACAAGAGCCCCCGAGAAATACTTTTTGGATTAAGCATAACCATACTACTTAGAAATTTTCTATATATTAACCTAATTTGCGTCTACAGCCGACTTTATTAGGAGTACTCGCATTACGCCTGGACCACCCGTCAATGGGTTTTCTCGCCAGAGAATAGGGAAACTGTAGAAAACTTTTTTGAGTACAACCGGTTTATCGACAGTCGAGTTCTAATGGTGTGTACCGGACAATAATCGACGGTGCACATCATTATACCTCGACGTCAGATTATCTCACGTGCCGGAAAAATACCAAGCCTTTTGACCTTAATACATATGTGTTTAATTGATTTATTTCTGTTCTTTATGTCCGTTTACAATTTTGTCTTTTAACACTTTTTAACATTTGTTCCTTTATTCTTCGACATTGAAATAGTTTGCTAAAGTCTTACGACAGTTCCGAGGGTGGGTAAAGGGCTTCAAAAGAAGGGTTACGGGTTTTAGTCGGTCGGGGCTGGCAGTAGGTCGCCAGCTTATTAAACAATTTTCATTTTATTTATTTTGCTTTATTTTCTTCTATTTATCTTTCATACCAACCCCACATAACCTTGGAGTGTGGAATCCAAGGTATCTGTAGGCAGATTTCCCAAAATTCCCTAAGCAAAAAAAAATATTTTGCTTAAAATATCAAAAATGACAGGAGTTCTCTTTTAAATAAAACACAATAATTTCTAATTATCCAGTTATATTATTATAATTTATAATTAAACTCAAGATTTCCTGGATTATTCATATAATATAATCTTTCTCCAAATCATTTTGGAAAAAGTTTGACAATAATTTCTATCTAAATTAAAATATTGTTATTTAACTCTCTGTCAGTCGCATAAAATTTGTTAACTGGATTGGTTGCAGGTAAACAAATTCCTCACCATAATAAATTTTTCTAAAATTGTTATAAAATAGCAAATTTTATTTTAAATGTTTACTAAAATTTAAAATTACCTTCTATTTTCTGTTAGTTATAAAAAGAAAAAATTAATAACAAATCAAATCAAGTACGCGCGGTTAGTTACATAGTGAGAAGTTTCCTCACTTTGCGTAGAAAATCCCCGACATTTAATGGCTTTGAAAAACAATATTATGAAAATAAAAATATAAAAGAACACAAAAACAATTTTAATTTACATATAAAATAGAAGAACAGATACTAAAAATATGCAATTATACATATAGAGTTGTACAGACACAAGTGGACCACACCCTGCTGGAAGTAAATAGATAGAAACCTTTTCTCTTTTAATCCCTTTTTATTGCTAATATAGAAAGAGATATGAATAATGTATAACTTTTAATCTTTTACCTATACTTCTTTATGCCTTTCTATTCCTACCTTTATCAACTTGTTCGCTATTTCTTTTAATCACCTTTTTTGAATAACTTTTAATAGCCATTTTAAACCCTTCTATCTCTTTTTATATACAATCTTATTACAACTTTTTGTTATCCCTTTCAATCACCTTTTCTCTATTACTTTTAAAATCCTGTCTATTCCCTTGTATCTCTTTCAATGTTAGACCTTATAGACACTATTCTTTATACCTATTAATAACCTATTCTCAATACCTTTTAATAACCTGTCTATAAACTTCTATCTCTTTTTATGACAGAAGTTCTCGATACTCTTCTTTATCCACATTTATAACCTTTTCTTAATAACTATTGATATCCTATTTATACCCTTCCATCGCTTTTTATGTAGGATCTTATTAACACTTATTTATTACCATTATTCCCATTATTGAGATAGAAAAAGATAGAAATGCGAGACTGCAAAACTATAAACCTTTTTTATTCCTTTTTATCATTCTTCTTTTCCGAATGTTATTCTTTTAATCTTCTTTCAATCCCATATTCTATCTCCTATTACTTTATTTAGAAGAGATAGGGATAGTTAAGAATATGGGGATTTGAGGAGATATAATAAGATTATCTCTTCTAATCTACTATAGTATATCCTTTTCTATATACATACTCATAAACTTATACGCGCATGCGTCGATCTTCCCAGCTGTTATGTGTCATGGCGTCGGGTCAGTAGATCTGTAGATCAGAAAGCGTGTGTTATGCACTGTGCGATTGTACGTTTTTGTTTGAGTTTATAACTTCCATATTTTTATAGTTTATTGTAAATATATTTAACCAATAAATGTTTATCAGTAATAGACAACCAAAATTAGTTTTAAACTCACAAAGCATCGAAACTTTTCTAAAAATGTATTAAAGATTTACTTGCAAATTTTTTATAGTTAATCGTAATGAATTAGAACAACACGATTAAGAAACTAAATTAACAACAATAGAGAAAGTTTTTAATTGAAATTAATCGATTTCTTCTATAAGGGGTATCTCCTTTTTTACTTTTCTTTGGATTAGAAAGGATGTGAAAATGGATAGAGGAAGACAGAAATGTATGAATAGAAAGAGATTGAAAAGTTCTATCTTCTTTAATTCACCACTTTGCATCCCCAATTTTTTATCTCTTTCTATATATTTTTTTCTATATATTTCTATATCTAAAACTGTATATAAAGAGATTAGAAGGGATAAAAAGAGATATAAATATAAAGTTATAGAAAGAGATAAAAAAATTGTATCTCTTTTAAGTATCCATTTTGCATCTCCAAACTATTATATCTTCTAATCTTTTTTTATCCCCCTTTTTTAATCTCTTTGTATCTCTTTACTTCCAGCAGGGCACTTTGGTTTTTATGCTTTAGAATATTCAGAAAACATTCTTGAACAATTATTGCGTTTATTTGTAGAGAAAGAGGTTACCTAACTTTTAGGCAAAAAAACATTAAAAATTTTTTAATTTTAACATATTGTTTAACATCTTTATGCAAAAAAAGATAAATTTGCGATATCATGAAACATCAATGCAGTGTCCCACTTCTGTCCACAAGCATAATTTGACAAGAAATAACGTGGCCATAACACCTAGCGACAATATAAAACAGTCTCTTTAAATTTTTTAAGGTTAGGTCTGATGCTATAACACAGGTTTACAAATTAATAACTTTTTTTTGTCAATTAAACAAAACATTTTTTTTAAATAGTAGGTGTTTATTGAGTAAGAAAATCAGTTTTAATTTTTTTTTCTCATGCAGTTTTTTGTAGCTTCAAAATTTGCATTTTCGAGGTTAAACGTCACTTAAACTTACCTGTAGGAAAATTAGCTTATCAAAATATAATAAATGTAGTATCATTGGAAAGGTTATTAAATTACCTTTCGATCCATAGGTCACAGAATCAAATTCAATGAAAATTGAGAAAGTTACAGTCGATCAAAGATCAAATTTCATGCCAATTTTGATGATTTTTTGACACCTAAGTAACTTCTACTATTTTTTTCTACATCAAACAGGAAAAAATGTTTAGGTTTAAATTTTTTTATTGATAGACAATATGATTACAAAAATTTTGAGCCCTTGTGGACCTCGATTGGATTAAAAATGACAATTCTACACTAAATTTAGTGAACGAAACTACTTTCTTCATTTTTAGTATCCCATAAACATTAGCGGATTCATAATGGTGAACGTGTTTTTTAAAAATCTATCAAATTCGCACATATTTGATCCGCCATTTTTAATTTTTGAAATCTGACATCAGATTCGTAATCAGCGACCCCGAAAACCCCCGAGTAACGAATTTGAAACGAATTTCATCGATTTTTAAAAATTTGTCCGCCATATTGGATCCGCCATTTTGAAATTTGGAAAACTAACATTGGATTCGAAATCTACAACATCAGAAACCCTTGATTAGTGATTTTAGTCACTTTAGGGCTTAACTAAATTTTATTACTTGAATTTTTGCTGCAAATGTCTATGGGATACTAGAAATGAAAAAAGTAGTTTTGTTTACTAAATTTAGTGTAGAATTGTCATTTTTAATCCAATCGAGGTCCACAAGGGCTCAAAATTTTTGTAATCATATTGTCTATCAATAAAAAAATTTAAACCTAAACATTTTTTCCTGTTTGATGTAGAAAAAAATAGTAGAAGTTACTTAGGTGTCAAAAAATCATCAAAATTGGCATGAAATTTGATCTTTGATCGACTGTAACTTTCTCAATTTTCATTGAATTTTATTATGTGACCTATGGATCGAAAGGTAATTTAATAACCTTTCCAATTATACTACATTTATTATATTTTGATAATCTAATTTTCCTACAGATAAGTTTAAGTGACGTTTAACCTCGAAAATGCAAATTTTGAAGCTACAGAAAAACTGCACGAGGGAAAAAATTGAAACTATGATTTTCTTACTCAAAAAACACCTACTATTCGAAAAAAAATGTTTTGTTTGATTGACAATTTCACTGTAAACTAGTGTAATAAAGGCTACTTACCCGATTGAATACGATGAATAACTTATGTAAACAACGACAATTTTTATAATGAAAAAAAAGAAAAAGGAGATAATTTTTGTCATTAATTGCTGGAGAACACAATTGTACTTCGCATACTGAACAAAAAAAATCGAAAATTTAACAGTTAAAAACATTTTTTTCTGAAAATCGACCTTCTGTTGATAACAAAAGTAAAAAATTTTCGGTTGACAAATATATCACTTGTAAAACCAAAAACGGCGAATGGCCCACTTCTATCAATGATACTTTACATAAAAGTGGAAATTTGGTTAGGAAACTTCTCATTAGGCGACTGGTGGAGGGCTAATATCAATTTTGCTCAAAATGATAAAGAAGGATCCTGAATGAAAAAAATCACACAAATCTATCAGTACAACACGTGAAATTTTTTTTCGGTTCAATGCATAAATAAATACTGCTAAATTTTTGCGTACATTATTTATTCGCTGATTCGTCATTTAATCGTGTGACAGTTGCTGTGATGAGAACTTAGTCGAGAAATGAGACGAGACGATCAAAACAAAAGAAATATTAAGATTCTTAATTTGGATAACTACTTTCGAGCAACGTGAAATGAGCGATATGATCAATATTCTCATCTCAACGTGCATCACTAGGAAAGAGGCAATGAGTCATTAAATTATCGTGAATAACACTTAGGACTTACTTTGTAGACCTCATGATACAACTGTTTTGTTTTAGGGAATACATATGGTTCCGACGGTGTTCTTGAGAAAAGAAAAGCGAAGATCGTAGGGAAAGAATACTTAGGAGTACGGAAGAGATTATTATAAAACATATGCTCCAGTCGCACGATTAAATTCTATACGAACCGTGGTCGCTCTATCAGCCCAGGAAAACACGGCTATTTTCTAATATGATGTAACCACAGCTTTCCTTAACTCTTAGACACATAGTCGAAAACAAAAAGGATGAAGAAATGTGGGTGAACAAGCAAAAATGATGGTAAACGATCTAACGGAAGGTGATAAAGTGTGTCGCATGAAGAGAGCTTTATACGGATTAAATCAAGCTGTCCGCATTTGGCACGAACGATTAGATAAGGATCTTCGAGCTTTGGGATTCACACCGACGTTATCAGATTCTTGTATCAATCTCATTAACTCTTTGCCGTACATTAGTTTTCCCCACCTCAGAAACAAGCAGTTTGACAGTTGAATCACGTGGAAAATATCAGGGCCGAATGTTAGTTTGATTTTGAGGTTATGTTTACATAGGATATTTATGTTTGATAAAAGTCTTTAACAATGAAATTTACCATTTTTTAATTGTAATAAATTGCAAATATACATTTACACTTTACACAAAAAATCGTATTTTTAGTGATCAATTAGTATAATTAAATATAATTTATTGTAAAATATAAATGGGTTCCAATTTTGAGAAGGTACGATACTGCAAGTTTAGACACTTACATTCTCACACATAACTATAACTTATCAACACAAGCATAAACGCCTCTTCTCATTGGCTGTTCCCCCAAAAAGGACTCTAGACGACATTTCGTAACATATGAACGGCAAAGAGTTAAGTCGAAGGATGAAAAATTAATCATTATCGTTATCTATGTCGTCGACATCCTTGTAATCTGTCAAGACACAGAAAAGATCCTGAAACTTAGAAGACAACTGAGGCATTTCACGTCAGAAATATCACGATTTGCAAAGGGTATGCCGATTTTCGCAAAAGTTCGTGGGATTATAGTTCTATATAAGAGACTTCTTTCCCTCAAATTTAAAAAACAAAATTCAAAATTGTTGAAGATATGCTATTTTAAATTTTAATATTAATTTTATAAAATTTTGAATATCTCGGAATATTGTTTATGGATTTTTATGAAATTTACACATTTTTTAGGTAAAAGTATGTACTTTAAAATGCAAATAAAGTTAATAAAAAAATTAATTTTTAAATAAAAAAATAAAAAAAAAATTTTTAAAACAATTTTTTGTTTATTTACTCCTCTTTGAGAAAAATGTTATTAACATATTTAGATTCCTTATGAATTCACCTTTAATTTCATAAAAAAAATTGATGGAGACTCAACTGGTTCCGGAGATATTGAATTTTTTGTAAAAAATAGTCATAGTTACAGCAGCAATGCACGACTGCGGTAACGTACTACCCGACTTGTGCAGTATGGTGCTATGGCGCGGCGACGCTTTTTTTTACAAAAACTTCAATATCTCCGGACCCAGTTGAGTCTCCATCAATTTTTTTTAATGAAATTAAAGGTAAATTCACAAGGAATCCAAATATGTTAATAACATTTTTCTCAGAGAGGAGTAAATAAACAAAAAATTGTTTTAAAAATTTTCTTATTTAAAAATTAATTTTTTTATTAACTTTATTTGCATTTTAAAGTACATACTTTTACCTGAAAAATGTGTAAATTTAATAAAAATCCATAAACAATATTCCGAGATATTCAAAATTTTATAAAATTAATATTAAAATTCAAAATGGCGTATCTTCAACAATTTTGAATTTTTTTTGAAAAAATTTGGGGGAAAGAAGTCTCTTATATAGAACTATAATACCACGAAGTTTTGCAAAAATCGGTATATCCTTTGCAAATCGTGATATTTCTGACGTGAAATGACTCAACTGTCAAAAAATTTTAATTTGACAGACATACACGGAGAGAAATTTCTGTTAATTTTTGTAAGGAAATTATGGGAAAAATTACTGTGCTTCCGTATAAAATAGGTTCGTTTTGTTGGCAAAGTAGAATGTACCATTAACCAACACAGTTTATACCTAAAAAAACGAAAATATTTGCTGTCTCTTTAACTACAAAAATTACTGTGCTACCTCAGCAAAGAAAATACACAGAAAAATAATTTGACATAAGCTATTTGTGTATATGACATTCTTTTCTTACAATTCATGTAATGAATTAACATAAATTAAATAATGTTAATTAATTACTGTTAATATTTATTTGTTTTACATGTGACGCGATTATTATATTCCATGTATATCATGATATTATCAAATCAATATTTGAGGTTAAGTTGAAATTCCATAGTAAACGCATTGCATACAAGGCACACAAGTTTGATTTCAAAATTTCTAGGTTAAGTGAAATCATGGACAGTAAAAATTATTTTATTTCCGATATTTCTTTATACCACTAATTGAAACATAAAATCGAAAACGTCGCAAAAGGCAAAAATTTACCTTGCCAACAGGTGAGGAAAGTACGACAGTAGCAATCGTAGCAATATATTAAATGGATGTTCGTGATACTTCGGGTATCATCGGCCTTCTTCAACTTGACTTCATGCAGGCAGCACAATAAAAATTTGTGGGGAGCACAGTCTATTTTATTAACCTGCGCATGACTATTTCATGGTACGGTTAATATATTTTGCTTAGGACCAAATTAGAAAGTCCTGGTTCAGCAATTTTTACAGTGCTTTCAAAGAAATATTCCGAGGCCATTTTGGAAATAAAACTGTTTTCCATATGAAATAAAATTGTGCGCAAGTCAATATTTCTATTCTTCCGATACAAATAGTTCAGTAAAAACATTTTGCACACACTTTCAGGTGACAAGCACAGTAATTTTTATTGGAAATTTCTCTCCGTGTAGGCAAACTCGAGCGTTGATTGGGTATGGATTTCATAATCGGCGAAAAAGGTATCCTGGTCTATCACAAAAATTATATTGAAGAGATCCTCCCAGTAAGAAGTAAGGAATTGAGAAGAATTGGACATTTTTAACTTTTTACAGAAAATGTTAAATTATCAATTTTTTTGAATTCCGTTTCTGTCCAATTCCTATGTATTCCTTTTTGAGGCAAAGATTTCTTTAAAGTGAATTCCAATCAATTCCGTTTTAATATTTCTTCAATTTTTGAATTTTTGTGAATTCCGAAATAAAGAATAAACTTAGCTTCTTTTCGGCTTCTCCAAATGAAAATGAAAAGAATTGGTCACAAACGGAATTCAAAAGAATTGAAAATTTCGAATTCTTATTAATTCCTTACTTCTTACTGGGCTTGAACGTTTTCGAATGAGTGAAGGCCAACGCAGAATAGATCTGTAACCGGAACCGCAATCGTAACCGTAAGCGTAAGAATGAGTTAGAGAAGGATAAACAATATACCTGTCCTTCTTTAACTCATTCTTACGGTTACGCTTAGGATTGCGGTTCCGGTTACAGATCTATTCTGCGTTGGCCTTGATTGTAATCCTGTGTCCACAGCGCTCGACCATAGAACAAAATTAGTAAAGGACAACGCATGACATGATTCAGATGGAGAGAAACCTCCCTATACACGGAAAGAAGATTGATGAAGATTAAAAGGCTGTGTACAGTCTAGCAGACTGAAAGAGTGTGCGCCCTCTGTGAATTATTCTGTACAAACCTCAAAAATACTGTGTCGGCACAAAGATTTCATGTGAGTGACACAGTATTTTCCAGTGTAGGCACAAAGATTTCATGGAGTGACACAGTATTTTCCAGTGTAATTGTTCATGCGCAGTCTAGTGCTCCTCTGACAAGTTGATTTACTGTGCATACACAGGATTTTGCTGTGCGTACACAGTCTTTTACTCTTCAATCTTCTTTCCGTGTAGAGAATTAGTCGGATGCCTATTAAACTTGGCGATATTGACTCGACCTGACATTTCACACCCAGGAAGCCTGTTAGGCACAGGGGCGGATCCAGACAAGGTTCTTGGGGGGGGGCATCTGCTAGACGTTAGCTTGATGACCTTATATAAATGGAATTTTTATTTAAAAAATTCCAGGAAGTCTGAATTCTGGGGACAGCAAACGGTCGCCCTCTCAACGATAGAGGCCGAATATATGGCGGTGACCGAGTCAGCAAAGGAGATTGTGCATCTTTGACGTTTTTTGTTAGAACTAGGTGTTTCAAGTGCAAATTTGATAAAATTATGTGTTGACAATAATATGAGTGCTCAGAAACTGGGGGCAAATCCGATTCACCACGTGCGAACCAAAGTCTTTGAGACGTTTTTGGACATCTTTTGGACCAGACATAGAATGTCTTTTACTTGTCTTTTTAATGACACGGAGACATAACTATCATTGTCCCCGAATGTCCGCAGACAAAAAGGGACGTTTTTCAGATGTCCCTATGCTCACTGGGATATTTATTTGCAAAGTTTGGAATATGTTAACAGTTGGAATTACACATATTAAAACATATAGTAACGTGTATAATTACACGTGTAAAAATAAGTGTACTTACATATGTATTTTTTCTATAGGACAACCATTATAAGCTTCACATAACTGCGTGTTTTATTTTGATTTAACATAATATGTGAAAATTTCCTTTGAGGAATCTACTATATTTTTGCGATAATGAGAGTTTTGCACTGTTCTCTGTGCAAAAATTTAGTTATAACATAAATGGAGACTTAATAGTGTAGTTATTTCTTTATTTAGATATATTATTAATTTAATAAATAATTAAATTTTGTCTTCCGTTTCCGGTAGCGTTTCGGTGTACAAGCGTCTGATTGTAGGACATTTCTCCTAATTCATAATCACCACCCCCATACAGCACTAAAGATTTCCTAAAAATTGACTAAACATCGCAAGTCAATATTTCCAGTATAATTTTCGTTGATTAATTCACACCACTTATTGAATAACTACATATTTACGAAACAAATTATTAACCTATGGGGGGACACGAACCCTATATTTATCGCATACTAAACACTAACCCCTTCTGGAAAATCCTAAATAGGTTCCTACAAGGATCCTATGTAAATTACACGTCCACGCACAAATTCTGTGTGTGGGTCCTGGAAAAAATAAGTACAAGTATGGTTACTTAAGAGTACGACACTGATAGTTGATGACGTCTCGTGACATCATGTTACATTTGCAAGTCATGTGGGCGTAACTAGTTCTTACAGTTCGAAGTTTGTTGCAGTTTCAAATGTTATACAGTTCGGAGATCTGACTGTAGGTTAGATTTTTACGAATGTGTTAAAGAAATGGTAACTTTTGTTACCGCATCGTTATAAAAATGGTAATGACCGATTTACGAGTCCCACACCTTGTTCTCGTAAAATACCAGCAATGAAATCAGAGTTTTGTCTGTACATTGCTTAGAATTTGTAAATTCATGTTTAGTTTTTCGTTTCGAGTAGTAAGAATTCCAAAATTGCCAATAAAAAAATTATGCATGTATATGTGTATGGGGCATTCCACGCTAAGTCGGAAATCATTTTGCTTTTGCATCTTAAATTTTTTTAAACATTTTTTTCTTTTATTACTCTCTGAAATGAGCTACCTTGGTTTTTTTCAATTTTTTTGTAAAGCTGTTCAGGAGATACAGAATTTTGAAAAATGACGTTTTTTAAGTAAATTTTTTTTAATTGCTTATAACTCGGGCAAAAATTAATAAAATTTGACGTTTTTATAATGAAAATTTTTGTTTTCACACGTAGTTTTTAATAAACCTATTTTAAAATTTTTTTAAAATAATTTACGATAGGATTTAAAAAATTTTAAAATAAAATTAAACAAATAAAAAAGCAGACCATTCTTTTTTGTAGGTAGGATAAAAAATTGGTGCAACACTCGCTCCGTAATTGCTACTGAATCTTGTCGACATCTTGTAAAGTGGACAACTGCATTCTATAGGTGCACCATCCTCTTTTCAACAATAAATTTTTTCTCCTCCGACCCAAAAATCAGTGGCGTAACAACGAATTAAGGGGCCCTAGACAAAATAGTTTAAGGGGCCCACAATCAATCTTTAGTATATACTGCAATTTTTATACATTAATATGTTGTTCTTTTGTCATTTACTATTATAATGATAATTGGCAACAATTCACGTGTTGACGCGCGCGTTAAACTTTTTTTGTAAAATATTTTATGCTTCTTTTTAGAAAAAATGTCCAAAAGCCTGAAACTTTAAAAAAAATTTGTTATATTTTGTACTCACGTGGAAATTTTTAGTAGGGAATATTATATAAATGCACAAGAAATATTTTTTTATATTTGTATTTAATTATTTCAATTAGAAATTTATTAATGAATCTTTCTTTGTAACAATTTTACTATTTTTTCTTGCTTATTATACTAAGACTAACTTCATGAAATATTATAATATTCAAGAATTCATTTTTCAACAACTTTAAAAATAATCAATTGATTAAATTTTTTTATTGTAAAGGTTTAACTGTAAGAAAAAATAAATATGAACAACAAATATATGTATGAAAATTGAAGTAAACTAAAAATAATATAATATATATTCATAACTGGTCAACTTCATACTGCCTGCGCGGGCAGGCAGCATTAAAACTCACATAAACATCCAGTTTATTATATAGAGTAGTACCGACAGAAGTGGGCCACACTTTGGTTTTCATGCTTTAGATTATTCAGAAATTAACATTTTTAAACATTTATTGCGTTTATTTGTAGCAGGGGCGTAGCCAGGGGGGTTTAGGGGTTCACCCCCCCTCCCCGAAATTTTGAAAAAACATATATGTTAAAGCCTAAATTTCTAATTTTATTCTGAGTACACCTCTTATCAAATTCCATAAACCCCCCCGAAAATTTTTTTGGCCTACGCCCCTGATTTGTAGAGAAAGGGGTTACCTAACTTTAGGTAAACACAAAGGACCCCGCACAATCATATGAGAAATCCGGCCCTGGTCAGAATTGTCTGTAATAATTTTTGATCAGGATGTTAAAAAGTAATTATTTTTAAAGTTACAGACAATTCTGACCGGGTCCGGATTTCCCATATAGTTGTGCGGGGTCCTTTAAAAAATTTTAATTTTAACATATTGTTTAACATCTTTTTGCAAAAAAGAGAAATTTGCGATATCATGATTTTGTAGACAGAAGTGGGCTACCTAAGTTTTTCATCTAAAATAAATAAAAGGAACAAGCACTATGATTGTTTATGTTAAATGATTAATTTTTTCAATAAATAGTATTGTAAAACCAAACACAAGCAGTGCGTTTCAAAATTTTATTAATTTTTATTTGATTTATAGTATAAAGTAATTTGTTATAGACAATGAGTTCATAGTCAGTTGGTTTAGCCTTTCTTGGTGTCATGATTGCTAAAAAATACAAATTAATTCATAGAAACTACTTTATTAGTTTATTTAAAATCACTAAATCTCGAAACGGAACGTTAATGCAGTGGCCCATTTCTGTTTACAGAAAATGGCCCACTTCTGTTTACAAGCATAATTTGACGAGAAATAACGTGGTCGTAACACCTACGAACAATATAAAACAGTCTCTTTAAATTTTTTAAGATTAGGTCTGATACTATAATAAAGGCTACTTACCCGATTGAATTCGATGAATAACTTATGTAAACAACGATAACTTTAACAATGAGAAAAAAAGAAAAAGTAGATAATTTTTTGCACTAATTGCTGGAGAACACAATTGTACGTCGCACATTTTAATGACCAACTGAAAATCGACCTTCTGTTAATAACAAAAAAAAAAAATTTGGTTGACAGATATGTCACTTGTAAAACCAAAAACGGCAAGTGGCCCACTTCTATCAGTGGCCCACTTCTGTCAATGCTACTCTACTATTTCATTGCTTATAAAAACATCAATTTTATCATTTTTGGGGCCCTTAGTTCACCGGGGCCCCGGACAATCTAACCCCCTAAACTGTCTATTGCTACGCCACTGCCAAAAATACTTTAGGGAGCATTTACACCTTCGGTAAAAATTTCCCGAACGGAAAATTTTTCATTGGAGTAAGAGAGACAGACTGTGTATCTGACTCTCTTACTCCAATGCAAATTTTCCTTTCTGGACAATTTTTACAGAAGGTGTAAACGCTCCATTATTTTGCCAATTTCTCGCAATGAAAGAGCACCAGCATAGATTCTCCGATTCGTTGCGACCAGAATTTCCTGAATGTAAATAGGAAATTTTTCCTTCCCCGACCACCCAATATTTACTGTACAGAAGTCAGGTAAACGTTTACGATGTTCAAGAACTGAATCTCTCAAATTTTGCCGGGTTAGCTTGACTCGAATAATTGAAGTTTGTTAAGGGTTTGCCGGATTAATGTCTCTTTTGACTCTATAAATATTAGAGATGTCTTCAATCTTGATGTCAACACCAAATGCCTTAGAAACTTCACAGAATAATGAAGTAAGATTTTCATTATTCTTAAAAGGAAGCACAACAATCTCTAAAGAAGTTTGAAAGTTCAATACTGCTCTTGCATGCATGTTTAAGCTACGTTCAAGAAACGAAACTTTAGCTTCCAATTCTGCGGATTTTTTGTAGCTTCTTGAAGTTCTTTGGTTGAATTTGTCGAGTCTTCTTCTTGGAACTGAGCAAACATGTTTTCAAATTTCTTGAAGGTAGATTGTTGTCCCTGCTCAACTGCAACCCGTATTGCTTCACAGACTGCATGCGAGAGTCCCAAAGTATCAGGATATGAAAATTGATTTCCATCATTAGCACTTGACAATTCACTTTGAAATTCAGAGATGTCACTGTGATTATTAATTTTACATTCAGCACAAATAAATCGGATTGAGCTCTTTTTATTTGTATTTTGTTTATTGCTAGCTACAATACAGTTAAAATGAGCTAATCTACTACATTTATCACAGGCAACAGTGTCCTCCCAACTGGAAAATCCTATATAGGTACCTACAAGGAATCCTATATGGATCCCATGTGCGATAGATTTAAAAAGCAGTATAAAACAACAATTCAGTTGAATACAATTGTCAATAATGCACTGACACTTAAGTGACAAAATTATACTATAAAAAATATATATAATTTTGATAAAGTTCAATAATTAATTTGAGCAAATCAAGAATTTGATATAAAAAATATAATAAAATTTATGTTTTGTTTTAAATTAGGTGTGTGGATGAGTGTTTATTTGTGTGTGTGAATTATGTGTAATTATTTTTAATAAGTAAAAAATGTACATGAATTACAGTCGCCACAGTCTTATTAGATACAATTAATAATACAAAATATTATTAATTTATTTAAACAAATGTAAAAACTGGAGGGCGTCAAATTTTTAACTTTTTGTCTTACATGGAATATTTGAAAAATTTGTAGTTTGTTAAAAACAAAGGGAAAAGACTTTTTCTATTTTGGATTTTTTTAGCTGTTTTATGTACTTTCTAATGGTATAAACAGTTAAGTAAAAAAAAAATTTTACCTTAAAAAATTCAATTAAAAAATAAAATTTATTTTTTTTATCAAATGGACATTTTTTATTTATTTTTTCATAAAGGTGAGGTTTTGTCTAAAAAAATGTGTATGTCAAAATGATGGACAAGAACTTTTAGCTGATCAAATTAAACATTTACTTCTGCAGTGCACCGCCCATGCGCTTTGTTAGACTGTAAGCATTACATAGTTTTTTAAAATTTTGTTTATGGTGTTTTTTTGAACGCTTTATGTATTTTATAGGGTTGGGATTGTTATTTTTTAATGCTTGCATTACGTTAGTTAAATTTTGAAAAAATTATATTTTTTAAATAAGTTTATAAATTTTAATTTTTAATTTATAATAATAAATTAAAAATTAAAATTATAATAGATTATAATAGATTTATTATTGATAAATTAAAAAATAAACAAGAATGATTAAATTTTAATTGTTATTATTAAGAAAAACGATATCTAAAGCACAAATTTCACCGTGTATCTGGGATCGTTAGAGCTGATGAGAACTAAAAATTTATACCCAGTGGGCACAGGGACGTCTAAAAGACGTCTTAATGATGTCCCTTTTTGTCCGCGGACAATGATAGTCATGTCTCTGAGTCATCAAAAAGACAACTAAAAGACGTTCTATGTCTGGTCCAAAAGACGTCTAAAGGACAAAAAAGGACGTTTAAAGTACGTCTTAAAGACGTCGTTTAGACGTCTAAAAGACATAAAAGAGACGTCTTTTTTACATTCCTTCAGATCTTAAATAAACATTTCTTTTTTAACATTTTCTAAGTTGAAACTCAGTAATATTGTATTAAATTTATTTTAAGTTTAATTTTATTTTTTCTAAAATGTAGAGAAATAATGAAAAAATTCCTACGAAGCTGGGATCGAACTCGGATACCTTGGGCTTGAAGCACTGCGCCTTAAGCACCTTAGCTTTTTTTCATTTATTTATAATTAACAAGTCATATATACATTTGATATTGGCGAATAAATAACAAAAGAACGCCGTATAACAATAGTAAGTTTATATTTATTTTTTTGATCGGACGCTAGGTCACTCGCCGAAGAGAATTTATCTATACATACATACATTCACATACGATTTTGCTTTTATTTTTTTTATACTTTACAATTATGTTTCTTTTGTCTACCATAAAAAAAAGGAAAATACTTACAGTATTTTCCAAAAAAATGGCCATCCTGCCTCGTGTGAAACTTAATTTGGTAAAAATAAAAAAAAAAAAAAAGACAAGAGGCAAGAAGAATTTTTTGCGTACCACAGTTTAGTTATTTTGACTTATATTAGTGGTTTTTAAGCCACCAATATTTCCACTTTCTTTTCTCTGGGTTTGACATTTTAACATTACGTGCCATTGCTACAGAATATTTTAGTACAATTGACGCATCTCTTTGTACGTCTTCCGCGTTAAACTTTATACTTCTCACCGATGAGTGCCTGGCTACATGGTAAAGCAGTGGCACATTGTTTTGATCCTGAATATAGTCATGCCTGTCTAGGTACGTGAACGCATCCACAGAGAGATATCCTTTATCTATTTTATTTCTTGCATTAAGATTTTTAAATATTGATTATATTAGTGGATTTATTTTATTTTTGTTAGCTTTTTCGATGTGGTTTCTTATCAAATCCAAAATGAATATATCGATGCGTGGTATACCTGCTGCATCGTACACGGTGGGCTTGAAACTGATTCAACCCAAAAGTCTTTGCACCTGTGATTTTCTTGTGGATTTCAATTCTAGAGAGTAAACAGATGATTTTACAACAAAAATTAAAATAATCGCCGGAGCCCTTTTTGAGAAACTTCGATTTTTCTTTTTAAAATAACGAAAATTCAATTTTACTACAAAAATTTTAATTTTCTGAATAAAACTCTTTATAAAGAAGTTATAGATATTAATAAAGGAACAATATATTTTATAAAACCCTTTTTTATATAAAAAATAGTTTCCATGAAAATCAAAAAACAGATTTTTTACATGTTTTTAAATCACTTCAACTCAAAGGTGCTGGTATATGGATAATTCTAGTCGATTCTGGATATACAATATGAATAAATGATTACACAACAAAAAGATAAATATTTGCCCAAAAATTTTATTTTGATAAAAGTAATTTTTTGAATAAACTGTAAGAATAAATTTGGACAAAATGTTATAATAAGCAATTCATATATGTAAACTATTATAAAAGCACAGTTGACGCAAAAGTTTTTCTGGATAAGCAGGGTTAGTCTTGGCCACTTTAGTTTTTGCCCAATTTGTTTTAAAATCAAAGTGAACAGACTCCATACTTTGCTCAGAAAAGAAGCCCAGTGCCATTTGTTTCATTTCACAAAACTGCAAAATGTGAAAAAATACTGCGTGAACTTTAGGAGTTACACTGATTTTTAAATCTAAATAACTAATTTTAAAGTTTTCTATACAATTCTTGTATTCTCTATCTAAATAGATGTTCTCAATGAACCACGAATGTGAAGCTTATTTTTATCAGCAAAGCACCATGTACATGGATGTGAACTAGAGTGACTCATAATCCCGATTAAAATGTTTGCCAACTTTAAATCAACAGCAATACTTCCTTCGAATGAATTAAGATGTAACGTTGACCATAACTGGGAAACATTCTCATAGTTTTCTTGTGAACTCGAAGATAGCACCAATATAAACAATTTTTTACTCCAGAGTCCTTAAATCGCTTTGAAGCGATGCCATCTTCATATTTAGACCGTTTCGATTAAAGAAAATTATCTGGATTATCCATAGATTGGACAGAAAGACAAACCTTCAGAAAACCTCCACCTCCATCTATACCCAACTTTAAATGCACATCTGAAACTTCTCTCTTTTCCTTAATATACTCAATAAAAGCGGACACATTTGTACAGTAGGCAACGATTTCAGGAGCATCAGAAGAAACATTCTGTTTTATATGTACAAAGTGGAATTTTTTGTATTCAAAAAAATCATCAACAGAGTGAGCTCTCTTCGAAAGTTTAGATTTCAATCCAGGTTCTACAATCTTTCTGTTTCTTGAAGCTGAACGTATAGATGAAGCGATCCCAAGTGTCTCTCGATTACTTAAATTGAAATTAGTTTTTATTTTAGAGAAGTCGTCAACGGAAAAAAGAGTTTGCTTAACGGGCTCGCCATTTTTGTCTTTCAGAACCTTTACATCAAGCGTTCTACCACCTTTTGCTTGGCATAATTTCAAAACAGAAGAGTCACTTTCTTCAATTTTACTTTCTTCAATTTTATCTTTCAAAATTTTCGAAATTACTTGACTTTGAACTTTTTGAGGTGTTTTCATAAGACAGACATAGAGATTGTTTATTCGTGAAGTGGCATTGCAAACATGACTTATCCCTTTTGCGAGAACAGAAAAGCATTGACAGCAACGTCTCTCAGCGTCAGTTTTTAATATATTTTCATCTATTTTCAAATAATATTATTATTTTTAATATAATACTCTCACTAAAAGAAAAAAATAATATTAGAAGTTATAAAGATTTTACCATTTTCGAATTCGATAGAATCTTTCGATTTTCCTGAAATGTTGGTGGGTAAACTTCGAGCGATTTGACAATTTTTACAACTACATTTCAAATTATTTCTAGACCTTGTATCTTTTAGAAGTTTAAACTCTGATAAGTCCGGGAACTCTAACTTATTGTTTTCTCCACTTTTTATTTCGTAAAAACGTCTCTTACACGAACTACAGACGGCTGCTGGTATAGCCTCATTATCTATATAATTTGGAAAAAACTCGTGTAAATCATTTTCCAATTTATTTTTTATCGTAAACATATTTTTCTTTTTCTGCAAACATAATAAGCACACTTTGAAACGATTTTCGTCATGCGTTAAAGATTGTCTTTTAGACATTTTTCGTTCTTATCAATTAAGAAAAAATGGACATTTGTGATTATGTTTATTGCTATGTTCATAGAAGTGAGCATAGCAACGTTTATATAGTGCATAAACAATGTTTACACGGTGCGCCTTAACTAAAATTAAATAAAAAGGTCTTACACCTAAAAAATTAGTAGAGTTTCTGAATTTACAATGTTCATAGATGAGAAAAATAAAAAAACTAAAATAATCTGTGGAGAGATTTTCAAATAAATCCACTTTGAACATTTTTGCGCACGAAGTACGTTATTTTGGAAAATATGGCATTGTTTATTTATATGAATAGAAAGGAAAAAATTATATAATCATAATTTTTAAGTTGTAATTCTATTAAACTTTTATTATTTTAACACTTTAGTACTAATAAAATATAAAAATGTAACATAATTTAATTATAATTACATCAATTTAAACATGTGAAGCATTATATCTACAAACAGCGCTGGAAAGGTGTTTAGGATAATCCGGGTGATTTTTTTATATGGGAGAAAAATAACTAAATTTTCTATTTTTTAAATAATGTTTATTTTTTATTGCAAAATTAATCATTTTCAAATAATTAATTTCTATAAACCCTTGTTCGGTTGTATTTCAACTTATTTGTTTTTATTTATTTAAATATTTATTTATATCAAATATGCAATTATTTTTCATAATTAATTATTTTAAATTACTCTCTAAATATGAATTTGTAGTTTTCTACTAATGAAATAGTGCGAATTCGTGTACCAATTAAATAAGTAACTGTTTTTTCTAATTTTTAGTAGTTTTTTACTAATTGCTAGTAGAAAATTACTAATTCAATTAGTAGAACGTATTTTTTACTATTTCAAATTAGTAAATTTTCTACTAATAATTAGTTTAAAAAACTACTAAAAATTAGTAAAAACAGTTAATAATTCAATTGGTCAACGAATTCGCACTATTTCATTAGTAGAAAACTACTAATTCAGATTTAGATAGTAAATTAAAATAATTAATTATGAAAAATAATTGCATATTTGATATAAATAAATATTTAAATAAATGAAAACAAATAAGTTGAAATACAACCAAACGAGGGTTTATAGAAATTAATTATTTGAAAATGTTTAATTTTGCCATAAAAAATAAACATTATTTAAAAAATAGAAAAATTTAGTTATTTCTCTCCCATATAAAAAATCTTCATATGGAGTCCGTACATTTTGATTTCCTGGAAAATGAATAAGGTTGCTGCGAATCACCCGGATTATCTTAAACACTTTTTGAGCGCTGTTTGTAGATATTATGCTTCACATGTTTAAATTGATGTAATTATAATTTAATTATGTTACAATTTTATATTTTATTAGTACTAAAATGTTAAAATAATAAAAGTTTAATAGAATTACCACTTAAAAATTATGATTATATAATTTTTTCCTTTCTATTCATATAAAAAAACAATGCCATATTTTCCAAAATATCGTACTTCGTGCGCAAAAATGTTCAAAGTGGATTTATTTCAAAATCTCTCCACAGATTATTTTAGTTTTTTGATTTTTCTTATCTGTGAACATTGTAAATTCAGAAACTCTACTAATTTTCTAGGTGTAAGACCTTTTTATTTAATTTTAGTTAAGGCGCACCGTGTTTATTTATAATATATTTATTATAAATATAATTATTATATATTTATATTATATTTTATAAAATATATTTTTTCTTTAATACCTACAACTTCTATATAAAGTTTTTTTCGGAAAATTAAAATTTTTAGAGTAAAATTGAAATTTCGATATTTTAAAAAGAAAAATCGAAGTTTCTCAAAAAGGGCTCCGGCGATTATTTTAATTTTTGTTACAAAATCATCTGCTTACTTTCTAGAATCAAAATCCACAAGAAAATCCCAGGTGCAAAGACTTTTGGGTTGAATCAGTTTCAAGCCCACCGTGCGTATATTATCTGATTTGATATATGCTTTTCAAAATTGGTTTCTGGGTCTCTGTACATGCGTAAACACAATGAAATGAATTTAACTTAGAAAAATTCTAATGAATTTCACATTCAAAAATTTCTAAGTCCAAGTTGCACTTAGAAAATAATATTTTCTATTTATGAAAATTTTTCTATTTTCAAATGTTGAATGAAAAAGACGTCTTTTAGACACCTTAAAGACATCTAATGACCAAGACATAGAACATGTATAGGACGTCTTAAAGGCGTCTTTTTGTACAAGTCCAAAAGACGTCCGCAAAAAGACATCTTTAGCACGTCTTTTGAACAAGTATGCCCACTAGGTAGGTACCTTAATAACTGAATTTCTATATCGAATTGTGTTAAAAAATTTGTTTTCTTTTGCTTAAATGAATTTTGCATATTATAATCTTTATATATTTTAGTATTCGTCTATCTGAAAATAACTAAAATTAAAACTACTTTATAATATATTTGATGACGGTTACTAAAGCTTAAGGTTGTCGAAGATTAAAGCATGTCCATTATCTATAGTATTTTTTTAAATTTATTTATTTAAATGTAATCATTTTTAAATTGTAATTGGGGGAGAGTGGGGCTGGTTGCACCACGGGGCAAGATGCACCATACGAGATATTTCTTACATTTCTGAAGATTTTTGAGTGTTAATCACAGATGGTGTTAGTTACACACAACACCTAACCTTACACGGAGAAAAAGGAATAGTTGATACATCCAGATACATGGATATCACAGCCATATTATATTGAAAAATACGGGATATCCATAGTTAAGGTTGCTGCATCCATATTCTATGGCTGGCTGTAAATTGTTAAAGCAGTAAAAGATCTATGGTTGGGTGATCCATAGTAATGGAAATGGGAAACAAAAAAATTAGAATCACTCAATTAATTAAATTCTATGTCACTTGAGATATTTTATACACATTTTTGTTAATAAATACACACCACTTATTAAATAACCGCATATTTACGAAATAAATTATTAACCGATGGGGGGAGACACGAACCCTAGACCTAACGCATACTAAACACTAACGCTATCCACTACACTATACACGCAACTACAATATTGGAGCATATAATATTCCTTATATACTCTACACATATTTCATGAAAATGAATTTACATAAACAGTAATAGACAATAACGATAATAAATAATAAACAATTATAACACTATTTATACACAATAAACTCACAACGTGATTATATAGACGTGACAGGAAACCGACGCGACGGACAAATTGAGACGACCATTTTTAAATGGATGCCATGATAATGAATTGAGCGCAACATGTATCGAAATTTTGAACTAACTATGGATCTCCAAACCAAAGTTTATATGGATGAGGCAGCCATATGTGAAAATCCATAGCATGATTTGTAAGCCCAACCATGCCTATGGATGTCACATCCATATTTGATTCAACAATATAATATGGCTCCCTCATCCATTGAATATGGAATGTGCTTCCATTCTGAAAGTTGTTTCTTCCATTGAATTGGATAACACAACAATATTCTGCTCAACAATATTTTTATGGATATCTCTTCCAAACTTTTTCTTTCCGTGTATACTTCGAAAAAACCTTCCAAGAAGGTGCCCAAAAAAATTGAGATAAAAATCAGAAAAAATAAACTATTATAAAACCTTTATGGTAACTTAATTTAAAAATGTTTTTTCTTCTAATTAAACTACTTTATAATAAAAAAAATCTAGTCTACACCGAAAAAAATAAAATCTCAAAGTGAGAAGAAAATTCCGCTTAACAATTATTTTTACATTTTATTTTTAATATGCGAATATTCATTTACAAAAAAAGGAATTTTTGTTTATATTTAAGAGTTTTTTAACTAAAAGATGAATTTTAACCTTTCTTCTTTCATTGAAATTATTCCTCTCAAATTGAAACAAATTTATACTAGAAAGAAGTATATAGATGATTTTTTTTCTTCCGTTGTTCCCGTGTGGAAAAATATTGTGGCAGTCTAGAGTCCAATGATTTCCCGATTAGCGATCATCAAGTCCGTCTAATTCTAGACGGTTCATCAAGTCCCGAATCAGTGACTTAACAGATGGGCTTATTAGAAAAAATCTAAGTCAAATATGTCCGTCTAGTACGGTGTTATTAAGACCGTCTAGATTTGGTCTAGGATGTTATATGCGCATGCGTCGATGTATGCCCAGCTGTTAAGTAACATGGCGCCTAATGGTGTCGCGTCGTTTGGCGTCGTTAGATCAGTCAGCGTATAGTGCATTTTCTTTGTGAATTTTAGTATTCGTTGTGGTTTCTGTTTTATGTGAATAATAATGTGCTATGTTGTTGCTGTTTTCTGTATAATTTAATTTTAAATGTGCACTGAAAAAATAGATTTTGATGTGTTTCTATGTGTTTTGACTAGTCGGCTGAAGCTAGCAGTCGTACTCAGCATCAATGTTTAGGCGTCATCTACAAATATGCCTCTCCTTCAAATTTAGTAATACTTAATAATTTAAAAAACCATCGAATATTGTTATTTGAGAATAAATATACACTAAATAGCAAATTTAGTAAGTTTTTATTTATTAATTTCATTAATTAGTGGTTGACGCCTAAAGATTGGTGCTGAGTACGACTGCTAGTTTCATCCGGCTGTTTTGATTTGCAGTAAATTTTATTTTACAAAAAGACTACTATATCTCCAATGCCAAAGATTGGGAGGGACACAAAGCCTTACGCTTAAAGAAAGTTAAAGTGAAAAATACAGAAAATTAAAATATTTTTTTTATACTTTTTATGTAAAAAAAAGTCATCAAAATTATTTCAAATATAATTAAGTTTTATCATTCTAAGAATAGTTGTCATAACATATAATGAGAAATTTTTAATAGACGTAGATTAGAATTTACTAGCACTGCTGATCAGACCAGAAACGCTGGTCTATTCTAGACGATAGCGTGGAAGTTTCGTTTCAATTCTGAACAGCCGCTCGACAAGACCGTCTGCCCTGGGTCTAGAAAGACGTTAGACAGTCTATTAAGCGCTTGGTCAGCGCCCTAAAATTTTTCCACACGGGTTGAAGTTTCTAAATCCTTTTTTATTCGATTATCGGAAGAGTGATAAATGAAACAATGTTACATTAGTTGTGCAACGTTTCGGTGTCTTGGTTTGACACCATCATCAGGTCACTTTATTAAACAATAAAAATTATTTTTTAAAGTTACAATTTTTACAAATATAAGATTTTTACAAAAAAACTAAAATAAATTAATTAATACAAAAATTAATATCTAACTAGTCATTTTACAAAATTATTTTAAAAAATTATTCAAATAAATAATTTGTTATATTTTTTACATTTGTAACACGTCTCAAAAACATAAAAAACATCAAGAAATTACGAGCGAACAGTTTAACATAAAACACGGACATCTCATACGAGTGACAAAACAAGACTAAAATCTGAAGGAGACAATTTTGCACGTCATATAAACAGCACGTGTGGAGTCAATGAACTCAAATCAAAATAATCGAGATAAGTTCACTCTTTCAGTTTTCTTAATAGAGGAAAATATGTATTGCTTAGAAATTGTATATCTTCTTTCTTATTGATCGTGTTATCGTTAAACTTAACATATAACATTTTAGAAATTAATCGTTTTTTATAATTTGATTCCAAATCTACAATTTTTACTTCATCAAAATTGAAAGAATGATTGAGTTCATTGACTCCACACGTGCTGTTTATATGACGTGCAAAATTGTCTCCTTCGGATTTTAGTCTTGTTTTGTCACTCGTATGAGATGTCCGTGTTTTATGTTAAACTGTTCGCTCGTAATTTCTTGATGTTTTTTATGTTTTTGAGACGTGTTACAAATGTAACAAATATAACAAATTATTTATTTAAATAATTTTTTAAAATAATTTTGTAAAATGACTAGTTAGATATTAATTTTTGTATTAACTTAATTTATTTTAGTTTTTTTGTAAAAATCTTATATTTGTAAAAATTGTAATTTTAAAAAATAATTTTTATTGTTTAATAAAGTGGCCTGATGATGGTGTCAAACCAAGACACCGAAACGTTGCACAACTAATGTAACATTGTTTCATTTATCACTCTTCCGATAATCGAATAAAAAAGGATTTACATACTAGAAAGAAGATTTTTAAGTTGTTTTTTGTTTTTCTGAACGCAGCTTCAAACTGTTTAAAAAGTGACATTTAATGCGAAATATATATAAAAGAGGAAAATCCTCTCAATTAGAAATGAAAACTTTAGTGCCCATATATAAGAGGAAAAAATGCTGCAAAAAAAGAGGAATAGTCTAAAATTAAAATTATTTTTTTCTGTGTAGAGGAGAACGGGGCGAGGCAGCCAAGACGGCACATTTTGGTTTGCGAGGCAGTTATTTAAATAGGTTTTTTCAATTTTAATATCGCGTTAGAAAGCTTGTCTTTTTGGCTAAAAAATCGCCATAGAACATTTTGACGTAGGTTACACTTAAAAATGTCTACAACCCTTTCCCCAAAGGACCACATTTTGGCATATTTGCAAAAACGTGGGGTGAGGCGGCCAACTATTTTAATAGTTAGAAAAACATAACTTAAAGTTAAAATTCATGAAACATAACAATGTAGTTGTCCTTAACTTACTTTTATTTTGTTAGTAAGCTTCAAAAATTTACATTTGAATAATATTATAATAATAACATTAATTAAATTCAATTTAACATTTTAAGGAAATATAAATTTGTTATTCTTAAAAAATGGTTTATAAAATTCAATTTTAAGTTTAAAATGTAGTGGAGTAGAAAAAAAAGAGAAAACATTTAGAAGAATTAATAAAATCAACACAAAAATACGAAAAATTTAATGTTGGCTGCCTAACCCCACGAGTACTTTTTTAAGAAAACATCCACAAAACCCGTAATATTAAAAATATCGCAATTTCATTAACACCATCGTCTTCAGCACTAAATTCTGCATTGAAAATCACTTTAAAAGAATTTCATTCGTATAACTCTATTAAATAAAATCACCAAAATAACTCTTAGAAAAGTTACATCCAAAAAGTCTGTTTTCATAAATGATACTGTCACTGCTAAACTGCTGCAGCAATAATTCCCATCTGTTAGCAACTAAAGTAAACTACCATAAGCAGTCTACATTATCAATAGTGCACGATTTGAAAAAAAATATGCAGAAATAAGAAGCAATTGGCTGCCTAGCCCCGTTCTCCTCTACTGTTTATTTATTGTCTTTTTGAAATTAATAAACGTGCTTAACAATATTTAATAGTGGATCTGATGTAAATTCTTAATTATAAAAAGTGTGCTGCAAGACGCCCCACGTCGTCTTGCATTTAATAGTTTCTTTATAAGTTAATGAATGGGGCTATGTATTTACTGTCCATCGCTTTTGTTAATGGTAAATCTCTCAGTACCCAGGAGAATTACAATACATTATACACTATTTTCAGTTTCTTTTCATAGAACTAACTACGGTAATAATTCTTTGATTAGTAGGATTATAGTAGTGAGGCGAACCTAGTTGCAAATGAATTGGATTTATTCGATAGTAATGCAAGTAGATTCAAGTTTTGCTCTAAAAAGAATTGTACTTAATACAAAATTGTAAACAGCTTCCTAGCTTTTTAATGATAGGTTAAGCCAATAATTAAGGGTTTTTATGTAATTAACAACTTAGATTGTTAAAGTACTTTTGTACAAAAGGATACCATCTATTGTAAATAAATAATCTTTGCCAGTAAATAATCCGAAGTTTGCAATTAAATCTTTAATACATTTTTAAGAAAGATCGGTGCTGTGTGGGTAGCATTTAATGCTGATCAACATGTTTAATAACCTCCCAGCTCACATTGCATCAACAGTCAATTTAATCATCGTTATATAATTGTTTACTGATTTCAAAAAGGACGTCTATTCCGTTGAAACTTACAAATATTTGTTATACATTTTTTCTGTTTCAGACTCTGAGTGATCGATTTAATTAATATTATACATTATTATAATATATTATTCTGTCACAATACTTTCTCAATGAGGAAGTAGTATTTGTATATTGTAATTAATGAGTATTTCAGTTTCCCATAGCATCTAAACTTACTGCAACATAGACACAATTACTGCAAGTTTCACAATATTGAGGCAATTTTATTGTTGCTGCAAGTTTAGATGCTATGGGGGTTAGTGTAAGTAAAATTATAAGAAATTCTATTTTAAATGTTTTAGACTTGGTAATGATTTTCGGCATCACCGTTTCTCAATCTTCAAGTTTTAAACAGTGTGACAGACAAACACCAATGCCTATTAATATTAGAATTAGCGGTTGCGGGGAATACATCTGTAAATTCTATAGTGGACAGAATATTTCTGTGGAAGTAGATTTTATTAATAGTAAGTAATAAGTAATATTTTCTTTTTAATTTTATAAGCCTTTTTAGTTCAATCATTATACGATGTGTATAATGTATAATTGGTGTTAGTAGTTGGGCCGACATCTTATTTTAAAGCCCAGTCTTTAGCTGACAAACAATTTTAAGTCTCTTAAACTATGTTTTCTCGGAGTTTTACTTGGTTTTGCCAACATTTGGCCCAAAGTTGTCACCATACTTAGATTTTAATTGTCAATTCTGATAAATGTGGGGTCTATCAAATAAAAATTTTGTTGCATGTTGGTTCTGCCAAATGACAATTTTGCGAAATGTCGGGTTTGTCAAGTGACAATTCTGTTATTTGAGTGGTCTGTCAAATGACAATTCTGTTCCATAACTTTTAAGCTTATTGACAATACTTTTGGATAACAATTCTGTGAAATGCATTACGTTTAAATCTCAAATGAATGCAATTCTTTTATAAATGTTAAAATAATGTTAATAAAAAATATGTTAAAATAATAAAATATTATTGAATTTTCAGTAAAAGGTCTATCACAAGTTTTGAAAAATGTCGTGATAAAGTACAAGTGACATAATCTGCCTATCTACACCCTACTGAAAACACCCATTAAAAATCCCACAACCCACGTAAGAATCTATGTGAAAGCACATGTGAATTTGGGACACGATTTTAAGTGGGAATTCATGTGGGAATTTGTTTTTGTGTTTAGGACGTTTCGGACTTCACTTATTGCTATTATATGCATAGAAATTATATTAGCTACTCCAGATACCTAATATGAAATCCTATGTGAAATCCTAAACGTATTCCTACATATGTAGAAATTTATATAACTTTCTACGTTCATATATATGGGGCATTCCAGGCCAAATCGGAAATTATTTTGCTTTTGCATCTCAAATTTTTTTTATACATTTATTTTCTTTTAGTACTCTTTGAAATAAGCTACCTTGATTTTTTTCAAATTTTTTCATAAAGCGGTTCAGGAGATACAGATTTTTGAAAAATGACGTTTTTTACGTAAATTTTTGTTTTAAATGCTTATAACTCGGTCAAAAATTAATCAAATTGGACGTTATTATAATGAAAAGTTTTTTTACGCGTAGTTTTTAATAAAAATATTTTTAAAAAAATTTAAAATAATTTACGATAAGATTTAAAAATTTTTCAAATAAAATTTCATTTTTAACAATGTATGTATCGATCAATTTTTTTCAAAATTTTTTGTAATAAACTAGCACTAAATTAATAATTTTTAAGCCTTGTCCGATCGTGGGCAAACAATGGGATCTATTTATTTTAAAATTTTTAATTTTTATATACACAGTGAAAACGGTAGGCCTAACTTGTCATTTGACCAAATCACAATTTTACACAGAAAGAAGGTTAAGTTTCTAGAGACTCAGTCTGAAAACACATTTGCTGTGAAAAATTTGTGTGATTTTGTCAAATGGCAAGTCAGTCATTGGCCACCACTGCGTATATAAAAATTAAAAAATTTTAAATAAATAGATCCCATCGTTTGCCCACGATCGGACAAGGCTTAAAAATTGTTAATTTAGTGCTAGTTTCTTACAAAAAGTTTTGAAAAAAATTAATCGATGCATACATTTTTAAAAATGAAATTTGATCGGAAAAATTTTAAAATCTTATCGTAAATTATTTTTAATTTTTTAAAAATATTTTTATTAAAAACTACGCGTGAAAACAAAACTTTTCATTATAATAACGTCTAATTTGATCAATTTTTGGCCGAGTTATAAGCATTTCAAACAAAAATTTACGTAAAAAACGTCATTTTTTAAAAATCTGTATCTCCTGAACCACTTTATGAAAAAATTTGAAAAAATCAAGGTAGCTTATTTCAAAGAGTACTAAAACAAAAAAAAGGTTTAAAAAAATTTAAGATGCAAAAGCAAAATAATTTCCGATTTGGCCTGCAATGCCCCATATATACAAAACACAAATTCCCACATGAATTCAAAATTCAAATCGTGTTCCAAATTCACAGGTGCTATTATATGTATAGGATCCCATGTGGATTCTTACGTGAATTATGAGATTTTTAATGGACTTTTATAAAAGAACCCACGTAGATTCTCATGTGAGCATTTGCAGTAGGGCGCTTACGAGCAAAATGTAAGCGTTTGAAAAATTTTTGGATGACCTTTGTAGACGTACCTTTTGTTGTATAATGTGCAGACGAGAACAAAAATTATAATTTCGCAAATTAAAGTGCTCAAAACAGCAAAAAACAAAAATTAAAAAAAATATATCTGTCCGCGTTCTTGAGAAAAATATAAGCGTTTGTAAAATTTTTAATTACCTTTCTAGACGTATTATTTATCGTAAAATGTGTAGCCGAAGTAATAATTATAATTTTTGGATTCTTATGTTACATTTCATTTATTTCAACTAATAATTCTTCTTATTTACCAACATTGTTTACAATATGACTAGAAAAAAGCAACTTTCTTCTGCGTTTCATGACAATCAGGACTTCATGCAAAAATGAAGGAAAATAAAATAAAAAAATGTTAAAATACATATCCTTATCGAGAATCAAAAAGCGTAACTCAAGTTTTTTGTACCATCTGTTGTCATCTAAACCCTTGGAATGCGCGATAAGGCGTCAGCGTTTGTGTTAGAAACTTCTTTCTTATAAATAATTTCGTAATCATATTTTGTAACTACTAAATATCTTCCTTTAAAATTAGTAAAACAGATTTTATCTCTCTTGTCTGCACTAGATTGCGGATGAAGTATTTTAGGCTCTAAGTTTAAAATACATTGTTCTAAGTCAATTTTAAATTTTTGATCGTAAAGTAAATTCATTCCAATTAAACCGTTTTTTCTAAATGCATTTTTATCTTTTGTAACTTGAAAAACTGATTTTTTACCGTAATGCTTTAAACAAATTGTTTCAGATTTTCCTGATGCTAATTTATCAAATTTTAAAGCCACAATAGGTGTGTCGTGTCTTCTTCGTTCTCTTGGGATCGCTGGAAGGTCGTGCTTAGCGGGTTCTCCGATAAAGAAAATTCTTCGCTTAGCTGCACTCGGAGTGGTGGTTTGGTGTTGATTGGTCGTGATTGAAAAATTTGAGTTTTCTCTTGACGTAGTGGTAAACCTTTTAATTTTCCCCTACAAACATCCTCTGTATGTCCTTAATTTTTGCAGTGGTTGCATTTTTCTGAATCTCGGTTGCTCGGTTCGATAAATTTTGGTTTTCGTACTGGGTTTTCATTTCTTGGGTTTCTGGTAAAATTGTCAATTCTTCTTTTATCTTTCATATTCATGTTAATTTCTGAGGCAATATTAAAACATTCATTCAGCGTTTTCGGTTCCTGAGGGCGGATTCTAATTTCAAATTCTTCACGTATATTTCTTAAGAATGTGCTGACACTTACACTTGTTTCTATTTCCTGTCTTACGAATGTTTCTTGAGGTGTTATATTCATACTATCTATAGACTGCCTGATTTTATCCTGACACTGCATAAATCTTGAGGTGAATGACTCTAAACCTTCATTTCTGCCCATTATACATGAATGAAAAAAATCGGCACAGGTTTTAACTGCATCTGCTCTAATTGTATTTGCTGCTCTTCCTACTAATTTTTGTGTAATTATTGCATGTAGTAATGTTAGTCTTTCATTTATTTTCGTTTTTTATTTTTTTTTTATTTTTTTTTCGTTTTTTATTTATTTTCGTTTTTCTTTTAGATAATCTTATTAGATGAATGAAATTTTCTAAACCGCTTCCGTTAAATTCTGATATTAATTTTATGCTTTTCCCAAAATCATATTCTGTAACTTTTTCTAATTCTTCGTGATTGCTGTTTAATTCATT
Source organism: Leptopilina syphax (assembly GCA_032872505.1). Lineage (NCBI taxonomy): Eukaryota > Metazoa > Arthropoda > Insecta > Hymenoptera > Figitidae > Leptopilina > Leptopilina syphax. The sequence goes on from CM065472.1 coordinate 15,362,903, forward strand.
TTCATTTAAGGGAAAACCTTTTTCTCTACTAACTGGTTGTTCCACAGCTACTAATCTTGTTTCGAATCTTTCCATTTTTGCAAGAATGTTTTGCAAATGGTCATTTAAAGCACTTGATGTTTCTGGCATGATGTTCAGAATATTCATTCTGGATATCTGCTTTTTCTTTATTTTCTCGTTCACTTTAGATAATCACTTTGTTTATCTGGAACTAGCTCTGGGTTCTGGATACTCAAAATCCGGATGAACTTCAAAAATTTTTTGCATAACCTAGCGCTGCCTCCAATTATGTTGTCGCCGTAAGAAACAACTAATATTATTTTTTATAAGTTGGTTATTCAACTGAGAGCCAACTCTACTTTATTTATTTAACAAGTAAAAGTACAAAAAACTTGGAGTTAATTAATCCTTCCAGTTCTTCACTGAGCCTTATTGGAAGACAATCGTGCTATCACTTTAAGTAGCGACTAATTAATCTAACACACCTGCTTATGCTTTAGTTTTTGAGGACTGTTAACTCGTCCCCACTCTTTACAATACACACTCATACTTCATACTGTCGACATTACATTAGAAAAGATTTATTCATTTTTACATTATAAAATATAATAATAGACACATATTAAGCCCTAAGCACAACTGAGTCAGGTGCGGGAGACGACTTCGGGATATGGGCTTCCTAACCTCAAAATGTATGTAAATCTTACATATCCCGTAAAGGCCAACGCAGAATAGATCTGTACTTGGAACCGCAATCGTAAGCGTAACCGTAAGAATGAGTTAAAGAAGGATAGGTATATTGTTTATCCTTCTCTAACTCATTCTTACGCTTACGGTTACGATTGCGGTTCCGGTTACAGATCTATTCTGCGTTGGCCTTAACAGTCTCCCGAACCCAACTCAGTTGTGCTTAGGCCTTTAACCCTTTAGTCGTCGATGTTGTGTATACACGACATGGTACGGCTGGGCTTAAACTGTCGATGTCGTGTATAGACGCAAGTAGATTTTTGGCTAGAAAAACCGACAGATTTGTTCCAAAATAGTTACTCGGAGATTTTGGGGATCACTGATTACAAATCCGATGTCAGTTTTTAAAAATTTTAAATGGTAAATCTAATATGGCGGACGACATTTTTAAAAATTCATCGGATTCCTTTGAAATTCGTTATTTGGGGCGGATAATTTTTCCAAAAAATGTCGTAAAATTTTTAATTACTTCAAAATAAAAAACAAACCATTTCGAGTATCAAATTGCATACACATATTATCAGTTTTCAAAATACCTTTCACCATTTTGAAACTGTTTTTTAAAGTTTTACGACTCAGAGATCAAAATCAGAACTGAAAGCACAACAACTTTTCACTAACGAAATTCAGAAAAACCTAGTAACCTTTCACAATTACTGATTTTCATATTGGGTCATATATAACCTGCGACATCAACAAACGCCGAGTAACAAGGTTCAAGTGAATCTGATGAATTTTTAAGAATGTCATCCGCCATATTAGTAATTGTAAGCGTAAGAATGAGTTAGAGAAGAAACAATATTCTAATCCTTCTTTAACTTATTCTTCCGCTTACGATTACGGTTCCGGTTAAAGTTTCTATTCAGCGTTGGCTATAATTAGCGACCCCCAAAATCTCCGAGTAACCATTTCACAAGCCTACAAAAGAAATTTACGTTGTCTGAGATCGAGAAGTCATTTCCCGCAGTATTTGGTGTACTGAATTAGAATTCCCAAGTAGCACGTAATATTGGGAACATTCCAGCAATATGCCACAACATTGAGGCAATATTGGTAATGTTAAGGCAATGTTCCCAATATCGCTGTAATATTACGTGCTACTGGGGTTTTAAGAAAAGTGGGGGTAAATTCCCAAAAATCATGTTTTTCGCAGTTTTTGAACATTTCTACCGGGTAAATTATGACGTGCTAGAGACTTGTCATAATTAAATCCTGAACCCTGTACTTTAAGAAGATAAAGCGATATTGCTAACAACAAACTAAATTAGCTGTCAAAAATGATTTTTTTACAGTTGTCAACCATAAAAATTGATTTTCACTGCCCGTACATAAAACTATTCTGAAAAATAATAAAAATTTGTTACTCAGGGTATTTCGGGGTCGCTGATTACGAATATGTTGTCAAATTTACAAAATTGCAAATGACGGATCCAATATGTCGGACTACTTGTTAAAAATCGATTCAAATTGCCTGAAACTCGTTACTCGAGGGTTGTCGGGATCGTTGATTATGAATCTAACTACAGATTTTTTATTTTGACATCATATTTGTAATGAGCGACTCCGAAAACCCCAGAGTAATAAATTCTAAGCATATCCAATCATTTTTAAAAATAGTTTTGGGACAAATCTGTCGGTTTTTAGCCATAAATCTACTTGCGTCTATTCAGGACATCGATAGTTCGAGTCCAGCTGTACCATATCGTGTTTACATGACATCGAACGTCAAAGGGTTAATATGTGTCTATTATTATATTTTCTAAAGTAAAAAACAATAAATCTTATTTTAAAATAAAAATGATTCCTAATATATGCTGTACTTATTAAATTATATGTTGATTTTTCAATAATTTAAATAAAAATATTATTTCTATGATATCTTAAAAAAAGGATTAGATCAGATTTTCAAGCATTTCGAAGAGATTCCTACAATTTCCTTTTAGCTACATATCATGCAAACTTTTTTCTGTATATAATAACACCGTGGGGAGCACCCTGGACAAGAAATCGCAGTTGAGTTTCATATTTCACAAATCTTTCGCGTCGGGCAAGAATATCGGCAGCGTTCCGATACTACAATTTTGATTCTGCCTTAACGAAGAGCAGATTCAACTCCTCATAGTGAACATCTTGTTCGCGTAAATCACGATAGATTATGGAAGGAATTCTAGACTATTTTCGTGAATTATACAGCCCCAAAAAGAAAAAGTGTCATGTACTTTTGACCGGAATACCCTAGCCCTATGTATTTTGACGCGCTGAACACGAATCCAAAGTCCGTTTTGCTCCATCATTATTTTCTGCTTTCGGTCGACGTATTCTGCTCACATGGGATCGCACCCTAATACTTTTCCATCTTTGGTGCTAGAAAAATTATCAACTACATCATCAAAATTTATTTGCCGAATGAATGAAAACCGAATTTCATGAGTGTAAGAGAGATAGTGGGATAATACTATCCTTTTACCATTTATTAAATTCTGCTTTCGATTTTACGCTTTCTGCTAACATGGGGCTCACCCTAAAATTTGGTTCATACTAATTTTTTTTCTAAACCGAGAACGACCGGGTTCCCCAAGAGTTCGGGCCTGTTTCTCTATTATATTCTTGATCATTATTATTTTACTATCGTCGTACTTTATTTTTTATTGTTATTTTCTACAACATTATTGTTAATTATAATTTCTAATTACTTTATTATTTTGTATTATTTTATTATAATACAGGGTAATGTCACCTTGAGTGGACAGACTGAGCTTTTAATAGTTATCTGACAGCGGATATTGAAATTAATTGTCTTAGTTTAATTAAGTGATAATTTTGACTTAAAAACAAATTGTGGTGGCTGCCATAAAAAGTTGCATGTCACCGTGAGTGGACCACTGTTTATAACCATAAGTGGACTGCCTGTTTTTTATATTTTTAATGTCAGTTTACCATTTTTATGGAAATAAATTGACAATGAATTGGTTTGAAAGTATGTTTTATGCTCTTTATTCATTTTTTTGTGATATTGATGTGATATGTGCCAAAATTATTAAAAATGGATTTACTTGTAAAAATTGCGACACATACATGGTCTGAAGCAGCATAAGCATAAATTTTGTTTCAATATATCAGAAATATTAAATAGATTACAGAATTTAGAATAACTTTTACAATTTTTTAGGAATGGTCTACTCAAGGTTACACTTTTTTTATTCCTTAAAAATTAGCTTTTTTAAAAGTCAATTGTTTTTTCCAAATAAAAAAAATCAAAGCTATTATGGTACAAACTCTTATCTAGGGATCTAAACTAAAGCTTGGAATAGAAACCTCCGATTAATTTGCTTTCAAAAAGAATTTTTCAGAAAAAAAGTTTAGGTGGTCCACTCAAGATGACATTTCTTTTGAAAGTTTAATTTTCGTCTCGTTATTGACTATAGACCTCTTCTCTGAATCACAGAAACCACGTTAAACTTGATAGATAGCGCTTCACGTCATTAACTATGGATAATTAATTACCAATTTAATTAACATTCAAGGAGAACCGGACTCCATCCGACCAGCGAATTCCGAGGAGAAAAAAGCATATCATTACAAAACTATTGTCCAGTGTTATTAGTAACAAATTTAAAATATTTTTCTTTTATTTCAAAAATGTACGGGTTACTTTTAATAGTAAAAAAACTGGATTTTAAACTTTGTAGAGCGCTTAGAGAGTCCGAAAAATAAGATGATACCTTACTCTCTTCAGTAAATATAGATATTTCATTGCTCTCATGTATAGAATCATTTAATCTATTATTTGGATCAGATAAACTGCTAAGATCATTACCAACACTGGTGTCAGCTGGAATTATTGTTTTTAATATTTCGTAGTCTGAACAATACATGTTGTAGTTGTTGCGATGATTGAGAATTAACTGACTTTAAATTATTCAGTTTAAAAATTATATTACGACACAGTAATATCTTACGGTTTAAAACGTTTACAGAAGTTAAAAGTTAAGTTAAAAGTTAAAACCCCGAAACTTTATCCCCTTAGCTAACGTGTTAACGATTGTCAATGTTCGTCGGTGGATAATGAGGCAAATAAGATACTAACGTCAGGAAAATGTTTAATATTTACAACATTCACAATACTGCCAATGTAATTGTTTTCATATGAATATTATTGAAAAGGTGATAAACTAGTTGTATGGATATTCAGGTGCCACGCGTCATCCCTCGTTATTAGGATATTCCATGTGTCCCACCGGACTTCATCCTAATCTTTCGGTGTGGCGAACGTAACTTAAAAGGAACTGACTAATTCCAATCTCAAAAATACAACGATGAGGTGTTACCCTCACTCTCCATTTCCCTTTCCACAAGAATCTGCAAACAGAAATTGTCACAAAGGGCAGCGACCCTTTTCGGCGCCAGGGTGTCATAAACCCATCGTTCAGGTCAAAAGAAAATCAAACAATTTCAAACGAAAACTCCAATACAACAAAAAACTTTTTAATCATTAACCTAACGTTTTAGCAAAAAATCTTATTTCATACATTAAAAACTAAATTATTTTACTATTTATCATAAAATTTTCTACATCGATATACATTTTCCATAATACATTTTGATAAATGAGGCGTTCTCTGACAGAAAAGCCACCTTAAAAAAGTTTTTTTGTCAATGAAATATTTTAAAGTATACATAAAAACAAGTAGTATAGTAGGTTTTTAGGTCTGTTTAATGCGTGGTTGCCATTTTGTCAGGGACTTAGTTTTTTGCAGTATAATTTTCAAATGGAAATATCTTTTTTCCATATCAATGGATTTAAACGTTGTAGAAACGTTTTTTGTAGAGAATTTTCCAAACTTCCGAATAAAATTACTGATTATTTAAAAAAATGTAGTTTTGTTAAAAAAAAATTTTTTCTTTTTAATTTCCTCCTTTTTCCCCCTTCAATTTTATTCAAAAATACCCTAAAATATTCCTTATTTTATCAACTTTCTTTCTATCCAAGTTTCATTTTTGGACATTGAAATGAGTACAAGCAAAATATGATTATGTAACGCGGTGCACCTCATCAATTGTAACTATTATTATCATTTTCACCATAAAGTTGTGCAGTAACATGTCATTTAGGAATTTTTTAGTAGAATACATTTTTGGAACATGTGAAATCAGATTTTCATAATGTTAATTTGATATACAAACATAAATGTAAAAGAAATATGTATAAGCTTGTATAGTCAGGTCTCGAAACTGTGACATTGCCTGAAATCCTTAGTGAAAATAATCACGTGTCGATTTGGAAAAGTTTTTACACGAGTATTTACATGTGTAATTCATGTGTAATTACACGAGCAAAGTTATTGCACATGAAAAAACTTTTCTTCTTGTATTTACACGTGCATTACACATGTATTTACATGTCTAAATCTACACATGTATCAGCCTGCAGAAAGGTGACGGCGAGGTGACGGTCCTTGGGCCCAACAAGCGTGGCTTGAAGCTTGCTGTTGTAGTCACGAGCTTGGAGGAAACTACAAGACTTGAAAAGTTGGGACGCATAAAGGTGGGATTCCTGTCGTGCCCAATCAGAAAGAGTTGTATGGCCGTCATGTATGTGCAACTTATGTAGAAATTAAGATTGGAGTTTGATGGGGTTCTAGTCAGAAGTCCCTATCTGTAGTGGGGAATTGATTAGGGAAAATAGTTGGAACCCAACTACTTTCATAACGGTCGTCAGATCGGGTACTGGTCTAGAATTTCTAGTCGGGAACTAGCAAGTAAAACTAGCTGCTACCCCACAAGTGTAAAATAAACGGATCCTTTTAGAGATTTGTTATTAGTAGGTATTAATTATAACTATATGTATATTAAAATTATATTAGTTTTAATTATATCTCGTGTAGAAAATTTGTTCGCTCGCTTGTATACCTATCCTATTAATAACCTAACACTTTCGCTCGACACACTGCATTACCGACGCGATACCACACGTATTCCGAACCGCTCTTATATATTAACTTTTCACTTTTTTCTGCGCTTGTGAGAATCGTTATAAATTAATATTCTATATTAATTAATCATTTTTTGACAAAATTTCATCTTTAATTATTACCTACTATTTACGTGTACTTAAGGTCAATTTTTAAATTAACAAAAAATGCCATAATTTAATTAAAAAATCAGAACAAAAAGATTTAAAAAACACTGAAAAATAATCTAATTCCGACTCCGGGCATCTTTGACTAGAATTTAGCAAGGGTCTAATCAGTGATTTCTAATCTGATTTACCTCTCTAGATTTTATGCGTAATCTAGCTAGATATTTCTAGTCCGAATTTCCTCACAATAATCTAAACAGGTTCTAGTCAAATTTTTCCAAACTAGATTTTCTAGCGTTATTCTAATGAGAATCCAAGATTTGATAGGGACGCGTAGGGAAATTTCTACATGGGAATAGGTGCTTGGGATACGACCACATAGGAAGAGGTTGTATGGTAGTAGACAGATCGGCTACGTGCTATAGGTGCGGTGAGGCCGGTAATAAGTCTGCGTCTTGTAAAAGAAGTCCAACCTGCTTCTTATGCAAAGAAAAGCATAGTGACAAGGTTGATGTAAACCATGTCGCAGGTAGTGGTGCATGCGGAGTCTTTATATCTGCCTTTGAGGAGGCCAAGAAGACTCTCACTAGGTCCAAGAATAAATAGTGCGGAAGCAGAACGGCACGGAAAGGTCGCGTGAGCGACATAATGGGACCTTCACTCACGAAGTTCGAAGCCAATAGGTGGTTCCGTGGTTTGAAGAATGGTCCAGATAAAGGCGGGAGTGGTTTTTAGTGAGTTGACCAGAACAAGAGCGGTCATCCCCACATAACCTAATGTTTATGAAAAAAACCTACACATGTATTCACACGTGATTATTTTTAATAGGGATTAACCGTACTTTAGAGACCTGATCTGTTTAGAGACCTGACTGTATATATAATATAGTAAGCAATAAATAGAGAAACAATTTGTTTGAAATTTGTTTCTCTACGTATTGCTTTTAAATTTAGACATTGTACAATATATATTTATTTTTGTATATTAAATAAGATTAATATTTTCGTTCGGAACCCGCGATTTCATTGCGAGTACAACTCGCGCCTATCCGATTTAATAATAATTCGATATGTGTTGATTGAAATTAATAAGATTATTATTTTCAGATAAATGGACAAGTGCTATTAAACCAACTGTAAAAATTGCTATTAATAAAATGAATATAAAATATTCATTACATTCTGGGAATAATTGCAATTCTTTAAAAGTCGGAAAATGTCCTTTGAAAATTGGAGAATTTGTAACGTATGCTACGAAAGTGAACGTACCAAAAAATATTATTACTCCGATTAGACCTACATTAAAAGTCGCACTTTGGAGAAGCAGTGGAGAAAAAATATTCTGTTTTATCTTACAATCTGTAGTATTAAAAAGTTCTTAAAATAGTTTCTATTTAAAACATGACAATGAGGATAAACAATAACTTTTTGTATTAGCATGTAATATTTTATAACAGCGACAAAGTCTTCTTAAATAGAGTATAAACTAAATCAACATAAATATGTAATAATTACATATATGTTATATAAGAGTATGTAACATTTTCAGTCACAAGAATGTAGCATATGTTACATATAGGGAAGACCAAAGTAAAGTTGGTCACGTGAAGTAGGGTAAAGACGCGGTCACTTAGTTTAAAATTTAGAATAAAATACTTTCACGTATTATATTTCAACAATAATGAAATTTATAACTTGTTAAATTCAAAATTGTAACCATATTTCACTTTCTCTTAATAAATTATAACATTATTTAAATCCATAGTTGTAATTTATGAAACCTATATTTATTATTTATTAAATCAATATTTATTGTTTATAAAACTCATAATTTATCAATAATAAATCATACTTAAGACGGGAATAAGGCGAATTTTAATATTTAAGAAATAAAACTCCTAGCAAACACGTTATATAAGTATTCTATAACAGTAAGGTCACAGTGTTATAGAAAATTTGTTCCTAACTAGTTATAGATCTGTGATATAACCTGATTGTAACAGAGTTCTAGAACATAGTTACAAGTTAGTTACAGAATAGTTCTGTATTATGCTTATGTCACAATTCTATCACAATGTGATGTAAGAGTTACATAACTTTAATGTCACAAATTTTCTGTAACTGTTGTTCTAACCTTGTTCTATAACAGTGTAGGAACATTGTTGTGTAACTGGTCTAAACATCTGTTGCAATGCAGTTCTGTAATATACTTGCAATTACAATTAAGAACATTTCTGTAACAACTTTACGTGTCAATTCTATAATGTCAGATTCACAAATAACTAAAACTAACAACTGTCGTTCTAATCTAGTTCTGGAAATATGTCCGAACAATGTTAAACTCTTCTAATATTATATACCTATATTTATATATATATTTCTATAGAATTACAAATTTGGTGTAGCTCATATAATTTTTAATATAATATAATATAATTCATAATAATTTATAAAAAATACCTATATAGTAATTATTGACAACAAATTGCTTTTTTATTTCTTTATACTACTATTAGTAGCATTTTCTACTCTATCTTTAAATTTTCTTCATTTTTATTATTCTTCTGGTGACTATTTAAACAATATTGTTTGTGATATAACAGAAGATAAGGAATCATTGAATAAAATGGGTCAGGACTCGGTCAGGATTAACAAATCACAAAGAATTCTTGGAATTATATTAACTTTTATTATTGACAAATAACTTACGTTGTCTTTCTTCAAAGAAAGACGAAAAAGAACAACAATCAAACTATTTAACGACAATAGTAATAACAATTATAATACAATGACACTAAGAAGGGATCGACGCACTAAACACTTTCATTGTTGAAAGAAGACTGACCCCTCCATATCAGCTCCTGCCCTTTTAGGAAAATTGTGGAAGAATCTATGAAGCATCAAAATACAAAAATTATCTCAAGAACAACCAAAGAGAAATCGACAATAAAGATAAACAAACAGTAAAGTAAAGTTTCACACAAACAGTAAAGTACATTTAATACTAAACAAATATTCTTATGTATAAAATTCTCATAAATGTTTTAATGGTGCATGTAATGTAATCGAGGGGGTATTTACTTGTGTTTTAGCATGTACGCTCCTCCCGTATTACTCACGTAATAGAGTGTAATAGAGCATTATTACGTCAGTGTAATACCACATAATATAGAGGTAATATTCTGTAATAATCAGTAATACCCTGTAATAGTTCTGTAATACCCTATAATACTAGATAATACGCGTAATAGCAAGAAAATTTAGTGTATTAGAGTGTATTTAGTGTATTACACCATTTTAACCAGTAACCAGTAAACTTCCGTCCATGAGCCTTCGTGGCGCAGTTGGTAGAGCGTTTGATTTCTAATCCACTCCCAGCTGCGTCTTGCGTTCGAGACCTGGTGATTGTAAATATTTAAATAAATAGAAAAACAAATTTTCTTCGACATGTATAAACATTCCGGGTATGTATGACAAGCGAGAACAGCGTGGAATATTTTTTTTATTTTAATTTAAATATTTTTTAATGACAGATATGAGTAATAGATATTTGTAACTGTTCTAGAACTGTGTCTTAAATGAGAGCTCGACCCCTCAACTTTAACATCCAGAATCAAAAAACTATGTAGAAGTAACTCAAAATTGTGGGGAACAACTTTTTACCGCGTGCGCACCCATCAGCTATTATTTTAGTTAGCGATCATATAGGGTAAATTAATAAAATGTTGTTTCCCACAATTTTGAGTTATTTCTACATGGTTTTTTGCTTTTGGATGTTAAAGTTGAGGGTCCGAGCTCTCATTTAAGATATATTTGAGCTTTCTATCACGTCGCGTTCTTTTTTATAGTGCTTCAAAAAGTGCCAAAAATGGCATATTTTAACACTTTGACCCCGTTTTTCTCAAAATTGAGACGTATTCTTGTAGCAACATTTTGTCGAACAGTGTAATAGACTAATAATTTTGTAAACAATCTGTTTACATTAGTATGCGGCTTACAAATGATCAACTTTTCATTTTGCCTAAATCGACTTAGGCATTTCGCGAAATGCCTAGGCAATTTGAGAAATGCCTAAAATTTCTAGGTAAAACTGGAATTTCATGGCCACTTTTAGGTATTTCCCGATTTGCCTAGGCACTTCGCAAAATGCTTGGACTTCGGGTTTTACCGGTAACATATATATGTATTAATTAAAAATTATGTATAAGTAAAACTAAAAAAGGTAAATCAAAAACTCTTTTTTATTTTGATAGTAGAAATCATAAGCTTTCCTATGTTATTTCCCGCATATGAAACCATATGAGATCTAACGTAGGATTTTACATAGGAATAAGAATTATATGAAATCCCAGGTGACATCGTATATTATTTCCCATATAATTTTCCACATGGGATCTTACATAGGATCTCACGTGGTTTTTTTATTAATGATTCAGAATACCACAGTTCATATACTTTCACCGCCAGGTGGCGAGAGCGACTTCTCCCCCTGTTAACATGATTTTTTAACACTATATAACTGAGAGTTTATAGCTCAGAAGAAGTGTTTCAAATTATCGAATTTTTTTTCTTCCTGATGATTTGAAGTGCTAATACAATTTATTATTTAATTTTTAATTAAATAATTTTTAATCCTTTGAAAATTCTTACAATGGATCCCTAATGTAATCACATATTAAATCTTTTGTGAAATACTATGTGAAATCTTATATATGAAACATGAAAACCCATATGAAATCCCATATGAAATCCTTTATAGAATCCTTTATGTATTCTCACATAGGAATTCATGTGGATTTTTATGTAGATATACACAAACTCAAATTCCCACATGAATTCCTGTTTCAAATCGTGTCCCAAATATACATGTGCTTTTACATGGGATCCCATGTGGATTCTTACATGGGATCTGGGATTTTATACAGGTTTTTGTATATGAACCCACGTAAGATCTCATGTAGGATCCCATGTGGGTATTTTTAATAGGGTAAGTAAGATTCTATGTAGGAAGTTTGATATGATTCTATATAGGTAAATTTTTAATAATTAAGTAAAATTTTATGTAGGAATTTTTCTACGATTCTTTATAGACAAATTTTTAATAATTATTAGGTAGGGTAAGTCCGGGGGAGATGGCCATATGGGAGAGATGGCCAGTTCGAATATTTTACAGAATTTGTAAAGAAATATCACTTTTTATGTGTTATTCTTCAACCTTTTGTGATTGATAATAAATCTAAACAATAATTTGATGAAAAATAATGAAGCTGTAAGTGTAATCCTTGTTTATTTTTTTTTTGCATAGGTCCAAAATAGTTTGAAAATTTCAGATTTCTTGTTGCTATATTGTTATTTGTTAACATAATTAAAATAAATTAAATTTAAATAAATTAAATAAATTTTTAATTTAAGTTTTATTGAGTAGTGTATAACCCACGCTTCGATATAAACGAAAAATGAAAGGAAAAATTATTTTATTTATTTAATATTTTGATGTTTACTTTTATCATGAATTTTTGGGTAAGATGGCCATTAATGACTTTTATTTAAAATTTTTTTATGTTAATGTTATATACTTGAGAAATATTAAAGAAAAGCAAATTAAAAATGTCTGAGAACAAAATAATTGATCTAATTGACACCAGAGATGGAGATTTATTTGTAGGTTGTGCTAAAAGTTACAACCGAACGACATTAATTGAAGATTGAATTCAATGCAGGGCTGCCAGCGTACTTATAAGTTAAAACTAGTGAAAAAAGTGAGTTTTTGATTGAAAAAAGTGAGTAAATAGTGAATTTTCAAGTAAAATAGTGAGTAAAAAGTAAGGTTATTTTTGGCATATTTTTGAAAATTGAAATTAATAATTAACCTGTAATATCAATTTTCTTTTCAATTTAATAAATAATACAGATATTTAATACTTTTACCATCCATTTTTCTTATTTTTACACTTTCTTAACAAAAATCGCAAAATTGAGTGTCAAAGTCTGCAATGAAACCATATTTGACTATGAGTATTCCTACACAGTACCAAAACTTTCCTAAAAATTTATTAAAGATTTACATACTTGCAAACTTTGAAAAATTTACTTGCAAAGTTTAGTGAAAATTGTGCAAAGATTTAAGGGGACTTTCTGGTTTAGGATTTTAAAAAAATCGATTTTTTTTGCTTTAAAATGTTCCTTAGTATCATAAAATTACTTTCCCAAAACAATTGTGAAAAAATATGAGAAGGAAAAAAAGTTATAGCAATTTTTATGTCCGTTTCTTAGCTCACTGTAGTAGGTAAAAAAATATACATTTAAAAAATCGTTTTTTAGGTTTGTTACCTAGAACAAATACTTATGAACAGAATCCAGTTTGAATTTTTAATTTATGAGTTACTGGTCATTCGGAAAGTTACTCCCCAAAAAAGGTCCTTTTTAAGTGACGCCACCTATATCTGCGATACGTAACTAAATTTACTTCAAAAAATTTTTAATATTCTTTCCACGCAATCTGTAACAATGTCCAAAAAGAATTTTGGCAAAAACTGTAATACTTTTTTCACAATAAAAGTTTAAAAAAGTGTATTTTTTGTCTATTCTAAACCAGAAAGTCCCCTTAAATGTCCCATCACTTCAATAAATGTTTATAGTCAAATTTTACTTTTACCAAAAATTTAGCTTCAAACTTTCCTGATGATTTAAATTACATTTTCGACAACTCTATTATAAGCGAAAATGTAGCGTAAAACTTTCCTGAAAATTTTATATTTCATATTTTTCTGATATTCTACTTATGATTGAATCGTATAACAATCACAACCAACAATAAAAGCTAAAAGTAGTTTATAAAAATATTATCTAAATTTTTGGTAACATTTGTTACTTATATTTTATTTTTTTAAATGTTTAAAACATGAATTAACATAATATTATAATGTTTCTACTCGATTTTCAAAAATTATGCAATCGCATAATCTACCTTTCTCTACTCATAGTCAAATGTGGTTTCATTGCAAACTTTGGCACTCTAATTTACCATTTTTGTATAGAAAGTGTAAAAATGTTAATTTTTATGCGAATAAAGGCTCCCAAACAATTGCGATTTTAGTGTTTGGTTTGTTTACTTTTTTGTTTGTTTACATTTTTCAACTTGGACTTGCCCTTAAATAAAAATTATTTTTTTAAAATTGAGAAATAAGATATTTTACAAAAAATAGTGAGAAAAGTGAGTTTTTTTTAAAAAAGTGAGTAATAGTGAGTGACCTGGAAAAAAGTGAGTAAAAGTGAGAAAAGTGAGTCACTGGCAGCCCTGTCAATGCAGAATTTGACACTCATCTCACCCGGACTTATCCTAAGATTTTATGTAGGAATTTTGGTAATATTTCATGTAGGTAATTTTTTAATAATTAAGTAAGATTTTATGTAGGAATTCTGGTAAGATTCCATGTAGGTAAATTTTTAATAATTAAGTAAGATTTTATGTGGGAATTTTTCTACGATTCTATATAGGCAAATTTTTAATAATTATTAAGTTAGATTTTAACTAAGAATTTTTGTAAGATTTTATATTGGTAAGTATGGTGGAAATTGACAAAGAAAATTGACATAGGAAATTGACACCAAAATTATGCCAGAAAAGATGCAAGTAATCATATTGGAATCAACGTAGATTTTTATCCAGTAACACGAATTCTTATAAAAAATCCTGTGCCAAATCCATATGTGATTTTTTATGGATTTCTACGTAGATTCTTACAATCATTCTAGGATTTTTTTAATAGTTATATATATATATATATATATATATATATATATATATATATATATATATATATATATATATATTATATATATATATTATTTTATAGTTAGTATTCTATGTAAGATCTTATGTAGGATCCTACATAGGGATTTTCAGTAGAGGAGGCCCGTCGATTTAATGGTCTCGCTAGCTTCTTTCGGCGATTTATTAAGAATTTTGCAATGATAATGGCAACGATCACTAAACGTTTTAAAGAAAAAAAGAAATTTGTTTGGGGAAATATTTTTCACTTTAACTCAAACTAAAACTGAAAATTATGAATATTTTGTTTAGATATACACAGAAAACATAGTTCAAGAACAAAAAACTTTAAATGAAAGTAAAATATTGTATTTGAAAAAAGTTATTAATTTTTTTCTTGCACAGTGTCAAATTATTATTTTCAATGTTCAAGAGCTTTGTTTATCTGAAAAATTTTTCGTGATTAAAAACTTCCAGTGAAGAAAATTTTCATTAGGGTGTAATAAATATTTATGCCAAGTAGTTTCACACTAGGATATTAACCGTCTAGTAAGTATTATAAAAAAACTATTTTTTGTCAAACGCGCGCGACTAAACACAAATAACCTTAAAACTCAGCCTTGCCAACTCAACACATACGTTAGACTCCTGAGTTGGCAATACTAAATCTCAAGGTTATTTATAGTGTTTAGTTGCGCGCGTTTGACAAAAAATAGTTTTTTTATAATATTTACTAAACAGTTAATCCTAGTGTAAAACTACTAGGCATAAACATGTATTACACCCTAATGAAAATATTCTACAGACTGAATCCATTTCAAATCAGGCAGGTCGACTAACTTCAAGTTATAGATTTAGCTGTCGCTAAAATATCCCGTGCAGAAAAGTGTCTGGTGAAACTATATACGAGATAGAAACTGTACCGCAAACATCTCGTAAAGCTAGTTACGTAAAACTATACCGAAATGGTCTAGATTCTGTATAGTTTCACTACATTAACTGCTTTACATTGGAATACGTTCTAGAATCTGTTGTAACGTTGATTTTAAATAATCACGTTATAAAAACCGAATTTAGTTTTCGCCGAAACTTATTCAGCTAATTCTTGATTAATTATTATAAATTAAATGCGGTAACCAGAATTGAACTCAACATTTTACTTTATTATTATCTTGTTGAATTGTATAGAATCAATATAATACAAAAATGTTGAGTTGTATAAAAATCATATTGTTTATCTCAAGAGAATTCCACACGTTTTGGTTGATTAGAAAACACAATGTTATTTATTGTTATTTAATTATCAACCAACCGAAAATGTGTCAACAATTAATATTAATCGGCACAAATCTACTGTCAACTGGCAACCGGCGTGTGAAAGTTCTTAGTTCTCTTCACAAAGTTCAAAGTTTAAAATAAAAAGAAGAGTGATTTAAAAGAAAATAATCTGCTTGTGTGTTCTTATAATTTTCTTATTTCATTTGTTTTATTTGTGTGTTAAATTCAACTTGTCTCTCTCCTCTGTGTGCGGTACTCGCGCCCTATTATGTCAATATAAAACGTAACTTCGTAAATAAAATATTGAGCTCGGTAAGAGCTAGTCCGGGAAAGTTCTTTGTTTTGTTACAGCATCGTGATCCGGGCAGTTTACCTACCTGGCGCCGGGAAAGTTCCCTAAAACGGGTCATCGATGGTGTATTATAAGTTCGAAGTGTGGAATTTATAATTTGGCAATTTGGAATCAGTAAATTGCCATTTTTGTAACGATTGGCGGGTAAGATCCGCAAGTAAACGTAAAGATCGTTACACTGTATAGTTTCACTACAACAACTGCTTTACATTGGGATACGGTCTTGAATTTGTATAGTTTCACTACATTAACTACTTCATATTGTAGATCTAGATCAATTCTGCCTAGTGAAACTTCACAATCATAATCTGGAAGTAATTTCTTTATGTTTATAATATTATTATTATTATTATTTACATATTGTAATTGATAATGTTATTAAGTATATAGATTTAAATATACCATTTACAAACAATTTATTATAAATAAAGGCAAAAATTGCAGTCTCGAAACTGAAAAGGTATTTTAAGCAACACATCTTCTAAGTCAGCGCGGCTGTATGGTATGTGTATTTGTATTGCATCCCAAAGGTCTAGGGTTCGAATCCCCGTGTGTGCGATATTTTTCCGTCTTAATTTAAGTGATTTATGTTAATAATGTGAAGTGTAGTATAGGTTGAAATTCTTAATTAGAATTTAAAATAATAACAAATAAATAACTGGACTTGTTAAAAATAAAATATGGTATAAAAGAAGAAAGCGAATAATCGAAATTTTTTTTAAATTTAATGAAATTGTTGCACCTTTTAAAATCTTTAATATTGTTAAAAATTAACAATAGTTTATACATTATAATCATAAACTTTGTTAATATTGTTATATAATTATATTGTACATATGTTATTAATTATTATTATTATTATTATTAATTTTTACAAATATATTTACCGTAAATCAATATAGAAGTATTAAATAAGTTTCTAAAAATGAAATTTATACTAGAGTCCGTGTTATAGCTTTATAATATTTCACTATATTGTTCTGATATAGTAAAACTATCTAGAAACTTGATGTCCGTAGTGTTACATTTCAAGATATCATTACGGTACAGATACGTGACAAATTTCCACACGGGATGTTATTGTACATAAAAGACAAAGAGACATGTATTTTTTTATTTTTCAAAAAAGCTAAATTTAAAAAAGTTACGCACATTTGAACTTTGAGTGATAAAACTCGAATGGACAGTGAAAAAAAATTGTTTTGCTTGTCATTTTTTTTCTTTTGAGTATAATTTAATTTTCTTTTTTGGGACTTGTAGACGGTCTTGTCCTCTTCAAAATCCAGTTTGAAATTTGGAAAAAAATTTAAAATTTTAAAAATAGGGGATGTTTTTCTGAAAATAAATAAGATCAATTTTCTCTAAAACACCACCTTTTTGGTTATCAAATTTTTACTACAAGTTCTTTAAATAATTATGAACATTTCCTATGAATTTCAAGCGGGCTAAACCATTCGAGCAATCAGAAGAATTTTTTTTGAAAAATTTATTTTCGCAAATTTTCAAATTGTTTACCTAAACCTCGAAAAGAAACTAGTTCCTCAAAAAATTTAAACGAGAAAGGTCCACCGGATCGTCGACCTCAGAATCCGGGGACAAACAGTAAATACAGAGGTCAGCACAAACATCCGCAGAACTCGAGGGGTCGCTCAAGTGCCGTGCACAGCAAAGCTCGCAGCCAAAATCGCCAACACCTGTATCAGAAAAGGAACCAGATAAAGGTAAGCTCAGTTGGTAGGAGTTTAAAATTTTTTTCTGATGAGTTGTCAAAAATTACCAATGATAATTTTGTCTTAAACTGTATAAGTGGCTATCAAATTAAGCCCTTTAAGCAAGTGGAACAATCTAATCGCTTGCTGGGTGTAATATCATGATACCTCGGATTAGCGTTGAAAAACATGATACCTTGGTTTTGATTTGAAAAACATGACATATCGTCGTTTGGTTTAAAGAACATGACACGTCGAAAACAAAAAATTTTTATTCAAATTTTGGTTGGTACTACTGACCGCGAAATTTAAAATGTGTAAAATATTTGAAACTTATATAAAATAAATAATTTCGCTTCATAATATGTCAGGTCGAAGGAGAATTAGATAAAATAATTTTTTATAACAACAGTTACAATTGATAAAAATATCAATTCGAGAAATGCAAATTAGCGAAACAACAATTACTTTAAACAGTTAATGCGAAGAAATCAAGTTTGCAAAAATAACAGTTAAAAAAGTTAATATTTTGTAAAAATAGAAATTTACAAAATAACAATTGGTGAAAATAACAATTCTGTGACTTCCAATTCGCTATAAATTAAACTCTTGAAATTTGAACTTGAAATTCCAAATAGAACTGAATGTATCCCCGATTCAAATTAAACTTAGCTTGATGATTTTTAATTTGACATGTCAAGTAGAATGTAGTATTCGAGAATCCAAATTGAACCAAGTAGATACTTAAACTTTTTTTTTTGCTTAGGGAATTTTGGGAAATCTGCCTACAGATACCTTGGACTTCGCACTCCAAGGTTATGTGGGGTTGGTATGATAAAACAAAAGGAAATATAAAAAAAATAAAAATAAATATATAAAATAGTAAATTTAATAAACTGTCGAACTACTGCCAGCCCGACCCACTAAAACCCGTAACCCTTATTCTGGAGCCCTTTGCCCTCCCTCGGAACTGTCGTAAGACTTTAGCCTTCGAGGGTAGCGCTCCAACTCTGCCGCCAATGCGACCTTCTTTTAGTATGTGCGAACTTGGAAATGCAAGTAGAAATTATAAGATTAGAAATCCATGTTAAAACAAGTCGAAACAAAAATTAAAGAGGACAATCCAGAATAAATCCATTTTAATTTTATATTGGATATTCGTTTCAGTTATATAAATCGGATTTCGAAGTTAAAACCAGTAGACACCAATAGATCCATGTTCAATTTCTACTAGCAACTGGTTCTTTAATATAGGGAATTAAAATAAATTTCATGTCGTGAAATATTTAAAATTATATGAGTAAAGTGCAAGATTTTACTTTTATTTTAATCTCTTATCATATATTTTTTAAAAATGTAATATAACAAATCATTTTGAATTTCGCGGTCAGTGGTACCAAACAAATTTTAATAAAAAATTTTTGTTTCTACGTGTCATGTTCTTCAAATCAAACGACGATATGTCATGTTTTTCAAATCAAATCCGAGGTATCATGTTTTTCAACGCTAATCCGAGGTATCATGATTTTACATCCAGCAAGCGTAATGTTCATAATTGAATAAAAATATCTCTCAAAGACCAAACTAGACAGGGACTTGCCATCAAAAAATTAATTGACAAGGGTGCAGTTAGAAAATGCGGTTCACTCAAGGATCAGTTCTTATCACCCTATTCCCTGGTAAAAATTTCGGACTAATTCCGGATTAAATACGGACAGAATATTACAGATTAGTCAGAAAATTGTACGAAAAAGGTCCGAAAATGATCCGCGTTAGTCTGATATTAATCCGAACTAAAACCTGAATCCGAAAACACTCCGATGTAATCCTGAATGTCTACGAATTCAGTCCGTAATTAGTCCGCAACAATCCGAATTTATGACCGGTGAAGAATTCTTCTAAAATAAGTACGGAATTATCAGAAATCAATATTCTGATCTTTTGCTGATCTTTTTGAAAATTATTTTGCTTCAGTTTACTCTGAACATGGTTCTAATGCTTACGCAATAAATTCTAATCATTGTGATACTTTTTATCTTGATAATATAGTTATTAGAAAGGAGGATATTTTCAATAAATTAAGTGCATTGGACACTTCTAAGGGCCTAGGTCAGGATGACATCCCGCCCACACAGCACAATACATTGCTGTAAGCTTCTCTTAAACTTAAATCGAAGATTCGTAAGGTTATAGTGTAAACTTCAGGTGATGTTAAGGTGAGATTCAAATGTCCGCCATTAGGAGGCTTACGTAGGAAGTTCAAGGTAAGCTTACACCAATAGTTCATTGTAAACTTACATTATTATGTTCTGGAAAGCTTAAATTGTAGAAATACCGCAAATTCAATAAAAAAAACATTTAATAAGTTAATAATTAATAAGAAAAAGAATATTTTGTAAATAATTTTTGTTTTTATTTTGTTTGAAGATAAAAAGTACATATGCAATATCAACGAATAAACAATAGATAAATTAATATTCTTTATATCGACGAAACGCTTAAAGCTTTTAAAGTCCCATTTTAAAGTGAGCTTAATATTAATTATATAAATATTAATTTAAATAAAATACAGAAATATAGTAGCAACGAATAAACAATAGATCGCTGGGTTAGTGGAAAAAAAGGACACCTCGAAATTTGGTAATTTTAAATGCATTTTTGTTTGACGATAATGTTATTGATTTATGAGATTTTGTGCTCAAAAAACTGTTAAGATAAAATGTTCTCAAATCAAATCAAAATAGTATCGCTAAACGAATATTGATATAAAATTATGAATATTTTCGACGTGTCCTTTATTTCCACTAACCTAGCGTATTCTTCATATAGACGAAGTGCTTAAAGCTTTTTTCAAGTTCCATTTCAAATTGAGCGAAATCTTCATTATTTAAATATTAATATAAAGAAAACACAAAAATATACTAGCAACGAAGAAACAATAGATAAATTACTATTCTTTATGCCGCCGAAACACTTAAAGCTTTTAAAGTCCCATTTTAAAGTGAGCTTAATATTAATTATATAAATATTAATATAAATAAAATACAGAAATATACTATCAACGAAGAAACAATATATAAATTACTATTCATTATATCGACGAAACGCTTAAAGCTTTTATAGTTTCATTTCAAAGTGAGCTTAATCTTAAAAAAATTTTACATCTACTCTGTATGTTTAGGTAGCTCCGAAACTAAGCTTCTGTAGAAACACTATTTTAAAAATTTGTCTGTTTAAACGAAAAGATGATTATAAGATTCTCACTTTTCAAAACAATTATTTAAACAGTCGACCTTTTGTAATTCTTCATATAACATGTAATGAATGATTAAAAACAAAACCAAATTTAAAATTTATTCTACAATCTTTTTTAGACGAAAAACTTTTTTTTGTGAACTTTAAAGTAAATAATCGCTCATAACTTCGATAATTTTTTGCAGATTGGCAAATCTCTTTTTATATTTAAACAGAGAAATAAAAACAATAATTTATTATACTGCGAGCTGCTTGCTTTCCTAAAATTACAATGACATAGTTGTGTGCAAGTTTTTGAAATTTAAATAGTTAATTATTTCTCACTAAAAAAGTTTTTAAGTGTAAAATTGAAATTTTTGGAGTGTCTGTAATATTTTAAAAGTGTCTATCGTTTAATTAGCTGGACAATTTGTGATAGCTGCCCATAAAAGTACCAGAAATTTATTCTATTCTGTTACCTAACAAGTTTTCAGTTTTTATCGTTCCGGAATTTAAAAATGTGTTCCAAAGAATATCTAGGTTCCAGATATCAAAACAGTTTCCTTTTCCCTTTTGGAATTCACTGAAAACATAAATCACAAATAATTAATTTTTTTCAAAAAATATAAATAAATACTTTTAAGTTTACATTATTTAAGTTTATAGCTCTTTTCAGTTTAAAAAATGAGTAATCTGAATTGCAACCATATTTAAGGTGAGTAATGAATAACTTACGTCTACTTTGTATTGTGTAATTTTAACCTCTTCCGGTGCAGATACCTTGTATTCAAGATACTTTCTCACCCTTTAATTTGAGATATCTTTAAAACTGTTGAATTATGGTGTGAAAATTCTCTTCGCAATTGAACAAATCCCCTTTCGTGAAAAACTGAAAAATAATATCATTTTTTAAATAATTTTCTACTTATTGGTCCTAGTAAAACATAAAAAGGAAATTTTTTTTACAAAGGTAAGGAACAAAGAAGCAGTTTAAAGTAACTGTTCAGTTAGAATAATAAACAATTTGCTAGGTTGTAAAATGTTTTTAAAAAACTAAAAGTAATTCCAAATTATTAAATTCTTAAATAAAAAGAAAATAAAATTATTACTAATAAGAAATTAATAAAATTAAGCATTACCAGCAGAACTATTGGCACAGTAATAGATGTACTTCTTGAGTCTCCCTGCTGCTATAATGATATAAATATTATAAGTATAAGTAAATTTTGTGATTAAAATTAATAAAATTCGTCAAAAACTTTCTTTAATAAAGCCATTAAATAGTTTATTACGTAGAAAGTTTTTGTAATTGTTATTTTTATAAGTTTAAACTTTAAACACTCATCCTAATCTTCAATTCTTTGCTAATCTCTCAAGTCGAAATTTTAGACTCATAAATTACGTTGTAAAATATTAATGAAATATGTTTATATCATTAAGTTTAGGAAATTACAATCATGTAAAAATTTTTCATGCCTTTCAAAAAATAATTTATCAAAAATAATTGTATTACAATTTTCCAAAAGTATAAATAATGTTTTTTAAATTTTTAAATTAAAACTTACGAATTTTAAGTTACGTTTGAAAAATTTAATTTTCAAAAAAAACACTTATTTTACATAGAATTTGCATATTTGACAAAGTTAAAAATAACAAATTGATTTTTCGTTTCAAAATTAACTGACTGATGGTACTTATATTACCAACAGTATAATTAAATATGTATTACGCTTTCTTTAAAAATAAAATAGCAAACAAAATTAGAAATTGAATAATTTCCAAAATTAATTTTTGAAGTAGAATTATAGATTGAAATTTTAAAATTTCGAATTGCGCTAATAATTAAAAATTTACGTGAAGCAAAACAAATTCAATTCACAGACTAAAATTTGAGGAATAGTTAAACTCAGTGCATAAGTGCGTGCCCAGTTTAAAATTTTCTTCCCTTAAATCGTGGATTTATTTGTTCGTGTGTGGTGCTTAGGCCATCCAAATTTGAGAGGCCTAGCAGAAAGGAAATTTTTGCCCGTCGAGCATCTCAAAACTCAGGCGGTAGTGATAAGGAAATTTAAGTTTAAAGGAGATCGAGTGAGTAATTGTATCGTTCCGTATTATAATTTTCTCTTGTATCTTTCTGTAATCTTTTCTGTTTAAAGTTATAATAAATCGTAAATTTGTATTTCGAAATTTTCTGTTTTCTTATTGTCTTCTAACTTTCCTTTTCATATTAAATTCTTTAACTATTTAACATAAAAATATCAAAATGATGTTGCTTGGCGAACTCTTTTAAAAGAGATAAACGGACCCCATAAAATAAAAACAGGACCATCCGGCCCTGGCAGCTTGATTTCCTCCAACGAACCTCCGCAGGCGCGCGGTGAATTTCATTTCATCACTCAACATTTTAATTTTTATTCTTCGAATTTTTGACTTTTAGGTTATCTTTCTTAATTTTAATAATTAAAAATAATAATAATTTTCGGTTCGTAACAAATCAATCCTTTCATTTTTTTACTTAGTAATACCTGTGTCTTTGATTTAATTTTCATTTAATTCTTCTTCATCATCAACTTCTTCCTCCTCTTCATCCTCTTCATCTTCTTCGTCACTCAAAGTTTGCTCTCTTTCCCTTGCTGCTTGTTTTTCTAAACGTTCACTATAAAATATAAAATTCATTTTTACTCTTAAAATTATATAAACCTAGTCGAAAAAGTTAAATGGATAGAATAATGTTTCTATAGAATCCTTCTACACAAATTTTACTAAATTTTAGTAAACTTTGATTATAAAAGATAAATTTTGTAAAATAATTTTTTTAAACAGTCACAAATCAAAAATATAGATCAGAGTTTACTTACTGTGAACGATCCAAATTATTCTTGCATTGATACAGCCACTGTTTAATTCCACCTTTTATCTCTTCCACGTCCGTTCTCGGAATCAATTCCATGACTGTATCTATAATAATTTAAAAGGAAAGAAACAGTGTATAAAGAAGAAAATAAAATGTTTTAAGATTCACAATTTAAAATCGGCATTACCAGGGCTCGAACCAGTGAAAGTATTTAAAATTACGAACTTTACGGAACAAAAATGAAATAATTACATTTTTCGAGGAATTCGATTAAAATTGTATTAAAAATATTTGAAGTTCAGCAAAGAGTTTTATTATTTAAGAAAATAATTGAATTCCTAAAAAGAATTTTAGTATTAACGAAAATAATTAAATCTCTCTAAAAATGTTATTATTTATGAAAATCATTGAATTATTACGAAGAAATTTGTAAATAATTTAATTGAATTTCTGTAAAATTTTTATTAATTTATGATAATAATTAAATGTTTGCGTAGTATTTTATCAGATTTGTTTTAAATAATTGAATTTCTTAGAAAAATTTTATTATAAAAAAAATAATTGGAACATTGACAAGAATTTAAAAAAATTTTTAAATGCAATTGAATTTCTGCGAAGAAATTTATTACTTTTGAAGATAATAGAATTTCTGCAATTATTTGTAATTTCTCTAAAATTCTCAAAATTATATCGTACAATTTACAAAATTTTCGTTCTTTTTCTATCAAATTACAGACTTTACGGCCTTCAAACAAATTTACGGATGTAGTTCGAGCCCTGCATTACACTGAAAAAAATAATAATCAGAATGTAACTTTTACTCAGGCAACTTTTGCCTAAGAACAAAAGCAAAACAGGCAAAGCAATTGTTTCATTAAAAAAAAGTAATTTTTGCCTTAAGTAAGAAAGTTTTGCTTTAATTTAAGGCAAAAATTGCTTTTTTTAAAAAAACAATTAATTTGTTTTAGAGGTGTGCATTTAATCGAGTCGAACCAAAAATTATTCGACTCGACAACAGAAAACTCGAAACGAAAGTGAATTCGAATCGAACTAGCCAATTCGAATTCGAAGTTTCGAATTTCGAATCGGCCGATTCGAATCGAAAGTAAATTCGAATCGAACTAGCCAATTCGAATTCGAAACTTCGAATTTCGAATTGACCGATTCGAATCGAAAGTAATTCGAATCGAGTCGGCCAATTCGAAAGTAATTCGAATCGTACAATTCGAATTTCGAATTGTGCGACTCGGTTATTTTATTTGCACAACTATTTTGACAGAAATCCTAACCTAAAATTAGCAGGCTGGTATTCATAATAAGTAAGTATTCATAATTCTAAGTACTTAGAAACTTTTTCTTAAAAATGTCAATATATTTTTTATTTCAATTAAAACAAATCTGATAAAATACTACGCAAACATTTAATTATTATCATAAATTAATAAAAATTTTACAGAAATTCAATTAAATTATTTACAAATTTCTTCGTAATAATTCAATGATTTTCATAAATAATAACATTTTTAGAGAGATTTAATTATTTTCGTTAATACTAAAATTCTTTTTAGGAATTCAATTATTTTCTTAAATAATAAAACTCTTTGCTGAACTTCAAATATTTTTAATACAATTTTAATCGAATTCCTCGAAAAATGTAATTATTTCATTTTTGTTCCGTAAAGTTCGTAATTTTAAATACTTTCACTGGTTCGAGCCCTGGTAATGCCGATTTTAAATTGTGAATCTTAAAACATTTTATTTTCTTCTTTATACACTGTTTCTTTCCTTTTAAATTATTATAGATACAGTCATGGAATTGATTCCGAGAACGGACGTGGAAGAGATAAAAGGTGGAATTAAACAGTGGCTGTATCAATGCAAGAATAATTTGGATCGTTCACAGTAAGTAAACTCTGATCTATATTTTTGATTTGTGACTGTTTAAAAAAATTATTTTACAAAATTTATCTTTTATAATCAAAGTTTACTAAAATTTAGTAAAATTTGTGTAGAAGGATTCTATAGAAACATTATTCTATCCATTTAACTTTTTCGACTAGGTTTATATAATTTTAAGAGTAAAAATGAATTTTATATTTTATAGTGAACGTTTAGAAAAACAAGCAGCAAGGGAAAGAGAGCAAACTTTGAGTGACGAAGAAGATGAAGAGGATGAAGAGGAGGAAGAAGTTGATGATGAAGAAGAATTAAATGAAAATTAAATCAAAGACACAGGTATTACTAAGTAAAAAAATGAAAGGATTGATTTGTTACGAACCGAAAATTATTATTATTTTTAATTATTAAAATTAAGAAAGATAACCTAAAAGTCAAAAATTCGAAGAATAAAAATTAAAATGTTGAGTGATGAAATGAAATTCACCGCGCGCCTGCGGAGGTTCGTTGGAGGAAATCAAGCTGCCAGGGCCGGATGGTCCTGTTTTTATTTTATGGGGTCCGTTTATCTCTTTTAAAAGAGTTCGCCAAGCAACATCATTTTGATATTTTTATGTTAAATAGTTAAAGAATTTAATATGAAAAGGAAAGTTAGAAGACAATAAGAAAACAGAAAATTTCGAAATACAAATTTACGATTTATTATAACTTTAAACAGAAAAGATTACAGAAAGATACAAGAGAAAATTATAATACGGAACGATACAATTACTCACTCGATCTCCTTTAAACTTAAATTTCCTTATCACTACCGCCTGAGTTTTGAGATGCTCGACGGGCAAAAATTTCCTTTCTGCTAGGCCTCTCAAATTTGGATGGCCTAAGCACCACACACGAACAAATAAATCCACGATTTAAGGGAAGAAAATTTTAAACTGGGCACGCACTTATGCACTGAGTTTAACTATTCCTCAAATTTTAGTCTGTGAATTGAATTTGTTTTGCTTCACGTAAATTTTTAATTATTAGCGCAATTCGAAATTTTAAAATTTCAATCTATAATTCTACTTCAAAAATTAATTTTGGAAATTATTCAATTTCTAATTTTGTTTGCTATTTTATTTTTAAAGAAAGCGTAATACATATTTAATTATACTGTTGGTAATATAAGTACCATCAGTCAGTTAATTTTGAAACGAAAAATCAATTTGTTATTTTTAACTTTGTCAAATATGCAAATTCTATGTAAAATAAGTGTTTTTTTGAAAATTAAATTTTTCAAACGTAACTTAAAATTCGTAAGTTTTAATTTAAAAATTTAAAAAACATTATTTATACTTTTGGAAAATTGTAATACAATTATTTTTGATAAATTATTTTTTGAAAGGCATGAAAAATTTTTACATGATTGTAATTTCCTAAACTTAATGATATAAACATATTTCATTAATATTTTACAACGTAATTTATGAGTCTAAAATTTCGACTTGAGAGATTAGCAAAGAATTGAAGATTAGGATGAGTGTTTAAAGTTTAAACTTATAAAAATAACAATTACAAAAACTTTCTACGTAATAAACTATTTAATGGCTTTATTAAAGAAAGTTTTTGACGAATTTTATTAATTTTAATCACAAAATTTACTTATACTTATAATATTTATATCATTATAGCAGCAGGGAGACTCAAGAAGTACATCTATTACTGTGCCAATAGTTCTGCTGGTAATGCTTAATTTTATTAATTTCTTATTAGTAATAATTTTATTTTCTTTTTATTTAAGAATTTAATAATTTGGAATTACTTTTAGTTTTTTAAAAACATTTTACAACCTAGCAAATTGTTTATTATTCTAACTGAACAGTTACTTTAAACTGCTTCTTTGTTCCTTACCTTTGTAAAAAAAATTTCCTTTTTATGTTTTACTAGGACCAATAAGTAGAAAATTATTTAAAAAATGATATTATTTTTCAGTTTTTCACGAAAGGGGATTTGTTCAATTGCGAAGAGAATTTTCACACCATAATTCAACAGTTTTAAAGATATCTCAAATTAAAGGGTGAGAAAGTATCTTGAATACAAGGTATCTGCACCGGAAGAGGTTAAAATTACACAATACAAAGTAGACGTAAGTTATTCATTACTCACCTTAAATATGGTTGCAATTCAGATTACTCATTTTTTAAACTGAAAAGAGCTATAAACTTAAATAATGTAAACTTAAAAGTATTTATTTATATTTTTTGAAAAAAATTAATTATTTGTGATTTATGTTTTCAGTGAATTCCAAAAGGGAAAAGGAAACTGTTTTGATATCTGGAACCTAGATATTCTTTGGAACACATTTTTAAATTCCGGAACGATAAAAACTGAAAACTTGTTAGGTAACAGAATAGAATAAATTTCTGGTACTTTTATGGGCAGCTATCACAAATTGTCCAGCTAATTAAACGATAGACACTTTTAAAATATTACAGACACTCCAAAAATTTCAATTTTACACTTAAAAACTTTTTTAGTGAGAAATAATTAACTATTTAAATTTCAAAAACTTGCACACAACTATGTCATTGTAATTTTAGGAAAGCAAGCAGCTCGCAGTATAATAAATTATTGTTTTTATTTCTCTGTTTAAATATAAAAAGAGATTTGCCAATCTGCAAAAAATTATCGAAGTTATGAGCGATTATTTACTTTAAAGTTCACAAAAAAAAGTTTTTCGTCTAAAAAAGATTGTAGAATAAATTTTAAATTTGGTTTTGTTTTTAATCATTCATTACATGTTATATGAAGAATTACAAAAGGTCGACTGTTTAAATAATTGTTTTGAAAAGTGAGAATCTTATAATCATCTTTTCGTTTAAACAGACAAATTTTTAAAATAGTGTTTCTACAGAAGCTTAGTTTCGGAGCTACCTAAACATACAGAGTAGATGTAAAATTTTTTTAAGATTAAGCTCACTTTGAAATGAAACTATAAAAGCTTTAAGCGTTTCGTCGATATAATGAATAGTAATTTATATATTGTTTCTTCGTTGATAGTATATTTCTGTATTTTATTTATATTAATATTTATATAATTAATATTAAGCTCACTTTAAAATGGGACTTTAAAAGCTTTAAGTGTTTCGGCGGCATAAAGAATAGTAATTTATCTATTGTTTCTTCGTTGCTAGTATATTTTTGTGTTTTCTTTATATTAATATTTAAATAATGAAGATTTCGCTCAATTTGAAATGGAACTTGAAAAAAGCTTTAAGCACTTCGTCTATATGAAGAATACGCTAGGTTAGTGGAAATAAAGGACACGTCGAAAATATTCATAATTTTATATCAATATTCGTTTAGCGATACTATTTTGATTTGATTTGAGAACATTTTATCTTAACAGTTTTTTGAGCACAAAATCTCATAAATCAATAACATTATCGTCAAACAAAAATGCATTTAAAATTACCAAATTTCGAGGTGTCCTTTTTTTCCACTAACCCAGCGATCTATTGTTTATTCGTTGCTACTATATTTCTGTATTTTATTTAAATTAATATTTATATAATTAATATTAAGCTCACTTTAAAATGGGACTTTAAAAGCTTTAAGCGTTTCGTCGATATAAAGAATATTAATTTATCTATTGTTTATTCGTTGATATTGCATATGTACTTTTTATCTTCAAACAAAATAAAAACAAAAATTATTTACAAAATATTCTTTTTCTTATTAATTATTAACTTATTAAATGTTTTTTTTATTGAATTTGCGGTATTTCTACAATTTAAGCTTTCCAGAACATAATAATGTAAGTTTACAATGAACTATTGGTGTAAGCTTACCTTGAACTTCCTACGTAAGCCT
Organism: Leptopilina syphax; assembly: GCA_032872505.1. Classification (NCBI taxonomy): domain Eukaryota; kingdom Metazoa; phylum Arthropoda; class Insecta; order Hymenoptera; family Figitidae; genus Leptopilina; species Leptopilina syphax. The sequence goes on from CM065472.1 coordinate 15,392,677, forward strand.
CCTAATGGCGGACATTTGAATCTCACCTTAACCTTATAAGAGTGATTGCAGAAATGACATTCACAATTATAGACCTATAACACTTTTGAATGCGATTTCAAAAATCTTTGGGAGTCTTGTATGTGATGTTATTTACAAATATTCTATTAATTTCATCATTTCTGAACAGCATGGCTTTATGAGGGGAAGATCCGTTATTACTAATTTGTGTATTTTTACTAATTATGTGATAAATGCATTGGAAAATCGTTCTCAAGTTGATGTAATATACACGGATTTCTCTAAAGCATTTGATAAGATTGATCATAATATTCTGGTGGCAAAGCTAAGGACTTTGGGGTTTTCAAATATTATATTAAAATGGATAACTAGTTATTTAACTGATAGACCTTTGTGCGTTTGTATTCTTCATGAATACTCAGAAATATTTATTCCCACGTCAGGTGTTCCACAGGGCTCCAATTTAGGCCCACTTTTGTTTGTTTTGTTTATAAATGATGTCTCTTCTGTTTTTGAAAACTGCTTGTTTAGCCTATTTGCTGATGATCTTTAACTTTGTAAATCTATAACTGATATTAAAGATTTTGACAATATTCAAGCAGATTTGGATAAATTTTATAAATAGTCAATTAACAATGGTCTTCCTCTTAATATCAAAAAATGTTCAACTATTATTTTTACGAAAAAACCAACATCATTTGTTTACAAAATTAATAATGTTGAACTCACGAGGGTAGAATCGATTGATGATCTTGGCATTACGTTTACATGCGATTTTTTAATGAATGATCATGTTTCTAAAGTAGTTAGGACAACACTTAGATCTCTTGGCTTTGCCACTAGAAATGCGAATCCTTTCTTTAGACTGTCAACGTTTAGGACTTTGTATTATTCTCTTGTACGTTCTAACTTAATATGTAATTCAATCTTATTTTTGGCCTTATCAGGAGGATGATCTACTTCGTCTTGAACGTGTACAAAACAAATTTCTTCGCTTCCTCGCGAAACAATTAAAAATAACTAGAGACATAACAAATCATGACTATTCTGACCTGAGTCAATTGTTTAATATACCAAAAATCTCATCTACTTTTCTGTATTCGGATTTAATTTTTTTGTATCGAGTACTTAATGGTTATGTGGACTGTCCTGAGATTCTTGCGAACATAAATTTTTCAGCACCTTCAAGATTATCTAAAAATACTAATTTGTTTAAACTCAATTTTCATAGAACAAACTATGGTGAAAATTCAATTTACCATAGAATTTGCAGTGAAGCTAATACTTTTTGAACTGACTTAGATTTCTTTAACTTATCATTATTTTCTTTCATTTCTGCTTTGCGTTTGTTGGTTAAGGAATTGTAAACAATTAGCTACCTAGCTCAAAACTTACACTTATTGTTATTTTTATTGTCTCATTAGACATTCTCTTTTTTTATATACTTATATTTAATTCTAAGTACTATTTGTACTAAAGGGCATTTTTTTTTGTAAGCCCGTATACATTTACTAAATAAATAAATAAATGTAAAGAATACGGAATCAGTCCGCAATAATCCGAATTTAATCTAGTTAAAAAAACTTATTCCGTAACATGTCTGAAGCAATTCGAACTCTGTAAGCAAGAAATCCGAAATAGTCCGCAACAATTTTAAATTAATTGTTGCAAAATCCTATTCCGAAACAAGTACGAAACAATCCGAAAACTGTATGCAACGAATTCGGGAATTGTCTGCAACGATTGAGATTTAATCCAATTGAAAGACATAATCCGAAACAATCCGAAATCTATATGCTAAGTATCCGAAAATTGTCTGAAATAATCCGGATTTAATCCAATTAAAAGGCTGTAATGCTTGGATTCTCTAGCGCGTAAGCCTGGTCTGCTACACTACCGTCCACGAGTATCAGGACGATTATACGCAACTCTATAAAAAAACATGCCATCACTTTTTTAATCATATCTCGGAAATTAAAGGAGATACACAAAAAAACTTAAATACGGTTAGAAAGCTGATTAAATTCTGGGTAAAAAAGCCATCTTTGAAGTCGTTTCGTTAATTATTTTTTAAGTTGTAGAGTGACAAAGAAATAAAAAAAATTATCAAATTTTCTCATTTTTGTCTCTTGATTTCAACTTTTTCAAAAATCTAGAAAAATTTAGATAAAATTTTTCTAAAAACGCAGAAATCTTTGCTAGAATTTCAGCTTTAAAATAAGCCTTCGAGAATTAAAAAAGATTAATCCGTCTTCGATATATCATTAAAAATGTGAAGTCTAGTTTCGACGATTGGTGCATTGAAATTCAACTGTGACGACTCGATTCTGGCTTAGCGCGGTAGCGAATGAGAGAAAACAGGGACGAATTTATGCTGAAGAATAATAAATAATGATGTATCACGAGTAATATAAAGAAACTCAAAAATTATCGTTCCCCCGCATGAATTCGTCCCTGTTTTCTCTCTCATTCGCTGCCGCGCGAAGCCAGAATCGAGTCGTCACAGTTGAATTTCAATGCACCAATCGGTCGAAACACGGCTTCACATTTTTAATGATATATCGAAGATGGATTAACCTTTTTTAATTTTCGAAGGCTTATTTTAAAGCTGAAATTCTAACGAAGATTTTTGTGTTTTTAGAAAAATTTTATCTAAATTTTTCTAGATTTTTGAAAAAGTTGAAATCAAGAGACAAAAATGAGAAAATTTGATAATTTTTTTTATTTCTTTCTCACTCTTCAACTTAAAAAATAATTAACGAAACGACTTCAAAGACGGCTTATTTTACGCAGAATTTAATCAGCTTTCTAACCGTATTTAAGTTTTTTTGTATCTCCTTTAATTTCCGAGATATGATTGAAAAAGTGGTGGCATGTTTTTTCATAGATTCGAATGTAATCGTCCTGATACTCGTGGACGGTAGTGTAACTAAATAAAAATTTCTAAGTAATCAAATCCTAACCTAAATTTACACTATTCAATCTTTTACAATTTTAACTAAATCTTTTCGCGACACAGCACAGCACCGTCGACGACAATGGATCCTGGGGAGAAAACTAACACCACGAACCTTCTAGGCAACGACTCTCCTCGTCTCGGAAACTTATTTTTAGACTTTTTCTATTTTTATAAACAAAACTAAATCTTGCTTTTCTCACGGCTTCGACCAGACTGTTGGACTCGATGTAGTTGACAGGTGAGGATGGTAAGTAGCGGCTCACTTCGCTTGGACAACAGGCCCGCGGCGGAAACTCCAAAGTACCAATATCCGCCGAGGCGCTGATAGTCCCTGTCCACCGCACAGTGGGGCAAATAGCACTTTTCAGGGACAAAAATCTAGCGCTCTTACAATTTTTAACGGATTTTGTTAATTTTTTGTAAATAATCTTGAGTTTCTGCAGTTTACAATACGTCTGCTAATAATTTATTTGAACTAATTGTTTATTTATTTAACAACAATGTAGACGAAAATTATTTTCTAACTTATTTGATAGACATTTAGTGTCCTAAATTTGAATTTCACTTAAAATTGACATTCAGAGATGTAATTAAACATAAATAATAAGTTTATACTCACTAGAATGGTAATAAAAAATGTTAATATTGTTATAAACAAATTATATAAACAAATTATTAGTTTGAGAAATGACTGCACTAGATTTCGACGAAACTGACTACTTAGAGGTTTTTGAGGTCGCTGATCACGAATCTGAAGCTTGTTTTTAAAAATTCAAAATGGCGGATCCAATATGGCGGACGACATTTTTAACAAACGATTGAAATCACATGAAACTTGTTACTCGGGGGGTTTTCGTGGTTGCTGATTACGATTCTGTTATTTGTTTTTTAAAATTCAAAATGTTGGATCCAATATGACGGACGACATTTTTAAAAAAGGATTGAAATCACATGAAATTTGTTACTCAGGGGGTTTTTGTAGCTGTTGATCACGAATTGGTTATTAGATTTTAAAAAGTTAAAAGCGGATTTTTAATATATCAGAGGCTTTTTTCAAAGCTTTTAAATTTGCATAATAAGGTTTTATGAATTAAATATTTGATAAAACATGTTTTAATTTAAAAAAAATAAATAATCACATGGTATAATTAATTAGTTTTACATAAATTTTTATTTAGTAAATGGTGTAGTAATCATTTCAGACATAAACATATTTTTTCGATTTTTTAACAAAAAAATGTAATTGCTTTAATAGAAGTTACTAAAAGAAACTCAAATTAAATAAAACGAATAAGATGTAACTGTTATTAATTATTAAAATTAAAAAAAAACTTTTTTTAACAATAATAGTTATTATATGTATTCTTTTAACATCCTTTTTTGTAGACATACTAGATAATAGTCGCGTGACAGAATAGAACTTAGGAATAATTGTTTATTAAAAGGTAATTTAATTAAAATTGTAAAGTACACAGTATCAGTTTCTTTGAAAGATATGTCATAATTTTATGTAGACTGTAAACATTTACAATTTTTTAAATTAACATATTTAAAAATATAAGTTAAACAATAGAAATGGTTGAAAAATTACAATATTTGTTTAATACATGCACGGAAAAAAATTTCCTGTGAAAATTACAAGATTTCCTGTGCCATCTATGAACGGCGGTTGTAGTATCCACAAACGGCTGAGTTTGGGAAATACACAAACCAGAATGAGTCTTGTCACAAACTTTAGTTTATGATTCAACAGCTTAAACAGTCACGCAGCAGACGACAAGCAGACGTTCACTTGAGTTTTCTTGCGTATGCGTGGATTTCTTGGTGTTATAACAGATTGGTTTGTGGTACACACAAACCAGCTTGTTGGAAACACAAAACTCGACTGCATAAAGCACAACTTAACCTATTTGTATATTTTACAAAAAAGTTTGTGTTTTCTATAAGAATTTTTTTCCGTGTATAAAACGTTTATAATTCTAGTAAATTTAAAACTGGCTCATCAAGAACTCGACTTTTTTGAGAAGCTTGGATTAGAATGTAAGATATAAAAGGATCTGATGTACACAATAATTTCTTGAAAACATCTTCGTCAGTTGCAGATCTAGAACATTTTCTAGAAGAATGTAGTCTATAGTTTTTATAATCTTTATTTCTGGCTTCTTGTGCTTCTTCAGATAATTGTCCAAGAGGCAAAATAGCATTGTATTTTATTATACTTTCGCCATGAATTAGAACTTTGTGAACGGAAGAGGGCATGTAGTACCAATTATAATTACTTAAAAAAATTTGAGCTGTATCGCGTGTGTATTCACCAAATTTTCTTGCATCAATTCTTCTCCCACAAGACATAGTTTAAAGTATAGGGGAGACTGGGGTAAACCCGCTCACTAGCGATTTTACGCCATGAACTCAACTTAAAATGAAGATATTGGTACTGTGAATAGTACTTGACATTCAACTTATATTAACGAACTTTAATTTAGTTTCATGAACTCAACATAGAATCAGAGACGATCAAATATTTTTAGAGGTGTCAGAAAAAAAACGTATTTTGGATTTTTAAGTTTTTCGATCATTATTTTTGAGTCTTAATTTATCTGTCAAATTTTTTTTGTTGCTATTGGATGTCCTTCTTCGAAGTACATATATAGTTTTGTCTTATTTTAAAAAGATTTAATTAAATTTATTCTGAAATGTGAGGAATACACTTGGGGTAAAGTCGCTCACGTGAAGTCGGGGTAAAGCCGCTCACTTAGTTTTAAATTTAAAATTTAGAATAAAATAATTTCACGTTTTATATTTCAACAATAACACAATTTATGACTTATTAAAACCAAAATTGTAACTACATTTCACTTTCTCTTAATAAAATATAACACTATTTAAATCCATAGTTGTAATTCATGAAATCTATGTTCATTATTTATTAAACCAATTTGTTGTTTATAGAATTGTTTATAAAACTCATAAATTATCAATAATAATTTATACTTAAGACGGGAATAAGACGAACTTTAATATTTAAAAAATAAAACTCTTCCGTCTTGAAAAGATAAGGTGAGCGGGTTTACCCTGGAAAATTGTGATTTCGAAATTTGGTATATGTTTATTAAAAAGTTTCTCTAAGTAAAACTAAAAAATATAAATCAAAAACTCTTTTTAATTTTTTTAGTAGAAATCATAAGCTTTCAAATAATATAAATTAACTTGGATTTAGAGAATAATTTCCTAGATTTTAGCCGATCTGAAAAAAAGTGAGCGGGTTTACCCCAGTCTCCCCTAATATAAAACCGTTTAATTAAGTCTTCATTTACACCAGTTATTTCGGAGGCCCATGTCAAGTTAGAAAAGAATCTTCTTGCAGTATTTCCATCATTGCTATTACCACTACCTTGACGAGGCTTGTCTATTATTAAACCGAAATCTTCACGGAAACGAGTTTGAATATATTTTTTCTTAACTTCCTTTTCTTTTTTATTTTCTGTGGTAGTCGCTGACCATTTTTGGAATGATGAGTTATACGATATATGAAGAATCAACTCCATAAATCCGATCGATGCATGTAAAGTAGAGAGTCCAAATCTGAATGATTCCTCTCTTTCTAGCATATTAATTACAGGTTCAAGATTATTCATTTCAGATGGCTTTGCTAAACACACATTACAGGTGGCACAAGAAGGTGTATTTGTTAAAACTTTAACTACTTTCCCATCTATCATTGTAAAGTATAAATTGTGCTTTACTAAAAGAATATTTTCATTTATAATTATCGATGAAGGTGTCAGAGCAGCAATTTGAAATTCAATGTCACTTACAATGCTTTTTGTTTTCTCAGGAGTTTCTTTTGCAAACTCTATCAAAATGGGGCGAGAAAAACGTGTTGATAAAGGTAATGGATTTTGCCAAATAATATTGCTATTCTCCTCATTGACCAGTTTAAGAGGCACAAGCGAAGAGATTAATAAATTAGAATCAGATATGAGTTCACTTTCGCCTGATAGTATTTGCTTTTATTCGTTTTGTCCAGAAGAACCATCAAAACCCCATTTGCTATACAAAACCAAATTCTGTCCACTCTTAAAATTAATGGAATTAATTTTTAATATCCTACTAACAGTGTGATTTAAAAGAGATTGCAACTGTACCTTTGCACTTATGTCAGTTACTTCCACGGGGGTGACTCAAATAAGTTGCAGAGTGTCCAATGTGTTGAAAATGGCCACCAGTTGTCGCTGATAGTATCTTTGTCCTATGTAAGTATATACAATGCATTGCGAAATAATATAAAAAGCTGATAAAAAGTAGAAAATAATATTAATAAACTTTTAAATTATTTTCGGGTTTTAAATAACATAAATAATTAATAAATACGCACATTTTTCATTTAGTGCAATTACTACAAAGTATTTAATAATGAAAATAATTAATATTGTCAAAATGATAGAACTTAATTTTTTCAGATATAATTTCAATATAATTGTATAATTTTATATATTTTATGTATAATTTATATATCACTTATACCCAGTAAAAAAGAAGTATTGAGTGAAGCGTTTAGGAATTGAGTGAAGCTCTGAGCCAATACGGATTCGAGTAAAAACCGTATTGGGACGTTTGACTCAATCTTTTTTTCATCCGCCGAATACGGTCTTATTTTAGCATTAAAATTAAAATCACATGAGCAGAGTACACATTATAAATTGAAAGCACAATTGTCCTGGAATGTAAAAATGCCAATTTAGATAAGAAAACTATGAATATTTTTTATTTTTTGTTAAAAATTGGTAAAAGCAAAGTTTGACAAGCGCAACTGAATTTACCATGTGAATAAATGAAGTGGTAAGTTTAAATGGACGAAATGGACTAAAAGAAATCTACTTTTACTGACAGAAAGTTCCTAGAGAATTGCGGTAAATTCAACAAAACAATGAAATTTCATTGTTTTCTAGGAACTTTTTGTCGGTAACAGAAGATTTATTTTAGTCCATTTAAACTTGCCACTTCATTTATTCACATGGTAAAATCAGTCGTGCTTGTCAAAATTTGCTTTTACTAATTTTTAACAAAAAATAAAAAATATTCACAGTTTCTTATCTAAATCGGCATTTTTACATTCCAGGACAATTGTGCTTTCAATTTATAATGTGTACTCTGCTCATGTGATTTAAATTTTAATGCTAAAATAAGACCGTATTCGGCGGATGAAAAAAAGATTGAGTCAAACGTCCCAATACGGTTTTTACTCGAATCCGTATTGGCTCAGAGCTTCACTCAATTCCTAAACGCTCCACTCAATACTTCTTTTTTTACTGGGTACCCACATAGCACAATAGTATGAGGTAAGGTTATGTTGAGTACTAATCGTAAGGCTCATAAGGTTACACGATATTGCTGTGGTAGACCTGAGGTGAACTAAAAACTTCCGCCATGGAGGTAAGGTTACATGTTAGGGTGTGGTGACTATATATGATAAGGCCATAGTAACCTTACACATTAGGGTTGAGGTAACGTTACATGTTAAGGTTGAGGTAAGGTTACATGTCAAGGTTGAGGTAAGGTAATTATTAAGTTGTAAGGTTGAGGTAAGGTTGTGATAAGTTTATAGAAAATATTGAAAAAATAATTGTGACGCGATCTGAAGAAAGGGACCTTAGAAGCAAAAAATTATAGGTTATGTTTGCAATTTTTTAATTGAAAATACAAAAAAAGGATCAACTGTCAATATAAATCATTGAAGTTTAAGTCTTCATTAAAACTAAAATATTTAATAAACACTGATTTTAATTCGAAATAAGTAAAAAGAAACTTTCAAACAAGAAAAAAGTAACTCTAACTCAACCTTGAAATAATTTGCTTCTAAGGTCCCTTTCTTCAGATCGCGTCACAATTAATAAATAAATATTCAATTAAAATGTTAAGTTTGTTGCTCTTCTCTATTTTGGAAACCTGACATGAAGCAGAAAATTTTGAAAACAAATTTGGGTGGACTGGGATTCGAACCCGGGATCGACGCGCATAAACCTATCATTCTAACTAACTGAGCTAAGTAGAGAACTAGCAGAAGGAAAATTAATGTTGCCTTTAAGGAGTTAATCATCTTCTTGGTTCACCTTAAAGGCAACATTAATTTTCCTTCTGCCAGTTCTCTACTTAGCTCAGTTAGTTAGAATGATAGGTTTATGCGCGTCGATCCCTGGTTCGAATACCAGTTCCCCCAAATTTGTTTTCAAAATTTTCTGCTTCATGTCAGGTTTCCAAAATAGAGAAAAACAACAAACTTAACATTTTAATTAAATATTTATTTTTTAATTATTTTTTCAATATTTTCTATAACTGGTAAACTTATCACAACCTTACCTCAACCTTACAACTTAATAATTACCTTACCTCAACCTTGACATGTAACCTTACCTCAACCTTAACATGTAACGTTACCTCAACCTTAACATGTAACGTTACCTCAACCATAACGTGTAACGTTACCTCAACCTTAACATGTAACGTTACCTCAACCTTAACGTATAAGGTTACCATGGCCTTATCATATATAGTCACCTCACCCTAACATGTAACCTTACCTCCATGGCGGAAGTTTTTAGTTCACCTTAGGTCTACCACAGCAATATCGTGTAACCTTATGTGCCTTACGATTAGTATTCAACATAACCTTACCTCATACTATTGTGCTATGTGGGTATATACAAATTAACTATAATTTGATTAATTATTTACAAATTAATCAAATTGTAATTTAGATTTTACTGAGTTTCAAGTTGTAATTTCATTTACAAATTAAATTTGCAGAAAAAGATTATTAATTAATAAATAATTATTACTGATATTTGTATATATATAAATCTAAAGAATTATAATAATTTTTGTTTATATAATATGTGATTATATTCATATTACCTATATTACCTATATTTTATATTATTTTATAGGCGTATAAATATATAATAATTAATTGATTAATCAATATTTTTTTAACAATTAATTATATATTATTATTCATATTGTGTATGCTGTTGAATTTAACACTTGGTCATATTATATTATATTGATGTATCATAATATATAATAAATTTTTTTATTTAGGTATATATTTTTTTATTTGCAATAAATTATTATTATTTTATAATTTTATTATTTAATATTCTTTTGCAAATTTAATTTTTTCGTATTAGTCAAGATAATGTATTTTAGGTATTGTCTTATTCTATTTCATAAAAAAAAATTAAAATTAACTAAATTTTGAATTTTATGTGTACTTTGCACAGTTGAGCAAAAAAGAAATATTTAATTCATTGTAGAAGCAGGTGTAATTTACAATTTCAGAAACAGTATACTTTTATTATTTTCATCACATCATATTTAAGTAAAAAAATAGAATTGTTCACTTGATAAAAATTTTTCTCACTTTTGTGAGAAAAATTGTAAAATTTTAATCAAAACAATTTGATCAGGTTATAAATAACATATTGATGGAAAATTAACTTTTATTAACTGTGTTAAACAAGAAAATGAAGTATTAGCTTAATTTATTTTTTTATATTATAATATGGAATTAATAATTTAATATTATTAATTTAATATAATTACTTGCTTGATACAAAGAAATTATAAATTTGTAAAAAAGGAAGATAGCTAAATTAATCAAATATTACTTTAATTTTATTAAACTATAAGTTTAAACTTTATTTTGTTAAAATTGTATATTATATAAATAAAAGTATTCTGAATGCCTTCAATTGTTTAAGGATCACAATATATTTAAACATATAATTGTGTTGGCGCAAATAAATAAATATTTATAAGAATACTTTACAGAAACTATCTTAAAAGTGGAGTTTTACTTTATTATTATTTTCATTATTAAATACTTTGCAGTAATTGCATGCTAAATAAAAAATGTGCGTATTTATTAATAATTTATATTATTTAAAAACCGAAAATAATTTAAAAGTTTATTAATATTGTTTTCTACTTTTTATCAGCTTTTAATATTATTTCGCAATGCATTGTATATACTTACATAGGACAAAGATACTATCAGCGACAACTGGTGGCCATTTTCAACACATTGGACACATTCGTACATGATAAAGCATAGGCCGTGTCACCCATATGGTTACTTCTATGTTCTCAGGGTAACATTCGTTTTTAGCTTTTACCATTTGCTTATATGTCGGAAACAGACTTATCCTTTTGTTCATGATATAGTTCCGAAGATACTTATATTTTTGTTTTGATAAATTTAAATCAAGCAATATTGCTAAAGCTTCATCGTTGGAATACGGATCCATATTTTATTATTTCTTTAAATAATTTTATAGCCTTTCTGCGTTTGCTTTTATCTGAAGATATTTATTTCATATTCCTTGCATGGTCTTCCCCGTTTTATTTCTGAAGATGTAGAAGGCTCTTCTGCATCTAATTGTATAGAGATATCTCCATTCAGCCACGTTTCATTATTACTCAAAAATATATCTTTTCTTCTTCCAGCTATATTCCATCGTTCCTTAAATTTATGTATAAAATTTTTATTAATCCACATTACAACACAAGTAAAGTTTGCTTCATTAAGTATTGTTAGGGACATTTATTCCTTGTAGTAACTAGGAACTTACAAAGCCGGAAGTAGGCGTATAATTTTCAGTTCCGATATAATCGGCGTCATGGCGAGTCATGACAAAATATGCACTTCGTGTATTTCCAATTCATTATAATAAATATTACTTTCCCATTAATTAATCGTGTGTTTATTTAGTCTTTAACATATCAGAAGTGGGATTATATCCGGAAATGCTCGCTAAAATTTTTCTTTTCGTGCGAAAGTGAGATAGAAAAAAGTGAGGTTAGTCGACGGCGTGGTCATGGGGACGCCGACTAACAATTGAGTGCGCCTTTTGATAAGAGAACTTGAAAATTGTGCGAAAAGAGACTGGACATTTTTTTCGGATCAATCTAAAAATATTTAGGAGTGCGATTTTACGAAAATCTAGAGTGCGAGAACTTGAAATTACGTCTATAAAGAATTCCCTTGTGTGAAAGTGCGGCCAATGTGCGTTTAAAACGAAAAAAAAAAGTCTTTTTTAAAAAGAAAAGAGAGTGTTTCTTAAAAGAAAAAGAGAGTCAATGTGATACCTATTGTGCGTAAAATAAAAAGCTGTCATAAAGTTCGGATAGTGAAAATATTAGAAAGTGAATAGAAATTTCGAGAATAATTTCGAAAAAGTACGAAAACTTTGTGCGCATGTGCGACCTATTAAATTGTTTCCCCAAAAACCTACCAGAGCGCGCTAGTTAACAGTATACAACGAGTAGAGCTACTGTCAACAACAAACATGGCGGAATCACCTCAGGACGAATTCGAACGATTCGTTAGAAGTATTCAAGGAAACGACAATTCATTACAAAATCAACATCAAGGAAATCAAAATCAAATCGACGAGCAAAACTCAAGAAGGAGTACAATGAATTTCTCTGATTTTTCATCATGTAACAGCTTAGTGACATTTAGCCCTTCTGCGGTGAACGATCATAGCAAATATCTTTCACAAGTAGATATCAGGATGAAACACGAAGCAGATCTTTTTAGTTCTACATCACAAAAAACGAAACCAGAAGCACATACACCGAGAAACGAGATTTTAACTCCATTCAGTGATTTTGATAATTCATATCTATATGAGCAGAGAAATCGTCAACAATCCAGAAAAGCAAATAACGAACAAGTCGATAACGAATCAGTCAACCAAAGAATATTCAACTTAGGACAAAATTCGAGTAATAATCTTGAACAGGTAATGGCCCATATAATAGAAGACAATAGACGACGTGATGATCTACTTATAAACATTCTAGGACGATTAACCATTTCACCGAATGCAACAAATGCGGCACCAGCAACGTCAGATCTTTTTCATATCATGCCCGATCTGAGCAAAGCAATCATGGATTTCAACGGCGAATCAGGCGTCAGTGCAGCGATAGAATGGATAGAAAATTTAAAACGAATGACAATTTTACACAGATGGCCAGAAGGAGTCGCTCTAGAGTCCGCACGCAGTCATATGAAAGGAGGTGCACTTTATTGGTACAAAGCAAGATTTCAAGAACTTAAAACTTGGGAAAGTTTTGAAACAGCTTTCAGGAACACTTTTATCGGATCCGAGTCTATGAATGAAAAATGGAATAGACTAATTGAAAGATGTCAACGAAAAGGAGAATCTCTCATCTCATATTTTTTGGAGAAATGCTCCTTGTGCAAAAAGATGAACCTTTCAATGGAAGACACAAAAGAACAAATTCTTCTGGGACTTTGGTCGAAGGATCTGGTCTCAGCACTGACAGCAAAAACTCACCTCAACACGGACGATCTTCTTCACGATCTACAACGACAAGAAAGATTATTAACACAACGAGGAATCCGAATTCAAAAAACCTTAGAGAGAAACAAACCGAAGGAAAATTCAACGACCGAGAAAACATTCGAAAACTTCGAGAAAGATCAACGACAAACAATTAAAAAACATAACCCCGACAAACGTCCACCATTGAAAAATGAAAAAGGAGAGTTAAAATGTTACAACTGCAATACATATGGACATATTGCCAAAGACTGTCCCGATCCAACGAAAGAGTTGGAATGTACAAGCTGTCATAGGAAAGGACACACGAGAAGACACTGCACGGTAACACGCGAAAAACAAGGTGAGACACTGCAAATCTTTAATTCAGCAAACGATACAATTTTAAAATTTTTAAAGGAAGTGACGATCAACGACAGTAAATTCAAGGCCTTTATTGACACCGGAAGTTCGGACTGCACCATGAGGAAATCAGCTGTTCGAAACTCTAATTTTAAAACCGAAAATGTGAGAACAGAACTTAAATCATTTGGACCCGAAGACTTTAAAGTGATTTCAACGGAAATTGTCAATGCGGATATATCAGTGGATGGTGTCATTGTGAAAAATATTCCAATTTGTATTGTTCCCGATAACTCTCAAGCAATGGACGTTATAATTGGCCGTACATATACCGAGAATCCAAAGGTGGAATATCGGAAAAAAGGAAATTCATTTACATTTTATGAAGATCAAGAAAATTTCGCGAGTGACATGGACATCGACAAGTTAAGTGAAAGTGTAATTATCTGTACAGAAGAATTAAAGCTCACCCCCCACTCTGTCAATTTTATTAACGCAATTGACAGTACAGGAAAGCACCCATCTCTTGTGTTGAATCTCACGGACAAGTCAACGATCGTAAACAAAGAATCACCCATCACCTACGAAGAACTTCGAGAACCACCGACAACAATTCCAGAGTCATTCTTACGCAGTCCTATCAAGAAAGAAGAAATCGATGTTGGAGAAGCAGCATTAGAAGAGGAAGTGGACGATTTATTAAAATTATTAAATGACAATCGCGAGTGTTTTTCAAAAAACTTAAGTGAGTTAGGTTGCACAAATGTTCTCGAAATGAACATAATCGAAAAACCAGGAAGTCAACCAGTAAGTCTGAAACCGCATCATACGAGCGACGAAAACCGTAAGGATATGAAAAAAATTTTTGCAAATTATAGAGCAGCAGGTATTGTAGTAGATACAGAATCGCGATATGCAAGCCCCGCTTTTTTAAGGAGACAACCAAATAGAGATCCCAGAGTAGTTGTTGATTATAGAAAAGTAAATAGTCAAACCGAAGATATTAATTTTCCGTTACCAAATGTAGAGGAACACTTAGCAGGAATAGGAGATTGTTCAATGTTTACAGTTCTCGATTTAGCTCAAGGTTATATTCAGATACCACTATCGAATGAAGCACGTAAAAAAACAGCATTTATAACACCCGATGAGACAGGTGAATTTACTCGAGTTTATTTCGGCCTTAAAAATGCTCCGTTTTATTTTTGTAAACTCATTCAAAAAGTTTTAGGACCACTAAATAACATTGTAAAATTTTATTTAGATGATTTTTTGATTACAGCCACGGTTTGGTCAGAAATGAAAGAAAAACTCATTTTAGTTTTCAACGCACTAAAAAAGGCCAAATTAACTTTAAAATTATCGAAATGTAAATTTTTGAAAAGCGAAGTAGAGTATCTCGGATTTAATTTGTCAAAAAACGGAATAAAGCCAACCGAATCAAAATTAGAAAGTATTAGAGATTTTCCACGACCGACAGACATTCACGGAATACGTCGCTTTCTCGGAATGTTAGGAATTTTTAGAAAATTTATTCCGAAATTTTCAGAAATTGCTGAACCGTTATTTCGATTATTAAGAAAAAATGTAAAATTTAATTGGACAAATGAGCAAGAACAAGTTTTTCGGAAATTTATTGACATAATGTGTAGTAAACCTATCTTGCAATTGTTCAACGCGAACGCCGAAACAGAACTACACACGGACGCAAGTTCTAAAGGTTTAGGAGCGATGCTCCTTCAAAAGGGACTCGATGATAAATTCCACATGGTCTACGCCATCAGTCGACGTACAAACGATTGCGAAAAATTCTACCACTCTTCCAAATTAGAACTCCTCGCGATAGTATGGGCGATAAATAGACTTCGAATTTTTCTAATCAATATTCCATTCAAAGTAGTGACAGATTGTCAAGCCGCAGTTTATCTTAATTCGCAAAAAATTAAAAACCCTCAAGTCATTCGTTGGCAAAATCAATTAAGTGAGTATAGATTCGAGTTAGTTCATCGAGCAGGAATTAAAATGGCTCATGTCGATGCCCTAAGCAGAGATCCAGTTTCACCACCGGAAGACATGGAGGACATCGAAAATAGAGCAAGTGTATTCACAATCATTCAACCGGATGAAGAAATTCTTTTATATCAATATGCAGACGAAAAACTCGATAGAAAAAAATCAATCTTATTGAAGCAAAAAAAAGAGCGGACACAACGTGAAGAATCGGAGGTAGCAAATTATGAACTCGTAAACAAAATTTTGTACAAACGCGAAAATGGAAAACGTCTCTATGTTGTACCCGATCGATTACGCAAAAGTATCACCTTACGATTTCATGATTTCAACAGCCACGGAGGAGTCGACAGAACTTTAGCTAAAATGAGAGAATTTTATTTTTTCCCGCACATGAGAAGATACGTAAAACAACATATCTACTCCTGTTTGCAATGTTTGATGACAAAACCCAAGACTGGAAGACAAGCAGGCGAACTACACCCAATACCACCAGGAGGACGTCCGTTCGCAACGATTCACATCGATCATGAAGGTCCACTCCCAACCACTGCACGTAAAAACCAGTACATTCTGGTAATTTATTTATTTATTTATTTGGAAACATAACGGGACTTGCCCTTTCGTACACAAGTACTCTTAAAACTAAAGAAAAAGTTACAATATATATTTATACAAATAAATCTAGGTTGCCACTCTACTACATGGTTCTTCTCGTATTCAAAACAATATTACGCAATAATGATGTGAACCTTGTGGTGCTATTATCAAAAAAGTTTATCTCATTAGAGATCGCATTAGCCTCTCTACTAAGCCGAGGAATTAAAGAATTATTACCATAATTAGTTCTATGGAATGCCACCGAAAAAAGTGAGTAACGTCTAGAAAACATTCTAGGGACAGATAAATTTACCATAGAAAGGAGAGAGGGACAGAAGATAGCTCCATTCATAAGCCTGTACAAGAAGGTCATATCGATAAAATAAAAACGCGAAGTCATCAAAGGAATATTTAAAAAGGCCCTTAACTCCCCATAATCATGTGTTCGCATGTCAAAGGGAATATTGAACTTTCTCGCTGCGAATCTAAGAAATTTATTTTGAAGACGTTCGATTCTAATCATATGGAAGACATAGAAAGGTGACCATATGATACATGCATATTCAACAATTGTTCTGACAAGCGTCAGGTACAGAGTTTTAATGGTTGACAAATTATGAAAAACAGAGGCACATCTCATTATAAAACCCAAGGATTTGGAAGCCCTTGAGACAGTTTCCGAAATATGATCATTATAAACCAAATTATTGGTAAAAAGAACACCCAAATCACGCACCCTCACTACCCTTTCCAATATATGACCATCAATGGTATAATTATGTAAAATAACTCTACCCCTGGAAAATGAAACAGTGTAAGTTTTTTTTATATTTATACTTAAGTGATTATTATCACACCATTTTTGTAATTTATTTAAATCCGTTTGCAAATCAAAGGTATCATTATGAAAAGTAGATCGATCAATCACTTTATAACATTTAAGGTCATCAGCATATAGCAAAAACGAGGAGTGCCCGAATGTAGGTTTAATGTCATTCATATATATAATGAACATAAGAGGACCAAGACGTGATCCCTGTGATACCCCAGAAGTTGCTAAAAAAGGTTCACTAAATTTACCACCAACCCTTACAACCTGATACCTGTCAGAAAGATAACTTTTAAAGAAATTAACCATATTATCAGAAACTCCTAATAGTTTCATCTTACACAATAATATATTATGGTCTACCCTGTCAAACGCCTTCGATATGTCCGCGTATATTACATCAATTTGTAGGCCTTTTTCAAGGCAATTAGTTAAAAAAGTAGAAAAAATACCGAGATTAGTTAAAGTAGAACGACCCTTAACGAAACCATGCTGTTCCTCAATAATAATTTCCGAAACAGCTTTATAGAAATTATCATAAATTATACTTTCAAAAATTTTTGAGAAAGCGCATAAAATCGTTATTGGCCTGTAATTCTGAATATCGTTTTTACTATCAGACTTATAAACTGGAGATATCATACCCCTCTTCCATACGAAGGGGAAAGTACTACATTTTAAAGATTTATTAAAAATAATAAACAAAGGTTCAATCAAGGAGCATCCACAAGATTTAATAATAGAGGGAGGAACTCCATCAGGGCCTGGCCCCTTATTAATATCTAAATCTTTAATCTTGTTAAAAATATCATTTCTAGTGACCGAGATGGAGTTCATATCCACATCGAATTTACATATCCACATCGGTAATCACCGATAATCTCACAAGGTTTGTAATAATTAAGGCAGTAAAAAACGTTCAATCTGAATCAACGATTAGAATTTTAGAAGATGTAATTTTAGACTTTGGAGCACCTGTTAGAATTATTTCAGACAGAGGTACCAGCTTCACATCAGAGGAATTTAAATCGTTTTGTGAAAAACATGGTATTCGACACATCTTGAACTCCAGCCGACACCCGCAGGCAAACAGAATGGTTGAAAGAACGAACAGTACCTTGATGCCAGCAATTCTTGCCAGTATTCGACATTCAAAGGGGCGAGATTGGGATTTAAGATTAAAACAAGTGCAGAGAGATCTCAACGAATCCCCGAACAAAACAACAGGAAAAAGTCCATTTGAAACGCTCTACGGATTTATAAATCGACATGATGAAGGAGAACTAAGGAAGCTCACGTTAGACGACGACAGCCGTTACACACTTCCCGAAATTATCCAAAACGAAATTCGAGCCAAGATTGAAGATGGACAAAATGAATATAAATCACGATTCGACAAAAACCGAGTGAAAAACGTCAAATTCGAAATAGGCGACATAGTCATGATGCAAGCAGCGAAATATGCACCAGGAGAATCATCGAAGGTTCGAGCAAGGTACAAACCACTGGTCATAACGAAAATTAAACCAGGCGACACTTATGGAGTCGCTACACTCCGAAAGGATGGCCGAGGCAGAAGATACGCATCAACATCACACGTCAGCCAACTAAAAATGTGGAAACCCGACAACTCAGTGGATTTGATTGAGATTGACTCGAATTCAGACTCATCAACTTCTGAAAATGACGATACGAAATGCGTTAAGAGCAACTCGGAAACGGAACCATCGAAGACCAACTCGGACGATGAAGAATTACGTTCAAGACCAAAAAGATTGAGAAAACCCCCGAAACGTTTAGGCATTAACGATTAAAAGAAATAAAGAAAATTCTTATTTTATGAACTTTAAAAATGTTAGTTAGTAAAAAAATATCATACGTTTGTTTAAATCAAAATTATATTTTATTATGTTCGTTTATAATTCTACGTTAATCATTTTCATTTATAACTACGATCTCGAGGTCGAGATTTAAATTTTGGATGGCCGAATGTTAGGGACATTTATTCCTTGTAGTAACTAGGAACTTACAAAGCCGGAAGTAGGCGTATAATTTTCAGTTCCGATATAATCGGCGTCATGGCGAGTCATGACAAAATATGCACTTCGTGTATTTCCAATTCATTATAATAAATATTACTTTCCCATTAATTAATCGTGTGTTTATTTAGTCTTTAACAGTATCGAAAATTTTTCTTTAATGTACTTTTCTACAGTAGATATATGTTTTCCGTGTTCTATCATTGTGTCACATAATTCACGTTTATTAATATTTACGGAACCCATTTTACGTTTTTTCAAATATCAATTTATAGAAATTTATTAAATTAATCTTTAAGCAATTTTACAACTGAACGTTCCTTAACTATTCAGAAGCTTTTATACTGCATCAATAGATAACATTCAGGATACTTGTTGGTTTGTAGTAAATTATTTTTAATATATAAAGTCATTCAAAACAAGTTAATGATTAAATGGTAACAATAAAACAAGTCTTAAAGGAAACGTGTGGTTTGTGGTATACTATTTTTCATTCTTTGAAGACAATAGTTTAATATAATTAATCATTCAAAAAAATTTTTGTTTACAATGAAACGGCTTTTTGAATTTTACAAAACCAATATTCGATTAGTATTTATCAACCATAAAATCCCCTTTTGTAACAAATTTCAAATAAAGTGAATTGTTTATAAAGAATGTCGTTTGCCATATTGGATCTGCTATTTTGAATTTTAAAAAACAAATAACAGATTCGTAATCAGCAACCACGAAAACCCCTCGAGTTACAAGTTTAATGTGATTTCAATCGTTTTTTAAAAATGTCGTCCGCCATATTGGATCCGCCATTTTGAATTTTTAAAAACCAACAACGGATTCGTAATCAGCAACTACAAAAACCCCCTGAGTAACAAATTTCATGTGATTTCAATCCTTTTTTAAAAATGTCGTCCGCCATATTGAATCCGACATTTTGAATTTTGAAAAACAAATAACAGATTCGTAATCAGCAACCACGAAAACCCCCCGAGTAACAAGTTTCATGTGATTTCAATCGTTTTTTAAAAATGTCGTCCGCCATATTGGATCCGCCATTTTGAATTTTTAAAAACAAGCTTTAGATTCGTGATCAGCGACCTCAAAAACCCTTAAGTAGTCAGTTTCGTCGAAATCTAGTGCAGTCATTTCTCAAACTAATAATTTGTTTATATAATTTGTTTATAACAATATTAACATTTTTTATTACCATTCTAGTGAGTATAAACTTATTATTTATGTTTAACTACATCTCTGAATGTCAATTTTAAGTGAAATTCAAATTTAGGACACTAAATGTCTATCAAATAAGTTAGAAAATAATTTTCGTCTACATTGTTGTTAAATAAATAAATAAACAATTAGTTCAAATAAATTAAAATAATAAAATTTGAAGTACGGACATTGTTCTTCAAAAATTGGCAAGTCTTTTTCCACTTGATAAATTGTCCTTCGTCGAGATCGAACAAAAAACTGCCATGCTCTTGGCACTAGCAACAGCACAGAGGCACAAACTCTTGCATCGATAAACCTTAACGACATTTCAAAAACAAGCACTGGACATGAAATCGGGATTTTGAGCTTAATAAAAACATCAAAATCAGGAAAATCTCAACCGCTACTCGTCATTTCTTTCTTCAAAGACTCTCCAGAGTGGTGCGCTGCTCTGACCCTGGAAAATTACATAAAAGTAACTGAACCTTTATGAGGAGGAACCAACAGTCTGTTTATTACGAATAAAAAGCCTCACGTAGTCATTTCAGTACAGACTTTCAGTAAATGGCTGAAAAACGTCTTAAGGAACAGTGTAGTTGAAGGATTTACTGGTCACAGTACTCGACATGCATCATCATCTGCAGCTTTTCAGAGAAGAATTAGCATTAATGTACTGAAAGCTTCAGCTGGATGGTCTGAAAAGTCGAAAACTTTCGATAATTTTTACAATAGACTAATTGTTAAGCCAAAAGATACAGTAGCATTCGTAATTCTTGGTAAAAAAGTTACATAGATAACAACGATTTTTGTTATTTAATAATTATACTTATGTTTTTCAAACTTTTGAATTTCAATATTTCTTTCTTAACAACTGTGTGCACTTATAAGTTCTAAGCAACACATTACTTATCAATAGAGAATAAACAAAAACTAAATTAAATGAGGGAAAACATTTTTCTTTAAATCTAAAAATCTACATTTAAATTATCATCTCAAACGAGGCTAAGTATAATTAAACGATCAAACTAACTTACCTGAAGTGAAGTTCGATCGTAATTATACGAACGCCTTGTTTAAAATGATAACAACTAGAGTTGTGCAAAAAGCTCGATCCAGTATTTCAAGCTTTTCGTTTTTCTAGCAGAGCTGAGCAGAATCAATCCGAATTCCATCCGACACACGTGCAGTATAAAACCTAAAATAATTTTGAGCACTTGAATTTTTTGAGCACTCAAATATTTTTGAGTAACTAAAACTCGAGCCTGACTCGAGTATCGAGCCCGGCTCGAGCTTGACCATGCTATTCGAGCTTTTTGCACACCTCTAATAACAACCCTTCCTTAGTGTTATCACCCTTCCCATACATAAAAATTTTTTCTTTTGTTTAAAAAAAAATTTTTATAAATTTATTTATAATTTTATTAATTTATTTTTACATAAAAATTTTTTCCCCAAAAAATTTTTTCTTTTGTTTAAAAAAAAATTTTAAATCAATAAACACTCTGAACAATATAAAGATGGCGGAGCACAGTAGTGTCAGGAGGTACAACTCTCCTTTTTCATTTTCACTCTAAAGTTGTGGCGAAACATCGCGGAGTGAAGTGGTGATACATTTAAATTATCATCTCAAGCGAGGCGTTCGTATAATTAAACTCCTTGATGTAAGAACCAGACATAGACCATTGAAATTAAATGGGCTGCGTCTGGTTCTTGCATCAAGGGGTTCAATTACGATCGAACTTCACTTCAGGTAAGTTCGTTTGATGGTTCAATTATATGATAATTATTCTGTCTACAACAGAAAAAATAATGTGTAGAAAATTGTGTAATGTATAGTGTAATTGCCCCTGATAGTTGTCAATGCCAAAAACAATACACATTACACTACAAATTACACATTATTTTTTTTTATTGTAAACGCAGCCTTAAATATCACGAAGTCTATCTCTCTTACACTTATATACGCTACTGTGCTAACCTGTAGATGCAGGATATTCTTAACTATTTTCCGGGATATGCAGGACATTTTATGTCAAATGCGGGACGTTTTGCGGGACGCTAGCCTTTGCGGGACAAAGGGGAAAATCCGGGACAGTCCCGCACAATCCAGAACGTATGGTCACTTTATATATATATATTAATAAAATCAGATGTCTGTCTGTACATTGCTTAAAACTTCAAAATGTTAACATGATTAGTTATTATGGACATCAGAGATTCCAAAAATATTCTTAAAAAATTTAATGTATGTACGTATATGTACGTATGTATGTCTGTCACAAAAACTATGTACCCCAATCACACAAAAACATGTGAATCGATTTAAGTCCAACTTGGTAGGTTATTAGGTATTGACCCAAGGAAGGTTTATAAATTTACAGATTTAACGGAGTTAGAGGTCGGGAACTGTCAAGTGTTGCCAACCCACTGTCCAGTATGTTTCGTGTAATTTTCCACTTTGATCACTTTAAAAAAAACAAAGAACTTTATCAAAAAAAAGCTCTTTACCCTAAAATAAAATTAAATAAAGAATTAGTAAAAATTTATTTGGTCTCGACACGATGTTTCTACGAGCCACAAAACGATTTCTACGATTACAATTTACAGATGTAGTTGGCTTGATATGGGGAAAAAATGTCCGCACAACAGAAGGTGGAGTAAGGCGGGGTTGCCTACGTAAAGGCATAACAGTATCATAATACAGGGCAGTAAGTTTTATTTTGTTGAAAATTATAAAATTAACATTTTGCAGTAATAAAAACTAATATAATTAATATAAATAAATAAGGTTTTGTTTATGTCGTAGGCAAGTAGAAGAATCAGGCATTTAGCTTAATTCCTAGGCATTAAGCTAAATTTAGGCAAATAGAAGAATGAACATGAGGAGGACGCGCATTCTTCTACCTGCCTGGATTCAGTCAGTCATTAAGCTTATTGCCTAGGCATTTGCTAACTGCCTGAAGTGTCCTCGGCAAATAGAAGAATGAGCCTACTTGTTCAATATTGTGTCAAATTTGCAATTTAGAAATGAATAAAAATAATTCTGTTTCATGTACAAAATGCAACCTGGACATGCACATTGATTGCAGTTTCTATATTTGCCGATGACACTTCAGGCAGTTAGCTTATTGCCTAGGCAATAAGCTTAATGACTGACTGAATCCAGGCAAATAGAAGAATGCGCGTTCTCCACATGTGCATTCTTCTATTTGCCGAGGACACTTCAGGCAGTTAGCAAATGCCTAGGCAATAAGCTTAATGACTGACTGAATCCAGGCAGGTAGAAGAATGCGCGTCCTCCTCATGTTCATTCTTCTATTTGCCTAGGGGAGTGTAAGGTATGGTGGCGGACTTGTCAAATCTGGCATGTAACGTCACATCTGAAGCGCCTTATCACTATGGTCGATGTCTTTTATCGTGATGACATTTTATATGCAGTAGTATTAATGATCAAACGCGTGCTTTGTACTTTAAGTGATTTTGAATAAAAAAGTAGTGAAAAAAAGAAAAAAAGTTTTATTGGATATGTGTGTTAAGCGTGCCAGAGTGAAGATTTTTTGAAAATTGAGTCTGGTAAATGTGTGGAACGTATTGTTTAGACCTTGGACAACAGTTTTTTGTATTTTACATTTTTCTCAATTCGCGCTGTATGAAAGTAACACCATCATATTTTCATCAATAGCTTGTAAGGTATGATGGCGCAATTTTTGTAACGTACAGTGGCGGATCATTTTTTGCACGAGTTTCAATTGTCTTTGCATTCTTTCTGTACTAATGCCTCATGTGCTCCAATGCAACAATTCTTGAATATGTGAAACTTGCAATCTTCTCTTATTCCAGTTGCGTTAAAACAGCCTCCAGCTTCTTCACATGTCCAAATTGTATCCATAACTGAAGTGAAACTTTTTTTTCTATAATGTAAAATCATCAGTTTTTTCTCTTTTTGTTATTTTTTATCATTTCTAGTAGTTTTAATAAATAATTTTAACATCTACATAATATTTTAGTTAAATACACCAAATGCGCCACCATACCTTACAACTTTCAAAAATAAAAAAAATGAGTTTTTTGCGCCAAGAGCTGTAAAATTTCACTGAATTTAAATTTTAACAGCCGCTTCTGACAGAAATATGCTTAATAGATGTCAGCAACTGTCTGCTTTGAAATTTTAAAAAATATTGTTTTTTGAGAGAGAGAGACACAAAAAAGAAAGTGTCCGCCACCATACCTTACACTCCCCTATACCCTACTAAAAATCCCTGTATAAGATCTTGTACAAGAAAATGCACACGTTCAGCAGCTGAACTTGTACAAGTTCTGGTTAGAAAATGTACAATTTCTTGTACCAGGATTTGGAACAAGTTCTTATATTAGAACTTGTACAAGAAAATGTACGAGTACTTGTACAAGAAAATAAACTTGTACAAGAAAATGTACAAGATCTTGTATAAGTTCAAGTACTTGTACTTGAACATGAACACGTTCATGTTCTTGCACAAGTATATTTATAAATAATTTTTTTTTAGAACATTGGATCAAGTAAATTAATAAATATTTTTTTTTTTTAAATTGGCATTTTAATAACTTATAAGCATTAAGACTCTCCACTTTAGGCAAGCTAAAAACTATTGCGTAGCTCTAAAAGCTTATAAAAACTACTGCGCAGCCTTTAATGTTTTTAATTTTTACAACTTAAAAATAATGTTTAATGAAAATGTACAAGTACTTGCACATGAACCCGTACAAGATCTTGTACAAGATCTTGTACAAAATCTTGTACGGGTTCATGTGCAAGTTTATTTTCTTGTACAAGTACTCGTACATTTTCTTGTACAAGTTCTAATACAAGAACTTGTTCCAAATCCTGGTACAAGAAATTGTACATGTTCTTACCAGAACCCGTGCAGAAATTACAATGTGGGCCTGATAGGGTACTGGACAGTTTTCCCGATCTCTAGTGTGGCTGTGGGTAGAGAAACTGACCAGTGCCCGACTAGTGTGTGACGCTGTTCCCGACCAATGCCCTACTTAGGGAAAAACTGGTCAGGGCCTCGTCAATTTTTCTTAAAATTGCCCTATTTTGTGAGGCTAATTTTATTCAAAAGAAATTACAATAAAATTACTGTAATTAAAAATATTATTATATTAGAAACATAATGAACATATTCCTTATATATACAACATATTTATACATAACATAATGAGGTATTATA
This sequence comes from Leptopilina syphax, assembly GCA_032872505.1. Lineage (NCBI taxonomy): Eukaryota > Metazoa > Arthropoda > Insecta > Hymenoptera > Figitidae > Leptopilina > Leptopilina syphax. The sequence goes on from CM065472.1 coordinate 15,418,254, forward strand.
GTCATTTTGACTAATTTAAAAGTAAAAATGATAAAAATAATATAATTTCAAGAATAGAAAAACTTAAAAATTTTTGAAAAATATAATTTTTGGTTTTATGATTAATTCATTTTTCGGATACTCCATTTTTCTTTTGGAGGTTGTCGCTCCTTTCTGCCTCCTTAATTGAAGGGCTACATAAAATAAGGGGACGAACGCGAGGCTTGGAAGGGATAGTACCAGTCGGGTAGCAGTGACAAGCCTTGAGCCGCTCGCTGCTACCTGACTAATATTATCCCTTTCAACCACGCGTTCGTCCCCTTATTTTATGTAGCCCTTCAATTTTATAATATTAATAAAGGTTATAATTTTTGATTTCAAATGTATAAGTAATAATTAATATTTATTTAATAAATATTTTATTCAAATTTATTAATTATGTTTAAAAAATAGTTATTAAATATTGAAGGTGTTAAATTTAACATTCTCTTCGAATCATTTTCTCACTTTAAGCTAATATAATATAAAATAATTATTATTATTAAAATAATATAATATATATACAAACCAAATGATAAATTCATCCTATAAATTAATAATTATTAAAATTCATTAAGTATAATTTATTAATAATTGTTTATTAATTATTATTTTTTAAATTAATAATTTTTATTTTTAAATAAATGTATAATAATTAATTATTTAATAACTATTGTTATTCGTTATTTTTAATTTAGTTGTTATTATTAATAAATAAACTTTATTATAATATTGTACTTAAAGAAAAAAAAATTATATGTATTTTCGTTTTTTAAATATATTACCATAATTATTTTATAAAGTGTTTTAAAAGAACACTCTTTTTTAACTTAAATAACTGTTTTAAAAAAGTTAATTTTAAAAAATTAAATTCATTTACATGCTTTTAAAACGAGGAAAACTGTCTAGGCCCTGATCAGAGCCCTATTTCATATCTAGTGAACACCCAACTTAGGGTTTTGGCCAGAATTTTTGGTCAAACCCATAAGATAATAAAATTCTTAAAAATGTAGTACCTATAATTACTCCGTTTAATTAATTTCTTCAATTGTTTATAATTTTATTATGGGAACTAATTTAAAAAACTTAATTCATTTATACTTTATTCAAACGAGGAAAACTGTCGAGGCCCTGATCAGAGCCCTATTTAATATCTAGTGAACACCTTACTTGGGGTTTTGGCCAGAAATTCTGGTCAAACCCACAAAATAAAAAAATTATTAAAACAATAGTATAATTATTCCCTTTAATTGTTTTCTTTAATTGTTCATTATTTTTTATTAAAAGTAATTTTAGAAATTTCATTTTTTTACACTTTATTTAAACAAGGAAAACTGTCGAGGCCCTGATCAGTACCCTATCTAAAATCTAATGAACACCCTACCTGGGGTTCTGGCTAGGAATTCTAGTCAAAACCCTAAAATAAAAAAATTATTAAATAACTAAAATAATGATTGCCTTTCATTGTTAATATAGCTTCTACAACAAAAAAGAAATTCTAAAAACTTTATTAAAAAAAAAATTTAATAGGGAAAACTGTCGAGGCCCCGACCAGAACCCTGTTTTAAATAGGGCAAAGTAGGGCATTTTCTGCACGGGAACTTGTACAAGTTCAGCTGCTGAACGTGTGAATTTTCTTGTACAAGATTTTATACAGGGATTTTTAGTAGGGTATTTAGCTTAATGCCTAGGAATTAAGCTAAATGCCTGATTCTTCTACTTGCCTACGACATTTATAATAATATACATAATATAAAATATGTTGAATTAAAACGAAAAATATGAAAAACATTTTTTTTAAATTTTGTTATTCATTAAAATAATTTTTTAAAGAGATTAAAAATAAAAATTGCTAATTAGTATAGTACCTCTAGAGGTACAATTTATTGAATTGTAATTAATAAAAATAATAAAAATGACAAATATAAAGAATTTAGAAAAATTAAATTATTTATAAAAATTGAATTTTTTTGTATTTTTATATGTAAAAATTAATTAATTAGTAATTGGAAAATTATATAAAATTAAAAATTATTTATTAATTAAAAAACCGTAAAAATATGTATTATTTTTTTCCTTATATATTGGTTACATTATTAGTAATCATGTTTTCTAGTTTATAAAAATTTATTTATTTTAATCCTTTGTATAAAAATAAATAATGTAATTATGTTTTTTTATTCCTCAATTATATAAGATAATAAAAGAAATTTATCGCTAATAAATTTTCTATTCTAAAACAATAATTACTTATTCTACTATTTTGAAGCCTCTTTCAATGGGCAACCTATTTATAAGTTTATTTTCGATGTTGAAACTGTCAATTTGTATAGCGAAAACAATACAATACAATACTTTTTACTTTGATAATTTTTTATAAAATAATTTGACACTTTCTCAAAAAAGGGCTCTTTACCCTAAAATAAAATTAAATAAAGAATTTGTAAAAATTTATTAAGTCTCAACATGATGTTTCTACGAGCCACAAAACGATTTCTACGATTACAATTTACAGATGTAGTTGGCTTGATATGGGGAAAAAATGGCCGCACAACAGAAGGTGGAGTAAGGCGGGGTTGCCTACGTAAAGGCATAACAGTATCATAAAACAGGGCAGTAACTTTTAGTTTGTTGAAAATTATAAAAATAACATTTTGTAGTAATAAAAACTAATATAATAAATATAAATAAAGGAATTTTTCTTTTTATATAAAAATATACATAATATAAAATATGTTAAATTAAAACAAAAAATATGAAAAACATTTTTTTAAAATTTTATTATTCATTAAAATAATTTTTTAAAGAGATTAAAAATTAAAATTGCTAATTAGTACCTCTAGAGGTACAATTTATTAAATTGTATAATTAATAAAAATATTAAAAATTACAAATATACAGAATTTTGAAAAAATTAAATTATTTCTAAAATTTATTGAATATTTTTGTATTATTTTGGAAAATTAGTTAATTAGTAATTGGAAAATTATATTAAATTAAAAATTAATTATTAATTACAAAATCATAAAAAAGTATTAATTTTTACCTTATAAATTTGTTAAATTATCTTTAATCATGTTTTCTTGTCTATAAAAATTTATTTATTTTATTCCTGTTGGAAATTAGCGTACTCCCCAATTCTCCTTCTAATTTGTACGTTCCTGTTGTGTGACTGTGTAGCCGTCACTGGCTTTCTCTTGGCTGCGCATTGTATGTGACGCGCTAGTCATTCCTCTCTGAGAGTTCGTTACACGAAGTGCCTTTACTAAATAAATATCGTTTACTACAAATACGTGTTGTATTCCTTTTACAAACCTAACAGGTTATGGGCCCAGCACGCTTCCACTGCGCGGAAAACTGTTTTGTGTAGGGTATTCGTTATTTGTGGGTATTTGTTATAAAAATGTGCGATCAAGGCGAGATTCAAAACGACGCGTTGGACACAGGAAGTGAATCCACGCTTTCAATGAACGGTGAGTGAAAATCCTTTTATATTGAGATGAGATTGTCACGATGAGTCTAATTAAATAAACTGTGTTATAACATAAATAATAAGGACGAGTTTTATGTGACTTTTCTTTTAAAAACAAAATTCTATTGAAATATAAAAACAAAATGGCTGCATGCATAAAGATGTGATTGCTTGTGTTTTTCTTTTTGTAAGAAATAAAGTTGAGTTTAAAATAACAATAAGTAAAAGACGAGAATAATAAAAGTACATTTTGAGTATTTTAATTTTTAACAAATTTGTATTAATAATAAGAATAAGATGTGTTTAAGAACTGGCCAGTTAAATTAAATAAAAATTGAATTAAATTTGTGAAACATGTGCGAATGGGGAGGCTGAACGGAGAGTAGAACGGCAGCCATCTTGTTCGTCTCCAATCGCAATGACAAGGGAACGATAGCAGGATACAGAGAAATCTGCTTTATCTTCCCATGTTAAAAACGCGCGAAAAATTAAATATTTAAATCTATAGTTTGAGATGAGTTTGTATAATGAAAGTTTCTTTTTTTTTAAAATTGATCAAAATTTATAAGTAAATAAAATGTAAACAAATTTTCAGACGAGAACGAGTTGTCAAACTTTTGGTATAATTTGAATAAAACTTTCAAATTAAGAGAACTACACTCTGACGAGATAATACATCTCAAATTAGAAGGAGATTCGTTAACCCTCCAAATGGAACAGGGTAACGAATATAAAACCGGTAAGCAGATGTGATTAATAAATATTTATTTAAATGATGTGTTTTTGATTAAAGAAATAAAATTTATTTAATTTAATTTATAAAATTAAATAATAATTTAATAAATACCGAGTTGTTGGTTCGGAGACATTACTTGATGTTCGGTTTTTGTTTCTTAACTCAACGAAAGTGCAAGTAGAGATGATCTTGACGTTCGGACATTTTTTTATTTGTACTTGTTCTAAGAATTGGTGATGCTTGACGTTCGGTAAACTAATTTTTGGGACAAAGTCAAATGGCATGATAAAAATAATAATTATTTAATTTTTCCAATTCCTATATAGGAAAAAGGATGTTTCCAAAGGAGCAGTGGGAAGCGTATCTATCTTGGAATGAGGAGAGAATTTTAGATGATTCCCCGACTATCATGCCAAAGACTACCTCGGTTCCAAAAGTGGAAAAACAAAAGTCTATTGTTGAGAATATGGATACGAGCGATGAGAGTGGCGCGGTTAATGACAATCAAGAAGAGACTGAGAAGAATAAAGAGGTGACTGATGAGGTAAAAGAAGTGACAGATGAGAATTCGATGAGAAAAGAGGAGATCGTGAAGAGTGGTGAGCAAGAGACCAAAGAAGAGAATAAAAAGGAAATTCTCAAAACAATAGACGATAAATTAAGTGAAGGTAAACCAAAATTGATCGGTAATTGTACAGTCAATTATAATTCCCAATTATTAAATCAATTGTTACACCCTAATGGTAATACTAATGGTAATCCTAATGGTGAGAATCAAATTTCAGTTATGAGGCGCTTGAAATTTCAAGAAAACAAATTGGGCGAAGTAATTTCGGCCTTTAAGAACTTCTGCGAATCGACTGGTAATGCTATCAATGGCATTGCACAAGTGATGGGAAGCATAAAAACGGAAATAGACGAGTTAAGACAATTCAGACGAGACCAAGGAAATTTACAGATGCTGATTAACGTGATTCAAGATAACTATGCTGATCAAGTTATCAAAATAAACGAGTCTGTTAATTCTTTGGCAGAAGTCAACAGAACTTTACAACAAAGGGCGAGGCAAGTTAATAAAGATGAGGAAAACAATTCTATTGACTCAGAGGTAAGAAATTCTGATAAAACTAATAGTAACAATGTCAATCCACAGGGGAAAAACTCAGAATTTAAAAACGAAGTGATTGGTATTTTCAAAGAACAACTTAAAAAATTAAATAAAGACGAGTTAAATAGTAATGTTGAGACTAAAAATAAAAATATTAATAACAATGCAAAAGAAACTGTAAAATTTGAAATTATTAATAAAGGGATGGGCTTAAAAAGAGATTATAAATTAACAAACAATATGAAGTTTGAACATTTTTATGATTATTTTTCATCAGAGTTGAGGGCTTGTGATTTGTTGCATGTGGTAGATTCAGAAATCGAAAATAATATTAATGACGAGAAAATTATATCGGAACAAAATTTTAAAGTTCGCGATATTTTGATCAATCATATAGATCAAAATTATCATGCTAAAGTTATGCATCTTAAAAATCCGATCGAGATCCTGAATAAATTGAAAGAAACTAAGCGATGTGAAACAAATGTGAATTCTCACACAGTGAGAAAACAAATTTATAGCATGCAATATGTCATTGGCAAATTAACCGCCACAGAATTTTGTGAAAAGTTTGAAGAAACAATAAGAAATTATGAGAATTGCCCTGGTGCGACTTTGTTATCAGAAGATGAGAAAAGAGATGCGTTTTACAACGCAGTTATGGTCTCTGTACCATCGATTCAAACAATCGAGTTTGTATCAAAAAATACTAAAGGTAAAAGTATAAATTATGAAGAGTTGAAATTATTGGTATTACAGGAAGAGGCAAATAGAAAACAAACGAATGATGGGTTAAGAGAGACGAGAGCTGCCTTCGCAGCTAAGAAGGACAATATAAGATGCTACGAATGCCAAGCATCGGGACATATCGGCGCGAACTGTCCCAATAAAGGTAAAGGTTACCTCTGTTACAACTGTAACACTTTTGGTAATCACATTGCTGCTGATTGCCCGAATCAACCATCAACCTCTAGCGGATATTCGAGAGGTAGAAGCTTCCGTCGAGGTTATTCCAAACTTGGTAAGTCAAATGATCAATTCAATTCCAATTATTCAAATATTTCAAAACGAGTTTTGAAAAGAAAGGGAAACTTTGAGTTTAATAATAACCCCAAAAGAGGACGAGGTAGTTTTAATGGTAGAGATGGATCAAGGGGTAAATATCAACAAACGTTTAATCGAAATAAAAATTTTAATAAAAATCCCAATAAATCATCGAATCGAAGCAATCAAGAAAAACCAGCAGAGAAGAAAAATAATAAAGGTGAGATTCCAGAATCTACTTTAAATAATAATGGTATGTGTAAAATGGATGTTGATTGTAATTCTTACTTTACAAATGTAAATAAAGAAACTGTATGTAATTCAAATAATAATAAAATCATAATTGAGTTTTTGGCTGATTCAGGCGCGACAGAACATTTGACAAATTCCAAAATAATATTTAAAAATTTAGACGAGTCCGATTTAGGAATAATTAAATGTGCTAATAAAAACAGCTCAGCCGATTTGAAAACGGAGGGAGTAGGAAATTTTGAAGTGAAATTGAAAGATGGTAGAATTTTGGAATTCGATAAAGTAATTTTTGCAGAAGCTTTAAAAGAAAATTTATTGTCTTTAAGAAGGTTTGTTGAAGCGGGTCTTAGTGTTTATTTAGATGACGAGAAAATTGATATTTTTGATCCTATATCAAATGAAATATTTCTAAGTGGCGTGTATAAGAAACCGTACTGGATTATTGAACTTGAAGTGAATTGGAATGAATTTAAAGACGAGAATGAAGTAAAAAGTTTCAATAAAAGATACTTTGCTAATTTAGTCGAAAACGAATTAGAAACAAAAAGATATAATACAAGAAGCGTTACATCGAAAGAAAAATTATTAAAAGAAAATGTAGAAAATAACACAGAAAGCGATATTGTTAATTTTGAAGAAATGATAATAGATAAGATTGTTAAAGAAAATTTAACTAATGTAAAACAAAGAGGTGAGAATCTTGAAAATACTATTATTTCAGATGAGAAATTAAAAGAAGGAAAAACTCCTTATGAGCAATCAAATTTCGATGTAACTATCTGGGATAGAAAATTTCACAATGTAGACGAGTTACCGATTGTAGAACTGAATGATGAGGAAACCTTAAGTTTAAATAACGATCAGAAATTTACTAGGGACAATAAAGCGTTACTGTGGCATGTAAGATTTGGCCATGCTTCTTTAGAATATTTGAAAGCTTTACAAAGAAAATTTCCAGATAATAAAGATTTGAATTCAGCTAAATTTGATGAGAAAATTCGTGATTGTGAAGTGTGTCAAATCTCAAAATTTAATAAACTGCCATTCTCAAATACTCGAAGACGAGCAACTGTCCCTTTACAAATTATACATTCAGACGTGATGGGTCCTATCTCGCCGGTTTCGTTTCCTCGAGGTTATAAATACATTTCGGTTTTCATTGATGACTACTCTCGGTTAGCTATGGCTTATCCAATGAAAGCAAAAAGTGAAACAGGTCATTGTTTACAAATGTTCGTAAGAAGTGCACGAAATTTACTAGGTTATGATGCGAAGGTGTGCTATTTACGTACAGATCAAGGTACAGAATATACAGGTGGGTTCACAATTGAAGTTTTGCAAAAATTAGGCGCGGAATTACAACTATCTAGTCCGGATACTCCTGAACATAACGGCACGTCTGAGCGCTTTAATCAGACAATCCAAAAGAAAAATTAGAAGCTACATGTACGACGCGAAATTACCCGAAAATCTCTGGGATTTAGCTGTGACTGCAGCTATATATGCGTATAATAGAACTCCTCATAAAGCAAACGACATGGTAACTCCGTTGGAAAGATTCGCTCCTGATCATCATTTTGATATTAATCAATTAAAAAGATTTGGCTGCATAGCCTATATCAAAGTTCATCGAAAAATTGGTCCTAAATTTAGAGCGGAAGGAAGACGAGTTGTTATGGTGGGTTATACTCCAACTGGCTATCAATTCTTGAGACCTGAGGAAGGAAAATTCTATGAGAGCAGAGAGGTGAGATTTAACGAAAAGATTGTTTACGGAGACAAATTTTCGAAAAATGCAATCAAAGATTTTCCCACACTTGATAATGAAATTAATAAAGAAAAATGGTTCGTTGAATTTGAAAAAGACGCGGAAAAATCGAATGATTCTTTGAAACCGGAGGGAGAAATTAAAAGGAAAAGAGGAAGACCGAGAAAAGATGAGACAAAAATTGTTAAAGATAAAAAGTCAAACGAAATAAGAGTAGAGTCGAACTTAATTGAAGATGTGAGCTTTTCTGATTTGGAATTTGATGAGTCCGTAAAAGCTAGTGTTTTAATGACCAATACGTACGATGAGAAAGTCGAAAACCAAGCAAACGAAACTAATGATGAAATTTATCATGCGCTTTTAGCAAAAATAAAATTAGATCCAGTTAATTACAAAGAAGCAATGTTAACTAAAGATAAAAATTTATGGCAATTGGCCATTGAAGATGAGTTGAAATCATTAGACAAAAATGAAGTCTGGGAAATAGTAAATCGTCCTAATAAGATGAGAAATGGACAAAAGGCTAATATTATTGATTCACGATGGGTCTTTAAGCAAAAATTTGAATCAAATGGAAATACAAAATTTAAAGCTAGACTTGTTATAAGAGGCTTTAAAGACAAGAATGTTTATGAATTAAAGGAAACTTACGCCCCAGTGTCGAGACTGCCTTTGGTGAGAGCTGTAATTGCTATAATAAATAAATATAATCTTAAAGTTTATCAATTAGACGTAAAAACTGCGTTTTTAAATGGTGTGCTTGATGAGGAAATTTTTATGGAAATTCCTGAAGGAACTCAACACTCTGATCGAGAAAGAAGAGAAAAGGTGTGCAAATTGAAACGATCTCTTTACGGTCTGCGAATAAGTCCAAAGAAATGGAACGATAGATTTACGAAAGTGGCGTTGAGCATGGACCTGAAAAATACGGACATGGAACCTTGTCTATTTACTTGGCGAGAAGTAGACAAGTTTCTCATTTTATTATTATATGTTGACGACATAATAATGGCGAGTAATGATGAGGCTAAACTGAATGAAGTCAAAGAAAAATTGAATAAAGAATTCGAATTCACTACAATGGGCGAGTTAAAAGAATTCTTAGGAATCTCTATCAAGCGAGATATCGAAAATCAAACGATTGAATTAAATCAAGAAAAATTCATTGATAAGATTTTGGAAAAATTTGGATTTGACAAATGTCATCCACAAAGAACTCCAATGAATACGAACCAAGTGACGAATAAAGAAAGAAAATTGAGAGAAAGTGAATTTAACGATGAGATTTTAGAAGCGACAGAAACTAAGAAAAAGATTCCTTACAGAGAAGCTGTGGGAAGCTTACTCTACCTTGCAGGTGCGACGAGACCTGACATTTCGTATGCGGTAAATGTTTTGAGTAGGCACCAAGTAAATCCAACCGAGGAAGACTGGAAAATGGTGAAAAGAGTGTTTCGCTATTTAAAGGGTACGAAAAAGATGTGTTTAAAATTTACAGGTAAGACTGAGGGAATTCAAGCATTTTCAGATGCGAGTTTTGGAGATCGTAAAAACTCCTTAACTACCTGTGGATTTTTGATCAAGTTGTTTGGAGATACAATTGCCTGGAGAACTCACAAGCAATCTTATGTTGCTCTTTCGACGTGTCATGCTGAATATGTTGCGATGAGCGAGGCGAGTCAAGAGATGTTGTCAATGTACAACTCCTTGAAATTGATTTTAAAAGAACCCCTTCTTCCGATGACGTTATGGTGTGACAACAAAGCTGCAGGTGTGGGAGTAGAAATTAACGGTGGGAATAAGTTGAGACACATTGTAGAAATTAAAGCTCATCACATTAAGGAATGTGTAAAAAGGGGATTAATTGTTGTGAAATGGATTCGTTCAAAAGATATGATTGCTGATATATTCACAAAACCCTTGTCATTTGAATCACATAATCATTTAATCAATAAACTTATGAGTAATTAACTAATATATTTTATTTGTTCACAGGCTAGATTTCGAGACGGAAATATTTTATCAGATGAGCAGTAAATAAAGATGGGAAAAACCAATGAGACGCTATTAATATCAAAAGAAAATTTAAATACTCAGTTTTGTTAAGGAAAGAATAATTATTTTTGTTATTATAAATCGTAAAATTATTGTTTATTTTACTATATTAATATTAAGAAGTGAAATTGTGTTGTACGGGAGGGAGTGTTGGAAATTAGCGTACTCCCCAATTCTCCTTCTAATTTGTACGTTCCTGTTGTGTGACTGTGTAGCCGTCACTGGCTTTCTCTTGGCTGCGCATTGTATGTGACGCGCTAGTCATTCCTCTCTGAGAGTTCGTTACACGAAGTGCCTTTACTAAATAAATATCGTTTACTACAAATACGTGTTGTATTCCTTTTACAAACCTAACAATTCCTTTGTATCAAAATAATTAATTTAATTATGTTTTTTTATTCCTCAATTATATGAGATATTAAAAGAAATTTGGAGCTAATAAATTTTTTATTATAAAACAATAATTACTTATTCTACTATTTTAAAATCCCTTTCTATAGGCGACCAGATCATATAAGTTTATTTCCGACATCAGAGCTGTCAATTATTTGAATAGTGAAAATAATATTGACGCTCGTAGAAACATCGTATATTATTACAAACAGATTTTTACTTAAATCCTTATTTTATATATAGAATTTTAATTAAAAGCCCTTTTCTCTATAAGCATATCTGCTTTTATTCTTTCTTTTTAAATTATCCAACACTTTCGACTGATTTTTATGAAACTTTTTACTTTGTCAATTTTTAAAAAATAATTTGACACTTTCTCAAAAAAGAGCTCTTTATCGTAAAGCGAAAATAAATAAAGAATTACCTAATTAAAATTTATTTTGTTTCGATATGATGTTTTAATAAGCCACAATCTTATTTCCACCATAACCCGTGCAGAAAATGCCCCACTTTGCCCTGTTTAAAACTGGGTTCTGGTCGGGACTCGACAGTTTTCCCTATTAAATTTTTTTTTTTTAATAAAGTTTTTAGAATTCCTTTTTGTTGTAGAAGCTATTAACAATAAAAGGCAATCATTATTTTAGTTATTTTTAATAATTTTGCTTCCTCGTGAGGAAGCTTTGTAGTCGTTTAATTTACAAAATTTTTAAAAATCCTTTTAACAAATTTTCTTCTATATGGGACTATGTTATATAAGACCCTGAACAATTGTCCGGATGTATGTATGTGTGTGTGTGGATCCTGATTTTTGTGAACACGATAACTCGAAGAGGTTTTAACGAATTTGGCTAAAATTTACCAGGTATATTTATCATAAAAATATCTCGAAATGGATTGATAGACTTTAAAAAATTCTTAAAAAAAAATTTTTTCGGTGTATTTTTTATAATAAAAATTAATAATAATAATAATAAATTTAATCCATCATGCTTTAAACATTTTTTGTATTATTAATTTTTAAAGAGCCGAAAGTACATTCGCACTGTCATTCTATTGCAAAATGCGTCCGGCTCGGTGCAGGTTTCAGCCCGCCAAACACCCGGCGTTGTACTGGCATTCGTCCGTCTAGCAACCAGCGCGGGCCAAATTATATTTTCTATTGACTAATAAAATAAAATAAAATATTTAATTAACTATGCATGGTGCATGTTAATTAACATTTATTTATAGATCATTTGAAGCATTTTTTACACATTTTACATTTTTTTTACACATTAAAATTCTAAACGCTCGCAGTGGGATACGAAGCCCAAGCCTATCCTAATCTACGCACCGAAGTCTAATACGCTAACCACTAAGCTATTTGCTCGCTTGCGGATGAGAGCAAAACAACGCCAATATACAATACCGCCGGGAAACAACAACTTATATAAAGTGAATAATAATTTTTACTCAAATATTTTTCAATATTTTTGCATTTTATTTATATTATGCAAATAAATTTAAAGTTTTATTATATTTTTATTTAATCTTCAATGTTTTTAATATTTATCTTTATTTTATTATTTAGGAATAATTAGTTGAATACTTCACTTTACAACTATTCGAAATTAATACAAAATTAACTAAAATAAACATTTGTAACTTACTGCATTTCATTCATACTTTATAAATGTTTTTAAAAAAGAGAAAAAGATGAATGTAATTAATTTGAAAGAAATATTAAATGTTAAATTAACATTCACCTTGCATAGTTAATTAAACATTTCTTTTATTTTAATTTTTAATAAAGAATAAAATAATTTGGCCCGCGCTGGTTGCTAGACGAACGAATGCCAGTACAACGCCGGGTGTTTGGCGGGCTGAAACCTGCACCGAGCCGGACGCATTTTGCAATAGAATGACAGTGCGAATGTACTTTCGACTCTTTAAAAATTATTAATACAAAAAATGTTTAAAGCATGATGGATTAAATTTTTTATTATTATTAATTTTTATTATAAAAAATAAAAATAGCAAAACTTGTTAGATTTTAAAAGATATTTGTGGTAAGATTTTTAAAAGCGAATTTATAAAAAAAATTATCCTATATAAAAATAAAACTAATTTAAAAACTAGTAACAATTACTATATTCGAAGCATATTCTTATTAATAAATTAATTAATTAATAATTTTTAATTCACTTATTTATTGATTTATTATTAATAAATAAACAAATAAGTAATATTAAATAAATCCAATCAAATTTATTTAATGATACTTATAATTTATTTATAATAAATGAATAAGTAAGTAAATTAAATTAATATATTAATAATAAAATAAATTATATAGTTCTTAGTCGGTAGAATGCCTGTACCGCTCGGGTCGTTAGACGGACGAATGCCAGTACAACGCCGGTTGCGATGCGGTATAAATTTTGATCCGGCAGTTGGATCAAATCTTGTACCGCGCCTCCCTAGTAGAAATTTGTCCTAGTTATTATAAAGTTACTGTCCAGTCGCGCTTGAAATTGTCTAGTTACTTTACAAGCCAACTGGCTAATAACTGGAATGGTGTGTCACGCTTTTTTCATCAAGTTATTATCTAGCCCAACTTTATAAATTCTGGTCAACGGTTCTGTAGAAAAACTAGACAAATTAATTCTTTTAAAATACTGAAAATTTGTTTAATATTAAGATTTACTGTAGTTAACACATTTATTTCATGCAATTAATATAAAATTTCTATTTAGCACCAAAGAAATTCAATAAAAAATATTTTTGGAAAATTTCTGTATCCATTATAATATATACATAATAAATGGAATAGAATAAAAAATTATATAATATTTTATAATTTTTAATTAATTAGTTGAATTATTATATAAAAATAATGTAAATAGTAAATTATTACATGTAATTATCTACATTACTTTTAGATTTTTAATTCAATTAAAAAAAATTCTAAATTCGAATATCCTAAATATTTACTGTTTTCAAACAACTTTCATTTTTTTAATACACTATTATTAACAATAACACAGAAACAAATATTTTTTATTAGTATAAACAATTATAATCTATATAAACCTTAAAACGATAACGCAATTTCACCGAAAAAATCTTGGGGGATAATGGGGAGCGAACCCGGGTCCCGCTGGACTAAAATCGCACCGCTTAACGCACTCGGTCGTTCAACGCAATGGATACTGAGAATTAATAACCACTGCACATATGTTTCAGTTCAGTGCCGTAACTAGAGATTTTAAGCATTGGTATATTCTTTTAATATTTTCTATGTAATAAATCATTTTAGATGATTTTTTAATTATTATAATTTTTTAGTAATTTAATTTGCAACGTTAACAATTAATAAATAAATTGATTACTGTAATTAAATTTTTAATTATTTTTATTAATTTATTATAAATTATTATAAATATTTATTAATTAATTTTATTATTTAATATGATTAATTGATTATTAATTAATAATAATAAATTCATTAAATTTTTAATTAATAAAAAATTATAATTAAACTAAAATGGAATTTAAAAAAATTAATTTTTAACTAATTTTATTATTTTTATATTTATTATAAATGATTGTAAATATTTATTAATTAATTTTATTAATTTACAATAATAAATTAATTAAATTTTTAATTAATAACAAATTAAAATGAAAAGTTTTAAAATATTGGAAAGAATAAGAACAAATTTATCTCTAGCAAATAATCAGTCGAGCTGTCTAGTTATTAGACATTATTGCAGTGTCATCGACACGACAAACTTATTAGAACTATAATTTCTAGGAGTACTTTAAAGTAACATTAAAAAAACTAGACAGAAGTTATTTCTAGCCAATATCAAATTCAATTTGAATCTTTGACGAAGAGCGTTGGTCAGTAACTTTACAGTTATTTACCAGTCCGCCTAGAATCAGCGTCCGTGACAAAAACTGTCCAGTAACTTGAACAATCGAGTGGCTCCATGACAAATTTCTACTAGGGCTGTAGTGCCGACAGTAGAAAGAGTGTACCGAAAGTCGCATCCGACTTTGTACCGCGCCAGCAGAAATTCTCATCCTAATCGGTACAAACTGCCTACATACTGGCATTGACTCTCCAATCCAACCGGCGCGGATTCTAGACGGTTGGACGATCCGGCATTCGTCCGACTTTTCCGCCTGGGTTCTGTTTAACCAAAATTCGATGACAAAATTAAATATGTTTTTTAAATAGGAAGAAATTTAAATATAAGCAATAGAAGATTATATAAAGATAGATAAATCTTCGTAGATTATAAATAAATTTTTCAAAAAATTTAAACTTGATAAAATATTAATGAAAAATTAATTTAAATAATGAACCTCATGTTGGAGACACGTGAAGTTATCCCTTTCAGGAGAATCACCCATCTATAAATTAATGAAAACCACATGATTCGACTTGTCAAAACATGTAGATTGTTAATAAAAAATTTTTAAAAATTAAGATTTTGCTCCAAAATTACTACACGGAGAAAAATGGAAAAATGATTTATGCAGTCAGTGTAGTACTCCTTTATAGAATAATATGTGACAGGTACACACTATAGTATTAGAAGTTTCATAGCTGAACAGTTTGGGACTCAACACAAGTTATCCCATTCATCAGCTTAAACAAGACTGTTTATATAGTCTAAGAGGGAATAAGAGTATAAAAAATTGGAATGAGAAATTACTTTCTCATGTAATGTTTCTCATGTTTTAGTTACTCTTAACCCTAGAAGGAGTAACTGGGGTGTCTGGACACCCCAAGCAAAATTCAAAGTATTCCCATGGCTTAACTAATAATTCTTTTACGCTCAAAACTCGTTGATAATTTAGTTTGAACCTCTATCTTTTGACACCAGTATGTGCCGCCAAATGTTTTGCTTTAGGAAGAGCTTTATCTCCTGTTAAAAGACGTCTGGGGTGTCTGGACACCCCAGTTACTCCCTAACGTTAGAAAAATTGTCAAGATAAGTAAATTCAATTTTTTTTAAAACTCGTTTTTAATCAGTTAAAATCATCTGATAAAGTATAAATTGATAGGTTATGCATGAAAAAGTTGTATTTTATAAAAAAAAACATTTTTATACAAAAATTACATTTTTATGAAAAATAGACATTCTGTATTTGTAACAACTTATGAAATTTGATTGAGTTAAGATTTATTAAAAATTTCTGTGCTCTCTCTACAGTCAAAAATTAAATTCTAATACAGAAAAATGTAGTATATGACAGTCAAATTTAAATTATAAATTCTATATTGTTAATAATATTTTAACATATATTAGAGGTACTAAGAATTGTTAATTAAAACTTTGATTAAATATTAATTTACAGAATCATTTCATAAGTTATTAATTTTAATGTAAATATATTCAGATATATTAAGTTTGTAAAATTTTAAATTTATAACACCATTTTTAGTAAATATTAATTGTTTAAGTCCATTTTATAGTTCATTTTTATGATTTTCACTATTCGTCAATTGTCTTTAATTTCTTTCACTTCAGATGTTCAAATAATTATGTTTTTTGGAAGTAATACAAAAACTAATTTTTTCCTCTAAAAGTGTATCTATTTAACTTTAAAAACCTAAAATAGTTTTTAAATTAGTCAAATTTTTAAGAAACTACAACGTTTTTTGTGAAAAAAGTCAATTTTGCAATTTTTTGGTGTTTTTTTGGGTTTTTATGGTTTTTTTTAAAATTTTTTTAATTTATCAAAATATGAATAATAGTATAGTATTCCTTACTAAAAAAACCAATCAATTCATTATAATAAATTTTTTTTACGTCAAATAGAAACCTTATAAAACAAGTTTAAAGCGTGGGGTGTCGGGACACCCCAGTTACTCCTTAGAGGGTAAGTAAATTAACGTACTCCTTCTAGGGTTAAGAGTAAGTGAAACGGTGTAAGTTATAGGTTATAAGTTATAAGTTTAGGAAAAATTTGTTTGTTTTTGTACAAAATTTAAGAAAAAAATTAGAAAAAAATATTTTTTTGAAAATTGTAAAAAATACAAAATTTTAAAAGTTTAAAAGTTTTGTATTTTTGGACGAAATGAGCTGCCCAACGAACTCAGGCTTCATTTTATCGGGGGTGAATTTCGTTTCATCAGGGGGTCATGAAAAATGAAGATTTATCAAAATTAGAAATTTCTCAACATCGCACAAATCCAAGACTTTCTCATTTTTTATGAGAATGTAAAAATACAAAAAATGTAATTTTCCAAAAATTTTTATTAATTACAAATTAATAAATTGTACCTTAAAAGAAAATATTTAGCAATTTTAATTTTCAATCATTTTAAAAAATTATTTTAATGAATATATTAAAATTGAAAAAATAAAAAATTTATCAAAATTTTTTTTTTAAATTTGACATATATATGTTTATATTATATGTACATTTCTCATAAATAAGAATCCCTTTATTTATGTTTGTTATATTTAACTTTCATTATTACAAAATATCGTTTAAATTACTTGACAAATTGAATTACTAATTCCTAGTTTTTTGATGCTGTTAGTCTTTTACGTAGGCAAACTTCACAACATTTCTGGACACTTTATCTTCCACAAGTCACATTCAGCTCTTAATTTTTATGGTGGAAATAAGATTGTGGCTTATTAAAATATCATATCGAAACAAAATAAATTTTAATTAGGTAATTCTTCATTTATTTTCGCTTTACGGTAAAGAGCTCTTTTTTTGAGAAAGTGTCAAATTATTTTTTAAAAATTGACAAAGTAAAAAGATTCATAAAAATCAGTCGAAAGTGTTGGATAATTTAAAAAGAAAGAATAAAAGCAGATATGCTTATAGAGAAAAGGGCTTTTTATTAAAATTCTATAAATGAAATAAGGATTTAAGTAAAAATCTGTTTGTAATAATATACGATGTTTCTACGAGCGTCAATATTATTTTCACTATTCAAATAATTGACAGCTCTGATGTCGGAAATAAACTTATATGATCTGGTCGCCTATAGAAAGGGATTTTAAAATAGTAGAATAAGTAATTATTGTTTTATAATAAAAAATTTATTAGCTCCAAATTTCTTTTAATATCTCATATAATTAAGGAATAAAAAAACATAATTAAATTAATTATTTTGATACAAAGAAATAAAATAAATAAATTTTTATAGACAAGAAAACATGATTAAAGATAATTTAACAAATTTATAAGGTAAAAATTAATACTTTTTTATGATTTTGTAATTATTAATTATTTTTTAATTTAATATAATTTTCCAATTACTAATTAACTAATTTTCCAAAATAATACAAAAATATTCAATAAATTTTAGAAATAATTTAATTTTTTCAAAATTCTGTATATTTGTCATTTTTAATATTTTTATTAATTATACAATTTAATAAATTGTACCTCTAGAGGTACTAATTAGCAATTTTAATTTTTAATCTCTTCAAAAAATTATTTTAATGAATAACAAAATTTTAAAAAAATGTTTTTCATATTTTTCGTTTTAATTTAACATATTTTATATTATGTATATTTTTATATATAAAGAAAAATCCTTTTATTTATATTTATTATATTAGTTTTTATTACTAAAAAATGTTATTTTTATAATTTTCAACAAACTAAAAGTTACTGCCCTGTTTTATGATACTGTTATGCCTTTACGTGGGCAACCCCGCCTTACTCCACCTTCTGTTGTGCGGTCATTTTTTCCCCATATCAAGCCAACTACATCTGTAAATTGTAATCGTAGAAATCGTTTTGTGGCTCGTAGAAACATCGTGTTGAGACTAAATAAATTTTTACAAATTCTTTATTTAATTTTATTTTAGGGTAAAGAGCCCTTTTTTGAGAAAGTGTCAAATTATTTTATAAAAAATTATCAAAGTAAAAAGTTTTGTATGAAGCAGTTGAAAGTGTTGGATAATTTAAATGGAAAGAGAAAAAGCAGAAACTTATAAAAAAGGGGCTTTTTATTGTAATTATATATGAAATAGCGATTTAAGAAAAAATTTGTTTTTAATAATACGATTTTTCAACGAGCGTCAATATTGTTTTCGCTATACAAATTGACAGTTTCAACATCAAAAATAAACTTTTAAATAGGTTGCCTATTGAAAGGGGCTTCAAAATAGTAGAATAAGTAATTATTGTTTTAGAATAGAAAATTTATTAACGATAAATTTCTTTTATTACCTTATATAATTGAGGAATAAAAAAACATAATTACATTAATTATTTTTATACAAAGGATTAAAATAAATAAATTTTTATAAACTATAGAAAACATGATTACTAATAATGTAACCAATATATAAGGAAAAAATAATACATATTTTTACGGTTTTTTAAATAATAAATAATTTTTAATTTTATATAATTTTCCAATTACTAGTTAATTAATTTTTACATATAATAATACAAAAAAATTCAATTTTTATATATAATTTAATTTTTCCATATTCTTTATATTTGTCATTTTTATTATTTTTATTAATTACAATTCAATAAATTGTACCTCTAGAGGTACTATACTAATTAGCAATTTTTATTTTTAATCTCTTTAAAAAATTATTTTAATGAATAACAAAATTTAAAAAAAATGTTTTTCATATTTTTCGTTTTAATTCAACATATTTTATATTATGTATATTATTATAAAGAAAACCCCATTTATTTATATTAATTATATTAGTTTTTATTACTGCAAAATGTTATTTTTATAATTTTCAACAAAATAAAACTTACTGCCCTGTATTATGATACTGTTATCCCTTTCACAGGTCTCCTCAGAGGTGGGCAGGTTATTCTGAAATGTAACACGCTACAAACTTGGTGCGGAGTTGTTCCAAATGACTTCCAGATTCCAAATTTTCAAACCGATAAATCGTACCTGATCCTCTTTTCGAATTATCTCTTATACAGATAGTCGGAAACTTGAAAAATTTATTATCTTAATGTGGAAGCTTTGATTCAGAAGACTGCTGATTTTTCGTTACTAAAAATTTTTTAGACAAAGTTTTTATAGATAATAACACTGTGCAACAATTTTCGGTTTATTGTTTCTTTCCCAAATAAGTGTAGGCTTAAATTGAAAAAGATGTACGCAATAATGAAACCCCAAAAGGATTTTGCAAACTTAGTTAATTTAATATTTTTTATAAAATTTTAAAGTTCATGTTACTATTTTTAATATTTTTAAAAAATCTTGCACCTTTTGTGATATATAATTTTAAAAATAGATTGTTTAAAAAAATTGTTTTGAACATTATTTCCTTAAAAAAATTGTTAAACAATTTAAATATGATTATTTATTTCCATTATGGTTATAAAAAAAATTGTTAAAAAAATACAGAGAAATTCGATAAATTAGCTTTTATAATCACTTTTCCAATTAAGTACTATAATTACACCTTTTTAATTAGAATTTATTTATTTTATTTTATTCATTACTTAATTCATATTTCTACTTAAATATAGCTAAAGATTAAAAATTTTTGAGAATTTCACAAAAATGAGCATAAGCTTAAAGGTTTATAAAAAATAAATTTGAGCTACATTTCAAAAACCCTTGGAGGGTTAAATTACTGTTTATTTGTACTATCCACGAAGTAGGATAAGGAGACCTCACGCGGTTTAAAAGTCAGCCCACGATTAGGGGGATACAGATCTAATGTATGTTACGAGCACAAATGTAAATTACTCGCGCAAACGCGATTACTGCTCGGTGATTCGTTGAGTTCAGAATTTGGTTAAATCCTTGATAGGAACCGGGAAATTTCAAATAATAAACGTGAATATTCCGTTAAAACGGAGGGAAAAAGCTCACAAGTAGAATAAATCATTCAATAATTAATAACATTAATTATTGAAGGAAATCAGTCTTCTTGAGAGTAAACCCAAATAATTTATTTACTGAAAGTTCAAGAATACAAGTTATGACTAAGGAAGCTTAGAAGCAACCTTTCTAGTCAATAGTCAACTTAAATCTGACTATATACAACGTCTCGAGGTAGTCTGAGACTCATGCTCTATGGTGTGATCCTTGGTGAGGGAGATGCGCATGCTCAGCCTCACAGGACCAACACCCACACACACACACACTATGTATTTACACTCCATGCTATTCTACACAAACATAACATATCTCAGTTATACATTTGCGAGGATTATTTTATATTACATTTAGTGGATAGTAATTATATTAATTATAACAATATTAATTAATATTTGCGATGTTACATACACGAATAACTTTAGTATTTATTAATTATTATACTAGAACGTAGAGCGTAGAATATTCTTTTAGTTGATATTTATTTACAACAATCTCATTCAACAATGAGGATATTGAATTATATAAACATATAGATTAAAATATCATTAAGATACAATTATGAATAATTAATTCTATTAATTATTACCGAGTGTGAAGTAATTAATTATATACAAATGCATATAATTAATGACTTAGTTAATATTCTATTTTATACAAAATGCATATTTGTCGTTGTAGTATATAAAAAATACGAAATCTGGAATTTCCCAATACGTGATTTTATCCTGAGAAAAAGGATAAAATGTACGTTGGTCAACCGATGTGTTTTATGGTTTTACCTCCAAAGAGGGTCTACTTGAGAATTGAAAGACAGTTTTTTATGACATCTTTGGGGTTATCTCCCTTAGTTTATGGTTGACAATTGTGTTTGAGTTTTAAGGGTATATTGTCTTCAGAGTGACAATACACAAACTCATATTGCTGGAAATGTGTTTAAGACCTTACTATTTTTTGTAGCGATATTTTCAAAGACATACTGTGTCTGCGAAACATATGTATTTTATCTTTTGTTATATTTCGGCTATTGATAGAGAAATATTTGAAGAATACAATATTTTAGGAACATATTTACTAAATTGAACGCAGAAAGTTCTTCTCAATCTATGGACAGGATATTATTTTAAATATAAAATTAATATTATATTTTCCCGCGACTTTTAATCGCATTTCGATTAATATCGAATCACGATTCGAGCGAGATAATAGTCGCTCGTTACATGTATTCTTGGCGAAAGTCTCCTTTCTAACATTTGCGCCTCTTTCGTGAAAATAGAGAACTATTTTCCTACTGTGTTTTAAGGTGTGTCAACCATAGAGATAATATAAATAGAGTGGGGATGGTTTGCATGTATGCGTCCGCTTGATAGAAAGAGAAAGAAGATTTAGCACCAGTAGGTGTCTCTCTTGCGCTGGAGCTCATTGAAGGACAGATACTGGTGTTAAATCTTCTTTCTCCCTCCAACCCATTCTGTTTATGGCAGGACACTTCCCCCACACGCTGCCGCCTATACCTTCCCCACTCTATTTATAATATCTCTATGGTGTCAACCGCTTGACATAACCTCATAACCTAATTTGTACAACTTAATCTTTCAGAATTGTTCTGACAGTTGGCAGTGCCTAAAGTCATTTAAGAAGAATTAATTCTTAAGAAGAATCTTTTAGAATTTGGTGAAATCATTTTAATTATAGCTTCATTTGCTGTTAAAAATTACTTTTTAGTTTGAAGTTATGTCAAGCGGTCGACACTCCTGATTGCATGTTAGTATTTGTGTAAAAAATATTATTTTATTGTTTTGTAGTAAATAAAAATGAATTTCATAAATACATGCATATCAGATTGCGTTAAATAGAAATTAAATAAGATGTTTAATAATAATTGTTGTATTGCAGTCTGATTGCAATTAAACATAAATATTGTTTTATATAGTTTATATTTTCACCACGGAGCGCTGATGTAAGGGAGGAGACTTTTCATTTAAAGCCATAGGTATCCCTAACCCCCCCCTACAAAGGGCATACTTTTAGCGCTACGAACTATGGGCGTGAGGTCTCCTTATCCTCCTTCATGGTACTATCATTTAGCACTAAAGCCAACTGGAAAAGAAAAATGTGTCGCACAGTGTTATGGTTCCGAATTGTCTCTTCTTCAAGAAGAAGATAGATAATTATGATTTTTTTTATTATTTTATTTTTTTTATTTTTTGAATATATACATAATTTAAGAAGCCTGCAAAAAAATAAAAATTTCTGTTGTCTGAGATCGAGAAGTCATTTACTGAAGCTTTTGGTGAGCTAAATCCGAATTAACATTTAACAAAAACCTCCTATCACGTCAGGATTTTGAGAAAATTGGGGGTAAAATACCCAAAAATCATTTCTTAGTAGCTTTTGGAAATTTCTACTAGGTAAATCCGACGCACTGAGAGAAGAGTTTTAGTCGTGACAACAAAACGCGTTTAGTAGCAGAAACACATGGAGAGCGATTGTAGCGCCCCTGGCGGTTTAGTTCCTGTTTAGTATCTCTGACTAAACTGACAGTAGTTCCTACTATAGTTTAGTAGATGCGACTGTTAAATTTGTCCGTCGAAAATTAACAAGACTGTTTAGTTATCAGAACTGAACCGATAGTCGCCTTCACTATTCTCTTCTCTCCGTGCGTGCTAGAGACTTGTCATATGAGTTAAATTAAAGCTTGAACCTTTTAATTTACGAAAATATAGCGATTTGCCAACAACAAACTAAATTAACTGTCAAAATTGATATTTCAACAGTTGTCCTGCATACAAATTGACCTAAATACAACTTTTTTAAAAAATGATTGGATTCGCTAAGAATTTGTCACTCGGGGGTTTTCGGGATCGCTGATTACGAATATGACGTCAGATTTTTAAAACTCAAAATGTTGGATCCAATATGGCGATCTACTTTCAAAAATCGATTCAATTAGCCTGAAACTCGTTACTCGCGGGATTTCGGGGTCGCTGATTAGGAATTGACATCATATTCGCAATCAGCGACCCCGAAACCTCTAAGTAACAAATTTTAAACCAATCCAATCATTTTTTTAAACAGTTGTATTTACAAAAACTAAAAAGTGATTTTTGGGACTTATAGAGGAGAGTGGGGGAAGACGGAGTACCGGCCCTATTTAACAAACGAATTAACCAATCGCAATTATATTTTACATAATACTACACCGAGACTGTTTTACTCAAAAAATCTGTTTTCGACGATTTTCTTGTGAATTTTTCACTTTTTTTAGGAGGTGTTTATTATTTAATAATAACGGTTAATGAACTATATAAAAAATTTAATAACTGGTAAGGGTTACAGAAGAAGGGAAGCATATGTTTTTTTCTTTGCTGAATCGTAAATTGTTGTAATTAATCACTTTAATCAATTTCGTAGGTGCAGGCAAGATAGGGTAGGGAAGAGTGGGGCAAGACGGGGTACACAAATGAAGCAAAAGAAAAGAGAAATAAGGGAAGTTAAGAAAACTACTTAAATCAAGACTGAATAAAATAAGAGTGACCAAAAAGAAAAAAAGCTTGTCAGGTTAAATCAATAATTAGCGATGGTAAAGTGGAAAATACACCTTGTCTCTATAAATTGTAATGGTTATTATTTAGACTCAAATGAAGGCTGGGCTGCTTGTTCTGTCTGCGGCCAATGGACTTTGTGCAGTTGTGCTGGTGTCGATGACGAAGATGAAGATGCAACCTTTACTTGTAAAATTTGTCGACAGAAATACGTTGCTTCTTTAGTACCGCGCCGGTGGGTCAAGATGGGGAGATTTGCAATTTTTTCCATATTAATAATTTTATGATTTTTTCAGAAACAGATGGCCTTTGTGCTCCTTTATTACTAAAGACTGATTCCCAAAGATGGTTATTAAATAAAATAATAAAATATGTATTCGATAATTTTCGTTTTTTGCGCTTTAAACCTTAAGTACCCCGTCTTGCCCCACTCCCCAATGGGAAATTTACAACTGGCGTAGTACTGCGCCAGCACTGGCAGCACTGGCGGCAAGGCTGAGAGCCAGCACTGGCATGGCACTGGGATGAAAACGCCGTCTGGCGCTGCCGAAGTACTGTCTGTCAGTGCTGCCAGACAGCGCTGGCGCAGCACTGGACGAGTGCTGGCTGAGAATATTGCCGCAATAAATGCCGTATTGTTATTAATTAGTCGTAAATTAATAATTATAAATAATTTAACAACAAAATGGTAAATAATATCAATAAATAGTTATTATTCATAAAATATTTCTCTTCTTAAAGAAATTGTATTAAAGATGGAGACTAACAATATGGATATAGTAAATGAAGTAGAAAAAAATTGTTTATAACATTTAAAAATTAAATAATAAACAATTACAGTAAGTGTGCATTAGATTTTTATATTTTAGTACCTATAACGATTGGAATCTAGAAATATCGCAAACCTATGAAAATAAACAAAATTGCTGACGAGGGGAAACGAACCTACGACCTACGGACTAACAGACTAACGCACTAACCACTATGCTAACGACACATGTGTACAGTAAAGTATTAATATCTCATTATCATTCAGACATACAATTATTGAGTCAAAGATGAGAAAAAAATAGGGATACGTTAGAAATAATAAATTAAACTAAATTTTTAATAATTAAATTAAATTACTTTACTTATTGCATTTAACATTTTACGTAATTCTGAAATTACGTGGTAATTTTTTAATAATTTTTTATTCATAGTAAGAAGTATAATAGCATTTTAATAGGAACTAAATTATTATTGAGATTAAAGTTTAAATTTTGTTTAAATAATTTATTATTTACAAAATTAGACAATTGTGTTAAATTGTTATTATTTTTAATAAGAATAAAAAATGAACAACTGAAAAGTAAAATATTAATTTTTTTTCAATGAATATATATTTATAAACATTCATAAACTTTTTTTATAATTTTTTTCAAGTTTATGTCAAAAAAGCAATCCCAATGGGAAATGCCAGTGTAGTGCCGATGTTCACCACTGGCTTAGTACTCAGACGATTGTTCGGCGTAGTCTACCTGAGCCTCGACAATTAGTGCTGACGCAGTACAGAATTTTTGTTTCGCCAAAGCTTGGACAAAACATGGCGGAAAGTGCTGGCTGAGTATAGAAAAATTGTTCTCGATGCTCTTTGCCAACATTGCTTTTTTGACATAAACTTGAAAAAAATTATAAAAAAAGTTTATGAATGTTTATAAATATAAATTCATTGAAAAAAAATTAATATTTTACTTTTCAGTTGTTCATTTTTTACTCTTATTAAAAATAATAACAATTTAACACAATTGTCTAATTTTGTAAATAATAAATTATTTAAACAAAATTTAAACTTTAATCTCAATAATAATTTAGTTCCTATTAAAATGCTATTATACTTCTTACTATGAATAAAAAATTATTAAAAAATTACCACGTAATTTAAGAATTACGTAAAATGTTAAATGCAATAAGTAAAGTAATTTAATTTAATTATTAAAAATTTAGTTTAATTTATTATTTCTAACGTATCCCTATTTTTTTCTCATCTTTGACTCAATAATTGTATGTCTGAATGATAATGAGATATTAATACTTTACTGTACACATGTGTCGTTAGCATAGTGGTTAGTGCGTTAGTCTGTTAGTCCGTAGGTCGTAGGTTCGTTTCCCCTCGTCAGCAATTTTGTTTATTTTCATAGGTTTGCGATATTTCTAGATTCCAATCGTTATAGGTACTAAAATATAAAAATCTAATGCACACTTACTGTAATTGTTTATTATTTAATTTTTAAATGTTATAAACAATTTTTTTCTACTTCATTTACTATATCCATATTGTTAGTCTCCATCTTTAATACAATTTCTTTAAGAAGAGAAATATTTTATGAATAATAACTATTTATTAATATTATTTACCATTTTGTTGTTAAATTATTTATAATTATTAATTTACGACTAATTAATAACAATACGGCATTTATTGCGGCAATATTCTCAGCCAGCACTGGTCCAGTGCTGCGCCAGCGCTGTCTGGCAGCACTGACAGACAGTACTTCGGCAGCGCCAGACGGCGTTATCATCCCAGTGCCATGCCAGTGCTGGCTCTCAGCCTTGCCGCCAGTGCTGCCAGTGCTGGCGCAGTACTACGCCAGTTGTAAATTTCCCATTGGGATGTTGGCAAAGAGCATCGAGAACAATTTTTCTATACTCAGCCAGCACTTGCCGCCGTGGCTTGTCCAAGCTTTGGCGAAACAAAAATTCTGTACTGCGCCAGCACTAATTGTCGAGGCTCGGGTAGACTACGCCGAACAATCGTCTGAGTACTAAGCCAGTGGTGAACATCGGCACTACACTGGCATTTCCCATTGGGTCTCCCCTATCCACACTTTTCTTAAAATCATGAACATAATTATCTATAAAATCTTGGTCTAAAAAATTTTTAATAACGAAAAATCAGCAGTCTTCTGAATCAAAGCTCCCACATTAAGATAATACATTTTTAAGTTTCTGACTATCTGTAAAAGAGATGATTCGAAAAGAGGATCAGGTACGATTTATGGGTTTGAAAATTTGGAATCTGGAAGTCATTTAGAACAACTGCCCACCAAGTTTGTAGCGTTACATTTTAGAATAACCTGCCCACCTCTGAGGAGACCGGTGCTTTACGTAGGCAACCCCGCCCTACTCCACCTTCTGTTGTGCGGCCATTTTTTCCCCATATCAAGTCAACTACATCTGTAAATTGTAATCGTAGAAATCGTTTTGTGGCTCGTAGAAACATCGTGTTGAGACTAAATAAATTTTTACAAATTCTTTATTTAATTTTATTTTAAGGTAAAGAGCCCTTTTTTTGATTAAGTTCTTTGTTTTTTTTAAAAAGTGATCAATGTGGAAAATTACACGAAACATACTGGACAGTAGGGGAGAGTGGGTTGGCAACACTTGACAGTTCCCGACCTTCAACGCCGTTAAAAAATATTTGTTAGAACGGGAGATATTCAATTTTTTCAAAAAATGGAAATTTTTTTATTTTTTCATGGATTGCTTTTAAACT
The DNA here is from genome assembly GCA_032872505.1 of Leptopilina syphax. Lineage (NCBI taxonomy): Eukaryota > Metazoa > Arthropoda > Insecta > Hymenoptera > Figitidae > Leptopilina > Leptopilina syphax. The sequence continues at coordinate 15,446,018 of CM065472.1, forward strand.
TTTTATATTTGAGTATTATATGTTATTTGGTCACATTTTAGCATAATTTTGTAAAAAATACTATCCTACAACTAAGATGTAAATATAAAAATATTTTCAAAAACTTCAAAAAATGGAAAATTTACAAATTTCACATTTTTTAATGTATAGCTTTTAAACTTTCTAAAATTGAATTTTATATGATTTTTAGTAAGATTTTAACATAATTTTGCAAAAAATACTATCCTTTAAGTAAATATAAAAATATTTTCAATATCAAAAAATCGATACTAATTACTATGAAGTTTAATTCAGTAGTATTTTTGGAGTCTCTGATTAATATTTTGACGTCAAAATAGTGTAGGAAAAAGGTACGCACGTTGAGACGGGTTCTGTTTTTCAGTTATAATTTTTAAAAAACAAAATTTAGCGAAAAATTCGAAATGCTTTCTTAAAAGTATTGTCCAGGGCTACAACATTGCCAAAGAAAGTTTTTTTTTGGACAAAATTAAAAAATAATTTATAGCTGATTTTTTAAACATGTTATTTTTGACCAAAAATAAAAGTGGTACGCACGTTGAGACACCCATAGTAATTTATTTTAAATTAAAACAAAATAAATAATTACGTCAGATTCTAATTGTTTGTTGTTTATTTACTTATTTTGATGATCTTAGCTCAATGAAAAAAAATTAAAACATTAAAAATTAACTTTAAAAAAATAATAAAAAAATAAAAGTTTATTTTGCACAATAATAATTAATTGAAATTTTTATATTCGCAATTTTTACAGGTGAAGAACATTTAAAACGCTTAAAAATTGTGAATTCAAAATCAATTTTAATGACAGTACTATTTTCACACCGTGAGCGTTTTAACCTGCGTACCACAGTGTGTCTCAACGTGCAGACCTTGCCGTTATTTTTTTAAAGCTTTAAAATTATTTGTAGATGTTAACGTATGTCTAAATTTTCGTCGGAACTTTAAAGTAGAACCAAAATTGATATGTAAATGTTATCCGCAATTTTTTCTTCCACTAAAAAATACAGTAATTACATTAAACAGAAATTCTGAAAAAACACTTTTTTTAACTAAAAAATTGGTTCGCTCTAGTTCTACCAAAAAAAACAGGAGTTATTGCGCTTTTATTGAATAAAAAGTTTTGTATTAATGATACGACAAAATGCCAATAAAATTTTTGGTATTATCAGTTACACAGGTTATAATATCTTAGTATCTCAACGTGCGTACCTCTCCCCTAATTCAGAATTATTTATCAAATTAATCTAATATTTTCAAGAACTTCAGAAATGTTGAAAATGGAAATTTTTTATGACTAAAATGATATTGCAGGATGTCAAGAATTGTAAGTCACCTGTGATACAATACAAGCATATTATGCCACTAGGCAAAAACTTATATGTTAAAACGTTTTTTTTATTTTAACTCTAGATTTAACTTTTAGAGATGTTTTGAGCAATGTAAAGACAAAAGTTAGCACGGTGTCTATTTTTGTTTAACAAAATTTTCTGCTTTGTCCAAATTTTTCACGGTTTATCTTTTTTTAGTGAAATTTAAATTTACTTGATTTTGTCCATAAATAAATCTACAAATGGGAATATAAAAATAAACTTATTTTGTGAAAATAATCTTTCTTAAGTTAATATTTATATAGATTATATTACTAGCTATCGTAAATGGGAATTTTCCTATCAAATTAAGAAAAAGTTTCTTTACATATATTAATTTGCTTTTAAAAAATTGCTTTTTACTTTAATTTTTATTGATGTATAATATTTATGAAAACAGACCCGAGTCAAAATTTAAGCCCTACTTTCAGCCTAAAATATAGGTCTTATGTTAGGTTTTAGCAGTCGTAACGTAGGGTCTACTTGCAATACAATTAGTTCCAATTAGACTCTACTATAACTCCAAAAACTGGGTGGAAAATTTGATAAATTTTTAATACATTTATTAAAGTACTACAAATTGACAAATATTGTTCTCTGCATTTAAATTGATAAAAATAACTAATTTGATAATAAAAAGTCAATCACTCCCCAGTAGCACGTAATATTACAGCGATATTGGGAACATTGCCTTAACATTACCAATATTGCCTCAATGGTGTGGCATATTGCTATAATGTTCCCAATATTACGTGCTACTTGGGCTGATTCAAACAGTAATATTTAACTACTGATAAATAGCTAATGGGAACTGATTATTATTTTTTTCCAGTCAAATTAAATTCTCGAGCTATTTCCTGATTTTCCAGATTGGTAGACACACTGTTAAATGTATTGGTAGAAACTAAAACATGTCGAAGACGGGTACGACAGCTAGTATATATATATTTAATATATATATTAATATATATATATTTAATATTATTAAGTGCATACGCGGTAATAAAATTAGATTACGTTACCTTAAATTTGACAAACATTTCTTATCAACAGAAATAATAAATTTTTATTTAAATATATTTTTTAATTGTTCAAAATGTTCAAAATTAAACTATTTTTAATACTTGTTCAAACATTAACAACAATTTTTTATCCCTACCTTTTTTCTTAAGGTAACCCGGCCTGGCCCTAACCGGCGCCACTATAATTTACTAACCCGGGGCCAGACCTGGAAAATCGGATCGGGGCCAGGTCGGTAATCGGGAACAAATATGGCAATTTTTTGCACGGGTAACAATATCCTTTAATAATAATAATTACATACTAGAGAGAGAGAATATGCGATTAAATGCCGATATTAAGGTTTTTCTATATTTTATATTAAATAATAAAAATAAATAATAATTTATTTATTTAAAATTTGAAATTCCCTATAAAATTCACTATAAGGCACTAATTCCAGATGTCATACTTCTGCGCCCAAGAATGTGGCACACCTATATGTTTATGTGTGTCCATATTTCAATTTTTTATTATAAAAATGTGTATATATTTTAAATTAGATGCAATATATTTAAATGTTCATTATTAATAAATCAAAGAAAATTGTTTTCTGAGTAAATTAATTGACTTTCAGTATTTAAACTAAAGGATGAAAATTTTTTCTTTTTGGAGCAACGTTTCAAATCAAAATGGTGAGTAAATAAAAATACTTCATTTAGAAAAGTAATAAATTTTAGTTTATTATAACTTGTAGTTATATGCAACTTTTATAAAAATCCTTATTTATCTCAAAAAAAAAATAAAAAAAGGGATACTTTTATCCAAATAAAATAAAATTGATTTTTATTTCAAACTAAACTAAATCTATCGATGACATCTCCATTTCGTTGCTCCATCGGTATTTCACCGTTATTTAGGATTAAGAGGGGAAGGTCTTCCTCCTCATCCTTCCCCTCATCAATCACAAGCACAGGAGCAATAACTTCGTCGTCATCATTGTCAGGATTATCCTCCTCCTGATCATCAGGCTCATAGAAAATTTTATTATTGACGATGTTTAATTTCATAAGAAAAATTTGAGTCGTACGAGGGTACGTGCTGTCATCCGGGAACAAGCAGCGGAGATAAGGGACATTATTGTTTTCGACAATTTGCACTAGCAAGTGTCAAGGGTTTCCAACCACTAAATTTAGTGATTGGAATGCCCATAAGCACTGCCCGGCAGGTCGATGATTGAAAATATTGTTCCTATTACACCCTGGACACCCTCGCTCGGTAGACATTTCTGCGGTTGTTGCCAGGAAATGATGCTCGACGATTGTTCCAGGTTCATTTTCTGACAATCTTTCTTGAAAATAACACGCCGAACAACGCCATGTTCGTACTTCTGGGTTGTTCGGGACCCACATCAGCCCACTTAGGTGTTCGTGAGCTGAGTTTGATTGCGTTAAGGTATTTAACGTACTCTATATAACAAAAAAAACTAATGTATTTATATCTATAAATACATGTATTATATATATTTCCACAGATAAACACCCATACAACTCACATAAAAGAAAAGTTGTTGAAGGGTTAGGAAAAATAAGAAGGGATGAAGGGAAGAAGAATTTTTATTTATTTATGACGGAGAAATCCTCAGTGATGATCCGGTTTAAGACAAGAAGGAGTCCATTACACGTTCATTTTCTCCGGTTTTAATCATCAGAAATACTTACGACTGTTAGACTAATAAGAGTAAACGGTCTTTTTTCCACTCTTCTGTTGTAATGAAATAATGTGGATCACATCGATGGTAATGGGTGGATGGAATATTGGCCATTTTTCTTTCTTTTTTATGTAGCGAACGAGTGGAGGAGAGTATAAAAACAATGTCTACGTGACTTTTAATTCACAAAGGACTTCAGCGCTGAATTACCATGAAAAAGATCAGGGCTGGGAAGCTGAATATCTTGAAATTATGTATCTTTACGTTACCTGGGTTATTAATTTCTTTTAAATTATTAACTTAAAGGCGCTTGTATACCTCCCGTTTCTGAGTATATTCAGAAACGTGAAGCAGTTTTCTAAGTTGAAAACGAGTTTTCTATCTTGGAAACCGTGCTAGAAAATTATTATTATGGCGCGATAATTTGAATGTCATTTTGTAATAAATTGTGATTGGTGGAAAATATGATGTTCAAATAATCCCGCCATAATAACAATTTTCTATCACGGCTTCCAATCCCAGTAAAAAGTAAGGTATTAAAAGAATTCAAAATTTTTAATTCTTTTGAATTCCGTTTCTGACCAATTCTTTTTATTTTTATTTGGAGATGCCGAAGAGAAACTAAGTTTATTCTTTTGAATGCCGTTTTAATATTTTAAGCAGAAAAAAATTTGGCGATTTGAAGATTTGAACCCTTAAGTTTCATTGTCAGAGACAAACAGCTTGTTCGCTTAGCTGTTTAAACTGTACTATGACTACCGAATTTTAGAAGTACTTATCTCAAAGTGTTAAAAAATTCAAAGAAATTCATAAAAATTCAAAAATTAAAGAAATATTAAAACGAAATTGATTGGAATTGACTTTCAAGAAATCTTTGCCTCAAAATAGAATACATAAGAATTGGACAGAAACGGGATTAAAAAAAAATTGATAATTTAACATTTTCTGTAAAAAGTTAAAAATGTTCAATTCTTCTCAATTCCTTACTTCTTACTGGGATGGTTTCCAAGATAGAAAACTTGTTTTCAACTAAGAAAACTGCTTCACGTACGTTTCTGAATATACTCAGAAACGGGGAGGTATACAAGCGCCTTGAATGCCGGTCAACTGCAATTGGTCTTGATGTACTATTCTAGTCTTATTATTAGAGTACTACCGACAGAAGTGGGCCACACTTTGGTTTTCATGCTTCAGAATATTCAGAAATTAACATTTTTGAACACTTTTTGCTTTTATTTGTAGAGAAAGGGGTCACCTAACTTTTGGCAAACACAAATTTAAAAATTTTTAATTTTAACACATTGTTCAACATCGTTATGCAAAAAAAGAGAAATTTGCGATATCACGATTTTGTAGACAGAAGTGGACCACCCAAGTTTTTCATCTAGAATATAAGTAAAAAGATCAAGCACTATGATTGTTTATCTTAAATAATTAATTTTTTCGATAAATAGTATTGAAAAACCAAGCACAAGCAGTGCGTTTCGAAATTTTATTAATTTTTATTTGTTTTATAGCATCAAGTAATTTGTTGCAGTGAATGGGTTCATAGCCCGTCGGTTTACCCTTTCTTGGTGGCATGATTGTTAAAACATTAAAATTAATGCATAGAACCACTTCATTAGTTTATAAGTTAAAAAAAATCGTTGAAATCTTTTCCTGGATAACAGGACCGGTTTTTAAATTTGTATCGCAATTAAAAGTTGAAAAACTATGAAATAAATCAAATACGATATAAATTTGATAATACGTGAGCATAGAGAAATGTCAAAATCAATTTAAAAATCAGAAAAATTATATTTTGATAATATTAAGAAAAGAGTACATTTTTTTTGTCATCGTGCCCACAAGTTTTTTTTAAAGGCGAACATTTGTAAATGGGTAATTAATGTATAAACAAATTTTCTAGTATATATATGTATATTATTTGTGTAAATGTACAATTAAAACTAAATTCAAGTTTTCGAATAATAACAAGAATAAAAATTCATGTTTATTATTTTTTGTCATCGTGTCCCGTCCGACATATCTTTTTTTTAGGAGTCAAGTCAGACGTTCCATAGACAGAAAGAAAATTTCTAAAATTTATTTGGTTAGTTATAAAAAAATATTTTTAGAAATTCATATTAAAACGATTAACACGCTAAATAATATGATATTATTATTTAACAGGTAAATTCAGTAATAAAATAATTGAACTACCTAAAAATAAAACATTAATTATTACTATAAACTTTTTTTTGTAATTTCATCATATTGAAATAGGTTAAATATGTTATTACTTAAAAAAATATTATTAAGCTAATAAGTATTCCTTGATCTTGCATTTTATGATTTTTGACATATTTTAGAACATAACTAACAAAACAGACAATTTTTTCAACATTTCAAAGATTTTATTTTCTTTTAAAAAGTTAGGCACATATTGTCGATTTTTTTATTTTGACCCTTATACAAAATCACTAAAAGCAAAACAAAACGTCAATGCTGTGGCCCACTTCTGTCCACAAGCATAATTTTTTATGAGAAATAACGTGTCCATAGCACCTCGCGACAATATGAAACAGTCTCTTTAATTTTTTGAAGGTTAGGTCTGATACTATTATAATTGAATAATAATATAATTATAATTAATTATAATTCGATGAATAACTTATGTAAACAACGATGATATATCTTTTACAATAAGAAAAAAGAAAAAAATTGATAATTTTTGGCACTAATTGCTATAGAACACAATTTTAAGTCGCACACTTAATGGTGTTCCGCAGTGATCGCCTTTTAAAAATGGCTGCTCAAATGTATACTTCATTTGAAAATGATTTTTCTCCCAATTCGGGCAGTTATTGGAAAATCGGAGAAAATACAAGATATCCTGAATATTTTATCTTTCATTTGCGCGCAAGAAGTAAAAGATTTATTTAGATTTACAACGACAGGAAGTAAAATAGGAAAAAGTTAAACAAATGCGCGATACATAAAATTGCCACCAGAGGGCAGCAACTAATGAGTACATCTAATTTTCTCATTTTACTTCCTGACGTCGTGTATTATATTAGATTTTTAATTTCTTGTGCACAAATGAAAGAACAGAATTTCAGGATAACTGGTATGTTTCCCTATTTTGCAATAATTGTCCAAATTGCAATTGGGAGAAAAATCCTTTTGAAATTATGTTTACGTTCAAGCAGCCATTTTTAAAAGGCGACCACTGTTTGAAATTGCGCAACACCGTTAAATAACCAACTGAAAATCGACCTTCTGTTGATAGCAAAAGAAAAAAAATTTCGGTTGACAGATATGTCACTTATAAAAACGGGGGGTGGCCCACTTCTGTCGGTGGTCCATTTCTGTCAATCCTACTCTAATTTTGTTTGTCTTTGGCAATCATGGATTAATATACGCCGAGCGACTTGCTTAATTCAAATAGCAAAGTCAGCAGAAGTATTAAAACTATATTTAATTGTAATTTTAATTATTTATAAATATATATATTTCATTTACAATATTCTTTTATAATAATAATTACATACTAGAGAGAGAAAAGATGCGATTAAATGCCGATATTAAGGTTTTTCTATATTTTATATTAAATAATAATAATATAATAAATAATAACAAGAAATATAGTTTTTAATAGTACACGAATGAGTGGTGATATTAAATAAATTTAACGGTGTTCGATGGTCTCTTAAATTTCTCGATAATGTGCGACCACTGATCTCTATATTAACTGGATGGGCGATTGCTGTAGAAAAGTGGCTTCCGGTGTGAAAATAATTGAAACCTTCGTCGTCATATTTTAGATGCCGGAGAAGCAGCGTAGAGCGGCTTCGTTTGTGTTAGTTGCCGTATGAGTGTGCTTTTGATATAGTGTGTGTGTGTTTCCAATGTTGTGACATCTTAAGTGCTTTAATAATTTTAATTTAACTTTTTTGATATAAAACACAGACAAGGTGTTAATTTGTTTATATTGTGGAAAAAAAGAAGCAAAGGGTGTTTTTTTCACATGAAAGTACATATTTAAACAGTAAATACATATTATTGAAGTGTATATTTTTAGGTTATATTTTGTTTCCTTTTTGCGTAGAATATTTTACACACTTTTGCGTATTGTTAATATTAGTGTAATGCTAAATAATTTTAGTTTCCTTACCAAATTAAAAAAAATATTGTTTTTAATCAATTATTATTTAAAAATAAAAATATTATTTCAATAATATTTGAGTTTGTATAATGTTTGAATACTAAAAGTTCTGTTACTATATTAATTAATAAGTTTTTAAAATAAAATAAGTGATTAATAAATTATTTAATTAAGAAAGTAATTGACGGTTAATTAATTATTAAATTTAAAAAATTTGCTAATCAGTTAAGTACTTTTCTATACAGCAAAACGTATATCAATCTCACTTTTATGTTTAAAAATTTCCGCCATTTGTGTAAAAGTGGGCATCTAAAATGTGGCGTTTCCGGTCTTCTAATATTTTGCAGTTTTAGATACAGTCGCCCATCCAGTTATATATAGAGATCAGTATGTGCGACTAACAGTAGTTATCACCCAAGAAATACGGCACTGAATGATTTAAATGACGTGAAATTGGTAAACATTCGTTTTCTAACAAATTTTTCTCTGTTAACAGGCACTTTACACAAAATGCAGGATTGGAATTACCATAGCAATGTAATGCCAATCATTTTAACAGCTGTGCCTTTGCGCTCGCTGCATGCTTCTGCCCTCTACTGGCAAAATGGCGGTAACACACGTCTTGCCGCCTGTCATTACATTACTTTTGTATTTCCAATCCTGCAACCGCGTTTCTGCATGGATTAACAAAATCTTTTGAATTCAGACAATTAGAAACATTTGTGACAAATGTAAGTTGTCTGATTTTGTAAAAAGTGCCTGTGAACAGAGAAAAATTTGTTAGAAAATGAATATTTACCAATTTCACGTGCCGTTTTTCAGACAGTGCCATTTTTCTTGGGCGATAACTGTAAGTCACACATAACCTATAAATTTTAGAGATCATCGAACGTTCTTAATCGAATAATTTAAGTAGAAACTACAAATGTTTGAAAAACGCATGTTCGAGTTTAAGCTGAAATTTCAACCCCCCACCCTTTTGATAGGGGTAAGGGGTTGGGCCTGTAAATTGGTGTATTAACTAGTATTTACTAGGGTAACATATTTTCAAAGTATAAAGGAAATCCAAGAACTTTTTTTTATTCTTGGGGCAGTTCAGGAATAATGCCTCATAAATACAAGGATACATGATATTTGAATTTACCGCGCATTCAGACTAAGTAGCCTGGCAAAACATTGTGGGTGCTCCTTTAGGTCACCCCTCTCTCTTCCCTATCCTAACCTGCGGCTACCGCGGAAAGCGTGACCGCGGTATAGTTAGAGAAGCAATACTGCTGTTGGCTAGGCAGGCTGTGGAAAAGTGTAGTGTGAGAGAACATGGCGGTGTCTTCATCATAACCTAAGTGTATTTTATGTCTGAATAAATAACTACAGTGGAATTATATGTCTGTATTAATTGTCTTGGTCGACGCACTTCTGGAGGAGTTTAAATGGAGAACAATTTATCCTGAGTACTAACTACAAACTCCATATTGGTGACCCCGAACTTGAACTTGTCGTAGGACATTTCATCGACCGCATGGCAAGAAAAATTTTCATCCGTTTATATTTTGGACATCAATCCACAAAAATCATCTTCTTCATACAACAGCAACAGAAGTGATTTTTACCAATTAAATTTTACAAGAAGATTCAAGAAATCCGCATTTTTCTCTCATCAACTCCGAAAAATTTCATTCACACACGCTACTTCCGTTTTCACCACGCCAAAATTTTGTCTCGCCGCTCTGGTCGAGCCAAATCCAGAGTACAGCCTCAGCAAACAAAAATAAATGATAATATAAATTCTCCTAAATCATAAAAAGAGAAATTATCAACAATAATACAAGAAGTAAAAATATTTCTGAATTGAATCATCGTGGGAGCAACACCGGAAGTGAATTCCGGAGACCGGTCAATGTTCCTGGAGGAACAGTTTAGGAATTAGCAGCTGATCTGGAGCCAAGCAGTCAACTCCTGGACATTCCTATGAATTTTTTACAACTTTATCACTTGGCATCATGAAGGAAGTTTGACAATTTTCATCCAACTAGTGACGCATTTCATTCGACGCCATTTTTAAAATTCAAATTACATCTTTAACGAGGAAGTTTCCTGATGATTTTATTCCTGACCAGCGACAACTCGAGCAACGTAGTCTACAGATTTTTGTAAGAATGCTTCAATGATTTTAAAGGTATTTGTCATGTACACACATTTTTGTTTTGTTTTTGTTTAAGTGGATATACAATTTTGTATAATTTTCTTTCGATAACACATATTGTTTGATAAAAAAACGGTCCAAGTATTTACATTTTTTGTTTATTTTTATTTGTTGATTTCGCGAATTAAGATTTTATTGAAAATGAACATTAAATTGTCGATTGATAAAATGATTAGACAGAATTATCATGAGTGAGTAAATTTACTTTCATAACGCGACCAGTAATCAAATGGATTATTTTTCGTTTTTTTTATAAAAATAGTTTACTTTTTGATAATATAAAATAATGAATAGTTTTTTCGTTTTAAAAATTATAGTTTTCTAATTGAAATTCAGTGTAATAATGTATTAATTTTTTTTTGTAATATTTAAATTGATATGTAGGAGTAATAATTGATTCTGGATTTTTGCAAAAAAATTGTGTTTTTAGGTTTCGCATCTTAATCAAGTTACCCCTCCTTGTATTTAAGATGACAGAAATTTTAAATTAACTCGATTTTTGAGGGAAAGCATAGGACAATTTGTTTTTAACATAATTTAGTGATATATTGATATAGTAAGATATTGCTTCTGTCAGTTGTAATGTGATTAGACACTTAGAACGAACATAATAGTGATGCGATGAATTTAAGTCGACATTGATCGGTATTACTTTATGAATTGTCATTGTGTAGCAACACGGTCAACTTATTAAGTGATAAGTCATGAATAAAATTTTCTTTTAGTTCGATCACTGGTCGTGTTTCTTGAACCGTTTTTATAGAAAATTAAAAAAAAATAAATAAATAATATAAAAATTTACGATTGCGATTGTTTTATGTACTGTATCGTTTAATCCATGGTCTTGTTTCTTAAAGTTTCTATTTCTTATCCACGAATAATTTTATGATTTATATGATTAAAAAAATAATAAATAAAATTTCTTTTTAATACATCATATCACACTTGACTCAACGGAATACGAAAATTTAATAACATCAATTAATATTTAAAAATTATTCAAGGACTTGGTCACTAGTATTGCGTACCAGCTTATATCATCGATGCAGATACAAGGTCAATAGTTTATTTTTTCTTTTTATTACATTTTTACCATTTTGGGACCCTTTCGCATTTTTGATTGTTTTACCGTTTGTTTTTGTGATTATAAATAAATATTATCCATCATGTCGAAGACCAGAGAGCAGTTAGCTGCAAAACAATCAGCTTTAGATCAACGGGAAGATGAAATTAAAAAACAAATAGCAATGTTAAATCAACGCGAACAAGAATTTAATAAACAATATGCGGCCGCCGAGAAACTTGAACGGGATCAACTTGCGATATTCGGACAACGCGATAAGGAATTAAATCAAAAACTAGAAAGCGCAGCCATTTTAGAACGCGAATTGAACGATCGTCGACAAAACATCACACAACGCGAGGTAGAATTAGAAAATCAATCTCAAACAATCGCGGCTCGTGAACGTGAAATAATATTAGCTCGCGAATTAATTGCAGAAAGAGCAGACAAATTGGCGGATGTTGATTGATTGGCAAACGCTTCCAACGCGGCGGTCTCCGAGGAACCACCCCCTCCTACCAAAGAGGACGACATGAAAACCCTTATCAGTGAAGTAGCATCTTTTAAATCTAAATTTGAGGAATCGAATACAAGAAAATCTCGCGACCCTAAAAAAAGTAACTGGAACAATAATCAGAATTATAGAGGTCGTGGTCGTTCGTTCAATCGTTCTCGTGGTTTCAGACGTGGAGGTAGAGGCAGATCGCATTATCGCAATTTTACTCCGGGAAGATATTCCAATAATAGTTATCATAATCGTAGCCATTCCCAAGGACGATGGCGTAGTTCCAGCCCGTATTCTGATCGCTCTCGTTCTTCATGCCGTTCTTATTCGGAATCCGAACGCTGTTGTTCAGAAAATCGTGATCATCGAAGTCATTGTGAAAATTCGGGAAAATAGAGTGCCGACATCGAGTGGAGACCAACGTCGTCGGCAATGAATCTCGTCGTCTCCATATTGCTGATAGTCGATCTGGTTGGACTTTTCTAGTCGACACCGGATCTGACGTTTCCATAATTCCTGTATTGTATTTACGTAAACGTAGTTTATCTGACAGAGTGTTATACGCCGCGAATAACTCAAAAATAAAAACTTTTGGCGATGAGAAATTAAATTTAAATTTGGGATTAAGGAAAGAACTTATATGGAACTTTTGTGTGGCCGACGTATCCAAACCGATATTAGGCGCCGATTTTTTGTCTTATTTTGATTTAATGGTAGATCTTAAAAATAGCAGATTATTAGATTCAAAAAATCAGATCGGTACAAAGGGCGAATTAAAAACACCAACTGCTAGTAATGTTGGCATTATCGACAGCAGTAATCCATTCGCCGATATATTATCGGAATTTCCCGAAGTGACCAGAATAGCACAAGAAATTATCGTACAGTCGCGCGGTGTATACCATTATATTCATACCTTCGGACCCCCTGCTTCTCAGCGCGCACGTCGTCTTCCATCCGATAAGTTGACAATCGCGAAACAGCAATTCGAACACATGAAGAAACTCGGATTATGTAGACCGTCTAGTAGTCCCTGGGCAACCCCTATTTTAATGAAATTAAAGAAGGATGGAACGTGGCGCATTTGCGGCGATTTTCGTCGCTTAAATGCGCAAACCATTCCTGACAGGTACCCTGTGCCTCACTTGCATGACGTATCGGCTAATTTGTTCGGAAAGAAAATTTTTTCGAAGTTAGATCTCCACCTTGCTTACCATAAAATTCCCATCGCACCTGACGATATACTAAAGACGGCTGTCGTTACAACGTTTGGGCTTTTTGAGTATACCGTGGCTACGTTTGGCTTGCAAAATGCTGGCCAAACGTTCCAGAGATACATCAACCTGGCTCTGGATGGTTTAGACTTCGTCTTTGTGTATATCGACGATATATTGATCTCGTCTCGTAATCGTCATGAACACGAAAAACACCTTCGTTTAGTTTTCAATCGTTTAAAGAAATATAATCTGCGAATTAATGAATCGAAATGTCAGTTCGGAAAAACGGAAATTGAATTTTTAGGCTATTTAATTGATCAACATAGTATTAGGCCCACAAAGGGAAAAGTTGACGCAATTATTAATTTCCCTAAACCGAAAACCGTCTCTGACCTCCGTCGATTTTTAGGCATGGTTAATTTCTAACGCCGAAGCTTGAGAAACGCAGCTAATTTTCAGGCCCCCCTATCAATTTTTTTGCATAATTCAAAAAAGCGAGATAAGCGTATTATTCCAAAGGACTCTCATACCGAGAGTGCTTTCGAATCAATTAAAAGCGAACTCGCAAATGCAACTTTGATAGTTCATCCGGTGAGCGGGGCGGAAATTCGATTAGTGACTGACGCATCCGATATTGGGATGGGTGCAGCGTTGCAGCGTTCAAGGAGCCCCTTGAACGTTGGTTCAAGGGGCTCCTGGCAGCCATTGGCATTTTTTTCAAAAAAATTCACCTCGGCGGAAACGAGATACAGTGCGTATGATAGAGAGCTGACGGCTATTTATAAAGCAATAAAGCATTTTGAATATTTCTTACGTGCATGTACTTTTAAAATTGTAACCGATCACAAACCTTTGATTTTTGCCTTTTCACAAAAAAATGATAAAACTAACTTAAGACAACAACGTCAGATCTCTTTCATATCGCAGTACACTACTCAGAATGAACACATTTCCGGAAAGAGCAATGTGGTAGCCGATACCCTTTCGCGTGTCGAATCCGTTATAGCACCCGTTCAATTCAATTTGAAGGATTTGTCAGTGGCTCAGAAGGAGGACGAAGAACTTTTCCAGTATCTAAATTCTAAAAAAACAAATCTGAAGTTGAAAGAAATGTTTTTTGGTTCAAATAAATTAATCATAGTGTGCGACACCCATACTAATTATCCCAGACCTTTTGTTCCATTATCACTGCGGAGAAATGTTTTCGATACTTACCACAAACCTTCCCACCCGGGAATTAATGCAACTAAGAGGTTGATTCATCGGAAATTCGTGTGGCCTTCCATGAATAGGGATATAGCAACTTGGTCCTGATCCTGCATCGATTGTCAATCTTCCAAGGTAACGAGACACACTCAAATCAAACCGGCACACTTCACTCCACCTCAATCGCGTTTTCGACATTTACACACAGACATTGTTGGTCCACTTCCAAACAGTGAGGGATCTACATACCTACTTACAATGATGGACCGTTTTTCCCGGTGGACAGAAGCAGTCCCCTTGCGTAATATAAGTGCTGAAACGGTAACTAGAGCACTTTATGATAATTGGATTGCTCGATTTGGTGTCCCTGACGTTATTACGACCGATCAGGGAACCCAATTCGAGTTACGCCTCATGAAAAGTCTTGTCGATTTGTTGGGTTGCAAGAAGATACGGACCACCGCTTATCATCCCGCATCCAACGGCATGATTGAGCGGTGGCATCTGTCTGTTAAGGCGGCACTTATGTGCCATGCAAATCCAACTTGGACAAGATCATTGTCGGCGGTTTTGCTTGGTCTCAGAACTAGTATAATGAAGTGCGGTTCGTCCCCAGCTGAGTATTTATACGGCACCACGTTGCAAATCCCCGGCGAATTCGTTTTACCATCCGACGAAGTCATTGACGATAACGTGTTTTTGACAGAATTTAAGAATCATATTAATTCCGTGAAACCCGTGCCGGTTCGGCATAACGATAAACGCAAAATTTTCATTCATAAAAATTTGAGTACGTGTACCCACGTTTTTCTCCGCGTGGGATGTTCGAAAAAGTCGTTACAACGCCCATACAACGGTCCGCATAAGATAATATCACGAATTAACGATAGGATATTTAAAATAGAGATAAATGGAAAACAAAAGAGTGTATCGGTGGAAAACTTGAAGCCAGCTTTCTTTTTACCTGATGAGGAAATTCCCGATTCTAAAAAGAATAATAACACCCCCAAAATTTCACAAAACAAAATCGAGAAAAATAAAATAATTACTGAAACCAACCATCTTTATAGAGGTGATGTTAAAATCGGGAGGAATCCAAATAGTTATCTTTCGGAACAAAAAAATATTCAATTGTTTCCCAAGAAAAATTCTACAGAAATCGCGGAGGACGCTCCAAAAATTATTGTAGAACCAGAAACAGTTTTTACTAAAACCGAACGTAAAAAACCGGAAACAATTACTCCAAATATTAAGCCTCTAGATAACAATTTTCCCAAACGTATTAAACACACACCATCTATTCTAAAAAGGAAAAATTTAGTCACGATTCCTGAGCCGTTTTAGAGCTTCCCTGAGGCGGCAATAACTCCAGAAATTAATAATCAACGGGATAACCCTACGAAGCGAGAAAAATTTCTTCCAGCAATTTTGCGAAGGGGTCCCAAAAAAGTGACATTTAGAATTGACAATTGCCAGAGATGTCTCTTTCAAATTAAAAAAAGATTCCCTATCCTTGGTATTGCTCTAATTCGCTGGTGCGCGAGACTGATCACCTCGTGCTGCGAAAATTATTACGCGAAAACAGGGGGGGAATTTAAAAAATAGATTGGCAACAACGAAATTTGTTAAATTAAATAACACATGTGAATTAAAATAAAGAAACAAATAACAATGAGCTCAGGTGTGATATTTAGAAAGTCATAATGTGATATTAATTAAATTATAAACTTTAGTATTTGGGTGATTTTCACGTAACTGTGCAATTTCAAGATCCGTTTTTAAAAGAAAAAAAATTTTGTTTTTTTAATGTTAAATATGACTTTTCCTCATCATTAGGGCATAATATAGTTGTAATTTGAACGATTTTACTACAGCTATAATTATAAAAAAATTATAACAAATTTTCGAAAATTGGCTGCCACGGAGCTGACCACCCTATATATATATGCATTGAATAATACTGCCGTCAACTGGGGCTACTTTATGTACGCGAGGTATTTAATATATAAAATTATTAAAAAGAACTTCTTTGTCAAAAAACCAAAAATAAGTTAATTAAAATCCTTAAAACGATTAAAACTTCAACCGGTGAGGAACATAACGGCAAAAAATTAACTTTAATTAATATTTATAAGTTTTTGAAATTAGTTTTAAAACTATTTCTCTCGTTTCTCTAATAACTTGAAAAGTGTATTAGATATTAAATTGTTATTCATTTAACTTTAAAATATTAATTTCAAGTTTTTGAAAAATATCATATTCAAAACGTTTAAAAAAGCTCCTATTGAAATGATGAGATTCAAAGTTATTTACATGTGTTTAAATGATAGTATTATAATGATTATAATGTATTATTGTAAATTGTATATTTAAAAAGAAAAAGTGTTATTTATTTTCTGAGTAATATAAAATTTGAAGAAAGGTTGTTAATTTTTAATAAATCATGATTTTAGCAAAATCTTAGTGTTTTATTTTACATTTTGTTGTATAATATTTACAAAATTTTTTGTTTAATATCTTATTCTTTTTTAATTTACTCTGAAATATCTACACAAAAGATTTAATGAATAAGAAAGGATCAAAAAAATGTTTACGTAACATTATAAAAACAGAAAGATCAATGCACAAAGTAGCCCCATCCCGGGGTCTATTTTGTGCACAACTTTTAATGACTACAACTCCGACAAAAAAATTTATTTCATTGACTAACTCATAGGAAACCTTCAGAAGGAAGTATAACATAAGCAAAAGTTGATTTTCTTTTAATTCTGAATGTGAATAAATCACTAAGTTGAAAAAAGCATTTTGATGCACAAAATAGCCCCAGCAAAAATATTTACTATTTACTATCAGCTTGACATAACCAGAAAATTTTATTTTCATAACATTATAAAATTAGCGCATAAAACTAATTTCAGAAAAGTATTCACAAATAAAAGCGTTACGATCAACAGTAATACGTACTGTGCTTCTGCATGGTTGACATAAAGACATTTTAAATTAAGCACCAAAAGTAAAGGCGTGTTTTTTCGAATAATAAGGTGTTTTTTAATAAGTCAACGGTTGCTGAAGCACTGAAATATAAAAGGACACAACTATGTCTGTCCTCTTCTATAATATGTGTTATTGTAGCAAATGTTGATCCATGAATTTGCACCTTCACACTGTACGCCACAGGCGCCACGGAGCTGATATTTTATGTGACACCACGGAGCTGAAACTTGACATTTAAACTAACCTAACACTGACAATTCTGCAAAATAATTCTTTTCTTTGGGCAGATAATTTGTTTCTATTGTAATCTTCAAAAAAATCGTAATAATTACAACAGAGAGTGTTTAGATTAAAAGAATAGTAATACCACGGTACTGATCACTTTTTTTGTGACCTTCACATTTTCACAAAAAAAAATTGTTTTTGAGTGTAGAACTTCCAATTTTTGAACCTTTTTTTTACTGATATTTGTTGCTAATGGATCTTATTTTAGATTGTAATTCTCAGATAACATTAAAATGTGCCATAAACAGTTAAATTATAGGGAAAAAAACCTTATTACAAAATTGAGAAAATTTGTGGACAAAACTATTTTACATTTTATAATTTTATAAGAAGTATTAGAAGATGCATTATATGTACAAATTGTTCACCTATATACATAATTCATATTACAAAAATTCTCGTTTCCAGTTTCGGCGTTTTCAATAAAATTTCTGAATTTTAACTTAAAATTTCAAAAAACGGACACGCCACCGAGCTGAAATTTTGGAGGGAATTCCGCAATTTATCAAAAATTATAATATCTATTTGTACATATTTGTGGTTGCGAATAGGTTTTATATATACCTGTGAAATGTATCCATACCCAAGCAAAAATTTTTTATTTTGAATGTGTTTTCTGTGACGCCGCCAAATATTACAGTTACGTGAAAATCACCCATTTACTTTGACTACACATTATTTAAAAAAACAACAAATCAAAAGACTGATTAGAATTAAGACTATGGATGTTATAATCATCGATGAAATAATATTTACTGCGACGTTGTTAATTATTTAATGTGTTTGAAAAACATGTATTATTTTTGACTAACAGGAAATTTACCTGTATACTTTTTTCACTTAACAAAATATTTTATATACACATTATAAAAAAATGAAGACACCCACGGTTGTAATGATATGAATGTTTCTATGGAAAAAATTGTAATTGTAAGGAATTTTCAAATATGAGAAAAATATTTTTAAAAAAAATTTTTTTATATACTTCGTTGACACTCGGGGGGGAGTGTGTGGGTGCTCCTTTAGGTCACCCCTCTCTCTTCCCTAACCTAACCTGCGACTACCGCGGAAAGCGTGACCGCGGTATAGTTAGAGAAGCAATACTGCTGTTGGCTAGGCAGGCTGTGGAAAAGTGTAGTGTGAGATAACATGGCGGTGTCTTCATCATAACCTAAGTGTATTTTATGTCTGAATAAATAACTACAGTGGAATTATATGTCTGTATTAATTGTCTTGGTCGACGCACTTCTGGAGGAGTTTAAATGGAGAACAATTTATCCTGAGTACTAACTACAAACTCCATACATAAATATTAATAACTTTTGACCTAGAATGCAATATACTGACTTTTTTTTAGAAATACTCGTGATAAAACAAGAAATCATAATTAACGAGAAAAAGTACGAAATTAGGCGGAAAAGTTTATTTTATTTCCATTTTTTTATAATAATTGTTGCTATTTTAAACAAATTATGAACAAAATTTAACAAATATTTTTTGTTTGAAAGCAGGGTTATTGTATGTTACTCATTTCAAATTTGATTAAAATCCATCAAATAGAACAGTCGAAAAAAATGTTTTAATAATTTGATGCTTAAAAATTGTTTAAACAATAAATCTTAAAAAAATTTAATTTTTTTAGTAATATAATAGTAATGTATATTATTATAATAATGTTGATTACTACAGAATTTAATTTACTAGATTTAATGCTGATTCACGCAGATTGTTATTTTTTGCTAATTACGTTTTATTGTAATTGCTTCGTTTTTTATTTTTTCAATTTAAGCATTATTCTAGTACTTTTGTACACACAGATACAATAATGCTGTCCTTCCCGTTTGATGGTATTTTGTAAAGTCGTATGATTTCTGTCAAAATGTTTTCAGTTCATGACATATGAATGAACATTCGTATGTCACGAACTAAGAATTTGATAGAAATGACACGACTTTTCAAAATTCCTTTAAACCGGAAGGACAGCATTAAAGCATCTGATGGAGCGTTTACACCTTCTGTAAAAATTGTCTAGAAAGGAAAATTTGCATTGGAGTAAGAGAGTCAAATACACAGTCTGTCTCTCTTACTCCAATGAAAAATTTTCCGTTCTGGAAATTTTTACTAAAGGTGTAAATGCTCCCTCAGTGTACGAAAGGGTTTTTTTTACCCGTATATACAAGAAATAAAATTTTGCGAAAACAACTGTGGGGTCATATTTTGGTACGAAAATAGTAAAATACTATAAAATTATTGATATAAAATATAAAAATATCTTTATCGAAAAATTAGTAGCACGCTTCAGTAATTTTGAGCCTTTTCCGAATAGGCTTAGTACCTGGAACTAATCCTGGATAAGAAGCTGAGTTGGAAAGAACATTTCGAATACCACTATAGAAGGTTCTGTACTGCTTTTTAGAAGTGTAGAAGGGCGATAGGTTCATCGTGGGGACTGAAGCCTAATATGGTCAACTGGCTCGATCAGATGATTTTAAATCCCAGAGTTCTTTACGCGGTAGTTGTTTGGTGGTGTAGGACTCAACTGATGGACTGGTAGAAGGGTTTTCCACTTGGTGACGAAGTCTGGTATACAGACGGCTCCATGATGGACTGCGGTGCAGGCTTCGAAATCTATCGAAAAACTGGCTGCATTTAAGTGGCTGAGTCACTGAGACAATATGCTACTACGGTCTGGCAGGCCAAGGTCTGTGCTATTTTAACTTGCGCCTAAATGTCCATTCAAAAAGGGCAAGAGGATTAGTATTTGTGTGAAAAGTTAGGCGGCCTTAGGGGCTTTTAGAAATTTCACAATAGAATCAAAACTCGTCTGGGAATTAATGCCGTGCTTGGTTTGTAATATAAATGATTTCAATATTGGAATAATGTTAGAAACTCTTCAATGTTAAAATATTTTTTTTGAACAGCAAATAAATAAAGGGCGCGCAAGTATTAGTTAATAGTATTTATTACAACATATAATATATAGCTGGCACATATAAATATTAAAATATTTATTACAAGGAAATATAATATTATTTATTTTATTGCATTTTTTATTGTTTCTAATGTTTCTTTTTTATAATACGTTATTCTTCTTAAGCGGTAAATATATTTACAATTATACAACTTTTGCAGGTACAATAAAGCACACTTGTACGTTACCATTATCGTCAATAAATTGAAATTGAATGCTTAACTTTATTTGCGGGTAAATTGATAGTACCGGCATGTTTAAAGAATACGTAACTTCTTCTCCCTTATTCAATGGACATTCTCCTTTTATTAGAGTCTCACACGCATTCTTTTGAGCAAACGGATAAGAAACAGTTGTTGATAGTACAAATGCTGTCACTTTTGGAATCAAGACTTTTGTTGGTGCACCTGAAAAATATTTTAATTGTAATTATGCATATGTTTTTTTATATATTTTAAGGTAAATGTACCGGTGATGTTAGTAATAGGCAGGCAGTATATTATATTATATAAAATAAGGTCTGCACGGAAAGAAAGTATCTAAAAAAAATTGTAATACTCGTATTAAAAAGTTGGACGAAAGTGATTTTTTTAAAAATTGTAATACTGTTTGAAAATCTGAGAAACTAATGCAGGACTTTCATAGGTATAATTAAGAATTTTGTAATACTTAAATCCTATACACTTCAAGACCCATATTTAAAATTTAATTTTTGTGAACTTTTACGGATATGAGTACTATAGTGCAGGATATATATTTTGTAATGTAATTTTTTATACGTCAATTTTTTTACATTTCAGTATTCATTTTTATGGTTCCGTAAACCGTAGGTGTACTGATGGAACCCTTATGAAATCACTCGTGTGTCTGTCCCAGCCACGCAAAATGGGCTGTCCCCCTTAACTTTTACATATCTTGACCTAGAGAGTTGCAATTCGGTACACATGTTAACAATTAAGTGCAGATTACATTATCCTTTATTCAAGGTCGTTTTTACTGTACAAAGAGGAAAAAAATTATTTTTAAGTAATCCGTTTGAGTAATTCTGACTCAAAGACAAAACACTGTACTACAAAACTTAACTTCAGCGGAATTGCAAATCGGGAGACAATTACGTACTATATTAGATGCGATAAAACCAATGTTTCGAGAAACTAACGAATGGCGAGAAAAAATTGGATATAATCAGTTAATAGACCACCACACCGTGAAGCAAAAAAACGATGTTTAAAATGATCTAAGGCCTACAAATCTTAATGGATTTTAGAATTTCTTTATTTAAAACACTCAGCACTTAATTCTAAAAACATTAGTCAAGGTGGATTTTAAAATTTTTGTAAATTGTTCAAACAATCTTGTTTTAAATAATAAAAAATGCATTTTTTTTGTTTTTAGAGAATAAAATTTCATAAATAATCTAAAAATGGTTTTAATTGCTCAAAACTCATTACTTGGGGTTTCTCGAGGTTGCTGATTACGACTTCAGTGTTGATTATCAAACATTCAAAATGTCGAATCTAAAATGGCCGATGATTTTTTTAAAAATCGAATAATTTGCTTAAAACTCACCACTCGGGGGTTTTTTTTGGGTCACCAATTACAAATTGGGAGTTGGTAGCAAGATTTATAGGAAATCTACTAATAAAGGCGCAAAACAGAGCAAAAAAAACAAAACCGAACAGGAAAACAGATATCTTGCATAAGAAAGATTTCTTTCTATTTTAGGTTAAAAACAATTTCATTTGTTATTTTATTTTTTTGTTAGAAACAATTTCATTTGTTATTTTATTTTTTTGTTAGAAACAATTTCATTTGTTATTTTATTTTTTTGTTAGAAACAATTAA
This sequence comes from Leptopilina syphax, assembly GCA_032872505.1. NCBI lineage: Eukaryota > Metazoa > Arthropoda > Insecta > Hymenoptera > Figitidae > Leptopilina > Leptopilina syphax. The sequence continues at coordinate 15,468,552 of CM065472.1, forward strand.
AAAGAAATGTAAAAAATAAAGGAAATTTTTTTTTTTTTTTTTTTTTTTTTTAATGACTTCAGGCTTAGCCAACTGTCAGAACACACACTCTTATATACCAACTTGTTTTTGCGTTTCTACAGAACGACTTTGAGGTTAGGAGTACTCGCATTTGCCTGGACCACCCGTCAATGGGTTTTCTCGCCAGTGGAGAGGGAAACTGTAGAAAACCTCTCCGAGTACAACCGGTTTATCGACAGTCGAATTCTAATGGTGTGTACCGGACAATAATCGACGGTGCACATCATTATACTTCGACGTCAAACCTCCCGCTCAGATTGTCTCACGTGCCGGAAAAATCCCAGGCTAATGGGCGCGAACCAAGTACCCTTGGTCCGCCCACCGAGCCAGGCATTTATCCGACCGAGCTAATATTTCTTATAATAGATGGCTTAATAATATATAAGTTACTGTTTTTCTTTATTATTTAAGACAAGATTGTTTAAATAATTTACCAAAATTTTAAATCCGCCTCGAGAGATCTCTTCACTTTTTTAGTGCTGAGGGTAATAAAAAAAATTTTCAAAATTTATTAAGATTGTAGGCTGTCGACTATTTTGAAAACTGTTTTTTTATGTTGACTAACTGTGCACCTATCAAACAGGTGGTCTCATGGTTGTTATGAAGTACAAGTAAGTAAACATTTTTTTATTATGTTTTAATCAGAAGTATTATTAAAAAATATTTTTAATAAAGTAACGTATGTTTAAACTGCTCTTAAAAAAATTATCTTTCTACTGTTTAAATTTAGCAACTTAAAACAGGATTTTTCAAATACCTATTTTGATTGTTTTTAATTCACTTTGTTTAAAAATTATACACTACAGCTTAACAATCAAATCATTTCCTTTAAAGCTGAATACTCATAAAATTGACATTTATAATCTACTTACTGATAATGAAATCCCACTCTGCTGTAACATTTTTCCCTCTATAAAGTTTACACGGAAAATCTTCACATCCTTTAATTCTGAGATTCGTTGGAGGTGATTGTCCCTCGCATTTCTTAAAAGGTGTAGGTTTACAATCATTTATAAACAACAGAAGTGAAAAAGCTGAAAAACAAAAAGCATTATCAGTAGTTATTTGAGATTTCATCAAGTTTATTTCATCCTCATTATTAACGCATAATATATCACTTTGCACGAGAACATACACACATAGCACAACAATTTTCAGCAAATTTGTAATGTGAAATTCGTAAACTTGAACAAATAGCAAAATGCCCGTTTTGGCGAAAATTACATATAATAATTTACTATTTCTATTATATTTTTATATGAAACGGTTAACGGTTCTGCAGAATCGTTAACCAGAATTTATCAAGTTGGGCTATAATAACTTGAAGAAAAAAGCGTGACACTCCATTCGAGTTATTAGCCAATTGGCTAGTAAAGTAACTAGATAATTTCAAGCGCGACTGGACTGTTCCTTTATAATAACTAGAACAAATTTCTACTAGGGACACATTTAAGTTTTACTTTGTCAAACTTGTCACCACAAAGAAGTTGTGAAACTTGTTTGTGGTGGCAAGTATACTTATTGTTGCTAATTGAAAAACTTAGATTATTTTTTCTATGTTTGGGGATTTTGTTATTAATTTATTTATATAAATATTCACTCTTGGTAAAATTTATAACAAAATATTTTGCAAAATCGCAAAACGGCTCTTTTCTCCTACTGTCAGGTGGTGTAAAAAAGGCACTTTGAGTACTTTTGTAACACTCTTATAACTTAGTCCTTTTATATAATACAAAAAATGTCTAATAAGGATTTTGAAGCTAAATGATTAAACTTTCGACACTAATTAGAAATTTAAAAAAAAATTTTAATTCCGATTTTATAACCTAAAAAGTAAAACAGTGGCTTTTTTGCCCCACTATACTCTATATTTTTAAAAATTAATTATAAAAATTAAAAAAACATGTAGAACGAAAGTTATTCCTTTATTTAAATACGAGACAAGCCTTTACGTTCAAATAGTACTAAATTCTAATAGTTGCATAGGTAACAATACAAAAAAGAGAAGTCTGGGTTAGCACTCTAAAATTTAAAGTTGTTAAACTTTTTATTTTTAAATTGATAATAATTTAAAGATTGAACTATTTTCTCTTAATTTTATTCAATTTTCATTGACACATCTTAAAAACTTACCAATTATAAGGTGCTTCATTTTTAAATAAAATAGATTATTGTATAATGTAAAAAGCTTTATTGTATCATGTGGAGATTACTGATTTATTTAATAGGGCTATTCTTTTTATATTCCAGCGATAATCTCTCCCCTGTCATGAAATTAAAATTGATAACAATTATCTCAAAAAATAACAATTCTAAATTTCTTTGTAGTTATTTGTTGCATTTGTGTCTCAATACAAATAGCAATGTAATACAATATTCATGAAAGAAAATATATATTTATATATTTTTGTTTCAATATTATATATGGGCAATTCCACGTGAGATTTCAGTCGACCTCTTAAAATCGGCCAAAAATATTTTTTTTCTATTCTGTATTGAAAAAAAACAGATACGTATTTTTTTATTATTTTTTTGGAGGCCAAATTTTTGAGTTATGAATTTTCAAAATTTTCGCTTTTTAAATGTAGGTATATTTTTAATGTCAGATAACTAAAAAAATATTGCTTCTTTTCATTTTTTGACAAGAGAAAAAAAGTTTTGTTTTTCTCTCTACTTTTGAATAATCATAACAAAAAATTTTTTTTTTCATTTTTTATTAAAAAAATAAAAAAATTTTATAAACAAATCAATTTTTTTTAACTTTGGGTATAATAAATTTTTAATTTTCTTTTTTTAAAACATACCTGGAAATGATAAGAAGGTTTTGCAAAAAGTTTCAGAGTGGGCCTGACAAGTTTGATGGGTCCAAAAAAATAATTAAGCTGTCCGTGCAGGTCGCACGCACGTGGCACAATGGGATTTTTTTACAATTTATTATTAAAAATTGTCTAGAGCCTACAAATTTTATCGGGTTTTGATTATTATTGAATTTTAAGGCTGTAAACAATTTTTAATAATAAATTGTAAAAAAGTCTCATTGTGCCACGTGCGTGCGACCTGCACGGAGAGCTTAATTATTTTTTTGGACCCATCAAACTTGTCAGGCCCACTCTGAAACTTTTTGCAAAACCTTCTTATCATTTCCAGGTATGTTTTAAAAAAAGAAAATTAAAAATTTATCATACCCAAAGTTAAAAAAATTAATTTGTTTATAAATTTTTTTTATTTTTTTAATAAAAAATGAAAAAAAAATTTTTTTTGTTATGATTATTCAAAAGTAGAGAGAAAAACAAAACTTTTTTTCTCTTGTCAAAAAATGAAAAGAAGCAATATTTTTTTAGTTATCTGACATTAAAAATATACCTACATTTAAAAAGCGAAAATTTTGAAAATTCATAACTCAAAAATTTGGCCTCCAAAAAAATAATAAAAAAATACGTATCTGTTTTTTTTCAATACAGAATAGAAAAAAAATATTTTTGGCCGATTTTAAGAGGTCGACTGAAATCTCACGTGGAATTGCCCATATAAACTGTTTTAATGCATAGGATAATAATTTTTAATTGCTGTAAACAACTGCCATCATAAATTATTTTTAAAAATCGAGTCATAACAAGCTTAAGTACTTCTTACAAATCTTATATAAAGTTTTAGTATTTTATCTTTACTCAAGTGTTACACAAACATAAATCACTGATTACATATAGTAGATAAAAAGTTCTGCACAGGTGTCCACTTCTATGATAAAAATGACTTATTTGTATGGCATAATATCAATTTAGATAGAAATGTTAAAATAAATTAAAAGTTAATATTTTACAAATTACAAAAATATTCTGTATTTAATAATAGAAGTAAAATAATAACTATTAAATCAGTATTGATAATTAAAAATTTTAAATGCTTGAAATAAACATCTTAATAAAGTATACAATTTTGAAAGAATGTACATACGATATAAACATTTAAGTTTAAAAATTGGGGAAAATGATTACAAATGCAAAAGAAACTTGATTATGGTTCTGTGGTTCATATAATTGTGAATAGCAATGATATTGTACTGACCACTACTGGCGCAGTACTGGTACCCAGTATTGGCGCCAGAGATGGCGTAACTTTGGGATGATAACATTTTGCCAGTACTAAGTGTCAGCGTTAGTACAGTACTGGCAACCACTACTGATCCAGTATTAAAAATTTGAGTTATTGCATTTGAAAGTAGTAGTAGCTTGAAACATTTTCGCATTTTCCTGCTTTTTTATCCATAATGGAATATTCCGAATATCAATATAACAATATGGGAAATTTAAATTAATAGAAGTAAATTATTAAATATTAATAAACATTATTATTAATATTATTAATATTAATAATAAAGTAAATCATTAAAATTACTTTTATTGAACGAAATTTAAAAAAAAATATTTTTAATGTTTTCTAATATAATTTTTAACAGAGGAAGTTATATTAATATTAATTATTATTAATTAATTTTTTATGATGTATATATAGTTATTAACTATTTAAAGTTACATTTTTATGTAACTTTCACGCGCAGGGGATCGAACTTTAGACCTCGAGGACGCAAACCGAATACGCATACCGCATAGCCACGCAAGCATGGAAGGGATTTTTCGTAAACTTCCTTATGAATTAAGTGGCGGTATTATAATACCGCCTCTTAATTCAAAAGGAAGAACAGTGGCTATAGCCACTGTTATATTAATAAACTGACTATATAAAATATTTATTTTTTATATCTAATGATATTATATCCCGTGTAGAAATTGACATGTTATGGCCTACACAATGATCAAAAGATCTGGCCCCGACTTGGACCATGGTTAAATTTCTACACGAGATAAGGGACGTTCCACGTCAAACGGACCAAAGCTCTGCCCAAAATGTTTTCCAATGAAAATCAACTTATTATAGATCAAAATACTCGTAAGCTCATAGTGCTTCGAATGAAAAGTAGCAAAATCGAAAATTCAAAATGGCGTCATTACTGCGACTCTTTTTGTAAACTTTATTACAAATTATGGAAACAAATTTACATAGTAGTTTGCAAAAATAGTTATAATTTGCTGAATAAATGACTAACTCTTACGCTTATGGGGTCGCTGATCACGAATCCGATGTCAGATTTTCAAAATTCAAAATGTCGGATCCAATATGGCGGACAAATTTATAAAAAATTGTTTGGATTCGCTCGAAACTGATTACTTAGGGGTTTTAAGAGTCGCTGATCATGAATCTGAAAGTCAGATTTTCAAAATTAAAAATGGCAGAACCAATATGGCGGACGAATTTGAAAAATTTGCTTGGATTCACTGGAAACTGATCATTTAGACGTTTCTGATAAGGAATAGGTGGGGCACTAGCTATTTAATATTATTTATCAAAATTTTCAACACATATTTTTTGCTAGATTAACTCGGATTTGAATTTTATCGAAAAATGAATTTTTTTTAATTTTCACGTTTTTCAGTGTTTCGATACGGGCGTGAGGGAACACTGGCTATTAAAAGTTTATTAAAAAAATTAGCAATGGTCAAAATTTGAAAAGCAATATTCCCTCTTTAATTCCAGACAAAGAAAATAAAATTTGGTCAAAAATTGTTTCAGTTACGAATTTTTTTTAACTTTTTTACATTTTTCGGTTTTCTGAAATGGGATGATGAGAACGCTGGCTATTAAAAGATTATAGAAAAAATTCGCAATGCTCAAAAATTTAAAGAGCAGTAATTCCTCCTTAATTTCTGACATCGAAAAAAAAATTTGATCGAAAATTGTTCGAGTTATGAATTTTTTTTAACTTTTTCAAATTTTTCGGTTTTTTTTAATACGAGCGGGTGGGAGCGCTGGCTATTAAAAGTTTATTACAAAAAATTCGCAATGGTCATAATTTGAAAAGCAATAATCCCTCTTTAATTTCTGATAAAGAAAAAAACATTTGGTCAAAAATTGTTTGAGTTATGAATTTTTTTTTGACTTATTCACATTTGTCGGTTTTTGTACCGGCGGGTGGGAACGCTGGATATTAAAAGTTTGTTAAAAAAATTCACAGAGGGCAAATTTTAAAAAGCAATAACCCTTTTTGAATTTCTGACAAAGAAAAAAAAATTGGTAGAAAATTGTTCATGTTATTTATTTATTTCTTTACATTTGAATACCCGCGGTCCTGCCGAAACACGAGTTTTAATTTTTTTTAGCATTTTTAGAAACAAAATATTTGGAATCAAATTTTTTTTCGTGTTTAGAAATTAAACAGGGATTATTGCTCTTCAAATTTTGCCCATTACGAATTCTTTTTATAAATTTTTTATAGTCACTGTTCCCACTTCCGTTATCAGAAAAAGAAAAATTCAAAAAAAGTAAAAAAAAATTCATAACTCGAACTAATTTTGACGACATTTTTTTTCTTGGTTAGAAATTAAAGACGGATTATTGCATTTCAAATTGTGTTTATTCGAAAATTTGTTATAAATTTTTATTGGCTTGCGTTCCCACCCGACTGATCAAAAAATCGAAAAATGTGAAAAAGTAAAAAAAAATTCATAACTGGAACAATTTTTGACCAAATTTTTTTTTTTTATCTGAAATTAAAGAGAAATCATTGGTTTACAAATTATGACCATTACGAATTTTTTTTAATAAACTTTAAATTGCCAGCGTTCCCACCCGCTTGTATTAGAAAAACCAAAATATTTGAAGAAGTACAAAAAAAATTTCATAACTCAAACAATTTTCGACCAAATTTTTTTTCAATGTCAGAATTTAAGGAGGATTATTGCTCTTTAAATGGTGATCATTCCAATTTTTTTTGATAAAGTTTTCATAGCTTGCGTTCTCACCCGCCTGTTTCAGAAAATCGAAAATGTTGAAAAAGTACAAAAAAAAATTCATAACCCGAACAATTTTTGACCAAATTTTTTTCAATGACAGAAATTAAGGAGGAATTACTGCTCTTTACATTTTTGAGCATTGCGAATTTTTTATATAAACTTTTAATAGCCAGCGTTCTCATCCTCCCGTTTCAGAAAACCAAAAAATGTAAAAAAGTCAAAAAAAAAAATTCGTAACTGAAGCAATTTTTGACCAAATTTTTTTTTCTTTGTCTGGAATTAAAGAGGGATTATTGCTTTTCAAATTTTGACCATTGCTAATTTTTTTAATAAACTTTTAATAGCCAGTGTTCCCTCACGCCCGTATCGAAACACTGAAAAACGTGAAAATTAAAGAAAAAATTCATTTTTCGATAAAATTCAAATCCGAGCTAATCTTGCAAAAAAATATGTGTTGAAAATTTTGATATATAATATTAAATAGCTAGTGCCCTACCCATTCCTTATCAGAAACGTCTAAATCATTATTTTTCAGTGAATCCAAGCAAATTTTTTAAATTTGTCCGCCATTTTTGATCCGCCATTTTGAATTTTGAAAATCTGACATCGGATTCATGATCAGCGATCCTTGAAACCCCTTAGTAATCAGTTTCGAGCGAATCCGAGCAATTTTTTAAAATTTGTCCGCCGTATTGGATCCGCCATTTTGAATTTTGAAAATCTGACATCTGACTCGTTATCACTTAAACGAGGACTGTTCTGTGAGAGAGTCCTTAGATTCATTCCCAAACAGTTTTTAGGAATGCGAAAGTCTGTGGCGTGCCTGCGCCCGCGTTTGTTCAGTTTCTTCGTTTTTGATATACAGGGAAGTCTGGGTGTAGTTTGTAGTGTGCGTCGTGCCGTATTAATTGTTTCAATTAATACAAATTTTAATTTTAAATATAATAGTGAGTGTAGTTTTGTGATAAAGTTCTAGTGTTACAAATGAATTTAGAAGAATATCTAAGTGTAATGTTTGATCTCATTTTGAGGTTAGGTGTGTGTTTATTTTGTTTTTAGCCGGTTATGTAATACCTAATTGTTATTATATTTTATTGAAATGTTCAATTTAGGCAACTAAATGTAAAGTCTAAAATGAAATAATATGTAAAAAAATAGAGAATACTTTAAATTTTAAAAATCTTCGCACTGGGATTTTTATTTAATCTGTAGATATTTAAATATAATCTCTTTCTTTAAACGTTTTAAAACAAATCATTTTATTAAAAATGGCAAAGGACTTGTATTTAATTTTTAAAGAGATTTGACGTTTAAATATCTAAAGAATAATAAAAATCCCAGTGAGAAGTTTTATAAAATTCAAAGTATTCTAATATTTTCAGTTGTTTCATTTTTAGATTTTATATTTAGTTTCAAATTGAATATTCCAATAAAAGTAAATATTTTGACTAATAAAAATAATAATGTAGGTCACTAGAAGATCTGATCACATTATAGTCACTATGGGACTCGGCACTAGACTTGCCTTGGACTCCGCCCAGAAGCGCCTATCAATGTGTTCAGTCTGCTTTGTTCCGCGTATAAGTGTGCATAAGAACGAAAACATGTTAAAGCCTACCGACGTGCTTTAAACATTTTACCATTCATTTCCCTGTTTTTTTATCTTGGAGCCGCAAAGGTTGACAAGTTTGGGAATGAAATCTAAGTTACTAGCGCTGAACTCCACAATTTTCAATCGGATTTTTCTGCGTGTAGATTAGCCCGAGTTTTCATCAAGCCTCAGTGGCTGTGCGGTTTAACCCTTTCAGTCCCATAATTAGGGCAATTAAAAAATATCTACAATAGGTATAATACCTATGATTTTTGGGGTCGCTGATTACGAATCTGGAATCAGATTTTCAAAATTTTGAAAATTCAAAATGTCGGAGTCAATATGGCGGACTATAAAATTAGAAATTATTTAATTTTACTTGAAAGTTGTCACTCGGGGGTTTTTAAGGTCGATGATTACAAATCTGGAGTCAGTTTTTCAAAATTCAAAATGGCGGATCCAATATGGCGAACAAAAATTAAAAATTAAACAAATTTACTTGAAAGTTGTCACTCGGGGGTTTTTGGGGTCGCTGATTATGAATCAGAAGTCAGTTTATTAAAATTAAAAATGGAGAATTCAATATATTGGACGAAGAAATAAAAAATTCATCAAATTTGTTTGAAAATTACAGCTTAGGCTTTTTCTAGATCACTGATTACGAATCTGAAGTTAGTTTTTCTAACTTTAAAATAATGGATACAATATGATAGTCAAAAATAAAAAATGGACATTATAGGACTGAATGCTACTTCTTGGAAGTTTGCGGGGTGTGTAAATACAAATCTGGAATCATTCCTACAAAATTTTTAAATGGCGAATCTAATGTTTCGACTATAACAACAATAATATTAAAAATAGGAGAGAAGTACTGTTTTTTTGTCATTTGTCATTGTCCCTTTGTTTTCTCTTGATTGTCTTTTGTTTTTTTGTCGTTCGTTTTTTATGTTTCATCACTTGTCTTTTATCGTTTGCTACGATAAATATAAAAGTATTAAAAAAAATTAAAAAATTAATAAAAGAGTTAAAAAATTTAATAATAACATTTAAAAAAACAATAAAAAATTTAAAAATGTAAAAGAAAAGAAATGAAATTCTGCCATTGCCGATCCCAAGCCCGTATTAAAAAAGAGGAGGGTGTTTACAAATTCCCCAGTAAGAAGTAAGGAATTAATAAGAATTCGAAATTTTTAATTCCTTTAAATTCCGTTTGTGACCAATTCTTTTCATTTTCATTTGGAGAAGCCGAAAAGAAGCTAAGTTTATTCTTTTGAATACCGTTTTAATATTTTAAGCGGAAAAAAAATTTGACGGTTCAAAGATTTGAACCCTCAAGCTTCATTGTCGGAGACAAACAGCTTGTCCGCTCAGCTATTAAAACTGTACTATGACTACCGAATTTTAGAAGCACTTATCTCAAAGTGTTGCAAACTTCAAAGGAATTAAAAAATTACAAAATATTAAAACGGAATAGACAGGAATTGAACTTACCGAGTATCACACAGTATTTTGGAATTCACAAAAATTCAAAAATTAAAGAAATATTAAAACGGAATTGATTGGAATTCACTTTCAAAAAATCTTTGCCTCAAAAAGGAATACATAGGAATTGGACAGAAACGGAATTCAAAAAAATTGATAATTTAACATTTTCTGTAAAAAGTTAAAAATGTCCAATTCTTCTCAATTCCTTACTTCTTACTGGGTTATGACTATTATTGTCCGCCATATGAATTTATGGATCCACTATTTTTAATTTTTAAAAAGTGACTTTACATTCGTAATCAGCGATCCCAAAAACCCCTGAGAGACTATTTTCAAGCAAATTTGTTTAATTTTTGTCCGCCATATTCAAAAACTTCAAATGACAATATCTCAGTGAGAAATACAGATTTTTTTTATCTTTTAAAAGTCCTTTTAAAGGGAAAGAATAGTATTTTTAGATGCCGCAAATAACTTTAAAAAAATTTCCTCTTGATTGTACAGGACTTTAAAAATGCCCAAAAAACGTGTTTTTGGCACTTTTAGGTTAGAATATCTCAAAAACCTGACATGATGGGGCATTTCTGAGGTCAGATTCGGATTCAGCACGTCAAAAACCTTTGGAAAAGTATTATCCGGTTCTTGGTTCTGAGATTAGCAATATGAACTAAATTCTTACCATTTCACTATGGGAAATTTGACCTTATTTTCTGGCCAAAACCTTAAAATATATTTTTAAAAAACCAAAAGGTGTTGTGTAAGTGTTTTTGAGGTCGCTGATTACGAATTTGAAGCCAAAATTAAAAAATTCAAAATGGCGGATAAAAATTGGCCGATCTAAGTCCCAAAAATTGTTGAATTCTCTTAAAACTTCATGTCTCTGTAGGTTTTTGAGGTCGCTGATTTCTAATTGGAAGTCGAATTTCCTAAATACAAAATGAAGAAGCCAAAATGTCAATTCTAACCATTAAAAAACCATTTGATTTGCATATAATTTAGTAGTTAGCGTGTTCTGGAGTCTCTAAACAAAATTATAAATTAAGATTTATTCATTTTCATTAGATAATTAATTAATTAAAAAAATTTTTTAATTAAATTAAATTTAATATTAATTTGATTTTAATTTAATTTAATTACAAAAATTTAATTTAATTTATTTTTTTAATTTAATTTCTTTTAATTAATTTTAATTTTAAATTAAATTTTCTGATTTTAAGATTTTTTCAGATATAATATATATTAACAAAATATTGGCACAACGTTATACAAAACTACTCAATATTACGTTTAAAAGTTAAACAATTTATAGAAAATTGAAGATCCATTTAAATATTACTTGTCTGAGAAAAAAATTATTTATTCAAAAAACGCAAAAAATCGCAAGATAATCTTTGTCACACTTCTTCAATATTAAATATGTGACACATTTATAATAATTAGAAGACTGCCAAACACCGCCAATTTTGTATAAGTCTTTTTAAAGTTCAGGTTAAAAAAATAACCTCTTATAATATAAACAACATTTAAAAAAACATTTTAATACATATTTTACTATTAAGTAATTATTTATAAGGTTATACATAAAAAATTTACTCTGATCTTTCGAATCCATTTAATTTTTTTCAATTTGCTTATTCTATTCTTTAGATATTAATTTTTAAAATACGGTTGAGAATTCCAAGTTGCACAGTAAAATGAAAGGTTAGTTGAAGGCAGTTTTTGACAACGAATTTACGAACTATAAATTACTTTTGATAAATAAATGAACCTACTGTTTTATCATTTCGAATATGGTTATTCTAGTCATCAGAAAATTTTTTCAATTTAAGCAACTTTAAAAAATAGGTTTTGGCCAGAAAATAGAATCAAATTTCCCATAGTGCATTTATTAGCGTATTTATCACAAAAATTTCAATGCTTGTCAAATCGGGAAAAATTCCATGGCCCAGATCGGGGCCGTGCTAGGGAACCAGATCGGGCCCGGGCATGGCCCCGGTCGGTTTCATTGTTTCACCCAGGGCGGGGTCAGGCTGGATTTCCAGATCTGGCCCCGATCAGGGCCCGACTCAAATTTCTGCACAGGAAATGAAATTAATGATTAAACGAACTTACAAGTGAAGTTCGATCATAATTATATGAATAACTTGTTCGAAGATATAACAACTTGTAGTACCGCAACTTGTTGTCGGATGACGCCACTTTTCAGAGATAGAAAGAGAAAAACTCACTCCCTCTCTCTCTTTGTCTATCCCCTTGCTTACTACCTACTCTCTACCTTTCATTTAGTTTAGAGAAGGCTTAATTAATTAATAATAATTAATAACAATGATTAATTATTATTCGTCAATATATTAATATATATTATATATATTAATAGGAATAATTCCTATTAATTTCTTTGATTAATTTATTTATTATTTATCTACAGTCGAACCTGGATAAGTGGAACCTGAAGGGACCAAAGTTCTTGTACCACTTATAGAGGTATTCCACTTAACCAGGTCATTTAAGGTGAATTTACTTATGCAGGGACCGCAAAGAAAGTTCCACTTAAAGAGGATTCCCACTTATCGAGGGACCACTTATCCAGGTTCGACTGTATTTCTATTTAGGGGGGGGGGTATTAGTTGTAAATTTCCAAATATTTTTTACTTAATATTATAATAAGGGTGGGAGTATATATCTTCGAACAAGTTATTCATATAATTATGATCGAACTTCACTTGTAAGTTCGTTTAATCATTAATTATATTTCATTTACTTGTTCGAAGATATAACAACTTGTAGATGTTTAGAGCAGAATTAACTATTCTGTAAGATTTACAATGTTTCTTTAATGAAACATTTTACTTATATTTATGGACATATAAAAACTTAATTATACTGATGAACCATACCATCAAATTGTCACTTTATTGATTTATTTTCTACTTTATTATTATTATTTTATTTATTTTTCATTTATTTATTGTTATTATTTTTTTATTGAGAAAGGAAAAATTATTGAGTATACTTCGAGCAACTGCAGATCATCTTAGTAATATTATATTTATCCCTAATAGTCTCTTTGTTAACGCCTTGGAAGTTGAAGCATGTCCTTTGGAATTATAATATGTAACGCCTAAGTCTTTATCAAAACTTACTTATTTTTCCTTGATACTCTTACCAAATCTTTAAAGAGAATTATCTATATTTTCTTTTATATTATTTTGGTAGATTGAAGATAACCTAATAATTTTGGCTATGCAAAGAAACTTATTATTATTTATTTTTTATTTCTTATTTTTTTTTTTTTTTGTGTAAGGAGAAAAGATCCAAGGCTTGTCTTCTGTGGGTCTGAATATTTTAACTAATCTGTTATCTATTTCAATTAACGCTATTGCCTGAACTTTTAAGTTCGAGGAATACATAGAGCTATTATTATGTTCAACTGAAATACACTTCTAAAGTATCTTTAGGACGGGATTTTGTTTCCTGTTAGTATTTATTTATTTTCTTTTAATCCTTTATTTAATTATTTATTTATTTTTATATACTTTTATATAAAGTTCCTTAAAAAAATTACTGGTTCTATTAGAAGGCTGTTCGATATATCTTACAAATGCTTATCAATTGAAAGATGTCTGATATCAAGGAATTAATTATTCCATAAGTTGATCATCTTGGTTAAAACTTATTATTTAGAATCTATTGCTTTATTAGTTAATAAATAATGTTGTGTCGCATTCTTTTAATTAGCATGACAGAATTTCTGATCTCAGAAAAAATAGTTGCTTAAAGAATGTTTGATAGTTCTATGAGGAGAAAGCTACAGATTAGTAGTTATTTTCGCTTGAAATAATTCATATTTTAAAAATCTGAAACTCTGGAAACTGAAATAGAGATGTCCAGAGTAAAACTACCTTCCTAACGAATAGTTTAGGTGAATGAAAATGTATGGAAGGCACACACTAAACATTTTCAGTAAAAAGTTAAAGCGTTTATAGCTTTTGAGGGTCGTCTTTATACAAGAACGTTGTTTACTACATATTTTATTAATCTTATTATGCTTACAAATAAATGCATAGATGATCTCACAAATTTTTTCAATATTATCCCTAAACGAGAAATCTGTAATCTCACTCGGTATCTAGATTCGATTTCTAGAACTCAAATGTTGATTGTACCTAGACGAAACGTGATCTACGAAAATCGAGATGGTCGGTTGGTTATTTTAAAATTAGTATTGTTAATTTACTCTATTATCTCCAATTTGTTGATGCACACTACTGCGTAGTGATATAATATCAATTCCTAATATTATATGTTTATATAGATACATTTTAGAAGCAAAAAATGTAAGCACAAGAAAAACTATCTTTATCTCTTACGTTGTTTATGAGTCTCTCTTGTACTTTTACTTATTATTATTATTTTTCTTTTTAGACATTAGTTGTTATTGATTCACAAGTAGTCTCTATATATAGTCTGTAATGGACTGGACCATCTGAAACTATTTCATGATAAAGATGATTAGATCTTATTTAATTTTACATATTTTCCAATGTTTATTATTATATTAATTCAAATATTAATTCTTTTATAAATCCCAATATTTTAAGTCATCTAACGATGATTTTGTAAAAGGCATAATTCTTAAAGTTTCCTTGATTTTGAGTATAGGCTCCTTTTTATTTATTTATTTATTTTTAATTATTTATTTATTTTATTTTTATTTATTTTTTAATTATTTATTTATTTATTTACTATTTTTTTTTATTTATTTATTTTTTTTTTACTAAATTTATATAGCAAAGATAATTTTCTTAATTCATTTATCCTTATTTTTTATTATACATATTTTTTGTACAATAATTGGAATTATAAGATTTTTTAATTCCTAAACGATTTTCCTGCTGGAATCCAATCGACACTTTTATTGAATTGTTTGACGTGCCTGAGAAGGTACTTAAATTATGCCGATGTTAATGTACTCTTCTTCTTATTAAAGATGAATCCTAGAACGTTAACAAGGCTTAAGCTTGATTAAAATTAATTTAGGCATTTTTCCTAAAAGTTTTGGAAATGAAAAAAAAATCTAAGTGAAGTACGAAACTGATAACTATTTCTTAACCAGATCCTACTAGCTTAACAAAATGAAAAACAAAATATAATAATGATGATAGTCAAAACAGATCGTACACTTTCCGGTTTAAGTTAAAAAATTATTATTATATAATTTATATATTTATTATTATTTTATTTATTCTTTATATATATATATATATATATATATATATATATATATATTTTTTTTTTTTTAAATTTTTATTTTATTTATTTATTTTTAACAAATTAATCCTTTTATAATTAGATATGTATATTTGTTTTTAGGAGACATGAACTGATCATTTTGACACTTATCCTCATTGGCTTCTACAGAAGGCAATTGATTAAATAACAAAATTATAGTCTTAATTTAGGTGCTTCTAAATAAGGGTGATACGGTTAAAGTTTCCTATTCTTTTAACCCAAGCTTGTGTCCCTTTAACTGACTGTAAAATCACTTGGTCTTAGATAATTTATTGTTTATTATATATAATTCATTTCCCTTTTTTTGTGTATGTCAGCTCCTTTGATGCTGCGATTAAAAATAAAATCTTTTTAATGGGTCTAGAAAACATGGTTATTTGACCCCAGATGACAACAGACATAAAAAAGTAAAACTCATCCTTTGTTGTGGATCTGATGTTTTGATTTGAAAATTATGAAAAAACTTTCAGCATGGTCTTAGATAAATCAGACAAGGCTTTCAGATTGTTTCCAATCAAGAGCATTGTTTTTTATTTATTATCTGCATTATTATTCTGAGCTATATTTACCTTGAGTGAAAATCTTCTTTGCTTTAGTTATAGAATAAAAAGTGTTGAGGAATTTTTCTTATTTTTATTTATTTTTTGACCAACTGAAATTCTTCAAAAAGCATTTTCTGTCAACCATTTAGAAATAGAATTTCATGTCAATAATGCAGCTGTTGTGTTGAAACTGACCTATCCTAATATTTTATTAGAATATTTAGTTTGATATTGAAATTAGAATATATTGAATTTCAATAATTTCGTCACGAAACTTCTGATATAATTAATTAGAAATTCTCATGGCAAGACCAATAGCTTTCTTAGAATTGAATTTATATTTTTGTTCCTTGTTGTCAAAACCTTTTCTGCACCAGGCTTGAATCTTTTCTGTTAGATTTTATTTATTTAGTATGTTCCATTTTCATTTTGGAATTACACATTTGAGACAAATTCCAGGCTTTTTCTTTGACATATATTTGAAGAAACAATAAAAGTAGCTCTTAAATGTAACGAAACATTTGTCGTTAATTGCTTTTTATAATTTTCCGTCCTCAACTCATGATTGAGGATCAGAAATCCCTTTCGGCTATTGGCGACAATTCAGGATTTTCGCACTTTAAATTTCTTGAATTTATATGATGTGGCTGTCACCAACGCCAAGAAACGAATGAAAGGTAGAGAGTAGGTAGTAAGCAAGGGGATAGACAAAGAGAGAGAGGGAGTGAGTTTTTCTCTTTCTATCTCTGAAAAGTGGCGTCATCCGACAACAAGTTGCGGTACTACAAGTTGTTATATCTTCGAACAAGTAAATGAAATATAATATATATATATGGGTGATTTAGACGTAACTGTAATATTTGGCGGCGTCACAGAAAACACATTCAAAATAAAAAAATGTTGCTTGGGTATGGATACATTTCACAGGTATATAGGTGATTCTCCCGAAATACTCCTTTTTGTGAGTTACAAACAGAAAAGAAAAAAAATTATTATTTATGGATTAATGCAGTCAATTATATTGAGCTTTCAAAAATCTACCACCTCTATAGCATGATCATGCTAACTTTTAGCTTTTAAAGTATATATTTTAAATTAAAATTTACAAAAAAATTAAGAGGTTAAAATTTGGAGCCGGCGTTTTTTATTATATATATTTTTCTATTTACAAAAAATTATTTAAAAATTATAATTTATTAATATTATCTATAAATTTTATAGATTTTGAAATACTTACAGTTATCAAAAATCTCTTTAAACAATTGTCAAAAATTATTTTTCATACATTTTAGGTTCACTTTTCACTGGCAGTTTGTAAACAACCGACAATCATATCAATTTTTAATTTTTATTCAAAAAAGTGAGAGGAATGAGGGGTGAGAGGAATAACGATTTCAACATTTTTTAATTTTATTTAATTGACAAATAATTTTCCTCCAGCTTAGAATGCCCTATCATGTTTATAAAGGATCACTTTATGTGAAAAAAATTTGCGATCAATTTATATATATTAATATTGTTTTTATTAGGGGTGAGAGGAATGACGCTTTAGGTTGTGAATCTCTGCTTATGTCTCAATTTTAATTTTTTTAACGCAAAATAATGACATTTTTTAAAAAGTAACTTAAGAAATTAATATTAGAGATGTTAATTTAAATATTGATCACAATAATTAATCAATATCTCTACCCACAGCAAAAATGTTGGATAATATTAAACGAGTGAGAGGAATGACGCGGTACTACATGACAAATTTCATTTTCTATATTTAAAAAAACTACACGACATATTTTATTTATATTTTTGAAAATTATTCTTAAATATCATAACTTTTAGAAAAAATTAATAAAGTACCAATTTTCATGTTTTAAATAATTGTTTTACCTATTGAAAAAATGAAAAGCACTTAGATGACAGGTTAGAAAATCGATTTTAAGGTGGTAAAATATTTTAAAAATGTATTAAACAATAAAATTTTACAACTTTTTCTTGCAGAACATTTAGAAAAAGTGATAAAATAGGGAAATATGACTTGGTATTTTCCCAATTGATTATAATTATTTAGAAAATCTTGATTACATGCAAAATGAGGTTTTTTGGAGAATCACCCATATATAAAACCTATTCGCAACCACAAATATGTACAAATAGATATTATAATTTTTAATAAATTGCGTAATTCCCTCCAAAATTTCAGCTCCGTGGCGTGTCCGTTTTTTAAAATTTTAAGTTAAAATTCAGAAATTTTATTGAAAACGCCGAAACTGGTAACGAGAATTTTTGTAATATGAATTATGTATATAGGTGAACAATTTGTACATATAATGCATCTTCTAATACTTCTTATAAAATTATAAAATGTAAAATAGTTTTGTCCACAAATTTTTTCAATTTTGTAATAAGGTTTTTTTCCCTATAATTTAACTGTTTATGGCACATTTTAATGTTATCTGAGAATTACAATCTAAAATAAGATCCATTAGCAACAAATATCAGTAAAAAAGAGGTTCAAAAATTGGAAGTTCTACACTCAAAAACAATTTTTTTTGGTGAAAATGTGAAGGTCACAAAAAAAGTGATCAGTACCGTGGTATTACTATTCTTTTAATCTAAACACTCTCTGTTGTAATTATTACGATTTTTTTGAAGATTACAATAGAAACAAATTATCTGCCCAAAGAAAAGAATTATTCTGCAGAATTGTCGGAGTTAGGTTAGTTTAAATGTCAAATTTCAGCTCCGTGGTGTCACATAAAATATCAGCTCCGTGGCGCCTGTGGCGTACAGTGTGAAGGTGCAAATTCATGGATCAACATTTGCTACAATAACACATATTATAAAAGAGGACAGACATAGTTGTGTCCTTTTATATTTCAGTGCTTCGGCAATTGTCGACTTATTAAAAAACACCTTAATATTCGAAAAAACACGCCTTTACTTTTGGTGCTTAATTTAAAATGTCTTTATGTCAACCATGCAGAAGCACAGTATTACTGTTGATCGTAACGCTTTTATTTGTGAATACTTTTCTGAAATTAGTTTTATGCGCTAATTTCATAATGTTATGAAAATAAAATTTTCTGGTTATGTCAAGCTGATAGTAAATAGTAAATATTTTTGCTGGGGCTATTTTGTGCATCAAAATGCTTTTTTTAACTCAGTGATTTATTCAAATTCAGAATTAAAAGAAAATCAACTTTTGCGTATGTTATACTTCCTTCTGAAGGTTTCCTATGAGTTAGTCAATGAAATAAATTTTTTTGTCGGAGTTGTAGTCATTAAAAGTTGTGCACAAAATAGACCCCGGGATGGGGCTACTTTGTGCATTGATCTTTCTGTTTTTATAATGTTACGTAAACATTTTTTTGATCCTTTCTTATTCATTAAATCTATTGTGTAGATATTTCAGAGTAAATTAAAAAAGAATAAGATATTAAACAAAAAATTTTGTAAATATTATACAACAAAATGTAAAATAAAACATTAAGATTTTGCAAGAATTATGATTTATTAAAAATTAACAACCTTTCTTTAAATTTTATATTACTCAGAAAATAAATAACACTTTTTCTTTTTAAATATACAATTTACAATAATACATTATAATCATTATAATACTATCATTTAAACACATGTAAATAACTTTGAATCTCATCATTTCAATAGGAGCTTTTTTAAACGTTTTGAATGATGTTACGAAGGAAGACCGTGAGCAGTTGATTTCATGTCAACTCCATTCTCTTAAAATGATGACAGATATGCTTTAACAGACAACGAAGGCGCGTAAGGCTTTTATTTATCCGGGGCTTGATGAAAAAGCTAAAATTGTGCTCGAGAAAGAACAAACCAATGAATTTCTATTTGGTTCTAACCTTTCTGAAAAATTAAAAACAGCAAAAACAATGGAAAAAATGGGGCTAACATTAAAGTTACCGAATACGTCAAAAAAATAGCAGAATTCGCTTGCTGGGTACAAAATCATGATAGGGTAAACGTAACAATTGTCGAGGATGGTTCCTGTTGTCGAGTAAACAAACTTTGAATTTTATTTAAACATTGTAGCACATTGTAAATGGAAAAAGGTGGTAAATATTAATTTTCTTATGCGTTATAAATGTGAAAAAAATATATTAATATTATATCCACAAACAAATGAGATATTTTAGACAATATTTTTTGGTTATTACCATGGTAACATCGACAAATGGGACACCCTCGGCAATTGGTACACTTACCCTACCTCGGATTAGCGTTGAAAAACATGATACCTCGGATTTGATTTGAAAAACATGACATATCGTCGTTTGGTTTGAAGAACATGACACGTCGAAACAAAAATTTTTTATTGAAATTTTGTTTGGTACCACTGACCGTGAAATTGAAAATGATTTGTTATATCACATTTTTAAAAAATATGTGATAAGAGATTAAAATAAAAGTAAAATCTTCCACTTTACTCATATAATTTTAAATATTTCACGACATGAAATTTATTTTAATTCCCTATATTAAAGAACCAGTTGCTAGTAGAAATTGAACATGGATCTACTGGTGTCTACTGGTTTTAACTTCGAAATCCGATTTATGTAACTGAAACGAATATCCAATATAAAATTGAAATGGATTTATTCTGGATTGTCCTCTTCAATTTTTGTTTTGACTTGTTTTAACATGGATTTCTAATCTTATAATTTCTACTTGCATTTCCAAGTTCGCACATACTAAAAGTATCAGCTTGCAATTCCAAATACAAAAATAAAGTTTAAGTGTCTACTTGGTTCAATTTGGATTCTCGAATACTACATTCTACTTGACATGTCAATTAAAAAATCATCAAGCTAAGTTTAATTTGAATCGGGGATATATTCAGTTCTATTTGGAATTTCAAGTTCAAATTTAAAGAGTTTGATTTATAGCGAATTGGAAGTCACAGAATTGTTATTTTCGCCAATTGTTATTTTGTAAATTTCCATTTTTACAAAATATTAACTTTTTTAACTGTTATTTTTGCAAACTTGCTTTCTTCGCATTAACTGTTTAAAGTAATTGTTGTTTCGCTAATTTGCATTTCTCGAATTGATATTTTTATGAATTGTAACTGTTGTTATAAAAAATTATTTTATCTAATTCTCCTTCGACCTGACATATTATGAAGCGAAATTATTTATTTCATATAAGTTTCAAATATTTGACACATTTTAAATTTCGCGGTCAGTGGTACCAACCAAAATTTAAATAAAAATTTTTTGTTTTCGACGTGTCATGTTCTTTAAACCAAACGACGATATGTCATGTTTTTCAAAATTAAAACCGAGGTATCATGTTTTTCAACGCTAATCCGAGGTATCATGATTTTACACCCAGCAAGCGAATTCGTCTCGTAAGTCATCAGAAAACTGTCGGAACTGGTCTGCGAAATACCAAGCCCAATCACAGACGAGGAAGAAATCGAGGCAATATTTATACCGCTCATCCAAGGGCCAAGCGAGCAGACAGCCGAATTTCCGGAAGAACCAGGAACGCACTCGGTCTCTGGAGAAATCACAAAACCGACAGCAGAAAGTTTAAAGTTAAGGGAAATAGCAGGACGATTAAAAGATTATTTTAACACCTGGTCCGAAATTTCATCTGATAAATTTGTATTAGGTGTAATAAAAGGTTTTAAATTGGAATTTGTTAGCAAGCCAAAGGAACCTTACGTTTTTCGGGACAGGTCCCCTTTTTAGTTGCCCAGATAGCCAAGCGTACTGATCGTCATTTTCCAGTACAGCGTACTGAGATTATTCTCGTATTGTACCAGCACAAAATAATTAAGTATATACGTATTGGTACGGTACCAGTATAACGACGGTATGTCGTACGACTGAAATTGTAAAATAAAAGTACTCCATAAAAGTATGAGGCTAGTATAACACCATTACGTTGTACTGTCATTTATGAAAATACAGCATATTCGTACGATACAAGTACCATACCGGTACACCGTACTCTGCGTGGTAATGCGAACATAACCTAATTTACTTTACAGTTGACAATGACATATGCCTCCAGTGCACATGGTGCAATGATTTTTTGTTGAAAAGCTGACTTTTAGGATGCAATACAAAAGTGTTAATATTTGTAACATGTGTCATTATATTTAAATTAGATATCAGTGGTTTAGTTTCTATTCATCTATATGTAATATGTGTATACTATTAATCTCAAGTGGTTTTGCTTTGTCATGATGCTTATTTTTATCATTAGCGTATTTTAATTACTACAACAATGGACAACTTCTGATTTTTAAACTGTTTTGTGCTTTACACTTGAGAAAAAAGTTTTAATTTAAGAGTTACAATAAAATATATAGAAATCGCAATATTTTTTAATAATTTTTCTTATAGATCACATATACATGTGTTATCATTTATAGGTTAGAACGTCCAAATTATTTTCCTTACAATAAAGTACTTTAGATTATAAATGGTCATTATTCACAGTTATTTTAGAGAATGTTTAAAAATTAGCTGAGCAAAACCACTACAGAATTATTTAATTAAAATACTTCAAAACACTGAATATTCTAATAAAAGTAAATGTGGTGACAAGTTACATGATTTACATAATATCTTTAGATACAAAAAATAACTCTTTTAATAAAAATAAATTACTTCAAAATTAAATTGATCTTAGTAATGATTCTTTCAGAAAATTTATCATCAAATATTAAATTAAAATAGTTAATGCTTAATACAGACTAAAGCACAAGAGGGGGAGGGATATAAAAGGCTTTACACGCGGTACTATAGTATAGTACGAATACAGTAACCGTACGTACGTACTAGTACACTGGTTATCTGGGTGGGTATATAAAGAGAGCGCCTGAGACCTAAAGTCTCAGACAATTTTCGAGACTTGAGAAGAGACCACTACTTGTTAGTGCAAATCTTTTAAATATTAGAGTAGAGGGGGGTAATGTAGTGCAGGGGGTAATGTAGTGCACTGGCTTTACTGACTAAACGAATGAATTGATTTACTTGCCGTTGGTATAATAGGGTTAAGGTATCAAATTATAGTAATGTATATCATTTTGGCTTTATTGTGCTTCTTCTAAAAGAAGTTGTGGCTTCACTTCAAAAACACTAGATTTCGAAACCATATTTCCGTTTTTTAGTAACTTGAAGAAAATATCAGGCTCGTTAAAAAAGTATCAGGTAAGTGCTTTTTCCATGTAAAATTTACTTCTGAACACAAATTTAGTATTGTTTTGACGTTTAATTTTGTTTTTATTGAGATATTGAAGTCAACGTGAAAAAAGTGCTTGGGGGCATTGAAGTGCATGAGGTTGAGGGCAATGTAGTGCAATTATACAGAGTACCGTAAATATGTATTATTTAACCATGTTTGCTTTTTGCAAATTTTTGCAGTTTTCTTTCAGTTTTATCTAACACAAGACCAAAGAAATCTCTAGTTTATAGTGCTGTCCACAAGATGAGATGATACCATACAAATTCTAGATCTCGTCTCGGTTTTTCCATGCAAAGTCTCGTCTCGTGGGCATGACTACTAGTTTATAGTTTTTTAAGTTTCTTATGTTCCTAATATTATATCTAATAAAATTAAATCGTTTATGATATATTCTCTGCTTTTTATTTCACTAATAAAGTGGTGCACTACATTGCCCCACAAATTTTAGAATGTCGAAAAAAAGTGCCTTCAGTTTTTTGGATATAGAAAAGCTCCATCTACATCTACAAAAAAATAATGTACACCTTAAATGTAGCTAGAAGCATTGTCTTTCCAACGAGTCCTTATTGATCAAAATTGGTTGAAAATTGCGACTACAGGGGACTTCGAAAGAAAAGTGCACTACATTACCCCCTTCTACTCTATACATTGTTAAATCAACGAGTTTTATTTAAAAGGCGAATACAATATATATATATATCTATCCCTATAATATAAAATCATTTCGCCGCCGCCGCCGCTGATTCAGTCATTTCTAAGGGCCCCTTAGAAAGGGCACATAGTCAAGGTTGGCCCATCGTCAGAAATAAGTTACATATGACCCATATTCAGGTCAATTTTAAGGGCAGTTTTAACCTACAGGTCAAAAATTGATAAACTAATCCCTCTGCCCTCAAAATTTAGGTCAGTTTTAAGGGCAGATTTAACCTACAGGTAAAAAATGACAAACTAACCACTATGCCCTCAAAATTTAAGTCAATTTTAAGAGTAGTTTTGATTAAAAGTCAAAAATTGACACACTTATCCCTCTGCCCTCAAAATTTAGGTCAATTATAAGGGCAGTTTTAATCTACAGGTCAAAAATTGACAAACAATTCCCTCTACCCTCAAAATTTAGGTCAATTTTAAGAGCAGTTTTAATCTACAGGTAAAAAATTGACAAACTCTGCTCTCAAAATTTAGGTCAATTTTAAAGGTAGATTTAACCTACAGGTAAAAAATTGACAATCTTATCCCTCTGCCCTCAAAATTTATGTCAATTTAAAGGGCAGTTTTAATCTACAGGTAAAAAATTGACAAACTCTGCTCTCAAAATTTAGATCAATTTTAAAGGTAGATTTAACCTACAGGTAAAAAATGGACAAACTAATCCCTCTGCCCTCAAAATTTATGTCAATTTAAAGGGCAGTTTTAACCTACAGGTAAAAAATTGACAAGCAATTCTTTCTGCCCTCAAAATGTAGGTCAATTTTAAGGTCAGTTTTGACCTAAATGTCAAAAATTCACATACAATTCTCTCTGACCTCAAATTGTAGGTCAATTTTAAGGGCAGTTTTAATCTACAGGTCAAAAATTGACAAACAATTCCCTCTGCTTAAAAAATTTAGATTAATTTTAAAGGCAGTTTTAATCTACAGGTCAATAATTGACAAACAATTCCTTCTGCTCAAAAAATTTAGGTTAATTTTAAAGGTTGATTCAACCTACAGGTCAAAAAAATGACAAACTAATCCCTCTGCCCTTAAAATTTATGTCAATTTGAAGAGCAGTTTTAACCTACAGGTAAATTGACAAGCAATTCCCTCTGTCCTCAAAATGTAGGTCAATTTTAAGGGCAGTTTTGCCCTAAACGTTAAAAATTCATAAACAATTCTCTCTGACCTCAAAATGTAGGTCAATTTTAAGGGCAGTTTTAATCTACGGGTCAAAAATTGACAAATAATTCTGTCTGCTCGAAAAATTTAGTTCAATTTTAATGGCAGATTCAACATGCAGGTCAAAAAATGACAAACTAATCGCTCTGTCCTTAATATTCATGTCAATTTTAAGGTTAGTTTTAACCTACAGGTAAAAAATTGACAAACAATTCCCTGTGCAATCAGAATGTAGGTCAATTTTAAAAGATTTGGACCTAACTGGAGAAAATTGATAAACAATTTCCGCTGTCCTTAAAATTTAGGTCAATTTTAAGAGCAGTTTTTATCTACACCGTAAATATTGTCGAGAAAACTCCTTTTGACCTGACCTTCCCTCAAAATATAGGTCAAATTTGACATATTTTTAACCTACTTATCAAAAAGGCAAATTAATTAGGATACTTCAAGAGGTCGTTACCTTATATTAAAATTTGACAAAATTCTTTACCTATAGGTTAAAAAAAGCTTGACTTAAAATTTAATAGTAAGTTTAAATCAATAAAAGATGTTATAAACTGACATCTATTTTTAAAAATTTTATTAAAATTTATTTTCCTTTAGAGGGAAACATAACCTCAAACTTAGTTTAAAAGTTATAGGTGAGGGAGTAAAAAAAACGCCAAAATTAGGTCAAAATAATAGGTGGGAAAGCAAACATAACTTTAAAAATAAATAGAGTCAAAATATAAGTCAAAATATAATCTAATTTTTCACATATAGGTTAAAAAAAGGTCAATAACAATTGTTTCATTACTTCAAAATCCATGTGTACTTTGTCATATACTTATTTGAAATTTATAAAAAGTAAAATAAATATAAAAATACAGATAGGGGGTTGTATGTTATGATGCATTCATATGCACGGAAAATTTTTTTTCATTTTTTTTCTATGGATGTGTCAACTAAAGAAATGGATGTGATAACTTTAAAATGGATATCCCGTATTTTTCAATATATATAGTTGTCCCAACCATGCAGTTCTTTCCGTGTAAGAAAACATTATTTTAAAGTTATAAAAATTTTAATTAAAATAAATATAAAAATAGAGATAGGGGGTTGGCGCGCGAAGCGCGCAGGGGGGCGAAGCCCCCCTAGTATATATATATATATATATATATATATATATATATATAATATACAATATATATAATTCAGCTCTTATAAGTTGTTTATTTACACTGAGAAAACTGGAGTATTGGACTAAACATCTGGAGGGACAAATCGTTGATATTTGAGAGTTAGCTATTGGATAACAATCTAAATGTTCAAATACACCATTGACAGATATTCGTGCAATTTCTCTAACAGAGGGACAAATTAACCATCTTGAGAAATCCCTTCCTTATCCGGCGCGAAATGAATAAATATGGCAACCTAACCCCTAAATTAAATACATAAAATGTCAGAAAAATAATTTCGCGCGCATCAGATCGTACACATTTTCTGCGCAACTTTTAACCCTCAGATATAATGGGAGAGAATATACAAGTAGATTCCCATTATCAATTCAAAATTTATTTTAGAAGGACTATTTAACTCTCTTCATAAGCAAAGGAAACATACACTTTTTGAACCTCTGAATTTGACTCTCCAGTTTTCTCAGTGTAAAGAAACAATATTTGAACTTAAATAAAATTAGTTTTTTACCCGAAAGGGATTTTTCCAATCAATTATAAGTGTATATTTGTTTATCCCACCTTTAATCTGAATAATGAATTCAAATTTAAATTCAGTTCCCGCTTTCAAGCGGTTATAAAAGTAAAAACAATCCAGCCATTGGTATTTTGCGAATCCAACGGAAATATACGTAATATCCAATTTGTGAAGCGACATATCCAAATTTTTGGTGACAGCGGTGGGATACTGTACTGAACATTAATAAAGAAATAAAAATAAACTGTGATAAGAAAATTACAAATTACATTATCATCAGAAAATACTGACAACGCAGAACATTGAGAAGTTGAGCTTTGCGCATGTGCAGTTGGAAGAGTTCATCTTAAGTGTAAGCAGCGACATCTCTACCATCGTAGTTAAACGAAGAATAAGAATTTGAATTTCATCTAGAATTTGCATATCGAACAATCAGACCACAGAATTTGTGAGGTATCATAATATATTAACTTCTCTGCAACTTGGTAAGTTTCAGCAACTTCGTAAGTTTTAATTGAATTTTTCCACGAAAGAAAATAAAGAGAGAAAGTGTCAATACTGCCTAAGGCCTTATCATTCAATTGAAAAATGCTTCCTGAAGAAAAAGCATGAAAGGGAAATAAACTTAAATAATAAGTATAGTACCGATGTCAAAAAAAAGGTAGTAAAAGAAAAGGAGATCAACTCTTTACAAACAACTTGACTTGGGATCAGCAAGTGGAAGAAAGGGTGAATTTCCCTCAAAAGATTTGGAAAATATTTCATTTTTGAATAAAAGAGCAAATTTTTTAGTAGATGCCGCACAGTGGTTCGAAATGACTAAAAATCGTTAATTGTAAATCTTCACGCGAGTTTTCAACGAAAATAAGTGTACAAGGGATCAATCGACGCAGAATTACACCTAGAATTCTCAAAAGTGCGATCTTGAAAAAAAATTCACTCCTCTCGTAACTACGTTAAAAAAAATGTGTTAAAAATGCAGTTTTTTTAATTGTATGTATCTGAAAAAGTTTTAAAATCTTCAAGAAGCATTACTAGGAGTATGTAACGGGTTTAAACGATAAATATGATATTAAAATTTTATTTTCCTGACTAGTAAAAACAAATACTTTTGAGACACAATGCAAAAAACATTTTACAACATTTAACGAAAATAACTTAAAATAATAACTTTAAAATTTCAATAACTCAATATAATAACACTTTCATTTCATCTGTTAATGTGCGATGCTGTTTTTCTGGAATGTCTCTAGTCTCTGATATATAGATATCCGAAGATGTTAACAATCTTTCAAAGACATCCTGGTTTGTGCAAACTCTCATGAAATCGTTTATTAATTTCTCTTTTTATACAAATGTACTATTAATACTTCACATTTATGATAGATTATTTGATTAGAGTACCTGGATTTTTTTCGAGAATGAAATTCTCGAAATCTTTTGATGTCTTTGTTTCTCGTTTCTTGTGCTTCTTCGGACATCATATATATTGGCAAATCAAATTTCCTTAGCACAAGGTATCCATGCAATAAAATTATATGCATCGAAGGTGGCATGTAATACCACGGATATAATCGTACGAATTCGCGTGCTGTCTCTAAACCATAAATCCTAAACTCTTCAATCCTGATAGAATGCCCACAATGCAGGACAGATAATCCCGCGTCGAAAAGGAAGTACGGGCAAAATCCAGCAAAGTCCATCAAAGTACAGAATAGTATGGGCAAAGTACAGTAAAGTACGGCTAATGAGCGTTTCCCATACTTTGGAATGTACATGGTTAACAACGATATTTAAAGTACGGGGACAGTTCGGCAAAGTACGGGATCAAGAAAATAGGGTTTTCGGGAATATTTTCGAATAGAAAACTACACCAAAGTATTGGAGGCCAGTTTTTTGGGAAATATTAAATCAGAAAATTCAAAATCTGAAATTTTTAGAGTTCGGCAAAGTACGGGAAAGTACAGCAAAGTATGGGAGATTTAAAAGATAGTTTTTTTGAAATATTTAGTCTTAAAATTAAAATTCTGTCTTTTTAAAGTTCTGCAAAGTACGGGAAAGTACAGCAAAGTATAAGAAATTAAAAAATTAGTTTTTTTGAAATATTAAGTTAGAAAATAAAATTCTGATTTTTTGGAGTTCGGCAAAGTACAGAAAAGTACAGCAAAGTATGGGAGATTTAAAAAATAAATTTTTTTTTTGAAATATTAAATTAGAAAATAAAATTCTGAATTTTTGGGATGGGAAAGGTATGGGAGAGTAAAAAAATGATTTTCTTGAAATCTTTAATAAGAAAATTTAAAATCTGGATTTTTGGAGTTCGGTAAAGTACGGCAAAGTACAGCAAAGTATGGGAGAATAAAAAAGGGTTTTTTGGGAATCTTAAATAAGAAAATTTAAAATCTGGATTTTTGGAGTTCGGCCAAGTACAGAAAAGTACAGCAAAGTATAGGAGATTAAAAAAAGGGAACTTTGCCAAACTTTCAAAATTCAAAATTTTAATTTTCATATTTAATATTTCCCAAAAAACTATTTTTTTACTCTCCCATACTTTGCTGTACTTTCCCGTACTTTGCCGAACTCCAAAAATTCAGAATTTCAATTTTCATATTTAATATTTCAAAAAAACTATTTTTTTACTCTCCCATACTTTGCTGTACTTTTCTGTACTTTGCTGAACTCCAAAAATTCAGAATTTTAATTTTCATATTTAATATTTCAAAAAAAACTATTTTTTTAATCTCCCATACTTTGCTGTACTTTCCCGTACTTTGCCGAACTCCAAAAATTCAGAATTTTATTTTCTAATCTAATATTCCAAAAAAACTATTTTTTAAATCTCCCATACTTTGCTGTACTTTTCTGTACTTTGCCGAACTCCAAAAAATCAGAATTTTATTTTCTAACTTAATATTTCAAAAAACCTAATTTTTTAATTTCTTATACTTTGCTGTACTTTTCCGTACTTTGCAGAACTTTAAAAAGACAGAAATTTAATTTTAAGACTAAATATTTCAAAAAAACTATCTTTTAAATCTCCCATACTTTGCTGTACTTTCCCGTACTTTGCCAAACTCTAAAAATTTCAGATTTTGAATTTTCTGATTTAATATTTCCCAAAAAACTGACCTCCAATACTTTGGTGTAGTTCTCTATTCGAAAATATTCCCGAAAACCCTATTTTCTTGATCCCGTACTTTGCCGAACTGTCCCCGTACTTTAAATATCGTTGTTAACCATGTACATTCCAAAGTATGGGAAACGCTCATTAGCCGTACTTTACTGTACTTTGCCCATACTATTCTGTACTTTGATGGACTTTGCTGGATTTTGCCCGTACTTCCTCTTCGACGCGGGAAGATATTACTCAGACGTTTTAATAACTGTTTGTTAAAACCTTTAATTTAGAAAAATTGAAATAAAAATAAAAATTAAAAAAAAAAAATTTAAATTAATTTAATGTAGGTATTCTTGCCAGTCTTTTCTGATACTATAGCAATGTTTTTAGGTTTAAAAACTGTTCTGGCAGTATTTCCATCGTTCGTACTTCCAAAACCTTGTTTAGGAGCATCTACTATTATTCCTAGAGCATCCCTAAGGTCTTTCTGAATTTCTGCTTTTATCTGTATCATTATTTCTTGGTTTTTACCAATAACCTGTTTCAGACGTTGGGATTTTTAAAAATAAATAATTTAATAATAAATTAATAAATTTAATAATCTTATTTTAAAATTAAGTTTAATATTCATTTTGGTTATGTCTAATTTTCATTTAATTTAATTTTTACAAAATTTAATTTAAATTTTAACTTTTCATTTAGAACTTATTGATAATTAACGTACCCTCCATTTTTCAAAATTTAATCTGTACGATATATGTAGCACACATTCCATAAATCGAATATATGCATGGAGAAGTGGAAATCCGTATTGCAATGCTTCATCGTATATGGGTAATTGCAATAAAGAATCTATTTGATTCATTTTGGATATTTTTGCTTTACAAATATCGCAAGTTTGACTGGAAGAGTCATTTAAGGCTGTTATTGTCTATGAAAAGTAGATCTATTTAGTAAATATACAGTATAAGAAATTAAATATTATACATGTAAAATAAAAGTTTCAGTGACTGAATTTATGTAATATTATAAATTTGATATAAATTCTCACTTTTCCATCAACCATTGTGAGTGAAAAGGCAAAATTCACTGAACCTTCTGAGAATTTTAAATCTTGCAAATTTTTTATTTCATTTTTAAAATCGTTTTCCTCCTTTTTCAAAATTTCATGAGTTTCTTTCACGAATTTCAATCTAATTGGTCTACAATATCTTGGAGATGAAGCGTAATTATTTTTCCATAGTACAATTTGAGAGTGATTTTGGAGCTGTAATGGGACAAGAGACGAAAAGAGTAAATGATCATCATTTCCATCCTTATGTTTCCACTTTTGTTTAAATTTGCTACATGTTGTGCCATCAAATCCAAATTTAAATTTCATTGTTAAATGAACT
Source organism: Leptopilina syphax (assembly GCA_032872505.1). NCBI lineage: Eukaryota > Metazoa > Arthropoda > Insecta > Hymenoptera > Figitidae > Leptopilina > Leptopilina syphax. The sequence continues at coordinate 15,499,678 of CM065472.1, forward strand.
TCGGTATCATTTTCACAATTAAAATTAATATATTTTAACAATCTTTCCGCTGTATGATGAACTAAATCTTGTAAAGGAACTTCACATAAAGATTCAGTTATGTGCACATTTCGAGGAATACAATTTTGTTTTTCTTTTAAGATCTATAATCAATGTTATTAAACATTATTGCAATCGGTTAGACTATTTCTTCCTACGCATTTGATTATAATTGATTACATAAAAATAATTTTAAAAATTAATTAATTGTAGAAAAATATTTTATTTCAAATAGAATACAAAAATTAATAGGGTAACTGCACCAATTGCCGAGGGTGCTCCAATTGTCGAGGATAATAATTTTCTTTTTTAGATAAATAGTATAATATATAATATTTAAGAACAAAAAAAATTTCTAAATAATCTTTGTATTTTCAACTGTATATTTATATATACAAATTTCGTAGCGATTCTACTAAAATAATTATTTAATTAATATTATAATTCACTGCTATGAAATTTACACGAATCTCCATTTTCTTAATACTTCAGGTTGATTAAAACAGATTTTTAGAAATGCAAATTAAACGTATTTATAATGACGTTTTGTGTACAAAATTATTATTATAATTTTGTACACGAACTAAATTAATTTTGTATGCATGTTTTTTTGTTAAAAAAAAAATATTTAATATTTTTTAAAAGCAAATCATCGGTATTTGGTTCCTTTTTTTTGACAGTTCCATTTTTCGAGGTAATGACTCGAAAATTGGTGTAGTCACTTTTTTCGCTGATGCACCATTTATCGATGGTTAAGTGTTTATTTACTAAACGTCAAACATAAATGTCAAACATTTATAGGTACACAGAAAAAGAAAAAAAATGCTCCAAAAATTTACAACCAACAGAAAATAATCAACCAAAAAAACGAGGAAGACGGAAAAAAATTAATAAAAAAAATGCATTATTTAAAACTAAAAAATTTTGTACTATAGTTTAATTATAATTAACCATTATATTTACAGTTCGTAATAAAAGTTTATTTTATTCGTTTACAAATTTAATGTAACTTAAATTAATTTATTTTTTCAATTAATATCTGATTAACAAAATTGATTAAATTTAATTAACTTATTTTTAAAAGTTTAAAAAACAGTTAAATAATTTTCTGTCCTGGATCATCTACTATAAAAATGTTTTATATCGATATTATAAATTATTCAATTATAGTTAAATAAATATATTTGTTTTCTGGTAATGTTCTATAATATTTTTATCGAAAAAATAAATATCTACTCGATTTTCTAATATCTGTACAGGTTAATTGTTAGGTTATATTGGGTTATATGTTTAAAAATGTCATACCCTCGACAATTGGAACAGATTCTCGAGAAATTAGCACAAGACCATCGACAAATGGTGCTTTTGCTCGATTGACTTTTAAATATATTTTTTGCCAACAATTTAGTTTATATTAAAAAAATAAATATGAATATTAAACATTATTAGACCCTTCGTCCAAATATACAAAAATCAAATTTTAAAGTGCATTTACTTCCGAGAAAAAAAATGTCAAAGTCACATGTTGCCTAAAACCCTCGACAATTGGTACAGTTACCCTATCTATATGTAATTAAAACTGCTACTTTAGAATGAGTCAAAATTTCGAAAAGGTTTTAACCTTATCGACCTTAATAAATTTAACCTTAATAAATTGCTTTTTTGTCAAAACATAAACAATAATATTTAATATTAATGTGTATAAGTACTTTGTAGTATGAAGAATACAAATAAACATTGCATTTTTCTGCTGATTTTTTTTATTTTTATGTAAGCACTTTTTGTCATGTTTGTATTCACTATTAATACAAGTGCATCTGATGCAGACATAGCTGTGTTAGATTCAATCCTTTTTTCAACCCTTTTACTAGAAGTATTAATATTATCATTAGCTGCTAAACATTAGTCAACATTTATGTTGACGGGTTTCATCTTGTTGTTTATTTTTGCGGTTTTTAAAGAATCAATATTAATAGGAGTTTCTGTAATTATAAAACAAACAGATTTAAAGAATAATTTCTTATCTTCTCAATATTCTAATATATTCTTACTCACTTGAAAACTTATTCCCTTCTTCGTTACATTCATCTTGAGAGCGAAAGTTGAATTCTGATTCTAACCAAGAAGAATATTTGTTTTCAAAATATTCATAACCTTTTTTATTCCTTTTTAGGTCATTAAATCTTTTGAAAATATTATTAAAAAACGATTTCTCCAATTTATTTTTTATTTCAGAGACATCTTTTCGTTTTACAATGTGAAAATTATAGATAATGTCACATTTATTATTATCTTTAATTAGTCTATACAATTCATTGTGAGGCACCGAAAATTCAATCATTTTCTCATACAATTTTTTATAGATTGAAATAACTAAAATTAAATGACATTTTATTTCTGTTAAACTTGGAAAATAGAATATAAAAGAACAAAATGTTATCGAGTTTTGTCACAGTAATATGAAGTTGAAGTATGATCGATTCGAAAATAAGTCAATAATAAATTAGATAAAGATTATAGTATAGGAAAAATTTAAAGTTTTCGTACATTATTATCAGTACAAACAATTAAATGTCATCAATAATATTTTTAAAGCATTTTAGAAAATTTTCAAATACATGCAATTAAAAAAACTGCATTTTAACACATTTTTTGAACGTAGTTACGAGTGGAGTGAATTTTTTTCCAAGATCGCACTTTTGCGAATTCTAGGTTTAATTCTGCGTCGATTGACCCCTTGTACACTTATTTTTGTTGAAAACTCGCGTAAAGATTTACATTTTACGATTTTTAGTCATTTCGGACCACTGTGTGCCGGTTCTTCAATAAATTTAATTAAGAATAATGCTTTAAAAACTAAAACGTTTATTGATAAAACAAAAATTTTTTAATTTGATTAGAATAAATCCAAATATGACGAAAACTCTAGGAGAAACAAAAATTTATATTCATGGAATTGAGACTTTATTTTAAGTTGTCACATCCGATTTTCCTATTAAATATCAGGGTGCTTTGGGAATAAACTTTTTAAAACAACATAGAACTACTTTGAACTTTATTGACAATTATATTAGAATAAATAATGTAGACATGCCTTTCAAAGAAAACAAAAGAATATAATTATCGTCGCGATCAAAAACTTTGGATGAACTACCAATTAAATTATCTAATTTAACTGAGGGATATATTCCAAAAATTTCCTGTAGTCCTGGAGTATATGCAGGAGAAATATTAGTGACTAACAAAAATAACAAAGCTAAATAATTTATGATTAATTCAACTAGTAAAAATGTGGAATTGACTATACCAACTTTGGACTTGCAAGAGTTTGCAACTGCTTTAAATTCTTTAATACCCAAAACTCGGTCCGTAGAATCCCCTGATGAGTTTAAAAAAACATGCTGAAAGGTTGGCTTTATTATTACAAAATTTAAATTTAAATGGATTAAAAGATCCAGTCTCTAGACTAGCAAGATGGCGTATAAAATTCAGTGAATACGATTGCAAAAGTATTTACAAGCCTGGTAAAATCAATGCAAATGCTGATGCTTTGTCGAGAAATCCTGTGAACAATGATGATGTTGAAATGGAAACAGTAAAAATTATTAATGTACATGGTCTGGTTGATCAAGCTTTCGGATTGTGTGGTTGTGATTTTCTCTTGACGAGTCGCCAGGTGAATTGTTTGGGAACTAAGGGAGCTGTATCCAATATTATATCTGCGGAGGGTAATGGTTCTTTTGGAACGTAAACATTCGGCCTTGGATCAGAGAATTATTTGGATTGTCCATTGTTTAATGGAATTCCTGTTGTGTCTCTGCACCACTTAATGGGTGAGAGTGAAAATGTCCTTGGCCAAGGTGAATGTTGTGTTCCCAACCCATGCCGTACGATCAACCTTGAATACATGTTTGATAAGATGATTGGACTTGTGTTCCAAATCGGTAATGCTTGTATAATTTATAGTAAAGATATCTTGTCCATGGGAACTGGTCATATTGTTCACTTTGTCTCGGAAGATTGCAATTTTGATTCTGATATGAGTAAAAAAAATTAATAGAAAGAAATTTGTTAAATGTTAATGCAATAAAAAATGGTGATTTTAAGGTTGGAAATGTAATCGTTATTTCTGAAGGAAATCGCTACATTTTTCATGTTGTAGTAAAAGAAAATTTTGATGGCAAAGCATATTTGAATAAAGTTTTCAGTGATATTCTTGGACTGAGAAATGCTATGGAGCGACTTGATGTACATTTTTTTTTAAATTATTTTATTTGCAAAATTATCAAACCTACGGTTAGAAAACCATTAAAGGGTATTACATTGTAGTATATAACAGAAATCGTAGAATTTAAATTATAAAATAGATAAACAAAAAATAAGGAGAAAGAAACTATCTTTTAGATAGTATATATAAAGTAACTGCGGTTTTAAATTTAGTTAATGACATATTAAATATATCAAAGTCTATATCACTGTGAATACACATAGTGTTAACCCATTAACGCCCACCAAGACTCAAAATGTACCAAGATTTCACGACTCTTATTTTGTATGAAATAATTAGTTAAAAATTTTAGGAAGTACCATTTCCAAAGTAAAATTTATCGCTCTTTCTGAATATGAAGCTAAAATTTGTTTATAATTATCCCAAAAAATTTATAACAATTTTATTGCAAAAAACACACTTTTTTATGAAATAAATTTTTTCAATTATTATTTTGACATGGAAAACTAAAGAATATGGTCTTCAAAGCACAAAATGACGCGTCCTTAAACTCTCAGCTATAAAAATCCATAATTACTTTTTATTAAATTCAAGATGGCGGATATGAAAATAGCCATTTTTCCAAAATACAAAAGGCCGAAAAAAATTTTAGGGTAATGTTTTTCAAAAGTTATTAGATTTGATTGAAAATGGTTACTCGGGGGTTTTTTGGGGTCGCTGATTACGAATCTGATGTTACTTTTTCAAAATTCAAAATGGCGGATCCAATATGGCGGACAATTTTTTAAAAAGTGATAAAATTTGCTTGAAAATGGTTACTCGGAAGTTTTTGGGGTCGCTGATTACGAATCTGATGTAAATTTTTTAAAATTCAAAATGGCGGATCCAATATGGCGGACATAGTTTTTAAAAGTGATTGGATTTGCTTGAAAATAGTTACTCGGGGGTTTTTGGGGTAGCTGATTTCGAATCTGATGTTACTTTTTCAAAATTCAAAATGGCGGATCCAATATGCCGGTAATTTTTTTAAAAACTGATTGAATTGGCTTTAAATTGACCATTTGGGGGTTTTTGGGGATGCTGATTACGAATCTGTTGTCACTTCTTTTAAATTAAAAATAGCGGATCCAATATGGCGGACAATTTTTTAAAAGTAATTAGATTCGCTTGAAAATAGTTACTCGGGGGTTTTTGGGGATGCTGATTACGAATCTGATGTCACTTTTTTAAAACTAAAAATAGTGGATCCAATATGGCCAACAATTTTTAAAAAGTAATTGTATTTGCTTCAAAATGGTCATTCGGCGGTTTTTGATTATATTAATTACGAATCTGACTTTAGAAAAATATTATGTTTATCCTCCACGTCCGTTAGCCGTCATCAAAATTTTAATGACGTTGCCCAGCTCTTATCACAAGGAGGTCGACTTACAAAAAAGCTACTTCTTTTATTTTATTTAAAAAATTTTTTTTGTTTTTTTTTATTTAAAAATTTTTTTCTGGATATTTTAATATTTTTTTAAATAAATAATATAAAATTTTAATTCTGCTTTCTAAATCTGAATCAACGATAATTATGACACTTATATAATTATGACATTTTTTATACAATGATAAAAAAGAGACTAACACAACATGTGGTTTGATTGAAAACAAGTGACGCACATATATATGCTACATTGAATGCAAAATTTTTGTGTCCTTTTGTTGCACTTTGCATGATAGTGGCTATATTTTTCGAGGCAAAATACAAAAAAAAATTTGTAAATAAAATTTAAAAACAACTGGCTTTTTTGCACTTCGACCTCCTGGTGGTAAGAGCAACGATAAACATATTATTGTTCTGATGTTAGATTCGTAATCAGCATCCTCAAAAACCCCGGAATGACCATTTTCAAGCAAATACAATCACTTTTTAAAAAATATGTCCGCCATATTTGATCCGCCATTTTGAATTTTGAAAAAGTGGTATTAGATTCGTAATCAACCACCCCAAAAACCCCCGAGTAACTATTTTCAAGCAAATCCAATCACATTTTAAAAAATATGTCCGCCATATTGGATCCGCCATTTTGAATTTTAAAAAAGTAACATCAGATTCGTAAACAACGACCCCAAAAAACCCCGAGTAACCATTTTCAATCAAATCTAATAACTTTTGAAAAACATTACCCGAAAATTTTTTTCGGCCTTTTGCATTTTGGAAAAATGGCCATTTTCATATACGCTATCTTGAATTTAAGAAAAAGTAATTATGGATTTTTATAGCTGAGAGTTCGAGGACGCGATATTTTGTGCTTTGAAGGTCATATTCTTTAGTTTTCCATGTCAAAATAATAATTGAAAAAAAATTTTTTCATAAAAAAGTGTGTTTTTTTGCAATAAGAATGTTATACACTTTTTTGAGATAATTATAAACAAATTTTAGCTTCATATTCAGAAAGAGAGATAAGTTTTACGTCGGAAATGGTATTTCCTAAAATTTTTAACTAATTATTTCATACAAAATAAGAGTCGCGAAATCATGGTACATTTTGTGTCCTGGTGGGCGTTAATGGGTTAATCTGACCACACATTTGGTACATTGGTGCTAAAGAACCTATCGCAGATCCCGGAGTTGACAAAGCGAAAGGTTGGTTGAGTCTAGAGGACAGTCTACCCTACTGAAAAAAAACACATGTAAAAACACGTGTATTTACACATGTATTTACAAATGTTATAATACATACGAATTTGAAACAAGATTTAGACGTGTATTTACACATGTATTTACACATGTATTTAAAATTTTTCAATATTTATATATACAAAAAAATGCATAGGTTTTTTGCTTACTGATGCATGTATTTATACGTGTATTTACACATATAAATATACGTGTATTTACACATGTATTTATACGTGTATTTTTTAAACTTAATAAAATTTAAATTGCTTTTTCATTTCTTTCTTAGTATAAATCATTGTTTAAACAATTTATCTTTTTAATAATTTATTCATAACATTTCTCAATACATAAAATACGACGATTATCAATATATTACACTAGTATTAATCAAATTTAAACGACATTTAACATAAACAATAACTGTCGAAAATTTTTTTTGTTATATAATATTTATTATTAATCTTATGATGCATTCTTTATTAGTTTAAACAGTTTATTATTGTTAATGTATAACATTTTTCTCTTAACACTTAGAGAGTTGCAGTTTTTTTGTAATTACAAAATTAGTTGTGGGAAGGACAGATTTTTTATCAATTATTCGAGGTGACTGTTTTTTGTGTTCATGTATGGAAAAAATTTGACCAGAACGATTCCTAAAGCTTTTTTTCGTCCCCTTTCAGAATTCGACATTTAAATTGCAAAAAAATAAAATTTGTAAAAGTTGTGGCCATTTTTTTGACAAAAAACACGAAGTTTTTGCAGTTTTTTGTAAAATAAATATTTTTTTCTAAGGCTGCAAGTTAAAGTATAAGCTGCTAACCTACAAATATCGCGTCCGCAATACCCAAGCTTTACAAATATGAAACGTTTTTTAAAAAATTTCAAGATGGCGGTTTTAAAATGGCGCTGGAAGGAATCTTTGTAAATTAATTCATAATTTTATGTACGAAAACAAAAATTTTTTGATTTTATTGCCACTTATCATCCGAATGTTTTTGGGTTCGCTGATGACGAATCTGATGTTCGTTTTTCAAAATTCAAAATAGCGGATCCAATATGGCGGATGAAAAAATAAAAAATTTATCGGATTGACATAAAAATCATAATCTATAGGTTTTTGGGGTTGCTGATTGCGGAAAGAAATATGTATCTCGATGGTTTCTGCGGTCGCCGATTACTAATCTGATGTCGGGGTGTTAAAATTTAAAATGGCGAATCCAACATGTTGGACAAAGTTTTTAACAATTCGCTGTTGTCAACTAAAACACGTTACTATGGGCTGTCTATGGTCGCTAAAAACAAATATGATGTCCGTTTTTAGAAATTTAACATTACGGTTCTAATTAGGTGTCTGGATTTTTAAAAATTAATTAATTTTATTAATTAATTTTATTAATTAATTTTTTTATTAATTAATTTTATTAATTAATTAACTTGCAATTAAACCAATTTTTATAGTTAAACTAAAAAGTCAGTAGTACAGAAGACATTATCGAAGTACATGTGATAATTAAGCTACTTTTTGGGACAAGTCAAGAGAAGTAAACTCTGTTTTACTTTCAGTACTACCTTACTTCTGCGAACATATTTACTAAATATACTATAATGATGATATCCCCTTTTGGAAATTTGTTATATTAAAAGTAAGTAAAAATTTCGATCCGTTGAAGGTAAATAATGATGATAAACCAAGTCATCGATTATTTCTTTCCAATCTAATAAGTTTTTAAATACTTTATCTGCGATATTGAATTTCGAAAAACGGATATTATATTTGTAATCAGCGACTCCAAACATCCCCAAGTAACAAGTTATAAGAAAATTATATGGATTTTCTAACAATTCGTTTGACATATTGAACCCGCCATTTAAAATTTTTAAAACCCGACATCAAATTCGTAACAATTGACCCAAGAAACCCCTAAATTATGATTTTTATGACAATCCGCAAAAATTGTTAAATTCTTATCCGCCATATTGAAGCCGCCATTTTGAATTTCGAAAACGGACATCAGATTCGTAATAAACGACCCCAAAAATCCCTAGAATATGATTTTTATGTCAATCCAATAAATTTTTTAATTTTTCGTGCGTCATATTGGATCCGCCATTTTTAATTTTTAAAAACTGATACCAGATTCGTAATCAGTGACCCCAAAAACCACCGAGTAACGATTTTTAAGCGAATTCACTAAAAAGAAAAATGCGTGACTTAAAGGGTTAAATGAATTAAAGCATCGAAAACGAAATATTAAAAGTTAAGAAACTGGAGGTAAATAAATTAGAAGTCTTTAATTTTAATTTTGCGAATTCAACTCCTATGTTTAAATCAAAAGAAGTAGTTAAAAGAAGTTAAAATTAACTTCCAAATGAATTACAGTATATTAAGCAACAAGGTACGTAAAGGCAGCCATTTATTTACGGTGATTTTTGTGACATTAAGGTACACTCTCACCTCTACTGCCTGCCTGCGCAGGCAGGCGCCATAAGAGTGAGAGAGAGAAAACATTTAATTTGAATTTTCTGACTTTCTTACTCTTATGTGTTACCATGTCAACCTGCAGGCAGGCAGTAGGAGCTGTGCTGGACGTTTCTGATATACTTAGAACGGAGGAGGTATACAAGCCCCTTTATACAAAAATCATCGTAAATAAATTGAGCACCTGGATCGTAGAAGGGCACGTAAATTTTTCTCGGCCGAAATCGAAATCCCCTGGACACTCAAAATTCAATTTCTGAATTTTAATATTTTCAATACACATCCTTATAGAAAATTTCATTGCGCATCTTTTTTTCTTATGAAATTTTTTTGTATCTATTACCGTTTTTGAAATATTTGAGAAAAATTGATTTTTTGAAAACTGCAAATTTAATGACATTTTTCACTTCAACTCGCGACAATTCAGATGATTTAAAATATTTTTCAATGTACCAAAAAAGAAAATACGTCTAAAGATATTCTACGAATGATAAAAAAGGAAAAAAGTTATTTTCTTTATAAACAAAATTGTTAATTTTTTTCTTTATTAATGTAAAAAACATAAAATACAATCTTCACGGCTCTCGTTTAACGGGCGAATTTTAAGTAACGAAGAACTTTCAGTGAGAAAGTTGTTCATTATGGACCAAAGAAGTTTTATGGAAAATCACAGGGTTAATAATTAATTAGTGTTGAAATGGTGAATGTTTAAAGTTGATACCGTCCGAACGTGCGGCACGCGCGATAAGTCCATAACCTATGAAACAACACTCCCAAGCCTCCCAAGCACCTGTGGCGAGTGACGCGTGATACACATTCGGACGGTATCAACTTTAAACATTCACCATTTCAACACTTATTAATTATTAACCCTGTGATTTTCCAGAAAATTTCTTTGGTCCATAATGAACAACTTTCTCACTGAAAGTTTTTTGTTACTTAAAATTCGCCCGTTAAACGAGAGCCGTGAAGATTGTATTTTATGTTTTTTACATTAATAAAGAAAAAAATTAACAATTTTGTTTATAAAGAAAATAACTTTTTTTCTTTTTTGTCATTCGTAGAATATCTTTAGACGTATTTTCTTTTTTGGTACATTGAAAAATATTTAAAATCATCTGAATTGTCGCGAGTTGAAGTGAAAAATGTCATTAAATTTGCAGTTTTCAAAAAATCAATTTTTCTCAAATATTTCGAAAACGGTAATAGATACAAAAAAATTTCATAAGAAAAAAAGATGCGCAATGAAATTTTCTATAAGGATGTGTATTTAAAATATTAAAATTCAGAAATTGAATTTTGAGTGTCCAGGGGATTTCGATTTCGGCTGTGAAAAATTTACGTGCCCTTCTACGATCCAGGTGCTCAATTGTCATCCTTGTGTTAGTTACGATATTTTTTATTCCAAAGGCACAAAAGTGTCGATTTCAGGTAGCAGACGACAGGAAGTAAAAGTCATTAATTTGTTCCACTTTTATGAAAATTGTGGCCTTTTTTTCATGGGCAAAAGTAACGCATGGGACCAGATGTTTTTTTTGCCCATGGGAAAAAAATGTTGCCATTTTCATTCAAGTGGGCAAATGAATGGCTTTTAGTTCCAGTCGGCTGCTGTCTAAAAGCGCCTATTTTGTACCTGAGGTATGAAAAATATTTTGTTTAAAATTTTTTAAAATGAAATATCCCGCATAGATATTGACATGACCCTCAGGTGATACAGTGTGCTATTTGAATATTTCTTTTAATTTTGCAATTAATTTAGCTGAGTAAGAATGTAACATTGAACAGTGCATGTTTCAATTAAATTGTGTGTAAAGTAAAAATAAATTTCATTTCTATAAATAATTGCTGAATTATTAAATTCATAAACTTTACGTTATACTATTCAGCTTAGTTTGCAGTTTGAAAAATTGTTATTGGACTGAATCCATTTCAAATCTGGCAGGTCGACTAACTTCAAATTATAGATTTAGCTGTCGCTCCCTGCTGGAAGTAAAGAGATACAAAGAGATTAAAAAAAGGGGATAAAAAAAGATTAGAAAATATAATAGTTTGGAGATGCAAAATGGATACTTAAAAGAGATACAATTTTTTTATCTCTTTCTATAACTTTATATTTATATATCTTTTTATCCCTTCTAATCTCTTTATATACAGTTTTAGATATAGAAATATATAGAAAAAAATATATAGAAAGAGATAAAAAATTGGGGATGCAAAGTGGTGAATTAAAGAAGATAGAACTTTTCAATCTCTTTCTATTCATACATTTCTGTCTTCCTCTATCCATTTTCACATCCTTTCTAATCCAAAGAAAAGTAAAAAAGGAGATACCCCTTATAGAAGAAATCGATTAATTTCAATTAAAAACTTTCTCTATTGTTGTTAATTGAGTTTCTTAATCGTGTTGTTTTAATTCATTACGATTAACTATAAAAAATTTGCAAGTAAATCTTTAATACATTTTTAGAAAAGTTTCGATGCTTTGTGAGTTTAAAACTAATTTTGGTTGTCTATTACTGATAAACATTTATTGGTTAAATATATTTACAATAAACTATAAAAATATGGAAGTTATAAACTCAAACAAAAACGTACAATCGCACAGTGCATAACACACGCTTTCTGATCTACGGATCTACTGACCCGACGCCATGACACATAACAGCTGGGAAGATCGACGCATGCGCGTATAAGTTTATGAGTATGTATATAGAAAGGGATATACTATAGTAGATTAGAAGAGATAATCTTATTATATCTCCTCAAATCCCCATATTCTTAACTATCCCTATCTCTTCTAAATAAAGTAAGGAGATAGAATATGGGATTGAAAGAAGATTAAAAGAATAACATTCGGAAAAGAAGAATGATAAAAAGGAATAAGAAAGGTTTATAGTTTTGCAGTCTCGCATTTCTATCTTTTTCTATCTCAATAATAGGAATAATGGTAATAAATAAGTGTTAATAAGATCCTACATAAAAAGCGATGGAAGGGTATAAATAGGATATCAATAGTTATTAAGAAAAGGTTATAAATGTGGAGAAAGAAGAGTATCGAGAACTTCTGTCATAAAAAGAGATAGAAGTTTATAGACAGGTTATTAAAAGGTATTGAGAATAGGTTATTAATAGGTATAAAGAATAGTGTCTATAAGGTCTAACATTGAAAGAGATACAAGGAAATAGACAGGATTTTAAAAGTAATAGAGAAAAGGTGATTGAAAGGGATAACAACAAGTTGTAATAAGATTGTGTATAAAAAGAGATAGAAGGGTTTAAAATGGCTATTAAAAGTTATTCAAAAAAGGTGATTAAAAGAAATAGCGAACAAGTTGATAAAGGTAGGAATAGAAAGGCATAAAGAAGTATAGGTAAGAGATTAAAAGTTATACATTATTCATATCTCTTTCTATATTAGCAATAGAAAGGGATTAAAAGAGAAAAGGTTTCTATCTATTTACTTCCAGCAGGGCTAATAATAATATATGCCGTTTTTTATTTAATAATAACTTTTGGATCTCTGTTGGTTAAAATTCAATTTTTTAATTTCTAAGCTCCAAATTTATCAAAAAAAAATTATAAGTCTCGAACTACTCAAAATGAGTGTCCAAGTTTACCTTCTGCTTCATAACCTCAAAAACCAGCAGCACCAGTAGTTGGACAAAAACTTAACAGGCTTTAATCTAATTAAATAATGAATTAATTAACATAAAATGACTAACTAATAAATTTAATAGCTGACAATATTAACTAATATACAAATGCAAACATTGTATGTAAATAAATATCATGCGTATTTTCTTATAATGTCCAACTTTTGGTCCTTATCGTGTCCAACTGCTGGACCCTCTAAAAAGGCATGTTCAACTATTACGGTAAAGAAGCAATTAGTTATTTTCTACATTTATATTTAACTAAAGTAAAAATTTAAACTAATTTCTTTTAATTTGATTTCTTTAATCATAATACAAACGAAATATAAAAAGTTTGGCAAGTAAAACTACTATTTTTTTAAAAATCGTTGCTAAATTTGCTTCTATCTTAAAAGTGTCCAAATACTGGTGTTTTTACTTTATAAGTTAATTTTCTTTCTTGGTACTTGTAGATGGTCTTGTATTCTTCAAAATCCAGTTTTAAATTTGAAAAAATATTCAAAATTATAAAAATTGGGGATGATTTTCTGAAAATAAATAAGATCAATTTTCTCAAAAACACCACCTTTTTTTCTTATCAAATTTTTTACTACAAGTTCTTAAAATAATTATGAACCTTTCCTATGAATTTAAAGCGGGCTAAACCATTCTGGCAATCAGGAGAATTTTTTTTTTGAAATATTTATTTTCGCAAATTTTCAAATTGTTAACTTGCATTCTTAACCCGGCGAGTATGAGGTTGGGCATGTCATGCCCCACACTTACTTAAACCTAATTAAATCCAAAAATTTTCACTATATTGTTTTGGCACTTCGAGTAGCTGAAGTTATGGGTTTACAAGAGAAGATGTTGATGTGGTGATAGTGTTGTGCAAATTATGTCTTAAATTACTATCGTAAAATACTCTAAAAAACAGTATTATACTTCTTATTCTATACTGTTTAAAGTCCTAACTTTATAAAAGTGAAAATTTCATTTTATAAAAGTTTAAATATTTTATTGTTTTATTTAATCATATGATAAATATTAAGACAAAGACTTGTTTTTGTCATCATAAATAAATAAATAATTAAGAAAATACATTTTAGTACATGCCTTTTTATAATATAATACCAGAAATTAACTTAATAAAGCCATATTTAACATTTATAAGCAAATTTACAGTCTGCGTATGTCATATCCACCACATAGTCGGTGTAACAGTTTCGCGCCACATACTCGCCGGGTTAAAAACAAATGAATCGTTATAACATTTTTGACGTGAACGTTAACAATTAGAAACTTTGCGAAAATAAATATTTAAAAAAAAAATTCTCCGGATTGCCAAAATGGTCTAGCCCGCTTGAAATTCATAGGAAATGTTCATAATTATTTTAAGAACTTGTAGTAAAAAATTTGATAAGAAGTAAGGTGGTGTTTTTGAGAAAATTGATCTTATTTATTTTCAGAAAATCATCCCCTATTTTAATAATTTTAAATATTTTTTCAAATTTCAAACTGGATTTTGAAGAGGATAAGACCATCAACAAGACCCAAGAAAGAGAATTAACTTATACTCAAAAGAAATAAATAACAAGCAAAACAATTTATTTTCATTGTTCATACGAGTTTTACCTCTCAAAGTTCAAATGCTCGTAACTTCGTTAAATTTATCTTTTTAAAAAAAAATACCGTTGACCGGAGCTATTCTGTTCAACGGGGGGCTATTATGGTACAAGCCAGTTTTCAATTTATAAAATATTCATTTCAAATTATTTAAAATTGGTACTTGGTGTAATTGTTGTTCGACATATTGCTGATAAAAGAAGTACAATCCCAAGCAAAAATTTCTGTCAAATGCCAGTATTCACAACAGGCGCAGTATTGCACCAGTACTGGCATGCCAGCAGTTGGCTTGCCAGTACTGGTTCAGTACTGGCTTCAATAAAATTTCTGTACTACGCCAGTACTGACCTTTAAGACTGGTATGCCAGTACTGAGCCAGTATTGCGAAAACAACACTAGCAAACCAGTACTACGCCAGTACTGTGCCAGTATTGGTAACACGGTAAACTGACAATAGTCAGTTAGGAACTAATTAATGGAAATTTATTTGGTAATTTATAGAAATTTTCGCAATAATTCGTAAAGATATATAAAGCAAAAATTATCATTAAAATTTTGTACTTCAGTCATTTATGGAAATTTTACGGTAATTTATGGAAATTTATGCGGTAATCTCTCAACATTTTGACGATAGTTTATAAAACTGTGTAAAACACAAATTAGACCTAAAAAATTGAACGTCTGTAATTTATGGAAATTTTCGCGGTAATTTATGGAAATTTATGAGATAATATATGAAAATTTTGACGATAAATTTTTAACTAATAAATTTAACGTTAGTAATTTATGGTAATTTATGGAAATTTTTGCGGTAATTTATTAAAATATGTAAAACACAAATTAGACCTAAAAAATTGAACGTCGGTAATTTATGGTAATTTATCGAAATTTTCGCAGTAATTTATGGAAATTTATGAGATAATATATGAAAATTTTGACGATACATTTTTAACTAAAAAAAATTTAACGTTGGTAATTTATGGTAATTTATGGAAATTTTTGCGGTAATTTATGGAAATTTATACGATAATTTATTAAAATATGTAAAACACAAATTAGACCTAAAAATTGAACGTCGATAATTTATGGTAATTTATGGAAATTTTCGCGGTAATTTATGGAAATTTATTAGGTAATTCACCTATTTGGTTTTTTTGAATTTAGTTGAATTAAATAATAATTTAATCTAATTACGCAGTTAAACGCTCTTTATCAATTGTAAGTGTAAAAGGTGTCGAAAATTAAAATTTTCTTACCCTGTATCTTCGATAGGGTAGTGGTTAGAGTGTTAGGCTAGAAGTCCGTAGGTCGTAGGTTCGATTCCCCACAGTGTCAAATTTTATTTCGTTATAGGTTTGCGTTTATTCTGTGTTGTAAACATTAATTTGATTCAAAGTTAAAAGTTGGGGATTATTACATGTTTGCAAATATAAATGAATTTTTTTTTATTATATTAATATTGAATTTAAATAAATTTTCCACTAGATTGGAAAATAGACGGTCTGGTCTGATTCAGGCCAGCGCCAGAAGATTTTTCTACACGGATACTAAACCAGTACTGCGCCAGTACTAAACCAGTACTGGCTGCCAGTACTGCGCCAGTAACATCAAACCAGTACTGAAAAGCGTTATCATTTCGGTCAAATGCCAGTACTGGTTCAACCATGGCGGCCAGTACTGGCGCAGTACTGCGCCAGTTGTCAATTTTTGCTTGGGATGTTATTAGTAAATACTTTGTGTACGGTATTAAAAAAAATCGTTAAAAAGAAAAGATTTTGATAACACAAGAGGGTGATCTGTAAAAATCTGCTTGAAACATAAAATCTATGAAAGTAGAATAAAAAATATTCAAGTTAAGTGCTCACAATTTAATTATAATGATGTGCACGCGGTGGGCTAACTTTCTATAAAGTATGTTAATAGAAAAATGTCAAAAATTGAAAGTTCACAATTTGTAGGGACTATTATGGTACACAATTAAAAATTATTATTTAAAGAAAATACATTGCCTAATAAATAAAAAATATTACAATTTTGTTTCTACATATAAATGGCACATTTTCTGAATCAGAAAATAAAAAATTTGTCAATTTATGCATATAAAAAAGCAATTTTATAAATTTACAAGGTATACATAACCTCAAAAAGTGACTTGATAATGTTATTAACATAACTTAAAATATTTTAATTTTTTTTTAAATGGTTGGACATTACAGATGGAAAACTGCACTTCCTAAAATTGCGTACATAAAGGCAAAAACTTCTGAAGTCTGTGCTTATATTAAATTGTTAAAGGAATAAATTGATCCATCTCGTGCAAAAGGAGAATGATATTTTCTATTATTTGTTTAATATAAAAAAACGTTTGTATCAAAAAGTAAACACTACATATAAAAATGAAATTAATTTTAATGAAATTTTTGAATTCTACGTTCTATATTATAGTAAAAGTTTTTATAATAATTATTATCTTTCAGCGTTTTAATAAAGAATTGTTTTCTAGAATATGTACGCTTCAAAAAGTGGCGTCTAAAAATAAGACGTTTATAAACGTCTTATGTAAATAAGTGTCTCATTTGAGCGTCTTAAATGAAAAACATAACCTCCAAATGCATGCAGTTAAGAATGCAAATAGGACGCTTATAAACGACGGTAAAGCAAAGAATAAAAATGACTATTTTTGTACCATAATAGCCCCGGTTGACGGTACATGTCTCTTTATTTTTCATGTACAATAACATATTTTAGCGACAGCTAAATCTATAACTTGAAATTAGTCGACCTTCCTGATTTGAAATGGATTCAGTCTATATTTAAATAAAAAAATGGCGAAGTTTTGTTAAAATATTTTATTTTTATATATTCTTTACTTTGAGGGTTCCACTTAACTTACTGTTCTTGGCGGTCAACATTATTAACTCTTCTTTCTGAAAAGAAAAAAATTGTCAATTGTTAAATTTATATAATACTATTTCCCATAATTAGGGACAAGGGCTGAGAGTTGAATGTCGTTATTTTTTAATAAAATTAATTTATTAAAAATTTATTTTATGAAAAAATTTAACTTTATAAATCAAGTAAGGAATGCTAGAAAGTTATTGATATTCATTTCTAGCTAGAAGAACTTGTATATATCTTAATATATATAAGTATAATAATATTAGTATTTTTCTTAAACAAATAAAGTGAAGAACTTACTTTGGACTGACTCCGGATATAATTTCCGTCGGAGCGAGTTAATATGCTGACCTATGTGGAGCCCCACTTGCCCCAATTCCAGCATCTTATGAACGTTGTTGACTTTCGCGTCTTTCAGCCGATCCTCAAAACATCCTGACAACAATTTTAAAAAAATTTTAATATATTCTAACATGCAAAAGAAAGAAAATTTATAAAAATAAAAAAATTTTTATTAGTATCGAATGCAAGTTAAAGTTAATATTTTTAAAGACGACTTTAAACATCACCTAATGCGTAATATTTTCTTATTTGTAGTTGATAAATTCATGTAGCCCTAAGAAATGTCAGATAAAAAATGGTTATATATTAAAATATGTATTTTTGTTGTTGACCAGATTATTTTGAAGTGAAAAAGATATAAAATAGTCTTTGTTTTTTACTGGTCTTTATTTAAAGAATTTCAATTTTCGCGCTTTCGTCTTTCCATGAGAGACCATGAGATTAAATCAAATCGATGTAAAAAAATTTTACAAATAAAAGAGAAACAAACAAAAATAATTAGCCTAATATAATAATAAAATAATTTAGTCATAATCTTTCTCTTTTTGTATATATAATGACTTTTTTATGTTCTAATAATTCTTTAGGGCTATATGAATTTACTACCTGGAAATATGTGGATTTTTGATATTAGGAGATATTTTAAGAGTGTTTTTAGACTTGAATAATGGGAAGAAGTTTGATAATATTTATTAGTCCTTTAATACTATTAGTCCATTTAATTGGTTATAAGTTTGACGATTTTTCGAATTGGCAAACCTTCCATCAGAATAAAAGCTCATGATAGTTCAATAAATTCTTTCCATAAATAAATCTAAATTAAGTTATTCTTGTTTTGCATACAATACAAAAAGATATAGAGAAAAATTAAAAAATTTCCAATAGAGTTTTTTGTTTAATATTATTATACATTTGTATTTAATTTTTGTATTTTATATTTATGTTTTTCTACAATTCTTCGCTTTAATTATTTAAAATATGCCAATATTCTTTTTTAAGTGTAGGTTAATTAATGGAATAGGTATAGATTTTTACTTACTAATTAATACATTTTTTTTTGGGGACGACAGTTTTTTTCGTGGAGACCTTCCAGGTATTTGTATGAGCTTATTATTGTCCTTCACGAAACTGTTGGCTAAGAGTCTCCACGGTTTACATAGGCAAAATGCCCCTGTCTCTGAATTTTTGATTTAACCTTATAAGATGGTTCTTTGGGATGTAGAAAGAAGGTACCTATCACCTATATAACTGAAATCACTTTTAACCCTTTCCTATGGGGGTAAAAGTGGTTTTTTCAAAAAAAAAATTTTTTCTAATGAACAAATTCAATAAAAAATTCTAGAAAAATTCTTATAGCTAATGTACACCGTGTACATTGTATATATTTTTTTTGACCCCCTATAACCCGTTTTTACTAACAAAAAAAAAATATTTAAAATTAAAAAAAATTTTTTTTTCAACTTTTTGAAGGAGGGCAAAATTTTTTTCTTTACCATTTTTTAGAGTGTACTTAAACCTACTTTCATGAATTTTTTCAGATTTTTTTATGAGGTGCGACCATACTAAAAATACGATTTTCAGTATTTTTTTGGTCGTTTTTGTCATTTTTGACCCCAAATACCTAATTTATATGTATTTTGAAAGTATTTAAACTTTAAATAGAATTGTAGTTAAGTATTAAATAAAGCAATGATTATAAAAAATTTTTAATTTAAAAAAAATTCCATTTCAATAGGTAAAAATGTAGAAAAATAGTCATTTTTTCTTATTTAACTTTTTGTTCAACCAATATTTTATATAAATCGTCATTTTTTTAAAATTTTTTAAAAATATACTTATTGTAAGACAATCTTAAACATAAAAACGAGATTTAACTGTTAAAATTTGTTCTTTTCACTTATTATATTTTTCAAATTTTCACTCATTAAGAATAAAGTGATTGTTTTAAATTTCAAATTTAGCGCCAAGCAATTGGGACAACTGCAGCTCCATCTTCAACGTGACTTTTTTCTTGCAAGCTTGCCTTTCTTTCATATGTTTAATGACTGTCAATTTGAGTGTCCATTCGAAACTTTATTGACACTTCATTGTTTCGTGCTATTGATATTCCTTAACCTTATACCGTCAATTTGTACATTTTTAAAAATTAATTCTTTATTCTGTTGTTTAAAGTTATTTGTCAAATTGTAAGTATATTTTAATTATACTCTTTTGATTCAACTATTTATACGACCAATCTTATAGAACAACAATAATGTAATCTAACAACGGCTTTAAACGAATCTCATATTTTGAGGTTATGTTTTCATTATAATTTTCAATTTATTATTTGTTTAAGTTTTGATTACCATTAAGTTCTTTGTTTTCATTATTAAAAAATCAAATAATTTTAATCATTTCAGGTTAATACAATGTCTACAAGTGTCGGGCAACCACCGACAAAGAAAAAAAAATTAGACTCTTCGAAGTGCTGCAAATGCGGCTTTTTATTCCGCAAAACAGCGAAATCTAAAGCTATACAATTAACATCGAGAGAAGAAGCTGAAAGCTTCTTTAATAATTTTAAATATTATGTACAAATTGATGATGCTCTCTGTGTATCGTGCTATCGAAGTTTAAGGCGTGAGAAATCCAAAAGAAATAAATCGGAATCAAAACAGATGAAAACTGAAACTTTAGATGAAAATAATCCAATAATTGTGCATGGCGATCATGAAAATTCTGTAGAAATATCTCCGAGTAATTTTTCCACTGACGCTTTACAAGAATTTTCTAAAACTGAAAGTTTGGTGGGCGAAACTACATTGCCAAAAAGACAATTATTAATTTCAGTACCTGAAAGTCAGTCCAGCGAAATGAATTCTACAAGTAGCCAGTCAACTGTTGCGCACAATAGCCAATGCTCTGAATACATTCCTTCTGATCAAGAACAGAAGACAAACGAAGATACTTTTATCATGCCAATCAACAGAGTATGTTCAACGAAAGCATACTGCTTTATTTGTAGAAAAACAGAAAATCTCGTCGATGTGCCGTTTGAAGCTCGTCTGCAAATTTTTTCGAAATTGCAAATATTTATTCCGAAGCGAAACAGATGCTGCTCAGAGCATATAATAAAGAAAAGGTTTTATCAGGATGAATTCGCAAATATGATTGTCATTTCAGCAGAGTCAGATATTGAGATTGATGACTTCAAAAATTTAATTAATCATCTTTCAAATAAAGCAGATGCCCGTTTCCATGATAAAATAGGCGAATACGCAATTTCAGAAGAGCGTTTAAAGCTTCTCACTGGTCACACTTGGAATGACGTCATAGTTCTTCAAAATATGCTAAAGGAACATATGAAAGAATCACACAATCGAAATATTATACAAGCGATTGTAATTTTTTTATTCAAACTCAGATCCGGAAATTCTGACGCTCTAATTGCTGCTATTTTAGAAGTGAAGGAAGAAATTGTGCGCAACTCATTACATTCTGTTCTCAAATGTTTTCGAGAACATATTCTGCCAAAACATTTTGGAGTTAATTCTAAAACAAGACAATTTTATTTGAGTCAGACTACGGAAGTAGTAAAAAGTCTGCATGATTTGGATGACAATGTATTGGTTATTATTTGTGATGGTACATATTTAAGGCATCAAAAAAGCTCAAATAATATTTATCAAAGGCTCTCATACTCCGGTCAAAAAAAAACTCCGCTTTGTAAGCCATTTACCATTTGTACTACAAACGGCTTTGTAATTGAGCTTGGAGGTCCTTTCGAAGGAAATCTAAATGATGCTCAAATTTTAGAACGCATGTTAGATGATCCACATGGAATTTCAACGATCTTAGAAAAAGGTGACATTTTTGTGTTAGATAGAGGATTCAGAGATGTGATGTCAAAATTAGAAGAAAAAGGTTATAAAGTATTGATGCCTGCTCTGAAAGGTAAACGTAATCAATTGACGACCGAAGAATCAAATTGCTCACGGTTTGTGACAAAAATTCGTTGGGTGGTAGAAGTTGTACATGGCATAATTGCACAAAAGTATCAGCTTCTGCATCATCAATTTAGTAATCGGATGTTACCCGATGCTGGTACTTATTGTAAAGTTGCTAATCTTCTTTGTAATTTATTTGGGAAACGTCTAAATTGCAACTCTAAAAATTTGAATGATATAATTGCAAGAATGAAGTCAAAGAAAAATACTACGAACTATTTAGCGCAGAAAGTAGAAAGTGAAAACTTAAATCGAAAAACTGTTCCATTTCAAGTGTTATCTTCACAAGACTTATTAGATTTTCCGGAGTTAGAAATTGATGACTTAGAGATTTACTTTGGTGGATCTTATCAACTATCACAAGCAATCTCGTATTTAGGTGAAATGATTGATGAAGATAACTTTCTAACATTAAGTTTTCTAAAAAACGAACGTGAAATAGTCCAATTTCAAGTAAAATCGAGACACATAAACAGGAAAACTTATAAGTGTTACATCGAATACAATTCAAATGAAATTGGAATTCAAGCGATAAAAGGACATTGCTGCAACTGTGCTAACGGTTTGAGAACTGTTGGGTGTTGTTCTCACGTAGCTGCACTAATATATCATTTAGCACATGGAAGATTTATGGCAAAAGTTTTCCGACCTGCCGAAGTATTGACAAACCTCTTTGACATTGATAACGTATGCCCCATAGTAAATGAAGATAGCGATGAGGACTAAGGAGATCGCTAAAAAATATTTTTTATTTCCTTTTCATCTAAAAATATTTTATAATAAAATAAATTTGAATTCTTTAATAAACTCTTTATAAATACAATTTAAGGATTTATTTTTTGTTTTTAATATTCAAAAAAACTATTTCTTATTGTAGATGGTATATCAATCCCACTATCAGTCCCTATATGGATATATGATATTTAACAGTTAAATCTCGTTTTTATGTTTAAGATTGTCTTACAATAAGTATATTTTTAAAAAATTTTTAAAAAATGACGATTTATATAAAATATTGGTTGAACAAAAAGTTAAATAAGAAAAAATGACTATTTTTCTACATTTTTACCTATTAAAATGGAATTTTTTTTAAATTAAAAATTTTTTATAATCATTGCTTTATTTAATACTTAACTACAATTCTATTTAAAGTTTAAATACTTTCAAAATACATATAAATTAGGTATTTGGGGTCAAAAATGACAAAAACGACCAAAAAAATACTGAAAATCGTATTTTTAGTATGGTCGCACCTCATAAAAAAATCTGAAAAAATTCATGAAAGTAGGTTTAAGTACACTCTAAAAAATGGTAAAGAAAAAAATTTTGCCCTCCTTCAAAAAGTTGAAAAAAAAATTTTTTTTAATTTTAAATATTTTTTTTTTGTTAGTAAAAACGGGTTATAGGGGGTCAAAAAATATATATACAATGTACACGGTGTACATTAGCTATATGAATTTTTCTAGAATTTTTTATTGAATTTGTTCATTAGAAAAAATTTTTTTTTTGAAAAAAACCACTTTTACCCCCATAGGAAAGGGTTAAAAGTGATTTCAGTTATATAGGTGATAGGTACCTTCTTTCTACATCCCAAAGAACCATTTTATAAGGTTAAATCAAAAATTCAGAGACAGGGGCATTTTGCCTATGTAAACCGTGGAGACTCTTTGTAATCGGTCCACAAACTTTCAGCCAGATACTTCACAAACTTCCTGTTGTCTCTTTGTACGGATACAAAATCCCAGGCTTCTTCTGTTATGAAGTATCCTTCCCCCAAATGTATGCATTTCACCTAGAAAATGCATAATGATCATGATGTTATTACATCTTTTTAATTGAGTAGACATCTTTTTTCATGATAGTAAAAAAAGCATTAAGTGTATAAAAGAAATTATTTTTTTCCTTAAAAGTAAAAAAAACTGTAAAAAATTGATGTTGCATGTTTTTCATAATTTTTTTTATTTTTTCAAAGCTAACTACTATTTTTTTAACGTTCCTGGACTAATTTTAATCGTTATTTTATCTGGAACTCAATTTTTTGACTGATATTTTGGAAAACATTTTCATTACTATACACTAAAAGAAGCTTTGTTACAATATTTAATATTTTGGGGTCACTTTTTAATATATTTAGTTTCAAGTGTAGGACTTTTTGGTTTGGTAAGGATTTTCGTTACTACTTTTAAGAAGGCTTAGAAGTATCTGTTTTTTTCCGATACACTATAGAAAAAAAAAATTTTTGGCTGATTTTAAGAGGTCGACTTGAATCTCACGTGGAATTGTCCATATATTGTTCAAAAATTTTACCAATATCCACTCTAAATTATTCGTCGGATGATTACTGTTTGGTAGCCGTCTACTATATGGTTTACCCTATACCACAAAAATTTCAATAGCAGTCAACAGGGGCATATCCAGGGGGGAGGGGTTTGGGGGTTCAAACTCCCCCCCCCAAATTTTGAAAAACATATATGTTAAGGCCTAAATTTCTAATTTTATTCTGAGTAAACCTCTTATCATATTCCATAACCCCCCCAAACTTTTTTTTGGCAACGCCCCTGGCAGTCAAATCGGGAAAAATTTCATGGCCCCGATCGGGTCCCCATCAAGGAAGCAGATATGGCCCGAGGCATGGCTCCGGTCGGTTGTATTGTTTCATCGAGGCCGGGGGCAGGTCAGATTTACCGAAGTGGCCCCGAATTTGCCCGGTCTGGCCCTGGCCAGGGCCAGGTTTAAATTTTTTCACGGGAAGGAAGTACAATATATTTGATAAGATAATTTAGTATAATCTTCACAAAATTCAAAATGTTTGTATTAAAACTCGAAATGTTAATTTCTAATACGCCTTTTAAGAAATATTATAACCAAATATTTCAAATTCCGTATTTATAATTCTGGTTAATTCCATAGTAGTTTCAAATTTTGATAAAGTTAATACGAAAATGCAGGAAAAATGAAAAGAAAATAAAAAAAATTGACGAGCATCGTCGAACTTTGGCAAAGTTAAAGAAATGAGTCTTGTCGGAATTAACCGACTTTGAGAGAGCAGTTACAACTAACCCAAGAAGAGTAGAGACGCGTCACTGCGATCTATTACGTATTAACGGTTTATCTGTTTAATTCTGAAGGTGGTAATTAAACATTGTTATGCACTGAAAAAATGCTATTGAATCTATATCACGCATATTCACACACGTTCAAAAGTAGTTGTCATTAACTTAATGCGAAATGTAGTTCATTTTAGAGCATCGCTATTGATTCAAAGAAGTCATTTTCTGATTTAAATGCAGTGCTATAAAATGGAATACATACACGGAGAAAAATTCTTTTTTAATGATTACAATAGTCTACATTACAGCTCGGATATGTGACCACTTTTTGGAATGATTACGAAGACTATGTAATGTGTTAAGAATTGAGTAGGAACGATTACTATAGCTGTTGTAAGGGATACCTTCATGTTTGTACTCCTTACAACAGCTATAGTAATCATCACAAAAAGTGGTCACATATCCGAGCAGTAATATAGACTATTGTAATCATTATGAATAAATTTTTCTCCCTGTATCACATCAAGTTACTGACATCTGTTTTTGAACATCTGTGAATATGCGTGCTATAAATTAAATAGCATTTTTTCTCAGTGTAATATACTTCTGTTTTTCGAGAAGGCAGTAGTCTCCTTTATAGGCTTAAAAAATCGACTTTCTTTGGCTTAAATATATTCCACAACTATCCAAGAATATGTCCTTAAAATTTTAGAGGCCAATTTCACATATTTTCGAAGGTAGAACAAATTTTGTGACCGACCGTCGAGAACGTGTGAATGCTCGGGCAGACTTAAACGCGCGCGCTCCGCCCCTTCATGCGTTTTATTGTTTATCTAACCTTGTATCACCTTTTATACACCTTTTAACGAGGCCTATGCTTCTGTGCTGACCACTATGCAGTTGCTTGATATTGTTAGTGGGCAGCAATGCAAAAATTTTGCCGATAATATTGATGCGGAGCGCATAACGAGGGAAAACCTGCGCTCGTCATTTTCGAACAAGAACGCTTGGACAGCTCCATAAGAAAAAAAACTTCGACAAAATGAGTTCTTCGAGGAAGAGGAAGGACTCTTATATGAGCCAGGAATAGCTGATTAAAAATTTAATTAGTGTAAGTATACTAAAAATTGTATTTTTTGGACCTAAAACTTTAAATCGCTTTTTCTCAAATTTTCATTTTCACACGTCATTGAAAACGGTGGCGGTGATAGCAATAAGAATTTTTGTCCGATTGAAAAAATCAAAGTGTTCTCGCTTCAGTATAAAATTATCTTCTATTTGAATTAAAATAGTTGAACAAACGTATTATTTAAACAATTTTTTTTGCACCTTAAAGTGAATTTTTTTTTTAAAAAAGGTAATTTTTTTCAAACTTCGAAGAAATTTGGAATTTTTAAATTTATTCGGTATTTTTTTAGTTCAAATAGAAAAGACACTTATAAAAAGTAAAAAAAATTTGGTTTGACTGTTTCAGATGCATCGTACGACCTCCATCACCGGCATCGATTTAAAAAGACCGACTGCAGCGTTCCACAGAAATCGTTGTTACTAAGAAGAATTTAAATATTTTTTAAAAATAAAAGCTGGTTTTTGAAGCTCAAATACAGTAGAATATCACCAAAAAATTTCGTTTGCCGCAATCATTTCTTTTCCTTTCAAAAAAATTTCTGAAAAAACCCTTTTTTCGCCTTCCAAAGGAGACTACTGCCTTAATAGTTTTAGCAAATTATGAAACAATCGTTCTGAATTTTCGTATAAATTTTTTATATACACGAATGGGCGCGTCTGCTTACTCACTACTGGTTTTTCGTAAAATTATAACAATCTTTGACATCATTCCTAAATGTCCTAAGTTTGAAAAATAAAATACCGAAATTTCCTTTCTGCTTTATCATATATTGTAACAAATTTTCTTTCAGTGTATGTAAGTCATGAAATATTAAGCAGAATAATTTTAAAAAATTAGTATTGATATCAAAAGGACAAAAAAGGTAAGGATTCACTATTAATGTTATAAAAATTTACCTTTTCTCCTTCGTTTGTGACGTGTTCAAACGTCGTGTACTTCCTGAGATTCTTTATGTTTTCCAGGAATCGCTCATCATTTTCAACTAAAATAAACATAATTAAAGTTTTTTGTATAAATTCTTCTTTGACGGTTAAAAAATCTTTCTTCCTCATGGAGAAAATATGCAACCCTCAAATAACAACAGTTTTTCAAAAGTTATTAACAAATTTTTCTTTTCTTTGAATATGTATATTAACAAATAAAAGTTTCTGCCTATAAATCACTACTTTTTTAAAATCGAAATTTGAAAAAGAAATTAATAAATGTAAAAAAAAAATTTGAACAAATTTGTATATATATCCTTATTAATAAAATCAGACTTTTGTCTGTACATTGCATAGAATTCAAAATTTCTATTATATTCCTTCTTTTTACACTCTAAGGAATGCGAAAGTACTATTAAGAAAATTATGTGTGTATGTGTATATGTGTGTATGTGTGTATGTGTGTATGTATGTCCGCAAATTTTCGACCGCGTATCACGGAAAAACGGTTCGATCGTGTGAAGTGAAACTTGGCAGTCTTTTAGGCATTAGCCTAACTTAAAATCCTAGCGATAGTAGATTAAAAAATATTAATATTGACGAAAGTTATGCCATTTTTTCAAAAATTCAAAAATTCGAAATTTTTAGTTTTTTCATATACTTTAGTGAATTGTACTTAAACTTGGTACAGGGTTAATTTTAGTGTTTCTTATTAAGATTTAATCGTCAGAATAATAAAATTTTGAATAAAAAATAAAAAGTTAGATTTAAATATTGAAAAATTAAAAAATTAAAAGTTTAAAAATTGAAATTTTTTTGTAATTAATTTTTATACGGTTGTATTTCTTAGGTCAACAATAAAAATTTGTTTTTGAAATCGTAAGTTTACTTTCTTAAAAGAATTATATTAGGTCAGAATATTAACAATATCCGTATAATTAATATGAGACTTTTGTCAGTATGTTGCACAGAATTCAAAATTGCTATTATATTTTATTAATTAATGATCAAAAAATGAAAAACTCAAATTTCATCCAGAAGATACCTTATGTCCTAAAGACATCCTTAGGACGTAAGATGTCTTTTGAATGTCTTTGAAACAGACATATACTTGCTAAGGATGTCATAAAGACATCTCATGTCCCAGTGCCCACAGGGTTGTCATTTAAATGCACGAGCAAAATGCTTTTACAGAACTATTGATATTGGAAGAATGGAAATATTAACATGCGCACAATTTTATTTTTTGGGAAAACAGTTTTATTTATAAATTGTTTTCGGAATATTTTTTTGAAAGTACCTTAAAAATTGTTAAAACAAGACTTTTTAATTTGGTTTTAAAGCTGAATGTATTTATCAGACCACCAGTTAGTTATCTGCAGGTTAGCAAAATAAACAATGTCTCAGGTAGAAATTTCAACTCTATACTGACCTGCCTCTGGAAAATTTTTCTATATACTGTGAAGTAACTGACAAAAAAATCTAACAAGTGACTGGTTTAAAATTTAATACGATGCTTTTGGAGTCAAAGATCAGTAAATCTTTCGAATAACATTTTTTTTAATATCACTATATAATTAATTGATTAAAAGGGAATTTTCATGTGGCTGATGCTAAGTTTTTTCTTTAGTAATTAGTAGAGGTGTGCAAAAAACTCGAAGCTCGATCGAGCTTTTTCGAGCCGAGCCGAGCCTAATCAGTTCGAGCTCGAGCCGAGTTTCTACTACTTGTTTTAATTCGAGTACTAGAATTTTTTCTAGCACTTGAGTAAATTCGAGTTCTAGAGAAAATTCATATAGTTTTCACATATATTCTAATTAGCAAATAGAAATACACTTTGAACTTGAAGATTTATTTACTTTATTGACTCAGTAATTCGAATAAATTCGAAATTTTCTATTTATTAATATTTTTTTAGTAAGTTAAAAGCTCGAATCCATTCGAGTTGGCACGGGTGGAAAAAATTTCGGCTCGGCTCGACCTTTCGAGTTTTTTGCACATCTCTAGTAATTAGGAAGTTTCTGTATCCGCATAGGTTCTTATTTTAACCCGTTGCCTGTTTCCGACCCACGGGTGGGTCGTGAAAAAGTATGGCCAAAACTGTTTCCGACCCAACAGTGGGTCGTGTTCACTATCACTCAAAATAAATATAATTTGTATATAAATTGATAGATACTTTTCTTTATATCAATATTATAAGAAATTATAAGGGTCATTAATGATATTTTAGAAAATAATTGAATAATTAGTTATAATTGAAATATATTATACTATTTGAAAAAGTATCAGATTCCGCTGGGCAGTTTGGGACAATCATGTTGTATTTTCCTCAAACAGTTAAGGGGTTAATAGGACGAAGATTTTCTTACTAGAGATTTAGAAAATGTAGAATATTTCTTTTCATAGGATTTGACAAATTTATCTGATCAGTGGTAAACCAGTTTTTCTAAGTGGAATCTTAAATAATTTTTCAAATCAGTAACTGGACAATGTCCAAGGCTATAAAAGTGTCAAAGAAAATAATTTCCCGAAAAAAGTAAAATCATTTAAAATGAACTTAAAAAGAGAATAAAAAGATAAAATTTTATTCTGCACAAAGAGAATAAATCGGAATGAAGACCTTATAAACTTTTACAGGTGAAAAAATGTTTTTTAGTGGCGACACTATTTTGACATTTTGTACAAAATAATTGATAGGTTTTTTTTCACTTTTTTTGTTACTAAAAATACACTAAATACATTAAAAAGAAAATCTTAAAACACTTAAAAACACTTTTTGTAAGAAAAAAATTTATTTGCTCTAGCTCTGCTAAAGTTAGTTATCGCGCTTCTATTTTATAAATAATTTGGTTTTGTTATTACCATAAAATGACAATAAACTGTTTGGTATTATCAGTTACATAGGTAATAAGATCTTAGTGTCTGACCGTCTGCGTAGGTCTCCCCTAAAACTCGTTCTCAACTCGACAGATACTGGAAACACGCCAGTTTACTGGAACATTTTTCTACTTCGAGATGCTTGCATTGTCAAATGTTGTTTTCATTTAGTTTTCATATTTTTTAAAAAATGGTGACATCCTTAAATTAAAATAAATTTATGATAATTAGTCACCAATTACAATAAAAATTATGACACATGGCAAATTGGCAATTAGAATTATATGTTCAAATATTCGAAATTCATTTGCTAGCAGCAATTTTGTATGCTATTTTTAGCACAGATATTTACGGTTTATTAGATATAAACTTTGTAGATCAGTAAAATATTTTACTTTTCCATCGAAACTTAGTAACTTACTTGTCCTATAGGGGAGCACAGTAATTTTATCATAATTTCCTTAAACAAATTAATGAAAATGTCTCTTCGTATATCATTAATCTATAGATTTTATAGACCCAGTAATATTTTACTTCTTCTTCTTTTTCTTCTTCTTAAATGACTTGTGGCTTTGCCGAGTGTCAGAACTGTAATATTTTATTTCTTTACTTGTATATTTATATTTTTATACATTGTGTACAGAAATCTGAAAAATTGCTCTTATCTGCTATTATTAATAAATTTCCTTAAACAAAAGTAAAACATCATACCATTATATTTTAATTTACTTTTCGACATTATTTAAACTAATGCAATACATTGTTTTAAAATTAATTTCAATATTTTACAGATAGAAGTTCGTGAAAATGAAGATGTACAAGAAGTTGAATTCAACGTTCCCGAAGAACAAGTAATTATCTTTACTTAATAATTTTACAAAAATTTCAATATATGTTCTTAAACAATACTTTCCACAGATATACGAAGAGGATGAACTTCAAAATGAATATGAAGACACAGATGAGATTGAGGAATTTTCTGATAGCAACGACGAAAATAATGACAACGACAATGAAAACTATTCTTATGATTTTCCCATAAACGAAATTGATGAAAGTATGGAATTTGATTCAGATGATAATGATAATATTGATCCACATTTTTCCAATAATGAATTGTATAAAGTAATACAATCTGCAGAAATATTAAATACTATATCTACGCCCGCAGTCGTTAGTCGGGGGGAACTAATAATGATTTTTTTAAAATATGCAATTGTAAATAACTTGTCACACACAGCTATAGAACAATTATTTAAGACAGTGAACTGTATGTTTGCATCACGTGTTTTACCTGAGAGTAGATATATGATTGATAAATTGTTTTTTACAACAAATTACGTTCAGTATCATACACTTTGTTCAGAGTGCGGTACTTATCTTGGTACATTTGTTAGATGTGATCGTGAAAAAGAGTGCAGTAATTGTAAAAAAATAATTTCTCTAAGTGATAAATATTTAAAAAATTTCTTTGTCACATTTAATGTAAATTTTGATATTAAAGAAATACTAGAAAGTAACTCTAAATATTATAAGTATGTTGTACGAGAACGAATGCATGAAAGTGGTATATTTAAAGATATCTATGACGGAATAGCTTATAGAGAATTTGTTAAAAATTTAGATCCTGAAATTAAAAAAAGATACGCCACATGTATTTTTAATTGTGACGGAGCTGTAAGATTTGAAAACTCTCCTCATTCAGCTTACCCAATTTATTTAATGGTTAATGAAGTACCTTTAAATGTTAGAACATCGCAACCAATTGTTTGTGGATTGTGGTTTAGAAAAGGTAAACCCGAAATGGATGTTTTTTTATATGCCTTCGTTGAACAAATGAATGATATGAATGAGAATGGTATTCCGTGTAATATAGATAATGAAGTAATTAACATCAAACCTTACGTAATTTGCTGTTGTGTTGATTCAGTCGCCCGCGCTTCAATGCAAGGTATTACTTTATACAATGGCGAATGTGGTTGTGCTTGGTGCCTACAAAAAGGTAAATATATTCCAAGAGTTGGAAGTAATCGCGGTGCTTGGAAATACCCGTTATTGAAAGTAATGCCTAAGGATCGAACTGAAGAAAATATGTTAGAATGTATGTCATTGCTTGTAAATCCTGTTAATAATGATGATGAAATGCAACAAGCAGAAGAGCCTTTAGATATTGAAAGTGTTAATGTTAATAATCGAGAAGTGCTAGAACCAGAAGATTCTTCAGATGTGGAAACTAACTTACCAAAAATGTTGGGAGTAAAAAGTGTATCGCCCTTAATAAACTTAAAAGAATTTAATATTGTTTCCGGGTTTTCGCCAGATCCAGTGCATTTTGCATACTTAGGTATAGCGAAACAATTAAGTAATTATTGGTTCATTAAGAAAAATTCACCATTAAAAAAGACTTTAGGTAAAAAAAAATTAAAAGTAATTGACAAGCTCCTAGTCAAAATATCTGTTCCTCATAAAAGTATGCGCTTAACTCGGTCAATAACTGACAGAGCATATTGGAAGGCAAAAGAATGGGAAAATTGGATACTTTATTACAGTTTACCCATTCTAAACCTATTTCTATCGCCAGATTTATGGAGACATTGGGCTCTCTTCGTTGAAGTCATACATATTTCTTTGCAGGATGTTATTACTATTAATGAACTAGAACATTTAGAATTCCTAGTTAAAAAATTCTTGTTAGGAACCGAGAAATATTACACAAAATTTGCAATGACTTATAATGTTCATCAATTACTTCATTGGGTAACGTCTTTAGGTAACTGGGGACCATCGTATTGTCACACAACTTATTCATTTGAAAGTGCTAATGGAAAACTATTGGACACAATAAAAGCTGCAAAAGGAGTTACACATCAAGTAGCTAGAAACTTATGTTTAAGAAAATGTGATACTATTTTGCGAAATAAAATTCTACCCTTCTCGTCTGTTCATATAAAAGAATTGTACTTAAATTTTAATGGAAAAATTACAAAAAAAACTTTCAAAATAAATACTATTAGATATTTTGGATGTGCTAAAAGATTAGAAGATAATGTAATAAATCAGTTAAATCTCTCACATCAAACACTTTCTTATAAAAAAATTGTAAAGGATAAATGCATCTATTCAACGACTATATCTAGATCAGAACGTTCTGATAACAGTTACGCGCAAATGACGGACGGATCATTTATAAAAATAAAACTTTTTATTGTAGATGAAGGGACCAATTCTGAATATACTCTATGTCAAACATTAGTCACTGAAAATGCATGGCAAAATAGATGTCCTGTTTTTAAAAAAATCACGTATCGCAACAATAATTTTTTTGCTGTTAATACGAATGATATAAAAACAATTTGTGTTTTTATAAAAGTAAAAAATATAGAATATATTTGTCCTTTTCCAAATTTACATTCCTTTGAGTAATTTTTAAGTTTAATAATAATAAAATATTTTAAGTTATTATATATATATATGTATGTATGTACGTATGTATGTATGTATAAATGTATGTATGTATTAGGGTAGCCGTTAAAAACGACATTCTGGAATTTTGTCCATTTCCAGGTCACAGTTTGTCACAAATAAACGTCTCATTTAAAAAGAAAAGAATATTTTGATTCGGGATTTTTTGGTAAATGTAGAGAAATGATCTAAGACCCGTGCTGCTCTCGGAATTTAGAAAAATTTTGATAAATAATGATTGAAAAAAATGTTTAAATATACGGAAAAAGGGGTTATGAACGGTTTGGTATAGACGTCTTATTTTGAGAGGATAAAATACTTCGGGTTCATATTTGGAGGGGTGATAGAGGAAGACTGTCCGAGGAGCGGCCCTCTCCGTTTTTGCAATAATTTTGCGAGGAAATTATTTTATTAACGATTGAAAGTGAAATAATAGGTGGTAAGAACAAAAATTGTAAACAATAAGTAAGATTAAATAATTATAAATGTCTGTTAAAAAATAAATTTTAAAAATGTACCAATTAACGCAAATTGTTTTTTTACTAAAATTACTTTTTAATAGTACTATATCAAGGGATATTTGTTATTAAATTTATTCACATATATATGAATAAAAGAATAACAATAATTTTCACTTAGGTCATAATGGTGAAATTATGTAACAAAATCTCATAACTGTGGTATAATAATAAAAGTCACAATGTGATATAAGTGATGTAACAATTATGTTTTAAATTCTTCCAATTTTATAACACATTTACATAACTGAGATAAAATAATTATATGTCACGTTGTAACATAATTGTTACATCACCCTTCTTGTAACAGTTATGTAACTATGACCATTATGTTATGAAATTTCATGTCACATGTTCCTCACATGTTATATCACGTGTGATATTCTGTGACATAACTGTTACATAACTATTATGTAACAGTGTTGCTGGGGTTTAATTTTTTTCAATTTATTTAAATGTTCAATTTCATTTGTATTAAACTAAGTATAATTTTTTTCATGTAACTATAGAAATAGGGAATCTTTGACCTACATTTAGACATATCATAGTAACTTTCAGGGACGGCGCAATTAATCTTTTTCATGTATGGAATTTTTTTCTGAGGGTGGAGGGGGATTTGGAATAGAAAGGTAGAAGCTGAAAGTTCATTAACAATTTTTTATTGCAACTCAATTTTATTATTATTTTTTATCCATAAATTAAAAGTGAAAAATAATTAAAACGTTATAAATAATTTTTATTTTAAAAGGAAGTATTTTTTATCATAAACAAATTTAAGCTTTTGTAATTGAAAAAGAAATTTTTTTTACGGTTTTTGAAGAAAATTTGTTTTTCATGAACATGATTGGTTTAATTTAATTTTTTGAAAAAGATATTTTTTTTCTAGAAACCACAAAAAAAATTTCAGAAAAATAATGTTTTCAAGAAAATTGAGATCTTATATTTTTTGAAAAACGTCCGCCATTTTGTTAATTTTTGAAATTTGCAATTTTGAAAAGTAAAAGTGTCAAAAGCACTATTAAAAAAGATTATCACCCTTGTATAAGTGAAAAATATATATGTCGACACATTACTCAAAATAATGAGTTTTCTTAATTTCTGAAAAAAATTATAGCGACTTCCAAAAAGTTTTAGCGAACATGAGACCTTTTGGAAAAACTTCCTTCTTCCATCTAGAAACCATAAAAAATTTGCAGAAAATTAAAAAAATGATGTTTGAAAAACATTAAACAATGTTATTCAACTAAATTTATGAATTAACTGAAATAATTTCATTTCTAAAGCCCTTATCTCCCATAGGATTTTTATAAGACAACTAAATTTTTATAGTCTTTTTCGAACTCTTATAATTTTTTTAAAATTGTGTCAGAAAGAACAATAATATTTGTATATGACCAAGTAGCACGCTGCGTCACCTGAGTGTCCTGGCGATATCTATCGGGGATATTCCTGT
Source organism: Leptopilina syphax (assembly GCA_032872505.1). Classification (NCBI taxonomy): domain Eukaryota; kingdom Metazoa; phylum Arthropoda; class Insecta; order Hymenoptera; family Figitidae; genus Leptopilina; species Leptopilina syphax. The sequence continues at coordinate 15,534,991 of CM065472.1, forward strand.
GATACTGAGGAAGTATCATAATGTCCAAATTTGGACTTATAGAAAAAATTCTGTGAAATATTCCCTCAATATCGCAGCAATGTACTCTCAATATCACAGCAATATCCCGCCTCAATATCGCGGCAATATTCCCTCAATATCACAGCAATATCCCCTCAATATCGCAGGACTGTCACAGGGATATTCAAAAAGGCGGACATTATGATACTTCTTCAATATCACAAGAATATCCCCGATAGATATCGACCATGACACTCAGGTGATACAGCGTGCTACTTGGGTGATTATCTACATTATAAACATTTTAAGACCTAATTATTATTTTTGATAAAAATGTACCAACTTTATCTTCAGTTTTCGGTTAAAATTACTTCAAGATGATTACTAATATTTTTTATATACATTGAAAATATAGTAAACAAAATCTTAGTGCACATTAAAATAAAACTTATAATCTAATGTTTAATTTGCATAAGTATTTTTTATGACAAGAAGGACAGTTATTGTTTACGTTAAATTTCGTTTAAATTTGATTAATACTAATTATGAAAAATATAAATGGTTTATACAATGATTTATACTAAGAAAGAAATGAAAAAGCAATTTAAATTTTATTAAGTTTAAAAAATACACGTATAAATACATGTGTAAATACACGTATATTTATATGTGTAAATACACGTATAAATACATGCATCAGTAAGCAAAAAACCTATGCATTTTTTTGTATATATAAATATTGAAAAATTTTAAATACATGTGTAAATACATGTGTAAATACACGTCTAAATCTTGTTTCAAATTCGTATGTATTATAACATTTGTAAATACATGTGTAAATACACGTGTTTTTACATGTGTAAATACACGTGTTTTTACATATGTTTTTTTTCAGTAGGGTAGGTATTTTAAATTTTATTAAAGATAACAAATAAGCAGAGTCAATGGAATAGTTAATTAATTTATAAATGGTTATACATTGATTTATAAAACGTCTTTTAGCTAAAGTAAGAAAATTAAAATTATTACATAATATGAGATAATCGGAACCTTGCGGCGGATAACAACGAGTTCTTCAAAAGGTCAAGAACTTCAGAAACCTTTTTTGAATCTTTTCAAGTGTTGTTATATATTTATCAAAAGAAGGATTCCATATGCAAGGGGCATAATTGAACTTAGATAAAATAAAAGTTTTAAATAAAAGGATTAGTGTGTTAAGGTTTCTGAAATTCTTGGTATTTCGGTATAAACACCCTAAGGCCTTAGAAGCATTTAATTCTAAATTTCTAATGTGATCTTTAAAATTTAAATTAGAATTGAAAGTTATACCTAGATTAACAATTGAGTCCGTTCTAGACAGGTTAATTTTATTGATGGAGTAGTTATAAAAAATGGAGTTTTATTTCTCGCAAAAGTGACAACATGGCACTTATCCAGATTCAATTTAAGATGATGGTCAGAGCACCAACCTTCAAAAATCTTTAAACTAGATTGTAGGAAAAATGCATCAACATTTTGCTAAAGTTTCAAATTTTTGAAATAATCTAGACGAAATTTGATGAGTAAAGTTATAAAACTTTTCTTTGTAAGATTTTTAATATATGTAAAAAAAGAATCAACTGCTTATCACCCTTAATCTTTAGGATCATTAGAAAGAAGTCATCAAGATTTAATTCAATATCTCCGTCAATTTAGTAACTCTCAATCTTGGGATGAGAAAATTGCGATTTGCATTATTTTCTTACAATACTTCTATTCACGAATCAACAGGATTCGCACCTTATACTTTAGTCTTTGGAAAAGGAAGCTATAATTCCGTCAAGTTTTCCCCAAGAAAAATTAAACAAAAATACTATTTTTACATTGCAAGATACTTATAACCTTTCTTTGAATTATTTAAATTCAAAGAAAATAATGATAAATAATGTATAACTACTTAATTTATAAATAATTACTATTAAATAAAACGGCAAAAAATCTCATTTCTTAAAAAAGACTATACACAAGAGCTCGAATGAAAGAAAATCGAAATCGAACTCGAACACGTGAAACTCGAAAAACGGACATTGCTTTACACACCCGTCACGGAGTAATAATAAGGAGACTGAGGAGACTGTACTACCAGTGAGATTCCGTGACAAATGTCTGCCTTGCGGTTCACTGAGTAGTAAAGACTTCACAAAAATAACGCGCATACCCAGTTTGCAACTATCTTCGTCACTCTTGAAAGAACGATTAGAGAGAGATCATTATTTTGACGTGCGAGTTAGAAAGTGTGGTTATGTTTTATTGTTGACAACAGCAACTATACGGGAAAATCAAGATTTAAATAAGAAAAAATATTAATTAACAAACTGCAAAGAGAAGAGTAAGTACAATATAATATAATATTAATAAATTTTAATATAGGTGTGAGTAGATATTAATAAAAAGATTATTTATGTCGAACCGGAGTAATTCTTTTTTTTGTATGATAAAGTGAATGAATACAATATAATATAATGCTACAATCGCTATAATGCTAATATAATTAATATCTACTCACACATTTCCTATATTACAATTTATTAATATTTTTTAATAGTGTAATATATATTGTCAACAATAAAACATAACCACACTTTCTAACTCACACGTCAAAATAATGATCTCTCTCATCGTTCTTTCAGGTTGAGTCCACAATAGGCACTTTTCTTAAAGCGATGCATACCCTCTACATCGATTTCCATTGTTCGAACAATAGAAATCGATGTAGAGGGTATGCATCGCTTTAAGAAAAGTGCCTATTGTGGACTCAACCTCAAGAGTGACGAAGATAGTTGCAGACTGCGCATGCGCGTTATTTATTAAAAGTCATTATGTCATTATTTTAAAAGTCATATGTAAAACATTTTCCAAAAGTACAAAAATAAAGAAGCTAAATCCCATAAAAGAGGAGAAAAAATGTTGAATTTTAAAAAAATCGGATTTTTGAATCTTTGATAATTTTCTGTAATTTTAGATTTTTTACCAAAGAGTCGAGACTACAATTTATAAACATTCAAATTGGTTTAAAAAATAGAACTAAAATATTAAAAAACAAACACCGTATATTAATAAATAAATAAAAAAAAACTAATTTTTCAGAATTTTAAATAAAAGTTATCGAAACTTCAATTTTTAAAGAAAATTTCAAATTTACATCTTTTGAAAATAAAATGATTAATAATAATTGTAATTACAAACTCTCAAAATGAAGGATTTTCTAGATGCAATTTGAAAATTTAAATTCTACTTTTTATACTAATAAATATTAAATTAATTTTTTTTTCATTTACGAATTTTTAAACTGTTGAATTAAAATTTCTTAAAAATCTAATTTTTCTAGTATTTTGAATAAAATTGTCTAGGACTTTTATGTTTTAAAAATAAATATTTCACTATTATTAATTTCTGCAAAATAATTGAAATTTGCAAAAATTTTAGTTTAAAACCTTCTGAAATTCAATTATTTCTAGAAATTGCATCTGTTTTTAGCTCAATTTTTTTAAATTAATTAAAATTAATAACTTTGCAAAAATTATTCTAGAATTCAATTATTTAAAATTATTCTAATTATTTACAGAAATAATAAAAAATCAGAGAATTATTTAAGAATTCATTGTGGTAATTATAAAAAACGTTTAAGCTGGTATAAAAAAAATATTCATTTTGAATACCAAAATCCAGAATTTTTGTAGTAATTTCAGAAATTTGGTATTTTTCCAGTACTTTTAATAAAATTCCTTGATATCTCTAATTTTTCCTGATTTCCCTAACTTGAAACAAAAAAAAAATAAATATGAATACATATTTTAAAAATTAAACTAAACATCGAATTTTTCCTTCTTTGCAATTAAAAAAATAAAAAAAAGTGTAAAATCTTTTTTGTATAGTTTTTATCAAAATCGTTCAACTCTAATCAAAAAGAAAGAAATTCTCTTTTAAATGAGAATAACATAATTAAAATTAAAAAAAAAGTATAGGTACTTTAATCGTAATTAATATAACTTAATATAATTTACCTAATTATTAAATTTAATTTATAATTAACTAGATTAAATTAAATAAAATTCAATAAATTCTTAAATTAAATTATCAATTCTCAAATTATAATTTTCAAACAAAAAAGAAATCATTAATTTAGATTCGTAATTTTTCTTTTTTTTTGAAAATTATCAAAGAAATCATGAATTTATATTCATAATTTTTTTTTGTTTGAAAATTATAATTATGGATTATTTTTCAAAATTCTGAAAAGAAAAAAATCTCTCACATTGTATTCGACGATTGAGAAGTTGAAAAAGAAGTAAAAAATTATATATCTACAATTAATTAAATGTTGTTAAACTTAATTATTTCTAACTTAATCAATTAATTAATAATCAGGTAATTAAAAATTTATTTAAATTTAAATTCTTAGTTCGAAATTAATAAAAAATTACAATTTTGCTTCCTCATAAAGGAAGCTTTGTATTAGCAAAATTTTGGATTGTCATTTTTTGACATATTTATAAATTTTTTTTTATTATGCCTAATACTTTAGTACTTCATATATGCACAGGAACTCCCCGTATAAATGTTCTAAATAAATAAAAAAAAATTTCGACGTATTTTGACCTCCGAAGTCCAAAAAACGGTTTTTAAAAATTTGTCCCGATGTGTGTGTGTGTGTGTGTGTGTACTAACATTACATTTGCCTCAATATCTCAACGAGAAAGAGCTAAAGGCCTCAATTTTTTTTTAAATTGTAGATCTCCCCGGGGGACATAAAATGAGAGTATTTTCATCCCGATTCATGAAGTTAAACTATTTTTTTTTGCATTTTTCATTTTGTAAAAAAACGTTTTTTGGACATAACTTAAAAAAATTTTAGGACACTTATAAATGTTTTTCTTTAGTTTTGTAGAGTTTTTTCACACGCATCTTTTGAGCCCTAATTGAACATTTTTCGTTCATATTAAACGGAAATATTAAACTTTAAAAAATCAAAAATTTTAGAAAATAAGACTTTTTTGAAAATTTTGTTGAAAAATGTAAAAGTTTAGTTTTGTTTTGTATTTATTTTTGTAGAATTTTTTCAGACGCATCTTTTGAGCCCTAATTGAACATTTTTCGTCCATATTAACCGGAGATATTAAACTTTTAAAAATCTAAAATTTTGAAAAATAAGACTTTTATAAAATTTTTTTTAAATTATGTAAAAGTAACTTCAAAAAATTATTACCAACTTGAAGAGCATTAAAAAAACGCTTCGATTGACCTATTTTTTAACCTGATTCGGGCAGAAATTATGAAATTATTGGTATTTGAAAAATCAAAAATTGTGGAAAATATCATTTTTTCAACATTCTTGTTTATTAACTTATGTGTAATTATTAAACTATTATTACCATCTCTTAGAATACATAAAAACACATTTTTCGGACCAAGATTTAATGATTTTTAACCCTTTTATAAAAAGTAATTCTTATATTTCAATTATTATTATTTCTATGAGGAAGCAAAGTGTTCATGAAATGAACACCAAAATTATAAAAATGTACAACTTGGCAGCGGTTTTTTCCTCTTAAGTAGAAATTTACTTGAGAGTGAATTCGCGAATTATTTACTCGAAAGTAAAAGTAAAATAACAAGTAATATTTGAAATCATTCAAATAAAATTTGACGAGTTCTTCAATTACTAGCTTTCTTAATTATTTCCTAGCATTAAGATAAATCTTTTTCCCCTCATAAATTTCGAAAAGAAACAAAACAAAAATATCCATAGTTTTTTTTGATAAAAAATATTTACTACATTCTTTAGTAAAATAATTTTTACCTTTTTTTTAACTATGTAAATAGAAAGCTTCCTCGTGAAGAAGCAAAAAAATTCATTCGAAACAATTTCGCCGTCTTTAAAAGTTAAAACAGAAAAAACAAATTAATCTTATTAACTATGAGTCACATTGAAAAGTTTGAAACAATCACAGAAGAGTTCGACTACTTTCAAAATGCGGATTTACATAATACTTATCGTAGAGTAAAATGAACAATTTTATCAATACGTAGAATTAATGTTTCGCTTCTATTTTTTTCTCTAAATAGATTTTTTCCATCTTTCTCTGAGAATTTGTCGAAAATGAAAAATTTTTCTCCTTGAAAATGTGTGTTAACAATAGAATAAGAATATTGTACACATATATTTATAAAAGCGTTGAGAAATATCTGGAGATCCAAATTTAAAGTACATGTTAGAATTATAAAGGCACTACACGTCTGCTAGAAATTAAATTTTTAGTTTCGATTTACAATGTAATTTCAAATTTAACATCGAAGTTTCAGTAATTTCAGTTTAATTTCAATTTAATTAAATTTAATTACATTTAAAATTTTTGTAATAACAAAATCTGAGAAAAAGACATCGAAATTTTTTGATTTTAATTCGAATGAGCTGACGTGATAGTTTTAATTATTATCGATTTTTGATAGCCATTTTTCAATTATGAAGCTTATTAATTTACAAGGTTTTTTTTATTCAGGCCTTAAAAAGTCTTATTTCCTAGAGTTGAAAGTGAAAAAAGTTATGTTGAGAAGATATAAGACTCATTATGCGTCTTTTTTTTCATTTTGTCACGATGTACTTTGGCATTGAAATTTTATCAAACAAATCTAGGATCTTACTATCCGCACCTTTTTTTTGCATACTTGATATTCAAAGCTGAATAGCTTAGAATGTTTCCATTAAAAATATATTAAAATTATAATATATTGGTAGAAGAATGCAAGTATTTACAAATATTTTGAAAGAGCGTTTCGAAAATTGTTTTGAGAAAAAAAAATCGAATTTGAATTTTAATATATATTCAAATCTTCCCTCATTTTTCAACGGGAAAAGTGAGGTGTGAACGATCTTCTGTCTGCGCAGGCAGGCAATCTGCAGAGGTCTGAATGCTCCTTAAAAGAGGAGAAAAAATGTTGAATTTTAAAAAAATCAAAGTTTTGAATTTTTGATAATTTTCTATAATATTAGATTTATTACCAAAGAGTCGAGACTATTAAATAAGTAAAGTATTTTCCAAAAGTACAAAAATAAAGAAGCTAAATCCCATAAAAGAGGAGAAAAAATGTTGAATTTTAAAAAAATCAAATTTTTGAATTTTTGATAATTTTCTATAATTTTAGATTTTTTACCAAAGAGTCGAGACTATTGAATAATTAAAGTGTTTTCAAAGAGCCCAAAAATATTGAAATTAGATTTCAAATTCCACTGGAATTTCGTAAAAATTTGACGTGGAAATCATGGAAAAGGTATGGAATTTTAATTTCGTATTTCTGTAGGAATCCTGTAATAATTTTTCAATTAAGAAAATTCGTAAATAAAAGTAATGTAGGATTTTTTTGTGTGTACCTATCTAATAATTTTTAGAGGGAATCAGAATATTCTTTATGATCAGGAAAAAAGTCAAAATTCTTTCTAGAAATCAGAGAAAGATAAAATTAAATATTTGTGGCAACCCAGTTTTAGCAAGTATTGAAAAATTCAAAATTATTTAAAAATGAAAAATCTTTTATTTTTATTCTCAAATATTTTGAAATTTTATTAAGTACAAATTTGTTTATACAATGCAACCAAAATAATATACCTCTTGAGGTATTATTCTGGTCTGTTTTTCCGAGTAGGATAAAAAAGAAAGTTTAACACTTTTAGTATTTACTTTTGTTGCAAATTGTTAATTAATGTTTAAAGAATACAGAAAAAAATTAAGAAAAAAAAATAAAAATTTTTTTAAAGTTATAAACTAGTGAAGTGGGGACTGAAAAAAAAGTGCGAACTGGTTGACATTGTGAAGACTTTTGCAATGCTCTAAAACAAAAAACCCAAAAAAATTCTTGATTATTACAGGCTTCGCTATGATCTACCGAAATTTTTTTGAGCAAAATGGCGACGTTTTAGAAAAAAGTTTTTTTTTTGACATTTTTGAATTTTTTAAAAATAAAATAAAATATATTTTTCAAAATCCAAAGTTCCGATCTTAAAGGGATATACAAAGAACATTTCTTCAAAATTTGAAGTAAATTGATTGAGTATATTTTGAGTTATCGTGTAAACCAGAATTTTTTTCAGTTATAAATATAATTGGTTATCATTATACATATGTAAAGTGGGACGCATAAATATTCCCCACATTGAACTTGCAACAATTTTTATGGTATCGAAATAAAAAACTTAAAATATCTACTTATTAGAACTGCAATAATTCGAGTTTTCTTTTAAACAAATTTTTATCACAAGAAATTAGTATTTGAAGAAATATTTATTAATTACTTTTTTCATTTGACTGTATTTTAATTTATAAAAATATTCATGTAGGGAAATATGAAAGAATAGAACATTTAGTTGTTCAGAGTTTTTTATAGTATGTATTTTAAAAAATAAAAATTTTGCTTAAATGAAATTTTAAGGACGCTGCACGGTGGGAAATATTTAAAAGTACGCATAGGCGTAGCGAGCGATTTCTCCTCAACTTCCACTCTTTTCCCCTCTTTTCGTCCCTCTTGGTGAAATTTTTTGACTTTGATAATTAATTTTAAAAAATCCAGATTGAAAATGAAAAAAGGGCGATTTAGGGAAAAATAATATTTAATAGAGAATATTCAACAAGTTTTCTTATGACGATTAGATGTTTCTATGGGCGTGAATATCAATCCGCGTTTTCCAAAACATAGCAAACTGACAGCTCAATATGGGAAGTTAGCCATGGCCGACTATATCAGGTTGCACCGTTTGCGTAGTACAGTAGAAATGAACGTGAGGAACAAAAATATTAAATGTCAATTACTCTTATTGTTTACTATTATATTTATTATTTGTTTATTTATTTATTATTGTTATTATATCTATTATTATTTATTATTATACTTACTTTTTAAAAATATTATTATGGAAAATTATTAAAACAATAAAGAGAAATTTTTTATGAAAAAATTATTAAACAAATAAAATTACTAAACAAAAAAAAATTAAATAATAAAAAATTATAAAATGTATAATTTTTTAAATTATATTAGTTATACAAATTTTTTTAAACAAAATTATTTCAAATACCAAGATTAATTTTTTTTATAGACAATTTGAAAATTAATACACTGGGAATAATATTGACACATTCAGAAAAAATAAATTTTAATGGATAATTTTTTTTTATTATTTATCAACTATAGTTTATTTCTAAAAAAATTATACATTTCATAATTTTTTATTATTTACTCTTTTTTGTTTAGAAATTTTATTTGTTTAATAATTTTTTCATAAAAAATTTTCCTTTTATTGTTTTAATAATTTTCCATAATAATATTTTTAAAAAGTAAGTATAATAATAAATAATAATAGATATAATAACAATAATAAATAAATAAAAAATAATAAATATAATAGTAAACAATAAGAGGGTTCCTACAGAATCTGGAAATCATGGAAATGGTATGGAATTTTTAAAAGGCTTCTGGAAATCAGGGAAATAATGGAAAAGGCCTGGAACTTTTAAAAGTTTCTAAAGTTTTTCTGTTTTCCATTTTTTCTCTTGAATAGAAATTCAAATAATAACAAAGCTAAATGGCATAAAAGAGAAGAAAAAATATTGAATTTTAAGAAATTCGATTTTTCGGATTTTTGATAATTTTCTATAATTTTAGATTTTTTACCAAAGAGTCGAGACTATTAAATAAGTAAAGTATTTTCCAAGAGCCCAAAAATAATGAAGCTAAATCCCATAAAAGAGAAGAAAAAATGTTAAAATTTAAGAAATTCGGATTTTTGATAATTTTCTATAATTTTAGATTTTTTACCAAAGAGTCGAGACTATTAAAAAAGTAAAGTATTTTCCAAAAGCAAAACAATAATGAAGCTAAATCCCATAAAAGAGAAGAAAAAATGTTGAATTTTAAGAAATTTGGTTTTTTGATAATTTTAGATTTTTTACCAAAGAGTCGAGACTATTTAATAAGTAAAGTGTTTTCCAAGAGCCCAAAAATAATGAAGCTAAATGCCATAAAAGAGAGGAAAAAATGTTGAATTTTAAGAAATTCGGATTTTTGGATTTTTGATAATTTTCGATAATTTTAGATTTTTTATTAAAGAGTCGAGACTATTAAATAAGTAAAGTATTTTCCAAGAGCACAAAAATAATGAAGCTAAATTTTTGATAATTTTCGATTTTTTACCAAAGGGTCGAGACTATTTAATAAGTAGGGTAAAGTGCGGATAGATAGATCTTAAATCTTTATAAATGATTTTTTTATCATTGAACAACCGACTTAAAACATTGTATTATTGAAAATACAATTAATATTTTTAATTTTGACATAAAGTTTGTAAACATAATATAATAAATAATAATGTTAAACAAATATTATTTTGGATTTTTAATCAAACAATTTATATAACCAAAAGAATTAAGTTTTCATTCTCAATTGATTTTTTCTATACTTGATGGAACTTTTATAAAGTCAAAAAAGGTATTACTATTAAATTATATAGTGAAAAATTTAGTTTTTAATTTTTTTAAGAAGCTTAAAGAATAATAAAATTAGATACGAAAAATTCGAAACGTTAAAAAGTTGTAATTTAATAAACATCCACTATTAGTAATTATTATAATATATTAAAATCACGCGTCCAAAAATAAATTTAATTCACTTGGCGGGTTTTTTTAAAATCTACGAAATTCACCAAAAAAACTAAAATTCTTGATTTCTGTAAATTTTTTTTTACCTTTTTTGGAAAAAAGTAGCATTTAGTAGCTTTTTGACAAAATAAGTAGCAAAAAGTAGGCTTGACCAAAAAAAGTGGAAAAGTGTGTCACTTCGAAGCCTGGCTTCATTATTTTTGGGCTCTTGGAAAACACTTTAGGCTGGAGTCCCATGGTAGCGTTTTGCGTTGCGTTTTGTAACTAGGCCATGAGTGTGAGAGAGATACAGATATATGTTTGCTCTATTTGCACTCATTGCCTAGTTACAAAACGCAACGCAAAACGGTACCATGGGACTCCAGCCTTACTTATTAAATAGTCTCGACTCTTTGGTAAAAAATCTAAAATTATCAAAAAACCAAATTTCTTAAAATTCAACATTTTTTCTTCTCTTTTATGGGATTTAGCTTCATTATTGTTTTGCTTTTGGAAAATACTTTACTTTTTTAATAGTCTCGACTCTTTGGTAAAAAATCTAAAATTATAGAAAATTATCAAAAATCCGAATTTCTTAAATTTTAACATTTTTTCTTCTCTTTTATGGGATTTAGCTTCATTATTTTTGGGCTCTTGGAAAATACTTTACTTATTTAATAGTCTCGACTCTTTGGTAAAAAATCTAAAATTATAGAAAATTATCAAAAATCCGAAAAATCGAATTTCTTAAAATTCAATATTTTTTCTTCTCTTTTATGCCATTTAGCTTTGTTATTATTTGAATTTCTATTCAAGAGAAAAAATGGAAAACAGAAAAACTTTAGAAACTTTTAAAAGTTCCAGGCCTTTTCCATTATTTCCCTGATTTCCAGAAGCCTTTTAAAAATTCCATACCATTTCCATGATTTCCAGATTCTGTAGGAACCCTCTTATTGTTTACTATTATATTTATTATTTTTTATTTATTTATTATTGTTATTATATCTATTATTATTTATTATTATACTTACTTTTTAAAAATATTATTATGGAAAATTATTAAAACAATAAAAGGAAAATTTTTTATGAAAAAATTATTAAACAAATAAAATTTCTAAACAAAAAAGAGTAAATAATAAAAAATTATGAAATGTATAATTTTTTTAGAAATAAACTATAGTTGATAAATAATAAAAAAAAATTATCCATTAAAATTTATTTTTTCTGAATGTGTCAATATTATTCCCAGTGTATTAATTTTCAAATTGTCTATAAAAAAAATTAATCTTGGTATTTGAAATAATTTTGTTTAAAAAAATTTGTATAACTAATATAATTTAAAAAATTATACATTTTATAATTTTTTATTATTTAATTTTTTTTTGTTTAGTAATTTTATTTGTTTAATAATTTTTTCATAAAAAATTTCTCTTTATTGTTTTAATAATTTTCCATAATAATATTTTTAAAAAGTAAGTATAATAATAAATAATAATAGATATAATAACAATAATAAATAAATAAACAAATAATAAATATAATAGTAAACAATAAGAGTAATTGACATTTAATATTTTTGTTCCTCACGTTCATTTCTACTGTACTACGCAAACGGTGCAACCTGATATAGTCGGCCATGGCTAACCTCCCATATTGAGCTGTCAGTTTGCTATGTTTCGTAAAACGCGGATTGATATTTACGCCCATAGAAACATCTAATCGTCATAAGAAAACTTGTTTTATATTCTCTATTAAATATTATTTTTCCCTAAATCGCCCTTTTTTTCATTTTCTGTCTGAATTTTTAAAAATTAATTATCAAAGTAAAAAATTACACCAAAAGAGGGGAAGTTTTCGACTTTGATAATTAATTTTGAAAAATTCAGACAGAAAATGAAAAAAAGGGCGATTTAAGGAAAAATAATATTTAATAGAGAATATAATTCAAACTTACTTATGACGATTAGATGTTTCTAGAAGCGTAAATATGAATCCGCGTTTTACAAAACAAAGCAACAGCTCGATGTAGGCCTTTGGCGACCATAACAGGTTGCACCATTTTCGTGTTGAAAGTATTTACGCTATGGTAATGTAGGGACGTAGATGATCAACAAAAATAATAAGTCATTACTTTTATTATTTAATATTATATAAATAATTATATTTATTTCTTTATTTATCTATTATTATTTATTATTATTCTTACTTTTTAGAAATATTATAATGGAAAAGTATAAAACAAAGTAATGTAAATTTTTTATGAAAATATTATTAAACCTTATTTTTCTCATAAAATTGGATCTTTTTTATGAAAAAAGTCCTTTTTCTGAAACACGGAGGTACTCAGAATTTATTTCCAATTATGAAAACCATTTTTGTCTTGAGAAAACGACGTTGATGTTTGCAATTTTTTTCTAACAATTTTTGAAGTAGATTATTAAATTTTCGTCTTTTTTCAATACATTGCAGCTTTTTTTTTATTAAAAAAGGGCATTTTTTGACATTTATTTTTCTAAATAATTTCATATCATAATTTTTATTGATGAAAAATAGAAATACAGAAAAATTAAGATTAAATTTTGATCAGAAATTAAATAAGTAAACAAATAATTTTCCATATAGCAAAATTAAATAACAATATGTTATTTTTAGAATTTTCAGTTTAAAAACAAAGATTTTTTTCAAAACAATACTTCTATAGGTAATTATAAAAATCATCGATTTCATTTGGAATTCTTTTCATGGATTTAAAAACATATTTTCTACCAAATTACGCGTGTGTTTCGAAATCCACAAATTTTTAAGAAAAATGAAAATTGAAAAAGGGTCAAAATATTTTCTGTCCGCTTTTATTTTATGACCGTTGAATTCCTTATAAAAAATTACTTTAAAACTAATTTTGTGGAATATTTAAATTAGATTTTTCATATACTTAAAAATATCAATAATAAAAATAACAATAAAAAATTTTTAAAATTATGCATTTCATAATTTTTTATTATTTACTTTTTTTTGTTTAGAAATTTTATTTGTTTAATAATTTTTTCATAAAAAATTTTCCTTTATTGTTTTAATACTTTTCCATAATAATATTTTAAAAAAGTAAGTAAAATAATAAATAATAATAGATATAATAACAATAATAAATAAATAAACAAATAATAAATGTAATAGGAAACAATGAGAGTATAATTGACATTTAATATTTTTGTTCCTCGCGTTCATTTCTACTGTACTACGCAAACGGTGCAACCTGATATAGTCGGCCATGGCTAACTTCCCATATTGAGCTGTCAGTTTGCTATGTTTTGGAAAACGCGGATTGATACACGGAGAGAAATCTGCTGCTAATATTACTCGAAAGAGCACATTACTTAAATTGCTTAACGTTTCTCTTATATTTTTAGCATGGATTCATATACTTATTGTAAAAATACTTTCAATGCAATAAGCATAAGAGACAGTAGCTAATTTTGCATGAAATCTTTATTATAAATACAAAGAGAACGTGCTATAAAAGTATTAGATTCTTCTTATAAGAATCGCTCGAACTCCGACTGATTTTCAGGCGGACTTTATACAACACAATCTTACCTGTGTATACGCACATATAACTCACACACACATATATTTCTCTCTCTCTATATTTGATATTTCTCTGTCCTGTAAAACATTATATATTATATGTAGTATTTAATACTTGTTGCTGTTATAAAAAGATAATATTTATTTAATAGTAAGTATATTATTTAAAAATTATTGCATTTTTATTCGTGTTTGAATATATAAGCAACATGTGAAAATTGTTAGGTTATGTTGTTGCAAACGTCACCGCTTTGTACGCGTTCCGTTCCTCGAAACCATCCAGAGAAATATATGTGTGTGTGAGTTATATGTGCGTACACGCAAGTAAGATTGTGTTGTATAAAGTCCGCCTGAAAATCAGTCGGAGTTCGAGCGATTCTTATAAGAAGAATCTAATACTTTTATAGCACGTTCTCTTTATATTTATAATAAAGATTTCGTGCAAAATTAGCTACTGTCTCTTATGCTTATTGCATCGAACTCTCCATTACATTAAATAGATGATTTCGTATATAAACTATTATAACCTCAAGCTAAAATTCTATTCAGCAGTGACTAATAAAATTTGTAAAGATTCTGCAAGCAATAATAGCAACAGATTTCTCTCCGTGTATTCACGCCCATAGAAACATCTAATCGTCATAAGAAAACTTGTTGAATATTCTCTATTAAATATTATTTTTCCCTAAATCGCCCTTTTTTCATTTTCAATCTGGATTTTTTAAAATTAATTATCAAAGTCAAAAAATTTCACCAAGAGGGACGAAAAGAGGGGAAAAGAGTGGAAGTTGAGGAGAAATCGCTCGCTACGCCTATGCGTACTTTTAAATATTTCCCACCGTGCAGCGTCCTTAAAATTTCATTTAAGCAAAATTTTTATTTTTTAAAATACATACTATAAAAAACTCTGAACAACTAAATGTTCTATTCTTTCATATTTCCCTACATGAATATTTTTATAAATTAAAATACAGTCAAATGAAAAAAGTAATTAATAAATATTTCTTCAAATACTAATTTCTTGTGATAAAAATTTGTTTAAAAGAAAACTCGAATTATTGCAGTTCTAATAAGTAGATATTTTAAGTTTTTTATTTCGATACCATAAAAATTGTTGCAAGTTCAATGTGGGGAATATTTATGCGTCCCACTTTACATATGTATAATGATAACCAATTATATTTATAACTGAAAAAAATTCTGGTTTACACGATAACTCAAAATATACTCAATCAATTTACTTCAAATTTTGAAGAAATGTTCTTTGTATATCCCTTTAAGATCGGAACTTTGGATTTTGAAAAATATATTTTATTTTATTTTTAAAAAATTCAAAAATGTCAAAAAAAAAACTTTTTTCTAAAACGTCGCCATTTTGCTCAAAAAAATTTCGGTAGATCATAGCGAAGCCTGTAATAATCAAGAATTTTTTTGGGTTTTTTGTTTTAGAGCATTGCAAAAGTCTTCACAATGTCAACCAGTTCGCACTTTTTTTTCAGTCCCCACTTCACTAGTTTATAACTTTAAAAAAATTTTTATTTTTTTTTCTTAATTTTTTTCTGTATTCTTTAAACATTAATTAACAATTTGCAACAAAAGTAAATACTAAAAGTGTTAAACTTTCTTTTTTATCCTACTCGGAAAAACAGACCAGAATAATACCTCAAGAGGTATATTATTTTGGTTGCATTGTATAAACAAATTTGTACTTAATAAAATTTCAAAATATTTGAGAATAAAAATAAAAGATTTTTCATTTTTAAATAATTTTGAATTTTTCAATACTTGCTAAAACTGGGTTGCCACAAATATTTAATTTTATCTTTCTCTGATTTCTAGAAAGAATTTTGACTTTTTTCCTGATCATAAAGAATATTCTGATTCCCTCTAAAAATTATTAGATAGGTACACACAAAAAAATCCTACATTACTTTTATTTACGAATTTTCTTAATTGAAAAATTATTACAGGATTCCTACAGAAATACGAAATTAAAATTCCATACCTTTTCCATGATTTCCACGTCAAATTTTTACGAAATTCCAGTGGAATTTGAAATCTAATTTCAATATTTTTGGGCTCTTTGAAAACACTTTAATTATTCAATAGTCTCGACTCTTTGGTAAAAAATCTAAAATTATAGAAAATTATCAAAAATTCAAAAATTTGATTTTTTTAAAATTCAACATTTTTTCTCCTCTTTTATGGGATTTAGCTTCTTTATTTTTGTACTTTTGGAAAATACTTTACTTATTTAATAGTCTCGACTCTTTGGTAATAAATCTAATATTATAGAAAATTATCAAAAATTCAAAACTTTGATTTTTTTAAAATTCAACATTTTTTCTCCTCTTTTAAGGAGCATTCAGACCTCTGCAGATTGCCTGCCTGCGCAGACAGAAGATCGTTCACACCTCACTTTTCCCGTTGAAAAATGAGGGAAGATTTGAATATATATTAAAATTCAAATTCGATTTTTTTTTCTCAAAACAATTTTCGAAACGCTCTTTCAAAATATTTGTAAATACTTGCATTCTTCTACCAATATATTATAATTTTAATATATTTTTAATGGAAACATTCTAAGCTATTCAGCTTTGAATATCAAGTATGCAAAAAAAAGGTGCGGATAGTAAGATCCTAGATTTGTTTGATAAAATTTCAATGCCAAAGTACATCGTGACAAAATGAAAAAAAAGACGCATAATGAGTCTTATATCTTCTCAACATAACTTTTTTCACTTTCAACTCTAGGAAATAAGACTTTTTAAGGCCTGAATAAAAAAAACCTTGTAAATTAATAAGCTTCATAATTGAAAAATGGCTATCAAAAATCGATAATAATTAAAACTATCACGTCAGCTCATTCGAATTAAAATCAAAAAATTTCGATGTCTTTTTCTCAGATTTTGTTATTACAAAAATTTTAAATGTAATTAAATTTAATTAAATTGAAATTAAACTGAAATTACTGAAACTTCGATGTTAAATTTGAAATTACATTGTAAATCGAAACTAAAAATTTAATTTCTAGCAGACGTGTAGTGCCTTTATAATTCTAACATGTACTTTAAATTTGGATCTCCAGATATTTCTCAACGCTTTTATAAATATATGTGTACAATATTCTTATTCTATTGTTAACACACATTTTCAAGGAGAAAAATTTTTCATTTTCGACAAATTCTCAGAGAAAGATGGAAAAAATCTATTTAGAGAAAAAAATAGAAGCGAAACATTAATTCTACGTATTGATAAAATTGTTCATTTTACTCTACGATAAGTATTATGTAAATCCGCATTTTGAAAGTAGTCGAACTCTTCTGTGATTGTTTCAAACTTTTCAATGTGACTCATAGTTAATAAGATTAATTTGTTTTTTCTGTTTTAACTTTTAAAGACGGCGAAATTGTTTCGAATGAATTTTTTTGCTTCTTCACGAGGAAGCTTTCTATTTACATAGTTAAAAAAAAGGTAAAAATTATTTTACTAAAGAATGTAGTAAATATTTTTTATCAAAAAAAACTATGGATATTTTTGTTTTGTTTCTTTTCGAAATTTATGAGGGGAAAAAGATTTATCTTAATGCTAGGAAATAATTAAGAAAGCTAGTAATTGAAGAACTCGTCAAATTTTATTTGAATGATTTCAAATATTACTTGTTATTTTACTTTTACTTTCGAGTAAATAATTCGCGAATTCACTCTCAAGTAAATTTCTACTTAAGAGGAAAAAACCGCTGCCAAGTTGTACATTTTTATAATTTTGGTGTTCATTTCATGAACACTTTGCTTCCTCATAGAAATAATAATAATTGAAATATAAGAATTACTTTTTATAAAAGGGTTAAAAATCATTAAATCTTGGTCCGAAAAATGTGTTTTTATGTATTCTAAGAGATGGTAATAATAGTTTAATAATTACACATAAGTTAATAAACAAGAATGTTGAAAAAATGATATTTTCCACAATTTTTGATTTTTCAAATACCAATAATTTCATAATTTCTGCCCGAATCAGGTTAAAAAATAGGTCAATCGAAGCGTTTTTTAATGCTCTTCAAGTTGGTAATAATTTTTTGAAGTTACTTTTACATAATTTAAAAAAAATTTTATAAAAGTCTTATTTTTCAAAATTTTAGATTTTTAAAAGTTTAATATCTCCGGTTAATATGGACGAAAAATGTTCAATTAGGGCTCAAAAGATGCGTCTGAAAAAATTCTACAAAAATAAATACAAAACAAAACTAAACTTTTACATTTTTCAACAAAATTTTCAAAAAAGTCTTATTTTCTAAAATTTTTGATTTTTTAAAGTTTAATATTTCCGTTTAATATGAACGAAAAATGTTCAATTAGGGCTCAAAAGATGCGTGTGAAAAAACTCTACAAAACTAAAGAAAAACATTTATAAGTGTCCTAAAATTTTTTTAAGTTATGTCCAAAAAACGTTTTTTTACAAAATGAAAAATGCAAAAAAAAATAGTTTAACTTCATGAATCGGGATGAAAATACTCTCATTTTATGTCCCCCGGGGAGATCTACAATTTAAAAAAAAATTGAGGCCTTTAGCTCTTTCTCGTTGAGATATTGAGGCAAATGTAATGTTAGTACACACACACACACACACACACATCGGGACAAATTTTTAAAAACCGTTTTTTGGACTTCGGAGGTCAAAATACGTCGAAATTTTTTTTTATTTATTTAGAACATTTATACGGGGAGTTCCTGTGCATATATGAAGTACTAAAGTATTAGGCATAATAAAAAAAAATTTATAAATATGTCAAAAAATGACAATCCAAAATTTTGCTAATACAAAGCTTCCTTTATGAGGAAGCAAAATTGTAATTTTTTATTAATTTCGAACTAAGAATTTAAATTTAAATAAATTTTTAATTACCTGATTATTAATTAATTGATTAAGTTAGAAATAATTAAGTTTAACAACATTTAATTAATTGTAGATATATAATTTTTTACTTCTTTTTCAACTTCTCAATCGTCGAATACAATGTGAGAGATTTTTTTCTTTTCAGAATTTTGAAAAATAATCCATAATTATAATTTTCAAACAAAAAAAAATTATGAATATAAATTCATGATTTCTTTGATAATTTTCAAAAAAAAAGAAAAATTACGAATCTAAATTAATGATTTCTTTTTTGTTTGAAAATTATAATTTGAGAATTGATAATTTAATTTAAGAATTTATTGAATTTTATTTAATTTAATCTAGTTAATTATAAATTAAATTTAATAATTAGGTAAATTATATTAAGTTATATTAATTACGATTAAAGTACCTATACTTTTTTTTTAATTTTAATTATGTTATTCTCATTTAAAAGAGAATTTCTTTCTTTTTGATTAGAGTTGAACGATTTTGATAAAAACTATACAAAAAAGATTTTACACTTTTTTTTATTTTTTTAATTGCAAAGAAGGAAAAATTCGATGTTTAGTTTAATTTTTAAAATATGTATTCATATTTATTTTTTTTTTGTTTCAAGTTAGGGAAATCAGGAAAAATTAGAGATATCAAGGAATTTTATTAAAAGTACTGGAAAAATACCAAATTTCTGAAATTACTACAAAAATTCTGGATTTTGGTATTCAAAATGAATATTTTTTTTATACCAGCTTAAACGTTTTTTATAATTACCACAATGAATTCTTAAATAATTCTCTGATTTTTTATTATTTCTGTAAATAATTAGAATAATTTTAAATAATTGAATTCTAGAATAATTTTTGCAAAGTTATTAATTTTAATTAATTTAAAAAAATTGAGCTAAAAACAGATGCAATTTCTAGAAATAATTGAATTTCAGAAGGTTTTAAACTAAAATTTTTGCAAATTTCAATTATTTTGCAGAAATTAATAATAGTGAAATATTTATTTTTAAAACATAAAAGTCCTAGACAATTTTATTCAAAATACTAGAAAAATTAGATTTTTAAGAAATTTTAATTCAACAGTTTAAAAATTCGTAAATGAAAAAAAAATTAATTTAATATTTATTAGTATAAAAAGTAGAATTTAAATTTTCAAATTGCATCTAGAAAATCCTTCATTTTGAGAGTTTGTAATTACAATTATTATTAATCATTTTATTTTCAAAAGATGTAAATTTGAAATTTTCTTTAAAAATTGAAGTTTCGATAACTTTTATTTAAAATTCTGAAAAATTAGTTTTTTTTTATTTATTTATTAATATACGGTGTTTGTTTTTTAATATTTTAGTTCTATTTTTTAAACCAATTTGAATGTTTATAAATTGTAGTCTCGACTCTTTGGTAAAAAATCTAAAATTACAGAAAATTATCAAAGATTCAAAAATCCGATTTTTTTAAAATTCAACATTTTTTCTCCTCTTTTATGGGATTTAGCTTCTTTATTTTTGTACTTTTGGAAAATGTTTTACATATGACTTTTAAAATAATGACATAATGACTTTTAATAAATAACGCGCATGCGCAGTCTGCAACTATCTTCGTCACTCTTGAGGTTGAGTCCACAATAGGCACTTTTCTTAAAGCGATGCATACCCTCTACATCGATTTCTATTGTTCGAACAATGGAAATCGATGTAGAGGGTATGCATCGCTTTAAGAAAAGTGCCTATTGTGGACTCAACCTGAAAGAACGATGAGAGAGATCATTATTTTGACGTGTGAGTTAGAAAGTGTGGTTATGTTTTATTGTTGACAATATATATTACACTATTAAAAAATATTAATAAATTGTAATATAGGAAATGTGTGAGTAGATATTAATTATATTAGCATTATAGCGATTGTAGCATTATATTATATTGTATTCATTCACTTTATCATACAAAAAAAAGAATTACTCCGGTTCGACAAAAATAATCTTTTTATTAATATCTACTCACATCTATATTAAAATTTATTAATATTATATTATATTGTACTTACTCTTCTCTTTGCAGTTTGTTAATTAATATTTTTTCTTATTTAAATCTTGATTTTCCCGTATAGTTGCTGTTGTCAACAATAAAACATAACCACACTTTCTAACTCGCACGTCAAAATAATGATCTCTCTCTAATCGTTCTTTCAAGAGTGACGAAGATAGTTGCAAACTGGGTATGCGCGTTATTTTTGTGAAGTCTTTACTACTCAGTGAACCGCAAGGCAGACATTTGTCACGGAATCTCACTGGTAGTACAGTCTCCTCAGTCTCCTTATTATTACTCCGTGACGGGTGTGTAAAGCAATGTCCGTTTTTCGAGTTTCACGTGTTCGAGTTCGATTTCGATTTTCTTTCATTCGAGCTCTTGTGTATAGTCTTTTTTAAGAAATGAGATTTTTTGCCGTTTTATTTAATAGTAATTATTTATAAATTAAGTAGTTATACATTATTTATCATTATTTTCTTTGAATTTAAATAATTCAAAGAAATAAGGTTATAAGTATCTTGCAATGTAAAAATAGTATTTTTGTTTAATTTTCATGTGATAAAACACATGGACAAATGCCTGTAACCGTCCTTCACTATTTTCATAGCTGCTATATATACATTATTCATACTATTAAAATATTAACTTTTATTAATTATAACACATTATAATAATAAAATTACACTTTTTAACTATTTATCTGACATTAAAAAATCATGACAATAACACTTTCTCAATAAATACACACTAATTTATCAATACACATTCACTTGACATTTCCACATATTTTATCTTTTATTTCACTTAATTTACATTAATTTGTAACAAATATGGTCATAAACGATTAATAAACACTTTTTATACAAAACCCAATACTTACTTTATCATATTTTTGCATTTAAAACACTTTTTTTGTTAACGTCAACTTTTGACGGATTCTTGACGTTTTCGCGTCAAGAAAGCATCAACCCGTTCCCCCAGGGCGTGGTTAGATTGCGCCAAGTATCGTGTTTTGATTCTGCACTTCCACTCACACACGCGTGTCACGTATTTAAATATATAACGTAAGAGTGTTGAGATGTGCAGAACCGAAAACAAGATATTTGGCGCAATCTAACTACGCCTTCAGAACCCCACTAATACTGACTCACTGCTGTGAGTGAGAAAACAGCCGAGTTAGCCCTCCTGTCTCTAGTCTTCTTGGTCTTGAGTCACATGACGTCCAGTTTCGCTCTGAGCATGTGTTTTTATCGTCGGTTGAATGTCGTGATTGTTTGTTATTTATAAAAAGTGCGTGTGCAAATAACAGATTTGTTTCTTTTATGTTTTATAAATATTTGTTTTTGTTTAAACTCGTTTTTAAATTGAAAAATTAAAAAATATAACGGTCATAACGAACAAGATCATTTAAAGTTGATTTGCTTCGAATAGAAAGGCTCTTAGACGCAGTCCAAATTGTTAATTTATTATATTATACAGTTGACTTTTGTTGAATTTGTGTTGAAAAGTTTATATTTATTACGAATTATGATCTCAGCTGTTTATTATAGGTTATTTAGGAGATTATGTATGTTCAAGACTAAAGAGAAAAATGTTCAATATTAATGCCATGTTTATATTATTGAAATAAAAAATTTTTATGAAATTTTTTTAAATTTAACCTTAGTTTTTTGTATTTAATTTTTTACAATATATTTATCATAAATAATCCTTAAAAAACGCACGAGACTCGCATTTCACTCTCATGTATCATGCTCCTTTATGACATGCGAGCGTAATGCGTCTCATATGAAGACCCATCTGTCTGCATCAGTGAAGGCACGAGTGCGAAAAGAAACCTCATACATGCGAGCGATATGAGACGCATATCAATCTCAAATTGTTATCTGGGTAGAAACCACCGAGTGACAAAATTAAGGTCAATTGCATAAAGTAAAAATTTTTGTTCTATATTGGATAGGGAGTGGTCAAAGATTGGTGAAAAATTGTCCTCGTGGTTTATGGACGGCCCCTAAGCTTATACCGCGGCTAATATCATGACTATCAATAAATCTCGGTGTCAATCTTTTGACAAAAAAGGAAGAATACTTCAATAAAAGAAATCTTTTAATGTGTGATGAATTTATATAAAGTTTTTCTATCGCTTGACTAAACTAAAAACTGAAAATTTAAGGAAATAATTATAAAAATAAAAAAATATTATATTTATGTCGTGAAACTGCGCTCAGTATGTTAAATTTAATTTTTGGTTTTCGTGTTTTATGTTTTTTAAAAATTCTTCAAAAAAATTTGTAATTTCTTTCTAATATTTCCGAAGAAGAAAAAAACATCTTAAAGTCTTAGTCACATTTTTATATACACACAATGAAATAAGGTCGTAAGTATAATAAGACAAAAGCAGAAATATCGCGCGCGTAGCTCTGCTAGTTTTAATTAATTGTGCCCAATGTATTTAATATCATTTAAAAAAAAGATTAACAAATTATGCATAATTTTAACATAGTCTTATATAATAATTACAGGTGCACTTCCGAATAGCTCGAACCGCCAATTGACTTGAAACTTAGTTTCCAAACGTAATTTTGTGCCCTGATTACGAAAATCATAATGAAAATTGGCGACTAGCTCATCTTCATGGTGAAAACCATAAAAAACCATAAAAATAATAGTTTTTTACGTTTTTTTCATTAAGGTAAGAAAATTTTAAAAAATTCTTCATACAAAAGATGTAGACCTCATCAAAATACATTTTTTATGTTCTATACATTTTTCTCCAAAAACGCATTGTTTTCGAAAAAATACAAAAAACTCTCAATCACAGGTAAATCCATGCAAAAATCATGGTTTTTGCTATCATTAGTTTCTTAGCACATTTTAAATATTGAAATAGGGTCATGTTGATTCTATGTACACTTTTAATATAGAAAGGGAGTCAAATTTATATGCAGTTGGTACCAGAAGGTACCGAACCCACCCCGAGCCCCCTATAACAGTAAAGGAAAAAGCATGAAATATGGCCTCAGGAAGCTGAAAAACCAGAGGCGGGCGCAGTCCGCCTCAGCTATGTTCCCTTTTCCTTGCATATAGAAAGGGAGTCAAATTTATATGCAGTTGGTACCAGAAGGTACCGAACCCACCCCGAGCCCCCTACAACAGAAAAAGAAAAAACATGAAATATGGCCTCAGAAAGCTGAAAAACCAGAGGCGGGCGCAGCCCGCCTCAGCTATGTTCCCTTTTCCTTGCATATAAAAAGGGAGTCAAATTTATATGCAGTTGGTACCAGAAGGTACCGAACCTACCCCGAGCTCCCTACAACAGGAAAGGAAAAAGCATGAAATATGGCCTCAGGAAGCTGAAAAACCAGAGGCGGGCGCAGCCCGCCTCAGCTATGTTCCCTTTTCCTTGCATATAGATAGGGAGTCAAATTTATATGCAGTTGGTACTAGAAGGTACCGAACCTACCCCGAGCCCCCTACTTCGGTACCTTCTGGTACCAACTGCATATAAATTTGACTCTATGTTCGAGCTATTCGGAAGTATATCCCTTTATAATTGATTTTAATGAATTTCTTATCCATTCATCCTTTATGAAATATTTTATTATCTTTAAACAGTGGTTTACAGCTACAAATTATTATAAAGTTTCTGTGAAAAACTACATAGAAATGTTGTTGTCATTGTAATACTCCAAATCAAAATTTATTAAGAGTAAGTTGTTCGCGTACAACTTACACTGTTTTTATTAAAAGAATATATTAATTTCAACAATTTTTTTAAATAAACAAAAATTCGTTATTTTAAAGGAATTTGACGCCAAAATCAATTCCTAATTAAAGTGAAATTAAATTACATGTTCACTAATATAAATATTATGCTATTACATTCCTTAGTATAGGTTAAGTTCTAAACAAAAGAAAGTCAACTTATTCCAGTTTTACACTCCACACGATAAGTTCAATTATTCTTTTCTCTTCGTGTATTATTATAAAGTTTTGCTAACAAATGTCAACGTTCAACACAACTGATTAATTCCACAGCAATAATTCGAAAAAAATCGCCACAAAGATATCTTAGTTTGCTGCTGTAATCCAGTTTTTTGGTATCTTTTCTTCTAATCCTGTAGAATGTAAAACATTTATGTAATTAATTAACATTCCTTGAAAATATAGATTTTTCTTTAAATCCTCATTGTATTTCAAATAATAATTATTAACGTTTTTAATTTGTAATGAAATCATATTTTGCTCCATGTCAGCAACATTATGTAAACCGGCTCTTGTCAACAGAAAAGTATTATTATGTTTAAAATTATTGTATTCCTTCAAATTAAACTTTAGGCGAGATGGTTCGGCATGGTAGATGTGAATTTTATCATTAATCTGAAAATCATGTTCACGTAGCAGAGCTTCATTTCTTTCTGGATAACCCAAAAAGTTGTACTCAAAAACAGAGGCATTATTTCTTTCTAATCTTATTGAAAAATATAATTCATTTTCAAAATTCTTGTGAATGTAGGTATTGGTTTGGTGTATCGCTATATTCATATGTTTATAATCTATCAAAATTTTCATAAATGTCCACGAACCGTGACCTTTAATAATAAAGGAATTTTGTATTAGAGATAAACATGATTCTGTTTCCCGCAAATCCTTTACTTTGACATAAACATTTGTATCTTTTGATATGGTGTGGTATTCTATATCACTAGCATACATGCCTTGGTCTTTTTTACTTAGAATATAAACTGAATAAACGTTTGATAATAATTTGACGTTCATACGATTGCCAACAATAGTGTGACAAATGTTATTCAAATACAGACAAGCACCAGTGGGATCTATTGGGGATTCAATAGTAAATATCACCTCAACGAACTTTTTCTTCATTTTAGACATAAACTTTAAAGGCAAATGTTGTCTCCAATCTTTTTCCCTGCTCTTAATTCTCATGTCAGTTGGTTTCAGGCCGAAATCAATGGCTGGCATTACAGCCCGACCGTTCAAAAGTCGTATTTCTAAATTATACGACAGGGAAGGAATAGTTTTAAAGTTGATAACTTTCTTTAAAAATGGCAATATGTTTATGTTGTATAGATCAAAGAAGACTTCTAAAAGTATTGGTATTACATCATTTTTGTCTGTATTATTCTTAGAAAAGTATCGAATGTTGAATTCTCTGAAAGATTTGTCAGTACCATCATATCCGAACAATGTCAAGTAGAAGTGTACTTTTTCCCTATAATCCCATTTTTTATTCTCGATAGTAATTCCATTGCGATAATTAGATAGAAACGTGTTGTTTTCTTGATTTTCGTAGTTAACCCAATAATCCATAGAGGAAAATTTGTGTTGATAGAATGCAGAATAAATATTTGTCCACGATTCCACGGTGTATCCAATACCGTTAACAGTCCTTTCAATATCATAATAATGAGCAATTTCGTGTAATAAGCCCCACTCAAATCCTCGAATAGGATTTAAAAATGTATCTGCTGCTGAGGTAAACGCTATACCGTAGGGATATAAATGTCCCCCGTAAAAATCTTCTTCAGTACGGCTAAAAATTCTGTATTTTTCAACTAAAGCATATGCGTATGAATCATTTTTATTTACATATCGACTCGCGCTTGTCAAATAATTGTAGTATTTTATTATATCTATTTGGTTTTGTACTCCAACCAATAGACTGTAATTTTTGGATTGCATTTCCATGATGTCTTTTGCTGTCAGCAGCACTTGTACGTAGTAATTCTCAACGAAACCATAAACTTCTACTTTTTTATAAAACTCTCTTTCAGCATCCATTGACATGCGATACGTTACATTTCTAGTATCCAAAACAGGTAAATCGATCCAATTATTTGTTTTTATTTTCATTTCCACATCGACGTTGTATGATACAGACATCATTGGTACACAATCAGAAGTTGTTGTCAAAACTTTTGTAATGTTACTATGATCTCTAAATTTTATTTCATGAACATTATACTTTTCAGTTATACAGTAAAAGTAAATATTTCTAAGATTTTTTAATGCCTTAGTCGTCACAGAGAAAGTTGTTCCTTTTTTTATTATTATTCCAAAGTGACTCTTGTAATGATACAATTGTTTATTGATCATGTGTACTGCCAATGAATCGTCATATTTTCGAACAAGTGGCCTTGCTGTTCTTTCGGTTTCCTGAAAAATATAAAAAAAACATTTTATTTATGTTCCACTAACATGTGGTTGCCTATAATTAAAAGTTAGTAAACTATTAATACATGCCAATAATCAATTTAAACTTCCAAAGAAAAATAAATGAGTGAAATAAACTTTTCAAAAATCATAAATTTTGAATTTTTAGCTAAAAATTTCCCCGGTTTCAAATCCCTTTAGTTTTAGTTATACTAAGAAACAACACATTGCGAAAAATTTAATTTTCAAAAGTTTCAAAATAGTGGATGATGAAAGCTGGGTTATGAAAATGAATTACAATGAAAACAATGTTTTAAAACATATTCATTGACAGAAAATCAATAAACTTTTTTTCTACAAGGATTTTAGGATTGTTAATCCAGAATTTAGTAACAGAAAATAAATTTTCACGTTTTGTTTAACATAAGACATGAAAAAGAGTACACACTGGACATATGCTTATAATAATTATTTTTCAAACGTACCTCAGTATTCCAGTTAACTACTCGTTTGGTGTTCGATACATTAAAAAATAAGAAAATAATTAAAATTGTTAATATTATCATTTTTATTGCTATTTTTTAAATCGGTAATTGAACCAAGCAGTCAAAAAATATTCTCTCACTGTCTTGTGATTTATATACTATTTTTTACTGATAACAAATTTAAATTTAATCATATGTTGGAATTGTCCTACGTCACTGCTGTATAATTTAAAAAGTAAACAAATGTTGCAAATTGTCTATTTTAATATTTAAATTTCTAATGTAATTTCAAAGAAATTTCTAAAATCTAATATCAATACTTCAAATTTATTTACAATCGATTGTCTCTATCGATTGACGTAGTTTCTACAAATAGTTTTATTGACTTTCAAATATTCTCAGTAGAGAAAACTTTAAATATTACCAGAATTTTATTATTTACTCAAACGTTAAATTATACACATAATGTTGATCAAATGTAAATCTAACACAATCTAACAAAATTATCTAACACAATTTGTGCTATATAAGATATGACATTATATAGAAAATTTTAAACTTAAGTTTTGAAGTTATTATTTCATCCTTAAAGTAGTGAATAATGAATACCTTATTACTATTAAAGTTATTATCAATACTTGTCGTTTCTTCAATAGCAAAGCAGAGGATTCAATGGAATTCATACGTAAGTTGCAATTCTACAAATGGTATAAAAATAATTTTTTGATTATTTCTCCTTTATAATTTATAAATTATTTATTAAACTACGTCCTGAAATCCGTAAAATCTATTTATATTTCGCCACACTTTGCTAATAGTTATAAAGACTTGATCCACGATTTGCAACTTATTTATTAACAGGTTGCTTTGCAGAAAACGATAGTAATGCTCAAAAGTATTATTATTCAGATATACCAAAGCATTATACATGGGTAACAAAATCTCTTGAATGGAAACAAAGAATTCGTAAAGTAAAAGTATAGGGAAGAATGTATTCAGTTAATTCACATCAATTGGAGTTATTTCATCTTAGATTATTGTTGCTTACAGTAAAAGCAGCAACTTCTTTTGAAAGTTTGAGAACAGTTAATGGAGTTGTTCATGAATCTTTTACAACTGCTTGTTTGGCATTAGGACTTGCAGAAGATGATAGTGAGTGGATTAGGACAATCGAAGAAGCTGCATTATGGATGATGCCTCATTCACTTCGCCAATTATTCACAAGAATTTTAATTCAATGTCATCCTGTACATCCGGATAAACTATATATGGGAACAATTTAAGGGTCAAATGTCAGAAGATTATTAAAAAATAAACGACATTGAAGTTGAACAAAGGGCTTGTAGAAATATTAAAACAATGTTATTTAACGAAGGATATAATTTCACTGACTTTTAGGGGTTATTAGATATACAAGATGAAATTTTTACTGAACAAGTTAATGATATAAATATTGCAGAACATATTTACATGGGAGAACAGAATTATGCTAAATTAAATGTAAAACAAAAACTTGTAGTTGATTATGTACTTGATGCCCTAAAGGATTCTTCTTTTGATGGTTCTATGGCAATTGTTAAGAAGTAAAGGAATAAATGTTTGCAACATGGCATTTACAGGTATAGCTGCGACTCTGCTTCCTAATGGAAAAACTGTTCAAAAAGTTTTAGGTTTACATGTTCCATTATACAGTGATTCATCTTCAAACATTAAAGTTCAATCTTTAGAAGGCCTCTTTTTAAAAAATATAGATGTTTTTATTTGGGATAAAGCACCAATGGCTCCAAAATATGCTTTAGAAATTATGGATTATCTATTCCAACGAACCTTTTGGTGGTAAAATTGTAATTCTAGACGGAGATTTTCGACAAACTTTACCAATTAAACATCGGGCTACTAAATCAGAAATAGTAAATTTATCAATAAAAAATAGTAAACTATAGAAATATTTAAAAAAAATACACATTAACAGATAATATGAGAGCTTTACCACAAGAAACGGAATTTGTAGATTGTTTACTTAAAGTTGTCAATGGTGAATTAAATGAAGCAGATGATAATGTTATATTACCAGAACATATATTATTCAAAAAGGGAATAGGTACACAAAATTTAAAATAAAATTTAATCCTTTAAAGATAAAATGTTTTTAATAACTATGTGTGTATCTTTAGAATAATATTAGAAACTTTTCGGTGTAAAAACATTTCCATTTTTAATAGCAGAAAGAAAAGAGGCGTGCGTAGCCCGCAAAAATAGTGACTAGTATACATTATTCTAACTAAGAAATATATCTTTTAGGTTACTACAAGAATCGCAAAACCATTGATTCGAGAATTTTCGGATCCCTGGACGAAAAATCTCATTCAAAATCAATTCTATCATTACAAAACTCATTTTGGAATAATTATTAAAGAAGGATCGAAAATAAGTTTGTTAGTGGAGGCAGCCTCGACAACAGAAAACTTATTTTTCTATTGTCTTGCTGATACAGCTGATGGAACATTTAACATATTGGATCTTTCTGGGAAATCGAATTTCAGTAAATCCTTTACAGCAAACTATGATTGTGTGCCCATGACGTCAGTTTCTAACAATGTTCCAGTAACGATAAGAATTAAAACTAGAGAATGGTTACCATTACCAATTTTTGATTCCAATGATGTTACACTTCATTCTTCAGAAAAGGATGAACCTGAATTTTACCAAAAAGTACAAGTTTATGGATTCGTTGAAAATTACTATACACAAATGTTGCTCTCAGTGCGAGACATTGAAAATTTAAAATCATCATCTTACAGTCTGTACGTTGGCTTACTGAATCAAATTGAGGTTGTTGAGTACTACGACTATTTGACAACTATCCATACTTATGAGAAGAATGACATTCTTTCTTCGCTAAAATTCATCGATTGGACATCTTTATTTATACGCTCAGAAAGATGCGATGAAAACAATGTTCTTAATTTAGTAACATGTTCGAATACTAAATTTAATCTTCATTGGATAGTTGCTGATAATATTGAAGCATTTCTACAACCTGAAAGAGGATCAAGTTGGACTTTATTGCAACAGTTTGCCCACTACTACAACAGGAAGGAAACAGATGTTAATTTTGGAGAAACGTACAATTTGTGGAATGATATGTTTGCAATCCTATATCAACAAAGGTTCAGAAAACAAAATAATCGAAGTAATTCAGACTTGCCGTTTAAGTTTAATGATATTTCTGGTTATCAAAACGGAAAACTCTTTCCTGAATGGAAGTATGAAGAAAAGTTAAGTTTATTTATAAGTCTGTTTGGTTATGATGGATGAACTGACTCGAATTTAAGGGAATTTCGAATTCGACATATGCCCAACAATCGGGTTGTAAGTTCTAATTCTCCTAATAATATGGTTCCTACAATTTTGGAAATATTTTTTTATCTGTACGATATAAATTTATTACCATTTTTGAAGAAAGTGATCAATTTTAATGAACACAGTTTAATGAGTTACGATTTAGAATTACTACTTGCCACCGGAAAGAATGTAATGCCTGCTGTTGATTTTAATATTAGGCCAACTGACTTAAAAGCAAGGAGTGAAGAACGTGATATGAGGGAAATTTCTCCTTTAATGTTGATGACAGAATTGGTGGGATATTATTACTTCTATGCTATATTTACTATTGAATCGACAATTAATCTCACACGTTGCTGTCTGTACTTAAATAACATTTGTCATAATATTGTAGAGAAGTCTTTGATTATAAAACTACTGTCAGATGTTTACTCGGTTTATGTAGCAGAAAAGAAAAGTGAAAATTTGTACATTAGTGACATAACATATCATACTATTACAGAAGACACGTTTATCAACATTAAAGTCAGAAATATTCAAGAGAAGGATACAGTTTCGCGTTTTGTTCACTATTCCTTTGATGCTTTGGATGATAATAATAACTTGTTCCTAAGCATGTTTATCAATTACAAGGACATGACGATTAGAATAAAGGAATTCTATAATGATGCCACTACTAATCCAAGACATAATAATGTGTACTTTTCGATAAACGTAATTCGAAATGGATCACTTATTACAAGATACACTTTCACCGATTATATATACTATAAGCAATTTTATCCTTTTTTACAAGACATTAAAATCAACGATGAAATTAATATTTATCACCAAGATGCAAATGGTTTAAAATTAAACTTAGAGTGGAACAATCAAGATGTAGAGAATAATTATACTTTTCTTGTGACAAACGTTGGTTTGAGACCAATCGATCTAGAATCAAAAGAATTGCAATACGAATTTGATGTTCAAAAATCTGTAAATGATTATACTAGGCAACTGTTAAAAGAGCTCATAAATGTTGGTCATAAATTTGAGACTGATGATAAAATATACATTTACCATGCTGAACCAAAATGTTTGAAATTTAATTTACTGGATTATAATAACGTTGAACATAATTTGTTTATTGTAGTAATTAAAAGTATTTATTTTCAAATTAGTGAAATAATTTTTTATTAAAACTGGCAAGAAGCCACATACAATTAATGATCATTATATCATTATCAAAGTTAACAAATATCAACATTCAATACAACTGATTAATTGACTGATGATAAATCAATAATTGAAGAAAATTACAACAAAGATATCTTACTTTGCTGCGGTGCAATCCAGTTTTTTTGGTATGTTTTTTCCAAATCCTACAGAACGTAAAAACTTCATGTAATTCTTTAACATTGCTTGAAAATAGGGAATTTTCTTTAAAGCCAGATTGTATTTCAAGTAATAATTATTAACGTTTTCAATTTGTAATGAAATCATTTTTGGCTCCTTGTCAGCAACGTTGTGTAAACCAGCATTTGTCAATAGAAAAGTGTTATTTTATTTGAAACCATTGTAAACCCTTAAGTCAAACTTTATACAGTGGTCTGGTTCTGCATGGTAGATGTGAATTTTATCATTGATCTGGAAATTATGTTTACGTACCAGAGCTTCATTTCTTTCTGGTTCACCCAAAAAGTTGTATTCAAAAACAGAGGAACTATTCCTTTCTAAACTTATTGAAAAATATATTTTATTTCCATAATAGGGATGAATGTAGGTTCTGGTTTGCCGTATTTCTACTGTCATTTCTGTATAATTTATTAACACTTTTAAAAATGGGCTATCAATTCCTTCAATGGTAAAGGAAAATTGAAAATCAGAGAATGATTCTGTTGTAATAAAAAGAAATTCCGTTACGTTGATATCAATTTTTTTATGTTTCGATATCGTGTGGTACTCTATATTTATTTTATTTATTTATTTAGTTACATACACGGGCATCAAACGAGCCCTTTCGTACAAGAGTACTATGAAAAGTTGAGTGGCAAGTAGCCAATTAAACATAAACATTATTGCCAGGATAGGCTATACAAATAATATATTACGAAAGTGAGATGTAAATCTCAAGACAGAATCATCAAAAACATTTGCAGAATTGCTTACAGAGTTTGCTTCCCTACACAGTCTAGAAATCAGTGAGTGGTTTGAAAACCTAATTCAGGTGAACTTATACCTGGAGGCAGCCAGGTTTTAGAAAAAAAAATAAGGAAATCAAAAGAAAAAAGAAAAATATTTTGTCGTAAATGGTGAAATTTAGTTCGTAATCCTCGAACATTTTGGTAGTACATATGAAGAGAGGTTTGTTTGGTTCGCTGTGTACTGGAAAGGTTATTAATATTATAAAAAATTTTGACACCTCACTTGGTATTGGACTACCTAATAAGAGTTCGTTTGTATTGTCAATTACGTCTTCTTCATGCGATTCTTTTTTATTAAAACTAGATTCCCAAAGTGGTATACGATTATCAAATCGTCTTCCCCATCCTGTTGTCGTACAGCTATTTGTTTTTTCAACTCCAGCACCTCTTCTATTTGCATCTTTGTTTTGTCCTGAGATAGTCGCAAGTGTTTGATGGTAAGAGAATGACTCACATTCCCTTTGGCAGCTACAAATATTCGTAGCACTGCTTGTGCCTTCTCCTCCGTCGCAAAGATAAGTTTTACTGGGAGTGGTTTCTGCTGAAAGGCCTGCGTAATAATGCCCAGTCTAAATGCTTTCATATTTTGGAATAAATCAGGAGAAACGAAGACACTGAGAAGGTTCACTACAGCTGATGTCAAGTTGTCGTTATTGGTATGAGTAGTGGTCGAGGTATTAGTACACACAGTATGTTCAGGGAATCCAAACAAAACAAGGTTCTTCTTCCTCCGCCCACGGTCTTCAAATTCATACATGCATTGACGTACTATGGTTTGTATAGTTTTTTCAGTAGTGATATCAATAGTTTCGATCTTACCCTCGATAGCGACCAAACGATTGTCAAGATCGTTAATTTTGACTTCGTTTGCACTTGTGCGCGTACCAATATCATCAAGTTTCATATCGATGTTATCAAGTCTCGTTGTAATAGAAGCATTCATGTCAGCTATAGCACTTAATATATCGTTATCTTTAGAAGAGGATGGAGAACGAGTTCGCAGCTTACAACTCCTTCCTTTACACACACCACCTTCCACAACACCCTTGTTACATTTTGGACACTTTGTCGAAGACATTGTCGTGGACATTGTCACCACAACTTTGTAGGTTAGGAAACGTGATCAACCACAGGAAGCAATACAGAACCGAAAATATACTATGTGAGCGAGAAAAAATGATATAGGTCACCGAAAAAGAAACTACACAATGTGTTGGGCTCACAACAGAGCCAAAAATAATCAAAAAAGTCTATAAAAAGATAAAAGAATCAAGACCGGTACACGAACACGTGTTAAAGTCTAGCCACCTAGCGGAATTTTATTCCGCTAGCATACGTTTTTTGGTTTTTCTCAAATAAAATATAAGCAGAGTAAACGTCTAATAATAATTTGCTGTTCATACGATTTCCAACAATAGTGTGACAAATGTTATTCACGTACAGACAAGCACCAGTGAGATCTATTGGGGATTCAATAGTAAATGTCGCCTCAACTAAGTTTTTCATTTTTTTGTTCATTAACATTAAAGGCAAATGTTGTCTCCAATCTTTTTCCCTGCTGCTAAGTTTCATGTCAGTTAGTTTCAGACCAAAATCAATGGCAGGCATTACGGCATGAACGTTCACAAGTCGTATTTCTAAATTATACGACAGGGAAGGAATAGTTTTAAAGTTGATAACTTTCTTTTAAAATGGCAATATGTTTATGTTGTATAGATCAATGAAGACTTCTACAAGTATTGGTATTATGTTGTTTTTGTCTTTATTATTTTTAGAAAAGTATCGAATGTTGAATTCTCGAAAAGATTTGTCAGTACCATCATATCCGAACAATGTCAAGTAGAAGCTTAACGTTTCCCTATGACTCTATTTCACATTATCGATAGTAATTCCATTGCGATAATTCGATAGAAGCGTGTTGTTCTTGTTATCTTTGTAATCAAGCCAATAATCCATAGAGGAAAATTTGTGTTGAAAGAAAGCAGAATAAATATTTGTCCAGGTATCTATAGTACATCCAATACCTTGAACAGAATATTCAATATCATAATAATGTGCAATTTCGTGTAATAAGCTCCACTCAAATCCTCTAATAGGATTTAAAAATGTTTCTGCTGCAGATGTGAACGCAATACCGTATGAATATAAATGTCCTCCATCGAAATCTATTCTTGAGTACGGCTAAAAATTCTGTATTTTTCAATGAAAGCATATGCGTATGAATCATTTTTATTTACATATCGACTAGCACTTGTCAAATAATTGTAGTATTTAATTATATCTATTTGGTTTTGTACTCCAACCAATAGACTGTAATTTTTGGATTGCATTTCCATGATGTCTTTTGCTGTCAGCAGCACTTGTACGTAGTAATTCTCAACGAAACCATAAACTTCTACTTTTTTATAAAACTCTCTTTCAGCATCCATTGACATGCGATACGTTACATTTCTAGTATTCAAAACAGGTAAATCGATCCAATTATTTGTTTTTATTTTCATTTCCACATCGACGTTGTATGATACAGACATCATTGGTACACAATCAGAAGTTGTTGTCAAAACTTTTGTAATGTTACTATGATCTCTAAATTTTATTTCATGAACATTATACTTTTCAGTTATACAGTAAAAGTAAATATTTCTAAGATTTTTTAATGCCTTAGTCGTCACAGAGAAAGTTGTTCCTTTTTTTATTATTATTCCAAAGTGACTCTTGTAATGATACAATTGTTTATTGATCATGTGTACTGCCAATTAATCGTCATATTTTCGAATAAGTGGCCTTACTGCTCTTTCAGTTTCCTGAAAAATATAAAAAAAACATTTTATTTATGTTATAACATGTGGTTGCCTATAATAATATACTTTCGCAATCTGTACATATTGAATTACATTTTCTAGTATGTATTTATGTCATACAAAAGTTGCAGTTCAAAACATATATTTCAATTAGATTAAAATAATATACTTTAGCCACAATTCAAATTCGTGTACTAATAAATAAAAATCACTAAATATATAAAATGTAAAAAAGAGTATGTACATAGTGAACATATCCTTATAATAATTATTTTTCAAACGTACCTCAGTATTCCAGTTAACTACTCGTTTGGTGTTCGATACATTAAGAAATAAGAAAATAATTAAAATTGTTAATATTATCATTTTTAATACTATTTCTCAAATCAGTAATTTATCCAAGTAGTCTGAAAGTATTCTCTCTGTTAATATTTTTTCAATTTCTTCTTATTTATACACTATTTTTTATTTATAATAAATTCAAATTTATTCATATGTTTGAATTGTCATATGTGACTATTGTACAGTTTAATGAATAAATCTATTTTAATATTTAATTTTCTTATGTAATTTCGAAGAAATTTCTAAAATCTGAAATTAATTCTTCAAATTTATGACAACAATCGATTGACGTCTATTACAAATAAGTTCGTGGATTTTCAAAAATTTTCAGTAAAGAAAATTTTAAATATTACTGAGTACTTTATTATAAACGTCAAATCATACCAACGAAGGTTAATGTTGATAAAATGCACTGAAAAAAAAGTATTGAACCAAGAAAATTTTTCTTGGTTGAAGCAAATCGTGGGATTGAATACGGCCAAGACTATTAAAGTATTGATTCAAGAAAACGATTTTCTTGACATAGGATATTTGGGAGAAGAACATATATTCTTGATCCAAGAAAATATTTTCGACCAAGAAGTTAATCGACTTGTACGAAATATAAAATGTATTAAATGAATAAAATATTTTCTTGTTCTAAGAATATATATAGTTAATTGAATTATTTTATTTTATTCATTCAATTTTTTGTAACATTCGTTCAAGTAATTCAAGATTTAAATGAAGAAAACATTTATTTTTTGAGAGAACGCAGATATTCTTGATCCAAGAAAATATGGAATTCGATCAAGAAATTAAGTAGCATGTAAGAAATGCAGAATATATTAATTCAAAATCATTTATGTATCAAATCAAGAAAGTATGTTCTCTGTCCGAGAAAATATTTTCTTGATTTGAGAAAATTTATAGATTTCAATCAAAAAATACTTTCTCAATATAAGTAAATTATTTACTTAAATTACCCCCCCCCCCTTACCCCCATCCCATCTTTTCTAATACTTAGGTCAAACATTTTTATTATTTAATTAATTAACATTTATATTTTTTATTTAAATAATTAAATAATTGTTATTTTACATATATATTTACATTTAATTATTACTTAACACAAATACAACAAATATACCTTGAAAGAAAATTTTCCACGGTCGGAGGAATTGAACTCGGGTTGCACGCACCAGAAGCCGTCACGCTACCACTATGCCATCCTAGCCTCAATGGACAGTTTTCAAAAACTGATATTTAAGTTGCATATACATTTGAAGAAAAATATTTTCTTGGATCAAGAACACCGGCATTGTGTTAAGTAAAAAAAAGTTTCAAAGCAAATAAATAAAATGATTCGATTCAAGAAACATGAATTCTCCAGACAATACTTTATTATTTCGCTTAAGAACATGATATTCTAGATTCAATACTTTTTGGTACTTCGGAAAAGTAAAATATTTGGTTGAAATAATTACATATTGAGTTCTGCCAAATACTAAATTGATTAATTCAAGAATTCTGTTCAATGCTAATAATTACTTGACACAAGAAAATGAATTTCTTTCTTCAAATGAATATGGGATTAATTGAATATAATTTTTAATCAACTTGAAACAAATATTTACTTATATTAACCTTCGTATTTTCTTGAATCAGGATTATATGAGCGTTGAATTAAGTAAAAACTTTTTTAAAGGAAACAAAAGAATGATTTAATTCAAGATCTTACACTTAATTGAATTGAATAAATAAAATATTTCATTCCAGAAAATATAACATTCTCGCAAGAAATTAATGTTTTTGAAACATGAGAATATAGAAATGCTTCAAGTAAAAGAAATGCTTAGATTAATTAATATTTCTTTGAAACAAAATAATTTTTAATTGAGTTGAAACAATTATTAACTTATATTAATCTTCATATTTTCTTAGCTCAAGACTATGGGTGTTAGATTAAGTAAAATCTTGTTTTAAAGGAATCAAAAAAATGATTTAATTCAAGATCTTACACTTAATTGAATTGAATAAATAAAATATTTCATTCCAGAAAATATAACATTCTCGCAAGAAATTAATGATTTTGAAACATGAGAATATAGAAATGCTTCAAGTAAAAGAAATGCTTAGATTAATTAATATTTCTTTGAAACAAAATAATTTTTAATTGAGTTGAAACAATTATTAACTTGTATTAATCTTCCCATTTTCTTGGCTCAAGACTATGGGTGTTGGATGAAATAAATAGTTGCTTTAAAGGAAATAAAAAAATGATTTGACTCAAGATACCAAATGACTCAAGGTAAATTACTTGACGTGAGAACATGATATTCTTGATTCAATACTTTTTCGAGACTTGGCGCATGTAAAACAGTTCGTTTGAAACAGTAAGATATTTACTTATGTCAAACCCATATTTTCTTATTTCAATAACTTTAATCAATGCTCAAAATTACTTGACACAAGAAAATAAATTTCTTCCAATAAGAAAATATGGGTTTGTTTCAAATAAATCAGGTCAAGAAAATGCATTTACTTGATTCAATGAACTTTTTTTTTCAGTGTGTAAACTGACATGCTTTCTTAGAAATCTAACACAATTTCTGCTGTATAAAAGGGTAAAATTACATGAAATTTTAATTATATAAATTTTAAACTTAAGGTTCTTCAATAGCAAAGCAGGCCACTTCAAACTCGTAAAATGTATTTAGTTATATTTTGCCACACTTTTCCAATAGTTATAAACAATCAAAATTCGTTGTTAAAATTATTTTATAATTCTTTTGATCATACAACCTGAAAGAGGATCGAGTTGGATCTTATTGCAACAGTTTGCCCACTACTACAACAGGAAGGAAACGGATGTTAGTTTTGGAGAAACATACAATTTGTGGAATGATATGTTTGCAATCCTATATCAACAAAGATTCAGAAAACAAAATAATCGCGTTAATACAGATTCGCCATTTGAGTCTAATGATATTCAAGATACTGAAAACATTTCTGATTTTTATGGTATGTATCATTATCAAGAAGGAAAACATATAACCCAATGGACTTATCCAGAAAAATTATGCTTATTCCTAAGTCTCTTTGGATATGATAGAACTGACTCAAATTTACGGGAGTTTCGAGTCCGACATACACCAACTAATGAAATATAAAATTCTGATTCTCCGACTAACATAGTGCCTACTATTCTGGAAATATTTTTTGATCTTTACAATATAAGTTTATTACCTTTTTTTAAGAAGGTATTCAACTTTAATGTTGACTCACGTCCATTGGTAACTTACGATTTGGAATTACTACTTTGCAGCGAAAAGAATGTAATGCCTGCTGTTGATTTCAATATTAAGGCAATTGATTTAAAAGTAAGAATAAGTTTTTAAATTTTAATTTTTTCTCCATTTTGTTTAACTGAACCAAGGAATAAAAATGTAGTATGTAGTTCCATTGAACACACGAATAAAAAATAGCTTTTTTTAAGAGGGAGGAGTTTAAATTTTAATTTAATTCGTCTTAAACATCCATCTTATCTTTGGGGGGTTAAGACTAAATTTTATCTTTATTAAATATAAATATTTTCTCCATTTTGTTCTATTAAAGCCACAAATAAGAAATATTTTTCTTTAAGAAGGAGGAGTTTTAATTTTATTTTAATTGGTCTAGGACATCCATTTTTTCTTTTGGGGGTTGGAATTATAAATTTAAATATAATTTTTTTCTCAATTTTATTTAACTCAACCAACAGATAGAAAAATTGATTTTGAAAATGGGAAAAGTTTGTTCATTATTTTTATTCGTCTAAATCATTCATTTTTTCTTTTCTTTCTATAACACATATAGTAATATGTGTTACTTTTCAAACATTAATCACTTTCTCCATTTTCTTTAAATCAACCAACAAATAAAAAATTGCACTTTGAAAATAGGAGGTGTTTATTTTTATTGGCCAGAAGTCTTTTTTTCTTAAGGAGTTAAGACTAAATGCAACTTTTTAAAAATTAAATATTCACTCCCTTTTTCAGTGGCGGAACTACCATAGGGCAAACCGGGCAAAATCCCGGGGCCCCGCGACTTTGGGGGCCCCGCGAATAAGACGATTTAAATATAAAACTTAGATTATTATTAATATTTTAAATTATTTTATGTATTTATTATATTTATTATTGTTAATGTAGGAAATTATTTGCTGATTAAGAATTTTAATTAAGGAAGATATTTATATAGATATTTATATTTATTATTATTTTTCATTTTATTAAATTAATAAATTATTATTAATATTTAATATGAACATATTTGAAACTAAAAATCTTGTTTAAATAAATTCTAAAGATAAAATTTTTACTTTAATATATATTGTAATCATTCTATTGTCAAATTGTTATAATAAATTAT
The DNA here is from genome assembly GCA_032872505.1 of Leptopilina syphax. Classification (NCBI taxonomy): domain Eukaryota; kingdom Metazoa; phylum Arthropoda; class Insecta; order Hymenoptera; family Figitidae; genus Leptopilina; species Leptopilina syphax. Next base: position 15,575,896 of record CM065472.1, read on the forward strand.
ACTAAAACTTTTATTTATGTCTTTAAGTAAATATACTTTAAGCTTGTTATCTAGTCTCAACATTCTTCCATAAATATTTCTTACGACTAGAAAAACTTAATAAATGTTTTGAAAGAGAATAAGGAGTAATTTTATTATTGCTGTAAGGTATTTGGTATTTCCCACTGTTAATCAAATTTTATTTCTACTAGTGGGCCCCCAGGCTATTTACTGGACCCAGGGCCCCGGCCTCTCTTGTTACGCTACTGCCCTTTTTGTGCTATTAAATCAACGAATAAAAAATTGCTTTCTTAAAGTAGGAGGAGTTATTTTTTGTATTCTACTAAATATAATAATAATTGATTTTCAATCAAAATTAATTGTTCAGGTTATTTATTTTTTACATAAAATTGTTTAAAAAAATTTTATTCAAATTTATTTTTATAAGTAAAATACTGATTTTTTTAGCTTTAAATAATATTTATTTAAATAAATTCATTTATTTTAATAATCGAAAAAGTTTTGCTAAATTTCTAATTTTTGATCACATTGTTGTAAAAAAAACGTTTTCTAAAGGTAAAAGATATATTTTATTAGTAATATCTCTTAAATAAAAGAAAACAATTTTTTTCAATGTTTACTATATTTACACATCATTTTGAAACTTCGCGCGTTTATCCAAATCGATACCTCCATGTATAAAGGTACACTCTCACCTCTACTGCCTGCCTGCCTGCGCAGGCAGGCGCCATAAGAGTGAGAGAGAAAAAACATTTAATTTGAATTTTCTGACTCTCTTAATTTTATGTGTTACCATGTCAACCTGCAGGCAGGCAGGCAGTAGGAGCTGTGCTAGCGCCTTTACAATCCTATGTTATAGTAAAGGTTAAAGCCCTAAGCACAACTGAGTCGGGTGCGGGAGACGACTTCGGGATATGGGCTTCCTAACCTCAAAATGTATGTAAATCTTACATATCCCGAAACCGTCTCCCGAAACCGAGCAGTTGTGCTTAGGCCTTAATACAGTCCTATCTTTCGGTAACGTTCTATACAGTTCTATCTTGAAGTAACGCTTTATACCATTCTATCTCAAATTTGCCAATTTTGCGTAAGAGCCAAATTAAAAGTAAATTCCATATTAAAAACATTAATGACAGTTTGATATTCATAAGATAATTTTTAAGTAGATAGACAGGGCCGGTTCTAACTAGAGATCCCTGCACCGACATGTTACCGACACTTTTAGCCCAGACTTAAAGAGAATTCCTGAAAGGAGCCACCCAAAACCTTTTAATTTTCTTTTTCGTAGTAATGTGGTTATTTTAATAGTATTTTATATAAGAAATCATAATACCAAAGGATTTTGCAAAAAAAAACTTTTTGTTAATGTTATTAACTATTGAAAATTTTGAACGTATTTAATTAAAAAATTAATTTCTCAAAAACTTATTGATCGATTTTAATGTTTCAAGTTGCATTTTATTTGTCTTGAAATGAAGTATAACTGACATTATTTTTAAATAAAAATATTTAATTTTAGTGAAAAAAGCAATTGTTTATTTATAAACAATTAAAAATAAATAGTGTTCTGGATGATTTTTTAAGTTGAAAAAATTACTAAAATGTTCTTTATAAACCAGTGAAAAATATCCCGTTGAAAAAAAATGGCACGAGGTTTAAAATTGTTTAAACTTAAGCATTTGTACCGCGGTGCAGGGCGCGACTCTGGTCCTTATTGAGCGTACCGCGCGCGTGACATGGGAAACACGTTCGTATTTTCTCACAGTATAAGGACTGCTTCTAAAACACTACTTTTACCATTTTTATTCAAATGTATAATTTTTTTTCTAAAATTATTTCACACATACGGACACAGTATTTTTTACCAAAATATTACAGTCGTAAAGATAAAATTTGGATTGTTTAACTGTTTCTTAAATTGAAAAATTTACAATTAAATTAATGTGAATTAAAATTAATTTTATATTCTTATATTCTCACTCACGATTTATTTTCTTGTAGGAATTAAAGCACACGTTCGGTCCTGGTATTTTTAAATAAATATAAACCGATCAAAAATATTTTTTCTGGAAAACATATAGAAATAAGTAACATTAAAATTTTCCATACCCGTATACTAATAACTTTTTCTAAAGAATAGTTTTAAAAAATACTTAAATCCAATTTGAATTTTAATACTTGTCCTCACATTAACTTATTGTAAATGTCTGAAAATAAAAACAATAGAAACCAAAATTGTATTGGTATTAGGTAGTGTAATTTTTTTAGTGGAAAATACTTGTACCGTAAATAAAATGTGTAATAATAATAATCCATATTTTCTTATTCAGAGAAATTAAAACAAATAGCTTTCCTCACATAACCACTGCCTACGCAGGTTATTTTAAAATAGAAAATTTTTAATAATTTTTTTTTATTACAATGTTTTTATGTTTAAGGTGTTCTGTTTGGAATGAAACTTTACCAAATTATTAAGTGATTTAAAGGTTATGGTGATTTTTCTATCAAAAAGCATAAAAATTATAATTCGTCTTGGTTATTTTAAAAAGTATTTAAATTAAAAATTCGTTTTTAGTAAATTATTTTCATAAATTTAAAAGTGTCATGTTGATTTGTGAGGTTCTCAAAATATTAACTTCAAGTTTATTTACATTTTTTTTTAAATTGATTATCATATTTTGAAAACTTGCTCCTCAATGAAAAATTTTAACAAACTACGTAAAACATCTGTATTTACCAATCAATAAGAAGAATGAATTAAATATTCCATTAAATAAAATTAATTAAAAAATTATTTAAATAAATGAAGTGTTTAAGAAGCGCAGTCCTTACAGCGAGCAGGAACGATAACACGCGCGCGGTACGCACAATAAGGACCAGAGTAGCGCCCTGCACCGCGGTACAAATGCCTAAGTTTAAACAATTTAAAACTTCGTGCCATTTTTTTTTCAACGGGATATTTTTCACTGGTTTATAAAGAACATTTTAGTAATTTTTTCAACTTAAAAAATCATCCAGAACACTATTTATTTTTAATTGTTTATAAATAAACAATTGCTTTTTTCACTAAAATTAAATATTTTTATTTGAAAATAATGTCAGTTATACTTCATTTCAAGACTAATAAAATGCAACTTGAAACATTAAAATCGATCAATAAGTTTTTGAGAAATTAATTTTTTAATTAAATACGTTCAAAATTTTCAATAGTTAATAACATTAACAAAAAATTTTTTTTTGCAAAATCCTTTGGTATTATGATTTCTTATATAAAATACTATTAAAATAACCACATTACTACGAAAAAGAAAATTAAAAGGTTTTGGGTGGCTCCTTTCAGGAATTCTGACTCAAACCATTTAGCCAAGACTCAAACCCTTGGGGGGGTAAGATCTTGATGATTAGGCGGAAATGACGTCATACACATTCGTGCACCGACATGTTACCGACACTTTTAGCCCAGACTCAAACCATTTGGGGGAGGGTGCGATTCAGACCATGATTCTGAGGCGGATGACATCACGGGTGAGGGTGCGATTCAGACCATGATGCTGAAATGGATATGACGTCACACTTCCTGGAATTTTTGCTTGTGTAATTTGATATCTTGTTGATTAGATTCTTATCTAAGGAATTTTTACCATTTACTTGTTGTTTATAATGTCTTTGTTTTACTGCTTCCGGTTTGGGATTTATCTAAGGAATTTTTCCCACGTGTAATTTGATACCTTTTTATTTCTTGGAATTATTGTCTTTATTTAAGCTATTGTTTTACATGTAATTTGATATCTTATTTATTAGATTCTTATCTAAGGAATTCTTCCCATGTACTTGTTGTTTATGATATCTTTGATTTATTGCTTCCGGTCTTATTATACAGTTTATTTATTTTGTTTTGACTAAGTTTTATCTAAGGAATTTTTTTACAAACATTTTCGGTACTTTTCATAAGAATGCTTTTGATCTTACCGCAATTCTAAGAAAACTATAATTAACTTCAAGGTTAAATAGGTCATATCTTGTGTATATAAAGAGAGCAATTTTTCTAAACGAAATCATTCCTGCAGTTTAAGTTGGCAAAGCATAGTGAAATTCAAGTGCGATTAAACAAATTAATACTAGAAACTGATAAAGTTAAAAGTTTAATTAAAGAAAGGTCACAGTTAAATATTTTAGTGAAAAAATTTGAAAATTTAAATTTAAGTGATAAAAATGAATTTCGATAAATTAAACAAGGCAAGCAAAGTCTCTGTCACCAAGACAACAAAGGAATTAACCATCGATGCATTCTATAAAGTAACAGACATTCGAAAAATTGATACGAAATTTAGTCCGAAAATTGTTGCTGAAATAAATAATGAATTAAACATTTTCCTACTACCAAGAATGCTAAAAATATTTAAAGAGGATGCAAATCTTTTCAACAGTCTGAAAGCAGAAGCTGTAAGAAGTGGTGTATATTTAAGAAATCGTGGAGGACCTTACAATCAAATAGAGTTTGTTCCTGAGGGAGTTGACCAGTAGAAGACAAAAAAATAACATATTTACCATGTGGAGAAATGTTATTATCTAAAATTTACAACTTAAATCCATCATTTACGAAGCAAGTTGTCGTTGGAGCAGAACTGGACACAAATGGGAAAATAATACTAAAAATTCAACTAAGAAGCAGCCATCCACGAGTATCATTGTCTTTGGAGCTTCAAGAATGGCGCCTATTGTGTGATGCAGTAAATCATATCATACGATTTTTCAAAGGATATTGTGATGCAACAGTGCTGGATTGTGAAACGTTTACAATACGTTTTAGTGCTACATATCGTTGAATATCAATTGAGCGTTTAGATCAATCATTTACATTTAGTGAAATTTCATTTGCAATATTTAATGAACTTATTCCTTGCGTTGAACAAAAATATGTAGAACTATCAAAATTCAATTTGCAGTATAGTAGAGATATAATTGTAAAGTTTATTGCAGAATTAATCTTTAAAAATACTGTAAAGTCTACAAAACATGCCACAGATTTTATTAAAAAACATTACAGTAGAATACTTCAAAAAATGATGGGAAGAACTAATGTTTTAAATTTAGAGCCATTATTGCTGGAACTTGTCTTATTTCACTGTAAACAAATATCAAATGAAGCTATTCAACAAATGTCAAATATTCAATGTGTAAATGGTAAATTATTGTAAAGAGAGGATAAATAAATACAAGAATGCATACAATTCAATTTATTTTTATTTTAACCTTTCTCAAATACATTATAATTCAGATTCGTTTATCCAACTGTTATGAGAATTATCAAAACCAAACCATTTTACAAATACATTAGATCCTCGTTTTTTAAATAATTTTTCAACTAAATATACATCTGGATATTTAACTTTAGAAAGTTCTTGCTCGTAAAAACATCCACTTATTGGATTTTCCTGATAATCCTTCAAGATACATGTTATTGGATTAGTATTTTTTACATCGCTTATAGTAAATATTTCTGTAGTCCAATTTGGCGTATAACCTTTTTCAAAAACATGTTTAACTTTACTTATACGTACTTTATCTCCAACTTTAAATTTCTTATTATATTGCCTGTTTACTAAAACTTTTTTAAATACATTAAACAATAAATTATTTTCATTTTGAGCATTTACATCTATTGGCTTCATTCTTATTGTCCGATGTTTACTATTATTATACGCATTTACTAAATCGCTTAATATGTCTATCCATTTGTAATTACCGCGTAAACTGAATTGCATCCACATTTTATTCTTCAAAGTACGATTAAATTGCACACAAATTGACGCTTTCAAATTACTATGCGTAAAATACAAGTTAATGTTATAACTTTTAATGAGATTTTCAAACTGTGAATCATAAAACTCTTTTCCTTTATCTACTTGCAAATTTTTTGGTATACGTTTTTTTAAATAAAATAGATTTCATTGCCGCAGTCACATCTTCACCTTTTTTGGACTTTACTGGAACAGCCCAAGCAAACTTTGAAAATGTATCAATGACGGTTAACAGGTACTTGTAACCTTTATTTTCTCTAACATAAGGTTGCATTTCAACAAGATCAGCTTGCCAAGTCTCGTCAATACCACGAATGTCAACGATTCTTCGCGTATAATTTTTTCTCGCTGGTTTATGTAACTCTTTCACCAACTGTAGTTTTTGATCATCCATTGTTAATTACCTTCAAGTGTGTGCAGTCTGCTGTTTAATTGTAAAATAATGTCTTTGTTGGTAGACATCATCTCTATATTTCTTTCAATACTGATTCTTAGATTTTTTAAATATTTTTTTATCAAATCTTCTAAATCTAAAATCTTTACAACATTATCATTTACATCATTTCTCACAGAACCGATTACATCATAGATGGCGTTCGCTTTTGATTCAATAACTTTGTTTACAGTATTCAAGTTTACTGCATCATCGTTGCTCTCAGCATTAGCTACGTTGCAAAGTTTCTTATTTTCAATATTAAAATCTCCTTCAGCAGTCAACTTAAAACCAAGTCCTGGAGGACCTCGATTTGAAATTTCTGAGCTTTTAAACTGACTTCCGAATATGTCGATACTCATAATGAAAATGATAAAAATTTCTACAACTCTTAATTAATAAACAATTCCAGCTTCTCTCAACTCTTCAATAATTGATATAATCTCATTATTTTGACTGGGATTTCTAGCTGCTTGAGATGCCAAGAGCAATCTTAAACGATCAACCAATTCATTAGGATCATCCCAATAAACATAATCAATTTTTGTATCTTCTTGTTGAGTCATATCACGGAGTAATAATAAGGAGACTGTACTACCAGTGAGATACCGTGCCAAATGTCTGCCTTGGTTCACTGAGTAGTAAAGACTTCTCAAAAATAAAGCGCATGCGCAATTTGCAACTATCTTCGTCACTCTTGAAAGAACGATGAGAGAGATCATTATTTTGACGTGCGAGTTAGAAAGTGTGGTTATGTTTTATTGTTGACAACAGCAACTATACGGGAAAATCAAGATTTAAATAAGAAAAAACATTAATTAACAAACTGCAAAGAGAAGAGTAAGTACAATATATTATAATATTAATAAATTGTAATATAGGTGTGAGTAGATATTAATAAAAAGATTATTTTTGTCGAACCGGAGTAATTCTTTTCTTTGTATGATAAAGTGAATGAATACAATATAATATAATGCTATAATCGCTATAATGCTAATATAATTAATATCTACTTACACATTTCCTATATTACAATTTATTAATATCATTTAATAGTATAATATATATTGTCAACAGTAAAACATAACCACACTTTCCAACTCGCACGTCAAAATAATGATTTCAAGAGTGACGAAGATAGTTGCAAACTGCACATGCGCGTTATTTTTGAAAAGTCATTACTACTCAGTGAACCAAGGCAGAATTCTGGCACCAGTCTGACTAGGGGATACGCTAGAGAGCAGTCTCCTTATTATTACTCCGTGAGTCATATATTCTGGAATTAAACCTTCACCAGAATGTACTGCTATATAGATTAGATATTTTATACTCTTCTTATCTCTATCAGCGCCATCTGCTTTGTAATATTTTTCATGAGCATTAGTTGATATTACAATATTTTTATAATTTTCTCGATCAACTACACTTAAAACAGCTTCTTTTGAAAAAGCCTAATTTTTATAATTGTCTGTAAGAGCTCCTCTAGTTATTGTCTTAAAATAAAACGCAGTGACAGTTATGTTTCGCGTGTCGTGTGAATTTCATTGTAATTTTAGTGCTAAACAGCTAAACTATTAAAATTAAATATTAAAACTAGTGAAAATATGGTTAAAAGACGCAAAGTGCTTACGATAAAATATAAAATGCTCTTATTGAAAGAAATTTTCAAGTGTTAAATGTTTAAGTCAAGTTTTGAAACCTAACCTCACTTTCTAGTGGAATCTTGAGTGGCAGTGAGTTAATTCAGAGGAATAGAAATTTCTACTGATTTGCTGTACTTTCTCATTCTTTTGAATGCGCGTTTCATATTTTTGTGAAGTCAATTCAGAATAATAGACTTTTCTGAAATTTTGGTCGTTTCCGTGGAATAGAGCTCCGAGGTAAATTCGCCTATTAAGAAGAATACAACTTTTGAATTCTTTTCAATTCTTCGCTTCTTACCGGGATAACCAATCATTAAAAAAAAGAAAAATATGTTAAATGCACTCTTTATATATTCATATTCATTAATTCACAAGCTTTATTCTTCCCACATTTTCATACTTACAATTATCAACTAAACGAATCGGAAAATCTTACAATCATACGGGATTGAACACCTACTTAACCATACCAGTAAATATACGCATAATTATAAATCGCACGCTTTTACATTAAGCCTCTCGGCTACGCAATCGATGGGGGGAATTTCTTATTTAAGAAACATCCCTTACCAATGAAATAAATTTGATCATGCGTGGATTTTAATTTGTTGTTAATGTAAGTATAAATGTCAACAATATTCATAATATTGAATAAATAATATTGTTAACTAGTTTAAATTTGATACGGTTATTAGAATTTAATAATAAATAAATAAAAAACAATAATTTTTTCTTAACCTTTTTCAAGTTTGACACTCCTCATGGTAAATTTGATTATTCTTTTTTTTCGTGTACAAAATAGTGAATTGACCTTGAATAAAATGTATAATTAATTATTCTCACAACAATATTTAATAATTTAATGAACTCAACTGCACTGCATAATAGTTGAGAGTAGTAAGAGTAAGTGAAACGGTAAGATAAGTGAACGACCATTAGTGTGAGAGAGAGTGAATAACTTGTGGTTTTCGAGTAGGTATCTACTTTATGTGCACGGCGTTCATTTTTCGAAAGAACTGGACTGAGTACTATTTGTTCAATATTCGCTTCTATTATTGACTTGTGTTTTGTACACTGCCGCGTTCTTTTAACAATTACATGAGAAAGTAATTTCTCATTCCAATTTTGTATACTCTTATTCCCTCTTAGACTATATAAACAGTCTTGTTTAAGCTGATGAATGGGATAACTTGTGTTGAGTCCCAAAGTGTTCAGATATGAAACTTCTAATACTATAGTGTGCACCTGTCACATATTATTCTATAAAGGAGTACTACACGGACTGCATAAATCATTTTTTCATTTTTCTCCGTGTTATATTAAAAGAATATTACATGGTAATATTAAGGTAATATTACATAGGAATATTAAGGTAATATTACTTGGTAATATTAAGGTAATATTACACTGTAATTCAATTAAATTGACAATATGCGAAGTATTGACACTTAACTATATAAACTGTAGATCACTCTACGCAAGCTCGCAACAAATCTACCAAGAGGAGTACCATACTGCCGTCCAGTTTAAAAAAGGCACTATCTACATATTTTATGAAAAATGAGTTTTTTATACCGTTGGATTTGTAATGAAAAGACGAATCTAATAGTCATATTCGTAATTGAAAATTTTAATTAGATTAGAAGATAATTAGCGGTCAATTAAACTATCTACGGAGATTTTCGAGAAATATTTTTTAAAGTGTCACTATCTGCAGAAGGAGACGACCTATCTACAAAATTTTCAGGATTTTCAACCCACTTGACCCCTGAAATCCTGATTCACGAGCATAGGTTAGTCAGTAAACTGGTCTCAAAAGTCACAAAAGTAGAGAACTATGTACATAGTGACGTTTTTCGTACATATTTTTCTCAAACTTTGGTTAACTTTCCGCGAGAGAGAGCACTATCTACAAGTTTAATTATGCAAATAAAATAAAAATAATACAATAATTTGCCAATAAAGCTTTTATTTTGTATTAACACATATATTTAATGCAAATTAAAAAACAATTTTAATTACTCTTTTTTAAAGTTAACATTTAATTTAATAAAAATTTCATGCAGTACATAATAATCAAATAAAATAAAGTTATAATAATAAATAAAATTTATGTATTGAGGGGCTGATAGTAAAAATGGTTTAAATTAATAACGAGAGCAAAAGTAGAATAAGTGACTTAGAAACAAAAACAGATTAAAATGATTGTGTAATTTCTTGATAAATTAATTATAATAATTACAAAATATTAATTCAAATAAAATAAGTTTTTTTATTATTGACAAAATTTTTTAAGCATTAATATAATTAATTTATCAAGAAATTACATAATCATTTTCACCCGCTTTTGCTCTCAAGTCACTTATTCTACTTTTACTTCTATTATTATTATTATAAACCATTTTTACTATCAGTCCCTCTATTGTTCGTCATTTTTCGTTCGGTATTTTCAAAATTAAAAAATATAATATAATTATAAATAAAATAAAATATAAAATAATGATAAAAATATAACAGAAATAAAAGATTGTGTTAGAAAATAATGTAGATAGTGACGCTTTAAACAGGAAAGTGGACCGACAAAGCAATTTTAAACGAACTATCTACCACATAGTGCACTTTTCATGTATTCTCCATAATTTTTAAATAAAAAATGTGCACTATCTACAGTTTTATTAATAAATAATTAAAATTAATAAATTTTTTTTGCACCAATGAAAAGAGCGTGTCCGAATTAGTCAAGAACATAAGTTTGTTTACAACATTTTTAATTTTATTAAGAGATCCAGATGCAAACGCGTTTCCTTCAATATCTCCGATTGAGCTAAAATGTAGATAGTGTCTTTTTTAAAAAGGACGGCAGCATAGAAATCAAAGACTTCTTGGTACTCATTTGCCTCTTTGCATAGTCTCACTATGATCGAGTTCTCGCGATAATTAGTTCTACAGAAAGACTGTCTGAACATAGAAGGATTCCTAGGCGACCTAGATGGAACTGAAAATTGTAGAATTGATAAAATTGGAGGGCAATTAATTATGCCATTTATTATTTTAAACAGAAATAGCAAATCTGAGAACAAAAATCTTGATTAAAGTAAGGGAATGCCCAGAATCCTTCTAACCAAGAGTCTTACCACTAAGCCAAACTTACTTATATAGTGTATTAAGATTTTTGATGAAATATGAAGAACTTTAAAAAACTTACAAAGATTATATAGGTACCGTAGAGAATCTTAATACACTACAAGTAAGTTTGGCTTGGTGGTAAGACTCATGATTACTATGCACATGGTTCAGGGTTCGAGTCCAGCTTTGTGAAATGTTTTTTTCTAAATTATAAAATTATTCTAATTTTATCTACATATTACCTTAACATTACGTTAATATAACAGTGTAATATTACGTTAATATTACAGTGTAATATTACTTTAATATTACAGTGTAATATTACGTTAATATTACAGTGTAATATTACTTTAATATTACCAGGTAATATTCTCTTAACATAACAACGTAATATTACCTCCAGGCGAACATTTTGATATCCCAGTAAGATCACTGTATTATTACAGTGTAATATGACGAATCTTCAATGTAATATTACAGTGATGTCAAGATAAGCTTACGTGCTGCTTGGGAATGGTGAAATTAAAATTCTTTTTATTAACTAAAACTTTATGTACAATATTTTTCTTCCCGGGTTCCAACACAGTTCTTTTGGGCCATATCTTACGTGTGTAATGGTTTGCTCTATCTCTGCAGTCCCATTCGCATAAATAACATTGAAATTTGGTGAATCCACTTTGTTATCCGAGTAACAAAGTTATTATTTTCAGATCCCCGCAAATCTGCCACTTATGATCCTTATATTTGATTTTTTCTAAAATCAGCTTGAGGTTACTATAATTTTCTTTTAAAACTACTGAATGAACTACTGGAATTAGTGCAAACACATTTTTGTATTATCTAAAGGAACAGCCTTCAGACTCTGCTTCGAGGCATCTATAAACAGTCGCCATTCATCTTTTATATAAACATTAGGCTTTTGTTTATTCATTAGTCCCACTATATTATGACAATAAACGATCGTATTTTCTTCATCTTCTTCAGTATATTTTCTATGTCTGTTTCGATGAGTGGATGACGTAACTTTACTTGCAACTAAATTATCTCGTTTCATCATAGCTGCTAAATATTCAGCTGCATCTTTTGAAAGTCCTAGATTTCTTATTATATCATTTAATTTTTCCTGTGACCAAACTTTAGGTGTCATCATTATCAGCATGGACATTATTATTTGTAATATTATCGTATTCGTTGTTATCATTTGCATGAAAATCTCTCTTGTTGTTACTTTTGACTTTACAATTACCATCTATGCCCATTACACGGAGAAAAAAAGTAAACTGCTCTATCTGCCGGTAGAGCAGTTACGTTAAACGCAAATCAGCTGTTCGACTTGAGGTAAAGCGCGCTGCTTACTCTCGAGGGGAGAACGGTTTTCCTTTTTTGGAAAAACGGGTGATCTTTTTGGAAGTAAGTATAGCTCTATTAGCGTGGATACTCCTCAAAAAGTAAAACCGTTTGACGTTTGCGGCGTCACTGCTGCTTTTTGTACAGGGAAAACAGCGCTCTCATGCTATATCAAACGGCTCTCTTTTTGTCTCTCCGTGTACGTTTTCGAAATTCAAATTCTTATCTTCATCTTGATCATTGCATACATTTCTTAATTCTGGGAAAACTATCGAAACTGTTTTAGGATAAAAGATTGTTTCTTTCTTCTTGCTGCTTATTCCTTTAAGATCCGTGTTACAAAAATAACAATCCTTTCGATTTTTCGGTTCTATCCAAAGAGTAGGGGATTTATATTTTATATTTTCACCCTCTTTGTAGCTATCCAATAATTTATAACATTTACTGCACATGATATTTGGAATCCAGAATTCATTCAAATTTGGTAACTCAATTTTAAAATATTTTTTATATTTCTCTCTAATTTTCTCATTGATTTTTTTACGACTTTTCAAAACAACAAACTTGCTGCAAATGAAACAAAAATAGTTTACATTACACACACAGTCATGCGAAGTATTGCGGTTGTATGATGACGACACCTGCGATCCTGCTTTCTCACACGGAGAAAATTTGTTCCTTACATTTTACCGAATTTTTCAATAAACTTGGGATATAGTAGCATAATCGTAATTTTTAATAATTTTTATATTATTTTTTAGGTAACAATATTTAAAATCTAATGTGATATCCTTATTCCTTAAGAACTAGTACTGTAAAAGTTGAAAAAAAATTGAAACTGAACGTTTAATGTAAATTAAATAAATACCTCCTTGATGGGCACTAACGTTTCAGGAATAGTTCGGTAAAACTTTTTTGACTTGCCTAAAGTGTTAGTTTTCAGGAATAGTTCGGTAAAACTTCCTTGACTTGCCTAAAGTTTTAGTTTTCTGGATTGAAATACTTTATTTCAAGTGTCCCGCAGTCAAATGAAAGACTTTCACAATAATAGTTGATTTTTCCAACTTATTTAGACTTAATTAATAATCATTTTATTATTATTTAAATTAAAATTCAATTAATTAATTATTTTAAACACTTGTAATAATAAATGCTTACTTCCTAATTTCCTTCTTGCTTACTTGCTTGTTTCCTTTCTGCTTACTTACTTCCTTATATGCTTACTTGCTTACTTTCTTATTTCCTTCTTGCTTACTTGCTTATTTTCTTCTTGCTTAATTTGCTTACTTGCTTATTTCCTCCTTGCTTACTTTTCTTACTTGCTTATTTCCTTCTTGATTACTTACTTTCTTATTTGCTTACTTTCTTACTTGCTTATTTCCTTCTTGCTTACTTTATTCTTTATTTGCTTACTTGCTTATTTCCTTTTAGCTTTTTAATACCTCACAATTATTATTTAATATTTCAGAAAGATAAATTTTCTATTAATTAATTTAATAATTTCCAACTTGCACTTTTAATATGTACTTTTTAATTTTAAACACAAAAATTTGAGAATAATAAGGATTTTCATAAATTATTGTTTTATTCCATTGAATACAAATTTAAACATTTTTCTTTATAATAATAAAAACATAATTTAAAAATATTTCATAAATTGACCTTGAATATAGTTAGAAATGATTCATTAATATAAATAATTTTTAATTTTGTACAACGATAGTTTATTAATTTGAATCTTTCTCACAAGCGGTGAAATAAAATTGAGATTAATATATAAGGACAGTTGAAACTTTCTGAAGCATTAATGTAAAGCGTGCGATGTGTGTATTAGTGTATGCGTTTAGAATGTACTGTAGGTAGGTGTATCAATTAGTATTTGTTCGTAAACAATTGTAGGGGGTTTAGGTAGTGATTAAAGTAGGTAAATTGAGAGTTACGGCAGTATTAATAGAGATCTACTGAAGTAACATTATTTTTTATTTTTGTTCTTCAAGTTTTACCGAACTTTCAGTAAATTGCAACTCGCCAGTTTTACCGAAGACTTTATCTTACGTTTTACCGAACTTTCAATAAATTGCAACTCGTCAGTTTTACCGAAGACTTTATCTTACGTTTTACCGAACTATTCAATAAATATGAATGTAGCGAGCACTTGGCTTACGTTTTACCAAACTGTAACTGAAGCGCTAATACATGTATCGTGAGCTTTATGATTTTTACGTTATTTTCCAATGCAATTTCTTTTACAGTCTAGTTCTTGAAAAATTACTGTTTTGACACTTCATCCCAGTTTTACCGAACTAAATTCAGTAAAATTTCAGGAATAAATTTTCTCCGTGCATTGAGAAAATATATCGTTGCCAACCCGTACCATAACTATTTATTCGTACCATAATTTTGAGCTTTGTACTATGTACCATAGCTGATTTACTATTGACATTAAATGTACCATAATTTTGCTAATTGCTGAAATTTCTTATCATTTTTCATTTTTTACATTTAATTAAAAGTCAAATCACATGGATTCGTCAAAAGCTGCATTCGATAGATTCATGTAGTTTCACCATAATGTTGTTTTCAATTATGTGCTGCATATACCTACGCATCCCTGGGCACATACGAATGCGTAAAGCAAGAAGACTATATACAGGAGAAGCAACTATAGGTTTTTGGTGGGGCCGTTTTACGGGAACAGGGTTGGCGTGAAATGAGTTGCGCCAACAGTGAATTTGGGCTCTGCGCACACAAGCTGTCTGCTAAATCAGCTGATATATGTCATTAGTATTTGCAGAACCCAAAATTCGTTTCTGGCGCAACTCACTCCACGCTATCCTCGTTCCCGTAAAACAGCCCGCAACTCTCTATACATTTAGAACGAAGTTTGCTCTCCTGTATAAAGTCTTCTTGGCGTAAAGCTAGATATATTCGTTGATTGGTCGATTCTAACGGTAATAATGGAATCCACCAATCATACTGCTTTAAGCAGACGAATACTCAAATAGGTTTATAAACAGCTTTGTTAAGTGTTTACTTTCATATTAGTGTCTATCAGTAGAGAGTAAATTGTTTGGATTATGATTATGAGATATGAATAAAAATGTCAACGTCAAAAAATACTTTAAAAAGGCGACGAGATTCAACGCCTGAAGGAACGAAACAAATAAGAAATGAGTCCGCGAGTAAACAAATAAAAAGAATACAAAATTATAGAAAAGATTGGGAGAAAGATCCTAACCTCTCTCAGTGGCTAGCCTGGCGGGCGGGTTTCACTGAACATCTACTGAATTCGGTAGAAGTTCGGTATACGTTCGGTAATTGGCCGAAAAATTCAATAAAAAAGCATAGAATTTTGAAATAAACTATTGAAAATAATAAATGGAGTATTAAAGTGTAAATTAATCCAACATTTAGTGTAAATTATGTTGTAAATAATTAAATATTAATGTGCAAAGTGTAAAAGTGCTAATGTGACAGTTGAATTAGTGTGTGAAATTTATTAATTTGTAATGAAAATAAGAATAGAATGGTAAAAAAAGCAATCAATATATATTCTTTGATATTTAATGTATTTAATTTATTATATAGTTTTGTTAATTGTTGCATAGTAACAATAAAAACATAAATTAAAGTAATAATTTTTTCTTCCAATGTAAAGTGTCGATAACATGGAGTGTAGAG
This sequence comes from Leptopilina syphax, assembly GCA_032872505.1. Lineage (NCBI taxonomy): Eukaryota > Metazoa > Arthropoda > Insecta > Hymenoptera > Figitidae > Leptopilina > Leptopilina syphax. The sequence goes on from CM065472.1 coordinate 15,591,927, forward strand.
AAAGGTAGCCGCGCTCAACACACGCTAGGTGGCAATACACACGATTTCCTTGTCTGAATATTTAATTTACAATTTAATTAAATACCATTAAAATAGACCAAATTATCAAGAAAACTAAAGAGTCAACGATAGAAAATATTGATTTAATATTCATGAATAACATTTATGCACGATTTATTATAAAACTTTTTGAAAACAATTATAATTCTTTGTATATGGGCAATTCCACATAAAATTTCAGTCGACCTTTAAAATCGGCAAAAAATACTTTTTTCTTTTCTATATTCAAAAAAAACAGAAAGGTATTTTTTTCTAGAACAAATTTTTGAGTTATGAATTTTCAAAATTTTCGTTTTTTAAATGCAGATCTACTTTTAATGTCGGATAACTAAACAATATTGTTTATTCCCATTTTTTGACAAGAGAAAAAAAGTATTGTTTTTCCCTGTACTATTCAATAATGATAACAATTTTTTTCAGGTTTTATTAAAAAAATATAAATTTTTTATAAACAAATTAGGTTTTTTTTAACTTTGGGTATGACAAATTTTTCTTCTTTAAAAAACATACCTAAAAATGCTGAAAAGTTAACAAATTAAAATAATTGTGGAAAAAATTATGTTTCCTTTTTTTCCATTGCCTTGGAAATCAATTCAAAACATATGTAAATTCTCTCAAAAACTTTAAAAATTTATTAGCACAAACAATAACATTTGTTATAAACAAAATTATTTACTTCTGAAACAAATTAATTGCTTATTTCTGAAAAATTAATATAAAACATTTTTAAAATTCAATTACATTCAAACCTCGCTACGGCGGAAAACAATTTTTTTGGCCAAAGTCTTTATTTTCTTTTTAGGGGGTCGAGACTAAATGTTATATATTTAAAAAATGAAATATATTCACCATTTTTTTTTATTAAGGCAACAAATCAAAGAGTTGCTTTTTGTAAATAGGAGGAGTTTAAATATTATTTTTATTGGCCAAAAGTCTTTATTCTCTTTTAAGGGGGTCGAGACTAAATATTAAATTTTTAAAACATGAAATATATTCACCATTTTTTTTATTAAGGCAACGAATCAAAAAATTGATTTTTGTAAATGGGTGATTTGCATGTAACTGTAATATTTGGCGGCGTCACAGAAAACACATTCAAAATAAAAAATTTTTGCTTGGGTATGGATACATTTCACAGGTATATATAGAACCTATTAGCAAACAAAAAAATGTACAAATAGATATTATATTTTTTCAGAAATTGCGTAATTCCCTCCAAAATTTCAGCTCCGTGGCGTGTCCGTTTTTTAAAATTTTAAGTTAAAATTCAGAAATTTTATTGAAAACGCTGAAACTGAAAACGAGAATTTCTGTAATATGAATTGTGTATATAGGTGAACAATTTGTACATATAATGCATCTTCTAACACTTCTTATAAAATTATAAAATGTAAAATAGTTTTGTCCACAAATTTTTTCAATTTTGTAATAAGATTTTTTTCTCTATAATTTAACTTTTTATGGCACATTTTAATGTTATCTGAGAAATGCAATCTAAAATAAGATCCATTAGCAACAAATATCAGTAAAAAAAAAGGTTCAAAATTGTAAGTTGTACACTTAAAAACAATTTTTTGTGTAAAAATGTGAAGTTCACAAAAAAAGTGGTAAGTACCGTGGTATTACTATTCTTTTAATCTAAACACCCGAGTCGAACTTTTAGACCTGCTTACCTCCTTAAAACTGAGGGTTTGTAAGGATGTAATAGGATGAAAGCAGAGTTTATTTGCATTGCAAGTTAACTCTGATTACCTCCTGCAAACCCCTGGTTAGCAACAAATTTAGATGGTAAAAGGGGGAAAGCAGGTGTTCCTAGAACCTTATTAAATACTGCTTGACCCTTACTTACAGAATTCTTTCCTCTCCAAAAACCCTGGAAAAACTGCTCATAGCACATTTGAGATCATTTTTAACTAATTTTTATAATAACTTTAATTATTAATAAATGGCATTATTATTTAATGATTTTTACTTTTTTTTAATTTAATCGTGACCAATAGCGAATTCATAAATAATGTTAGTATATATGTGGGGATTAATACATATCCATTTATATATAAAAAAAAATTTTAATTTAATATTTGTTAATTAAAATATTTAACGGTGTATATAATCATTTAATTGCATACTTATACCTATACAATACAGAAAAATCGGAATAAACGCAATCCTACGAAATAAATAAAATCTAACCCACGCGAGACTTGAACCTACGAACTACGGACTACGAAACTAACGCCCTAACCACTATGCTACGGAACCTAACTGAACACAGACGCTCTATTTTCAGTGACTTGTTGAGTGATTCAATAAAGCATTAATTGACACTAATACACTACAGCAAATAAATAAATTGTTTAATAATAATAACCTTTAAACATTCATAAATTAATATTTTTATTATTTAAAAAAATGTCAAAACATTTCATTTAAAAATAATATTTATAAATTAATAATAAAAAAGTACATGTTTCGGTAACCTATTCGCAGTTTGAAGTTAATTGTTGTTTACATTTTGGTTTCTTAATCTTTTTTTAATTTTTCTTTTCAAATATTTTCAATTTTAAAATTAATGTATTGAAAATCTTCAAATTGTTGCAAAGAATTTTATCAAAAAATTTGATAATAATAGAATATTCCTTCAAAGAATTTCTTTATTTAGAAAAATAACTAAATTCTCGCAAAGAATTTTATTAATATTTTTAAAAATCCTAATTAAATTTTTTTGAAAAATTTCTTTGAATTTTTTTTTAAACTTGTTTAGACCATGACTTCAACAAACTATCTGGTAGCTCCTCATCCCATTCAAATTTGAGTTTCCACAATTCTTGTAAAAAAATCTTTGCCCTTATAGTGACTGGAGATAACCAACCAAGAGGGTCAAAGATACGTGCCACATCCGACAGAACAGATAGCTTTGAAACTGATTTCGAATCCTTTTGAAGATGTACTCTAATTTGAAAACAGTCTGCATCTGGAGACCAGGTTATACCGAGAGGATTACAACATGTCTCAGATTCGGGTTCCCAAACTGAAGACGTTGGTTTACAATCTTCCCGAATGCATGTCAAAATATTTGGATTATTAGAAATCCATTTTTTAAGAACAAAGCCACCCGCCCTGAAGAGTGAATCTATTTCGTGAACCTTCTGGATAGCAGTGTTAATTTCAAATTCGCCCGATAGAACATCATCAACGTAGGTCTCCTTCTCAATTACCCCTTCAGTCAAAGGGAAAGACTTGCCTTCATCTAGTTGCAACTGCTGAAGGGTGCGAAGAGCAAGATATGGAGAAGAAGCAAAACCGAATGTTACAATATTTAGAGAATAAGTTTTTAATTCATCTTCTGGACATTTTCTCCACAATACTTTCTGATAGGTTCGATCCTCCGGATGTATCCAAACGCGACGAAACATTTTTTCGATATCAGCTATAAAAACAAATGGATACATCCTCCACCGAAGAAGAATACTGATAATATCGCTTTGCAATTTAGGCCCTGTACAAAGAAGATCATTCAAAGAAATACCGAGAATTGTCTTCTGAGAAGCATTAAACACAACTCGAAATCGCGTACTTGTACTAGTTTCTTTTAAAATCGCGTGATGAGGCAAAAAATACCCATTATCCGATCTCAATTCTTTTAAATTGACGATTTCGCTCATTTCGCCCAAACTAATATATTCCTCGATACAATTTACATAATCTTCCTTCAAGGACAAATTTTTCTCAAAACGTTTTTCCAGAATCAAAAACAATTTATAGGCAATGGTACGAGAATCTCCCAATTCAGGAGCAGGCTCTTTAAAAAGAAGACGAACTACATAACGACCGTCCGGTTTTCGTTGATGCGTTTGTACAAAAAAATCATTACATTTTTCATTCTCCAAAGTATATTTACAAACATTCGAAGGAATATCCTCTATCATTACATAGCGACGTAAAAGTTCATATAAATCTTCATCTAATTTAGACTGTAAACTCACCAACGAAACACGATTTGTAGATAAATCTTTTAAAATAGTTCCCGAAAGAATCCAACCCAATAATGTTTTTTGCGCTATAGGAGAACCTTGCGGGCCCCTAATTAATCCCGGTTCAATTATTTGAGAATAGATTTCGGCTCCCAGAATAATATCCAAAGAAAATCGGCTATTTAACATTGAATCGGCCAGGTTCAAATCTTTTAAATGAGAACATTCTATTGATGATAAATCAGTGATAGGTACATATGTAGTAAGTTTATTTAAGACAATTGCTTGAACCACAAAGCTATTATAAGGATTATGATATGAGAGAATTTTAAATGTTACCAATCCTTTGACCATGAGAGGCTTAGAACTTCCTATTCCTGTGACTTGAAGACTAGTTTGACTTCTCCTCAAATGTAACTGCTTAGATAAGGCCTCTGATATAAAAGACATTTGTGCTCCTTGGTCTAACAAAGCCCTGGCAAGGTGTTTTGATCCATCAGATGATTCGACATACACCGTGGCTGTGGCCAAGAGCACCTGTTGAGATAGTCATTTGTCTTCTGAAAATTCACTAGACATATTAGAGCTGCAATGCGCAGACGGAGAAGGATTTGGAAAAGTAGATGCGGAAGGATTCAAATTAGAGACACCCTGTGACAATAAAGTAGGAACCAAACAACTTGTCTCAATCTTTTGTAAAGGTGGAATAGAGTCTAAATGTAACATGGTATGATGAGGACGATTACATTTTTGACATCTTTTAGACGAGTTACAGACCTTAATATGATGCTTACCGAGGCAATTAAAACATAAATGGAATTGCCTTACAATTTCCTTTCGCTCCTCTGGTACCTTAGCACGAAAAATTGGGCAAAATAGAATAGGATGCTTTCCCTCACATAGAACACAAAGATTATCCTTAACAGAAGCATTATGAATCTTTACAAATGAAGTTCCTCTGTGAGATTTGGATTCTCCAGATTGAATTTTAGAAATATTATCTTTCAAAGTACAGGCGTCCATAACTTGTAAGGTCTCCAGAGTAACTAATTTTGATGCAAGAAAATTTTCCAATTTTTTAAAAGTAGGGTAAGTTGTAGAAGATCCCAAATGATCCTCCCATGATTTTCTTGTTATTGGATCTAGCCGTTGAACGGTCATAAAAACTAACAAATCATCCCAATAGTTAGTATGTCTCTTTAAAACTTGTAACGCACCAATTATCTCCACAGTGTCATTCAATAGAATTCTCAAAGTCACAGCATTCTCCTTAGCAACTGGCTTCAAATTAAACAAACGATATAAATAATTATTAACTAAAAGTCTTTCATTATCATATCGATCAACTAAAAGTTGCCACGCGCGATCAAAATTATCCTCAGTAATCGAAATATTTGCAAGTAACTGGGCAGGTTCATTTGACAAACTAACTTTTAGATAATGCAATTTTTGTACTGAGGGCATTTTACTATCTGAATGAATTATTGATTTAAACAAGTCCCTAAAACTCGGCCATTCCGTGATTATTCCCGAGAATTTAGGAATCTCTAATGTAGGGAAATTTCTGCTTGAATTTTGTTCACCACTTGACGTTTCATTCAAAGATTGACTTTTATTCAATTTAGAAACATAATCCAAATAATCCAAAATATAAGCCTTAGATTCAATATATTTTTCCTCAACTGAATCGTACATATTTTCCTTAAAATACAAATGAGCTTGTTGTTCTGATTTTACTGACAATAATTTTTCATGATTAGAACTAAATTTAGTCCAATAATTCTCTAAATTTTGTAATCGAGCATTTAATACATTAGCTGTAATTTTTTCTTTACCCATTTTATTTAAATTAGTAACGAAATTAAAAATCAGTCTTTGAAATTCGATCTGAGATTCTAAAATTTCCTTTTTATCCATTTTTGTCACGTTTATTTATTAAAATTATATTCAAAAATTAAAATGAAAAGGAAAAAAATCAAAAAAATTTCATAATATAAGTAAAATTATTTTCTGTAAATACGAATTATAGTATCGAAATTTTATATTTATTTACATGTGTAGGCTGTCGTGTGATAGACCGGGTGATAGCGATTGAAAATGTGTGAGTTACCAAGCGAAACAAGAATCACCTATACTATGAATGGAATAAGATGTCTCAACACTATACACATCTGTTGCCTCATACAATAGTCTTGACGTAATATAGACGCCGAATTATGATTCAAAATTGTTCAAATATGACGAGAAAAGATCATAGTCTTAATATCCAAAAGCACAAATTCTTTATAGATGCACTTCACCATTGTTCCAGATTTTTTAAAAAAAATAGTTTATAATAACCGATAATCCGGCTCGAAGGACCATAAATGTTTAGAACATTTTCAAGTTCAGCAAAGAGAAAAACATGTGCTCTTACACAAAGTCAATTTTATAATAAATTAGCACACAATTATTTCACTTGTAACATTGTATTTATTGTCTAATTGAGATCTCAAAATTTAACATAAAAACATTTTAATAAAATTAGATAAATAAACAATTTAGCACACAATATACAAAACGATACATTATAACGACTATCACCCGTCGCCTATATTTCGATACTGACCCCCCAATCCCCCTCGAGCTACTCAGTCCACCCAAAGAGGAAAAGAAAGACAGCACCGAAGACAGGGATAGCGTTCGCGATCACTCACACTTACATTCAAGCCTAAACAAAACTAATGGAGTTTTTTTAATAATTTTAATTGAAAATTTCGAAAGCAATTGAATTTTATGAAGAAGAATTTTATTAACATTGTATTCAAAATAAGTGATTTCTTGCGAAGAATTTATTAACATTTTAAGAAATAATTAAATTGTTTATGAAGAACTTTATAGAAATATTTAAAAATCATGAAATTTTTTCGAAAAATTCAGTTAAAGTTGTTTCGAAAATAATTGAATTTCTTTAAAGAATTTTATTAAAATTAAGTATATTCAAAATAATTGAATTCATCATAAGAATTTTAATTACTTTTCGAAAATAATAGAATTATTTCAATTCTTTTGACGAACATATTCAAAAATTGTATTGAGCTAGTAATTTAATTCTTATATAGATTTTTTTGAAAATATTTTGAGAATAATTAAATTGTTTTTCGAAAATTTTAAATTCTTGTTGAAACTAAATTTTATGGGAATTTTTGAAAATAATTAAATTCTTTCGTTTAATTTTATTTTAATTGGGTTAATAATTATTTAATTCTTGCAAAGAGTTTTAGTATTTATAAAAATAGTTGAATTATTTCGAAGAATTTATTAAAGTTTAAGAAAATAATTGCAATTTATGAAAATATTTTTAAATATTTGAATTCATCTAAGGAATTTAATTAAAATTGTTTTGAAAATAATTGAATTCCTGCAAAGAATTTTACTATTTATAAAATTAATTGAATTCTTGCGAAGTATTTTACTATTTATAAAAATAATTGAATTTTTTCGAAGGATTTATTAAAATTTTAGAAAATAATTGAATTCTGTCGTGAAATTTTCAAAATAAAAAATTTTGTAATTTGCAAAACAATAATAAGTTGAATATCTTGTACCGCGCGTAACATTTCCTATTGCGTAAGAATGTGGTAGAAGCAATACAGGGTTTAAGGTTCAATTAGGACTTAAAAAGGAGTTGTCAGAGTTAAATAGAACTTACGAAGGAGGAAAAAAACACCAAGGGTTTGTTAGGTGCAGGTTAGGGTTAAATTATACTTACCAGGAGGTAAGCAGGTCTAAAAGTTCGACTCGGGCACTCTCTGTGTTAATTATTGCAATTTTTTGAAGATTATATTAGAAACAAATTATCTGCCCAAAAAAAAGAATTATTTTGCAGAATTGTCGGAGTTAGGTTCGTTTAAATGTCAAATTTCAGCTCCGTGGTGACACATAAAATATCAGCTCCGTGGCGCCTGTGGCGTACAGTGTAAAGGTGCAAATTCATGGATCAACAGTTGCTACAACAACACATATTATAGAAGAGGACAGACATAGTTGTGTCCTTTTATATTTCAGTGCTTCGGCAACCGTTGACTTATTAAAAAAACCTTAATATTCGAAAAAACACGCCTTTACAACAACTAAGCAAAAGCACAGTGTAATTACTGTTGATCGTAACGCTCTTATTTGTGAATACTTTTCTACAATTAGTTTTATGCGCTAATTTCATAATGTTATGAAAATGAAATTCTCTGGTTATGTCAAGCTGATAGTAAATAGTAAGTATTTTTGCTGGGGCTATTTTGTGCATCAAAATGCTTTTTTTAACTCAGTGATTTATTCAAATTCAGAATTAAAAGAAAATTAACTTTTGCATATATTTTATTTCCTTCTGAAGGTTTCCTTTGAGTTCGTCAATGAAATAAATTTTTTTGTCTGAGTTGTAGTCATTAAAAGTTGTGCACAAAATAGACCCCGGGATGGGGCTACTTTGTGCATTGAACTTTGTGTTTTTATAATGTTTCATAAACATTTTTTTGATCCTTTCTTATTCATTAAATCTTTTGTGTAGATATTTCAGAGTAAATTAAAAAAGAATAAGATATTAAACAAAAAATTTTGTAAATATTATACAACAAAATGTAAAATAAAACACTGAAATTTTGCTAAAATCATGATTTATTAAAAATTAACAACCTTTCTTCAAATTTTATATTGCTTAGAAAATAAATAACACTTTTTCTTTTAAAATATACATTTTACAATAATACATTATGATAATTATAAAACTATTATTTGAATACATGTAAATAACTTTGAATCATCATTTTAATAGGAGCTTTTTTAAACGTTTTGAATATGATATTTTTTAAAAACTTGAAATTAATAATTTAAGGTTAAATGAATAACAATTTAATATCTAACACACTTTTCCAGTAATTTTAAGAGAAACGAGAGAAATAGTTTTAAGACTAATTTGAAAAACTTATAAATATTAATTAAAGTTAATTTTTTGTCGTTATGTTGCTCACCGGTTGAAGTTTTAATCGTTTTAAGGAAAATTTGTTATATTTTTTTTATAATTATAGCTGTAGTAAAACCGTTCAAATTACAACTATATTATGCCCTAATAATGAGGAAAAGTGATATTTAACATGAAAAAAACAAAATTTTTTTTCTTTTAAAACTTATCTTAAAATTGCACAGTTACGTGAAAATCACCCAAATAGGAGGAGTTTAAATATTATTGTTATTGGCCAAAAGTCTTTATTCTCTTTTTAGGGGGTTAAGACTAAATGTTATATTTTTAAGAAATGAAATATATATTCACCATTTTTTTTATTAAGGCAACAAATCAAAGAGTTGCTTTTTGTAAATAGGATAGGAGTTTGAATATTATTTTTATTGGCCAAAAGTCTTAATTTTCTTTTTAAGGGGTTGAGACTAAATGTTATATTTTTAAGAAATGAAATATATATTCACCATTTTTTTAATAAAGCAACAAATCAAAGATTTGCTTTTTGCAAGTAGGAGGAGTTTAATATTTATTTTTATTGGCCGAAAGTTTTTATTTTCTTTTAAGGGGGTCGAGACTAAATATTAAATTTTTAAAAAATGAAATATATTCACCATTTTTTTTATTAAGGCAACGAATCAAAAAATTGATTTTTGTAAATAGGAGGAGTTTAAATATAATTTTTATTGGCCAAAAGTCTTTATTCTCTTTTTAGGGGGTTAAGACTAAATGTTATATTTTTTTAAAATGAAATATATTCACCATTTTTTTTATTAAGACAACGAATCAAAAAATTGATTTTTGTAAATAGGAGGAGTTTAAATATTATTTTTATTGGCCAAAAGTCTTTATTTTCTTTTAAGGGGGTTAAGACTAAATATTATATTTTTAAGAAATGAAATATATATTCACCATTTTTTTTTATTAAGGCAACGAATCAAAAAAATGTATTTTTGTAAATAGGTGGAGTTTAAATATTATTTTTATTGACAAAATAATATTTATATTTCTCCTATTTACAAAAAGCAACTCTTTGATTTGTTGCCTTAATAAAAAAAATGGTGAATATATTTCATTTTTTAAAAATTTAATATTTAGTCTCGACCCCCTAAAAAGAGAATAAAGACTTTTGTCCAATAAAAATTATATTTAAACTCCTCCAATTTACAAAAATCAATTTTTTGATTCGTTGCCTTAATAAAAAAAATGGTGAATATATTTCATGTTTTAAAAATTTAATATTTATTCTCGACCCCCTTAAAAGAAAATAAAAACTTTTGGCCAATAAAAATAATATTTAAACTCTTCCTATTTACAAAAAGCAATTCTTCGATTTGTTGCCTTAATAAAAAAAAATGGTGAATATATTTCATTTTTTAAATATATAACATTTAGTCTCGACCCCCTAAAAAGAAAATAAAGACTTTTGGCCAAAAAAATTGCTTTCCGCCGTAGCGAGGTTTGAATGTAATTGAATTTTAAAAATGTTTTACATTTATTTTTCAGAAATAAGCAATTAATTTGTTTCAGAAGTAAATAATTTTTTTTATAACAAATGTTATTGTTTGTGCCAATAAATTTTTAAAGTTTTTGAGAGAATATACATATGTTTTGAATTGATTTCCATGGCAATGGAAAAAAAGGAAACATAATTTTTTCCACAATTATTCTAATTTGTTAACTTTTCAGCATTTTTAGGTATGTTTTTTAAAGAAGAAAAATTTGTCATACCCAAAGTTAAAAAAAACCTAATTTGTTTATAAAAAATTTATATTTTTTTAATAAAACCTGAAAAAAATTGTTATCATTATTGAATAGTACAGGGAAAAACAAAACTTTTTTTCTCTTGTCAAAAAATGGGAATAAACAATATTGTTTAGTTATCCGACATTAAAAGTAGATCTGCATTTAAAAAACGAAAATTTTGAAAATTCATAACTCAAAAATTTGTTCTAGAAAAAAATACCTTTTTGTTTTTTTGAATATAGAAAAGAAAAAAGTATTTTTTGCCGATTTTAGAGGTCGACTGAAATTTTATGTGGAATTGCCCATATACAAAGAATTATAATTGTTTTCAAAAAGTTTTATAATAAATCGTGCATAAATGTTATTCATGAATATTAAATCAATATTTTCTATCGTTGACTCTTTAGTTTTTTTGATAATTTGGTCTATTTTAATGGTATTTAATTAAATTGTAAATTAAATATTTGGACAAGGAAATCGTGAGTATTGCCACCTAGCGTGTGTTGAGCGCGGCTACCTTTCTCTACACTCCATGTTATCGACACTTTACATTGGAAGAAAAAATTATTACTTTAATTTATGTTTTTATTGTTACTATGCAACAATTAACAAAACTATATAATAAATTAAATACATTAAATATCAAAGAATATATATTGATTGCTTTTTTTACCATTCTATTTCTATTTTCATTACAAATTAATAAATTTCACACACTAATTCAACTGTCACATTAGCACTTTTATACTTTGCACATTAATATTTAATTATTTACAACATAATTTACACTAAATGTTGGATTAATTTACACTTTAATACTCTATTTATTATTTTCAATAGTTTATTTCAACATTCTATGCTTTTTTATTGAATTTTTCGGCCAATTACCGAACGTATACCGAACGTCTACCGAATTCAGTAGATGTTCAGTGAAACCCGCCCGCCAGGGCTGCGATAAGTTGTCGGGAAACCCGAACAAGCAGTGTATTGTTTGCAAATCGGAGTTTAAAGCCAATATTTAAGTCATAAAATTACACGCAAAAGGAAAAAAACATTTGAGCATTGTTAAAGATATTTAAAGTTTATTAATTATTATAAATAGAAATTTTTTATCGTTTTTAAAAAGAAGAATTGCCTTGTTGAAATTTAGAGTAGTGTTATTATTATGGAAGTATAGTTATTTAACTTTGATATTAATTCTTCTTTAGGTATGCCAAATGTTTCTATTAAAAACATTTTACAAGTATCTAGTGCTAGAAGTGGAAAGGAAGAAGAATTTAAGACAAATGTTAAAAAAGCTGAAATAAAGATATGTTCTTTCATAGCAGAGTACAATTTGGCATTAAGGACAGCTGATCATCTAGTAGGTACCTGTAAATCTGCTTTTCCAGACTCCATTGTAGCAAAGAATGTCGTATTAGGTAGAACGAAAGCTACAGGAATAATTAAAAATGTTATTGGAAAATGCCACGCAGAAGATATCGCTTCTTTGTTAAGGAAGAACCCTCTCTGCATTGTGAGTCAATGCAATTACCATTTAAGTTTTCAATTTACTCACGTAGTACTAATGCAACGCTTGGCAACATTGTAATGCTTCCTCCGGTCTCATTTTGTGTCGTCTGTCATTGCCAGGTCCGTCTGTCTCTTCTGTTTTTGTACGTATTCTTGTGGACCTTTAATTATTCCACGCCAGTAGAGGCGCCACTTTCGTAGGAGGCCTAGTTTTGTCTGTTATTATCGTTATTATGTATATAAATACATGCTGCAGTGGGTATTCTGTTGCTTATTTACAAATATTTATAAACATAATAAAATTAAAGAATCATTCCTAACATAATAAGTGTTTTTTTTAAATGGGCAGAAATGTTAGAAAGATCTGGACGTTTGTACAACTCCGTAATTTAAAAATTCTAATCTAATTTTATCCAATTTAAAAGTTTTAAATGTTAAATGTCCAAGAAAATAAAGTTTTTATTTAAGATAAATATTTTATTAACTTATATTTTGAAGAATTCAGCATTTGAATAAATAGCAACTAGAAAATATTACCCTAAAATATAGAATAAATAAAAATTTTACCACCTTAATTTTTATCTATTCTAATTATTCAACATTATAATTATGATTCAATATTTATTTTAAAGTGTTTTAAAATTATTGTTAGTGTATACCCTGTATACTTTTAAAAAATTTCATTTTATTAACTGAATTACGTATTGCTGCTTGAATAAAATTTGTTTTTATTACTTGTAAATTATTTATTTCATACATAATTCTCTGCAAATATTTTTTATTTAATAATATAAATAAAGATATTTATTATTAAAAATTAGTTATTTAAATGTAATATTATTTTTTAATTATTTAATTTTTTTTTGTGTAAACTGTTATATTTCAATGCATTTTTGGGCCCCCTAAAACAGTGGCGCCTCTATCATTGTGGAATATTTATAGGTCCACGAGTTTCACAGAAGACAGACGGGTCTGGTCATTGCTATTAACCATGTTAGATAATATTTCAGAAAATTCTAATAGTCTTTAAAAAAATACTTTTGGAATTTTAATTTGAATGTTCTGAGCGTTCGATGGTCTCTGCAATCTGTAGGTTATGTGCGACTTACAGTTATCGCCCAAGAGAAACGGCATTGCATCGTTTAAATGACGTGAAATTAGTAAACAATTGCTTTCGAACGAGTTTGTTTTCTGCACACAGGCACTTTTTACAAAATCTGACAACATACAATTGACACAAATATTTTTAATTGTCTGAATTCAAAAGATTTTGTCAATCCATGCAGAAACGCGGTTGCAGGATTGGAAATACAAAAGTAATGTAATTACAGGCGGCAAGAAGTGTGTTACAGCCATTTTGCCAGTGGAGGGCAGAAGCATGCAGGGAGCGAAAAGGCTCAGCTGTCAAAATGATTCGCATTACACAGGCATTACATTGCTACGGTAATTCCAATGCTGCAACCGTGTTTCTGCATGGATTAACAAAATCTTTTGATTTCAGATAATTAAAAACATTTGTGAAGATTGTAGGTTGTCATATTTTGTAAAAAGTGCCTGTGAACAGAGAAAAATTTGTTAGAAAATGAATATTTACCAATTTCACGTATTTTAATCGGTCAGTGCCGTATTTGTTGGGTGATGACTGTTAGTGGTTAGTCGCACTTTATTGAGAAATCTTGATTTGAAAATTGAAAATGATTTTTCTTCCAATGCAGACAGTTTTTGCAAAATCGGAAAAAATACTAAATATCCTGAATATTTTATGTTTCATTTGCGCACAAAAAGTAAAAGATTTATTTCCATTTACAACGACAGAAAGTAAAATAGAAAAAAGTCAAACAAATGTGCGGTACATAAAATTACCGCCAGAGGGCAGCACCTGATGGGCACATCAAATTTTCTCATTTTACTTCCTGACGTCGTGTATTATTTTGGATTTTCAATTTCTTGTGCATAAAATGACACAACAAAAATTCATTTAACCCCTTCGCAGTCAAGACTAAAATCTCATAAGTGGGCTCAAAATGTCGACAACTTTTTAGAAAACTAAAATTTGCGCAAACGAGCATACTATTGTATTTGAAGTCGCTGATTACGAATCCGATATCAGATTTTGAAAATTCAAAATGGCGGATCCAACATGGCGGACATGGAAATGAAAAATCGACTGAATTCACTTAAAACTTGTTACTCAGCGGTTTTCGGGGTCGCTGATTACGAATCCAATATCAGATTTTGAAAATTCAAAATGGTGGATCCAATATGGCGGACACCATTTTTTAAAATTCATCAGATTCACTTGAAACTTTTTACTCGGAGGTTTTCAGGATCGCTGATTACCAATCCGATTTCAGATTTTGAAAATTCATATTAGCGGATCCAATATGGCGAATGAAGTTTTCTAAAATTCATCGTTTTCATTTGAAACTCGTTACAAGAGGGTTTTCGCTGATTACGAAAACTTTTGAAACGATAATAAATACAAAATTTTCCCCCGCAGTACTTTTAATTTTTCTAAACTTTCTATAATCAAAAAATTAAATTAATATTACATAATAATATTTAATAATAATATTGTTAATATTGTAAAAAATCTACCTATTTTAAATTTAAAATCGTTTCGCCTCTCCCGCTTTTTTTACCATAACCTATATAAGTGCCTCTAAGAAGCAACGTTGCCAAGTGTCGTGCTTAGTAACTTCTTATTGATAAAAAATGTGTTTTTTTATACAAAATAATTAATTTTGAGTCTCACAGGTTGTGACTGATCATTTTTTGGACAATATTTAAACATCAGTTCTTTAGGTTTAACTATAAAAAGTTACATCAATATCTCGCTGTCATTTTTCTCACAATTGAATTTTAAAGATCATGAAAGTGCATTTTCCCATAAGACACAATGTAAAATGTGAAAACATAAAATTGTTTATAACTTTTCTTATACATTGTGCAGACCTCCAAAAATTTAACTACATATTTTTTAAACCAACATCTACCATTATTCCAAGTTTCATCAAAAACTCGCTGTTAATTCTATTTCCGAGGGTACTTCCTTAAAAGTATCGAAATTTAGCTTAGGTAATTATTGATGAATCTACTGATATTGGCACTATAAAAAATGTATGTTGTTGCGTCCGTTATTTTGATGAAGTGGAACAAAAAGTGATGTCTCGCTTTTGGAAATTAATTAACCTTTTTTCTGGTGAAGATCCCGACGAAGCAAATAAAGGTGCAACTGCTGCACGAATTTTTGAAAAAGTAATTAAAAATTTAGAAAGCGACTCCAGCCCCCTCGTAAATTTAATTGGATTTGCTAGCGACGGATGCACTACCATGTTTGGGGATTATAATGGCGTTGCAACTAAATTACAAAATTAAATTTGAAGAAGTTAACACTTTTCCCGAATCAATCTACACAAATAAATAAAATATCTTAAATAAATCTCGATAAGCTCATGGGCTTCAATGTATCGACAGCTCAGTGGTCAGAGCAGTCTACCGGCAATAGAAAGGTCGTGGGCTCGTATCCCACCATGCTACCGTTTTTTTCTGAGTTCTTTGATAATTTTGAAATTATTAATTAATTTCGAAAATATTTTTCAAATTAAGCAGGTTACTGTATTAGAGCAGCTGTGCTGTCGATACATTGAAGCCCATGAGCTTATCGAGATTTATTTAAGATATTTTATTTATTTGTGTAGATTGATTCGGGAAAAGTGTTAACTTCTTCAAATTTAATTTTGTAATTTAGTTGCAACGCCATTATAATCCCTAAACATGGTAGTGCATCCGTCGCTAGCAAATTTAATTAAATTTACGAGGGGGCTGGAGTTGCTTTCTAAATTTTCAATTACTTTTTCAAAAATTCGTGCAGCAGTTGCACCTTCATTTGCTTCGTCGGGATCTTCACCAGAAAAAAGGTTAATTAATTTCCAAAAGCGAGACATCACTTTTTGTTCCACTTCATCAAAATAACGGACGCAACAACATACATTTTTTATAGTGCTAATATCAGTAGATTCATCAATAATTAAGCTAAATTTCGATACTTTTAACAAAGAAGCGATATCTTCTGCGTGGCATTTTCTAATAACATTTTTAATTATTCCTGTAGCTTTCGTTCTACCTAATACGACATTCTTTGCTACAATGGAGTCTGGAAAAGCAGATTTACAGGTACCTACTAGATGATCAGCTGTCCTTAATGCCAAATAGTACTCTGCTATGAAAGAACATATCTTTATTTCAGCTTTTTTAACATTTGTCTTAAATTCTTCTTCCTTTCCACTTCTAGCACTAGATACTTGTAAAATGTTTTTAATAAAAACATTTGGCACACCTAAAGAAGAATTAATATCAAAGTTAAATAACTATACTTCCATAATAATAACACTACTCTAAATTTCAACAAGGCAATTCTTCTTTTTAAAAACGATAAAAAATTTCTATTTATAATAATTAATAAACTTTAAATACCTTTAACAATGCTCAAATGTTTTTTTCCTTTTGCGTGTAATTTTATGACTTAAATATTGGCTTTAAACTCCGATTTGCAAACAATACACTGCTTGTTCGGGTTTCCCGACAACTTATCGCAGCCACTGAGAGAGGTTAGGGTCTTTCTCCCAATCTTTTCTATAATTTTGTATTCTTTTTATTTGTTTACTCGCGGACTCATTTCTTATTTGTTTCGTTCTTTCAGGCGTTGAATCTCGTCGCCTTTTTAAAGTATTTTTTGACGTTGACATTTTTATTCATATCTCATAATCATAATCCAAACAATTTACTCTCTACTGATAGACACTAATATGAAAGTAAACACTTAACAAAGCTGTTTATAAACCTATTTGAGTATTCGTCTGCTTAAAGCAGTATGATTGGTGGATTCCATTATTACCGTTAGAATCGACCAATCAACGAATATATCTAGCTTTATGCCAAGAAGACTATATACAGGAGAGCAAACTTCGTTCTAAATGTATAGAGAGTTGCGGGCTGTTTTACGGGAACAAGGATAGCGTGGAGTGAGTTGCGCCAGAAACGAATTTTGGGTTCTGCAAATACTAATGACATATATCAGCTGATTTAGCAGACAGCTTGTGTGCGCAAAGCCCAAATTCACTGTTGGCGCAACTCATTTCACGCCAACCCTGTTCCCGTAAAACGGCCCCACCAAAAACCTATAGTTGCTTCTCCTGTATATAGTCTTCTTGCTTTACGCATTCGTATGTGCCCAGGGATGCGTAGGTATATGAGGCATTCTCCAACATAAAAGCCACCCTAAAAAAATTTCTTTTTGGAAATGAAGTATGTTGAAGTATACATAAAAACAGTGTGTATAGTAGGTTTTTAGGTCTGTGTAATGCGTGGTTGCCATGTTATCAGGGGCTCAATTTTTTTCAGTATAATTTTCAAATGGCAATATCTTTTACCCATATCAATGGATTTTAAAGTTGTATAAGTGTTTTTAGTAGAGAATTTTTTAAACTTTTGAATGAAATTACTAATTATTTAAAAAAATGTAGTTTCATAAAAAAAAATTAAAAAAATTTTTTTTTTCAATTTTTCCTCCTCTTTCCCCCCTTCAAATTTTTTCAAAAATACCCAAAAATGTTCCTTATTTTATAAGCTTTTTACCCCTCAAAAAGCCATTTTGGGACATTGAAATGCGTACAAGCTACAGATGATTTTGTAACCCGGTGCAACTCATCAATTTTGCCCTTATTATTATAATTTTTACCATAGTGTTGTGCAGTGACTGAATTAGAAATTTTTTAGTAAAATATATTGTTTGGAACATGGGAAGTAGGTGTTTCACATTGCACTATTAAAAATTCATTATTTAAAAAAAATTCTAGACTTCAAATCTGTGTTTAATTACTTTAAAAAATACTGAATCACCATATGTATTAGGGTGGTTCTTATTTTTGAAAAATTGGAATTTCTTAGGTCGCTGGCCGTAATTTGAATTAAAATGCAAAAACATAAGCTACCCACAAGAACAGCCCATTTGATAAATATTAACCCGTGCCGACGAAGGATTAAAGTTTAAATGGAGTTTAACATGGGTTTGGTGCACTTCTGCAAATTTTGTATTATAATTTTTTTATTTCTTAAAACTTTGACTTGGGTCTATGTATTCCCAGTTTTTCATACGTTGAACACGAATATGATTTCAAAAATATCTTTTGACAGCTACCGGTTGTCAAAAAGCTGTCCAATTTTGAAAATGAGAGTTTTCACGACTTTTACAATAACTTCTACGAATAAAACGGTTTCTTGTGAAAATTTCAGTTTATTTCTAGCAATTTAATACACTTTGACGGTTGATAGCGTCAACTGCCAAAATATATTAAATACCTTTATCCAATGGGCTGTTTTTGTGGGTAGCTCATTTTTTCACATTTTAATTCAAATTACGGCCGGCGACCTAAGAAATTCCAACTTTTCCAAAATAAGAACCACCCTAATATGTATTTTTCTTATTCATAACACTTCATGTGATTATAATATCACTGCTTTTATAGAATTTCGTTAATATCCGTTGATTTTTACACAGAATTTCTAATTATTAACAAGCAATTAATTTAAATTATTAGAAATTTTGAATTAATACATTGAAAAGATGAACAAGAGAATATTTAAAATACCGCATTTTGAAAATACATAACCTTATTTTATGTCTAGCAGCAGTGTTGACAAACTTGGAAAAAATCAAAAAAAAATTTTCTCGAAATGGCATGTTTTAAAAACATTTACCAAAATGGTACAGTTTTCCACCAAGCCGATGACATCTGGTGATTCAGTATTTTTTAAAGTAATTAAACACAGATTTGAAGTCTAGAATTTTTTTTAAATAATGAATTTTTAATAGTGCAATGTGAAACACCTACTTCCCATGTTCCAAACAATATATTTTACTAAAAAATTTCTAATTCAGTCACTGCACAACACTATGGTAAAAATTATAATAATAAGGGCAAAATTGATGAGTTGCACCGGGTTACAAAATCATCTGTAGCTTGTACGCATTTCAATGTCCCAAAATGGCTTTTGAGGGGTAAAAAGCTTATAAAATAAGGAACATTTTTGGGTATTTTTGAAGAAATTTGAAGGGGGGAAAGAGGGGGAAAAATTGAAAAAAAAAATTTTTTTAATTTTTTTTAATGAAACTACATTTTTTTAAATAATTAGTAATTTCATTCAAAAGTTTAAAAAATTCTCTACTAAAAACACTTATACAACTTTAAAATCCATTGATATGGGTAAAAGATATTGCCATTTGAAAATTATACTGAAAAAAATTGAGCCCCTGATAACATGGCAACCACGCATTACACAGACCTAAAAACCTACTATACACACTTGTTTTTATGTATACTTCAACATACTTCATTTCCAAAAAGAAATTTTTTTAGGGTGGCTTTTATGTTGGAGAATGCCTCATATACAGCACAGAATTGAAAACAACCTAACCCTACTAAAAATAAAATCAGGAATCGTCATAAATGGTTAGAATTTCTGAACATTCCTGATTAGTCTCACCATTTCTGGCGTTTTTGAACATTTATCACCATTCCTAACCATTCCTAACCATACACTTTCTAAGCTCCTCCTACTTTACTCCCACCGATTTCAATGCTGTGACCATTTCTGAAATTCCTGATCATTTCTGAAATTCTTGACGATTTCTGAAATGTGTGAGCATTTCTGACATATTTCTTGTCTTTTTCTGACTTTTCTTGATGTCCATAAAATTTCATGGAAATTTATATAAAATCTTTCAAAGTAATTTTTTTTGTAATTTTCAGAATAATACATTATTATAATATAAAAATTGCTCTTTTAACTTGACTAGTTATCATTTTTCAAATTGGTATAATTATTAAGTCTTGGTTTGAAACATTTATTTTGTCAATTTTAAGAAGTTTAAAGGCGTCATATTAGCCTTCTAAAGTGCATACATTTACGCAGGTTATGTTTGTCATTTAAGATACTCAAGTAACACATTTTATTAATAAAAGACTTTTTAAAACGTCTAAATGTCTTCTTTTAAGACATGTAGAAGACGCTGTTTTTTGCAATGTTATGATGAGAAATGTTTTAATTATAATGAAATATAGAGGTTAATTTAAATTATAATTAATAATCAGTAATAGAATAATTTATTAATATTGATTATTAAGAATTTAGATTTAAAACTTATAAAAATTTCAATATTACACTAATAATGCATTATTATTAATTATAATATTAAATTTACATTTTTAAATGCAGATATTTCTAAAGTAACTGTGATCGTTGTGTTAAATTGCATTCAGATTATTTTTTAATACGTTCTAGCAGCTTGTATAAATTAACAATGAAATTTTTTAGAGTGTACATTGACGGACTGTATACGTTCGATTGCATAAGTTGAATTGTATACGAATATATAAATTATGATAATTTATCATTGAACTGTATACATTTTAACTCTACAAATAATATTTTTTTAATACGTTTGTTTGAATACAGTTAGATTCTACACTATTGATTTTGATAAAATAATATTAAAAAATTGTACTTGTTAAATTCTAAACAATTGAATTATATACCTACACAAAAAAATACAAAAATTAAATCTGAAGAATTTTATAGACATGAACCGTGTTCAACATACAATTTACTTATACTAGCTCCTCCGACAGCCGCAAGCGGCCGTCTACGGTGCTAGTTTTTATATGTCCATTGTCCAAGTCCATTATTTCATTAATAATAATATTCAAATTTTTTCAGTTAATAATTTGCTTATTTATATTTGAAATGTTGACGTTTTTTTACAATGCAAAATAAGATTTATTATGAGTACTTTCTCTTAACAAAAATAAAATTTATATATTCGCGCTCTTTTTAAATAACATACGACTGCAGCGCCACCTTCACATGTACAAACAATTTTAAAAACACCCTTCTATTAAGATTTTACATTCTCATTGCCCATTCTTTACTTCGATACTTTTCGATACATTCGACCTTTCCACTCCATGTCTTTTTTAAGAAAGGATACAGTTCAACAAATAAAACAATATTTTGCGGAATCTAGCTGACAAACATATTTGCTATAAACTTTTTAAATTTCATTATTACTATTAACTTTATTATAAATATGCATATTTAAAATAAAGTTAATATTTAATTTAAAAAAAGTCATGACTTATTTTTAAAACTTTCGTTCCCTGGTTAAAAAACCGGACAGATTTCGGACTAATCCGAAATTTGTCCGAAAAAGTGCGGTTTATGGTCAGGTTTTTGTCACCCGAAATGAATCCGAATAAATCCGAACTCTATACGGTTTGTGAACAACTATAGTAAATCCGGAGTTGGTCCGATGAAGTCCGACATTAATCAGTTAATTTTAACTAGTTAATCCGGAATTAGTCCGAAACAGTCAAAATTTAGTCCGGACAATTTAGTGAATGTTAATAAAAAAATAATTATACAAGTTACACATATTAATTATTATTACTTTATGGGACATTCAACATATTTTTCAACATATTTTTTTTATTTACCTATCGCAATTTTATTTACATTAACTTAAAATTTCTAACGCTTGGGGATTCGAACCTGCACCTATCTAACATTATATCGCACCGAAATCGAATACACTAACCACTATACCACGCTCGCATGGAAGTTCAAATTCATAATAGAATTTATCAAGTGCCACGAAAAGAAATGACAAAAAACTAACGCATCAGTGTTAATTATAATATTAAAAAAGATAACTAATAATACTAGTGTAAAATCAAATTGACTGCAAAAGTAAATATTTTATTTACCATAAGTAAATATACCCTTAAAAAAAAGTCGGACCGATTTCGGACTAATCCGGAATTTGTCCGCAACAGAACGATTTGTTGTGGAGTTTTTCATCCTGAATTAAGTTTAAAATCAATATCGTTTTTATAACTATTGAATTAGTTCGGATAAATCCAAACTCAATAGGTTTGTGTATAACCAGTGAATCCGGAATTAGTACGATCTAGTCTGAAGTTCCCGTGTAGAAAAATTTCGGGGCAGTCTGGAGTCTAGAGATTGCCCCAACTAGACGCATCTGGACGGTCTAATCTGGACGGTCTAACTGTATGCTAGATGGGATTTTTCTGGACGGTCTAATTTAGACTGTCTAACTGTATGCTATATGGGACTTCATTGGCATCACTAGAATTCAAAATTTTTAAAGTACAAATCAAAGTACAATCAAGACTTTAGTGCCCGATTTGTCGGTCTTCTTTGAATTTATACATGGATTGTCACTTCAAAATTCAATGGAATAATTTAGTATCTAAAGAATCGTTCAAAAATAAATATTGTAGGTTTATATGAATTATTATAAATAAAATTTTCAATGAGTTTAATTAAAAATTCTAAAGATCTTAGATTTTTGAAAAATGCCTAATAATTCAAATTCTCCTGAAATTAGATAAATTTTTTAACATATTGTATTTGATTAATTATTAAAAATAATTTATCTATAGAAGAAATTTAGTTAAAAACACTATACACAATTGAGTGTTGGAGAAGTTACAGATTATTGTAGAAATTTAATTATTTTTAAAAGTAACAAAATTCTACACAGAAATTCAATTATGTTTAAAAATTTTTTTAAATTCTCATCAAAATTTCAATTATCTTTATAAATAATAAAATCGTTCTCTGAAATTCAATTATTTTCCAAATTTTTAACAAGATTCTTGACAAAATAAAATGTAAGCAAAAATTTAATTACTTTCATAAATAAAAAACCTTTCACAAAAATTCAATAAGGATTTACAAATTTTTTATAAGTTTCTTCTCAATAATTCAATTATTTTTATAAATAATAAAATTCTCAAAATTTTTTTATTATTAAAAATTTCTTAGTTAATCTCAGAATTTCTTAATTACTTTTAATACAATTTTAATCGAATTCTTCGAAAAGTGTATAATTATACTTAAGAATTCTATTGAAATTCGCCATAAGAATTCAATTATTTAAAACATTTTTGATAAAACTGAAAGTAATTCATTAAAAAATGGTTAATGATTATAATTGTAGTAAGAATTATTTATTTAAATATTCATATATAATAATTAAAATAATTCGGGATTATTATGTGTAATAATTTTAGTTATAGTTTTCACTTCGTCCTTATAAGCAACAGAATATATGACACTGGCATTGATATAGTATAGTATATCCTATATAAATTAGGAGAGTTTACACCCAGACTTCAGTGGCCGTGCGGTTTAAATGCTTCGAGTCGGGTCGTCAAGGGTGGGGGGGCGTGAGTTCGATCCCACATGCGAGCGGATATTTTTCATTGTAAGTGTTATATAAAATAATAAAATTACTGTATTTAATCTGTATAAGTGTTATAAATTAAAATTGTAAACATGTTTGTAAATAATGTTAAAGGCCTGTTAAAGAATGAATTTAAAAAATGTACCAATTAACGCAAATTGTTTTTTTATTAAAATTATCTTTCAATATTACTCTTTTAAGTAATATTTACTGCTAGTGCAGTATATTATTTATTTAAAAATAATATAATTATTATAATAATAAGTTATTGTCATTAAATACATATACACACATATATATGAATAACAATAATATTTATTTATTATTAATAATTCATATTTTCACATTACATTGAATAAACGTGAGAACCGAGTAAATTTGGGTAAATTATTTAAAATTAAAAAACTGAAATATTGAAATCGAACCTAAAATTTGAAATGTTAGTACTGCTCATTAGCCCTGATATGTCGTCCAGTCTGGACCAACGCGTGGTTCGATCGTCACTGGTCTGATTAGCCCATGGTCAGACAGTCTTTTCAGCGCCCAGTTAGAGAATAGACTGTCTTTTTGGCACCACACTAGAACCCAACAATTTTTCTACACGGGTTAGTCTGGCAATACGCAACTTGCAAATAGTCCGATTAAGTCCGGAATTAATCTGGTTATGGTCAGGTATACATATACCTGACTGAAATATTTGTCATACGAAATTATAATTATAGTTTGAATTTATCTGACCAAAATCATTCCGGATTAAGTCTTTGAATTGGATTGAATATGGATTGTTTTGGACTGTCTGTGGATTGTATATATATATATATATATTTACAAATTCCATATTATTTTAAGACTTCTTTTTGGACTGGTGTGTTTTGATCGGATATTATTCGGATTGCCGCTGACTATTACCGGATTCTTTCCCGTGTAGAAATTTAACCATGGCCCAAATCGGGGCCAGATCTTTTGATCATTGTGTAGGCCATAACATGGCAATTTCTACACGGGTTGCGTACAGATTTCGGCACCGAAAAAACGTTATTCTAAATTTAAGAATATCTTCTTGGCTCCTATTAAAGTATATTGTATACTTAAATTAAGTATTATGCTATTCTTAAAATGAGAATATATTTTTATTTTAAGAAAATATATTTTAGTATATATTTTTCTTAAAATATATTTTCTTAAAATAAGAATATATTCTCATTTTAAGAATAGTATAATACTTAATTTAAGTATACAATATACTTAAATAGGAGCCAAGAATATATTCTTAAATTTAGATTAAAGTTTTTTCTGTGGGATTATTTTGTATTTGTTTCGAATTATGCCTTTTAATTAGATTAAATCCGAATTATTTCACACAATTTTCGGATACTTAGCATATAGATTTCGAATTGTTTCGGACTATGTCTTTCAATTGGACTAAATCCCAATTGTTGCAGACAATTTCCGAATTCATTGCATACAGTTTTCGGATTGTTTCGTACTTGTTTCAGAATAGGATTTTGCAACACTTAATTTCAAATTGTTGCGGACTAATATCGGATTTCTTGCTTACAGAGTTCGGATTGCTTCAGACATTTTACGGATTAAGTTTTTTTAACTAGATTTAATTCGGATTGTTGCGGACTGATTCCGTATTCTTTACATATTGATTTCTGATAATTCCGTACTTATTTTAGAAGAATTCTTCACCGGTCATACCAGGGTTTGTATCTTAAGCTTCCAATATTTTATTTCAATTTAAGTTTATTTTTAAATAAAATTTCACTATTTGTCTGCTCTCTAAAACAAAAGTTAATGAAATTTGATTGAAAATCAGTGACTCTATTCAAGCGATTTGAATCAGTGAAATTTCAGTCATTTTTTATTGATTGACCAATTAAAAAATAACTGAAATTTTCTGTCACTCATATTGAAAATTTCAATTATTTTTTAATTGATCAATCAGTGAAAAATGACTGTAACTTAAATAATTTTTAACTGATCTTTAGTAAAATTTCACTGATTCAAATCACGAGAATAGTTACTGCGATTCTCAGTCAAATATTACTGATTCAAATTTAGAGAGTATTTAATTTGTTTCTAAATAAATTAAAAAGTATATAATTTAAAACTATCTTAAGATTAAGAGTTTTACATTTTATTATATTAACTCTTTAAATCTAAATAAGTGTGTAAACACTTATTTATGTTTCAGAAATCTGTCAAGATATAGAAAATAATTGCATCTATTATTTTTTTAAAAATTTAACATAATCTATAATAATTACATTAACTTATGAATTAATAATTTTTTACTAAAAATTTATCGGCACTGTTACTAAATTCGATAAACTAATCAGTGCTGTTTAATTTGTAAAAAGTGATTAATTTACATTTAGAGAAATCATATTCATTTTTTGTTCCTAATGCGAATAAGTTTAATTGTTCGTATTAAATAAAAATTAAACTTTAAATTTTAATTAAAAAAGGAAATTTAATTTCAATATTATGTTTTAAACAGAATCATAGAATTTAAATTATAAAACAAAATATACTTGAACAATTTGCAATAAGAAAATTTATATAAAGTCTAAATGGAAAATTTAAATCCTTTATACATATTAGATTAAATTGAAACGAAATAAAAAATAAAAGTTTCAATTAGTCAGGTAGCAGTGAGCGACTCTGAGCCACTCACTATAATACCTGAATGATATTATCCCTTGCAACGGCTCGTTCGGCTTAACATATTATTAAACGAATAAATGCTAAAATAAAAAACTAATTAATTTATTTTTTTAGCTGGATTTGTTAATTGGGCTGAAGATCAAAGGTGGACTGAGAAAACATTCAAAAAAGAGTCGTTAAATTTTTTTAAATTCATAAATTATAAAAGAACAA
The DNA here is from genome assembly GCA_032872505.1 of Leptopilina syphax. Lineage (NCBI taxonomy): Eukaryota > Metazoa > Arthropoda > Insecta > Hymenoptera > Figitidae > Leptopilina > Leptopilina syphax. Next base: position 15,618,421 of record CM065472.1, read on the forward strand.
CTCTTTTAAGTAAAAGAAAGGATATAAAAAATAAACAACATTCAAAAAATTTGACTAAAACTAAATACGTAAATCAAGAAAGCAGAGTGGCAATAGGTGATAAAAAAGGAGAAGAACAGAATGATGACAAAGAAGCAGACCTAGAAACAAACGAGGAAGTGGAAAATGATGAGATGGATCCACAAAGAAGTTTTGATGCAATTTTTCAAAATGCAATTGACAATGATTTAATCCAAGAAATGCAGGAAAATTTTTGTGACGACGTACAGGAACAACCCAGATAACAATTTGAGATTGATATGCGTCTCATATCTCTCGCATGTATGAGGTTTCTTTTCGCACTCGTGCCTTCACTGATGCAGACAGATGCGTCCTCATATGAAACGCATTACGCTCGCATGTCATAAAGGTACATGATGCATGAGAGTGAAATGCGAGTCTCGTGCGTTTTTTAAGGATTATTTATGATAAATATATTGTAAAAAATTATATACAAAAAACTAAGGTTAAATTTAAAAATATTTCATTAAAATTTTTTATTTCAATAATATAAACATGGCATTAATATTGAACATTTTCTCTCTCTCATTAACAATTTGGACTGCGTCTAACCCAGTGGGCACCCTTGTTCAAAAGACGTCCTAAGGATGTCTTTTTGCGGACGTCTTTTGGACCTGTACAAAAAGACGTCTTTAAGACGTCTTAAAGACGTCCTATTCATGTTCTATGTCTTGGCCATTAGATGTCTTTAAGGTGTCTAAAAGACGTCTTTTTCATTCAACATTTAAAAATAGAAAAATTTTCATAAATAGAAAATATTATTTTCTAAGTTCAACTTGGACTTAGAAATTTTTGAATGTGAAATTCATTGGAATTTTTCTAAGTTAAATTCATTTCATTGACAAGTGAGATCGTTAACTTTGTAGAGGTTCATATCTGTCTTGAACGGCTGAGGTGCTTAAGGCGCAGTGCTTCAAGCCCAAGGTATCCGAGTTCGATCCCAGCTTCGTAGGAATTTTTTCATTAAAACTCCACAGTTTAGAAAAAATAAAATTAAACTTAAAATAAATTTAATATAATATTACTGAATTTCAAATTAGAAAATGTTATAAAAGAAATGTTTATTTAAGATCTGAAGGAATGTAAAAAGGACGTCCAAAAGACGTCTTAAAGACGTCTTTTAGACGTCCCTTTTATGTCTTTTAGACGTCCAAAAGACGTCTTTTAGACGTACTTTAGACGTCCTTTTTTATGTCTTTTAGAAGTCTTTTGGACGTCTTTTGGACCAGACATAGAACGTCTTTTAGACGTCTTTTAGCTGTCTTTTTGATGACTCAGAGACATTGCCATCATTGTCCCCGAATCGTCCGCGGACAAGAAGGGACGTCTTTAAGACGTCTTTTAGACGTCCCTGTGCCCACTGGGAAGAGCCTTTCTATTCGAAGCAAAATAACTTTAAATGCTCTTGTTCGATATGACCGTTATATTTTTTAATTTTTCAATTTAAAAACGAGTTTAAACAAAAACAAATATTTATAAAACATAAAAGAAACAAAACTGTGATTCGCACACGCACTTTTTATAAATAACAAACAATCACGACATTCACCCAACGATAAAAACACATGCTCAGAGCGAAACTGGACGTCATGTGACTCGAGACGGACATCAACAAGTACATTTTCGGCCATATTAGGAAAATTGGCTGCGCACCCTGCGCACATGCGCATCGGTGAGACCGCGAATATTAAAAAATTGTAAAGTCAAATATTTTTCTGCCTTTATTATCAACTTTAGATAAATAAATGAAAATAACGTTCTACAGTAAAGTTTTATTTTTTTAAGTAAAAATTTTTTGTAGTAATTTCAAAACATTTAGTAATTTATTAATATTTAAATTAAATTATAAATTACAATCTATAATAAATATTATATATGTATATGAGTCATTACATTATATTGTGACTAAAGTCTTTGCCGACTAATTTTAAAAAATTATAATATTTTGCAGGAATGATTTTAAAGATATATTAGGATCATCGAACAAAAAGAATTTTTTAAATATTTTTTATATTTATTGTAAAATAAGCATCTAAAAAAAAAAAAAAAAAACTTAAAAACGTAAAAACTGTCTATCAGAAAATATTAAAGAAAACACATAATTTACTATGAAAACGTAAAAAAATTATTAGAATTTATTATGAATGAATTATTTTATTATTATAAATTGACAAACAATTATTATTAGGAAATATTAAATAAACGATTATTTTAAAATTCACCTGGCAAATAACCTATTTTTGCAAATTTCATTCGCTAAATGTGAGAAAGAGAAATCATTAAATTGAATAAAACCTTATGAAATATAAAGAAACTTTTAATAACTTTTAGTTTTTCTTATCACTTTCTTCCTTTTTTCTTCACAAATGTTAAAAAATAAGTAATTAAAACTGGCACTTTGCTTATTTTCACGATTTTAAAACAGGCCTGTTTTAAAATGTAAATAACTTCTGCCCAGAAAAAAGAAAAATTACGAAAATTGGGCAATAATAATAAAATGATTATTTTACAATAAATATAAAAAATATTTAAAAAATTCTTTTTGTTCGATGATCCTAATATCTTTAAAATTATTCCTGCAAAATATTATAATTTTTTACAATTAGTCGGCAACGACTTTAGTCGAAATATAATGGAATGGTTCATATGCATTTTATATAAATTAATAAAATATAAATTGTAAATTATTAAATAATTCAATTTTAAAAATTTCTATAAGTTATCATTAAAGTAATTTTCATAAATTCATAAATTTTATTAACTTTAATGTAATATAAAATAATTTGAGGGGCTGATATAAAGTGGTTTAAAAAAACATTGGGAGATAAGTGACTTGGTAGCAAAAATGGTTTAAAACACTGAGAAAACTGGAGTATTGGACTAAACATCTGGAGGGACAAATCGTTGATATTTGAGAGTTAGCTATTGGATAACAATCTAAATTTTCAAATACACCATTGACAGATATTCGTGCCATTTCTCTTGGAGGGAAAATGAGTTTATAACAGAGGGACAAATTAACCATCTTGAGAAATCCCTTCCTTATCCGGCGCGAAATGAATAAATATGGCAACCTAACCCCTAAATTAAAACATAAAATGTCAGAAAAATAATTTCGCGCGCATCAGATCGTACACATTTTCTGCGCAACTTTTAACCCTCAGATATAATGGGAGAGAATATACAAGTAGATTTCCATTATCAATTCAAAATTTATTTTAGAAGGACTATTTAACTCTCTTCATAAGCAAAGGAAACATACACTTTTTGAACCTCCGAATTTATGACACTCCAGTTTTCTCAGTGAACAATTAAAATATTTATCAATAAGTTTATTACACGAATGATTTGCAAAATATTAAAGTTTTTCTTTACTATTTTAAATATTTTTTTATCATTAATTATAATTAATTTATCCATAAATTACAAAATCATTTTAGCCCGTATTTGCGCCCAATGTTTTGAAATATTCAAAAGGTTAACTTTCAAACTTAATTTTTTTCATAAATTCTATTATTTTTTAAAAAAAATTTTTTACCATCATAAAGTTGAGAAAATTTTCTTTGAAAATCACTAAAAGTAAATAAAGTTTGACTTCAATAAATAGGAGAAATAATTATTTAAAAATTGCCTTACAATGTCAATTGTTTATAAGGTGGTTCGTTATGAAATGGAATGCCCCATATAAATTAAAATAAAACAAGTTGTAAATCCAGATGTTCATTACATGAACATTTTGCTTCCTCTTCACGATCAGCAAAAAAAATTTGCTTCCTCGTGAAGGAAGCATTAACGATAAATATATCTCATTTTTAAATCATTTTTAATACAATTTAACATTTATAAAATAAAGTTCATTCGTCTTAATAGATAAAATAAAATTTTCTTATACAGAAATATGAATTTAAATAAACAAAAAAATGTTTAGTCAAAAAGTGAATTTTTCAACTTTAATTGTAATTAATTCTATAGTATTCAATAGAATATTACTTTATATACATCAATCGATTCGTCTTGATGCAAAGAATAAGATTTTTGATTTATTTTTTAATAAATAATAACATTCTATTGTACAGCAACATGATTTTTAAGAAAAAATGAATTTTTATTAAAAGTGCAAATTTTTTGTCTATAATTGGTTTTAATTCTGTAAATTTAAGTAAAACATATACTTTATATATACCAATCGATCCGTCTTGGTGTAAAGAATAAGATTTTAGAAGTAAATGAGTAAGATTTTCTTACACAGCAACATAATTTTGCGGAAAGAACTCATTTTTTTGATAAAAATGCGATTTTTTCAGCTTTAATTGTGATTAACTCTATAAATTCTCATACAATTTATACTTCTTATATACCAATCGATTCGTCTTGATGCAAAGAATAAGATTTTATTATATATTAACTTCAATAAACAACTTAAAAAAAATTTTTTTTAAAAAAAATTATAAAAAAAATTTTTTGAAAAAAAAATTATAAAAAAAATTTTTTGAAAAAAAAATTTTTTTTTGAGAATTTTTTAAAGTCTATCAATCCATTTCGAGATATTTTTATGATAAATATACCTGGTAAATTTTAGCCAAATTCGTTAAAACCTCTTCGAGTTATCGTGTTCACAAAAATCGGGATCCACACACACACACACACACACATACACACATCCGGACAATTGTTCAGGGTCTTATATAACATAGTCCCATATAGAAGAAAATTTGTTTAAAGGATTTTTAAAAATTTTGTAAATTAAACGACTACAAAGCTTCCTCACGAGGAAGCAAAATTATGAAAGTGTAAACACGTTAATTACTTATAATTATAATTGATAATTGCTCATAAAAATCTTTAAAGTTAATTAAATCCAAACAATTTTTGTTCATAAAAAATTAAGATAATAATTAGCGAATCCTAAATCAAAGTAAATATCATAAATTCAATTGAAACAAAAAGTACAAATGACATATATAAAGAATTACATCTTTGGTCATGATCCTATAAAGTTCTGAACGTTCAAATAAACGAAATTTATTTATTTCTTCTTTAATTTAAATATTTATTACAATAATTTTTTGTCGATATGAAAAAAATGAATTATAAAGTTTCTAAGTGTAAAATTTAAGTTTTTTATTTTTATTGCGAACAGTAATTTATAAAAATATTTCTAATAAAAAGTGTTTCGTTCATTTGAACGTTCAAAACTTGTGGATCATCTTTGGTCGGTAAAGTCATTTACTTCATATTTGTAATTTTAGTATTATTTTAGTTATCTGGTTATATTGCAATTATATTTATTTTATTTATAAAAGTATTAAAATTAGAACCTATAACAACAGATTACAGTTTGTGCTACATCCCAGATAACAATCATGCGTCGCACTTTGTCGCACTTCGGGCGCAGGACATGCGAGTCACGCGGTGCGTGCATAATGAGACGCATTTAGCAGTCACTCGTTCTGATTTTGTTGCACTTTAGGCACATGACGTGCGAGTCACACCGTGCTTGCTTAATGAGACACATTTTGCTGTCGCTCGTGCTAATTTTGTAGCATGCGTGAGGGCATAAACGTAATACTTTGAAATGAGGGGTTGATAGTAAAAGTGGTAATTAGGAGCAAAAGTGGGATAAGTGACTTGGGCGCAAATACGGGCTAAAATGATTTTGTAATTTATGGATAAATTAATTATAATTAATGATAAAAAAATATTTAAAATAGTAAAGAAAAACTTTAATATTTTGCAAATCATTCGTGTAATAAACTTATTGATAAATATTTTAATTGTTTTAAACCATTTTTGCTACCAAGTCACTTATCTCCCAATGTTTTTTTAAACCACTTTATATCAGCCCCTCAAATTATTTTATATTACATTAAAGTTAATAAAATTTATGAATTTATGAAAATTACTTTAATGATAACTTATAGAAATTTTTAAAATTGAATTATTTAATAATTTACAATTTATATTTTATTAATTTATATAAAATGCATATGAACCATTCCATTATATTTCGACTAAAGTCGTTGCCGACTAATTGTAAAAAATTATAATATTTTGCAGGAATAATTTTAAAGATATTAGGATCATCGAACAAAAAGAATTTTTTAAATATTTTTTATATTTATTGTATGTTACGTATAAAATCGTAACCATTTTATTTTTTTTTATTTTATATAGTGGGTTATATTATATAACGTCAAGAAAATAAACTATAAATTTGTAATTAGAATTAAGAACACTAGAGAATTTTAAAAGGTAAAAAAAGTCGATTTACCAAGAGACAAACACAATAAATTGTTCTTTTTAAAATTCTAATTGAATAACCAATTTTTTTCTGAATTCATTTCTTTTAACAATACACAATATTTTAATAACTGGTAGAATTATTTGAAAAGTATTGAACAACATTTATGTTTCAAAATTAATTCTAGTGATTTAAAAAGGGTCATTTATTTTAATAAAAGACTGTGGATGTATGTGTCCAATTATTGGTAAACATCATACACCAACATAAATTAAAGGAAAAAGAGAGCATTGAACTCATATCACGCCACTTCGTAAATTTGCAAGCTTGCAAAAAGCTTACCTGGCAACTATAAAGTTCAATGAGCTGTGTGCAACAGCTCCCTTCTATTGAAATTCTACATGATTTCAAGGTGTGACCATTAATTTGAATTCAATTAAAGAATGAGTATTAATTGGCGTCTCCTGCGAGACGGTCGATTCAATTTTGATCGATATTATTTTGTACTCCAAGGGTGGAGTTTTTCCGTAATTAATTGAAGCATAAAGAGTGTTTAATTATTTTCGAGTAATGTCACATAAGTTTTACAAATTAAATAATTGCAAGTGAAATATTAAACAGTGTTAAAGAAAATCAATTTCGAAATATTTATTAGAGTTTTGTGGTGCAGTTTGATTTGGTTTAATACAAATTTAAGTTCGGTGACCCCGAAATTTAAATTTTGAGATTAATACAATTAAAGTTGAAAGAAGGAACTACAATTTTGATCAAGGATTATCACATGTTTTAAAAAGAAAATAAATTACTGAGGAATAATAAAACAAAAAGAGAAATAAATAGGAAACGAAATTCAGAAGTAAGGAAATTGTAATTTGTTCTCACAGGTGTGGGTCATTTGACACCTGAATCAGCGTTTTACTTGTGCTATCTAAAATATAGATAAATAAGACTTGGTGAGTCGAATTTTTATTATCTAAAATATATACACACACACATAAATTAAAGAGAAAAGAAGATTTGTCAGAGGGAGTATTAACTGAATATTATATATATAATAATTGTTATTTCTGTTTTTGAGAAGTAAATGTTTTCTAAGGGACATAAATATTTTTCTAAGGATAATATTTTTATTATAAACTTAACTCAATATAACAAGGGATTTTAAATAGAGATATGGTAATACTGATAAATATTGTTGAACTTCGACAAAAATAAATGATTTTGAATAAACTAATATCATTATAATTGTATACTAAAAGTGTTATTTTTCCGAGTACAATTTTTCTTTTGTTTCCTAATTTTTTTTATCATAAATACCGTCTAATCGGAGCCGCTGAATAAGAGCGTTAGCGAATGAAATTTGCAAAAATAGGTTATTTTCCAGGTGAACTTTAAAATAATTGTTTATTTAATATTTCCTAATAATAATTGTTTGTATCAATTTATAATAATAAAATAATTCATTCATAATAAATTCTAATAATTTTTTTACCTTTTGATAGTAAATTATGTGTTTTGTTTAATATTTTCTAATAGACAGTTTTTACGACTTTATATACTTTAGATGCTTATTTTACAATAAATATAAAAAATATTTAAAAAATTCTTTTTGTTCGATGATCCTAATATATCTTTAAAATCATTCCTGCAAAATATTATAATTTTTTAAAATTAGTCGGCAAAGACTTTATAGTCACAATATAATGTAATGACTCATATACATATATAATATTTATTATAGATTGTAATTTATAATTTAATTTAAATATTAATAAATTACTAAATGTTTTGAAATTACTACAAAAAATTTTTACTTAAAAAAATAAAACTTTACTGTAGAACGTTATTTTCATTTATTTATCTATAGTTGATAATAAAGGCAGAAAAATATTTGACTTTACAATTTTTTAATATTCGCGGTCTCACCGATGCGCATGTGCGCAGGGTGCGCAGCCGATTTTCCCAATATGGCCGAAAATGTACTTGTTGATGTCCGTCTCGAGTCACATGACGTCCAGTTTCGCTCTGAGCATGTGTTTTTATCGTTGGGTGAATGTCATGATTGTTTGTTATTTATAAAAAGTGCGTGTGCGAATCACAGTTTTGTTTCTTTTATGTTTTATAAATATTTGTTTTTGTTTAAACTCGTTTTTAAATTGAAAAATTAAAAAATATAACGGTCATATCGAACAAGAGCATTTAAAGTTATTTTGCTTCGAAGAGACTCGCATTTCACTCTCATGCATCATGTACCTTTATGACATGCGAGCGTAATGCGTCTCATATGAGGACGCATCTGTCTGCATCAGTTATGTTATGCGAGACCTAACAATTTTAGAAATTTTGAAAAGAAAATCAATGTTTAAATTACATGTGTAATTACAGATGTATTTTTTCAATAGGGAATTACTACAAATAGAACTATTAAAAGAAAATAATAGAAAAAAACAACTAGCAGACAAAAAATAGTTTAAAAAATCTGCTGAAAATTCCACTTTTAATACTATATAAAGAATAATTATATTTCTTAATTCGCTTTACTGTGGAAAAATGTAATTTTTTTGTTTTGAATAGTTAGAAACAAAATTATTTGAAGTTAATTCTGAAAAACCATAAGATTAGAAAACTGCGTTTTTACAAAAAAAAATACGAAAATATTAATTACGAAATGGATATTTAATCCCTGTTTCAATTGCAAGAAGGGAATATTCCAATTTACATTTTAAATTTACTATTATTATTTATCGTTGTTAGCATTATACATATGTAATTTTTTGTAAATATTAAACAGAAAAAATGTTAATAAAAAAATTTTTAATAGAAAATCGTTATTAGTATAGTGTTTTAATAAAACCAGTAGTAGTGGTAAAGTTTCTTGTTAAAAATGGTCAGACGAAATGTCAAAAATAGACTAGAAAAGTCAGAAGTGGTTCAAAAATATGGTCAGAAATAACTTAGAAATGGTCTCAAATCGTCACCAGTAATGGGCGGGGTCAACAAAGTGGAGGGGATAGTAGCAAACTTGTGACCACTTTAAACTTCCTCCTGACCAGTTGTGATAGATTTCTAAAGAACTTCATCCAGAATCGTAAGAAAACTGGATTAAAGTGGTCAGGCGGTCTGACCAGTTTTCTGACAATTCCTGATTTTATTTTTAGTAGGGAATGGTGAAACCACATGAATCTATCGAATGCAGCTTTTGACGAATCCATGTGATTTGACTTTTAATTAAATGTAAAAAATGAAAAATAATAAGAAATTTCAGCAATTAGCAAAATTATGGTACATTTAATGTCAATAGTAAATCAGCTATGGTACATAGTACAAAGCTCAAAATTATGGTACGAATAAATAGTTATGGTACGGGTTGGCAACGATATATTTTCTCAATGAGAAAGCAGGATTGCAGGTGTCGTCATCATACAACCGCAATACTTTGCATGACTGTGTGTGTAATGTAAACTATTTTTGTTTCATTTGCAGCAAGTTTGTTGTTTTGAAAAGTCGTAAAAAAATCAATGAGAAAATTAGAGAGAAATATAAAAAATATTTTAAAATTGAGTTACCAAATTTGAATGAATTCTGGATTCCAAATATCATGTGCAGTAAATGTTATAAATTATTGGATAGCTACAAAGAGGGTGAAAATATAAAATATAAATCCCCTACTCTTTGGATAGAACCGAAAAATCGAAAGGATTGTTATTTTTGTAACACGGATCTTAAAGGAATAAGCAGCAAGAAGAAAGAAACAATCTTTTATCCTAAAACAGTTTCGATAGTTTTCCCAGAATTAAGAAATGTATGCAATGATCAAGATGAAGATAAGAATTTGAATTTCGAAAACGTACACGGAGAGACAAAAAGAGAGCCGTTTGATATAGCATGAGAGCGCTGTTTTCCCTGTACAAAAAGCAGCAGTGACGCCGCAAACGTCAAACGGTTTTACTTTTTGAGGAGTATCCACGCTAATAGAGCTATACTTACTTCCAAAAAGATCACCCGTTTTTCCAAAAAAGGAAAACCGTTCTCCCCTCGAGAGTAAGCAGCGCGCTTTACCTCAAGTCGAACAGCTGATTTGCGTTTAACGTAACTGCTCCACCGGCAGATAGAGCAGTTTACTTTTTTTCTCCGTGTAATGGGCATAGATGGTAATTGTGAAGTCAAAAGTAACAACAAGAGAGATTTTCATGCAAATGATAACAACGAATACGATAATATTACAAATAATAATGTCCATGCTGATAATGATGACACCTAAAGTTTGGTCACAGGAAAAATTAAATGATATAATAAGAAATCTAGGACTTTCAAAAGATGCAGCTGAATATTTAGCAGCTATGATGATCTTTTCTATAATTTTGTATTCTTTTTATTTGTTTACTCGCGGATTTTTTAAAAAAAAGTTATACATTTTTAAAAAAAATTTTTTGTACCCAAAATTTTAGACTTTTGTTTAAGTGCTCCCATTTGCTCATAAAATTTTTTCTTTAAAAACGGCTACGTCATACCATAGAGAATGTTATTGAGCAGTTGTGTACAAAATTTAAAGATAATCGGTTGAGTAGTTTTTGAGCCATTTTTAAATATTTTTTCATTTTTCAAAATTTTTTTACAGTTAAATATATGTAGTTTTATACTGTAATTAGTAAAAAGTTGTATTTTTAGTAGTTTTGTCAAAATTTATTTTTAAAATTTTCAGGCGTTCAGGGTGGTGTAACCCCTTAAATTGTTGCAAACAATGTTAATTAACAAATAGATAACTGTGGTTCTTTTTTATAAAAAAATTTTTTTTGCAGACAAATTTATGTTTATTTAAGTAATCTATGTCGATTTTAGTAACAAATGATTTTAAATTTAAAAATTATTATTGTTACCCACATAGCACAATATCTTACTGTAAATTTGTGGTGTGGATTACACGTATAGTTTGTAAGGACAGGGTTGTATACTTGTGGTAAACTTAAGGTAAACTCTAAATTTCCGCCATTACGTTAAGCTTACAAGTAAAGGTTATTGTAAGCTTACATGTAAAGGTTACTGTAAGCTTACAAGTAAAGGTTGTTGTAAGCTTACAAGTAAAGGTTATTGTAAGCTTAAATGGTAAGGTTGAGGTAAGGTTAATATAAAGTTGTAAGGTTGAGGTAAGGTTGTGGTAAGTTTACTAAATAAGGTAAATCTTTACAAAATAATTTATAATATAATTAAAAAATAAATAAAAAATTTTTTAAAAAATTTTTGGTCTTGTTCCATTTTGGAAATCTAACAAGCCGTTGAAAATCTTGAAAACAAATTTGGGAGGACTGGGATTTGAACCCGGGATCGACGCGCATAAACCTAACATCCTAACTAACTGTGAGCTAAGTAGAGAACTGACAAAGAAAAAATCAATATTGCTTTTAAAGAGTTAGTCATCTTCTTGGTTCACCTTAAAAGCAATATTGATTTTTTTCAAAATATGAATATGAATATGATGTTTAACATCATATTCGTAATCAGCTGCCTCGAAAACCTTTACAAACATGTGTCACTTATTTATACTAATTGTTGCTAGTTAGAAAACTTACACTACCGTCGGGAATTATCGGTACGGCTGCACGCGCAGGGCCCAAAAACATACCAATCTTCAAATCAAGATTTCTTTGTAAATACGAATGTCAGAAAATTAACAAATATACCATTCGAAAGATTATTAATTTCTACGATTAATGATATGTAACTTAAAATTTTAATAATTTATACAAACCTTGCAGCAATCTACAAATTTGACAAAAAAAATTTTTAAATAAAATTTTTTTAGAAATTATTTCAACCCCTGCACATTTTTTAAAAATTGTAGGAAAATTTTGAAACTTATATAGGTGTAATCATTGAAATCTCATCTTTAATTTAATACCAAAAGATTTAAAAAATCTTATTCGGTTTGAGAGATATCATTATAAACGGCCGAGCATTTTCAGCCAAAAAACGTTCAAAATCGACTAATTCAATGCATTTGTCAAAAAACATGCTCGGACGTATATAATGATATCCCACGAACCGAATAAGATTTTTTAACTCTTTTGGTCTTAAATTAAAGATGAGACTTGAATGATTACACCTATATAAGTTTCAAAATTTTCCTACAATTTTTAAAAAATGTGCAGGGGTTGAAATAATTTCTAAAAAAATTTTATTTAAAAATTTTTTTTGTCAAATTTGTAGATTGCTGCAAGCTTTGTATAAATTATTAAAATTTTCAGTTGCATATCATTAATCGTAGAATTTAATAATCTTTCGAATGGTATATTTGTTAATTTTCTGACATTTGTATTTACAAAGAAATCGTGATTTGAAGATTGGTATGTTTTTGGGCCCTGCGCGTGCAGCCGTACCGATAATTCCCGACGGTAGTGTAGATTATTTTTTTATGTTTGGGGAGTTTCTTATTAATTTATATAAACAATTATTAAAAAAAATTTTTCATTACTTCTATGTTTTTTATTTTGATACTGTGATTTACGGTGAAGAAAATAAGCCTAAATTGATTAAAAAATATTAATATTTAAAAAAGTTACAAGGGTTTTTCTAAGTTAAACTTTAACTGCTGTTTTCTTGAAAATTTGTTTTCGCACGTAAGGTCCCTTTTCACTGTCCAGGTCACACATGATTTTTTTTAAAATATTGTAAATTGTTAACTTTAAGTAACAAAAAAATATATAAACAATTTAAAATTCAAAAATTGGTTTGGAGGGATCTCTTAGAAATTTTATACCCTTCAATTTAAGACCAAGCCCATTAAAATCCGATAAAATTTGTAAGTTCCAGACAAGTTTGAACAGTAAGTTGTAAAGAATGCCAATGTGCGCGGGGCGAGTTTAACGATATATAAAGCTCTACACAGCTGCAGTTTTTAATTAATACCTAACTTTTTTTCTAATTGAGGCTCATTTTTTTTCAAAACGGTTTTACACTCGGAGACATTTAAGGAATATAATACAATTTTAATTTTTTTGTTAGGACGTGAAGAACATATTCGTTTATTAACATTTTATAAACAAATTATATAAAAAATTATTAAAAAAAAAATTTTTTAACAAAAAATATATTTAAATAGTGCAATTCAAGACGAAAAAAACTAATATTTTAATTTTAAAATCTGTCAACTGGAACTCGAAAAAAAAATTTGTTAATTTAGCTGTACTAAAAAATTCAATTGTTAATAACTTTTACAAAAAATTTTTTTTTGGTTTAATATTTTTAGGGATTCTTCTTAACCTTAAAAAGTGTCAAAAAAAACTATTTTGGTTCAAAAAGAAAATTTTTTAGTTTTAGGTGATCCGTTTGAGAAATTCTGACCCTAAGGTGAAATATGTATTCAGCGACCCCAAAAACCCCCTAGTAGCAAGTTTCAAGTAAATCTGATAAATTTTTTAAAAATTCGACAGCCATATTGAATCCGTCATTTTGAAGAAACTTAACATGATGGCGGAAAACTGAGTTCGGGTTCGAATTCAGCGACCCAAAAACATATAAAAAACATGGTTCGGTCAATACCTCCTTTAAACAAAATTTTGTGGTCCTGTGTAATAAAAATATATATAAAAATATAAAAAATATATGAATAACTTTTTATAAATATTGTAAAAGTGATTAAATCTTGGGTCAATCAATGTATTTTAAATACCCTACAAGATAGTTATTATAGTTTAATAGTTAAAGAAAAGTTTTTAAACAAAAAATTTGAGAAAATGTTAATTTCCACAATTTTTGGTTTTTAAAATACCATTCATTTCAAAATTTATGATCGTATCAGGTTAAAAAATACGTCAATCAAAGTGTTTTTTAATGCTCTACAAGTTGATAACGATATTTTTAAAATTACTTTTACATTTTTCAACAAAATTTTCAAAAGTCTTATTTTCCAAAATTTTAGATTTTTGAAAGTTTAATATCTCCGGTTAATATGGACGAAAAATGCTAATTTAAGACTCAAATGATGCGTCTAAAAAAACTCTACAAAATTATGCAACTGCTAGCACTAGTTACGAACGATATTTTTCATAACAAGGTCAGGGCTGCCAGCGTACTTATAAGTTAAAACTAGTGAAAAAAGTGAGTTTTTGATTGAAAAAAGTAAGTAAATAGTGAATTTTCAAGTAAAATAGTGAGTAAAAAGTAAGGTTATTTTTGGCATATTTTTGAAAATTGAAATTAATAATTAACCTGTAATATCAATTTTCTTTTCAATTTAATAAATAATACAGATATTTAATACTTTTACCATCCATTTTTCTTATTTTTACACTTTCTTAACAAAAATCGCAAAATTGAGTGTCAAAGTCTGCAATGAAACCATATTTGACTATGAGTATTCCTACACAGTACCAAAACTTTCCTAAAAATTTATTAAAGATTTACATACTTGCAAACTTTGAAAAATTTACTTGCAAAGTTTAGTGAAAATTGTGCAAAGATTTAAGGGGACTTTCTGGTTTAGAATTTTAAAAAAATCGATTTTTTTTGCTTTAAAATGTTCCTTAGTATCATAAAATTACTTTCCCAAAACAATTGTGAAAAAATATGAGAAGGAAAAAAAGTTATAGCAATTTTTATGTCCGTTTCTTAGCTCACTGTAGTAGGTAAAAAAATATACATTTAAAAAATCGTTTTTTAGGTTTGTTACCTAGAACAAATACTTATGAACAGAATCCAGTTTGAATTTTTAATTTATGAGTTACTGGTCATTCGGAAAGTTACTCCCCAAAAAAGGTCCTTTTTAAGTGACGCCACCTATATCTGCGATACGTAACTAAATTTACTTTAAAAAATTTTTAATATTCTTTCCACGCAATCTGTAACAATGTCCAAAAAGAATTTTGGCAAAAACTGTAATACTTTTTTCACAATAAAAGTTTAAAAAAGTGTATTTTTTGTCTATTCTAAACCAGAAAGTCCCCTTAAATGTCCCATCACTCTTCAATAAATGTTTATAGTCAAATTTTACTTTTACCAAAAATTTAGCTTCAAACTTTCCTGATGATTTAAATTACATTTTCGACAACTCTATTATAAGCGAAAATGTAGCGTAAAACTTTCCTGAAAATTTTATATTTCATATTTTTCTGATATTCTACTTATGATTGAATCGTATAACAATCACAACCAACAATAAAAGCTAAAAGTAGTTTATAAAAATATTATCTAAATTTTTGGTAACATTTGTTACTTATATTTTATTTTTTTAAATGTTTAAAACATGAATTAACATAATATTATAATGTTTCTACTCGATTTTCAAAAATTATGCAATCGCATAATCTACCTTTCTCTACTCATAGTCAAATGTGGTTTCATTGCAAACTTTGGCACTCTAATTTACCATTTTTGTATAGAAAGTGTAAAAATGTTAATTTTTATGCGAATAAAGGCTCCCAAACAATTGCGATTTTAGTGTTTGGTTTGTTTACTTTTTTGTTTGTTTACATTTTTCAACTTGGACTTGCCCTTAAATAAAAATTATTTTTTTAAAATTGAGAAATAAGATATTTTACAAAAAATAGTGAGAAAAGTGAGTTTTTTTTTAAAAAGTAAGTAATAGTGAGTGACCTGGAAAAAAGTGAGTAAAAGTGAGAAAAGTGAGTCACTGGCAGCCCTGCAAGGTGCAAAAAAGTGCCCTTTTTAGCACCGCGTTATGAAAAAACATTTATAGGTGTCCTAACAAGTTTTTAAAGTTATGGGGAAAAAACGTTTTTATGCAAAATTATTAATCCAAAAAAATATAGCTAAACTTTATTAATCTATTTCAAAGTACTTTTATTTTATAGGAGCATTCAGACCTCTGCTGGCTGCCTGCCTGCGCAGGCAGTAGATCATTCACACCTCACTTTTCCCGTTGAAAAAATGGGGAAAGATTTGAATATCAATTAAAATTGATCTACTGCCTGCGCAGGCAGGCAGCCAGCAGAGGTCTGAATGCTCCTTATGTCCACATGTGAGACCTACAATTTAAAAAAAATTCAACCCGAAAGTTCTTCATAATCACGAGATATTTATGAAAATGTAATTTTTACACACTCACACACGCGGAATGGCATTTTTTAAAAATGTAATTTTTGAACTCCTGAGATTAAATAACATAAAGATACGTCAAAAAATCAAACTTAAAATTTTCGAATTACAATACTTTCTCCATGAGGAAGCAATAAAGGATAAACGTGCGCGACTTTCCCTGACAAAAATATAAACCTCAAATGCATTCCTAATGCACAAAAGTGGCGATTTCAGATAGCAGACAACAGGGAATAAAAGTCAGTCACTTGTTCGACTTATATGAAAATGGCGGCCGTTTTCTCCCATGGGCAAAAATAACACATGGGAACAACTGTTATTTTTACCCATGGGAAAAAATGGACGCTATTTTCATATGGTCGAACAAATGAATGACTTTACTCCCTGTCGTCAGCTATCTAAAAGCGCCATCTTTGTGCATGTGGGATAAAAAAAACTGTTTTTGTTACTGTCACACACTCTAGAAAAATTTTATATTTGTATATAAACTAATACTATGTTATAACTGTCGTGTTAAAATCTGACAACTTCGCAACCGTCAAATAGCACGAATGTTATTGTTTTATGATTAGTTGGTTAGAATTAGAATATTCTTTATTAATGCAGAAAAATGTCAGTGCATGTAATTTATCGTTGGGGAGGAAATTTTTGAAAAAACCATTTTCTATTTTACTTTCAATTTCATTACATTTATAACCATAAAATAATAAAAATATCAGTTTCTTTGTTTGACAGTTTAATATCGCAAGTGAAAGTGACGTTGCCTCTCTTTTTCCTTTGTTATTTAAAAAATTTAACAGATATTTTTTTTACTATTTTCTAAAATTTGTTAATATATTCCCGGTAACATAGTATAATTTTTATTGAAAACGATTTGTGATATCCCCATGCACTTATTATTAAATAATAAACTTATTAAAGACGTGGAACTTATTAAAACACTTATTAAACACTTATTAAAACATGAATGTATTTGGATTTCTTTCAACATTTTTTTCAATTAAAAGGATAAATTCCACATATCTCTATAAGAATCAATGTTAAAAGTTTATAATTTAAAATTCGTATTATTCAATAAATCCGTAGTAAACAGACTCCAAACTTTATCCTTGGGCTTATTTTACAGTTTGCGAACCTATGATCGACTTCTCCGCACACAGAAAAAAATAATTCGGAAATAGTTCCTGAATTTGTTCCGAAATTGAGGATATGAGCAAAAGTCGGTAATTATTATAGAGCTGTTATTTGGAAGAAATGTCGAACTTTCAAAATAGATATTTAGGAATTATATGGTAAGAACTCGGTATTTATGTTATAGTTTTTACGAAATGTAGCGGCTGAGTATTTCAGATAGTCTGGACGGTAGAACTTCCGATGAGTTCGGGAAAAATTCAGAGGGTCGCTTCATACATAAAGAAGCTCTTATAAGGACTACAGAATAGTTCCGGAACAATTCCGTAGCAAAGAAAATAAAAAAAAAGAAGTTGTGTATACGCGTATATACTTGATCGACATTCGTCAAGCAAGGCGAACTGTGATTGGTTGAGGAGGATACACACACATACATACATACATACATAATACACTTATAGCTACCTACATATATTCTAACGCACACATAATTTATACACAAATAAACGCAAATACACGACGCATTGAATCGCACGCTGGTTGTAGGGACCTGGGAAGTCTCTTATATACTAGACTTTACTTTTATTCAGCGCTTGTGAGAAACGGGGTCGGCACATCTTTTCTTTCGATGAAGTTCGGGAATTATTATGAAATTTAAACTGGAGTTCTCCTTGATTAGACGCTTGTAAATACTATTTTAGAAGAAATATAATTTCTACGACAAAATTTCGATAATATTATAGACCAGTCCTGTATTTCTCCAGGAATTTATTTACAATGCTGATTTTGAAAGTCTCACAAGAACCGTTTCGTAATTAGTTCGGAACGATTCAGATATACTTACATTGAATTTCTAAAAATTTCTGGAACTTTGCACAAATCCTCAATTATGGAACAAATTTAGGAATTCTTACAGAATTTATTTTTTCCGTGCACCTGAAGCACGCAGGTGCGTCGCCTTACAATATCTTCCAATTATAATTTTTAGTCACTAGAAGTACTCATAAAAAGTTTGGCAGCAATATTTTAGGCACTCTGCAACCGATTTAAAAAACAGCGTTTTGAGAAAAACGCAGTTAAAGTTTAAGTATGATTTTTTCAGATTTATTGTTAAATGTTTTTTTATAAGAGCTTACCAAATTTTAATTTGCTATCCTAGGTGAATGAAGTAAGTCATAAGCTTCCTGATTAGCCTCTTTTACTCTTTATGTTCGTCGCGAGCCTTTCTATTGTTAAAAACCACACAAAAATGACTAATTCAATGCATTTGTCCAGAAACATGCACTGACATTTATAATGATATCTCGCGAACCGAATAAGATTTTTTAACGTTTTTGGTCTTAAATTAAAGATGAGACTTAAAGGATAACACCTATAAAAGTTTTAAAGTTTGTCTGCAATTTTTAAAAAATATTCCAGAGTTTAAAAAATTGTCAAAAAAACTTTCATTTTTTTAATTGTTTTTTCAAATTTGTCGATTGTTAAAATCTTTGTGTAATTTCCTAAAATTTCGAATTGTATATCATTTAACATAGAATATTATAAGCTTTTAAACTGTAGATTTGTTAAGTTTCTGACATAATTTTTTACAGGAATATCATGATTCAAAGATTGGTATGTTTTTGGGCCATGCGCATGGAGTCATACCGGTGGTAGTGTGATGTATTTTAATTTTTGATAGAAGCAAAATTTCGTCATAAAATTTTAAACCTGTATTCTAGAGATATTAAGGATTTTAAAAAAGCAACAAAAAAAATTCGAAAAAATTTTTTTTCTCATGAGTAATCCCCCTTAAGGGAATCAAAATAATTTAAAGGGGATTAACTCACGAATCATTCAAACTCGCGAGTCCTTACTGCGCTAAAAATTGATACAGTAAATATTTTTTTCTTAATAAAAAAGAGGCTGTTTACGCAGTTTAACATTAATGTTTCACGGAATCTTGCCGCTCTTATCAAGAAATATTTCTTAAACTAAAAGTATCAACTTTCGTGCTTTTTTACTTTTAAAACAGTATTAATTTTATTTAATTTAATACGTTATTATCATCTTTTACCTATAATTTTAAAAGTATATAGTTACATAAATTGTAATGAAAATAAAATTTATCATTTTTAGTGTTTAGAATTTAAATTCCTTGTATTTTTTCGAAGATTTGCTGTCCGTGTTTTGCTGACGTTTTCGTTTACTCTGTAACAAAGAACAAAAAATTTAAAATTATACTATGCAATATAAATACTGAATGAGGGGTTCCATAGAATAAGGGGACGAGCGCGAGGTTTGGCAGGGTTATTACCAATCGGGTAGCAGTGACAAGCCTTGAGCCGCTCACTGCTACCTGACTGGCTTATTCTATGGAGCCCCTCAATCGTAGTGACAATTCCACGAGTTACTAGATTCGTTCTTCTCTAACTATTTAATTTGCGTTTCTATGAATAAAAACATAAATTTGTTAGAAAACTTACCTTCTGCCGTTGAACGTGATCTTGTAACATATCAGATAAATCTTCTCGCCTATGTGCATGTTTTGACCGCATTGATTCTTCGTAACGAGTAGCCATAGTTTCAGAATCAAGATCCAATTCACTGGGATCAAGAGCTAATTCTATTGTACCATCTTTTTCTCTGACATCAGCAGACGCACTACTGATTCCACGTCTTGCAGCCATAACTGATGGAGGTGCTTGACCGCCACCTCCTGTCATATCATATACATGAGTACTACCCATCATACTACTTCCCAGATTTTCGGTTCTCTTTTCCTGAAGAACAGTATAAAGAGCTGGTGTATCCCCACCCTCCATTTCACTTTCAATTTTTTTCTTTCTTAATTCAATTGTTTCAGGAGTTTCAAGTCCTGCAGGAATTGAAGCAATACCGCTAGGCGTGATGAGACCCTCAGCACCAGGTGTTACCAAACCACTGACTTCTCCTTCACCTTCTTTTCCATCACCTTCCAACTCGCCACCTTCATCTTCTTCATCCTCATCTTCATCTCCAGAAGATTCCGATTCAGGTTCTCCCCAAAGTCCTCGATCAACATCTTCATCTAAAGCGTCACTTCCTGGTGCGCGCGATATTCCAAAAACGTCACCATAGAGAGGACGGCCACCTTCGTCAACTGGTGGCTTTCCCCAACCACCAGCATGGTAACCGAATGCACAACCTTCAGGAATTGGTGCATTCAAACCTAACAAAAAAATTATTATTTTTATTTTATAATTATGTAAGGTGAATAACACAGTCTTTGAACGCGTACCACTGGATTAAGGCTCAATCCAGTGAAAGTATTTAAAAATACGGACTTAACTAAAGGAACATTTTACTTAAAACAATACATTAAATTTGATAAAATAATTATCAATTCAATTATTTTTGAAAAATTTCTTTGACAATTTTCAAATCCATTTGTTTACAATATTCAATTTTACGAAATTTCAATTATTCGTAAATTCTTTAATTAAATATAATATATTAGAAAATAAAAACTTCAAATAATATAAAAAAATGCGCAATTAAACTTTCTCAAAAAAAATTAATTCCACAGAATTGTTAGTTAAAAATATGAAAAATTCAAATTATCAAAGATTTTAAACTGAAACCTTTTCAATACTCAATTATAATCCAAAATTTTGACTGAAATACATTTTTAAATCAATTTTATGAGAAAATTCTACTAGAATTCAATTATTCAAATACAAAAAAAAAACAATTTATTGAATAATCGCGTTTCTTAACCCGGCGAGCGTTAGGTGGAATTTTGCAACACCGATAAATTTTTCATTTGTTTAAACAAATTATTATTGTTAATTTCTAAAAATTCCAAAAATAAAATAGAGAAAAGCAAATTTCTAAAAATTTGGCAGCTGATATTGGTATTATTTAATGCTAAATTAATGACTTAAATAAAACATTAAATTAAATTTGCTATAGTTATTATTTAACATTGTTTAAACAATTAATAGTTGTTATTTATAAACTTTTTTTCTATTGCACTTAGAAAGATGCAGTTTTTTTCTAATTTTGCAATTTTGGACCTAAGATAATAACCGTTACTTCTTAAATGTCAATTCTATATGTTAACAATTGTTTAAACAATTAATTGTTGTTATTTATTAACTTTTTTCTATTGCACCTAGAAAGATGCAGTTTTTTTCTAATTTTGCAATTTTGGACCTAAGGTAATAACCGGTAATTATTAAGTGTAAATTCGATATGTAAACAATTGTTTAAACAATTAATTGTTGTTATTTATTATCTTTTTTTTTATTACACCTAGAAATAGTGCAGTTTTTTTCTAATTTTGCAATTTTGGACCTAAAATAGTAACCGTTAATTCTTAAATGTCAATTCTATATGTTAACAATTGTTTAAACAATTAATTGTTATTTATTAACTTTTTTTCTATTGCATCTAGAAAGATACAGTTTTTTTCTAATTTTGCAATATTTATCGGTTATTACCTTAGGTCCAAAATTGCAAAATTAGAAAAAACTGCATCTTTCTAGGTGCAATAGAAAAAAAGTTAATAAATAACAACAATTAATTATTTAAACAATTGTTAACATATAAAATTGACATTTAAGAATTAACGGTTATTATCTTAGGTCCAAAATTGCAAAATTAGAAAAAAACTGCATCTTTCTAGGTGCAATAGAAAAAAAGTTAATAAATAACAACAATTAATTGTTTAAACAATGTTAAATATTAACTATAGCAAATTTAATTTATGTTTTATGTAATTCATTAATTGAGCATTAAATAATACCAACATCAGCTGCAAAATTTATAGATATTTGCTTTTTTCTATTTTGTTTTTGGAAAAGTTATAAATTGACAATAATAATTTTTTTTAACAAATAAAAATTTAATTGTAATAATAGTAAAATATATTATTTATCCTTAGGAAACAATAATAGTAAAGTTCATTCATGATTTCAACTTTTTTTTCATTATACAAAAAACAATAATTATAAATAAACAAAAAAAAATGCAAAAAAAAATTTTTTTATTCTTTATTGATTTGATATGAATTCTCATAAAGAATTGTATTAATAAATTTATACATAATTGAATTCTTTAGACGAATTTTAAGGTATTATTATAGTTTGTGTCGATCAAGAAATAGATTTTTTTCTTTTACTTTTGTGTTCTAAATCATCTGAAGAATATAATTTCCAAATTATAGATTAAAAATTCGAAGAAATAAAAAAGTTATACACAAATATATGTACAACGGTTCTCTGCGCGCGGAGGCCGGTCGCACGTAATGGCACTTTAAACGCGTTTTTCTCAAAACGATGTTTTTCAAACTGGCGGATAGCATAACTCGAGTTCTTTTCAACCGATTTTAACCCTTAAACCGCACCCTGGGTGTGCGACACCCATATTCTAGCTTTTTACTCCAATATTTCGGTTAAATTCGTAAAAATTGATCATGTTTTGATATTGGACGGTACATTTTGTACTTAAATTTATGTTTCGTGAGTGGCATTAGTCTGCCAAGTGTCTTTGTGTATTTGATAACTTTATGAAGTTGTCGGCGAAAAATTTCTGCTTGTTTGACACCCAGTTTTTGGTTTAAGGTAATTTTAGTAGTTTTAAAAAACTCTTTTTTAATTATTAAAATTAAATAAATTAGTATGACACCTATTTTCCTTCAAAATAGATGTACTGAGCTATATAAGATAATTTTTTCAAAAGATAATATCCTATTCCAGCTTGGAGAACACACTTAAAAGTCCCCGGGTGTCGCACATCCAGTGTGCGGTTTAAGGATGGATACGGCAATGTGCGGTTTAAGGGTTAAAAAACCCTGAATAAAATTTCTTCGTTATGAAAGCCTTCAGGCATCCCCCCTAAAGCCAATTGTCTTTTTGTGTGAAAGTTAGGACATAAAAATGGGTAAAAAATCCCATTTTTTGTAGATTTTTTTTAACCCCTTCACTGTCAGTGGGCTCTATAGAGCCATAAAAATGTCGTGCCCTGTATGTCCATGGGCTCTATAGGGCCATCGAAAAAAAGACATTTAAAAGTTAACGAATCTGGCTAAAAATCCTTACTCGGGGGTTTTCGGGGTCGCTGAATCCAAATCCGTTGTCAAAAATTCAAAATTCAAAATGGCGCCCAAAAAAATTTTTAAGTTAACGAATCTGTCTGAAAATGCCTACTAGGGGGTTTTCGAGGTCGCTGATTCTAAATCCGTGGTCAAAAATTTAAAATGGCAGCTTTAAAAAGGCAACAAAAAAAAGTTTTAAGTTAACGCATTCGTTAACTTTTTAATTTTTTTAGGTCGATATTTTGAAGTCGCTATTTTGAATTTTGACTTTTTGACCACGGATTTTGAATCAGTGACCTCAAAAACATATAATATGACAATATCATGATTTAAAAAAAAAATTTTTTTTTTAACACTTATGGCACAAAAACTTTATTTTCACTCGACTGTGAAGGGGTTAAATCGACATTTTTTATTTTTTAATATTTTTTATTCGGGTTAGGGGGGATGCCTAACCACGTATCACAACTTCAAAACCACCTTTGTTTTTTTTCAGATCCGATGTTCCTGAGAGGCTATAGCTTGTCCGTCGATTGATCGTTCATTTTTTTATCTCAACTTTGGTGCCCTCTAGTGATGAAACCAGCATAAGTAAAACAAAAATTTTTTGTATTCTTGACAGGCAAAAATGTTAATAAAATTTTTAAGAATAATTACATTTTTTCGAGGAATTTGATAGAAATATTGTATTAAAAATAATTGAAATTCTGCAATGAGTTTTATTATTTATCAAAATAATTGAATCCACATTTTAACTAAAATTCTTCTATAAATGCATTATTATTTTTAATTTTTGAAAAAGTTCTTTGAGAATTTTTAAATTCATTTGTATAGGGGAGAGGCACGCACGTTGAGACACTAAGATATTATAACCTGTGTAACTGATAATACCAAAAATTTTATTGGCATTTTGTCGTATCATTAATACTATACTTTTTATTCAATAAAAGCGCAATACATACTGTTTTTTTCGGTAGAACTAGAGCGAACCAATTTTTTAGTTAAAAAAAGTGTTTTTCAGAATTTCTGTTTAGTGTATTTACCCTGTATTTTTTAGTGGCAGAAAAAATTGCGGATAACATTTACATATCAATTTTGGTTCTACTTTTAAGTTTCGACGAAAATTTAGACATACGTCAACATCTACAAATAATTTCAAAGCTTTAAAAAAATAACGGCAAGGTCTGCACGTTGAGACACACTGTAGTACGCAGGTTAAAACGCTCACGGTGTGAAAATAATACTGTCATTAAAATTGATTTTGAATCCACAATTTTTAAGCGTTTAACATGTTCTTCACCTGTAAAAATTGCGAATATAAAAATTTCGATTAATTATTTTTGTGCAAAATAAAATTTTATTTTTTGATTATTTTTTTTGAGTTAATTTTTAATGTTTTAATTTTTTTTCATTGAGCTAAGAGCATCAAAATAAGTAAATAAACAACAAACAATTAAAATCTGACGTAATTATTCATTTTGTTTCAATTTAAAATTAATTACTATGGGTGTCTCAACGTACGTACCACTTTTTTTTTGGTCAAAAATAACATGTTTAAAAAATCAGCTATAAATTTTTCAATTTTGTCCAAAAAAAATAACTTTCTTTGGCAATGTTGTAGCCCTGGACAATACTTTTAAGAAAGCATTTCGAATTTTTCGCTAAATTTTGTTTTTTAAAAATTATAACTGAAAAACAGAACCCATCTCAACGTGCGTACCTCTCTCCTACAATTCAATTTTACAAAATTTCAATTATTCGTAAATTCTTCAATTAAATATAGATTAGAAAATAAAAACTTGAAATAATTTCAAAAATAAAAATCCGCAATTAATCTTTCTCAAAAAAATTAATTCCACAGAATTATTAGTTATAAATATGAAAAATTCAAATTCTCAAAGATTTTAAGTAAAACCTTTTCAAACTTCAATTATTTCTAAAAATTCACGCTTTAATGCTTCTAATATTTAATTATAATCGAAAACTTTAACTTATACATTTTTAAATCAATTTTTATTAGAAAATTCTATTAGAATTCAATTATTTACATAAAAAACAATTTATTGAATAATTGCTTATTTTTTAAAATTGAATTCTCATAAAGAATTTTATCAATAAATTTTTAAATAATTGAATTCTTTTGACTTATTTTAATAAAATTTTTAAGAATAATTACATTTTTCGACGAATTCGATTAAAATTGTATTAAAAATAATTGAAATTCTGCAATGAGTTTTATTATTGGATTCCTAAAAATAATTTTATTATTTACGAAAATAATTGAATCCGTGTAAAAATTGTATTATTTATGAAAATAATTGAATTTTTGCGAAGAAATTTATAAAAAAAATTGTAAATAATTGAATTCTTATGAAATTTTTATTATTTTATGAAAATAATTAAAGTTTCGCGTAGAATATTAATAAATTTTGTTTTAAATAATTGAATTCTTTTGGAAATTTTTTTTAAAATAGTAAATATTGAAAATCATTGAATTGAGGAAAGTTTTTAAAAATAATTGAAATTTTGACAAGAATTATATTAAAATTTTTGAAAATAATTGAATTTTGGATAAGAATTTAATTATTTCTAAAGATAATTGAAATTTTGACGAGAATTTAAAAAAAATTTTGAACCTAATGGAATGTGTGCGAAGAATTTTATTACTTTTGAAAATAATTAAATTACTGCAATCATTTGTAATTTCTCTAAAATTCTCCAAATTATATCGTAGAATTTACAAACTTTTTGTCTTTTCTCAATCAAATTACGGACTTTACGGACCTTTTTTTAAAAAAACGGACTTCAAGCAAATTTACGGACTTTTACAGGATTCACGGATCTAGTTCGAGCCCTGCAGACAGAATAAAGGACTTAACTTATTAATTTCTTTAACTGTAGCAACTAATAAGTAATTAAACGGTGAGTGGACAAGAGACGTGCACTGTTACTTGACTGATATAAGCGCGTGCGTCCGAGCATAGATCGAGTTACTGAATTGGGAGGCTCAATTTTGAAAACCTGTATTTTATGGGTCAAACCATTTTATTTCGCCTAATGTATTTTTGATCTTTATAAAAAATTTCAATATTTCGGGAAAATATTCTTATATGTTTTGGGATTACGAAATGCACAATGATTTGTAAAAAATAATTTCATTTCATATAAAAAAAGATATTATTAATTGAGAGTACATGAAAAAAGGTTACATTGACAGGTATTACAAAATATTTAAAAAAGGAGTAATCTCTTTAAGAAATATAAAAAAAGCGATTGATATTTATTTTTAAAGACTTAATTTGTGATTTGAACTTGATAAAAGTATCAAATAATTTATAATAAACTGTAAAATATGTTATTTAAGTTTCTGTATGAAATGTCAAAAATCGATCATATTTAACAATTTTTTTTGACAAAGTAATTTAATTTTCGTAAATCAGAATTATTTAAATAATAAGTATTTTAAATACACTTTATTATTATTTAAATACTTTTTTGATTATCAACTGAGAAATATAAAAAAATTTACCTTAAAAATGAACCATTCTTCATTTTATCGGGATTTTGAATGTTTGTAACTTCGTTGGAGAAAAACCAATTGATGCCAAATTTTTGGAGCATGTAGATTGAAGCAATATCTTCCTGCTGCTAAAATTTCGCGATGGGTTTTGCACTAGTCTTCAAAAGAAATTGATTTAAAAAAAGTGTTTATTTTGAAGGTTAATGACAAGTATTATAGCTGACTTGAAGTTGGTTTGTTTTAAACTGACTTTAAAAAAATCGTTTTATTTTGAATTTGACTTTTATTGCAAGTAGCAAACCAACTTCAAGTTAGTTATAATACTTGTCATTAACCTTCAAAATAAACACTTTTTTTAAATCAATTTCTTTTGAATACTAGTGCAAAACCCATCGCGAAATTTTAGCAGCAGGAAGATATTGCTTCAATCTACATGCTCCAAAAATTTGGCATCAATTGGTTTTTCTCCAACGAAGTTACAAACATTCAAAATCCCGATAAAATGAAGAATGGTTCATTTTTAAGGTAAATTTTTTTATATTTCTCAGTTGATAATCAAAAAAGTATTTAAATAATAATAAAGTGTATTTAAAATACTTATTATTTAAATAATTCTGATTTACGAAAATTAAATTACTTTGTCAAAAAAAATTGTTAAATATGATCGATTTTTGACATTTCATACAGAAACTTAAATAACATATTTTACAGTTTATTATAAATTATTTGATACTTTTATCAAGTTCAAATCACAAATTAAGTCTTTAAAAATAAATATCAATCGCTTTTTTTATATTTCTTAAAGAGATTACTCCTTTTTTAAATATTTTGTAATACCTGTCAATGTAACCTTTTTTCATGTACTCTCAATTAATAATATCTTTTTTTATATGAAATGAAATTATTTTTTACAAATCATTGTGCATTTCGTAATCCCAAAACATATAAGAATATTTTCCCGAAATATTGAAATTTTTTATAAAGATCAAAAATACATTAGGCGAAATAAAATGGTTTGACCCTTATATTAATTTTGTAAATTACTAACCTGGAATTTTAAGATTTGGATAACTTGGGGGTGGACCGTAACGCTGCATAGCAATTAACCATGGTGGAGGTACTTTGTGACAGTTGGGTCCAATAGGCATTCCTAAAGCAGTCCGTAGCTCATCAGATAATTCACCGGGTTTCTTTTCTTTTAATCTTGTCTCGAATTCTTTTCCCTCGTAGTAAAGATCACCATGTATAGTCATTCTTGGTTTTGTTTGCCATTTGAAAAAGGCATCGTGCAACTTTTGATAATCAATATCAATTTTCCCCATTTTTGGTCGTGCTCGTTCTCTCATTTTAGCTTTTAAAGTTTTTGTATCATCGCGCTCTTGTAAGCTGGCACGCATTTCAGTAATTCCTGTTCGTTTTATAAAATCTGGTAAATCAAATGGCGGTTTTTCAATACCTCTTTTACCTTGTAAATATTTTCTTTTAAAACACCAATGTCGAGGAACAGGAACTGTGTTTCTATGTGCTTTTAACTGTACAAGTAGTTTTGGATCCCTAGAATTAGAAAATTTTGCAGCTTCATAATATTTTTCAATTTCAATTAAAAGTATTTTACACTATTAGAAAAATCTGTATTAAATTTCATAAATTGTATATGATGCAAATATGCAATACCAATATTGAAATTTCATGTACATTTTTATTAAAATTAATATACATTTATATTAAATGTAATACCTACCTACAAATTATATTAAATTTAATGTGTTTGTCAATCTTAATAAAACGTGGAATTCCACGTGAGATTTACCGTATATGGTCAAAATCGCGAAAAAACGAAACTTTTGTAACCTAACAGTCTTTTTAAAACGTTTATAACTTTTAATTAATAAATACAAAAAAATTTATATTCCTATGCAATATTGTTAAAAAAAATATATTTTAAGATGCAAACATAAAAATTTATTAATTCCTTGTTATTTAAAAGTTATGGACAAAACAAAAAGACTGTTACGTTACATGCTTCGCGATTTTGACCATATACGTATTTTTTATTTTTGTTTAATTGCCCAAATTTTTTTTATAAACAAATTTATTTTTTTAAACTTTGGACCCAATTTTTTTATTTTTTTTTTATTTATACCTTATAATTTAGAGAAGATTTTCCAGAAACTCTCGGAATGGGCATGATGCTTTTAATGAGTTTTAAAAAATTTTCAAAAATCACGTGCAAGCCTCACATTTTTTACAAATAACTTTTCAAAAATGTCTGCAGCCTACAATTTTTAATCGATTTGAGTGTTTTTTTGTTTTAATCTAAAGGTTTCTTTACCTATAAAAGGCGGACAAGGTATTCGGGTACCTCTATACATTTCATGCAGATAAATGTAAAAATTTTTTTAAATAATTTTCATAGTACTGCACATAATTCTTTATAAAATATATAATTTAGTTTCTATAGTTAAATAATAATATCCATAAGAAATCGTCAACAAATTAATAACATAGGTACCCGGGCACCTCGTTCGTCCATAAAAGGTGTCTTTTCTCAGTCCCATAAAGGTTAAATGAACCTAAAGTACAATATAAATATGAAAGAACAAAGTTTTTTGCTGGAGAGGAATCAAAGTTAAGTATTTGTTAACTAATATTGTTAATAATATAACTAATATTGTTTATAACAGTTTACATAAATTATTTTATGATTTGCTATTTATCAGGAGATCATATCTATTGTATTAACTTAAACTGATTTAAGACATGCGTAGTAACGGAATAAGAAAATAAACTTTCATTTTTAAAGGAAAATACACAATTAATTTGTTAACTTTGATTTGAAAGAAAATTATAAACAATTGAATATTCTTGGGTTTGCATGAAGCGATATCTTGAGAAATTATTCCCCTTTCATTTAAAACAAAAAACACTCAAATCGATTAAAAATTGTAGGCTGCAGATAATTTTTAAAAGTTAATTGTAAAAAAATCCCACTGTGAAACTTGCACGTGATTTTAGAAAATTTTTTAAAACTCATAATCAGGCCCATTCCCACAGTATTTGGAAAATCTTCTCTACATTATAAGGCATAAATAAATTTTTAAACAAATTTTTAAAATCAGGTCCAAAGTTAAAAAAAAATTAATTTTGTTAATAAAAAAAATTTTTTAACATTTTTTTTACATTTTTTAAAAGTCGAAAGAAAACTAAAACTTTCATTCCTTGACAACTTCTTTCTAAACTCAAATAATATTTTCCGAGCTACAAGCTACTGAAAATAGGTCTACATTTACAATTCCAAAATTTCGAAAATTCATAACTCAAAAATTTGGGCAATTAAACAAAAATAAAAAATAAGTATTTCATATTTTTTTTATAAAGATTAAGAGAAAAATGTGTTCAACCGAATTTTAATGGTCATACATAGGTAAATCTCACGTGGAATTGCCCATACATTTAAAATTTCAATACTGGTATTGCATATTTGCTTCATATTAGAGGTGTGCAAAATTCGAATCGACAGAAAATTCGAATCGAACTAGCTAATTCGAAATTCGAAGTTTCGAATTTCGAATCGGCCGATTCGAATCGAAAGTGAATTCGAATCGAACTAGCCAATTTGAATTCGAAGTTTCGAATTTCGAATCGGCCGATTCGAATCGAAAGTGAATTCGAATCGAACTAGCCAATTTGAATTCGAAACTTCGAATTTCGAATTGACCGATTCGAATCGAAAGTAATTCGAATCGAGTCGGCCAATTCGAAAGTAATTCGAATCGGACAATTCGAATTTCGAATTGTGCGACTCGGTTATTTTATTTGCACAACTATTTTGACAGAAATCCTAACCTAAAATTAGCAGGCTGGTATTCATAATAAGTAAGTATTCATTCAATTTCATTTAGTAAAAAATAGTTACGGTTAATAAATACAATTTCCTTTGCGATTTGCGGCGGTATTAAATTCCGTTTCTTATTCAACAAGATTGTAGATTCGTCCAAAAATGCATTAAAACTATAAAGCTTCCAAAAATTCAATTTTTTATAATAATTAAAACCGTTCATTTTTCTTTTTAGAGATATTAAAGTAGAATATTTTCAAAAATTTTAATAAACAAATTCGTAAAATTAACTTTTCATAATTATTTCTAAATCATTTTTGAAAGACAATATTTTTACAATTACATACCTACAATTAAAAAATGTAAAAAAAATTGAAATTTGGTAAAATCTTTTAAAATCTCATTTAAATTTAGTCAAATCTTTTAAAAATAATCCATTTTAAAAAAATTTTAAAAAGTAATCAAATTTTTAAAGAATTTTAATTATAAATAATTTCTTAAAAATTTTAAAATAGTAAATTTTTTTTTTTAAATTTTAATAAAATTCTTTACAACTAATCAGTACTATCTCAATTGAAATTTTGAAAAAAATGTAATTATTGTCACAAATTTTAATAAAAGGCTTCGCAGTAATTCAATTATTTTTAAAATCATTAACAAAATGTCTCAAAGGAATTTTATTATTTTAAAAAATTGTAATAAAAAGTTTAATTATTGTTACGGACGAACTCCGTAACTTTTATATTATAAACGATTATTTATAATATTTTAAAAATCAAACTACACACAACACAATATTTTGTTAACACGTTATAAAACGCTTACACGAAAATAACCCTATGTAATCTCACAAAAAGGACATTCATTCTTTCGAATATTTTAATCCAGGACATTTTTAATGACATAGAAATTCTAATTCTATATAAATATAAGATTTAATTGAATTTAACATTCATTCCTTTGGGTTTCGCAATTCTTTGGGTGAACAGAACCTAAGAAATATAGTACAATATTTCTCAACAAATTCCTCTTCATTGACAAACAGCTTATTGACCTTTTTGAGAAACTGTTAAAATAAATTGCCCAATATAAGGAGTGGTGCATCTAAGTCACTGAACTCGGATCGCACCACTGACTAAATCTGCAAGCTTGCAGAATTGGCTTGACAACAGTCAAGTGCAATAAACTTAACAAACGATTTCCCCACTAAATCGTCTTTCAATAAAATTGATTGACACTGGAAAATCTGGGCAGTTTAAGCCAGGCCGTTGTAGCCGGCAGTTAGCCCGGGCAGTTTAGGCCCGCAGTTTAGTCCAGGTCGTAGTCACCTGTAGATGTAGCCGGCAGTTTGGGCCAGGCATTTTCTAAGTCCGGGAAGTTAGCCGTGTTCAAAGTTGAAATATTTCTCAGAAGCTTTAAAGAGTGAAATTAAGTAAAGTTTGTTCAAGAAGAAGTGAATTTATTTGAGAAAAATACAATTAAATCGAAGTAAAAAAGAGTTGAATTGAATACATATATTTGAATAAAATAAAATAATTGAAGTGCATAATTGAAAGAATTGATGAAATAAAAACAGAAAATATTGAAATTAAGTTAAAGAAAATAAATATAGAGAATTTATGAAATAAATATTGAGAATAGAGATTTGAAGAAAATAATAAAATAAAAGAGTAAGGAATAAATATAAAGAAGTTGTGATTCATACAAAAGAATAAAAATAATTAAAGTAAAGTAAAAAATCTAAAGTCAGCAGAAAGATAAATATAATTCTAATAAATTTAAAGGATTTGTTTTAAATCCAATATATGTAAAGACAACCTTTCATTACGAGGTTTAAGTCTCAGGTTTTGTGTATTCCTAAAGGAATATTAAAGAACTCAGTGAAAATATCAATCTAGTGACCCTAGATTTGGTATTTCCTCAATTTTCTGGAATAACCGTTTCGAGATAGACAGAGAGATAAAAACATTCGTCATTGGATTCACATTTCAAGGAAAGAATTTATAAGTAGTGAGTAAAGCATTTTGTATAAAATTACATATACTCTTCACCTCATTCACACACATACACATACTATTCTTTCATACACAAGTATAGAATTACTCTTTACTCACACCAATTTAGAGTTACTTGTATTAGGGATTTCTTTGGGTAAAATATATCTTATTTGTTTAATCTTATTTTTGCTTATAATTTAATTATTCCTAAAACTATCCTATCTTCTCCAAATTCAAAGAGTAGGATTCTCACCCCTTGGTTGAATTAATAACCAAGAAGAGGGGGAATTCACTACCTATACGATTTTCGTCCGAAGGACACGTTAAGTTAAAGTTTATTTAAAAATTCATATTATTAATAAATTACTAATTTAATTTTTCAAATTCGACTCTAACAATTATTTTTAATAGATTTAAAAAAACAATGAATTATTTACTTTTATATTTAAAATTATAAATAATTGAATTCTAGTAAAATTTTCTAATAAAAATTGATTTAAAAATAAATTTTAGATTACAATTAAATATTAAAAGCAATATAGCGTGAATTTTTAAAAATAATTTAATTTTGAAAAAGTTTAATTGAATTTTGTAAATATTGTTTAAGTTTTTATTTTTTAATATTCATTTAATTGAAAAATTTAGGAATATGTATTTGAAATTTCATAAAATTGAATATTGTAAACTAATGGATTTAAAAACTCTCAAAGAATTTTTTCGAAAACTATTAAGAATAATCGATTTAAAGAAGAATTTTAGTTAAAAATTCTTGAAAATAATAATTGAAAAATAGAATAGAAAAAACTTGAAGATACCCAGATAACAATTTGAGATTGATATGCGTCTCATATCTCTCGCATGTATGAGGTTTCTTTTCGCACTCGTGCCTTCACTGATGCAGACAGATGCGTCCTCATATGAAACGCATTACGCTCGCATGTCATAAAGGTACATGATGCATGAGAGTGAAATGCGAGTCTCGTGCGTTTTTTAAGAATTATTTATGATAAATATATTGTAAAAAATTAAATACAAAAAACTAAGGTTAAATTTAAAAATATTTCATTAAAATTTTTTATTTCAATAATATAAACATGGCATTAATATTGAACATTTTTCTCTTTAGTCTTGAACATACATAACCTCCTAAATAACCTATAATAAACAGCTGAGATCATAATTCGTAATAAATATAAACTTTTCAACACAAGTTCAACAAAAGTCAACTGTATAACATAATAAATTAAACAATTTGGACTGCGTCTAAGAGCCTTTCTATTCGAAGCAAAATAACTTTAAATGCTCTTGTTCGATATGACAGTTATATTTTTTAATTTTTCAATTTAAAAACGAGTTTAAACAAAAACAAATATTTATAAAACATAAAAGAAACGAAACTGTGATTCGCACACGCACTTTTTATAAATAACAAACAATCACGACATTCACCCAACGATAAAAACACATGCTCAGAGCGAAACTGGACGTCATGTGACTCGAGACGGACATCAACAAGTACATTTTCGGCCATATTAGGAAAATTGGCTGCGCACCCTGCGCACATGCGCATCGGTGAGACCGCGAATATTAAAAAATTATAAAGTCAAATATTTTTCTGACTTTATTATCAACTTTAGATAAATAAATGAAAATAACGTTCTACAGTAAAGTTTTATTTTTTTAAGTAAAAATTTTTTGTAGTAATTTCAAAACATTTAGTAATTTATTATTATTTAAATTAAATTATAAATTACAATCTATAATAAATATTATATATGTATATAAGTCATTCCATTATATTGTGACTAAAGTCTTTGCCGACTAATTTTAAAAAATTATAATATTTTGCAGGAGTGATTTTAAAGATATATTAGGATCATCGAACAAAAAGAATTTTTTAAATATTTTTTATATTTATTGTAAAATAAGCATCTAAAGTATATAAAGTCGTAAAAACTGTCTATTAGAAAATATTAAAGAAAACACATAATTTACTATGAAAACGTAAAAAAATTATTAGAATTTATTATGAATGAATTATTTTATTATTATAAATTGATACAAACAATTATTATTATAGGAAATATTAAATAAACAATTATTTTAAAGTTCACCTGGCAAATAACCTATTTTTGCAAATTTCATTCGCTAAATGTGAGAAAGAGAAATCATTAAATTGAATAAAACCTTATGAAATATAAAGAAACTTTTAATAACTTTTTGTTTTTCTTATCACTTTCTTCCTTTTTTCTTCACAAATGTTAAAAAATAAGCAATTAGAACTGGCACTTTGCTTATTTTCACGATTTTAAAACAGGCCTGTTTTAAAATGTAAATAACTTCTGCCCAGAAAAAAGAAAAATTACGAAAATTGGGCAATAATAATAAAATGATTATTTTACAATAAATATAAAAGATATTTGAAAAATTCTTTTTGTTCGATGATCCTAATATCTTTAAAATTATTCCTGCAAAATATTATAATTTTTTACAATTAGTCGGCAACGACTTTAGTCGAAATATAATGGAATGGTTCATATGCATTTTATATAAATTAATAAAATATAAATTGTAAATTATTAAATAATTCAATTTTAAAAAATTGAATTTTCATAAATTCATAAATTTTATTAACTTTAATGTAATATAAAATTATTTGAGGGGCTGATATGAAGTGGTTTAAAAAAACATTGGGAGATAAGTGACTTGGTAGCAAAAATGGTTTAAAACAATTAAAATATTTATCAATAAGTTTATTACACGAATGATTTGCAAAATATTAAAGTTTTTCTTTACTATTTTAAATATTTTTTGATCATTAATTATTATTAATTTATCCATAAATTACAAAATCATTTTAGCCCGTATTTGCGCCCAAGTCACTTATCCCACTTTTGCTCCTAATTACCACTTTTACTATCAACCCCTCATTTCAAAGTATTACGTTTATGCCCTCACGCATGCTACAAAATTAGCACGAGCGACAGCAAAATGTGTCTCATTAAGCAAGCACGGTGTGACTCGCACGTCATGTGCCTAAAGTGCAACAAAATCAGAACGAGTGACTGCTAAATGCGTCTCATTATGCACGCACCGCGTGACTCGCATGTCCTGCGCCCGAAGTGCGACAAAGTGCGACGCATGATTGTTATCTGGGATATTGATTACTCCAAGTCGAAGACTTGGAGTGATCGGTTATGTTATGAAAAATTAAATTTATAATTATTTTTAAAAACTTTCACTGGTTAGAGCCCTGTTCACTTTCAACACATTATTGGTATTTGTATGTTATTTATATATTAAAAAAATTATAGAATTAATAAAAAATATATTGACATTTTTAAGAAAAAGTTTCTAAGTACTTAGAATTATGAATACTTACTTATTATGAATACCAGCCTGCTAATTTTAGGTTAGGATTTCTGTCAAAATAGTTGTGCAAATAAAATAACCGAGTCGCACAATTCGAAATTCGAATTGTACGATTCGAATTACTTTCGAATTGGCCGACTCGATTCGAATTACTTTCGATTCGAATCGGTCAATTCGAAATTCGAAGTTTCGAATTCGAATTGGCTAGTTCGATTCGAATTTACTTTCGATTCGAATCGGCCGATTCGAAATTTCGAATTCGAATTGGCTAGTTCGATTCGAATTCATTTTCGATTCGAATCGGCCGATTTGAAATTCGAAACTTCGAATTCGAATTGGCTAGTTCGATTCGAATTCACTTTCGATTCGAGTTTTCTGTTGTCGAGTCGAATAATTTTTGGTTTGACTCGATTAAATGCACACCTCTACTTCATATACAATCTATTATTATTAATTTACTGATGTTACGTACCTAATGTTTCGATTTGATTTTTTATTAATGATTAAACGAACTTACAAGTGAAGTTCGATCATAATTATATGAATAACTTGTTCGAAGATATAATAACTTGTAGTACCGCAACTTGTTGTCGGATGACGCCACTGTTCAGAGATAGAAAGAGAAAAACTCACTCCCTCTCTCTCTCTCCTTTGTCTATCTCTTACTACCTACTCTCTACCTTTCATTTAGTTTAGAGAAGGCTTAAATAGTTATTAATAATGTAATTATTAATTATTATTACATATATATACAATTATATCTATATAATTATACCATACATATACAATCATATAAATATATCATATTTATTTTTGCTTACTGATTTATTTTTATTATTTCTACTTATTTATCTTATATTAAATTATTTTTATTTATCTATCTTTATTTTAGGGGGGGAATTAGTTTTAATCTTCAATTATTTGTAACTTACAATTTAGTAAATTTGTTACTATTGTGTGTAATAAAAAAGGGTGGGAATTTATATCTTCGAACAAGTTATTCATATAATTATGATCGAACTTCACTTGTAAGTTCGTTTAATCATTAATTATATTTCATTTAACTTGTTCGAAGATATAATAACTTGTAGATGTTTAGAGTAGAATGTAACATTCTGTAAGATTTACAATGTTTTCTTAGTGAAAACATTTAACTTTCATTTCGAGCCTACAAAAAATGCTTTTGCGATAAAAAACTTAAAAGACTGATGAATAATTCCATCAATTTATTACTATTTATTTTTATTTTATTTGTATTTATTTATTATATTTCTTTATTAATTTTTATTATTTTTTAAGTCAGTTATAGTGCTAAAAATAAAGCTTTTTATGAGAAAACAAAAGAGAAATTATTTAGTGTTTCGACTAATTACCGAAATTTTTAACGTTATTAATATTTAGTATCTTTGTCAAGGCTTTGGAAGTTAAAGCAAGTCCTTTGAAATTATAACGCCAAAGTTTTTATCAAAACTTATCTCTTCCATGACCATTTTATGAAATCTTTAAAGAGGATTTTATATATTTTCCTTAATATTCTTTTGTAAGATTTCGGATAATGTAACAAGATTTTGTCAAAATAAGAATAGTTTTTTTTTTTTAAGAAAAGGAAAGATCTAAGGCTGGCCTTCTGTGTATCTGGACATCTTAATTAAATTGTTATTTTATATCCTATTGCGTGGTCTTTAATGTCAGACCTAGAGCTATCATTAGGTTCAACTGATCTCTACTCCTCTAGTATGTTTAAGACGCGATTTACTTTCCGTAAATCCTGTAGATTAAAATTTGAATTTTTTTTTTCAAAGGTTGTAATCTGGAAAATTTTTTTTTTCTTTTTAAATACTGTGGTTATATTGTAAGGCAGCTTGATGTCTGCTAAATGTAATATAATCGAAAGATATCTACTCATATAGAAATTAATACTCCACACTACTCACTTTAGTGAAAAACTTATTAGAAAGTGCTTAAACCCTATTGTATCACTAGCTGATAATTGATATTGTTTAATTTTCCTGCAAAAAATTCAACTAAATTTTTAAAGACGGATTAGATTAGTCCTAGATGTGATCTAACTAATAAAATTTTCGAAACCAAAAAAATAGAATTGTTTTA
The DNA here is from genome assembly GCA_032872505.1 of Leptopilina syphax. NCBI lineage: Eukaryota > Metazoa > Arthropoda > Insecta > Hymenoptera > Figitidae > Leptopilina > Leptopilina syphax. Next base: position 15,656,797 of record CM065472.1, read on the forward strand.
ACCCTAGAAGGAGCACGTTAATTTACTCACCCTCTAAGGAGTAACTGGGGTGTCCCGACACCCCACGCTTTAAACTTGTTTTATAAGGTTTCTATTTGACGTAAAAAAAATTAATTATAATGAATTGATTGGTTTTTTAGTAAGGAATGAAATAATATTATTCATATTTTGATAAATTAAAAAAATTTTGAAAAAATACCATAAAAACCCCAAAAAACACCAAAAAATTGTAAAATTGACTTTTTTCACAAAAAACGTTGTAGTTTCTTAAAAATTTGACTAATTTAAAAACTATTTTAGGTTTTTAAAGTTAAGTAGATACACTTTTAGGGGAAAAAATTAGTTTTTGTATTACTTCCAAAAAACATAATTATTTGAACATCTGAGGTGAAAGAAATTAAATACAATTGACGAATAGTGAAAATCATAAAAATGAACTACAAAATGGACTTAAACAATTAATATTTACTAAAAATGGTGTTATAAATTTAAAATTTTACAAACTTAATATATCTGAATATATTTACATTAAAATTAATAACTTATGAAATGATTCTGTAAATTAATATTTAATCAAAGTTTTAATTAACAATTCTTAGTACCTCTAATATATGTTAAAATATTATTAACAATATAGAATTTATAATTTAAATTTGACTGTCATATACTACATTTTTCTGTATTACAATTTAATTTTTGACTGTAGAGAGAGCACAGAAATTTTTAATAAATCTTAACTCAAATTTCATAAGTTGTTACAAATACAGAATGTCTATTTTTCATAAAAATATAATTTTTGTATAAAAATGTTTCTTTTTTATAAAATACAAGTTTTTCATGCATAACCTATCAATTTATACTTTATCAGATGATTTTAACGATTTTAACTGATTAAAAACGAGTTTTAAAAAAAATTTGAATTTACTTATCTTGACAATTTTTCTAACGTTAGGGAGTAACTGGGGTGTCCAGACACCCCAGACGTATTTTAACAGGAGATAAAGCTCTTCCTAGAGCAAAACTTTTGGTGGCACATACAGGTGTCAAAAGATAGAGGTTCAAACTAAATTATCAACGAGTTTTGAGCGTAAAAAATTATTGGTTAAGCCATGGGAATACTTTAAATTTTGCTTGGGGTGTCCAGACACCCCAGTTACTCCTTCTAGGGTTAAGAATGTTTGATTGTCCTGTGAGAAAAAATTATCTGGTTAAACTACTAACTAAATTACTAATGTTTCCAATTCAGATTTAAAAAATCTGAAACTCTGTAAACCAAAGAATAGATATTTAAAAGGAAACTATCTTTTTTGAAGAATACTTGAGGTTGAGGAAAATATTTGAAAGGCATATCAAAATTCACATTTCTAGTCAAATGTAAAAACATTTATAGCTTACGTTTATGGGTCACTTTATGCAAGAACAATTTTTATAATATATTTACATGCCAAGATAAAATTACATATTCTTAAAATAGTATTCCTAAACAAGGAATCTATAATGTCCCACGCTGTATCTAAATACGATATTCTAGAGACCCTTGGATATGACGTAAACTGCGAAAATCGAGATGAGATGTTAGCTATTCCTAATTTAGTTTTGTTAGTTTACTCCTTTATATCTAATTATGTTGGTATACACGCTAATGTTGTGATACTATGTATTTCAATTAATAACTCTTAGAGGCTAAAGAGTTAAGCGGCAGAAACAACTGCCTTTAACTTCTAAATAGTTTACATGTTTTCTTCAACTTTTAGTTATTTATTTTATTCTTCTTCTTCTTATTATTATTATTATTATCATTATTATTATTATTATTATTATTTATTTATTTTTTTTTTTAAGCGTTATTGATTTACAACTAGCCTCTATAGACCATAATGGACTAGATAATCTAAAATTATTTCAAGATGAAGAATGACTAGATCTTATTTCATTCAATTTTTTTTTTATTATTATTATTATTTATATTATTATAATTAATGTATTAATTTTATAAATTCTGACATTTTAAGTAATCTGACGATGATTTTGTAAAACATACATAATTTTTATTTTGAGATTAGGAATCTCTCTGTTTAAGTTTCACTACATTACAATATTAAAGATAACTTTCTTAATTTATATACACTTATTTATTTTGTAAGATAACTAATACTTTATTCTTATACTTTTATTATTATTTTTTATTTTATTTTTTATTTATTTCTATTTTATTTTATTTTATTTTATTTTATTTTATTTTATTTTATTTTATTTTATTTTATTTTATTTTATTTTATTTTATTTTATTTTATTTTATTTTATTTTATTTTATTTTATTTTATTTTATTTTATTTTATTTTATTTTATTTTATTTTATTTTATTTTATTTTATTTTATTTTATTTTATTTTATTTTATTTTATTTTATTTTATTTTATTTTTATTTATTTATTTTATTTTATATTTTTAGAATTCCTGAGAAAGAACTTTAATTAGTTAATGTAAATTAACTCTTATTATTAACGACAAAACCTAAATAAAAGACATTAACAAGTCTTATTGTTAGATTAATGTTATTTGGACATTTTTTCCCAATTGCTTGATAATTAGAAAGTCATCTAAATAAAAGTATGAATCTGATAACAATTTCCTAATCAGATCATATGAAGACGAAAAGTTATGATAATAGTCAAAACAGGAGATCTTTAAATGCTTTGTTTAAATTAAAGTTATTAATAATATACATATAATTTATGAAGAAACTAGTATGATATTGTATACTTATCATTTGCTTCTATAGATAGCAATTGATTGACTGGTGAGTGAAAGCCTTATTTGTGTATAAAAAGGTATTTTTGTACTAAATGGCAAATCACTTTGTCTTAGATTATTTGTTTCCGTCTTACTTTCTTTAATATCAGCTTGTTTATTGCTATAATTAGAAATAAAACCTAGGTATAGGGCTAGAAAACATAAGTATATTTGACCCTGGAGAACAACAGACGTAAATGTAAATCCAATCCTTTGAGCTGAGGCTCTAATAGCTGGTACTGATGTTGCTAGAATGTTTTCTTATTTAGGGTGTATTGTTTCTGTATTACTTTAAAACATCCTTGATGGCCTTAGATGAGTCAGACAAGGCTTTCAGATGATTTCCAAATAAGAGTATTATTTAAGAAATGTATTAATTTTATTATTTTTGTACTATATTTACCAAAAATGAAAACTTTCCTTGCTTCAGTTATAGAGGAAAGCAGTTGAGATTCTGTCAACAATTTTCTGAGAATAATTTAATAATGGGATTTAATGTCATGATAAAGCTATTAATGCTGAGCCAGACATTTTCTAATAATTTATTAGGATTTTTAATTTAAATTAAGATATATTTAATTTTGTCACTAATATTTCTGATAAATATATACAGAAATTTTCACACTAAAAACAATCACTAAAGGATTGATAGAACTTCCTTTCCCATAATAGAATTTTTTTTTTTTATAATTCTTCTTTGTTTTTTTTTTTGTTTTTTTTTTAATTTCTTTTTTTTTTATAATTCTCCTGTTTTTTTTTATTATTATTATATTTTTCTTCCTTCTTAAATGCCTTTGGCTAAGTTTATTGTCTAAATTGTATTAAATACATTCGATTTTATTTTGAAACTCATCCTTTGAGACTTTTTCTTTATAATGTATCTGAAGAATGCACGGAAGTAGCTCTTGAACTTAACGAATTATTTGTCGTTAATTACTTTTTATTATTTCCTGTCCTCAACTCATGATTGAGGATCAGGAATCTCTCTCGGCTATTGGCAACAATTCGGGATTGAAGCTCAGCCATGTTGGGAAAAGCAATGCTTGCATGTTTAAATTACTTACACGTACATATTCGAGCTTACTTCCTTATTATTTAGAGACTTTGTCTCCTCATGCTGTATAGCATGAACTTTCTTTAAAATCCTATAAACGTTCCGCTTCTGCTCTTCCACACTTCCAGTTTTTCCATCTTCTTCACACACTTTTAATTTCGTTGAAAACGTGATGTGGCTGTCACCAACGCCAAGAAACGAATGAAAGGTAGAGAGTAGGTAGTAAGAGATAGACAAAGGAGAGAGAGAGAGAGGGAGTGAGTTTTTCTCTTTCTATCTCTGAACAGTGGCGTCATCCGACAACAAGTTGCGGTACAACAAGTTATTATATCTTCGAACAAGTTAAATGAAATATAATGTAAATTATGCAATGTTACAAAGAGATTATAGTATGACACGAAAACGATGGATAAGAAATAACAATAAAAATTTGTTAAAATAAGTTTTTACATTCTCATTACATAAGAACAGGATGTCTACAACACCTGGAAAACCGGGAAATGTCAGGAAATTTTTTTCATCATGACTTGAAATACTCTTGAACAACATTTTTAATGCCCACAATTAGTTTTATAAACTTTTAGTAAAAAATTAATAGTAATAATCAATATTGCCTTTCCAATTAAAAATAAGTCAATTTGTTTTTAAAGCAGTAATCTCCTTTATAGGCTTAAAAAAATCGATTTTTTTTGTGTCTTAAATATATTCCAAAACTATCTAAGAATATGTCTTTAAATTTTAGAGGCCAATTTGACATATTTTCGAAGGTAGAACAGATTTTGTGACCGATCGTCGAACACGTGTGAATGCTCGGGCAGACCCCAACGCGCGCGTTTCGCCCCTTCATGCGTTCTATTGTTTACCTAACCTTGAATCATCTTGTACACACCTGAAAAGGTGTATACTCACACTTAAAATTCGAACGAAGCGTTCAATTCGCTTGTGTGGCGCTTAAACCCATAACACGTCAATTCCGGCTCTAAAATCGTCGAAATAGCGGCAAATTTGGCTGCAGGCATTTTTAACGAGGCCTATGCATCTGTGCTGGCCACTATGCAACTGCTCGATATTGTTATCGGGCAGCACTGCAAAAATTTTGCCAATAATATCGATGCGGAGCGCATAACAAGGGAAAACCGGCGCTCGTCATTTTCGAGCAAGGGGGCTCGGACAGCTCGACGAGAAGAAAATCTTCGACAAAATGAGTTCTTCGAGGAAGAGGAAAGACTACTATATGGGCCAGGAATAGCTGATTAAAATTTAATTAGTGTAAGTATCCTAAAAATTGTATTTTTTGGACCTGAAACTTTGAATCGCTTTTCTCGAATTTTCATTTTCACACGTCATAGAAAACTGTACCGGTCACTGTAGGGATGGGTAAGTCTCTTGAAGAATCGATTTTCGATTCCTACGATTCTGACAAAATTTTCGATTCTAAGATTCGGAAAATCGAAAGCAAGAATCGATTCTTTCAAAGAATCGATCCTGATTTTTTAAAAATTTTGATTATATTAAAATTCGAATTAAAAAAATTAATATAATATAAATAATATTTTTTATAATAATGAAAAATATTATTTAAAAAAGCGCGTTGGATGATCTTTTTAAAAGTTCTCAATTTTCATTAAGGTTAAAGTGACCATATGGAAATAGTGTCAATGCGGGACGCCCGCTTATTTATATGATTTAGTAAAAAAAAGGTCCTTTGTCACAAGCAAAAAGAATCAGGGAATTCGTAGGAGTCAATTGGAGCGGAATTGAAACAAAGGCGCGTCTTATGACATTAACATATTTATATTATGCTTATTTTGTAACATTGAATCACATATGTTTCTGACAATTGAATTTTTCCTAAAATATCACGAAGTCTATCTCTCTCACACTTATATACGCTACTGTGCTAACCTGTAGATGCAGGATTTTCTTAACTATTTTCCGGGATATGCAGGACATTTTATGTCAAATGCGGGACTTTTTTTCAAACTTCGAAAAAATTTGGAATTTTTTAATTTCTTCGGTATTTTTTTTAGTTCAAATAGAAAAGACACTTATAAACAAGTTGTAAATCCAGATGTTCATTACATGAACATTTTGCTTCCTCTTTACGATCAGCAAAAAAAATTTGCTTCCTCGTGAAGGAAGCATTAACGATAAATATATTTCATTTTTAAATCATTTTTAATACAATTTAACATTTATAAAATAAAGTTCATTCGTCTTAATAGAAAGAATAAAATTTTCTTATACAGTAATATGAATCTAAATAAACAAAAAAATTTTTAGTTAAAAAGTGAATTTTTCAACTTTAATTGTAATTAATTCTACAATTTTCAATAGAATATATACTTTATATACATCAATCGATTCGTCTTGATGCAAAGAATAAGATTTTTGATTTATTTTTTAATAAATAATAACATTCTATTGTACAGCAACATGATTTTTAAGAAAAAATGAATTTTTATTAAAAGTGCAAATTTTTTGTCTATAATTGGTTTTAATTCTGTAAATTTAAGTAAAACATATACTTTATATATACCAATCGATCCGTCTTGGTGTAATGAATAAGATTTTAGAAATAAATGAGTAAGATTTTCTTACACAGCAACATAATTTTGCGGAAAGAACTCATTTTTTTGATAAAAATGCGATTTTTTTCAGCTTTAATTGTGATTAACTCTATAAATTCTCATACAATTTATACTTCTTATATACCAATCGATTCGTCTTGATGCAAAGAATAAGATTTTATTATATATTAACTTCAATAAACAACTTAAAAAAATTTTTTAGAAAAAAGTCAAAAAAAAATTTTTTTTGAGAATTTTTTAAAGTCTATTAATCCATTTCGAGATATTTTTATGATAAATATACCTGGTGAATTTTAGCCAAATTCGTTAAAACCTCTTCGAGTTATCGTGTTCACAAAAATCGGGATCCACACACACACACATACATACATCCGGACAATTGTTCAGGGTCTTACATAACATAGTCCTATATAGAAGAAAATTTGTTAAAAGGATTTTTAAAAATTTTGTAAATTAAACGACTACAAAGCTTCCTCACGAGGAAGCAAAAGTAAAAAAAAATTGGTTTGACTGTTTCAGATGCATCGTACGACCTCCATCACCAGCACCGATTTAAAAATACAGACTGCAGAGCTCCACAAAAATCGTTGTTACTATGAAGAATTTAAATATTTTTTAAAAATAAAAGTTGGTTTTTGAAGCTCAAATACAAAAGAATATCACCCAAAAATTTCGTTTACCGCAATCATTTCCTTCCCTTTCAAAAAAAATTCCTAAAAAAATGCTTTTTGTAGCCTTCTAAAAGAGACTACTGCCTTAAAATACATAATTCACGGCTCGAACTAGGCCTGTAAATCCCGTAAAGGTCCGTAAATTTACTTCAAGTCCAGAAAAGTCAGTTTTTTTAAAAAAAAGGTCCGTAAAGTCCGTAATTTGATTGAAAAAGGACGAAAGGTTTGTAAATTATACAATATAATTTTGAGAATTTTAGAGAAATTACAAATCATTGCAAAAATTCTCGTCAAAATATAAATTATTTTTAGAAATAATAAAATTCTTCTCCGAAATGCAATTATTTTCAAAAAATTTCACGAATTCAATGATTTTCAATATCTACAATTTTAATCAAATTTTCCAAAAAAATTCAATTATTTAAAAAAAATTTTAATCAAATTTTTTTGAAAAAAGGTCCATAAAGTCCGTAATTTGATTGAAAAAGGACGAAAAGTTTGTAAATTGTACTATATAATTTAAGGAATTTTAGAGAAATTATAAATGAGTGCATAAATTCAATTATTTTCAAAAATATTCCTCATTTCAATGATTTACAAAAGAACATAATTAATTTAAAAAAATTTAATTATTTTCATAAAATAATAAACATTTCACAGGAATTCAATTATTTACAAATTTTTTATAAATTTCTTCGCAATAATTCAATTTTTTTATTTTCATAAACAATACAATTTTTACTGGGATTCAATTGAGGAGCTGGTGTTATAAGGGAATAAGCGCCATTTAATTAACATTTGCGTGTATCCCCTTATAGCATCCAGCCCCTTAATTATTTTCATAAATATTAAAATTCCTTTAATGAATTCAGTTATTTTCATAAATAATAAAACTCATCAAAGAATTTTAATTATTTTTAATACAATAATTTTAATCGAATTCTTCAAAAAAATGTAATTATCCTTAAAAAATTTATGAAAATTCGTCATCAATTAAAAAATTTGTTGGTAAAAGTCTTTACCCACATAGCACAATATCTTCCTGTAAGTTTGTGGTGTGGCTTACATGTATAGTTTGTAAGGATAGGATGTATACTTGTGGTAAACTCAAGGTAAACTTTAAATTTCCGCTATTATGGTAAGCTTACAAGTAAAGGTTATGTAAGCTTACAAGTAAAGGTTATTGTAAGCTTACAAGTAAAGGTTACTCTAAGCTTACAAGTAAAGGTTATTGTAAGCTTAAATGGTAAGGTTGTGATAAGGTTACTATAAAGTTGTAAGGTTGAGGTAAGGTTGTAGTAAGTTTACTAAATAAGGTAAATATTTACAAAATAATTTATAATATAATTAAAAAATAAATAAAAAATTTTTTTTTAAATTTTTGGTCTTGTTTCATTTTGGAAATCTAACAAGGCGTTGAAAATCTTGAAAACAAATTTGGGAGGACTGGGATTCGAACCCGGGATCGACGCGCATAAACCTAACATCCTAACTAACTGAGCTAAGTAGAGAACTGACAAAGAAAAAATCAATATTGCTTTTAAAGAGTTAGTCATCTTCTTGGTTCACCTTAAAAGCAATATTGATTTTTTCTTTGTCAGTTCTCTACTTAGCTCAGTTAGTTAGGATGTTAGGTTTATGCGCGTCGATCCCGGGTTCGAATCCCAGTCCTCCCAAATTTGTTTTTAAGATTTTCAACGCCTTGTTAGATTTCCAAAATGAAACAAGACCAAAAATTTTTTTAAAAAATTTTTTATTTATTTTTTAATTATATTATAAATTATTTTGTGAATATTTACCTTATTTAGTAAACTTACTACAACCTTACCTCAACCTTACAACTTTATAGTAACCTTATCACAACCTTACCATTTAAGCTTACAATAACCTTTACTTGTAAGCTTAGAGTAACCTTTACTTGTAAGCTTACAAAAACCTTTACTTGTAAGCTTACAATAACCTTTTCTTGTAAGCTTACAATAACCTTTACTTGTAAGCTTACAGTAACCTTTAGGGGAGAGTCTCCAGTTGTGAGACACCTCCAGTTGTGAGACAGTCAATTTTTTTTAACATGCAATATTAAAAATCCGATTGGTTTATATAAAAACATTTCTTTTTACATGAGCCAACTTTTTCATGTACGCCGAAGCGGATATATAAACTGTTTTTGTTAAATACCAACACTGTGTGTAATAATCGACTAAAAAGCGTTTTTTCAATAAATGCAAAGTACTTTTTTTCCAAGTTAATTAATTGGAAAAGGTAAATGTAATGCATTTTCTTTTAGTGTTTTCCTTATATTTTGTGATGCAATATTGCACTGTTCCAATCTACGGTTGAAAATAATTTAATTTTCCTTTTTCAAAATAGCGCCAATTTCTGGGTGTGAGACACAGCATATCACCAGTTGTGAGACGGTGTCAACACTCATCTGGGCAGCATAAAAAATACGAATTTGCAGGCATACTATTTAAATGTTGTTTTGATTTTTTTCTAGTATTTTTGGGCATGTCAAGTGGAAAAAAGTCAATTGATTCAGAAGAAATCAATTTTAATGCTCTTGTTGAAGCTATTAAATTGTGTTTATTTGATAGTCATATTTTGGCGAATAAATATTATTATTTAGTATATAATAATATATATTATTAATATATTTAATTATTTCTACTAATCATAACGTTTTATGTCAAACTTATTAAATTTTAGCAATTTTAAATGAGTGTCTCACAACTGGAGACATTTTTTTTTTTTTGAAAAAAGCGATGTGCTCGGAAAATGTATCGTAAAATTTTTTGAGTTCATCGAAACACTATACTTTCTTTTAATAAAAGTTGCGTATTTCTGTTACCTTTCGAACGGTGTATTTTATTTACAATTTCGTTTACCTGTTTACAATTTACGGGTCAAAAATGAAACCCGTCTCACAACTGGAGACTCTCACCTACTTGTAAGCTTACAATAACCTTTACTTGTAAGCTTACAATAACCTTTACTTGTAGGCTTACAGTAACCTTTACTTGTAAGTTTACCATAATAGCGGAAATTTAAAGTTTACCTTAAGTTTACCACAAGTATACATCCTATCCTTACAAATTATACGTGTAAGCTACACCACAAACTTACAGCAAGATATTGTGCTATGTGGGTATGAGAATTCAATTTTAAGAAACATTCAATAATTCAATAAATTATTTATTTTTCTATTTAAATAATTGAATTCTAATAAGAATTGATGAAAAAATGAATTTCAGTTTTTTTGTTTTGGTCCGTAAAGTACGTATTGTGGTATTCTAAATACTGTAACTGGTCCGAGCCATGACAATTTTTTTAAAAATGTTTATTTTATATTCATAAACGTTGGTGAGGTTTACAACGATTAAGAAGTAAAAATAATTTTATATTCAAACTTGTCTTAATAAAACTTTTACAATGTTACCTGAACAAAAAGTTGAAAAAGAATATTTTGTAAACGTAAAATATTGTTTTCTGAGTGAAAAACAGTTTTTTTTCTTCAAATCGTTGATGACAAACCGAAACGTTGTGAACTTCTCCCACAAATAAGTGTTATTAAATAAAATTTAAACAATGCATTTTTAGAAACCCCTTATTATGTCGATTCTTAAAACCTGGAAAAAAAGGCAGAAGGCCTGGAAAACCTGGAAATGTCAGGGAAATTTTTTTCAGATTAGTTGTAGACACCCTGAAGAAGGTTGTCAGTTCTGTCAATTGTAAAATCCATTTTATTTCCAATTTTGTTATAAAACTGTTCTTGCAAACTACAATTCTGTTACATGTCAGGTTAGTTACTTCACACACAGTGATGCTTAAGGGTTTATACCACTTTGTCATCTTCATAAAAGCAAAATTTTTTTATTACGGACTTCGAAAGTAAAATATGTCAAAAATGTGGTGTAAAATTTTTAGCAGGTCTAAAATTATTGTTAAATTTCAAATAAACAAATAATATTTTTTTAATAAAATAAGATTTTTATAAAGTTAAAGAGTGTATTTATTGAACTGAAAAAATGCAGATCAATATAATCCATAGGAATCGTAAAAAAAATTCTATAAAATAGCTTCATTTTCAAGCGTGTAAAGTACTATGATCCTTAAACCCTGTAGCAAATAGAAGAGTGTTTAACGAACAATAACCGATAGGTCCCCCTTCTGTCATGGCTTTAATTTTAAAAATTAATTAATTGTTGTCACACAACAATATTTTGGTCACTCATTATATTAGAATGTAGTGTGATGAGGAATTTTTGACTAGAACTTACCTTGCAGTGACGTCATGCATTTCGACAACATCTGGACGACCAACAAGTTGTTTAAGTTCTGCAACGCTTAGCCTCGTTAATCTTTTTAATTTTCTTTTAGATAATCTTGGAGTGCCATTTTCACCGAGATCTTGTTGTTGTTGTTGATGAGCATTAACATCTTCATCAAATTCATCAAGAAGAGGAGCTTTACTAGGCACTAAAGAAATTGGTGTTGCCGAAAGTGGTGGATATTGCTCGATTGGTTCTCCTTTATCTTCATTAATTCGAGGTTCTGGTTCTGTAAGTTTAAAAGCCTCGAAAACTCTTGCGAATTGTCTATACATTGGTTCTAAATCTTCAATTCCTGGAATTTCTTGAACATATTCAATCTCAGGCATGTTTTTCTCCTTTGAGTTTGAAATAGTTAATGACTCTTTATTAATATCATCTAATCCGTTCTGTTCACTGGAATGCTTCTTCTTTTTCTTCTTTTTCTTCTTCTTCACCTTATTAAAACGTGTATCATTCTTTTCGAAAACAGTTTCTGTTTCAATAATTAAATCATCCAAAACTGTTATATCTTCTGAAGCAATTGTTTCTCGAGAAATCTCGGTGTTTAATTGTTCGTGGGTATCAAATTCTGATCCACCGACTTCTTTGGCGCGTTCATTTTTAAAAGCAAGAGCCTGTTCAAGAGCAGCAGGTAATTTCATTGTCGAAGGATCTAAACCCTTATCACCTAGATCAGGTTGGTTGGGATTAGAAATTTCACTCGGTGGTGTTATTTTCATTGTTAAGAGGCTAGGTAGTGTTGACTTTTGAGATTCCATTTGAGGAGAAAAATTATTTGGATTTTGCATAGATGGCGTCATTCCAATCAATTGAGGAGCAAGCATATTCATTGAAGGTGGAACACTTGCTAACTGCTTTTGAATTTCTTGTTGTTCCATTTGTCTCAGTTGCTGAGAATCCAACATTAATGGTACTCCCTAAAACATTATTATATAAACTATTATTATTATTATCGAACTAATAAATTAAAAATTATTAGTTTCTTTACGAGGGTCACTCCATTATATTTCACCTGAAGCCGTTGCAGCCTATTTTTAAAAAAATCTCATAATTTGTCAAAATGATGTTTAATATCCATAGAATTCATTTTTGAGAATTATTTTATAAAATTTTTTGAATTTAACTTAGAATTTTAATTTTTAAGTTGAGTTGGACAGAAAAAAGGTTAGATTGTCAGTTATGAAAATTTAATAAAAAACATGGAAATAATTTAGATAATACAAATTTCTTGATTGATATTTGTTAAAAATGGGCTAATTTACTTGAATAAATAGATTATTATGTAAACATAGCCAAAATAATAGATTAAAATTGATTTTAAAACTTAACTATAAAATGCCAAAAGTCACTACATTTTATTTACATTTTTCTACAAAGTTTATGAATATTAAAAAATTTATTACTATTTAATGTAAAGTATTTTCAATGTACTTTCATAATGTGTGCTAGCTTTTTAATTTTATAATAAAGAAGTATGAAAAATTTTACCTTTAATATTGAGTGTTTCATGATTTTCAGTGATTTTAATCACTTATTTCTTCTCAGGTGCAAGACTGAAAAATCCAATTTTTGTCTTAATATTTAAGTTTGGCCTTCTTTTTCATTCCATTAAATTTTGGTGATGGAGAACGAGCTACTTTGTAGTTTTAATTATGTTTAAAAAATCTGCTTCCAAAAGCGAGTTTGTTGGTTAAAATGCAGGTAATTTTATAATACTGAAGTTGGCTATCTCAATAGTCTTGCAAAAATCTACTTGCATGTTAACCAACAAATTCGTTTTTTCAGCAGATTTTTTAAACTAAATTTAAACTGAAAAGTAGCTCGTTCTCCATCACCAAAATTTAATAGAATGGAAAAGAAGGTCAAACTTAAATATTAAGACAAAAATTGGATTTTTTAGTCTTGCACCTGAGAAGAAATAAGTGATTAAAATCACTGAAAATCCTGAAACACTGAATATTAAAGGTAAAATTTTTCATATTTCTATATTATTAAATTAAAAAGCTAGCACACATTATGAAACTACATTGAAAATACTTTACATTAAATAGTAACAAATTTTTTAAAATTCATAAACTTTGTAGAAAAATGTAAATAAAATGTAGTGACTTTTGGCATTTTATAGTTAAGTTTTAAAATTAATTTTAATCTATTATTTTGGGTATGTTTACATAATAATCTATTTATACAAATAAATTAACTCATTTTTAACAAATATCAATCAAGAAATTTGTATTATCTAAATTATTTCCATGTTTTTTATTAAATTTTCATAACTGACAATCTAACCTTTTTTCTGTCCAACTCAACTTAAAAATTAAAATTCTAAGTTAAATTCAAAAAATTTTACTAAATAATTCTCAAAAATGAATTCTATGGATATTAAACATCATTTTGCCAAATTATGAGATTTTTTTAAAAATAGGCCGCAACGGCTTCAGGTGAAATATAATGGACTGACCCACGAAAGAAATGTTCTATTACACATTTTTAAAGAGACCAATAAAAATATTATAGAAATGAGAAAGTCTTTTTTAGCTGTTGATTAGAAATTAAATAAAATTTAAACAACAAGGGGTATGTTCATTATATAAGCATTTTATTTCCTCTTTACATTTTTTTACAAATCGATACAGTTATTTAGTAAATGGGTGATTCTCCGCGTAGCGCACAATTTAATGTCCCTCATGTTTTTTAAGAAATCAGTTTCATATATTCTAATAAATTCAACGTGGATAACTTGTTTCCATGATAACAAATAAAAGTCTATACTCTCTAAATCTGAATCAGTGAAATTCCACTGAAAATCAGTGAAATTTGACTGAGAATCAGTGACTCTATTCTCGCGATTTGAATCAGTGGAATTTCACTGAAAATCAATTAAAAATAACTGAAATTTCAGTCATTTTCCACTGATTCGACAATTAAAAAACTACTGAACATTTCTGTCACACATATTGAAATTTTCAGTAGTTTTTTAATTGGCCAATCAGTGAAAAAATGACTGAAATTTCAATCATTTTTAACTGATCTTCAGTGAAATTTTACTGATTCAAATCGCGAGAATAGAGTCACTGATTCTCAGTCAAATTTCACTGATTCAGTTTTAGAGAGTAGTCGTTTTCATTTAAAAGTTTATAATTTTACTTAAAAATCTGTTTTAAGGTGCCAAAACGTCAAGGTGTAATCAGTCCCCACTACCATTTCATATATAAAATGTTATTTTTTAGTAAAATATAATAATAAATATAATGAATATTGACATTTTATTATTGTCTAAATTAGTAGAATTGAGAAAAACAGAACACTTATAGAAAAAAAATGTATTTTTTAATATTTTTGTAGATATTTCTTGTCCCCCGTTTTCGCGTCATGGTATCATAACTTTGTAAAATTGCCTAATTTACATAAAAAATCAAATCGAAAAATTAATTAACATTAATAAAAAGCATTAATAAACTCTCCTAAGTAAATTACTAAAAAAGAAATTAATAAAAAAATTTATTTTTCTGTTTTTATATGTGTTGCAAGCATGAAAGTTGCATAGGGAATCACAGAATCGTCATGGTCGAATCATAATATATTTGCAATAAAATGAATAATTATTTATATTTTACCTCAAAACAAGTTTAGTAGTATAAAGTAAGTGAAAACAAAAGACGTGGTAAAAAAGATTTTTTGAAATCGATAATAATTTGCTTAAAAAATTAGTTTTTCTTGTGCGTCATGGTTGAATCAGAGCGTCATGGTGTAATCAATTTTACATGGGTGTTTATTGTACAAAATAAAATTATAATTATTTTGTCTGGCCCACCACGAATATTTCATTTTTGAATATTGAACTTTAAAATTCTATATCGACTTTTACTTAATTCGAAAAAAAAATTTCAAAAATAGTAAAATACAAATTGTGCGCTACGCGGAGAATCACCCAAATATAAAAAAATATTTTAGATAAATAAGTGATTTTAATTAATTAGATTCAATTCTTAAGTAATTTTTAATACAATCTAATATTTTTACTGTCCTATCAGGGCTCGAACCAGTGAAAGTATTTAAAAATACGGACTTTACGGACCAATTGCTGACAAAAATATAACCAGTCCGAGTCCGACTCGGAGTGATCGTTTCTTCATGTTTTACAATAATTAAAGATGACCGAGTGATAAAATCATTATCAATTCAATTATATATTATTTTCAAGAATTTTTAACTAAAATCCTTCTTAAAATCGTTTATTTTTAATAATTTTCTAAAAAGTTCTTTGACAATTTTCAAATCCATTTCTTTACAATATTCAATTTTAAGAAATTTCAATTATTCATCAATTCTTCAATTAAAAATATATTAAAAAATAAAAACTTCAAATAATATAAAAAAAATCAGCAATTACACTTTCTCAAAAAAAAATTAGTTCCACAGAATTGTTAGTTTAAAAGTATGAAAAATTCAAATTTTCAAAGATTTTAATCTGAAACCTTTTCAAAATTCAATGATTTTAAAAAATTTACACTTTAATGCTTTTAATATTCAATTATAATCGAAAACTTTAACTGAAATTCATTTTTAAATCAATACTACTAAATAATACTACTTTTACTATCAATACTATTTTACTAGATTTCAATTATTTAAATACAAAAAAAATTTATTGAATAATTGCATGTTTCTTAAAATTGAATTATCATAAAGAATTGTATCAATAAATTTTTAAATAATTAAATTCTTTTGACGAATTTTAATAAAATTTTTTTAAATAATTACATTTTTTCGAGGAATTTGATTAAAATTGCATTAAAAAATAATTGCAATTCTGCAATGAGTTTTCCTATTTATCAAAATAATTGAATTCCTAATAAGAATTTTATTATTTACCACAATAATTAAATACCTGTAAAAATTTTATTATTTATGAAAATAATTGAATGATTGGGAAGAGATTAATAAAAAAATTTGTAAATAGGGTAACTGCTCCAGTCGTTGGCAGTGCGCTAGTGGTTGGCACCCCTCTTAGGTTTTCTTTAAATAACAAGATATAGCAAAAATCTAGCATGTTTTGCATATGATTATTAAAATTTCCAACATTTTTTACAAAAATCTAGTATATAACTTATTAGAAGTAATTACTTACTTGCATTAAAAAAAATAAAATTAATATCATTCTCAAAGTGGTAGGAAATTTTCGGTTTTTCTAAAGAAAATCTTAAGAAAACTGAAATTTTTGAACTCAATTTATTATTATTAGAAGTGGGTAAATTTGCTTTTTTCTTTGCAAATATTTTAGTAGAATATTTGTGACGCGATCTGAAGAAAGGGACCTTAGAAGCAAAAAATTATAGGTTATGTTTTCGATTTTTGAAATGAAAATACAAAAAAAGAATTAACTGTCAATATTAATCATTGATGTTTAAGTCTTCATTACAACTAAAATATTTAATAAACACTGATTTCAATTTGCAATAAGTATAAAGAAACTTTCAATCATCAAAAAAATAACACTAACATAACCTTAAAGTGATTTGCTTCTAAGGTCCCTTTCTTCAGATCGCGTCACATTTAAATATTGATTAGTTTAACACGTCTTGTCTTAAAAATTATTAATTAATTTATTTCAATGGGGTGCCAATGAAAATATTAAAAAAAGCATCTGTTCCAGTCGTTGGCACACCATGTCAATGACTGGACAAGCAATATTTTGAACCAAGCTCCAGTCGTTGACACCCCTCATTTCGCAATGAAAAGTGAGGTTATGTAACAATGTTTACGTCCAGTCAATAATTTCAGTCTCTTTGAAAAATGATATATGCGTTTATTATTGAATTATATATAAGTACATTTTCTTGTATTTGTTTATTACTTAAAATTATAATGAATTATTCTTGATTAATCAGAAAATAAAAATTTTTTTAATTTGCTTGTTTAAAACATAAGAAATTTAAAGGTTATGTATGGGTGCCAACCACTGGAAACTGGTGGGTGCCAACGACTAGTGCTTGCAGTGCCAACGACTGGAAATTGGTGTCATTATATCATTATTAATTAATTTAAAAGTTTCAGTTTATTTTTATTCAAAATTGATCATTTTATCGTATTCTGCATTAAATTCTGAATACATATATTACTATAAGTATTATATAATATTAGTTTTTATCTATTAAAATAATTCTTAAAGTCAAAATTTGGCCTTAAGGGTGCCAACGACTGGAGCAGTTACCCTAATGAAATTTCTTTGAAATTTTTATTATTTTTTGAAAATAATTAAAGTTTTGTGTAGAATTTTATTAAATTACTTCCTCATAGAGGAAGTATTGTAATACCGAAATTTTTCGAGTTCGATTTTTTGACATATCTTTATGTTATTTGACCTCAGGAGTTCAAAAATGACATTTTTATAAAATGTCATTCCGTATGTGTGTGTGTGTGTGTGTGTGTAAACATCACATTTTCATAAATATCTCGAAATCATAAAGAGCTTTTGGGCTGGATTTTTTTTTAAATTGTAGATCTCACTTGCGGACATAAAGCGAGAGTACTTTCTGATATATTAATAAAGTTTAACTAAATTTTTTTTGATTTTTAATTTTCCAAAAAAACGTTTTTTGCCCATAACTTTAAAAAAATGTTAGGACACCTATAAATGTTTTTTCATAATTTTGTAGTTTTTTTAGACGCATCTTTTGAGCCCTAATTGAAAACTTTTCATCCATATTAACCGGAGTTATTAAACTTTTAAAAATCAAAAATTTTGGAAAATAAGACTTTTTTGAAAATTTTGTTGAAAAACATTGAAGTAACTTTAAAATTATCGTTATCAACTTGTAGAGCATTAAAAAACGCTTCGATTGACCTATTTTTGAACCTAATTCGATAATAAATTTCTAAATTATTGGTATTTTAAAATCCAAAAATTGTGAAAAATGACATTTTCTCAACTTTTTTGTTTGAAAATTTTCGTTTAACTATTAAATTATTGTAACTATCTTGTAGGGTATTTAAAAATAAATTGATTGACCCAAAATTCAATCACTTTTACCATATTTATAAAAAGTTATTTGTATATTTCTATTATTTTTATCTCTATGAGGAAGTAAAGTGTTCATGAAATGAGCACCAAAATTATACAAAAAAATATGCAACTTAGCAGCGGTTTTTTTTTATTAAATAATTGAATTTTTTTGGAAACTTTTTTTAAAATAGTAAATATTAAAAATCACTAAATTAAGGAAAATTTTTGAAAATAGGTAATTGAAATTTTTCCAAGAATTTTATTAAAATTTTTGAAAATAATTGAATTTTGGAGAAGAATTTAATTATTTCTAAAGATAATTGAAATTTTGACGAGAATTTTTAAAAATTGTTGAACATAATTGAATTTTTGTCAAGAATTTTATTACTTTTGAAAACAATTGAATTCCTACAATCATTTGTAATTTCTCTAAAATTATCCAAATTATATATTTACGGACTTTACGGACCTTTTTTCAAAAAACAGACTTTTACAGAATTTAAGCAAAGTTCCGGACGATTACGGGATTTACGGACCTAGTTCGAGCCCTGCTGTTGTTAAAATTGCTCTCAAAAAATCTTAAAATTTTGAAAAATGAGAATTTAAACCAGTTTTACATTTATTTCCACAATTTAAACAGTTTTTTGAGAAAATTCAGATCATTTCTGTAATTCCTGAAACAATACAATTTTTTAAAAGATTCCAAATTGATAATTCTTTTCTTGATGTTGACCTAACAGAATGGAAATCTAACGAAAGTTATCAGTTTGGCTTAAAATTGGTATGTAAAATTAAAATCGTTAATGGCAGTTTTTTTGACATAGATTTTGTCAACTGCGAAAATATATTATATTTCTAGAATAAGAAATGAACTGAATTTTCTAAAAAAAAACTGTTTAAATTGTGGAAATAAACGTAAAACGTGTTAAAATTCCCATTTCCAAAATTTGACAGCTTTTTTATCAACTGGCAGCTGTCAGAAGTTATTTTTGACATCAAATTCGTGTTTGGTACATCAAAAACCTTAAGAATGCATAGCCACAAGTGAAATTGTTGAGAAATGGAAAAGATATAACATAAAGTTTACAAAAGTTTAAATTACATTTAAACTTTAACCTTTCGGTGGCACGGGTTGATTTTTTCGAATTTAATTAATTTTACCAGAAATGTATAATTTTCAGAGAAGCAACGCTGAATACATAAAGTTAGAATGGAGTAACGTGTACATTTTCAATAAAAACCTAGTGAAATTTCGATTGGGGTACAAAAGATCCAATCCAAAAGGTCCAAGATGAAAAATCCAATCCATAAGGTCCAAAAATTTATTTATCCAAAGTTCAAAAAATCCAAGAGTACAAAAAGTCCAAAATTGCAAATTGTCCAAAATATGTATAATTCTTTAAAAATGTAAATGGTGTTTCCAAAGTTTTAGATTTTTAAAAGTTTAACACCTCCGGTTAATATGGACAAAAAATGTTTAATTTGGGCTCAAAAGATGCGTCTAAACAAACTCTACAAAATTATGAAAAAACATTTATAGGTGTCCTAACATTTTTTTAAAGTTATGGGCAAAAAACGTTTTTTTGGAAAATTAAAAATCCAAAAAAAATTTAGTTAGACTTTATTAATCTGTCTAAAAGTACTCTCATTTCATGTCCGCAGGTGAGATCTACAATTTTAAAAAAATTCAACCCAAAAGCTATTCATGATTTTTCGAGATATTTATAAAAATGTGATGTTTACACACACACACACATTCGGAATGACATTTTTTTTAAAAATATTATTTTTGAACTCCCGAGGTCAAATGACATAAAGATATGTCAATAAAAAATATTTTTTTTTGTTTGGACTTTTTGTCCTTTTGGATTTTTAATTTTTTGGATCTTTTGGTTTGGATCTTTTAGTTTGGACCTTTTGTACCGAAACGGAAATTTCACTTAGTAGTAAGTGTAAATTTACCGGGAGTGTTGACATATCTTTAAACATAAACATATCTTTGCTTAATTTTATTTCGGAAAAAGATATTATTTTATTTTAAACATATGGGCAATTCCACGTGAGATTTCAGTCGACCTCTTAAAATCGGCCAAAAATATTTTTTTTCTATTCTGTATTGAAAAAAAACAGATACGTATTTTTTTATTATTTTTTTGGAGGCCAAATTTTTGAGTTATGAATTTTCAAAATTTTCGCTTTTTAAATGTAGGTATATTTTTAATGTCAGATAACTAAAAAAATATTGCTTCTTTTCATTTTTTGACAAGAAAAAAAAAGTTTTGTTTTTCTCTCTACTTTTGAATAATCATAACAAAAAAAATTTTGTTTCATTTTTTATTAAAAAAATAAAAAAATTTTATAAACAAATTAATTTTTTTTAACTTTGGGTATGATAAATTTTTAATTTTCTTTTTTTAAAACATACCTAGAATTGATAAGAAGGTTTTGCAAAAAGTTTCAGAGTGGGCCTGACAAGTTTGATGGGTCCAAAAAAATAATTAAGCTCTCCGTGCAGGTCGCACGCACATGGCACAATGGGATTTTTTTATAATTTATTATTAAAAATTGTTTAGAGCCTAAAAATTCAATAATAATCAAAATCCGATAAAATTTGTAGGCTCTAGACAATTTTTAATAATAAATTGTAAAAAAATTCCATTGTGCCACGTGCGTGCGACCTGCACGGACAGCTTAATTATTTTTTTGGACCCATCAAACTTGTCAGGCCCACTCTGAAACTTTTTACAAAACCTTCTTATCAATTCCAGGTATGTTTTAAAAAAAGAAAATTAAAAATTTATCATACCCAAAGTTAAAAAAAATTAATTTGTTTATAAAATTTTTTTATTTTTTTAATAAAAAATGAAACAAAATTTTTTTTGTTATGATTATTCAAAAGTAGAGAGAAAAACAAAACTTTTTTTCTCTTGTCAAAAAATGAAAAGAAGCAATATTTTTTTAGTTATCTGACATTAAAAAATATACCTACATTTAAAAAGCGAAAATTTTGAAAATTCATAACTAAAAAATTTGGCCTCCAAAAAAATAATAAAAAAATACGTATCTGTTTTTTTTTCAATACAGAATAGAAAAAAAATATTTTTGGCCGATTTTAAGAGGTCGACTGAAATCTCACGTGGAATTGCCCATATATATAATATTAGCTTCATTATAAGAAAAGAGTTTAAGTTTAAGAATCAGACATACAATCGGAACAAAAGTTAGTCAAAATTAGTCAAATATGTTTTGGTGAAAGCGTAAAGAGTTTAATTTTTAATATTTTGAAGTTACATTTGAATAAAATTTTTTGTCAATAAGAAACGATTTAGGTAGCACAAACTAATAGTTAACAAATATTTCTTAGTGACAAAGAATTGTAATTTTTATTCAAACGCAACTTCTAATTGTTTAAAATGTTGGAAATGAAATAATGAAAGCTAAATGATCGATAAAACTTAAGTTACCAACGAAAAAATTTTTAAAAAAAATTTTCTCTAAAAAGTTCAGGATACAAATTTTTCTTGTTTATTTTTAGCCCAAGTAAACCAAGTAAAAAGGTGGGGAAACAGAAATTGTAATTTTTTTCTCACGGATTTTCCAAAAATTACGAAATTTCAATTAAATTAATAATTCCTCACCTCGGTAGTCATTTTTTTCTATTGATAATTGTTTATTTTAATATTAGAAGCTACTTAAAAAAATTACAAATGATTCCAAGTAGGGGAAAGCTATGATTTTCAACTTTTTTGGGTTAAGAATTTTCCAAAAAATTCGAAATTTTAACTTAATGAATGATTTCTCGACTCAGTAGCAATTTTTTTCCTTTGATAATTGTTTATTTTAATATTAGACGCTATTTAAAAAAGATTCCAAGAGGAACCAAGGTGGGAAAGCAGTGATTTTGAATTTTTTCCAAATATGACGAAATTTTAAGTAAATTAATAATTCCTCGCCCCAGTAGCAATTTTTTTCTTTTGATAATTGTTTATTTTAATATTAGACGCTATTTAAAAAAAATTTCAAAAGGTTCCAAGTCGGGAAAAACAGTGATTTTGGGTTTTTTGTCACGGATTTTCTCAAAATCCAAGAATTTCAAGTAAATTAATAATTTCTTCCCTCAGTAGTAATTTTTTTCTTTGGATAATTGTTTATTTTAATAATTTGATTTTTTTTAATGAAATTCCGGGATTTTTGGAAGACCTACAACAGAAAAATTCAAAATCACTGCTTTCCCCGCCTACGATCCTATTGGAATCTTTTTTAAATAGCGACTAATATTAAAATAAACAATTATCAAAAGAAAAAAAATTGTTATCGAGTCGAGGAATTTTTCAGTAATTTGAAATTTCGAAATTTGTGGACAATTCGTGACAAAAAAATTCAAAATCACTGCTTTTCCCGATTTAGAATCACTTAAAATTTTTTTTAAATAGCGTCTAATATTAAAATAAACAATTATCAAAAGAAAAAAATGACTACCGTGACGAGAAATTATTAATTTAATTGAAATTTCGTGATTTTTGGAAAATCCGTGATTAAAAAATAACAATTTTTGTTTCCCCACCTTTTTTTAGTTCAGGGTTGGAGGGTTGACTTGGGTTAAAAATAAACAAGAAATATTTGTATCCTGAACTGTTTAGAGAAAATTTTTTCGTTGAATCAACGTTGGCAACTTCAGTTTCATAATGATCGGATAATGAACAACTTGTCTAAAGTGTGTCAACAATTTTTCCTGTACTTTACTACTCTAAATGAGTGTCCAAATATTACCTATTATTGCAAAATTAAAATATAAACTTGTCTAAGGTATTCTCAGACTTTTAAAAATTTTAACAAAATTGACATGTCAAAAACTAAATTTACATTTTGTAAGTGTATTTTTTCTGAAGCTTATAATTGTTTTATATTATTCTATATTATTTCTATAATAGAAGTAGTAAAAGTATAAAGAATTTGTTGATACTTTAATTTTAAAATCGTAATAATATTTTTCTTTTATACAGTGTATCATTCAAATTAAAATTGTTGATTTAGAATATTTTGTCTTTACCTAACCTATGAAAAATTGATTTTTCCGATGATGTCTTAAAAAAATAGTTTTCAAGACCCGAATTTTCAGTTAAATTTTTTAAGATACTTACATTACATACTTACAAAAATAAAACAATATTAATCTCTATAAATTTTTATTAGAATTTTTAAGAAGTTTATTTACACTAACCTCATTTATAGGGTTTCCATCCATTCTTAAGAAGTTTAATTGTAATGTCAATATATACTAATTTAGGCAATTAATTTTTCAGCCATAAATAAAGAAAATATTATTAAATTTATCTATTTAATTAAAGTTTCATTATAAAAAATTTTTTCAAATAGAAAAACGTTTGATATTTTTTGATAAACTATTCAGCATAGACCATAGACATAGAGATAATCAGAGAGAGTAGACAACGTATAGGCGCGACTGCGTGTTAAGGTCTTTCTCCAATAGGATCCCAAGAGTCTCTTTTTTCTCATTCTGGAACGACCCTAAGGGTACGGTCCCATGATCAGAGATGGGTAAAAGTGCTTTTCTGGAGGTTTTCTACGTATAATACATAAATTACGTATTATACGTAGAATACTGTAGAAAACTAGGTTTTCGACATTGTGAGCAAAGTCAATCGCAACATAACCTCTTTTTAATATTTACTTTCTGGTTAATTGTTATTGTTGTTGGTAAGTA
Organism: Leptopilina syphax; assembly: GCA_032872505.1. Taxonomy (NCBI): domain Eukaryota; kingdom Metazoa; phylum Arthropoda; class Insecta; order Hymenoptera; family Figitidae; genus Leptopilina; species Leptopilina syphax. The sequence continues at coordinate 15,680,967 of CM065472.1, forward strand.
AGTATGAATTAATAAATTAACTATTTAAATGATTTAGATATTAGTTAATTGAGAACTTTGAGATAAATATTATTATCTTATTTGTCGTAATTTCTTATTTAAATATGTGTTTTTTTCCGTTCTCAATTCAGAAGAGATAAACGAATAGTTTAAATTTATCAAAGCATCGATATTTAATTTTTGACAATTTCATATTTTATATTTAAAAATTAATATAAATTTATTTTTCAGCGACATAGAGATGTTCACAAGCTTTAAACTGCGAAAATATTAATCGTTTTATATAAAAACAATGTCAGGTAATTTGTTTTTGATATAATTATTAATAATAATTACTTGCATGCTTACTTTATGTTTATGTATAATATATTAAGTTTCTGAACATACAATTTTTTTTAACAGGAAATAAAAAAAGAAAAATCCATCAAACAGGAGCTCGAAAACCGATTAAAATCGATGCTTCCAAAATAAATTTTGAATTAGGAAAGCTATTTTTCGGATGCAATATACCATTTTCTACGGTCGAATCCAAATATTTCTCAAATTTTACGAAGTCTTTAAATGAAAATTATAATCCACCGACAAGAAAAACTTTAAGTACATCGATTTTAAATTCCGTGTACGAGAAAGTAATTGCTCAACATCCTTTTTCAGAGAATGAAGAGTGCGTATTAATATTAGACGGATGGAAAAATAAACCAAAAAACGAGAAATATGTCGTAGGGATTGTCGATAATGCAAATGGAAACAGATGCTTTTTAAAATCGTGGGATTTCACCGAAGAATCTGAAACTGGAGATGCCTTAGCAGAAGTTGTCAAAGAAGCAGTGGAATATGCAAAATTAAAATATAATATTAAAATATTTGCAGTTGTATCTGACAATGCATCAAATATGATGAAGATGGGAAGACTGATTGATAAGTGGTTCATCACATGCAATAGCCACAGTGGCAATTTGTTAGCCAAGGATTTGGTAGAAACTTCTTTCACGCAAAAAGTTGTTTCTGTTTTAAAAGAATTTAAATCGTCCAGTTTAGAAAGAAAAATTTTAAATTTAGGTGGCAAAAAAATATCTTTACCAGGAGAGACACGATGGTGCAGTTTCAGAAACTCATACCAATGTTACCTTGCCAATCTATCTGCAATGAAAATTATCGTTTCAGAAGTCGATAATAATGTTAAACCCGAAATAGTTAAATTGGTTTTAGATCAAGAGTTCGAGCAAAAAGTTTTAAATTTTATCATTATTTTTGATACTGTGTGTACTCTAATCAATAAATGCCAAAGATCTGATTTCAATATAGCAGATGCTTTAGAAGAGTGGTTACAATTAGAGTTTCCAATCATTGACGAGAATTACGAAAATCTTTTGAAAAATCGATTGCAGAAAGTAATAAAAGGAATTAGTTTGGCTGCAAATCTCTTACATCCGGTTTATAAAGGCAAATTATTTATTGATAATTGTACTTACACAGATATGGCAAAAAATTTCTTGAAGGAGAATTTAAGCGAAGAGGCTCTACAAGATCTAATTATTTTTCAAGAAGAAGAAGGAGATTTCACAAAATTACAAAAAATTCGGAATCCAAAAACTTATTGGTCCATGGCAGAACTATATTATCCGGAACTATCAAGACTAGCAAAGCTTTTATTCCGAATACCCAGCTCCAGTGCATCACTTGAACGCCTTTTTTCACAGTGGTCTTTTGTGCATAATAAATATAGAAATCGCCTAACACCAGAAAATTCGGCGAAATTAATTCATGTTTATTATGCTCTCAAATTGTCTGATACCCTTGAATATGATGATAATGAAAACTTGTAAAATAGTTATAAAGTTATTTATTGTACTCTGAATCCTTTTATTAAATAAATGCAAATATTGGTTTTTTATAAAATTTCAATACAATTAAATATTATTTAATAACAAACAATTATGCAAACGTAAAAAATAATACTTTGGTTATTATATATATATCTATATATCTTTCATTTGTAACAAACAAATAAATAATACTTTTCTTTATATGCTCTTCGTTTGAAACAAATATTAATGAAAAATTTTGAAATATTTGGCATATCTATGCTTCTTATAAAAATATACAATCTAAATACTGTCACATTGTTTAGAATCACGCAATCTTAAATTATAATACAAGTTAACACGTCGCTTTTCAAGCTCTTCGGTCGGCATTTTATTACTATTAATAAAATGACATTGTAAGTCTATCATCATTGCTGGAATATTTGTCACTTTGATTGCTAGTATAGCCAATTCTGAATATTCAACTTTCACTAGGTTCCAAAACGTTTGAGGCGATGTTATGTTTTTTTTTAATAATGTAGCAAAAATGTTCTTCTTTTGCTTATAAATCATTAGATCATCTAAACCTTTTGCAGTTAGATTATTAAGTAAAAAATCGGTAACAATTCTCAACTGATCGTCAGTTAACTTTTCTCCTCGATATTTGGGATGTAAAAAAGTTTGCTGCTAATGAAACTGCTTGCATTATTTCCCTAGAACGTTGGTCAAGACAATCAGAAAGATAAATATCAACTGAAGAGTGATATAAATTTTTCCACTCTTCAATTGCATCCGCAATGTAGCAATCGTTTCTTTTAAAAGTATTAAGTAATTCTTTTAATTTTCGAAAAGTATCATAAAGACCTAATGTTTCGAATTCGACATTCTCGTCAAATAAAACTGAAGTGATTTGTTGACAAAATTTAAACGTTCCATTGCCTGCTAACTTTTGAAAACTTGATAAGTGTTTAGAAAAAAACTCAAGTGCATAACAGTGACTCAACCATGAATGTTTATCTTGATCATTATTTTCTTCCTCATCCAACTTTAAAATCAGTCTTAATTTTTCATTGTTTTTATATTCAGTTAAAATCAAATTAGCCTTTTGAAAGATTAAATCGTTTTTTAGCGATTCAGCTATAGAATGCAGAAGTTCAGCATTGCAAAATACAATCCACACTCGAGAATCAACGTCAACAATTTCGAAAAGAAATGACTCTTTCGATATAATTGCATAAACATCTGAATCATAATCAGCTTTAGCTAATGTTATAGATTCAGCCACACTTTTGTTGAGTGCATTCTCACATTCTTCTTTAGTCACAATCATTGAAGAAATTAAAAATTTTTCAGAGGACTCCATTTCATTCATTATTGTCAGTATGTTTTTTTTATCGAGATGATCTACAACAATTAGAAATAATACACCACATGCATTTTTGAAAGCTTTTTGTTGTTTTTTAACTGATTGAAAAGTTTTATTTAAAAAAGTCGTTGATATCTCACTGGAACTTGGAAGAATATAACTTGGTCGCAGAAGTTTTATAAATTCCTTGAAATAATCAGATTCTATAAGGTTTGGATTTAAGTTACACCCAAAAAAGAGTTTTGAAAGACTTTCATCTAATTTATCTTTCTCCTTTTCACTGACTGTGTCTAAAAAAGTTTTGATTTTCGACTGACGTGGAATATTGTTTTTCTTGACAGAAAGAGTCCCATGATTGATATTATTTTCCACTTGTGAAATCTAATAACAGAGTTAAAAAGTCGTTAAGTTAAATTCTAATTTTTTCAATTATTAATATACTGAATTATTAAGTACTGAATATTTATTAACAAAATAGTAAAAGAGTTTAACTGAATATATCTTGTAAATTGTATGAAAACTTACAGAATTATTATTATCCTTTTCTACTTCATTCGAAAGGCATTCTGAACTTTCATTGGCAGAAAAACTCATTCTTGAAATATTGTTATTTACATTTTCTTGAAAACTCATTTCTTCTGGAAATGAGTTCACCGGAACTGCACATACTTTTCTAAAAATTATAAATTATTTTATTTTATTTACTGAAATTAAAACTGCCTACATTATTTAAGTTTTTATACTTACCTGTGAGTCTTTAACCTCTCTATTGCCGTATTTTTTAATGCATAATTGCAGAAACCACATATTGCAATATTCTTGCCATTTTCATCTTTACTTGAAATGTAGCACAATTCATTCCACTGATTGTGCTTTGGTCTACCACCTTTACTCATTATTTTATTTTTATAACAAAAAAACTGAACTGACAAGAAGTGACATATGAAAATTGCAAATTCAAAACAAGCAGATTAAAGGATTAAAGGTTATGTTTCTTCAAATTAACCTTATGTATAATACACATGTAGAAAACTCATGTATTTTACGTGTATAATACATGTATAATACCGCGTATTATACCCAACGTTTTCTACGTACCCATCTCTGCCCATGATGAGCAGAAAACAGAATGCAAAGCAGAATTTCGTGAGTGCAAGAGAGATAGTCAGATATCACTATCCTTTTCACTCTCACGAAATTCTGCTTTGCATTGTGTTTTCTGCTCATCATGGGACCGTACCCTAAAGGCGCTTGTATACCTCCCCGTTTCTGAGTATATTCAGAGGGTGTTTCCGACATTCGCTCTCTGAGCGCTCTGAAATTACGAAACGTGATTGGTTGGATTAGGGGAATTGTGAATAGGGTTAGGGGAATTGAGGACTTTGATTGGCCACAACTCTAACTTGACAGTTTCCTGCTCTGCTTTTTCGCCCCACGGAGATAAACGGAGCGTGAAAGTAGAGCACGAAACTGTCAAGTTAGAGTTATAGCCAATCAAAATCCGCAATTCCCCTAACCCGATTCACAATTCCCCTAATCCAACCAATCACGTTTCGTAATTTCAGAGCGCTCAGAGAGCGAATGTCGGAAACACCCAGAAACGTGAAGCAGTTTTCTAAGTTGAAAACGAGTTTTCCATCTTGTAGCCATTGGAAGCCGCGATAGAAAATTGTTATTATGGCGGGATTATTTGAATGTCATATTTTCCACCAATCACAATTTATTACGAACTGACATTCAAATCATCCCGCCATAATAATAATTTTCTAGCACGGCTTCTAAGATAGAAAATTCGTTTTCAACATAGAAAACTGCTTCACGTTTCTGAATATACTCAGAAACGGGGAGGTATGCAAGCGCCTTAAGTCTGCCATTATGATTATGTATTTTACCTAGTTTTATACAGTTTTATACGTATAATACGTCGAAAATGTATTATACGTATAAAACCGCGAGTGACGCGTCAAAACCCATCCCTGGGAGGTATACAAGCGCCTTAGGCCGCAGTCTCATGACAGCGTTTTGCGTTGCGTCGTAATGGGAGAGAAAAAGACGCAAATATACGTTTGCTGCATTCTCTCTCATTACAACGCAACGCAAAACGCTGCCATGGGACTCCAGCCTTAAGTCCAACGCAGAATAGATCTGTAGAGACGCATGATTTTCCCCTAAACGACAAATGGTCGAATGTTCAAATGGTCGAATACCAAGTAGTCGAATCGTTAACTGGTATAAAAACATCGAATGCTAAAAACGTCGAATGTTCAAAATATCGAATCGTCAATTTGTCGAATGATCAAAACGTCGAATTCTCAAATGGTCGAATGCTAAAAACATCGAATCGTCAAATGGTCGAATGCTCAAAAGGTCGAATCGTCAAATGGTCGAATGCTAAAAACATCGAATTCTCAAATGGTCGAATGTTCAAAACGTCGAATCGTCATTTAGTCGAATGCTAAAAACGTCGAATCGTCAAATAGTCGAATGTTCAAAAGGTCGAATCGTCAAATGGTTGAATACTCAAAAGGTCGAATCGTCAAATAGTCGAATGCTAAAAGCGTCGAATTCTCAAATGGTCGAATGTTCAAAACGTCGAATTCTCAAATGGTCGAATGCTCAAAACGTCGAATCCTCAAATGGTCGAATGCTCAAAACGTCGAATTCTCAAATGGTCGAATGCTCAAAACGTCGAATCATCAAAAATTCGAAAAATTTGCTTGGTTTAAGTCAACATTAACTTAAACCAAGCAAATTTTTCGAATTTTTGACGATTCGACGTTTTGAGCATTCGACCATTTGACGATTAGACGTTTTTAGCATTCGACCATTTGAGCATTCGACCTTTTGAGCATTCGACCATTTGACGATTCGATGTTTTGAACATTCGACTATTTGAAGATTCGACGTTTTTAGCATTCGACCAAATGACGATTCGACGTTTTGAACATTCGACCATTTGAGAATTCGATGTTTTTAGCATTCGACCATTTGACGATTCGACGTTTTGAACATTCGACTATTTGAGAATTCGATGTTTTTAGCATTCGACCATTTGAGCATTCGACCATTTGAGCATTCGACGTATTGAGCATTCGACCATTTGACGATTCGACGTTTTTAGCATTCGACCAAATGACGATTCGACGTTTTGAACATTCGATCAATTGATGAGTCGATGTTTTGAACATTCGACGTATTGACTATTCGATGTTTCTAGCATTCGACCAGTTAACGATTCGACTACTTGGTATTCGACCATTTGAACATTCGACCACTTGGCGTTTAGGGGAAAATTATGCGTCTCGATCTGTAACCGGAACCGCAATCGTAACCGTAAGCGTAAAAATGAGTTGGAGAAGGATAAACAATATACCTATCCTTCTTTAACTCATTTTTACGGTTACGCTTACGATTGCGGTTCCGGTTACAGATCTATTCTGCGTTGGCCTTTAAGGGTGCAGTCCCGTGGCACCGTTTTGCGTTGCATTTTGTAACTAGGCTATGAGTGTGAGAGAGATAGAGATATATATGTTCGCTATACTTGCTCTCACAGCCTAGTTAAGGCCAACGCAGAATAGATCTGTAACCGGAACCGCAATCGTAACCGTAAGCGTAAGAATGAGTTAGAGAAGGATAAACAATATACCTATCCTTCTTTAACTCATTCTTACGGTTACGCTTACGATTTTTAGCATTCGACCATTTGAGCATTCGACCTTTTGAGCATTCGACCATTTGAGCATTCGACGTATTGAGCATTCGACCATTTGACGATTCGACGTTTTTAGCATTCGACCAAATGACGATTCGACGTTTTGAACATTCGATCAATTGATGAGTCGATGTTTTGAACATTCGACGTTTTGACTATTCGATGTTTCTAGCATTCGACCAGTTAACGATTCGACTACTTGGTATTCGACCATTTGAACATTCGACCACTTGGCGTTTAGGGGAAAATCATGCGTCTCCGTTCTGAGTATATTCAGAAACGTCCAGCGTTTTGATTGGCTATGCTAATAGAGAATTTCCAAAACATTAAATTTTTTGGAAATTCTCTATGAGCATAGCCAATCAAAACGCTGGACGTTTCCGATATACTTAGAACGGAGGAGGTATACAAGCTCCTTTAATCCCTGCGTCCGCATCCCCATGTGGACATAGCCTAACTTTGCAGCCCTGGCTCCGCAGTGCTGTGACCATATTATGTTGTTTCTTGTAAAAACACCTGGAAAATAAGCAAATGAAATGCAAGAATAAACTAAATAAGTTTAATGATATTTAAGTAAAAGTTTTTCCGAGTTTAATTTCAAATCCCATAGAAGTTTAAATAACTAAATATTTAAAATCAAACAATTCATTATATTGTTAAATTTTCCCTATTTACATAAGTATTTTTTAAAAATTGTTTAGAAATGGCTGGTGTTTTATTTGAAGATATTTTTAATGTAAAAGATATAGATCCTGAAGGAAAAAAGTTTGACAGAGGTGAGTTAAAATTTAATTTCAATTATGCAATTGACTGTTTCAATCTTTAACAAATAATTATAATTTAAAAAATTCTAACAGTCATTACCGGCTTTTTTGAACAGTGCTTATTTTATGAGTGAAATATTTTATGTTTCATAAAAAGGTAATTGTAGAATACTTTAAATAAATAGTATTTATATTAGTTTTTAAAAGCTATAAATTTTTTGTTTTGTTACTGTCATTAATAAGTTAAATACTTTTTGAGGTTATGTTCACATGTTTTCATTCGTACACGAGATATATTTTATAGCTACAATATCTTGTGTAGAGAACTTTTAAAATCCATTTTATTATATAAATCTTTACCATTAATTTTAATATCGTGAAATACACAGTATTAAATTATATATTAAAAATAACGTATGCATGAAAGTTTTCATAAGATTTTCAACCTAATTTTTGGGAGAGGATTTTGCTGAGTTTAAATTTTTCCCAAAAAGAATTTTAAAATATATTTAGGTATTTAGATAATTTTATAAATATCTTTAGTCTTTGTTTAAATATATTCAAAAAAGACTTGTAAATGACGAACTACTATTATTATTAAGAATTACGTAGTAAATTCTTTTTAGATAAAAAAGGTTCATATATTTTATATACAAATTGAAAGGCTATAATTTTATCCAATTTTTAAAATTCTATGAATGAAAAATACACGGAGAGAGAATATATATTAAATTTTGTAAAAGTATTTTACAAATTGGGAAAAAAGTGCGACAAAGCGAAATTTTGATATATGATATAAAAAATACTAAACTTAAAAAAAAACTTATGTGAAATTTAGTAAAGTTATATTAGAATTTAATTAATATTCTGGATATTTATATTTTATATTTTATATATTTTTATTATATTTATATTTTTTATATTTATTATATTTATATTTATATTTATATTCTGGATATTATACTCGCATCAGCTGAAGTCGTTGCTACCTTTTTTTAGAAAAATATTATACTTTTTTTATTAATGATTTTTAATATTCGTACGACTCTTGTTTGGCAATTATTTAAAAAAAGTTGTTGTATTTAACTTGAAATTTTAATGTTTATATTGAGTTGCACGAATAAAAGGTCAGTTTTACAGCTGTGATTATTAAATTAAAAAGCATTTTAATAGTATAATTTTTTTGTTTGATATTTGTTTAAAATGGGCTAATTTACTTATATTATTTCTTCAGCTTACCCAAAATAATAGATAAAAATTTATTTTAAAACTTAGGTACCTATAGAAAGTCAAATGTCAGCACATCTTAATAATATTTTAACAAATGAAAAAATACAATTGAAGGGCTACATAAAATAAGGGGACAAACGCGTGGTTGAAAGGGATAATATCAGTCAGGTAGCAGTGAGCGGCTCAAGGCTTGTCACTGCTACCCGACTGGTACTATCCCTTCCAAGCCTCGCGTTCGTCCCCTTATTTTATGTAGCCCTTCAATTTTGGTCTTAATATTTAAGTTTGTCCTTTTTTCATTCTATCAAATTTTAGCGATGGAGAACGAACTACTTACTTTTTAGTTTTATTCGGGTTTAAAAAGCCTCTAGCACATTATGTTAAGGAGAAAAAAAAATATCTTGAAAATCTTTCAGTTAAAATTTTAGATTATAATTGAATATTAAAAGCATTAGAGCGTAAATTTTTAGAAATAATTGAATTTTGAAAAGGTTTCAGATTAAAATCTTTGAAAATTTGAATTTTTCATACTTTTAACTAACAATTCTGTAGAATTAATTTTTATTGAGAAAGTTTAATTGCGGATTTTTTTTTATATTTGAAGGTTTTATTTTCTAATATATATTTAATTGAAGAATTTACGAATAATTGCAATTTCGTAAAATTGAATATTATAAACAAATGAATTTGAAAATTGTCAAAGAACTTTTTCGAAAATTATTAAAAATAATCGATTTTAAGAAGAATTTTAGTTAAAAATTCTTAAAAATAATAATTTTATCACTGGGTCATCTTTAATTATTATAAAACATGAAAAAATCGATCACACCGAGTCTTCGACTCGGAGTTATCGATATCTTCATGTTTTATAGTTATGAAAAATTTAATTTATAGTTTTAAGAAAAATGTTCTCTTATTTCACTTGGACTGGTTATATTTTTGTCATCAATTGGTGCGTAAATGGTCCTAAATTTTTCATGATTGCCACACAACCTGGAAAACCTGGAAAACCAGGAAATAGCATGGAAATTGAAAAAGGGTATGGAAAACCTGGAAATAGCATGGAATTTGAACGAATTTCTGGAATTTTTTTGGGTTAATGAAAGATATTAAGAAAAATTTCATTCAACATGTTATTTTTCTTTAAAAATGTTAACATGCAATTTTCATTTTCCATGTTATCTTCTCTTTAAATTAATTTAATTTTTTTTTAATTATTGACTAAAACTGAAAAATGTTGTTAAGATTGTTCTAAAAAAAAGGATTTTATGTCTTTATTAGTATTACGATTGTCAAAATTTTTTGTTACTAGTTGCTTTTTGTTCAAGATTTTGAACAAAGTTTAAAGATAAAAATTATTGAATTCAGACATTACTTCAATGTTCTAATTATGGCTGATTCTTCTGAAAGTGACATTTTTGATATCTCGATTAATTTTATAGAATCTACTCTCTAATAAGATTATTAACCATTTTCATAGAAAAAATTTATAATTTATAAGAGAACTAAATTTTTATGGTTTTTTTCAAACTCTTAGAAATTTTTTAAAAATAGTGTCAAAAAAAACAATGTTTTTCTTTCATTATGTGCATTTTAAAAATTTTTGGACCTCCTTTTTATATGTGATAAAAATGTTTAAATTTTGTCTTCAGTTTAAGTTAAAATTACTTCACGATGATTAATTATGTTTTTATACATTAAAAATATTATTAAAAAAATGTGAATGCACATTAAAATAAAATTAATGGTCTGATGTTTAATTTTTCTATATAATATTTATAAAAAACAGGAATATTATTGCTTTTATAAATATTTAAATTTTCCATATTGGCCCGAGTAAAACTCAAAGAAGAAAGACTTTAATATATTCAAATTAATTTTGCGCAACTTAAATTCTTACTTTTGAGTATGAAATAAAGTAGTTTCAATAGAAAAAACCATATAATTTAAAAAAAAATAAATTGAAAAATCGAATATCAAAAGTATCACTTTCAGAAAAATAAACATAAAAATGCCTGTGATTTTAACTGTTTAAGAGAACATTAAATACTTTCACTGGTTCAAGCCCTGAAAATATAAAATCCAAGAAGTTTTGGTTAATATATGATAGTAAAATGAGGATGAACCTCTAATATTTATGAATTTTTATTATAAAAAAAAGTTAGAGCACAATAAATAAAAAAACAAATTTTCACTGTTTTTATTTTTCTCGACATTTTTGCAAAAATTTTTTTTTTGCAAATTGAGGTTCATCTTTATTTTACTTTCATACTTTAACCAAAAATTCTTGGAATTTATGGTTTATATCATTTTTGTGGTCTCCAGAGCTCCCGCCGATTTTAACGACCCCTAGGCTTGTCACTGCTATAAGTATATCTATATCTATATATATTTAAATTAATATTTTTTGTTTAAAATTTCTTCTCAATATGTTCCCTTTTATGTAAAAAATTATTAGTTACAAAGAATATATTATATCATATGAATCAGACAAAACAAATACATTTTTAAGCAACTGTAGAAAAACCTTTCCAGCTGAGTGTGAAGGCGATTTTGACATTTTTTGGTAAATTTTTTTTCTACCGACAGTCTGTTAAAACGGATAGAAAAATTTTCAAACATTGTTCAAAACCGCAATAAAATTATGTTGAACTGTCATTGATTTTAAACAATTCTTCCCTTAAAAAATCTTAAATAATCCACAAAAATGAGCGCCCCAATGTGGTTTCCTCCCTTAATTTATTTGTCAATTTTTGATTTTTTATCCTATCTTACTGGAAATGAATTCTTTTTCCCTATCAAGGTGATGGATGAATTATTGGTTATGTGGTTCCGCCATTTTGAATATTCAAAATGTGACTTTAGATTCGTGGTCAGTGAATCGAAATCCCTTATAACTTATATACAAAGTATCATAGAGAAAACTTTATTTTTTACATTTTAGGGGCCATCCACATATTACGTCACACTTTAAGGGGGGAGGGGGGGTCAAACAATTTGTGACACCCTGCAGAGAAAATACGCTAACGTATGTTATAGAGTGTGACATGGGGGACGGGGGGGTCAAAAATGTCCAGAAATAGTGTGACGTAATATGTGGATGGCCCCTTATGACCGTCATATTGGATCTGTCATTTAAAATTTTAGAAAACTGATATTACAGTCGTGATCAGCGACCTCAAAAACCTTTATATACCAAGTTTTGTAAAAAGGATAAATTTTTATGTCTGACATATTGGAACAGCCATTTTGAATTTTGGTAATCTGACTTTAGATTCGTAATCGTCGACCTCCAAAACTATAGATAGGATAATTCAAATTTCTGAATATCTCGTAATTTTAGAATTATTAATTTTTGCCAAAAATTTTCGTTTCTGGCCCACTATAGAATAACTGTAAATGTTCGAAATAAATTATTAAACGATTAGGAGGTACGAGCCATAGACCTAATGCATACTAAAAAATAAACTAAAAACCTATTGTTTGGGGTGGAAAATGAATGTGTATATATTTCCCACTCCAGATTTCTCAGGCTAAAGGTACCAAAAAACAGTTATTCCATGACCGATCCATTTCACAACATTTTAGAAAGAAAAGTAATTGAAAATTTTAGAGCTTGGAAATGCCTTTAAAATGTGGGGTCTTAAATTAAAATGGTCCATTTGCTTACTTGCAAATGAATTTAAGCCACTAAAAATAACACTCTTTTAATTGTTTAATAACTCGTAGAAAAGTTAACTAATCCTTTTGATATTTTCCAAAAATGTACCTCTTGCGACCCTTATAAAATTATCTATAAATTAAAGAAATTGATCGGATTAACTTTAAGTGAATTTGAAAATACTATTAACTTGAAATAAATTGAAGTAGACATAATTTTGAAGAAATACAGAAAGAAGAGCCTCTTTAGCTTAATTAGAAACAAAGTTATGGCCGTTTAAATATTACTTTTTACCTCTATAACATCAATTCACAGTAGTCTGAAACTTGAATCTAACTGGACAGAACCTCAAATGTAAAAGTTATATAGTGCAGGCATCGTAGATTAACAGTGGTTTCATTTTTCATGTTTTCACATTACAAAAGTTTAAATGCGTTTTTCTCGAAATGACATTTTTCAAAACGGTTGGCAGTCTAGCTAGAACAGTTTTGATCGGATTGACTTCGACCAAAGACATTTACTAATGCTTCCGAGTACGTAGCGGATTTTTTTTTTTGGTTTGTTTGTTTTTTTTGCAATAAATATTTTGAAAACATTTCGCCCCAAAAATCAAAAATCACAGATTCAGAAAAACTTCGAATTTTTGTTTTAAATTAAACGATCTAACCAAAATCTTGCCCACCGATTTGCTCTATAGTAGGGTGTCCCAAAAAAATAAAAAGTTTTTTTTTATTGGATCTCACACGAAGTTGAAGTCCACAACGTTGATCAACGAAAACGCTTTTTTAATTTATTTGAATATTATATTTTTGTTAAATATATAGAACAATTAATAATTAAAATATAAATAAAACTCTACTTTTTTAATAAATTTTTGTGGCAGTATTGTTGCTTTTTCCTTTTTTTTCTATTAATTACCACTTATTGAAAAAAAATTTTTCATTGATAAACGTTGTGGACTTCAACCTGGTGATATTGCCTAGAAATCTTTTATTATATTATATTATAACTTTATTTTATTAATATCATAAAATTACCAGGTAATGTTGCTTCAATATTGTATCAATATTGCCTTAATATTACAACTATATTGCATTTATATTGACAAGTAACATTGACGCAATATTTCCCCAATATTGCTTAGTAATATTGCGTCAATGTTGCCTAAAAACATAAAAACATTGCAGGGCAAGGTTAGCAATATTGCCGTACAATATTGACACAATTTTCAGTTCAGATGTTGTGCTATGTGGGCATCGAATTCGCACTTATTATACATATTATATTTTAAAATTTGAAAAACTGACATTGGACTCGAAATCAGATCTTCAGTATTTCTTGATAACTGATTTTAGAAACTTTAGTGCTTATATCTAAATTTATTGTTTCAATTTTTGCTGCAAGTGTTGAAGGAATGATAAAAATGAAAAAAATAGTTTCTTTCACTAAATCTAGTGTATAATTGAAGGGCTACATAAAATAAGGGGACGAACGCGAGGCTTGGAAGGGATAGTACCAGTCGGGTAGCAGTGACAAGCCTTGAGCCGCTCGCTGCTACCTGACTGATATTATCCCTTTCAACCACGCGTTTGTCCCCTTATTTTATGTAGCCCTTCAATTGTCATCTTCAATCCAATCGAGGTCCACAAAGGCTAAAAATTTTCGTAATGTTACAGACTCTTAATAAAAAAATTAAATCCTAAATATTTTTTACTGTTTAATGTGAAAAAAAGTACAAGGTCTAAAAATCATCAAAATTTTCATGAAATTTGATCTTTAATCGACTGTAACACTCTTAATTTTTATTGAATCTTATATTGTGACATATGGATCGAAAGGAAATTTAATTATCTTTACAATGACACCCTATTAATTATATTTTGACATTTATATTTATGTTAAAAACGAAAAAAACACTAAATTTTTAGCGTTTTTTATGGTTCAAAGGCTCTGAACCACGGGTTAATATTAAAAACATTTTATTTCCAAATATTGCGTTCTTATTTTTACACAAATTGAAAGAATTTTAGGGGATGAGACCCAATAAAAAAAACTTTTTATTTTTTTGGGACACCCTACTCTATAGGCAACAAATTGAAACTTTTTTGAAGCATAAATATAAGGGACTGTCCTGTTCTTTCTGCTTCCAGACCATCTCTTTTTTCGTATTTGAGAACCAAACTTATTGATTTCGATCCCGTTATACCAGATCTCTCACCTTTGATTTTTGATCCAGACCCTAGATCAGTTCGACATATCGGAAGATTTTTTATCGATAATGGAATTATTCTTTAAGAAATTTGGGAAGCAACAATATGTTACGAGATATTATTGAGAAGGGCGGAGGCTTTTCCAAGGAACCTTTTTTAGTTTTCTTTTTTTTCTTTTATTTACTTATTTGTATTTTTTACAATTTAATTAAAACATTAATTAATATCCCACTCTACGTTCAAATGGAACACTCTCGCTTGAGATATGTTTTAAGCTAATCATAAGTAGGAATGGAAATTATTTATGATTAGCTTAACCCTCTGCTGATGCTAACTTATATCCCCACTAAAAAAGAAAGAAGAAGAGAAGAAGAAATTATATCCTTCCTTGTTTTCTTTTTCTAGTTTAATAATTTTAGATTAAGTTAAATATTTAGCAATAGGATAATTATGTATATATTAAAGAGAGAGGAGGAAAATGTTAGTAAGTTTAATTTACGGAAGTAGTAAACTGATTATAAGCTTAACTATAAATGAGAACTATAAATTTAATCTTTGATAAGATGTTCCCACACTGGTTACGGGTACATCATAGCTTGACATAAGCATATATCACCATTTAAAATTCCCGCTCAGTTTTTACCCTTCCTTGCCGCAACATACATGTGTATTTTGCTTTAACGTGTGGATCACCAATCTGGATTTTTATTTATGACAGAATTAAGATTTTGTCGAAAAAAATTGGGTTTTCGCAACCGTTTTACACTTGTTCTCAAGAAACAAAACTGTCCAAATAAATGTTGAAAAATGTAATTAATAGAAGAATTTCGTTTTTCTTAATCAGCTAAGATAATAAAAAGATTAATTATTTACAACTTCCAATTTGATTTATTTCAATTAGACTATTAGAACCAGAGATAACATTGTCTCCTATTATTGTTAATAAATACAATAATAATTAAGATTTTTTAATAATTATAAAGCAAATTCGTTTGGACAGATTCAGTTAATAAATAGTTCTTTTTTAGAATTTTTTTAATAATCGCTTCCGTGTAAAATCTTGTACCAAAGTCGACCATTTTTGAAAATGTCGAAAAATGGGGTACACTGTGATGTAATTCTGCACCTGTACGGTGCAAAAATTTTTTTCCAATATTGGCCTTTCGTATACAAACATATAAGATTCCACGCTTTCCAAAAATATTTATCATTTTTTTCAAATAATTTTTTTAACAGAGATATTTCAAGTCAAATTTGAACATTTTTCAGGGGCCTATCATTTTCTCGCGGATAGTAGAACATTTTCTGATATTATCACTGTGTAACAAAATAAAAAATAATGTTACCTGCACTTATATAGAGACCTAGTATAAGTTGTAGGTCTAGTAAAACTATGAACAATGGTATATGAGAAATTTCCCAAACACCCCAAAATTTAATTTTAGGGGCAAAAAACCGTTTTTTTGTGTGTTCATATAAAGAATTACTCATAACTTTCTTAATTTTCAACCGATTTTCAAAATTGTTTTTTTGTTTGAGAAAGGGAAAAGCAGATATTTTTAACCGTGTATTGCTCGTTTAGTCAAAATAAAAATTGACAAAACCGCAGTGGAAAATATTTGAGATTTTTCGATTTTTTCAACTTTAACGAGGTTCTTTAAATATTATTCTAATTTAAAGATTTTTTTTCATAGTAATTTCTTAAAAGTATACTTAATTCTGCGTAAAATGAGCATTTTTTAAAAAAATTTTAATACAAATTGCCGGAGTTACGTGAATTTTAAGATTCTAGAATTTTTTTTGCTAAATTTGCAAATACTTCAAATTTGATAACGAATTTACATCAGAGTGCTTTAAATTTTGTTTTCACCAAATTTAATTGATTAACTAGAAAGGCAAGCATGTCAAACTGTTTTTTTGATAGATTTAAATAACGACGGAAATATTAAAAGTCCATATTAAAGGGGAGGGTTGGATGATATTTCAACTTTTCTTTTTTTACATTGTGTAGGTGCGTCAATGTTTTTTAAACATTATTTAGAATTCAAATCTATTCTACATTATCAAAATTAATAAGATTGTTCAGAATGGTTAAAAAAGCATATGAAAAATTCGACAGTAAAAATTAATTACGTAATGTGAAAGAAGTTCAAATTTATATTTTTCGAAATTTTAAGGCATTATTTTAAGACAAAATTTGAAGTATTTGCAAATTTAGCGAAAAAATTATAAAATCATAAAATTCACGTAACTCCGGCAATTTGTATTAAATTTTTTTTTAAATACTCATTTTACGCAGAATTAAGTATAATTTTAAGAAATTATTATGAAAAAAAATCTTTAAATTCGAATACTATTCTAAAAAACCTCGTTAAAGTTGAAAAAATGGAAAAATCGCAAATATTTTCAACTGTGGTTTTGTCAATCGTCTGAAGATCGGCTGAAAATTAAGAAAGTTATGAGTAATGTGTTTGGGAAATTTCAGACATTCTACTTTTTTCAGTTTTTCAAGACGAACAAATTAGGATATATCCAATTTAAAGTGATATTTTACAGTCACGCAGTGTTATTATTATTACAAACATAACAAGGTAATAATTCGTTCTTCTTGGGTAGATCGTTTAGTTGTAAAACACAAAACTTGAAAAAACTGTCAAAAATAAGCTTAATAGTTTTTTAGACTATTTTTTGGAAAAAGTATCATATGTACTCTAAAGTTGAGTGGTTATGTTATGTCGATTTATTCCCTGATAGCATTTGTCAACTGGGAACCTTGAAAACATTTAAAAAGACAAACTACGTAGAGAATGGCTAACTTGCCAAAAAAGTTTTTAAAGAATCGTAGCCAATAGGACTCTTGCATTTTGAATAGAGGAATGAAGAGGGTTGGAGAGGGTGAAGGTTTTGTGGAGGAATATTAGTTCGCTGCAGAGGTCGATCGATGCAGCAATATCGCATTCGTATTATGTGCTGTCACGCAGCGGGGGAAAGTGAAGTGCGCGCTCTCGAAGCTCAGCGAGAGCTGCAAGGAAGGGGCACACGGTCAAGGTTAACCCCCGCTCAAGGTTGCTTAAGATGTCATCTCCAAAGCTACATAACCTACTAGACTATAGAGACCCTACTCTTATTTCGCTCAATAAAAAGCTCTCTACTGCATTATTATTTCTTTTTCATCTTGTTCAAAATACTGAAAGGTTTTTTTAGCCATTTATTACATATTTTATTATAATTATTATTTTAAAAATTGAGCTGCAAATATTATAATACTTTCTTTTTTTAACGACACATTAACAAATAATTAAGCTAGAGAGATGTTTGGAAATTATCACAAAAATCTTTCTATTATTTTAGTAAATCTATAATTTTTTTGTAAATTCATTAGCTTTTAAAACAATAATGTAGATATTACACTGGGTTACAACAAAATTTTGATGTAGTGTTTACTTAAAAATTCTTGTGCTTTTGAAACTTTAGGTGTCACTGAATAAGAATATGCCAAAAAAAAAAATTTTCATTCGGTCAATTCCATAAAAAACAAGATTAAAGTGTCAAGAAATCGCATTTTAAGCTCTTTTTGAAGCACTGTAAAATGAAAACGCAATAAGATAAAAATCTCCAAAAGGGACCAATTGAAAGCTTAAATTATTAACTTTAAGGCCCAGATTTTAAAGATGATTAATAATCACGGGGAACCTATTTTTACCATAAGAAATCGCTACCTTAAATAGTCAAAATAGCTGGAATAGGGATGTCATAGTAAAAATTTATTTCCAAAGTTGGATTTGCTTGGAATTTGTTATTTGGAGATTTCTGAAGTAGCTAATGACAAATCAAAAGTTATATTTAAGAATTTCATAAAAGCGGATTTAAAATTTTCAAAATCAATATTTTTTAGACATTTTGGACGCTTTTTTTAATTTTCCATTTTGAATTTTTAAAATATAATTTTTATATGTTATTAGTGACTGCAGAAACCCCCAAATAACTAATATATTATATTTCACAATTATATTGTAAATTAAAGAAAAGGAATTTATCATTCGGTAGCAATATATCAAATGTGAAAAAAGTTACCATAGAGGACAACTGTCCTCTACTCGGAGAGAATTCGGCTACATAACAAATATTGTAAATATTTTTCTTGGAAGCCATATTGGATCCGCTTTTTTGAAATTTCGAAAACTAAGTTCATATTCGTAATTAGCGACTTCAAAAACGCCCGGATGCAATTATTTTTGCTACCTCCTGGAGGAAGCTTTGTATTCTTTCAAATTATAAAACTTTTATTTAAACATTTTTTAAAAGTAATGTCAAATTTTTTTCCAAAATGCTAATTAAAATAGAAAATATTTTTGCTTGGGCGAATACGACTTCTTTCCACAGAAATATGATTGAAGGAAATCGCGTTCTTAATGCCAATTATATTATTAAGATTGTAAAACTTAAAAATAATGACAGTGACAATGTCAGTTTGACAGCTCTGTGTTTGCAAACGTCTAATTTGAAAGAACTGCCACATGACATCAATAATTATTAATTATTATTTATGTTGTTTTTTTTTCTTCATTTATTACAATTTATTTATAAATTTCATTTTGAAAATAAAAAACTTGATTAAAATTTTGATTACTATAGGTTAGGTTACTCCAAAACAATTTTCAACTGTAAATAAATGTAAATAAATAAAAAACAAAAAAGCACACTCTTTTCTTGATTGTAACTTTATTTAATTTCATAGCGATTTTCCAAGCCTTTAATTTATCAATTTTTTCAAAAAAACTATTCAACTTCTACCATGCAATAATTTGGTTTTGGAAATCTATGTAGAGATACTAATAAGTCTTTTTTGCATTACTGTGACACCCAGGATCTGAACAATTATCCCGATAAGAAGTTTTAGAACAATTTGCTAGCTTTACACCTTCCATTTTTCGAAAATTAAATATATTTACATTTGACACTGTTAACTTTGATCGAATCGGGGTATTTAAATAGTTTGATTTTCCGCCACCAGTTGGCGTCCGATTTATGTCAATTCCCATCGGCCAGGAGTGTCACTGACGCCTTTGACCAAAATCATATTTCTACTGTACAGATCCACTTGAAACGTGTTACTCGGTGGGTTTCGAGGTCGCTGATTACGAATCCGTTGTTAGTTTTTCCAAATTCAGAATGGCGGATCCAATATGTCGAACTTTTTAAATAAATTTTATCAGATTCGCTCAAAACAGGCTACTCGGAGGTTTTTGGGGTCGCTGATTACGAATATGATGTCAGATATTTAAAATTCAAAATGGTGGAACCAATATGGCGACAAAAATTTTTAATGTTGCCGGATTAGTCTAAAATGTTAGATTTTTTAAAATTTTTTTATTTAAAAATTAATTTTTTTTATTAACTTTATTTGCATTTTAACCCTCTGCTGATGCTAACTTATCCCCACTCTATTGCCAAAGAACGTAAATCCCATAGTCCCCACCAGGCGTCCAGAATGACGATTTTTGATGATAACGGTCGTTAGCATCAGCAGAGAGTTAAAATACATACTTTTACCTGAAAAATTTGTAAATTTCATTAAAATCCATGAACAATATTTCGAGATATTCAAAATTTTATGAAATTAATATTAAAATTCAAAATGGCGTATCTTCAACCATTTTGAATTTTTTTTTGAAAAAATTTGGGGGAAAGAAGTCTCTTATATAGAACTATAATCCCACAAAGTTTTGCGAAAATCGGCATACCCTTTGCAAATCGTGATATATATAGCTATATATAGCTGTTGTAAGGGATACCTTCATGTTTGTACTCCTTACAACAGCTATAGTAATCATAACAAAAAGTGGTCACATATCCGAGCAGTAATATAGACTATTGAGCGTCTGGATCGAATAATCCGCTCTCCGCTCGACTGTATGCTTACAAGCCAGTCAAACATACCAAAATGGCCTAAAAATTGAAATTCAAAATTTTAATTTTTGAAACATACATTCTTGTAGGAAATTGAATGGCGCATCTTTTTTTCCTTTAAAATTTTTTTGTATAACAAATATTTTTGAAGATAATGACCAAAAACTGAAAATTTTAAACTTATGAAATTAATTAAATTTTAAAACATAAATCATCATATCTTTGGTAATTATTATTGGATTTAAATGAAATTTGGCATACACCTTCTTTTGGGTTAAGAGAAGGCAACGACAAAATCAAAAATAAAAAAATCATCAATTGTTTAACAATTTTGCTTTGTTGATTAAGAGAGGTTAGAAATTCTACTTTCTCAACTTTGCTGATAAAAAGTCTGCGGGGAATTTTATAATTCAGAAAACTTCCAGTGAGACATTTGTTTATTAGCATTCAAAGAAGTTTTTTGCAAAATTTCAAAAAGATTTGTTAAAAACTAACGAAAATATGAATAAATTACAAAAATGCGCTCGGCGTTAAACATAGCCACGTCAACCCTACATACACACAAATGTATAAAGCTTCTGTTTTTTCTTCATAAATACAAAATTTCAATGAAAACAATAACAATTGAACCATTTATTAATTTAACAATATTTAATAATTATATTATATTTGCTTTTACATTAATTTTTTTTGTTTATTAAATATTACAATAATAAAACTCATTAAATTGTTAATTATTAATGTAAAAACAAATATAATTTAATTATTAAATAATTGTTAAATTAATAAATGGTTTAATTGTTATTGTTTTCATTGAAATTTTGTATTTATGAAGAAAACTTCACTGGAAGTTTTCTGAATTATAAAATTCCCCGCAGACTTTTTATCAGCAAAGTTGAGAAAGTAGAATTTCTAACCTCTCTTAATTAACAAAGCAAAATTGTTAAACAATTGATGATTTTTTTATTTTTGATTTTGTCGTTGCCTTCTCTTAACCCAAAAGAAGGTGTATGCCAAATTTCATTTAAATCCAATAATAATTACCAAAGATATGATGATTTATGTTTTAAAATTTAATTAATTTCTTAAGTTTAAAATTTTCAGTTTTTGGTCATTATCTTCAAAAATATTTGTTATACAAAAAAATTTTAAAGGAAAAAAAGATGCGCCATTCAAATTTTATTTCAGAATAGTAATTATTGACCCTAAATATTTTTAAAATTAAAGTTTAATAAAAATTAATGAAAATTGTCCGCTATTTTACGTTTTTGAAAATTACATGATATTTTGACCAACTATAGTTAACTAATAAACTTTATTATTCATAAATATAATTGAATAAATTATGTCTAATATAATCACCGTCCGACACGAATTTTCACACACAAAAAAATCAAACATTTTCGAAAACTAGGACCAAAAAAAAAATACCCGTGTCTGGCCGTTTTGCTGGATCAAGTCGTTTGTGGCTTCTGGGGGTGAAAACAACCCTTAAATGAAAAGTGACAAGTTATATTTTAAAAATAGATTCAATTTGCCTAAGACTCGTTACTCGGAGGTTTTGGTGTCGCTGATCACGAATCCGATGTCAGTTTTTCAAAATTCAAAATGGCAGGTCCAATATGGCGGCTGTCAAAATAAAAAATTGATCGAATTCGCTTGAAACTTGTACTTGGGGGTTTTTGGGGTCGCTGATTACAAATCTGATGTCAGTTTTTCATAATTCAAAATGGCGGATCCAATATGGCGGACAACTTTAAAAAAAATGATTTAATTTGCCTGAAACTCGTTGCTTGGGGGTTTTTGAGGTCGCTGATTACAAATCTCATGTCAGTTTTTCAAAATTCAAAATGGCGGATCCAATATGACTGACAACTTTTTTAAAAATAGATTCAATTTTCCTAAAACTCGTTACTCAGGAGTTTTTGGGGTCGTTGATTACGTATTTTAAGTGAAATTTTAAAACTTCAAAATGTCAAAAAACTAAAAAGAATCACACAATTAAATCTTCCAGTTTCATTCTAGACCTGTAATTTGCATTTCGATCCTACATTTAAATTTTGAAAATCTTACTTAAGATTCGTAATCAGCGATTCCAAAAACCCCCGAGTAACAAGTTTCAGGGAAATTGAATCTATTTTTAAAAATGTTGACAGCCATATTGGATCCATCATTTTGAATTTTAAAAGATCGACATCGGATTCGTGATCAGCGACCCCAAAAACCCCCGAGTAACAAGTTTCAAGAGAATCCGATCAATTTTTTATTTTGACAGCCGCCATTTTTAATCCGCCATATTGAATTTTGAAAAACTGACATCCTATTCGTGATCAGCGATCCCAAAAACCCCTGAGTAACGAGTTTTAGGCAAATTGAATCTATTTTTAAAATATAACTTGTCATTTTTCATTTAAGGGTTGTTTTCACCCCCAGGAGCCACAAACGACTTGATTCAGCAAAACGGCCAGACACGGGTATTTTTTTTGTCCTAGTTTCCGAAAATGTTTGATTTTTTTGTGTGTGAAAAGAAAAGTTAAATTTTGTAGGACGGTGTAATAAATACTCCAAACTTAAACACATACCTAATTTAGGCTCCAGACCTTAAAAGGGCACTTGCAGCATTGATTTTAAACGGTATAATTATGTGCCCTTTTAAGATCCATTGGTTCAATAAATAATCTGAAGAATTTTAATTATTTATTTAAAAGTTCGTTTGATATTTTAGATTTGCCATTTTCAATTTAAAAAAGCTAACTTATGGGTTACCCTCAGTTGCAGCCAAAAAATAGGCTTTTTCGTGAATTTTTTTAACGAAAACTGCTAAACTGTTTTAAACGATCAATATATATTATCTAAAAGTACATATATTATTTACATTTTAGTATTTTGTTCAATAAAAAATGTTGAATAATTTTGTTATAAATTTTCTTCTAAATGAAGGTTCTTTTTATAATTTTTGTTTTGCGGTTACCAAAATTGTAGTGAACTGGATCATGTGAAACAAAAAATGTCAATAGTTTTAGTTAAATAACACTATAAGCTAGTCTTTAATCGAAGAATTTATAAAAATATGCATTTTTGACAAAATGGCTGACTACACTGAAAGAATTTTGGACAGGCTGCAGGCCACGGAGTAATAATAAGGAGACTGCTCTCTAGCGTATCCCCTAGTCAGACTGGTGCCAGAATTCTGCCTTGGTTCACTGAGTAGTAATGACTTTTCAAAAATAACGCGCATGTGCAGTTTGCAACTATCTTCGTCACTCTTGAAAGAACGATGAGAGAGATCATTATTTTGACGTGCGAGTTGGAAAGTGTGGTTATGTTTTACTGTTGACAATATATATTATACTATTAAATGATATTAATAAATTGTAATATAGGAAATGTGTAAGTAGATATTAATTATATTAGCATTATAGCGATTATAGCATTATATTATATTGTATTCATTCACTTTATCATACAAAGAAAAGAATTACTCCGGTTCGACAAAAATAATCTTTTTATTAATATCTACTCACACCTATATTACAATTTATTAATATTATAATATATTGTACTTACTCTTCTCTTTGCAGTTTGTTAATTAATGTTTTTTCTTATTTAAATCTTGATTTTCCCGTATATTTGCTGTTGTCAACAATAAAACATAACCACACTTTCTAACTCGCACGTCAAAATAATGATCTCTCTCATCGTTCTTTCAAGAGTGACGAAGATAGTTGCAAATTGCGCATGCGCTTTATTTTTGAAAAGTCATTACTACTCAGTGAACCAAGGCAGAATTCTGGCACGGTATCTCACTGGTAGTACAGTCTCCTTATTATTACTCCGTGCTGCAGGCTTTACATGGGTGCCACTAGAGCTCGCTGCCTCAAGAGGACCCTTTACTTGGAATTGTAATTTTTAAGGTGATTTGTACAGAAAAAAGGTTAGTTTGGCAGCTTGATTCACTGGCAAGGCGTTCCACGCGCTGTGGCCCAGATTGGTAAAAACATCGATATGGCGTTCCTAATTAAATTTAATTTTTAAAGAGTGAACACTACTTTCAGTTATGGATATATGGATATAAAAAA
This sequence comes from Leptopilina syphax, assembly GCA_032872505.1. Taxonomy (NCBI): domain Eukaryota; kingdom Metazoa; phylum Arthropoda; class Insecta; order Hymenoptera; family Figitidae; genus Leptopilina; species Leptopilina syphax. The sequence goes on from CM065472.1 coordinate 15,705,704, forward strand.
TAAAATTAAAAATCATAAAAAATGAGAAGGTCTTGGATTTGTGCGATTTTGAACAATGTCTAATTTCGGTAAATCTTGACGTTTCATGACCCCCTGATTCCAAAAAAGCGGTTTTTAGAGATGTGTCTGTCTGTAGCAAAATTTGTCTCCACGATTACTTGAGTAAATTTTTATGAATTGACATGAAATTTGGTATACTTTTTTAATCCATAAAAAAATCGGACAAGTGCGAAATGAACTCGTACTAAAACCGAGGGTTTCGTACCCGTAGTGAACTCTAATAATTTACATTATATTTTTCATGTAGTCTTATATAAAAAAAATATACAAAGGAAAACTGCAGTCCACTAAGTCACGAATTGTACCCGCCTCGGAGGAGTACATACTTTTTGACTAAATTTTCAAAAATTTAGTCAAAAAAAAGTGTCTTCTCCGAGGCGGGAGGAGACTTCAATTATTTTCGCTATATTTTCCCTGAAATCTAAACATGAGAATACATAAATAATTCTGTAATCTACACGTGAAAATAAATAAAAATGCCCAACGCCAGTCCACTAGATTAAGAATTGTGAGAACTAGCATAGGTAAAATTATTATCAAAAATGGTTGAAGCAAAATATTTCCCTAAAAGAAGCAATTTTTTTATACTTATTTGCAAGTTCGCAAACCATTTCTAAAACGCTCATATCATTTGAACTGTTCATACTAGAAATGCATCAATCTGTTTTTTATTATAATGATTTATTTTGCTCCTCGCGCTTTTCAGTTTTCTTCTTTTACCTGTTCCTTTTCGTTCCCCAGCTTTCAGCAAAGGTCTCAAGGTTTCAAGAGTCTGCAAGAGCGATTTCCTTTCCATGACTTGTTCTGTTTCGGAAGCAGTCGCATTATTGCATAAACTTAAATTATCAGAAGCAGGAGTAGTTCCTGAAATTATTTCTGGAGTTGATTGTTCGAGGTTCAAACATGTCACCATGATAGTTTTTTGAAATTACATTAATCTTTGTTGGCCAAATAAACGCTGCATCTCTCCTTAAAAGCGGAACTAATCCCGTCTAAAATAAATGGTTCACAAAACTTTGGAGGCTATGGAGTTCAGGAATAATGTATTTTTGCAAAATTGCAACTTTGGCGTCTTCAGTAAATAGCGGTGGTTTTACTACGCTGTGACATTCCTTGGTTCGCTTTTTATCTTTTCCAAGAAAACAAAATTGTTCATAATCATTTCTCAAGTCTTTGTGTGTCTTTAGCACTGGAGTTTGGCAATAAGGTTCGCTGGAAGCACTTGAATTTTCCTCAGTTTGAGATTTTCTCAAATCTTGCAATGAAATATCCTAATACGGACAGGAAAACGTGGCAGTAACTGTTTGTTGACCGTTAATAATAATAAGAAGAAGCTTATAATCTGCAAAAAAATTTAAAGGGAATGTTATTGATATCCGTTAAATCAAACAACAATATTTCATGTTGTAGAGTAGTTTCCTTTTTTAGTAGTTTTTTTCTCATTTTTTACGATTAATTCTTTAACAGATTCAGCTATAACTTTATCAAATTTCGAAGAGTGCACGGAGAGAAATTTCTATGAATATTTACGGTGCTCCCACCTTAAAATGTGTTCAAAGTGTATTCTTGCAGTTTTTACAGTGCTGCCTCTACAATCTGTAATGCAAAATTGTAGAGGCAGCACTGTAAAAACTGCAAAAATACACTTTGAACACAGTTTCAGGTGGCAGCACGGTAAATATTCATAGAAATTTCTCTCCGTGTAATTTTCAGGTAAGACGGTCATACAAATCTTGAGAAATCCCTGACCTCTATTTGCCATGACCTTCATTAGAACATTGCCTTCCAAATGTCGTTCTTCAATAATAATTATAGCGTCAAGCAGCTCTTCAGCATTTATATAAATCACCAGACGTTTCTTCATGTTTGTATCTTTACATGTCCCATTTTCACAGTAAAATTTATGCTCCGATGCTTTATAAATGTTCTTCAAAGTTTTTGATTCTCTTGCCATGTAATCTCGATAGTAGGGAACAACTGATTTCCTGACAATATTGCATATAAAAAAATTTGTAATCTTCCTCATATCATTTTGTGACAGACCCAAATTAAATCGTAAATTATTTAAAGTATCTTCTCCAACTGGGTTTAAATTTTTTGATTTGTTTTGCAGCATAGCTGCTAAAAAAGAAACTTTTTCTGCTTTTTTGAATTATGTTAAAAACGCCGAAATAGCATTCCTAATCAAACAAGAATATCACAATCAAACAAGAATATCACAATAAAAATTTCAGTTTCTGAGATTTTCTATGTATTTTCAAACTTTGAAATCGGTTATTTTTAATACTTTTCAACGAATGGCGTTCCACTTTTTTCAATTATTATTCAATAATAGTTATTTGTTTTACAAGTGCACATAAATAAGGGAAGCGTGACTCGTGTGAAGTTTGCCGCACGAGCGAAGCAACATTTAACATTAATGTTGAAAACCTTTGGTGTGGACTACAAGGAGAATAGTACTTCGGGGGACGAAGTCCCCCCTTCTCAAAACAACCATCTCAAAATATTATTAATTAGTCATGGTGGGTCCAAACTGTACTAAGTTCAACCCAAAGGTCGAGGCACTTCAAATTTTTTGCGAATTTCTATTCTATTATGTCTCCTTATTAATTTCAGACCAAAAATAAAAAAATCGTTAGACTTTTTTTGGAGAAATATTCTTGTTAATTTAATTATTACATTATTTTTTGAGTAATTTCAAGGAAAAAAGACTAAATGAATAAATTTAGAGAAAATTGATATGTTAAATTATTCTTTGTTAAAGACATTATTTTTCAATAAATACGAGAACAACTAAAACGAAAGCAACAATTATATTTTTGCCAAACTGCATTAAAATCGAAGTGCACAGACTCCATAGCCTGTTCACTAAAAACCCCTAACCCAATCTGTGTGCGGTCGCAAAAATCTTCTACGTGAAAAAACACGGCATGCACTTTGGGAGTAATAGAAATGTTTAAAGCAGTGTAACTTTCTTTGAAACTTGCGATTTTTTCCTTGTAATCTGGACTCAGTTGGTTTCCAAAACACGACGTGACAACCGCTTTAAAATCCTGAAACACTTTAACAAATTTCAAGCAAGCTAAAGAACATTTTCCACGTAGAATAGCTACTTTGTCTAGCAGCGTCTTACAAGCATTGCCTTTAAAAGCAGGACTACCGTAAGTGATTTCTCACTGAACACATCAACTTTTTGTCCAATCTAAAGCTTCGATCTCAAATTCAGAAAGAAGGTGAGTAAAAATGGAGTTAACGACACCCAACATTAAGTGCAATTCATGCGGTGGTATAATGTCAAGAATCAATCCGTCAGAAAGACTTGAAAAAATTGGTGAATTGATGCAACATTTATAATTCTTTGCTAGCTTTTTATTAGCTCCAGCACCTTTCCAAATTTTTCAATATGTTTTCAATCGTTCTGAAATTCTCTCGTTTGCAAAGACTGTTTTTACCTATATCGCACCAACAACACGTAAACAAGCCAGTACCGGATAAAGGCCATAGTTGTGGCCTAGGGCATAATAATTTTTGAGGCCCTATGCCAGTTAAATTACCTAAAATATATATTCACTTTTTGAAAAGATTTTATTTTGACTCGTTAATTAAAACACAATATATTATTATACTTTTATTATTAAACATTGAATTGAAATTTTATTCATTTTTCACTGATTCGGCAATTAAAAATTAACTGAAATTTTTAATATGCGTGACAGAAATTTGCAATAATTTTTTGATTGGCCAATCAGTAAAAAATCACTGATATTTCTGTAAATTTCAACCGATTTTTAGTGAAACTCCACTGACTCAATTCTCGAGAATAAAGTCAGTGATTCTTACTAAAATTTCACTCATCTTCAGTAGGATTTCACTGATTCAGATTTAGAGAGTAGATGAAACATTTTTAAAATATGTAACGAAGATATTAAAGTTATATCACATTTGAAATGAAGGGCAAAACATGTCTATTTCAGATAGTTTTCCAAGTTTGTTATGAACAAGAAAATCCTAAATGCAATAAATACATTTAGAAAAATTCACGTTATTTATCCGAATACACAATATACATCAAACTTCAGAGCACACATTTTATGCATATCAGTGGAGCAAAATTCAAAAAAGTATCCAATTTTAAAAATTAACAATAAAAATATACATCTAAGATTTGATCAAGCCTTTTTATAAAAATTACATATTTGTATATTCTGTGTTTATTTTTATTTAACAATTTGGAGGCCCCCTAAAAAGTGAGGCCCAGGGCAAGGCCCCTCCTGCCCTCCCCTTAATCCGGCACTGAAACCAGCTGCTGTGTGTCATTAGACCTGCCAAAATATTGGCTAGTTTTAAATCAGTAGCTATTGTTCCACTAAAATCATTGATCTTGACAGCTGACCATATCTGACATACATTTTTATAATTTTCCTGCGCAGATTGTGCTGCTGCTAATAGAAACAATTTCTTTACTCCTGAATCTTTAAATTATTCTTTGCGTCGTGGACTGATTTCCATATCACTGGTGATGCCCTGAATGGAAAGACACAATTTAAAAAATTTTCCGCCACCATCTATTCCGAACTTCAATCGTACGTGGTCTACGTCACGTTTTTCCTTAACAAGATTAATAAAACCTTCTAGATTATTGCAATATACAACAGTTTCTCGGGAGTTTGTGATTTTATTGGACTTGATATTAACGAAGTCAAAAATCTGAGAGGTGAAATACTCATCGACTGAGTGAATTTTATCTGATATTTTTTGTTTTGAATTAGATTCAATAATCTTCCTATTATTAGTGCACGAATGAATCATTGATGCTATACCACAGGTAGTATTTTTACTGAGATTGTTGTTTTTTACTAAGACTTGTTTCGGTCTCAGGGCGCCCTCGACCTCCACTCGTGTCACAAAAATCATCGTAAAGAAATTGTCTGCCTTTATTGTTTATTCTCGTGTTAGTTACACTGTAAAAAATTTTTCGGAAATTTTTCCGAAAAAATACGGACAGCACGGAACTCCAACCGGTGGAAATTTTTCCGAATAAATAAAAGGAATTATCTCCCATGAATTTCGGAAATATTTCCTACTATTTATTCGGAAATTCTACATAAATCATTTGAATATTTATGTAAAAAATCAAAACTGTTTATATTGTATTCTGATATATCAAAATAAATGTAAATTAATTAAAAAAAAATTATTATTTACATTTTTACGGAAGTATCTATTTATCTATTTACCACGATTTGAACTCTCAGCCTTATAGTGCTGTCTGTGCGTAGGGTTTTTTTTTAATGGAGCCTTCAACCATTGGGAGCGCACGCTTAGACGCGCTCGACCAAGGGAGGCTATGAGAATCTGCTGCAAAGTATCAGTTTTAAGAAACATGTGGAGTAAAATCTGTTCTTTCTAACTTCTATGGAATTTCGAAAGATTCAATCTCTTTAAAACTGTTGACCAACCGATTCATAGTATTGTTAACTTTTTTCTTTTCACATTTCCGTTAAATTTATGATATATATATATTTAGATTTTTGATGAGGAATATTTAAGAACTACTTACTGCATACACAGACACAAATTTGTAGAAAAATTATTTTTCTAATTTATCAGTTTTTAAATTTAAATCAGTAAAAATAAACTAATTATTACTCTTTAAATTTAAGTAAGTTAAAATTCGCTTAGAAAAGTTACGTCAAGTCTTTCACGCAAAAAAGTACGTGTATGTAGACTTATTTATGAATAATTTTTCATTTATTTTTAAATATATATACATACTTATTATCTTACGTGGAATACTTTTGATGTATTCTAAGTGAATTTTCACTTTTTTAGATTTAAAGAGTAGTATATAAATACACATATCGGATTTTTTTCTTTAGTAATTAGTGAAAAAACGTTAACTAATAATTATAAATTAAATGTGAAAAAAATAATTTATTGATATACTTTATATATAGTTTTACTATGGAAGAAATATTTTTCCTACTTTCCTCGAAAATATTTCCAGTAAATATTGGAAAGAAATCCGTAAGGTCCGACATTCTCCAAATATTGAGGAATAATTTCCGTTTTACTGTGGAAGAAACATTTTTCCATCTTTCCTCGGAAATATTTCCGACAAATATTGGAAAAAATCCATCATTTTCGGAACATTTTCCGAATATTGAGGAAGAATTTCCATTTTTATGTGGAAAAAGTATTTCTCCTACTGATTTCGGAAATATTTCCTACTAAATATTCGGAAAACCGTAATTTCCACCTAATTTCGGAAAAATATCCTAGTTTTTTATCGGAAAAAATTCCGAAATTTTTTTCAGTGTACGATATTTTTTATTCCTAATGCACAAAAGTGGCGATTTCAGATAGCAGACGACATGGATAAGGACAGTATTTTATGAAGCTGAAAATTACTCGATTATGCCCTGAAAAACTGATTATTATGCGAAATTATGCGTTGAAAAATTAAAAAAACACGAATTGATGCTTTTGAAAGAAAAACGTTATTAAGGACCAACATAAAGCTTTTAACATTAGGTTAATTAAAAGTTGCATTTCAAACTAATATATAGCTGGAATAATATAATATATATTAAATTAAATATAAATAATAATAATAAAATAAGTTGTAGGGTACAAAAATTGATCATTTGCATGAATTTTTTTAAGAAAAACCACCAACATTTTTAAATAAAGCAACTTATTCTCTATATTCATAAGAAGTAATAAAAAAAATTCTTTTTTGACAAAATGACAACCACTGAAATTAAACGTATCGATTTTTTCTGAAAAAAACTGTGGGTTCTTAGCTGTAAAAAGATATTTTTGCAGAATTTTCACGAAACTTTGCAAGTAAATTTTTAGTAAATATTTAGGAAATTTTCGATGTTGTGTGGGTAAACTTAGAGAAAATACAAGAAAAAAACCCCATTTTTTGAAAATTACAACTAGGGTTGCCCTTTTAATTATTGATGATTAATTTTATTCATGAATTTATGATAAAATGTATTTATAAATAGATATTTCGTTAATTCAGATTTAGACTGTGGAATATTTTTATATTTTTTGCACAAAAAATAAAATTATGCGCAATTATGCGAGAATTCAAAAATTGTGCGATGAAAAAAAATTATGCGTTTTGATGCGACGTTAAATTTATTTTATTTTATTCATAAACATGATAAAACGTAAAACTTTAAACTTTCTTTCAATTTTTGAAAATTATGCGATTATGCGCTTCGCACAAAGCATAACCTCCAAACTGTCAAACTAATTATTTTAAATTTAAAAAATAAACCATGAGCAAAGGTGGCAGGCATCGTTATATAATAATTATAACGCATATTTTTAAAAATGCCTTTCTGTATTCATGTAAAATAGAACGACTTCAAATGCTCTAAATATTTATATAATATGAAACTAAAATTAAATATTGAAATAATTTCGAAATTATCTGATTAATGAAATTAATTAAACTAAAAATACATTAATAATTAATAGAAAACAGTATTTATTTATAAATTTACATATCTATAATTTAATAGGCGATTATACCCAACATTCTTTAATATTTGTTTGCAAATTAAGGCAGAATCTGATAAACAATCGGAACAAAAGTTAGTCCAATGTCATAATTTCGTATTTAAAAAAAGTTAAATTAAATATTAAATTACTTTTGGCAGAAGCGTAAGAAATTTAATTTTCCACGTTTTGAACATTTTAAAGTTATATTTGAATAAAAATTATAATTTTTTGTCAATAATAAATGATGTAAGTAACATAACCTAAAATTTAACAAATGTTTCTTATTGGAATCTGAAAAATTGGTCGTTTTTATTTTAAATTGCGAAATTATGACATTGGAATAACTTTTGTTTTGATTTAATGTAAGGTGATTAGTGATTTTGTTTAATTTTATGTTTCTGCAACATTGTTAATTGTTAACAACAAAATGTGAGGTTATAAACGGTTTTATTTTAACCACTGATCTCTATATATAACTGGATGGGCGACTGTATCTAAAACTGCAAAATATTAGAAGACCGGAAACGCCACATTTTAGATGCCCACTTTTACACAAATGGCGGAAATTTTTAAATATAAAAGTGAGATTGATATACGTTTTGCTGTATAGAAAAGTACTTAACTGATTAGCAAATTTTTTAAATTTAATAATTAATTAACCGTCAATTACATTCTTAATTAAATAATTTATTAATCACTTATTTTATTTTAAAAACTGATTAATTAATATAGTAACAGAACTTTTAGTATTCAAACATTATATAAACTCAAATATTATTGAAATAATATTTTTATTTTTAAATAATAATTGATTAAAAACAATATTTTTTTAATTTGGTAAGGAAACTAAAATTATTTAGCATTACACTAATATTAACAATACGCAAAAGTGTGTAAAATATTCTACGCAAAAAGGAAACAAAATATAACCTAAAAATATACACTTCAATAATATGTATTTACTGTTTAAATATGTACTTTCATGTAAAAAGAAACACCCTTTGCTTCTTTTTTTCCACAATATAAACAAATTAACACCTTGTCTGTGTTTTATATCAAAAAAGTTAAATTCCCAGATTAAAATCCCTGTACAGGATCCTTAAAGGATCCTCTCGGGATCCTGTGCAGGTCCTGTACAGGATCCCGACCGGATCCCGTACAGGATTTTGGGACAGGGTTCCTGTGCAGGTTCCGATGCAGGAACCTTAGCTATCAAAGGTTCCTGTAAAGGTTCCTATACAGGAACACTTGCAGGATCATGTACAGGAAACTTTGTAAAGGTTCCTGCACAGGAACCTTTGCAGTTTTGTAAATTGCAGGTGCTTGTATAAAGGATCCTGTAAGGAACCCGTAAATGATCCTACACAGTTTCTTCAATTAATTTATTTATATTTTAAACTCCTGCGCAGTAGTTTTCTAAGAGTTTCTCGAATGCGCAATACATTTTTCTGTCCAACATTGTTATTCGAGCCTAACATATTGAAATATGAAGACTATGTATGTCAAATGTTGCTTAACAAATAAAAATTTTACAAATTAAAAAGTTTCCTGTACATGATTCTGCAAGTGTTCCTGTATAGGAACCTTTACAGGAACCTTTGATAGCTAAGGTTCCTGCATCGGAACCTGCATAGGAACCCTGTCCCAAAATCCTGTACGGGATCCGGTCGGGATCCTGTACAGGACCTGCACAGGATCCCGAGAGGATCCTTTAAGGATCCTGTACGGGGATTTTAATCTGGGTTAAAATTATTTAAAATTATTAAGCCGCTCTACGCTGCTTTTCCGGCATCTAAAATATGACGACGAAGGTTTCAATTATTTTCACACCGGAAGCTACTTTTTTACAGCAATCGCCCATCCAGTTAATATAGAGATCAGTGATTTTAACCATGTAATTTACCAAGTATTTTACCAGTTTTTGACGTAAATTACCCGACTTAGGTATTTTACGTCAAAAACCTCGAGTGACGCGTCACTGCACAACCCTGGAGAGAGACAGAGAAAAAAACCAAAGCTTCGCGAGTGTCCGCATGGAGTATAGACTTAAGGAGACCAATCTTATATGCATGTACTTCACTGAAAGGCGCAACATTTTGTCGGAAGTACATCAGTAGTACGTGTACATCCTGTAGATGGCAAACGATCGCATATATAAGGTTTGTTCTCGCTAGCTACACTTTCTACACTTTGTACAAAAGTGTACACTACGGCGTTCTCGTTACCAGAAGTGACGCAATAGTGTACACCTAACTCCCTAGAAGCCTCTGCACTTTTCCCTATTTTATTACCAAACTTTATTTACAGTGAATTTAAAAAATAATTTCTCAATTTTATGATGGTAAACATATTTTTTTAAAATAATAGAATTTATGAAAAAAATTAAGTTTGAAAGATAACCTTTAGAATATTTCAAAACATGTCGCTTCCGTTTTTCTTGAAACTTATATGAAAATATAGCTTAAAAATTCTAGTTTTATTCTCTGTAAACATTATAATGAGCAATTCGGTTGAAATTAAGAAATTAATTAAATTTTACAAAGATGTCAGAGTTTAAACTGTGTAAAAATTTGAAAAAATAAATTCCGCTCGGTACATACATTTAACCTTCGAAATTCTTGTAAAATTTAATTAATGTCTCAAATTTCCATGAATTGCCCATTATAATGTTTACAGGGAATAATAGGAATAAATCCTATTATTTAAAAAAAAAATTTTACCATATCATAATTCATAAAACTGAGAAATTTTACTTTTAAAATCACTAATAGTAAATAAATTATGGCTTTAATAAATGAGAGAAATAATTATTTAAACAATTGCTTCACAATAGCAATTGTTTATAAGGTGGTTTATTTTGAATTACAAATTGTATGCAGTTTACAATATTAATCTTTTTTTTTATTTTTTCGTGCACTTTCTCTACACTTTTGCGTTCTCGCTAGATTTTGTACTTTGTTTAAGTGCGCATGCTCCGTTTCACACTCTTGCTACACTCGAGTGTAGCGGTGTAGTTAGCGAGAACAAACCTATAGTCGCTTGATTAAGTCCTAACCGTCCTAACCTTATTTTTGCTGTATTTTGAAATTAAAAATAATTTCAAATAATACATAGGTAATATAAAATTATGACAATGAATTTTATTTTCATAAATAATAACATTCTTCGAAAACATTCAATTATTTTTAATACAATTTTTATAAAACTTTACTAAAGGATTCAATTTAAAAAAAACAAAGAAATTCTTCAAAAAAATTTAATTATTTATAAAAGTTATAATAAAATTGATTAAAAGAGTTTAATGTTCTATCAATAATTTTAATAAAGTTTTAATAGGCACGTGGCCACTGAATAACATGACCTTTATAGTAAAATTAATTATTACTATAATTTGAGGTTATTAACATAACCTCAAACTAAAAAGTGATCTAACAATTATGACAAATAGTAGCTCATTCTGTTCTTTAAAACATTCTTTACAATTACATTTGTTAAATTTTGTTTAAAATATTTTGTTCAATAGTTAAGCAAATAAAATAAAAAAAAATTTTTTAAATAACTTTTAAACAAAATTCAACGAGTGGAAATGTAGAGAATGTTTCAAAGAGTAGAATGAGCTATTATTTATCAAAATTGGTTACTGACCCTTAAAGAAAAAACACATAATGTTTAACAATTATGATTTTACATCAAATTTTGGTCCAACCTAATTTTTCCTGATAATTGTACAACTGGATCTTTCATAATTTGGTGAAATCATTTTATTTATGGTTTTATTTGCTGTTAAAAATCACTTTTTAGTTTGAGGTTATGTCAAGCGATCGACACTCCTGAATCAAAAAAATCTGTAAAAAGCACATTTTTTCACAAAAAAGTCGCACAATCCGAGCCCTGTAATATAAACTTTGTATTGTTATCTTATTATTATTATATTTATATTTATAATTTGAATATATAGTATATACATGAATTAGTAAACTTATAGAAATCCATGTTCATTTTAAAACTTCAGCTATCTATGCGATCGTTGCGCGCTATACGAGAAGATTCAGAACCATGAACTTCCGACATAAAATGGTTGATTTCATACACACTACATTGGTCTCCTTAAGTCTATACTCCCTGAGTGTCCGATAGAGGCGTTGAAGCGAGGAGCAAAAGTAAATAAAGATGGGCGGCTGTCAAATGAAACACGATTGCAATTTTCGAGGGGTGAACAACTTCGATATTCCTCGTACACTCGGTAGATATTCACATGTATTCTATGGGTATCCCCATGTTTTCCAGCATATATTCAATATTCTCAGTATTCACTGATATTCTTTAATATTCTCAGTATTCACTTATATTCTTTAATATTCCCTATATATTCCTATAATATGTTCCTAAGTAATCTCCAATATTTTGACATACGGGCGAATCCACGGAACCGTGTGATTTCATGTTACTCCTCATTTAAACAATTTTTTTTAACATTATATAATTTTTTTTAATGTCAATGTCTCTTAGATAACATATATAACAGAATAGTCAAATAAAACCATAATTTGTATAATCTTCATGTTAAATAAAAAGTCATATGTGTACTTAAAAAATTAAATTTGATTTGTTACTTTGGGCTTCTCTTCGACTTAAACGTGTATAACTTTTTCAGCGTAAATTAAAATCGTCCAAGAAAAGTTGTAAATAATTCTTCTAATATTCTAAAATCTATTCCATATCGAAAGAAATATGTGCTCCTTTATTAAAACTAAATGTCAGCAATTCAAGCAATGTTACTCCCATTTTTCAGTAACAGGAAGTCCAAGGTTTTCTTCATTTTGTGCTTTCAGCGGTAATGCAATTCTAATTTTTTTTTAATGAGCTTATTCCTTATGAAAAAATGAATAAATTTAGACCTTACTTAACCGTGTGCCTTTAAAAATAAAGATAATAAAACAATAATTATGTCTACACCTTCAAACATGAATGATTATAAATTTATACTTTTTTTAATGGCACACTTATAGCTTAAAAAATAATCAGTTGAAACTTTGTGTGAACGGTAGATATTATTATAAATATTCATGATTCTAAATGCTAAATATGTATTCCAATTAAAACATTTTAAAAATATTAAATATAAAAATGTTGTGGAATTTTCATCTTTAAAAGACTCGATCTCATAAGTGTGAATATATCAGTTTTCAATTATTGGAAGGTCGATATGTTTGTTTATATTCAGAAATGTCAATTTCTAGAAATACGGGTTAGAAAATATTTTTCACAATGGTAAGCAAATAATCTTTTTGATTTTCAATTTAAAAAAGTTTTAAAAAGTAAAATTTTAAGAATATTTTATGAAAATAAAGATTTTGAATTGTTAAATACGTTATAATTTTATTGTTTGCACTTTAAAACTCGTAAAAGAAATATAAAATAAATATACAAATAAACAATCATTCCTATTGAAGTAAATTATAAAAAATAAATAAAAATAGGTAAAAACATTTGTAAAAACTTTCTACTTAGAAAAATCGACTAGAATATAATTGATTATTATACATATTTCAGTTGTCTTCATTTGTTTTTTCAGTTCAAAAATGACATCTTGCCAATCAAAATTTCAATATACTTTTTTAATTACAATGCTTTCAGCAGTAAATAAAAATGATTCACGCACAGAAAATTTTGTTCTTGAATAAATTTCGAACATATATATCTTAAAATAAAAAGTGTGCTTGTAATTTAAAAATATTTATATTTTTATGTTTAAATCGCACGGTTCCGTGGATTCGCCCATATTCTATAATATTAACGAGCGCAGTAACAACAGTTTCAAGAAAACTGTGACATATTTTTACATTTGTCATTTAAAATTTATACGCGTAAAAGCTCCGGAAATTCAAAATTCTCTGCTGTTTCGATACTTGAGTTAAAAAACAGAGTCAATTATTGTAAGGGAAGATGCAATACATGAGAACGATTGGTGTGCGTTTTCATCAATAAATAAAGCCTTTTTTATTTGTCAACGCAGGAAGACCACATGTCAGTAAAGTCAGGGAAATGACAGGAAAAAATTTTTAGTCATGGAAATTAAGAAAAATGATATTCTTTTCGAATTACTTTCAAAAACTTAAAAACTTTTCTTCCAAATATTTCAACAAAAAACTCATTTCGATTTTTATAGTGCAAAAAATAACTAGAAACAAATCCTTCAAAACTTATTTTTGAATCATTTTCTATTTAAATTTTCAAAATATACAATTAAAAAGATTTTGAATAATTCAAATTTTGTAAAATTTAATTGAAATTAACTAATTTTCTTCAAGTATTTTATTACAATTTTCGAAAATCAACTTTTGAAGATTGCAAATTTTGAAAATAATATAATTATCAAAAGACTTAAATATAAAAATAAAAAAAAATAAAAATAAATTTAAAAAATAAAATAAAAAATAAATATAAATTTAAAAACAAATTTAGCTTCTAATTAAATTTTTTTTTTAAATTCAATATTTTTAGTATGTTTAAATGCACATTCCAAAATTTCAAATACATACAAAAATAATAACTTTTTAGAATTACTTTTAACATTTTGGAAAAAAAAATTATGTTCAAAATTTTTAATTAAAATTCGCATCAAAAAATTAATTACTTTTCTTTAAATTAAACAAAATTTTTTTTAAGAAATGCAATTATCTTTAAAAGATTTTACCAAATTTCAATTGTTTGGAAATTTTTTAATTGCATATAAATAAAAAAACTATTTTCTTTCAAAAATTATTTTAAAATGTTAAAAAGAAGTTAATTGTAAGAATTTCTTTATTAGTTTTTTGAAAATATTATACCTTAATAACTAAAAAAAAACATGGACAGTTATAAGAAATTGAATTTTGTATTTAAATAATTGAATTATTCTAGAAAAACTATCGGAAAATTATTTAAAATAATTGATTCAGATATGAAGTTAAGTTGAAAATTATAGAAAATAGTTGAATTTAGGTAGGGTTATAATTGTAATTTTTATAAATTATTAAAATTCATAAATTTTACTCGTTTTTCGTAAACTTTCATATTTTTCTGTAAAAATATTTTATAATAGAAAATAATTTTAATGTCAGTAAATTGTCAGGGAAATTCATAAATTGAAACTTGTGACCACCCTGGGTAAGGTACTAAGCTTTTGGTTATATGACAGTATACGAAAACATCAGTTCTAAGACTTATTTTTAATAATTTTGCGAGGGGTATGACACTCACAAATGTATGAATGAGAGTTGTTCACCCCTCGGCAATTTTCTTAAAAAATAAATTAGCGAGCGTACTTTCGACCGTATATAAAGAAAAATAGTATACATTACACAGCTGAAATTACCAATTTTATCAGTATTCGAAACACTTTTTAGAATACTTTTCTTTGGCGGCAATACTTTTCCTTTCGCAAAATTTCCACACTTTGGTAATTTAGCAAGTTGACAAAGAAGCCTTTGAATTTAGTCTTGTCACTTTTTTCAAATACTTTTCGGAATAGTTTGTTATATTTATGCTAAGTTTTTGACCACTTTTCAGACGATATAAAATTCTTTTACAATAACTGCAAATAACACAAGGAAGCCTTTCATCGTTAGCGTTATAGTTGAATACTTTTTCAACTTCGTCTTTTAACTTATTCTTTATTTGAAACATTTTTTTCGTTTTGCCATAGCAAAGCAAACCAATTTTAAAACGATTCAAATAATGTGTATTATCCATATATGGTCAAAATCGCGAAAAACGAAACTTTTGTAACGTACCCAATGGGAAATGCCAGTGTAGTGCCGATGTTCACCACTGGCTTAGTACTCAGACGATTGTTCGGCGTAGTCTAGCCGAGCCTCGACAATTAGTGCTGGCGCAGTACAGAATTTTTGTTTCGCCAAAGCTTGGATAAGCCACGGCGGCAAGTGCTGGCTGAGTATAGAAAAATTGTTCACAACGCTCTTTGCCAACACTGCTTTTTTGACATAAACTTGAAAAAAATTATAAAAAAAGTTTAGGAATGTTTATAAATATAAATTTGTTAAAAAAAATTAATATTTTACTTTTCAGTTGTTCATTTTTTATTTTTATTAAATTTAATTATAATAATTTAACATAATTGTCTAATTTTGTAAATAAACAAATTAAAATTAAACAAATTAAATTAAATTAAACAAATTAAATTAATTAATTATTGAATTATTATTATTATTATTATTATTATTATTATTATTATTAATTAATTATTAATTAATAACAACTTAAATTAATTAATTAATTAATTTTAAACAAATTAAAATTATAGACAAAATTTAAACTTTAATCTCCATAATAATTTGGATCCTATTAAAATACTATTATACTTGTTACTATGAATAAAAAATTATTAAAAAATTACCACGTAATTTCAGAATTACGTAAAATGTTAAATGCAATAAGTAAAGTAATTTAATTTAATTATTAAAAATTTAGTTTAATTTATTTTATTTCAATTTATTATTTCTAACGTATCCCTATTTTTTTCTCACCTTTGACTCAATAATTGTATGTCTGAATGATACTGAGATATACTTTACTGTACACATGTGTCGTTAGCATAGTGGTTAGAGCGTTAGTCTGTTAGTCCGTCGGTCGTAGGTTCGTTTCCCATCGTCAGCAATTTTGTTTATTTTCATAGGTTTTTGATATTTCAAGATTCCAATCGTTAGGTACTAAAGTATGAAAATCTTCTTCTTCTTCTTACTTTTTTAGTGGCCTATTGCAGAGCATACAGCCATTAATATGAAAATCTAATGCACACTTACTGTAATTGTACTGGTAGCTGCCAGTGCTGGCGCAGTACTCTGCCAGTTGTAAATTTCCCATTGGGTAACAGTCTTTTTAAAACGTTTATAACTTTTAATTGATAAATACAAAAAAATTTATATTCCTATGCAATATTGTTAAATTAGTATATTGTGCAAGAAGTACAGAAAGTAAAAAAATTACTGAAATAAAAAAAAAATTTTTATTAAAATTACTTCGTGCAAATTACTGCCCTCGCTTCGCTCGGAGCAGCAAACTTTGCACTCGTCGGAAAATCTTCTTTCGTACATGTTGCACACAGTACTTTGTGCAACACCTGTTTACCGAAAAAAGTAATTTTTATACTTTACTAATCAATAAATATAGTTTTATGTTGATTATAGTGTATATTATACTGTTTACAGAAAAGTAGCTCTTTTCCAGCAGGTGTTGCACAAAATATATTTTAAGATGCAAACATAAAAATTTATTAATTCCTTGTTATTTAAAAGTTATGGACAAAACAAAAAGACTATTACGTTACATGCTTCGCGATTTTGACCATTGATAACTGTCTAACTTAGAAGTATGACTTTTTCATAATTAATGCCAGGAGACGAAAAAAAATAAATGAGCATGGTCAAAGCGTTCTTTAGTTTTACATTAATCAAATTTTATAATAGATACTTTAGAAATAGACTTTTGATAATTAAAAAAGTAACACGGAAAAAAATTTCTTATAGAAAACACAAACTTTTTTGTAAAATATACAAATAGGTTAAGTTGTGCTTTATGCAGGCGAGTTTTGTGTTTCCAACAAGCTGGTTTGGGTGTACCACAAACCAATCTGTAATAACACCAAGAAATCCACGCATGCGCAAGAAAATTCAAGTGAACGTCTGCTTGTCGTCTGCTGCGTGACTGTTTAAGCTGTTGAATCATAAACTGAAGTTTGTGACAAGACTCATTCTGGTTTGTGTATTTCCCAAACTCAGCCGTTTGTGGATACTACAACCGCCGTTCATAGATGGCACAGGAAATCTTGTAATAGGTATGTTTTCGTTGCCTGCACTTCTTACACTTTAACACCTAACCTGCACTATGCTGTTCTCTTTGCCGGATGTGACGTAATTTTACCGTACATTTCGCTACACTTTCTGCACCTACTCTTGAGGTGGTGTAAAAGTTACACTTAGTGCAGGCAACGAAAACATACCTAATTTTCACAGGAAATTTTTTTCCGTGAAGTTATATTGTGGAGTAGATGTGTTTATAGCATAAAAAATACAAAAAATTGTTTTTCTCAAAAATTAGTCTAACGATTTTTTTATTGTTGGGTGTGAAATTCCTCAGGAGACATATTAATAGAATAGAAATTCACAAAAAAAATTTGAACTTAGTTTGGACCCACCGTAGTCTGATATATGATCAGAAAAAAGTGAGGTTATGTTGAAGAAATTTTTTGACAATGACAAAGAAATCAGAGATTTTTAGATTTCTAGCGAATCTTTTAGGTTGGTAGTGCTGTAGATCCAATATGGCTATCAGATTTGCTTGAGACTAGTTAGTAGGGGGTTTTTGGAGTCGCTGATTACGAATCTAAAGTCAGATTTAAAAAAATGTAAGTGTCGGAACCAATATAGCTAAACTTTTTTGAGAATTGTTACTTTGGGGTTTTGGGATCGGTGATTAAGTCAGGTTTTATAAAATAAAAAAAGCCATTTCAGTATATAGCTATATTGAATCCTCTATTTTGAATTTTGAAAATTTTTTAATTCTAACTTTAGATTCGCAATCAAAAACCAAAAACCCCGAGTAACAAGTTTCAAGCAAAACTGATAATTTTTTTTAAATTTTGGTCGCCATATTGGATTCGACATGTTTAAAATTTTTTAAATGTAACTTTAGATTCGCTCTCAGCAAACCCGAAAATGTAAGAGTGACCCACTATCTAACAACTTACAATTATTTTCTGAAGTTAATTAATACATTTGTTAACTGCACGGAAAAAAATTAATTTTTAAATTAGAGATTAAATCTGAGATTTAGACATAAACTATCACTGGAATCGGACGTAAGATGTAAGCAGATCACTAAAACTGAAATTTGGTATTATATCTAATCCGAATATTAGTATTGTGAAGAACACGTATTTCTTATGCCTAAGCTAAAAATGATATTAGGAATCTCAAATTTTATGACATGGAACATATGTTCTAAACTATCAACTCACTTGAATAAATTCAAATCTAATATATTATTTGAATAAACAATATTAAACATTTTAGTCGTATATTTATGTAATTCGACTGAGAAAATCATGATAAGCTACAAGTTGAGAAGGTTATGTTTAATGTTTGTGAATGTTGTGCGTTTCAGAAAATATTATTAATAATAACTATTATAATAAATTGAAAAAAAAATTAATTTAAAAAATATATATGTGCATACAGAAATATATACTAAAGAGTGTATATTTTTCAGTGATAAGTAATATATTAATAATATAATGAAATATTTATAAATGTTCAGAATAAATTTTTTTGGTATATAACTACAAAGAGTTTTATTCTTTGTGGAAACAATTGAACAATTCCTAAATAAATAATATTTACGAATTTGTAATTTACTTTAATTATATACTTTATAAATAAACAGCTTTAAATGTCACATAAGAGTTATCAATAAGTTAATTTATTCGTTTGTCGATCATTGTAATATGATGTTTTATTTTAAGAATCATATGTCAAAACATAACCATAACCTATTGATATGTGTTTGTTTTCTCACTTGCTCATATTTTACGATATAAAAAGAGAGGGCAATATGCGCATGTACTGCGCATGCGCGCGGAGCATAAGTTTTGTCATTCTGCAATATAGTTCCCCTACAGAAAAAGGTTTCATTTTTGACAGACTTCACACAGTCAGTTCAGTCTCCTTAGTCTTACTTTCTGTCATATATTTATTATAAGTTTAACAAATACAGGGAAGTACTCTATTAAATTCCACATCAGCCATTGAGATACATAACGGCGTTGGAAGGTCTGTAAAATTTTTAGGTTACAATTATCGCCCGACAAAATACGGCACTGACTGATTTAAATGACGTGAAATAGGTAAATAAACATTTTTCAACCACTTTTTCTCTAAACACAGACACTTTTTACAAAATAGGCCAACATACAACGAGTAGGAATCTTCTTAATTACCTAAATTCAAAAGACGGTTTAAATTCATGTAGAAACGCGGTTGTAAAATGTAAAATTGGAAAGTGATGTAATGCTAAGAATATAACAGCTGGACCATTGTGCTCTCTGCATGCTTCTGCCCTCTTCTGGCGACTGGCAGTAAACCGCTTCTTGTTGTCTGTCATTACATTACTTTCCAATCATTTCCAATTTTACATTTTACAACCGCGTTTCTGCATGAATTTAAACAATCTTTTGAATTTGGGTTATTAAGAAGATTCTTACCCGTTGTATGTTGGCCTATTTTGTAAAAAGTGTCTATGTTTAGAGAAAAAGTGGTTGAAAAATGTTTATTTACCTATTTCACGTCATTTAAATCAGTCAGTGACGTATTTTGTCGGGCGATAATTGTAACCTTAAAATTTCACAGACCTTTCTTCACAGACCTTCGCTTTTATTTGGATATTTGAAAATAAAATTAATACTTAATTAATTAAAATGGTTTAAATCTTTTTTGTCACTGATTAACTTAAAACACAATGTACCTAATTCATATAAAAAAAGTTGTGA
This sequence comes from Leptopilina syphax, assembly GCA_032872505.1. NCBI lineage: Eukaryota > Metazoa > Arthropoda > Insecta > Hymenoptera > Figitidae > Leptopilina > Leptopilina syphax. Next base: position 15,725,829 of record CM065472.1, read on the forward strand.
AATTAACAAATCTCTAAATCAGAGATGTGAATTTATGGCGTTTTCTGGTATAAAGTTTGACAGAATCAAACACAACTTATCACAGTAATTGTGACTATAATGTTTAATTTAGATACACTTATATTTTATTGGACTTCAAATTAATATTATTTCAAGTTTAGAGATTAATTTTTTTCCGTGTGGATTAATACAAAAATTTGAAAAAATTGGTGCAGTAAGGACGCCATTTTGAATTTTTAAATCGCTACTTTTTATTCGAAGCACTATAAACTGACGATTACTTTGATCCGTAATAAGTTGATTTTCGTTGATTAGAGTTAGTTAGTACAAATTCTCTCAAATTTTTTTTCCTCAAAATCGAAGTTGCCCGATTGAAAGGGCGTTTTATAGCAGACGATCATATAAACACTGCTGCGCATGCGTGTATTGTTCGTAGTCCCTTTATTTTACACTTTTTTCTTTATTTCACATTTATTCATTTAGCGTTACCCTTGGGCCCCGTCGGGGGGAGACCTCTCGAACCCTCCACGTAATCAGATTCTGGTCACATGGTTACAGAGAATTGAATGGGATAGAAAATGAACAACTTAATAATAGTAAAAGGAATTTATTACGATTGCGGACAAGAACGAAATTGGTTTGGAATTTAACGGCATAAAAGTGACAATCCACTTTAATTCACCTCTTTAATTAAATTAAATTAAAAAATTCAAAATAATAAATATAAAACAATTTTCAAAATTAAAAAAAATAAATAAATATTAGAAGAAACTTTTACCTACTTAAAATCAATTAATAAACATTGCAAATAAATAAATAGAACACAAAAAAGAAAATATATATTTGCTGATTGAGTCCATAAGAATTGTTATAGTATGTACAGACGATAGGGTCAATGGACCGCAATCGAAATATTATGAATTACAATCATTACTTTAACTTATTAACCAAAGGAAAAATAGTTAAGTTATTAAGCAAATAAATTTTTACAAAACTATTAAAGGTACAACTTTTTAATAATTATACTTTAAAAATACATGTATTTAACCTTACAAACAATGTAAAAAGTTTTAAAAATATTCAAAACTGGCGGACATGCTTGGACATTTTTTTAGATATTTCAAAAACTGTTGAACGGATTTTAAGTTTTAAAGGCTTAAATCATGAGGCTGAGTCCACAACAGAGAACTTGCTTTGCAAGTTGGTTAGAGAGCCTATGTTAATACATAGGCTCTCTAACCAACTTGAAAAGCTGATCTCTTTAACGTCTTTTGTTGTGGACTCAGCCTCAAGGAGTATAAGGAGACAGGCACGCGAAAAGTAACAGCCTCATGTTCACTGATAACAGCGCCGCCAAACGGGAGAAATAAGTGCAATTTTACATTTTAAGTATTTTTATCTTTGACAGCTGATTGATATTTAAGGTTAGAGGATCCACTGAGTGTTGTATTGTAAAGGCCAATGCAGAATATATCTGTAACCGGAACCGCAATCGTAAGCGTAAACCGTAAGAATGAGTTAAAGAAGGATAGGTATATTGTTTATCCTTCTCTAACTCATTCTTACGCTTACGGTTACGATTGCGGTTCCGGTTACAGATCTATTCTGCGTTGGCCTTAAAATAGATGAACAGAATTAAATTGTTTTATACGTTATATAAATAGAAAGGACTCCAAATAAACAACCAAAAATTCTTTGCATTAAATTCATAAATATCTGTTGGTAAAAGTATAAAAACTTTTACCCTTACAAAATAGTACATTAAATAAACTTATCATTCTCGGTGCTTTGAAAAAACACTTTTTCAGAAGCATTTTTATTTGCTTTATAACTAGAAATGCAATTTTTTTATAAAACAATTCATATTACTATTATTTCATTGTTATTATCAACTTAATACATAACCAAAAAACTACGTAGGGGAAGGTAGGCTACATTGAACAGGGTATTTTATAAAGTCCAAGAACTAAATTAATTATACAAATTTCGATCAGGTTTTTGTATCAAAATTAAGCTGAAGTACTCCTTTAGTTAATACACACGTTACAAATACAAATTATTATGATTAAATAATTAAATTAAATTTTTTTCTAGCCAGTTACACTTTTCTTATTTTGAAGAATGTGTGTCTACATTGAACCACCTCTAATAAAACACTACAATTTACTTCGAAAATAATATTTCCACTTACACATCGTAAAAAATCTTATTTTTCACTCAAAAAAATTGAAAATTGTTGTTAAAGAGTTATTATTTGTTAATATAGGATATTAATATATTTTGATGTCAGGTTAGGTAGGTAAAGTGACAGTTTGAGTTTATCTCGTTTACAATTATGATGAAAGCATGTCTTCCAGTATTTTTCTTACTAATTAGTAGAGCACACAACTTTACAACTCTTAAAATTGAAAATTCTTTGTTTTTTTGGGTGGTTCAATGATGCCGCACTCACTGTATTCACATGACATTCACAACAAAAATTGTTTGTGATAAATTTATGTAAGAGTTAGAATTCTTTATCACATCGGAATATTGGCGCGCATGATTATCCCCTAAAGTTCATTCCAAATAACTTTCAAAAGGAAGAATTTCATAAGATATAACTTTTCTTTTACAGATGTTTTGATTGTTTAAATTACTATATATCAAAATGCATACGTAAACAAAAGATTAAATAAAGGAATGATTAAAAATAAAAATATTAAGTGACATTACTTTTCAAATAAAAGAATTTGCATTTGAAATATTTTTTAAGTATTAGAATTTTTATTGAGCTAAAGATTCTTTGATTAAAAATTCTATTTCTAGTAAATTTTGTTAAATAAAATTATTGTTTATCAGGGAATTTATTTAATAGAAAATTCATGTGTTGAATTTTTTATTTAACAGAATTTTCATACAGCACAATCCTCATTTCAATAAAAAATTATCGAATGTAATTTTTGTTTGATTGATTATTCATTAATAGAATTTGTCATTTTAACAAATTTATAATTTACAGAACTGAAATTTGTATAAATTTTTATAAGACACAATCTATATTGAAAGAAAATTTCGATTATAAGATTCTTATTTAATTTAAATAGAATTGTGAGCGATTGTTTATTTATTAAAATTGTTACAGACATTATCCAAAATTATCAAAAGTTTTAATTGTCCAATATTTTATTTGATAAAATTTGTTTATAAAATATTCTTTATTTGTAATAATTTTTGAACACCAAAATTTTCATGTTAAAAAAATTGCGTTTATAAAAATTTTTATTCGATAAAAATTTTACTTATCGAAATTTATATTAAATCGATTTTTTATTTAATGGAATTTTTGTTTATGTAAATTTTCATATTACACAATTTACTTTATGTCAAATTTGTTTTAATCGAAATGTATATGTAAAAGAAATACCATTTTACGTGATGTCTATTTTATCAAATTTACATTTGATGTAATTTTCTATTTAATTTAATATATATTTGGAAGAATTTTTGTCTTTCACGATTCGCGTAAACTGTAATGTTTTTTTAATCGAATTCTCTTTTACACTATTTTTTAAGTGACAGAACTTTTGTTCAGCACATGGAAATTATTCATATGAGTTTCCCATCTATGTATTTTTTTAAATGTAAAAAACAACACTAGGGGGATAAGAAGTTTAGCCAATAAAAATTCACAATTCCCCTAGCCCAACCAACCACGTTTCGTACTTTCATTCACATTTAAAAAAATACATATAGATGGGAAACTCATATGAAAAATTCCCATGTGCTGAACAAAAGTTCTGTCACTTAAAAAATACTATAAAAGAGAATTCGATTAAAAAAACATTATAGTTTACGCGAATCGTGAAAGACAAAAATTCTTCCAAATATATATTAAATTAAATAGAAATTACATCAAATGTAAATTTGATAAAATAGACATCACGTAAATAGTATATTAAGCAACAAGGGCATAAAGGCAGCCATTTGTTTACGGTGATTTTTGTGACACGAGTGGAGGTCGAGGGCGCCGTAGGCGCCCCGAGACCGGAACGAGTGTCACAAAAATCATCGTAAACAAATTGGCTGCCTTTATTCCCGTGTTACTTACGATATTTTTTATTCCTAATGCACAAAAGTGGCGATTTCAGATAGCAGACGACAGGGAGTAAAAGTCATTCACTTGTTCGACTTGTATGAAAATGGCGGCCTTTTTTTTACCTTGGGCAAAAAAAAAGCATGGGACCAGCTGTTTTTTTGCCCTTGGGGAAAAAAAAGTCGCCATTTTCATACGGTCGAACAAATGAATGACTTTACTCCCTGTCGTCAGCTATCTAAAAGCGCCATTTTTGTGCATGTGGGATAAAAATGGTATTTCTTTTACATATACATTTCGATTAAAACAAATTTGACATAAAGTAAATTGTGTAATATGAAAATTTACATAAACAAAAATTCCATTGAATAAAAAATCGATTCAATATAAATTTCGATAAGTAAAATTTTTATCGAATAAAAATTTTATAAACGCAATTTTTTTAACATGAAAATTTTAGTGTGCAAAAATTATTACAAATAAAGAATATTTTATAAAAAAATTTTATCAAAAAAAATATTAGACATTTAAAACTTTTAATAATTTTGGATAATGTCTGTAACAATTTTAATAAATAAACAATCGCTCACAATTCTATTTAAATTAAATAAGAATGTTATAAACGAAATTTTCTTTCAATATAAATTGTGGCTTATAAAAATTTATACAAATTTCATTTTTGTAAATTATAAATTTGTTAAAATAACAATTCCCATTAATGAATAATCAATCAAACAAAAATTACATTCGATAATTTTTTTATTGAAATGAAGATTGTGCTGTATGAAAATTCTGTTAAATAAATAATTCAACATATGAATTTTCTATTAAATAAGTTTCATGCTAAACAATAATTTTCTTTAACAAAATTTACTAGAAATAGAATTTTTAATCAAAGAATCTTTAGCTCAATAAAAATTCTAATACTTAAACATTATTTCAAATACAAATTCTTTTATTTGAAAAGTAATGTCACTAAATATTTTTATTTTTAATCATTCCTTTATTAAATCATTTGTTTACGTATGCATTTTGATATATAGTAATTTAAACAAACAAAACAACTGTAGAAGAAAAGTTATATCTTATGAAATTCTTCCTTTTAAAAGTTATTTGGAATGAACTCTAGGGGATTATCATGCGCGCCGGAATATTGAAGTTGACACCCTAAGCAAAATAAATCGCAAGTTTACTAATTTTTAAAACTTCTTATTTCAAAAAAAAACTTGATTATATTTCCACAAAATTTTTTGTTTTGTACGTGAAAAAAATTTTTTCTAGTTTTTCTTTATAAATAATAAACCTACGTGCCCGAAATTTTTGGACATAGTTTGTTTCAGTAAAACTAACTTATATATTAAATAAGAAAAAATTTCACTCAGTCATTTCTCAGAAAATTGAAGTGGTTCACTGTTGACGCTGGTTCAATGTAGCCTACTCTCCCCTAAACAAAACTTATCATGGACAGCATGGAGGGTATATATTTTTTCCTGTAGGGGCGCTAATATCAGTGAACAAATTTCCGGTATGCCAATTTGCGTCCATGGCGATTTTACGCAGTTAAGTACAGTCAAAAGGGATACATATAAATACTTCTCCTTATACTCCTTCATGGCTTAAATAAAAGCTGAGACTTTAACCCTTTAAGGGGCACATTATTCATATGGACGGATTTTCTTTACAACTCATGTCTTAATATTTTTGGGGTCGCTGATTACGAATTTGAAGTTAGTTTTTAAAAATTCAAAATGGCGGGTCCAATATGGCGAACATTTTTTTTTAATTAATCGGATTCATTAGAAAATGTTTACTCAGGGTTTTTGGGGTCGCTGATTACGAATCTGATGTTAGTTTTTAAAAATTCAAAATGGCGAACCTAACATGGCGGTCAATTTTGTTTTAAATTAATTGGATTACTTAGCTCGCCCGTCGTTCTTACCGACAATTTCTGATGGTAGTGTATATTAAATTACCGTTTAAAAAAAAATTTTGTTCAAATAGGAGCATTTAAAAAAAGAATTGTATTTTGGGTAAAAAAAATTATCTTTAAAAATGTTAAAAATTTTTTTAACAAAATCATATCAAAAAAATCCTACGTGACGCCATATGTAATTTAATATAGTTTAAAAATAGTATAATATTTCGATACAAGGGGCCAAACTGGTCTGAAACAGCAATACTGTACACGGAGAAAAATGGTGCTGAGTTTCTAGTAAAAGTTCCTATGGAATAGTAATAATTCTACTTTTATATTAAAAATTACTATTCATAGTAAAATATACTTCGCATGAAGTAAAAATTACTATTTCTGGTAGTAAAAATTACTAATAGTAATTATTACAGTAGTCACGTTTAAAAATTGCTTTAAGAATTTTAATTTTTACATCGTCATTGTAAATTTTATTAAATTTTGTATTACTTTTTGCATTCGATATGTTGTAAATATTACTTGTAGAAATTCTAATAATTAATACTGCGGAAAATAAAGATTGCTTCTGCAAGAAGCAACTTTTACTATTGCAGAACAAACTTTTTACTCGTAAAAGTAGTAATCCGTACCACTACTGTTACACACCTATGTGTGTGATCACGTCACTACTGTCATGCGCAGCGACCGTAACCTGACGTCAAAGTGATCCAACATTTTTAGGTTACAAGAAGCACGTGTAGCACGGTTCAGTTATTTGGACAATTTTGTTTATATCACCCACATAGCACAATATCTTGCTGTAAGTTTGTGGTGTGGATTACACGTATGGTTTGTAAGGATAGGGTTGTATACTTGTGGCAAACTTAAGGTTAACTTTAAATTTCCGTTATTACGGTAAGCTTACAAGTAAAGGTTACTGTAAGCTTACATGTAAAGGTTACTGTAAGCTTACAAGTAAAGGTTATTGTAAGCTTACAAGCAAACTTTACTGTAAGCTTACAAGAAAAAGGTTATTGTAAGCTTACAATAAAGATTGTTGTAAGCTTACAAGTAAAGGTTGTTGTAAGCTTACAAGTAAAGGTTATTGTAAGGTTAAATGGTAAGGTTGTGGTAAGGTTACTATAAAGTTGTAAGGTTGAGGTAAGGTTGTGGTAAGTTTACTAAATAAGGTAAATCTTTACAAAATAATTTATAATATAATTAAAAACTAAATAAAAAATTTTTGGTCTTGCTCCACTTGGAAATCTAACAAGCCGTTGAAAATCTTGAAAACAAATTTGGGAGGACTGGGATTCGAACCGGGGATCGACGCGCATAAACCTAACATCCTAACTAACTGAGCTAAGTGGGGAACTGACAAAGAAAAAAATCAATATTGCTTTTAAGGTGAACCAAGAAGATGAATTGAAACCTTCGACGTCATATTTTAGATGCCGGAGAAGCAGCGTAGAGCGGCTTCGTTTGTGTTAGTTGCCGTATGAGTGTGCTTTTGATATAGTGTGTGTGTGTGTGTTTCCAATGTTTTGACATCTTAAGTGATTTAATAATTTTAATTTAACTTTTTTGATATAAAACACAGACAAGGTGTTAATTTGTTTATATTGTGGAAAAAAAGAAGCAAAGGGTGTTTCTTTTTACATGAAAGTACATATTTAAACAGTAAATACATATTATTGAAGTGTATATTTTTAGGTTATATTTTGTTTCCTTTTTGCGTAGAATATTTTACACACTTTTGCGTATTGTTAATATTAGTGTAATGCTAAATAATTTTAGTTTCCTTACCAAATTAAAAAAATATTGTTTTTAATCAATTATTATTTAAAAATAAAAATATTATTTCAATAATATTTGAGTTTATATAATGTTTGAATACTAAAAGTTCTGTTACTATATTAATTAATCAGTTTTTAAAATAAAATAAGTGATTAATAAATTATTTAATTAAGAAAGTAATTGACGGTTAATTAATTATTAAATTTTAAAAATTTGCTAATCAGTTAAGTACTTTTCTATACAGCAAAACGTATATCAATCTCACTTTTATATTTAAAAATTTCCGCCATTTGTGTAAAAGTGGGCATCTAAAATGTGGCGTTTCCGGTCTTCTAATATTTTGCAGTTTTAGATACAGTCGCCCATCCAGTTATATATAGAGATCAGTGGTAATCGACAACTTCAAGTGACTCGAAAATGAGTAATCGGCAACTTCAAGTGACTCAAAATGAGAAAAATGTCAGGTTCTAGTTTTTGTGTGTGTGTTATGTTGGCAACAACTGTAGAAAGTGTTTGCTGCGCGTTGCACCGTCTTGATGCAAAGAATAAGATTTTATTATATATTAACTTCAATAAACAACTTAAAAAAATTTTTTTGAAAAAAAAAATTTTTTAGAAAAAAGTCAAAAAAAAATATTTTTTTGAGAATTTTTTAAAGTCTATCAATCCGTTTCGAGATATTTTTATGATAAATATACCTGGTAAATTTTAGCCAAATTCGTTAAAACCTCTTCGAGTTATCGTGTTCACAAAAATCGGGACACACACACACATACACATACATACATCCGGACAATTGTTCAGGGTCTTATATAACATAGTCCCATATAGAAGAAAATTTGTTAAAAGGATTTTTAAAAATTTTGGAAATTAAACGACTACAAAGCTTCCTCACGAGGAAGCAAAATTGAAAAATTTTTTTTGCTGAGTAGGATAACCCCCTTAAATTATTTTGTAATTAATTTATTAGTATTTACACTACTGTCCACGAGTATCAGGACGATTACACGCAACTCTATAAAAAAACATGCTATCACTTTTTTAATCATATCTCCCCAGTAATAAGGGGTGAATTAAAGTGGATTGGCACTTTTATGCTCTTAAATTCCAAACCAATTCCGTTTTTGTCCGCAATCTTAATGAATTCCTTTTCTATTGTTGAATTGATAATTTCTATACAATTCAAGTCTCTGTAACCACGTGACCAGAATTTGAAACCCCTTTAATTCCCTTTAAAGAATTCAATGTTAATTAAAAGGCATTAACTTCACAACAAATGATTCCCTTAAACGGCATTAAAGTGAATTCAGACTCTGGTCACGTGGTTACAGAGAATTGAATTGGATAGAAATTATCAACTTAACAATAGAAAAGGAATTCATTAAGATTGCGGACGAAAACGGAATTGGTTTATAATTTAAGTTCATAAAAGTACCAATCCACTTTAATTCACCCCTTATTACTGGGTCGGAAATTAAAGGAGATACAAAAAAACTTAAATACGGTTAGAAAGCTGATTAAATTCTGCGTAAAATAAGCCGTCTTTGAAGTCGTTTCGTTAATTATTTTTTAAGTTGTAGAGTGAGAAAGAAATAAAAAAATTATCAAACTTTCTCATTTTTGTCTCTTGATTTCAACTTTTTCAAAATTCGAGAAAAATTTAGATAAAATTTTTCTAAAAACACAGAAATCTTCGTTAGAATTTCAGCTTTAAAATAAGCCTTCGGAAATTAAAAAAGGTTAATCCGTCTTCGATATATCATTAAAAATGTGAAGCCGTGTTTCGACCGATTGGTGCATTGAAATTCAACTGTGACGACTCGATTCTGGCTTCGCGCGGCAGCGAATGAGAGAGAAAACAGGGACGAATTTATGCGGGGGAACGATGAACTTTTGAGTTTCTTTATATTACTCGTGATACATCATTAATTATTATTCTCCAGCATAAATTCGTCCCTGTTTTCTCTCATTCGCTGCCGCATGTGGTGGCATGTTTTTTCATAGAATCGAATGTAATCTTCCTGATACTCGTGGACGGTAGTGTGCGTAAAAAATTATTGTTGATATTAAAATAATAAAAAATTATTACCTTCTGTAAAAAAGAAGTCATCTTTTCTTAAATCAAAAATGTTTCATCGTTTTTATTAATTTATCGACCGAGTGATAACATCATCTTCTTTATAAATAAGGTCAGACTTTTGTCTGTAAATTGCACAGAATTTAAAAATTCATGTTTAGTTTTTCTATTCGAGTAGTAAGAATTCCAAAAATGACAAAAAAAATTATGTATGTATGTCTGTCCGCAATATTTTGTCCGGGATAAACACTAAGACTACTTGACCGATTAAAACGAAACTTTACAGTTTCTTAGGTATTGGTCTAAGTTAAATTTCTATTTCCATCGACATACGTAATGCATTTAACTCCGCAAAGTGGGACAATTGCATGAAGGCGATGCGTCGTAAAGGGGTACCAACCTATCTGTTGCGAATGATAGACAACTATCTCAGCGACAGATGGGTTGAATACAAGAGCGATGCATGTCACCTCAAACATGAAATGACATGCGGAGCTCCCCAAGGATCAAAGGTAGGTCCATTCATATGGAACGTCATGTACGATGACTTCCTTAAAATTAAGTTACCTGAAGATACGATAATCGTTGGCTTTGCGGATGACGTCATTATAGTGTGTGGCGCGCGGACTTCTCGGATTCTAGAAATAAGGATCAACGAAAGCTTGAGACGAGCAAAGCTCTGGTTAGATCTCAACGGCCTACAAATGGCTACAGAGAAGACAGAAGCTTTGCTTGTTACAAGTAAAAGATCCTTTGAGGTCCCGAAGATTCGGATAGGACAGACTGAAGTCTCCTGGGGAAATAGTTCAAAGTACCTAGGAGTGACGTTGGATCGAAAATTAAAGTTCGACCAACATTCTAAGATCACGTCACTGAATGCCGCCGACTGTATGGGGAATCTATCGAGGATGATGCGGATGCCCAATGTCGGTGGCCCCAGGGAAAAGAAATGCCGATTAGTGGCGACCGTGGTTCAAGCAAAGCAGCTCTACGCTGCCCCTGTATGGGCTGAGTCCCTAAAGAACCGCGGCATCTCTGACGAGCTACTCTCCGCACAGGGTGGTTGTGCGCGGAGAGTAGTTTCAGCCTACAGAACAGTTTCAACGAGCGCTACTCTAGTTCTTGCGAGTCTCCCGCCAGTGGACTTACTGGCGAGGAAAAGACAGGAAGTCTTTCAGCGTAACAAAGATCTAGTTACCTCGCAAGAGCAGAGTAGAAATCTCGCCAAAGCGGCTATCCGCAAAGTAGCGAGATGTAGACTCCTTGAACAATGGCAAGAGAGATGGGATGGGGATCTTAAAAGAAGGTGGACATACCGCCTGATCCCCGACCTCGCCACTTGGCTAGGAAGAAAGCACGTGAAGTTAGCTACTACCTGATACAAGTTTTATCAGGTCACGGATGTTTCCGACAGTACCTTCATAGGTTTAAGATTAAGAGAGTAGCAAAATGCGCCTACTGTGACGCTGCAGTAGATGACGCGAAGCATACTCTCTTTTATTGCGGGCACTGGTGCCATGATAGAATGGCCATGTTTACGGCAGTTGGCTTTGAAATCAACGTCGACAATATGGTGTCTACCATGGTTCAGAACGTGGACTCGTTGAGGCATATTGAATCCTTCATTATTAGAGTAATGAAGGAAAAAGATAGAGACGGAAGACGAGGTTGACTGGAGGAATCCAGTGCTCAGCTGTGTGTGAGCGTGGGGGGAGGAAATCATTTAGTTTTTCTCCCACCCACGCTCCCACACGGCTTGAGTGGATTAATGGCAAGTCAAGGAGCAGGGTAAGGGGATCCCACTTATGAAGTTCAAGGCCTGACGGTAGTTCCGCAGGTGGATTAAGAGTCCCAAATAAGACGGGAGTGGTTTTTAGTGGGTCGACCAGAAGAAGAGCGGTCATCCCCACATAACCTGGAATTCATTACTCAGGAATCTGAATTCACAGATTTTCCACTTCCGACTACAAAAAAAAGTTAAATTTCTAACCATATCCGATTAAAAAATATTAAGTTGAACGAAAGTTATAGCTTTTTTCACAAAATTCAAAAAATAAAAAAAAAGCAAATTTTTTAATTTTTTGTCAAATTGATGTGGCATTTTCTATAGCTACTTTTTAATATAAATACAACTAATTTTCACTTTAAAAATGAAATATAAATAATAAATCCGAATTTTTAAGCCAAAATCATATTTTTGATTTTCGACAAAATTTTTAATTAATTTTTTTTGTTGAATATTGTTTAATTTTTTATTAAGTTGGTATTGATATCGATTAATATTTTTAAATTTTAAATTACATTCATTACATTTATTTTTATTAACAAGTTTAGAGTCATGAATTTGATGTCTATTACATATTTTCTAAAATTAATGAACGTAAGTTTGCCAACAATTTCTGTATTGTTGTTTTAAGGTTTTAAGTTTGGAAATTTCATAGCATATATTTTCATATTTCATTTAACGTACACTGTAAAAAATGTAGGGAGTTAACGGACTCGGGAGTTGGGAGTGAAATTTTTCGAGTTAAAAATCAACTCCAGAAGAGAGTTAATTTCTAACTCCCTTCATTCAACACCCGGGCGAGTTATTTTTTCCTTGGGGAGTTAGCATTTGTGTGTGAAGTTTTAACTCTCTTTATTTAACTCCCCTGGCATTAACTCCCCAATGGGTGCGACTTTTATAGAATCCCCTGGGGAGTTAAAATTTAACTCCCTTTTTTTTACAGTGTAGAAAATAAAATATACATGTTCAATATAAAGGGTACAGTAAAAGCATCAATAAAACTGAAATTTGACTTCAGCGGGGACTGGAACATGTAGAAAGTCCTTAAGGCGCCATTAGAGCAAATTGAGATTTATGAATCAAAATTTTATTATTTTTGAATTCTAGAAATGTTTTAAAAATGACTATAAAAATAAATAACAAATTAATATTTAGGAATTCCACCCTCGAAGGCTAAAGTCTTACGACAGTTCCGAGGGAGGGTAAAGGGCTCCAAAAGAAGGGTTACGGGTTTTAGTGGGTCGGGCTGGCAGTAGGTCGCCAGTTTATTAAATTTACTATGTTGTTTATTTATTTTTTCTTTTTTTATATTTCCTTTTTGTTTTATTATACCAACCCCACATAACCTTGGAGTGCGGAATCCAAGGTATCTTTAGGCAGATTTCCCAAAAGTCCCTAAGCAAAAAAAAAAATATTTAGGAATTAAAATTTTGCTTCTTAAATTTTAGAAATGTTTGGGGTATGTTGTTGCTTTCAAAAATTCTATCCGGGCATTAAGCAAAATCGGGTAAAATATAAAATCCCATGTAGAAATTTTCAATAGGGATATGGAAAAATGATACCTACTTGAGAAATAAAAATAGATTTTACATGGGATTTTTTCTTAAATAAATATAGGCTTTTTTGGGTTTATTTAAGGTATATTTATCACTTAAAATCGTGTCGCAATTTCCCATACGGTTTTACATGGGAATCCATATGGTTTCCTTTATGAAAGTGAATCCCATGTAGATTCTCATGTGGGAATCGAAAACGGGTTATATTTTCTACTAATACATTTAATAGAATGTCTATCAACAGAGAAGGAAAACCGAGAAATAGCCGGAAATTTAATTCGGCCAGGAAAAATCGGGAATTTTTTGCCAAACCGGGAATTTTCTTATCTAATTAAAAAAGTTTTATTATATTAATTCGTTTTTAAAAAATTGCTTTTTGCTTTAATTTTTATTGGTGTAATATTTTTATTTGTCAAAATTTAAGCCCTACATCTACCCTACAATATAGGTCTTATTTTAGATTTTAGCAGTCGTAACCTATATTGTGGAAATTTGTTAGAATTAGACTCTACATAACTCCAAAGGTGGTGGAAAATTAGAATTAATTTTTAATACATTAATTGAAATACTTCAAACGCATAAAGTACTACAAATTAACAAATACTGTTCTGTAAATCTGAATTAGTTAAAAATATTATTTGATAGGAAAAGTCATTTACTGATTCTAACAGTAATATTTTCCTAATGAAATAGTTAATGTAACTCTCGATGTAACTAATTAGTTTTTCTTAATCAAATTAAATTCCCGATTGGTAGACACCTCTTCAAATATATTAGTAGAAACTAAAACCCGTCGAAGACGGGTACGACAACTAGTTACTATATATAAACAATAAATTGTTTATAAAAATAAAGTTTACATCCAGTTAAAAAATCTATATGTACTTCCAAAGTTTATAAAATTTCTTTGTTTTTTCTTCCAGGACTTAAGCTTTTCAAAAAACCCTTTCCAAACATAAAGAATAGTCGATTTTGAATATGAAATTTATCGCCACCATTTTGTTATATAGTTTTCTTAAAAAAAATTTTGCATACTTCAATATTTTAATAAACCCTCCAAAAAGAAATACTATTCCATTTTTCATTTTCTCAAAACAAATCATCAAAGATAAGTCTCTTTTTCATGGTGCTACCCCTTAAGTTAAGTATACTTTCCTTACGAATAATTATTATAAATCATGCCATTTTCGACAATCCTTTCTCCAAGAAGATTTTTTTCATTTTCCTTCAAATATTTGTTTTTTTTAAATGTTGTAATAATTTGTTCATTTTTAAAATCTTCGTAGCAGGAGCCATTATTGCCCGACGGTAATAATGGACACTATTGACTTCTGACTTATAAGGAGGAACTTAGTACGCCCCTATACAGGTAGATAATAAGTGACCATAATACGGCTTGTTGAAATCCTGCGCTTAATTTTCGCCAAAGCTGCGATTATTAAGTTCCGGAACTAGAAAATTTTTTTTACTTATACATGTTACTTAAAACGACAAATAAAAAAATTTCCAAAAGTTTTTGGGAGGGACAACATAACAGGGCGCTAGATAGGCAAATTCAACGATTGTTATTTTGTATAAAACTAACTCCGGAACACAGAAAATTTTAAAAATCCAGTATGTGAATTGAAATGGTAACTAATTCTTATTTATAAAGTCTTTGGAAGGGACAACATAACAGGGCGCAAGATAAGAAATTTTAAATACTGTTGTATTGTATAAAACGAACTCCGGAATTTCAATTGTTGTTAAAATGTAATTTGTTTACAACAATTGTTTATAACTTAATTGAAAAATAATAGTAGGTAAATTAAAGTTTCAAGATTCATTAATCCTATAGAAAAAAAACAGTAAGGAAAAACGAAATTATTACATGTTTACTTGTTGTCAATTTGAAATTTGTTTATAGAAATTGTTTATAAAGTTGTTAAATAATTGTGGTCAATATTTTTCACCTCAAAGATTCATTAAGGGAACAGTAAAAATGTCGGTGGAAGAAGACACTATTTTTCAGCTTTAATTATTGTCAATTCTTAATTTGTTTATAAAATTGTTTATAACATTGTTAAACAATTTTTATCCTCAACATTTATTGCAACTATCAAAATAAGAGCGATATGTAAACAAACAAATTTTTCTCAATATTTTTGGGGATTTAAAAAAACAATTTGTTTATAAAAATTGTTTAAAATATTGTTAAATTAGTCATAGTGATAAAATTTTATCATAGATGTTATTTGTATACTAATTTTAGTCATTTGTGATGAGAAAATGTGTCTCGAATTTAGTTTTCTGACTATTCAAAATTTAAGATATTTTGTCGGCCATTTTTGAGCCGTCATTTTGAATTTCGAAAAAATGAAAATTTTTAGCAATGCCTAAATGAAAGGTCATACATTTTGGACGCGATATTTTGTCAGTCCAAATTTTTCCTGAAGCGATTTCTAATCAAAAATGTTTTAATATTTTAATGAAAAAAAAATTTAAGAAAATGAATAATTGTTCACTTGTTTATATTCGAAATGGTATCATTTTTTTCTAAGCGTTTCAAAATTATGTTACCAATAATATTTTTATAGATACATATTTTTCATAAGTAATCATTTGTTTATGTTATAAAAAAATTAAGATAACGAATGAATTGTTTATTTGTTAACTTAAATTGTTTATAATATATAAAAATTATAACTTATGAAAAATATCTGTAAAAAATATCATTGGTAACATAATTTTAAGACGATTAGAAAAAAATGATGTCATTTTGACCATAAACAAATGAACAGTTCATTTGTTAACTTAAATGGTTTATAATAATAAACAAATTATATGTAACTTATGAAAAATATCTATAAAAAATATTATTGGTAACATAATTTTAAAACGAATAGAAAAAACGATTCCATATGACTATAAACAAATGAATAGATTATTTTTTAACTTTATTTATTTATTTATTTATTAATAAACTTAATTTGTTTATAACATTAATAAATAATATTTTTTGAACAATATTTATGTACAGTTGTGATTTAATAGTGACCTAATCTGAAGACATTAGAAAAGAAAATTTTTTTTGTACTATTAACAAGCGAGCTATTCATTTGTTAATTTAACTTAAACTAAAAGTTGTTTAAAATTAAAAAAAACGTTTATTGTCCAAATATCGTTTTTTATCTTTCATATGTTAATACTCACAAGATTTAATCATCGAGACGAAACAAATTTTTTTTCCTAATATATGAGAAGAAAATAGCTATTAAAGTCATCATTAATCTGTTATTTACATTAAAATAATAATACTAAAAATTCAAAATTTAAAAAAGTGCATCCTTAAGTTTCTTACAAATTTATTTCTGATTGTTTAAAAAAAAACTTTGTAATCGTTCTAGGTTCTCTAATCTCTAATAAGTTAATCTATATGCTTTTAAATGCTGTATTTAAATTGTTTATCATTATTTAAAATTACATAAATATTTTTAGACAAAAGTTTTTAAAAAATAACATTTTTTAATTTTTACAAAGTTAATATCTTTGGATGACATAACTAAATAATGTTTAATAGGTCAAAAAATGCGTCAGAAAAAATGCTACAAAATCAAAGAAAAGTATAAGTTATGATTAAAAACGTTTTTCACTAAAAGTGTAGTTAGACTATGAATTAGACTCAAAATACTCTCATTTCATGTCTACATGGGACAAAATACAATATATAATCTAAAATAATTATTATTTCAAATGTCTTCTTTATGCTTAACATTTTTGACATTAGAAAAATGTTCTGTTATTTTTGACATTGTTATAAAATTTTATGTTTATTAAGGTCATATTTTATTTTAATTTTTGTTTGATTTTTAAAAAAACTAGTATTGGAATATGTGGTTTTCTATATATAAAAAGTTTCATAAATAAATTTTACTTAAGTGAAATTGTCTGTTTGTAGTCTCTTAAGAATTTTAAAATTTAATATTAATTATTAGATTGATTAACTTCGAAGATATTTAAAACATAAGATCAAGTGATAAAGTCGTAACATTTTGCAAAATAACGGAAATAATCAATTCTTCTTAAAAATAGCAGAATAAAATTGATGAATGTGTATAAAATTAGATTGTTTACAGAAGATAAATAAGGCTCAAATTAAGGTATTATTTAAAACTATTAATTGTTAAATTCCCTTTTAAAGTGGTTGACCTTGAGAGCAGCTGATTCTTTAGTTAGAAGACGCGCGTGCGATTAAGTTGCGCAATGCCTTGAAACACCTCTCATGTTTCATACGCGAAAAACAGCGTTGCCAGATCTGCAAGGCAGTATTCATAAATGACGGAACTGATTCCGTCAATTCTTGATTTTATAAATGCAGCTAGAAATCGAGTTAATCAATAAAACTCAAGTCAAAAATAATCTACGCTTTAGTGAGAATTATTATATACGTATAATGTTAATTTTGAGAGTAACAAATTTTTAACTCCTTAATTTTAAAATTCCCATTTATAAACAAGTACAAAATTGAAGTTTACTATTTACTTAAAAATATAACTATTTCACTTACATATTTAATTCAGTATAAGTAAATTGACACAAATTAATTAAATAATTAATTAAAAGTTAAATTTGTCTTCTTCTGTTTTTATGAATCAGAAAAGTACATTTTCAAGTAATGCAATTTTGTACCTTAATGAAATTTGATTGTTTGGTTTTTGTTTAAATCATACTTGCAGATTGTAAGAGTATTTTCATTACCTAACTTATAAACATGCGACTTAGAATATATCTAGAGAAATTTCATTTATCCTACATATTTAAAACCTAATTTTATGATATTGAATAAATTGCAAATGTCTCAGTCATAATTGTAAATGCTACAATACATTTACTTTATTCAGCATGATATACATATATTAATGGCTTCTAAATGAATACATACTATTCCCAAGAGCAATTAGAAAACACGTAAATTACGAAAACGAATAAAAAAATGTTCATCAGAAATATTTTTTAGGCTAACTTTTTAAAATTTTGTCATTTACTTTCAGCCAATATAAAGAAGTTGTCCATTTCATGAGCATTTCGCTTCCATTTATATGATTTTCTATTTCTACCCGCGTGCAAAAGCCACGTTCGAGCCCCACAGCTCCGAGACCCCCGTCGGGGGCCCACGTGGAAGATCCATGAGGAGAAATTCACGAGGGCACCAGCAGGGGCCCCGTTCTTTACCCTTACGGTTGCCCTGCTCAAGAATTTATCTAAGTTTCAAAAAAAAATTTTTTATTAAAAAACTTTAGTTCAGATTGCATTAAATTACATTTAAAAGCACCTAAAATAAACATTAAGGGGCCGTTCAAAAAATACGTAACGCTTTAGGGGGGAGGGGGGGTCAAGCTATTTGTTACGGTCAGCAGAAAAAATGGCGCTAATGTATACAACATTGCGTTACATGGGGGGAGGGGGGGTCCAAATTTCCGTAAAATAGCGTTACGTATTTTTTGAACGGCCCCTAAGTGATATTGTTATTATTATTATTAAACTATTTAATTATTTGTCATGGTGTATTAGTGTCAATAAATAATTTATTGAATCATCAAAAGCAAGTCAGCAAGTCACCTACAATAAAGCAATAATTTTCAATTAGGTCCCGTAGCATAGTGGTAAAAGTGTTGTCTGGTAGTTAGTAGGTCGTAGGCTCAATTCCCGCGTACGTCAGATTTTTTTTTTGTCACGATTTAATTAAAAAAAGTAAAAATTGTTAAATAAGAATGTTATTTATCAATAATTGAGCCCGCGCGTACAATAACAGCAAGTGCGCTCGGAGTGTCTTTCCCAATCGCTGTATCTACTTCAAATTGCGAGGTGGGGACTAAATCTGGCCAATAAGGAGACTAGATTTTTTCCTCTTTTAAGTCCAACGCACAATAGGTTCGCGAAAGTCGTTCGCGAACAAGACGTATGAGATAGACAAGGATACAAATATATCTCTGTCTTTCTCTAACTCATGCTTTGCGTTCGCGAACGACTTTCGCGAACCTATTGTGCTTAGGCCTTTACTCCTCTCAAAGCAGATATTGTGGTTGGGAAAGTCAGACCGAGTGCACTTGCTGTTATTTCACGCGCGGGCTCAATTGGACTAATTTGTTATTAATAAATAATTAATTTATTAATTTAATTGAAAATAAAGTTGAGGGCTTTTTATGAAATCCACGAGGGCACCGCGTGGAAAATCCATATGGAATCCATTAGGATTTTCCTCGAGGGCACCCATGAGGGAAAGCATGTCACGCCTTCGAGGGCTCCGCGTGGTTTGCTATTACGGATTCCACATGGCAAGAGGGCAATCCACGAGGGCCCTCACCATTTTTCTGCACGGGTACTAATAAATTTAGTCGGTACTTGCATTCAGAGTGATTTCGAGGTATTTAAAGAAACGCATTTCTTACAAACAGCACTAATATTTAATAATTAAAATCGATATTAACTAATTTTGGTTAGTTCTATTTAATGATGACATGCATTGTCTCATTTTGAGATGCAACAAAAATGAGACTGGGTTTTTTGTAAAAAAAATTAATTTTGGAATCCTATGGAAATACTACCACAGAATCGGTTCACGGTACTCCTACGGCTGACAGTGAGTGACGTGACTGTTTTAGGTCGGTAGTACTGTCGTACTTTCCTCACCTGTTGGCAAGGAAAATTTTTCCCAGGGAGTATAGACTTAAGGAGACCAATGTAGTGTGTATGAAATCAACCATTTTATGTCGGAAGTTCATGGTTCTGAATCTTCTCGTATAGCGCGCAACGATCGCATAGATAGCTGAAGTTTTAAAATGAACATGGATTTCTATAAGTTTACTAATTCATGTATATACTATATATTCAAATTATAAATATAAATATAATAATAATAAGATAACAATACAAAGTTTATATTACAGGGCTCGGATTGTGCGACTTTTTTGTGAAAAAATGTGCTTTTTACAGATTTTTTTGATTCAGGAGTGTCGATCGCTTGACATAACCTCAAACTAAAAAGTGATTTTTAACAGCAAATAAAACCATAAATAAAATGATTTCACCAAATTATGAAAGATCCAGTTGTACAATTATCAGGAAAAATTAGGTTGGACCAAAATTTGATGTAAAATCATAATTGTTAAACATTATGTGTTTTTTCTTTAAGGGTCAGTAACCAATTTTGATAAATAATAGCTCATTCTACTCTTTGAAACATTCTCTACATTTCCACTCGTTGAATTTTGTTTAAAAGTTATTTAAAAAATTTTTTTTTATTTTATTTGCTTAACTATTGAACAAAATATTTTAAACAAAATTTAACAAATGTAATTGTAAAGAATGTTTTTAAAGAACAGAATGAGCTACTATTTGTCATAATTGTTAGATCACTTTTTAGTTTGAGGTTATGTTAATAACCTCAAATTATAGTAATAATTAATTTTACTATAAAGGTCATGTTATTCAGTGGCCACGTGCCTATTAAAACTTTATTAAAATTATTGATAGAACATTAAACTCTTTTAATCAATTTTATTATAACTTTTATAAATAATTAAATTTTTTGAAGAATTTCTTTGTTTTTTTTAAATTGAATCCTTTAGTGAAGTTTTATAAAAATTGTATTAAAAATAATTGAATGTTTTCGAAGAATGTTATTATTTATGAAAATAAAATTCATTGTCATAATTTTATATTACCTATGTATTATTTGAAATTATTTTTAATTTCAAAATACAGCAAAAATAAGGTTAGGACGGTTAGGACTTAATCAAGCGACTATAGGTTTGTTCTCGCTAGGGATGTTCGATTTCGATTCGATTCTTAAAAAAATCGACGATTTCGACTTTCCGATTCGATTTTTGTAATCGATCTTTACTAATCGATTTTTCTGTGAATCGAATCTTAAACATAGAGAATCGGATGATCGATTTTCGTTTCTTTCAAGCACAAGAGAATAGTGAAATAAGATTAGTTCTTTAGAAAGCTACATCGGCAGAACCAATAAAATTACAGTATTTCCTCCAATGTATGCACATATCCATATGTCTGCGCACGCCTTCGGTTCAAAAATGCCAATAAAGGCTTGTGATATTTCAGTTTTTTTAACTGATAGTTTTATATTTTAATTTAACAATATTTTATTGTAATTAAAAAAACAAAATATTTGTAATTTTAGAGCGAAAATTTAAATTCGCTTAACAAAATTAAAAAGTGCATTACCATTTCAGTTTTTAAATCATAGATTAATATTGAAATAATTGTTAAAATTTAAAACTATTTTATTGTAAATAAAATAATAAACCTTTATAATTTTAGAGCGACCATTTTAAATCTGCTTTGAAAAACTTTAATGTTTACATAATATGACTGCTTCCAATGTTCTCTACGTAAAATAAAAAATTTTACTTTTTTAAAAAATTTTAAAAATTAAAAAAATTTTTTTCAAAAATTATTTCTTTTTCAACCAATAACTTTTAAATAACAATTCAATTATTAATTGTTTTAAATTATTAAATAAAATGTTAATAATTAATTTTTTTGAATCGATTTTTTATACGATTCTTTGCGAATCGAATATTTTGAGGTCGATTTTTTTAAGAATCGAATCTACTCGTTTCGATTCCGATTCGATTCAAAAATCGATATTTTTGAAAAAATCGAACATCCCTAGTTCTCGCTAACTACACCGCTACACTCGAGTGTAGCAAGAGTGTGAAACGGAGCATGCGCACTTAAACAAAGTACAAAATCTAGCGAGAACGCAAAAGTGTAGAGAAAGTGCACGAAAAAATAAAAAAAAAGATTAATATTGTAAACTGCATACAATTTGTAATTCAAAATAAACCACCTTATAAACAATTGCTATTGTGAAGCAATTGTTTAAATAATTATTTCTCTCATTTATTAAAGCCATAATTTATTTACTATTAGTGATTTTAAAAGTAAAATTTCTCAGTTTTATGAATTATGATATGGTAAAATTTTTTTTTTAAATAATAGGATTTATTCCTATTATTCCCTGTAAACATTATAATGGGCAATTCATGGAAATTTGAGACATTAATTAAATTTTACAAGAATTTCGAAGGTTAAATGTATGTACCGAGCGGAATTTATTTTTTCAAATTTTTACACAGTTTAAACTCTGACATCTTTGTAAAATTTAATTAATTTCTTAATTTCAACCGAATTGCTCATTATAATGTTTACAGAGAATAAAACTAGAATTTTTAAGCTATATTTTCATATAAGTTTCAAGAAAAACGGAAGCGACATGTTTTGAAATATTCTAAAGGTTATCTTTCAAACTTAATTTTTTTCATAAATTCTATTATTTTAAAAAAATATGTTTACCATCATAAAATTGAGAAATTATTTTTTAAATTCACTGTAAATAAAGTTTGGTAATAAAATAGGGAAAAGTGCAGAGGCTTCTAGGGAGTTAGGTGTACACTATTGCGTCACTTCTGGTAACGAGAACGCCGTAGTGTACACTTTTGTACAAAGTGTAGAAAGTGTAGCTAGCGAGAACAAACCTTATATATGCGATCGTTTGCCATCTACAGGATGTACACGTACTACTGATGTACTTCCGACAAAATGTTGCGCCTTTCAGTGAAGTACATGCATATAAGATTGGTCTCCTTAAGTCTATACTCCATGATTTTTCCGACGTTTTCGATTTTAGGTTGAGTCCACAATAGGCACTTTTCTTAAAGCGATGCATACCCTCTACATCGATTTCCATTGTTCGAACAATAGAAATCGATGTAGAGGGTATGCATCGCTTTAAGAAAAGTGCCTATTGTGGACTCAACCTTATGTTTTAATTAGTGGTATAAAGAAATATTGGAAATGAAATAATTTTTACTGTCCATGATTTCACTTAACCTAGAAATTTTGAAATCAAACTTGTGTGCCTTGTATGCAATGCGTTTACTATGGAATTTCAACTTAACCTCAAATATTGATTTGATATCATGATATACATGGAATATAATAATCGCGTCACATGTAAAACAAATAAATATTAACAGTAATTAATTAACAAACATTATTTAATTTATGTTAATTCATTACATGAATTGTAAAAAAAGAATGTCACATTCACAAATAGCTTTTATGTCAAATTATTTTTCTGTGTATTTTCTTTGCTGAGGTAGCACAGTAATTTTTGTAGTTAAAGAGACAGTAAATATTTTCGTTTTTTTAGGTATAAACTGTGTTGGTTAATGGTTCATTCTACTTTGCCAACAAAACCAACCTATTTTATACGGAAGCACAGTAATTTTTTCCATAATTTCCTTACAAAAATTAACAGAAATTTCTCAAAGTGCACAATTAGTTTTACAAATTTTTAGTAAAACATTAATAGTAATAATTAATATTGCCTTTCCAATTTGCAATTATATTCTATTTTGATAAATAATATGAACCACAGGCATATATAATCAAATAGAAAAAGATTGACCACTTACAATTCAGAAAGATCAAAAGAAAAGCAGAAATAATGGCATTGAAAAAATTCTTTTCGTAAAAAAAGTCAATTTGTTTTTAAAATACAAAATTCAGGGCTCGAAATTTTTTAAAATTCTTGTGAAAATTTCAATTATCTTTATAAATAATGAAATTCTTCTCCGAAATTCTATTATTTTCAAAAATTTTAATAAAATTTTCGGCAACATTTCAATTATTTTCAAAAATGTTCCTCTTCAATGTTTTTCAATATCTACTATTTTAATAAAATTTTTCCAAAAGAATCTAATTGTTTAAAAAAATATAAATTATTTTTATAAAATAATAAACATTTCACAGGAATTCAATTATTTACAAATTTTTCTATAAATTTCTTTGCAATAATTCAATTTTTTTAATATCATAAATAATAAAATTTTTACTGGGATTTAATTGAGGGACTGGATGCTATAAGGGAATAAACGTCATTCACTTAACATTGCGCATATCCCCTTATAACATCCAGCCCTTAATTATTTTCGTAAAATAATAAAATTCTTTTTAGGAATTAAATTATTTTCATAAATAATAAAACTCATCAAAGAATTCCAATTATTTTTAATACAATTTTAATTAAATTCTTTGAAAAATATACTTATTCTTAAAAATTTATTTTTTTATTTAAATAATTTAATTCTAATAAAAATTGATTAGAAAATGAATTTTAGTTAGCATTTTAGATAATAATTGAATATTAAAAGCAATATAGCATGAATTTTTATAAATAATTGAATTTTGAATTTTTTGAAAAAGTTGAATTGAATTTTTTTTATATCATTTGAAGTTTTTATTTCCTAATATATATCGAAGAATTTGAAAATAATTGAAATTTCGTAAAATGGAATATTGTGAACAAGTGGATTTGAAAATGGTCAAAGAACTTTTAGTTAAAAATTCTGGAAAATAATAATTGAATTGAAATGATGAAAATAATTTTAAAGAAGTATAATATTCTTGTAATACACGGAAAAAATTAATTTAGTACATTTTACGAAACTAATTTTGGAATAGCGGATACGGAGAGGAGTTTAGTATAAGATAAAACAGAATCAATAGTAATATATGATGACTGCGTTTCTGGAAAACTCAAAAAAAATTCTATGGAATTCACAAATGATCGGTTGGACGTTCTAATTCAAGAGTTTTGTAAAATGTTTAGCCTGAAGCGCATGCGCCACGGAAAAAAATATTCACGGAGAAAAAAACGAATAAAGCAGAAAAAAGAATTTCTTAATGTACCAATGAGCTCTCAAGACCATTTTTTCTCGTCTTCTATAGGAGATAGATGATTGGTTCGACACATGTGACTGCACTCTACAACGCAATGGTTCGCTTGGATTGGCTTATTTTATTCTGACACTAACTTAACGGAAATACGCATACATATAAACGAATTCTGACGCAACGCACATACAATATAACTCGCACTTGTAGATGAAAGAATTGAGTTTCTTTATATACTAACTGAGGAGATTAAAACTGCACTTGTGAGAAATGTCAATATACTGAATATTAATTTAAAAAAAAATCATTTTTTTAAAAGTTATACAAAATATTTTATGGTTTTTAAAATAACATTTTTTGATTATAATTAGTTATAAAATCTCTATAAAATTTTTCAATTTTTAGAAAATAATTTTATTCTTAATTTTAAATTATAAATAAATTGACAAAAAATTTTTAAAATTAAATTCAAACTCAAAAAATGTTTATATTAAATTGTCTAAAATTTGAAGTAATAACAGTTAAAACTTGAGAAATTAATATATATATATATTGTCATCGGTAAATATTATGATAAACTATAAAATTTATTGGACTGTAAATTAAAAGAAATTAATAATAATTAAAAGTTTGGATTACAAAAGCACATAAAAAATGTTACGAATTTGGAACAATGAAATGTGAAATACGTAAAAGAAAACAATTATCCAAATGTTACCGGCAGGTAAAGCAGTTCTCTTTTTCCTTCCACATATTGATCTTTATACAGCAGACAAGTTAATACCGACGCGACGAGACAAGCTTTAACATATCTATTTATAACGCGACTTTTGGTACACCCCGTATAGAATTTTACGAAACTTTGTGTTCGAGAATTCACGATAGACAGCGAAGTGGAAACTCAAACCACGCGTTTTTAGATTGCACGAAACATTTTTACCATTTTCTGATAAAATGTTCACCAGAAAATACGAAACATTTCTACATTCAAGCTTGTTTTATAAATTACAACACTGGTTGCAGTTTCTCGACAATTGTTCTGCTTAAAGTAGTGAAAGTTTCTGGGTTTTTGAAAAACTTCGTCTAGGAATCTTAAATATCCGCTAGTGCGAAATTAGTTTTGTAAAATCTGCTGAACTTATTTTTTCCGTGTATGAAATAATGATTTTATCTTTCGGACATTTTTAATTATTATAAAACATTAAGAAATTTAATTTATATAGTTTTAAGTAAAATATTCTCTTATTTGGCTCGGACTGGTTATATTTTTGTTAGGAATGGTCCGTAATTTTTCATTTTTTGTCCGTAAAGTATATGTATTTTTAAATACTGTCACTGGTTCGAGCCCTGATAATTTTTTTCAAAATGATCATTTTATATTTATAATTTATAACGTTGGTGATGTTTGCAATGATTTAGAAGAAAAAATAATTCTTTATTCAATCTTTTGTCATAATAAAACTTTTACAATGTTTCTTGAACAAAAAGTTAAAAAAGAAAATATTGTTTTCTGAATGAAAAACAGTTTTTTTCTTCAAATCGTTGATGACAAACGTTGTAAATTTCTCCCACGTCATTTATAAGTGTTGTCAAATAAAATTTAAGCAATGCATTTTTTGTAACCCTTATTATGTCGATTCTTAAAACCTGGAAAAAAAATTTAGAAGACCTGGAAAACCTGGAAATGTCAGCGAAATTTTTTGCAGATTAGTTGTAGGCACCCTGGATAAGAAAGAAGAAAAATAGATAAATTATGACAAATATTATCAAACATATATAATTTAAGATCATTTATTTAAATATAAATAATATTATTTACATACTATAATGAACAATACCATTAAAAATATTCTATAAATATTCAATTTATTTCGTTTTTTATTTTAAAAAACTGTTTTTTGTTTGTAAATAAACGAAGTTAAATAAATAAGAAATGAGTTTATAATAAAACCAGTTTAAAAAATAAAACGAAATAAACTGAGTAATCTATATTTTTAATTTAACCCGGCGAGCGTAAGGTTAAAAGTTGGAATAGTAAAGGTAAATTTATGAATTTATTTATCTCAGAACAAATATTCTATAACAATCATTATAGAATAATTATAGAACGTGTCAACAGGGTATTTTATTATTATTAATAGTATTCTTTTTTAAATAAAAAATTATCTGTTTCTTAAAATTTACCTATTGAAATGGACATGCATCAAGCCCCATAACAGTTATTATTGCTTAGTTTTTATACGTTCATTTGACGCAATTTAAAATTTTTAATTCATAAAGAAATTTATATTGGGAATGCTGCATGCAGATGTTTTTATAAACTTTAAAATTAATTTTTTTTACCATATATGGTTTAAAAATTAATATAGTTTTGAAGAACTTAATGTTTTTGTTACATCGCTTTTATATCTTTCAACGAATATGAAAATAAAATTTGTTATCTGAAAAATATAAATAAAAGATTGTAGGACTACAAATAATATAAATAAAAACTGATAGCGAAGGTCGCATAATAAACTATTAAATATAAAAATTAATTTTCGAAATATGAATAAGCATCTAGTAGTGAATAGTCGTTTGTGATGTTGTTGTAATATTGTTTATTGAAAGACAGAAGTTAAGAAAAAGCAAATAATAATCGAGAACTCACGTATGACGTTTAGGGGTAGCGCGTGGCAAGGTGATAGATGGAAGAGCGAGAGAAGGGTTAAGAGAGGGAAGGGAGTGTCACTAGTTGGGGGTGGTGATACTCGTTCAAATCTTTGAAGGTCAAGGTTTTCTACCCCTGGCAGCAGTTGGCAATAGGGTGGTGGTTGTGCTCACATTTGCCAGCATAAAAGCTGTAGTTATTATGGAGGGGTGTTAAGGTTTAAGGTTACCAGCTTGAAGAGGGGATATCTAGACCCTGGTACCCAGTATTTATAGCGCTAGAAACCTGGTCGATAGTGGATAACATCAGCGCGCAGTTCAAACGTCAACGCGCAAACTCTACTATCTTTCACTTGATTCACACACAAACCATATACTTTTTTAAATTTAATATTTACCATGTGGCAAATCTTTCTTTTTACATCCCATTTTCTATTGGTTGATTTTTACTTTTTTATTTCATCATTTTGAAGAGAAAACAACAAACACTTCTCTGTAAATTTATGTCATTTATTATGAATGTATTTTCAGAAAAATTCTGTAAAACTGGATTGTTTAAGACTCCTTCAAATGGAAACCACTTTTACTCTGAATACTTTTATTCTTAATTTACTTATTTTATGTATAATGAACTAAATGATCTGCTACCCTATAAGGAGACCCTCACAAAAATTTAATTTATATATCTGAAAGTTGATTTTGAGTACCAAGTGCGAAAAGTATGAGCATGAATAAGCAAATACTGCTTAATTAAATATTGCATAGGGTCACTTCAATTGTTTCAACAATTACGCAAGTAGTAATACAAGCTAATGCGAAACTTAATATACTCTTAAATGTCTTTAAAAATAAGTTTAGTTTCTTTAATTTTGGTAAAAATTACGAGAAACTGCAATGCTTTTTATGCAAATGTACAAAATTCTTAAGTTTTTTTTTAGTTTTTGCAAGAAATACCATTATCTTTCGTATTAAAAATAAACAAACTTAACTATGCAACAGTATCTACATTCTCTTTAAGCATGGACGCGTGTCCAAATTTAAATTAACAAGTTAGAGAATATTAAAGTAAATTTAACTTTTTAGCAATATTTCTAATTTGTTTAAATAAATTGTGACGTTCAAGAATATGCCTCTGCACGCAAGAAAATCGATTTAAACTTGCGTTTTATCTGTTCTTACGTTGCTAGTAGATAAGAATAAACACGTGACAGTATTAAAAGGTTCTTTTAGACTACCGGCATGACATAATAGAAATTATTTTTTCAAATATAGGACATTTTTTGTAATTATGTTTATATTATTATTACATTATATTCCCTTATTATGTCAAGTGAAATTTTTATCTAAAATAAATTTCAAATTACAATATTTAGAATTGTCATGTTTTGAAAAACCTACTAGTGTTAAAACGGGTTCTTCTTAAAAGTACAGATTAATATATGTAACACAAGTTTGTATTTACTTAATTTAAAGAGATTTCTGTTTGAAAAACTGCTTTTTTAAATGTTGTATTAGATGCAACAGTGAAAGAGGGAAATGATGCAGAAAGCCAAAGGAGAAAAGTTAGGAAAGAGGGAAAAAAAGAGTTAAGGCTAGTGAGAGTGAGACGACAAACAATTGTGGTTCGGTGTGCCACCCTCAATAAGGGAGGGGGTAAATACATTAGCGGCCCTCTCATGCGCATCGTTACCGTAGCCGTACTCTCCAATGAGGGGTAGTTATTTTATCATTGGTGGGGGTATTAGGAGTTCGAGAAAGGGACCAGGTTCTGTGCTTTCGCTTCGAGGACTTCAACTACCTACCACCCGAGCGTAAAGGCCGCGCCATTACCAACCTCGAATATTGGTTCTAAAAATCCAGCTGTTGTATTAGAACATTCTTTTTCTTTTAAAAAGATTTATTTTCACTACTAAGTTTGAACTGAATTTCATTTTCCAATAAAAATTAACATTAATATAAACAAAGTTTTAAATATTCACCTAAAAAGTTGTCCAAAAAGGTTTTGGAGGTCAAGATTATTTCTGCGATCTATATTTGACCTTGACGTTCTCCAGAAAAGTCAAAATGATGGAGGCATATCTTTATCACTCAACACTGTGAGTAATTCAGAATTATTAAAATATTTCTGAAATTCTTGATTTTTTATTGTGGAGAAAATAATTCATAAATTTACTTAATTTGACTTTTAAGAAGGAATTGAAAAATAATATTTTTGCATAAAGTATCAACCTACTTTTTTATTATGTTTTTAAAAATGTTATTAAAACTAGTCTTTCTAATAACATTAACATTTTGTGCATATTTCTCATTTTTTTTATATTATTACCTAATGGAGAATAATAAATTTAATACTTGGTAGATCAATGTAGAACTTTATTATTACAGTGGTATCTGTTGTTTTTCAAGAAAATAAAATTTTTGTAACTATTATCTTGTTAAGGTAATTTTATGATTTATACTTTTTTCTGATAATATTAAGTTCTTCGGTTTTCTCTAAAAAAAATTTGTGAAAAATGAAAGGAATATTATTGAGAGAAAAAAATGGGTCACGAAACTTCCTACAGGATAGTAAATTAAAAATTTGTTTTTTATAAATTGATTGTTGACCTAGTAGGGCATGTAAGAATT
The DNA here is from genome assembly GCA_032872505.1 of Leptopilina syphax. Lineage (NCBI taxonomy): Eukaryota > Metazoa > Arthropoda > Insecta > Hymenoptera > Figitidae > Leptopilina > Leptopilina syphax. The sequence continues at coordinate 15,756,051 of CM065472.1, forward strand.
TTATGTTGCTCATAATTAAAATTTGTTCTTTAACCAGTATAATTCGTACATTAAATTATACATTTGTTTAGTGAGCTTTAGTTAATATATTTCATTCAAAATAAAATTTAGAAAACAATTTTCATTTTAATAGTTTTTTTTGTTTCAAAAGAGCGAGTGATGATCTTGACAATCAAGTTACCAAGGTCACCTCAAATTGCAATCCTCCAATTTCAGTTTGTTTTAAGTTGTGTTTACATTACATCACAGTGTGGACAAATTATTTTCAATTAAAAATTCCTTATTACCAAACTTTTGTTACTTTCATAAATCCTTGATTTTTAAGAAAGTCTACTTTAATTTTTCCAAATTTATGTCATTAAATATTGTAAGTAATATTTATTAAATAATTTATATACTGAATTTAATTTATATTTACCTACTAAAATTTTATAGTGCCATTTTTGAGACTCTTAAAATATGAAAATCGTTTCAAGATCAGTATCAATCTTCTTATTAGCATTGACTAGTCTAATAATATGTCAAATAAAATTAATTTAATAATAATTACTTATATATTTTTAAGTATTTACATTATAAATTTTAATAAATAAAAATGAAATTTAACAAATAGGGTAATTTTGTTTTTAATGAAAAAATTTTGTTAATTTTTTCATTCACTCGTGGAAAAATCAAAAGAAAAGTAAGAAATTTCCTTTGTCAATGTATTTAACATCCTACTAAATAAAGTTGTATTCCTTTAAATAACAAAATAAATGAGAAGCGTTGATACCAAGATCTGTTCTGTTCCATAATGATGATAATTTCATATCACAAACTGAAGCTATTGGCTGGTTGTTAATGACGTCAGACAGCGCCATCGAGGAACGTTTGCAAAAATATTTTTTTCTATATTGTCAGTCAACTTAAATGAATCATCGAGCGACTTCTACGTGTTTGTGTACACATGTGCTTACTGCGTATTTCACTGTATTGTTTTAAGCATTTATTTATAACTGAGCATATAATTAATTAAATTTACAATTTATGTTTCAGTAAGTCGTCTACACTGCGAATCCGAGTCCTTCAAAATGGATCTTATTTTGGACATCAACAGTTGGCTTTATCCTATGGAATTAGGTGAGTAGAAATAATTAATTTTTCACTATTTAAGTACTAAAATCATTACTCTAATAATGAAAGTGAACAACATTTTGTTATGCAATTCATAAAGCACGTTACAATACCTTATATTGTAATTATATATCCATGTTGTTTCGGTAAGAAAGCTAAAAAATAATAATCTGAATAGCGTAATTAACCTGATTACATAACATATTTTATCAGATTTAAAAAATAAGTCTGTTTCGAAAAATATATAGATATTATTACGGGAGGATTAATATCTAAACATTATTGTCTATTATTTGTTATTTAAAAATTGCACTTTTATATTACACTGTGTGTAACATTTTTATGGGAGTTCAATTATTTTTTGTTTTTAGTTATTTTTATGATAGATGTTTTAAATTTGTCTGAATCATAATATTAGAATGTTAAAGTTTGTAGTATTGAATGCCTCTCTTATTTGTAAATCTTCTTCACATATGCAATTGTTTTTGTAAGTGCGTCTTCATCATGACTTTATAATCAATGTTTTAACGACTACTTTAAAGCCAATTTCGCGCATTTTCAAATTTTTTTTACTAATTTACCATTTTTCTAAAGCTTAGTGTAGTAGTTGTGCAATTGATGTGACTTAATTTCTTTAAAATAGTCTGCATTTCCAATGCAGCCCCATAACAGTAAATTTTTTCTATATTTACATTTTTAATTTCTATATAAATATTAGTATTAGTTTTATTATATTATTCAACATTCCTAAAAATTCAATGAACATCCAAAAACAGTACTCCCAATTAAATTTTCATTAACAATTAAGTAGAATCCAAGGCCATGTAATTCTCCTGCTTAATTGTCTATATATTATCCTCTCTACCTTTCTACTCTCAACCCCTTTTGATCAACTCACAAACAGTCCTCCAATAATGCGTAGATGTGTTGGAACCAAATGTTAATTGTAGTGGGAGGTGTTTTTTCTAGGGCTCATGGGTGTCCTGGCATTCGCCCCTGTGTATAAAGATTCATATTTCCTCACTGACATTTCCCAGTTCTTTTAATCGTGTTCCACGTGCTATTCCAATGCAATATTCAGCAGATCTCTCTCTCTCTCTCTATTATATCTCACAAATTTCTCATCTCCTTTTTTTGTACTTCTACATATAACTATCAGAAAGCGAATAATGAAGGTTAGTCGGTGGGCTAGGCCGCTGTATTGACGCGCGATTCTCACAGGCTTGCGCGAAATGACGCAATATGTCCCCCCACTTTTCCATTCCCCCTAACCCCCTCTCTGTTTTGTGCGCCCGCGCGCGACTTTTATCTTCTCTTTGCCCTCACTCTTTCCCTATTTTACGTTATCTCACTTCATCCGTCCTCACTAATGTCTCTCCCCTTCCCCGTAATTCCGCACCCCGTTCCCCACTAGCCAGCAATCCTTCTCCGCGAACATCCCCCCTGCACCATCAAGTTCAATGCCAAGGTCAGAGCTGGCACGACGAGCTGTCGGCCACCAGAGTCGATTCCGGCCGCGCGCGCTAGCTTCTTCGATCTCTTGTAATTCTTCCTCTTCGTCCTTCAAACATACTTATCCTTTCTAATCAAAAATTCTTATTCCCTATTTTCGGTACTGTTTTTCTTCCTATAAACCAACATCTCCTTTATCTATTTTTCAAATATCATACTCTTCATTTTCAAATCAATATTCCAAATTTATCACTGTCATTTGCGTCTAATCTACTTTTCAACCCATCTATTCCAGTGTTACTATGTTTTCTATAGTTACTTACATGATAATGCCAGATACTATAAAACTAAATTGTGATATATTTTTATAAATTTTTTATAAAAAGTTATTTCACATTCAAAGTGTGATCGGTGGTTATATTCAATTTTTCTTAATATCTGCCGGTCGTATAAAATAACTGATATTTTAATTGTTCTCGTTTTAATGTGTGGCTTTAACCTAGAGCAGTGATTTTTTTATTGTGACCCAAAAGAAATTTTTTAGTTGTAATGGCTTCTTCTTAAAGGAAAAGTTTTTTTTTAAATTGGAATGCTGTTCGACATTTAATTTAATCATTTAATAAATTGTTTTCGAAGCAAAAGTGAAATAACACACTGAAGGAGAATCTCAGACATATATTCATCAATATTACATTCAGTTGTGAAATACAACCAAAATAAAAAAGGATAATATGTAAAATACTTATATTACATATTGCTTATTAGTTTTAAATTGAACGAAGTATGACTTTGAACGTGAACTTTTTTATACATGATTTTAATTATCACAAGTTCCCAGTTGAAAATTTGTTAAGATAAACATGTACATGATTCAGTTACGTGATCTTGCGCATGAATTCCTATGTTAAAATGTGCTTTTTTAATACATGTGATATGGGAACGTCCATAAACTACGTAGACCAATTTTTTGGAAATTTTAACCCCCCCCCCCTCCCCCCACGTGGACGCAATTACATGTATTAGCGCCATTTTTTCCTCTTATGGTAGACAATTACTTGATCCCCCTCCCCCTAGACGTGCTACGTAGTTTATGAACGTTCCCTATGTACAAGTTCATGCATGACAAACTCTTTAAATTATGAACATATAGATAAATACCTACACGATATTGTACATGTTCATTTGTATAAAAAAATTTGGCAGAAAATTTTAATTGAAGTACTTTTTTCTTATGCTTATTATAAAGTAATGCGCAGCTGTAAATGCTTAAGAAAACTACTGCGTAGCCTTTAAAGTTTTCATTTTTTACCACGCATAAACAAAAATGAACACATACAAGAGCATGAACATCCTCATGTGTATGTACATATGAATTAAATCGTTATTTAGTAAACATGCACACAAACAAGCACAAGTTCACTTAAACGTGTACATGTCTGTGAACATGATCACGTACTTGTTCATGTTCATAGTTATGTACATTAATTTTCAACTGGTTGTTAATATTTCTCGTCTTGTAAAGTTATTTAAATGATGTTTTTTACAATAATTGTTCATCACAATACTCTAATTTCTTATTAATCACATTTTTTTAAAGTGAAAGATTACAAATTTTAATATGTGAAATTCATATCGTAATCTCTTTAAAGTTTTTCTTTTATTATTTAAAAATTTTTTTAACCAGTTCTGAATTATTTTCTTATAAGAATGTCAGCACTCCATCAAAATCATGAATTGAATTACTCGTTACATAACATATCATTAGACTAAATACTTCCTGCATTTTTTTATATTAATATAAACTAGTAACTCGACCGACTTTTGTGCGACACCGTTACACCAATATAGAATGTATTTAACTAATTCAAAATCACCATAGACTGTTGAAACCAGATTTCAATTGGGTATGTTTTCTTTTACCTTCAAAAATAAAATACAATATTATTACCTTATTACAGTTATTAAAAATATTGTTGCAATTTATATATTTAATAATTTCTTTAAATTTCGTATTTATTAATTAAATTAATTAAATTAATTAAATCAATTAATTACTTAAGTTAATTAAAATTAATAAGTAAAATGAAGTAACTTTAAAATTATTTTATTATTGTATCCATAAGTATTTTAAAGTTGTTTTAGTTTGAGTAAAATAATGAACAAAATAATCCGCATTATTATGTTACACAATTTTGGTTTAAGTAAGTTTTATTAAATAAAATATTAATTTTACAAAATTTGCGCAAAATAAATTTTTAACCGAATTCAGTATTTATTAGTTTTATGTTATCATAGTAATCATTATATAATCGTAACAGAAACACGGAAAAAAAAATTCTCGATACAGCTAGTATTATGTATATTTCTCCCACTTTGTATTATTAATTAATTCAGATCATTTACTGACATATGAGATCCACATTTACAGATGTTGGAATTAATGTAATACTATCATGAGGTGCATGTGAGTAAACTACAGAGTCCTTTTGTTAGAATTTTCCAGAAATGCAATTTTTTCAACAGAGTTTTTATTGAATCAAATTCAAATTAAAGAATTTGAACCAAGTATTATTAATAAATTTCCACTAATTCATATTTAGAGAAAAAAAGAGCGATAATTTTAGTTTCGAACTGATAAAAGCTGTTCTGATACTCTAAATTAATTGATGTATGTAATTAATAAATTTTTTTTTATTATTATTAACCACCAATCATAATTTTTAATAGCCTCTGTCATTGCATTTTCAATCAAATGACCATTCTCTTAATTAAATGTTTACTCAAATTCTGTCGAATAAAATTATATCTGAAATTGGAAAATTTAAATAAGACCTTTGTGGCTTATTCATGTGTCACATCATAACTAAATTTTCTTCCTAACAGTCCTCACCGAAGCATTTCTTTTATATTGAATAATATTAAATTTTGTATTCTCTCTGGGTGTGCTACAATTTTTATCTTTTGTTTAATCTTTCTTCCGCCATCCCTGACATTGTAATTTATTTTTCATTATGTATGACATTGGTTTTATCAGAGTTAAATGTTTTATCTTTTATAAACACAGCAAAAAATTTTGTTCTTAAAACCAACAACAGATGGAGTTTATAAAGTAGCTTTTGACCCTGATACATAGTAGTTATAATTCACAAATGAACCGAGTTGTGTAGGGCGGACAATTTTACAAATGTATGAGGCTCTATTTAATTTTCTCGAGTTGTATACAGAGGCCTAAGCAACTCTCCTATCCCTTCTTCTTTCGTGAGGAGGAGTGATAATTACGCAATTCGGAAAAATTGACCGTGCAACGCAATTTCGCGTCGGCTAAAATTTTTCTTTCAGTTCAATAATTTTGATTAGGTACGATTAAGACGAAACATGTAAATATGCCAAATATTATAATTTATTACTCTTAGAACTTGTAGTGCCAGAAGTACAAAATGATACAATTTATTTTAGGATTAGTTATATTAATCTGAAGTTACTTGCATTAAACAAATTTTTAATTTTAATGATACAACTCACTTATTGAATACAAAAATAATTGACTCTTAACCTTTAAAAATTAACCAACCACACCGAAAAAATTTTATTTAAAAATTTAATAAACAGATAATTAAAATTGGGCTATTCGATGCTAGCTACAAAATATTAATAGAGTCATTAGTAAAATGTCACAGCGAAAAGAAGAGAATGTAATAGTAAGTTAATATATTCTCTTCTTTTCGCTGTGACAATCTATTAGTGACACTATTAATATTTTGTTGCAGACACCGAATAGCTCAGGTTTAAAAACTCTTCTTAATAAATATTCGATTATTATGAAAATAATACATGACAAAATGTATCCCATTTAAATTGGACCATTCAGGTATATCAAAATTTGAACTATTATTTAATACTTTGTATAGGAAGCTTGATCATCTAATATATACGTAACGCATCTATTATGAATTATACAACATTTAATTCTTTAATTCACTTTTCTATTTAAGTATCTCTCTCTCTCTTTCGCTCGCTCGCTCTCTCCCTCTTCCCTCTCCTCTTTCTGAAGCTCTCATGTTCGCACTAAGTTCAAGTTGAAAGTCGGCGCATCCAAGGTCGCGCCGACCTTCGTGTCGCAGCACGATCCATATTGCTCACTACTCAGTTTGGTGTTTCCATTCTATTCTATTCGGATTAGTTCGGCAGTTGGTCTGCCTTTACATCCGCCCGCAAGGTCATATAAAATTACTATTTTAACATAAAAGTTATCGTCATTATGGTTATTTAATGAAACACAAATTTCAAACTATATTTTTTTAGCTTTTAAAAGTTGACAGTTGTTATTCAGCAAAAATGGGTTTTTATCTTAAATTTCTTAATAATAAATTTATATATATGTATATATATAATGCTGTCATTTTAATTCATAATCTTATTTCTATTTTAAAACGTAAAAATAACATAATATATTTCTTTGTTTTAGTTGAACTAATAAAATATGTAAAAACCTATCAGCATGTATAAAAAAATTAATAAATAATAATAAAAAAAAATAATAATAATAATAGGAAAATAAAATATAATAGGAAAATTAATTATTAAGCACATCGCTTATAAAAGTATTTTACAATAATTGTAGGTCAAAATACAATAAAGCAAAGTTTTTATATCAGAAATACTATACTTTAAAAAAATTTATATTAAATTTAGTAAAGTTATATCAAATATCAAAAAAGTTTAACAAATTGTAATATAACTTTATTAAATTTCATATTAATTTTTTTAAAGTTTAGTATTTCTGATATTAAAATTTCGCTTTGTCTTATTTTGTCCTACAATTGTAAAGCACTTTTATAATATTTGATATTAACTTTCTTTTCGTGTACGCACGCTAATTACTCTGCTATACTCGCATGGAATTCTCAAATCATAAATGCTTTCTTCAAGTGTCACTATAGCTAAAATAAAAATTAAAAAATTGCTACGCGCGGTAATGAACAATTTTCAAATACGGACTGATGTTACTGGTATATTTTAAATTGTATTCAATAATTTTAGTACCTATGAATAATGTACGTATTGTGTATTATATTTGTAATTTTACAAAATTAATGTAACATTTTTAAAAATTATTTCTTTTATTTGTTAATTTTAGAAAAGTATGGATAACAATTTTCAAAAAATATAATTTACTCAATAATTGACCACGATTAAGTTCTTTACACTATAACGTAAAGTGAATAGATTGTAAATGTACATCTTTAATTATTTAATTTGCAGAAAAGTGTCAATCAATAATTACTTAATATATTTATTAAATTTTTGTTTCAGGTGATAAATTTCGTTTGGTCTTGGCGACAACTCTCCGCGAGGATGGCTACCCTGATGGTGGCGAATGGAATGCTTTGGAACAAGAGGGTGGCTCGCGAGCTGATAGCTTCGAGTACGTTATGTCTGGCAAGGTATATCGGATAGAAGGAGACGAGGCTAACAACGAACCCAGTAGTAGACTGTAAGTAATTAATATTATCCATACAAATACAATAAGTTTAATTGTTTACAAAAATTGAAAATGTTATGTGACAATTTCATCCAAAAAACGATCTCGTTGAACATTATAGTGCACATTGTGAATAAGAGTATTCACTTTTAATATAAGATATTACCATCAACTAAAATAATTTTGGTCACTTAAAACTTGCGTTGATTTACCAAGTATTGAATCTTTACCAAGTAATTCTAGTAATATCCTTCATTTTATTAAAATTTTTATTATATGTTTTCAAAACAAGAATTGTAAATTAAACCATTAAAAGAACAATTTAAAGTGTCCGGAATTAAACTAATTGTTCAAAGTTATGTTATTGACACATGTACTCAAATATTTAAAATAGATGTTACATAATTTATGTATATATTTACTCGAAAAAAATGTATTCAGAAAACATTCCTGAATTTATTCAAGAACGGTGGATATGAGAAAAAGTCGACAATAATATTTTTACTTTAAATGAAATAGTTTAAAACATTCTAGAATTATTCTTACACTGAATGGGTTACAAGTTTGAGTTGCAACAAAAATGAGACCCTGGGTGATACTACGTTTTATGGCGTTTAACATTGTCTTATTTTGAGCTGTAACAAAAATGAAACTGAGTTTTTGTGTGTAAACTTATAAAGAGAGATTGAAATTAGATATAGTATAATATAAATATGATATTTTAATGGTTACACAGAGAAAAAAGAATGGTTAATTATTATTAGTTTATTTACTCTCCCTCCAATAGGTAGGGTTCGAGACTCCCAAATACATACATAATAATCTTAACCTATATTTACAAAAATCTTTACAACTAAACATTCTCTAAATACAACTTAACCTAAACTCAACTCTCTCCACGCTCTCAACCTTACGCTCTTAACCTATCGCCAGTGCCGGGCTTCCGTTTCCAGTTCCTTCTATGCCCATGCTGGCTTCGACCCAATTCGCCCACCCTTTTTCAAAAACCTTCTACTCCTTTCTCACCTCTCTTACACCCTCCAGTCATCCACTTTTACCCATCCATCTATCCATCCAAGCAAAATCTTCTCACCTCATTCTCAGCCTATCCCTGTCTATCACACTTTACACGCTTCCATCCCTCCACCCGTATCCTCCCTCACAACATACTTTACTCCATCCACCTAAATACAATATTTACCCATTCTTACCTGTTTTACATTCACTCTCTCCGTCCACGCTCTTTCTTTCAATAGCCATAACATTCTTCTCTCTCTCCAACATCTATCCTCATCTATTTTTATTACACTTCCTTTCAGTCTTCCTTTCACCCTCATCACATCTATTTTCTCTTCCTCACTACCCAACTCCACCAACGATAACTTTGGTACCCCATATTCACCCTTTCCTAACGCTTGTACCATTTTCACTGAGACATTAACCCCCACCCACGCCAACACTTTTTCCACTGCTCTTTTACCCTCCAACACACCTACATTCATACCTCTGATCACTACATTCTTTTTCCTTTTTTCATTTTCAACTACATCCACTCGCCTTGACAAATCTCCCATTTTCCACTTTAACCTCTCATATTCACTTCCCTCAACTTTCTCAGTCCCCTCATTCACTTCCTTTATAAATTTTTCCAATCCATTCATTCTTCTCCACATGATTTCCTTTTCCTTTTGCCACTTACTATCCCATTCATTCCACATTTCCTGCAATTTCTCCAACCTCTCTTTAATTTCCACTATCTCTTTGTCCCTTGATTCCCCATCCTCATACATATCCATCAAATTTCCCTTCACTCTTTTAGCTCCTTCATCCATCACATCTATACTAATTCCAACAAATCCATGCAATCCTCACACGTCATCTTTTTTTCCATTCTTTCCTATCCCCTCTCTCTCCTCTCTCTCACTTCAAGCAACCTAACCTCACAAAACACACTTTTCTTTTTTATCTTTTTTTATCACTCATACATTCACTACTCTATACAAACATACCTTTCCTTTACACTATCGCCAATTACATTACACACTCAACACTCTACACTACCCACCCTTTTTTAAAACCTTTAAATTTCTCAAAAAAAAATCTTAACTCTTTCCAAATGCGTGTACACCGAAACGGTACCGGAAACGGAAGTTAAAAAGAATTGTTAATATAGAACTAACAATTTTTTGTTGTTGTTGTTACAAAATTTTTTGTTACTTCAACAGATTTATTGTTATTAGAAAAAATTTGAATTGTTAGGACAATTGTTAGCACACTGATGCTACCTGATATCATCTATTTTTAACCATCAAAATCTTACCATTTATTCTCCTCAGTGAATAGGTTTAAGGGGATGTCAAAGTCGATTGGGTTTTGCATTGAGCTTCAATGGGAAAATCGCATCGACTTTGACATCCCCTTAAATAGAAAAATAATTTTAAGTGATTTTGTTTAATTGAAATTAGTTTGTAAGCTTAATCCCAATATATAGAAAATATCTACTGCTTTGATTCCAAAATATTATTTGTTTCAATAATTATGTTAAATTCAAACATATTTTCTGTTTTGATTTAAAAAGAAATTAGGGAGCGTTCACAAATGATGTCACGCAATATTTGCAATTTCACATGAGAAAAATACATTGTGTCACGTTTAGTCAGACTCCCCCCTACCCCCAAAAGCGTGACATCATTTGTGAACGCTCCCTTATGTTTAAAAATTGTATGTTTGATTCAAACTTATAAGTTAATTATAAATAATTTAAAAACAACCATAACTTACGTTTAAATTAAATATATTACTTCTTTAAATGAACCAAAAAATATGTTTCACTTAAATATGTTTGACTGTATTCAAACGTATTTTAAGTTTGATTTAAACAAAATATGTTTGAATCAAATAAATCGTTTTCTCAATGAATAATTAAATTCTTCTCAGAAATTCAATTATTTTAAATAATTATCCTCAATTCAATGATTTTCAATATCTACTATTTTTATAAAATTTTCCAAAACAATTCAATTATTTTTAAAAAAATGTAATAAAATTCTACGCAAACTTTTAATTCTTTTCAAAAAATAATACAAATTTTACAGGAATTTCATTATTTACAAATTTCTTTACAATCATTGAATTATTTTCATAAATAATAAAATTTTTACGGGGATTCAATTATTTTCGTAAATAATAAAATTCTTTTTAGGAATTAAATTATTTTCATAAATAATAAAACTTATCGCAGAATTTGAATTATTTTTAATATAATTTTAATCGAATTCCTCAAAAAAATTCTTTAAAAATTTTATTAAAATTGAATTGTAAACAAATAAATTTGAAAATTCTTAAAGAATTTTTTTAAAAATTATTAAAAATAATTATTGCAAAAATTCAATTATTTTCAAGAGTAATAATATTCTTAGTAAAATTTAAATATTGTTCAAAAGTAATAGAATTCTTCTTAGGCATTCAATTTTAATTAAATTTTAATTAAATTTCTCGAAAAATGTAATTGTTCTTAAAAATTTTATTAAAATTCGTTGATATAATTCAATTATTTAAAAATTTGTTGAGAACGATTCTTTATGGGAATTGAATTTTAAGAAACATTCAATTATTCAATAAATTATTTATTTGCATTTTATTTGTATTTAAATAATTTAATTCTAATAGAATTTTCTAATAAAAATTGATTTAAAAATTAATTTCAGGTAAAATTTTAGATAATAATTGAATATTAATAGCAATATAGCGTGAATATTTAATAATAATTAAATTTTGAAATTAATTTTTTTGAAAAAGTTTAAATGAATTTTTTTTATATTATTTAAAGTTTTTATTTTCTAATATATATTTAATTGAATAATTTACGAATAATTGAAATTTCGTTAAATTGAATATTGTAATGAAATGAATTTGAAAATTGTCAAAGAACTTTTTTGAATATTATTAAAAATAATCGATTTAAAGAAAAATTTTAGTTAAAAATTCTTGTAAATAATAATATCACTCGGTCATCTTTGATTATTATAAAACATGAAAAAACCGATCACTCCAAATCGAATACTCAGAGTTAACAATATCTTCATGTTTTATAGTTATGAAAAATTTTAATTTATAGATTATATTCTATTCTTGGAAAAGATAAAATTCTTGAAAACTTAAAATATATGTAATAGTATTTTGTGAAAAAATATAGATTTGATTTAAGAAATTTAAGTATTTATTTGTTTTTCTGAAACTAAAGAAATATGATCAGCTGTCAATGTATAATTACCCTATTAGTGGACATTTTATCAACGTCAACAGATGGCAGCATCAAAATCTAAGTAATAGACAATTTAAGTTAAACCTGAATTAAAGATTCATTTAGATTTACTTTGTTTTACTTGAAGTCATAAATATTATACTAATAAAACTGGTTTTGTTATTAAAATATTTCTTAAATTTCTCTCATTATATTGTATATATTTTTTTAAAATTTATTTAAATGTATTCATTTTTTTCAAAACATTAAAAATATTTTGTTGTTTTTTATTTTTATTTTCTTTTAAGTTTCTTTAAATCGATATTCTCTATGATGAGTTGATTTGACTCTGTATAAGTATACGTGTTTTATTTACTAAAAACAATAGTTTATTATAAAAGATTAAAAATAAATTATAAACTGCTTAAAAACGTCAGCAGCATTTGATCAAGTTTTCTTTCAACCTCACAGAAAATGCGGAACACTGCAGAAGCATAGGAAGAAGTCAAGTCGTCGATAAGGAAAATTGCACTTGGAGAACAGGGAGCCACTCTGCGTTCACTCAGTAGGTAAAAAGCAGGTGAACACAGCTGGTGGTATCTCAGTTTTCTGAGGGCGTTATCAACGTGCATTTATCAACTTCCACTAAAAATAATGATAATTTTTTAAGTGTCTTTTTAAGAAGAACTGTTTTTTATTTCAAAAAACAGTAATTTTTTATCTGTTAAAAGTTTTATTTTTTAATATTTTCCAAGTATTTTTTAAATAATTAAATTATTAAAATAAAAAATATATTTAAAAAAGAGATTTAGAGTATGTTTAAGTAATTATTTACGATAATTGTTATTTTGCGTACGTTTCTATTTGTGATTTTTGGAAAAGTGGTACCAAACCGTACTTAATAATAACGAATCGACCTTTCTTTTAAAACTGAATTAGACGATAAAGGTTATGTTACTACAATGAAAGAAATGTATAAACAAAACAATGTCTATTTTCGAAATTGTCCGCAATTTGAGCCACTGAATCCTAGAGAGGTATGTACATTTTTCTCGGGCGAAATTAAGTCCACTGAACACTCAAAATTCAATTTTTGAATTTAAATATTTTAAATGCGCAATAAAATTTCCTATAAAGATATGCATTTAAAATATTTAAATTCAAAAATTGAATTTTGAGTGTCCAGGGAATTTTGATTTCGGCCGAGAAAAATTTAAGTGTCCTTCTACGATCCAGCGGCTCAATTCATGAAACTACTGATCTTTTTAATTATCAGTAAAGTAACACTTATGTTTTAAATATTATAATAAAATTTATTCATATTCTAATGATTTAAAAAAAATTACACTAAATTGTTTTAAATACAAAAAAACTCTGATTTGCGAGAAAAAGTTTCACTTTCCAACCCTAAATCGTTCGTTTCACACAAGTGACGTCACTTTTTCTCCCTAAAGAGGAAATTGTAAATTTAAGCGCATACTCTTAACACTTAAAAGTACGGATCGAACTGTTCTTATATACTATAAGCCGCAATTTTTCACAACTTGTGAGACATGATGATTAGGTAGCATTAACATTAACACTGTTGACCATACTAGTACTTGAATAATTCTAGGAGTTTTTTCATTATTTCCTTAATATCCACCACACGGTTCAGCCGTTTTTTTAGTGATGTGCGAACAAAGTTTCTAGACATACGCTTACTTACATGTATACATACATGCATCTTTGGTTTTAGCGGAATACTGGACTATTTCAACAATTCGTTATAAACAATACCATTTTAAAAGTTTGTTATAAAACATACCATTTCTATGAAAGCCTTGCCCCATAAAATATTGTTTATATAGATATTAAGAGATAAGATTATTATATGATATTATAAGCTTAAACAATTTTTTATATATTCATATATAACTAGCTGTCGTAGTAGAAACTAAAACCCGTAGAAGACTGGTACGACAGCTAGTAATATAATGTATGAACTTAAAAAAGAGTATTTTCATAAAATAAGACAATTTTTGTAGCCATCTGTAGATTTATTTATGGTTAAAATCAAGTAAATTTAAATTTGATAAGAAAATATAAACCTGAAAAAATTTGGACAAAGCCGGGAATTTTGTTAAACAAAATGATCAGGGTGACCGTAAGTCAAGGATAAACTGGAAATCAGGAAAAATTAAGGGAAAAGTCAGGGATTTTGTAAAAATTATCCGAAAGTCAGGGAATTTCAATGGAAAGGAACCATAAATTAAAAAACCTTGCTAAAGTGAATGTTTAGTTATTGTGTTTAGACTTTAACTTATATTTGCCTTTGTAAATAAAATTGTTATTTAAAAACAAATATAAAATTTTTCATCAGTTATGTAGAATTTTAAACTATTCAAAAATTTGTAAGCTAAGGAAAAAGGAGAATCAATCAAGGAAAAGTCAGGGAACTTTTTGATATTGAAAACATTTTTACACTTACATCTTAGTTATAGGATGGTATTTTTTGCAAAATTATGCTAAAATGTGACTAAATAACATGTAATACTCAATTATAGAGAGTTTAAAAGCAATCCATTAAAAATGTAAAACTTGGAAATTTTCGAAAAAAATCAGGCTTTACAATGTGTCCCCTATTTCCCTAAAAGTCCCCTTTTGGCCCCTAAACGTACCCTATTTTGAAAATTTTCCCTAAATTTCCCCTATTTTACTCTTTTATCTTTTAATGATGAATTCACACTAAATTTAGCAATGTGCTATTGAAACTTTCAATTGGAAACTTTCAAAATTTAAAAATTTTAAATTTATGATCGATGAAATTTTGCATGAAATTAAAAAAATTTGTAAGGTTAGTATTTTGGTGAAGTCAAGTCTCAATTATGTTTAGAAGTGGGTTGTATTTGTGTGCGTATTTTAACCCTCTGCCTACGCTGACTTATCCCCTCTCTAGCACTTTTGAATGTAATTCCCATAGTCCCCACCAGGCGACCGAATTGTCGTTTTTTGTCGATAACGGTCACTTGCGTAGGCAGAGGGTTAAATTCTTATAATCTGCACAAACTTGTTATGACATATACATTACAGTACCGGCTAAAATTGTGAGTCCACCCATTTTCAAGGGAACGAACAAAATTTTTTAACATCAAATTTATGAAAACTAAAATTTTTTTCGGTATACGTTATTTGAAAGATGATAAAATTTTGAAAAGAATAAGACTTTACAGAATAGTCATTTGGCCAGTATTTTATTTAGATATTTTTAAAAAATCGTCATTTTCAATGTTTTACAAAAATTTAAATAACTTCTAAAATAATGAATGCTTTTTAATTATCTTAAGCTTATTTTAAATGTCATTTTCTGCAGAATAATAATTACTTAAAGGCATTAACCTGTAATTTTTTTCTTAGAATAAGCAGGACGTCAAAGTTAGACAAAGAAATTAAAAAAATTTTTTTGTTTAACTTTGACGTCCTGCTTATTCAAAGAAAAAAATTACAAATTATAATGCCTGTAAGTAATTCTTATTCTTAATGTTCATTATTTCAGAAGTTATTCAAATTTTTGTAAAATATTGAAAATGAAGATTTTTTAAAAATATCTATATAAAATACTGACCAAATGACTTCTGTAAGGTCTTATTCTTTTTAAAATATTATCATCTTTCAAAACATATACCGAAAAAAAATGTAAATAAATTTTGTTTTAAAATATTGTTTTCATTCTCTTGAAAGTGAGTGGACTCACAATTTTGTCCGGGTACTGTATTTCTAAGAGACTAAATTATTTTAAAAAATGTAATAATTGGTGAAATTTAATTATTATGATTATGTAGATGTTCTTTAATATGTAAATGGATTAAAAGCTTGTTTTTTGTTTATTTAATTCATGTGTTTAAAAAGAATCTTAGTTTAATAATTAAACTGAAAAGAAAATTTTATGAAAATTAAAATTAAGAAAATAAATTTTTGTAAAAATAAATATTTTGAATTTATATTTGAACCTTAAAAACTTGTTAAGTGTAAATTAATATTTACCGTTGTACTCCTTATTGTACTGTACAATTTCTTAAAGCAGTATTTAAAAATTGTACTAAATAAATTATATTTTTATCTTTATTTAAACCATTTTTATAATCCCCTAAAAGTCCCCTATTTTTTAATGTTTAGTCCTCTATTTCCTCTAAAATACTTTTTAGAGGCACTGTGAATCCTGAAAAAATGGATTATCTCTCGTTCTAATTAATATTTTTCAACTCCCTTAAATTGTTTCACAATAGTATGCATATTCTCGACTTAGACCTATTAAGATTGCTCTATTTGTAGGCCCGAAAATTGAAACTTGAGTAATAACTGTCAATATTAGTTATCTTTGTAACCTGGAGCTTTCAAAAGCTTATGGGTGCTTCTGTTTCCCGGATAGGAGTCTGGCTTTCTCTCTCTGCCTTTTCCAGGGGTGACCTACTTTCATATCCCTATACACCTGCTTGACTCTCTTCCACTATGGCCGCTGGTATGGCGTCATCATCTCCCTCTTTTTCTCCCTCATCAGCTTTCCTTCCCCCCGATCTATTCGACTCTACCCCTTTTGAGAACTCACGTACCACCACCTACGCTCAACGGCCTTCATAGATGGAGAAGAGAAGTTATTTCATCCCTGTGACCAGGACAACAGTGCGATTTTAGAGTGGCGATTGTAATTGTACTTCCAGTCTTAGTACAACCGAGATCCCGATTTGAGAACTATATTGCCCTAGCAAGTGCTGCAGACGCACCATACAGTGCGTCTGGTATCCCGATACGATAGGTCAGACATTTCAATCGCTAGGACAACTGGTAGGTCCGTCTGCTGCACCAAAATTTTTTCGTGAAAGTATTTCTACTTTATAAACATATATTAATTACACAAAGATAAAAGTTTTAATTAATTCTCTTTTCTTGACACTTCCTGACCTCAGAAAATCAAATATTACATTTTTAAAAAATGTCATTCCGAGTGTTTGTGTATGTATTAGGGTGGTTCTTATTTTGAAAAAGTTGGAATTTCTTAGGTCCCCGGCCGGAATTTGAATTAAAATATGAAAAAAATTAACTACGCACAAGAACAGCACATTTATCAAGGGGCTTGTATACCTCCTCCGTTCTGAGTATATTCAGAAACGTCCAGCGTTTTGATTAGCTATGCTCATAGAGAATTTCCAAAACATTAAATTTTTTGGAAATTCTCTATGAGCATAGCCAATCAAAACGCTGGACGTTTCTGATATACTTAGAACGGAGGAGGTATACAAGCCCCTTTATCCTTTCTTAAAAACGAGTCATGTAATCAGCTAACTTCAAGTGTGGATACTTTTCCTTACTGGTTAATTTCAAGATAGCGTAATCTTATTGGTTGAAATTGACGACAACTTTCCTTAAGTACAGTACGTGTAATCAGTTAACTTCAAGTGTATAACTTTTATTTTGAGTGGTGGATTTCTGATAATATTATATGTTATAATAATTTTATTGTATAAATAAATTTTCTTATGTAGCATAAATGAATATTTTCAAATAATGTGTTTTAATTATATAAATTATCTGAAAATTTAGATAGAAAGAGATTTATATTCTTTTCTTAAAAAGACATTGGGCGAAAAGGTCGAATATATCGAAAAAGGAAATGAACATTGACAATGTAAAAAGTGAATAGAAGGGCGGATTTGCATTTCCAAATGAAATTTAATACCTTAAAAACTCATATATGCTTAAGAGATGGAGCTACAGTCGCTCTTCTTAATATCATTGATATAATTAAGGAGCATTCAGACCTCTGCAGACTGCCTGCCTGCGCAGGCAGAAGATCGTTCACACCTCACTTTTCCCGTTGAAAAATGAGGGAAGATTTGAATTTTAATAGATATTTAAATCTTCCCTCATTTTTCAACGAGAAAAGTGAGGTGTGAACGATCTTCTGCCTGCGCAGGCAGGCAGCCTGTAGAGGTCTAAATGCTCCTTTAGAGTTGCAATTTTTATTTAATTTTAATTTAGAATTTAATTTAGAACCTAAATAAAAATTAAAATATATTTAAAAAAATTTAAATGGGATTTAACATGGGTTTGGTGCACTTCGACAAACTTTGTTTTATAACTTTTCCATTTCTTTAAAATAACACATGCGACTAAGTATTTTTATGGTTTTTACTACACTGAACACGAATTTCATGTTTAAAATAACTTTTGACAGCTACCGGCTGTCAAAAAAGTTGTCAAAAGTCTATCAAATTATGAAAAATGAAAATTTTCACGACTTTTACATTAACTTCCACAAGTATAAAGATTTCTTGTAAAAATTTCGGTGTATATCTAGCAATATATAGGGAATTTATATAGTCTGTCAGTTGACAGCTGTTAACTGTGGAATTTTTAAGAAATGGAAAAGTTATAATACAAAGTTTGCAGAAGTGCACCAAACCCATGTTAAATTCCATTTAAGCTTTAACCCTTTGGCGGCACGGGTTAATATTTATTAAATCGGCTGTTTTTGTACGAAGCTCATTTTTTTAACATTTTAATTGAAATTCCGGCCGGCGATCTAAGAAATTTCAACATTTCCAAAATGCATTTTGTTAAATTGTATATCTCATGGGTGGACACATAATTACTAGTTTTTGAACCTTATTCATCAAGTTCAACTATGTTTTTTTCGTTTTAAAATTTAAAAAAGTTTTTGTGCAAATGTTTTGATAAAAATGTTCCAAGAACTGTAAATGTTTTTTAGTTTTGTAGCGCTTTTTGAGACGCGTCTTTTGACTCCCATATTGAAAACTTTTCAGTAATATTAGCTAAAGTTATTGAGATTTTAAAAATCAAAATTTTGAAAAAAGTTACTTTTTTGGTAATAAATTGACATTTAATTGTTTTAATTTTTCCTTAAGTTTGTAGTGCTTTCTAAGACGTAATGCTTTTTGGACATGTTAGCCAAAGCTGTTATTGGCATTTGAAAAATTTTGAGAAAAAAACATCGCAGTGCGGTTTATTAATACTGTTAAATGAACTTAATTTTTTTAAAATAATGATTTTAAATTGAAAATATTGATTACTCCAAGTCAAAGGTTTAATTATTTATTTTTTTAAATTAAAATAGAAAAAAGGCCATCAAATCATCTTACTTTATATAAGGTAAAGTAGGACAATTTCTGCACGGGTGTGTTTGTAATGCTTGATTCACACTGTAATCCAAGGGGCAAGTTTTCAGTTTGGCTGCTATGTACTAGAAAATCTGTGCTAAGATAAAATTAGTCCAGGGTTGATCTACCTGGCAAGTTAATCTGGCTCGCTTTTATCTTAAATATTCTCTCCTATCCCTTTCCATTTCATTTCTCTATCTTATGTCTACTGCTTTCACAATTCTTAGCAACTTTGAATAGTAATAGGATTGCAGGTCACAAAAGACAATTAACTGGTTTGACAATTACTTTTCTGGAGCGTATATTCTTTTTCTTATTTAAATATAATAAATAGAATTTCTCGTCTTAAAGTTTGCATCAGTCAATTCTAGTGGACTAGATGTATTTCCACTGGCTAGAGGTGGTGAAGTTGGTAGTTGTTGACAAAAAAATTGCTATTGGCTAATGCATACACGGAGAGGCCGAGCGTTGTTATATTTGTATAAAATCAAACTAGAATTTACTATTTTTACTTTAAAACCTCTGTATGGTGTAGTGAAAATTAAGCAATACTTTTTAATTCCATTTCTGTCCAATAGTTTTCTATAGGTACCATGATAGAACTATATTTCGTCTAAAAATGAATGCCATTTAATTCTGCTTATAATTGTCAAAAAATTTTGCTCAATGCTTTTCAATATTCTAACATCCTAAATTATTACAGCCTGTTATTACATTACTAATTTTCAATTTTTCATTGGAACCCTGTTTCTGCATGGATTTAAGTAATCTTTTGGATTTTTGTAATTTATAAGAGACGTACATTGGCAGATTTTGTCAAAAATGTTTGTTTTCAGAGAAAAACTTTCTAAACTTGGGTAAAGTCCGAAAAAATTGGAACATCTTTTTTTAATCCACTGCTAATTTCAAGAAAATTGATAAAAACTGCTTTTGTAGATATCTTAGCTTACCCTATCAAAAATTAAAAACTGAAGAATTTTTATTCTAAAATTTAATAAAATTCGCATTAATTTGGTTCAAATATAAATAAATTTGATTTAAATTTGGTATGTATATTCATTTGGGTCTCCTGAAACTGACAGTCTTAAAAATTTTGAAAATCATTCATTGTTTATTTTATAATTTTTTTATTATAAATGATAACGTGTCATCGATGAAGCTTTCTTACCTTCAACGAGAAAAAGTATGCAGGGAAATTTTGGGTTCAACGAAGTTTCAGTCAGAAAGTTGTTCCTCACTATTTAAGGCAGTTTTTTGGAAAATTTAAAATAAATTCTTCAAAAATTAAAATTTATATAATTTTTAAAGAAGCGCGCGCTGTGCGTAGACTTCAACATAACCTCTGGAGACGTAAAAGCTGTCTATTTTCTGATAGATTCCTATCTGTCAAATATTATGCAGTTAATTTATTTAATCGCTTTTTTATTTCAATAATAATTTTATTTATAATATATGTAGAATTTATCACTTGGTCAAATATATATTCCATCTATTGAATAATTTTATTTGTTTACAAACATTAAGAAATTAAAAAACTTTATTTTTTGTTTAAATATATATTTATATTTTTCATCAATTTCTATTTTTACAATTCTTTTTTTTATTCAGACAATAATTAATACGGATAAAACTTGTATACTCATTTACAATATACATTATTTATGTACATCATATTTCTTACTAGATATTAAATAGGTTGGATGTTTTAAATAATTTAAAACATTTATAGAAAAACATAAAACATTCATGTAACAACATGTCAACGCGCTTCTTTAAAAATTATATAACATTTTTATTTTTTAACGAATTTATTTTAAATTTTCCAAAAAATTATAAATTATAAATCGATGACACGTCATCATTTATAATAAAAAAAATTATTAACAATGAATGATTTTCAAAATTTTTAAGACTGTCAGTTTCAGGAGACCCAAAAATGAGTATACATACCGAATTTCAATCAAATTCATTTATATTTGAACCAAATTAATGCGAATTTTATTAAATTTCAGAATAAAAATTTTTCAGTTTTTATTTTTTATTGTGAAAAATATTCGTTCTATAAAAATAGACAATAAGAAAAAAGTTGTGCTTTTGGAATTTCGAAATTTTGAGTTTTTATTTTCTCCTATATATTTGATACCATTGATTGCCTTTTCAGCTTTCAGGATTTATTATACACGTGTTGAGGTATAGAAAAACATTTTTATTTAAAACGTTTGATACAAAATAGGGCCTTGACTAATGATAAACGGAAAATGAGTTTTTTTCGAGAAGCGAATCTGCGTACAACGTAACATTCTCCGAACAGCACTAAGAGCAAAAAACAAAATTTGTCGGTAATCTACATTACTTTTACTAGCGAAGTACCCACTATTAAATATTTTTATAAAAGATTCGCAAATTGACATAAGTTTTAACATTTTTTAAAAAATTTTTAACTAAAACTCGACTTTAAATTGTTTAAAACCATCTTAATTATTTATGAATCTTAAAAAGCGTGTGTACTTCCCTAGATAATTTATCTGAGAAGTTACAGTTAAAATTCCAAATGAATCCGTCTAAAATTGAGCGAGTTACAGTAGTGTATGCAGTTTTGAAAAATGTAGTTTTGAAAAAAATGCATTTGAAATTTCAGGATGCATTTACTATATGACATATTTAAAATTAGAATAAATACTTCATTCTTATACCAGTGTTATTATAGTTTTCAACTTTTAGAAATATTATTATTATTATTTGTATAATATAATATAATAATATTAATATTGTGTATATCCCTTGTAAAAATTAACATGTTTCATCCAAATTATATGTTTGTCCCTAATCGGATTTTCCTAATCTAGTTCAAGTTCATGTAATTTTATAGCTCAGTTTGGGCCCAGTTCAGGCGGATTATCAAATTACAAATTCCACATAAACTAGACTTATCTAACTTTAGTAGTTAAGATAAAAAAATTTAACATTATAAAAAGATAAATTATTGTAATATTTTTATTTTTATAAATAATAATTTGTATAATTAAAAAAAAATTTTTTAACAAATTTTATCATTTGGGGGTGAATGGGCCAAGAATAGTCAGAGAAGAAAGATTAAGGTATCACAACCCCTGTAATCGGAGTCAAAAGTTTGTAGTCTCATAATACTATTTAACCCACTATACTTTCCCCTTCAAGTTCTTATACTTTTAGCTCAACCTGTACCGTACCTACTACCACAAATACAGTCATACATGTGCCAAATCAAAGTGGTGGGGGTAGTAAAAACTATATAAATAACGTCATGAAATAGAAGCTTCAGTTCATAATTGTAAAAAACGTGTATTACTTTATTAGTTTTTGAAAAAAATCTATAAACAATTTATGTTTATATTTATAAAATGTACCACTCCCCCCACCCCTTACTCATGCTTTACATGCAAAAAACGCAACTTTGATAGGGAATAACTCTGGTTCCGTGCGGTGAAAATTCTTTAAATTTTGCAAATATTTCAAGAATGATAATAAGAACGTATGGTCAAATTTAAAAAAAATATAAATTTCTCTAAAAAGTATACTTTTAAATAATAAAAAATAATAATAATAATAATAATTATAATAATCTAAAAAGAAAACTAAAAAATTTTTGTCGGAGTTATGAATGTTTTATCCCATTTCTGGGTGGATGGAAAGGGGGATGGGGAACAGAATTGATCTTTTCTTACATTCACCTAACCTTCAATTTTTCATGAAATAGTTATCGACTTTTTCAAAAAAGGAGTTTTCAAAAAGTGGTAAAATAATTTTAATTTCTAGAGAAATAGTATACCTATTATAACTTATTTAAACAGGCAAGTTTGAATTTCTATTGAAATACTGTTCGTATCCAAGACTTGAGAACGAAGTTCCCGACTTATCGGTGAATTTTTTTTCGGGAAAGATATGAGGGCCAGTTTTAGAGTTATTCCAAAAATGTCAGGCACTGTTACAGTGATAAGTCTTGACTGTATGTATATACATAAATTGTGAAGTGTGACGTAAACTGTCGTTTTGTGTTGACTAGGGCGTCCCAAAAAAATAAAAAGTTTTTTTATTGGGTCCCATCCCCTAAAATTCTTTCAAATTGTGTAAAAATAAGAACACAATATTTGGAAATAAAAAATTTTAATATTAACCCGTGGTTCAGAGCCTTTGAACCATAAAAACGCTAAAAATTTAGTGTTTTTTCATTTTTAACATAAATATAAATGTCAAAATATAATGAATAGGGTGTAATTGTAAAGATAATTAAATTACCTTTCGATCCATATGTCATAGTTTAAGATTCAATGAAGATTAAGAGTGTTACAGTCGATTAAAGATCAAATTTTATAAAAATTTTGATGATTTTTAGGGTTCCTTACACCATAGGTGTACTGACGGAACCCTTATGAAATCACTCGTGTGTCCGTCCCAGCCACGCAAAATGGGCTGTCCCCCCCCCTTAACTTTTACAAATCTTAACCTAATGAGCTGAAATTCGGCAGGGATCTTCAGTTTTAAGTGCAGATTACAGGAAAAATATAGCGAACACAATTGACGGACATATTTGCGAACTAGGAGGAAAAGAAATAGAATTTTTCCGAAAAAATTACAGAAAATGACCCTGTCCCCCCCCCTTAACATTTACAAATCTCAACCTGGTGAGCTGAAATTCGGTAAGGATCTTCAGTTTTAAGTGCAAATTACAGGAAAAATATAGCAAACCCAATTGACGGATATATTTGCAAACTAGGAGCGAAAGAAATTCAATTTTTTCGAAAAAATTGAAAAAATGACCCTGTCCCCCCCCTTAACTTTTATAAATCTCAAAATGGTGAGCTGAAATTCTGTAAGGATCTTCAGTTTTAAGTGCAAATTACAGGAAAAATATAGCGAACCTGATTGGTGGAGATATTTGGGAACTAGAAGGGAAAGAAATTCAATTTTTTTGGAAAAATTACAAAAAATAACCCTGTCCCCCCCCTTAACTTTTACAAATCTCAACCTGGTAAGTTAAAATTCGGTAGGGATCTTTAGTTTTAAGTGCAGATTACAGGAAAAATATAGCGAACACAATTGACGGACATATTTGCGAACTAGGAGGAAAAGAAATAGAATTTTTCCGAAAAAATTACAAAAAATGACCCTGTCCCCCCCCCCCTTAACTTTTACAAATCTCAACCTGGTGAGCTGAAATTCGGTAAGGATCTTCAGTTTTAAGTGCAAATTACAGGAAAAATATAGCGAACTTGATTGGTGGAGATATTTGGGAACTAGAAGGGAAAGAAATTCAATTTTTTCGTAAAAATAGCAAAAAATGACCCTGTCCCCCCCCCCTTTAATTTTATAAATCTCAAAATGGTGAGCTGAAATTCTGTAAGGATGTTCAGTTTTAAGTGCAGATTACAGGAAAAATATAGCGAACTTGATTGGTGGAGATATTTGGGAACTAGAAGGGAAAGAAATTCAATTTTTTTGGAAGAATTGCAAAAAATGACCCTGTCAATATGGATTTTTATAGTTTTTTCTTGTAATTTACATGTAATAAAAATACATATGTATACCGAATTTCAGGTCAATAAGTTTATATATGTTAATTTTAATCAATTATATTTCTTATATATATTTTTTTTTATAAAAAATAAGTTTTATTTTGGTGTACGGAACCCTCGATCTTAATGCGAGTGCAACTCGCACTTGCCCGATTTTTTATTTTTTAGACACTTAAGTAATTGTTTTTTTTTTCACATTAAACAGTAAAAAATATTTAGGTTTTAATTTTTTTATTGAGAGTCTAACATTACGAAAATTTTTAGCCCTTGTGGACCTCGATTTGATTGAATATGAAATTATACACTACTGTCGGTTCAAAAAGTATAGTCAGTTGACTTTGAAGGCTTGTAACTTGAATAAAAAAATCGCACAATATTGAAACTGTATGGAATCAGTAAGTAATTTATTTCTACATTAATGTAAAAAATTAAAAACAAATAAAAATTTTGTTCTTAAAGTTATTAATTTTTGAAGGGAAAAAGAACATGTTTTTTCTTTTTTGACACTATTTTCAATAAGCCCTACTTTGGTAACATATAACTCGTTTAATGAGAGTCCTATGATGTTCCTGATTTTTTTCTATGTTTCTTAAATCTTTCTGAATAATGTTATTTAAACAAATAACCGTTATTAGAATAACTTTTTGAGATTATTAAACGAAACCGTAGTTGTGTTATCTTTGTTGGAAATTAATTTTGGAAAAAAAATTATTTTAAGTAATTATTTGCAAAAGTATTTTCAGTTTTTTGCTTTATTGCAAAAAAAAAAAATTTTTGTCTTGGACAAAAAGTCCGAGACTCCAAGTTTAGCACTACTACCTTTTTTTTGGTCATTTTTTTCTGTGGTTGAAACTGATTTATAACTTTAAAGATCTGGTTTTTAAGGATGTACAGAGGTGTAAACACCCAAAATATTTTTCCTGTCTAACAAGGGCTAAAAATTTTCGTAATGTTAGACTCTCAATAAAAAAATTAAAACCTAAATATTTTTTACTGTTTAATGTGAAAAAAAGTACAAGTTACTTAAGTGTCTAAAAAATAAAAATCATCAAAATTTTCATGAAATTTGATCTTTAATCGACTGTAACACTCTTAATCTTCATTGAATCTTAAACTATGACATATGGATCGAAAGGTAATTTAATTATCTTTACAATTACACCCTATACATTATATTTTGACATTTATATTTATGTTAAAAATGAAAAAACACTAAATTTTTAGCGTTTTTATGGTTCAAAGGCTCTGAACCACGGGTTAATATTAAAAATTTTTATTTCCAAATATTGTGTTCTTATTTTTACACAAATTGAAAGATTTTTAGAGAATGAGACCCAATAAAGAAAACTTTTTATTTTTTTGGGACACCCTAGTGTTGACCTGCGGCGTTAGTGGTGGAAGGGGAAACAAAATAAATTTTTTTCGTCTTTCTGAGCTATGTCAAGTGGTACCTCATCGATATGTTAGGAAGCATTTTAATGGAATGTGATGGAACATTTTGGATTATTTCCAAAATAGTTTATCACTTATCCAAAGAGATTAGTTTGAATTTTCGATGAGATGGTCTAAAGTTTAAAGTATAAAATGTAACTAAGTATCGTATACTTTTTCCGAAACAATTTCT
Organism: Leptopilina syphax; assembly: GCA_032872505.1. NCBI lineage: Eukaryota > Metazoa > Arthropoda > Insecta > Hymenoptera > Figitidae > Leptopilina > Leptopilina syphax. The sequence goes on from CM065472.1 coordinate 15,782,671, forward strand.
TTTCTGTGCAGACATTTGCACCCAGGTAATATGCACTCATAAATCTATCACCCTAACCAACTGAGCTATTAATGAAGAACTTTCAGAGACAATCAATCTTCCTCTTTAGAAGTAAGTGATCTTATAAGTTTCACCTAAAGAGCGAGATTGATTTTTTCTTTGACAGTTCTTTATCTAACTTATAGTTGGTTACACGCGATGGGGCCTCAATTCTCTTCAATCCAAAAGACTAATTTCCCATCTCATTTTTTTCTTGATACTGATTCTGGGATGCCTCCTGACGATTTTAAACCTAAAGTCAGAAAAATCGGTTGACTTCTATTTGGAAAAAATAATTTTTTGAATTTTTTAAAAAAGTTAATCAAAATATTGTAATGAAATCATTTAAAATTAGCATATGAAGCAATTAAAAAGTTATTATTTTATGTATTTTTTAGCAGTTTTTAATTTATTGAATATAATTTGAAAATCTTTTTGGGCAGAAAATGATTATGTATACTGCAATAATTTTCTCAGGCAAGATGAATTCTATTAGAAGGTTGTTTGGCTGCTAGCTTGCTTTTTCGTGTCAAAAATAAATCCCCATCAAGTTACATAATCTGAGATTCCCTAACGAAAGTGTTCCCGGAGAAGAAACTAAATAAGTAATTAATATTGTTCTAACAATTTTAATACAACTTTTTTTTAATTAACATTTTCTATTAAATTTATAATTTATTTTACTTGGTTGAAAATTGTTCAGAATATTAAATGCGAGCAATATAAACAACATGAAATTATCTGAAGTTTAAACTAAATTCTAACTTAAAGAAAATTGATTTTTGTAAATAAATCTTTGTAAATAAGAAACATTCGTCAATGAATTAAGTATTTCAAATGCCATAAAAAAGTATAAAGTAATTTTTGTTTTATAAACTGGTGCAGTAACACTGTAGAATAAATTTTAACTCCCAGTCCTCAGAAATAGTATCTGAGCTAAGCTTTGCAGCTATTAGTATAATTATAAAGAATGTGGTGATTTATTTTCTGAACTTCAACCCTGTAACCTTTAAATGAAATACAGCCCTAATTTTGAGGGTTCTCTTGTTTGGGATTTCAAATGCGACTATGTATTACGCAGCTTGGCACGCTCTTCACGCCAAGTTGTGTAATACACGCGATACGACATCCCCGTCCAGCTCCTCAATCTAGGAGGCAATATAGTTTTTGCCTCACTCGTTGATTGCAGCAGCCGCCTAGTTGCACTCGAACGTCGCGCTCGCTACTGTCTTACTAGTATACTGTTTGTGCTCCTATTTTTCGACAAAATCCATTTTCATTTTTCGTTCTGTTAATTTCATTTAATTTATTATATGCATACATAATCGTACATGGTCTCAAATGCATACCGATGTAAAAATTGGAAACATAATTCCTTATTCGGAACTGAATTGCAGTGCTTAATGAGATGAATTTGAGTTCTCAATCGCAATAAATCATTGATTACATTAGATATATGTGAAAAATACGATAAAATGGAAAATTTGTGTTAGATGAAATTTAAAATTTATTCATAGTGCTATTTAAAACATGTACAATTAGAAATTATAAACAAATGTTCCATGGTTTTATAGTCATGCAAGAAAAAGTTTTAAAAAGTTGCATTTAAGAGTAATAAAAATAAAAGGCTAATTAATTACATTGTTAGAGTTTAATAATGTAAAGTATACACAATGAAATGAAATTAAATCCAATGTTCTATTAACGTGCTCTATAAGACCAATGCAGTCCTCATTTTATTTGTTGCAGTATGCCAAGTAGAACAGTTGGCATATACCTAAATGAAATACTAGGGTCATTTTATTTATAGATTGCATTGTAATTGTTTTTTTCACTCAAATATTCAAACGTCATTGGAACTTTTTAAATATTTTGTAAAAATTACCTAAAAAGATATTTCTGAAAATATAATGCGACTCCTTATATCCATTTTTTTTGCACGGAAACAAAGCCGTAGAAAACAACAGTTAAAAAGTAGAACCTAATATATCCTTTTATTTTGTGTTTTTAGAGATTTTTAAAACGTTTCTATGTAATCAATGAATTTATTTTGTTAGAAAAAAGAGTGTGTAGATGCAAAATTTAATTGGCAAGATTTTCTTCTTCAAGGAAAATCTAACAATGAAAAACATATACAAACCTATATTTAATGGATTCTAATTATCACTTAATTGTAAGTTTATTCGACCTTGAAACGTCTTGATTCAGTTGATCGTGATATTTTTGTTATGTCACTTTTGAAAAATTACTATTTGAATTTCATTTTCTTAATTTAAATAATTACCAATAATTAATGTTCAAAAACCCAAATTCTTACTTAAAATCAATATAATAATGTAAGAGTAATTAAAAAATAAAGTAAAATATTTAAATAATTAGTAAGTAAAGTAAGTAAATAAGAATAGGTAAAACTTTATAAAAAAATTTTACTTGAATTTAGAAAAAAGTACATTAAAGTAAGATTTTGATTTGTTATAATGATATTTTTCTTTGACTAGGAAGCTGTTGTTGTCGCGTTAGTTTAAAATGGTGCATTCCTAGGCCAATGAGATTATGTAACATCAACGTCCTCATGAGTGAAAATGAACGAGTCGATGGGTTGCACGAAACGTAGCTTCGCGATCGTTCTAGTCTTCATTTGAGCACCACACGAGCGTATCGCGTCGCTCCCGATCTAACTATCGGTTTTCAATTTTACACATTATCATGATTCATTTGTTTGAATTCGCGCGCGTTTCAAACCCGTTCATTCAATGGTTTATCTTCGTTTCCACCTTTAAATGGATTCAGTTTTCATTTACTTTTTCCCAAAAATACATTAACATTCCATTTAATTTATTGTCATTATTATGTAATAAAAAATTAAACTTAAAATAATATTTATGGCAAACATTTTTTGATTAAAAGTAAACTTTTCCTAGAATTACAATTTAAATGTTTAATTATTATGTAAAAATAAAATCAAATGGTGTTAAAAAGATACTAAAAGTATTCAAAATATGGGTTATTTATTATTATTTTGCAATGATTTGATTTTGCATTTATCTTGCCAAGGACGCGATCCATAAAATAATTGCTGCTCTCATTTATTGAGGTAATTTTCTGAATCGTTCATGCGATTTACCGGTCCGTGGTTCTCATCGTACATTAATCGTATCTTCAATGAAGTTTAAAAGTTGATAACGGAATGTAAATGAATTTTTGGGAATCCAATTTATAAGTAGATTTTTTGTATGGAATCGTCGAAAAATAGGAGCAATAAAGTAATGTCAGTGAAAAGAATAATATGATGGGTAGATAAAAATTTAAAGAAAGTGATCTTTAAGCAGTGGAAATTAACGCGGATATAAATGAACGGAAGCAAGCTATGCTAGAGAGAGAGAGAGAGAGAGAGAAATAAAAAACGAACGAGGCAGTTGGGGCTCGTGCCAGATGCGCGTTTACACGAGCCCTGAAAACTGTAAATGCACTATCTGGTACGACATCTCTTCTGTTTATCATCACCCCATTTTGAATAATTCTTCTCTTTTACTTCATCAGTGATTATCCAAAACGCCTTGTTGAATAAACTTTAAAGAAAAATTTTCATAAAATAGTGACATTTTTCAAATTAGTGTAGTTTCTGTAAAATTGTTAAAAATAAACTTTCTGATACTATTGATTCAGTTGAATATATATTTTTTGATTTGTATTGAAGGGAGTGGGGAGGAGAAAAGGGAGAATTTCATATGAAATTATCAACCTTCAAAAATCACGTAACACTTAAAAATGAAAGGGAAGTTGAAAATAGAATATTAAAGTATATAATATTCTGTGACGTGGATCATAGAAAGAGGATTAGGTTTGAAATAGGGTGAAAACAGTGCAACAATTTTGGAACAATCCCTAAGTTTAATTAATGATCAAAGCAAACTGATATATTTTATTAAAAGAAGTACCATTTTACAAAATTGGTTCCATAAATTTTATGCAATCTTAATATTTATTTTAAAAATCTAGAGATTTCTTAAATAAATATTCACTTGCCAACGGAATCAATAATATTTGAATATTGAAAGTAAAAAGAATACTTTGTTATTCCTCTTTTTTTTCTTTGTGTGTGAATTTCTGGATTTTGTGACTTATAAAACACTTCTTTTAATATTTAAAGTTATGTTAAATAGCTAATAAGATTAAATATTATGCAATTTAAACTCAATATCATGCATTTTATTCTTAAGCCAAAATCATTTCGCATGAAATAGTCATGAATATATATATATGTAATCCCTAGTCGAATATACTTATTTGTTTCTGCAATTTTTTATGATATCTATGTTTAAATACATATAAAATATAAACATACCATATAAAATAAAAAAATATTTTAAAAAATTATTCAAGTCTTGTAGCATATTGTAAGAAAAGCTCTGTCAGTCTTAATAAAGAATGCGTTTCACTAAAGTGAATCTCACTTTTGTGCTATGATTGATGTGTAGATTTTGCTACTGTATTTAGTCAAGTATTTAGAAAAATGTAACTCAATGTATATAAGTTAACAGGGTTTGTTTATACTCATTTTGCTTAAATAAGTTAATCGGATTTTTATTTAGAAATATTTGACAAGAGCTGTTAACATGTTGAGGTGGGTTGAATATATAATTTCGCTGATTATTATTTTGTCCAGTGATCTTAGTTATTTTAAATTACATAATATTAAACTCATTATTCTTTTTTTCTAATAATTTTTAAATTCAAACAATTCAAAACATTTTAATTGTAATTATCTAAAGATTAAGGCTAATGTTTAATAAATTTAAGTAAATAATATTTTAATATGTTAAAGTGAAACATTAGTTAATATATAATATGTAGATTGAATTGATCACTCGGCAGTATTTAATAATTAAGAATCAGAATTTATCGATCACTCCAAGTCAGGTTAATAAAAGAAATCAAGAATTTTTTTTTAACTTTTTACGTTTCAACGGCACAGCCGTCCTCTCCAAAAACTAAAAATTTATTTACAAATTTTGAAAAAATATAAACAATTGCATACAAATATATATAAAATTATGACGTTTTACAAAATTAAAAATTATAAAATAAAAACAAGAGGACGGCTGTGCGATAAATTCTGATTCTTAATTATTAGTTAATATATGTTTAATAGATAGCTGATAAGAATGTAGACAAATGTTATGTGATATTTATTTATATAGTACAAAATGTACAAGTATTTCCATACTATAGATGTGTGATATTATTCAAAGTCATACGTCACATTGAGTCATAATGTGTTGCATTATTGCACAGTCAATTAAGCTTGACCTCGCTTATACCGCATCCAATAAGGGATGCACTTGAGCACTAAGTGCCATTAATCAAAGAATGAGGAACTTCATAATTGGAGAAAAATTTGTTAATGTTAAGCGTGAACATGTTTTAACATGTTTTATGATGAAAAAAATGGTACACTTGAAAAAAGTGAAATGATTTCGTTTAAATAATTATGTAAATTTTATATTTTTACTTTATTTAAATTAATGCTTTTTCTACGAAATAACATAACTTCAAGATAAAAGTCTTCTAAAAGGTGTTTTTTGTTCTTTATTTGTAAAAAAAATTATATTCTTAGGTTATGTGGTGCTAATATTTATTAACTAGTGACATCAGTACGTAACATACTACTTGAGGCAAAAACATCATTATGCTGCATAATATATATGTACGTTGGTACATGTAAAAATATGAATGACATTTCACATAAAATTAATAAATCTCCATAAAATTATGTTGTTAATAATTAATTAATTTCAAAACAGTAAACGACTAAAGTCGATAAATTTCGATTTTTTATTATTTGAAAAGTAACACCGAATAACGATCTACGCTACATTTTAACGAAAATGAAATTGTTATGAAAATATGTGCATGTATTATAGAAAAATATATCCGAATGATTGAAATATATAATTTAATATAAAAAGTATAAAATTTATTACTTTTTATCATAATATATACTGCAGTTAGAATAATAACCTCTGGCAAAAATTAATTCAGAAATTTGTAAGCATTTTTAAATTATAACATAGATATCGTTATTCTGTTTAACTTACTCTTTATTTATTAAATTATGGTTCTTGGTGTGATAAAAATGCATTTTTGACTCTTATTTAACCTTCGTGAAGAATGATTTTCTTTAATTAAGAAAGATTTCTGGTTCACCTTGACATAGAGTCTCGTTTTTTTACTCTCAATTCGAATTCATAGATATGTATTGATATACAGTATTTCCTTAAGGCAAAAGAAATATTCATAAACAAGGTATATCAAGTGGGAGGTTGTTAGGTACACACCATTCTCCTCTCCTCTGTCCAGAAAATCCAACAGGCGTCCCGTTCAGACTAATGCAATTTCTCCTAACCTGAAAAGTCATTCTGTAAAGGCATTAGTTTAAATTCGTTATACTTATGAATTTCCTCGGGGACACTTGTAAAACTTGTAATAGCCTAAGAAGACAAGTATTATTACAATAAATAAATAAAACATGAAAATATTGATAAAGCATTATACATTTTTCAATTATTTTAGTACACTTATTTACTTCATAATCATCATTTACAAAATGAAGACAAGATTTGAACCCTAATCTGCATTAAACTTGGTGACTTAGACCTTACGTAATCTAACTAAGATCTTAAGGTTATGAAAAGCTATCTATATTATCTATCCGGATGGGAAGAAGAACTCGCCGAGCACGCGGTTGCAAGGGATAATCATTTGTTTATTAGAATTGCATACTTGTATCTTGACTATGTATAATTTTATCATCTCATCAAATTTTTAGAAATTTGAAACTGCAACTTCAGATGAAATATATTACTTTCAGCTGGTGGAATATGTTTCTTCATTCCCTTTTCTTTAATTAAATATTTTTATAAATTTTTTATTCTACTTTTAATTTTTAACATTTTTTAGGTTATACATCCAAGAACGAGAACTTTACATTTACTTACAATGTTTATACAATTATAGAACCTAGCCACATTTCTTATGACAGTCAATTAATTCCTAAGTCAGTCAATAATTAATAATAGCATGTTGCAAATAACAACAATTAATAAATTAATAAACAGTTAATAAATTGATAAATTCTTTTCCACTCAGTTAATAAAACAGTTTGACAAATTAAGTCATTTGGTAAAAAATCATGAATTACAATATAAACTTTACTGTCATAAGAAATGTGGCTAGGTTCTACAATTGTATAAATATTGTAAGTAAATGTAATAAAAGAAATATATGGACTTATTATTAAATGAGAATAGAGACTTTTGTCTTTAACATCTTACCCCGTGTGGAAAATGAAAATTGGTCCTAGCCAGGTCCTACCTATTTTACCCTGTTAATAGCTTGGTCCTAGGTTGGCAGTGTAGGTTGGACCAACAATGGCTGGTGATGCGATTCTAGCCTGGTTCTAACTTGGGAGCCTAGTTAGGACCTAGAAAGGACCATCTCAGACAGTATTTTCTATTTCATTATAATTTTAATTAGTTTATAATATTTGTTAAAGAAATAACCTAAATTATTAATAATAAGTATTAGTTTTAATTAATTATTATTTTTTTCAATTAAATGATGACTAAAAGCGAATTCATAAATAATGTTAGTATATCCAGAGATTAATATATATTCCTCTAATATATGCATTAAAAATTATAAAAAAATTAGAAATTGGTTAATTAAATTATTTTACAGCATATATAATCTTTAAATTGCATACTTATACGAATACAATGCAGAAAAATCGGAATAAACGCAAACTTAAGAAAGCAAATAAAATCTAACGCACGCGGGAATCGAACCTATGACCTATGGACTACGAAACCAACGCCCTAACCACTATGCTACGCAGCCTAACTGAACATCGACGTCTTATTGTCAGTGACTTGTTGACTTGCTTTTGATGATTTAATATAGTATTTATTGACATTAATACACCATAATAAACAAAAAAATAGTTTAACAACAACAATAATAATAAAATAATATTCAAATATAAAAATTCAAAAATTAATATTTTTATATTATATCAAGAAAAAAATATCTATACATTTTCGTTAAAAACAGGTTTTTCATTGTTCTCAATCATTTTTAACATTAATTTGTTGGTCTAAAAAAATATTCGTCTTTTGGACTTGGAAATTTTTGCTAATTAATTAAGGTAGTACGCTCGCGACAGTCACTCTCAAAAGTAAATTTTAATAAAATGCTATAGTATGGTGCAGTTACTGTAGCATATTTTTGCTTGGACTGTACTGAATACATAGTCAGCCCTATGTACAGACACACTCACACACAAGTATACTAGTCAGGTTAGAATATTATATTATATTATATCTTTTAACTGAAACGGTTAATATTGTTCAATCTTTTTGTTATAAATTTCTCAAACATTCATTTATAATATATTAGTTTTTTAAAACAATCTATAGAAAATTTTAAAAGTTATTAGAAAAAATGTGCCGTTTACATGCACTTTTCATAGGTTAACCATGTTAAATAACAAACTTTGAACTTAAATATCTTGTTTTAGAAACGGTCAATTTTTTTAATATTTTGCAAATACATAGATCTTGTTATTAACTACTCTGATTTCAAATTTCATGAAATTCTATAGAAAAGTGCTATCACGAGCGTACTACCTTAAGTGGGTGATCCACTTTTTAAAAAAATGTCAAAAAATTTATGTTAAAAACACGTTTTTCATTGTTCTAAATCATTTCAAACATTTATTTTTTGTTGTAAAAAATTTTTTAAATTTGGACTTAGAAATTTTTGCTAATGAAACTAGGAAGCCCAGGTAGGGCCTGGGTTGGACCTGGGTGGGTCAGCCCACATTCAAATTGCAATATCTTCTAGTGTTTAGCTCCAACTTAAACGAAGCTTAAAATCAGCGAACGAAATTAAAAATATATTTTACTAATGATAATTATATTGCAGTTTGTTTAAATCTGTTTAAATAAATAAATAAATGTTACTGTTTTATTAACTTTTGTGACAAATTACTTATAAATTTGCAGTTTTTTTTTTAATTTTGCGATTATTACACTTGAGTAGTAAAATATGAAGATAATTTATAATTTTAACAATTCAGTTATTTGTTTAAACAAATAAATGTTGTTATTTATTAACTCTTGATACAAAGTACCTAGAAACTTGTAGTTTTTCCTAATTTTGCAATAAACTAATTTAAAAAGTATGAAATAGAGATATTTTATAATTTTAACAATTCAGCATTTGTTTAAACAAAAAATTGTTGTCATTTATTAACTCTTGAGACAATAAAGCGTCTAGACACTTGTAGTCTTTTAAAATTTTGTAATTAACTAATCTGAGCATTTACTTATTGTAAAATTAGAAAAAACTGCTAGTTTCTAGGTTGATTGTGTGAAAAGTTAGTAAATAACAATTATTTGTTTAAACAATTGCTGAATTAATAAATTAATAAATTAACTTTATTTTATAATATTTGTATAATTTTCTGATTTATGTCAAACAATAAATTGTTTAAACAAATATGATTATCAATAATTTTATAAATATTAATTGAGAATATTTATCAATTTTTACATGTTTTTCATGTATTAATTTTGACACTTTATTTTCCTAAAAATTTTTCTAAGTCATAACTGGATCTCCTAGTTAGTACCAAGTTAGGACCAGCCTAGGATATATAAAAAGGGGTTGCCAATTTAGGTCCAAGCTAGGGCCAATAATCATTTTAGGCATAGCATGGTGATTTCTACACGGGACATCAAATAGAAGTATATAATCTCAGAAAAATTTTTTATCCATAGATTAAATCAAATGTGTCTAACAAGGATTGAGAAAAACAATCCCCGACTTTTCCCTAACCTTATTTCTGCTTTCTTGGGACAAAAATATGGTTACCAACACATTAAACAATAAATTAATGTCAAATGAGAGTAGCAAATAGTAATAAAAACATTTAAGCCTTGTAAGATTACAAAAGTTTTTAATTCACAAAAAATAAAAATTTTTTTTTTATAAATTTATAGAAATTTCCATGACTTTCCTGACCACTGCACTGGACACCCTGTCCAATTCAATTGAACTTTTATTATAGAGTTTTGAAAAGGTTTTTTTGTTGATGTAAATTAAGTTTAGTTAGTTCACAAATTAAAAAAATTAGTCGTAGAAATAACTAAACAATTTATTTTATCTAAATAGATAGTTTTTAGGGCATTTACGATTAAATTTCTATTTAGGAATTTTACAAAATAATTTCTCACCATTCAAAAGGCAAGACGTTTAATGAGAAATTAAATTTTTATACAGCTTTAGGATTTAAAAATAATGCCAAACTTCAAGTAGTGTGGATCTGATCCTTAAAGGTAGAATCGTTTTTCTGAAACTTGTTGTTTTTGAAGTCCATGTAAGCCATTACTCAAAATCTACTGGAACAATCGTTCTGAAATTTGGTACAGTACTTCTTCACATAAATCCTTAAGTACCCCTTTTAAAAAACAAAATTACTAATTTTACATTAACAAATTAGCAGATTTTTTTATAGAAAAAATCGGCTTTCTGACTTCCAAGTGCTACGAAAAATTTTAAAAATAAAACAAAATAAAAATCCTCCCAGGATGTGTTAATGTTTTTCTAATCTATTCTAATAATAAGTGTAGAATTTAAATTATCTGTAAATTTAATTCGGTGGACAATTTATACTACCTATTTTTTCCAGTAAGAATACTATAGTATGTTATTAAAGAATAGATTAAAGTTATAGTAAAATTATTTGTCTTTTGTAATTATGATATGATATTTGATGTAATCATATCAACGGCTGTATTAGTAGCTTAACCTCAAAACTGTCATAATAGCAGCTTTTTCATGAACACATTGGATGTACTGAGCAGTAAAATGCCGGAGTTCCTAATAGCACAAGTTACACGGATAGTCAGTACTGACAAACAGTATTGTATTTAGTAGTGAATCGGACGTCAACTACGGTTGGTTACGGAAATTTCTGTCTGGGCACGGAGAGTGGAAGCTCCTTATACTACTTCGGGCTCACTGCCATAAGCTCACTGCATGCTACTATAAGAAAAAGGAACTGCTTGTCTAGGTTATTAAGTGTCATTAAATAAAGCATTAAAGCAGCTTTAAAGTATTAAATTGAAAGCAGGAACGTCAGTAGATAAGTGCCAACTCCCTTAACGCCCATTTTATAAGTTAAAATAATAAGCAAGATGTTTTTAGTTTGACTACTAAAGAGTATTTATTATTATTATTTATTAAAGATAATTGCAAATTCGTAAATTCATAAATTCAGTTTTCTCCTTGTTAATAAAGTGTAACATTTTTTAATAAAGAAAATTTATAATTTTTCTAAAGCGCTTTGTATTAACTGACATTACGTATTAAATTATACAGTTGTATTTATAGAAAAGTTGCATAATAACAGCATTATCAATATAAATGGAAAATCTGAGAGAAGTTTAATAGTAAAATAAATTTTAAGATACACATTGCTACAGTAAAATAGGATACAAGGTCATGAATGAATTAATGAAATAGATGAAAATATAACTAGATTTAGTTGGAAATAAATATACCTCTGTTGCAACAGGAAATTCTAATCTAATATAATTGATTATTCATGTTTAAGAACACTTCGTCGTAAAACATTTTTTCGTCATGAGTAATTACTCATGCTTACTCATTGTAATGATATTTCAATGATAATTATTTTTAACTAAAACAACAAAAATTGATTTAAAACGAAATATTTCGATAGGTTTCGGTATGTGTACATATAATATGTATGTCAAATCATTATACAATTGTTATTTTTGTTGTAGACATACGACATACGCTAAATTTAGATTTAAAGAAGGCCTGGAATTTTTAGAATTTATAATTTCACAAATTTTTCCAAGTTTTTCTGTTTTCATTTTTACTAATTTAGATTCATATTCCAAATCTATTAAAATTTTAAACATTTTAGCGCAGTCTCTAAAATTTGTATGAAAACATAAAAACTAATTTTCAACGCATGCGCTAGTTATAACTGCATTATAAGTTTAAATTTAATGTAAATGATGCGAAAATTATATTTAGAATTTTACTGAAATTATTTAAAAATTGACCTAGAAGAGGGCTGGAATATTGAATTAAGTTTTTTTTTAAGAAACCTGGAGAAGTAAAGGAGGCTAAGAACAGTTTTTAATTTTTTAAATTCAAGTAAAAATATATTCTTTATTAAATTTATTTTTTTATTGTTATGTTGAATCTACAAATATTGGTTTTTCAATCATTGAACTGATTAATTTCTCTATTCTCATCACAAAATATTGAGAAATTAACCCTCCGTCACACACCTAGGGAGGGATTCCCTCTACGGTTTCAGTATTTTTTAAATAACTTTTGTTTTCCTCATTGCAAAATAAAATCAGTTTCTATACCTTTCGACAATTTACTCCTCAACACATTTCTAAAAAAACATTTAGTTTAAACATAATTAATATTTAATTATGAAGCTTCAAAGCCAGAAAAAACTCGAAAAAGTGAGGTTATGTTAAATAGAAAAATCAAGTTTTCAAAACATCTTTTGTTCCACTGTTGACAAAATTATATTATAAATATAATTAAAATGAATTGTTTAATGATTTTTTTGCTTATTTGTTAATGTTACATTATTTTTACATGTCAAGTGGAATTCCTTCGAAGATGTGCATTCGTGTAATTAATTTTTATTTTTGAGACCGAAAATTATTTTTATTAATTTTATAATTTAGAATAATTTACTACATATTTGTAAGTTTGTGTTAAAACTAAATTTTTGTTGATTCCTTTGTTTATGTTGTAATGTTGCTTATTTTACAATGTGGTGAGGGATTCCCTCTAAACGTGTGTAAAGTCGTAATTTTTTCCCATGTGTGTGACGGAGGGTTAAAAAAATGGTTTGTAATTCAAAATCGTGAGTCAGTTAAACAGAATTAAAAACTTCAGATGGCAGCGACCTCTCTATGTCGTGCTTTTGTAGTGTTTTGAATGTAGGTATAATGTGTAATATGAATAGGCTTTTGTCTTGTATTTGTATCTGATATTAAAAGCAAAATTTTGAATTTTTTAAAATTGACTCTGGATTCGTAATCAGCAACTCCGAAAACTAACCCATCCTTAAAGACTTTCGAAACCTTAGTTTAACTTAATTTTACAGATTGCATTATTGCTGCAAATCTTGAAGGGATACTGAAAATAAAAAGCAGTTTCCTTTACTAAATCTTGTGTAGAATTGTCATTTTTTTATCCTAGGTCTACTAGGGTTTGTAGAACTTAATTTTTTTTCATTGCGTGTTCAAGAATAACAAACTATTTGATACACACAAAATTACTGCAGTCTATAAGCTTTATTTTCATATATTGTGGTTACAGAAAACAAAGGTTTTTATTAGGATTTGTTTTTATTATTCTGTTACTATATTTTTATTCTGTATGAAAGTGATCCACCATTGGAGCAGCATATAATCATGACTTATGAAAACAGTGATCCGCAATAGGATCATTGACAAATTATCTTTGATTTTGTGTGGAACCCAGTAAAAAAAGAAGTATTGAGTGGAGCGTTTAGGAATTGAGTGAAGCTCTGAGCCAATACGGATTCGAGTAAAAACCGTATTGGGACGTTTGACTCAATCTTTTTTTCATCCGCCGAATACGATCTTATTTTAGCATTAAAATTAAAATCACAAGACCAGAGTACACATTATAAATTGAAAGCACAATTGTCCTGGAATGTAAAAATGCCGATTTCGATAAGAAGCAATGAATATTTGTTAAAAATTGGTAAAAGCAAAGTTTTATAAGCGCGACTGAATTTACCATGTGAATAAATGAAGTGGTAAGTTTAAATGGACGAAATGGACTAAAAGAAATTTACTGTTACCGACAGAAAGTTCCTAGAGAATTGTAGTAAATTCAACAAAACAATGAAATTTCATTGTTTTACAATTCTTTAGGAACTTTCTGTCGGTAACAGTAGATTTCTTTTCGTCCATTTAAACTTACCAATTCATTTATTCACATGGTAAATTCAGTCGCGCTTATAAAACTTTGCTTTTACCAATTTTTAACAAATATTCACTGTTTCTTATCGAAATCGGCATTTTTACATTCCAGGACAATTGTGCTTTCAATTTATAATGTGTACTCTGGTCATGTGATTTTAATTTTAATGCTAAAATAAGACCGTATTCGGCGGATGAAAAAAAGATTGAGTCAAACGTCCCAATACGGTTTTTACTCGAATCCGTATTGGCTCAGAGCTTCACTCAATTCCTAAACGCTCCACTCAATACTTCTTTTTTTACTGGGAAGTAAACGTATGTGTCAAAATTAAGCCTATCCCTAAAAAAAACTTCTATTGGAACCTTCTTATTCATATTATAAAGAATAGCCTTGAAATTTGTCTAAATACAATCAATGAGACTTCAAAGTCAAAATAAGATACTTAAGGCGCTTAATTGATTCACCACTGGGTCAATTACCCCAAATATTGTATGAAATATTGTTGTGGTATTGGAAGAATGAAACCACAACTTTTTGTTTGGAAGCAGTTTCAAAACACTGTATGCATGTGTGAGACATAATAAATTAAAATAAATAAACATATTAAATTAAAATTTGTCATATTTCCATTAAAATTTAATACCTAATAATAATATCGGGTAGGTTAGGATGTTATGTAACGGGTAGGTAAAGTATCACTTTACCTCCCCGTTATGACGTCATGGGAAGTTAAAGTAACATTCCCTTCCTGTCTCCGGGAAAGACCTACTTTCCACCCTATTTTCAGGTTAGAAATTATGTACTTTCGGTGCGTGTGTTAGAGAAAAATATTTTGCTCCCGCTTATCCTACTCCCGAGCGGTCGGAATAGTATTTTGCGCCCGCTCTCGCTTAAAAATGTCAAAACGCATCTCGATTACATGAAAATTAGTTTTTACTTAATTAAAGAACAACTTCTTATATAAATTTATTCAATTGAATATATTTGTTCTAATATACAATATTTTTATAAATAATTCAAAATAAATTGTAAGTATACTTAAAAAAATTCGAGTAAATTGAAATATAAATAATAATTAAGAAAGAAAGAAAAATCTGGTCTTTAAGGAATCTACAAAAGGGTTTGTGGCATTCGGCGTGTTGGCAGTGTGGTTAGCTGGTTGTGTCATATATTATACACGACCGCTATCGGCACTGCAATTATGACGATTGCAGGTCATCTACCAAAATTCAACTATCAGTTATGTAAAAGTCAGCAGCAAATATTTCATGTATCCTTTTTGAAAGAGTTGGTCTCTAAATTTAATTATTTTTATAATGTTATCTTATATATTATGTTTCTAGATAGACTTTATTTATTCTCTTGCGTTTAATTTGCACTCATACGTAATTTCAATTTGTTTGTATTACAGATCTGCTTACGTTTCCTTTGGAGGATTACTGATGCGATTGCAGGGTGACGCAAATAACCTACACGGCTTCGAGATCGATCAACACATGTATTTGCTAATGAAAAAACTAGCCTTTTAAACGTAAGGTCGCTTAAAAAAAGACGGATCATGGTTGCCACATTGTACCATAATTATGCCAGTCTAGCATCTTTTGAAGAAAAGATTAATGTGGCCTTATCGACGTTGCAATTCTTTTGTGTGCACTTCTTGTAAAGTTTAAAATATTCTGAAGTTTAATTTTTTATACTCAAAAATAATGTAATTAATTTTAATAAAGAAATCTTTGAAATATAATTAAAAAATATATATAATATACAGTGAATCCTCGGTTTCACAGGCTAGCACAGTTTTTTATTTTTGATATTCGAATGATTTTCAATATAGTTTTGTCCTCCAAACACGATCCCATGTCACAAACTTTTTTCTGTTTAGCCTTACGTGTTGAAGTGCTTTGTTTTTGGGGATTCTTAATATTTTTTTCCAAGTTTCATATTTTATTATTTCACATATTCATAATACAGTTTTAAATTTTAACTTAAATTTAAAGTTTATTTGAAGTTCCTAGCAGAAAAACTTTATAAAAACACCTTGAAAAATTGTTTTTTGGTCTTTACATGATTGTCTCGTATTAAAAAATTCAAGTATACTGACCTTACGAAAGTCTCCAGCACGTCGTGTTAAAAAGAGAAAAAAATATAGAATATCATCAAAACCATGTTTTTCGGGGACTTTACTTCCACTTTTTTCAAAATTCTCCGAGAAATAGTAATTATAGTAAAGGAGAATGAAACGAAAACATTCGGACAAATAGTTTTTAAAAATTAAACGTTGGAGTAAACTAATTTTTAAAAACTATTTGTCCGAATGTTTTCGTTTCATTCTCCTTTACTACAAAAGTTATGGTTATTAATAAACAATTTATTCAGGAAATTAAAATCGTGTCAAGAAAATTCACATGAACATAAAATGTAATGGATGGATGTTTATAAAATTGGTTACTTAGAGGTTTACGGGATTTCGAGATATTTACCCAGTGGGCACATTTGTTCAAAAGACGTCCTAAGGATGTCTTTTTGCGGACGTCTTTTGGACTTGTACAAAAAGACGTCTTAAAGACGTCCCATACATGTTCTATGTCTTGGCCATTAGATGTCTTTAAGATGTCTAAAAGACGTCTTTTTCATTCAACATTTGAAAATAGAAAAATTTTTATAAATAGAAAATATTATTTTCTAAGTTCAACTTGGACTAAGAAACTAATCAATGTAATAGTGATTGGAATTTTTCTAAGTTGAATTCATTTCATTAACAAGTGAGATCGTTAACTTTGTAGAGGTTCATATCTGTCTTGAACGGCTGAGGTGCTTAAGGCGCAGTGCTTCAAGTCCAAGGTATCCGAGTTCGATCCGAGCTTCGTAGGAATTTTTTCATTATTTCTCCACATTTTAGAAAAAATAAAATTAAACTTAAAATAAATATAATACAATATTACTGAATTTCAACTTAGAAAATGTTATAAAAGAAATGTTTATTTAAGATCTGAAGGAATGTAAAAAGGACGTCCAAAAGACGTCTTTTAAACGTACTTCAGACGTCTTTTCTTATGTCTTTTAGACGTCTTTTGGACCAGACATAGAACGTCTTTTAGACGTCTTTTAATTGTCTTTTTGATGACTCAGAGACATTGCCATCATTGTCCCCAAATCGTCCGCGGACAAAAAGGGACGTCTTTAAGACGTCTTTAAGACGTCTTTTAGACGTCCCTGTGCCCACTGGGTAAGGAGTAAGGCCACTGTAAACGACAAAAAACACCAGTTTTCAAGAATTTTTTTTTGTTGGAAGGAAAGCGAATACAATTATAATAATGTAGTATGTTATTAGTCATATATTGAACTAAAACAATGTAAATTTTCAACAACAAAAAATACACAAGGGCAGAGTTACGGACATTTTAATAAGATGCTTTTTTTAAAGAGCTCTGCGGCACGCAGCACATAGGATGCAAAATTTAATCTAGAGCAAAATAAAAAAAAATTTCTTTATCTACATGACAATAGGAAGAGACTGATGTAGGGGATTTAAAAAATATTAATTTTCGTGAAATTGACAAGCATTTGAAAAAAAGATTCATTTTTCGACCAAAAAACGGCACTAAATTGTTCATAACAACTGTATAAATTAAGTTATTGAAAATCCCGTACGTCATTCTCTTTGAAATGTTATTATAAATATGTAAGAAAAAATACGATTAAAAATATTGGAAATTGTTTGAGTTATACTGCGTGCCAATTTCAAAAAACGTGTTTTGAGAAATACGCGTTTAAAGTTTTGAGATATATAGGTACAACATACCTATATAAAAATGAACAATTTTATTTTTAAAAATTTTTTACCATTAATCTGTAATTAAAGCATCATATAGGAGGCATTAATCCTAAAATGCCCCAAAAATAAAAAAAAAGTTCTTGGATTTCCTTTATACTTTGGTAATGTGTTACCCTAGTAGGTATTAGGTACTACACCAATTTACAGGTCCAACCCCCCATCCCTATCAAAAGGGTGGGGGTTGAAATTTCCGCTTCAACTCTAACATGCGTTCTTTGAACATTTGTAGTTTCTACTTAAATTATTTGATTAAAAAAAGTAAGTAGTGGTTTAGAAAGGTTTTTTGTGTACTTTTAAAAAATTTTATTTATTTAATAAAAAAAAAATTTTATGCAAAATAAATAGTTTTTTGCAATTTTTTGCAAGTTCGACAGTTTTTATTTTCTTTTTAATAATCTCAAATGAAAGCTTGGGATTTCCCCTAAAAGAAGATATAAGTCTGAAAATAGGCCGAAAAATTTTGCCAAAGATATAGTGTAATAAGTAAAATTTACTCAAAAAGTAAAAAAATTACAATATTTTTCGAAAAAATCAAGTTTATTTTTTTATTTTTCTATTGCCCATGATCGAAATCAATTTAAATTAGTCTAGTATGACCACCGGACAATTAATAATGCATAATTCAATTTATTTAAATTGTTGCAAACAATGTTAATTAACAAATAGATTACTTTGGACCTTCGTCATGCAGACAAGTTTAAATATATGTCTATTTTAGTAACAAATTATTTAAAAGTTAAAAATTATCATTGTTATTAACAATTATATAAACAATAATCAAGTTTCTTTTGTATTTGTAAACATTTTCGGCATTTTTTAAACTTTAAATATTTATATCATATGTAGAGTAGAAGGGGGTGAAATAGCCATGGTGCAAAAAAGCCATTTTACTTGAAAACTACCCAATGGGAAATAGCCATTAGTCTACCATTAGTGCATTAATGGCCCAATAATAAAAAAAATTTTTTATTAAATTTTATTAAATAATATTTTATTAAATAATTTATTTATTATTAAAAATAATTATTTTTTTAATTAATTATTTTATAAAAATGGTCATTATTTTCTATCACATCGAAATGTGAATGATGGCTACCTGTTTGATGATGATGATGATACAAATACAGAAGGATATCCTTCTGTATGGTATATCCTTCAGTTTCTGTCCAAACAGGTAGCCATCAGACGCAGGTAGTCGTTGCGGAACGGTCCGGTGCGCTCGGAAATGAAAGGAAGAAAGGAAAAGTTAAAGAAAAAGGTAGAAAGTAAAAGGGCTAAAGTCAGCATGGGAAACTGGGGAAAGAAAAGCGCAGTGGATTTTGAAACCAGGATGCAAGTTAATAATAGGAAAAAGGGAGGAGGGTAGGATAAGATTTATGAAGGAAGTGGAAGCGGCAATAAAAGAGGGCAAGGACTGGGACATAATAAACAGGGAAAGGAAAAGAAGATTAGGTTTGAACAGAGAGGTAGAAATGGGAGCATGGACGGATTATTTCAAGGGTCTAAGTGGAGGGGTAGGGAGTAGAATAAGGGGGAGGGAAGGAGAAAGGAGGTAGGAAGGGATGAGAAACAAATTACCAAGGAGGAGATAAGCGAACCGATAGACAGAATTAAGAGAAATAAAGCGGCTGGGGGGATGAGATGGAAGGGGAACGTTTAAAATATGGTTGGGAGGTGGTGAGAGATGAAATGTGGAAAATTGCGAATATGGTGTGGGAGGGGGAAGGGTAGCCAGAAGAGTGGAAAACGGGCTTAATAGTTCCAATTGTAAAAAAGGGGGAAGGTGGAAGATTATATGGGGGTAACTCTGATGCCTGTGGGGTAAAAGGTGTATGCCGACGTGGTTAGGAGAAGGTTGGAAGAAGTGGTGGAAAGAATGGGGCTAATTCCGCATAATCAGACAGGATTTAGGGAAGGGATGAGGACGGTAGATAATATATACGCATTAAATTTTTTGGTAAACAGAAGTATTAAAAAGGAGAAAGGGAAATTAGTAGCGGTGTTCGTTGATTTTAAGGGTTAAAATTGGGGAAGAGTTGGGGGAGGAGTTTTGGTTGGGTAGGGGGTTAAGGCAAGGCTGTCCCTTTAGTCCAATCTTGTTTAATTTGTTAATGGCTGACTTAGAGGAGAAAATGTAAAGAAAATGTAAAGGGGGAGTGATTCTGGGAAAAAGACGTGTGTATGTACTAGCGTATGCGGACGATGTAGTGTTGATGGCTGAGAATGAAAGAGGGATGAAACTGTTGATGAAGGAATTTGAAGGATACGTCAGAAAGAAAGATTTAAGTGTGAATGTGGAAAAGACAAAGTTGGTGAGATTTAGAAGGATAGGGGAGTTGGAATGGAAGCTAAATGGGAGAAGAGTGGAAGAAGTGAATGAGTTTTGCTATTTGGGTTATTGGTTTAATTGGAATGGGGAGCAAGAGTTGAATACTGAAAGAAGAATAGAGAAAGGGGGAAGGGTGATGGGACAAGTATCGGGAATTAGGGAGAGGAGATTTAAGAATGATTGGAAGAAGCGTGTATGGTTGTTTGATGCTTTGGTATGGGCGGTGATTAGTTATAGAGTGGAAGTATGGGGGTGGGGTTAGATTGGAAAGATCGAAAGTTTGCATGAAAGGTTTTTAAGATGAACTATGGGGGTAGATAGGAATTGTCCGGGATACATGTTAAGGTAGGAATTAGGAAAGGAAAAGGTTCTGTTGAGGCAAAGGAAGAGGGCAATGAGATTGGAGGAGAAGTATAGAATAGGAGAAGCATAGTATAGGAGAAATTGAAGTAGGAGGGGTGGAGGGAGGAATGGGGGATAAAATTAAATGGATTTTAAATGAGAATGGAAAAGTGGAAAGAATGAGAAAAGAGAGAATGTATTAAGGCCGATAAAGGGAGGGGCTTTTTGTATTGGGGTAAAGCAGTAATGCTTTAAAAGAAAAAGTAGAATGTTAAGGTAGTTTTTAAAGTTTTAAATTTTGACAAAGCCAAAAAGGGCAAATGGAACGGGAAACGGAAACCCGGTGCACTAGCGGATTGCGTATTAATAGATATAAGTAGAACGTATTAAGTTTACTTGTAAGTGAAAATGTATTTCAGTTTTAAGTAGAAGAAATGTATTAGGGAGTCTCGAACCCTGCGTGAGCAGGGAAAGTAAATAAAGATGTAATACAAAGTTCAAAGAATTTTTTCAGATAATAAAAAAAAATTATGTTTTGAAAATTCTACAGTGGCTTTACCCCTTAAGGTAACGCGTTCCAAACGAGCTGCACTATCATTTAAAACTTTTTTTAAAATTTACAATTGTTATTAACTAAATTTAATATGCTCTATTTTCATGAATGGAAATAATTTAAAAATTTTAATTTATTATATAAATAAAATTTCGAATACTGTTAAAATGAATTTTTAAATCGTCGAAATACTGCTTTTAAAGCGTAAGTGCACTTACGGCCAAGGAAGCTCAGTTTTTAAAAAATGTTTTACTAACCATAACTGCAGATTATATTAGACATTTTAGCTCACAGCGTGCATAAAACAATTTGAATTTTAATAGTTTTTACAATTTATTGAACATATTATTAAAATGTAACGTTTTATTTTGTTAATGGTATTTTTTATAAAATAACAGGAAAAATTAAAAATCAATAAAAAACATTTTCAAAAATTATTTTATTTTAATCCAAATAAAAACTCAATTTAACAATGTTCAATTAAAAACATTAAAAAACAATTTTTACTTGAATCAAATAATTTTTTATTTAAATGAATTAAATAGTATTTTCTTTTCAGATACTGAAATAATTTATTGTAAAATTTATTTTTAAAATTCAATTATTTTCAAAATATTTAAGAAATTTATTGAAAAATATTAAATAATAGGTACTCTATAAAAATTATAAAATGATACAATTGTTTAAAAAAACTTAATTATGTCAATTTTTTAATAAAATTCTTGAAAAATTAAATTTGCCGAAAGAATTCAATTAAGTTTTTTCCAATTTTTAATAATATTTTTTGAAAGAAGTCAATTATTTTCTGAACTTCTAATAAATTCTTGGAAACAATTCAATTCAGGGCGTGGAACGGATAACTGCCTGTAACGCATGGTCGAAAGGGACTATACCAGTCAGACATCAGTGAGAGGCCTAGAGGCGCTCACTAATAGTGCTGCCAACTTAGTATATTTTATACTAGATTTAGTATAATTCACATGACGTTTAGTATCTAAAATTTTGATCTAGTATAATCTTTAGTATATTTGAGAAAGTTCTGAATTTTATCATCAACACATGTTTTCTGTAAAAATGTATACAGATTTTTTCATTTTTAAATTTTCATAATTCCCGGTTCTTTAGTCACCTTAATGTGTTAAATAAAATTGTTAAATTTATTTTAAATATTTAATGAATGTAAAATATTGTTTTAAAGTGCTATATTTTATTTAAAATTTAAGTAAACTCTTTTAAAGCAAAAAATACTATTTCGCAATATATATTTTCAAATTTCGCGGTGTTAGTATAATTTTAGTATAATCCGCATCACTGTCTAGTACATTCCAGTAAGGTCGAGTTGGCAGCACTGCGAGTCACTATTGTCTGACTGGTATAGTCCCTTTCGACCATGCGTTGCAGGCAGTTATCCGTTCCACGCCCTCAATTATTTTTAAAAATAGTAAAATTCTTCGGAAGAATTAAATTGTTTCTATAAATAATAAAATTATTCACAAGAATTCATTTATTTTCAATACAAAAATTCAATTCAAAAATTTCAAATCAAATTATTCAAAAACTACATTATTTTGAAAAAAACACAAAGAAATTTTTCAAAAGAATTTAATTATTTCCAAAACTTTAATAAAATTGTTTAAAAGAGTTTAATTTTCTATCAATAAATTTAATAAAATTTTAATAGTAAAATTATTAATAACAATTATAATTATTAACAAAATCGATTATATTCAATAAATTGAAGAAATTTTTTTAAAGAATTCAATTATTGGCAAAACCTTTAACCGTATCTATTCTTCGAAATAAATTATTAATTAAATTATTAATTATTAATTATTTATTAATTATAATAAATAAATTATTTTCCATATTTTAACAATATGCCCTGAATGAATTAAATTATTTTAGAAAATTGTAATAAAATTGTGAGAAGAATTCAATTATTTCCAAAACTTTTAAACGCAATTACTTTAAAGACTCGAATGAAATTCTTCAAAAATTCAAGTAGTTTTTAAAATTTTTAATTAAAATTATTTAAAAAATTTAAATAATTTTTAAAAAAGTTCAAAGAAATTCTTCAAAAAAATTTAATTAGAATTTTTAAAAATTTTAATAAAATTCCTTGGAGGAATTCAATTATTTTTAATTCAATTTTAGTAACATTTCTCAAAAGTATAATTCAATTATTTGTAATTCAATTTTAGTAAAATTTCTCAAAAGTATACAATTATTTTTAAAAATAAACGTTTTAATAAAATTTTTCGATTATATCCAATTATTTTAAAAATTTTTAATAAAATTCTTTTAAAACATTAAATTATTTTTATAAATTGTAAAATTCTTATGAAGAATTCAAGGAGCTCCAATGAAACTTCTTATCTACGTGATCATTTTAAACGTCATGGAAATCGAAAGATCGCACGATTCGTTAGAAGTACACAGTAGGGATGTTCAAAAATATCGATTTTTGAATCGAATCGGAATCGAAACGAGTAGATTCGATTCTTTAAAAAATCGACCTCGAAATATTCGATTCGCAAAGAATCGTATAAAAAATCGATTCAAAAAATTTAATTATTAATATTTTATTTTATTTAATAATTTAAAACAATTAATAATTGAATTGTTATTTAAAAGTTGTTGGTTAAAAAAGAAATAATTTTTAAATTTAATTAAAAGTAAAATTTTTTATTTTACGTAGAGAACATTGGAAGCAGTCATATTATGTAAACATTAAAGTTTTTCAAAGCAGATTTAAAATGGTCGCTCTAAAATTATAAAGGTTTATTATTTTATTTACAATAAAATAGTTTTAAATTTAGACAATTATTTCAATATTAATCTATGAGTTAAAAACTGAAATGGTAATGCACTTTTTAATTTTGTTAAGCGAATTTAAATTTTCACTCTAAAATTACAAATCTTTGGTTTTTTTAATTACAATAAAATATTGTTAAATTAAAATATAAAACTATCAGTTAAAAAACTGAAATATCACAAGCCTTTATTGGCATTTTTGAACCAAAGGCATGTGCAAACGAGACGCCTGTTTATCCCCGTTTATGCAAATGCTCTAATAGTTATTTGATCTAATTTAAAGGTTATAAATATTAAAATGATCTAAAGAACATTGAATATAATGTGATTTTATATAAAAGTCTAATTAATAAAATGAGTTTATTCTATAATTTATTTTTAAGCCAATAATCAAAATATCCAATTCGCATTTTCTATAATCATAAGCAATTATAAAATTTTTTCACGCAAACTTTCAACTGATAAAATAGTTGTATAAGCCAAAGTTTATTTTTTATAATTTTATAATAACCTAATTTTAAAGTGTTATTTTTAATTTGTATAAATTGTAATTTAACAAATGTCTGTCAAATCTAAATGTAGTAAAATATAATTTATTTAAATAAAATATCTTTTTTAAAGAATGCTAACAACCTCGAATCGTCAATTGATCAAATATTCAAAACATCTAATCGTCATTTCGTCCAATGCTAAAAACATCGAATCGTCAAATGGTCGAATGCTTAAAACATCGAATCGTCAATTGATCAAATACTCAAGACATCTAATCGTCATTTCGTCCAATGCTCGAAACGTCGAATCGAGAAAAAGTTGAAAAATTTGCTTGGTTTAAATAAATGTTAACTTACATCAAGCAAATTTTTCAACTTTTTCTCGATTCGACGTTTCGAGCATTGGACGAAATGACGATTAGATGTTTTGAATCTTTGATCAATTGACGATTCGATGTTTTAAGCATTCGACCATTTGATGTTTTTAGCATTGGACGAAATGAAGATTAGATATTTGAATATTTGATCAATTGTAAGAAAAGGGTAAATCGCAAGACTCTTAGAAGACTTGAGACTCTCCCTATCACGCGAGACAATAAAGTGTGAAAATGACTTTAGTACTGTTTCCGAGTCAAAAAAAAGAAGCACGAGAAGTAATCTCTGACCATAAGTCAGTAAGACCACAAGGTTCGAACAATTGAGATTTTAATTGGATTAGCCAGTTGAACTTATTATTCGGTTTGTTTTTTGCTAGTTTAAGTAATTTAACAAAACATATCCTGGGGTACCGCGAATCATCCATTGAAAAAATTTTATTTAGCCAGGAAAGGTTGAGATGCAACTTGCGCTTCTTGCAGACTTGAAAACGAATGTATGTATCACATTCTTTCCAATTGCCCTTCCTGTCATCATTTGTTTGACGCTATTACTTGTACCGAAATTAGTAACCTCCCGCCTGAGGATAAGTGGCTTCATGTTCTATCATCAAATAGTTGTGTATTGGTCAAACAATTTGTTAACACCTTTATTAAGGTCTTGGACACTCGTTTAAGTCGTGAATAGTGTAATAGTTTTGTAAACTTTTGTCTGTTTGTTGTATGTTGTATTTTATATGCGTAACTCCCTTGTAATCACATTCTGTGTTTAATAACAAGTGTAAATAAATAAAATAAATAAATAAATAAATATTTGATCAATTGACGATTCGAGGTTGTTAGCATTCTTTAAAAAAGACATTTTATTTAAATAAATTATATTTTACTACATTTAGATTTGACAGACATTTGTTAAATTACAATTTATACAAATTAAAAATTATAACACTTTAAAATTAGGTTATTATAAAATTATAAAAAATAAACTTTGGCTTATACAACTATTTTATCAGTTGAAAGTTTGCGTGAAAAAATTTTATAATTGCTTATGATTATAGAAAATGCGAATTGGATATTTTGATTATTAGCTTAAAAATAAATTATAGAATAAACTCATTTTATTAATTAGACTTTTATATAAAATCACATTATATTCAATGTTCTTTAGATCATTTTAATATTTATAACCTTTAAATTAGATCAAATGACTATTAGAGCATTTGCAAAAACGGGGATAAACAGGCGTCTCGTGCAAACATATGGATATGTCGGATATGTGCATACATTGGAGGAAATACTGTAATTTTATTGGTTCTGCCTATGTAGCTTTCTAAAGAACTAATCTTATTTCACTATTCTCTTGTGCTTGAAAGAAACGAAAATCGATCATCCGATTCTCTATGTACTATGTTTAAGATTCGATTCACAGAAAAATCGATTAGTAAAGATCGATTACAAAAATCGAATCGGAAAGTCGAAATCGTCGATTTTTTTAAGAATTGAATCGAAATCGAACATCCCTAGTACACAGCTAAATCGTCTTTATAGGCCAACGCAGAATAGATCTGTAACCGGAACCGCAATCGTAAGCGTAACCGTAAGAATGAGTTAAAGAAGGATAGGTATATTGTTTATCCTTCTCTAACTCATTCTTACGCTTACGGTTACGATTGCGGTTCCGGTTACAGATCTATTCTGCGTTGGCCTTATATATTAAACGAATCAAAAAATATGCACCTTGGAGAAAGAGCATTTTTTTAAATATCTTTCTAAACAAATTATGTAAATAAGTAAAAGTTGTAAAAAAATTATGTTATATTTATGAACAGTTCTTGAATTTAATTTGGCATAAAGAAATATTCACATCTATTAATAAAAGAGTTTTTCTTATAAATATGTCGTGAATTTTAACATCGCAAACATTAGGGTTAGTTCGCGACGTCAGGTGATAGACTCGGGCTAAATCGGCTAAATCCATCCACAATTTGTATGTTACGTTAGAATGTCTGTTATATATTCTATCTATATGTGGAAAAAAAGTTAGAATTATCGTATTATTTCACAACCAAAAACTGTCATCTTATTCTTTTCTAAAGAAAAATGAAATTATTTCTAATACAGATACTAATTTTTGTACACCGAAGGTTGCTTAATATATTACCAACTTATCATTTTTTCGTATTATTGTTGATTGTTGAAATTATTAACACAATGCACTGAAAATCCCACGATTCTAAAGAACTTTTAGAATAAAAATAACCAAATATTTTGAATATTAGAAGAAAAAGTTCTTATGTGTACCTATAAGTTGTTTGTTTTGATTCAACACAGGCAAAATTATTCTTTCTGCTTGCTATGGTAAAACTAATTTTTACAGCTTCATCTGAAAAAAATGTGTTATGAATTGCACATATCTTTATAATAAGAAAATAATTTTTTTGCTTACTTAAAATAAGGTCAAGTTCTCTAGAGCAGAAATCTTCAGGAAAATCTGATAATTTTAGGTCGAAATCAGGTGTATCATTCTCGTGTTCGCTGATAACTTGTGCACCAGTCGATGTTTTTGATCGTTTTATTCAGTCACTGGCGTTGGGATTCTTATTCTCTAAATCTTTGTTACTTTTTCTTTTTCTACTCGTTAGTGGATGAACAATTGTTTGATTTTCAAAATTTAATTTAACTCCAGGTTAATCAAGAAACAATTTAGTACTGCCAACCTCTTTTTTATTTTGATTTGTAACTTGCATAAGTATGTGAGTACTGCTTGCATCGGTAAAAGCATTGTTTACAACTTTTCTTAAAACATTATACCTATTTATTAATAAAAATAAAGATATATTTTCGTAATAAATTTTAAAAAGTATTTTCGTATAATATTAATTAATATAAATACGTAAGTACTTTTTTATTTACTCGAAATTGGCTCAGAGTCGTTCGGAGAAATATCTGACCAATTCAAATCGTAATCAGATTTATGAGTTTCAATTTATCACTTGTTTTCTATGTAACCTTGTCCCTTTGGGCACGGGAACGTTTTTGTTCTAGAAACGTTTTTAGAACATTTCATGTCCGCTACATAATGGCTTAACCCC
Source organism: Leptopilina syphax (assembly GCA_032872505.1). NCBI lineage: Eukaryota > Metazoa > Arthropoda > Insecta > Hymenoptera > Figitidae > Leptopilina > Leptopilina syphax. Next base: position 15,810,622 of record CM065472.1, read on the forward strand.
TTGACTGCCGATGGCAAAGATCTTTGCCATTTCGGACTTTGCTCTGACTGCCGGAAAACTGACAATCTATGCCATGATAAAAATTGATGTAAAAAAGTTAAAAATGTCTGAAAATTAAAAATAAAATGATTTCTAAAAAGTCAACGCTGTGCAGAATGCGACGCACGTTTCTGTTTCTAAATTCAATAAATTATAAAAATGTTATAAATTTAAAAAAAAAACTTTTAGCAAATTTTACAAAATCTTTGCCATGGACAATATAATGCATTTTTATTTTAAAAATGTCTAAATTTACCTGAAATTTGTTACTTGGGGGCTGTCGGGGTCGCTGACTACGAATATGATGATGGTTTTTCAAAATTCAAAATGTCGGATTTAATATGGCGGACGGTTTTTTAAAAATTAATCCAAGTTACCTGAAATTTGTTACTCGGGAGGTTTTAAGGTCGCTATTGACGAATCCGTTGTCAGTTTTTAAAAATTCAAAATGGCAGATCCAATATGTCAGACATTTAAAAAAAATGGATTCGCTTGAAAATTACCACTTGGGGGTTTTCGGGATCGCTGATGACGAATCTGATGTCAGTTTTTTAAAATTCAAAATGGCGGATCCAATATGACATACTCTGAAGAACCAATTCACCCATGAACATATTGAAAATTGGATCCGACATTTTGAATTTTTTAAAACACATCGGATTCGACATCAGCGACCCCGAAAACCCCCGAGTAATAATTTTCAAGCGAATCCAAATTAAAAAAAAATGTCCGCTATATTAGATAAACCATTTTGAATTTTGAAAAATTGACATCAGATTCGTAGTCAGGGACCCCGAAACCCCCCGAGTAACAAATTTCAGGTAATTTGGATCAATTTTTAAAAGCCGTCCACCATATTGGATATGCCATTTTGAATTTTGAAAAACCGACATCAGATTCGTAATCAGCGACCCCAAAAACCCCCGAGTAACAAATTTTAGGTAATTTGGATTAATTTTTAAAAAGCCGTTCAGGGCACATTTAGTGTTTTTCAGGTGACTCTTGAGAGTACTCTTAGCACGTTGGTGTCAGCTAAGGCCTTAAATGTGATTAAATTGATGTGATCCTTCCAGTTCAACTTGGTATCGAGTAGGATTCCTAAGTATAAGATTGTGTTATTGTTTTTGATTGAGACATCTCCCAGAGATAGAACAACATCCTCAAGGACGAAATCCTTCCTTCGATCAAAAACACACATTTGACTCTTTTGGTGAGTGATGCTGAGACCTATAGTTCGGAGCCATGGCGAAAGATTTAATACTGCAGTTTGCAGTAATTCTAACGCTTCGATGATTCTCTCATATGTAACATACATCATGGTATCATCAGCATACCGAAGGACTCTGACTCCCTGTGGAAGCAAAGTTGCAATGTCTCGTAAAACAAAGTTGAACAAAATGGGGAGAGCACGCCCCCTTCGGAACTCCCACTCCACATGTATCGTGTTGACTCCATAAAAGCTATAAAATTCCTCAATCTTGCTGGGGTGCGACAGCGTTCCAACTGATCCAAAATTTTAGCCGGCAAAACTGCGTTAAATGCTCCTTTTAGATCCAAAGCCAACGCGACGTTCCCCTTGGACTGCGAGAAGCCCTGGATGACATCTGTAACCAAGACAAAAACGCAATCCGAGCCGATCTGGATTTTCGAAAGCCAAACTGGTGCCTAGGAATCAATCTCTGGCTTTCAGCGAAATGATCTAGTCCAGTTTGGATTAATCTCTCCATAAGTTTCCTCAATGATGACGTCAGTGAAATGGGCCTGTAGCCTTTTCCACCCGTTTTGGAGATAAACTGTACTAGAGAAGAAGTCCAAGAATCGAATTCTTCTGCGTTCGGTTTGTTAGATGCATTTATCATGTTCGTTTTTTCCCCTGGAACGCTCTGACGAGTCCCCAGATCTTTTTGGAGATCACTTTTGGTAAAAGCGAGTTGCACAGAGACAATCAAAATTAATTTAGTTCAGATTATGTAAGTATTCTCATCTTTTTGCCAATTTATTGTTTAGAGCTCAGGTCACATTTATGTGTCCACTAAAATGGTTTGATTGGGGAAGAACTACTCGAAGCTTTTGGAACAAAAGCTCCTGCCAGCTCTAAGTTAGATATAATTAGGTCAACCAGTCAATCATATCTTTGAATTAGTGGAATTTCTGTCCTGTTATTATTTCCTGACATTACTTGTTCCATTAGGTTCTTGAAGACTTGCCAATCCACGTGGTTAGTTCTCAGCCTTCTTGAGCTATCGCAATTTTTTGAATATTTAAATCAACTTCCAGGATGACCGGTTTGTGATCACTGCTAAATGTTTCGTTTAGCGTTTCAGATAGAGTCAGTTTAGCCAGCGTCGGGAAAAGTAGAATGAGATCGAGAGTGATCTCCGAGCCATGAGATGGAGATCTGAAAGTAGGGAGGCCAGTGTTCATTATAATAAGATCCCTTGATTCTATCGCTTTGAGAAGCCTCTTCCCTGCATTGTTTAGATTAAAAGGTGAAAAATACGGTGTGTGGGCATTGAAATCGCTGATGATCATTAAATGACCATTTTCAGGGATGTTTGCAAACAGCTGACTCCAGTTCTTTTGTTCTATGTGTACGGAAGGCGGTGAGTATATGGAGATTACAATGATAGGACCTTGAGGTGTAAAAAGTTTAATCGCGATTGTGTCCATGACAGTATTCCACGGACCATCCAAGTTCAGTTTTTCAACGAAGTGTGAACATTTAGTCAAAATCGTAGTTCCCCCCCCCCCCGTAGTCGGGTTGGAGCGAACGCATCTAAATGAATTATAACCTCTAATATTCCAATTTTTGTAATTAGTCCCAAGCCATGTTTATGTGATCGAGAGGAGATCCAGGTTTAATTGAAACAGCATAGTTTCGATATTAGATTTTTTGTTAATAACGTGCTTCTTGTATTTCACATTGCGCATCGAAGATATGGGAGGGTGCTGTTGAGACATTCTGGAGCTTATTCTGTCAGTCAGTCTGAAAAAGGTTTATCGAGGTAATCTTTCCATAAAGTAAAGTAATAATATAGAAATGAAATATTGCTTTCTATTATTTACATTACTTAGTTTATTTTGGTTTAGTGGTTTTTAAAATTTATAATATTTGTTAAAATTACTTTAATTAACTCTATTTAATTTTAACTTAATTTATACCTTAAACTTTAATTTAAATTATAGACACTTCTTTGTTCAATATGTCATTAGGCTATGTGATTTCTGCATCTAACCTACAGCAGTTTCAACTAAATTATGACAAGTTTATTTATTTGATTCGATGCAGACTACTTTCGATGAGGAAAGTTCCGTTATTTATTTTTAATTGGGAAAAGTTTAAGTGTTTACTTAAATCGATTAATTAAATTAGATTAGTTCAAAAGGACACAAAAACTAGATATGTTATATTAACTGAAAATTAAGATAAATTAGATTTAATTATTTGTTATTACTATGTATGGAACGCGCTAAAATTATATTTACCAGTTTAATTATCATTTGTAACTTTCAGTGAATGCTGATATATGGAATCTCTCCTTTCCACCGAGTTCTTCATATGTGAATAAAATAATTTTTTACTTTTTTGTTGATTCGAATAGAGTGTGAAACGCTCTTTAAGATGGTGTAAACCAAAAAGTCATAAGTTGATTAGAAGTGTTTTAAAAAATTTTTTAAAGCCAAAAGAAACAAGAGTAAAAATACGAAAAAACTGATTTTTTTGTTAGGTATTATACAAATTAAAATAACGAAGACCATAATTTTTTATTATTTTGAAAAGTTGACAGTTTATTTGACAACTGTCAACAGTTAAAATTAAAATTTGATATCATAATCGTAATCAACGACCTCAAAAACCTTATTACTGTCTTTTTTATAAAAAACGATCACTTTTTAGAGAAGTTGACAGCTGTCAACTGTCAAATTGTCAATTCAACATCATATTCGTAATCAGTGGCCTCGAAAACATTTACAAACATGTGTCACTTATTTATACTTATTGTTGCTATTTAGAAAACTTAGATTATTTTTCCTATGTTTGGGGAGTTTGTCATTAATTTATATAAACAATTATTAAAAAAAAAATTTCATTACTTTTATGTTTTTTATTTTGATACTGTGATCCACGGTGAAGAAAATAAGCCTAAATTGATTAAAAAATATTAATATTTAAAAAAGTTACAAGGGTTTTTCTAAGTTAAACTTTAACATACTGTTTTCTCGAAAACTTGTTTTCGCACGTAAGGTCCCTTTTCACTGTCCAGGTCACATATTATGTTGTGGTGGGATCATTTCCAGTATAATTATGGGACTACACTTGTTTATCGTCCGAGTTTCCGGATGGGAAGTTCTGGGAGTTTAATGTCGTTTGTGTCACTTTCCGTTGATTTCGTATAGCTATGTTTTGACTGTCCTTTAGTGTCTGGTTGTTTAGGTCGAATGTTTCATTGCTTGGAGTATTCAGAAGCTATGGTGGTCCAATGGGGGTGGATTCCTCCGACGTCCCACGTTGATCAGCAGTGTATCCGCTATTCGAGGGAACAAAATCTTTCTGGGTTTGAAAGTTACCAAGGGCTCTCACTGAAGCCCTTGCCTCAGCATCTGAAAGGTTAGGTATATAGCGTTCCTTCATTACCTCGAATTAATTCTTGTACGCCGGGCACGTACTTGATGAGGCTTTGTGTTTACCACCATAATTGACACAATAGTCCTGCGAAGCGGGTTTTGTGCAGGGATCGGGAGAATAAGATTAGCCGCAATGTTCACATATCTCATTCATTGCTCTACATTGAGATGCGATATGCCCAAACCTTTGGCATCTGTAGCAACGTTTTCGTTTTAGGATTGAAGGTGTAACGAAAACTTGTGCGCTCCACGAGTAAAGAAAACGAGGGACAGTTGTTGAGCGGAATGTCAGATCGATAATCTCCGTGAGAGTATGTACCATCTGATTTAGGGGCAGTTCCATACAAAAAGCAAATGGTGGATCACCGATTTTTCTTAAAGTTTGTAACTTTGTAGTACTTGGGCTACTAAATAACTATGCCAAACAGTTTTGCAAAAAAAAAAAATTTTGCAAGATATTTAGATTTGAAAAATTAGAAACTGAAAAAAAATGACTTTTTTTGAGAATTTTTATTTCTAAAAATATTGATTCTACAAGAAAAAGTCATTTATTCAAAATTGTAGAGAAAATGTCAATTTTTTATAATATTAAAAAAAATGTTAAGAAAAATCAATTTTTAAATAATTTGTTTAAACAATAATTTTTTATTGTTAAAAAAAGAGCAAAGGACATCATGGAATTTTCTAGAAAAATTATTTTCTCAAAATATAAACCTTCCTTAATAAGTGGTTAAATTTTTAAAGAAGTGATTTTTGATGCTTTTGAGAAAAAGTTTTTGAAGTTTGCGCTACGAGTTTTTATGAGTTGTGCTAACTAAGCAGCGCCTATATCAGGGTATTTTAAAAGATGATTTGACCTTTAATGCTCGTTTCTAATATATTTCTAATTATATACGTATATATTATTATTATAAACAGTTTAACAATATATTTTTAACTTTTTTATAAACATTATTTTCCTTTTATAACCCATTAATGGTCATGGACACAGGAACGCATATATAAAAAGTAACTATTGGGATCCTGGCATAGGATCATAATAATAATTTTTGACGTTAAAAATTAAAAAAAAAATTTTTTAAACAATTTGTTATAAAAAAATGAAGAAAAATTGATTTTCATAAAAAACTGATAGCGCCATTCGATTCGACGCAAAAAACTACTACGAGAACGTATATTACATAATTTTTAAAAAAAGACATTGTTGTAAAAATGGTATAAACAATTAGCCTGCATTTATACTGTATGAGGTAGAAGAATCGTTTTTGAAGTTAAAAATTTTTTTAAACAAAATTTTTACCTGAAAAACAATCCTTCTACCTCATACAGTATAAATGCAGGCTAATTGTTTATAACATTTTTACAATAATATGTCTTTTTTTAAAAATTATGTAATATACGTTCTCGTAGTAGTTTTTTGCGTCAAATCGAATAGCGCTATCAGTTTTTTATGAAAATCAATTTTTCTTTATTTGTTTATAACAAAGTGTTTAAAAAATTCTTTTTTTTAATTTTTAATATTAAAATTATTATTAGACCCTATGCCAGGTCCCAATAGTTACTTTTTATACCTGCGTTCCTGTGCCCATGGGCATTAATGGGTTAAAAAAGGAAAATAATGTTTATAAAAAAGTTAAAAATATATTGTTAAACTGTTTATAATAATAATATATACGTATATAATTAATGAATCTATTAGGGGCGAGCAGTAAAGGTCATTTATCATCTTTTAAAATACACTGATATTGGCGCTGCTTAGTTAGCGCAACGCAACGCACAAAAACTCGTAGCGCAAACTTCAAAAACTTTTTTCTCAAAAACATCAAAAATCACTTCTTTAAAAATTTAACCACTTATTAAGGAAGGTTTAAATTTTGAGAAAATAATTTTTCTAGAAAATTCCATGATGTCCTTTGCTCTTTTTTTAACAATAAAAAATTATTGTTTAAGGGTGATTAAATTTAAAATGTCATTTTGCTGTCCTGCCGAGAAAACTCGAGTCCGAACTTATATATCGAACATATTATGGTTCATTAATTTTATATATCATTTATTTTGTTCAAATTTTAATTTTTAGCCACCAAAAGCACTCAGAAAAAATTTGGCAGCAAAATTGCAGGCAAAATGTCACTGGTGTCCCGTGTCCGCGAACATGAAACCATATCTTGTCTCCTAAGAAAAATGGTTATTTTTCATGTTTTTGATTACCGAAAAAATTATTTCGTAAAGTGGAACTTCTATATTTAAAGAAAAACTACTAGTCGAATATAAATAAATAAAATAGTGGTTGGAAAAAAATCAAAAGCGTATGTCCTTAAATTTCATATTTTTAAGAGAAAATGACAAAATCTGAATCTCGCGCTTAATATTTAATTGTGCAAGAGTATGAAACTGCTTTATCGACTGTTAATAGAAAGTACTATGTGTCTAGAAGCCTAGAGAAAAAAACTACAACGTTCTAACCTATCAACAAAATACACGATGCATGGCAGATTGGCAGAATGAATTTACCGAGCACAAATGTCACTGGTGTCCCTGCGACAAAATAGTACTTAATATTAGTATTTTTTTCAAATACCTCATTATAGTCTCACTTATTACTGAAACTTTCAGAATCGCACACCTCCAAAGTTAGAAATATAATCATTCTTTTTAAAAATGAAAATTGAGGCAGAATGTCACTGGTGTCCCCTGTCACTGGTGTCCCCTAAAATACACAGGCACTCAAAAAAAAAGAGTTTTGTTCTAAACACTATGTATTTTTCGCTGCTGAATCCGAATCCGAAGGCAGAATTGACAAATTTGCTCAAAATTTTGAAATAAAAGTAAATAATAATAAATAATTTTAGAGTCGTTTTTTAAAATTATAAAATTTAACAACATATTTTTCTTTTTTTTTGTTAATATTAAGCTTTCTACATTTTTTCTATGAATTATAAATCCACCTATATTTTCTATTTATTACGTTCAATTATTCTAGTTTTAAACTATATTTTTACTCATATGTTCATATCTTTTTTATTATTTAAAAATAATTTTCAATGACATCTTTAAGCGTGTCACTGGTGTCCCCTAACTTGCTTATGTCTTCTTGTAATTTACAGCTACATAATTCACGGTGAAAATTAATATAAATTATTTTATAATTCGTATTTGACTATTAGCTTTTAATACAATGATTTATTATAAAATCTGATTGTATTTTCAGTTTGTTCTAGTGAATACATACTGAAAAAGTGCCTCGTGAAAATATATGTTTTTTCTCCAAAAATCTGTCTGTTTATGAAAATATTTGTTATTATGTGCTTGACCACTATTGATTTCATGGATTATACATGCTATTCAACCAAAAAAAAAATAATTTAACCAGAAATTTCAACATCGCCAAGTAAACATTTGCAGATAGTGAAAATGACATTTTAAATTTAATCACCCTTAAACAAATGATTGAAAAATTAATTTTTCTTAACTTTTTTTAATATTACAATAAATTGACATTTTCTCTACAATTTTGAATAATTGACTTTTTCTTGTAGAATCAATAGTTATTGAAATAAAAATTCTCAAAAAAAGTCATTTTTTTCAGTTTCCGATTTTTAAATCTAAATATCTTGCAAAAAAATTTTTTTTGCAAAACTGTTTGGCACAGTTATTTAGTACCCCAAGTACTACAAAATTACAAACTTTAAGAAAAATCGGTGATCCACCATTTGCTTTTTGTATGGAACAGCCCTTAGATCTACTGCGTCTGTCAGAGATAATGATTGCCTGTGTGTCTGGATCCATGTTGATAAGAATTTCTGAAACTCATAATTCTTTCTTAGCATGAATAAAACCCTTTTTGAATGCAATAGATTCAGGAATAAATAATCTTTAACCTTCGTTCCGATGTATTTGTGAAGTTAACAAGGTGTTAGCGTTAATAGCCTGGACGCAAAAGATTTTAATTTGATTCTTTCCAGATACATGGATGCGTCTGTTTCCTTGGATTATTCCTGCAATTTTCTTCCCAATGGCCAGTGGGTCATACCCAGTCAGAAATGAAAGATCTAATCGACGTCTAAAACATCTATCTATGTGGAATCTAAATCGAGATCTATAAGGACATCGAAATAGGACGCCACAAGACGTCTATAGACGTTGAGGTTGTTGTCTATTAGACGTCTACCGCGCAGAATTCGGTTTTACATTCGCAAAAGACGAGTGGTCTATTCGACATCTTAGATTTTTAAGTAGATGTCTAAGCGCTGTCTGGGACTTCAAAAAGACAACTTAATTTTTGTTGATGCGCATCAATAAGAAACGAGAGGTACAATGGACGATTTAGACAATGTATTCGATATCTAAGTAATTGCAAATACGTATGTTAGGCTGGAACTAGTACACTATTAGATTGTGCCCTGCAAAAATTTCTGACATTCGTAAAAGTCGATGTGTAAATTACACTAAGCTACTGAACTACAAATATAAATATCTTTGAAGTCAAACAACTTTGACATCTATATTTAACATTTTTAGACCAAATCTAGATCTAGATCTCCTCTCAACTGCTTAGACGTTGAATAGACATAGGTTAGACCTTTTATTTCTCACTGGGTAATTACCGATGTTACGGTTAGACTGATAAGATTCCATTATAACCAGAAAAGGGCCTTCCGTGTCAAGGATATATTGTATAATATAGTTATTATAATTTGTTTTTCAAAATATTTTAGGGTTTAGTTTGTTTACTTCCTCTTGTGCACGTTTGGATACGGTGTTCATGTTATCTCTCTTCATTTACTCCCTTCGAGGAGTGGAAGTAGATGCTCTTTGTTTGAAATCATCACTCTCCTGGGGTACGGATGGATGCATTGTTGTAGGTTTGTTTCCAATAGCATCAGCAATATCCTCTTCTTCTTCTTCTTCACCCCTAGTCTTCTTCCAATGCGGTCGGTCCTTTATTGGAGCCCTAAAATTTTGTCTGTGTTTTCTTGGTGAGGATGATTAATATTTCTTTTTCCATAATTTGAGTTGAACGAACTTAATATTTAATTAAAAGCTATGAAAAGCAAATCCAGGCGCAACAAAAGCAAGCAAACGAGAAAAATTAAAAAAAAAAATTGAAAATTCTTAAGGTGAAGGACCAGAGAAGAAAAGCAAAAGAGCATAAGAGAGACCGTGTATAGAAAGGGTTTGTGTATACAAATTGTTTGTGTAATATTAAGGAAGAGAAAAAATAAAAGAAAATTTAGAAGCTATTCAATTGTGTGCGTTCCTTAATAGCTAATTAATGTAATGAGTATGTTAACATAATGAGGTAGATTGTTTCTCATATATGATTCTAGTTATTCTTTAGAGTAAATTGTTTATTTGTTTATTAAAATTAAATTAAATTTCTGTTTAAAGAGGGTCAGTAACTTTATTAATGAAAATTAATCATTGAGCATATAGTATAATATATGTAACAGTTTTGGTTTAATTCAGTTTAGTTGTAACCGAAGTTTATGGTTTGAGGTTATATTTATTCGATATAGTCCGGCCAGGAGGTGAAACAATTTGGCATGCCAATAGATGGGCAGTGCGAGATTTATTTAGAAAAAGAAGTTGATTTCCACTCAGCTTAAAAATCAAACAAAGCAATTTCTAACAACCATGGAACAGTTCTAACAGCCAAAAGCCAGAGCAAAAGTCTTAATTCTGACGTTCTATTAGTCAGGTTATGTTCCATTAAATTAACCAGTGCTACTATCAAACATTCTCTTAAAATAACAAATTGCAAAAAGCAAAAAACAAATTTAAATAAATTTCTAAATTTGTAAAATTAACATTTCATTCCAAGCAAATGTATATATATTTGATTATTTTATTTGTAATAATCAGCAGAAAACAACAAAAGGTTAAGTATAAATCAAAACAAGGCAATGTAAGCGTTTGTATATTTCTCAAACTGGCCAAACTACAGCTTAAAAGAATTTGGAAATATCATAAAATAAAATATATGTGGAAGACTTACCTTGCTATAAGATGTATTTGGATTTAAAAATTCGATTTATTATAGAAAGAATATTAAAGATACTTATTGATGCAGGCTGTTGTGCTGTTTGTTCCAATTAAGATGTTCAATTTAATTTAAATTTTAGGAATAGGAAGCTGTAGTTCCTTCTTTGTACGAGTAAATTATCACAGTATTATGAGTTTTTCACGATATAACTGAGGTAGTAGTTGTTTTGGAATTTAATATATGAATGCAAAGGGAGCGGTACTTTATTAACTTATAATGGTTACAAATGGTTAAGTGTTTTGATTGTATTTGAATATAATCGGATTTTGTAAAAGAGTTAAGATTGAGCGTCGCGTCGGTTAATTTGTATTGAAAAATCTGTCACGCTTCGTCACGTCTGATCTTGTTAAAGCGTCGACAAAATTGATTGGCAAGCCACTGAGAGTATCGCCACTGTCTCCTGGGTCGTCTGACACGTAGGTCAGTGGTCTGCTGTTGATTGCGTATTCGGCTTCGGCAAAGAGTATCTGTAGTACTTCTTCTCTCGGTGCCCGTTCTTTCAGGGAAACATTCAGTGCCCTTTTTACTGAACCGATGAGTCGTTCCCAGCAGCCTCCCATGTGAGGAATCCCGGGTGGTATGAAGTGCCAGTCGATTTTTTCCATTGCAGCTTCTCTTTAAATTTCTTCTTTGTCCAGATTGAGAACAGCTTTCCTCAGTTTTTCGCAGGCGCTGTGAAAATGTGTCCCATTGTTCGAATATATACACTGCGGTTTGCCGCGACGGGCCATCATCCGTAGCAAAGCCATAATCATTGAGTCGGTGTCAAGCGAGGCAGCTATTTCCAAGTGAATAGCTCTAATTGTCAGACATGTAAATAAGACTCCGTATCTTTTCTCATGCCTTCGTCCTATGGTAACTTGCATGGGTCCGAAGTAGTGAACTCCGGTGTCGGTGAATGCCACTACGTTGTCTTGCAGTCGGGGAGTTGGTAGTGGTGCCATCATGGGAGCTACTGGTTTCGCTCGTCTGTGTTTACAAAGAAAGCAGTCGTTCCAGGATCGTCGTACTGTTGTGCGTAAAATCGTCTTAGGTCGTTTACGACACGCTCTCTTCCGTGATGTCCAGCTTTTCGGTGGTGGTGTAAGATCAGTCATCGTACAATATGGTTTCGTCCATCCATTATAATTGGTTGGAATCCAGATCCGTCTTTGCATACTCGTACATTCATCAATTAATATTGATGAATGTACGAGTAAGCAAAGACGGATCTGGATTCCAACCAATTATAATGGATGGACGAAACCATATTGTCCGTCTTTCAACACAGGTGAAAGTGAGACATTTTTTGAAGTCGGTCCACAGTGGGGCAAAAAACACGATATTGGACAAATTGATTTTTAGACCACAATTTTTAACCAATTGACAAATTTTTTTATTAATTAAAGCTAATAAAATTTTGCATAAAACGTATGTTTTTTATTTAAGAAAAATTTTCCGTTAATTGTTTATTAAATGTTAAATAAAAAAATGAGAAATTTTTTTACTTTAAACAAATATTGTTGCTTATGAAAGCCTATTATAGGTATTATTAATAATTACCAAAAACATTATAGCCATGTACTAAAAATGTTTTGAGACATTAACTATTTTGTTTAAACAATTTTTGCTTTTGTTATAAACAAATAAATTAACAAAAGCTTTTTTTAATATTATGTAGATTTAGTGACTAAATTTTGCATAATCTACTATACTTAAGATATGCAAGTAAATACCAGTGAAATTTATTGTTATAAACAATTACTTTTGTTATGTTACAAACAATTTATTTATTAACAATTTTTATTTTTTTAACACAAAATCAATTATATTTTATCAACAATTATTATTACTAGTTACGGATTACAGAAAGTATTTTTTACTCTCATTTATTAATGTAACATTGTTTAAACAAAGCTTAATTAACAATTGCACAGATTCTTTATTTTTAGATGTTTAAGTCTCGTTTTTTGTATTTTTTCTTGTATATAAAGTAATTTTATAACTTGTAGTCAATTTTCACATTTGTTAATAATTTTAATTGTTATTAACAATTGTTAAAAAATATTAAGGAGAAATTTTTTTTAAAACAGTGTGGGACCCAATCAGTGACCACCATACTCTTTCTTGATTTCATCTGACTGTCTGTCCGGCATTTTTTGTACAGGCCTCTCTGTCTCTTCTTATTTTAAGAAACTAGGTCCTTGCAACTAACGACTGGTCTGTTTTAGAGCTTCTTGATACTTGCTTCTACTTGCGTCGTCTGCTACGTTTTGTTCCGTCGGAATCCATTGCCAATCGTTTGTCGAAGTATCATCTAGAATCTCCGCGATTCTATGAGCAACAAATTTTTGGTATTTTTGAGCATCGGATCGTATCCATCCCAAGACCGTCTGTGAGTCAGACCAGAATGCGACATGATCCAGTTGTGTCTTGTGTTCTTGTCTGATGAACATAGAAAGTCGGGCTGCCATTACCGCACTTTGTAGCTCCAGTCATGGTGCTACCTTGTTTTTGACGTGACTAAAGTGATGTGGATTCCATCTGAGATATGCGGCTGCATCGAAGGCTTGGGTGCTGGCATCTCAAAATATGTGAAGTTGCACATTCTTAAGTTTTCGTATACCACCGACGTAATAACGTGGTATTTTTATTTTTTCAATTTTCTTCAGATCCTTCAACCAGTCATTCCATAGTTTGGAAATCTCGGGTGATACTTCTTCATCCCAGTGAGTTCCTTCTTTCCAAATCTCTTGAAGAAGTATCATTGCTCGAATCGTTAGTGGTGAAATGAAGCCAAATGGGTCGTAAACTGACATTACGACTTGTAATATCTTTCTCTTAGTCGGTGACTTTACTCCCGTCGTCAGTTGTTTGTTCGGTTTAGGGAATTGTGTACAGAAGTGGAAACTGTCTGTTTCCGGTAACCAGTATACTCCGAGTATTCTGGTATTGTTTTCGTCCGTCAGTGTGACGCCTTTTCCCGTAGGTGCTAGGATGCTTGGATCAATTGCCGCTCGTACTTCCGACAAGCTCGTCATGATGTGCATTTCGAATCCTCCTTTGCGATGCACGAGTATAACTTCGTCAAGCATCCTCGTGGCTTCTTCTTCGGTGTCTATGCTGATGAGGAAGTCGTTCACGTAGTGATTGTCGATGATGGCTTCACAAGCTTCAGGGTACATTTCCTTAAACTATTCCGCGTTGCGATTCTTCACTTCAAGTGCAACGTACGGAGAAGAAATATGTAGCTCCAAAGATCATTACAACCACTTCCAAAGTACATATTTCCTTTGTTTTTTCGTCACGCCACAGGAGACGTTGACTTCCGCAGTCTTCTTTCCTGATGCGTACCTGATGGAACATCTCGCTATGGTCTCTACATATAGCGATTCTTTTTTCCCTAAATTTTAACACTAGTCCTGGTAATGAGCTAAGGAGATCTGCTCCCTTCAATAGCCGGTCGTTTAAGCTAAGTCCATGGCTTTTTGCAGCTGCATCGAGGACCATACGGAGTTTCTTTGGTTTTTGTGGGTTGTAAGCTGCGAAGTGTAGTAGGTACCACGTCCGGTCCATTTCGTTTCGCACCTCGTCGTCGGTGAGTTTACGCGCGTATCCTTTTTTATGCAAGCTTGCATATTTTTACTATATTTTTCATTAAATATTGGGTCGCGCGCCATCTTTCTTTCAATTGATAAGAGTCGTCGTAAAGCTTTCCCGCGGCTCTCCGGTAAAACTTCTTGGTCCGTTTTCCAGATAAATCCTACTTCCCAGCTGTCCTCCACACGTTTCAAGGTTTTGTCGATTATTTTCTTGGCTCTTTGCTCTTCTACTGAGCTTAGAGATTTTCTTATTGGTGAGACGCCGAACGATTCTGTTGTCCAAAATTCGCGAATCTGCTTGTTGATTTCTTCGTTGTTTCTTTTTTGTCTGATAAGGTCATCGACTGACCTGGCATTTTCATTTTTGTCGTGCGAGCATTTTAATCGTATATGTCTTGCAGGTAATCCCGCGAATCTCGAGGCTGACCTGTTTTGACTCGCGATCTTCGTTGGTGCTGTTATCATATTATGACGTGAACAGAGGTCGTTTTGCTTCTTTTAATCCAAGTTGATTGGCGATGTCATGGGATATCAGGGAGATCGTTGTCTCCCGTCGAGTAGTACATAGGTGTCAATTTCGCGGTCAGGTTCTTTTTAATGTTACTGGCAGAATGCAAAGGTATACACGTTTCGCGTTCTTTCTCGTACAGTTAACACGTTCCGCGTCGTCTTCCGTGTCTGGTTCCGTCTTTTCCGTTGATTTATCCGCTTGTATTTCGAGGAACTCGTTGTGAAGGGTGGGGTGATGTCTTCGCGTACAACCAGGATGTTCACATGTTGGTTGTTTGCATAATTTGATGCTATGACTAGGAAATAAGCAGCCAAAGCATATACGTTTTTTCCTTACCCATGCCCATCTATCGTCGATTTAACAACTTAAGATAATAGAGTCGCTTTTTTGACGCAAAGGTTAAAAAATAGGTAATATTTGATCTAAATTTTTACTTAGGGTGATGTTCCATTGGAGAATCCCTATGAGGCTTCTTTTTGACCTGTAGGTTAAAAAATAGGGGAAATTTGTTACCTGGAGTTATCTTAAATATACTATAGGGGGCCCTTAAAATTAAATTGACCCATATATATAAATATACTATAGTGGGTTGACCGACAGATTAGCTCAGTCGGATAGATGCCTCGCATTGGCGGTCGTTTAAGGACCAAGGGTATAAGTATCCTTGGTTCGCGCCCACTTGGCTTGGTATTTTTCCGGCACGTGAGATAATCTGAGCGGGAGGTTTGACGTCGAGGTATAATGATGTGCACCGTCGATTATTGTCCGGTACACACCATTAGAACTCGACTGTCGATAAACCGGTTGTACTCAGAGAGGTTTTCTACAGTTTCCCTCTTCTCTGGCGAGAAAACCGATTGACGGGTGGTCCAGGCGGAATGCGAGTACTCCTAATAAAGTCGGCTGTAGACGCAAATTAGGTTAATATATAGAAAGTTTCTAAGTAGTATGGTTATGCTTAATCCAAAAAGTATTTCTCGGAGACTCTTGTCGAAGTGCGTAAGGCCAATAGGGCAGGAGTATAAACAATACTATAGTGGGTCCTTAGAATTAGACCTGTAGGTTAAAAATAAGTCAAAATTAACCTATTTTTTTAACTGGAGTCATCTTAAATATACTATAGGGGCCCTTAAAATAGCGACGAGCCTACCTTGACAGTGGGACAACCTTGAATATGTTCCCCCTACTATAACGGGCCCTTAGAAGTTTCTGAATTAGCGGCAGCGCGCAGTGGTCCAGATCGCCAGAAACCTGGCCAAAAGTCGAAGAAATGAATAAATCTTTCTAAAATTCGTTACTCGGGAGTTTTTGGGGTCTCTGATTTCGAATTTGATATTATTTTTAAAAAAAATAAAATGGCCGATCCAATATGGCGGACATAAAGTACAAGAAATCATTTAATTTTTATGGAAATTAGTGCTAGGGAGTTTTTGAGGTCTCTGACTTTGAATTTGATATTATTTATCAAAAAATCAAAATGGCGGATCCAATATAATGTACATAATGTACAAGAAATAATTTAATTTTTATAAAAACTAGCGCAGTCGACGGCCGCAAGCGGCCGTCTCCTTCGCTATTATCTTATTTCTTAATTCAGTTCTCTGCCTGATTTTTAGTTAATTACAATTTTTCTTTGTATATTTGATTTACAATAACCATTTCTACATTTACTTCGCTACCTAATTTTTAATTAATTATAATTCTTATTCATTCTTGATTGATTGAAAATTAAATAAAAATAATTTAAATTTTAGTAGTTTGAACAATGGGCCGTCCATAGATTACGTAACGTTAATTTTGACCCCCCTCCCCCATGTAACACACTGTTGCACACATTAGCGCCATTTTTTTGCTTATTGTAACAAATAGTTTGACCCCCCTTCCTCCAAAAAGCGTTACGTAATATGAGGCATTCTCCAACATAAAAGCCACCCTAAAAAAATTTAATTCATTTAAATAATGAATTTTTAATAGTGCAATGTGAAACACCTACTTCCCATGTTCCAAACAATATATTTTACAAAAAAATTTCTAATTCACAGTCACTGCACAACACTATGGTAAAAATTATAATAATAAGGGCAAAATTGATGAGTTGCACCGGGTTACAAAATCAACTGTAGCTTGTACGCATTTCAATGTCCCAAAATGGCTTTTGAGGGGTAAAAAGCTTATAAATAAGGAACATTTTTGGGTATTTTTGAAAAAATTTAAAGGGGGGAAAGAGGGGGAAAATTGAAAAAAAAAAATTTTTTAATTTTTTTTGATGAAACTACATTTTTTTAAATAATTAGTAATTTCATTTAAAAGTTTGGAAAATTCTCTACTAAAAACACTTATACAACTTTAAAACCCATATCAATATATGGGTAAAAGATATTGCTATTTGAAAATTATACTGAAAAAAATTAAGCCTCTGATAACATGGCAACCACGCATTACACAGACCTAAAAACCTACTATACATACTTGTTTTTATGTATACTTTAACATACTTCATTTCCAAAAAGAAATTTTTTAGGGTGGCTTTTATGTTAGAGAATGCCTTATATATATAGAAGATCTCTAACTAAAATATTCAATTCCTTTAATTTTAGATAGGTATTTGATGATAAATTATAATTTTTATTCTTTGTTACTATTTTCAATTACATAAAATTTTTCTTTTATATTTATTTTTCCTAATTACTTTTTTAATAAATATAAATCATTAAATATATACCATTTTTCTGGTTTTAATTATCTGAGGCTGAATTAGAATTTATGTTCATTGTGATGATTGTTAATAATATTAAGAAACGCTTTTTGTTTATTTAATTTTCTTAAAATTAGTTTTTTTAAATTAATTTTTTTCACTTATTATACTTCTAAACTTTTTACTTAAAAAAAGAAAGAGACAGTTTAAATTTGTAAGTTAGCGCCAAATAATTGTCAAACTGCAGTGCCATCTACAACATGACTTTTTTCTTGCTAGCATGCCTTTCACATATTTATGTTCAATGCGTCTCAATTCGAGAGTCATCGATTGTTTCGATATTAGATACTCTCCATGACTTCATGCTTTTTTTAGTTGGATTGGTGCTAGTGGGTTTTTGAGGTCTCTGATTTCGAATTTGATATTATTTTTCAAAAAAATGGCGGATCTAATATGACGGAAATTTTTTTAAAAATTTATTTAATTTGTTTGAAATTGGTTACTTGGGGTTTCTAGGGTGGCTGATTACGAATCTGACATCAGTATGATAGTTTTTGGTAAAGTCAAATTTAGTTAAATATCCTGACATTTGCTGATAAATTTAATTTTTATAGTTTAACAGTCAACGGGTTAATAAAGAAAGTGCTTCTGTTGACAAATGTTTGCTCTTCCTTTTCGCGTTGACATATTGCTGACAGCAGAAATGACGGGATCGGACTTTACGAACTTTTCACTTTTAGGAAATTTTCTTCGTTTTTTGTAATTCGTGTTTGTTCACATTCAAGTGTTTGTCTATCTTATCTTGGCAGGTCTTGGCAACTACTATTAACACACATTTTAAATGAGCGTATAACGAACATTTTCGTATATCAGACTTGGCAATACTCCGCAAAACTTTAAACTTAAAAATCTTTATTGGAAAACTTTGCGTATTTCAATTGATTATTTTATGTAATTTTGATGTTTCCAATTGTCCAAAACTTTTTATCATTAATTATAAACAAATACTTCTCTGAAAAAACTTACTTTTTTAAGATGAGTTCATTTTAGGGTTTTAAAATTAGTCAATCGGCCATTTGAATACTGTGCACTAACAAAGAAAACTGCTTTTTTCGCAAAAAGTGCAATTATCGTGCGCGATCTAAATGAACGAATCAGGAAGGCATTATGACTATAAAAAGGAAACTCTTACCCTTCTAATGACTTTAAACAACTCTAGGGGTACTACTACAACTATTTAAACAATACAAATTATGAAATTAAATTTTGACTTTTGGACAACTTTTTAGATTTCTGGACCACTGTGCGGCGGCGGCGAAATAATTTTATATTATAGGAATAGATATATTAGGGTGGGCTATTAGGTATTATATTAAGTAGCGCAAAATAGTAATTTGTTATTTAAATTAAAAAATAAATTCTTTATATACTTCACACACTATAGGTATCAATGATACTATATTAAGTAATAAATAATTATTTATTATTTTAAGTAATATAACAATTTAAAAGATTTTGCTGGACATTTTGGGTGAATCATTCGAATATTTTTCCAGACAGTACACAGGTCTCCTCAGAGGAATTACTACTTACTACGCGAATTATGCCGTCTTCACCTGGTATCACTTTAACGATTCTTCCCAAGTTCCAACGTAATGGAGGCAGATTATCGTCTCTTAACACTACTAACATTCTTTCTTTTATTAATATAAAAGGTCAATTAATTTAATTTTGCAATGTACAATAATTTTATGGCCTTGAAAAAGGGCGATAGTTATATTTTTACGGAGTACACCTGAATCAATGTCAGTATATTTCAACAAAATGGGGTATCTAATATTTAATTTGTTATGAAAAAATGTTTACCATCGATTGCATTGGAAAATCTGTTTACTAGTAAATGTTTGCTGCAATAAATGTAACTGAATGGCTTTTCGATATGTCAGGTACGGGTAAAGCTTCTTTAAATCTTTTATTTAAATGTCTGCTGTTTTTGTCGTGCTCAATTTTACTAAAAAATATATTATTATGTTTAAAAATTTTTTTTTTTTGCTTTTTTAAACAAAACGTCTGTATTTAAAATAGCTTCGGATGGTTTGGCAGTGAGACTTGTTCTATAGGCTTCTCTTTTAAAAGTAGCTCCAATACCATCGTATCCGCTTTTACCATGTGCAGTAGCACAATAATGCCATTCTGCATCTAAGCCAAAGTCTTCTTTATGGTTAGCTAAATTCGCTATTTGAAACTTGTCACTGAAACACTTGAAACACTGTCTGAAAGAAACACACAGCTCTTATGCATTAATTCTGACTCATTTTTAAAATAGTATATGACTGGAATAACGGTACACTGGTCATTGGTAAAATGAAATGCTTGGGAAGCATCTTGCGCAGTGTACTTATAGTTTTCGGAAAAGTCGAACATCACAATTACCTCATCTCTACGTAAAACAATCTTTTTTTAAGATATGAATTGAGATTGTTGTTTGGCATTCATTTAAATGACAATCAGATGAAGAAGATCTGCAAACCATCAAATTCAAACAATCTTTATAATTGCAAATTGGAATAATAGAATCTTTTGTTAAGATTTCTACATTTATTGAATCTAGCATAAGCTTGCAATTCTTATGGATAGTGCAGACACACACTGAATGGGTTCCAGAAGTTCCAGGAAGAATGCAATGTTTCGGACGAAGTTTTGCAAAAGCACTGAAGCTAATAGTCACATCTGGATGAGACTCTTTGGAAAATGCATGAAATTCCTTAAGATTTAAAACTAGAATTCGCTTTTGTACTTTTAATCGTTTATTTTCTACTTTTACTAAAAAGCAATCTTTTACTCCAGGCATTATTCTACTGATAGTATCATTATTGAAAAATCCATCAACTTTCATTAAAGTACTATTTGGTAATGCTTTTCCAACTGCTTTACTTACTTCAGCCAAAACCCCACACCATTCTCTCTTAATTATTTAGACTTTTGTGCTAAATAAATAGTGGTATTAAATTCCTTAGAAATTTTTTTGTTACTCCAAGACATTGGAAGAATTGTAAGGATTCTCCATTTCATAGGATGATTCCCTTTTAAAGTTGAAAATTTTTCTTTGAAACCTTTCTGACGAAGTGATTACGTCAAAGATTATTTTTGTTTATTAATATTATCATTATTATTATTATTTGACTTTTGTACTACTTTCTTTTTTTTAATAATTTACGCGCGCTCTGTATCTTGACCAAGGTTGTACGTGAGATAGAAACTCACCTTTATGACTAATACCGCGCGACATAGCCCTGTTTAAAAAGATTATTAAAATGGATAGGATTTGATAGAATTTTCTTCCTTTACTCCTTGAAATTCGAATCCAATTTAATCAAATATTGAAAATCCAATCCACTTCTATCCAAAGTAGAAAATTAAATCCATTCCTATCATAAGTTTTGATGTATTATCTATCAAAGTTAATAATATTCTAAAATTCAATATTTTACTATCAAGAGTTTGGATACGAATTCTATCAAATTCTATGAGTCGAAAAATCTTATAATTTTCTATCCATGAGTTTTGATTGAATACCTATCAAATTCTTTCCAAATGAAAATCTAATATTTTTCTATCCAAGATTTGAATACAAATTCTATAAAATTCTATGAGTTGAAAATTCTTATAGTTTTCTATCCATGAGTTTTGATTGAATATCTATCAAATTCTTTCCAAATGAAAATCTAATATTTCTCTATCCAAGATTTGGATACAAATTCTATGAGTCGAAAATTCTTATAGTTTTCTATCCATGAGTTTTGATTAAATATCTATCAAATTTTTTACAAATGAAAATCTAATATTTCTCTATCAAAGATTTGGATACAAATTCTATCAAAATCTATGAGTCGGAAATTCTTATAGTTTGCTATCCATGAGTTTTGATTGAATATCTATCAAATTCTTTCCACATGAATATCCATTATTTCTCTATCAAAAGGTTTGGATACAAATTCTATCAAATTTTATGATCATTCCCCAAATGTCATTTTTCCGAAATGTCATTTTACCGAACTGCACTTTTGCGAATAGTCATTTTTGCGAAAAGTCATTTTTACGAATTGTCATTTTTGAGAATTGTCACTTTTGCGAATCGCCAATATTACGAATTGTCATTTTTCGAATAGTCATTTTTGCGAAAAGTCATTTTTATGAATTGTCATTTTTGCAAATTGTCATTTTTGCAAAAAGCTATTTTTGCGAATTGTCATTTTTGCTAATCGCCATTTTTACGAATTGTCAATTTTCCGAAAAGTCATTTTTGCGAATTGTCATTTTTGCGAAAATTCCTATAGTAAACTTGTAGTATGCATATATAGATTCACTATAGGAATTTTCGCAAAAATGACTTTTGAGAAATTTGACAATTCGCAAAAATGACATTTCTCGAAAATGTCGTTTCGTAAAAATGAAAATTGGCAAAAATGACTTTTCGGAAAATTGACAAATCGTAAAAATGGCGATTCGCAAAAATGATTTTTCGGAAAATTGACAATTCGTAAAAATGGCGATTCGCAAAAATGACAATTCGCAAAAATAGCTTTTCGAAAAAATGACAATTCGCAGAAGTGACATTTCGCAAAAATAAGTATTCGCAAAAGTGCAGTTCGATAAAATGACATTTCGGAAAAATGACATTTGGGGAATAATCATGCGCCCCTTTATGGTTTTGTTGTGAACTACAGATTTTCATAAAAGTTTTAACATTTTAGAAAATCAACGAAATTTTTTTAACTCAGTTGAGCTGTTTTTTTATTTTTTTATTTCGTTTAATGTTATTTTTTGCAAATATTTGCAAAAAATTACAAAGCAGTCAAATGACATTTGAGCAAAAATTTATTAAATATTTAATTAATATTTTTAACATAATAGCATATATTGCAAATCTCTATAAATATTTTAATTTCTGCTTGTATTTTTATAGGTACTTACAAAAATTATAATATTTTACATAAACTTACGTTTTTCAAAGTTGCAGTTTATATAGACAGGTCGAAAAATATTTCTCACGTCGATTCGATAGCCGCGGTCGTTAAGCGTTTAGATAGATAGGTCATAGGTGCGGGGTTCGATTCCCATAGGGTACAAGTTTTAATTTAATTCTTCCAGTTTAATTAAAATGTTTGTATGTTTGGACTTTGGAGTGTGCTAAGAACATAATGTTATTAATGGTCATAAGAATCTTTTATTATTTTTTCCACAAATATTTTTTTTCAAAGCGTATGTTTTCAATTGTAACCACCTTGGATACAATAGGAAAGAACTTTCTGTCATTTTTCGATATAGGATTTGATAGCATTTAAATCAAAAAATCTTATTGGATTGGAAACACTTTTTAATAATCAATTTTGATAGAATTTGATAGGACTTTCTTTGAAATCAGTGGGACAACATGGGACAATTTTCGGATAAACAAAGTATTGATTTGGATAGACTTTCTATTAAAAGTATTTGATAGAAACTGATTGTAATTGTTGAAAATTTTGGATTCAGAAACACGATTGAAATGGAAAGAAATTTTTTTCTTTCCATTTCTATCAAATTTTTTAAATAGGGAGAAAAAGAGCAGACGAAAAAGTGATATTCAATTGTTGAGAGTTTGATTTGAAAGAAACAAGTTTGACAAGGGACAAGGAGTTGTATTTTTAAAAATTATTTGAAAAGAGTTTTGTTTGGTAATAAATATTGTTTAAAAATCATAAATTGTGTTATTTCACCAAGGAATTGTTTTTACCTGACTTGGTGACAAGCAGAGAAAATATTTTGACGAGAAAATAGTAAGTAGAATTGCAATATGATGGAGTTGTGTCTCAGAGGATAAATTTCCCTTTATTTAACTTTTCCCAACGGAATCTCCTTTTAGATCTTTTTGATTGAAGTTAGTGTTGGTTCTATTTTTTTGTTTATCATTTATTGATTATTGTCTTTGTTCGTTTTTCAATAATTAAACTAACTGGCGTCTGACAAACATGTTTGGTGTTGAATTTACTTTTTGACGAATAAGAGAATTAATAATCTATTTGAACTTTATATATTTTCTGATTTATTATTAAAAGAACCGTCATACCTTTCAGAAGTTCTTCCAAATCCTGTAGTCTTTTTAAATAATTTTTATCATTTAAAGAACAATCAGAGTCACTTACATTATTTAAAACTGGATCAGTATCGCATTCCATTCTATTTTCAATTCCAGGTTGAATTTTGCTTGAATCCAGCTCACGCGGGCTCTCATTACTTTTAAGTGTACATTGTAATCTACAATTATTACATACCATTGTATTGACAGGAAGATCAAGTTTTTAATTTCAGTAGTGATTTTGAAATTTTTCTTAAACTACAACCAACATGATTTGGAACTCCATCCTCTTTGAAAGGATTTATACATCTGTCAAGCCTTACTTTCTCGGACATTGCAAAATATTAATTTGAAAACCTACTGTTCAAGTTTAAAAAAAAGTGAAGAAAAAAGAAGATAGGCTTTCTAAAATTAAAAAAAGCTGAAAAAGACAAATGAATAACAAAAAAAAAAATACAGAAAAAGTGGCAGAAAAGTATTGGGTACTTATATAGTTCGCAACGCATGTTGTTTGTGAGAAAAAAGATGTCATCACCTTGCGGACGAAAAGAGAACCACAACGTGAAGCGCGCGATCTTTTAAATATGATGCACTTTGTATTAACATCAAACGTTATACAAACATTACAACCTTGCGGACGGAAAGTAAACTATTATGTGAGAGGCGCGAACTTTTAAACTCTAAATTAATACCAAAGTGCAAGATTAAGTTAAGTAAACGTAAAAAATGAATTTAGCATAATTTTTAATAAAGAATGAATGACTTTTATGTGATTTATCTACTTAATTATGAAAAAATAAATGGCATTCTGATTCATTGGATATTAAAAAAAGCGTGTGCTATAAGGAAAATAAATTTTCAAACATACTTTCTAAATCAAAATTAGTAAAAATTATAAATATATTTAATTAGTGAATGCATTGTTTCCAGTCCAAAAAATACTATAGAATAATTCTATAGCATGAACTTTTTTCATTAGAATTATTTAAAAATAGAAGAACATTCCTAACGATTTAGTAAAAATCATGCAATAACCAAACGACTACACAGAAAAAAACTTGATGTGATTATTGTTGTGTGTGAAATTGGTCAATGTTAAACAACCAAATTCGGTGTTAAAATCACACTTTTTCAATGCAATCTATTGTACAAAATTTTAAATAAAAAAGTAAAAATAAATAATTTATTAACCAACATTATTAACAATTTTTAAAATTCGTCCACCATATTTGATCCGCTATTTTGTATTTTGCAAAACTGACTTGAGATTCGTAATCAGCGACCCCAAAACCCACCGAGTAACGAGTTTCAAGCGAATTCAAGGGATTTTTTAAAATTCGTCTGCCATATTGGATCCGCCATTTTGTATTTTGCAAAATTGACTTCAGATTCGTAATCAGTGACCCAAATAACCCTATAGTATTAAGTTTCGCAAAGATTGACAAAAATTTCTCTTATGTCCATAAGATTAAATAAAGTACGCATAAAGAATAAGTTTTGTGCTAATCATAAACTTCTTTTACTATTAAATTCATGTTTTTAGCAAAAAGTAAAATTTTTTTATGCTCCACGGCTACTTTAAAGTGACGTACAAGTCCGCCATCTTGGATTTTTAAAAAAGGCCACGATGCATATGGAAATAGAGGTTCCAAGCTATAATTTGAGCCCTATGACGTATTTTTTCGTTAAAATATAAAATGGACAGATAGGGGGTAAAATTTGACAAAGAATGCCCCATAAATTATTTTTTAGGGACTTTACAGCCGCCTCCTATATCCCACAAAAATGTGGTGTTCGTGGTGGTGAAAAATGCCATTCTATTCATTTATCTTAGAGATCTTTATGTACAATTTCATTATGTTTTTTACCATTGATGAGGCTGTAAAGTTCCTTTAGTTCATTTTTTGCCCCAAGGAAATTCATCCCATTGTCTGAATATAACGCACGACATTTCCCTCGTCTTACAATAAATCGCCGCAACCCTGCCAAAAAAGTTCAGTCGATAAGTCCCCAATTAATTCGATATGCACCGCCTTTGTGCTTAGACATACGAAGACAGCAGCGTAGACTTTAACTTTACCTCTATTTCTTAAACGCTTTTCTTTTACGCAGAACGGACCACAATAAACCACCCCACTACTTTCGAACAGTCGCGATGTTGTTACTCTTGCCTTTGGTAAATCGCCATTAATATTCGAGGTTTCTTTTGGCTTAACACGAAAACATTTTACGCAACGATTCAATATTCTACGTACTTCTGATCTACCGTCGACAATCCAATATTTCTCTCGCACAGTATATAACGTTGCATTTACGCCGGAATGCATATTTGATTCGTGACAATCTCTGATAACAAGGTCAGTGAAAGGATTGTTTTTGGGGTAAAAGGATGGGATGTTGTAGATGATAAGCCAAATCTGAATTTTTAATCCTCCCTCCAACTCTTAAGGCGTACTTGCGTTTGCGAAGGCAAAAAATAGGCCCCACTGTAATGTTTTTTTTCACAGACATTTTATTTAAAATATTAAAAACGATTTTTGCACCTTAAAGTATATTATAAAAACTAAAAAAAGAAAAAATTGTTTCGTTTTTTAACCGTTATTTACGATTCGTAGAGTGCCCCAAAAATTGTCGATCTCAAATTTGTAAGAGTTTGCGGTGCCCCGCATAGAGCCTCTCCTGACTGTCTACAATCAAAAAAACAAAATTTATTCTTTAGTATACATTAATATCTAGTGGACGTATGGCTTCGTCCATAAATTACGTCACACTTTTTAGGGGGGAGGGGGTCTATGAAAATGTGACAAATTGTGACAAAGGGGGGGTGGGGACCTTTTATTTTGTTATGTCACACTTTATACTCTATTTATTATAATAAGAAAATTGTAATAAATAAAAAAACCGCTGCCAAGTTGTATATTTTTTTATAATTTTGGTGCTCATTTCATGAACACTTTACTTCCTCATAGATATAAAAATAATAGAAATATGTATATGAATAACTTTTTATAAATATGGTAAGAGTGATTGAATTATAAGTCAATCAATGTATTTTTAAATACCCTACAAGATAGTTACAATAATTTAATAGTTAAACAAAAATTTTCAAACAAAAAAGTTGAGAAAATGTCATTTTTCACAATTTTTGGTTTTTAAAATACAATAATAATTTCGAAATTTATTATTAAAGTAGGTTCAAAAATAGGTCAATCGAAGCGTTTTTTATTGCTCTACAAGTTGATAACGATAATTTTAAAGTTACTTTTACGTTTTTCAAGAAAATTTTCAAAAAAGTCTTATTTTCCAAAATTTTTGATTTTTAAAAGTTTAATAACTCCGGTTAATATGGACGAAAAATGTTTAATTAGGGCTCAAAAGATGCGTCTAAGAAAACTCTACAAAATTATAGAAAAACATTTATAGGTGTCCTAACATTTTTTTAAAGTTATGGGCAAAAAACGTTTTTTTGCAAAATAAAAAATAAAAAAAAAATTTGTTAAACTTTATCAATATATGAGAAAGTACTCTACTGACTTTATGTCCGCAGGTGAGATCTACAATTTAAAAAAAATGCAACCCAAAAGCTCTTCGTGATTTCGAGATATTTATGAAAATGTGATGTTTACACGCACACACAAACACACACACATACGGAATGACATTTTATAAAAATGTCATTTTTGAACTCCTGAGGTCAAATAACATGAAGATATGTCAAAAAATCGAACTCGAAAAATTTTGGTATTACAATACTTCCTCTATGAGGAAGTAATATCAAATAAATTTCTTGTCTTAAAATTTTTTTAAATTTACTACCTAAGCAGCACGGAATATAACCTCAAATTGAAGGGAATATTACATTTCATATTCGGAACATTCCAGTGGAATGTTCCAGAGATCTTAAAGTAATATTAAAATGTCCGCCCCACAGAAACATTCCAAGATAACATTTAGGGAATGTTCCACGGTAATATCGGAGTAATATTCCAGGATGATGTTGAGGGAATGTTGCCAGATAATATTAAATATGTTGAAAATACTGTTGAGTCTCGTTTTTACTAAAGAAAAAAGAAAAAGAGAAAAAAAGTCAAATTTTTTTAAAGTATGAAATTTTTGAATATTTTCAGGGAATATTCTGGGAATATTCCTTTAACATTACCTTGGAATATTCCATTAATATTACGGTGGAACATTTCCTCAATGTTATTTTGGAATATTCCTGTGGGGCGGACATTTTAATATTACTTTAAGATCCCTGGAACATTCCACTAGAATATTCCGAATATGAAATGTAATATTCCCTTCATTTTAAGGTAATATTCCGTGCTGCTCGGGTAATTATATCCTAAGTAACTTTATTTATGTAAAATTAGATATTGACAGTGATTCATTTTGGAAAAATTTTTTTAAGGGGGGTTTACGAATTGTGACGTAATTTAGAGGGAGGGGGTTCTTTCAGATGTTACGTAGTGTGACAAAGGGGGTGGAGGGGGTCAAAAATGGACTAAAAACGTGTGACGTAATTTATGGACGAAGCCTATATGATGAAATTTAAAAAAAATTAAAAAAACGAAAATGCGGTACTTTTAAAGTCAAAAATTCAAAAGATCAAAATTATCATTTCTTAAAAATTGACTTTAAAAGTACCGCATTTTCGTTTTTTAACTTTTTTTTAATTTTATCATATTCGTCCACTAGGTATTAATGTATACTAAAGAATAAATTTTGCTTTTTTGATTTTAGACAGTCAGGAGAGGCTCTATGCGGGGCACCGCAAACTTACAAATTTGAGATCACCATTTTTGGGGCACTCTACTAATCGTAAATAACGGTTAAGAAACAAAACAATTTTTTCTTTTTTTAGTTTTTATAATGTACTTTAAGGTGCAAAAATCGCTTTTAATATTTTTAATAAAATGACTGTGAAAAAAAACATTAAAGTGGGGCCTATTTTTTGTCTTCGCAAACGCAAGTACGCCTTAACAAACCTTCCTTCCATATTGGACTAAGATGAAGTAATTTTGATTTTCTTGACAATTCTTTATTTCCAGAGACTGCTGTTATTTCCTCGGCGAATTCTTGACCTTGAACGTGAATAGTTATTTTTTCGAGAGCTCTATTCAATTCACTTACTTATAATTGTCCAGAATATTTATTTTTTCCTCGAGACTTGTCTGCAAAACGTAAAAAATATTATATGACTCGAATCAACTTTTTTAAGAGATGAACATTTTTTTCAGGAGATCGAATTTCTCCTCGTTTGTTTTCGTAATCAATATTACTGATTTTTTCCTTTTAGACTATTCCATCGATTTAAATGATCCATTTGGCTAATCGTGTTCTGGAAGCAGCAACCATTCTAGACTGACTAAATTTCCACAGATCATTGTTTACAAACTCAGCAGGTAATTGTCCCCTAGAGACAAAATCAGCTGGGTTTTGTTTTGACACCACGTGACCCCACATTTCCGTTTTTGTTAATGATTGAATAATTGATACTCTGTTACCCACGAAGGTATTAAACTCATAAGGTGATGAGTTTATCCAATTCAACACTATGGTTGAGTCTGACCATAATTTGACCTGATCCACTTTGATCTTAAGTGATTCTTTCACTGTTTTGATGAGATGAGACAACAGAACTGCTCCACAAAGATCCAGCCTAGGCAATGGTATAGTCTTCACTGGTGCAACCATCCACTTTTGTTCTTATGTACACGCTAGCTCCATAAGCTTTCTCGCTGGGGTCTGAGAATCCGTGGATTTCCATCTTTGCAGCTCATTGTTGTTTTACAGCTCTCTCCAATCTCCAATCATTCAACAGATGCAACTGATCGTGGTATTGTTCGTATTCCGACAAGATGTGAGGTGGAACTGGATCATCCCACGAAGACTTCGATTTCCATAGGTCCTGCATTTTGATCTTCGCATACACCACTACAGGAGCAATAATGCCCAAAGGATCGTAGAGTTTAGCAATCTGTGACAGCATACTCCGCTTCGAAATCACTTTTTCTTTTAGAGTTTGATCCACTTCGAAAGATACATTGTCGTTCAGCGAGTCCCATCTCACTCCAAGTGTTTTAGATATATTTTTATTGGTTTATTTTCATCATACCGCCAAAGGATTTTCTGAAATTTCTGATCATCATCATGTACCCAAAATTGGCGGTACATTTTCTCCACATCTGCACTCAATGCAATTGGATGACTTCGAAACCTGATTATTAGTGTAATTATGTTGTCCTGTCGTATTGGACCAATCATCATGGCTTCATTAAGCGATAATCCCGTTGACGTTTTCGATGACCCATCAAAAACTACCCTTAAATCTGTTGTGATGATCGACTCTCTTATTAAAGCCTGGTGTGGCATATAATAACCCTCTTCTTTCTTGCCCTTCGAAATTTCTATATGATTGAGTTCCTTGTATTATTACATGAACTTGTGGTATTTTTCCTTAACTTCCGAATTCTCTGATAATTTTCTTTCTAAAATAAAAAATCTTTTTATAGCTGTCTCATAAGAATCACCAAGTTCTTCTATTTTTCCATTAAATGGAAGTCGAACTGTATACTGTATACATACGGTCCTGGCTGCTAAACAGTCTAATGTGCTTCTCGTGAGCTTAAGAATTTTTATTGATTTAGATTTGTTTTTTGTTATATTAATTATCTTTTCTCGAGTGTATGTGTTCTATTGGAGTGTTATTCAATACTTCTGCAATTTTGATCGCATTAGTTGGTGTTTTTGGTGCTAATTTTTCGATTTTGACTTTTAATCTACTTGTCGCCTTGTGTGAACATGGCGACCAAGAACAAATCTACAACCGCCGAAATATGTAAACTGTGTAGAAAGACGGTGGTCGACTCGGTTCCTTGTAAAGTGTGTGACTCTTACTATCATCGCAAATGTGCAAATGTGCACTTTCGCAGTCCTCTCTTTCTAATCCGAGTGTTTCTGGTCTTACTCAATGTTACGCTACTTCCCAAAGTATAACCTATGAAAGTGTCGAGCAAATTACTGGTAAAGCTATCAGTAATCTACAAGTGGGATTAAACGCAAACTTTTCATCATTGTCATCATGTATGACCGAAATGTCAGCAAAGGTAGATGCTGTTTCTGAAAAGGTTGATGATATTATAGCTACTGTCTCTGACCACAGTAAGAGAATTTCTTCTGTTGAAGGTACTTTACAAAAATTAAATGTAAAATCATTGACTCGCGATTGCATGACAGAAATGCAGGATCGTTTGTCACGTTCTCGTAATCTTATTCTCTTTGGTCTTAGAGAGAATGCAAGCACTCCCAATAATCATTCTGAAACTAATCTTTCTGATTCTGAAGGTAAACAACTTTTTTATTAATTTTCTTCTCCCGCATTACTTCAAAATTCTAATATATTTAGACTTAGTACTTTTGCCCAGAATTAAAAATATTCGCGACCTGTAAAAATTGTTTGCAACTCCGTGGAGAATGCAGGTGCGCTTCACAAATCTTTCTTGGCAGCGAAAAGGAACGATGTTCATCGTCCTCTTCTGCAAAACCTTCGTCTTTCCTGGGATATGACGAAGGCTCAGTTGGAGGAAATGACAAATTTGAGAGGGATTTTGGAAATGCGTCAACAAGCTGGAGAGGTAAACGCGCGCATCGTTTTTCGTCACGGCTCACCAGTAATTGTTACGCACACTCGACGTAAGAAGGAGAAATCCAACACACATAATTAATAAGTCCTGTTAATGGCAATGCTGATGTGAACATATCACATGGTTCTGACAGTCTATCAGGTGTTATCCCCTCTCACTCAGCACATGATATGTCAATAGCTGACTCACAACTGTTTCAATTTACTATCAAAGTGTGAGAGGATTGAGAAGTAAACTTTTTTTTCAAATATGTGAAATTCTTGATATTTATAACAATAAGGCAGCCGTTTAATTATATATGCTATTTTTTGTAATTAGTACTCTGTACGAAAGGGCATTGTCCGTATATTTTTCAAATAAATAAATATACTTTCCTGAAGAATTTTGCTGAATATTTTCAAAAAACTGTTTTTTACATTTTGTTTCCTCTTCTGAGACGTGTTTGATTTCCCTATCTTCTTCGATTTTCCAAAAATTTTCCAGTTGTTTAAAAAGACCATCCCTTATCAGGTTGTACGAGAATTTAGCATGAGCTTGTTTTTTAGTAGTTTTTTCAGTGACTATCCACCCTAATTAGTAGATGTATGTGGTGCCGACAAATTAATTTTTCCAGTTCCCAGTAACTCGTAGAAAAGCTCTGCACCGATTAATGCATCCACTGGTGCTGGCTTATCAAAATTTAGATCTGCTAAATTTATGTAAGAGGGAATATTCATTTTATTTTTATTTATTGGAACGGAAGGGATTTCACTAGTGATTGTTGGTAGAATAAGGAAAGACAATTCGGCATTATAATTCGTGTGTTTTGATTCTAATTTTGCGCTTCTTTTCTACATTATTTTCTCTATTTTTGCTGTCTTTGTTTGTATTGTTATTATTGGATTGTATTTCGAGATGTAAAAGGGTATGGTGTCGCTTGTTACAAATAGTGCAGTTTCTAGATTTACAATCATTTATTAAATGATTGCCCCTTAAGCAATTAAAACACAAACCTTTTACTTTCGCCATCTGAATGCCTGTCATTAGGTTTTAATTCTAAAAATTTTGCGCAATTTTGAATAAAATGTTCCTCTTTACATAATTTACAATAAGCATTTGTTTGTGTATTTATTAACGTTTTACCTAAATTTTTATTTTCATTATTTGTACTAATTTTATTAAATGTTTTTGAATATTGTTTCGATTGATCAATAATGACAGGATTCAGTGCCTCCAATAATTGACAGCGTTCTCTTAAAAATTCGATTAGCAATTTAAATGTAGGCATCTCGTTTTCCTTAAATGACTTTTCCCACTCTCTACTAGAATCACGATTAAGCTTGAATGATACAAGACAGACTAATGGCGTATCCCAACTTTCGGTTGGCTCATTTAATACTTTTAAAACGCGTATATTTCTTGAAACAGAATCGTGAAGATTTCGCAAACACAAGCTGATTCTTTTCCCGGTGTTTTTAAATCGAATAAAGACATCATATTATTTTGAACTATTACTCTCTTATTGTCATATCTGTCTTTTAACAATTTCCAAGCTTCATCCTAACTTGCTTCTGATATTTCAACATTTTCTATTACTTGAGATGCATTTCTTTTAACATATGATTTTAATTATCTCTAATTCTGGACTTTAGGAATGGTTAGATCGTTATGAATAATTGCATTGAACGTATCTTTAAACCCCAACCATTCCTCATAGTTACCTGAGAAAGTAGGAAGGTCAAGTTTTGGGAGAGGAAAATGTGTGCGTATCGTATTTGTCTCGCTAGTTGTATTCACACCTGCCAATTCTCTTAAATGTATAATTTCAGAATCACGTTGTGTGCTAAGTTCCGCTTATAGCTGAGCTATTTTTTGTTTTTGTCGTGCTTTTTCGTCATTTTCCGTCACTGAATCGCGCTGGACAGAGACAACATTCGAACGTTCGTTAATCAATTTGGTAGCTAATGAAACCCCGCTTAAAGTAATTATTTTCAAATTCTACCCTCTCTGCCTTACGATTAGGTGTCGGAGTTTTTATTTCTAGTATTAACTGCGCTTTGTCAGAATTTATCCACGTTTCTTCTAATTTATTCAGACGAAGTTGAATTTCCTCGATAGAAATATTATGATTTTCACTTAAACATTTTAAAAACGTACTAAATTTTGTAATTTTCGTTTTTCAGTTAGTTTTAATCTGTCGAGAATTTTCAATTTTATCCATAATTGTTTATTTTACAATGTCAACAATCAAATTAAATACAATACGCTTACTTTAGTCTTTGTTGATGAGTCACCTGATGAAAAGTTAATTACTCTGCTAGCAGTTGATTCGACTTCGTTAGATTGTTGAATTTTTGAAATTAATTTCCAATACTGGTAATAATCAATAAGTGATCCAAATGATTTTTTGATTCTATGTCGTTGTCTTTATCGCCTTATTGACCCAATGCTGCAACAATCTTCTTTCTTCTGAGCACTGGATCCTTAGTTGCCCTCAAAATGTTCTTTAAATGTAGCTCAAAGGACCATGAACAATCTATGATTTGTGGCAACCTTGAATTTTGTATTGATTACAGTTTGATAAATATAAAAAAATATAAATGACAAATTTTATATTTTTATGTAGATTCAAAACATAAAAAAAATAATTAACTAATATTTCTCGACAGTAAACACAATTATTTGCATGCAGGACACACACAGTATTAACATGTAATAAATGTCTGCTCCTTTTTAAAAAAACTGCATAGAATTCATCCATTTGCACCTATAGAGGAAAAGAATATTTTATGTTGATTTTTTCTGCTTTCACAATGACACGATGAATAGGCTTTGTCTCCAAAATTGATGAGTAGGATCTGCTTATCGAAGAAAAGTTGTTATCGTTGTTAATGTATACTTAGAAATATACTTAGAAAAAAAAGGTACATTACCTCTAAAGGGTCTTGATTAATGTATCCAGTCAATACATAATCAAATTTACATTTGTCAAGTAGTATTTCGGACAATTCGATTGTCGAATTAATAGTAACTCTCAATCCAGTGGCTGTAGGTTTTGGTAAAAAGTCACTTTCTAGAATTTCTGAGCTTAAAACTCTTCGTTCCCAACTGTCAAGCCACTCTAAAAATTTACGAAGTTCCTAAAAGAATATAACTTTTTATTGTACATATATGTTGTCTTTATGAAAAGGTAAATTAGAAAATTTGTTATCATTAATCAATAAGTTAAATATGAAAAATGTTTACATTGTAATTTGCAGATCCTGGTCGAAGTCCTTTTTCAGGTGTAATTTCATTTAAATTATCAAATAAATTGTTCATCCTCAAACAAAATTCGGCTGTAGCTTCACAACCATCAAATAAATCAGGAAAATAATTTTTCATTTTCAGAAGAGCTGTTCCTACTGATCTGCTTAGCACCTATTGTGATAAAATATTTTAAATCGTAAAAATTCTTCGTCAAACAAAATAAAAAAAATTTTTTTTAATAATATAGTAAGAATATTGTTGAAATATAAATTATTTATTTAAACTTTATTCTTAAAAATTAAATTTAAAAAAGAAAAATTTACCTGTACAGCCAAATTTACACGCATCTTTAACATAAAATCCGGTTTTATGTGTTGCTGTGTTAATTTGGGACATAGTCTTGCATTCATATTTTTGCTATCACACTCGTATAAAAGTTCTATGTGTTTCCAAAGAATTGGTTTATCCTTAGATGAAACCTAAAATGTTAAGATGATGTCAATTTTTACGGAAATGCGTATAATTCCATTATCTAAATCATTGACACAATTTATAATTACCTGTAATTTTTTCCTATTATTATAAGCAATTTCGTATATTTTTGAAAAGGTGTGGTGTATCTGCAAAGACAAAAACTTTGCGGCTCTCAACAGTCGGATGAGGAAACCAGCTCTGAACCCCGTCAAGCTCTCCGCTAACACCCACCATTGTCCAAAATTTGCGATTTGTAGTAGCACTATCGGTGACAACTCCGTGTATCTGAGCTCCTGCTTTTTCCAAAACAACAATGGCTTGGATAATTAATTTTGACAAATTCTCTCCAGATACTGGGCCTTTTGAAGTGCATACTGCAATTGGCTGGGCAAACGACTCCATTAAGGGGTGGTACATCAAAACAAGGCCATGGTCGGCCTGCTCGTTTACAGTGGTCGTTGAATTATTCTCACCAAAGTCAGTCAACCCTGAAAATTCCATCGTCTTGGTATTTAATCGAACATTCTTCCTTGTCGATATTTCATCCAAAAGTAAGATGCCATGTCGTAGTAATTCAGGTAGTTTTGCCAAGTGCTCCGAAAATAATTCCAAATAGTTGGAATCAAATCCACACGGTGTATCAACCAAAGATAAATATCTATTTTAAAAACAAAATTATTTTATGAAATATTATTTAAAATACAATAAATATTAATAATATAAAATTAGAGAATACAGTACTTACTTCCTAATAGTACTCGTACAAGGAAGAGGTAATAGTTTAGCGTCTCTCAACATCCTATACGCAGCCGGGGATCGCATGTGGAATAATAGACACTGCAAAATCCACTCTTGTGAGTATCGATTACCCTTTTTGTTATCATGTTTTAAACTTTTTAAAATTTCCTTTATGACGAGTCTTTCATTAATACTTACATTATGATTTAATAATTTTTCTTCTATTTTTTCATCTGTGTATGACGACATTTCTTTTTGACATTTACTTAATTCTGAAACACAATCACGATATTTGTCCTGATAAAATTTTTTTTTTCGTTGAGCTTTGTAATACAATGTTCTCATTGTCATAAGTTTTTTCTGTTCTGCAGGATTTGACAATTTCAGGTTTAATTGCTTCAGTTGTTTATGTTTTTTCAATCTCATATATTTATTCGAGAGAACTTTTCTAGTGCTTGCACTGAATTTACAACGTGATATTTTATTGCTCTCAGTGATGACCACAGAGCACTTAAAATGGCGTAAAACTCCATTACAATCTCGCATTGCAACAGACGTCTCCACATTTCTAGTTGCATTTGATTCTGCACAACCCGTACAAGTTTTGATATTGTCTAATGTTATCATTACATTTTCAATATCTTTTACACTAGAAATATTATTTTCTACACCAACTTTATCTATAGAAACATGTATTCCGGAAATTTCAATTTGAATTTCCAAGTCAGAGAGTAATATTATTTTTTTCGAACTAACAAATTTAATTGTATTTTGCACTTTTCGAGAAATGCATTTTGTAATTTCGATGCACTTAAAGTTTTCCTCAACTTGTCGACGATTCCACCCGCCTGTAATGTCAATACTGTTTTTATTGTTAAATATTTCATCAAAGACCCTCTGTCGCTCTATTAATGTTAAATTAAATTCTGATGAATCATCATTCAAAGGTGAGTTCAAATCCTCTGCACTATGGTTGGTATCATTTTGAAAAGTTTTGACATTTTCCGGTAATCCTGTATCATGAATTATATCAGTGTTCTCAGATGTTTTTTCCGAAGGTTGGCTATTTAAATAATATATCTCAACGGCATTATCACAATTTTCGTTAATTAAATCGCTGACATGGTCCTCCTTGTTATTCCTTCGTTTCTTCTTAAAGTTTCCATCTAAAGCAGACCTGTCTTTAGGTTTTTTTCTTTTCCTCATTGGTTTAGATAAATATGCCGGACAATTGGGGAATTGGCTTGGTACGCTTCCTTTAACTGGATAAGGCTTTTTTAAAGTCTCCTGTAAAAAATAAAACAATTTTTAATAAAAAAAGAATATAACTACAGACAACTTTAAAATATAAAAAAATTTAATTAACCCTTAAACCGCACCCTGGGTGTGCGACACCCATATTCTAGCTTTTTACTCTAATATTTCGTTTAAAGTCGTAAAAATTGATCATATGTCGCTATTGAATGACACATTTTGTACTTAACTTTATGTTTCGTGAGGGACATTAGTCTTTCAAGTGTCTTTGTGTATTTGATAACTTTATGAAATTAACAGCGAAAAATTTCTGGGTGGCTGATACCCAGTTTTCGGTTTAAGGTGATTTCAATAGTTTTAAAAAACATTTTTTTAATTATTAAGATTAAATAAATCATTATGAAACTTATTTTCCTTCAAAATAGATGTACTGAGCTACATAAGATAATTTTTCTGAACCATAATATCATTTTCCAGCTTGAAGAACACACTTTAAAGTCCCCGGGTGTCGCACACCCAGTGTGCGGTTTAAGGATGGATTCGGAAGTGTGCGGTTTAAGGGTTAATAATATTAAAAATTATTTTTCTGAAATTTTAACGACATAAAAAAGTAAATTTTAAAATAAGTCAATAAAACGAAAACATTCGGACAACGAATAATACATTTATTTACTCCAACGTTTCGAAATCAAATCGATTTCCTCTTCAGGGAGTCTATTCAAAAAATATATACAAAATTAAAAACAATAATAAAACCACTTTAACAATAAATAAAAATAAATAAAATACATTACCAAAAAAAATTAGTGATTGAAATAAACGAAAACTTAAAATTTAAAACCCTGACGATGGAGTAGATGGTCATATATTGAAAAATGTACTAAAATTCCTAAAGATGAATTCAAGAATTGTATTGTATTTATTATGAACAATATGTTTTTTCAATTCAATAATAAATATTATAGACAAAAATTTGGCACGCCGATGGGTGCTTCAATTTCTCCAATTCTTGCTGACATAGTTATGCAAGACTTGGAAAAAACTATCATTAATAATTTAGATTTCCCAATTATTTCATATAAAAGATATGTGGATGACACTTTTTTATGTGCTCCAATTAACGGCGTTGGAGGTCGGGAACTGTCAAGTGTTGCCAACCCACTCTCCCCCACTGTCCAGTATGTTTCGTGTAATTTTCCACTTTGATCACTTTTAAAAAAAAAACAAAGAACTTAATCAAAAAAAGGGCTCTTTACCCTAAAATAAAATTAAATAAAGAATTAGTAAAAATTTACTTTGTCTCGATACGATGTTTCTACGAGCCACAATATGGTTATTACGATGACAATTTATAGATGTAGTTGGCTTGATATGGGGAAAAAATGGCCGCACAACAGAAGGTGGAGTAAGGCGGGGTTGCCTACGTAAAGGCATAACGGTATCATAATACAGGGCAGTAAGTTTTATTTTGTTGAAAATTATAAAAATAACGTTTTGCAGTAATAAAAACTAATATAATTAATATAAATAAATGGGGTTTTGTTTATAATAATATACATAATATAAAATATGTTGAATTGAAAAGAAAAATATGAAAAACATTTTTTTTAAATTTTGTTATTCATTAAAATAATTTTTTAAGGAGATTAAAAATAAAAATTGCCAATTAGTACCTCTAGAGGTACAATTTACTGAATTGTAATTAATAAAAATAATAAAAATGACAAATATACAGAATTTTGAAAAATTAAATTATTTATAAAAATTGAATTTTTTTGTATTATTATATGTAAAAATTAATTAATTAGTAATTGGAAAATTATATAAAATTAAAAATTATTTATTAATTAAAAAACCGTAAAAATATGTATTATTTTTTTCCTTATATATTGGTTACATTATTAGTAATCATGTTTTCTAGTCTATAAAAATTTATTTATTTTAATCCTTTGTATAAAAATAATTAATGTAATTATGTTTTTTTATTCCTCAATTATATAAGATAATAAAAGAAATTTATCGCTAATAAATTTTCTATTCTAAAACAATAATTACTCATTCTACTATTTTAAAGCCCCTTTCAATAGGCGACCAATTTATAAGTTTATTTTTTATGTTGAAACTGTCAATTTGTATACCGAAAACAATATTGACGCTCGTTAAAAAATCGTATTATTAAAAACAAATTTTTTCTTAAATCGTTATTTCATATATAATTACAATAAAAAGCCCCCTTTTTTATAAGTTTCTGCTTTTTCTCTTTTCATTTAAATTATCCAACACTTTCAACTGCTTCATACTAAACTTTTTACTTTGACAATTTTTTATAAAATAATTTGACACTTTCTCAAAAAAGGGCTCTTTACCCTAAAATAAAATTAAATAAAGAATTAGTAAAAATTTACTTTGTCTCGATACGATGTTTCTACGAGCCACAATATGGTTATTACGATTACAATTTACAGATGTAGCCCTTATAAGAGCTTCTTCATATATGAAGCGACCCTCTGAATTTTTCCCGAACTCATCGGAAGTTCTACCGTCCAGACTATCTGAAATACTCAGCCGCTACATTTCGTAAAAACTATCACATAAATACCGAGTTCTTACCATAAAATTCCTAAATATCTATTTTGAAAGTTCGACATTTCTTCCAAATAACAGCTCTATAATAATTACCGACTTTTGCTCATATCTTCAATTTCGGAATGAATTTAGGAACTATTTCCGAATTATTTTTTTCCGTGTATAAAATCAAAAATTAATTATTAATTACAAAATCATAAAAAGTATTAATTTTTACCTTATATATTTGTTAAATTATCTTTAATCATGTTTTCTTGTCTATAAAAATTTATTTATTTTATTCCTTTGTATCAAAATAATTAATTTAATTATGTTTTTTTATTCCTCAATTATATGAGATATTAAAAGAAATTTGGAGCTAATAAATTTTCAATTATAAAACAATAATTACTTTTTCTACTATTTTAAAATCCCTTTCAATAGGCGACCAGGTCATATAAGTTTATTTCCGACATCAAAGCTGTCAATTATTTGTATAGTGCAGGGCTGATAAAAATCATGACTTTTTTAAAAAATCAAAACAATCCGATTTTTTTTATTTAAATCATTTTTTTTAAATATTTTAAATATTTAATTATTTTATAAGTAGTTCGTTTTTAAATATTAAAAATTATAAAATTAATAATAATAGGGTGGATGGAAAATTTTATTTTAAGAATTCTCTGACATTTCCTGACTAAATTTTCGGTTTCCCTGATTAATAAATTTTTTAATTATTTAATATTCTGCATTGATAATTAAAAATTTAATAATGCTTTTTAAGTAACAATTTTATTTAGAAAGAAAAACATAAGATAATTCAAAATTGTTTGTTAAAAAAAATTTTTAATGTGTTTAAAACTTTTATTATAAAAAAAAGTTAATGAAAATTTACAATTTAAATCGTGCTCAAAAAGTTATATTTATTTATTTAAATATAAACCGCCAATGCCCGTTTATCAAATATTATACAAAAACTAAATTGACTTTTATCAAAGTTTTTTAATTTGTGGTTTTTTTTCGATTTAAATTCCCTGACTTTTCCCTGAACAAAAAAATTCTCTGATTTCCAGTTATTCTGTAATTTGAGTCAAATAAACAAAACTAATAATTATTATGTTTACTTTATTATCTCTGTAATGTATTCTTTTTTATTTTTTTTAATTCAAAACTTTAAACCAAAATACTAATTTTGCAAACTTTTCTGTTTCTAATGCATTTTGCAGTTTGATTTAAATCATGATTTTAATGACAAGATTTAAATCAAGATTAAAATCATGATTTAAATCAAGTTGATTTAAATCATTGCAGCCCTACTATACTATAGTGAAAATAATATTGACGCTCGTAGAAACATCGTATATTATTACAAACAGATTTTTACTTAAATCCTTATTTCATATTATATAGAATTTTAATAAAGAGTCCTTTTCTCTATAAGTATCTGCTTTTATTCTTTCTTTTTAAATTATCCAACACTTTCGACTGATTTTTATGAAACTTTTTACTTTGTCAATTTTTAAAAAATAATTTGACACTTTCTCAAAAAAAGAGCTCTTTACCGTAAAGCGAAAATAAATAAAGAATTACCTAATTAAAATTTATTTTGTTTCGATATGATGTTTTTATAAGCCACAATCTTATTTCCACCATAAAAATTGAGAGCTGAATGTGACTTGTGGAAGAAAGTGTCCAGAAATTTTGTGAAGGTTGCCTACGTAAAAGACTAACAACATCAAAAAACTAGGAATTAGTAATTCAATTTGTCAAGTAATTTAAAAGATATTTTGTAATAATGAAAGTTAAATATAAGAAACATAAATAAAGGGATTCTTATTTATGAGAAATGCACATAATATAAACATGTCAAATTAAAAAAAAAAGATTTTGATAAACTTTTTATTTTTTCAATTTTGATATATTTATTAAAATAATTTTTTAAAATGATTGAAAATTAAAATTGCTAAATATTTTCTTTTAAGGTACAATTTATTAATTTGTAATTAATAAAAAATTTCGGAAAATTACATTTATTGTATTTTTACATTCTCATAAAAAATGAGAAAGTCTTGGATTTGTGCGATGTTAAGAAATTTCTAATTTTTATAAATCTTCATTTTTTATGACCCCCTGATGAAACGAAATTCACTTCCGATGAAATTTTCAAAATTTTGTATTTTTTACAATTTTCAAAAAAATATTTTAACTAATTTTTTTCTTAAATTTTGTACAAAAACAAACAAATTTTCCCTTGGACACTTTTTTGTAAAAAAAAAAATTGTTAACCGCTTTATGAAAAAAATCAAAGTTGCTCATTTCAAAGAGTACTAAAAGAAAAAAAAGTTTAAAAAAAATTTGAGATGCAAAAGCAAAATAATTTCCGATTTGGCCTGGAATGACCCACATACAACTCACAGTGGGCCAGGATCGTCGATTTTTGGCCAAAAATAATTATTTAAAAAAAAACAAGATATTTACGAATAACAAGTATGATACCTACAGTTTTTGGGGCGCTGATTACGAATCTGAAGTCGGATTTCAAAAATTCAAAATGGCGGATCCAATATGGCGGACATAAATTTTTTTATATGAATCAATTTTAATGAAGCATAAGTAGGGGAACATAGTCTAGGTCGGCCACCTTTTTGACTTTTGTTAATAA
The DNA here is from genome assembly GCA_032872505.1 of Leptopilina syphax. NCBI lineage: Eukaryota > Metazoa > Arthropoda > Insecta > Hymenoptera > Figitidae > Leptopilina > Leptopilina syphax. The sequence continues at coordinate 15,852,802 of CM065472.1, forward strand.
CTTTTTTTTAAAAATGAATTTGGACAATTGAAGTATATGGTTGGAAAGTCCTGTTTAATAGGAACATTTTTTCTGTACAAAGTAAATTGACAGGTTTAAAAATGAAAAAGTTATAAAGATTTAAAAAAAAAAAAATTTGTAGTCCAGGTTGGCCATTACAGTCAAGGTCGGCCATGTTTAAAATTCAAAGGGCATTAATCGTTAAAAAATAAAATGACATGTTTAGAGTTACGGAAAATTGATTCTTTATTGTTTACAGTTTGTAACTTAATGAAATAACAAAATAATAACAATAAACAATATAAAAAAATAAATATAAATAAAAAAAATTTTTGCACTAAAATATTAATAAAATTAAATAAAAATATTAATAAGATGATCAATTATATTATGAGTTATACAGAATTGCAGTTTTTGCAAATGAAGTAGCTCGTCCTCAACTTTGCGCATTTTAAACACATAGTGGCCGACCTTGACAGTAAGTAACATTACCGAATTGTTGTAACCATAAAGAAATACGTTTCGGGATTCGATTTTTTACTTTGTTTTCCTTTCAACCATGAGTCCCACAAATTTTCTGCATACTTGCCTTGACGATTCAATTTGTTTTTTATCTTTTATTAATGGTTTTTCACATTATGCACAAAACTTTTTTTGAGCTTTTTTTGTACCGACGTCACAGAAAACACAATTTTCGATTTTCCGAAAATGTAATTGAACAAAAAGTTAGGTTTCACTAAGACAAGCTTCGACAAAAATGCGCGTAGGTGGCGCTAGTGAACTTGACAAAAAAAACGCGAGTGGCCTACCTAGACAGTAGGCCAACCTTGACTACATTCCCCTATCTAAAGGTTTTTTGGGTCGCTGATTACGAATCTGAAGTCAGATTTCAAAAATTCAAAATGGCGGATCCAATATGGCGGACATAAAAATTTTAAAATCAATAAATTTGAATTAAACATAGGTATCTATGGGTTTTTTGGGTCGCTGATTACGAATCTGATATCAGATTTTAAAAATTTAAAATGGGGGATCCAAAACAGCGGACACACAATTTTTAAAATTAATTAATTTTTTATGAAACTTTGTATCTAGGGGTTTTTTAGGTCACTGATTACGAATCTGATGTAAGAATTTAAGTGGATTTTAGATTGGATGAGATTCGCCTTCAATTTGTTGCTTGGGAGTTCTTAAGTTTGGTGATTACAAAACTAGTGTCTATAAAATTCAGAAAATAAAAATTTTCCGAAATTTTTTATTAATTACAAATTAATAAATTGTACCTTAAAAGAAAATATTTAGCAATTTTAATTTTCAATCATTTTAAAAAATTATTTTAATAAATATATCAAAATTGAAAAAATAAAAAGTTTATCAAAATCTTTTTTTTTTAATTTGACATGTTTATATTATGTGCATTTCTCATAAATAAGAATCCCTTTATTTATGTTTCTTATATTTAACTTTCATTATTACAAAATATCTTTTAAATTACTTGACAAATTGAATTACTAATTCCTAGTTTTTTGATGTTGTTAGTCTTTTACGTAGGCAACCTTCACAAAATTTCTGGACACTTTCTTCCACAAGTCACATTCAGCTCTCAATTTTTATGGTGGAAATAAGATTGTGGCTTATAAAAACATCATATCGAAACAAAATAAATTTTAATTAGGTAATTCTTTATTTATTTTCGCTTTACGGTAAAGAGCTCTTTTTTTGAGAAAGTGTCAAATTATTTTTTAAAAATTGACAAAGTAAAAAGTTTCATAAAAATCAGTCGAAAGTGTTGGATAATTTAAAAAGAAAGAATAAAAGCAGATACTTATAGAGAAAAGGACTCTTTATTAAAATTCTATATAATATGAAATAAGGATTTAAGTAAAAATCTGTTTGTAATAATATACGATGTTTCTACGAGCGTCAATATTATTTTCACTATAGTATAGTAGGGCTGCAATGATTTAAATCAACTTGATTTAAATCATGATTTTAATCTTGATTTAAATCTTGTCATTAAAATCATGATTTAAATCAAACTGCAAAATGCATTAGAAACAGAAAAGTTTGCAAAATTAGTATTTTGGTTTAAAGTTTTGAATTAAAAAAAATAAAAAAGAATACATTACAGAGATAATAAAGTAAACATAATAATTATTAGTTTTGTTTATTTGACTCAAATTACAGAATAACTGGAAATCAGAGAATTTTTTTGTTCAGGGAAAAGTCAGGGAATTTAAATCGAAAAAAACCACAAATTAAAAAACTTTGATAAAAGTCAATTTAGTTTTTTGTATAATATTTGATAAACGGGCATTGGCGGTTTATATTTAAATAAATAAATATAACTTTTTGAGCACGATTTAAATTGTAAATTTTCATTAACTTTTTTTTATAATAAAAGTTTTAAACACATTAAAAATTTTTTTTAACAAACAATTTTGAATTATCTTATGTTTTTCTTTCTAAATAAAATTGTTACTTAAAAAGCATTATTAAATTTTTAATTATCAATGCAGAATATTAAATAATTAAAAAATTTATTAATCAGGGAAACCGAAAATTTAGTCAGGAAATGTCAGAGAATTCTTAAAATAAAATTTTCCATCCACCCTATTATTATTAATTTTATAATTTTTAATATTTAAAAACGAACTACTTATAAAATAATTAAATATTTAAAATATTTAAAAAAAATGATTTAAATAAAAAAAATCGGATTGTTTTGATTTTTTAAAAAAGTCATGATTTTTATCAGCCCTGCACTATACAAATAATTGACAGCTTTGATGTCGGAAATAAACTTATATGACCTGGTCGCCTATTGAAAGGGATTTTAAAATAGTAGAAAAAGTAATTATTGTTTTATAATTGAAAATTTATTAGCTCCAAATTTCTTTTAATATCTCATATAATTGAGGAATAAAAAAACATAATTAAATTAATTATTTTGATACAAAGGAATAAAATAAATAAATTTTTATAGACAAGAAAACATGATTAAAGATAATTTAACAAATATATAAGGTAAAAATTAATACTTTTTATGATTTTGTAATTAATAATTAATTTTTGATTTTATACACGGAAAAAAATAATTCGGAAATAGTTCCTAAATTCATTCCGAAATTGAAGATATGAGCAAAAGTCGGTAATTATTATAGAGCTGTTATTTGGAAGAAATGTCGAACTTTCAAAATAGATATTTAGGAATTTTATGGTAAGAACTCGGTATTTATGTGATAGTTTTTACGAAATGTAGCGGCTGAGTATTTCAGATAGTCTGGACGGTAGAACTTCCGATGAGTTCGGGAAAAATTCAGAGGGTCGCTTCATATATGAAGAAGCTCTTATAAGGGCTACAGAATAGTTCCGGAACAATTCCGTAGCAAAGAAAATAAAAAAAGAAGTTGTGTATACGCGTATATACTTGATCGACATTCGTCAAGCAAGGCGAACTGTGATTGGTTGAGGAGGATACACACACATACATACATACATAATACACTTATAGCTACCTACATATATTCTAACGCACACATAATTTATACACAAATAAACGCAAATACACGACGCATTGAATCGCACGCTGGTTGTAGGGACCTGGGAAGTCTCTTATATACTAGACTTTACTTTTATTCAGCGCTTGTGAGAAACGGGGTCGGCACATCTTTTGTTTCGATGAAGTTCGGGAATTATTATGAAATTTAAACTGGAGTTCTCCTTGATTAGACGCTTGTAAATACTATTTTAGAAGAAATATAATTTCTACGACAAAATTTCGATAATATTATAGACCAGTCCTGTATTTCTCCAGGAATTTATTTACAATGCTGATTTTGAAAGTCTCACAAAAACCGTTTCGTAATTAGTTCGGAACGATTCTGAAATACTTACATTGAATTTCTAAAAATTTCTGGAACTTTGCACAAATCCTCAATTATGGAACAAATTCAGGAATTCTTACAGAATTTATTTTTTCCGTGTATAATTTTCCAATTACTAATTAACTAATTTTCCAAAATAATACAAAAATATTCAATAAATTTTAGAAATAATTTAATTTTTTTTAAATTCTGTACATTTGTCATTTTTAATATTTTTATTAATTATACAATTTATTAAATTGTACCTCTAGAGGTACTAATTAGCAATTTTAATTTTTAATCATTTTAAAAAATTATTTTAATGAATAACAAAATTAAAATTTTTTTTTTCATATTTTTCGTTTTAATTTAACATATTTTATATTATGTATATTTTTATAAACTAAAATCCCTTTATTTATATTCATTCTATTAGTTTTTTATAACTGCAAAATATTATTTTTATAATTTTCAACAAAATAAAACTTACTGCCCTGTTTTATGATACTGTTATGCCTTTACGTAGGCAACCCCGCCTTACTCCACCTTTCGGTGCGGACATTTTTTTCTCAAATCAAGTCATCTACATCTGTAAATTGTAATCGTAATAACCATATTGTGGCTCGTAGAAACATCGTATCGAGACAAAGTAAATTTTTACTAATTCTTTATTTAATTTTATTTTAGGGTAAAGAGCCCTTTTTTGAGAAAGTGTCAAATTATTTTATAAAAAATTGTCAAAGTAAAAAGTTTAGTATGAAGCAGTTGAAAGTGTTGGATAATTTAAATGAAAAGAGAAAAAGCAGAAACTTATAAAAAAGGGGGCTTTTTATTGTAATTATATATGAAATAACGATTTAAGAAAAAATTTGTTTTTAATAATACGATTTTTTAACGAGCGTCAATATTGTTTTCGGTATACAAATTGACAGTTTCAACATAAAAAATAAACTTATAAATTGGTCGCCTATTGAAAGGGGCTTTAAAATAGTAGAATGAGTAATTATTGTTTTAGAATAGAAAATTTATTAGCGATAAATTTCTTTTATTATCTTATATAATTGAGGAATAAAAAAACATAATTACATTAATTATTTTTATACAAAGGATTAAAATAAATAAATTTTTATAGACTAGAAAACATGATTACTAATAATGTAACCAATATATAAGGAAAAAAATAATTACATATTTTTACGGTTTTTTAATTAATAAATAATTTTTAATTTTATATAATTTTCCAATTACTAATTAATTAATTTTTACATATAATAATACAAAAAAATTCAATTTTTATAAATAATTTAATTTTTCAAAATTCTGTATATTTGTCATTTTTATTATTTTTATTAATTACAATTCAGTAAATTGTACCTCTAGAGGTACTAATTGGCAATTTTTATTTTTAATCTCCTTAAAAAATTATTTTAATGAATAACAAAATTTAAAAAAAATGTTTTTCATATTTTTCTTTTCAATTCAACATATTTTATATTATGTATATTATTATAAACAAAACCCCATTTATTTATATTAATTATATTAGTTTTTATTACTGCAAAACGTTATTTTTATAATTTTCAACAAAATAAAACTTACTGCCCTGTATTATGATACCGTTATGCCTTTACGTAGGCAACCCCGCCTTACTCCACCTTCTGTTGTGCGGCCATTTTTTCCCCATATCAAGCCAACTACATCTATAAATTGTCATCGTAATAAACCATATTGTGGCTCGTAGAAACATCGTATCGAGACAAAGTAAATTTTTACTAATTCTTTATTTAATTTTATTTTAGGGTAAAGAGCCCTTTTTTTGATTAAGTTCTTTGTTTTTTTTTAAAAAGTGATCAAAGTGGAAAATTACACGAAACATACTGGACAGTGGGGGAGAGTGGGTTGGCAACACTTGACAGTTCCCGACCTCCAACGCCGTTAATAAAGTATCTGAAGTTGTTGATACCTTCAATTCCTTTCACAATAAACTGCAGTTCACTTATGAAGTGGAATGCAATAATGAAATTAATTTTCTAAATTTAAAGATTATAAGATCTGAAAACGATAATATTATTACTGATTGGTACAGGAAAGATACCCATTCAGGAAGACTTTTAAACTACCACTCAAATCATCCAATGCAACAAAAAATTGCAATTGTTAAGAATCTTGTTGACACTGTTTTGATACTTTCCGATGAAAAATTTTATAATAAAAACATAAATTTAATCAAACTAGATTTAAAACTTAATAATTATCCTGTTCATTTTGTTAACAAACATGTTAATAAAAGAATTATTGAAATTAACAACAGAAAATTTTCTAATAAAAATAACAATGTTAACAATAGTAGTAATACATTAGTTAAGAAAATAGTTTTTCCTTATTATGGACCAATATCGGAAAATATCAAAAGACTACTTAGAACCTTTAATATTCAAACTATTTTTAGTGTCGATTCAAAATTTAATAAATTCATTAAACTTGGTAAGGATAGACTCGAGAGACACAATCAATGTAATTGTGTTTATAGATTTCAATGTAACTGTGGAAAATCATATATAGGACAGACAAAAAGACCGTTACATATTCGTAAAAAGGAACATATGACTAATTCTAATTTAAATGAAAAATATCATAATGCTATTACTAACCATTTGACTAATTCTAATAATGATTCTTCTCCACATTTTGTAAAATGGGATGATTTTGATATTTTAGATATTGAGCCAAATCTTAACAAACGATTATTATCAGAAATGTTTTTCATAAAAAAAGAAGGAGAAAATAGTTTAAATAAAATGACTGATTTAGATAATTTTGATAAATCGTACGAAATGATTCTAAATTTTATTTCTAGTAATTTAACGTAATAAATACTCATTGGGTCTCATTCTCTTTTCTTATTCATCTTATTGTTTTTACTTGTTATTGTTTTCTCTCTTTGAATTATATTAATTGTAAGTTCTCGATAGAGTTTGGAGCTCAGTTTTAAATTTGACTTTGCAGTTTGCAATACACGTTTTTATTTTTATTTTAATTTGTTTGACAAATTATTTTTTCTTTTATTTTTATTTAATTGTGACGTATTGTATTGTGAGCTATTATTTATTTATGTTTTCATGTTAATATGGATTATTTATTTATGGTATGTTAATTTCGATTTTTATTATTTTTATTTTTATTATTATTACTCTTTTTATTTATTCCTTACATAAGAACTTTTAATTTTTCTAATTTTCTCTAATTTTTCTTGTTTTGTTTTAATTTTTTGTTTATTTTTATTATTTTTTATTTTTATTATTATTTTTATTCTGCTTCTTTCTAATTCAATTTTTATAATTTCTGACTCCAGGCTCTACTCCATCGTCAGGGTTTAAAATTTTAAGTTTTCGTTTATTTCAATCACTAATTTTTTTTTTTTGGTAATGTATTTTATTTATTTTTATTTATTGTTAAAGTGGTTTTATTATTGTTTTTAATTTTGTATATATTTTTTGAATAGACTCCTTGAAGAGGAAATCGATTTGATTTCGAAACGTTGGAGTAAATAAATGTATTATTCGTTGTCCGAATCTTTTCGTTTTATTGACTTATTTTATTCAATTTATATCTCGGACGTTAAAGAACTTTTTACTAAATTTTAAAAATTAGTTTCTTAAACATATTGTAATGCAATTTTTTAAAAATAATTGAATTTTTTAAAAGAATTATTCTACACGGAAAAAAATAATTCGGAAATAGTTCCTGAATTCGTTCCGAAATTGAGGATATGAGCAAAAGTCGGTAATTATTATAGAGCTGTTATTTGGAAGAAATGTCGAACTTTCAAAATAGATATTTAGGAATTATATGGTAAGAACTCGGTATTTATGTGATAGTTTTTACGAAATGTAGCGGCTGAGTATTTCAGATAGTCTGGACGGTAGAACTTCCGATGAGTTCGGGAAAAATTCAGAGGGTCGCTTCATACATGAAGAAGCTCTTATAAGGGCTACAGAATAGTTCCGGAACAATTCCGTAGCAAAGAAAATAAAAAAAAGAAGTTGTGTATACGCGTATATACTTGATCGACATTCGTCAAGCAAGGCGAACTGTGATTGGTTGAGGAGGATACACACACATACATACATACATAATACACCTATAGCTACCTACATATATGCTAACGCACACATAATTTATACACAAATAAACGCAAATACACGACGCATTGAATCGCACGCTGGTTGTAGGGACCTGGGAAGTCTCTTATATACTAGACTTTACTTTTATTCAGCGCTTGTGAGAAACGGGGTCGGCACATCTTTTCTTTCGATGAAGTTCGGGAATTATTATGAAATTTAAACTGGAGTTCTCCTTGATTAGACGCTTGTAAATACTATTTTAGAAGAAATATAATTTCTACGACAAAATTTCGATAATATTATAGACCAGTCCTGTATTTCTCCAGGAATTTATTTACAATGCTGATTTTGAAAGTCTCACAAGAACCGTTTCGTAATTAGTTCGGAACGATTCAGATATACTTACATTGAATTTCTAAAAATTTCTGGAACTTTGCACAAATCCTCAATTATGGAACAAATTCAGGAATTCTTACAGAATTTATTTTTTCCGTGTATGATTTTAAAAAAAAATTAATTTTTTGAATAATTTTTAATTAAAAATTTTGAATATGATTGTTTACTCCAAGTTGTTAAAAATATTCTAAACAAATTTAATGTTATTACTTCTTGTATGTATTTGAATTTTTGGAAATATGTAATTTTAATATAATTCTTGGACGATAATTTTCATTTTTAAATTTCTTCACCTTAATCCGCAAACCTCGTAACTCCCATTTGTGCAAACCTCGTAACTCCATTTAATTTTACTTTATACGAGAGTAATAAAACTATTTACACAGATTACAGTTGATATTTAGGCAAAAGTATAGTTAAAAAACCCCTTTTGCTTATTAGAATGAAAATTTGCAACTTCATTCACATAAATAATACAAAAAACAAAATTTCAACTAAAAGTGGAGTTACGAGGTTTGCGGATTAAGGTGACGATTTATACTTAAGCATATTTTATTGAAATGTTCGACAATTCAATTAATTTAAATTTTACAAAATTTCAACTATTCAAAATTTTTTTAATCATATTATAATTTAATTATTTAAAAAATATATTATTCAAAAATGATTTTTGGAATATTTGTCTATAGTTAGTTTCCACACTATGAAAATCGAAATATATTTTTTATATAAAAAAATGGACAGTATTTTATTGTAATATTTTGAGAAAAAGTCGCAATTTTTAAAAATAAGTCGAATAAGTCATATCTGAGGTCTGTAACTATATAAACAACTCTACTTCATCAATAATATATTTACAAAAAAATACCTTGCAGTAATTTTGAATTTTAATTTTAAACTTTAATAATTAAAAATTATTTTAAACACAAAATTGCGAAACAAGTGACAAAAGATTAAAAATATAAAAGGTAAACAAACCGATGCCATAACATTTCCCTGGGGGTCCTTAACCTCACGTTTCGTGATTATTTTCTCGGGTAAAAAATGTTTGTGGCACACCACTAATCCACTTTTTAAAATAAAATTTGCCCGAGGGATAGCATTCTCCCATTTTTTTCGAAGTCCTTCCTCCTTTGGAACTGAAAAAAGATGAACTTTTTCTTTGCAGGAATCGTATCCGGAATTACAGTTCGGAACCACACACCTGTGTCCTTTATATCCTGCCGATAATGCCATAATATAATCACTTTGGCTTTATAGTACTCAATAATAAAATTTTAACAAGCTAATTTTAAATTAACTCCGCTAACAACATTTTTCGGCGATCTTTATTGACAGTTTACTGCAATTTTCCGCCAAAAACAATATAGAGCCATATTATTGTCAGGCAGACGAATCACAGCGCCGCCCTACCGGCCAAGCGAGACATTACAACCACCGTCATCAAACTTTAGTCGGTACCTTTATACACAGAAAGATACGGGTGTCCGCAGACGTATAGGGATTGACTGTTAACCTAAAAGCATATTGTTTTTTTTCTGGTGCTTTACTTTAAGAAAAAATGAATCAAAATGTAAAACTTTAGAATCTTTTAATATCGTAGAGAACATTCAATATGATCTCAATTTTGATGTAAACAAAAATTTATGTATCAAATACATAAATTTTATATTTCATAAAAAAATTATAAATAATTTTTGTACTCTATCAGATTTGAAAAATAGTTAATACAATTAATAAATAAAAAAAACTTAATTACATTTGTTATTTATAGTATAAGAAATAAAGAAAAGGTTTTAAAAATTGACTATTTCTTTAAAAAAAAAATTTAGCTATATATTTGTCTATTTACATGGTTTTTCGATACCTGCTCCCGGACATTTATTAATTTTGATGAATTAGTTCATTTTTTTAGTTGTGACAAAAACTGATATTTTATATTAGGCTTCGTCCATAAATTACGTCACACGTTTTTAGCCCATTTTCGACCCCCTCCCCCCTTTGTCACACTACGTAAAATCTGAAGGAACCCCCTCCCTCTAAATTGCGTCACAATTTGTAAACCCCCCTTTAACCCTTTGCGGCATGCATAACATTATGACATTAATTTAAAAATCACAAATGCTTATGAGGGTTTTCAGGGTCGCTGATTACGAATCTGAAGTCCGTTTTTCAAAATTCAAAATGGCGGATCCAATATGGCGGACGAATTTTTTTAGAATTGATCGAAATCGCTTGAAAATAGTTACTCGGGGGTTTTCGGGGTCGCTGATCACGAATCTGAAGTCCGTTTTCCAAAATTCAATATGGCGGATCCAATATGGCGGACGAATTTTTTTAAAATTGATCGAAATCGATTAAAACTCGTTACTCGGGGGTTTTCAGAGTCGCTGATTACGAATCTGAATTCCGTTTTCCAAATTTCAAGATGGAGGATCCAATATGTCGGACGAATTTTTTTAAAATTGATCGAAATCGCTTAAAAATCGTTACTTGGGGGTTTTCGGGGTTGCTGATTACGAATCTAAAGTCCTTTTTTTTAAAATTCAAGGTGGAGGATCCAATATGGCGGACAAATTTTTTATAATTGATCGAAATCGCTTGGAAATCGTTACTCGGGGGTTTGTGGGGTCGCTGATTACGAATCTGAAATTATTTTCAATAAATAAACGTTAATTTATTAAATAATTGTACCGTCGGCATTTGCGTTACCCGATGTACACCGCGTGAAGGTTGCACGATCAGGTTTTTGTACATCGTTTAGCCCTGAAAAAGGCAGTTTGGTAAATACTGTTCAAAATTTTATAATAATAATAATAAAAATTAACTGTTTATTTCCTAATAAAATTAACTAATTAATTAAAATCAGCGGATTTTAATTGCTATTATAAAGTTTTGATGTGTCTTGCTTTGAACAAGAATTGAATTTTATTTGCAGCAGTGGTAAGCAGCGAAGCAATTTGCTTTCAGCAAAATTTATTTGCTTTAGTCCAGTTAGTATTTTAGTGTCTTTGAACTCTCAACAGTGTATTGTTTATTGTTTGTTATAATCAACGTTAATATGCGTTCAGTCAAATATTGTGGATTTATTATTTGTCTTTTTTGCGATTGTCATTTGTTTCGTCAAACTATGAATAGTGTTTTGTTCATTGTTTGTTATCATCAACGTAGGTATGCATGACACATCAAAACTTTATAATAGCAATTAAAATCCGCTGATTTTAATTAATTAGTTAATTTTATTAGGAAATAAACAGCTCAATTTGATTATTATAAAGTTTTGAACAGTATTTACCAAACTGCCCTTTTCAAGGCTAAACGATGTACAAATCACGATCGTGCAACCTCCCCGCGGTGTACATCGGGTAACGCAAATGCCGACGGTACAATTATTTAATAAATTAACGTTTATTTATTGAAAGTAATTTCAGATTTGTAATCAGCGACCCCGAAAACCCCCGAGTAACGATTTTCAAGCAATTTCGATCAATTCTAAAAAATTTCGTCAGCCATATTGGATCCGCCATTTTGAATTTTTGAAAACGGACTTCAGATTCGTGATCAGCGACCCCAAAAACCCCCCAGTGAAGACTTTCAATCAATTTCGATTGAATTTTAAAAAAAAATTTTTTTTGTTCTTTAATTTATTTATTTATAGTTGTTTTTTAATTTCACGTAACCTCATTTACTATCAATTTTTTGACATTTAACAATATTTTGATTATTAATAAACAGAGATTTTTTTATTTTACTTGAAAATGTTACGCCACATTATCGTAACAAAAATTTTACAAAAATTTTATATTTTATTTATCATTAATTAAAAGCAATTAATGAAATGCATGCTTAGCATTTTGAAATCGCGCAGAAAATGAACTCGGTTCAAAGACCGTAAGCCTTTTCTTCCGTCTGAAAGTACTATTTCAGCAATTAAATTGTTTTATTTTCATGACTTTCAGGTAAATCAATTAATGAAGGGCTATCATTTTTTATTATTTTTATGATTTAAGAAACAACAACTACATAAGCAAATGAGTGTGTGTGTATACGTGTATATATATATATATATATATGTTGCCTATTTTATTTAAAATAAAATGTAAAGGAAAAATTATTAACTATATTAGAATTAAAATAATAAAATACAATATATATATGTGTATATATATATATATACACGAAGAATAGACGTGAGGCTACACTCAACGCGTTGAGTGAAGACTTCCCGCGCTCCCCACGCTCCCCTTGACATTGTGCGAGAGAGAAAGAAGATTGTGTATAGCATCGAAGCGTTCTCTCTCAGGCATATTGTTCTTACAGAGTATTGCGTACTCTTTCTGTCCTGTAGCTCTTTCTCCCTCTTACCAATGGCGAATACTATTGTAATCGTATTTTAAAAATTAAAATGCATCTTTTAATTCTTTAAATCTTTAAATACAGGGTGAATGATGGCCCGGTCTTATTTAAAAATATTTATATATTTAACAATTTTATGATATATAAAGATGGGAACGTTTAGGCTATTATTATTATTATTTTTATTATTATTTCTTTTCTTTCAAAAATATAATTTATCTTTTGTTTCCCCGTACCAACCTAGCTTATAAACCTTGCCCGCCATAAATTGCAAACTTGCGGAAGGTTCCAATGCACACTAAAATAATTATTGACAAATGATTTAATGTTGGAATTGTAACAACCTTTTTTTTTAGGGTTACAAAATAGAATGGAATTTCTATTTTTGAAATGTCCATTATTCCAGCCCACATTAATCTTATTTTTTTTGAAAGATTAATTCGAAAAATAAAATTGAAAATTATTATAATAAATAAAAGAATATTAAAAATATTCTCTTCTGGGAATAAAATTATTTCAACATAGTGCATTGAACCGATTCCTGTAAAATGCAAGTCCAGCAATTTTGGCATGGCAACAGGACCAACGCCCTGTCCCCACCTTTCCATATTTCTTAAGGAAGTAAAACTATATAAGCACATTAATTAGATATCTAAATTGAACAGTACGGTTTCCCACAGCACAGAGACTTGAACTCTGTCGGATTAAAATTTTTTTTAAATTTCCTATAACGTTCCCGTCCGGTATACAGGATCCAAATTGATTGTATGCTTATACAAGCAATTTGGCCGGACGTAAAATAAAATTTTAAACACCTCGAAATCCGCGGGGTCGTCTCAAAAATTAAAATAGTGGGGAAATAAATTTAATAAAAATCCTTTCTTGTCAAAAGACCGGCCGGTTTCGGTTGTTGCCGCGTCCGCCCTGTTTTAATGGTTTGAGGAATTAACTTAGGAAATTGATTAAAGAAAATAGGGCCATCTCAAAAGCCCACGGTGTTTAAATATATTAATAATTATAATATATTTAATTACAAAATATTTTCTGTTTATAACAATTTTTCAAGGACAATAAATAGTGCGTATTGTGAAATCTTCGCCCGTCGGGAGAATTCTGGCGGTAGACTTAAGGTTCCAGAACGGGTAAGTAACTGTATCGTTCTGGCTAGTTTTACCCCATCCTCCTTTCTTTTATTGTTTGAGAGGCGGATGGATCCTTTCTTTAATTTACAATAAATCATAACTATTACTCTTAAATTTCTTTCTATTAATTTCCTATATTCTCTTTACCCCCCCCCCTTCCTAATAAATTTCTGAATTTTGGCAACTAGGAAACACGAATCCCAGTAAGTTAAACAGAGCTCACGCTCTGGCAGTTTGATTTCCTCCAACAAACTTGAAAATAGGGCCATCTCAAAAGCCCAAAATAATAATTATAGTTAAATCAACTATATTAATTATTTTAAATATTTTCTCGTTCGTAACAAACTGATGGTGGCAGCGGTGGGATTTTTCCTGACGTTGCTACCCCTCAGAATTTAAGGGAGGAATTTTTCTTATAAGGGATTTCTATTTCCTTTCGAAATTTTCACTTAATAATTTCTTTCTTATTTTTAAATTTTCAAATTTCTCTATATCACCTCCTTCTTTCTAACAATGGGTATGTTGAAATAGAATTAAAAAATTATTTTAATTCAATTTTGGGACCTTAATTGTAGATAGTCCGTGACGACAAGTCTCCGTGACTCGCTCACTGGAAGACAAGTCTCTGAAATTCTACTCTTAAAATAATCCTAAATAATACATTCCTTTTTGTGAGAGAATAAGAGTTTTTGGTTTATTTTAAGTAAATTCTCTAATTATTCTTTTTAAGTGAAATATAATTTTTTTTCTTTTCTCAAAAAATTAAAAAATTCAAACTAAACGTTTAATTTTAATTTTTAATTTTGTTATAGATAGTCCGTGACGACAAGTCTCCGTGATTCGCTCACTGGAAGACAAGTCTCCGAAACTCTATTACAAAGTACTCAAAAATATAGTTTGTTTGTGAAGGAATAAGAAGAATTTTTGTCGCTATTAAAAATGACAATGTCGAGTAATTTTAAACAAACAGGAAAGAGAACTCGCAAAAAGAATAGTCAATTCATATTCCTTATGCAATTTCTTTAATCATTCTTTTTCAAATGAATGATTTGTTATAAGTTAAAATTAAAATTGTACGTTTAATTTGATTTTGTCGTAGATAGTCCGTGACGACAAGTCTCCGTGATACGCTCACTGGAAGACAAGTCTCCGAAATTCTATTATAAAATACTTAACAAATTATTTCATTTGCAAGAAATAAGGAAACTTGCAGAAAGATTAGACGTCAAAATAAAATCAAATATAACAATTTTAATCAAACCAATTATAAATGAAAAAGCTATAGAAATTTTAAACTCTATCATCTCTTAGACAATTTTCCCTGCAACTTTTCATTTTCCAACTAACAATTTTCCTCTAATTTTTTTTGGGAGAATTTCTTTTTTTTTGTATTTTGGACTTTTCTGTTTTAACACAGAATCAAAATTTAGAATTATATATTATGAAAGAATAAGTATTTTCTTGATTCTATTTCCATTTTTTTTATCATGCGTATTCCATGCAAGTTGCAAGGAATATTCCGCGGTGGCGATGAAAAATAATCACCAATTTAAAGATGGAATTAGAATTGGGAAAGAAGGGAAAATATTTTTTTTTCTCATATGCTTTTCCTTATTTTATCTTATTTTTTTTGGTGTGCAAATGAATGAAATACCAGTTATAAACTAATTGGTTTAAACCAATTAGTTTATAATGTTCTCCAATTTGTCTCCAAGAATAATCTTATTATTCATAAAAAAAAAAAAAAAAAAAAGTTTCTAGTGGCAATATAAACAATAGAATATTAACATTACAAAAAAAAATATCGCAACTCCAATTTTATTCTATTAAAATAAAAAAAAAAAACAGTTGAAAAGAAACCTGTCATTTGGAATTTAGAAATATCTAATTTTATATATATATATATATATCAATTTAAAATTTTTGCAATTTTTAATTTAAAATTTCTTTGGTTCCTAAAAAAAAGGGGTGTGATTTAAATTGTATAATTGTTTTCTTATTTTCTCTATTAAATGCAAGAAAGTCTTTGTCATCATTCTTCACGTATCAGGTTACAAAGAAAGACGTGTTACTCTTTATACGCGAGTACACTGGGTCACACTGTGTCCTTATAATTAGAATCTTTCCGCATAATTTTTAAGAAATATTCTAATACAACTAATAGTAAATAACAATTTGTTAAATTATTATTTTTTTTATTATTTTTTTTCTCTTTCTTGAAAATTAATATTTCAATATAATAAAACTAAAAATTTATTTTTATTATTATTTTTTTTTTCACTAACAATTAATAAATGTTTTTTTATTAATGGAAAAGAAAAACAGTTACAACAAAAATTAAAATATTTGTGATTCTTTCAAAGGATTTAAGAATCATGATAAATCAAAACATCAACCTCGAAATAAAATTAAGTCAATCAAATTGTAATATCGGCTAAACTGTAAATAATTTTTTTTTACATATATATTATAAATAATAATCGATAAGTAAATAAATATAAATAAAAGTAAAACTTAATTGTACAAATAACAAGAAAACAAGATAATCGATATTACATAAAAGAAAAATATATAATAATAATAAATAATATAATCAATAAATATATTAAAAAATTTTTTTTCAAATGAAAAAGGACATGATAGTAAAACTTACCATCTAAGTTCGGGTGGATAGTTAGTTTTGTATTATTTCTAGAATCACTAATTAAATTATAATTATAAATTTAATAAATTAAGTAAAAATAAAAAAAAAAATATATTTCTTGTAAAATTCTTAGGTTAGAAGCTTCAGTATAAAGAAATATATGTAAATGAAATTATAATAAACAATTAGTATAATTATAATCATTCAGTTAATAAATTAAACGAATAATTAATAACAGTATCTTTATAAAATATTATTAAGTATAATTAATAAATAAATGTAAATAAAATTTATTTGTAAAGTAATTAATATTACAGTTATAAATAATATAATATAATGAACAAATATGATTGTTATATGTTAATGATATAGGGGTAAAATGAGAATAAATTTGATTATCTAAATTCGGGTGGATAATCGGCCTTGTATCATTTCTTTAATCATTGATTGAATAATCATATTATAAAAATAATATAATCAACTAATAAATATTTTACTTATCTAGTAGTTAAACAATAATAATAATCATAAATAACCGAATTAACAAATTTATTAATTTTTTTTGTATCTATCGTTTATCTTAATTTATGACGAATATATGTAAAAATATATAAATACATAATTGATTGTAGTCAAACATAAAATTTAGGTAGATACCATGATTCTAGCCGTTTTTAATTCATTTCGATATTAAATTTGAATATTAAAGGTTTTTGTAATTGATTATTGATTATTATATCCTTTTGTTGAATCACAGTTGTGTTTATATTAAAATCCAGAATTGTATTTCTTTTTCTATTCCCTCTTTTACTTCTAAATTAATAAAAAAAAAAAAAAATACTACTAAGAATAAAAACGATTGAAATTATAATTAATTAAGATTGATATGGCCTTAATAATTATGGAACAATTTTGTTTTATCATAAATACATGTTCTTGTATTTTCTAAAAACAAAAAAAAAAAATTTTATTTTTTTTTTCACCATTGTAAAGATAAATTACACATACACTCTTTTTAATTTTCACAAAATCATTAATACCATTATTAATGATTTACAAAAATTTTAAATGATTAATTTTTGTTTTGTTTGCTTATTTAGTTTTCTCTCTCTTTCTCTATTCTCGCAACAAATTTGCAGGAATATTCCGCGGTGGCGGAAAGAAATCTAAACTTATAATTACCCAGGACCAGTGTACTGGTACGATGCATGTACAGTGCAAGTATGGCGTATGAGTCGTACTGGTACTGTGCTCGCCATCTGCCTTTGTACAGCAACGGGTACTACACTGGTATGTCGTACCAGTACGATATACTGGTGTAGTGCGGGTACGGTGATTGTATGGTATACTAAGGTTTTTGTAATTTAGAGTATCGTACGGTTATTGTATTCGTACTATACTAGTACTGCGTGTAAAGCATTTTATATCCCTTTCCCTCTTGTGCTGTAGCCTGTATTAACTATTTCAATTTATTATTTGATAATAAATTTACTGAAAGAATCATTACTAAAATCAATTTAATTTTAAAGGAATTTATTTTTATTACAAGAGTTCTTTTTTTTGTTCCTAAAGATATTATGTAAATCATGTAACTTGTAACCACATTTACTTACATTAGAATAATCAGTATTTTAAATAAATAATTCTGTAATGGTTTTGCTTTGTTAATTTTTTTTTACATTCTTTAAATAATTATGAATAATGACCACTTATAAACTAATGTGCTTTAATGTAAGGAAAATCATTTAGACGTTCTAACCTATAAATAATGACACATGTTTATGTAATCCATTAAAAAAAAAAATATTCCAATTTCTATATATTTTACTGTAACTCTTGAATTAAAAAAAAAATAAATAATAAATAAAAATTTCTCAAGTATAAAGCACAAAACAGTTTAAAATTCAAAAGTTTTTCACTTTTGTGGTAATTAGAATACGCTAAGGATAAAAGTAAGCATTATGACAAAGCAAAACCACTTGAGATTAATAGTATACACATATTACATATAGATTTCAAACTTAAATATAAAGGCACATGTTACAAGGATTTAAACTTTTGTATCGCATCCTAAAGGGTCAGAATTTTTCAATGTAATCTCGAGCTCTGAATGACAGGGAAACCATTGCATTTAATAAAGTTTATTTTATACATATAATTTTTATGTTGATAATCATGCAGAATAATTTTTCTCAAGTTATTTTTGCTTGCAATTATAACTGTTTTGTTTAATATCAAAATAAATAAATCCTTTATAAGTTATAAACAATTTTATTATACAAGCCGCAGGAATATTCCGCGGTGGCGAAATAGAAATGTGTAAATTTCGATTAAAATATAATTTTTATTGCTCCTTTATATTCTTTTCTTTTCAAAATTTAAAATCAATTTTAATTAATTAAATTAATAATTAACTTTTTTTTTTTTTTCTATGACTTCTTTTTCACCTTTGTTATTAAAGGTTATGAAAGAAAGTAGTCAATTATTTATAGCAATATTACCGCCTGCATTTGAGAGAATCAGGGATAAGTCAGACTGATGGTCATTTTCTTTTAATTAGGGGACACTTACGGAAAGGCAGGTAAAGGTTACTTGGTGTTGCATCATAATCATCCCCGCACAAGTACCGTAAATACAAATGCACCCTAAAAGTATAAATGATCAAAAGAATGACTTCACTCTTTTCTTTCTTTTGTATGGTAAAAATAATGCGCTAAAATAAGTTTTTAAAAACAAGACAATATGAAAGTAATTTGACCACACAATGTAAATGAAATTTAATCTCATCAAATATTAAATTTGGAGTATTCTTCGAGACAAAATGAAGAGCTATGTTTTTATTTGCAATATATCTTTTTTTTTAATATTTTTTTTTTTATAACAGGAATGTTGTTTATTTTATAATAAATAATATTCTTGCCTCTCAACGTGACGAATACAATTAACGAATACAACATAACGAAACGTGACTCACTGAAAACTCTGAACATAACCTAACAATATAAGACAAAATTCATAAAGCATTTTTAATTTGTAGCAGGAATTATCCGCGGTGGTGATGTAAACATCACTTTTAACCGTGGATGAATCTTGATACTTTTTGTGCCCAATTTCAGACCAAAGTTATAAATATATATATATAATCAGTTAATATTCACAGTTGACATACATACGAATACATGAAAACAACTAAGAAATTCCTGACAAGTAATAACAAAATAATGGTTGCCAATTTTAACCATTATTTTCCACTGAAACTATTATTAACCATTTTTGTCTAAATTTTAGGTCTAAATAAAATTGATGACGCAACTTCTATCCCCAATTTGACAGACATAATTTCGAATATTTATATTCAGATGAATGAGAAAATCAAGGGCCAATTCAACAAAAATTTTAAAAAAACCAGAAGTGGATCGTCATCAGTCACTCAAAACCCACTGGTGAAGGAGTCCTTTTCTTCTTCTTTCCTTTTTTTTTATCAACGAACCTAATTCGATTGCTATTTGGTAAATGAGACAAGATAACACACCTCAAATAAATGTATCTTTCTTTTCTGATAGATAGTAGATAACACAATGAGACAAAAATTCTCTTATTCTTATTTTATTTATATGTTAAACATTTAAAATTCGTTCGACGTGTGTTATCAGTTAAAATGGAAAATTAATGTTTACGCATCTAAATTACTAAATTATTTGTCTAAATTAAATTCAATTATTTCACGTAAACAATATTGTAAATCTTATAAAATTTTCCAGACTAAAATATAAATTATTTAGAAAGGGGTATAAACTTAAAATACACATACTAAAAAAAAACAATTATTAAAATCATCCTCTTTCTAAATAAATAAATAAACTTTTCCGATGCCTTAAATTTACAGTATAACCTGCCGAAGTGCAACTCGATATTTTTAATTTTTTTTGGTACAACAGAATTTATAAAATTATTTTATAATTCAATTTTTATGGTATTTTACAACATTTCAAAACTAAGTGAAAATGATTCTTGTTGGACATTATTAATTATAAAAACTATTTAAAGTAGCGTTGCATTCCGACAGGTCCGATTGTAATCGTTTTAGAGAAAACATAAGATTGTAATCTTGAATCGATGAATGTATTTTATATTATGTATTAAGGATGAGAGTAATGATTTTCTTTAAGTTAAGGTATTCTGTTATAAAGCATTAAGTGTTCATTTTAAACTTCCACTGGTAAAATGGATAGGTTAAACAAAATTAGTGATATACTTAATTTAAGGTGGATCTTTACTGTTTTTGTATGTGTGATTTTGAAAACATGCATGAGATAAATTTTTTTCTTTAACACAGATGATTAACAAACAAATAAACAAAAATCAAATTGTTATTCAAAGCTCACATTCAACTATTGTTCTACGATAAAACTACAAATTTAAATATAAAAGAAAAACATTTATCACATGAAGTATTTATGCGTTTCCTGAAAGACATGAAACTTATGTCATAACCCAAGTTCATTTTCATTGCGACTTGTTTTCGGGGACGAAAAACGGAATTTCCACGGTGGTTTGTTACGCCACATTATCGTAACAAAAATTTTACAAAAATTTTATATTTTATTTATCATTAATTAAAAGCAATTAATGAAATGCATGCTTAGCATTTTGAAATCGCGCAGAAAATGAACTCGGTTCAAAGACCGTAAGCCTTTTCTTCCGTCTGAAAGTACTATTTCAGCAATTAAATTGTTTTATTTTCATGACTTTCAGGTAAATCAATTAATGAAGGGCTATCATTTTTTATTATTTTTATGATTTAAGAAACAACAACTACATAAGCAAATGAGTGTGTGTGTATACGTGTATATATATATATATATATATGTTGCCTATTTTATTTAAAATAAAATGTAAAGGAAAAATTATTAACTATATTAGAATTAAAATAATAAAATACAATATATATATGTGTATATATATATATATACACGAAGAATAGACGTGAGGCTACACTCAACGCGTTGAGTGAAGACTTCCCGCGCTCCCCACGCTCCCCTTGACATTGTGCGAGAGAGAAAGAAGATTGTGTATAGCATCGAAGCGTTCTCTCTCAGGCATATTGTTCTTACAGAGTATTGCGTACTCTTTCTGTCCTGTAGCTCTTTCTCCCTCTTACCAATGGCGAATACTATTGTAATCGTATTTTAAAAATTAAAATGCATCTTTTAATTCTTTAAATCTTTAAATACAGGGTGAATGATGGCCCGGTCTTATTTAAAAATATTTATATATTTAACAATTTTATGATATATAAAGATGGGAACGTTTAGGCTATTATTATTATTATTTTTATTATTATTTCTTTTCTTTCAAAAATATAATTTATCTTTTGTTTCCCCGTACCAACCTAGCTTATAAACCTTGCCCGCCATAAATTGCAAACTTGCGGAAGGTTCCAATGCACACTAAAATAATTATTGACAAATGATTTAATGTTGGAATTGTAACAACCTTTTTTTTTAGGGTTACAAAATAGAATGGAATTTCTATTTTTGAAATGTCCATTATTCCAGCCCACATTAATCTTATTTTTTTTGAAAGATTAATTCGAAAAATAAAATTGAAAATTATTATAATAAATAAAAGAATATTAAAAATATTCTCTTCTGGGAATAAAATTATTTCAACATAGTGCATTGAACCGATTCCTGTAAAATGCAAGTCCAGCAATTTTGGCATGGCAACAGGACCAACGCCCTGTCCCCACCTTTCCATATTTCTTAAGGAAGTAAAACTATATAAGCACATTAATTAGATATCTAAATTGAACAGTACGGTTTCCCACAGCACAGAGACTTGAACTCTGTCGGATTAAAATTTTTTTTAAATTTCCTATAACGTTCCCGTCCGGTATACAGGATCCAAATTGATTGTATGCTTATACAAGCAATTTGGCCGGACGTAAAATAAAATTTTAAACACCTCGAAATCCGCGGGGTCGTCTCAAAAATTAAAATAGTGGGGAAATAAATTTAATAAAAATCCTTTCTTGTCAAAAGACCGGCCGGTTTCGGTTGTTGCCGCGTCCGCCCTGTTTTAATGGTTTGAGGAATTAACTTAGGAAATTGATTAAAGAAAATAGGGCCATCTCAAAAGCCCACGGTGTTTAAATATATTAATAATTATAATATATTTAATTACAAAATATTTTCTGTTTATAACAATTTTTCAAGGACAATAAATAGTGCGTATTGTGAAATCTTCGCCCGTCGGGAGAATTCTGGCGGTAGACTTAAGGTTCCAGAACGGGTAAGTAACTGTATCGTTCTGGCTAGTTTTACCCCATCCTCCTTTCTTTTATTGTTTGAGAGGCGGATGGATCCTTTCTTTAATTTACAATAAATCATAACTATTACTCTTAAATTTCTTTCTATTAATTTCCTATATTCTCTTTACCCCCCCCCCCCTTCCTAATAAATTTCTGAATTTTGGCAACTAGGAAACACGAATCCCAGTAAGTTAAACAGAGCTCACGCTCTGGCAGTTTGATTTCCTCCAACAAACTTGAAAATAGGGCCATCTCAAAAGCCCAAAATAATAATTATAGTTAAATCAACTATATTAATTATTTTAAATATTTTCTCGTTCGTAACAGAAAAAGACTGTATATAAACAGATATTTTCAGAATATAAAAGGTGGTAATCTGGGTTACCACTATGCCGCAAAGGGTTAAAAAATTTTTCCAAAATGAATCACTGTCAATATCTAATTTTACATAAATAAAGTTACTTAGGATATAATTACCCAAGCAGCACGGAATATAACCTTAAAATGAAGGGAATATTACATTTCATATTCGGAATATTCTAGTGGAATATTCCAGGGATCTTAAAGTAATATTAAAATGTCCGCCCCACAGGAATATTCCAAAATAACATTGAGGGAATGTTCCACAGTAATTTCAAAGTAATATGCCAGGATGATGTTGAGGGAATGTTCTACCGTAATATTAATGGAATATTCCAAGGTAATGTTGAAGGAATATTCCCAGAATATTCCCTGAAAATATTCAAAAATTTTATACTTTAAAAAAATTTGCCTTTTTTTCTTTTTTTCTTTAGTAAAAACGAGACTCAACGGTATTTTCAACATATTTAATATTATCTGGCAACATTCCCTCAACATCATCCTGGAATATTACTCCGATATTACCGTGGAACATTCCCTAAATGTTATCTTGGAATATTCCTGTGGGGCGGACATTTTAATATTACTTTAAGATCTCTGGAACATTCCACTGGAATGTTCCGAATATGAAATGTAATATTCCCTTCAATTTGAGGTTATATTCCGTGCTGCTTAGGTAGTAAATTTAAAAAAATTTTAAGACAAGAAATTTATTTGATATTACTTCCTCATAGAGGAAGTATTGTAATACCAAAATTTTTCGAGTTCGATTTTTTGACATATCTTCATGTTATTTGACCTCAGGAGTTCAAAAATGACATTTTTATAAAATGTCATTCCGTATGTGTGTGTGTGTTTGTGTGTGCGTGTAAACATCACATTTTTATAAATATCTCGAAATCACGAAGAGCTTTTGGGTTGCATTTTTTTTAAATTATAGATCTCACCTGCGGACATAAAGTGAGAGTACTTTCTCATATATTGATAAAGTTTAACAAATTTTTTTTTATTTTTTATTTTGCAAAAAAACGTTTTTTGCCCATAACTTTAAAAAAATGTTAGGACATCTATAAATGTTTTTCTATAATTTTGTAGAGTTTTCTTAGACGCATCTTTTGAGCCCTAATTAAACATTTTTCGTCCATATTAACCGGAGTTATTAAACTTTTAAAAATCAAAAATTTTGGAAAATAAGACTTTTTTGAAAATTTTCTTGAAAAACGTAGAAGTAACTTTAAAATTATCGTTATCAACTTGTAGAGCATTAAAAAACGCTTCGATTGACCTATTTTTGAACCTACTTTAATAATAAATTTCGAAATTATTATTGTATTTTAAAAACCAAAAATTGTGAAAAATGACATTTTCTCAACTTTTTTGTTTGAAAATTTTTGTTTAACTATTAAATTATTGTAACTATCTTGTAGGGTATTTAAAAATACATTGATTGACTCATAATTCAATCACTCTTACCATATTTATAAAAAGTTATTCATATACATATTTCTATTATTTTTATATCTATGAGGAAGTAAAGTGTTCATGAAATGAGCACCAAAATTATAAAAAAATATACAACTTGGCAGCGGTTTTTTTATTTATTACAATTTTCTTATTATAATAAATAGAGTATAAAGTGTGACATAACAAAATAAAAGGTCCCCACCCCCCCTTTGTCACAATTAGTCACATTTTCATAGACTCCCTCCCCCCTAAGAAGTGTGACGTAATTTATGGACGAAGCCTTAGAAGGTTGTTTTTTATTACTTTTATTTATTCCTTTGGTCATTTATTGCAATTAATTATTTATTTTGTTGTTAAAATTGTAGTTATATTTGGATTTTGCTTGTCTTTTCGATGCCGGCCCATCCGACCAGCAGCACTCGCTTCGCTCGTGCAGCAAATGTCGGGGCCGGCATCGAAAGTCAATAACGGCGTCTTTCTTTTAGAGAGAGATAGAGAAAAAGCCAGAGCTTTAGGAGTTGCCGATGGCGGCGCTGAAGTGGGGAGCAAAAGTAAAAGATGGCCGGCTGTCAAATCGAACGCGATTGCAAGATTTGTAATTAACAATATTAAAGTCCGTATTCCGTTTGCATATACATATATATTTTGTCTGTTCGCATTTGGGCGATTATCAATTCGCTCCCGTGAGGGGAAGGGGCCTTCCCCCACCATGCGGCATTGTACCTGACTTCGGGGTTTGGAGCGAACGTAGCACAGCGGGGCACCCGGTCCCTTAATCCCTCATTAAGCCATCCTTCCTTAATGACCTTCTTTAAAAAATATAAATTTCTCAAATATAAACATTTTTCAGTTTTTTTTATTGAATTCAGATTCCTTATTTTATTACGAATCCATACATATGTTGTTTGCCTTAAAAATGTTAGTACTTAAAAAGTTTAAAATTTATTATTAACTGACTGATTATAATTCTCAAGTTTTTTTCAGTATTCAACTGAAGTAAAAAGTAGATTATATAGCCAGAGAAAATATATATTTGCTTGAAAGTCAAATAGCCCCCGCTGCGAGGGCTACTTGGAATTAAGTCCTGAGCAACCTTTACAGCGGGGGTCGCTCGGACCCTTAAACCCTCATTAAGGAAAACTGTTAATGACTTTTCTATTAATAATAATGAATTAAAAATTTTTAAATAGTAACATTTTTAATTTTTAAATTAACATATTTCAATTCCTTACTTTTTCGCGATTTTATACATATGTTGTTTACCAAAAAAATGTTAAAATTTAAAGATTAAGTTAAATGGTATTTGCTTCAAATACTGCAAATATTAGGTCAAATAGCATTAAAGTGATTTAGATAAAACCTTTGTGATACAGTAAATATTTATTTAATAATAGGTATATGGGCACATCCATAAAACTTTTAACTTTTAAGAAAAAAAATTTTTTTTTATTAATTTGTATGCACATTGATGTCACTTTGCATACGTGTTCAAGAATGTTTTAGCACCACAAATTCGTATGCGTGATTCATTTTTAACCCATGCTCCCAATGTTTAACACTTATTATTAACCCCTTCCGGAACTGAAATATTATAAAGTGAACAAAAAATGTGTAAGTCCTTCCCATCAATTAAATCAGTTGAAACTTTTTACTCGGAGGTTTTTGGGGTCGCCGCTGGACAATCTGAAGTCGGTTTTTCAAAATTCAAAATGGCGGCTCCATTATGACGGATGACAAATTTAAATAGTTGGATTTGATTAAAACTCGTTACTCGGGGGTCTTTGGGGTCGCTGATTACCGAGGGGTGAACAACTTCGATATTCCTCGTACACTCGGCAGATATTCACATGTATTCTATGGGTATTCCCATGTTTTCCAGTATATATTTAATATTCTTAGTATTCACTGATATTCTTTAATATTCTTAGTATTCACTTATATTCTTTAATATTCCCTATATATTCCTATATATTCCTAAGTAATCTCCAATATTTTGACATATATTCTATAATATTAACGAGCGCAGTAACAACAGTTTCAAGAAAACTGTGACATATTTTTACATTTGTCATTTAAAATTTATACGCGTAAAAGCTCCGGAAATTCAAAATTCTCTGCTGTTTCGATACTTGAGTTAAAAAACAGAGTCAATTATTGTAAGGGAAGATGCAATACATGAGGACGATTGGTGTGCGTTTTCATCAATAAATAAAGCCTTTTTTATTTGTCAACGCAGGAAGACCACATGTCAGTAAAGTCAGGGAAATGACAGGAAAAAATTTTTAGTCATGGAAATTAAGAAAAATGATATTCTTTTCGAATTACTTTCAAAAACTTAAAAACTTTTCTTCCAAATATTTCAACAAAAAACTCATTTCGATTTTTATAGTGCAAAAAATAACTAGAAACAAATCCTTCAAAACTTATTTTTGAATCATTTTCTATTTAAATTTTCAAAATATACAATTAAAAAGATTTTGAATAATTCAAATTTTGTAAAATTTAATTGAAATTAACTAATTTTCTTCAAGTATTTTATTACAATTTTCGAAAATCAACTTTTGAAGATTGCAAATTTTGAAAATAATATAATTATCAAAAGACTTATAATATAAAAATAAAAAAAATAAAAATAAATTTAAAAAATAAAATAAAAAATAAATATAAATTTAAAAACAAATTTAGCTTCTAATTAAATTTTTTTTTTAAATTCAATATTTTTAGTATGTTTAAATGCACATTCCAAAAATTCAAATACATACAAAAATAATAACTTTTTAGAATTACTTTTAACATTTTGGAAAAAAATTATGTTCAAAATTTTTAATTAAAATTCGCATCAAAAAATTAATTACTTTTCTTTAAATTAAACAAAATTTCTTTTAAGAAATGCAATTATTATCTTTAAAAGATTTTACCAAATTTCAATTGTTTGGAAATTTTGTAATTGCATATAAATAAAAAAACTATTTTCTTTCAAAAATTATTTTAAAATGTTAAAAAGAAATTAATTGTAAGAATTTTTTTATTAGTTTTTTGAAAATATTATACCTTAATAACTAAAAAAAAACATAGACAGTTATAAGAAATTGAATTTTGGATTTAAATAATTGAATTATTCTAGAAAAACTATCAGAAAATTATTTAAAATAATTGATTCAGATATGAAGTTAAGTTGAAAATTATAGAAAATAGTTGAATTCAGGTAGGGTTATAATTGTAATTTTTATAAATTATTAAAATTCATAAATTTTACTCGTTTTTCGTAAACTTTTATATTTTTCTGTAAAAATATTTTATAATAGAAAATAATTTTAATGTCAGTAAATTGTCAGGGAAATTCATAAATTGAAACTTGTGACCACCCTGGGTAAGGTACTAAGCTTTTGGTTATATGACAGTATACGAAAACATCAGTTCTAAGACTTATTTTTAATAATTTTGCGAGGGGTATGACACTCACAAATGTAATTGAAAGAATGAATTAGAGTTTTTAAAGATAAAATAAAAATCAGAAGAAAAGCATATTTTCAAAGTTTATAAGATTTTACCCCGGTTTAAAAAAAAAAAAAAAACATTGACTAATATTCTATAATTTTTCTAAATATTATATATAATAATCTTATATTTTCGAACATATTCCCTTCTATTCAAACATATTCATATATTCCTCGGCATATTCCTTTATATTCAAACATATTCTTCGATATTCTCCTTGATATTCACGTTTATTCAAACATATTCTTACATTTTTCTAAATATTCTGAGTATTCCATATTCCCAAATATTCTCAAGTATTCCCAAATATTCCCAAATATTCTCAGTATTCTCAAGTACTCCTTGTTGGGAATATATTCTTCGTACGCCCTGAATGAGAGTTGTTCACCCCTCGGTTAAATTCAATTAAATCTTATATTTATATAGAATTAAAATTTCTATGTCATTAAAAATGCCCTGGATTAAAATATTTAAAAGAGGGAATGTCCTTTTGTGAGATTACATAGGGTTATTTTATGTAAGCGTTTTATGACGTGTTAACAATGTATTGTGTTGTGTGTAATTTGGTTTTTAAAGTATTATAAATAATGATTTATAATATAAAAGTTACGGAGTTCGGCCGTAACATTAAAATTTAGAATAAAACAATTTAACGTATTATATTTTAACAATAATAAAATTTATGACTTATTGTTAAAAAAAATTGTAACTTCATTTCACTTTCTCTTAATATCCTATATTCAAAACACATAAAAACCTATATTCATTACACAAGCCTGCAAAAAAATAAAAATTTCCGTTGTCTGAGATCGAGAAGTCATTTCCCGCAGTATTTGGTGCGATGAATCCGAATCTGGCAACGGAAACCTCCCATCACGTCAGGATTTTGAGAAAAGTGGGGGTAAATTTCCTAAAATCATGTTTTTCGCTGTTTTTGTAAATCTTTAGCGGGTAAATCCGACGTGCCAGAGACTTGTCATAGGAGTCAAATTAAAGCCTGAACCCTGTACTTTAAGAAGATATAGCGATATTGCTAACAACCAACTAAATTAGCCGTCAAAAATGATTTTTTTAACAGTTTTCAAGTATAAAAATTGACTGACACTGACCGTAAATAAAACTATTTGAAAAATTATTGAATTTGCTTAAAATTTGTTACTAAGGGGTTTTTGGGGTCGCTGATTACGAATATGTTGTCAGATTATTAAAATTCAAAATGTCGGATCCAATATGGCGGACTTATTTTTCAAAATTGATCAAATTCACTTGAAACTTGTTACTCGGGGGTTTTTGGGGTCGTTGATTATGAATCCAACTACAGATTTTTTATTTTGACATCATATTTGTAAGCAACGACCCCGAAAACCCCAAAGCAATAAATTCTAAGCGAATCCAATCATTTTTTAAAATATTTGTATTTACGGACTGTGTCAGTCAATTTTCATGATTTCGAACTGTGAAAAAAATCTTTTTTGACGGCTAATTTAGTTTGTTGTCAGCAGTATCGCTTTATTTTCTTAAACTACAGGGTTTAGGCTTTAATTTGACTCCTATGACAAGTCTCTAGCACGTTGGATTTACCTGGTAGAGATTTACAAAAACAGCGAAAAACATGATTTTTGGGAATTTACCCACACTTTTCTCAAAATCCTGACGTAATGGAAGGTTTTCGTTGCCAGATTCGGATTTAGTGCACCAAATACTGCGGGAAATGACTTCTCGATCTCAGACAACGGAAATTTTTATTTTTTTGCAGGCTTGTGTTATTTATTAACCCTTAAGGGGTTACACCACTGTAAATGCCTCAAAAACAACGTTTTTTTCAGGAATTTCTTTTGAATGGAAGGAAATGACATATAGTTATAATGTTTTAGGAAGTTATTGACTGTACATTCAAGTAAAAAATTACAAATTTTTATTAATAAATATTTCAAAATGGCGGCACAGGAACCATTTTAGTAATGCATATTTTTCCCAGGAGCTCTACGGCAAGCAGTATAAGTAATGTAAATTTCAGTCTAGAAACAAATAATTTTTTTCTTAATCTACATGAGAATAGCTACAGAAATACGTAGGGGATTTTAAAAATATTGATTTTTGTGTAATTGGCAAGCTTTTGAAGAAAAAACTCATTTTTCGACCAAAAAAAACGACACTTAATTGTTTATAACAATTGTGTAAATTAACTTATCAAAAAACCCCTACGTATTTCTGTTCAAAATCTAATTTTATAAATTTAATAAAAAAACCCGATTGAAAATATTGAAAATTGTTTGAGTTATACTGCTTGCAGATTTCAAAAACTGTGTTTTGAGAAAAACGCGTTAAAAGAGCAACACTACTACAGCGGGCTGTAAGAAGCATTTGTTCAATAATTTTTTTTTTAGTGTAAGGAAAGAAAATACAGTAACAATATTTTAAGTAGTTATTAACTTATATATTCAACTTAAAAATTACAAATTTTAATTAATAAATATTCCAAAATGTCCGCACTGGAGCCATTTTTGTAATGCATGTTTTATGTTAGTTAAAATTCTTCTCCGGTAAAAAAGCTTGAAATTTCAATTAAATCGATTTCAGACATGTATAAATCCTTTTTTTCCTTATTCTAGAAGATACAAAAAATTTTTTAAGCTAATAAAAAAATAAAAAAAATTTTTTAATGTCTACAGTGGTGTAACCCCTTAAACCGCAAACTTCCGAATCCATCCTTAAATCGCACACTGGGTGTGCGACACCCGGGGACTTTAAAGTGTGTTCTCTAAGCTGGAAAAGGATATTATGTTTTAGAAAAATTATCTTATGTAGCTCAGTACATCTATTTTGACGGAAAATAAGTTCCATTAAGATTTATTTAATCTTAATAATTAAAAAAAAGTTTTTTAAAACTACTGAAATCACCCAGATAACAAAATGCTTGCAGTGCTGCAGGAATTTTGCACTCATATGTGCGCAGTAAATATCACGTATGCTCTCATAACACCACACAGATGTGTCCGCATGTGTGGCACAAAAAGCAATCATTTCGTGCGTTACCATAAAAAGCTAAGCATATGAATAGCTTTAGTGTGCGCATTTGTGCTAATCACGTGCGTGAATGTTATTTGCTCGCAGTGTGCACGCACGAGTGCCATTCTCGCGAGACGGACATCGTGCGACGCACGTTTGTTTTCTGGGGACCTTAAACCGAAAACTGGGTATCAGCCACCCAGAAATTTTTCGCTGTTAACTTCATAAAGTTATCAAATACACAAAGACACTTGGGAGACTAATGTCTCTCATGGAACATAAAGTTAAGTACAAAATGTGTCGTTCAATAGCGACATATGTTCAATTTTTACGACTTTAAACGAGATATTAGAGCAAAAAGCTAGAATATGGGTGTCGCACACCCAGGGTGCGGTTTAAGGGTTAAACCGATTTGTTGTTTATAGAATTGTTTATAGAACTCATAGTTTATCAATAATAAATCATATTTAAGACGGGAATAAGACGAATTTTAATATCCTTATTAATAAAATCAGACTTTTGTCTGTACATTGCATAGAATTCAAAATTTCTATTATATTCCTTATTTTTACACTCAAAGGAATGCGAAAATACTATTAAGAAAATTATGTGTGTATGTGTGTATGTGTGTATGTGTGTATGTATGTCCGCAAATTTTCGACCGCGTATCACGGAAAAACGGTTCGATCGTTTGAAGTGAAACTTGGCAGTCTTTTAGGCATTAGCCTAACTTAAAATCCTAGCGATAGTAGATTAAAAAATATTAATATGGACGAAAGTTATGCCATTTTTTCAAAAATTCGAAAATTCGAAATTTTTAGTTTTTTCATATACTTTAGTGAATTGTACTTAAACTTGGTACAGGGTTAATTTTAGTGTTTCTTATTAAGATTTAATCGTCAGAATAATAAAATTTTGAATAACAAATAAAAAGTGTTAGATTTAAATATTGAAAAATTAAATAAAAATAAAAGTTTAAAAATTGAAATTTTTTTGTAATTAATTTTTATACGGTTGTATTTCTTAGGTCAACAATAAAAATTTGTTGTTGAAATCATAAGTTTACTTTCTTAAAAAAATTCTATTAGGTCAGAATATTAACAATATCCATATAATTAATATGAGACTTTTGTCAGTATATTGCACAGAATTCAAAATTGCTATTATATTACATTAATTAATGATCAAAAAATGAAAAACTCAAATTTCATTCTGATGACTAAATTGTAATAAAAAATACTAAAATTAACCCTGTATCAAATTTAAGTAAAATTGATGACAATAATTATTTCAAAAGATTAATTTTGAATTTTAAAAATTTTGATAATATATAGCACTAGCTGTCGTACCCGTCTTCGACGGGTTTTAGTTTCTACCAATACATTTAACAATGTTTCTACCAATCTGGAAAATCAAAAATACCCGGGAATTTAATTTCACCGGAAAATTAATAATTAGTAACCATTAGCTATTTCGGTAGCATAATTATACTATTTGAATAGTCTCCACCCTTTAGCAAAAAATCAAAAATTCGAGAAACCGAATTTCTTAAAATTTAACATTTTTTTCTTCTCTTTTATATCATTAAGCTTCATTATTTTTGTGCTCTTGGAAAATACTTTACTTATATTTAATAGTCTCCACCCTTTGGTAAAAAATCTAAAATTATGGAAAATTAGCAAAAATTCAAAAAACGGAATTTCTTAAAATTCAACATTTTTTCTTCTCTTTTATGGCTTTTGGCTTCATTATTTTTGGGCTCTTCAAAAATACTTAACCTAATTTGTTATCTCCACCCTTTGGTAAAAAATCTAAAATTATGGAAAAATAGCAAAAATGCAAAAAAATGAATTTCTTAAAATTCAACATTTTTCCTTCTTTTTATGGCATTTAGCTTTATTATTTTTGTGCTCTTAAAAAATACTTTACTTATTCAATAGTCTCCACCCTTCGGTAAAAAATCTAAAATTATGGAAAATTAGCAAAAATTCAAAAAACCGAATTTCTTAAAATTTAACATTTTTTCTTCTTTTTTATGGCATTTAGCTTAATTATTTTTGTTTAATGTAGCAAATTTCTTACTTTACATACTGATCTTTAAATAAAAAACTTTAATAACTTTTCCTGAAAAGCTTGCTTAAAGTTTAAAAATCACTATTTTCTTAGAAAAAAGTTGATCTAAAAAAACGAAAAAAAATTTCAAAATACGTCTTTTTTAAAAATTTTATTGTAGAAATGGGTTTTATTTATCTGAAAAAGTTAGCTAATGATAGTTTTGCATTTATTTTACAAAAGATAAAAAATTTGCATTTTTTTGATTTTTCGAATTTTTTGGAAAAATGTCATAACTTTCGTTCAAGTTAATATTTTTTAATCGGATAAGGCTATGATTGTAAGTTACGTTAATACTTAATAGTAATATAATATCTTATTTAAAAGTTTTTATTTCGATCTAATAAAAATTTATTTTGTTTAAATAATTTTATTTAGTTAAATCAAATAAATCTTAATTGGATTAATTAAATAAATACTTGACTCTAATAAATGAATTTATTTAACACAAATTATTTCTAAATTTTATATTTTTTTATGGATTGCTTCTAAACTTTCTATAGTTGAGTATTACATGTTATTTATTAACATTTTAGCATAATTTTGCAAAAAATAATACTTTGTAACTAAAATGGAAATATAAAAATATTTTTAAAAAATCGAAAATTTCTAAATTTTACATTTTTTAATGGATAGCTTTTAAACTTTATTTAATTGAATATTACATGTTATTTAGTCACATTTTAGCATAATTTTTCAAAAATACTTTCTTATAACGAAGATGTAAGTATAAAAATGTTTTGAATATCAAAAAATTGAAAAAATTATAATTGATACCAATTGCTATGAAGCTTAATTCAGTATAGTATTTGTGGGCTCTCTGATTTAACTTTTAGAGATATCTTGATCAATGTAAAGACAAAAGTTAAACACGGTGTTTATATTGGTTAAAACAATTTCCGGCTTTATCCAAATTTTTCCTGGTTTATTCGACGGGTTTTTTTTTAATAATACATTTAACAGTGTGTCTACCAACCAGAAAAGACGTAAAATATCAGGGAATTTAATGTAACCGAGAAAAACTGGATCTACTTGCTATACAATTAGTTCGAATTAGACTGTACTATAACTCAAAAAACTGGAGGAAATTTTAGATTGATTTAAATACATTATATTGATTGAAGTACTACAAATTGAGAAATATTGTTTTCTGCATTTGAATAAGTTAAAAATAACTAATTTGATAATAAAAAGTCGGTCACTGTTTCAAATGGTATTATTTTCCTAATGAAATAGTCAATAGTAACTAATTATTATTTTTTCCCTGTCAAATCAAATTCCCGGCTATTTTCCGGTTTTCTAGGTTGGTAGATACACTGTTAAGTGCATTATCAGAAACTACAACCCGTCGAAGACGGGTACGACAGCTAGTTTAAAAATAAAACTGTTCCATCTTGAAAAGATAAAGTGAGCGGATTTACCCTGGAAAATTGTGATTTCCAAATTTGGTATATGTGTATTAAAAAGTTTCTCTAAGTAAAACTAAAAAAGGTAAATCAAAAACTCTTTTTTATTTTTTTTAGTAGAAATCACAAGCTTTCAAATGTCATAATTTAACTTGGATTTAGAGAATATAATTTCATAGATTTTTACCGATCTGAAAAAAGTGAGCGGGTTAACCCCAGTCTCCCCTACCTGTACCCTGCCGAAAAAATAGACTGAAATTGTACTGGCCTGAGTACAATTTCAGTTCGCTTTTTAATGTTTTGGTAGGCATTTTTAAAGTCCTTTAACAATAGTTTCAAATGTATGTTATGTCAACAAACCATTGTTAACAGACTGGAAGTGAAAATAAAAAAGGTTAACAAAATTTTAACTAAATTCCTGTTAAATTTTAAACTTATGCTGATGGAAATTGAACACTTTGGTTAACATTTATCCTGGGTGGACGAAAGATGTTAATAATACTCTGCTTTTCAACCACCACATTTAAAGCTTTAGCAATATCAATAAAAGTCTGAGACAGATCCTCACCCTCTTTTAATTTCAAACCATGAAATACAGTTGGAGAGAGCAGTGCAGGTTGTTCCTGTCACTTTTTCTTGAAAGAATCAAATTGATACCCAATGAGATAAAAATGATACCAAAAAGTAAGATCAAGTTATGATTTGATCCACTTTTTGGTATCAATTCGTTGCAATTTGATAATTTTAAGTTAACAGTAGTATTTTTTTATTTTATTTGGTTTATACACCTGTCTTAAGCTTATCTAGCTATGCAAGTGTGTTTACATTTTTCTCTTACATAATATTTCTTATATACATTTTCCTAATACTAAGTTTTGCGCCTGGGTGATTTGCACGTAACTGTAATATTTGGCGGCGTCACAGAAAACACATTCAAAATAAAAAATTTTTGCTTGGGTATGGATACATTTCACAGGTATATATAAAACCTATTCGCAACCACAAATATGTACAAATAGATATTATAATTTTTGATAAATTGCGGAATTCCCCCCAAAATTTTAGCTCCGTGGCGTGTCCGTTTTTTAAAATTTTAAGTTAAAATTCAAAAATTTTATTGAAAACGCCGAAACTGTAAACGAGAATTTTTGTAATATGAATTATGTATATAGGTGAACAATTTGTACATATAATTCATCTTCTAATACTTCTTATAAAATTATAAAATGTAAAATAGTTTTGTCCACAAATTTTTTCAATTTTGTAATAAGATTTTTTTCCCTATAATTTAACTGTTTATGGCACATTTTAATGTTATCTGAGAATTACAATCTAAAATAAGATCCATTAGCAACAAATATCAGTAAAAAAAAGGTTCGAAAATTGGAATTTCTACACTCAAAACAATTTTTTTTGTAAAAATGTGAAGATCAGAAAAAAAGTGATCAGTACCGTGGTATTACTATTCTTTTAATCTAAACACTCTCTGTTGTAATTATTACGATTTTTTTGAAGATTACAATAGAAACAAATTATCTGCCCAAAGAAAAGAATTATTCTGCAGAATTGTCGGAGTTAGGTTAGTTTAAATGTCAAATTTCAGCTCCGTGGTGTCACATAAAATATCAGCTCCGTGGCGCCTGTGGCGTACAGTGTGAAGGTGCAAATTCATGGATCAACAGTTGCTACAATAACACATATTATAGAAGAGGACAGACATAGTTGTGTCCTTTTATATTTCAGTGCTTCGGCAACCGTTGACTTATTAAAAAACACCTTAATATTCGAAAAAACACGCCTTTACTTTTGGTGCTTAATTTAAAATGTCTTTATGTCAACCATGCAGAAGCACAGTATTACTGTTGATCGTAACGCTTTTATTTGTGAATACTTTTCTGGAATTAGTTTTATGCGCTAATTTCATAATGTTATGAAAATAAAATTCTCTGGTTATGTCAAGCTGATAGTAAATAGTAAATATTTTTGCTGGGGCTATTTTGTGCATCAAAATGCTTTTTTTAACTCAGTGATTTATTCAAATTCATAATTAAAAGAAAATCAACTTTTGCTTATGCTATACTTCCTTCTGAAGGTTTCCTATGAGTTAGTCAATGAAATAAATTTTTTTGTCGGAGTTGTAGTCATTAAAAGTTGTGCACAAAATAGACCCCGGGATGGGGCTACTTTGTGCATTGATCTCTCTGTTTTTATAATGTTACGTAAACATTTTTTGATCCTTTCTTATTCATTAAATCTTTTGTGTAGATATTTCAAAGTAAATTAAGAAAGAATAAGATATCAAACAAAAAATTTTGTAAATATTATACAACAAAATGTAAAATAAAACATTAAGATTTTGCTAAAATCATGATTTATTAAAAATTAACAACCTTTCTTCAAATTTTATATTACTTAAAAAATAAATAACACTTTTTATTTTTAAATATACATTTTACAATTATACATTATGATAATTATAATATTATCATTTAAACAGGTGTAAATAACTTTAAATCTCATCATTTCAATAGGAGCTTTTTTAAACGTTTTGAATATCATATTTTTCAAAAATTTGAAATTAATATTTTAAGGTTAAATGAATAACAATTTAATATCTAATACACTTTTCAAGTTATTAGAGAAACGAGAGAAATAGTTTTAAAACTAATTTGAAAAACTTATAAATATTAATTAAAGTTAATTTTTTGCCGTTATGTTCCTCGCCGGTTGAAGTTTTAATCGTTTTAAGGATTTTAATTGAATTATTTTTTGTTTTTTGACAAAGTTCTTTTTAATAATTTTATTTATTAAATATACCTCGTACATAAAGTAGACCCAGTTGACGGCAGTATTATTCAATGCATAGGGTGGTCAGCTCCGTGGCAGCCAATTTTCGAAAATTTGTTCTAATTTTTTTATAATTATAGCTGTAGTTAACCCGTTCAAATTACAACTATAATATGCCCTAATGATAAGGAAAAGTGATATTTAACATTAAAAAAACAAAATTTTTTTTCTTTTAAAACTGATCTTGAAATTGCACAGTTACGTGAAAATCACCCGCCTACAGAACGTCTTGAAATTAGGAGAGGAGGTTCTTAAACGACCGCCAAGCGAGGCATCTATCCGACTGAGCTAATCTGTCGGTGAGTTAACAGTGGTATATTAGTATGATGCTCAAGTTGTGCTAATTTTGAATTAAATTTCTCCGAATCTATTTTGGTTTTTAGAAGAGACTGCGAGAAATTAGCAGAATCAACTTCCAAGGAGTCAATTCTTTTAGTATTCTCCGAAATCATATCTTTTAATGTTGATACAATTGCATTGAGATCTTTATTAAATTCTAATTAAGTCTTTTGAAAAGAACTAAACATTGCAAACATTTTATCTTAAAATTCAGTAAACGCTGTACGCTGCGCCTGTTGAACGGCAACTTGAATCGCATTCAAGAGTGCTGGAGAAAATTCGTTAGCAGAAGACCGATGTAGCTTGTAGTTGTGAATGAATCGATTTACTTACATCAGATATGTCGTTGTTACTTTTGCATTTAATGCAAATAAAAACATCACCTTTTTTTAACTTTTCGAAGTCCTTCTATGAGATGTTAATATTTGCACATTTATAATAAACAAGTTTACGAGTCACCTGCTGTTCTTATAACTTGGTGTTGACATTCATTACACAGCGTCATGGTTACAGAAAAAAAGACAACGTTAAATTTAAAAACTTGTAGAACCAACCTAGTGTGCAAAGTTACAGAACAATTCTATAACTATTCTAGAACAAAAAGAACAAAAAAATATTGTTACGTACACGTTACAAACACAAATTATTATTATGATTAAATAATTAAATTTAATTTTTTTCTAACAAGTTACACTTTTCTTATCTTGAAGGATCTGTGTCTACATTGAACCACCTCTAATAAAACACTACAATTTACTTCAAAAATAATATTTCCACTTACACATTGTAAAAAATCTTATTTTTTACTCAAAAAAATAGAAAATTATTGTTAAATAGTTATTATTTGTTAATATAGGAGATTAATATATTTCGATGTCAGGTTACGTAGAAAAAGTGACAGTTTAAGTTTATCACGTTAAAAATTGTGATGAAAGCATGTCTTCCAGTATTTTTCTTACTAATTAGTAGAGCAGACAACTTTCCAACTCTTAAAATTGAAAATTCTTTGCTTTTTCGGGTGGTTCAATAATGCCGCACTCACTGTATTCACATGACATTCACAACAAAAATAGTTTATAATAAATTTATGTAAGAGTTAAAATTCTTTATCACATCGGAATATTGAAGTTGACACCCAAAGCGAAATAAATCACAAGTTTACTAATTTTTAAAACTTCCTATTTAAAAAAAAACTGGATTATATTTCGACAAAATTTTTTGTTTTGTACGTGAAAAACAGTTTTTTAAATTTTTCTTTATAAATAATAAACCTACGTGCCCGAAATTTTTAGACATAGTTTGTTTTGGTAAAACTAACTTATATATTAAATAAGAAAAAATTTCACTTAGTCATTTCTTAGAAAATTGAAGTGGTTCACTGTTGACGCTGGTTCAATGTAGCCTACTCTTCTTCACACTGATATATACATTATTCATTATCTTTATTTTTTAATTTTTATACAAGTTCCTTTTTTAAAACAAACAACAGAGGAAGCTTTTATTTTATATTTTGTTTTTTCGACACAAAGTCTGACAGCTCTGCTATTATCAACCTCACTATAACTTAACTTGAATATTTTATTTTATAAATTTTAAACCTTAAACTTAATATAAGTTCAAACATCCGTTTTATACGGAAATAGAGGCTTGACCTAATAACAGTAGCTACTGTCATTTAATATAGTAAAATCTCATTAAATATAATTTAATTTAAGTAATTTTCCAGCGTCTAAAACCGAATTGGAAACGTTTTCAGTGCGAGATCCTTGTTTTGGATAGCAGCATGGCTCCATCCCCACTGCATAAAAATGATCCTCTGTCTTCATCCGACACAGGAAGGTTATCATCTGGGAATTCAATTGCCAGATGATGAATTCAAAGTATGATGAATTCAAAATATAATATGCCAGGGCAACAAAAATGAAACATACGGGAGACAAAAGACTTCTCAGACCAGGGATCATAAATCCAAATAAGGACCAAATATCAACTTATAGGAGGAGTGAACCCAGAATTCCAGTTACTAAAGTCTCTAACCATCATTCATTAATCTCAACAATCAAAACTTCATTGAAATCGCAATTTACTTTTATCGTTACTCCAATTATTACCCAATTTTACATTCTTCAATCAACACTCAACTGAATCCCCAACCATATACTGCTACACAAACACAAATACTTACACTAGTAACTACAAATCCTACAATTACACAACTTACACAACCTACATTGTCTAACGACCCAAACTCAGCAGAGATTTCAGAGGCAACTCCTGAAGAATCTTCTGATTCCTCCCAAACTGGTCATGAGCTGATTTGGTATAATAGAAAATACAGAGAAAATGCTAGGTATTGTGAAACATCCCCCCTTCTTATACAATCTTGATAGAATCCACCATCCAAGACAAGAGGATCGGCAAATACAATAGAATTGCTTTTGCCGATTTTCTTGAATCAACGATCAGCGATTCACGACGTATCATTGTTTCTAACGGACTCAATAAATTCGTTGCTCATGATGTAGACATACATTTGTCACCACTTACCATCAGCTCCAGAATTTCTTCGGATATTCTTAACATTATAATTTCTATTCGTAGAAGAACGTTGAATTCTAGGGAGGTCTTAGATATGGTCGAGTTTGTTTTCTACGGTATTAACATCCATTCATCAATTACAATTTGCGGGTTTGTTTTCAGACTCTCCCTTATTGTAACCCCTCACAAGAGATGCTTCAAGTGCCAGAGGTACAGACATCTAAAGCCCCAATGTAGATCGACATTTTTCACCTGTGAGTATTGTTCATATCCTCATGAGAGAGAGGAAGGACTGCAAGGATCCAAATAAACCTTCTTTTTATAGTTATATTGTGTTGAAACTAAGGATTCTTAATATATGACACACGTCCCTGAGTGTGTGGTGTGAATAATGGTGTGTGTGTATAGAGAGAAGGGCAGTGAAAGATAAGAACGCTCATTCGACGGACGTGAAATATAAGCCAGAGTGGCAAACGTAAAATATAAAGAGCGGAGGCTCGTTGAACTCCACTCTTTTGTAAAGTGCAGCTGTGCGTGTCTATTGCTCTTGTGGAGTGCACTTACACTTTTAATTTTGAACATTTGTATGTATAACTTTGTTTCGTCTTTTACTAAAATTCTCTATCTAAATGAATATAATTAATAAAGAGTGATTTTCTTTTATTTTAGGTATTTTTTGATTTAATAATTCTTTCATTTATTCTTGGAGGACGCTATGTTGTACAAAATGGCGTCGCGTCCCTTATAAACATTTACGTGCGAAAAGTGCTGGCGTAAAGAAGAGTTATTAGCGCTCGTCGCGTTCGTTTTTATGAACTATTCATAGTGGTATTTGGGTAATCATATGCGATGGATGATTTACAGAGTGGGGAGAAGACTGACGCTGACGATATGCTTAAGCTTGCGAGTGGGGATGATATATCTGATCGCCAGAGAAATTCTCATAGAGTTTTTGAAAATGTTCCCCTCAAGCTGCTCAGCAAGACGGAGTTACTCAATTGTTTATTGTGATGACGGAGTTGATGCAGCAAAATTCTGCGATAATGAAAAGACTTGCTGTTTGCAATAATCAGGAAACTTTTTATTAGAATGTACTTCCGAACCTCTCGCATAATATTGATGATTTTACGGGATTGGAAGGACCTGCTGAAGCCAAGACTTGGTTAAGTCAACTTGAGACGACTGCAACTTTGCATAGATGGACTGAGGCTGTGGCGTTCGAGACTGCAAGGGCACATTTGAAGCGAACTGCTCGTAATTGGTATTCGGCCAACATTGAAAGCATCAAAGATTGGAATTCTTTTAGTAGTCGATTCAGGAAAACGTTTATCAGAGAAAAATCATTGACTGAGAAGTGGAAAGCCATAGAGAGTAGAAGTCAACAAAGAGGAGACGATACTCGAGAGTATTCCTTTAAAAAACTGAAGTTGTGCAGGAGTCTTTGATTTGGTTTAACTGAAATAAAAAGCCAAATTGACATAAGGTTATGGTTCTGTGAGATAAGCACATCTTTACAATCTCAGAGTTTTTCTACTTTTGATGATATGTTGGGTCATATTCTTGCCATGGAGACGCTTGAAGTAGCGAGAAGACATCGAATTTCCACAACGTCGACATTTGACACAGCATCTACAGATGCCACAGTTTCTTCGACGAATCAAGAATCATCAAATTATAAGTCATCACATCGAAGAATCTACAAGGGAAGAGTCATTAAATCGAGAATTACCAGGTCAAGGATTCGATTGTAAATGCTCTGATTGATACCGGCAGTTCTGATTGTACAATTGGAGCTTCGGTAGTTTTTAAAAATTATTTTAAAGTTTCATTTTCGAATGATTCTGAAAAAATTTGTAGAATTGTAGCGGGAGATATTTTGTCTACTGATGTCGTTTCATTGGAAAATGTACCTTGTGAATTGAATAATATCAAGAAACCTGTTGTTTTGGATAATGTGAATGTTTGTAAAAATAGATCTGACTTAGAGAAAACCGAATTGGTGAATGTTTTGAATAAATGGCGTCGAGCGATTGCGATGGATTTATGTTCTCAAGAGCGTCAACAATTAAAAGATTTAGTAAATATTTATAAAGAATTGCATCTTGCAACCAAAACAGATGCTCCTTATGCAAGTCCTTTTTTCTCATAAAAAAGCAGATGGTACGTACAGATTAGTTAATGATTACAGACGATTGAATTTAAATACGATAAGATTACATTTTCCAGTTCCAAATTTTGACGATGAAATAAAGTCTTTAATTAGTGCGGTTTTGTTCTCGAGGTTAGATTCATCTCATGGCTATATATATGCAAATGTCTTTAACCCATTAACGCCCAGCAGAACGCAAAATGTACCATGATTTCATGACTCTTATTTTGTATGAAATAATTAGTTAAAAATTTTAGGAAATACCATTTCCGACGTAAAATTTATCGCTCTTTCGGAATATGAAACTGAAATTTGTATAATTATCTTAAAAAAATTTATAACAATTTTATTGCAAAAAAAACACACTTTTTTATGAAAAAAATTTTTTCAATTATTATTTTGACATGGAAAACTAAAGAATATGGCCTCCAAAGCACAAAATATAGCGTCCTCGAACTCTCAGCTATAAAAATCCAT
Source organism: Leptopilina syphax (assembly GCA_032872505.1). Taxonomy (NCBI): domain Eukaryota; kingdom Metazoa; phylum Arthropoda; class Insecta; order Hymenoptera; family Figitidae; genus Leptopilina; species Leptopilina syphax. The sequence continues at coordinate 15,895,842 of CM065472.1, forward strand.
AATTAGTTTTTTTAAATTCAAGATGGCGGATATGAAAATGGCCATTTTTCTGAAATGCAAAAGGCCGAAAAAAATTTTTGAGTAATGTTTTTCAAAAGTTATTAGATTTGCTTGAAAATGATTACTCGGGGGTTTTTGGGGTCGCTGATTACGAATCTGATGTTACTTTTTTAAAATTCAAAATAGCGGATCAAATATGGCGGACATATTTTTTAAAAAGTGATTGTATTTGCTTGAAAATAGTTAGGGGAGAGTAGGCTACATTGAACCAGCGTCAACAGTGAACCACTTCAATTTTCTGAGAAATGACTGAGTGAAATTTTTTCTTAAGTTAATTTTAAGTTAGTTTTACTGAAATAAATTATGTCCAAAAATTTCGGGCACGTAGGTTTATTATTTATAAAGAAAAACTAAAAAAACTGTTTTTCACGTACAAAACAAAAAATTTTGTGGAAATATAATCAAGTTTTTTTTTTGAAATAGGAAGTTTTAAAAATTAGTAAACTTGTGATTTATTTCGCTTAGCGTGTCAACTTCAATATTCCGATGTGATAAAGAATTTTAACTCTTACATAAATTTATTATAAACAATTTTTGTTGTGAATGTCATGTGAATACAGTGAGTGCGGCATCATTGAACCACCCAAAAAAGCAAAGAATTTTCAATTCTAAGAGTTGTAAAGTTGTCTGCTCTACTAATTAGTAAGAAAAATACTTGAAGACATGCTTTTATCACAATTGTCAACGAGATAAACTTAAACTGTCACTTTTGCTACCTAACCTGACATCGAAATATATTAATCTCCTATATTAACAAATAATAACTCTTTAACAACAATTTTCTATTTTTTTGAGTGAAAAATAAGATTTTTTACAATGTGTAAGTGGAAATATTATTTTTGAAGTAAATTGTAGTGTTTTATTAGAGGTGGTTCAATGTAGACACAGATCCTTCAAAATAAGAAAAGTGTAACTTGTTAGAAAAAAATTAAATTTAATTATTTAATCATAATAATTTGTGTTTGTAACGTGTGTATTAACTAAAGGAGTACTTCAGCTTAATTTTGATACAAAAACCTGATCGAAATTTGTAAAATTAATTTAGTTCTTGGAATTTATAAAATACCTGGTTCAATGTAGCCTACCCTCCCCTACTTGGGGGTTTTTGAGGATGCTGATTACGAATCTAACATCAGAACAATATTATGTTTATTGTTGCTCTTACTACAACGAGGTCAACGTTACTAAATACCATTTTTTTATTTCATTAATTTTTTTTTTATTTTTCCTTGAAAAATATTGCCACTATCATGCAAAATTCAACAAAAGGACACAAAAATTGTGCATTCAATGTTGCATATATATGTGCGTCACTTGTTTTCAATCAAACCACATGTAGTGTTAGTCTCTTTTTTATCATTGTATAAAAAATGACATAAATATATGTGTCATAATTATCGTTGTTTTAGATTTAGAAAGCAGAATTAAAATTTTATATTATTTATTTTAAAAAATATTAAAATATAAAAAGAAAAAATTTTAAATAAAAAAAAAATTTTTTAAATAAAATAAAAAAGCAGCTTTTTTGCACGTCGACCTCTTGTGGTAAGAGCTGGTCAACGTCAATAAAATTTTGTTGACGGCTAACGGACGTGGAGGATAAACATAATATTGTTCTGAAGTCAGATTCGTAATTAACATTCTCAAAAACCAGCGAATGACCATTTTAAAGCAAATACAATTACTTTTAAAAAAAAAAAAATTTTTTTTTTTTTAAAATTGTCCTCCATATTAGATCCACCATTTTTAGTTTTGAAAAAGTGACATCAGATTCGTAATCAGCGACCCCAAAAACCCCCGAGTAACCATTTTCAAGCAAATCTAATAACTTTTGAAAAACATTACCCGAAAAATTTTTCGGCCTTTTGCATTTCAGAAAAATGGCCATTTTTATATCCGCCATCTTGAATTTTAAAAAAAGTAATTATGGATTTTTATAGCTGAGAGTTCGAGGACGCGATATTTTGTGCTTTGGAGACCATATTATTTAGTTTTCCATGTCAAAATAATAATTAAAAAAATTTTTTTTCATAAAAAAGTGTGTTTTTTTGCAAAAAAATTGTTATAAATTTTTTTGAGGTAATTGCAAACAAATTTCAGCTTTATATTCCGAAAGAGCGATAAATTTTACGTCGGAAATGGTATTTCCTAAAATTTTTAACTAATTATTTCATACAAAATAAGAGTCGCGAAATCATGGTACATTTTGCGTCCTGCTGGGCGTTAATGGGTTAACAGAAAATGCTACAAAGAAGACAGCGTTTATCACGCAGGACGAAACTGGACAGTTCGAATGTGCAATGTTCGGCTTAATAAATGCACCTTTTTATTTTAATAAACTGATAAAAAAAATTTCGGATCATTTGGTAATAGTCTTGCATTAACTTATTTTGACGATATTGTAATTCACGGCAAGACTTAGAACAAATTGTTGAGTAAGGTGGATAATGTGTTTGAATTGTTGTCTAATGCCTGTCTTATGGTTAATTTAAAAAAATGTGAATTCACTGTCACTAAAATTGAGTATTAGGGATTAATCGTGACGGGAGAAGTTCGACCGGGACGTAAAAAATTACAAGCAATCCTGAATTTTCCGACTTCGAGAAATGTTTGTGCGGTTAGAATGTTTCTTGGTATTGCAAGCTTCTTTTGAAGGTTTGTGTCGGGTTTTGCAAAAATAGTAAGTCCATTAGTCGAATTGTTGAAATCTGATAGCTTATTTGAGTGGAAAGATAAACAAGAAATGTGTTTTCGCGAGATAAAGTCAAAATTTGAAAAAGAACCAATTCTTGGAATTTTTAATCTGAAGGCTTTACGCACGGAGTTGCATACGGACGCGTCATGTGATGGCTTGGCTGCAACGTTGATGCAAGCAGACGACAAAGGTCAGTTGCGATTAATGTATGCTATAAGTCGTAAGACTTCGAAATATGAGAGAAATTACCATTCAAGTATATTGGAATTTTTGGTTATTATATGGGCCTTAGATCGATTGCGACAATTTTTATTACCGATTCATTTTACGATTTTCACAGATTGTCAATCGTTAATTCATGTAAACACGATGAAAACTACAAGTAGTTAGTTTGTGCGTTGGTTTGCGTCGATGGCAGAATTTAATTTTGACATATGTCACAGAAAGGGCGAGCAAATGTCTCATGTTGACGCGTTGTCGAGATCTTCTGTAGAATATCCGAAAGAGTTGAATGACGCAACAATGTATCCGGTTTTTATTCGAGAAGAGGAAATTTTGTTATACCAGCGAACTGATGAAAATCTTTTGAGAAAAATTAAAATTTTAGAAAAAAATGTTGTCGACAGAAATCGTTGTGAAAAAGGTGAGATAAAAGATTTCGTTTTGAGATATGGACTTTTGAATAAGCGTGATGTAGATGGTGGTAAAGAATTGTATGTGATTCCCTCGGTAATGCGCAAAGCTATGGTAATAAAATATCATGATCTTGCAAATCATTTTGGTATTGATAGAACAGTTTCGCGTTTAAGAGAGTTTTATTACTTTCCAAAAATGAGACGATATGTAAAGAGGCGTATTAATGCGTGCATTGAATGTATTTTGTCTAAAAACAAAGTTGGTAAACAGCCTGGGGAACTACATACAATTCCAGTTGGAAAGAAACTATGTGATATTTGTCATGTCGATCATCTGGGTCCTTTTATATCTTCGTCATGTGGTAATAAATACATTCTTGTTATTGTTTGTAATCTCACAAAATTTTTGTTATTATATGCGGTGAAAAATGTAACAGCGTCGATGACAGTTAAGAAATTAAATGATTTTGTAAACTGATTTGCTGCTCCGGGAAAATTAATTTCTGACAGAGGAACTTCGTTCACATCCGATATTTTTTCTCAGTTTTGTAAGAATCACGGCAACTCACATGTTTTGAACTCACCGAGACATTCTCAAGCGAATAGTCTTGTCAAAAGATTGAATGAAACTATTTTGCCTTCGTTGCAAACTAGTTTAATTGATGTTGAAGGTAAATATTGGGATCGTAATTTAAGTAAAGTAGAGCGCGATTTGAATTCGTCAATTTCAAAACCAACTGGTAAATCTCCATTCGAGATTATGTCGTCGCTTGGGGGCAGCAACAGGCCGACTCAGCTCTCAGCGCTTTCGCGGCAAGGCATAGTTTCTACAGGTTTCGTGAAATAGCATGTTTTTCACTTTTCTTTTTGAAACGGCATCTTTTTCACCGTTTAGCTGAGTCGGCATGTTGATGCTCCCAAGCGACGATGTATGGTTATATACCACGATTTGGAGATGGCTTGATGAGATCGTTGAAAATTGATGCAGAGGTTTATACACCTCCGAATAAAATTAGAGAACATGCGACTGAAAAGATTGATAGAGCGAATATGAGAGCAAAAGAGAGATACGATAAATCACGTTTTAAAAATGTCAAGTTTAATGTCGGCGATATTGTGTACGTAAAAATGGCAAGAGTTTAAACTGGAGACTCTAGAAAATTGCAATCTCGTTTCAAAGGGCCGTTGGTAATAATCGAGTTTTTGCCCTTTGACACATAACGAATTCAGGGATTGAATAGTGCGGAGCGAAGTTTGCGAAGAAATGTAACCTGCACCTTGCTCATGAGCTGTGAAAGTGTTATTGTGTCGCACTCTGCGAGCATGTGTAAGTCACCTGTGATTCCATCACAAGTGCAAGAGTTTAATGTGTCGAGTAATAGAGCAGAAGCAGAACTGGGCATACAGGCATAAAGTGTGGTTGTGAAAACGAAAGACATTTTTTCTGAAAGTTTTATAGCATTTCTATCATTGACATTATAACCTCTAAATTTTGTATTATCCATAAAATAAAAACTATTTGATAGATATGTTTGTGAATTACTAGTTTAATATTTTAAATTCTTGTTATTCTATTGAAATAATCCATTTCTCCTTGCGCCGTATATATTTTAAAGAATTTTTTATTTTTTAATATAGATATTTTAATTTCAAATATTTCTATAAATCATTTTGATAAAAATTATTAATTCATGTTATTTTGATAAGTTCAAACAAATTATATTTCTTCTATAACTACTAAGGTTAATTTTAAGGTAAAAAAAATTGTAGTAATTTATTCATGTATAACAATGTTTAAAGAGTTAAGAAATTTTGATTGAAGTTAAAGTTTATCATAGAGAAGGAATTAAAAAAATTTAGTAATTTTTTTACTAAAAAATATTAAAATTACGAATAAGTTTGGTTATGTTGAAAATTTTTTAATTAAAAATTCCTTATTTATACTTTTTTTGTAAATTCAACAGTAACAGATGGATTTGTGCGTTCTTTAATATATTCTATGTTTATCTCTACCTATTATTTTGGAAAAAAGATTTAATAACTTCTGAAAACTATTGATTCTTAAATTTTTAATTGTTTATTATTAAGACTAATTACTTATAACAAGAAACTAAAATTATAATACGTACTAGAAAAACTGACTCAACTGTCCTAACTTAAAATCGAAAAACTTTAAATCGGACTGATTTTTGCACAAACTTTAATACTATGGGAGAGAACTTTACCCATAAAATATTAAGATATTTTATTAAAAATTGTAGGGGGGAGGGGATTAAAGTTTTTAATAATGTGTGAACAGTGGATTTCTTTAGCTAATATAGCTAAAATACAGTAGAGCGGACAAAATTTTGACCTAGATAATTAAATAACTTATTTTTTTCAAAATTAAAAATATTTTTAACTTTTTTTGAAAACGGCATTCTTTTTCTCTCTTTTTTTTGCTTTAAAATAAAGCTTAATATGTAATAAAATTTTTTTAAGCAAGTAAACTTTTCTTAATTATGAGATTATCATCGTAAAGCTTACCAAATTTCGCATCCAACAAGCATAAACTTAACTGTTTTTTTATAAATAATTGTTAAATAAATAAATAATTGACTATTTATTTATTAATTTTTTAAAAAAAGACATTTTTTCTTTTTATTCTTCTTTCAAATCAAGCTTAATATGTGTACTTTTAATATCCGATTAGGAAAAAATGACATTTTTCTTTTCGTATTATTTATTAATATATGAGGCATTTTACGTAAATTGGAATTGGAACTCAGGAAATTTGTTGTTCTATCAAGTATCGTCAAAAGTGCCTTCGACCTGCATTGTGGATCAGTGTGTATCGTCTGATTTAATATCCAAAGGAATAAATATTCCATTTTCTCTGCAAAAGTACGTTACATTTATTATTTTAAAAATTAAATATTTAATTAAAGTTAAGTTTTAAAATTATCTTTCTTTGAAATATAGCTAAACTTGTAGCTGACACTAAAAAAATATTAACGTCTACATGTAACGAATTGGATTGCTGCGAAGATACAACAAAAATTGCTCTCAAGAAAAAACGAGTCAATAGGAAAAAAAACCGGACAAGTGCGAGTAGACTCGTAGTAAAACCGAGGGTTCTGTACCCTTGTTTAAAACTTCTACTTTTTTGCTGAAAAAATATAAAGATCAACTCCAATATTTTTTGCTGAATTTTTTCATTAATCTACAGGTGAAAATAAATAAATAACCAATTTTCATCTTTTCAGATAAAAAACTGGGCGCTAGGGTAAAAAAATTGGACAAGTGCGAGTTGTACTCGCACTGCAATGGCGGGTTCCGCACACAAATATTAAAACAATACTTGCAACATTGATCGGTAATTGGTAGAATTAAAATAAACAATTATAAAAATATATTAAAATCATTTGATAAAAAAAATAACTAAAAAAAATTAAAGTATTGTATATCTAATATTGTAAACAATAATAAGCAGAGGAACTATAATAAATTTTGAAAATTTTCTTCCTCTGCTTATTATTGTTTACAATATTAGATATATACAATACTTTAATTTTTTTTAGTTATTTTTTTTTATCAAATGATTTTAATATATTTTTATAATTGTTTATTTTAATTCTACCAATTACCGATCAATGTTGCAAGTATTGTTTGTAATATTTGTGTGTGGAACCCGCCATTGCAGTGCGAGTACAACTCGCACTTGTCCAATTTTTTCTTATTTTTAGTTAAGAAATTAAAGTCAGAAAACAATCTGTCATTTATTCTCTTAAAATTTCACTCTCTTCCTTAAAATATTTAATGCCACGTGTTTAAACTAAAAAAAATAAAAAATTTTTTTTTTTTGAAAAAAAAATAAAAAAAAATTTTTTTTGATTTTTTTTCAAAAAGTTTTTTAAATAAATTTTTTGTCGTCAGACTGTAATAATACACTAAGATACCAATTTTCAGCTCATTAGGTCAAATAATGTAAAAGTTAGGAAAAAATTTTTTTTTTTTAAATTTTTTAGTTTTTCCTTGACAACGCTATGGCCATCATTACATATCAAGTTCTCTATATTTTTCCTGTAATATTCGAGTAAAATACACCAGCATGCAAAATTTCAGCTCTTTATGTCGAATAGTTTAGAAGTTAAGGGGGGGAATGGTCACTTTTTATGCATTTTTGGCCAAATATCTTGTTATTTCCTTGACAACGCTATGCCCATCACGTCCAATCACATTCGCTATATTTGTCCTGTAATCTACGTGTGAAAATACATATCTGTACCAAATTTGAGCTCTTTAGGTCAAAAAGTTTAGCCGCTAGGGGGGGGACACGATTTGGCTACGGACAACAGAGTCTCACCAAAAGGGTTCCGCCGATACACCGTACGTGTACGGAACCCTAAAAACACGCTTTTTTGACGAAATTTTTAAAAACTTTGAGTTTTTCGCCAATAGCAATGCGTAGTTTTTGATTTTTTAATTGCGATTTATGAAAAAACTACTGAAAATTTTTAAAAAGTGCTTAAATGAAATCTTGGATGGAATCAAATATATCTTACGACCGACTGCATCATGATGTTTGGTATTTAAATGAGCGGGTTTAATATTAGTATTTATTATTTTAGATGTAGATAACGCTTTATATTTGCTAAGAATTTTAACGAATAAATTTTTTTCATCTTTCGTTTGTTCTGTTATCGCGTTCGCAATTTCCCCAAAATCCCTTCTAAACGTTTTAAATTTTTGTATTCTGTCAATTAAAAAGTCATTATCTGATTTAATTTGATTTAATAAATAAACTTAATCGGACACTTCATGCTTAAAATTATTCTCATGAATCACATTACCGACTATTTTCTCATTATCATGACATTCGAAACAATTTAACTCAAATAACCCCTGAGAATAAAAATCAGAATAAATATTATTCTTGAGATTCTCAGTCACCCCTTTATCACTTCGACCCGTCTCATCAAAAAATTCCGACAAATTAAAATCACTCAAATTAGACCACATTTGTTCACACGCTATTCCTTGAATAGACATCTCATTATTATCAGCTTGCTGTGAAGCCTCGTCAACCATCCGTTCATTACACAGGTCAACAAAAAAAGACTTACTTTTTTATGAGATATCGGAATGGTTTCCGATGTATTTTTGGACGCTGAACACGATCCCGTCTTCCAAAATTGCCCATCACGTCAGGATTTTGAAAAAAGTGGGGGTAAAGACCCCAAAAACGCTTTTTTGAGGATTTAAAAATTTTTTTTCTCTTTAACCTGACGTGCTAGAGACTTTCACAAGGTCTTAAATTAAAGCTTGTAATGTCCACTACAAGACCCATATTCATAAAATAAAAAAATTAGGATTTCTTTCAAAAAATGGGGTTAAAGACACTAAAAAAATGTGTGTTTTTGGATTGCTTTAATAGACTTCATGCAATTGCTTGGATTCGCTTGAAAATTGTTATTTGGGGTTATTGGAGTCGTTGATTACAAATTCGAAATTAGTTTTCAAAAATTTAAAATGGCGAATTCGTAATCATTGACCTCAAAAAACCTGGAGTAACAAACTTTCAAGCGAATCCAAGCAATTCTTAATTTTTACATCTGCCATCTTGGTTTCGCCATTTTAAATTTTTGAAAACTAATTTCGGATTCGTAATCAACGACTCCAAAAACCCCGAGTAACAATTTTCAAGCGAATCCAAGCAATTGCATGAAGTCGTTTAAAGCAATCCAAAAACACATTTTTTTAGTGTCTTCAACCCCATTTTTTGAAAGAAATCTAAATTTTTTTAATTTTATGGATATGGGTTTTGTAGTGGACATTACAAGCTTTAATTTAAGACCTTGTGAAAGTCTCTAGCACGTCAGGTTAAAGAGAAAAAAAATTTTTAAATCCTCAAAAAAGCGTTTTTGGGGTCTTTACCCCCACTTTTTTTCAAAATCCTGACGTGATGGGCAATTTTGGAATTCAGAATCGTGTTCAGCGTCCAAAAATACATCGGAAACCATTCCGATATCTCATAAAAAAAGTAAGTCTTTTTTTGTTGACCTGTGTTATTAAGTGTCATTAATGATCGTGACACCTCATGTCCAAGAATCATAACACTAGCCTTTGCATAATTAATAATAACATCATTTTTTAACATCCAATCATTCCCAATTATGACTGAATTCGATAAAAAACGTAATCACCAGAAAACTCGCTGAGAGAATCCGCTTCCCCATTGATATATCGCATCTTATTTGCTTTTTTACTATCGTTGCCTTTTTTCCGATAGCCGTATATAGTTGAATGTTGGTGACAGGTAATTCATCGACCTTCCCGTGTACACCCAATAACATATATGCTTTCCTTCCGGTTTGGACAACTTTTTGAAAAGTGGTGTGCCTTCTATAAGAATGTTTTAAGTCTATGGCTTAAGTCCATCGAGTTAAAATATTTTTATAGAAGGCACACCACTTTTCAAAAAGTTGTCCAAACCGGAAGGAAAGCATATATGTTATTAGGTGTAACAAAATAAATAACGATAAAAGGATTTAGACACCGCTGTGATCTGACTGCCGGTGTCAATTAAGGCTGGGACAGGAACTGATAAAAATGAAATAATAATTCGAGGGCACACTGGAAATTTTTGTTTTATTGTATTATCGGATTCATCACGAGTAAAATTATTTAAATCATTTCCTAAACCTTCTAGATCTGAAAAATCACAAAGACGCGACGTGTTCTTAATATATTTCAAATCCCTTCCAAGACTGATTTACGGAGCTGTTGTCCAGCGACATGACAAGCGCGTAAGGCCAACGATGGAAGGGGAATAGACACATCGGGAAGGGATATTGAATCGCCTGACGATCCGACTTGTCGCTGATTATACGACGTTCCGGTATTTTGGCGATAAAACTTCCCCTCCTCCGTTTTCGGTAATGTACCCCGATTTACGCTCCTATCACACAAGCAACAGGATGGGAGCGATCTCTGGCCGGCTTCTATTTCTCTGATTCGTGGTTTATAACCACCAGGATTGGAATCATAATTGTGGGGATTGTCAGCGCTACCCACCTCTCGCATTCTCCCTTTATTCGATTTCTCACCAAATATTAGATCTACTAGCGATAATGATTGTAAAATAGTATTAATCTTTGAAAAATCGACCGTAATTAGCATTTCGAAAACACGAAGAGTCAATTGTTGAATAATAGTATAATAAAGTTCATACTCTTCCATTTTCGGGATAAAGTATTGAGCTTCTCTTACTTGATCCACAAAATAATCATTTAATTTATCATGCGCTGGTTAAAAACGTCTAGCGAGTCACATTGACTTAATTTTTAGCCTTCATGGTAAAGAATAATATTTGTTGAGAAACTTCGTTTTAAAATCTGTATAATCACGAATTGATTGAGTCCCAAACCACGGACGATAACGACCATCGAACAATCCATCCAAGACATCCACAAGATTTTTAAACGAAATATATTTAAATTTATAAAACATTTCCAACTTTTCAATGAACACATTAGGGTTTAAGGATCTGTCAAATTTCGACGGTTTAACTTCCACATTCATTGATCGTAAACCATCAATTAGTGTTTGAATAAGTTTTGAATCCCCCCCTTTGGATTCTTTTTGATTGACACGACGTGCCCGAGACAATTGTTTGTTTAGCACATCATTAAGTTCCCGTACACGTAAAATTTTCAATTTCAAATCATCGATCACCGCTTCCCTATCCACCATACCATTATCATTCTTGACAGTCATTTCATTATTCGTATTTTTCCACTGTTTTTCCTACGACGAAGGAAATACACGACACCTTCTTTGAAGGTGTTCGAGCGGTCATGAAAATAGAAACAGTCAACGCAGTAAACAAAATTCATAAACGAATTCATAAAGGACAAACACGTGTCTCTGTTCGGGCGCCAATTTATGTAACGAATTTGATATATTCGAATTATAAATTATTAAATAAAATATTAAAAGGGATGAAATTATGCACAGTAAAATTATAGAATATGAAAATAAAACAACCGAGTAAATTTGTTCAAAGACACGAAATTAAAAAGACACAAAATTATATAATAAAACAATAATTAAATAAATAAAAAATAAATTCACGCGACCGTACAAAGAAAGAAGAAGTCAGTTCAGGTCACAGTTGCGAAATCGTCGCCCCGCAGCAATTCTCGAAAAAAAGAAAGCGACAAATGTTGGTACCATAAAAATACGGGAAAGATGCCTGCAAATGTGGCGAAAACGGATGTGCAATGAAAGTAACTGCACTCTCGGGGAACTAGAAAAGCCGTACCACTTAGAGGCTATTGGCACAGAAGAAAAATCAAAGCGCCGCCTCCATATAGGCGACTCTAGAACCGGTCTAATTTTCCTTGTCGACACCGGGTCGGACATTTCAATTTTACCCCAAAAAAACAATGAACGAGGTGAACCATCCGAATTTGTTCTGTACGCGGCAAACAATTCGCGAATTAATACTTTCGGTACAAAAAACCTCCAACTCAACTTAGGATTGCGTCGCGAACTTCCGTGGGACTTCCACATCGCAACAGTTCCATATTTGATTCTAGGGGCAGATTTCCTGTCACACTATGGCATATCGGTGTCTCGGTGAATTTAAAAACACAAAAGTTGATCGACTCACTTACCGGTATAAATTTCAAAGGAACAGTAAAATTGGTTTCATTGGCAAGTATCAACACCGTGAACAAAACGTGCCCATTTGCACACTTATTTGCAAAGTTTCCGGAAATTACAAATCCTACAGCACCTTTGCTTTTCAAAAACAGCCAAGTTTCACACCAAATAATCACAACCGAATGATCACAACTTTCAACTTATGTGCGAATCGGGCCGCTGCCGACCATCCAGCACATCTTGGGCATCTCCAATACACAAGGTCATCTTTTTGATGGCACATGGCGAGTGTGTGGCGACTACCGCCGAGTAAACTTGGTTACAGAGCCAGCTTCCCTGTGCCATACTCACACGACTTTGCAGCGATTCTTCACGGTGCCAAAATTTTTTCAAAGTTAGACTTATATTCAGCTTATAATCAAATTCCGATGTTCGAAGACGACATACCCAAAACCGCAGTTATGACCCCCTTTGGGCTTTTCGAATACACCATCATGACTTTTGGCTTACGAAACGCCGGGGCAACGTTCCAACGCTATGTCCATAAGGCCCTCGGCGACCTCGAGTACGTGTTCGCATACATAGACGACATACTTATCGCTTCAGAAACCCCTCAGGAACACGAGAAACATTTGAAAAAAGTTTTCAATCGTTTGAGACAACACGATCTACGTATAAATGCCGATAAATGTCAATTGGGCGTCGAGAAAATCAAATTCCTCGCTCACGTAATGAACGCGAAAGGTTCGAAACCATCACCCGAGAAAATCAGAGCCATAACGGAATTTTCCAACCCGAAAACAATATTAGCAATGCGGAAAAAATGCAATGCACCGATGCGACTAGTCACGAACGCATCCGACTTCGGTATCGGAGCAATCCTAGAACAGAAAATTGACGAACAATGGGACCCCCTAGGTTTCTTTTCGCGGAAACTGAGCCCCGCTCAAAAAAGATACAGTACATACAACCGTGAGCTTACTGCAGTACACGAGGCGGTAAAATATTTCAAATATTACCTCGAAAGAGGAGAAACGACAGTACTCACCGACCACAAACCACTCATTTATTTACTATTTCAAAACTCCGAAAAAGCATCCAACCGTCAACGGCGACAAATCTCGTTTATTTCACAGTAGAATGTAGTAGCAGACGCACTTTCTAGAGTGGAAGCAATAACAGTAACTCCGAAAATATATTGTTAATAATATTATAAAAGCGTTTATTACAAAAAGAGAGAGAGCGACAATCGCTCGTCCATCTTACAAAATCAAAAATTAAAAAAAAGAACTTTTGAGTTCAATTCAATAATTTTTTTTTATTTTTGAATATGATTTCATTTTTATTTTTCTTAATAAAACAATTTTCTTTCACAGTTAAAGACCAGTTAAAGTCAGCCGTAGAAAGGCGAACTTAAACAAATGCGAGTAGGAGCGATTGGGGAATTGTGGGCCACCTCAATTATTATTTTTTTTTTGCATTGGGATCTTTGGGAAATCTGCATACAGATACCTTGGACTCCGCACTCCAAGGTTATGTGAGGTTAGTAGAATAAAAAAGAAAATATAAAATAATAAAATTAATAAACTGGCAACCTACTGCCAGCCCCAACCCACTAAAACCCTAAACCCTTCTTTTAAAGCCCTTTATCCGCCCTCGGAACTGTCGTAAGACTTTAGCCTTCGAGGGCGGCGCTCCAACTCTGTCGCTACTGCGGCCTTGTTCCTTTCCTGCGGTTCTCCTGCGTCAATAGTTAAAATTTAAAACCATTTCAATGTCAAAGAATAGAGGAACGAATGTTAAAAACTGTGAAAAGTTAAAATTGTAAACAGACATAAAAACAGAAATTAAGCAAGTAAACATATACATATGGGGCATTCTTTCTGAATCCGGCCACCCCCCTTTTATTTTTTTAAATTTTATTTCCATTTAGGGGTTGGGCCGTATGTCCAAAAAATCGCCCAAACTACCCTAAAAATATGGCCAATTGAGTGAATAACAAAGAAAAAAAAGTAATCTTTCTTGTAACAGAGAAAAACATGTTATTTATGTAGTTTGAACACTTTACCCTCAAAATAATATAAACCACCCCTAAAAATCACCCTATAAACATAGGTTTAAAAAAGTTCTAATTTTACTTTAAAAAATTGAAAAAAAATAAATAACATTTATGAGGCTCGTGATTTAATCAGAATATATTTTAATTAAATTTACCCTCATAAAAATAATTACCGATAAAGAAAAATCATTCCCTGTACATTATTTGGTCAATTTTGTAATTATTCTCATGAACATAAACATAACATATTTTTATACATTCTATAAGTTATGAAATTTTCTTACAATATATTATGTTTAAACTAAAACTAATATTAATAAAAACAACCCCTAGAAATCATCACCTAATCATAATTTTCACAAAATTCCAATTATTCTTAAATAAATTGTGTACAAAAAATTTAAATACGGTTTCTGAGGTCCAAAATATTTGTTCTGAATATATTTCAATCAAATTAACCCCCCTAAAAATAATGACCAATGAACAAAAATCATCCTCTGTACATTAGTTGCCCAATTTGGTAATTATTCTCCTGATCATCGTATTTAAATTTTTTGTACACAATTTATTTAAGAATAATTGGAAATTTGTGAAAATTATGTTTAGGGGATGATTTTTAGGGGTTGTTTTTATTAATATTAGTTTAAGATTAAACCTAATATATTGTGAGAAAATCCCATAACTTGTAGAATCTATAAAAAAAGTAATGTCTATGTTTATGAGAATTATTACCAAATTGACCAAATAATGTACAGGGGATGATTTTTGTTCATCGGTAATTATTTTTATGGTGGTAAATTTGATTAAAATATATTCAGAACTAATTCTGGACCTCAGAGACCGTATTTAAATTTTTTGTACACAATTGATTTAAGAATAATTGGAAATTTGTGAAAATTATGATTAGGGGATGATTTTTAGGGGTTATTTTTATTAATATTAGTTTTAGTTTAAACATAATATATATATTGCAAGAAAATTCCATGACTTATACAATCTTTAAAAAAATTGTTATGTTTATGGTTCACGAGAATAATTACCAAATTGACCAAATAATGCACAGGGGATGATTTTTCTTTATCGGTAACTATTTTTATGAGGGTAAATTTCATTAAAATATATTTTGATTAAATTACGAGCCTCATAAATGTTATTTATTCTTTAACCCTTTGCGGCATAGTGGTAACCCAGATTACCACCTTTTATATTGTGAAAATATCTGTTTATACACAGTCTTTTTCAAGTAAAATCCAAAAATCTTTGTATATTAATAATCAAAACATTGTTAAATGACGAAAAATTGATAGCGAATGAGGTTACGTGAAATTATAAACAACTATAAATAAATAAATTAAAGAACAAAAAATTTTTTTTTTAAATTCAATCGAAATTGATTGAAAGTCTTCACTCGGGGGTTTTTCGGGTCGCTGATTACGAATCTGAAGTCCGTTTTTCAAAATTCAAGATGGCGGATCCAATATGGCGCACGAATTTTTTTAGAATTGATCGAAATCGCTTGAAAGTCGTTACTCGGGGGTTTTCGGGGTCGCTGTTCACGAATCTGAAATCCGTTTTCCAAAATTCAAGATGGCGGATCCAATATGGCAGACATATTTTTTAAAAAGTGATTTGATTTGCTTGAAAATAGTTACTCGGGGGTTTTCGGGGTCGCTGATCAAGAATCTGAAGTCCGTTCTTAAAAATTCAAGATGGCGGATCCAATATGACAGACGAATTTTTTTTAGAATTGATCGAAACTTTATAATAATTTAATTGAGCTGTTTATTTCCTAATAAAATTAACTAACTAATTAAATTCAGCGGATTTTAATTGCTATTATAAAGTTTTGATGTGTCTTGCTTTGAACAATTGAATTTTATTTTAAGCAGTGGTAAGCAGCGAAGCAATTCGCTTTCAGTAAAATTCATTTGCTTTAGTTCAGTTAGTATTTTAGTTTCTTTGAACTCTCAACAGTGTTTTGTTTATTGTTTGTTATAATCAACCTAAATATGCGTTCAGTCAAATATTGATGATTTATAACTTGTCTTTTTTGCGCTCTTTATTTGTTTCATCAAACTATGTATAGTATTTTGTTTATTGTTTGTTACCATCACCGTAGGTATGCGGTCAGTCAAATAATGCTGAATTAGAACTTGTCTTTTTTACGCTACGTTTAGTAGATGAATTGGTAGGACACAAACTACCAAGTTCAACTGGGAAGAAACGTAAATTAAGTACAATCTCTTCTTACAAACCAAAAGTGTCAGAGGAAAAAAGAAAAAGTCAATCAGCTCATATGCCTAAAATTATCGCTTCACCTAGACGCTGCGCTCATTGCAGTACTAAAGTCGACCAAAAGCGAACATCATGGATGTGTAAAACTTGCAATGTACCACTCTGCCTGTTTCCCACAAGAAATTGCTTCGCTGCTTACCACTGCTGAAAAAAAATTCACTTGTTCAAAGCAAGAGACATCAAAACTTTATAATAGCAATTAAAATCCGCTAATTTTAATTAATTAGTTAATTTTATTAGGAAATAAACAGCTTAATTTGATTATTATAAAGTTTTGAACAGTATTTACTAAACTGCCCTTTTCAGGGCTAAACGATGTACAAATCCTGATCGTGCAACCTCCCCGCGGTGTACATCGGGTAACGAAAATTCCGACGGTACAATTATTCAATAATTTAACGTTTATTTATTGAAAGTAATTTCAGATTCGTAATCAGCGACCCCAAAAACCCCCAAGTAATGATTTTCAAGCGATTTCGATCAATTCTAAAAAATTTCGTCCGCCATATTGAATCCGCCATTTTGAATTTTGGAAAACGGACTTCAGATTCGTGATCAGCGACCCCAAAAACCTCCGAGTAACTATTTTTAAGCGATTTCGATCAATTCTAAAAAATTCGTCCGCCATATTAGATCCGCCATCTTGAATTTTGGAAAACGGATTTCAGATTCGTGAACAGCGACCCCGAAAACCCCCGAGTAACGATTTTAAAGCGATTTCGATCAATTCTAAAAAAAATTTTCCGCCATATTGGATCCGCCATCTTGAATTTTGGAAAACGAACTTCAGATTCGTAATCACCGACCCTGAAAACCCTTATAAGCATTTGTGATTTTTAAATTAATGTTATAATATTATGCATGCCGCAAAGGGTTAACCAATTTTTTAAAGAAAAATTGGAACTTTTTTAAATCTATGTTTAGGGGGTGATTTTTAGGGGTGGTTTTTATTATTTTAAGGGAACAGTGTTAAAGCTAAATAAATAAAATGTTTTTCTCTGTTACAAGAAAGATTACTTTATTTTTCTTAGTTATTCACTCAATTGGCCATATTTTTAGGGTAGTTTGGGAGATTTTTTGGACATACTGCCCAACCCACTATGGGAAATTTGACCCTGTTTTCTGGCCAAAACCTATTTTTTAAAGTTGCTTAAATTGAACATTTTTTCTTATGACTAGAATTACCATATTCCAAATAATAAAACAGTATATTCATTTGTTTATCAAAAGTTATTTATAGTTTTGAAATTTGTTGTCAAAAACTGCCTTCAGCTAACCTTTCATTTTTGCTGTGCAACTTGCAATTTTCAACCGTATTTTAAAAATTAATATATAAAGAACGGAATAAGCAAATTGAAAAAAATAAAATGGATAGGAAAGAACAGAGTAAGTTTTTTATTAATAACCTTATAAATAATTACTTAATAGTAAAATATTTTTTAAAATATGTTTTTTTAAATGTTGTTTTAATTGAGTGGTTAATTTTTTAACCTTAACTTTAACAATACTTATACAAAATTGGCGGTGTTTGGCAGTCTTCTAATTATTATAAACGTGTCACATATTTAATATTGAAGACGTCTGCCAAAGATTATCTTGCGATTTTTTGCGTTTTTTGAATAAATCACTTTTTTCTCAGACAAGTACCGCATTCGATATCTGGATTTGTACGATGTTTGGAAACAAGAGAAAGAAAAAAAGAGTATATCCAATGCAATTTATAATTTAATTTTACAAAAAATTGGCCACGGTGATATTTCCAACGATTTTGAAGCTCACTTACTGGAAAGATGTAGAAACATAACTAAGAATTTTAATACCCGATGGGATAAATGTCATCGTAAGGTAGAAATATTTGAAAAACAAAATGAAAAATGGCTTTTAAATGAAGTAGAAATTAAAACTCCAGAATTACCACTAACTAATATAACAAATAAGGGTGGTCGCCCACGAATTTCTTTTTCTGAAAAATCTGATCGAGCCCAGAGGAGAGATGCGGCAGAATTATCTAAAGAAAACGCGGATAACGTGGATTTAATTCTTCATGCTGCGAGTACGGCAGCTCGCAAACGAGGACAAACAGATTTAGCAGTTGTTTTGAAACAGACAAAACAGGACCCGACAAAAGCATCGAAAATCAGAAAAGTAATTACAAAAAAGGAGGTAAAACCAATTAGATTTTCCGATGACGAGGCTCTGGCTTTTTTGTTAGAAAATAATTTTACAAAAGAACAATACTGCAACATTCGAATAGAAAGTAAATTGAGAAATTGCGATATTTATCCTCTTTATAAAGATGTCTTGGCTAGCAAATTAAAATGTAGACCAGAAGGAATAATTATAATTGAAGGATCGGCAAAAGTGCCATTGGAAAAGCTTCTACGACACACGATGACAAGAATAACAGAATTACAACACGAAGTTATAACAACAGCAATGGAAACTGTAGAAAAAAATTTTTTGAAGTGCCAGTTTATTTTTAGTTATGGTTTTGACAGTAGTACTGGTCAGTCTAATTATAAACAGAAATTTCAAGAGCAAAGTACATCTCAAAAATGCGATTCTTCTCTTTTTGCTACAACGCTTATTCCTTTACGTCTCACTGATGAATCTGGAAGGATTTTATGGAACAATCGCACACCACAATCAGTCAGATTTTGTCGTCCGTTAAAACTGGAATTTACAAAAGAAACTGAAGATACGATTTTGAAAGAAAAAGAAAGCTTACAAAAAGAGATCGAAGAATTACAAGTTTTCATCATCCAAATTGACAAAGAGAGAAGCATAGAAATTAGGTCTAAATTATTTTTAACCGTAATCGATGGAAAAGTGCTGAAAGTTATAACTGGTACGAAATCCTTTCAAGCTTGCCCTATTTGTAACGCTACACCAAAAGACTTTCTGAACATCAAAGATTTTAAGTCTGATGTATTTAAACCAATAGAAGATAATTTGAATCACGGAATCAGTCCTTTGCATTGCTGGATTAGATTTTTCGAGTTTGTGTTGCATTTAGCCTATAAAATCGTTATAAAAAAAGGACAAGTACGAGGTGAAAAGAACAAACAACTAGTTGCAGAAAGGAAGAAAGAAATCCAAAATTCATTTTTGGAGGAGATGGGATTGCAAGTAGATAAACCGAAAGTTGGAGGCTGCGGTAACACGAACGATGGCAATACATCCCGGCGTGCATTCCAGGATCACGCTAAATTTTCCGATATCACAGGCGTCGACGAAGATTTAATTTATAATTTAAAAATTGTCCTGATTTGTTTATCTTGTCAGTTACCATTAAATGCAGAAAAGTTTGAGTTATTTTGTCATCAAACAGGTGCAATGATTCTTGAAAAATATCCCTGGTGCCCGATGACAGCGACGATTCATAAAGTCTTGGTACACTCAAGGCAAATAACTGAAAGAATGGTTTTGCCGGTAGGAATTTTTGGAGAAGATGCAGCTGAATCGCGGCATAAAATCTACAAGAACGATAGATTGCATCATGCTAGAAAAAACAGCCGCATTAACAATCTGTCAGATGTCTTCAACAAAGCTTTAGACACCTCAGACCCACTTCTATCAAGTATTAGCTTAAATAAGCGGATACAAAAACAAAAAAAAATTGCAATTTCCACAGGAAGTAATCGATTTGTTATGCAGCGAAATTCAAAATCAAGAATGGGTTGATGATGATGATGATGATGATAGGGAACATCGTGAGAGCTCTACTAATTTAAATTTAGAATATGAGAATTTGTTAAATAATTTGGAGCTGGAAAATGAATTTGACAACTAAGATTTAAATGGATCTTTCATTTATGCTAAATCGAGTGACTTTAAAATAACGTTGAATAGTTTTTTATATTGTATTATGTTTGTTAATATATTATATCTAATAAATTTTAATAAATATATATAATCTTATATTAAAATTGCGTTCAGAGAATCCAGAACACGCCACCTACTAAATTATATGCAAAACAAATGGTTTTTTAAAGGTTAGGTTTGACATTTTGGTTCCTCCATTTTGAATTTAGAAATATTGACTTCAAATTAGAAATCAGGGACCTCAAGAACCTACAGACATTAAGTTTCAAGAGAATTCAACAATTTTTGGGACTTAGATTGGCCATTTCTTATCAGCCATTTTGAATTTTTTAATTCTGACTTCAAATTCGTAATCAGCGACCTTAAAAACACTT
This sequence comes from Leptopilina syphax, assembly GCA_032872505.1. Classification (NCBI taxonomy): domain Eukaryota; kingdom Metazoa; phylum Arthropoda; class Insecta; order Hymenoptera; family Figitidae; genus Leptopilina; species Leptopilina syphax. The sequence goes on from CM065472.1 coordinate 15,916,434, forward strand.
ACACAACACCTTTTGGTTGTTTTTAAATATATTTTAAGGTTTTGGCCAGAAAATAGGGTCAAATTTACCATAGTGCAACCCCTAAATGGAAATAAAATTCGCCAGACGGCATCAAAAACTAGACTTTCTTACGCAAATTTTGGCTATACATACAGCATTTTTTCTTTGAAAATAAAGTGTGCAGGGGGGTAGCCGGATTCAGAAAGAATGCCCCATATATAAAGATCAAAAGGTAAAATTGTAAATGAACAAGTTAAATAAAAACACAAATAAATAAATAAACAAATATATTAAAGTGAGAAGAATAAAAATGTAAAAGGACAGTAAAAACTCAAAAAAGTAATTTAAATAAATAAAACAAATTATTCAAAGTTATTCGCTCCTTTTAATAACACAGACCCACAAAAAAAGAAAAGTACCCTGCGCGAAAGTCCACAATACCATACTTCTATGTATTTTGATGCGCTAAACTCGAATCCAAAGTCAGATTTGCTCCATCACGTCAGGATTTTTTTCTAACCTCAAAAAACATGTGAGATTTTATGTAATTTATGTAAAATACAAAATTTTTTAAAAATTGATTAGATTTGTCTCAAACTTGTTTCTCGGGGGTTTTTAAGATCGCTGATTACGAATCTGCAGTCAGTTTTTAAAAATTCAAAATGGCGGATGCAATATGGCGGACAAATTAAAAAAATTTGTTGGATTTGTTGGATTCACTTTACTTGGTATATAGGGGTTTACGGGGTCGCTGATTACAAATTTGCAGTCAGATTTTAAAAATTTAATATGGCGGATCCAATATGGCGGTCATTTTTTCAAAAATTGATTTATTTTGCATTAAAATGGGTATTCAGTGGTTTTTCGGATCACTGATCACAAATTTCAAATCAGACTTTAAAACTTTTTAACAACTGGTCCAATATGATTTGATATGCAAGCATTTTGGGAGTCGGTGGATTTAAAAGTTTCGAAAAGTTTGTTGGTAAACATTTATGCAGCAGGAAATGCAGTTTTTTGGTAACCTGAATGCCTAAATTAAAAGGTATTTATCGAGACGACATCTAGGAACATTTCTAGAGAATTAGGCATAATTTCTGGATGAAGTTCAATTCAACAATTGCAGAATTCCTGTCTATCGTAGTAACGAAGCCAGCGAAGGCGCGCTGCCTTGCAGGGGGACGTTAGGGTGTGAGGATGATACATAGTGTGTCCGACGACGAGTTGACAATGTCCTTGTCAAAGTCGGAAAGCTCTCATACTTAGGCCTAGGGAGGTATGAGAGTTATCACCCCTAGGACGGTGGACTCGCCTGCGATCGGACCAGGATCCCTAGCGTGCAGGCATTTACCTTAATATCTTGGCTTTCAAATATCAAAACAATAAAAAACTTCAAACGCTTCAAAAGTTATTTTTGGAGTGTCAACGTCACAACATACATTTGACAGCAATGCAAATATATTTTGTTACGTATGCGGACAATTTGTTATCCCGAAAAATTGCAAATTAATTAATAAAAACATTAAAGAAATTTACAAAGATTGTTTTTATTTTGAGATAGTCAATCAGAATGAAAAATGGGTTTCACATATAATCTGCAGTTCCTGCTACACAATGTTAACTCGTTGGAATGATACGAAAGAGGATAAACACCTGAAGTTTAAAAAACCAACATTGTGGAAAAAACCATTGAATCGAGAAGATTGCTACTTTTGCATGACCAATGTAAAGGGCTATAATAAAAATAATAAAAAGATTATAATTTACGCATGTGTAGTATCTTTGACAAAACCCGAAATTTAAAGTCATTTATCTCTTTCTTCTGCAAATATAAAAATCGACAGTTCATGATTAGAGTATGTACTTTCCGATATAAGTGATGAGATTAGCAATATTGTAGAAGATAATGATGATATTTATATTCCAGATGGTTATTAGGAAGAAAAGGTTAAAGAAGGCTTTACGCAAGAAGAGCTTAGCAACCTTATCAGAGATTTGAAATTACCTAAAGATGGAGCATAATATCAAGCTTCAATTTAAAAAAAGAAAAATTTGTTATCTAAAGGCACCACAGCATACTTTTATTGTGACAGAGAAAAGGAATTTCGGAAATATTTTTACAAAAGACGATGAACTTTCATTAGCATATTGTTCTGACATTGAAGGACTAATAAATGAATAAAAACCAAACGTATATGAAGATCAACATTGGAGGTTATTCATTGACTCTTCTAAAATAAGTCTAAAGGCAGTGCTAATTCATAACACTAATGTTTTTGCTTCAAATCCCGTAGCCCATTCCACTGAACTTAAAGAAGATTATGAAACTGTCAAATTAGTTTTGGAGAAAATTAAATATAAAGAACACAATTGGCAAATTTGTGGAGATTTTAAAATTATAAGTATCATGTTGGGCCAACAAGCAGGTTTTACGAAAACACCTTGCTTTTTATGTTTGTGGGACAGTAGAGATCGAAAAAAACATTACGTACAAAAAGAATGGCCCAAAAGAACATCCTTTACACCAGGTTCCAAAAATATTATAAAAAAAACCTCTAGTTAAACCTACAAAGGTAATTCCACCACCTTAACATATTAAACTAGGGGTAATGAAACAGTTTGTAAAGTCTTTAGATAAAGAAGGGAAATGTTTTAAGTACCTGGAACAAAAATTTCCAGAGATATCCGATGCGAAATTAAAGGAAGAAATTTTTGTTGGGCCTCAAATTCGCAAACTAGTAAAAGATGAAAAATTTATCACAGTAATGAGTAAAAAGGAGAAAGCTGCATGGCTTAGTTTTAAGGGAGTTATTGAAACTTTCTTGGCAACCATAAAAGCGAGAATTGGGAACTAATAGTGAATGATATGATCAAAAACTTTTAAAAATTGGGATGCTTAATGAGTTTGAAGCTCCATTTCCTACAATCACATCTAAGTTACTTTCCCAAAAATTTAGGAGACTACAGCGAGGAACAAGGAGAACGGTTTCATCAAGATATTAATGAAATGGAGAGCAGATATTAAGGCAGATGGAACGTAAATATGATGGCTGACTATTGTTGGATGCTAGAAAGGGATATTGTTCCAAGAAGAGTAAACTTAAAAAGAAAACCACAGCACACATCTTTCGAAGACAAACGAGTCCGTTACTATAAACAGACATAAATAAAAATTACATTATTTTTAAATGGACATATTGATTTTTCAAAATCTAATTAAAGATTTGTTATCAGTGATCCGAAAAACCACTGACTACCCATTTTAAAGCAAAATAAATCAATTTTTAAAAAAATGACAGCCATATTGGATCCGCCATGTTAAATTTTTAATATCTGACTGCAAATTTGTAATCAGCGACCCCGAAAACCCCTATATACCAAGTAAAGTGAAAATCCAACAAATTTTTTTAATTTGTCCGCCATATTGGATCCGCCATCTTGAATTCTTAAAAACTAAGTGCAGATTCGTAATCAGCGATCTTAGAAACCTTTGAGAAACAAGTTTGAGACAAATCTCAAATCGGTACCCTTGATAATGGTTTTTATTCTAAATGCTGTGGGTTGCGTTCTAAATCTCCTGGTACAATGATCAAGGACAGTGTATCTGGAAGTGTATCACAACCTTCTTTGAAAGCGAGTGACGTGGAATCTATAATTGCTAAGGCCATATCTAGTTTACATCCTCGTCTGGAAAATATTAGTGAGTCTATTGTGCAAAATTCTAGTAAACTGGATGATATTACTAATATGCTGGATGATGCAGTTGCTCGAATTGAGAGTACTGAAAATAGAATTGATAATATTGAGGATCGATTAACAGCCTTGGAAGGTATGAAAAATAATAATAATTTAAATGGAGGTGGTGAATCTGAATCTCTTTCTATATTTACTGCACGTGAATGTTTCTTGGAATTTGAAGATAGACAAATTAGGAGAAAAAATTTCATAATTTTTGGTGTACCGGAGCATGAAAGTTTGTCTAATGTCCCGAATAATACAAACGTTGAAGATTGTGTTCAGACTGTCCGTCACTTATTGTCTCCTTTCACGCCTGTCAATCTGTTGTTAAATATACGTGCTATAAGACTTGGTTCTTATGTCCAGGAAACTCAGAATGCCAAAGTGAGACCTATGAAAGTATTTTGCATTACAGAGGAACTGTCGAAATCAATACGAGAACAGTTTTTGAAGGCGAAAAAAGATGTGACACACAAGAAACAATTATTGAAGATCTGGATATCTGCCGACAAAACACAAATGCAGCTGAAAGAAATATCCGACATCAAGAAAAAATTATTACTACGCCAACAGCAAGGAGAAGAGAACTTGAAATTGGTATATCGTCGTGGAGCTCCAGTAATAATTTCTACGCTGGTAACGTCAACAGACGACGGACCGTCACTGAGCAGCAAAGATCAAGTCAATTAACTACACATCAGTCACACCCATCGTGCGTGCGCAGTGTCTCCTGCTACTATCAAAATGTTAGGGGTATGAGAACGAAACTTGATGAGTTGCGTAAGTCTATTTTGCTTTCGCATTTTCAGATAATATTGCTTTCTAAAACATGGTTGACTGCTGATATTTGTGATGCTGAGTTGGGTATGCTTGATTATGATATTTACAGGCTTGATAGGAATAAGAATACAAGTTCTAATTCTAGAGGTGGTGGTGTTTTGATTGCGGTCAAAAAATATTTGAGGAGTTCTTTAATATTATCACCCCTCAATAACGTTGAACATTTGTTTGTAAAATTAAAAATTGACAAAATTGTTTATTTATTTGGCGTTTTTTATATTCCGCTAAATTCTACGGAACAAACTTATATAGATGTTTTTCAAGTTATTGAGTTTATTTTAGAGTAAATGCCACATGCTCATGTCTGTTTGATGGGAGATTTTAATATCCCTTATACACTTTGGTGTACAAATCGTGATTTTGATTTCTCTGATAATAGTACTCCTCATTGTACGGCACAGGCTGGTTCGCTAAAGTTACATAGAAATATTATAAGTTTTGTTTCTGATACGATTGATTTCTTAAACTTATTTCAGATTAATGATTTTGTTAATGTACATGGTTCTTTGCTTGATTTGATTTTTTGTAATTTTCAAAATTATTTATTTAGAACCTTTTCTGTTGATCCTTTGTTGCCAATAGATAGTTATCATCCTCCTTTGCTTTTTCAAATAACTAAAGTTAAATTACCGATTAAACAATTTTTGTCTACGAATAATGTTAAATATAATTTTAATAATGCTGATATTGTTGGCATAATTTTTTATCTGGATGATATTGATTGGGTTTCTAAATTAAATAATACTGATATCGAATGTGCTGTTGATGATTTTTATACATGTGTTTATGAGGCGTTTGAAATTTTTGTTCCCCTAAAACAATCAACAATTGGATCAACTTACCCTTTGTGGTTTACCCCGGAATTAAAACAGATTATTATGCAAAAAAAGTGTGCTCATTTAAACTATAAAAATACTAAATGTCGCTCTGATTATGAAACTTTTTCAAAACTTAGAGCTAAATGTAAAGCCTTATCTGGTTCTTGTTATAGAGATTATATTGCGAGTGCAGAAAATGCTATTATTAACAACCCAAAATATTTTTGGAAATTTGTTAATTCTAGACGTAATGGTAATAGTATTCCGAATTTCATGATATTGGAATGCCATTGGAAATAATTGTAAGGACATCTCCAATTTGTTTGCTAATCATTTTAATTCTGTTTACTGTACTTCTAATGCTACATCATTTGAACCAGATTATGTATTTCCTTTTAAAGATTTAACTGACCTTCGAGATGCTAAAATAAGTAAGAATGTTATTATAAAAAAAACTCAAAGAATTAAATATTAACAAAGGACCTGGTTCGGATGGCATTCCGCCTGCCCTTGTGAGGGCTTGCTTCTCGTCTTTTGTACAACCTTTATATATTCTATTTAATTTATCTACATCAAGTGGATCTTTTTCTTCTGAGTGGAAAAAAGCTTCAATTACTCCGGTTTTTAAAACTGGTGACAGGGGTGGTCAGGAATTATAGACCAATATCTATTTTAAGCGTTTTTGCAAAAATTTTTGAAAATATAATTGCTGATATAATTTTCTTCACAACATCTTCTATTATTATAGACGAGCAGCATGGCTTTCTCAGGGGCAGATCAGTTAACACAAATTTGTGCCTTTTTACAGAATTTGTAACGAGTGTAATTGAATCGGGGCATCAAGTAGATGCTATATATACGGATTTCTCCAAGGCCTTTGATAAGGTTGATCATGTGATTCTTGTTGCAAAATTGGAACTGATGGGTTTTTGTGGAAATTTTTTGTCGTTAATTAAATCTTATTTATTTAATAGACAACAATCAGTACGTATACAAAATGAATATTCTGACGTTTTTTATGCTATATCGGGCGTACCCCAGGGTTCGGTGTTGGGTCCGCTACTATTTATTCTCTTCATAAATGATATAAAAATAGTTTTTAAATTTTGTTTTTTCTCGCTATATGCTGACGATTTAAAATTCTTTAATATTATAAAAAATCATAATGACTTTGTCAGTTTTAAATCCGACCTTGACAGCGTTTGTAAATAGTGTACTTTAAATTGTTTACCCTTAAACATTTCTAAATGTTTTGTAATCTCGTTTTCCAATCGTTTAATTATTATAAGACACCAATATATTGTAAATGACATTGAATTGCAAAGAACTGATACAATCAAGGACCTTGGACTCACTTTATGTGTAAAATTTTCATTTAATGAACATATCTCAAATTCTGTAAGTAGATCAATTGGAATGCTTGGTTTTGTTGTAAGAAACACAAATGATTTTACTTGTGCTCGTGTGCTCAGAACGCTTTTCCTTTCTTTAGTAAGACAAGGACTTCTGAACATCTCTATTATTTGGTCTCCTTACTATGATTGTTTAATATTAAGATTGGAGAGAGTCCAAAATAGATTTTTGCGTTTTGCAGCAAGAAGGTTAGGGATTTTTCATGATTATTTCAATCATGATTACAACGATTTAAGATCGAAGTTGAATCTCCCTTCAATTCAATCTATATTATTGTATAATGATTTGCTTTTTTTATATAGATTATTAAATGGTTCAATAAAATGTCCTGCATTACTTTCTAAATTCTGTTTTTACGTTCCCTTAAAACGCACTCGCCATAACCCTCTTTTTTATGAACGTACTCATAGAACAAATTATGGCTATAATTCGTATGTAAGTAGAGTTTCTCATGAGGCAAATTTTGTAAAGACAATTGATTTCTTCGAAGCCTCAAGCACGAAATTTATTAGTAAATTGAGAGCAATAATACTACAATACTAGTGTCTACGATTATATAGTTTTTCTTTTTGTACTTATATGTATTTAAGGGCTTTTTTTGCCTGTTAAATAAATCTGACATGTTTTTTGAGGTTAGAAAAAAATCCTGACGTGATGGAGCAAATCTGACTTACGATTTGTGTTTAGCGCATCAAAATACATAGGGGTATGGTACTGTGGACTTTCGCGCAGGGTACTTTTCTTTTTTTGTGGGGCTGTGTAATTCTTATTTACTTTTGGTCCTTGCGAGAGTCTTCTTCGCCTCCTCAAGAGCCGTCCTGAAGACTCTGCATCGTCTGCTGCCTGCAATATGGGTGGTTAGCACCTTATTGACAAACTTTTTAGCGCACAAAAAGCAGCTTGGGCCTTTTTTACAGTTTGCGAACTTATGATTGACTTCTCCGCACTTGAAGCACGCAGTCGATCTGTCTGCCGCTTTACATTCTTTTCCTATGTGGCCATAGTCTAGGCATCTATGACACCTAGTGACCATTACTCTTTTCCTAATTGGAAATTACTTGGGTAAAGCAATCCAAGTCGTGAATCTCCAGCGTTACCCTTCGATCTACAGACTGTACCTAACCCATGCCTTCCACCGCTTTGGAAACTTTCGCGGTGAAGGCCTCTTTATTGGTGTCGCCTCTGATTTTAATCAGGAGATCTCCCCTTTTTGTAGCCTTTGCAACTACGACCTTTGTGTGGCTAACGTCCGGATCAACCTCCTTACGAAGCTTACCCAAAACGTCGGCAAACGTCCGACCTTGAACCACTCGGATGACCATTGTCGATCCTCTCGCTGTATTTTGCTCCATTTTTTGACATTCTGGCTTCAGTTCATCCTCCGCACTCTTGTCCACCTTCTTTGGGGGTGCTTCCTCCTTGTTCTTTTTCATAGTTGCGGCTTGAGTCCCCTCTGAACTGCCGGAACTACGTCTTCTCTTCCGCGCGTCTATGATTGCACGCCTTAACTGTCGTTTGTAGCAACGCTCTCGCATCTCCTTTCTGTCCTCCCGGTTACCTTCTGCCATGCCGATAGTACATCCTAGGTACATATCCGCTTCGTCTTTGCTTCTTAAAGTTCTTTGAAGAACTTTAAGTCCGTCCTTAACGGTCCTATTTACATTATTCCTGATGTCACAAGAGTTACTCATCCTTGTGACCTCCAGTTGTATCTTTTCAAGACACAATGCTTCTTCCTTCCTTAATCGAAGGCTGTCCTCGCGATTCTCTATAATCGCCTCGTCATCCACTTCCGAGTATACGGGACTAAATGCAGACCTCCCGCTGCTGCCACTCAAGACACTCTGTAGACTATTTCTACTTCCTCTTCTTGTTCTCTCCACGATGATTTGTGGAACCATCAGTGCGGCGTTGCCCTCCTGCATCCACAGGCCACCAGCCATTGTCCCCACGCTAGGCGCTTGACAATCGGAACCGGTGAGGGATTTCACCGAAGTATTACCCTGCAGGTATTCCTGTTTTTGACGGTTGCTCATGATGTTCGTTTCTTTCTGTTTGGTTGTCCTTTAGTGAAAAGCCCCGCCACCACGGCAAGGTCTACCGAATATATCCAAGATGCCAGTCGTGTCTGGCAGCGCACCCACTTCTCCCAGCACATCAAAGAAATCAATCATGTCTGGCAGTGGACCCACTTTTCCCAGCCCCTCAAAGAAATCAATATTGTTCGGCAGTGGATCCACTTCTCCCAGCACATCAAAGAAAACAAATATCGCCGGGATAGAGAATGTAGTAGCAGACGCACTTTCGAGAGTGGAAGCAATAACAGCAACTCCGAGAATATATTGTTAATAATATTATAACAGCGTTTATTACAAAAAAGAGAGAGAGAGCGAAAATCGCTCGTCCATCTTACAAAATCAAAAATTAAAAAAAAGAACTTTTGAGTTTAATTCAATAATTTTTTTTTATTTTTGAATATGATTTCATTTTTATTTTTCTTAATAAAACAATTTTCTTTCACAGTTAAAGTCCAGTTAAAATGAGCTGTAGAAAGGCGAACTTAAACAAATGCGAGTAGGGGAGATTAGGGAATTGTGGGCCACCTCAATTATTTAATAATATTTATAAGTTTTGTCATCCAATTTAAAAAAAAAAATTTTGTTTATCCAAAGTAAATTTTTCATTAGCATTTCATTACCTACTTTACAACGCTTTATAATTACTTATAAACCGTAAACAAAAATCACCTGAAAAATTGCATTCAAATATTTATTTTGGACCTTCATGTTTTTATTGCTTTTACAAGGATATTTAAGAATAAATTATAAAAAATATTTTTTTAATTATTATGTGGGATTAGTACTTTGACTCCAAAAAAAAACTTTGCATTAAATTAAAATAAATAAATAATACAAGGCTTTTTGTAAAATGAAGCATTTGGGGAATTGTGAGCCACTTTTTTTAGGGAAGTATTTATTGCTTGTTTTTGGCGATCTAATTGCACAATGCAGGTACATTTTATTAAAATCACTCATAGCTATTTTATTTTAACAAAAACAATTCGTTTCATTGCGATTCATGCGATTAAGCTGTTTACTTAAAAAATTTTAATTAATTAATTGTAATTCAGATTAATTTCATTTTCTTACTTTTTCTTTTCGAATTTTAAAATAATTAAACAATAGCAACATATACCTCACTCGCTAACGCTCGTTCGGTTGTATTTAAACTTATTAATTTTTACTTATTTTTTTTTATTTGAACTAAGTAAATATTTACTGGACATAAATATTTTAATTTATGGTATCTATTAAATTGTTATTTGAACCAAATACAAATTACTTAAGTCAATTAAATAGAATAATTTAATTTAATAAATATTGCTTTAAATCAATTATAAAAATTACTTGATTAAATAATGCATAGTTTTTAATTAAAATAAATATTTATTTGCATCAATAAAATAATTTTTTTGAAATAACTAAACTTAGAAGGTTAGATTTTGAATGTTAGCCTGATTCTCTGAATAATTAGTAAGAAAAGGGCGAAGATACGTCCATTCTTTTCTTACTAATAGGATTTTCTGTAGGTAATGATCAGGGTGTTTTTTTGAAATTTTTACTGCACTATTCTTACGCATGTCACCGTCACCAATATTGTTACAATATATATTGTAACAATATTGTTACAACAAAGTCTAGACTTTGGGTTTTTGCAAGTCTAGACAATATAGTTGTATAATAATATAAATTTTTCTTTCTAAACCAGAATTTGAACATTTACAAAATTAAAACCTTATAGTGGTTAGAAAATGTAAAAAATTATTAATATTTATAAAAATATAAATTATTTTATTTAAAATCATTGTGTAATAAGACAAAAATTATGAAGTGACATTTACAAAAAATGTCATTGTACATTATACGAAATGTTATTTTTACGTATTCTCTTACTAAATCTTTCATTTTCGTCCGCTATCCTGGATTCGCCATTTTGTGTTTTTAAAAAGTGACTTTGGATTCATAATCAGTGGAATTTTACTGAAAATCAGTTGAAAAGTACTAAAATATCAGTCATTCTTCACTGATTATTATTTTATTGTGATTTATTTATTAATATTGTAAATTTCTGTCAAACAAATAATTTTACTAAAAGTCAGTTGAAAATTACACTTACAGTAGTGTTTCATTCGAGCAACACGATCCGAGAAACGAACAAAAAACGATTTTCTTTTTGTTTTGATAACCAAGCTGTCATGTTCGCTCGTCTTATTGAAGTAAATTTTCATAAATGTTTATTTACATTATTCGAAGATAATTAAATCTTAAAAAATTACTATGAAAAAATTCTAATAATATTAGTTTTTAAAAATATTATAATGTTATTTTTCGAAAATAATTGAATTTCTTAAAATAATTCTTATATCCTAATTTACCTTTAAAAATTTTTTTTAAATTTTTGGTAATTCAATTATTTTCAAAATTTGCAATTAAAATTCTTCAAAAAATTGTAACAAAATACTTGAAATAAATTAATTATTTTTAATTAAATTTTGCACAATTTCAACTATTCAAAAAGGTTTCTATTGTAGACATATTTGAAAAATTTAATTATGTTAAAAAATTATTCAAAGAAATCTAAGTATACTTATTTTTAATTATCTATAACTTAATCTATTGAATTTAGAAAAATTACATCAAGAGGACAAAACTTTGTTCTTTCGTCTACTTTTGAATAAAGTTTAGAAAACTAAATTTTTATTAATGTTTATTAAAAAATTATTTTATACCTAAAAATGTTAAATTTTTTTAATTTAGGCATGATTACAATCACAGGCACACAAAAAAAAGTTGTCTGTTCATTGAACAAGACCTACATATCTTATAGTATTTTGGCCCCCTGAATACGAATATGAAGTCAGAATTGCTCCAGCACCCTCTGTTTTTTTTTAATTGAAAAAACTACCCTTAAGTCTAAAATTCAAGAATTAAAGTAAAAAAAAATAAAAACACGGCTTTCTTCGGAGTAGAAGAATATATTTATGCGTTTTCTTCTTTCAACAACTCAAATAATGTCAAAATTGCTCCACCACCCCTGTTTTTTTAAATGGGAGAAACTACCCTTAAATCTAAAATTCAAGAACTAAAGTCAAAGAATGAAATAACCACTTTTTTGCGAAGTAGAAGAATATATTTATGCGTTTTCTTCATTTAACCACTCAGAAATATTGTCAAAATTGCTCCACCACCCCTATTTTTTTAAATGGGAGAAACTACCCTTAAATCTAAAATTCAAGAACTAAAGTAAAAAAATATGAAATAACCGGTTTTCTTAGGAGTAGAAGAATATATTTATGCGTTTTCTTCCTTTAACCTCTCAGAAATAATGTCAAAATTGCTCCACCACCCCTGTTTCTTTTAAATGGGAGAAACTACCCTTAAATCTAAAATTCAAGAACTAAAGTCAAAGAATGAAATAACCAGTTTTTTTGCGAAGTCGAAAAATATATTTATGCGTTTTTTTCTTTCAACAATTTAGAAATAATGACGAAATTGCTCCATCACCCCCTGCCCTTAAATCTAAAATTCAAGAATTGAAGGGCTACATAAAATAAGGGGACGAGCGCTAGGCTAGTCAGTATCATGCCAGTCAAATGTATGAAAATAGGAGTAAAATTGAAATTGGAAATTTTAATTTTTGAAAACTGATACCTTATAGAAAATAAGAAGGCGCATCTTCTTTTCCTTTGAGATTTTTTTGTAAAATGAATATTTAAGTTAATAATGGCAAAAAACTGTCAAATTTTCATTTACAAATTTAATTGAATTTTAAAACATAAATTGTCGTATCTTCGACAATTATTAATGAATTGTTTCAAAATTTAACACACACACTCGTTGAGGTCCATAGATGATGACATTATGTTAAAAAAAGTAAAAATCATTAATTGTTTAACAATATTTTATTATAAATAGTAGCGTGTCCGTTAATATGTTTTCTTTCCTTTGTCGACAAAAAGTCTGCGGGGAAGTTTAGAATTTAAAGAACTTCCAGGGAGACATTTGTTTATCGATACATAAAGAAGTTTTCTGTAAAGTAGCAAAACGATTGTTTACGTAGTTTTTGAAATACACATGTTTAAACAAATAGCCCGCTGCGCGTGAGGCACCGCCGTAATGAAGTTTCAAGCCTGGCTTGGTGCACCTGCTCTAAAGCGTTGATTTTACAGCAGAATTAATTATTTAACATTTTATTGTCATATGCCATATTCAACATTTTTTACAAAAATGTAATTAAAGACTGATTTACATATTTCACAATTTTGCATTATATATATATATATATATATATATATATATATATATATATATATATATATATTGCACTAGATAATTGTAATTTGTTTAAATAGCTTCATAATTTTAATATTTATACTTTTTTATTGACTTAACATTTAGTCAATTAAATTAAATATTTTATTTTTTAATATATAAATATAGTTATGTAATACTTTTAAACATATTATTAGTATTATTAAAATTTTTAAATTAAAGCATTAACAATTTTTAGTCTGTGAACGCAGACTATTTTATAAACGTTTTTTCTTATAGACTCTCTTGTTCACTTTTGTAAAGTTTTTTTGAGCAACAATTTTTTTTTCTTTTGTTTTTGAACACTGTTTAATTTTAGTTTTTCCAAAAAGCTTTTTGTACCACATTCTTGCTTTCTTACTTAGATACGGTAAAAGTTTCTCTACGTCTACTATTTTTTCTTTTGTAATTCCTACATCTCCAGCCATGCCAGGACTAGCAATTTGTAAGGCATCAAAAAAATTTGAATTCTTCATAACTGAAAAAGTTACTGGACTATCGTTATATGAATAAAATACATCTATAGATCCATTTGCATAGTAGCAAATTTTAACAACTTGACTTATTTTAATATCATTCAACTCTTTTGTTTTGTCGACAAGTTTTTCGTAGTCTAAAACTTCTTTCTTAGAAACGTCTATCATAGTAAAAGGAATATTTTTTGAATTTCTGATAATATTTACATATTCATTTATCGTTTCGATTCTTTCTTTCTTTTTTAACTTTTTTCCATACAACCCGAAATTTCTGTCGCATTGACAATACGAATGTCCGCGAACAGGATACAGATGTTGTATTTCAGTTTGATACTTTACAGACAGCCAAGACAGAAACAAAACAGTTAAATAATTCCTGTTTTGGCCACCCGCAGCGTCAGAATACAAAAAAACTTTTTCGTAATGATTCAATTCAAATTCTTTTTCTATCGCTTCCTTAACTAAATTGCACACTGTATTAGCGCCTTTTTTCAACGTACCTTCTAAAAAATAAAACATGTAGCTGTTGGAATTATTATGTACGTGGACATTAAATACATAAAGCCATAACAACCGACAAAAAAATTGGACATTAACAGGTAATTTCGGTAAAGGGAGATTTTGAGCGAAATCAAATTCCAGGTGCAAGACGTTTGTTGTACCTAACATTTTCTTTTTAATACAATTATAATTATCGACTAGTTCCTTGTGGATTTGATATTCCATTTCGTTAATTTGTAAAACAGTATACGCAGAACACACATTGCATACGTCTGATTTTGGCATTTTAAAAGAAAAGTTTACATGATGGTTAAAATAATCAAAATACGTACTTTTACTTAAGGGAATTTCTTCATTCCCAGTAACGGAAGTATAATAATCAATAAATAATATATATAACGTTTCGAGAGTTAAATCCGATGATTCAAAATAATTTAATTTTGTACATTCGCGTGTGTAATGAGATTTTGAGTGCGGTAGACTTTCACAGTGCAGTTTTATAAGACATTTAACGTCAGAAGTTAATTTTAAAGCATGATTATTGTGTTTTCCTCTGATGTCATGTAAAGTTTCATTCGATAATAATTTTTTTTGAACAGTCTCAATTCGTCGTTTTCCTATGTTAAATAGATGACAAAAAAAGTTTTACAAACACCAATCAATTCATTATTTTGTCTGATATGATATATCCATCTTATTATTGTTTTATTATAGTTCGTTATATTACGAATAGTTAATAAAGAACCTAATAAAACATTGCCAGCTAAGTAATCTCCTAATTTCCAAAAATGGTCATGTATTTTTTGCTGCTCGAAAACTTCTATTTTCAAATAGCACAGGCGTTGGCAACAAGCTTCTAAAGGTGTAAACACCTTCTGCTCAACTATTTTCCCTGATTTAGAAACGTATTCTTCTCCCTAAAAATATTGACTACTGTAAAAAAATTATTTACACTTTTCTTATAAAAATTATAAAAGATTTGAAAATAAGTTATTTCTTTTTTATCCACGTTTTTCATATTCCAATTACAACACAAGGCATATTTTTAATAAAAATGTATGAAATCGAGTATAAATAAAATAAATAAAATAAATAAAATAAATAAAATAAATAAAATAAAATACATAAAATACATAAAATAAATAATATTAATAATATAAATAAAATAAATAGAATAATTAAAATTAATAAAATTAATAATATAAATAAAAATTCTTGTTCAAAATTTTTAATTTTCTATGCTTAATTTTATTTTAAATTAAAGTAATTTAATTAATACCTTGTTTCTAGAATGTTTTCTAATATTCTGCAACCATTGATCTTCATTACGAAGTCTTTTTCGACCCTTCTCAAATGTCATTGTTTAATAATTTTAATAAAACTTCGTAAAAATATTATTAAAAATACACTGAGAAATTTACACTTCTACACTTTGCGAAAGATCTAATAAAACAAATAGTTTTCATCACTCAGTATAAATGATATTCAATATTATTGCCTATAATTTGTATTGATTGGAAAAAGAATGAATAGTTTGTTTATTTACACTTACTTAGAATAAATTTTTGTTTTGATAATATTTTTGATACTATTATAGATAATTTAAATGTTCTGCAGTAATTTATCAAATAATTTTTATTACCAAATTTATCAAATAATTTTTATTATCATAATTTTAGAAATAATATTTTATCATCATTCATATAATATTAACTTTTTTGTATTATATTCAAATAAAATAAAATACAATATATAAAATATAATAAAATATAGTAAAAAACTGTTTGTTCTGCAGTAATTTATCAAACAATTTTTATCATAATTTTCGGAATAATATTTTATAATCATTCATATAATAATAACTTTTTTGTATTATATTCAAATATTATTACAATTCTGCTGTAAAATCAACGCTTTAGAGCAGGTGCACCAAGCCAGGCTTGAAACTTCATTACGGCGGTGCCTTACGCGCAGCGGGCTATTTGTTTAAACATGTGTATTTCAAAAACTACGTAAACAATCGTTTTGCTACTTTACAGAAAACTTCTTTATGTATCGATAAACAAATGTCTCCCTGGAAGTTCTTGTCGACAAAGGAAAGAAAACATATTAACGGACACGCTACTATTTATAATAAAATATTGTTAAACAATTAATGATTTTTACTTTTTTTAACATAATGTCATCATCTATGGACCTCAACGAGTGTGTGTGTTAAATTTTGAAACAATTCATTAATAATTGTCGAAGATACGACAATTTATGTTTTAAAATTCAATTAAATTTGTAAATGAAAATTTGACAGTTTTTTGCCATTATTAACTTAAATATTCATTTTACAAAAAAATCTCAAAGGAAAAAAAGATGCGCCTTCTTATTTTCTATAAGGTATCAGTTTTCAAAAATTAAAATTTCCAATTTCAATTTTACTCCTATTTTCATACATTTGACTGGCATGATACTGACTAGCCTAGCGCTCGTCCCCTTATTTTATGTAGCCCTTCAATTATAGTAAAAAATGATATAACAGGTTTTTTCCAAAGTAGAAGAATATATTTATGTACTTTTTAAAAAAGCATCAGCATTGCTTCATCACCCTCTTATTGATTTATATTGAAAAAACTACCCCTTTAAGTATGAACCCAGAGTATACTAACAACAATAAAAACAATTAGTTTTAGACAAAAGCATACGTTCCTTTATTTTTGTTCTCATAACTAAAAAGCAGAATCAGAGTTAATTTATCATTATTTGTTGTTGAAAGAAGAAAACGCATAAATATATTCTTCTACTCCGAAGAAAACCGGTTATTTCATTTTTTTTCACTTTAGTTCTTGAATTTTAGATTTAAGGGTACTTTCTTCGATTTAAAAAAAAGTAGGGGTGGTGGAGCAATTTTGACATTATTTCTGAGTTGTTGAAAGAAAAAAACGCATAAATATATTCTTCTACTCCGAAGAAAACCGGTTATTTCATTTTTTTTTACTTTAGTTCTTGAATTTTAGATTTAAGGGTAGTTTCTTCGATTAAAAAAAACAGGGGTGGTGGAGCAATTTTGACATTATTTCTGAGTTTTTAAAAGAAGAAAACGCATAAATATATTCTTCTACTCCGAAGAAAACCGTGTTTTTATTTTTTTTTTACTTTAATTCTTGAATTTTAGATTTAAGGGTAGTTTTTTCGATTTAAAAGAAAACAGAGGGTGATGGAGCAATTCTGACCTCATATTCGTATTCAGGGGGCCAAAATACTATAAGGCATGTAGGTCTTGTTCAATGAACAGACAACTTTTTTTTTTTAATAATAAAAATTAAAAATAATTATTTTTAATTTTTATTATTTATTTGTTTATACACCCGTCTTCAGCTTATCTAGCTATACAAGTGTGTTTACATTTCTCTTACAATATTTCTTATAAATACATTTCTTAATACTAAATTTTGCGCCTACAGAGCGACTTGAAAATTAGGAGTACTCGCATTTGCCTGGACCACCCGTCTAATGGGTTTTCTCGCCAGTGGAGAGGGAAACTGTAGAAAACCTCTCCTGAGTACAACCGGTTTATCGACAGTCGAATTCTAATGGTGTGTACCGGACAATAATCGACGGTGCACATCATTATACTTCGACGTCAAACCTCCCGCTCAGATTATCTCACGTGCCGGAAAAATCCCAGGCTAATGGGCGCGAACCAAGTATTAAACTATTACAATGTTATAGATTTATTAAGTAATATATAACAAGTAATATTATATATATTTCTCTAAATAAAGATGTCTATTGACTTTTTAAAATTGATTTTCTTAAAAATTTCTTTATTAAAAGTATTAATATTTAAATTTTATAGTTATTGCTGTTTTAAAAAATCAATCCGGGAATATTTATTTTTGGTCCGGGAATTTAAAAATAATAATTCACTAGACACCTTGAATTAATTTTTAACTTGATATAATAATTTTAATTCACTAAAATGAATTTAATTTTAGTTTTTAATAGAATTAATAAAAAAGAATTTAAATGTTTTTGGATATCAATTTTTTTCAAAAAATAGGTTATTATTGTATTATTTTTAGTTGTCAGTTATGGGAAAGTCGAGAAGCAGTCGAGAAGTTCGGTCGATGACGATTAGAAAATTAGACGATACGACTTGACAATTAACAAAAGAATAAACAAGATGATCGTTTGAAAACCAAAGACGATAACCAAATAATCGCTCGAAAAAATGAAATTCTCGGATCGAAGTGAAACACTAACTTACAGAAATATAAGTCATTTTTCACTGATTATCCATTTAAAAAATTATTCTTGATGTCTGCCAAACAAATACAGGGTTGCCACGGACTTGGAAAACCTGGGAAACCCGGAATTGTCATGGAATTTTTTTTCAGTCATGGAAAACCTGAAAAATCTGGAAATGTCAGGGAATTTTATAAAGCCTGATACTAAAAGCTCAATTTTTTGTATTTGAGTCGTAAAAATTTCAAGTTTTCAAGTTGACATACAACTTTTTGATTTTAAATTTAGTGCTTACAATTGAAATCAATATGGCATTTCTAAATTTTAGTTTCTTTTGGTCTCTATCTTCCTTTAAATAATTTTTAAATTAATACATTTTAGAAACCCCAAAATGTTATGAAACTGAAGCTACCAACTTTTATGCAATGAAAATTTTTTCTTTTGCTAATTGTTTTTTAATGTAAGAAGCCCTTTAAAAAATTGCAATCGAAAAAAATTGCTTCTGAAGCAAGGAAATAATAATTTAGTTAAAATTTCGGGACATTTGGAAAATCTACGAAAAAATAATTAAAAATCACTAATTTCCTTGCCTTCCTTAGATCCTCTTACAATTTTTTTAAATGACTTGTCACATTAAAATAAATAATTTGTAGAAGAAAAAATTGCTTATGAGGTGAGGAAATAATAATTTTGTTTAAATAATATATGGATTTTTCGAAAATCTGTGTAAAAAATCAAAATTAATAATTTCCCCGACTTCGATCTTTTAAAATTTTTTAAAAGGCTTCTAACATTAAAATAAATAATTAGCAAAGAAAAAATTGTCATTGAATAAACGTAGGTAACTTCAGTTTCATAAAATGTTATTAAAATGCTTTTTAAAATACTTGTTTAATAATTGTGAAAAATTTTAAACTTAACTAAATTTTTAAATTTAAAAAGATTTGCTCCTCATCTTTCTTCGGAGCGTATCTCAAATAACCTTAAAAATTTTAACTTAATTTTTTGTTATTAATGAAATTAAAAATTAATAACTTATTTTGTTAACAATTTACTTAAAGGATTTTATACTTTTTGTCGTAATTAGCTAAAAACATACCAAAACAATTTTATTTCTGGTTTGGAATTTTTTAAGAAATGGTCTGGAAAACCTGGAAAAGTCATGGAATTTTAAAATCGATGTCTTGTGGCAACCCTGAAATAAATAAGTAAATACACAAGTAAATAAATAAGTTCCATTACAACACAGACAGCGCAGCATTAGCGAGTGAGGTATTTACGTATATTTAAAAAAATTTCAACAGACACTACGTGCATCAACGAACCTTAAAAAATTCAACAATTTATATTATCAATCGTTTATTAAATCTATACATATATGTGATTTGTGTATATGTAGGAGTTTATATCTGCATATGAGCAGTGTACATGTGTATGTAATTTATATACATGTGTGAGTATACATGTACATGTGATTAGTGTATATGTGTGAGTATACATGTGTGGGTGTTATGCGCGCATGCTTGATATTCATAGAACACTACTGCGCATGCCTGATATTCATAGAACACTATTGCGCATTCCTCAAATTGATAGAACACTACTGCGCATGCCTGACATTTATAAAACAATAGTGCGCATGCCTGACATTGATAGAACACTACTGCGCATGCCTGATATTCATAGAACACTACTGCGCATGCCTGATATTTAAAGAAAACTACTGCGCATGCGTAATATTGACAGAACGCTACTGCGCATGTGTAATATTGTCAGAACACTACTGCGCATGTGTAATATTGACAGAACACTACTGCGCATGCGTAACAGTGATAGAACACTACTGCGCATGCGTAACAGTGATAGAACACTACTGCGCATGCGTGACATTGTGAATATGTATACATTTGTGTTAATATTATTTTTAAAAGATATACATATATATATATATATATATATATATATATATATATATATATATATATATATATACGGCTAGGGTCGGTCGGTCGTTCTTCAACTTAATATAGTAAGAGATTTTCAATATTTCTAACCATGTAATAAATATGGGGCATTTGAGTCTAAATCGGAAATCATTTTGCTTTTGCATCTCAATTTTTTTAAAACATTTTTTTTCTTTTAGTACCCTCTGATATGAGCTACCTTTATTTTTTTCAAATTATTTTATAAAGCGGTTCAGGAGATACAGATTTGAACGCCTTGATGCAAGAACCAGACATAGCTCCGAGAAAAGAGTGGGGGGTTGTCCCCTGGCAATAAAATATTCAACTTAAAAATTTTTGAATTTTTAAATTTTATTTTTATAAAGAATAAAAAACTGCATCTTTTTTTCCTTTGAGAAAAAGTTGTAGAATTAATATTTTTTTAAATAAAATTAAAAAACTTGTTTTTTCTCAAACGAATTTTTAATTAAAATTTCATCTTCAACTCGCTGCCAAATCTACAATTTTGCATATTTTTCAATCAAATTTAGAATGGACACACTTTATATTATCCTTTTTGAGCATATATGTTTTAAAAATTTATATGTTTGTTTATAAACAAACTAAAAAATATTTATTAGCCAATGGTAAAATTTTAATACCATAATCTTTGAACGCTTCGTTTATCGAGGAAATTTTGAGCAAATGAAAACTTCCAGTGAAGAAGTTGTTTAAAATAGTATAAAAAAGTTTTCTGGAAATTATTAAATTATCAAAATTGATAGAAAAAATTCTAACAACGTTTAACTTTTCTCGCGCGGCGGACTCTAACGAAACGAATTTCTATATCTGGCGGAGCCAGCCAGGACTGTCTGTTTTTTCATTTCACAGCTTAGAATAATGAAAATAATTAATATTTATTATTTTAATAATATTTTTTAACGCTAATATAATAATTTATTTATTCTTATACTGAGTGATATGAAAAATATTGTTTTCCGAAAAAAGCATATTAATGTTTTGTTTTCATTATTCTAAGCTGTGAAATGAAAAAACAGACAGTCCTGGCTGGCTCCGCCAGATATAGAAATTCGTTTCGTTAGAGTCCGCCGCGCGAGAAAAGTTAAACGTTGTTAGAATTTTTTCTATCAATTTTGATAATTTAATAATTTCCAGAAAACTTTTTTATACTATTTTGAACAACTTCTTCACTGGAAGTTTTCATTTGCTCAAAATTTCCTCGATAAACGAAACGTTCAAAGATTATGGTGTTAAAATTTTACCATTGGCTAATAAATATTTTTTAGTTTGTTTATAAACAAACATATAAATTTTTAAAACATATATGCTCAAAAAGGATAATATAAAGTGTGTCCATTCTAAATTTGGTTGAAAAATATGCAAAATTGTAGATTTGGCAGCGAGTTGAAGATGAAATTTTAATTAAAAATTCGTTTGAGAAAAAACAAGTTTTTTAATTTTATTTAAAAAAATATTAATTCTACAACTTTTTCTCAAAGGAAAAAAAGATGCAGTTTTTTATTCTTTATAAGAATAAAATTTAAAAATTCAAAAATTTTAAAGTTGAATATTTTATTGCCAGGGGACTACCCCCCACTCTTTTCTCGGAGCTATGTCTGGTTCTTGCATCAAGGCGTTCATTTTTGAAAAATGGCGTTTTTAACGTAAATTTTTATTAAAATGCTTATAACTCGTTTAAAAATTAATCAAATTGGACGTTTTTATAATAAAAAGTTTTATTTTCACTCGTAGTTATTATTAAAAATATTAAAAAAATTTTTTTTAATAATTTACGTTGAGATTTTAAAATTTTTAAAATAAAATTTCATTTTTAACAATGTATGTATCGATCAATTTTTTTCAAAAATTTTCGTAAGAAACTAGCACTAAATTAACAATTTTTAAGCCTTGTCCGATAGATAGGTAATCGAAGGGATTTATTTATTTTGAAATTTTTATATACACAATGAAAACGGTAGGCCTAGCTTGCCATTTGACCAAATCACAATTTTACACAGAAAGAAGGTTAGGCTTAAAAAGACTTAGTCTGAAACACATTTGCTGTGAAAAAATTTGTTTGGTTTTGTCAAATGGCAAGTTAGTCATTTGGACACCACTACGTATATAAAAATTAAAAATTTTAAAATAAATAGATCTCATCGTTTGCCCACGATCGGACAAGGCTTAAAAATTGTTAATTCAGTGCTAGCTTCTTACAAAAAATTTTGAAAAAATTGATCGATACATACATTGTTAAAAATGAAATTTTATTTTAAAAATTTAAAAATCTTATCGTAAATTATTTAAAAATATTTTTATTAAAAACTACGCGTGAAAACAAAACTTTTCATTATAAAAACGTCCAATTTGATCAATTTTTGACCGAGTTTGAGATGCAAAAGCAAAATTATTTCCGATTTGTCCTGGAATGCCCCATATATTTCATCGTTATTTTTGATTTTGAACTCAATTTAAGCAGTGGTCCACAATTCCCCAACATTTTAAAAAATCATAAAATTTCACTCTTTGGTAAAACTGAAATTTTTTCAAGGTAAGCGATAATTTTGGGAAACTGTTTATGATACATGTTAGTTTATACCTCCTACTGACACGAAAATTTAAAAAAAAAAAATTTGTGTGTAAGATATTGAGATAAAAAAAAGTGTGGCCCACAATTTCTCAATCTCCCCTACTAACGACAAAATAGAAGGGGGAAATGTAACAACCCTGTCCATTTTTTATTTTTATATTTAGTCGTTTGTACTCAAAATTCAATTTTCAAATTTACGCCAATAGTGGGCACTGGATGGCAGGCCAAGCGACATCGCCAGATAGATGCGAGCTGCCGCGAGCGACGTGTAAATACGTAATCTTTGTAATCGCGACTTTACGAACGATTACCTTAATTGTAATTTGTTCTTAGTAGTAAAAATAAACATTATATTTAATCAACTTCTAAACTTGTTCTTGGATTATTCTTGGAGTATCAAACTCAGATTGTCGTCGTCCGGTAAGTTCGCCTTTGCTCACGCAATTTCTCTGGTCGCTGGACGAGCGACAACTTTGTCGCTCTGCTGCTCACCAGGACCGTGGATCTCTTACCGTTGTTGTGCCTCCCGTTCGAGTCTTACGTCCCCTGATTGACTGCCAAATGTATAAAGAATTGATTCTAGATGGAAATTTATTGTCGCTTCCGAATAATTTATCATTAAGTCTTTGGGTGGATGGAGTTTCACCAGCAAGGTCATCTAATGCTTCTGCAACTCCCATTATGTTACAAATAAATGAGTTACCACCATTCGCTCGGAGTAGGCTTCTTATTTTAGCTAGAATTTTTGTAGGAAACCATAAACCTGACATTAGCACTGTCTTGTTTCCTATTGTTGAACAACTGAAGTATCTCCACGGTACCGAAATAAAGAGTGATCGTGTAGATGGATGTACAGTTTTTACAGATGAAAGAAATGAGTTACGTACTCATAAAAATATGTTGGATGACATGATTTATGCTGCGCTTGAGGAAAGCAGAAATGGAGTAATGGGTTTCAGTTGTTCAGGAAATATACCGGAGTTTGACTTGGTTTCTGGTTGTGTACATAATGATTGTCATGGACATTTTGAAGGTTGCATAAAGCAATTAACAAAATACTTTATGGAAGATAGCACGAAAGGTTGGTACATTAGAACTCCAAATAATTAAAGATTGATGCAAAACTCAATATTGTAAAGTTTGTAACAATGAATTTCGTTACTCGGAATATTAAGTGAATTGAGTGTTAGTGAATTTCTTTATGATTGAAATTGTCTGTCAGCGTCGAAATTATTTCTTATAACAGGATTTTGCATTGTCGCGCATGGTTAGACGGAAGTTCCCGAATCTCAGAATTTCCCCCCGATTCATTTTTCAACAGGTGTTTGGCCTATTGGAGCGACAGAGAGAGAGAGAGCGAGGACGCAGGCCGGCGATCGTTTTCCAAATTTGGCGAAATTTAGTTCCTTCACGGAAGTTAGCGCGAAAGTAGTCCCTTTTGTTACCCCGCGAGAGAAATCTATAACTTTTGTGATATTACGAATTAATAGTAAAACTAATTTGTATCAGTAAAGTGAGTTTCAATAAAGTGGTGAAATTAATTATTGGAATCGTTATTTGTGTCGAAGAGGTTATTTTACAGCTCGAGCAATACTCGAATTTAACGTGTGTAAATATCAGCGTGAGGAGGAAAATTAAATTTCTGATAAAGTTTTTCGAATAAGGGGAATCGCGTGAAGGAATAAAAAGTGATATTAACCTCGTGTAAGAGTAAAATAAAGTGAGAATTTTACTAAGTGAATTTTAAAGAGTAGTAGAAATTAGAGAATTCCCTCATGGTCAAATGTGACGTAAATAATACACTGGCAGCCTGAGAGGACGCTACAATTATCAGCGTCCAGACAAAATGAATGGTGTCTTTTAGATCGGTTTGTTGCGATTATTATTATTATTGAAGTAATCGGAAATAGATTCGGTTTATTAATATTATTTTCTTTTTGTCGAGACTAAAATTTTGTTTTCGTCAGCTTTTCCAGAGACAAATTATTACCACTTACAATTAAAATTAACATTTATTAACACCTTATAGAACTGTAATATTTAATCAAGTAAAACTGCTTTGATTAAAAAAAATTTCAACAATAAAGACCATTAAGGGGGATTACTCATGAGAAGAATTTTTTTTTTCGAATTTTTGTTGTTTTTTTTTAAATCCTTAATATTTCTAGAATACAGGTTTAAAATTTTATGACAAAATTTAACTCCTATCAAAAATTATAATACATCACACTACCATCGGTATGGCTCTACGCGCATTACACAAAGATTTTAACAATCGACAAATTCGAAAAAAAAATTTAACTGAATGTTTTTTTACAATTTTTTAAACTTGGACATGTTTTTTAAAAATTGCAGATAAATTTAAAACTTATATAGGTGTTATCCTTCAAGTCTCATCTTTAATTTAAGACCAACAAAGTTAAAAAATCTTGTTCGGTTTGCGAGATATCATTATAAATGTCAGTGCATGTTTTTGGATAAATGCATTGAATTAGTCAATTTTGTATGGTTTTTGACAATAAAAAGGCTCGCGACTAACATTAGGAGGCTTATGAGGAAGTTTATAACTTATTTTATTGCCCTACGATAGCAAATTTAAATTTGGTAAGCTCTTATAAAAAACATTTAACAATAAATCTAAAAAAATCATATTTGATTTGGTACATTTTTTAAGGTTCTTGTATACACAATTCATGTTGGAAATACTAAAAATTACTTTTTTTCAATAACCCCCCGATAGATTATTTTAATTTTTGTTGCAAAATACTCAGGGAGGTCTCTAGTGTTGGAATCCACAAAAAAATTTCATTTTGCAAGACTGTTTTTTAAAAGTTGGTTGAAGCCCACCGTGTGTTGAAAACTAACTGAAACTCCGGAAATTAAAAATAATTTCGCATTAGGCGAAATTCTTGTAAAATTGTAGCGGGCAAAGAAATAGTTCGTCAAGTACGGATTTCCGGTAGTAGTGAAGAGACGTTATGTCACATGTTAAATTGGCGCGAGAGTAATTAAGCGGGGATTATTTTACAGTGTTTTTTTTATTATTTTATTTTCTCTCTGTCGTGTATAAATTTTGACTCGTGTTGTGTTACCACTTTTTTATTTTAAAAATAATTTATTATCAGCGTATATGAGAATTGCCGAAATTATTTGCGGTAAACTTAACGTTGATTGTGGCAGAGAGGGACAGTGAGATAGAGAAACAGAGTAGTGAAATGAATCAGGGCGATAATCAGATTGGAAATAGAAGTGACGTGAATACAAATGTCAACGAGCGAGGTAATAAATTGGCAAATTACTATCACTTATCCTTCCGGGGTAACAGCAGTGTCAATCACAACATCACCGAGTGCGACAATTGTTACGACAACAGTAACAAACACGTCGTTGGGTGATACGACGAGAGTATCATGGTCAGTGCCGAGTGGTGGTGCTTCCTTGTCAACAATTGCACCAAATATATGGAGTTGGAACACGATGGGATTTTCAACGCAACCTTATGCACCAGGTGTGGCTAGTGGATCTCAGGGTCGGAATATCCATATGAGTGCAAGTAACGGTTCCTATTCTCCACAACGTCAACACTGAGAGAAAAGAGGGAACACTGCTGTACATTTGGAGGTTGTGTATCGCAACTTGGCATAAGAGTTCACTGTGCGCTTGATTAGGGGCGTGTAGCGCGCCTCTGAGAGTGCCCAGCTGACTCTTGACTGAGAGAAAGATACTACACCAAATAGCAAGCACGTTGCTGACATATAGAAATATAGAGATATAGACGCATTGAAAGAAAAGCTGAAAACGAAACAAAATTCAAACTACAGTAATAGGCTTAATAAAAAGTATTCGTCGTATAAAACTGAAAAGGATACTTATATATCAAAATTGTAAAAATAAAAATTTCTATAATATTATTATACACAATAAATTTCAAGATTTTAAACTAACCTAAGAAATTACGACGGTTTATACAGTATTAAAGCCACACTAAACTTTCATGTAACACAAGAATTGATAGTTTACTGATTATTTTTTCATAATGATTTTTTATTAAAATAATAAAAAATATAATTAACCTTAAACTGAATTTGCGTTTTAATCTAAAATGATACTACAACATTTACCAAAAAAATAATTTAAAAATTAATTTCTTTATTACTTTTTTTATTTAAGAAGGAATCTGACAAACAATCGGAACAAAAGTTAGTCTAAAGTCACAATTTCGTATTTTAAAAGAAAAGTTCACATTAAATTTTAATTCTTTTTGGTAGAAGCGTAATGAATTTTATTTTCTAAATTTTTTTCAATGTCATAATAATAAATAATTTAAGTAACATAACCTAAAATTTAACAAATGTTTCTTATTGACAAACATAGTCATTTTTGTTCAAATCACTTTGCATTTTTTAAGTAAAAATAAAATTTATAATGGCCAAAAGTTGGATATTTTCAAAAAAAAGAAATTTTGATTATAAATTTTTTCATTCTCAATAAATAGAATAGAAATAAATAGAAAAATGTTTTTATTGTGTGCTTTTTTCAGTTTATTATAGCTATTGCAGTTTTCATTTAATACATATGTTAATAATATATTTCACGAACAGCAATACACGGAGAGAAAAAAAAGAGCCGTTTGATTTAGCAAAAGGGCGCTGTTTTCCCTTTATAAAGCATAGCAGTAGCGCCGCAAACGTCGAACGGTTATACTTTTTGAGGAGTATCAGTTCTCTTCTCCACACAAATAGAGCCGCTTACTTTCCAAAAAATGTACCCGCTTTCCCCAAAAAGGAGAACCGTTTTCCCCTCGAGAGTAAGCAGCGTGCTTAACCTCAAGTTGAACGGCTGTGTCGCATTTAACGCAACCGCTCTACCGACAGGTAGAGCCGTTTACTTTTTTTTCTCTCCGTGTAGTATTATTACAAAATATATCTCGACGCTATAAAATGCTGATTATTAATTATTACTGATAAACAGGGTGCTATTATTGATAAATTGCTCAGTTTATATTTTTTACATTCGTGATCGTTTCGAACTACAAGGTAAGCATGATAATGCTCGTAAAACGTATATTCGTGATATATTTTCATATAAAAATAAACTTCGTCATTCTGTACAACAATTTCGATTATTTTTCCAAATTCTTTTTCTAAATTATCCATGTTTGTTAAGACAAAAGTTCCAACTTAATAGGCAAATACATTAATGTTAATTTCACTATCGTCATCTTTTCTTAATCCTACATGATTCGCACAGCTTTCAGTGTTTACTACCTCACATAATTTTAGAAGCTGTTTAGTTGCAATCGTTTTCAACAAATTTCTATTAAAACTTGACGACAGCGAGTTAGCTTTTACTTCTGTATGACGAGCTTCGTAACGCATGCTCCAGAAATGTCTAATCGGTCCATTTTCTAAAAGAATGTGTGTATAGTGTAACATATTATGGAATTTGGGTTTAAGACTCGTTTTGAAAAGTTCAATATATAATTCATGATGTTTTTAAATTAAATCTTGCAATTCTTTTGCGTGAAAATGAAGGATCCTTGGGAAGTAACAATGGCAATTATTTTTCTTAAGTACATGTATAGTTGCCAGTATTTGTCATCTTTAGGTACTGAAGCTCCAATTATTAATCCAAAATATCTGACGAAGCAGAGCATCTCAGCACCGGACATTTTCAAACTTATTTCACTTTTTTTAAAAGATATTTCTGGGGGTCGATCGCCTTTTTCTGTTGGTTCAAAATCAAAATTATTAATTTTAGAATTTAAAAATTGCAGATCAAAATATTCCTTTTCGAAAATCAATTTATCTATTATAGACTACATTACATAAATACACACTTCTTCTAGTAAGTCGTGCATCAAGTCTACACTTAAATTTTCTGTTATATTAAAACCTTTTATTTCGTTAAATACGCAGGACTCCTTAAGACCTGTTTCTGATATGCTTTTTGTTGTAATAAGTTTTTGTCGTAATTTTCTTTCTTTCTTAGAATAAGTGGATTTTCCTTTGTTAATGTATGTAACTCACTTGAGGAAACTTTACAAATTCTACAGGACTTGGTTGCATTGAAACTTTCTATAAAACCACAATATCGAGTTGAGGTCTAATTTGTCGCCAAGGATAAGAACTAATTGAAATTTGACCTTTTCGATGACTCCATCTACGTTAATTGAAATACCTTCACTCTCAAGGAAATTTATTTCTTCGATCAATTTTTTCTTTTAAAGTTTTAATAATATCGTCTTTTAATGAAAGTAAAAAGAAGTTTTGGATAAAATCATTTATAAAATCAACCACATCTTGTACTAGTTTTTAAGGATATCGCGGGTTACCATATAAAGTCAAAAGAAAATTTAAGGTGCAGTCTAAAATACTGTTGAAATTCATTTTAAAATATTCTGCAATACAATTAAAATTAACGAGTACAGTTTAAAGTTTCGCGATATGTGATTTTAATTTTGATGCACAAGCAAAAGTTTTTCTGTTATTAAAATTGTAAATTTCCTTTTGTAAAAATGACCATATGTGATCACATAAGAAAGTCCATTTTTTTAAATGCTGTGCAGCATTTCAAACACGTTTCTGTAGCTTTTAGAAGATCTGTTTGAGGATAATCAACTCCATCTATTATTATTAATAAAACGATATAATCTTCTTCGATGTCACCTTTCAGTACTATAAACGGGCAAACATCTTCGCTAATAGTTAAAATCTAATTTTGAAATTGTTTGATTACTTCCGATTTTCTTTAAATATTTTAGAATTATAGATATTTATTAATGTACACCTTATAACAAACAAAAGTTGAATTTTTATTTTTAAGTTTTATGTATAAATACCTCAACAATTAATATAAATGATTTTGCGATGTTTTTCTTGGAGAAACTTATAATTTTTGGTTTTTTCGGATCCTCAGCAGGTTTTTTGATTACTTTGTTCAAAAAGGCAAAATCAGTAATCCTAATATTGAATCATGGCTGCCTACATGAAACCTAAAGTTATATTTATGTATAAATACCTCAACAATTAATATAAATGATTTTGCGATGTCTTTCTTGGAAAAACTTATTCATTAATAATACTATTAAAAAACTGCTTATGAAATTTAAGTTTTTAATATTTTAAATACCTTTTTCAACGAGATCTTTGTACTTTTTAATAAATTCTTTTACTTTTTTACTACGAAGTTTTTTACAGTATTGAATAATTTTTTCGGAAATTTTTGGCCAATTTTCAGTAAAAGTGTGTTTTCGGAAACGTTGAAATTTTGAATAATTTCTTCTTTTAACAATTTTTGAACAATTTTCTCAAAGTCTATTTCGAGCTAAGAAATAATACGTAACATAAATAAAAATTTTATAAATTCTTTTGTATCAAGTATTGAAATTTAAATTAAATACAAAACAGATAATATTTTGTCAAATATTAGTAAAAAATTTATATTTCTTACCAGCAATATTGTTGATGACGAATTTAAGTAGGGAAAGCTTTTAAAATAATTTCCAATTGTTATTAGTTCCCTATTTTTACTTTAATTCTGGAATAAAAATCAAACACAAGTAACCTTGACTTTTAAAATTCAAATTTAATTCAATCAAATTACCACATGTGCGACGAAAAAAAAGAGATGCACAACTTTATGAAATATTTTTCCAAATTGAATGAAAGAAAACATTTTTAATTTAATTTTTGAAAAAGAGTTAAAATTATAAAACTCACGTGTACATCTCGCAATTTTTCTTTGACTCGTTCATAATAATTAATTCTTTCAAGCGTGAATAATCAAGTTTTTTGTTTCTTTGTATTTGCCTAAAATAATTTGACCTTCAAGATTGTCAGAATTACTCAGAAACCGATATAAATCGTTTTCTACATAAAAATTTCCTATAAACACATATAAAACACTTACTGAAATTAAACAATTTCTAAGAAATCATAAAAAATAAAAGTGATTAGAATTAAATGTTCCGTTTATCCGCGTATTTGGTTTGTGGTTTATTTACGTATTTTACGGATTCAATACTAAAAAATTATAAACGAAATAAGTTAATTAGATAATTGTATATTATATTTGGAATAAAAACATACGAGTTTCAGAGATTGAAGAACACTCTGCAACTTCTACTATCTGAATGATTTCTTTGTTATCTTGACTTGCTTTATTTTGACAATTAATTTCTTTTTCTAAAACTTGAATCTGCATTTGTTCGATATTCTCTTAAACTATTTTATCGTCTTTTTGACTAGCTTTATTTGTACAATTATATTTCTCTTCTATGTCTTCATCCTGTGTATGCATGATAGACTCATTAGCAAACTCTATCTCCATTTGTTCTATACTAATCTCCACTAGATAAACAAATGGTTTTCAAATAAAATTATTTTCTTTTATATCTTACAAAAACCATTTTACGATTAAACATTTACTTGTACATAAATTTTGAAAAATTTAAATGTTTTCACATATATGTGATTCTTCCGAAAGTGACACTTTGTGATATTTTTGATTTCTCGACTAATTTTATAAAATCTACTCGCTAATAATTGTTAACCATTTTCATAATAAAAATTTAGCACTTACTTTTCATTAAAAAAAAAAACAATTTTATTCTTCTGAATTTATGCAATAGCTAAAATAATTTTATCTCTAAAACCTTTTTAGCATGTCTCCAATAGGTTTTCTATAAGAAAACTTAACTTTTATGCTTTTTTTAAAACTCTTAGAATTTTTTAAAAAATAGTGTCAGAAACTACAATGTTTTTTCTATCATTATATGCTTCAGAAAATTCACAAGTATTCTAACCTGACTTTTGCAACAAAACAATTAGAAAAAATCACAAGAATAATATATATTAACAACCATCAAGATTTTAAATATAGAAAAATAAACATTAGAATTGAATATTTGTTATAAAGTATGCACGCAGATGATAAATATAAGCGCGGTTATTTGACCATGCGGTCTCACTTGGTCCCACGAGTCAAGAGTCAGCAGCGCGCTCTCAGGGGCGCGTTACAATCCCCTTTAGAGTGTGCAGTTGATCCAAATTTGAATTGCGATACACAACCTCCAAATGTACAGCAGTGTTCCCTATTTTCTCTCAGTGAAGGTAACGAGGTTAAAAAGAAACATAAGTCCTGGATCCTCCAAAGTGGGAAGAGTGGAAAGGAAGAGGGGAAGACACACCATTGCGGGGATGGAAAAAGAGTTGGGGGGTGCAGGAAAGAGTGGGGAGTATCAGCGTTGAGAGAGTAAGGGTGATGAGGCCGAACGCAGTAGCCACAGTAGTGAAAAATCAGGAAATAGTTTGTCGAAATCGTTATGGTTGTTATCTCCGAGCGAATCTGAATCAGATGAAGATCCTAATACTATCAGGATTCGGGTTTGGGAAAGAAGAGGACCATCTACACACATAAGCATCAAAACAGTAAAACTTCTCAAGGATTGGGATATACAATTTTCAGCGTCAGAAAAATCAGATCCTGAAAAACTTTTGAATCGTCTAGATGACTGTACACAGATGTACATAGATGATAAAATTTGGAAAAGAACAAGATATTTCAGAAGTCGTTTGGCCAATAATTCATTTAGATATTTTTAAAAAATCGTAATTTTCAAAGTTTTACAAAAATTTGAATAACTTCTAAAATAATGAACGCTTTTTAATGATCTGAGGCTTATTTTAAAGGTCATTTGCTACACTATAAGAATTACTTATAGGCATTAACGTGTAATTTTTTTCTTAGAAAATGCAGGCTGTCAAACTTGTATCAAAAAAATTCTAAAAATTTGGAACAATTTTTCTGCACTAAAAACTATTCTAGAAAATATATAAAACATCATATAGTGTAGATTTTTCAAGAAAATTTAATAAAAAAAATACGTTTGAATTTTAAAAATTTATTTTTCTGTTAATATTAATGTTCCAAATTTTTTGAACTTTTTTGGTCCAAGATTGACGGCCTGCATTTTCTAAGGAAAAAATTACACGTTAAAACCTATAAGTAATTATTATAGTGTAACAAATGACCTTTAAAATAAGCCTAAGATAATTAAAAAGCGTCCATTATTTTAGAAGTTATTCAAATTTTTGTAAAACATTGAAAATGACGATTTTTTAAAAATGTCGAAATAAAATATTTGCCAAATGACTTCTAAAAGATCTTGTTCTTTTCAAAATTTTAACATCTTTCAAAAAATGAAAGAAAAATTTTTAGTTTCCATACATTTTATGTTTTAAAATGTTTTTCAATCTTCTGAAAATGGGTGGTCTCTCAATTTTGACCGGTAGTGTAAGTTGTGTAATGGTATCAGCGATGGTCAGCTATTACGAGCCGTACCAAGCGTTTTGAGATACGACGCAAGTCGTTGGTTCAGAGTTTATCGAGAAGAGATTTCGACTTGGAAAAAGTTTAAAAAACTATTTTTGAGAGAATTTGCACAAACTATTGATCAAGAGGATATTTGGGATGAATTGAAATCACGCACTCAAGCAAAGGGTGAGAAAATATTACATTATTTGATGAGTCTTAGGATGATAGCTGATCATTTGAAACATGGAATTTCAGAGAAAAAGTGGTTACATATTGTGTTAAGAGGCTTGATACCTGAATATCGGCATTATCTTTCCGGACGCTATGAGAAGATTAAGGACATTGACAAAAAGTATCTGCCGCCACCGTTAAAGAACAAGATGAGAGTTCCTCAAGCAGCAGCACCTAGCAATATGAAACTGAGTAAATTGGATGCACTTTTGGAAATCTCAGCACCTGATTCGGAGGAGGAAGATCGTCCGAAAAAGGCTAAGAAAAAAGGGAAGAAAAGTGAGGAAGAAGAAAGAGTTGATGCTTTAGTAAATACTAAGGGAGCGGGGAATTCAAATCAAGGGGAAAATTCGGTGTCAGCGTCCCAAATAACACAACAGTTATCAGCGTTGTTATCAGCGCAGTGTCCTAAGAAGCAGCTGAGAATAATCAAGAAAGCGTGTCAAGTATGTGGAACACAGGGGACAGTTTTCTTACGTTATCCGATCTGTGTATTTATAAGGTAGTATTTGAAAAACTAGAGAGGGGGGGACAAGTCCCGTCTCTTCCCCAGTAAAAAGTGTAAGTGACGCAAGGAGTGTGAGGAGTAACATAGAGGAAAGTTTCATACACCTGTAACGAAAACAGTATTTCGATGCAAGAGAGGAGAAATTGCCTTCAAGTCAGCGTGTCAATGAAGGAGTTATCCAATCGAGTTATAGTGTCAGCGATAATTTGGATAATCAACAAAAAGATGTTGTGAAAAGAAAAACAAATATTAGGGATGAGTTATCAGCGGATATAGGGGTAAAACCGAGCGGAAAAAACGAGACGATTGTTCTTGAATCCAGCATTGCAGAAATGGCAGAACCTTGGATCATCAGTTAGTACTCTAGAAAAACTGAGACTGTGGTTAAACGTTGATGGGGTCTCGCAATCATTCGAACTCCGAATAGTTGATACTCTAACGCAGGATGTGATTCTGGGAGTTGATTTCTGCAAGGAGATGGACATGGACGTACAGCTGGGGAAAGGACTTTGTGAGTTGTCATGTGAGCAGCGTCGAACAGTACAGAAAATTGTTGATGGTTTGGTTATTCCACAACGGGAAATTCATGGAATGACGAATCAAACCGAGCATAATATTAGCGTAACAGATCACACTCCTATTAAGCACAGAACGCGAAGAATGTCGCCGACAATGTTGGAGTGGATGATAGCGGAGGTCAAAAAGTTGTTGGATCATGGGATAATCGAAAGAGAGTCGAGTGAATAGAGTACGGCCCCAGTGGTGGTCAAGCGAAGTGATGGAACATGGCGATTATGTTTCGATTTCAGGGACTTGAACAAGATCACGGTTAAGGATGCCTACCCGATTAGAAGCATATTTCGATATTGGATCAGCTCCGAAAGGTGCGTTACATATCCAAGATTGATCTGAAGGCAGCGTATTATCAAGTACCGATGGCATAGGATAGCAAGAAGTACACAGCGTTCTCGATTCCAGGATTGGGTCTGTTCCAATTCAAAAGAATGCCGTTTGGTCTTACAAACGCTCCGATGATATTTGAGCGCCTCATCGGTGCTCTTTTCGGTCCAGAGTTAGAGCCACTTGTATTCGGGTATCTAGACGATATCATTATCGTTACGAGTTCATACAAGGGATGTTCGATTTTTTCAAAAATATCAATTTTTGAATCGAATCGGAATCGAAACGAGTAGATTCGATTCTTTAAAAAATCGACCTCGAAATATTCGATTCGCAAAGAATCGTATAAAAAATCGATTCAAAAAATTTAATTATTAATATTTTATTTTATTTAATAATTTAAAACAATTAATAATTGAATTGTTATTTAAAAGTTGTTGGTTAAAAAAGAAATAATTTTTAAATATAATTAAAAGTAAAATTTTTTATTTTACTTAGAGAACATTGGAAGCAGTCATATTATGTAAACATTAAAGTTTTTCAAAGCAGATTTAAAATAGTCGCTCTAAAATTATAAAGGTTTATTATTTTATTTACAATAAAATAGTTTTAAATTTAGACAATTATTTCAATATTAATCTATGAGTTAGAAACTGAAATGGTAATGCACTTTTTAATTTTGTTAAGCGAATTTAAATTTTCGCTCTAAAATTACAAATCTTTGGTTTTTTTAATTACAATAAAATATTGTTAAATTAAAATATAAAACTATCAGTTAAAAAAACTGAAATATCACAAGCCTTTATTGGCATTTTTGAACCAAAGGCGTGTGCAGACATATGGATATGTGCATACATTGGAGGAAATTTATCTTTGTGTTTCACCCATTTCTATTTAGAATATCACTACTGCAAGCAATACATTGATTAAGATTCCTTAAGATTAACATCCATCGTACGTTGTGATGTTTTGATAATTAAAAAACATTTAACAAATTCAAAAAGCTAAAAAAAACTTTAAAAAACTAAAATAAATTTGGAAAAATAAAAAACTTAAAACAATAAAAAACTAAAAAAGACGCACGTTAATCGCATTATTTGCGGGTATTCATGCACCTTAATTAGCTGCATTTTCGTTCCACAAAGTATTCGAAAAAAGTGTTGCACGTTATGAGTGCACGAGCACACAATAAATGCAGCTCTTAACGTGCTTGTAAGTAGCATGAATATCGCACAACGTGCGTCGCTTTTTCGTGCAAGTAAAAACGCACCCTTAATGCGTTCATGAGTACGCAGCTTGTTCCTATAAGCATGTCGCATTTTCGTGCGTAGTGAAACGCATCTATAAAGCGCGTTAGTCGTAGACATAAGTCATTCCAGTGTAACGAGCGGTACGTTATTCCAGTGTGCTCATCCAGTGTAGTTTTAAAATTTTATTTAAATTTACGATTTATGCAATAAATGAAAAAATCGATGTAGTATTGACAAGAGCGTTCTGCTAAGAAATTTTGAATTTTTTTGCAGAGTTTCTCCAAAAATACTCACTCCTTACAGTTCTTCAGTGTTTGGGAAAAATACCTTTTTTGTAGGGAATGATTATGCTCTCTGAGCTAATGGATTTTTCTATGTCATTTCAGTGAAAAACACCAGTAGAAGCGAATGTTATCAAGTTAACTGTCACATATAAAGAAGATAATCTTTACCAAATGAATTAGTAACCAGCAACCCGAAAAACCCTTAGATTATCATGTGTTTTTAGGAGCTTTTTTAACTTTAGAGGGGGGGGGTTTACCCCCTAAATCATCGTCGTTGCACTTTTAAAAAAATACGTATCTCTTATTTTATCGAGTTCTAAAAGTGTGCCAAGTTTTATTAAAATCGGCGTGTAACACTTGGGTAGGTTTACTTGTCAGTGTGTTAAAATTAATTTTTGGTTTTTGTGTTTTATGTTTTTTTAATATTCTTCAAAAAAATTTGTAATCGTTTTTTAATATATTTCAGAAGAAGAAAAAAACATTTCTTAAAGTCTTAGTCACATTTTTAAATACACTCAATGAAATAAGGTCTTGAGTATCATATCGTAAGACAAAAGCAGAAATATCGCTTGCGCTTTAGCGCACGTAGCTCTGTTAGTATACAAAATAAACACCTGGGCAATTTTCAGTAGTCTAGTACATACTTTTTTAATTGTTATAAATAAACAAGAAATGAAAAAAAAATTATTTTTTACTTTTCGAAAGTAGATAAGATTTTGATAATATTGATAATAGTATTCAGAGGCCTTTTACGTTTATTATACAAAAAATTTTATAAATTGATACAAGTTTCGACTTTGATTAAGTCCTTATCAGGCAATTTTTTAATAATAATAATAATTTTTAATCTTAAAACGAACATAAACAAATCAAAATCACATCTGTAATGAAAATTATTATAAGATATTAATTGTCACCAAAAAGGAAATTAATTTGAAAAACAATTTAAAGGAGAAAAAACTCACCTTGTGTTTGATCACATTAATAATTATATAATAAAATGTTAAATTTTAAAAATTTTGTGAAAACCATGATGGTAAGAAAGTTCATGGTAAAAGCCACAGTAATGATAAGATTTTGTTTAGTGACTTAACCCCTTCAGTGTGTAGCTAAAATATAAAAAAATGGTCCCAAAATGTGTAAGACCTTCATGTGAATAAATTTTCATGACACTAGGTACTAAGGGGTTTTTTGGTTCGCTGATTACGATTCCAGTGTTAGTTTTCAAAAATTCAAAATGGCGATTTTAAAATGGCGGACACGATTTTGAAAAATTCTTTGGATACGCTTAAAATTCGTTACTCGGGGGTTTTTGTAGTCGCTAATTACGAATATGACATTAGTTTTTTAAAATTCAAAATGGCGGATCCAAAATGGCGGCCACGAATTTGTCAAATTTATTTGATTCGCTTAAAATTCGTTATTTGGGGGTTTTCGTGGTCGCTGATTACAAAACTGACATTAGTTTTTTAAAATTCAAAATGGCGGACACGATTTTGAAAAATTTATTGGATTCGCTTAAAATTCGTTACACGGGGGTTTTCGTGAACGCTGATTACGAATCTGACATTAGTTTTATAAAGATAAAATGGCGGATCCAAAATAGCAGTCACGATTTTAAAAAATTCATTGGATATGCTTAAAATTCGTTATTCGGGGGTTTTTAAGGTCGCTGATTACAAATTTGACATTAGTTTTTTAAAGTTTAAATGGTAAGAATTTTTAAAAGAATTTATCCACTTTTGAAATTTTTCAAAATTTTGGCGGCCATTTTGGATGGAAAATTATTTATTTTTAAAATCTGACTTTAAAATCGTGATCAGCGACCCCAAAAACCCCCGAGTAAGAATTTTTGCGAATATACGTTAAGATGTTTTCTTGTTTGGGCCATGACGTGTATACACGTCATCCACTGTTTGGGACAGTTTTTCCATGACGTGTATACACGCAGGGTTGCGTACGTAATTTACCTGACGTAAATTACATAGTTTTTTACAGTATATTACGTCCGTAATTTACGTGCTCAGTTTTATACGTAATTTACTTTTTCAAAATGGCTGAATTGTTTACATGATTGCCGTTGACTATTTCTTTATTCTGTGTCCCAACAAATTGCATTTAAAAAATATTTAAAGGTGCAAGGCTGCGTCAAAACTTTTGGAATGAACTATCATTTATATCATAAACGGAAAATGGGAAAAGTGTGGCTTTTTGTCTAGGATGCAAACAAACCTTCTCTAATACATCTAAAGAGAGGTTAAGAACCTACAGGTAAATTTGAATGACGATTATATGATGTTATATAAATAAATGTATTTTGAATATACAAATTATGATTGAGTTATTTATTTATTACTTATTACTTATGTATCTAAATTTTCTAAATTTATGTACAAATGGTACAAATAGAATTCGTAAACATAACCTATACAATATACTGTTCCGTTATAAACCTGTCAAAATCATCTTCATCATGCGCTTTTAAACATTTAAAGAGTAATGAATTATAAAATAATAATTCATATTTTTAAAACATTATTTATTTAATTATAAATTTTACTTACCTGTGAGCAACAAGACGATTATAAGCAGAGGTTTGAATAATTTTTTTGCACAACAAGCATTTCAAAGTAGCCTTTCCTTTTTCTATTTTTTGACGTTCAAACTCTAATTCTTTCCAGGGAATTAATTGTCTTTTTTGGTTTGGTCGATTCATTGTATATAATTTATATTTAATCTGAAGAATTTATTGCATGACATTGACGACGCACGTGTAATTTTTAAATATTATGCTTTTAGCGCTTCTTCAATTGTCCGACATTTTTTTTTACATTTGGGTAAGACTCCGTCAGAAAAAAAGCGATTTGCAAGTGGTCTTCCGATTTCTTTGAAAGCTTAGGAAATAGAAGTCTTATATGAGTTAAATTTAACCCTAAAAGGATTTTGAAAAATTTTCAAAATGGCGGCCGCTACGCCATATTGAAAATGAGTGTGGCGCTTTTTTCAAAAATTAATAACTCTGAAACTTTTTTATCGATTTTAATAAGATTTACAGGCGGTATAGTTAAAAATACGTAGTTTAATTTTATATTATGACCAAAAAAAAATTTCCAAAATTTGTCAAAAAAAAGTCAACAAAATTTTTTGAATTAGTTTTTAGTTCAGTTGGCCTAATTTTTGAATTTTTTAATAAGTAGACATCGATTCCTTGTAATTTCACCTTTCATTTCATAAAAAAAAATTTATGGAGACTCTAATAGTTCTCGAGATATTGCGATTTTAGTGGGAGCGCGTACCGCGGAATTAAACTCCGTAGCGAGGCAGAATATGAAGCGAGCGTACAAACGTGCACAATAGGGTATCCGTAACAATGCGACTTTCGAATTTTGTTTACGCCACCCCCTAGTTTCGTTCCAATAAAATAAAAAAAAGTTTCCCAAAATTTGAAGTCGATTGATTAATATTAACACGTGCCAGTGATCGATCGAAATTTTCAATTAAAAATACACAGGAAAACTGCACTTTTTAAAAAAAATTCATAAGTTTTTTAATTCTCATGCAAAAAATTCTCCAGGTCACATTTGCCTTCATTTTTAGCTGCACTATAAGATAGCACTTTGCCAAAAATTCAATTTTCAAAAAAATTTTTAATGGCGGATGTTTAAAGTGGGTCATAAAAATGCACCACAATATATCCAAGGTTTTAACACATAAATGTTGTCAAAAATTCAAAAAATTTCTCACTTGGGGCTATTTACGATCGTTTATCATGAATCTGATATCAGAAATTAATTTTTGAAAATTTTCGATCCAATATGGCGGGTTTAAAATTTTGATTTTCTACATTTTTGAAGTAAATATTCTAAAACAACGTCAAGGGCGATTTTTGGAAGCGCTATCTACGAATCTAATGTTAAAATTTTATTTTCTAAATTACCCGACCTAATATGGCAAGGTGGATTCAAATTTTTTTAAAAATATTCCTTTAATAATCGATTTTAAGAGCAGAGGTATAAAAAGTTAAATTTCTAAAAAAGAGTTTCTAAAACATCCCAATAATTATTTTTTGTAACTATTAATCTATAAATTAATATTTAGACTATTTACTTCAAAAATGTAGAAAATCAAAATTTTAAACCCGCCATATTGGATCGAAAATTTTCAAAAATTAATTTCTGATATCAGATTCATGATAAACGATCGTAAATAGCCCCGAGTGAGAAATTTTTTGAATTTTTGACAACATTTATGTGTTAAAACCTTGGATATATTGTGGTGCATTTTTATGACCCACTTTAAACATCCGCTATTTAAAAATTTTTTGAAAATTGAATTTTTGGCAAAGTGCTATCTTATAGTGCAGCTAAAAATGAAGGCAAATGTGACCTGGAGAATTTTTTGCATTAGAATTAAAAAACTTATGAATTTTTTTTAAAAAGTGCAGTTTTCC
This sequence comes from Leptopilina syphax, assembly GCA_032872505.1. NCBI lineage: Eukaryota > Metazoa > Arthropoda > Insecta > Hymenoptera > Figitidae > Leptopilina > Leptopilina syphax. Next base: position 15,957,321 of record CM065472.1, read on the forward strand.
TGTGTATTTTTAATTGAAAATTTCGATTGATCACTGGCACGTGTTAATATTAATCAATCGACTTCAAATTTTGGGAAACTTTTTTTTTATTTTATTGGAACGAAACTGGGGGGTGGCGTAAATAAAATTCGAAAGTCGCATTGTTACGGATACCCTATTGTGCACGTTTGTACGCTCGCTTCATATTCCGCCTCGCTACGTAGTTTAATTCCGCGGTACGCGCTCCCACTAAAGTCGCAATATCTCGAGAACTATTAGAGTCTCCATAAATTTTTTTTTATGAAATGAAAGGTGAAATTACAAGGAATCGATATCTACTTATTAGAAAATTCAAAAATTAGGCCAACTGAACTAAAAACTAATTCAAAAAATTTTTTTGACTTTTTTTTGACAAATTTTGGAAATTTTTTTTTGGTCATAATATAAAACTAAACTACGTATTTTTAACTATACTGCCTGTAAATTTTATTAAAATCGATCAAAAAGTTTCAGAGTTATTAATTTTTGAAAAAAGCGCCACACTCATTTTCAATATGGCGTAGCGGCCGCCATTTTGAAAATTTTTCAAAATCCTTTTAGGGTTAAATTTAACTCATATAAGACTTTTAGTTCCCAAGCTTTCAAAGAAATCGGAAGACCACTTGCAAATCGCTTTTTTTCTGACGGAGTCTTACCCATTTATTACTGGTTTTTTACGTATATTACATTTTTTACGTAATATACGTAAAAAACTTCGAGTTGCGCGCAACCGTGCAACCCTGTATACACGTCATCCACAGTCAAGGGGTTAAAATTGCGATTCGATTGATGCAAAAGTCGAAAAGATTTACAACTTTTCTCATTGTTTGGTCACCCCAGGTAACAGCTTCGGAGCGTGAAGGTTAAAATAACAGTCTGAAAATTTTATATATTAAAATTTTGATTATTGTAATAAATAAAAAGTTTGTTTTTTTAACTAAACATAATGTCAACAAGGAATTTACTACCAATTATTTAAAATGACAAATATTTAGAGAGCAAACTCATGCTAAAATCAAACGTTCATTTCATAAAACATGTATATGCTTTTTCTCCTTTTACCCTAAAAAAATCACAATTAATTTATTAAAATATTAAATAATTATATTATTTCAGAGAATGTTCTATATTATAGTACAAAAATAAAGTAGTAGGAACAAATTAACCTAAAAATTTTTAAGTGATAAAAAGTGAATTTTGAATACATATATTAATATATAGAACTACAGGCTAAAAATCAACTATTGAAGAAAAATTAATATATTAATATATAAAAAATTACTTACCTAGGGTGATTGTGCGTATTACAATGAATTCTCCATTTACTACAAATTTTATTTAAAATATTAAAATGAAACTTTATTTGACAGATAATAGTCTATAAAATATCTATAATAATACTTTAGTTTATATTAATTGTTATTTTTAATACAAAATTCTAAAAAATGCATTTTAAAACGTTTTATTTAATTTTGAAAATCTCTAGTTTAGATGAGAGCACAAAACCTAGTAAGAAGTAAAGAATTAATAAGAATTCGAAGCAAAGTTTATTCTTTTGAATACCGTTTTAATATTTTAAGCGGAAAAAAAATTTGTCGATTCGAAGATTTGAACCCTCAAGTTTCATTTGGAATTGATTGGAATTCACTATCAAGAAATCTTTGCCTCAAAAAGAAATACATAGGAATTGGACGGAAACAGAATACAAAAAAATTGATAATTTAACGTTTTTTGTAAAAAGTTAAAAGGTTCAATTCTTCTCAATTCCTTACTTCTTACTGGGAAAGTTGCGTTAGTAAGTTGAGTGTGCTTTCAGAAAGATAAATATATTTATGTATTTTGTGAACAAAAAATTAAAGTGAAGTTATTTTAAAATAAAGCAATAACATGAGTTTTTATAAATTTAAAGAAAATGTTATGTTTTTAACGTTTTTATTATTTAATTTTAAACGACACAGGATTATTCGCGCTTGCGTTTATTTCTATGCCATGTCACACAACCTGAAATATAGTTGTTGACAGGACAATCAAGTCCTGCAATTTTTTTCGTATTTCAATTGAATTAAATGTTATTTGTTGTTCTTGCAATATTTGTGTGTTTTCCTAAAATGTTTCTATAAAATAGTTATTTTGTGTAGATATATCTACACTACCGGCGGAAATTGTGCGACCGCCAACACTGCGAGCTTTAAAAAAACACACCCGCACATATTTGACTGTCACAGATATTGACCATTAATATCTAGATAATAAAGCTTAATATCTATTTTTCTCTGTGTATTTTTACAAAAACTATTGACGATTTTGCCGCTATGAAATCAAGGAAAAAATCGTTTTAGATGTAGTAACACAAGATTCAAAGAACTTTTTCTACACTGGCGATGTTTCTGTGATTCCAGATAATTTGTGATAATTCGATAGTTATATTCAACATTAAATAATTGAAGAAAATATATGTAATATTAAAAATTTATCTTATAAAGTATATAAAAAAATCGAAGTAATGATATTTTTTCCGATAACCTTCACCTTAAGAGGGCCCCCTGGTTTTTTTTGAAATAGGGCCCCCAAGACCGTCGCCACGGCCCTGGTGCAATCTAACTGGACTTTCTGTAAACCCAGAGAAAACGAATATTTTTAAATTGAAACCATATTCATTTTCAATTTTTAACAAGCATTCCCAATGTTTTAAGCATACTATTCCATCTGTTGTCTAAACATTTAAAACAATATTTAATTAATCACGTAACCGATAAAAGTAATAAATAATTTTAATAAATTAAATTTTTTCAAATAGAATCCAGAATTTTTATTAAACCTTCTTTTTAGGTTAAAATTATGCACTCAATTATTAGTTGGTGCAAAACATTTTTTAATAAAAACAATTGAAACACAAGGCCACAAAATGAATTTAGAATTTAACATTTTTTGTATTTATTGAAACTTTAGGTGTCACTGAATCAGAATATACCAGAAATTTTTTTTTCATTCGGTCATTCCCATAAAAAACGAGATTAAAGTGTCAAAGTATTTTTCTGTTCTGAGCCTTAAAGTTGAAGGTTTAAGCTTTTATTTAAGCTCTTGTAGAGATTTTTATCATGTTGCGTTTTCTTGTTACGCTACCTCAAAAAGTGCTAAAAATGCGGTTTTTTGACACTTTAATCTCGTTTTTTATAGGAATGACCGAATAAAGTTTTTTTTTTGGTATATTCTTATTCAGTGACACCTTAACTTTCAATAAACACAGGAAATTTTAAATAAACAGGACATGACAATTTTTTGTAACCTAGTGCAATACAAACAATTGAATGAAATAATAGATTTAACAATTTCTATCATTCAAAACAACTGATTTCTTCAGTGTTTTTGACTGATTCAATCAATAACAGTATATGATTGGTTTAAATCAGTCAAACGAACTGGTCCGCCAGTGAGCGGGTCTGGACTGATTGAATCAATCAGTTTTGGCTGATTCAATCTAATAGTGTAATGATTCAAAGATCGGACAAGAATATTCTTATAGAATATTCATCGTTAAACATGAATCTGACTTCGAAAAATGCTCATCTATTAGTCGAGACTTTGAGAAAAATAATCTTGATGCCTTCAAAAACCCTGTTTCTGACATTTTTCGTTTGCATGCAGAAAATAATGCCAAGGTGCAAGAAGTCTTCGTGTTTAGCTATGAAAATCCTGTAAGAATATCCTTGTTTAATCTTTGAGTCAGTAAAAAAGTTATTTTTGGTGTTATATAACATGCAACATTGACAGTGACAGAATATTGTAATTTATTGTTGTGCTTCTTCTAAAATAGTCTAACAAATCATATTCATAAATTCCTTAACATTTTTATGTTTTATATAGTGCAATCGGAAGATGACCAAGAAAGTATGCCGTATAAAAATAAAAAAGGAGAGTTTACATGAAATTCATTTACGTTACAAAAAAATTATTAATAAAAATTTCAAATGTTTTTAAAAATATAAGCATTAAATTATTGTAGACATAATTATATTCATTTGTAAGATAATGAAAAGGCCTATTTTACGGTTTGTTTAGATAACATTTATTTTGAAATCCCAACTAGTTTCGAACCATACATGGTTCCTCATCAGGGGATGAATAATTTTCACAAATACATTATCCAAAATTAAGACAAAGCACAAAAGATTTCAAAAAGGATTAAATTATAAAATGATCTGAAAAAGAAAAAATTAAAAAATTGTTTAAAATGTAATTGTAATGTATTTTAAGGTTATATTTTAATTTATGAAAAAGAGAAAGTAAAAAAGTTTCTTACCCTTTAGAAAAAAATATAAGCATATAATAAAAAATTTTTAAAAAATTTTTTTTTATAATCCATATTGATTTTCTTTTTTTAATATATAATTAATAAATTTTAAAAATTTTGTAGAAGCACATTTTTTTAGAAATGTGTTTCTATGATTAAAGAGTTGTTTTCTGTCAAAATTCTTTAATCATAGAAACACATTTCTAAAAAAATGTGCTTCTACAAAATTTTTAAAATTTATTAATTATATATTAAAAAAAGAAAATCAATATGGATTATAAAAAAAAATTTTTTATTATATGCTTATATTTTTTTCTAAAGGGTAAGAAACTTTTTTACTTTCTCTTTTTAATAAATTAAAATATAACCTTAAAATACATTACAATTACATTTTAAACAATTTTTTAATTTTTTCTTTTTCAGATCATTTTATAATTTAATCCTTTTTGAAATCTTTTGTGCTTTGTCTTAATTTTGGATAATGTATTTGTGAAAATTATTCATCCCCTGATAAGGAACCATGTATGGTTCGAAACTAGTTGGGATTTCAAAATAAATGTTATCTAAACAAACCGTAAAATAGGCCTTTTCATTATCTTACAAATGAATATTTAATACGGTCAAACAAACAAAAATCACTATAATTATATTCATTTAAAAACATTTATTGTAACGAAAAGTTCCAAATTTATAGCATCGGTCTTTAAAGTATCGGGTAAAATTAATTCGATGTAGAATCAAACAACTATAAAGTTTGCAATTTGCATTTTACTGAGGATTTTTATACCATCACTTGGAATCGTCGAGTGTTAAGGAATGCGCGGTTCCAAAATTATATTTGCAGAATCAATCTTCAATGGAAATAGAATGTTTATCTGCAAACAATACTGCTTTCGTTGAAGACTCTGTTGACTTACCAGCATCTGCAGATACATACATGGAAGCAGAAACTTCAATTTCATTTACAACGATATGGATAATCACAATCGAAAAATCTTACAAACATTAGATGTAGATAATATTTACCAAAGCCAAGATTTAAGGAAGACCATTTATCGAAGACAAAAATGTAATATCAGACAACGTAGAGACTGTATCAGTTACTTTCGAAGCACGGAATAAAGGTGCTTCTATACCTCCGGTGGATTGGTCAAGCAATCGGCTTGATGAATTTTCACGGTCGGATAACGTAATTTGATTGGCTGTACTAAAGATTCCATTTTCACTGTTTCTAATTTTCAGAAACAGTAAAAATAGAATTAACTCTTCAACCAATCAAATTGAGTGACCCGACCGTAAAAATTCATCTAAGACGATTGCTTGGCCAATCCACCGGAGGTATAGAAGCACCTTAAGGAAAACACAGATGAAAATTTAGTAGAAGTGACTCAAGAGATCAATGCAGTTACTCCAATTGATATGCCAATTCAGTGTTCAACGCCAAAAACATTCAAAAAGTGACCACTTTTAGGATCTATTACAAGAAAAACCAAATTAACTCCAGTTGCCTCTCGTTTGCATGGTGTGGCTTTAAAATTAGCCAAATTGCAATCTAGAAATTTCCAAAAATTACAAGCCTATAAAAAGAGACTTGAAAGTGCTGAAAAATATATAAAAGGTGTCGAAATGCGAGAAATTATGAGTTCGAAATGTGCACAAGAAAGCAAAGGCAGGTACCAAGTGTAAATCATGGTGTAAATTTGATTAATTTCGTTTATTTAATAAACTCTACATATGGTTTTACTATAATTTATAAATATTATATTTTTCATATTATAATTAATTAATTTAACCGACAGATTAGCTCAGTCTGATAAATGTCTCGCTTGGCGGACGTTTAAGGACCAAGGGTAAGTACCCTTGTTTCGCGCCCATTTGGCTTGGTATTTTTCCGGCACGTGAGATAATCTGAGCGGGAGATTTGACGTCGGGATATAATGATGTGCACCGTCGATTATTGTCTAGTATACACCAGTAGAACTCGACTGTCGATAAACCGGTTGTACTCAGGAGAGGTTTTTTACCTAAAAGAGCAAGGATCGCATATGTCTGAAGAAGAAAAGACTTGTTTTTTAGCATGGGATGAAATTAGTATAGAATCTCAACTGTATTACGATGCCAATCAGGATAGAATAATTGGTTTTGAAGACTGGGGTAATGGAAGAACAAATAAAATTTATGACTATTCTTTTGTCTTCATTCTGCGAGGAATAAAAAAATTGGATGTTACCTTTTTAATGTTCAATTTTTGCCTCTTTAGTTAAACAAGATCTAAAAGTATCCGAGAAAAGAAACCTTTCTGTAAGTATTGAAATTTATATTTAAATTCTATCTTGATAATTTATTTTATTTTACTAAAATTAATATTTTTTTAGGTGAAACGATTGAATTGCATGGACAAAATATTATTCCCATATACGATCCACCACACCTTATCATAAGAGTAAGAAATAATCTCTTAACGAATGACATTGAGGTTCTTTTTCCTACTATAACACAGTCGAAAGAAATCAGCGATCAACAATATGAACAAAATAAAAAAATTCTCTTTGGACCAGACACTTTAGAGAAAATATTTAAAAAATGTGACGATTTGAACAATGATGAAGCGAATAAAAATCAAAACGCCTAGATACAGTGTAGGGCTTCTTGGGATATTATAGAACTTGCATTTGACATAGCCAATAATTCAATAAATAGAATTACTAATCAGATGCCAAAAATTCACGAAGTGTCTAACACAACCATTCACATGCAGTTTTGGAAAGAAGCCGCTATTTCCATAGAAAGACATCTCCGATTTGTACATGGTTTTCGCAAACTGTGGATACGTCTTCGAAACCTGGGATTAGATTCATTTTCACTGCGTCATGTAAACCAAGATCCTTTACAAAACTTCTTTGTTATGATTCTAAGCCATGGTAGGCAAAATATAAATCCTACTTGCATGCAGTTCGAGAGCTCTTACAAATCTCTATTGATAATAATCGTCAGCAAAAACAGTCAAAGGAAATTGTTAAGATGATGGAGCAAAAGCCTTTTTCCCCTTCGTACATTTGCTACATTGGCTCATTGTCAGTTTTCCTGATAAGGAGAACGTCGTAGAAAATGACAACAAATATCAAATATTTTCTGATAACCAATCAAATAGTACTGGAACGCGTATTGAAAATGGAAAGCTTTTAATGAAAATCATTAACCAAATTAAAAGTGAAGAATGCTGTGCATGTGTCAACAGCGTTGCGAATTTTAAAACAATCGATTCCTTGTTAAAAATGGCTTATAAAGGTTTACAAGAAAATATTCCTTTTGTATGTTTCAAAAAAGATGTCGTTAAAAATTCAAAAGCGCCTTTTACAATGTTAGATTTTTCTTTCATAGAATGCCAAAATTATTTTCAAAATATTGCACAAGAAATAATTCATCTCATTGCGTTTCAATATGTGGTTACTTGGTGCAAATTTATGAATAGATTCCCTGCCAGATATGGATTTACTATATGTCCACTACCCTTTGCGGCATGCATAATATTATAACATTAATTTAAAAATCACAAATGCTTATAAGGGTTTTCAGGGTCGGTGATTACGAATCTGAAGTTCGTTTTCCAAAATTCAAGATGGCGGATCCAATATGGCGGAAAATTTTTTTTAGAATTGATCGAAATCGCTTTAAAATCGTTACTCGGGGGTTTTCGGGGTCGCTGTTCACGAATCTGAAATCCGTTTTCCAAAATTCAAGATGGCGGATCTAATATGGCGGACGAATTTTTTAGAATTGATCGAAATCGCTTAAAAATAGTTACTCGGAGGTTTTTGGGGTCGCTGATCACGAATCTGAAGTCCGTTTTCCAAAATTCAAAATGGCGGATTCAATATGGCGGACGAAATTTTTTAGAATTGATCGAAATCGCTTGAAAATCATTACTTGGGGGTTTTTGGGGTCGCTGATTACGAATCTGAAATTACTTTCAATAAATAAACGTTAAATTATTGAATAATTGTACCGTCGGAATTTTCGTTACCCGATGTACACCGCGGGGAGGTTGCACGATCAGGATTTGTACATCGTTTAGCCCTGAAAAGGGCAGTTTAGTAAATACTGTTCAAAACTTTATAATAATCAAATTAAGCTGTTTATTTCCTAATAAAATTAACTAATTAATTAAAATTAGCGGATTTTAATTGCTATTATAAAGTTTTGATGTCTCTTGCTTTGAACAAGTGAATTTTTTTTCAGCAGTGGTAAGCAGCGAAGCAATTTCTTGTGGGAAACAGGCAGAGTGGTACATTGCAAGTTTTACACATCCATGATGTTCGCTTTTGGTCGACTTTAGTACTGCAATGAGCGCAGCGTCTAGGTGAAGCGATAATTTTAGGCATATGAGCTGATTGACTTTTTCTTTTTTCCTCTGGACACTTTTGGTTTGTAAGAAGAGATTGTACTTAATTTACGTTTCTTCCCAGTTGAACTTGGTAGTTTGTGTCCTACCAATTCATCTACTAAACGTAGCGTAAAAAAGACAAGTTCTAATTCAGCATTATTTGACTGACCGCATACCTACGGTGATGGTAACAAACAATAAACAAAATACTATACATAGTTTGATGAAACAAATAAAGAGCGCAAAAAGACAAGTTATAAATCATCAATATTTGACTGAACGCATATTTAGGTTGATTATAACAAACAATAAACAAAACACTGTTGAGAGTTCAAAGAAACTAAAATACTAACTGAACTAAAGCAAATGAATTTTACTGAAAGCGAATTGCTTCGCTGCTTACCACTGCTTAAAATAAAATTCAATTGTTCAAAGCAAGACACATCAAAACTTTATAATAGCAATTAAAATCCGCTGAATTTAATTAGTTAGTTAATTTTATTAGGAAATAAACAGCTCAATTAAATTATTATAAAGTTTCGATCAATTCTAAAAAAAATTCGTCTGTCATATTGGATCCGCCATCTTGAATTTTTAAGAACGGACTTCAGATTCTTGATCAGCGACCCCGAAAACCCCCGAGTAACTATTTTCAAGCAAATCAAATCACTTTTTAAAAAATATGTCTGCCATATTGGATCCGCCATCTTGAATTTTGGAAAACGGATTTCAGATTCGTGAACAGCGACCCCGAAAACCCCCGAGTAACGACTTTCAAGCGATTTCGATCAATTCTAAAAAAATTCGTGCGCCATATTGGATCCGCCATCTTGAATTTTGAAAAACGGACTTCAGATTCGTAATCAGCGACCCGAAAAACCCCCGAGTGAAGACTTTCAATCAATTTCGATTGAATTTAAAAAAAAAATTTTTTGTTCTTTAATTTATTTATTTATAGTTGTTTATAATTTCACGTAACCTCATTCGCTATCAATTTTTCGTCATTTAACAATGTTTTGATTATTAATATACAAAGATTTTTGGATTTTACTTGAAAAAGACTGTGTATAAACAGATATTTTCACAATATAAAAGGTGGTAATCTGGGTTACCACTATGCCGCAAAGGGTTAAAGTGGACAAATGGTAGACATATAGTAGACATACGGTAAAAGTGGAAATAAATTATTTAGAAGGTGTTTGATAGCAAAAGGAAGTGTTAAATATGTAAAATAGATGTTTAGAGAATAGATTTTAGCAAATATTGCAATAAATAAATCTCTAAATAATTAATAATTACTTGAAATTCCTGACAGATTCGATAAACATAAATGTATAGGTGGTTAGACTTTAAATAGTAGAAAAAAGTTCATCAAAAAAACTAAAAATGTTAGAAAAAGCTCTTATAATTAATAAATTAACTATTCTACAGTCGATTTATCCATTATTTAAGTTGAATTAAATCGTAAATTGTTCAATTATTAATGATAAATATGCGAACTGTGAGACCTGTCAATGTATTGGTATAATGCGTGATACTTGTAGCAGACTACGATTGACTACGATCATATTCTGAACGGCGGAACGAAAGGAACTGATTTGGATAAACGCGCGAAGTTTCAAAATGATGTGTAAATAACGTAAACATTGAAAAAATTGCTTTCTTTGATTTAAGAGATATTACTAATAAAACATATATTTTACCTTTAGAAAACGTTTTTTTTACAACAATGTGATCAAAAATTAGAAATTTAGCAAAACTTTTTCGATTATTAAAATAAATATATTTATTTAAATAAATATTATTCAAAGCTAAAAATCAGTATTTTACTTAGAAAAATAAATTTGAATCAAAATTTTTTAAACAATTTTATGTAAAAAATAAGTAACCTGAACAATTAATTTTGATTGAAAATAAATTATTATTATATTTAGTAGAATACAAAACATAACTCCTCCTACTTTAAGAAAGCAATTTTTTTATTCGTTGGTTCAACAGTACAAAAAGGGAGAAAATATTTAATTTTTAAAAAGTTACATTGAGTCTTAACTCCTTAAAAAAACAAAGACTTCTGGCCAATAAAAATAAACACCTCCTATTTTCAAAGTGCAATTTTTTATTTGTTGGTTGAGTTAAAGAAAATGGAAAAAGTGATTAATGTTTAAAAAATAACACATATTACTATATGTGTTATAGAAAGAAAAGAAAAAATCAATGATTTAGACCAATAAAAATAATAAACAAACTCCTCCCATTTTCAAAATCAAGTTTTTTATCTGTTGGTTAAGTTAAACAAAATGGAGAAAAAATTATATTTAAATTTATAATTCCAACTCCAATGTTAAAGTAGGATTTAGAAATGTAATTTTAATTTATTAATTTTTAAAAACTTTAACTCACGTGTCCTTCGGACAATGAAATTGTAAAGGTAGTGGATTCCCCCTCTACTTAGTTATTGATTCAACTAAGAGGTTGAGAACCCTACTCCTTGAATTTAGAGAAGATAGGATAGTTTTAGGAATAATTAAATTATAAGCAAAAATAAGATTAAACAAATAAGATATATTTTACTTAAAGAAATCCCTAATACAAGTAATTCTAAATTGGTGTGAGTAAAGAGTAATTATATACTCGTGTATGAAAGAATAGTATGTGTGTGTGTAGTGATGAGTAAGATTTCTATACTCACTGTCTGGTAATTCAATCCTTTGAAATGTTATTCCAATGACTTATTCTGTTCTTTCAGTATTACAGAATTTAGGTTGTTTATTTTAAAAAAACGAGGAAATACCTGATCTAGGTTCACTAGATTGATATTTCGTTTTCCAATTTAATATTCCTTGGCTCGCGCAAATTTGAAGACTCAAACCCCGTAAATAAAGGTTGTCTTTAAAAGTATTTCAAAAATCAATATTCTCTTTTTAAGATATGCTTGGTTTATTTCTGCTGATGCTAGATTTTTAAACACACTCTTTTAATTCTTTACGTTTATGCTTTTTTTTAAATTCGCTTTATTTCATTAATACTATTTCAATTCTTTCTTTTGATCTTTTAGCTCTTTTACAAATTCTTTATTTTTATTTCTTTTTCACTTTATTTTCAATATCTTTTAATTCTTTACTTTTTAAATTATTTTTCACTTGCCACTTTATTGTATTCTTTATTTCGATATATTCCAGCCCTATCCGTCTCCCACAATTTGTTTGGAAAATATATGACCACCACTTGAGTAGTGATAGTATTTATCGCCAGTTGGCGTTGCTGCGCATCGGCCTTAGTTTATCACAGTATTGTATACAAAAATTATTAATTTATTTATTTTTTAAAATTGTTTGATATTTTTAATGGCCAATATTAGTGTTAAAGGTACAAAAAGACATTTATAAAAAGTTAATTATTTTACTGGAGTGAAGAATAAAGTGTGAAATTTATAAACTTTAAAAAATGCACAAGACCTGTCATTATTTGTTTTGTTGTTATTATATCTTTTATATAGACTATACAAGTGCGTTTGTATTTATTTTAGTTTTGGTTTATTATTTTTTAGTAGATTTATTTGGATTCATTTTTATTCAAGTGTTTTTACAAACAATTAAATTATATCTCATAATATAAGTGTGACAAGTGTCATTGTCCCATATAGTTCACATATGTGTATTAATTTTAGGTTATATGCGAAATAAAATGAGTAAAATACTAAATAGACAGTGAATCTTTGTGCAAATTGTTGAAAAAATCATATACCGTGTATTTACAAAATATTTGAATTAATAATTATAAATAATAAGCAGCCTGTCACAGAAAGATATAAGATATACATATCACACTGCACTGACAGGGATTATTACATGATTCTAAAAATTTTTAATAAAGAGAAATTTACTTTTATTTTTCAGTTACTTTTATCAATTTTATTACAGTTATTCAAAAAAATTTGTTCTTAAAATATTGTCAATCAAATACAGTATAGTGTGATATTTTCTAGGCTTACAGTTATAAAATTTGAAAATATTGAGTCTGAACCTTTTACAACATTTATGCTTTATTTTTAGGTAAATTTAATTTCAAATCGTGTTTTAGTTTACTATTATAAAAGTATTTTTGAAAATGAATTACTAGTATTTGTTTAATTAATTTATAATAATTATAAATTAATTAGTACAGCTATAACTAATATGCGTTTTATTACTTTTGTTTATCTTTTCGAAATGTCATTAATTTTATTTTAAAGTTTTAAATAATTTATTAAATTTATAGTGTAAAATTGCTATTTTTTGTATCAAAATCTTTTTATTTAAACAATTTTCTTGTATGTTTATTATTAATATCAACGAAAAGGACAGGCCGAAGCGCAGCGGCGCAGTCTGGTGGTAGAAGTTAATACTACTCAAGTAGTGGTCATATATTTGCCGAGACGTCCTATAGAAAATTGAGAGAGTCGGACGGGGCTGATATATTCTTTTAAAAATCAACCTTTGTTTACTCTTTATTTATTTTCTTTTTATTCTCAATTAAATTCACTTTCTTTAAACAAACTTTTTATTCAACCGTTAAACTTTCAATACGATTAACACGGCTAATTGCCGGACTTAGAATTGCCAGGCCTAAACTGCCGGCTACAACTACGACCTGGACTAAACTGCGGGCCCAAACTGTCCGGGCTAACTGCCGGCTACAACGGCCTGGCTTAAACTGCCCAGATTTCCCAGTGTCAATCAATTTTATTGAAAGACAATTTAGTAGGGAAATCGTATGTTAAGTTCATTGTACTTGACTGTTGTCAAGTCAATTTCTGCAACCTTGCAGATTTAAGCAGTGGTGTGATCCGAGTTCAGTGACTTGGATGCACCACTCCTTATATTGAGCAATTTAACTTTGATATTTTCTAACTAATTTTCAAAAGGGTCAATAAACTGTTTTTCAAGAAAAAGGAATTCATTAAGAAACACTTTACTATATTGTCAGGTTTTTCTCCTCGAAATTGCGAAACCTAAAGGAATGTTAAATTCAATTAAATCTTATATTTATATAGAATTAAAATTTCTATGTCATTAAAAATGCCCTGGATTAAAATATTTAAAAGAGGGAATGTCCTTTTGTGAGATTACATAGGGTTATTTTGTGTAAGCGTTTTATGACGTGTTAACAAAATATTGTGTTGTGTGTAATTTGGTTTTTAAAGTATTATAAATAATCATTTATAATATAAAAGTTACGGAGTTTGGCCGTAACATCCAAAAAGAAAAAATGGATGTTCTAGACCAATTAAAATAAAACTCTTTCTTAAAGAAAAATATTTCTTATTTGTGGCTTCAATAGAACAAAATGGAGAAAATAATAATACAGTAGAACCTCGATTATCCGACAGGCACCGGACCAACACCCTGCCGGATAATCGAAAAGACGGATAATAGAGGTACATAAATTTAAGATTTTTTAAAAATATTTTTTATTCACAAAAGGTTAATTATGTAGCAAAAAATCTGTCATTTTTGTTTGTTTAACTTTGCTTTGTGATTTATTTGTTGCATATGTGCGTAGACGACACACTGTCAAGAATTTCTTTGTCTGTTATAAATGCATTGCAGAGAAAAAGATAAACAAAGTGACGAAAACACATAAAAAAATTTTATACATAGAAAAATATACCAAAACTTGTCGTCATGCAGGTCGAAATTGAGAAATAATATAGTATACATTATGTTAACTGTAAACATAAAAAAAAATCTTATCTCGGAATGAGGACGGTTAACAGAGGTGCCGGTTGATAGAGGGCCGGATAATCGAGGTTCTACTGTATTTAAAAAAGATAAAATTTAGTCCCAACCCCCAAAAGATAAAATGGATGTTTAAGACCAATTCAATTAAAATTTAAACTCCTTCTTTTTAATAAAAACTATTTTTTATTCGTGGGTTTAGAAGAACGAAATGGAGAAAATATTAAAATTTAAAAACTATAAGTCTCAACCCCTCACGAAAAAAATTGCCATTAGCCAATAAAAAAATCAAACTCCTCCTAAATTTTTATTCATTGGTTCAGTTAAACAAAATGGAGACAAATTTATTATTTAAGAAATAAAACATAATTCCAACCCCCAAAAAGAAAAATGGATGGTTTAGTCCAATTAAAATAAAATTTAAACTCCTCCTTCTTAAAGAAAAATATTTTTTATTTTTGACTTCAATAGAACAAAATGGAGAAATTATTAATATTTAAAAAATATAAAATTTAGTCCTAACCCCCAAAAGATAAAATAGATGTTTAAGAACAATTAAATTAAAATTTAAACTCTTCCCTTTTACAAAAAAATATTTTACATTAGTAGGTTCAAAAGAACGAAATTGAGAAAATATTAAACTTTAAAAAATATAAGTCTCAACCCCTCACAAAAAAAACTGCTATTAGCCAATAAAAAAATCAAACTCCTCCTAAATTTTTATTTCGTTCTTTGAACCTACAAATGAAAAATAGTTTTTATTAAAAGGGAGGAGTTTAAATTTTAATTTAATTGGTCTTAAACATTTATATTATCTTTTTGGGTTGGGACTAAATTTTATATTTTTTTAAATATTAATATTTTCTCCATTTTGTTTTATTAAAGCCACAAATAAAAAATATTTTTCTTTAAGAAGGAGGAGTTTAAATTTTATTTTAATTGGACTAAACCATCCATTTTTCTTTTTGGGGGTTGGAATCATGTTTTATTTCTTAAATAATAAATTTTTCTCCATTTTGTTTAACTGAACCAATGAATAAAAATTTAGGAGGAGTTTGATTTTTTTATTGGCTAATGGCAATTTTTTTCGTGAGGGGTTGAGACTTATAGTTTTTAAATTTTAATATTTTCTCCATTTCGTTCTTCTAAACCCACGAATAAAAAATAGTTTTTATTAAAAGGAAGGAGTTTAAATTTTAATTGAATTGGTCTTAAACATCCATTTTATCTTTTGGGGGTTGGGACTAAATTTTATCTTTTTTAAATATTATTATTTTCTCTATTTTGTTCTATTGAAGCCACAAATAAGAAATATTTTTCTTTAAGAAGGAGTTTTAATTTTATTTTAATTGGTCTAGAACATCTATTTTTTCTTTTTGGGGTTGGAATTATAAATTTAAATATAATTTTTTCTCCATTTTGTTTAACTCAACCAACAGATAAAAAAATTGTTTTTGAAATTGGGAGGATTTTGTTTATTATTTTTATTGGTTTAAATCATTCATTTTTTCTTTTCTTTCTATAAAACATATGGGTGATTTGCACGTAACTGTAATATTTGGCGGCGTCACAGAAAACACATTCAAAATAAAAATTTTTTGCTTGGGTATTGATACATTTCACAGGTATATATAAAACCTATTCGCAACCACAAATATGTACAAATAGATATTATAATTTTTGATAAATTGCGGAATTCCCTACAAAATTTCAGCTCCGTGGCGTGTCCGTTTTTTAAAATTTTAAGTTAAAATTCAGAAATTTTATTGAAAACGCCGAAACTGGAAACGAGAATTTTTGTAATATGAATTATGTATATAGGTGAACAATTTGTACATATAATGCATCTTCTAATACTTTTTATAAAATTATAAAATGTAAAATAGTTTTGTCTACAAATTTTTTCAATTTTGTAATAAGATTTTTTTCCTTATAATTTAACTGTTTATGGCACATTTTAATGTTATCTGAGAATTACAATCTAAAATAAGATCCATTAGCAACAAATATCAGTAAAAAAAAGGTTCAAAAATTGAAAGTTCTACACTCAAAAACAATTTTTTTTGTAAAAATGTGAAGGTCACAAAAAAGTGATCAGTACCGTCGTATTACTTTTCTTTTAATCTAAACACTCTCTGTTGTAATTATTACGATTTTTTTGAAGATTACAATAGAAACAAATTATCTGCCCAAAGAAAAGAATTATTTTGCAGAATTGTTGGAGTTAGGTTAGTTTAAATGTCAAATTTCAGCTCCGTGGTGTCACATAAAATATCAGCTCCGTGGCGCCTGTGGCGTACAGTGTGAAGACGTGCAAATTCAAGGATCAACAGTTGCTACAATAACACATATTATAGAAGAGGACAGACATAGTTGTGTCCTTTTATATTTCAGTGCTTCGGCAACCGTTGACTTATTAAAAAACACCTTAATCCTTTCTTAAAAACGAGGTGCGTAAGATCGACTAACTTCAAGTGTAGAACTTTTTCTTGATTGGCTATTTTTTCAAAATCCTTTATTCCTTTATTTTGATTGGATAAAATTCAAAATCCTTTATTTTGATTGGATATAATCGAGACGACATTACTTACTGATGTCAAAGCAGCTAACTTCAAGTGTAGAACTTCTTTCTCATTGGCTGATTTTTGGCTGATTTTATAATGAGTGTTCCTCATTGGCTGAATTTTATAATGATGGTGACCTCACACTTTTAAATTTTCGTTTTTCTCTTTTTTAAAATTAAAATTAAAATAAATTAATTAAAATTTATTTATTAACTAAAAGTTAACCAAAAGTAGTTTAAGATAAAAATAATTTTTATTTATGATTTGGTTTGTAATAAATGAAAAGTTTTTTAATAATAAAATATATTTAATTTTATGATTCATTTTAGACGCTTCAAAATTGTTGCGCGCGCATCTTTTTTTCCAAACAATTGTTTGTTCGCTACGTAACCTCACCTCAGTGTGAAACGCATAGTTTTTTTTGGTTGGTATAAAAAATTACAAAATATTACAAGTGTCAGCAACTGTCAGCCATTTGAAAAAGTGTGACAAGTGTATCGTTTCGATAAGAAGTATTGGCTGTTATTTGCTGAGTGATTTTTTTCTGAAAGTGTTGATTGTGAATTTTGTGGTTTTGTTTTTTTGTACATTTGAAAAAAGTTGCAATTTTTTTGTACATTTGAAAAAAGTTAAAGTACATTGCATACGTTACGTACGTAAGTATTAAAATTAAAATACATGTAAATACAAATTAAATTTTTTGTTAATATTATTTGTATATATATTTATTAGGAAGAGTTTGTAAATATAATGTGTGAATTATTTGATTTATTAATTTAAAGATTTAATTAATTTTATTAATTAAAGTTAAAGGTTAAAGTTAAATACATTAATTTAATTAAAGTTAAAGTTTTAAAGTTAAAGTTTAAAGGATACATTAATTTAATTAAAGTTAACAGATACAAAACAGATACAAAACAGAAAAATTTACCAAAAATATACTTATATTTAATAATATTAATAATATTAATAGATGAAAATACATTCTTTACATTCTTAATAATCTTCAATAAGAAAGGATAAGATAAAAATTCCAGTTACTGTTAAATGTGACAATAGTAACATTATTTACATGTGTTCTGAATTAATTAATTTTATGAAAAACTATTTTTTAGAAGCGATATCTTTTCAATAAATTGAAAGAAATCATGTCGAACAAAGAAGGAACTGTTAATTTAAGTGTTACAGATTTTAATATTATACTTACTGAAGAAGGAATATTAAATGATACTCATATTGATGAATTCGAAAAATTATTGAGAAGGGAATCAAATTCTGCTTTTCGCATGCAAAGCACTTTGTATTTTTATACGCTTGAATTTATTAGTCCGATTGAAAAAGGGAAAAAGCATATTCAAATACTTTTTAGTGGACCTATCAAGAAAGGTCATTGGATTTGCACTTATTATGATGGAATGAGACTTTATATTTATGATAGTCTTAATGAAGGATGTTTAAATGAAGATCAAAGAAAATATTTAAGTAGATTATATCCTTTTAAACCTCCAGTAGTTTTCACAACTGTTGATCAACAACCAAACAATAGTCTTGCTTGTGAAATATATGCAATAGCATTCGCAACATCGATATTTTTTAATATTATGCCCCACTCTGTCTATTACTATTATTATAACATGAGAAATCATTTAATGTTAATGTTTAAAAACAATCGTTTAAGTAAATTTCCGTCAGTAAGGTCGACTAATATTAGAACTATGACTGTTGAATGTAATTGGGAGTGTCTTCTTAGGAATCGAGCTACAGAAACAAGTTTCCAAAATGAAGAAAATAAAATTGTTGACAATAATTTATCATCGTTGAATTCAACCAGCAATGTTTGTAAAAAAAATTTTGTTGATAGTTGTTTAGAAGATTTGCCTTTAATTCCAGCAAATGATGTTAATAACATTTCTATTGATTCAAGCAATGGAATGAAAGATACAAGATTAATAATAACTGAGAAGCAAGGAGAAAAAAGAGCTATGGTTCATTTTCCTGAAGAAGAGGAAAAATATAAAATCATGAAACGTCAAAAAAAAGCTGCTTATCAAAAAAAATATCGACAAAAAAAGCGAGAAAATACAGAGTAAAAGTCATTCTATTCTCCGATTACCTGTTCATTTAATTAATCGGCATACTGTAACCATTAGTGAAGAAGCAAATGATGATGCTATAAATGAAGCTTTACAGAAACGGACTAAGTTATTAGAATATTTCGATTTAAATAGGCGTGATCCACAAGCTAGACAATATACATATGCAGAAATTCCATGTTATTATGGTTTTAAGAAAGAACGTGGTGAAAATGCATTAAAATGGGTGAAGCGTAAAGGGTCATTTAATGTCATTGGACGGATGTATTCAATTTCGCCTAGTCAATCAGAACTGTTTCATCTTAGATTACTTTTAATAGTAGTTGAAGGCGCTACAAGTTATGATCATCTGCGAACTGTCAACAATATTGTACATGACATTTTTCGTAGTGCATGTTTAGCATTAGGCCTTATTGAAGATGATGGAGAATGGGAACGTGCTTTGACAGAAGAAGAAGTATGGATGATGCCACAACAATTAAGACGTTTATTTGTGCGTATTTAAATTTATTGCCATCCAGTTCATCCAAACGAACTTTGGGAAAAGTTTAAAGAGGCTATGTCTGAAGATTATCAGAAAAATTATCCATCTAATGAAGCTCATAAAAGAGCATATAATGATATAATTAACTTTCTGTTGCATGAAGGATCAAATATTCGCAATTTTCCTGAAATGATACAGTTAAATGAAATAAGTATTGAAACAGAAAATCAAGCAAACAACGAAATGTCATTGCAACAACATAAAGAGATTGGTGAAATGCAATATGTGAAACTGAATTCCAAACAGAAGG
Source organism: Leptopilina syphax (assembly GCA_032872505.1). Classification (NCBI taxonomy): domain Eukaryota; kingdom Metazoa; phylum Arthropoda; class Insecta; order Hymenoptera; family Figitidae; genus Leptopilina; species Leptopilina syphax. Next base: position 15,977,182 of record CM065472.1, read on the forward strand.
ATATTGTTGATGAAGTATTAAATGTAGTTATTCAAGATAAAAGAATACCATCTTCTTCATGTTATTACATTGATGGACCAGGTGGATCCGGAAAAACTTTTGTTTACACAACTTTATACCATTTGTTAAGAAGTAAAGGAAAATGTGTTTGTACTATGGCATTTACAGGCATTGCCGCAATATTACTTCCCCGTGGTAAAACTGTAGATAAAACATTTGGGATGCCTGTTCCATTGTTCTATGATTCTACATCAAATATTAAAAGTCAATCTAAGGAAGCTACATTTTTGAAAGAGGTTGATGTCTTTATTTAGGATGAAGCTCCAATGGCGCCAAGATATGCTATGGAATTAATTGATAGAACATTACGCGATTTTATGAATGTTGATATGCCATTTGGTGGAAAAACTATGCTTTTGGGTGGTGATTTTAGACAATTATTGCCTGTTAAAGTTAATACTACTAGAAGCAAATTAGTTAATTTATCTATTAAATCTAGCACATTATGGAGTCATTTTAAGGTGATATCATTAACAGAAAATATGAGAACTTTACCTGCTGAAAAAGAATTTTCAGAATATTTATTATCAGTTGGAAATGGTACTTTAAATGATAATGATAATAATATACTAGCACCAGAGCAATGTGTAGAAAATGGTGATATCATTCATAAAATATTTGGATAATTAATTATCAATAATAAATACGATGATTTAGCAAAAGTAGCAATATTGTCTGCTCGAAATGTTGATGTTGATGAAATTAACAACAAGGTACTCGAACTGTTTGATAATAAAAGTGAGCGAATTTATACAAGTGTTGATAGTACCGAAAATTGTGATAATGGAAGTATAAATGATGCTATTTTACCAGAGTATTTGAATACTTTAAATCTATCAAATTTCCCGCCTTATAAATTACGATTAAGAGCCAATTGTATTGTCATGCTACTTCGAAATCTTAGTATTAATGAAGGTTTATGTAATGGAACGCGAATGCAGGTATTAGAACTATCAAACAATCTGCTACGTTGTCGTATTTTAACAGGTGATAAGGTTAAAGATATTGTATTTATAAATCGTATTACGCTGTATTGTGAGGATATTTATCCTTTCACTTTCAAACGACGGCAATTTCCTATAAAATTAGCATTCGCAATAACAATAAAGAAAAGCCAAGGACAAACTTTTGACAAGATTGGTGTAGACCTTCGTAAAAATGTATTTAATCATGGGCAAGTATATGTTGCATTTTCACGAGTCAAATCTTGGGAATCATTAATTATATATTTAGGAAATCAAAGACCTAATTTACTAATCAAGAATTATGTTTACACTGAATTATTGAAATAAAAGTAAATATTTTTTCTATAAAAATGTCTGAGTCGTTATATATTTTTTTTCTTAAAAAAGGAGTGTGTCTCCGTATGGCTCTCTTTACGCGTAAGACTTTCTTCGACGCTTCTTATTGGTAATTTACGTCATTTTTTTGTAATAAGATTCACACGTAAGTTTTCTTTACACGTTTCTTTCTTATCAATTGGTCAAAGACGTTTTAATTTCCTAATTTCAAATAATAGTTCAAACTACAGATAATTAAGACACTTATTTGTACGTATTTTAATGTACTGCCAACCAGTTCATCCAAATGAACTTTGAAAAAAGTTTAAAGATAATATTTCTCAAGATTATTAACGAAATTTTGCATCCCATGAATCTTATAGAAAAGCATATATTGAAATAAATTATTTTCTTCGAAATGACGGAGTACTTACATTTTTTGTATAATATTTACAGAAACCACACTTATATTTCTTTTTTATAGCAAAAGTAGGAACGATTTTAAGAAACAAAAGTAAATTTTTAATTTAATATCCTCTGTTTATGGCTTTCTTTGACAGTAGAGATGTTTTTTTGCTAGCTAAGTGAAAAATAGTTAAAAATTGTTTATTTAGTAACGTTTTTCTTTCATCACTATTTTTTAAAATATAAATTTACTATGGAAGATTTTAAATGTTACAAAATTTACTTAACAAATAGATTACTTTGATCATAAAAAGGTTTTCTATAACTTCATCGTACAAAACTTTTTATAAAATGTGCCATTCTTGAAATATACGCTTTTCTTTAAGCAAAGAAAAGTGTTGTTTTTTTATCAAAACCATAAACTTTAGAAATGATACATTTAGAAACAGATAAAAACAGAACTAGAATTGTAAAGGTATAAAAAATTGTTTTACGCACAACATAGGCTATTATTTTATTAAATTGAATAATATTTAAAAATTTCTATTATCAGAAACTGTCACTCAAATTGATAGCTCAACAAACAAAAGACTGTAATTTAAAGAATAAAAATGCAAGAGAAAAAACGCGCGCGCGGCAGCGCGCGATCGTTCTCGTATTCCAAAAAACACGCCTTTACTTTTGGTGCTTAATTTAAAATGTCTTCATGTCAACCATGCAGAAGCACAGTATTACTGTTGATCGTAACGCTTTTATTTGTGAATACTTTTCTAAAATTAGTTTCATACGCTAATTTCATAATGTTATGAAAATAAAATTCTCTGGTTATGTCAAGCTGATAGTAAATAGTAAATATTTTTGCTGGGGATATTTTGTACATCAAAATGCTCTTTTTAACTCAGTGATTTATTCAAATTCAGAATTAAAAGAAAATCAACTTTTGCTTATGTTACACTTTCCTTCTGAAGGTTTCCTATGAGTTAGTCAATGAAATAAATTTTTTTGTCGGAGTTGTAGTCATTAAAAGTTGTGCACAAAATAGACCCCGGGATAGGGGGCTACTTTGTGCATTGATCTTTCTGTTTTTATAATGTTACGTAAACATTTTTTTGATCCTTTCTTATTCATTAAATCTTTTGTGTAGATATTTCAGAGTAAATTAAAAAGAATAAAATATTAAACAAAAAATTTTGTAAATATTATACAACAAAATGTAAAATAAAACATTAAGATTTTGCTAAAATCATGATTTATTAAAAATTAACAACCTTTCTTCAAATTTTATATTACTCAAAAAATAAATAACACTTTTTTTAAATATACATTTTACAATAATACATTATAATAATTATAATACTATCATTTAAACACATGTAAATAACTTTGAATCTCATCATTTCTAAAGGAGCTTTTTTAAACGTTTTGAATATGATATTTTTCAAAAACTTGAAATTAATATTTTAAGGTTAAATGAATAACAATTTAATATCTAATACACTTTTCAAGTTATTAGAGAAACGAGAGAAATAGTTTTAAAACTAATTTGAAAAACTTATAAATATTAATTAAAGTTAATTTTTTGCCGATATGTTCCTAACCGGTTGAAGTTTTAATCGTTTTAAGGATTTTAATTAAATTATTTTTGGTTTTTTGACAAAGAAGTTCTTTTTAATAATTTTATTTATTAAATATACCTCGTACATAAAGTAGCCCCAGTTGACGGCAGTATTATTCAATGCATAGGGTGGTCAGCTTCGTGGCAGCCAATTTTTGAAAATTTGTTATAATTTTTTTATAATTATAGCTGTAGTAAAACCGTTTAAATTACAACTATAATATGCTCTAATGATGAGAAAAAAAGATATTTAACATTAAAAAACAAAATTTTTTTTCTTTTAAAACTGATCTTGAAATTGCACAGTTACGTGAAAATCACCCATATAGTAATATGTGTTATTTTTCAAATATAAATTACTTACCGACAGATTGGCTCAGTCGGATAGATGCCTGGCGTTGGTGGTCGTTTAAGGACCAAGGGTATAAGTACCCTTGGTTCGCGCCCACTTGGCTTGGTATTTTTCCGGCACGTGAGACAATCTGAGCGGGAGGTTTGACGTCGAGGTATAATGATGTGCACCGTCGATTATTGTCCGGTACACACCATTAGAACTCGACTGTCGATAAACCGGTTGTACTCAGAGAGGTTTTCTACAGTTTCCCTCTTCTCTGGCGAGAAAACCCATTGACAGGTTTATTTTTATTGGCCAGAACTATTTGTTTTCTTAAGGAGTTAAGACTAAATGTAACTTTTTAAAAATTAAATATTTACTCCCTTTTTGTGCTATTGAACCAAAGAATAAAAAAAATTGCTTTCTTAAAGTAGGAGGAGTTATGTTTTGTATTCTACTAAATATAATTATGATAATTTTGATTCAAATTTATTTTTCTAAGTAAAATACTGATTTTTAGCTTTGAATAATATTTATTTAAATAAATATATTTATTTTAATAAATATATTTATTTTAATAATCGAAAAAGTTTTGCTAAATTTCTAATTTTTGATCACATTGTTGTAAAAAAACGTTTTCTAAAGGTAAAATATATGTTTTGTTAGTAATATCTCTTAAATCAAAGAAAGCAATTTTTTCAATGTTTACTTTATTTACACATCATTTTGAAACTTCGCGCGTTTATCCAAATCAGTTCCTTTCCTTCCGCCGTTCAGAATATGATCGTAGTCAATCGTAGTCTGCTACAAGTATCACGCATTATACCAATACATTGACAGGTCTCACAGTTCGCATATTTATCATTAATAATTGAACAATTTACGATTTAATTCAACTTAAATAATGGATAAATCGACTGTAGAATAGTTGATTTATTAATTATAAGAGCCTTTTCTAACATTTTTAGTTTTTTTGATAAACTTTTTTCTACTATTTAAAGTCTAACCACCTATACATTCATGTTTATCGAATCTGTCAGGAATTTCAAATAATTATTAACCCATTAACGCCTGAATGCACTGAATTTTTAGTCTGACTTCAAACTTAAGTATTTCTTAATAAACATACTATTTTCTTTTCGGACAAAATTTTTTTTATTTATTGGAGTGTCCTCTATCCGAATATCATGATTAAAAATTATTACAAAATTGTTTAACAATATTTTTTTGCATATAATTAAAAAATTGCACAATTTTTTAATGATTTTTTTTTTAAATCTTAAATTTAAATGTCAAAAAATTTTTTTTAACGGTTCACATTTTCATAAATCGTGCACTTGATTGTTACACTTTCCAAATATATATCGTCCTTTTGTAAATAAACTTTTGATTTTTCAAAATGGCGCCTAAAAATCCAAAAATTTATGAAAATTAAAAATTTATTGTCCGATGAACATTTTTTTAAAATTTGGCTGGAAAATGCTTACTCGCGGGTTTTTCGGGTCGCTGATTACGAATTTGAAATTACTTTTTGAAAATTCAAAATGTCGGATCCAATATGGCGGACAAAATTTTCAAGAATTAGTCGGATTCTATTTAAAATCCTTACTCGGGGGTTTTCAGGGTCGCTGATTACGAATCTGAAATTACTTTTTGAAAATTCAAAATGGCATATCCCATATAACGGGTAAAGAAGGTTAAATTTTATTTAATCCTTTTGAAAATGCTTACTCAAGGGTTTTTAAGGACACTTTATTTGAATATCTTTTATTATTTTGAACATCTTTAGCCACCAGTTGCTAAACTGATGTTTCCAATTCTCACCGCGTGGAGGTAGAAGAACAACGAGAATCTCATTTTTTAAAAAAAATTTTTTTTAATTTTTTTTTTGCTTTTTTTAATTTTTTAATTTTTTTTGGATTTAAAATTTTTTTTATTTTATAAATTAATATATTATATTAAAATTATAGTTGTCCAACTTTTTTATTCTTATTGCTTCTCTACTCTCCGTGTGCCTGTTTAAAACATTTTTCACAAAAATATTGAAGACAGGTGCGGCAAGATTTTCGTGTTCTTATTGAACATTTATTTGTTGAGCAATATTTTTGTGATTCGTTTCTTTCCACAACAGGATTTTTGCACTTTTTGTTTATCAGATAACTTTTGCTAATGCTTATAGAAAACTTTTTTATCCCAATTTTTTTCGATTCGCTGTTTACAGTGTTGTGTAAAATTACCGCATTCGTTATTGCTGATTGAATTAGGCGCTTTAATATCACCCAAGTCCATTTTTTTGATCTGATGATTGGCAACACGCGACTACAATACTGGACATAAGCAAAACAAAATTTAAAAACAAAATTTAAAAAAATAAGATTCTCGTTGTTCATCTACCTCCACGCGGTGAGAATTGGAAACATCAGTTTAGAAACTGGTGGCTAAAGATGTTCAAAATAATTAAAGATATTCAAATAAAGTGTCCTTAAAAACCCTTGAGTAAGCATTTTCAAAAGGATTAAATAAAATTTAACCTTCTTTACCCGTTGTATAGGATATGCCATTTTGAATTTTGAAAAAATAATATCAGATTCGTAATCAGCGACCTCGAAAACCCCCGAGTAAAGATTTTGAAGAGAATCCGACTGATTTTTGAAAATTTTTTCCGCCATATTGGATCCGCCATTTTGAATTTTTAAAAAGTTTTTTCAGATTCGTAAATAGCGACCCTAAAAACCCCCGAGTATGGATTTTGAAGAGAATCCGACTGATTTTTGAAAATTTTGTCCGACATATTGGATCCGCCATTTTGAATTTTCAAAAAGTAATTTCATATTCGTAATCAGCGACCCCGAAAATCCCCGAGTAAGGATTTTGAAAAGAATCCGACTAATTTTTGAAAATTTTGTCCGCCATATTGGATCCGCCATTTCGATTTTTCAAAAAGTAATTTCAGATTCGTAATCAGCTACCCCAAAAACCCGCGAGTAAGCATTTTCAAGTCAAATTTAAAAACAAAATGTACATCGGACAATAAATTTTAAATTTTCACAAATTTTTGAGTTTTTAGGCGCCATTTTGAAAAATCAAAAGTTTATTTACAAAAGGACAATATATATTTGGAAAGTGTAACATTCGAGTGCACGATTTATGGAAATGTGAACCGTTAAAAAAAATTTTTTGACATTTAAATTTAAGATTTAAAAAAAAATCATTAAAAAATTGTGTAATTTTTTAATTATATGCAAAAAAATATTGTTAAACAATTTTGTAATAATTTTTAAACATGATATTCAGATAGAGGACACTCCAATACATAAAAAAAATTTTTCCGAAAAGAAAATAGTATTTTTATTAAGAAATACTTAAGTTTGAAGTCAGACTAAAAATTCAGTGCATTCAGGCGTTAATGGGTTAATTATTTAGAGATTTATTTATTGCAATATTTGCTAAAATCTATTCTCTAAACATCCATTTTACATATTTAATTCTTCCTTTTGCTATCAAACACCTTCTAAATAGTTTATTTCCACTTTTACCGTATGTCTACTATATGTCTACCATTTGTCCACTTTAAAAGTAGACATATAGTAAATCCAAATCTGGCAGGGTTATTGAAAGGGAAATCTTTTGGTCATACAGCTCAAGCAGAATTGTCAGAGCAAGATATTTTTCATTACAAAAAGAAATTAAATAAAAAGAATAGATAGAAGATAAAAATAAAATATAAATAGATCTAATTATTTATAAAATATGTTAAAGTTATTTATAAATAAATTCTATAATAAAACGTTTATAGTATAAATGAAAAATATTAATTTACTAGTCAGTAATGCTGCTTATTTTATTTATTTCAACAAATACTTATAACCAAACTGCTACTGATTAGATTTTAATCTTTTATCTGATATTTACTCTTATCGTTTCAATTATTTTCATCGAGTAATGTGACGAAATGCCTAAGATGTAAAGAAAATAGTTTCTCTTTTCCACCCTCGTTTAGTGCAACGAAAACTAGTTTTCTCCCCTCTCTTTAGATTTAGGATGTCAACCTTGCGTTGTCTAGGACAAGGCCTATGAAGGCAGTACTAATCTTAGCGTCCTACTATTGACTTGTGTCACGATACAAGTAGTAGTTGTATACTTTGTTTATTTTAATAATAATAAAAGAGTACTCCATTATCTACGGATAATTGTATTATTATTGTTAACAGTTTATCTGTTAACCAGTCTAAAACCCGTCACAAAATTGGCGATCCTGCCAGGATAGTTTGCCACGAATACGTTCAAAAACAACTATCTTCGGAAAATAAAGAACCAAACTTTGCAATATAATTGCAGAATATTGGCAATATTAAACGGTGGAGAAATTCCACTGGAAATTACCAGAAAATACGCACTCAAGTTGAATTAAGTAGACTTGATAGTAACTCTGTGGGTACAAGGCCCAGAAAAAGAGAGAAGCCACCCAACCAAGTTGGCAACGAGGGAGTGAAAAATTATTACGAAGGAAGTAGCCAAGCAGCACGGCCAAGCAGAACAACACTCGCCTATCTACTCATCGTCGCATCCAAGCAGTTTTCATCTCAACAGCAGCGCGAAACTAAGGCGAGTATTTTGTGAATCGTTGGTATACTCCTGGTGCTCCAGAGCTACTGTTATCGTCAATAAATTAATCGAAGTACTCCGAATTAACCTTGTGTGTACTCTTTGTAGCAAGATTGCACAAGTGAGGAGTTTAAATAAAAGAAAATAAATAGATAGATAAAAAGATTTTTAAAAAAACGCGACCGAGACACATACACCCGACACACGTTTAAATTAATCACAGAGTTATCTATAAACACACAATAAAAACACAAACATTCGTAACCCTGGCTTTAAAATCTTATTTAAAACATTTGATAGGCGTCGAGTCGGATTCAGAACAAAATAATCCTTCCTCCTCATATTCAAATCCAATTTCCCAAAAAAGCACCTTCAAGATGTCAGAAGAAAATCCTTCACAACAAAACAAAATTCTAGAGACAATACTACAAAAATTAACTATAATAGAACAAAATCAAGAACTCCTCAACGAAGAAAATTTCAAAAGAGTAGATGAGATTTAGATATTAGCTAGACAAAATAACGCCCTTCTATCCTCGGACGAAGAAGTTAACTTATCGAACAATAATAACGGGAAACATAAAAATTCCTCAAATTTCGAATCCTATACAAGTGACGAAGAAGACCAACAGGAAGAACCAAATTCTTTTAAAGTAAAAACAACATGTGCAGCAGAGATAAGTGGAAAAGTGTCCTCGCCACAGGGAGGCGGCCTGTCGGAACTTTTGTTAGCCAAAGATGCGTTACGAATGGTCAAAACCCTCAATGGACAAGACGATGTAGGAATACAGGATTTTATCTCTAACGTTAAATTTGCTTTAAGCAAATGTTTTCAACTAGAAATATTATTACATTTTATAAAAACGGAAAAAATAGTCGGACATGCAAAACGCGCAATTAGACATATCCCTATAAATGATTTTAAAGAATTATTTACAGCTCTCAAGTCAAATTTAAGTTGTGAAATGTCGGTAGAATCTTGTAGAATTAGACTTGGAAACTCTCGACAAAATAATGACTCGGTACAATTGTACAATCAAAAATATCGTCATCTTTTTTACAAATTAAAATACGCAATACAATCAGAACACTCAGGAACGATAGCTCGAAAAACTATACTTCAAGTAGAGGAAAAATCCGCGATCAAACGATACATAATGAATTTGCGAGACGAAATAGGTTTGCAGGTACAATCTCTAAAACCTGTTACAATATGTAGAGCTCAGCAGGAGGCCTTGGAAGTAGAAACTTGGCACAGGGAGAAAAACAGATTTAGGTTAGCAAGTCAAATATCTAAGATACAAACCCGACAAGTACCAGTAGCTGTGACGAAAAGATCCTCGCCATCAAACTCACAATATGGCATAGGAGTCTCAGCGAGAGACCCCCCAAACCACAGCCTACCTTTAGCACAACGAACTGGTTTAATATGTAATTTTTGTAAAAAAACCGGTCACACTGAAAATCAGTGTTATTCAAAAAGAAATAGCTCAAATTTTCAGAAGGGACAAATGTCAAAAAGACCACCGCAGAGAGTCAATTATGCGATAGAAGCAGACCTAGGAGAAGAAGTGACCTTGGAGAAAATCGAGGAAAACGAATCCGCGAGCTTGATAGAGTCAACAGAGTGTCAGGAAGATTACAGTCAATCATATTACGACCCCTCGAATTTAGAAGAGATTTACGACTCCTCGTGGACTCAGGATCTTCATTAAATTTAATTAAACAGTCTCACACACCAGAAAATGTAGAAAAAGAAGTTTGCAAGAAAGAATTTAGAATGGGAAATGATAATCGCTTGTCAGAAATTAAAGTAACTCTAGAGTATTTAGGGATACCGCACACATTTTATTCGGTACCAGATGATTTTTCGATGCCCGAGGACGGAATACTGGGGATACGATTTTTGCAAGCATATAATTACATCCTCACTAACAAATCTTTAACTCTCGATCAACAAAAACACGAGTTACATGAAGATGAAATATTTTTATCTCCAAATCAAATAACACTAGTTAAAATTCCGGTAGAAAAATCAGACAATAACATGGCTATTTTTGATAACCCTCACGTTCCTGACTCAATTTACACAGTTCAAGATCAGATGATTACCGTTCCCATTTGCAATGAATCGCAAGAGTTTAAACGAATTAATTTAGACGAAATAAATTATAAACATATCAAATCAGATATTCTTGAGCAAAATATCTACTACATATCATCTGAAAATTTTGCTGAACGAATAAAACTTCTTAGAGAAAATACACGTCTAGAACACATCGAGAAGAATTTCAAGGAATATTTAATTAAGATCATCGAATCTTATCACGATATTTTTAGGCTTCCAGGAGATTCTTTACCAGGCACAAATCTTACCAACCATAAAATTGTCCTAAAAGAATACAAAATTATTAATGACAGATCTTATAGACCACCAGAATGTCATAAAAAAGAAATTAAAACGCAAACAGGTGAAATGCTGAAACAAAAAATTATACGTCATTCAAAGTCTCCCTTCAATTCACCGATATGGGTAGTGCCGAAAAAAGGAGATGCATCTGGCATAAAAAAATGAAAAATTGTAATTGATTTTCGGAAAATCATTGAAATCACAGACCAAGACTCTTATCCAATGCCTGTAATGGAAGATATACTTGATAGCCTCGGCAAAGCAAAATTTTTCTCAGCCTTCGACCTTAGCTCCGGTTTCCACCAAATTTCATGGATGAAGAGTCCAAGAAATTCACAGCATTCTCTACCCCAGACGGACACTTTGAATTTGAAAGAATGCCCTTTGGATTAAAAAACTCACCGACTACATTTCAAAAAATGATTAAAAACCCATTGACGGGACTAATAAATAACATATGTATGGTATATTTAGACGATATAGTAGTATCCGGGTCTACAATAGAAGAACATAATAAAAATGTTATAACACTTTTCGACAGACTACGTCAGACAGGTCTTAAACTTCAACCAGACAAATGTGAATTTTTGAGACCCGAATTGGAATATCTAGGACACCTTATTACTCAAGAAGGAGTCAAACCTAACCCCAATAAAACAAAAGCAGTAAAAGAGTTTCCCACACCAACAACTGTTACTCATGTAAGATCGTTTCTGGGACTATCAGGATATTACAGAAAATTTATAAACAATTACTCGATCATCGCAAAACCACTCACAGAGCTCACTAAAGCTAACACAAAATTTTATTGGAATTTAGAATGTCAAAAATCATTTGGCAGATTGAAAGCAGAACTATGCAGCGCACCCGTATTAAGATATCCAGATTTCGAAAAGGAATTTGTTCTGACTACAGATGCTTCTAATGTAGGTTTAGGAGGAATCTTACCTCAAGATGGACACCCATGCTATTACATCTCTAGAACTCTCAATGCACCGGAACAAAATTATACCACCACAGAGAAAGAGTTACTCGCGATAGTGTGGGCCACTAAGAGATTGCGGCAATATCCGCTAGGACGAAAATTTAAGATAGTAACTGATCATCAAGCTTTAAAATGGCTCTTCAACGTAAAAGATCCTGCATCGAAATTAATGAGATGGAGATTAAAAATGGAAGAGTATGACTACGTGGTAGAATATAAAAAAGGATCTGAAAATACGGCAGCTGACGCACTCTCTCGTGTACATATCACATCCGAAAAAACAAGTGATACTCAACCAAATAATACTGAGTTTAATTTAGAATTCGATTTAGAGTCAGAATTACCCGAAATTGAAGTTACAAGCAATCATTTGGAACGAGACCTTAACACTTCCATTCCTTCAGAAGAAACAGATAAAGTAGATGGCAATCCAGACACTTCTACGAAAATATTGGAAGTACTTCAAGAACCCTACATTAGCGGATCTAATCCTGAACCTTCTCAAGAACCCAATATTACACATGTAAACACGATAGACGCACAACTATATCAAGAATATTATAAATGGTTCGTTAACCGCACAGAGACTAGAGAACAAGAAAAGCCTAACGCTATCGAATAATTATGGAGGGAATTTAGAAAACGAGACACTACAGATCCTAACATTAAACAATTACCACCGTACAATGAAAAAGAATGGCTCCGAATATTCGACAATACAGCAAGATGGACAATATTGAAAAAACTAACAATTCTTAGAATGCACTTTAATGACCCGACGATTACATCTACCGAGCGCATAAAAATAAAAATTCTGATTGCATTTATCAGCTTTAAGTAGCCTGAATTGAAAATTCACACCTGCTATTATAATACTACAGAACTAACAATAGAGGAAAGAAATCAAATTATAGAAGAAAGTCATGGCTCTGTAATGGCCCAACATTTCGGACAGAATAAATCTATACAAAGAGCTCGAGAATTAGAAATATGGAAAAACATGGAGGATGATATTATCAACTATATAAAAAAATGCACCATTTGTCAGACGCAGAAGCTTAATAGAATTAAAAGAAAAAGTGAAGCCATCATACCAGATTCCCTTACAGAACCCAATGACAAAATTGCAATGGATATTTTTGGTCCATTACCTGTCACATCCGAAGCCAACGATTATATATTGTTGGTGCAAGATGTGTTGACAAAATACCTCATTTTAATACCTCTTAAAAATACTTCATATGAAACAATCATAGAAAACCTTTTTGACCACTATATTTATACATTTGGATCCCCTAAGCAGATATTAACCGATCAAAGACAAAATTTTATATCCGAGTTAGTGCAAAATTTCGAAAATCTGTTTAGAATACGACACATCAAAACCACCACTTTTCACCCCCAGAGTAATGGTGCTCTAGAAAGAACACATGGAACTGTAAAAGATTTAATTAGAACAGCTATGTCCGACCTTCATACAGAGTGGGATAAAACACTAAAATTCATAACCATGGCGTTCAACACAATGCAACATGAGGGAACAGGTTACACCCCTTTCGAATTAACGTTTGGACGAAATGCAAACAACCCCTCTACTCTCGCCAATACACCCAGCTTGAGATATTCGGAATTAGTAAGATTATGGCAAGAAAGACACGAACGATATATTAGGAAGGCAAGGGAACAAATTCAGAAAAATAAAGAAAAATATAAAAGTGCACAAGACGCAAAAATAGTTTTACCTCAAAGGTTGTTTAATATTTGAGATTTAGTCATGATTTCCAACACAAAAGAGAATAAATTAAGTCCCGACTGGAAAGGACCCGCCACCATCTTGAAACCACTTCCAAATAACAACTATGAGATCATTTTTAATAACGACAGATCGATAATTCACGCAGACAGACTAAAAACTTTTTACTTTTAGGTTTTAGATAAAGAAAAAAAATGCAGATGCTGTTCAAAATCATCTTATTAGAAACAATAATCCAAGCTGAAATCGTTGTGACGCCTTTAAGGAATACTCCTATTTTTGCGGAGAATTTAGGCACTACAAGCTTATTTCATAGGACATGGAAATTAACAGTGGGGGTAGACACATCAACAAAAGAATCTAGATTACAACAAATTTCAAAAACTTATGCAAGTGTATCGAAGATATGTGCAAACTGTCAGGAAGAATTCGAGCTTCACGCAATCTACAATAGGATTAACCGGATAGAAGATCTAAAAGTTATCCTGGATCAAATACTCGGTTTTACACGCACAAAAAGAGGTATATTAAACATTGTGGGATCAATCTCTAAAACACTGTTTGGAACGCTTGATGAAGATGACTTAACACTGATTAACGGAGAACTTGACAATATTTACAGCAATCAAAAAATAATGAGCCAAACAATAGGAAACCAAACCAGAATCTTAAAAACCCTGTTAAACACAGCATTGAACGACTTACAAAACTTGAGTGATCAATCGGAAAGCAGAGTCAAACAACTAAACACTATAATCAATGCCACAAACAGCAACCAGAAAAATCTAATAGTAGCAAACATGATAGTTTTATGTAGTATTGCAATAGAAGAACTGAACGACGATTTAAATTTGATAATAAATGCCGTAAACGACGGAAAACACGGCATAATTCACCCGCAAATCCTTGGTCCTCGCTTATTGATAAAGGAATTACAACAAATCGAAGAAGAAACAAATAGCAAGTACCCTATAAGATTGATTCCCCAGAACTACCAACATATTATAGACGTCACCGAAACCAACATAGTGATTGTAAACAAACGTCTCGTTTATGTCTTAAGAATACCCGAAATAGAGCAAGGTGAATTCCAAACTCTGCACCTTATTCCAATCCCTATTCGGCATGGCAAAAACTTCTTAGCACCCATTCCTTCTCATGAAATAGTTCTAATTAACTCGGAGAAAAGTTTATATATACCTAGCGACGAAAAACTTTTGGAAAAATGTAAAAAATTAGAGAATCAATACATTTGTAAAAGAACACAACCTACATATTTAGTTAGTGAAATAGATAATTGTGAAACCAGTATCATCAAAAATCACAACAAGATCATTTCCGACCACATTTGCGAACTTTCTGTATTCAGGATTTTAGAAGTAGCTTTTATACCATTACACGATTCAAACCAATATATTATAATACCAGAAAACGAAGTGGAATTAACCGCTAGCTGTAAAACTGGAGTTAAAATAATCAATATTAACCCCTTCACTGTCAGTGGGCTCTATAGAGCCATAAAAATGTCGTGCCCTGTATGTCCATGGGCTCTATAGGGCCATCGGAAAAAAAGACATTTAAATGTTAACGAATCTGGCTAAAAATCCTTACTCGGGGGTTTTCGGGGTCGCTGAATCCAAATCCGTTGTCGAAAATTCAAAATTCAAAATGGCGGCTTCAAAATGGCGCCCAAAAAAATTTTTAAGTTTACGAATTTTTTTTAAAATGCCTTAAAATGCCTACTCGGGGGTTTTCGAGGTCGCTGATTTCAAATCCGTGGTCAAAAATTCAAAATTTAAAATTGCAACTTTAAAAAGGCGACAAAAAAAAATTTTTAAATTAACGAATTCGTTAACTTTTCAATTTTTTTGCTCGATATTTTGAAGCCGCCATTTTGAATTTTGACTTTTCGACCACGGATTTTGAATCAGTGACCTCAAAAACATAAAATATGACAATATCATGATTTAAAAAAAAAAATTTTTTTTGAACACTTATGGCACAAAAACTTTATTTTCACTCGACTGTGAAGGGGTTAAGGAACCAAGCATAATTTTCAGTAATTCGGATTGTGAGTTACATACACCTAAGTCAATTTTAAAAATTAGAAAATCTATAGAACATAGAACAGACATATTATTTAAGAAAAACAAATCTTTCTCTATTACTGAAAACGATTTAGCTCTGTTAAGTGGACAACTACCTGTAATGCAGGAGTCACTACACCGTGAAAAATTAAATTCTTTAAAACGCAGCTTAGATATAATGGAAACATCAATACAAAATATAAAAAAAGCTCGTAGAAATAAAACTTGGTTAGAAAAAGGTACCGATCTTTTGACATACTTAGGTTATGGTTCATTAATTTTCGTTATTTTGTACATACTCAGCAAAACTGGATTATTGAAATTGTTAAGCAATATAATACCTAAAAACTTTTGTATCAACTTATTTTGTATAAAAAATAATATTATTAATGTGACACCACCGGTGATCCAATACGATGTAATACCTTCAGCACCAATACCAACAAGTAGGAAAGACGATGTACGCATTATTCAACAAAGTGTAAGGATGCGTAAACTTAGAGACTAAGTTCTATCTAAATACGGGGGTGGGACGAAATGCCTAAGATGTAAAGAAAATAGTTTCTCTTTTCCACCCTCGCTTAGTGCAACGAAAACTAGTTTTTTCCCCTCTCTTCAGATTTGGGATGTCAACCTTGCGTTGTCTAGGACAAGGCCCATGAAGGCAGTACTAATCTTAGCGTCCTACTATTGACTTGTATCACGATACAAGTAGTAGTTGTATACTTTGTTTATTTTAATAATAATAAAAGAGTACTCCATTATCTACGGATAATTGTATTATTATTGTTAACAGTTTATCTGTTAACCAGTCTAAAACCTGTCACAGTAAGATATGCATATATTTTATTCTACGATATTAATTTAGACGATACAAGTAAATATCAGATAAAAAAGATTGAAATCTCATTAATTATTCCGATATGGTTGTCAGTAAATAATTATATTTTTAAATTTAATTTTTGATCTGAAAAAATAAGCTGGGTGAACGACTGCACTGTGCATCTGTGAGGACTCGAACCCCAGTTAATAGCTGCCTTTCGCGGGACTAACGCCTACCAATGCACCATGCCAACACAGACTGGACGTTCACGTTTCTTATAATCTCAGATCAAGCCCATACACTAGTCGAAGAGCTGTATAGTTAATGTAGGAAATTATTTGCTGATTAAGAATTTTAATTAAGGAAGATTTCGACTATATCAGCAATTAGTGACATCTATTAGACGTCAATTGAACTCTTTGGTTTAGAGTCAGGTGTTATTCTTAAGATAATTAGTGTTGACATGGTGCATTGGTAGGCGTTAGTTCCGCGAAAGGCAGATAATAACTGGGGTTCGAGTCCTCACAGATGCACAGTGCAGTCGTTCACGCAGCTTATTTTTTCAGATCAAAAATTAAATTCAAAAATATAATTATTTACCGACAACCATATCGGAATAATTATCTTAAGAATAACACCTGACTCTAAACCAAAGAGTTCAATTGACGTCTAATAGATGTCACTAATTGCTGATATAGTCGAAATCTTCCTTAATTAAAATTCTTAATCAGCAAATAATTTCCTACATTAACTGTACAGCTCTTTGACTAGTGTATGGGCTTGATCTGAGATTATAAGAAACGTGAACGTCCAGGCTGTGTTGGCATGGTGCATTGGTAGGCGTTAGTCCCGCGAAAGGCAGCTATTAACTGGGGTTCGAGTCCTCACAGATGCACAGTGCAGTCGTTCATGCAGCTTATTTTTTCAGATCAAAAATTAAATTCAAAAATATAATTATTTACCGACAACCATATCGGAATAATTATCTTAAGAATAACACCTGACTCTAAACCAAAGAGTTCAATTGACGTCTAATAGATGTCACTAATTGCTGATATAGTCGAAATCTTCCTTAATTAAAATTCTTAATCAGCAAATAATTTCCTACATTAACATTTCTTTAGTTTTTCGTCGTGGAGTCCCCACAATTATTAAAATCCCTCCCCGCAAACGTACTTCTACTCTCACACTTCAGATAGACGGGTAAACAGTTAGCCAATCCAACTGTAATACCTAGTTGATTGCATTGATTTTAAATGGTTAAAGTGCCCTTTTAAGATCCGGAGCCTCAATTCTTCTGTTATTATTCTCTTTTTTTTATTGTTTATACTCCTGCCCTATTGGCCTTATGCACTTCGACAAGAGTCCCCGAGAAATACTTTTTTGGATTAAGCATAACCATTCTACTTTAGAAATTTTCTATATATTAACCTAATTTTGCGTCTACAGTCGACTTTATTAGGAGTACTCGCATTCCGCCTGGACCACCCGTCAATGGGTTTTCTCGCCAGAGAAGAGGGAAACTGTAGAAAACCTCTCTGAGTACAACCGGTTTATCGACAGTCGAGTTCTAATGGTGTGTACCGGACAATAATCGACGGTGCACATCATTATACCTCGACGTCAAACCTCCCGCTCAGATTGTCTCACGTGCCGGAAAAATACCAAGCCAAGTGGGCGCGAACCAAGGGTACTTATACCCTTGGTCCTTAAACGACCACCAACGCCAGGCATTTATCCGACTGAGCCAATTTGTCGGTCATTATTATTCTCTTCAGTGTTCAAATGTATTCAGCAAACTTTTTGTGTGTGGGATTTTTTAGTTAAACTCATTTAGAGTATTGTGCTTTATTTTTCAAAATGACATTTTGTTAAGCAAAAAATCTTTATGTTACTCATTTAATTTTTAAATATGTTTACAGTTTCTATAACGTTTAAAACATCTTATATCATTCACAATTTTTAATTTTATTTTTCATGTAATTTTACTAATTGTTTAAAAATTTATTTGCACAGAGAAATAAATTTGTCATTTAATAATATTAGGGTAAGTCCGGGGGAGATGACCATAGTTTTTTAAAGTAGTGTAAAATTTATAAAAAAGCTTTTTTTGTCTAAACTTTTATTGATAATTAAACATTGAACACTTAACTTGAAAATAAAGAAACATAAAATAAAATATTTTCATTGTAACAATCTTAAAATTTACATTTTCGAAAAAGTGCATTTGGCCATTTCTCTGGAATGTCCGGGTGAGATGGCCACATGTGTTCGGGAGAGATGGCCACTACCTATAATTTTTGGCTTTTATCTTAAATTTAATTTTTAATCGTTCACATCACTTTCCTCTTTTTCTGGTCGCATTTTGAAAATTTTTCATGGGGTTCAGAGCAGTTTTCATGTAGCCACAAGTGTCAAATTCTGCATTGAATTCAATCTTCAATTAATGTCGTTCGGTTGTAACTTTTAGCACAACCTACAAATAAATCTCCATCTCTGGTGTCAATTAGATCAATTATTTTGTTCTCAGACATTTTTAATTTGCTTTTCTTTAATATTTCTCAAGTATCTAACATTAACATAAAAAAATTTTTAATAAAAGTCATTAATGGCCATCTTACCCAAAAATTCATGATAAAAGTAAACATAAAAATATTAAATAAATAAAATAATTTTTCCTTTCATTTTTCGTTTATATCGAAGCGTGGGTTATACACTACTTAATAAAATTTAAATTTAAAAATTATGTTAACAAATAACAATATAGCAACAAGAAATCTGAAATTTTCAAATTATTTTGGACCTATGCAAAAAAAATAAACAAGGATTACACTTACAGCTTCATTATTTTTCATCAAATTATTGTTTAGATTTATTATTAATCACAAAAGGTTGAAGAATAACCCATAAAAAGTGATATTTCTTTACAAATTCTGTAAAATATTCGAACTGGCCATCTCTCCCATATGGCCATCTCCCCCGGACTTACCCTATATTGATACTCCTCTATTAAACTGTAATATTCACTGCAATAACTAATTTTCTAATGGATTCAGTGGAGAAACAAAAATATCTTATTATATTACTTCATTTTCATTATTACACTACAAGATTCACTACAACGGTGTTTACATCTCGTCGGGTTAGCGCAATATCATACTTATTCGATAAACAAGGCAAGAACATACTTATTCAGAAAAGAGGCAAGAACATGCTTATTCAAAATATAAAGTAAAAACAAACGAATTCGCAAATGAACCTTTTTAGTTAGACTTTAAATTATCAAGAATATTATAATTTTATTTCAATAATACTTTTCATATTAGAAAAACAAAATATTAAAAAAATTAAATTATTCTCAATGGAACTAAATAAAAGTTATTATTTGTAAAACAATTGTACAAAAGTAAAATTTAAAATCTGACTAAAAAGGTTAATTTGCGAATTCGTTTGTTTTTACTTTATATTTTGAATAAGCATGTTCTTGCCTTTTTTCTGAATAAGTATGTTCTTGCTTTGTTTGTCGAATAAGTCTGATATTGCGCTAACCCGACGTCTATTCCGAACTTAAACTTTTGAATCGCCAACCTTTATATTGTATTTGTTTTTTATATGTTACAAATGGTGGATTCCACGTCAGTTCAACACACTTATTTTCATGACTTGTTGGGATTTGGCTGTACTTTTGTAAATTTATTACTTTTATAGTGATAAACAACTCCACTAAATATTTTTTCAAAATTTTGAAAATTACCAAAAATATGGCATTTTTAAAATTTTTGTCTTTTTTTTAAAGTGCTATAACTTTGGTTCTAATTAACCGATTTTGGATTTTAAAAAAAGGATTTCTTTGGTTTTAAGTATATTTTAAGTTAAAGTTAATATAAAAAAAAAAAATTCAAATTTTTTTTTTAAATTTTGAAAAATTAAAAATCCGTTTTTGAAAAAACATCATCTTCGATTTTTTTCAAAATTTTACTAAGTGTTAGGGCAAATGTGCTTTACATGTCCTGTAAGTTTAATCTTGGGATCTTTATGGGATTCGGAGTAAAAAAATAAAACGTAACCAAAAATTACGAACATATAGGGCAAAATTCCTCAACTGCCCAGGTAAAACAATGAATTTTCTCTAAACTTTGCTGAAATGTTACTATTATTAGTAGAAGTGTAAATATTAATTTTTTTTGAATTTGATAAAATTCAAAATTTTGATTTTTTTGAAAATATCTTTTTTTCGATTTAATATATTGATAAGTAAAATTAAGCAAATTTAAAGTATGAATAGTGATTTTTAAAGGGCTTTTCACGGGCTATAAGCTGGTGACTATTTTTCTATGAGCCATGTAAAAATCAGAGTGGGACCATGAGAATTTTTGAGGAAAATAATAATTTATCATTAGTTTACATAAAAAATGATGATTTATAATTAATTTCTTCAAAAAGTTCCATGGTCCCACTCTGATTTTTACATAACTCATATGAAAAAAGGTGAGCTTTCAATTCGGGATAGGTTACGAAAAAATAAAAAAACACCGATTTTGAGATACAGTAGAACTTGGTTAATTATATTCTGTAGGGACCGCACTAAGAATGCGTTTTATGCGGGAAATCGTATTAGGTGGGATATAAAATGTATGTCTTTAATTGCAGGGACCACCATAAATGAGCGTCTTAAGCGGGAAATCGTATTAAACGGGATCGTATTAACCGGGTTCTACTGTATATTGAAATTAAGAATTTGACCTTGAATTGCAAGGTCAAATTGACAGAAAACAACTTTTTTTCATCAGCAGCTTATAGCCCGTGAAAACCCCTTTAAAAATCACTATTCATACTTTAAATTTCATTAATTTTACTTATCAATATATTAAATCGAAAAAAAGATTTTTTCAAAAAAAATCAAAATTTTGAAACTCCATAACTCAAAAAATATTTTATAAAATTCAAAAAAAATTAATATTTACACTTCTACTAATAATAGTAACATTTTGGCAAAGTTTAGAGAAAATTCATTGTTTTACCTGGGCAGTTGCAGAATTTTGCCCCATATGTTCGTAATTTGTGGTTACGTTTTATTTTTTTTACTCCGAATCCCTTTGAGATCCCAAGATTAAATTTACAGGACATGAAAAGCACATTTGCCCTAACATTTAGTAAAATTTTAAAAAAATCAAAGATGATGTTTTTTCAAAAACGGATTTTTAATTTTTCAAAATTTCAAAAAAAAATTTTTTTGAATTTTTTTTTTATATTAATTTTAACTTAAAATATACTTAAAACCAAAGAAATCCTTTTTTTAAAATCCAAAATCGGTGAATTAGAACCAAAGTTATAGCACTTTAAAAAAAAAGACAAAAATTTTAAAAATGCCATATTTTTGGTAATTTTCAAAATTTTGTAAAAATATTTGGTGGAGTTGTTTATCGCTATAAAGGTAATAAATTTACAAAAGTACAGCCAAATCCCAACAAGTCATGAAAATAAGTGCGTTGAACTGACGTGGAATCCACCAAATGTAACTATTAGAATTAGGAGTACGTAATGTACAAAACGGCATGTCCTGTTATGATTCAAATAAATAAATTAATAAATATTTTTGTGATCGATATGAATTAGGGGTCATTCACATATTACGTGATAGATATTTTAGGTATTTTAGACCCCCTCTGTGTAATACTGTTTCTTTAGTTTAGTATAGAAAGTTTGTTAAAGCTTACTCCCCTCCCAACCCTAAATGTATCACATAATATGTGAATGGTCCCTTATAATTATAAATCAATTTAAATTTTGCGCCAGTAGGTCGCCATATTTAATTTTAGTTTAAATATAGGGTTTATATTTTAAAGAGCTCTCAAACGCTACACTGCATATTTAGTATTGTGTTTCCTCTCACTAGTCATAACCATCAATTATTTAATTTTATTTTGACAATTGCCTCGGAAATAAAATAAAGTCTTGTAGACAAATCAAATTATATTAAATCTACAGTTAACTTATAATATTTAAAAGCTAAAGGATTAAAAAATCGATCTATTAGTACAGCAAAATCTTCAGAAATAAATCATATATCAGGGAACGAAATTTTAAATATTGGGACATTCTTTGCCAAGCGGACCACCCCATCTCTCCATTTTTATTTTTATTAAAAAAATTCAAAACCTTTTGGAACAATTAGCTTAAAATGTCTTTTTTTGTATACCGTTGAGCGATTTTAAAAATCCAAGATGGCGGCTGAGATATAGAGCTTACAATTGAGAAAATACAATAATTGCTCACATTAAAAACTAATAAATAGATAATGATTGCTCTGAACACTTCAAAATAAGCTTGCAAGGGTGTTTTCGAGGTCGCATAACAAAACTCAGAAGTTAGATTTCTAAAATTTAAAATGGCGGATCCAATATGGGCGTAAAATTTAAAATTATCTCCCATTCGCCTAAAATTTGTTACTCAGGGGTTTTTAGGGTCGCTGATTATAAATTCAAGGTTGGATTTGATAAATACAAAATGGCGGATCCAATATGGCGGAAATTTTTTTTAAAGTTCCTTCAATATGCTTAAAATTTATTTCTCAGGGGTTTTTGGGGTCGCAGAATAAGAATCTGAAGTTACATTTACAAAATTCAAAATTGCGGATCCAATATGGCGGCAAAAATTTAAAATTTCCCTGGATTGGCTTGAAACTTGTTACTTAGGGGTTTTTGGGGTCGCTAAACAAGAATCTGAAGTTCGATTTTCGAAATTTTAAATTGATTTTGTCACTCCAAAAAAATAATTTTCAGCCAATCAGAAATCGTTTTAAAAATTATACGGCATTTTGAATTTTACAAATTAAAATTCTGATTCTTAATAATAAGCGACCTCAATAATAAGCAAATATTAAAATTTAAGCAAATTAAAAAAATTTCAACACAAAATTTTAACACAAAATTAAATAAATTTTTAATTTAAAAATTATACTGTCATATTGGATCCGCCATTTTGAATTTTTTAAATGTAACTTCAGATTTTTATTTTGCGACCCCAAAAACCTCTGAGTAATAAATTTCAAGCATATCGGAGGAACTTTTGAAATTTGTTTCCGCCATATTGGATCCGCCATTTTGTATTTATAAAATCCAACCTTGAATTCATAACCAGCGACCCTAAAAACCCCTGAGTAACAAATTTTAAGCAAATCGGAGATAATTTTAAATTTTACCGCCATATTGGATCCGTCATTTTAAATTTTAGAAATTTCACTTCTGATTTTTGTTCTGCGACCTCGAAAACACCCTTGCAAACTTATTTTGAAGTGTTCAGAGCAATCATTTTTTATTTATTAGCTTTTAATGTAAGCAATTATTATATTTTCTCGACTGTAAGCTCCATATATCAGCCGCCATCTTGGATTCTTAAAATCGCCCAACGGTATACAAAAATAGACATTTTAAGCTAATTGTTTCAAAAGGTTTTGAATTTTTTTAATGAAAACAAAAATGGAGAGATGGGGTGGTCCGCTTGGCAAAGAATGTCCCTATTTTTGCCTTATTATTCTCAGACAATTCAACAAAAATCATTATTTGCTTGGGTATAACAAAATACGTTTCTAAAGAATAACAAAAACAAATAATAGAAGAAGCTAATTCCTCAGCATTAGGTTGACATAAAGGAGTAACAGAATTTTCTTTGTAACCTCATGAAACAATTAGCAAAAAAATTTCGCATTAGGCAATTTAAAGCAACATCATTTCATCCCCAATCGAACGACTCTCTAGAAAGATCACTCCATGTACTTGTAGAATAGTCAAATCAATTTATAAATAAAAAATCTCAATGGGATGGTTGGCTTGAATTATCAACATTTCCATATAATACTAGTATTTACGGTCGTATATGAATACTATTTTTTTCATACATATTAAATATAATATTGCATTAAAATAATACATTTTTGGAGATAAGTATTGAAATATAATTTATACTTAAATAATTTGAAATTTTTAAGTCTTCAAATAACAGAAATGCAAAATGAAAAAGCAAATGAAGTATATAGTGGGAAATAAGGATAGTATTATTAAATATATAAAAATATAGCACAAATAAATATACATCACTTTATTTCATTTACAGCAGCAAATATACATATATTTTAATTTTTTTAATAGTCATTTTTATTATAAAATTATAATAGAAATTGAAAAGACTTTACTTTAAGTTTTTTAAAATTAAAATGTTTATATGTGACGCGACACTAAAAACGGTATCTTTTGTAAACATTCTTACAGTTTTTGATGTGCCGAATACGAATTTGAAGTGAGAAAAAAACTTTTGACAGCTACCAGTTGTTAAAAAAACTGTCAAATTTTGAAAAATAAGAATTGTAACAAAGAACGATGCTGAAAAAAGTCAAATTCTGCCCAGAAGGGGAAAGTAAAAAATGAGTATTTCTAAATAGCTTTTACCCTGCTGAATCCGAAAATGACCATTAAAAAGTTACATACCTTGAGGAATGGGTTGAAAAACTACCCCTAAGTCAGATATGTCATTAAAACCTATAAATTTAAGAATTCATATAATTTTTGTTAAAAAAGCAGACTTTAACTCAGGATTTAAATTTTTTTTAAATACTATCAGCAGAAATAATAAAAAACAATTGCACTCTACTCAAATAAAAAACTACCCCCTCTGAGTCCTCTTAAATTCGAAAATTACTAAAATAATTCGAAGTATAAAATAATGCTACTTACTTTCAAGTCATCATTTTCTACTTGTCTCAAACTTTTTCAGCGACATCCAACATATAACAAAGCAACCCTCTAACATGTCAAAAAACCACCTCCGCATCATCCCTTAAATTCAAAGCTCTATAAAAGCCTTAAATATCAAAAAATTAAATATATTATTTACCTGGTCAATTTTTTAATAAAAACAATATTTTTCTAAGTATTATAAAACCTTTATAAAACTACCTTTTTTGTCATCCCTTTTACATAAAAAAATTAAAAATCCTATAATATTTATTGATTATCTACAGTCAACGGTAAACTGATTGGAGTATCCAATCAATGAAGATAAGATGTGCTCTCACCAACCAGTTAAGGTAGGATGATTGGAATTTCCAATCAGTGAAGATAAGATAATTGTTAAGGTAGGATGATTGAAATATCCAATCAGTATAGATAATATGAGGTGCCACCAACCAGTTAAGGTAAGCTCATTGAAATATCCAATCAGTGAATCAGTGAATTTTCGAATTTAAGGGGACTCAGAGGAGGTAGTTTTTTATTTAGGTAGAGTGCAATTGTTCTTTATTATTTCTGTTGATATTATATAAAGGAAATTTAAATGCTGAGTGAAAGTCCGTTTTTTTACAAAAATTATATGTAATTTTAAATTTTCAGGCTTTAATGACATATCTGACTTAGGGGTAGTTTTTCATCTCTTTCCCTAAGGTATGGAACTTTTTAATGGTCATTTTCGGATTTAGCAGGGTAAAAGCTATTACTCTTTTTTTACTTTCCTTATCTGGGAAGAATATGAGCCTCTTTCAGCATCGTTCTTTACATTTGGGGAATTCTACGAGTAAATCACACAGTTGTACGTGAGAAGTTAGCGATTTGTCTCAAAGTTTATAGACCTATTTTACCTTCAAAAATACTCAACTAGCAAAAATTTCAAGTTTCTATCTCATAAAGAGCACCCACAATCGAGGCTCCGGATTTTAAAAGGGCACTTTCAGCATTGATTTTTAATAGTTCTTAAAAAAAATTGGAAAAGTACAAGACGATGGAAATTTTTCAATGATTTCAATGCTGTTAGAATTTTTTAAATATTTCTAAACGCATGCATAGTAGATTAAAAAACTGCTTTTTAAAAAAAATATATCTCAAACACACCTGTTTCGATTTGGCTCAAATTTTCAGGAAAAATAGCAGTTGAAAAGCCATACTTTAAAATGCTTATACGGTAAATCTGGGTATTTTTAATTTTTAGCCATATCTTTGCAAAATAGTGAGATAATTCAATTTTTTTCAATGTTTCCTTACGGTTTTGACATTTTGTGGCATACGCAGCTATGTACAAAAAATCTGAGCCAAAATTTCAAGAAATCTCCGCAGTTAGTTCCAATGCCAAAAAAAATAAATACGAATTTTTTTATTTCAAAAAATATTAATATTAACAGGTGCCACCGAGTTCTTCAGTTTTACAATGTGAAATGCATGGGAAAAATTTTAATTTTCGAAAAATCAAAATCATTCGCGAGGGTTTTAAAAAAGTTAACATTGAGCTACTAGGATTTATAGAGGGCTCTCCGGCAAGCAATTTGACCTATATAACTTTAAACTTTAACCACCTGAACCTCCTACAGCACTACCCCAAAGTTATCCCTTTTTTAGATATTTATAATTTAACGTATTTTTGTGGTATAATATCAATTTTTTAACTTTTTTGTCAGATGATGTGTGTTTAAAAAATACTTTTATTTAGCTGCGTATAAGCACGAAAAGGCAAAAACCGAAAGGAAACATTGAAAGAAATTGAATATGTTCACGTGCCCTTGGATATCATAGACGTCGGATCAATGCTCCGGCAATGCTATAACGTCTATGTAACTAACGGAGGCGGTTCAGAGCCCATCTTGGCCAGATTGTAGTATCTGCGGGGTAATGCTTTGTCTAAATCTCTCACTGGTTTCGACAGTCAAGCGACTGGCGCAGGGGCGGTGACCTGAGGCCCAAGGGTGCAGGAGGGCAACAACTCTTTGGTAGTACCAAGAATTGACTTGGACCGAGTAGATAGACGAGGAAGTGCGAGCAGCGTGACAAGCCAGGCCAGTGACATTTCTGTCTTCAGTAATGCCTCGGCAAAGGACATTGCAAGCTGCAACGAAGATCGAGATGAATGCATTAAGCTGCGGGAGGAGGAGGCGACATGCATTCTAGCAATGGAAAAAGAGGTTATCAAGATGATGAAGTCCTGCGAGGTCCAGAGGAATGTCAATATGACAATCAAGGATGGACTTAAAAGCATGACATCGATCATACAGGAGATCAAGGAGAAGCACGCAGCAGCTACGAAAAAGGATGAGAGTTTCTACCAGGGATTGATCTGGTCGGAGGAGGCCAGACAGGATCGTAGAGTTAGACGAGATCGTTGTAACGCAATCGTGTTGAGAAACATCGTCTTAGATGCTCAGAAGCAAAAGAGAAGTGATCTTGAGCTTGCGAAGGACTTAAAAAGGTAAAAGGAGGACCGGCAAACTGTGCTAGAGATCCGCGACACAGACACTCCTAACGAACAGGAGGATGTCAAGGAGGCCCTAGACAAACTATCTATGGTGCCAGCAGGAAGGTGACGGTCCTCGGACCAAATAAGCGAGGTATTAAAATCGCTGTCGTAGTCACCTCCCAAGAGGCACCTGTGACACATGGTGTCACAGGTGCCTTGACTATGGCCATATAGGTAGAGATTGCCAAGCGATAGATAGGTCGGCTACGTGCTTCAAGTGCGCAAAAGCCGTCCATAAGGCAGCAGATTGTAAGAAAAGCCCATGCTGCTTCTTATGCAAGGCGAAGTTCGGCAAAAAGGAAAACATCCAACACGTCGCTGGATCAGGGAGATGCAGAGTCTTCAGAACTGCCCTCGAGAAAGCAAAAAAGACTATGTCAAGGACAAGGAGGAAATAAGGACAGAATAAAAGCGGCACGGAAGAGTCGCGTGAGCGACATAATGGAATTAAGATGGGAGTAGTTTTTAGTAAGTCGATCGGAACAAAAGCGGTCATCCCCACATAACGAAGGATTCTTTACCTAAGTATCTGAAATCACAGATTTTCCTCTTCCGACTACAAAAAAATCAATGTTTTAACGTTTTTTGTCGGATAATGTGTGTATAAAAAATTATTCTATTTAGCTGCGTTTAAGCACAAAAAGGCAAAAACCGAAAGGAAACATTGAAAAAATTGAATTATCTCACTGTTTTGCAAAGATATAGCTAAAAACTCAAAATACCTATATTTCCGGTATAATAATTTTAAAGTATGGCTTTTCAACTATTTTTCCTAAAAATTTGAGCCATATCGAAAGCTTAGTTTTTTCCTTAGAAACTAGGCAATTTCTGTATCAGCAGGTTCTTATTTTAATAGTAGGGGAGACTGGGGTAAACCCGCTCACTTTATCATTTTAAGACGGAACAGTTTTATTTTTCAAATATTAAAATTCGTCTTATTCTCGTCTTAAGTATAATTTATTATTGATAAACTATAAGTTCCATAAAAAATTCTATAAACAACAAATTGGTTTAATAAATAATGAATATAGGTTTCATGAATTACAACTATGGATTTAAATAATGTTATATTTTATTAAGAGAAAATGAAATGTAGTTACAATTTTGGTTTTAACAAGTCATAAATTGTGTTATTGTTAAAATATAATACGTGAAATTATTTTTTTCTAAATTTAAAATTTAAAACTAAGTGAGCGGCTGTACCCCGACTTCAGGTGAGCGACTTTACCCCGAGTGTATTCCTCACATTTCAAAATAAATTTAATTAAATCTTTTTGAAATAAGACAAAACTATATATGTACTTCAAAGAAGGACATCCAATAGCAACAATAAAATTTGCCAAATAAATTAAGACTCAAAAATAAATATCGAAAAACTTAAAAATCCAAAAAACGTTTTTTTTCTGACACCTCTAAAAACATTTGATCGCGTCTGATTCTATGTTGAATTCATGAAACTGAACGAAAGTTCGTTAATATGAGATGAATGTTAAGGACTATTCACAATACCAATATCTTCATCTTAAGTTGAGTTTATAGCGTCAAATCGCTAGTGAGCAGGTTTACCCCAGTCTCCCCTATCAAGATTTTCTGGCTAGAGATTTGTAAAATTCTAGAATATTTTTTTAGTAGGATTTGGCAAGTTTTTCTGATCAGTGGAGGACCAGTTTTTTTACATTGAATCTTAAATAATTCTTCAAATCAGTGACTTGACAGTGTCTCGAAAGAAATTCTTATCACAATTATGATCAGATTTTCCTGTCAGTGACTTGACAGAAGTACTGTTCATAAAGGAGAATTTATTCTATCCAGTGAAACTGGTCAGTTTCTTATTGAGGACTGGCCAGATTATCTTATTAAGTAAAACTCGATCTCAACTCGACAGATACTGGAAAGAAGCCAGTTTTCCTGGGACATTTTTTTACCTGGGAATTCGTAGTTACATATGCATGTACACTTTTTTAACTATTCTTTTTTCGCACCGATAGTATAGCTCGGTTGGTGGAATCCCGTTGCTTGCGATCACACAGGTTAACCCACTTTGAGTGCGGTTAGTACTTGGATGGGTGACCCTCTGTGAATATCGCTACAGTCTCGGTTTTTTCACTGATCGAGATATATCATACGGGAGGTTTGACGCCGAGGCTATGTTTGTGCATTTGTGATGGCTATCCAAATGTATATTCATGACTCGACGTCAATAAACTGGTTGTACTCGGGAAGTAGGTTTTCTGCAGTTTTCCTCTCCCCTGGCCAAATGTCCAGGCCACGAAGTAGTATAAGGAGACTTAACGCCCAAGTAAAGTTCAAAAAAACATGGCCCCAAAACAAGGCGAAGCCTATCTCAAGTTTTCCGGTGTTCGACTGTTCCGCGCGACCTCCTCGGGAAAATTTACAACTAAATAGTGACGTCTGCTTTTAAAGCACTGTGAAGTGTTTACATTTGAATGACATAAATAATAATTTAAATAATTACTTATTATTTAATTATGGGAGCAAAATAAGACTATTTGACAGTACGTATGAAAGCTTACTTTCTTTACAAATAATATTCAGCATTATTTTTTAAAGAGATCATGTTATTTTGACTGTATTTACGTTTATTGTTTTAGGTTATATTTATGTAATTGATTTTCACAGACACGGAAATACATAAATAATTTTTGTTTTTAGATAATATTAATTATTAAAAAAAAACAAAGAATCATGGAATATTCGATGGAAAAACTTACATTTGAAGAGTGTCAGATCAAATTTAATAAATCACAATTACCTTCTGATAAGTGGTATCATATGACAAGAAACAAAGAATTAATTTCGTTTATAAAATTGGAAGAAGATTGTGTTACCAAAAATAGAGTTGTCATTCTTAAAGATTTGAGTATAAAAATTTTCATTAATGATAAACTTTTTCCTCTATCTCAATTTATAACAATGAAAAATATTCAAGAAGTTGAAAGTCTATTAAACATTGTTGATAAAATGAAATAGAGAAACAACAAATTATTTTTATGATTATTTTAAGGTTTTAATATTTCGACAATGCTAACTTTAAATTCATATTTAAAAGTTAATATTATTGTTGTACATATATTACAGGAATGTACATGAATTATATATAAAAGTGATTTTATATCTACTTATACAAATTTAAAAAAAAAAAGTGATTGATATAAAAGTGATTTTATATCTACTTATACAAATTTTGTTCATACACTAGCTCCTCCGACGGCCGCAAGCGGCCGTCTACGGTGCTAGTTTTTATGTGTCCATTGTCCAAGTCCATTATTTCATTAATAATAATATTCAAATTTTTTCAGTTAATAATTTGCTTATTTATATTTGAAATGTTGACGTTTTTTTTGACAATGCAAAATAAGATTTATTATGAGTACTTTCTCTTAACAAAAATAAAATTTATATATTCGCGCTCTTTTTAAATAACATACGACTGCAGCGCCACCTTCACATGTACAAACAATTTTAAAAACACCCTTCTATTAAGATTTTACATTCTCATTGCCCATTCTTTACTTCGATATTTTTCGATACATTCGACCTTTCCTCTCCATGTCTTTTTTAAGAAAGGATGTATAAATAATTATATACAGTGCAGGGTTGCCACAGTTTTTATATTTTGAAATTGCATTACTTTTTTCGGTTTTCCAGGTGAAGAAATTATTTTTTCCTTGGCGAAATATCGCACATTTATAGAAACGAAATTTTAAAGTACCACACCCAGAGAAATGATATATTTGTCTCAGAACCAACTAGATTTTTTATTTGCTTTAAATAAATTTTATTTGGTTTTAATAAAATTTTATTTTGCTCAAATATATGTTTTATTTATGTCGAATAAAATTTTTATTTAAAACAAATAATAAGTCTAGTTGGTTCTGAGACAAATATACGTTTATTTAACTCTAATAAGATATATTTGGTTTAAATAATAATTGTCTCTGGGTGCATATTCTTAAAAATAAAATTTTTTTTATTATTGATTTTAAGAGTATGTTACTTTAAAATCTTTTATGATTTTTACATAAGTATCATTTGCATTTAAAAATAGGGTAAAGTTCATTCGCATTTGAAATTATTAAAAAACTTAATTTTTAATCATTTTCCTCGACTTATCTCGGTTTTCCAGATACTTTTGTATTTCTCTGTGGCAACCTTGTATTAATAATGCAAATTAATTTTTAATTTAAAATTTTTTAAAATAAGTAGTTTTCAATGTTAATATAAATATTAGTCATAAAATTATTTGTGAAAAATACATTAATTTTTACTGAACTTCAAGACATGTACAAATTTTATATGTGTTTTTACTTTCCGGTGGCTTATATATAAATGGTGTAAAGAAAATAAATAAAAATAATTATCTATAACAAATGCTTACAAAATTTATAATCCAACTATAACAGTTTTTGTCATATAATAACGTCTATAATAAAATTAAAAAATTTCGTATAACAATTATATAAAGTTATTTTGAAATTAGCAATGTAATTTTGTTTTAAAGTTCTTTTAAACAATACATCATAAATATTCGTAAATATCTTTTTGACTGTGTATAAACTTTTTGTACTTTTTAAAATTATTAACTTTTAAAAAGAAAGTTTTTGAGCAGGTACTAAAATTTTTACAATATCCTAAAAGGATTATCTATAATTATCTTTAAATTATTGATTAACTATTTGTTATAACTGAGTTTTTAAGAGTACATTGTAAATTTATAATTTACATTGTAAATAAATTGGAAAATCTTAATGTTTTTAAATACATTTAAATGCTTTCTATGTTTTTGAAGCAATAACATTTTAAATAAATTATTTTTTTGATTTCTTTTCAGGTACATTTGTCTCAATTGACTTTATATAGTTTTGTTTTCTTTTTCGTGGTATCTTTGTTGTAAATTCTGTGTTCGGATTATCACAGGAATTGTATTTTGACGAATCGAAGTTATTTTCTTTTCTTTTCGAAGATTTTGAACTTAGCTTCGCAGCTTTTCTCCTTTCTCGTGTCTGCTCCCGGAGGTCATTGTGAGTCTTATTATATTCTTTGCAAATAAAGTGCATTCGCATTGTTAAGTAAAACGTAATAATACGTTTTGTTAAAGAAGAGGTATGCAACTCACAGCCTACAACAGGAATCGGGTCAACATGTTCCAAAGCTTCGGTTATTTGTAGCAACGTATTTGCATTTAATTCTGTAGAATTAACAGTACTAACAGTTGCATTTTCTAATGTTGAAATTAATTCGTAGAGTTGAAACGATGGGTGTAGTAAACCTCCTCTTGATTTTATTTTTAATAATTTGTGACGTTCAGGTATAACGTCTGTAGGTGCCAAAACCAGAGTTTTTAAGCAATTATTGCAAAATACATTTCTCTTGCCTTTAATATATTTTGCAAATCGTGCACCTTTCCTACTGACGTATCCAGCGATATAAGAAACTGCATATTCGGATGTTTCCGACATAGAGTAATCATGTTCAAACATGATTTGGGATGCTTCACCTAGCAAATGTGAGCCAGGTCCTCTGTCGACAATGGTGTCAACCATTCCTTCCCAAAGTTCTTTTCTTTCCTCGATGGCAGAAATGTCTTTTAAACTGAGTAAACTAGCTAAAATTTCATTTCCCTCAACGTTACATCCCTTAGGGGGTTTTATGAGGGAATATGTACTCAGTAGCTTAAACATTTGAATAAATAATGTTGAGTCCGGATGATCATTTGATCCGCAACACTCACGCATTAATCCAAAAAATCTCTGAAAATCAAGATAAAATGAAAGTAACGTTACAGATAATTTTAATTGGTAATAATTAAAAATAATTTAAAGATTCATATTCAAAGTAAGTAATATCACCTCCAAGCAGTCCTGGTTCAAGCGTCCCGTCATTAAATAATCAAAATTGCACTTCGAAAAGAGAAAGCTACAAATTTCTAACGCTCCCGTGAGGGAAATTAGCATCCCATAAAAACAGTTATTTGTTAAGAATTCATGATTTTCTTGCTTAGCCTGAACCTCCCATTCTTCTAAATATTTAATAAAATCAGTAACAACCTATAGTAAAACAAAGTAGAATTAATCATATTATGTT
This sequence comes from Leptopilina syphax, assembly GCA_032872505.1. Lineage (NCBI taxonomy): Eukaryota > Metazoa > Arthropoda > Insecta > Hymenoptera > Figitidae > Leptopilina > Leptopilina syphax. The sequence goes on from CM065472.1 coordinate 16,010,915, forward strand.
TATTTCATTAAAAAATAAAATTAAAAATACTTACATTAAAATACTTGTTTCCTGGTGCCATAGCATCACCTGGAGTTCTGCTGTTCATTGCATGAATAACATCCGTGACTCTCTTGCAAAATTTTATTGTACTTTTACAATCTTCTAAATCTTCATGAGTATTTTCATAAATCTGCAGAGCATCATGGATGTTAAAAAACTGGAAAATTAATTATATTAGTGTTTTTTTCATTAAAATAAAAACCACAATTAATCAATTAAACTATATAAAGGGAAATTTGTTAAATTTATTTAAAAAACTTTTATAATTTAAAGTACGACAAAGCCTTCTCAACGAGAAAGCTAAATGATTAAAATACCTCAAATGCAAGCGCAACGTTCATTTTCATGTAGTATTTAGGATCTACATGCTCTTTTCGCAATTTGTAATTTGCTCTAATTGCATAAGGAGTTTCAAAAAGCTTTTCTAATGAAGCATACCAGTGCTTTTTGGAAATGCCGCCATCAGGTGTCTAAAAATTGAATTATTTTAATTATAATGGAAGATTTTTAATTTTTAACAAACGTATTTATTAATAAATTTTCTAAATACTAACGAAGATTATTTGGAATTTCAAAAATTTTACAATAAAATTTCTGAAAGCTTTCACTAAATGTGGCCAATCAGAAATAAACCACAAGCTTCGTCTTCCATCGTATGGGTGTTGTATACGCTCTTTGTTCCTGCTAATTCCAAACAACTTCCATGTGGCTCTGTTCCATGCAGCACCATGCATCACAATTGCATCAATAAATAATCCTGCCTTTTCACATAAGGCAATACCCTCTAAAAGTGTTTTGTAAAGGACAGTGCTACTAGCACTTCCCTTGCTTAAAAAACAGCTGACAACTTGTACAAAATTTCCTCGAAATGGTTGGAACATCAGTACAAGCGCATGGTCACCTCTTTGTTGTTTCTGATTATCAGGGGTATGATCACCCAAATTCGTGAAACCCTCAACTGTCAAATTAACTCTGCAAAAGTAACAGTTTCTGACAATTTCATTTCGTGATAGCTACTCTTAACTACTTTTTTAATTCTTAAAATATATTTTTTGATAATTTTTCAAAATTATTTATCGAGTGCGAAGCCTGTAATCATTTTTACCTCGTCGACTTTCTGGTGCCATAAATTTGGTTTTCTTCTTTAACCCTTCAAATATGTATGGTTGGAAACTGTAAGGGTGGAGTCCCATGACAGCGTTTTGCGTTGCGTCGTAATGGGAGAGAAAAAGACGCAAATATACGTTTGCTGCATTCTCTCTTATTACAACGCAACGCAAAACGCTGCCATGGGATTGCGGCCTAAGCGCTTTTAATATGACGCAAATATTTAACCAATGTTTCTGGAGATGGTAAAATCAAAATTTTGTCCCTTCTTAACTGCCTATACAACTTTTTACTTTTTATACGAAGTAATATACATTCGTATATCCAGTCAGTTTTATATCTAATGCTTCGAATATTCTTCAGCTTAGAGGCTTCGAAACAGGTTCTCACTGCAATTTGTTGTTTTTTTGGAAGATTAGACAATATTTCTTTTAAAACATCCTCTTTGGCAACTGCGCATTTTTCTCTCATAAATTGTACTTTTTTTTCTCAAAATATTCAACTAGATTGTAGTCAAGAAAACAAAAAACATTAAATTTATATTATTAAATATATATTAATTTCTTTAACAAAAGCAAATATTTCCTACCTTCTTTTCGGCTCTCTCTCTTTTACGGTTGATGTTTTTGTACCGACTTCTGAGTTTCTTTTTTAGAATGACTCTCCTTTTATTTTGTTTTTTTGCTTTATACTTCTTTTTACAGGCTGCAATTCTTTTTTTCTTACAAGACTTACAGAAAGTACTTTGTCGTCTTGGACAGTTTTTCATTTTTGGTTTTACAAAACCATAACATTCTGCATGGCTGGAAATATGTAAAAAAAAATTCTATTTAAGAAACAAAGATAATATAATGATTTTGATACTAAATAATGATTGTAATTAAACAAACTTTTCAATTCGACCATTGCAGGGTATCATTTGTGAAATAAAGTTCAAAGCAAGTGGTATTTTCTCAACTAAAATAAGTTTTGGCCAATTTTTCATATCCACTTCTCCAAATTCCACCTAAAATATAAATATTTATAAATATTTATAAAGCTTTTCATATTAAACTTAATAAAACTATACTAACTCGAACGCTCATTTCTTCATTTATGATCATATTAGTGCAACAAAAATTATGCTTTTCTTTCATGTATATGAAAATTAGAAGCTTTGACTGTTTCAAGCAGTCCCATCCTGGCGGCAATGACATTCTATCAACGTTTTCTTTTAATGCTTCGAATGAATTAAAATTCGGGCGTTTGTAAATAATATTTTCGCACGTTATCAATTCACCAACAAGTTCTATAACAGAATTTCTCTCCTCCTCTCGTTCTGTAGAAACATCCTCAGAAAACAACTGTGGAAAAATTGTTGGTATTGCATTTTCGTTCAAACGTGGTGTTTCTCGTTCAATCAAGCAATTTGTTCTCGTATTAAAATAACGAGAAACGTACTCCTTCTCAAAATGCAGTATGCAAATACGTTTCTTTTTGGAAAAAGGTCCTTGAGTGAATTTTTCACCCAACTCTTGAAACTTTTTTGACCATGTCTGGAACATCTCGTCCTGGGAAAGGTTATTTATTTTTAAAATATTATGCATACATAATATAAAAGTCTTATAATAAATTTATTAAAAAAGTAAAATAACAATTTAAAAATAAGAAGTTTTCAAATATATTGTATATAAGTTCGATAGTTACAATAGCAGATTGTATATTACATTCAAATTTGTTATTAAATAAGATGGATTTAATTTTAATCTATTTTGAAATATATATTAATTTTTTATATTTGTTTTCATTATTATTTTTGAATTATCCAAATTTAGTAAAATTTTATAATTTATATTATTTTTTTTAAATTCTCCAAATTTTTTTATTTCCAAATATTAAGTATAATTTTAATAAATTTTTATAAAATATTTCTTTTAAAAATTTTAATTTACAAATTTACTTTTTATTTATATTTATAAATATATATTTTTATAATATATAATTTTATGGTTTTAAATAATAATAATTATGTTTTACATGATAATAAATAATATTTATTTATTATAATTATAAATTATAAATATATTTAAATTTAAATATATTAAGTATAAAATTTAGATATATTTAAATAAATTATAAATAAAAAAAGATAAAAATAATAATAATAAAAAAAATAATAATAAAAAATATAATTTTTTCTATTATTTTGAATTATCAAAATTTTGTAAAATTTTATTTCGAATTGAAAACAATTGTATATAATAATTTTTCGTATTATAATATTCTTCAATATTTTGCATTTTAAAGCACCTTCTTCAAAAATTGTATTAATATATTTCTTTCAATTTAAAGTAAACAAATATTTCCACAATAAGATTTTGACATTGTCACTGTCATTCTCAGCTTGTTTATACGAAAAATTTAACAAATGTATAATTTGAATATACTTACTGTGCGAGCTATGAACAGAGTTTTTCTTTTTCCATCTCTTTTTATTTGCAATGCACTGCCAGAATCACAGCCTTTTTTAAAACAAGTAGGCGGCATGTTCTTAATATCATAAATGGTACACAACACAAATAAAACAACACAATAATAAAAAATTTTATAACACAATAAATAAAGTCAATCTTTGACATTTCTAACGGCCGTTCTTTAATTTGAAATTGGTAGCAGGCGAACCACATATACCACTTAGTTGTAAATTTTCCCGAGGAGGTCGCGCTGAACAGTCGGACACCGTAAAACTTGAGATAGGCTTCGCCTTGTTTTGGGGCCATGTTTTTCAGCCCGTCAAGTCTCCTTATACTATTTCGTGGTCCAGGCGAATGCGAGTACTCCTAACCTAAGTCGGCTGCAGCCGCAAAAGTACTAAGTAGGGACATGGAGGAAGTGTTTGTGAGTTAGAAGAGTTTAGTATAGTGATGTTGAGGAGATTGTAAAGACCCGAAAGGGTATACAATGAAATCATACTTTACTATTCTTTTTTCAATGCCAATTAAAGTTTTTTTGTGATCTAAATTTTTTTTAGCTGTATGAAAGATTAACTACTAAATAAAAAAAAGTTATATAAACATTAACATTAAAATCTTCAGTTGATTATTTGAAAGTGACTGATTTTAAAACACATAGTAATACCCACAAACACCCCCTTAATATTTGTATTTTACTTTTATGTAAGTCTGTTGAAAAAGGAGTGCACAAATTTATTCTAGTAATTTATAAAAACGGAAAAATTATCATTTTTATTGGACGAAAAACTGCATAGGGTAAGTCCAAGGGAGATGGCCAGTTCAAATATTTTATAGAATTTATAAAAAATTATCACTTATTGGGTTATTCTTCAACCTTTTGTGACTACTAATAAATGTAAACAACAAATTGTCGAAACCCTGCTGGAAGTAAATAGATAGAAACCTTTTCTCTTTTAATCCCTTTTTATTGCTAATATAGAAAGAGATATGAATAATGTATAACTTTTAATCTCTTACCTATACTTCTTTATGCCTTTCTATTCCTACCTTTATCAACTTGTTCGCTATTTCTTTTAATCACCTTTTTTAAATAACTTTCAATAGCCATTTTAAACCCTTCTATCTCTTTTTATATACAATCTTATTACAACTTTTTGTTATCCCTTTCAATCACCTTTTCTCTATTACTTTTAAAATCCTGTCTATTTCCTTGTATCTCTTTCAATGTTAGACCTTATAGACACTATTCTTTATACCTATTAATAACCTATTCTCAATACCTTTTAATAACCTGTCTATAAACTTCTATCTCTTTTTATGACAGAAGTTCTCGATACTCTTCTTTCTCCACATTTATAACCTTTTCTTAATAACTATTGATATTCTATTTATACCCTTCCATCGCTTTTTATGTAGGATCTTATTAACACTTATTTATTACTATTATTCCCATTATTGAGATAGAAAAAGATAGAAATGCGAGACTGCAAAACTATAAACCTTTTTTATTCCTTTTTACCATTCTTCTTTTCCGAATGTTATTCTTTTAATCTTCTTTCAATCCCATATTCTATCTCCTATTACTTCATTTAGAAGAGATAGGGATAGTTAAGAATATGGGGATTTGAGGAGATATAATAAGATTATCTCTTCTAATCTACTATAGTATATCCCTTTCTATATACATACTCATAAACTTATACGCGCATGCGTCGATCTTCCCAGCTGTTATGTGTCATGGCGTCGGGTCAGTAGATCCGTAGATCAGAAAGCGTGTGTTATGCACTGTGCGATTGTACGTTTTTGTTTGAGTTTATAACTTCCATATTTTTATAGTTTATTGTAAATATATTTAACCAATAAATGTTTATCAGTAATAGACAACCAAAATTAGTTTTAAACTCACAAAGCATCGAAACTTTTCTAAAAATGTATTAAAGATTTACTTGCAAATTTTTTATAGTTAATCGTAATGAATTAGAACAACACGATTAAGAAACTCAATTAACAACAATAGAGAAAGTTTTTAATTGAAATTAATCGATTTCTTCTATAAGGGGTATCTCATCCTTTTTTACTTTTCTTTGGATTAGAAAGGATGTGAAAATGGATAGAGGAAGACAGAAATGTATGAATAGAAAGAGATTGAAAAGTTCTATCTTCTTTAATTCACCACTTTGCATCCCCAATTTTTTATCTCTTTCTATATATTTTTTTCTATATATTTCTATATCTAAAACTGTATATAAAGAGATTAGAAGGGATAAAAAGAGATATAAATATAAAGTTATAGAAAGAGATAAAAAAATTGTATCTCTTTTAAGTATCCATTTTGCATCTCCAAACTATTATATCTTCTAATCTTTTTTTATCCCCTTTTTTAATCTCTTTGTATCTCTTTACTTCCAGCAGGGAAAATAATAAAAATGTAAGTGTAATCCTTCAACATTTTTTTTTGCATGGGTCTAAAATAATTTGAGAATTTCAGATTTATTATTGCTATGTTGTTATTTATTAACATATTTATTGATTTTAAGTTTAATTAAGTAGTGCATAACCTACGCTTCGTTGTAAACAAAAAATGAAAGGAAAAATTATTTTATTTATTTAATATTTTGATGTTTACTTTTGTCATGTAATATTGGGTAAGATGGCTATTAATGACTTTTATTTAAAATTTTTAATGTTAATGTTAGATACTTAAAAAGTATTAAGGAAAATTAAATTAAAAATGTCTGAGAACAAAATAATTCATCTAATTGACACCAGAAATGGAGATATATTTGTAGGTTGAATTTACAATCAAACGACATTGAAGTATTGTCCATCTCTCCTGCATACATGTGGTCATCTTTCCCGGACATTCCGGGAGAGATGGCCAAATGCACTTTTTAAAAAATGTAAATTTTGAGATTGTTTCTATAAAAATAGTTTATTTTATTTTTCGTTGCTTTAAAGTTAGGTGTTCAATGTTTAATTATCAATAAAAGTTTACACAAAAATCGCATTTTTATCATTTTTACAGTGCTTTAAAAAACTATGGCCATCTCCCCCTGACTTACCCTATACCTATAGCTAAAAACACCGGTGCGCACCTTCTCTTATTCTGGACTTAGCTTGACTGTACTTTAAACATGTGCTCGACTTACGATAGCGCTAATATTATGTGAACTATGCTAAATGTTCATTGAATGGGAAGTTTCACTCAATAGACGATTCACATTTCGATTGTTTCAATATAGACATAACAATTCGTTTAGTACTGAAATGTACAAAATTATTTATATTCCATGTCATTTGTAAGAAGCTAAGTAGAATTGGTTAGAAAATATCTCCATAACAAAATAAGTCGAAAGAATGGAATACTTAGTAAAGCCTCAGATTATTTGTCACATTGAGAAATCTGTGAGCTATTCCCTATTTGATGCAAAATGGATTCCTTCTAGTGCAAAATTTGTAACCTTCGGGTCAAAACCTCGAGGTACTGGCATAATACAAATTTATGAAATTGCGGATGGTGAACTAAAAGTCATTAAAGATATTCAGCAACCAAACTCTATTAAGTGTGGTACTTTTAAGGCATCAAATAATAGTGATCGGCATTTTGCAACAGGAGATTTTAAAGTAAGTACATTTAACTATTTTTCATGCCTTCCAATCAGCTTAGTTAATTGTATTTGAATCATAAGTCATAAAGTTTAGCATAAGATATATAAAAATAGAAGAGGTCACTCCAGTTTTTGACTTTTATTTTACTTACATAAAATATTACAATATTTGTTTGAAAAAAGAATGCAAAGATTTTGAAATCTGAAACGTAGAATAGTTATGGTAAATAACTAAGCAAAGTACCTCATGTACTCATCTCCCATGGCAACGTACAACGGAAAGTATTATGCCAATAAGAATTTTGTATAAGGTGGAACCTTCATAATATTAACGTGATCACGCATTGCATATAAAAATCAATGTTATTGAAGACTCAAAATTGATAAATTTGTCAGTTATTGAACATACCAATATAAACAAATACATTTAGAGTAGATTTGTAAAATTTTCAGTATTTTAAATGTCAAGAATTTCTCCACTGTTAAAAAGTAAATAAATATTTTTAAAATAAAGTGGGTGAATAATGAAGCAGTTTATAACATAAATTGATTATTAATATAGGAAAGCATTATAATGGGTCGAAAATTGAGACGGTGTCATTTTACAACAAAAGTTGTTTTAAAGAAATTCTGTTATAGTACAAACATGAGATATTGTTATTTTATACAGCTTTACTGTTAAAATGTAAATTGTTATTTTATACAAGTTTAACTAAACTTAAAAATTAACTAAATAAAGTATTTTCTTTATCAAATATTCTAAAATAATATTTCGAATGTTCAATTAATTTTTGAAAATAGATAAATAAAACTCGAAAATACAAATTTTTTTTAAACTCAAAATATTAAGTTGTCTTGTAACAGAAACAATTTAATAACATTTAAAGATTTTCTTGTTTCATAATAATATTTAACTAATATTAGTAATTAAAAATAATAATAATATACTAATAATAACATCTTAAAAATTATTATGTGCATTCTTTACAATAAAAAAAATTATATAAATCAAATAAAAATGATTTGACTCCAATAAATTGTTAAATTGTCTATGATCTATTAAATATTTATTTGAGCTAAGTAAATATTTACAGTTATTTGTACCAAATACGAATGACTTAAGTCAAATAAATTGAATAATTGGATCTAATAAATATTGCTTTAAATTAATTATGAAACTTACATGATTCAATAATGAATGGTTTTAATTTAAATAAATATTTATTTGCATCAATAAAATAATTTGTATGAAATAACTAAATATTTATTTGTATCAAATATTAAATTATTCATCATAATTGTTTTAATTGAGACTAATATCCCTTTAATTGCGTCAAATAATTAATTATTTAGGTCAAATACAAAATTTATTTTCAATAAAATAAAGCAGTTTTGGATTCCAAGAAATCTTAATTTGTATCAAGTATATGAATCTTTTTCCATGTCTATACGTAAAAGAATTATAAAAATAATAAAAATTCAAATTAGAAATTAGAACTAAATTTTTACAATAAAATTAAAATTTGAAACATACGGGGAACGAAACCCAGACGCACCTACCTAACCGAAGACCTATAACAGAAGAGTATTAACAATATCGACAACCGAAACGACTTGGAGAATTATGTTTGATATGTCTATATAAATTGCAAATGTAAAAATTTCAAGATTTATATACTACATAAACAATTAATAAAATGATATAATTAAATATTTATTATTCAAAGATAGTGAAAATTAATGTACAGTTAAATTGTACAGTTAAAATTTTAAAAATTATAAACAAATCTACAGTTATAACAAATTGTAAATTAAGACAATGCCTTTGATGGATTTTAATGAAATTCGTTACTCGGGGGGTTTTTGGGATCGCTGATTACGGATCCGATGTCAGTTTTTTAAAAATCAATATGGCGGACGTCAAAGTTAAAAATTCATCTGATTCACTTGAAAATCATTACTAGGGTCTTATTAGGGTCGTTGGTTATGAATCCGCTGTTATTTTTTTTAAAATTCAAAATGGCCGATCCAATGTGGCGGACGTCGAAGTTAAAAGTTCATCTGATTCATTTGAAAATCGTTTCTCGGCAGTTTTCTGGGTCGTTGATTACGAATCCGATATCATAGGAACATGCATCCTATTCAAGACGCATGTTTTCTAATATTAATTAATTTATATCTTTAATGCAGTATTCGAGAAATGTTTATTTATGCCTAAAGAGGATGCTAACGTTGGAATCGAAACTTTGCGTGGACGACTATTATATTAACCCTTTAACGCCCAAATGTGCTGATTTTTAACTTCAGTTTCAAGCTCATAATATTGAAAGAAAAAAATTATTAAAAATTCTACAAGGACATATACATACGTTTTTGGGGTCACTCTTTCGAATGCATTTTCAAAATTTCCAAAAAGTGTCATTCATCCCTTATTTTTTCAAAAATACTCAAAAAATACAATATTTTGGGAAGTAATTTTTTTTCAAATCCAATTTTAGTTGTGATATCGATTTTTTCAAGTCATTTAAAGTTTAAAAAACGTGTTCCCGATAGTTTTAGTTTAAAAATATGCTTTGCGCTTGAAGATTTTTGGTATTTTTTTTATTCAAAATGGCGCCTGAACGTAAAAAATTTTCCAAAATTTAACACAGGATGGATACAATTTTCAAAAGTTATTGAAATCGCTTGAAATCTGTTAATCGGGGGTTTTCGAGGTCGCTGATTACGAATTTGATGTCAGATTCTAAAAATTCAAGATGGTGGATCCAATATGGCAGACGACAATATTGAAACTAAAATCTGATCGTTCGATAATGCCAAATATTTATTTTTGAATTTTTTGTGCGATTTTGAAAAAACAATTATCTGTTTTCTTGGTTTTTTCTGTTTGAGGTGGACCTCTGTAGCTTAGTGGAAGAGCAATCAACCGGCAATTAATAGGTCCTGGGTTTCGAGCCCCAGCAGAGTTGGTCTCACATTTTTTCATGGCTTTAAATTTAATTTTCAATTATTTATTGATTTGGCGGTGACGTCTAGGTTTAAATATTGGTACTTCTAGAATTTGAAACTTGGTCGATATAGTGGGTTTCTACTTCACATTTAGTGAAGGAACTTATTAATGAGTTGACAATTGTTTCGTGAAAAATTCTGGGTAAATTCAAAATTTAAATAAACTAATTTATTTGTAAAACCTAACGATCAGATTACAGTTTATTAATGTACAAGTACCTATTTTTAAAAGAAGAACCATAACCGTCAAGTGATTTTCAAGAAAATGGTTTCTAAGTGTGAAAAATGTGATTTTTTTCAAATGGCACAGAGATTTCAGTAATTAAAATTTTGCTCCATGGAACTATCTGATTTTAGGCCCTTGTATATAAAATCAGCAGAAAAAAAGGTTCAATAAAAAAATCATTTAGAGCTGAGAAAATGGTACCTAAAAATAGGCATATTTGAATAGGATTTGACAACTGCTTATGCCCTTATAAATATTCTAACGTACGGTATCGTATTTGTAGCCAATACGATGAAGTTTTAATTTTATCATTCGCTATATTGAATCCTCTATTTTGAATTTTTAAAATCTGATTTCAAATTCGTAATCAGCGACCATGAAAACCCCCGGGTAACAAATTTGAAGCAAATATATGAAGTTTTAATATTGTTGTCCTCCATATTGGATCCGCCATTTTGAATTTTTTAAATCAGACATCAGATACGCAATCAGCGACCCCGAAAATTCCCGACTAATAAATTTCAAGCGAATACGATGCAATCTTAATTTTATCGTCCGCCATACTGGATCTGACATTTTGAATTTTTAAAATCTAACTTCAGATTCGTAATGAGTGACCTTGAAAACCCCCGAGTAACAGATTTTAAGCGATTTCAATAACTTTTGAAAATTGTATCCATCCTGTGAAAATGTTAGAAAATTTTTTACGTTCAGGCGCCATTTTGAATAAAAAAATACCAAAAATCTTTAAACGTAAAGCATACTTTCAAACTAAAACTATCAGGAACACGTTTTTTAAACTTTAGATGACTTGGAAAAATCGATATCACAACTAAAATTGGATTTAAAAAAAAATTATTTCTCAAAATCTTGTATTTTTGAGTATTTTTGAAAAAAATAAGGGTTAAACGTCACTTTTTGAAATTTTGACCATGCATTCGAAAGAGCGACCACAAGATTCAAAGAAACAACGTAATTGTGTATACCAATTAAATTTATTCCGTTCATTATTTCCCAAGTGCGAAAACCAACGCGGCCCAACACTGGCCCAGTATTGGCAAAGCTGGCATCGAGACTTGGCAGACAATATTGGCTCGACTTTGCGCCGACTCTTGTGGTGTTAACAGCGGTTGGACGTCGGCAGCCAGATCTCGGCAGACATTAATGGCCCAATATTGGCCGCCAGATCTCGGCAGACATTAATGGCCCCTTATTGGCAGCCAGATCTCAGCAGACATTAATGGCCCAATATTGGCTGCCATTACTCCCCCAGTATTAAAAAAATTAGAAAAAAAAAAAATTTTTTTATTTAATTAACTAATTAATTTATAACATTTATACGGCTTATTTCCCTAAATTAAAGGCAAACAATAAATAAAAATAAAATAAAATAAATTATTATTTATTTTTAAATATTTGTGTATTTAAAAAATTATTACCTCTTGCGGGGATCGATACCTGAACCTGACGCACCACAGCCTAACACTCTGACCACTCTGCTTCTCTGACTTGAAGTCGAGGAAGCAAAAAGGTTCTTATAAGCTACACTACACTGGCCGATACTGTGCCAGTATTGGGCCGAGCTACGTCCCAATATTGGCAATTATAATTTGCCATCATAGATACAAAATGATAGATATTAATGTGCCATTCCTGGACCAAGCTACACCCCAATTCTGGCAATTATATTTTGCCATGAAAGATACAAAATGTTTGCCACTAATGAGCCATTAATGGACCGATCTTTGTCACATAACTGGCAATTGAATTTTGCCATTAAAAATTGATCAACTTTACCAATATTGAGCCGTTATTGAGCCAAGCTACGTCCCAATACAGGCAATTATAATTTGCCATGAAAGATACAAATTTTTTGCCATTAAAGTGCCAATAATGAGCCATTAATGAGCCGATCTTTGTCACATCACTGGGAATTGTCTTTTACCATTAAAGATTGATCAACTTTGCCGTGAATGTGCCATTATTGGGCCTAGCAACGCCCCAATTCTGGCAATTATATTTTGCCATTAAAGATACAAAACTTTTGCCATTAAAGTGCCATTAATGTGCCTTTCATGGGCCAATCTTCGTCCCATCATTGGCAATTGAATTTAAAAAAATTTTAGTATCAAAATTCATGCTATGTTTTTAATATTTAATTATTATCTAAAAATTTGACTAGAATCCATTTTGAAATCAATTTTTACTAGAAAAATTCTACGAGAATTTAATTATTTAAATGCAAAAATAAATAATTTATTGAATAAATTGAAAATTTCTTAATTTTGCTTCCTCATAAAGGAAGCTTTTTTAGATACCTAATAAAGGAAAAATTTTACTCAAAAAAAGGTTTCTGTTACATTTATTTACGAATTTATTTAATTGTAAAATTATTTGAAAACATTAATAACTTCTTTTTAAAATTAATACATAATTAAACTTTTTCAAAAAAATTAATTCTTTAAAATTGACAGTTAAAAATAGAGAAAATTCAAAGTTTCGAATATTTTAACTTGAATCCTTTTCAAGCTTATTCAATTATTTAAATACAAAATAAATAATTTATTTAATAACTGAATGTTTCTTAAAATTAAATTCTTATAAAAAATTTTACCAAATTAAAATGCCATTAATGTACCTTTAGTGGGCCGATCTTCGCCACATCACTGGCAATTGTCTTTTACCATTAAAGACTGATCAACTTTGCCGTGAATGTGCCATTATTGAGCCAAGCTGCGCCTTAATACTGGCAATTATAATTTGCCATCAAAGATACAAAATTTAAAGTGCCACTAATGAGCCATTAATGGGGCGATCTTCGTCACATCACTGTCAATTGTCTTTTGCCATTAAAGATTGATCAACTTTGCCGTGAATGTGCTGTTATTGGGCCAAGCTACGCCCCAATACTGGTAATTATAATTTGCCATCAAAGATACAAAATGTTTGCCATTACAGTGCCACTAATGTGCCATTAATGGGCCGATCTTCGTGACATCACTGGCAATTAAATTTTGTTATTAAAGATTGATCAACTTTGCCAATATTGTGCCGTTATAGAGCCAAGCTACTCCCCAATACTGGTAATTATAATTTGCCATGAACGATACAAACTTTTTGCCATTAAAGTGCCAATAATGAGCCATTACTGGGCCGATGGTCGGCACATCACCGGCAATTGTCTTTTGCCATTAAAGATTGATCAACTTTGCCATGAATGTGCCATTATTGGGCCGAGAGCTGGCCCAGTCTTAAAAAATTTGAAATTCTGACCATCGGCGCCATCGTTGGCCCAGTAATGGGACGTTTTGAACACCAATAATGACCCAGTAACTACTGCCACTTCTCGGCAGACATTACTGCACCAATGATGGGCCGTTTTTGAAGTCTTGGCATTTCGCACTTGGGTTACTGTTAATAATTTTAATCTCTCAAAACATCGTCTGGCATTCCAAGTATTTCCTATTCGAGAAATTTTATTTAGCCAAGACAATAAATTTTTGAGAACCGCAGCACCTACCGCTTGTCTTGCTGCAGAGGTAAAAGTACAAGAACCGAGAAAGGAATTTCCAAATATACATACTCATTAACAATTTTAATTTTATCATCGCCGAACTTAAAAAATTTAAACTTTTTAGCCGTAGAGTTTCCAGATTTCGAAAAGATCATAATTTTTTGTTTTATTAATATTTACTGTAAGATTGTTGAGCTAACAATAGGAATAAGATAAAGCCTCCAAATTTCTGACCAATTCACTAGGGGTATCAGAGAGCAAAACAAAGTCGTCCGCATATCCCAACATCAGGACTTCCGTTTCACTATCTATTGAGAGAACTCTACAACTAACCATAGTTAATAAAATACTCTTCGAAGTCAGACATAAACAATAAAAATTCGTAAGGGTTCAAAACTTCACCTTGAAACATTCCCTGTATAATTTTAACTTTATCCGTCGTGCCCTTTCTTGTTCCAATACAAGTTGTCAAAGAATTATAGAAATCTCTCCATATATTTATTTATTTTGTGCACAACCTTAAAAGATGCAATTTACTCCATAACGTTTCAAAACAACTTATTAAAGAAAATACTTACTACTTCATTCTCGCTACAGGATTCAGATACACATAGAATGTCACTTTCTATTGGAATTACAAAAATTAATATATTAACCCCTTGGCAGTCGATGACGTGTATACACGTCATGGTGCAGGTGGGCTCAAAATGTCGATGACGTGTATAGACGCAATCAGATTTTTGGCTACAAAAACACACAGATTTGTCTACAAATTGATACTCGAGGGTTTTCGGGGTCGCTGATTACGAATTCGTTTTCAGATTTTAAAATATCAAAATGGCGGATCCAAGATGGCGGACATTTTCAAAAATTCATCGGATTCACTTAAAACTTGTTACTCAGGGGTTTTTGGGGTCGCTGATTACGAATCCGATATCAGATTTTGAAAATTCAAAATGGCGGATCCAATATGGCGGACATTTAAAAAAAATTCATCGGATTCACTTGAAACTTGTTACTCAGAGGTTTTCGGGGTCGCTGATTACAAATCTTATATTAGATTTTAAAAATTCAAATTGCGAATCCAATAT
This sequence comes from Leptopilina syphax, assembly GCA_032872505.1. Lineage (NCBI taxonomy): Eukaryota > Metazoa > Arthropoda > Insecta > Hymenoptera > Figitidae > Leptopilina > Leptopilina syphax. Next base: position 16,025,965 of record CM065472.1, read on the forward strand.
GGCGGACATATTTTAAAATTCATCGGATTCACTTGAAACTTGTTACTCAGGGGTTTTCGGGGTCGCTGATTGCGAATCCGATTTCAGATTTTAAAAATTCAAAATGTCGGATCCTATATAGCGGACGACATTTTTAAAAACTCGCCTGATTCATTTAAAACTCGTTACTCGGGGGTTTTCAGGGTCGCTGATTACGAATCCGATTTCAGATTTTAAAAATTCAAAATGGCGGATCCAATATAACGGACGACATTTTTAAAAACTCGTTTCACTGCGGTTTTTGGGGCCGCTGATTACGAATCTAGCATCAGAGTTTTAAAATACAATTTGGCGGTTCGAATAAGGCTGGCGCCATTTTAAAAAATCTATTGGATTTACTTAAAAGTTGTTACTTGGGATTTATTGATGTAGTAGATTAAAAATGTAATATCGGTATTGAAAATGGCGGATCCAATATAAGAACAAACAAAAAAAAATACAAAAAGAAACAAAATAAATAAAGGAGTGTAAAATCCGACCGCATACCTTTACGTGGTAAACTCTGGGGCCGTAAGTAACCACTATTTTGAATTTTCATAATCTGAAATCGGATTCGTAATCAGCGACCCCGAAAACCCTCGAGTAAAAAGTTTTAAGTGAATCTAATAAATTTTAGAAAATTTCGCCCGCTATATTATATCCAACATTTAGAATTTTAAAAATCTGAAATCGGTTTCGTAATCAGCGACCCTGAAAACCCCCGAGTAAAAAGTTTCAAGTGCACTGTAAAAATTTTTTTCGAAATTTTTCGAAAAACTGTTTGCCAGTTTTATTTCGCAAAGGTTAGAAATTTTTCGAAACAATAATGTCGAAAAATTTCGAAATCTGTTTCGAATTTTTCCGAACAGAGTGGTAAGAAAAATTTCGAAACTCAGTTCGAATTCTCTAGCAACATTTTTAGATAAATTTCGAAACTCCTTTCGATTTTTTTCTAACCAAACGTTAAGAAAAATTTCTACAACCTATTCGATTTTTTTCGAACAAAATATTTAGATAAATTTCGAAACTTTGTTCGATATTTATAGCAACGTGTTCCGATATATTTAGTAAAATTTTCGGATATTTTTCTAACCAAAAATTTAGAAAAATTGCAAAGCTTATAAAGATTTTTTGCTCTACAAATAGTAAGGATGTTTTTTAATTTCATTTGGTATTATTTGTTTACTAATATTAACTGCAGTTATTTAATTAATGCTGTTCCAATTAGCAAAAAAATTATAAATGGGTGCAAAATAGAGATAAAACGATTTAATCATATAAGTATACATTTATAAAGTTTTTCTTTTATTATAAATTAACAATTTTAATTATAAATAAGTATGGTAATTATTACAATTAAATTACAATTATTTCACATAATTTTTTGATTTCGTTGAATAAATTAATTTAATAATTTTCACACAACATAAATTTAAAATACATTACTTCTTTATCACACAAAAATAACTTTAAACAATTCACTTGACAAAAAAAATGTTTACTTAAAAATATTCACTTCACCACAACATTTCAGAACTATAGGGGAGAGTGGGGCAAAATGGGGTACCTTTTTGAAATTGGCTGTTTACAGAGAACCAAACGAATAAATCGATTCAGCTAAACTTCAGAATTCTTCTTTGTACACTTAGCTTTGAGGAAATTATGATAATAGCAAAGAAAAAAATTTTTGAAAGAACTTATATCGTATTTTCTGAGAAAGTGCTAACATCCCATTTTGCCCCACCCGTGGGGCAAAATGGGGTGGCATCAAATAACTATACAAAACATTGAGTATTTTTTCAAAATTCATTAAATTCTTGTTGTATGAGATTATAAATACAAACAAAAAGTAGGATTCTTTATTATTATGAAAAAACAAGTAATATTTATTAGAATTTAACAAAAAAACATGGATATTGCAAAATATCGATATACCGATAATGAAACATCGATAGTATAATTTCCTCGAAGCAAAAATATCGATTCTTCTGCAGGAAACCTTTAAATATGCATAATATAATGTTTTTAAATAGTTTTAATGAAACGGCGTAGCTTCCGGCATGCCCCACACTTAGGTACCCCATTCTGCCCCACACTGCTTATTAAAACAAAATACAATGTTTACAAGTTATTGTAAACAATTAAACAATCTATTCTATTAGAAATTACTCTAGAATAAGTACTGAAAAAGATCCAACACTTGCCAAACTAAATGCATTATCCCAAAAAGTTTGATAAGCACTTTAATTTTGAAAAAAATTCATATTTTTTTTGCCTAAAACTTAAAAGTTGTATAACTTTCAAAAAAAAATTTTCTTTGGAATGTCTTCATAATAAATAACAGTTTCTTATCAACATGAATGATATATGTCGAGGATAAAAAAATTAAAAGTACCTATCATGGAAAAACAGAGGTACCCCATTTAACCCGCCTACCCCATTTTGCCCCACTCTCCCCTACCTTACAAAAAAATTAATTCACAACGAAATACTAACTTTAAAATAATTTTGTCACACGCGATTTTAGTGTATTTCTGACAAATGCTAAAGAGCAACTGACGCTCGAAAGTCTTTTGGAAGAAGATTTTACAGTCAATATTTGAAACTCACGAATACTTCAAATTTTCTTTCTAAATGAATCTATAAGAAAAAAACTAGAACCGAAAACTTATAAAATAGACCCGTTTACAATAAGGAACCCTTAGAGATGGTCAACCGATGGCAAACCAGATGTGACAAATCTTTAGAAACTATGAAATACTTTAAAAATTCACAACTTTGCTTGCAGGAAAAAATTTTTCTTGTTATAATAATAAATAAAACTGTTTATTTTAATTATTTGTAAAATAATAATTATTTATAAATAGACTAAAATTATGATAAAATGTTAGATTATATTTATAAAAATATTTCTGAATTTTTGATGGTCAGCATTTTCAAATAAAATTTATGATGAAAATGATTTGTTATTAATAAAAAAATAGTTTGTTTTACAAAAACTTAATAACAAGGGTGGACTATATAATCCATTAATATAAAATTGTTATATGTTTAAATTCAAATATCTTTTAAACTGTAGTGTCATTATTTATTAATTTTTACTATATTAAAAAATACAGAATTTGTTCTTAATAAATAAATAACCATACGATATTTGAACTTCTACATTTTTAAGAAAAATTTATGAATATTATTAGAAATTTTGTTGTACATGGGTAGAAAAATATCTTAAAGTTTTTAGAAAGATTGTAATTTGTAACAAAATTAGAAAATTTACTAAAACATTTTGCAATACTTCATAACTAGTAGAGAAAAAATTCGAAATCAGTAAGAAAAATTTCGAACTTTTTACGAAATATACTTAATCTTACTCACTTTTCGAAAAATTTCGAAAAATCATTTTCTCAACGTTTTTCGAAATATTTCTAACTTTTCAGTAAGAAAAATTTCGAAAAATTTTTACAGTGTGAATCTGATGAATTTTAGAAAATGGTGTCCGCCATATTGGATCTGCCATTTTGAATTTTCAAAATCTGATATCGGATTTGTAATCAGCGATCCCGAAAACCCCTGAGTAACAAGTTTCAAGTGAATTCAGTTGGTTTTTTAATTTTTATGTCCGCCATATTGGATCCGCCATTTTAAATTTTCAAAATCTGATATTGGATTCGTAATCAACGACTTCAAATACAATAATATGCTCGTTTGCGCAAATTTTAATTTTCTAAAAAGTTGTCGACATTTTGAGCCAACTTATGAGATTTTGGTCTTGACTGCGAAGGGGTTAAACTATATACATATAGGCATGTATTTCTTTTCATTTGTCTCCTTAGCAAATGTATAGAATAAATTGCTTATAACTCCTCCGAATTTGTTTATAATATAAAATCAGATAAGGTCCTATGGGACCACACTCCGCCAAAGCATTAGTCAGTCGCTCGTCCGCTCTCTTTTAATAAAGACTTACTTTAAATTGATTATTGTCTTTTATTAAGTTATATAATTATTTGTGACGCGATCTGAAGAAAGGGACTTTAGAAGCAAATCAATTTAAGGTTATGTTAGCGTTACTTTTTTCTTGTTTAAAAGTTTCTTTTTACTTATTGCAAATTAAAATCAATGTCTCTTAAATATTTTATTTCTAATGTAGACTTAAACATTAATAATTCACATTGACAGTTGATCATTTTTTTGTATTTTCATTTAAAAAATTGGAAACATAACCTATAATTTTTTGCTTCTAAGGTCCCTTTCTTCAGATCGCGTCACATTTGTTTATTTTATCCTTTTAGTCATTATACTTTAACATTAAAAATCTAATACTTTCACTCATCACATTAATAATAGGGGAGAGTCGGCAGTGGCGGGACACGCTTTATTTTTTTAGTGTATCACCCATATTTTCATGAATATTTAGTCCGCATCTATAAAGGAAGAAAAGTCAAACTATCTTTTGCAAATTTACATAATATAGATAACATATGTCTTCAAACATAAATTGCTGTAACCGAAGTACAATAATGTCCCGCTACTACCGACATTTAAAAGCGTCGGTAGTGGCGGGACATTACTTTAAATCGCAAATTTTTCAATTACAATGACTTTTACGGCTTTCAATTTCATAGCATTTGGGTTCCTTTGTGTCCCTTTTAAATTGTTTACGTTTTTTACCATCTTAAAAAAGAGTTAAAATTATTATTTTTATTATTACAGATTATTTGAAAATACATTCGCAACTTTAAGATTAGTTTATTGTTATGAAAAATATTGACGACAAAACTTAAAAAAAATAATACCGAAGTCATTTAGAAATGTACTATTTTATTAGATTTAAACAAGCAGTGTCCGGACACTGCCGACAATAAGTGTCCCGCCATTGCCGAAACAGTGATTTACGGTAATAACTATCTACAATTGTGTCTATCGTACTATTATGCATAATGTTCTAAGAATTTTGAAGGAATCTTACATACTAATAACTTAAAATATTTGCCGTTCATTAAATTTTGAAAAGTTTAATTTTATAAACACTTTTTCTTACAAAGAATAAAACTTTAAAACTTGCTTAAAACTATTGACAGCATTATAGTGACAGATTTTACATCCAGAAAGTGTGTATCATATAAAAAAGCTTCAACAAAATAAAACTTTACTTTTACACCAAAAAAAGCAACACTTGTCAACTCAGCTGTTTGAAATATCGCAGTGTCTCGCTATACCCGCTGTCCCGCCACTGTCGACAAAGCCCTATCTAATAAATTTTTGACACCATGTATATGACGGGGCCACTTAGACGAATCCGACATTAAGCTAAGTGTCCAGACAGTTAGCTAACTGCTGACAGTTAGACGAATACACGTCGATATCGTCTATTTGTCTAAGCAGTAAGCTAAATGTCCGACACTTAGCTTACTGTCCACCACCATTTGGACATTTAGAGTAAAATAGCTAAATGAATAAATTCATTTCATTTATACCAAAATAATTTATTTAATGCGGCCAATAAAAAAACAAATTTTACATTTATTACACAAGCCTGCAAAAAAATAAAAATTTCGGTTGTCTGAGATCGAGAAGTCATTTCCCGCAGTATTTGGTGCGCTGAATCCGAATCTGGCAACGAAAACCTCCCATCACGTCAGGATTTTGAGAAAAGTGGGGGTAAATTCCTAAAAATCATGTTTTTCGCAGTTTTTGAAAATTTCTACCGGGTAAGTCTGACGTGCTAGAGACTTGTCATAAGAGTCAAATTAAAGCCAGAACCCAGTACTTTAAGAAAATAAACCGATATTGCTGACAACAAACTAAATTAGCCGTCAAAAATGATTTTTTTTAACAGTTGGCAATCATAAAAATTGACTGACACTGTCCGTAAATACAACTATTTTAAAAAATGATTGGATTCGCTTAGAATTTACTGCTTTGGGGTTTTCGGGGTCGTTGCTTACAAATATGATGTCAAAATAAAAAATCTGTAGTTGGATTCATAATCAACGACCCTAAAAACCCCCGAATAACAAGTTTCAAGTGAATTTGATCAATTCTGAAAAATAAGTCCGCCATATTGTATCCGACATTTTGAATTTTAATAATCTGACAACATATTCGTAATCAGCGACCCCAAAAACCCCTGAGTAACAAATTTTAAGCGAATTCAATCATTTTTCAAATAGTTTTGTTTACGGACAGTGTTAGTCAATTTTTATACTTGACAACTGTTAAAAAAATCATTTTTTATGGCTAAGTTAGTTTGTTGTTAGGAATATCGCTGTATCTTCTTAAAGTACAGGGTTCAGGCTTTAATTTGACTCCTATGACAAGTCTCTAGCACGTCAGACTTACCCGGTAGAAATTTTCAAAAACTGCGAAAAACATGATTTTTAGGAATTTACCCCCACTTTTCTCAAAATCTTGACGTGATGGGAGGTTTTCGTTGCCAGATTCGGATTCAGCGCACCAAATACTGCGGGAAATGACTTCTCGATCTCAGACAACCGAAATTTTTATTTTTTTGCAGGCTTGTGTTATTAGTCAGCTTAATATCCACCGCCATTTCGTCATTTAAACTCAAATATTTCTCAATGAAAAAAAAATTAATTATTGTGATAACAAAAAAAATTAACAAATTATTTATTTTTGCACGGATTGGCATGGTGGCATCGAAATAATTATTTTATAATTAATATATTTAATGTAAATTAATTTGTAATAGCAGCTCAATCGAGTACAGGTGGACAAGGTTACAAAAAATGTAACTGCAAAGCGACAAAAGAGCAGTGCTGTACTAATCGCTGTTCTTGCTTTAAAGCGAATATTATATGTGGTTCTCGATGCCACCATGCCAATCCGTGCAAAAATAAATAATTTGTTAATTTTTTTTGTTATCACAATAAATAATTTTTTTTTCATTGAGAAATATTTTACTGTAAATTACGAAATGGCGGTGGATATTAAGCTGACTAATAATAAATGTAAAATTTGTTTTTTTATTGGCCGCATTAAATAAATTATTTTGGTATAAATGAAATGAATTTATTCAATTAGCTATTTTACTCTAAATGTCAAAATGGCGGTAAGCAGTAAGCTAAGTGTCGGACATTTAGCTTACTGCTTAGACAAAAAGACGATATCGACGTGTATTCATCTAACTGTCAGCAGTTAGCTACCTGTCTGGACACTTAGCTTAATGTCGGATTCGTCTAAGTGGCCACGATATATATTTTAAAACAATATCTTGCCAGGAGCAACAACACTCGATGATTGATGAACACCTGGATCCTCACTCACTAACCTGTGTCGCTGATATTCATTTTCCATCAAGTCTAAATTCTCTGTTAATAAGGGGATGCCAATTTTTGAGACATTGGCGTTGGATTTAAAAGTGGGATCATGAATTCGGAATTTATTTCATCTTTGTTGAAGCCTTTAAACTTTCTCCATTAGCCTTCCTCTTTCTTGTTGACAAAGACGGAGAAGATAACCATTAATTGACTGGCAAGTCACGAGCTATATTTTTGTTTTCTTTAGTTTGATTACTTTCAGATCGACGAGTTGACAATAGGTGATACACCGCGTCAGCATTTATAGGTATACCTTCAACTATTAATTGATTGCCTCTTATCACAACATCAACACCCACAGACTGTAGTTTGGAGCGATGACTCAGAAAAATTTTAAGTGCTTCTCGTTCTTCCTTCGATCGATCGTTTACAATACTGAGATTCATATTACCAAATTTCTTCAATTTGCTGAATAATAACTGAACCCATCTAGGGGTCAAAAATTGGATGATAACTGGACGGTTTTCTTCAACTTTCTCAATTCGGTATGCATAAACTATTACAGCTTCTGGAATCTAGAGTCTTACCTCATTAAAGATTGACAGCAGAGCACAAATTAAATTTTTATTGATGTCATCAGAATTCTTCAACTTGAACAAGATCACATTTTTTGCTCTTATAGAGTTGTTGAGAAATGAAAGATTTTTTTCTACTTGTGTTAATCTTCCCTCATATACAATCATTCGATGATCGATGTTTTGCACCAAATTTGTAGATACTTGAATTTGTTTCTTTAGATTATTGTGTGACAAGGTTACGATGTTAATAGAGGAAACCAATCTTTCCTTTTCTTCCATGTTTTGATTGATAGACCTCGCTAACGCGTCACTCAACTGGCCTGTATCAATTTTTGAATATCAACCATATAACATAAAACTGATTCTTATGATAAAATTTAAATTGGCAGTACAGTCAATCCCTCTCAATGATGGATCAGTCCGAAGTATCCCCTCCTTTTATCCTTCACTTTGATGGTTGCTTATTTCACACCTCCAACTACTTTTTTAGGGCTGTCTATATACATGTATTGTTTGGGACACACTGGGAGACTTTTCGTAAAAAAATCTAATGCATATTATTTATTTAAACATACTAATTATTAAATTGTCAGGTCGGAAGTATAAATAACATTCATATTAAAGTAAAGTAAGATATCATTGTATGCCTTTTAGCCTTTACAATCTCCTCAACATCATTACTAAACTTTTCTAACATACAAACTCTTTGGGGTCCCTACTTTTGAGGCTGCAGACGACTTGAATTAAAAGTTTTCGCATTTGCCTGGTCATTCGGCTAGAGGAGAGGAAAACTGCAGAAAACCTACTTCCCGAGTACAACCGGTTTATTGATGTCGAGTCATGAATGTACATTTGGATAGCCATCAAAAATGCACAAATATAGCCTTGGCGTCAAACCTTCTGTTTGATATATCTCGATCATCGAAAAACACCAGAGGTCACCCATCCAAGTACTAGCCGCACTTAAACGATGTTTAACCTTTATGATCGCAAGCCACGAGATTCCGCAAACCGAGTTATATTATCGGTTATATTCATATTAAAGTAATTAAGGTATTAAGTATTAATTATTATAATAATTAATATACGATTTAAATAATTGATTTTCTGTATTATTTTAATATTGTACATTATATTAATATATAATTAACTCTAGAAGGAGTAACTGGGGTGTCTGAACACGCCACGCAATATTCAAGTTCGCACCTGGCTTAACCAATAATTTTTTCACGCTCAAACCTGATTGATAATTCTGTTTTAACGTCTAACTGTTGACACCTGTAGTGCCGCCAAAAGTTTTGCTCTAGGAAGAGCTCTATCTCCTGTTAAAATACGTGTGGGGTGTTTGGACACCCCAGTTAGATTTGGTCTAGAAATGATAATTATAGATGTTAAAGTTGTTTGACTTCAAAGATGTTTGTATTACGCGTCTTAGTCGCGTTCGTAACTTTAGATCATGAGATAAATTCTAGACTAGTTTCGTAAAATAAGAGACCGACAAATTAACCAGATTCTACTATGTTGAGGCGCATGAATATTCCCTAAATGACATTTGACCGAACTGCATTTGGATGAACATTTGGATTTTTGTTATTTTAACAAAATGTCAATTGATCGAAGTACGTCAGGAGTGTTTTGAAAGGAAATGGATGCAAGAATGAGTGTATTGAGGATGGCATCGGGAGCTGTGCTAAGAATTGTACGAAGTTCAAAAGTTAACTCGTGGAAATCGATCAAAGTTTTACTCCAAAGTCTTGTCATCAGTATTTTATATTATGCTTTGGAAATGTAAGGCTTAAGATATCTTGATGAAGTTGAAAGAATCCAAATTGTTTTATTAAGAAAGCGTTCGACCTGCCTTTGTATACACCGAATTATGCGGCCTGATTAGAAACAAACAGTATACAACTCGCATTTAGTATATTTAAGAAAAGTTTGGCGCGGTATAAAAAAGTCTTAAAGATGGAAGGTTTCCTAAAATTTTCTTAGAGAAATAAAGTATTTTAGAGTTTGAGCATCCGCATGAAATTAAATACAATTGGCTTCTACAAGTAAAAAAATGATTCGCTGATTGCAATTCTATGGAGCTGTGAGAGAGAAATTGTACAGAATAATTATTTTAACTATTTAAAACAATTGGACACCTTAATGCTGAAAAATTCAGAAAGCCTGCAAATACCCCCGTATCTACCTTGTGGTGTGTGTAATATGGGAAGCAGTGAGTCCTTGTTTCACATTTTAACAGAGTATCAAATATATAATGACTTGAGATGTTCCATCTTTCATCAACCTAGGAAATTTATACATAGTCCTCAATGTTGGATGTATTTGTTGGAATCTAACTTGTTGAACGAGTTACAAAAACTGTCTAATTTTATTGTATCCCTACTAAGATTGCGTACTTCTATATTGAAAACTTGATAAGAACGTGTGTTTGATTCTCCTGTGAATTGAATGAGTTTGTGTTTCTTATTGTATTGGCTTCATCAAAGATTGGAAAGAAATAAACTGATAATAATTGTATTGTAATATTTGTATTTGTAATGGTTTTTTACCTATAAACAAATAAATTGAATTATTATGCCATTCGATAGAACGCATACGAAAACAAGAAATGATTTCAGAATTTTTCTATTGATTTCTAAGTGTCTTGTCCCTCTCTATGGAGTTCGTCCTTGACGTCACCTCTGGCGTCGAAAACTGAACACTCAGGATTGTACATTGAATAATAAAAATGTGTCTTTTTGTACAATGCATATTTTAATATACATTCTAATATATTTTATTTTTGTATGCATCTAGAAGATGTCGGATAATAATTAATAGCTTTTATTAAAAAAATACCACAATAACAAAACTACAATATTTTAACGTAACGAATATTTATCACAGGAACACTCGAAACATACGCTCCTGTTTCGATTTTTCAATTTCGTTAACGCCTATCTCTCTCCTTCTGTCCCCCTACCGCATAGCGACCGAAGTTTCACTCTTTATAGTCTTAATGTAGTCATCAAACTTTATGACAAAATTTTGTACATTTAGGCGTTAAAGGGTTAATAAATATTTACTTTTTTATGCATAAGTTTAAGTAAAATTATTCAAGAATACGACTAATTTAATTTTTAATTTAATTAATTAATTAAAAATTCTTAATTTTTTGTAACAAACACTGAAATTTTGTTGTTTATAACAAATTTTTTGGAATTGACCATGGGGTTTAAGATTAGTTTTAATATTTATTTTTAAGCCTTTAGGGCATGAAACCCTAAGATGTAGACGCATGTCACCTGCTCTACTCACTGATTTTTTTCAAGTTATGATCAATGTTTTAATTTCGATTAACTGCGTTTCATATGAAATATAACTATTGACCGACATTATTTAAAACCTTTGTTGCTCTAACAACGTTTAATAACGTATTATTAATTTTTTAGGGAAAACTACAGATATATGACGTAGAAAACCCAGCAATACCTATTTATACAGCTAATGCGCATAAGGAAATCATTAATAGCATTGACGGAGTAGCAGGAAATAAGATTGGTACGGGTCCACCTGAATTGGTTACAGGATCTAGAGATGGTGCAGTAAAAGTTTGGGATCCACGTCAAAATGATCTCCCTGTGGCAACAATGGAGCCGAATATATGTGAGGCTCGTAGGGATTGTTGGACAGTAGCTTTTGGTAACTCTTATAACTCGGAGGAAAGAATAGTTGTATCCGGTTATGACAACGGCGACATTAAAATGTTTGATTTAAAAACAATGTCACTCCGTTGGGAATGTAACATTAAAAATGGGGTATGCTGTCTTGAATTTGATAGAGACGATATTTTGATGAACAAGCTGGTCGCAACAACATTGGAATCAAAATTTTATGTTTTCGACTTGAGAACGCAGCATCCCAAGAAAGGATTTTCTTATTTGTGCGAAAAGGTATATTTATGGGTGAAAATTTAAGTAGTGGGCCTCGAATTTTTCAAGGATTGCAATATTAAATTTTATTTTATAAAAATAAAGTACTAATGGAGAGACAAATATTCAGTAAGTTTGATTTTACGATATTTATTTGTTTAATTTTTTTTATTTTATTGAATAACAAATGAATTTACTTGAATGACCTCCGAAAGTATTTTAACTTCCGAAATATCCAATAATTGTGCTCTTGATAAGCAATCAGTTACTAGCATTTCTTTTTTTGGTTTGTAAACATAGGTCATTCGCGAATATTTAAGAAGAAACATGAACATACTTTGAAGACGCATTGTTACGTTATCAATATCATGTTTAACTAGAGGTTTCCGTTCACATGCAAACACGATAGCTAGGATTTCTTTTTCGATCTGTGCCCACTTTTGTTCATTTGTCCTAAAGGTTCGAAACGCGAAAGTGACAGGATGTCCATTTTGAACGAGCACACAACCGAGTACATCCTTGGATGCATCAGTCAGAACGATTACTGGCAGCTTTGGATCATAAATGGCTAATACCTGTTCAGAAGTTACAATACTTAGTAAATTTTCAAATTCCGTATCATGTTAGTTTGTCTTAGAATTCTACATTATTTCGAGTTAAATTTTGCAATTTCACTGATTGCTTAGAGAGTTTTGTAATAAACATTGCCAAGTACTTAAAGAGACCTAAGAATCTTAAAACGCCTGATTTATTTTTGAGTTTTTCCATTTTTAAAATTCCATCTCTGTATTTTGAATCTGATTTGCTGATTCACATATCGTCAAAATACACAATTACTCCCGAAATATTGACAAAAATTTCAATCATTTTCCGCTGAAACATCTCAAGCGCACAATTAAGGCCAAATAACACGCGATTGAATTTAAACCTACCAAAGGGGATCATGAAAGTTGTTTGATCTAAGCTCGCTTTAAGTTCCATATGCCAAAAACCTTTGTTCATATCATCCATGCTGTCATTTCTTTGAGGTGAACAATGTTGATCAAATTTAAGTTAAGTGTACGTTGTACAACTGCATCTCTTGTTCTCATCCTGGTAAAAATTTCGGACTAATTCCGGATTAAATACGGACAGATTATTATGGATTAATCCGAAAATTGTACGAAAAAGGTCCGAAAATGATCCGCGCTAGTCTGATATTAATCCAAACGAAAACCTGAATCCGAAAACACTCCGGAGTAATCCTGAATGTCTACGAATTCAGTCCGTAATTAGTCCGCAACAATCCGAATTTATGACCGGTGAAGAATTCTTCTAAAATAAGTACGGAATTATCCGAAATCAATGTGTAAAGAATACGGAATCAGTCCGCAACAATCCGAATTTAATCTACTTAAAAAAACTTAATCCGTAAAATGTCCGAAGCAATCCGAACTCTGTAAGCAAGAAATCTGATATTAATCCGCAACAATTTGAAATTAAGTGTTGCAAAATCCTATTCCGAAACAAGTACGAAACAATCCGAAAACTGTATGCAACGAATCCGGAAATTGTCTGCAACAATTGGGATTTAATCCAATTGAAAGACATAATCAGAAACAATCCGAAATCTGTATGCTAAGAATCCGAAAATTAGCTGAAATAATCTGGATTTAATCCAATTAAAAGGCATAATTCGAAACAAATACGAAATAATCCGAAATCTGTACGCAAATAATCCGACATTAGTCCGCTTCAATTTGGAATTAGTGTGGTAAAATCCTATTCCAAAACAAATACGAAACAATCCAAAATATGTATGATAAGAATCCGGAAATAGTCGGACACCCGAATCATATTATATCCCTGGCAAATATTTCGGACTAATCTGAATTAAATCCGGACATATTATTGTGGATTAGGCCGATAATTGTACAAAAAATATTCGAAAATGATTCGCGTTAATTTAACGTTAATCCGAGCGAAATTGTGAATCCTAAATCAATCTGGAGTAATCATGAATGTCTATGAATTAAGTCCGTAATTATTACGCAACAATCTGAAATTATGTCCGTTAAAAAATTCATCTAAAATAAATACGGAATAATCCAAAATCAACATGTAAAGAATACGAAATCAGTCGGCAATAATCCGAAAGTAATCCAGTTGAAAGATCTAATCCGAAACAAGTATGGAATAATCCAAAATCTGTATGCAAAGAATCCGGTAATAGTCAACGGCAATTCGAATAATATCCGATAAAAACACCCCAGTCCGAAAATAAGTCTTATAATAATTTGAATTTTGTAAATATATACAATCCACAGACAGTCCAAAACAATCCATATTTAATCCAATTCAAAGACTAAATCTGGAATGATTTTGGTATATTGAATTTGTATATTAAAAACAATTTGTATTAAATTTAGATAAATTCAAAATAATTATAATTTCGTATGACAAAAGCTTGACCATAACCAGATTAATTCCGAACTTAATCGGACTAATTCTGGATTCACTGGTTATACACAAACCGTATTGATTTCAGATTTATCCAAACTAATTCAGAGTGACAAAAACCTGACCATAAGCAGACTGTTTCGGATTAGCTTCGGATTCACTGGTTACACCAACCGGATTACTTCTGCATTTACTAGTTGCATATGATCTGACTAACTTCGGACTAAACCGGACTAATTACGGATTCAATGGATATAAAAAACTGTATTGATTTTAAACTTAACTTAGAGTGAAAAAACTCTACAATAAATCGTTCTGTTACGGAAAAATTCCGGATTAGTCCAAAATCGGTTCGACTTTTTATTCAAGGTATTTACTTGTGGTAAATAAAATATTGACTTCTGCAGTCAATTTGTTTTTACAAAATTACTAGTATTATTAGTTATCTTGTTTCAATATTAAAATTAACACTGATGTGTTAATTTCTTGTCATTTCTTTCGTGGCACTTGATAAATTCTATTATAAATTTGAACTCCCATGCGAGCGTGGTATAGTGGTTAGTGTATTCGATTTCGGTGCGATATAATGTTAGCTAGGTGTAGGTTCGAATTCCCAAGCGTTAGAAATTTTAAGTTAATGTAAATAAAATTGCGATAGGTAAATCAAAAAATATGTTGAATGTATACCATAAAGTAATAATAATTAATATGTGTAACTTGTATTATTATTTTTTTTAATAATATTCACTAAATCGTCCGGACTAATTTTTGACTGTTTCGGATTAATTCCGGATTCACTAGTTAAAATTAACTGACTAATTTCGGACTTCATCGGACCAACTCCGGATTCACTAGTTTTTCACAAACCGTATAGAGTTCGGATTTATCCGGATTAATTTCGGGTGACAAAAACCTGACCATAAACCGCAATGTTTCGGACAAATTTCGAATAAGTCCGAAATCTGTCCGGTTTTTTAACCAGGGCAGCGTTCCAAGCAATGAATTTTCCGTTCCATCATTTAGAAGCAGCGCATTGTATATGTCTGCGCTTCCTGTTCTTAGTTCTGGTTCTTTTGATTTATTATATTGTCAATCATAAACACCATAAAACTGCGTTTCCATCTCTGCCAGTCATTTGCAACCATGTAATAAGCCAAGCTAATTATAATCAATAAATTAAACAACACATTTTATTTAACCCTTCGTCACACACCTTAGAAATAAGTACGACATTACACACCTGTATAGGAAATCCTTCTCCATGTAAAAATAGTGCGACGTTGCCATATGTTTTTCGGTTATGTGTTTTTTTAGGTTATGTGTGAATTTGCAAATATCTTTCTAATCATTTCTTAATTCTCATTCGAATTTCAAATAAAAATTTTAGTCCTTTTATTACATTTAGAAAATCGTTTTCAATCTATAAAATTAATATAATAATAAATACTGTATAGTGTGAAAAAAAGTTATACATAAAATACTAGTCGAGACATACGTATTTCTATGTATTTTGATGCGCTGAATTCGAATCCGCCATCAGAATTTGGCCAATGGGTCCTGGTTTCGTCCTAACCTCAAAAAATAACTTAAAATACCTATTCAATGGAGAAATTATACCATGCGTAGGGCAAAAAAATTAGGTAAAGTCAAAAAATTCCTAAAATTGGACCTAAGTTGATAAAAGTTGTTACTTGGGGGTTTTTAGGGTCGCTGATGATGAATCCGATGTACGTTACTAAAAACTGCTACAAGAAAAGTGACTTCTCTATTACATGATTGTAATAAAATTCCCGGTTCCTTTTGTTATATTTGAAGCAAATATGAAGTAAGCTTCTTGCAGAAAAAATATATGAAAAAGTGGAAGAGCTTTACGAAAATTGTTTCGGTAGTAAAGTTTAATTTATGACCGAAACAAATTTTTGTTTGCTTAATTTTTTTGCTCTTCCACTTCTTCATCTATTTTTTCCGAAAGGAGCTCACTTCATATTTGCTACAAATATAACAAAAAAATCTGAACTTATATTACAATTATATAATAGAGAAGTCACTTCTCTTTTAGCATCGGACTCTTCATTAACCAAGTTACCCATAAATGAAGAGCTCCCTGGTTAAAAAACCGGACAGATTTCGGACTAATCCAAAATTTGTCCGAAACAGTGCGGTTTATGGTCAGGTTTTTGTCACTCGAAATTAATCCGAATAAATCCGAACTCTATACGGTTTGTGAACAACTAGTAAATCCGGAGTTGGTCCGATGAAGTCCGACATAATTCAGTTAATTTTAACTAGTGAATCCGGAATTAGTCCGAAACAGTCAAAATTTAGTCCATTATACCACGCTCGCATGGAAGTTCAAATTCATAATAGAATTTATGCAACACAGCACTGTAATACGCACTTTACGCCACCTGTTTTGCAGGTTGTAAGTTACTTATTATAGCCCGGAGCGAATAATGCTAGAGGGGAGTACACTTTATTTCGTGTTAGTTACATTATAGACCCTAGTTACATTATAGACCCAATAACCGGGTTATAATGTTACTATTTCTGTACAAAAGTTGGATATAATGTAACTAGATGCTGTCAGACGCACATCTAGGGGACTCTCACCAAATGCATGCGCATTCACGCTTGGTGAGGGTCCCTGGCAACCAACTCTACTGTCAACTAACCTAACCTAAGATTCGCGATCGCTTTTATGAAAAATTCTGTTTTTGTTCTTTAATGATATTATTTTTATTAATACGTCGAAGCACACGACTAGGTTTCAGGGGGCTTCGCCCCCCAACGCGTCCGGTGGCTTGAGGTATTATTATATGTGGTTCTTTGAAATGTCAAAAATTATTATTATTCTTTTAACCCCTTCGTTGGCATTGACGCATTTATGCGTCAAATTTTTTCGTGCCCAGCGTGGCACCTTTATATCATGTTTAATTAGCTTTAAATTGCAATTAAATCATTCGGAAATCGTTACTCGGGGGTTTTTGGGGTCGCTGATTTCGAATCTGATAATTGTTTTCGAAAATTAAAAATGGCGGATCCAATATGGCAGACATAAAAAATAAAAAATTGACCAAATCGGCTAAAATTCGTTACTCGGGGGTTTTTGGGGTCGCTGATTTCAAATCGGATAATTGTTTTCGTAAATTCAAAATGGCGGATCCAATTAGGCGGACATAAAATATTAAAAATTGACCAAATCGGCTAAAATTCGCTACTCGGGGGTTTTTGGGGTCGCTGAACACGAATCTGGCATCAGATTTCCAAAATTCAAAATGGCGGATCCAATATGGCGAAAATAAAAATTAAAAAAAAAATGACCAAATCGGCTGGAAATCGCTACTCGGGGGTTTTTGGGGTCGCTGATTTCGAATCTGATAATTGTTTTCGAAAATTCAAAATGGCGGATCCAATATGGCAGACATAAAAAATTAAAAATTGACCAAATCGGCTAAAATTCGTTACTCGGGGGTTTTTGGGGTCGCTGATTTCAAATCGGATAATTGTTTTCGTAAATTCAAAATGGCGGATCCAATATGGCGGACATAAAAAATTAAAAATCGACTAGATCGGCTAAGCTTTGTTACTCGGGAGTTTTTGGGGTCGCTGATTACGACTCTTATTTTTGTTTTCAAAAATTCAAAATAGCTGATCCATATGGTGGACGTAAAAATTAAAAATCGCCCAAATCGGCTCAAATTCGTTACTCAGTAGTTCTTGAGGTCGCTGATCGCAAATCTGATGTCTGTTTTTAAAAATTAAAAATGTCGGATCCAATATAGCGATTGAATTTTTTGAAAATTGATTGTTTTCTAGAGATTTTCTTGAAAACTGGTGTATTCTCATTAAACTTGATACTTGGAAGTTTTTCCAGGTCGCTGATGTCAAATCCAAAGTCAAATTTGAAAAATTCAGAATGGCGGACCCAATATGGCGAACGGGAATTTGAAAAATCATTTAGATTTTTGTGAAATTTGGCATATGACGGAATTTTCGGTTAAAAATTATTACTCGATCTTACTCGTTCTTACGATTGCAGTTCCGCTTATGGTTGCAATTACGAATCTATTCTGCTTTGCCCTTCATTCAAAATAAGTTAAAATGCATTCCGCCATTACGGATCAACTGTTTCAAATTTGCTAATTTTCAACTCAGATTCTTATTTAGCGACCTCGAAAACCAAGAGATACACATTTTTATATCTGCCTGCTGGTATGACCATTTCAAATTTACGAAAACAGACGTCAGATTCGTAATCATAGACCTTAAAAATTCCCGAGTAGTGAGTTTAAATTAATTTGATCGATTTTTTATTTTTTATGTCCGCCATATTGGATCCAACATTTTGAACTTTTCAATTTTGACCTTAGATTCGTAATCAACGACCCCAATAACCCCTAGGTACAAATTTAAAAAAAAATTCTGTACATTTTGGGCACTTTTGGTAGAATTGCCTCTGCCAACGAAGGGGTTAAGTTGGTTTTTTGTGGTCGGGGGGCTTCGCCCCCCAACCTCCTGACCGGGGCTCCGCCCCTGAACCCCGTCGGGAAAGACCCCTCGACCCCCCACGCAACTAGACAGGGGCGTACGTTTGAATATTTATCGGTACACTAGTAGTATGTCACATATTATCTCGTTTTTGTCTTCAGGTGTTTGTAAATAAAAAAGTGTTTTCGAACTAAGCTTTTTTTATTACAGTCTGTGTTGCATAAATAGTTGTTTTGCGAACACCACGCTCGATCATAAAGATGAACTTACGATCCTTGGTGCATAATGTACTATTATCAAGTGCCAAGAAAAGAAATGACAAAAAACTAACACATGAGTGTTAATTATAATATTAAAAAAGATAACTAATAATACTAGCGTGAAATCAAATTGACTGCAAAAGTAAATATTTTATTTACCATAAGTAAATACCCTAAATAAAAAGTGGGACCGATTTCGGACTAATCCGGAATTTGTCCGCAAGAGTACGGTTTATTGTGGAGTTTTTTCACCCTGAATTAAGTTTGAACTGAATACAGTTTTTTATAACTATTGAATCCGTAATTAGTCCGATTTAGTCTGAATTTAGTCAGATCATATGCAACTAGTAAATGCAGAAGTAATCCGATTGGTTTAACCAGTGAATCCGCAGCTAATCCGAAACAGTCTGCTTATGGTCAGGTTTTTGTCACTCGGAATTAGTCCGGATGAATCCAAACTCAATACGGTTTGTCTATAACCAGTGAATCCGGAATTAGTTCCATCTAGTCAGAAGTTAGTCTAATAATAATATGTACGTAACTTGCAAATGTGAAATTAGTCCAATTAAATCCGGAATTAATCTGGTTATGGTCAGGTTTTTGTCATACGAAATTATATTTATAGTTTAAATTTATCTGAATTTAATACAAATTGTTTTTAATATACAAATTCAATATTATACCAAAATCATTCCAGATTAAGTCTTTGAATTGGATTGAACATAGATTGTTTTGGACTGTCTGGATTGTATATATATATATATATATATATATGTGACGCGATCTGAAGAAAGGGACTTTAGAAGCAAATCATTTTAAGGTTGGGTTAGAGTTACTTTTTTCTTGTTTGAAAGTTTCTTTTTACTTATTTCGAATTAAAATCAGTGTTTATTAAATATTTTAGTTTTAATGAAGACTTAAACTTCAATGATTTATATTGACAGTTGATCCTGTTTTTGTATTTTCAATTAAAAAATTGCAAACATAACCTATAATTTTTTGCTTCTAAGGTCCCTTTCTTCAGATCGCGTCACATATATATATTTACAAATTCCATATTATTATAAGACTTATTCTTTTCGGACTGGGGTGTTTTTATCGGATATTATTCGGATTGCCGCTGACTATTACTGGATACTTTGTATACATATTTCGGATTGTTTCGTATTTGTTTCAGATTATGCCTTTTAATTGGATTAAATCCAGATTATTTCAGCTAATTTTCGGATTCTTAGCATACAGATTTTGGATTGTTTCTGATTATGTCTTTCAATTGGATTAAATCCCAATTGTTGCAGACAATTTCCGGATTCGTTGCATACAGTTTTCGGATTGTTTCGTACTTGTTTTGGAATAGGAATTTGCAACACTTAATTTCAAATTGTTGCGGATTAATATCGGATTTCTTGCTTACAGAGTTCGGATTGCTTCGGACATTTTACGGATTAAGTTTTTTAACTAGATTAAATTCGGATTGTTGCGGACTGATTCCGTATTCTTCACACATTGATTTCGGATAATTCCGTACTTATTTTAGAGGAATTCTTCAGTGGTCATAAATTCCGATTGTTGCGGACTAATTACGGACTGAATTCGTAGACATTCAGAATTACTCCGGACTGTTTTCGGATTCAGGTTTTCGTTCGGATTAATATCAGACTAACGCGGATCATTTTCGGACCTTTTTCGTACAATTTTCGGACTAATCCGTAATAATCTGTCTGTATTTAATCCGGAATTAGTCCGAAATTTTTACCAGGGCTACGGTTTCCGGATTGACATAATATGATTATTGAACAATCTGATCTAGCTGACCGTTCTTTTGAATTTTAGGGGTAGCCTTTTGTAAATATAAGGCTGAGGCTCATTTTGCAACAATAAATATGGTCATATTTGAAGGCTTTTACTCCTTTCTCTATCAAGAAGATCTTTCCAATTTAGTGTTTTCTCCATTTCATCCAAAATAGAGTCAGCGTCGTTGACTATGACTTGTAAATCTGGGTCAATATTCAAGACCGAGGTTATCCCATATCCTTCTCAAATTCGCCATAAATCCTTATACCAATCTCCCCTACTCTATAAATTTCCGCTTCTAGATAAATCGATTAGACGATACATGCAACATCTTGGATACCTTGAGTTTGGGGAGTTATGAGGCAGAAATAGAAAAAGAGAGCTGAACCCTTTCAATAGCGTCTAAGAAGTTAAGACCTCAGATAAATATTCCGTAAAAAAGAACACTAATTCTAAGAACATTAAGGAGTTTAGCGTATGTCGAACAAGAGTCGGCTCCGGATACATTTATTGGTTTTAATGTCGCTCCCATCGCTAGTTTCGCAGAGCTGATTGCTTTACGAGCAGTTTATAAAAAATAGCAATGGTTTGAAAAGACAACACCGAGATGTTCATATTGAAATACAACCTGAATTCTACTATCCCCAAATGAGAAACTTTTAAAATTATTTACTGTAGAATTATTACCTTTATCCGGTTTCTCGCCATTAATACTAATACAAGAAAAGGCGCTCTTATAGAAATGTTTAATTATTGTAATTAATTTTTTACCAGTCCCACATTATACAGATTTTTCTAGAATAACCTTTGAGACACTAAAGGAAATTCGTTTTTGAAATATACAAAGATTGCAAAAACAGCACTATTCAGATGCCTGAGATGTACTTGGATATTTTTGAAAATAATTACAGTCAGGTCTCCAAACTGTAACATTTGAATTTTCAAACTTTAACAACTAGTTACGCCCACATGACCTGAAACTCTAACGTGACGTTACCAAGTGTTAGTGTCGTACTCTTAAGTGGCCATAATTGTACTTATTCTTACCATGGGCCACACACAAAATTTGTGCGTGGTTGTTCCTGAGAGGGTAGGTAGTCGGGTGTGTTACAGTTTCAAGACTAGGAGTAGGGTTAATTTCAGGTAATGTTAAAGATTAGAGACCTAACTGTATATCAGCAAAATTTCGTTCATTTCAATGTTCAGAGCTGGCAATTTTCTTATTTACCGACAATGGTGTTTTTACCGACAAAAAATTCTTTTACTCCAACTGTAATAGAGGGTGTTTGCGTAGATCAACCAAAGCACAAATATGAAAGTGGATAAAATAAATTTTTTTATTTTTTTATAAAAAATCGGCTGATTTGTTATTGTAAAATTATTAATTTAAAAAAGAAAAAGCACCCAGGGATACCTGAAGAATTATTTCAATAAGTACTGTATTAAATTTCAGAACGATTGGTTCAGTAGATTTTGAGTTATAACGTATTCAAATACTCATAACTCCGTCAATTTTGCTCTAATTGACTTAAAATTTTAACACAATATTCTGGAGATATTATGCATTCATTTAAAGAACTTACAAAAAACTACAAATAAAAAATTTAATACTTACCCCCCTTAATCGATAAATATCAAGGATTTAATATCTAAAAGAAAAAGTTGGTAGATCGAGATAGTTTATTAACTATCCCTATATTAAAGAACCAGTAGAACCAGGTAGAATCAGGAGCCTACTTGCTATGAGTTGGTTATTGTCACGTAAGTTTCAATTTCAAACCAGTAGATAAGTAGTTTCAGCTGGTTTGAATTTGGAATGCCAAGTTCGAAATGAACTGGTTTCAGTTTGAACAATACAGGCCGTTTTTGGCACTCGCCCCCGGTTAACTCCCGGTTAACGGTGATTGGTTAGATCCAACAGAATGTTGTTGATGATTGGATAATTGTTAACTCGGGGTTAACCCTGGGTGAATGCCGAAAACAGCCACAGTAAACCAGATATTCCAAATAGGTTACATTGTACAACATGAACTTGTTTCAACTTGGATATCGATTCACAATTGGAAATCCAAGGTGGTTACAATTAAACAGATAGTTTTGAAAAAATATATTTGTGGAAAAAATAATAAAAGATTCTTATGACCATTAATAACCTTATATTCTTAGCACACTCCAATCATACAAACATTTTAATTAAACTGGAAAAATTAAATTAAAACTTGTACCCTATGGGAATCGAACCGTACCTATGACCTATCTATCTAAACGCTTAACGACCACGGCTATCGAATCGACGTGAGAAATATTTTTCGACCTGTCTATATAAACTGCAACTTTGAAAAACGTAAGTTTACGTAAAATATTATAATTTTTGTAAGTACCTATAAAAATACAAGCAGAAATGAAAATATTTATAGAGATTTGCAATATATGCTATTATGTTAAAAATATTAATTAAATATTTAATACATTTTTGCTCAAATGTCATTTGACCGCTTTGTAATTTTTTGCAAAAAAAATTAAGCGAAATAAAATACAGAACATTGGTAAAAATTAAAATTCGCAAAATGACTGGGCCAGACCAGCTCAACTGTGTTAAAAAATTTCATTGATTTTCTAAAATATTAAAACTTTTATGAATATCTGTAGTTCGCAACAAAACAATAAAACAGTCTTAACCGTTTTTTGAAATTTTTGTTATTTTTTTGTATTAACAAAATATTACAAAATTTAAAAATAATTAATAACTCAAAAGCCGTTTACCATAAATTAATAAAACTTACACTGATTACACAAAATTGTTCACTCTCCTAAAATAAAATATTTGCATGATTGTAAATTTAAAAATTCCATATTTTCAATAACAATTTTATAAATAATTTGAATTATTTATGTGATCTACCCCTCCAATTGCAATGAAACTCATAGAAGGTATAGTCAGTAGTCTCTTTTTGAAGCCCCTAGTAGTTAGACAATGTGAGATCTGGGCGATAGTTCTTAAGGCTGCCGCTAGAGGCGACACTAGCGCTGCAGTCGGTGAATAGCGCGCGTTTTTGAAATTAGTTCGCGACGCCGAAACTAGCGCTGCAGTCGGTTATGGCGCATATATTTGAAAATTTTAAATTTCTACCTAACCCTTTTTACGCCTTTCACTTGTGGTGGGGCCGTGATCACCACCCACCAAGAGGTGGTAGTGGGGTATTTCGTGAATGGTGGGAGAGTGGACGGTGCTATGAAAAGCCCGCGAGATCCGCGAAGCGAATCACTTTGCATATGATAGCAGAACACCATGCAGAACTCAGCAGCAACCGAGATGGAGAGCAGCCCAGCAGCCACAGTACTCCTGATTTCTGATGAAGACGACATCTGGAGCCCATCATGCAGCGCACTGTACTTAGATGACGATGTATTGAATTGGGAAGACTCTGACGATGGTGATGTCCAGGAGTATTCTAAGAACGTGGTGTGGGTGCACGATTCCACTACTCAGACGGAGCCGCAAGACTTTGAACCTGAAAATGTAGTTTTTTTATTATAAGAGAAAATTCATACTTTTTTGTGTAAAGTATGAAAAATTTAAAATTTTCAGCTTCGAGAAATGAGTTTGTCATCGATCCGCCCAACTACTCCGGAAGCAGTTGTATCTCCTCTTCAAATTGCAACTCCTGAATTTGACGCAAATAAAGAAAATAAGCCTAAAGAATGTACAAAATATCATTGTAGGAGTAGGCGTGAGGAACATAGGCGGCGTCATCGTTGCCGTTACTGCGGGCATAATAGTCGAAATCATCATCGTCGGAGTCATAAACATCGTCGAAATCGCCATTATCATCATCGTCGATACAATCAAAATTTATATATTTGAAGACTTAATTTTTCATCTAAAATTAAAAAAGAAAAAATTTCAATATATTTTTTTTACATTTTTCTAAAATAAAAAAAACAAAGTATTTTTGAAACAATAGAAAAAAAATAATAACTTCACTCTTTTCAAATTACTAATGTGTTGTTAATAACAACTTTACAACAAGAATTTCAAAGGAGAGCTCGAGAAGTAAGTATTTAATAATTATTTTTAAAATATTTAGTTATATTTAATGAAAATATTAAAACAAGAGATGAGTATAAATTATTAAAATTAAAATAATAATAAAAATTATGTTTTAAATTTAAAGTAATAAGTAATATTTTAAAAAATTATTTTTATAGTGTAACAAATTTTAATAAACAAATGAAAAAAAATGTATTATTAATTTTTAACAATTTTTTATAATAATAATTATAATAATAATTAGATGTAAATATTTTTAAAAATTAATAAAAACATAAATATTATAGATTCCTCAGGAACTGCGACAGAAGAAAATTGGCAGGTATATTTCAAAAGCACCGCGCATACCAGACCTGAGAATATTGCCAGAGCACATAAACTTAGGAGCGAAAGCATTTGCTTACATCAAAGAAATTGTAAGTAAAAGATTTTTTTTAAAAGTTAAATATATTTTAAAGTCAATAGTATAAATTATTAAAAACAATAATTGGTTTTTCTAAATTCAAATTTTTAAAACATAGATAGTGTAACATGTAGTGAGTAGACTCTTATGTTGTTTGACTTAAGGTGCATTCAGAACTTGGCAACCGCTTGAATTCATGCGTGAGCGGTAACAAGCTGTGTGTGTACCGTAAAGCAGCACGCATTGGTGTGAGGGAGACAGAGATACTCTCTCTTACTCTCGTTGCGGTTGCCTACGCAAGCGGTGTCCAAGCTGTGAACGTAAGACTACGCAATGTGTTAGAGAGAGAAAGAGTAATCTTAAGGTGTTTCCTTCTCTCTCACTCTTACAGAATAATGGTTCTTTAACTGCAATAAAGTTCAGAAACCATTTTTTTGTTTTTCATACAAAATTTCTTTTTTCAACAGGACAAGGACCAATTTCCTCCAATAGCAGAACCGATTGCACGATTTCCGCTACCTGTAGAAGGTGGAATTTTTCAGCCGATTCCCGAAGAAAGGGGTTCATCTTTTGTTTCATCTAACAATCTTTTTCCACATCGTACTCGACTGATTTTACATAATAAAATTGAAATGCAGCAATTTTTACTACCAGCACCACCAAAAAAAAATTACCACCTTTTCACTATCACCAATGTCGCCACCACTTCACGAACAAATCGGCAATAATTTAGCACCATAACGAGAATCATACGCACCCGACTCACCACCATCACCATTAATCACCATTAAAAATCGTCTTATGTACGACGAAATTTCCGTGTGTAATGTGTAGGTTAATACAACAAATTTAACCTTTGGCTTAATCCTTACTACGAACTATACTACAATTTCTAAAATTATGATGTTTAAATTTCGTTAAATTTAAAGGAAATATTGAATTTTATATTCAAGTAAACTGTTTTAATTTTCACTATTTATTAAAATACGACTGAGTGATAGAATCATCTCTACTCTTGTTTTAATTTAACTTATCTGTAATTTCATTATTTATCTACTGTAAGATAATTATTATTTGATTGCAAAGAAAAACTTTTTATTGTTGTTCATAATATTAAGGACATTAGGGAATTTTTTTGAGACTTTCGTGTAAATAATTAATTCAGTGTGTCAGAACTATGATTTTTATCAATACATAACTGACATAACCATGATTATTAATAATATTATAATAAAAATTTTAATTTCTGTTATTTTTATATGTAAGAATGTGAGAGTATTATTCTCTCTGAAAGAGGATTTTCAAAAGAGGAAAATCCTCTCAAATGAAGAATATAACTTTTAATACCAAATATAAGAGGAAAATATGCATTCAGTTTAGAGGAATCCGCATCAAATCAAGATTACTTTTTTTAGGGTGCATTTATTACATAGAGTATGGTAGGTACATACATATGCCGATGATTCCAATTTTTAAGCGAAGGACAATTAAAATCTTCAAGGTTTCGTACATTAATTTCATATCTTTCAAGCAATTTCTTTTTCTCCAATCCCTTTACATAAATCGTACGAGCACCAACTAACAAATCTTGTAGAAGTGATTGTAATTGGTCATATGGCACATCGCCGGCAGTCCATTTTAGTCCATGATAGTTGTGCATCAACTACATATTTTCACTCTTAGGGTACGGTCCCATGTTGAGCTGAAAACACAATGCAAAGCAGAATTTCGTGAGAGTGGAAAGGATAGTGATATCTAAATATCTCTCTTGCACTCACGACATTCTGCTTTGCATTTTGTTTTCTGCTTAGCATGGGACTGTACCCTTAAAGTACCGTCCCATGACGGTGTAAAAGCGTCGGCGTAAAGCAGAAATCGTGCGATAGAAAGAGATGAACAGATATCACGTTCTCACTCTCTCACATGGTTTACGCTTTACGCCGACGCTTTCACGCCATCATGGGACGGTACCTTTATATCGTCTAGGTACAGAACTCCAACTGCATGGTGGTTCAAACAGGAATACCATCGGTTGAGCATCTTTTTCGAGAGGAATAATGGCCAGCTCCTTGAAGATGAAGTCGTTGTAGGGTTTCTTGAAGCCTTGGATGTCCACAATGAAGTCCATGGTTGCAGCAGAATAAGAATTTCTGTGTTGATTCTTCACTTTTATACTAGCGGTTTACCCCCACTACTTATGTTACTTTCTTAACAAGACCGCTGATTGGTTTATACTGTATAATACGATCATGAAGAATCAAGCAATATGCCGCTGTGTTGGCGGGAAAATTTACACTAGATTTAAATTCCAGTCTCACATCTACAGAAGCTTGTTTAAGGGGTTACACCACCCTGAACGCCTGAAAATTTCAAAAATAAATTTTGACAAAACTACTAAAAATACAACTTTTTACTAATTACAGTATAAAAATACATATATTTAACTGTAAAAAAAATTTTGAAAAATGAAAAAATATTCAAAAATGGCGAAGATATGGCGTTTTTTCGAAACTAAATTTTTCGGAATGGTGTACATGATTTTTTAAAAACTACTCAACCGATTCTCTTTAAATTTTGTACACAACTGCTCCATAACATTCTCTATGGCATGACGTAGCCGTTTTTAAAGAAAAAATTTTTTGAGCAAATGGGAGCACTTAAAAAAAAGAGTCTAAAATTTTGGGTACAAAAATTTTTTTTTTTAAATGTATAACTTTTTTGTAAAAAATCATATCAAAAAAATCCTACGTCATTCCATAGAGAATGTTATTGAGCAGTTGTGTACAAAATTTAAAGAGAATCGGTTGAGTAGTTTTTGAGAAATCATGTACACCGTTCCGAAAAATGTAGTTTCGAAAAAACGCCATATCTTTGCCATTTTTGAATATTTTTTCATTTTTCAAAATTTTTTTTACAGTTAAATATATGTATTTTTATACTGTAATAAGTAAAAAGTTGAATTTTTAGTAGTTTTGTCAAAATTTATTTTTGAAATTTTCAGGCGTTCAGGGTGGTGTAACCCCTTAAGAAATTCATTTTGCTTTGAGCAATCTATAACAGCCAATGGTGCATAATCGTTAAAATCTTTTCTAGATAATATGGGCTCAGAATCTTTTCCATAATATGATGTTTGAAAATTACAATACATGTCATAGAGTATAGAGAATTTGTTTTGATTAACATTAAAATTTAAACTACCATATGGATAGTACTGTGAGTTTAGAAAAAGTTTTACGTTCACGAGATTACAGGCATCAAAAAGGTTTGCATATCTTGCATGATTATCTTTTCTATTTGTTTGAAAACCAAGGATTCATGTTTTGCATTTACAACAATTTTTCGATAATCTTCAGCAAATCCAAGAATCATGCTTAATGGTATATTTACATCAAAATATCCAGCATCATCCGTTACTCTACTAGTATCATCAAAATTTAGATGACCAGCATTCTCAGCATACATAAATTGATTAGGTGTTTGTGAAATGTAAAATTTCATGTTAGTTGAGATACCAACATTTTTACAACCATCAATTTCAACACCATTAAGTTCATAACGTACGGTGCCGCTCAAAAGGATTTGCCCACCCTACGCCATGCAAGGGCATTACAAAAAGTTTTGTATCTTTAATAATAATAAAGATAAAATCTTCATCAAATATTTATTTTAAACCTTAAGTATTTGACTTAAAATAAAGCCAAAAAAAATTTTTTTTTTAAAATTTTTTTTAATGTTTAATTGCTGAAAGGTGGATTCCACGTCAGTTCAACACACTTATTTTCATGACTTGTTGGGATTTGGCTGTAATTTTGTAAATTCATTACTTTTAAAGTGATAAACAACTCCATTAAATAATTTTTCAAAATTTTGAAAATTACCAAAAATATGTCATTTTCAAAATTTTTGTCTTCTTTTTTTGAAAGTGCTATAACTTTGGTTCTAATTAACCGATTTTGGATTTCAAAAAAAGGATTTCTTTGGTTTTAAGTATATTTAAAGTTAAAATTAAAATAAAAAAAAAATTCAAAAAATTTTTTTTTTTGAAATTTTGAAAAATTAAAAACCCTTTTTTAAAAAAACATCACCTTCGATTTTTTTCAAAATTTTACTAAATGTTAGGGTAAATGTGCTTTACATGTCCTGTAAATTTCATCTTGGGATCTCAAAGGGATTCGGAGTAAAAAAATAAAACGTAACCACAAATTATGAACATATGGGGCAAAATTCCTCACCTACCCAGGTAAAAAAATGAATTTTCTCTAAACTTTGCTAAAATGTTACTATTATTAGTAGAAGTGTAAATATTAATTTTTTTTGAATTTGATAAAATATTTTTTGAGTTATGGAGTTTCAAAATTTTGATTTTTTTGAAAATATATTTTTTTCGATTTAATATATTTATAAGTAAAATTAATCAAATTTAAAGTATGAATAGTGGTTTTTAAAGGGGTTTTCACGGGCTATAAGCTGGTGATGAAAAAAAGTTGTTTTCTGTCAATTTGACCTTGAAATTAAAGGTCAAATTCTTAATTTCAATATATAGTAGAACCCGGTTAATACGATCCCGTTTAATACGATTTCCCGCTTAAGACGCTCATTTATGGTGGTCCCTGTAATTAAAGACATACTTTTTATATCCCACCTAATACGTTTTCCCGCATAAGCCGCATTCTTAGTGCGGTCCCTACAGAATCGTATTAACCAAGTTCTACTGTATCTCAAAATCGGTGTTTTTAATTTTTTTCTAACCTATCCCAATCGAAAGCTTACCTTTTTTCATATGAGCCATGTATAACTCAGAGTGGGACCATGGATCGTTTTGAAGAAATTAATTATAAATCATCATTTTCTATTTAAAATAATGATAAATTATTATTTTCCTCAAAAATTCTCATGGTCCCACTCTGATTCTTACATGACTCATAGAAAAAAGGTCACCAGCTTATAGCCCGTGAAAACCTCTTTAAAAACCACTATTCATACTTTAAATTTGATTAATTTTACTTATCAATATATTAAATCGAAAAAAATATATTTTCAAAAAAATCAAAATTTTGAAACTCCATAACTCAAAAAATATGTTATCAAATTCAAAAAAAAATTAATATTTACACTTCTACTAATAATAGTAACATTTTAGCAAAGTTTAGAAAAAATTCATTTTTTTACCTGGGCAGGTGAGGAATTTTGCCCCATATGTTCACAATTTGTGGTTACGTTTTATTTTTTACTCCGAATCCCTTTGAGATCCCAAGATGAAATTTACAGGACATGTAAAGCACATTTGCCCTAACATTTAGTAAAATTTTGAAAAAAATCGAAGATGATGTTTTTTCAAAAACGGATTTTTAATTTTTCAAAATTTAAAAAAAAAAATTTTTTTTGAATTTTTTTTTTATTTTAATTTAAACTTAAAATATACTTAAAACCAAAGAAATCCTTTCTTTAAAATCTAAAATCGGTTAATTAGAACTAAAGTTATAGCACTTTCAAAAAAAGAAGACAAAAATTTTGAAAATGCCATATTTTTGGTAATTTTCAAAATTTTGAAAAAATATTTAGTGCAGCTGTTTATCACTATAAAAGTAATGAATTTACAAAATTACAGCCAAATCCCAACAAGTCATGAAAATAAGTGTGTTGAACTGACGTGGAATTTACCGAAAATAAAAAAAAAATTTCACTTTTTTTGAAAAATTTCAAATTGATACAATTTTTGAAGAAATCATCACATTTAAAATCTACAATTGTCATTGGAAAGCATTTTTTGTCACCTTTCAAACGATTTTTTGAAAATTGCTCTACGATAATTTTTAAGATATGATCATTTATTTATAAAAATATCCTATTTTTTCAATTGCTGGTAACTTAAGAACAATTGATTTTTGAAAAAAATGGTTAAGAAAAAAATGTGCCTTTTTGTGCGTAGAATTAGAAAAAAAATATTTAAACAATAAAAAAAAATTTTTTTTTTACATTTCTTCCTTCTGTATATATTTTTAAGACGAATAACATATACTTATCAATACATATCGATAAAATCTAACACAACATAAATTATCACTGTTAAAAAGAACAGTTTATAATTACACTTTTTAAATATTTAAATAAGATTAATTATAAAACATTTATTTGTTTATAAATAATCAAATCAGTGTTGTTAAAAATAACATTCAATATAAATATCACGAAATTAATTAATTAATTAATGTTATTTAAATATTTAAAAAATGTTCAGTGCCGCCCAACAGGATTTTCCCACCCTATCACAGTTGAAGGTGCTATAAAAAGTTTTATATTTTGATTTCTAATAAAGATATCAAGGTTTGTAAGGTCTCATTTTAAAGCTTATATCATCTACTTTAACAATATTTAAAGAATAAATTAAAAAAAAAAATTTTTATTGTTTAATTACTGTTTAAAAAAAACAAACTTTTCAATTTTTTTTTGCTAATTTCAAACAAATGTAGTTTTTTAACAAGTAATCGTAAATTAATTATGTATAACGCATTTTAAAGATGATTTTATTACCTATAAAATGCATTTTTAAAAATTGTCGTACCATTTTTTTTAAGAAAGTTATTATCATTTGTTTAAAAAAACAGCCCTTTTTTTAAATAATTCGTATTTTGAAAACGGTTCATTTTTTTGGAAAAAGTTTAAGACAAAAAATGTTCATTTATTTATGTAGATTTAAGAAAAAAATATAAAAAAATTTTTCGAACAAATTTCTTTTTTACCACATTTTTACCTTGTACAATATTTTTACAAGTACAAGGTAAAAATGTGGTGAAAAAAATTTGTTCAAAAAAATTTTTTATATTTTTTTCTTAAATCTACATAAATAAATGAACATTTTTTGTCTTAAATTTTTTCCAAAAAAATGAACCGTTTTCAAAATACGAATTATTTTAAAAAAAGGGCTGTTTTTTTAAACAAATGATAATAACTTTCTTAAAAAAATGGTACGACAATTTTTAAAAATGCATTTTATAGGTGATAAAATCATCTTTAAAATGCGTTATACATAATTAATTTACGATTACTTGTTAAAAAACTACATTTGTTTGAAATTAGCAAAAAAAAATTGAAAAGTTTGTTTTTTTAAACAGTAATTAAACAATAAAAAAATTTTTTTTTAATTTATTTTTTAAATATTGTTAAAGTAGATGATATAAGCATTAAAATGAGACCTATCAAACCTTGAAATCTTTATTAGAAATCAAAATATAAAACTTTTTGTAACACCTTCAACTGTGATAGGGTGGACAAATCCTGTTAGGAGGCACTGTAATTATTAACTGTTCTTTGTAACAGTGATAATTTATGTTGTGTTAGATTTTATCGATATGTATTGATAAGTATATGTTATTCGTCTTAAAAATATACACAGAAGGAAAAAATGTAAAAAAATATTTTTTTTATTGTTTAAATATTTTTTTTCTAATTCTACGCACAAAGAGGCACATTTTTTTTCTTAACAATTTTTTTCAAAAATCAATTGTTCTCAAGTTACCAACAATTGAAAAAATAGGCTACTTTTATAAACAAATGATTATATCTTTCTTAAAAATTATCGTAGAGCAATTTTCAAAAAACCGTTTGAAAGGTGACAAAAAATGCTTTCCAATAACATTTGTAGATTTTAAATGTGATGATTTCTTCAAAAATTGTATTAATTTGAAATTTTTCAAAAAAAGTGAAAATTTTTTTTTAATTTTCAGCAAATAAACATTAAAAAAAATTTTTTTTTTGAATTTTTTTTTGGCATTATTTCAAGTCAAATACTTAAGGTTTAAAATAAATATTTAATTAAGATTTTATCTTTATTATTATTGAAGATACAAAACTTTCCCTACGCATGGCGTAGGGTGGGCAAATCCTTTTGAGCAGCACTGTATATAATTAAATAAATGGCAAATTCCATTGCTAGTTATTTTTGTGTTTGTCACATTGGTATTATCAGGTTTTGAAATTCTTCCATGTATATGTAATGTACTTTTACAGGGTAAAATATACAAATCTTGATGTTGTACTACAATTCTAATCTCATCACTGTTATTAAATGCTGATAAAGCATATGGTTGATGATAATGAATCTCATAATGTGCTAATGAATCATCATATTTCACAGGGCTTAGTATATTCAAAGTCTCTGCCATTTTTATTGCAACAACAGCAAATAGAAAGTGCACTAACAAAAGGTTTTATTTTCTTCTTCTTTTCTCTTGACGAATTTTCAGACCGAGCTGTTTCAGAAAACGTATGTTCTGAGATGTTAATCACTTGCGAACTGGATCGAGACTGAATGTTTTCTAACATTTTGACTCGTTTATATAACTTCCACCAGATTTTCTGTCAAACACAATGCCCATTACGTTGATTTCACGTGTAGTCTAATTGTTCTTGTTTCACCTCTGAAATTTACTAAATCTCCGTCCTGGTCAACAATTCTGAGTTGAATATTACGTATTGTCTTCACGGCGACTGGAATGACGTGTGAAGGTACTTCTACAATCTTATATCCAGCTGGTACTATTGGAAAAAACTCGTAAATAGTATGGACTTTTTTATTATTAATATATGCACCAGTGGTAATACTACATTTTACTCGGATAGAATTTACCTTGAGTAATAGCTCTCCAATAGAATCTTTTTTTTTCAAAATTTATGTTAAGACTGCTTCGTATTTCACTACGTAGGGTATTATTATTAGGTTTTATACTTATAGCTTTAGTTCCATTGGCAACAGAATGTTGAATATATTTTTCAATATCTTCAATTTCATAACTGCCAGGTGGAATAGTGATTACTTGATTACCAATATAAAATTTATTCTTTCCTTCATCAATATTAGAAATTGAATTAAATGTTAAAAGTTCTACAAGTCCAAGAATATAGTTCTTTTTAGGTAATAATTCAATTGGTGGAAAATATTCAGCCTCTAAAACGGATGAACTCCCAGATATTGTTATAGTAAACGATTCATCCATGATGAAGTCTTTTTGAAAACTGACTAATAACACTTTTTTACTTCATTTATATAGACTTTTTATTTACTTCAATTTGTTTACATAAAAATTTGAGACACAAATGACCACAATTAAAAGTACCATAATCTTGATAATTTTAATAATTATACATTATTAAAATATCATCACCAAAATAGTTGACAAGCTCCAATGGTGGTTGAAGATTTCCAAAACTGTCAAAGTACACTACATTGTTATTAACCTTTTTATATGCTACCCAATGTGTTCCAGGACCATTTTTATCGTCAAGGTTAATAATGACTGACTCAATCTTTCAAGGTCCTCTTTTTGGTAATACATTTCGCATAAAAACACCTCGAAAATAAGGAATATTTAACTTCTTAGAGTACTTGAGTAAATCATAGTTTGTTAAGGCACGTTGAGGAATTTTTACGTTTTTTTCTCATTCCTTGTCCTCTTTGATAGGGTTTTAAGTTTAGTCCTAACCCTTGTCGATACGGTTTTAAATGCATTCCTTGTCCTCTTTGATAGGGTTTTAAGTGAAGTCCTAACCCTTGTCGATATGGTTTTAAATGTAGCCCTTTTCCAAGTGCAACAGATTCCATTGTTCTATTGTGACGTTGAGCTTCCTTCAATTGTTCTTTAGCTGCACTCGCTTCATTTATAGCTTTTTTATTCCAGCAGCTTCTCCAGCAAGAGCTCCAAGAGCACTTAAACCAGCAAATATTGGAATTAATGGTAAGATACCACCAACTTTTGAAGGTATTGATAAAATTCGAGGTGGTGAAATTTTATTTTAACAATTTTTGTTAATGCAGTTCGTTTTTTACAAATTCCTTTTCTTTTCTTGTTTCTGCTTCTACTTCTTTTCTTGATCTTCTTCTTTCCCCTTCCAATTCCCATACCAAATTTAGATTTTACTTTCATTGCGTTAGTTACTACGTATGCTGCAGCTCTCTCACCGTAACTTGCGTCAGGAGCCCAAACACGTTGCCAAGCTTTATCCGCTAGGACTCTATCAGCAATGTTTCTTGCTTCAACGCTTTCTCGATTCTGAGAATATGAAATATCGTGCTGCTTACAAGCTGCGTCTAAAGGATTTATTCCTAGATCACCACGTGCTAAACGTTTTGCTAATTTTGTGCCTGGTCCACAGTATTGATAACCAGGCAGATGAAATTCAAATGGCAACTTATTAATGAGACTATTAACTAGACCTTTACCTCGAATTCTGCGATGTACAATCATACTGTACTCTACGCCAGTTGAGATTAGAATGACTTGAAAGCTATATAAACCCAATATTTATACTTTTCCATCAGTCTGCCTCATGATGCGATTCGATAAACAACCTCAAAAACTTCCAGTTGTAAATCTGGATACTATTGTTGAACAACATGAGAAAAAAATAAAACGTCATGGTAGTTTACTTTCAGGTAGTATTTGCGGTATATTCTGTGGTCCATCCAATTGTGGAAAAACAAATGTTCTTTTATCTCTAATATTAGATCCTACTGATTTAAGATTTGACAATATTTATCTTTACTCAAAATCACTGCAACAACCAAAATATAAATTTTTGGAGCAAGTTGTGAGTAAAGTTGATGGGGTTGAATATTTACCATTTAGTGAACATGAAGAGGAAAATGAAAAAATTTAGTGAAAAATGCAAAACCAAATTCTATATTTATATTTGATGATATTGCGTGTGAAAAACAAGATAATATAAGGGCATTCTTTTGCATGGGTAGGCATATAAGTGTTGATAGTTTCTATCTATGTCAGACTTATGCAAGAATTCCAAAACATTTGGTGCGAGATAATGTAAATTTGCTAGTTCTTTTTCGTCAAAATGAAAAGAATTTAAAGCATGTGTATGATGATCATGTAAATACGGATATGACATTTTCTGTTCAGCTTGTTGGAATTCTGACAAATATGGCTTTGTTGTAATTGACAAGGATAGAAATATGAATGAATGAAGATATAGGAAAGGTTATGATTGTTTTGTTTCACTATACATAACAACAATTTTTAAATTTATTTTAGTTCAAGTTGAGACCTTGTTACATCAAGATGTATAATAAAGAAAAATAATATTTACGTCAAATTGCCAAAGCAAGTGAGGCAATAAGACGTAAGCATCGCATGTTTAAATTAGGAAAAGAAGATGCTGAAAATATCTTGACTACAACATTCAAACCTATAGTTGAACCTTTACAAAAAATTATTTCTATAAATGATATTAAACTTGAAAATGACGACATTGAAAAGAGAGAAAAAAAAGTTGAAGAGGAATATAATGGTGAAAATGATTATGATGATGTTGAAGATGATTTTATGGGATTTATGAATGCTAATGATATTGATAAAACAATAATTCTAGACTTTGACTATGATAAAGTACTAGGAAAATATATTTACTTGATAAATCACAATAGAAAGGACTGTTTGGATCAAATTTATGGAGTATACAAAAATGAAAATGGATTGCTTATGATGCGTGATACACCAATATATTTTAAAGATAATGCTGTAAATATTGGAAACAAACGTTTTAATATTACCACTGGATTGTTGGAACTTTTATTTAAAAATAAAGCAAATGACGCATACATTAGTGAAGATGACATGAATAATTATAAACAAATTCTTATTATGTCAAATGCATACAAAAAAAATATAAATCTTCTGAACCCATCAATACAAGTAAAAGTTTAAAGTACACTAATATTATATCCAAACTTTTTCCTAATAATAATGGAACTTCTAAAGAGCAATTAAAAACTGGTACATCTCTTCAAAAGTTTATGATTACAAAGCAAAATTTTCAACCAGACTACATTTATTGGGATGATCCAAATGAGTTAGTTGAGCGTTTAAAATTGCTTACTGCATCCCAAGAAGCTGGTAATCCAAGTCACAATAATGAAATTATGTTCATTATTGAGGAGTTACGGGAAGCTAAAATTATATATTAGTAAGTGTTTTCTCGAGTTGAGATCAGTTTCAAAATGAGTATCAATGTATTCGGACATCCTCTTAATCAAGGAGAAACAACTGTAGCAAAAAAAGGACCTCCTGGACCACCTGGAGTTGGCTTTTAGATTAATTCACAAGGCGACTACGAAGTTGAAGGAAGAAGAATTTGCAGCGTTGCAAATGCTGAAGAGGAGAGAGACGTAGTTAATTTATTTCTTGCTCGGAGTATGATAGAAAATGAAGTAAGACCATTGCACGATATCACATCTTCATTACGATCAGATATTGATAAGAGTAACGTTTTGTTAAAAATTATTGAATCATCTACAATAGAAAATTTACAAAATATTCAAAAACAAATAAATCAAGATTTATTCTATCGAAACGCTGAAATTATTGGTGAATTAGATGCTCGTTTAAGAGCTCTCGAAAGTGACATCAGAAACCTTAAAAAGCAATTAAATAAAAATATTTTATTGTTGACGACAGTCAAGTGTTGATAAAGACGTTTGGGGACTCTGTAGCAGAGAAATTAAAAAATATTGAAAGACAAATAAATCTAGATTTGTCATATCGAAACGCTGAAATAATTAGTGAATTGGATGCTCGTTTAAGAACTTTGGAAAATGAATGATAAAAAATTAACAGTAGTGCATGAACTTCATACACAAGCTCGAAAAAATTATCCTCGACGTCGAGTAGAAATGCGTGGTATTAATGATACTTTGCAAGCTGATTTAGTTGAAATGATACCCTAGTCTAAAGTAAATAAAGGATTTAAGTACTTTCTTACAGTTATAGATATTTTCTCAAAGTATGCTTGGGCTGTTCCAGTAAAGAGTAAAAATGGAAAAGATGTTGTTGAAGCAATTAAATCTATATTTGCAAAGAAACGTATTCCAAAAAATCTGCATTCAGATAAGGGAAAAGAATTCTACAATTCCCAATTTGAAGCATTAATGAAAATGCATAAAATTAATTTTTATTCAACATACAGTAATGTAAAAGCGTCCATTGTTGAACGATTTAATCGAACACTTGAGAGAAAAATGTGGATGCAGTTTAGTTTACGAGGCAATTACAAGTGGTATGATATATTATCAAATCTTATTGCTAATTATAATGATTCCAAACATCGAACAATTGGAATGAAACCGAAAGATGTAACTTCAAAAGATGTTGATACTTTAAAAGGAAGATTTTTAAAATTAAGGAAAATACCACAGCAAAGACCAAAGTTTAAAATTAGTGATAACGTACGAGTCAGCAAATTCAAAAACGTCTTTGAAAAAGGTTAGACTCCAAATTGGACAACTGAAATATTTACCATTGACAAAATTGCATCAACTACACCTGTGACTTACAAACTCAAGGATTACCAAGACCAACAAATCAGTGGCGGATTTTATGAAGAGAAACTTCTTAAAGTAAAATATGCGTATATATATCTTGTAGAAAAAGTTTTAAAGACTCGTGGAAATAAAATATTTGTGAAATGGTTAGGCTTTGATAATTCTCATAATAGTTGGATAGATAAAGCAAATCAACAATGAATTATTAATAAATCAACAATGAATCATTATTGAATCAATAATGAATCATTAATGAATAATTAATGAATTAACAATGAATCATTAATGAATCATTAATGAATCAACAATGAATCATTAATGAATCAACAATGAATCATTAATGAATCAATATCGAATCAACAATGAATCAATAATGAATCATTAATGAATCAACAATGAATCATTAATGAATCAATAATGAATCAACAATAAATCAATAATGGATCATTAATGAATCAACAATGAATCATTAATGAATCAATAATGAATCATT
Organism: Leptopilina syphax; assembly: GCA_032872505.1. Taxonomy (NCBI): domain Eukaryota; kingdom Metazoa; phylum Arthropoda; class Insecta; order Hymenoptera; family Figitidae; genus Leptopilina; species Leptopilina syphax. Next base: position 16,065,013 of record CM065472.1, read on the forward strand.
AATGACTCATTAATGAATCAACAATGAATCATTAATGAATCATTAATGAATCAATAATGAATCAACAATGAATCAATAATGAATCAACAATGAATTAATAATGAATCAATAATAAATCAACAATTAATTAATAATGAATTAATTATACATCAATGTTAAATTAATGAAATAAATGTAAAACTTTTAAGGTAATAAATAAATAAAACCAATTATACATATTACAAGTATATGTTTATTTAATATTATTATTTACATTTGAACACACACACACACATTGACAAGTCGTTGACATTCATACTTCATCATTTCTCTTTATTTTATAATGTCCCCAAGCGAGAGTGTCCCTTCTTTCTGGTAACAAATAACGCTTGTTATCCATCGGACTTAAAGCTACCTTAATTTGTTTAACAGTTTCAACTTTGTGCAATAGTGATCTGATAACATGTTGAGTTCTCATTTGGATTGAATAGTTATGTAAACAATCAGTATAATCATCAAATTCTATATTTTTTTTCTATATTTTTTTTTTTATATTTTTTATTTTTTTTTCTATATTTTTTTTTTTTTTTTTTTTCATATATATTTATTTATTTTTTTTTATATTTCCTTTTGTTTCATCATACCAACCCCTCATAACCTTAGAGTGCGGAATCCAAGGTATCTGTAGGCAGATTTCCCAAAAGTCCCTAAGCAAAAAAAATACCTCCTCGCACACCACGTTCAAAAAACATTAGCTTATCAATGTCTGTAAGCAGTTCTAACCTCACATTAGTAAACTTTAACATCGCGTCCCACGTCAATCCTGGTGTTGTATAGTAGTGAGCAGGATCAAGTCTATAAGCGAGTAGACATTGATCTCTGAAATTTTCAAAGATATCCGTTAATAACAAGACATCAGTTTTCATGTATAAATCTACATATTCTCCGAGATTAGAACAATTAAATGTAGACCATACACATTGAGAATGTAAATAATCATCATCAGAAATCCCACTATCATTTAATGTACTATAAAATTTTTCTTTATCTGGTAATCTTGTTTCTTTCAACTTTACTCGATTATCTAAATATTCGTAAGGTAAAACTCCTTTACGCGTTAATAAATTTATTTCCTCTAAAGTGAAGTTAGAAAAAGCTTGTTTGACAGTTTTATATTCTGTAAGGTATGATGCTAATTTTTCTAAAGATGATGCCATGAATTTGAAGGAGTCGATAAATCGAAATTTCATTTCAGTTCCTTTTACATGCTTGCTAAATGAAATATATTTTCTTTATTTATCGGTAAAAGTTCAGTCCTTCCTTCAAATTCTAAGCAAATATTTTCAATTATAAAATAAGCATCATACCTACTTAAATTGTGAAATACAACAGGTACTACTCGTGAATCTTGATAATTTAAATTACATGCCTAATGTGCAGGGCCTCGATATTTACCAGTTAAATGTGAATGATCTCGAACTTTCTTATCAAGTGTAGATATTTTCCCTTCACAAATATGACATGTTGTTGATTCTGTATATGCCTCAATTTCCTCTGCTGTCAATCTATCCATTGGAATAGAATTTTTCATAATTGTGTCAACGTTTTGAGCAATTTTCTGCAACACCTGGGAGAACCACTTAGCAGGATTCACTCCTTCTGGACTTGAATTATAACTGGAAAGTGAGTCATCTTAGCTGCATTTAATTTAATATCCAATGATCAACATTTCATGTCGTTGAATAATTTCCGTATTAGTAGTTGTTTCTTCATCTCTAACAAGTTTTAAAAGGCACTCACAATCTGCGTAGATTACAAATGGAACTTTTTCTTTATTTCCATGATTTTTAAAATGAATAAAATTCTTTCCGGGTTTGGGTAGGTTAATTCTGCATTCCTTTAATTGTTCGACACTCGTCTACGTGTTTTGTTAGTGTTTCCTCTGTGATAAAGTAATGAAGACATCGGTTGCAAATGTATTTTTTACTTCTGTTTTTAGAGACTTGAGAACTCACGAGACGAGACAAATTCTTGATCCACACATAGTGATAATCTAGTGAGATGACTTGATCATTATCATTATCACTAGAACCCTCATCTTCATAATGACTTTCAACTCTTAACAAATTGACATGATTCTCCTTTTTCTCAGCAGTCAAGTGCAATGGAACAGTAATAAAATTATTGCCTTTTAATCGTAGTCCATATAAAATTATGGAGATTTCCTTATTTTGTTTTTCCAATTTCGAAATATCTTTCATTTTCAAATTGATAATAATTGTAGAGATATGTTAGATTATTATCTTGTTGGTGAAGAGCTGATAATACGGCCCACTTGAAACACTTTTGATCATAATTTTTAATGTTGATGCAAGCCTTTTTTGCATCAACCTACACGTATCGCATTGTACTTATTTATATTAATTTCTAATTTCATTATGGAATGTAATGTCCATTGTGATTCCTTCTCTGCAAACTCCTCCACTTTCTCTCTCCACATTCCTTTGCAGATTTGAAAAACCAATTTCGTAACATTAATCCATTACTCGCTGCACACCATTTATTACATAGAGTATGGTAGGGACATACATATGCCGATGATTCCAATTTAAGTTTTTTAAGCGAAGGACAATTAAAATCTTTAAAGTTTCGTACATTAATTATACATCTTTCAAGCAATTTCTTTTTCTCCAATCCCTTTACATAAATCGTACGAGCACCAGCTAACAAATCTTGTAGAAGTGATTGTAATTGGTCATATGGCACATCACCGGCAGTTCATTTTCGTCCATGATAGTTGTGCATCAACCACATATTTTCACTCTTATATCGTCCAGGTAGTGAACTCCAACTGCATGGTGGTTCAAACAGGAATACCATCGGTTGAGCATCTCCTTCGAGAGGAATAATGGCCAGCTCCTTGAAGATGAAGTCGTTGTAGGGTTTCTTGAAGCCTTGGATGTCCACAATGAAGTCCATGGTTGCAGCAGAATGAGAATTTCTGTGTTAATTCTTCACTTTTATACTAGCGGTTTACCCCCACTACATATGTTACTTTCTTAACCAGACCGCTGATTGGTTTATACTGTATAATACGATCATGAAGAATCAAGCAATATGCCGCTGTATTGGCGGGAAAATTTACACTAGATTCAAATTCCAATCTCACATCTACAGAAGCTTGTTTAAGAAATTCATTTTGCTTTGAGCAATCTATAACAGCCAATGGTGCATAATCTTTAAAATCTTTTCTAGATAATATGGGCTCGGAATCTTTTCCATAATATGATGTTTAAAAATTACAATACATGTCATAGAGTATAGAGAATTTGTTTTGATTAAAATTTAAATTTAAACTACCATATGGATAGTACTGTGAGTTTAGAAAAAGTTTTACGTTCACGAGATTACAGGCATCAAAAAGGTTTGCATATCTTACATGATTATCTTTTCTGTTTGTTTGAAAACCAAGGATAACATATCGAGGTTTCTCAACCTGTGTAGATGTTTTTACAGTCCAGACATGTTTCTGAGTTGCAGGTACAAGTGAATATTCATACAGTTCCCATGATCTAAAACTTATACTTATAAGTAGATTTTTTTCAATGTATTTTAACAATTCAATTTTTTAACGATCACCAACAAATAAATATGGAATCATCCATTCAATCTTATTAATTACAATTTTAAATTCTTTACGTTCTACTCCAAGAATATTAACCACAGCATTAAGATATGTACGATATCTTGTTAAAATAAATTCATGTTTTGCATTTACAACAATTTTTCGATAATCTTCAGCAAATCCAAGAATCATGCTTAATGGTATATTTACATCAAAATATCCAGCATCATCCGTTACTTTACTAGTATCTTCAAAATTTAGATGACCAGCAATTTTTATTGCAACAACAGCAAATAAAAAGTGCACTAATAAAAGGTTTTATTTTCTTCTGCTTCTCTCTTGACGAATTTTCAGACCGAGCTGTTTCAGAAAACGTATGTTCTGAGATGTTAATCTCTGGCGAACTAGATCGAGACTAAATGTTTTCTGACATTTTGACTCGTTTATATAACTTCCACCAGATTTTCTGTCAAACACAATGCCCATTACGTTGATTTCACGTGTAGTCTAATTGTTATTGTTTCACCTCTGAAATTTACTAAATCTCCGTCCTGATCAACAATTCTGAGTTGAATATTACGTATTGTCTTCACGGCGACTGGAAGATAAATGACATGTGAAGGCACTTCTACAATCTTATATCCAGCTAGTACTAGTGGAAAAAACTCGTGAATGGTATGGACTTTTTTATTATTAATATATGCACCAGTTGTAATACTACATTCTACTCGGATAGAATTTACCTTAAGTATAGATACTGGTAAATCAGATGTATGAGTTTTATTAGGTTCTAATTGTTGTGGTGCAAATCCCAATAGCTGTCCAATAGAATCTTTTTTTTCAAAATTTATTTTAAGACTGCTTCGTATTTCAGTACGTAGGGTATTATTATTAGGTTTTATACTTATAGCTTTAGTTCCATTGGCAACAGAATGTTGAATATATTTTTCAATATCTTCAATTTCATAACTGCCAGGTGGAATAGTGATTACTTGATTACCAATATAAAATTTATTCTTTCCTTCATCAATATTAGGAATTGAATTAAATGTTAAAAGTTCTACAAGTCCAAGAATATAGCTTTTTTTAGGTAATAATTCAATTGGTGGAAAATATTCAGCCTTCTAAACGGATGAACTCCCAGATATTGTTATAGTAAACGATTCATCCATGATGAAGTCTTTTTGAAAACTGACTAATAACACTTTTTTACTTCATTTATATAGACTTTTTATTCACTTCAATTTGTTTACATGAAAATTTGAGACACAAATGACCACAATTAAAAGTACCATAATCTTGATAATTTTCATAATTATACATTATTAAAATATCATCACCAAAATAATTGACAAGCTCCAATGGTGGTTGAAGATTTCCAAAACTGTCAAAGTACACTACATTGTTATTAACCTTTTTATATGCTACCCAATGTGTTCCAGGACCATTTTTATCGTCAAGGTTAATAATAGCTGACTCAATCTTTCAAAGTCCTCTTTTTGGTAATTCATTTCGCATAAAAACACCTCGAAAATAAGGAATATTTAACTCCTTAGAGTACTTGAGTAAATCATAGTTTGTTAATGCACGTTGAGGAATTTTTACGTTTTTTTTCTTATTCCTTGTCCTCTTTGATAGGGTTTTAAGTTTAGTCCTAACCCTTGTCGATACGGTTTTAAATGTATTCCTTGTCCTCTTTGATAGGGTTTTAAGTGAAGTCCTAACCCTTGTCGATATGGTTTTAAATGTAGCCCTTTTCCAAGTGCAACAGATTCCATTGTTCTATTGTGACGTTGAGCTTCCTTCAATTGTTCTTTAGCTGCACTCGCTTCATTTATAGCTTTTTTATTCCAGCAGCTTCTCCAGCAAGAGCTCCAAGAGCACTTAAACCAGCAAATATTGGAATTAATGGTAAGATACCACCAACTTTTGAAGGTATTGATAAAATTCGAGGTGGTGAAATTTTATTTTAACAATTTTTGTTAATGCAGTTCGTTTTTTACAAATTCCTTTTCTTTTCTTGTTTCTGCTTCTACTTCTTTTCTTGATCTTCTTCTTTCCCCTTCCAATTCCCATACCAAATTTAGATTTTACTTTCATTGCGTTAGTTACTACGTATGCTGCAGCTCTCTCACCGTAACTTGCGTCAGGAGCCCAAACACGTTGCCAAGCTTTATCCGCTAGGACTCTATCAGCAATGTTTCTTGCTTCAACGCTTTCTCGATTCTGAGAATATGAAATATCGTGCTGCTTACAAGCTGCGTCTAAAGGATTTATTCCTAGATCACCACGTGCTAAACGTTTTGCTAATTTTGTGCCTGGTCCACAGTATTGATAACCAGGCAGATGAAATTCAAATGGCAACTTATTAATGAGACTATTAACTAGACCTTTACCTCGAATTCTGCGATGTACAATCATACTGTACTCTACGCCAGTTGAGATTAGAATGACTTGAAAGCTATATAAACCCAATATTTATACTTTTCCATCAGTCTGCCTCATGATGCGATTCGATAAACAACCTCAAAAACTTCCAGTTGTAAATCTGGATACTATTGTTGAACAACATGATAAAAAAATAAAACGTCATGGTAGTTTACTTTCGGGTAGTATTCGCGGTATATTCTGTGGACCATCTAATTGTGGAAAAACAAATGTACTTTTATCTCTAATATTAGATCTTAATGGTTTAAGATTTGACAATATTTATCTTTACTCAAAATCACTGCAACAACCAAAATATAAATTTTTGGAGCAAGTTGTGAGTAAAGTTGATGAGGTTGAATATTTACCATTTAGTGAAGATGAAGAGGTAATTTCTCCTCAAAATGCAAAACCAAATTCTATATTTATATTTGATAATGTTGCGTGTGAAAAACAAGATAATATAAGGACTTTCTTTTGCATGGGGTAGGCATGTAAGTGTTGATAGTTTCTATCTATGTCAGACGTATGCAAGAGTTCCAGAACATTTGGTGCGAGATAATGTTAATTTGCTAGTTCTTTTTCGTCAAGATGAAAAGAATTTAAAGCATGTGTATGATGATCATGTAAATACTGATATAACATTTTCTCAATTTCGAGAATTGTGTTCAGCTTGTTGGAATTCTGACAAATATGGCTTTGTTGTAATTGATAAGGATAGAAATATGAATAAAGGAAGATGTAGGAAAGGTTTTGATTGTTTTGTTTCACTATAAATAACAAAAATTATTAAATTTATTTTAGTTCAAGTTGAGACCTTGTTACATCAATATGTATAATAAAGAAAAAGAATATTTACTTTAAATTGCCAAAGCAAGTGAGGCAATAAGACGTAAGCATCGCATGTTTAAATTAGGAAAAGAATCTTCTTTTCCTTTTTTTCTTTTCTTTTTTTTCTTCTTTGCTTTTTTTCTTTTTTTTGAAAATATCTTGACTACAACATTCAAACCTATAGTTGAACCTTTACAAAAAATTATTTCTATAAATGATATTAAACTTGAAAATGCCGACATTGAAAAGAGAGAAAAGACAGAAAAGAAAGTTGAAGAGGAATATAATGGTGAAAATGATTATGATGATATTGAAGATGATTTTATGGGTTTTATGAATGCTAATGAGATTGATAAAACAGTAATTCCAGACTTTGACTATGATAAAGTACTAGGAAAATATATTTACTTGATAAATCACAATAGAAAGCAATGTTTGGATCAAATTTATGGAGTATACAAAAATGAAAATGGATCGCCTATGATGGGTGATACACCAATATATTTTAAAGATAATGTTGTAAATGTTAGAAACAAACGTTTTAATATTACCACTGGATTGTTGGAACTGTTATTTAAAAATAAAATAAAAGACGCATACATTAGTGAAGATGACATGAATAATTATAAACAAATTCTTATTATGTCAAATGCACACAAAAGAAAATATAAATCTTCTGAACCCATCAATACAAGTAAAAGTTTAAAGTACAGTAATATTATATCCAAACTTTTTCCTAATAATGGAACTTTAAAATAGCAATTAAAAATTGGTACATCTCTTCCAAAGTTTATGATTACAAAGCAAAATTTTCAACGAGACTACATTTATTGGGATGATCCAAATGAGTTAGTTGAGCGTTTAAAATTGCTTACTGCATCCCAAGAAGCTGGTAATCCAAGTCGCAATAATGAAATTATGTCCATTATTGAGGAGTTACGGGAAGCTAAAATTATATATTAGTAATTGCTTTCTCGAGTTGAGATCAGTTTTAAAATGAGCATCGATGTATTCGGACATCCTCTTAATCGAGGAGGAACAACTGTAGCAAAAAGAGGACCACCTGGACCACCAGGAGTTGGCTTTAAGATTAATTCACAAGGCGACTAAGAAGTTGAAGGAAGAAGAATTTGCAGCGTTGCAAATGCTGAAGAGGAGGGAGACGTAGTTAATTTATTTCTTGCTCGGAGTATAATAGAAAAAGAAGTAAGACCAGTGCATGATATCACATCTTCATTACGATCAGATATTAATAAGAGTAAGGTTTTGTTAAAAATTATTGAATCGCCTACAGTAGAAAATTTACAAAATATTCAAAAACAAATAAATCAAGATTTATCCTATCGAAACGCTGAAATTATTGGTGAATTAGATACTCGTTTAAGAGCTCTCGAAAGTGACATCAGAAACCTTAAAAAGCAATTAAATAAAAATATTTTAATTGTTGGCGACAGTCAAGTGTTGATAAAGACGTTTGGAGACTCTGTAGCAGAGAAATTAAAAAATATTGAAAGACAAATAAGTCCAGATTTGTCATATCAAAACGCTGAAATAATTAGTGAATTGGATGCTCGTTTAAGAACTTTGGCAAATGAATGATAAAAAATTAACAGTAGTGCATGAACTTCATACACAAGCTCGAAAAAATTATCCTCGACGTCGAGTAGAAATGCGTGGTATTGATGATACTTGGCAAGCTGATTTAGTAGAAATGTAGAAATGTCTACTCTAAAGTAAATAAAGGATTTAAGTACTTACTTACAGTTATACATATTTTCTCAAAGTATGCTTGTGCTGTTCCAGTAAAAAGTAAAAATGGAAAAGATGTTGTTGAAGCAATGAAATCTATATTTGCAAAGAAACGTATTCCAAAAAACCTGCATTCAGATAAGGGAAAAGAATTCTACAATTCCCAATTTGAAGCATTAATGAAAATGCATAAAATTAATTTTTATTCAACATACAGTAATCTAAAAGCGTCCATTGTTGAACGATTTAATCGAACACTCAAGAGAAAAATGTAGATGCAGTTTAGTTTACGAGGCAATTACATGTGGTATGATATATTATCAAATCTGATTGCTAATTATAATGATTCCAAACATCGAACAATTAGAATGAAACCGAAAGATGTAACTTCAGAAGATGTTGATACTTTAAAAGGAAGATTTTTAAAATTAAGGAAAATACCGCAGCGAAGACCAAAGTTCAAAATTGGTGATAACGTACGAGTCAGCAAATTCAAAAACGTCTTTGAAAAAGGTTATACTCCAAATTGGACAACTAAAATATTTACCATTGACAAAATTGCATCAACTGCACCTGTCACTTACAAACTCAAGGATTACCAAGACCAACAAATCAGTGGCGAATTCTATGAAAAGGAACACCTTAAAGTAAAATATGCGGATATATATCTTGTAGAAAAAGTTTTAAAGACTCGTGGAAATAAAATATTTGTAAAATGGTTAGGCTTTGATAATTCTCATAATAGTTGGATAGATAAAGCAAATCAACAATGAGTCATTAATGAATCAACAATGAATCATTAATGAATCAACAATGAATCATTAATGCATCAACAATGAATCATTAATGAATCAATAATGAATCAATAATGAATCATTAATGAATCAACAATGAATCAATAATGAATCAACAATGAATCATTAATGAATTATTAATGAATCAATAATAAATCAATAATGAATTATTAATGAATCAACAATGAATCAATAATGAATCAATAATGAATCAACAATGAATCAATAATGAATTATAAATGAATCAATAATGAATCAACAATAAATCAACAATGAATTAATAATGAATCAATAATGAATCAACAATGAATTAATAATGAATTAATTATACATCAATGTTAAATTAAGGAAATAAATGTAAAAGTTTTAAGGTAATAAATAAATAAAACCAATTATACATATTACAAGTATATGTTTATTTAATATTATTATTTACATTTGAACACACACACATTGACAAGTCGTTGACATTCATACTTCATCATCATTTCTCTTTATTTTATAATGTCCCCAAGCGATAGTGTCGCTACTTTCTGGTAACAAATAACGCTTGTTATCCATCGTACTTAAAGCTACCTTAATTTGTTTAACAGTTTCAACTTTGTGCAATCGTGATCTGATTACATGTTGATTTCTCATTTGAATTGAATAGTTATGTAAACAATCAATTTAATTATCAAATTCTATATCTTTTTTCACAACTGATGCTTTTACACCTTTTGCTTTTTTCGTAAAATCTTGACCATTTACACGAATACTATACATTTTACTCCGCAAGCCAACAAATTCAGTAATAATTTTTCCACTACACTCATCTTTCATGAGTCCAAGAATTTTATTGTTGGCTTGCGGAATATTATAAATATTATCCTTTGGATAGTCAGACGTATCAAATTTGTGAATATCTTCCCTCATATCCGCAAAAATATTATCGCATTTTAATTCGTAAATTAAGCTATCCGTATCTGTGTACATTAATTTGCAAGATTTACCATACTTTTTTAACATATAATCATAATGAAAGTCATAAATAAGCGTCTTTGACAAATTAAGTACCGAAAAGCCAATGTAAATTGGTTTGTTCATTAAAATTTCTGTTTTTCTAAGTTCAATCGCTACTAAATTTTCATTAAATATTGACTGACTGTGTAGCTAAAAGCTTCATCATCTTGAATATTAAAATCAAAATCATCTGAAACCGGAATCCACTCAAATCCACCACAAGGCAGTGGTTGAACCATACCCCACCCATACAAATTGTTTGCATCAAAATACATAATATACTTGATTTCCTCATTCTCATTTAAATTTTCCATAAAAGGGTTATTAGCACAAGCATAACGATTGCCACATTGACTAATACCTCCTCGCACACCACGTTCAAAAAACATTAGCTTATCAATGTCTGTAAGCAGTTCTAACCTCACCTTAGTAAATTTTAACATCGCTTCCCACGTCAATCCTGGTGTTGTATAGTAGTGAGCAGGATCAAGTCCATAAGCGAGTAGGCATTGATCTCTGAAATTTTCAAAGATATCCGTTAATAACAAGACATCAGTTTTCATGCATAAATCTACATATTCTCCGAGATTAGTACAATTAAATGTAAAACATACACGTTGAGCAAGTAAATAATCATCATCAGAAATCCCACTATCATTTAATGTACTATAAAAATTTTCTTTATCTGGTAATCTAGTTTCTTTTAACTTTACTAGATTATCTAAATATTCGTAAGGTAAAACTCCTTTACGCGTTAATAAATTTATTTCCTCTAAAGTGAAGTTAGAAAAAGCTTGTTTGAAAGAGTCGATAAATCGAAATTTAATTTCAGTTCCTTTTACATGTTTGCTAAATGAAATATACTTTTTTTATTTAACGGTAATAGTTCAATTCTGCCTTTAAATTCTAAGCAAATATCTTCAATTATAAAATGAGCATCATACCCACTTAAATTATGAAATACAACAGGTATTACTCGTGAATCTTGATAATTTAAATTACATGCTTCATGTGCAGGGCCTCGATATTTACCTGTTAAATGTAAATGATCTCGAACTTTCTTGTTAAGTGAAGAAATTTGCCCATCACAAATGTGACATGTTGTTGATACTGCAAATTCCTCAATTTCCTCTGCTGTCAATCTATCCATTGGAATTGGATTTTTCATAATTGTGTCAACGTTTTGAGCAATTTTCTGCAACACCTGGGAGAACCACTTAGCAGGATTCACTCCTTCTGGACTTGAATTATAACTGGAAAGTGAGTCATCATAGCTGCATTTAATATAATATCCAATGCTCAACATTTCATGTCGTTGAATAATTTCTGTATTAGTATTATTTTCCTCATCTCTAACAGGTTTTAGAAGGCACTTACAATCTGCGTAGATTACAAATGGAACTTTTTCTTTATTTCCATGATTTTTAAAATAAATGAAATTCTTTCCGGGTTTGGGTAGGTTAATTCTACGTTCATTTAATTTTTGACACTCGTCTACGTGTTTAGTTAGTTTTTCCTCTGAGGTAAAGTAATGAAGACATCGGTCGCAAATGTATTTTTTACTTCTGTTTTTAGAGACTTGAGAACTCACGAGACGAGACAAATTCTTGATCCACACGTATTGATAATTTAGTGAGATGACTTGATTATTAACAACATCATTATCATTATCATCATTATCACTAGAACCCTCATCTTCATAATGACTTGCAACTCTTAACAAATTGACATGCTTCTCCTTCTTCTCAGCAGTCTAGTGCAATAAAACAGTAATAAAATTCTTGCCTTTTAATCGTAGTCCATATAAATTGATGGAGATTTCATTATTTTGTTTTTCAAATTTCGAAATATCCTTTAGTTTTACAGGAAAATCTATTCCATCAAAGTTTAATTCATTTTCAAATTGATAATAATAGTAGAGAATTCTTGCATTAGTTTCTCTTGGATGAAGAGCTGATAACACAGCCCACTTGAAACACTTTTGATCATAATTTTTAACGTTGATGCAAGCATTTTTTAATTTTATTTGACGTGGTAAATCAATGTATGAACCTACACGTATCGCATTGTACTTATTTATATTAATTTCTAATTTCATTATGCAATGTAATGTCCATTGTGATTCCTTCTCTGCAAACTCCTCCACTTTCTGCAATATTAGCTCCTTAATATGCTTGTTATACCAATCATTTAAAACTGTTGTTGGGAAAATTTGTTAATTTTTTACGTTGAAATATTTTGATTCAACTTTTTCTTCATCATTTGCAACTTTCCTAAATTTTGCAGCAAGAACCGCATAAACTTTTAGTGGTCTATGTCTTTTTATAATATCTGGGATATGTTCTTCGAAAAGTATGCAAGCATCATCTAAAAATGCTTTTACATCTATGTGTAGCAAGTTAATAATGAAACTAGTTTGAAGACGACATTTGAAAGCACTTTCGCAATTGCTCCAACGAACACGATCCGTAATGTTATTCATTTCTACCGCTGGAGATTCTGATTTTTTTGAATTTTCTCCCATTCCAAATCCTTATTTCAAATAAAATTCAAACTTTGTATTCAGACAAATAAATTGCTGAATTAGGTTAAGACATTTTTGGCTTCCTGATGAAGAATTAGGTCCGTTTAATATTTCCCTTAAATTTGCAATATATTTTCCACACGTTGTCATCCATCCTGCTATGTTTTGAGTCCAATCGATTTTAGTTTTAGTTGAGTTCACCAAATTAAAGCTATCTTCTGCAGCATGAAGAATACTTTCAATCTCCTGAAGAAGCGATGAATTGGTTTTTCTCAACTTTTCTGCAACCTCAGGCTTCAAGATTGTTTTTCCCTGTCGTTTACCAGCCATTCTACAATTTAAAGAAAAAAAATATTTTTTTTAAATTCAGTTTTTCAAAATTTATTTTATAGTTTAAATATATTGTTTAAAATATAATTCAAAGTTTAGTCTTAACAAATTTTGATATAAAATCTTACTCTGAAAATTGTATTTAAAAGCTGCTAAATAGAACGGTGCTGCCACCTAAAATTACAACGATGCTGCCTACTGCTGCACGTCACCTAAGTATTCAACGAGATCTCCCTTCTACACGCTACAGCTAGTGCCGACTTGTAGCGGTGGAGCCTTTCTCTTTCCGCTGCGTTGAGACTCTATCCCCCTCTCACTCTCTCTCACGTCAACTCCTTCTGACGGTGCTCTCTTACGCCGGGACTCTCTCTCGCTCGCTCTCTCCTTCTCTCTCACGCCAAGGTGCTCTCTTCTCCTCTCTCCTACGCTGGGACTCTCTCTCTATCTCTCTCTATCTCGCTCGCTCCTTCTCTCCAACTTTGCATATAATATTCTTCTGCTAGTTGATCCGGTTGACTCGAAGACGCTGCTACGAATGCTAACTCCATTGAATTTCAGATATTTATACCCAACTCACAGATTCACACAAAGCAAATTGCATTAGTAAAAAGGGTTAGGTTAGAAATTAGGGTTATGTAGAAATTTAACAATTTCAAAAATACGCGCCATAACCAACTGCAGCGCTAGTGGCGGCCTCGCGAACTAATTTCAAAAACGCGCGCCATTCACCGACTGCAGCGCTAGTGGCGCCTCTAGCAGCAGTCTTGAGAACTATCACCGAGAACTCACATTGTCTAACTACTGCCCCTAATAAAAAATTTTTATATTTTCAATTTGAAATGTACATAACGTATTTTTTAATAAAAACGCGCGTCCACTTCACAATGGGAAAAATTTGATTGTTGTGGAAAATTTTGTCTAGACGTTACAATTATTATTGGCTTTTTATAATTTTTTTTTTAAATGAAAGACTGAATTTTCCACGACAATTAACTTTTTTACACTGTGGAGTTGGCGCGTGTTTTTAATAAAAAAAATCGTAATGTACATTCCAAATTGAAAATACTTAAAATTTTTTTGGCGGGTTTCAACAAGAGACTACAGTATACTTCCTATGAGTTTCATTGCAACAGGAGCAGTAGAACACATAAATAATTCAAATTGTTTATAAAATTGTTATTAAAAATATGGAATTTTTAAATTTACAATCATGCAAATATTTTCTATTAAAAGAGTGTAAACAATTTTGTGTAAATAGTGTAAGTTTCATTAATTTATTGTAAACGGATTTTGAGTTATTAATTTTTTTTAAATTTTGTAATATTTTGTTAATGAAAAAAAATAACAAACATTTAAAATTTCAAAAAGCGGTTAAAAGTGTTTAATTGTTTTGTTGTGAACTACAGATTTTCATAAAATTACAAAATCCACAAAATTACAAATAGCAACAGTAACAAATTTATAAAAATATCAATTCGAGAAATGCAAATTCGCAAAAATAAAATTAGCAAAACAACAATTAGCAGAAATAATGATTCACAACAAAGCAGTTTCGCAAAAAATAACAATTAGCAAAAGTATCTAACAATTTGTAAAACTGTCAATTGCGAAGAATGCAAGTTTGCAAAGATAACAAATTTGCAAAATAACAGTAAACTAAAATAAATATTTGTAAAAATGTAAATTTGCAATAATAATTCTTTGCAAAAATAACAATTTATAAAAGAACAATTGGCGAAAATGACATTTCTATATGAATTACAATTCGCGATTAATCAAACTCTATAAATTTAAACTTGAAATTCCAAATAGAATGCATCCCCGATTCAAATTAAACCAAGATGACATTAATCCTTCTCTTAGCTATATAAATTTGGAGTTGGAAATTCAAAACTCAAACTTGTTGATTTTTAATTTGATAGGACAAGTGAAATGTAGTATTGGAGAGTCCAAATTGAACCAAGTAGATACTTGAACTTAATTTTTGTATTTGGAAATGCAAGCTGATACTTGTAGTACGTGCGAACTTGGAAATACAAGTAGAAATGATAGGATTGGAAATCCATGTTGAAACAAGTCGAAACAATAATTGAAGAGGACAATCCAAAATAGAACCATTTCAATTTTATCTTGGATATCCGTTTCAGTTACATAAATCGGATTTCCAAGTTAAAACCAGTAGAATTGCTACACGGAAAAGTTTTTTAATTTGGAAAGCAAGTTGACACCAGTAGATCCCTGTTCAATTTCTACTAGTCTCAACTGGTTCTTTAATATAGGGATGAGTTTCTTTTGTGGGCGCTGTTGCGTTGATCCGTGCAGTGCGTTTTGACGTATTGGTCAATAAGTTTGTTAAATTTAAAATCTTAATCATGATTTTTATATTTTAATGCATTAAAATTCATAATATAATAAAAAGAAAACAAAATATACAAAGATATACATTTTTAAAGGGTTATACCTGTTTGGAGGCTTAAAAAAAAGGTGTTTTTCAAAATTTTTTTATGAGTACAGTTTTAAATTATTGTTGGCAGCATCGGCTTGCTTTCGGAATCAAAAAAATTTTTTTTTCATAAACTACATAAGATTATAATTAATTATAATTGTGAGACTTGCAAAAAAATCGTATTTTTCACCCAAAAAATCGACTTTAATTATTGATAAAAAAATCCTGTTCATCAATTTTAAAAATCGTGTGTACTTCACTAGATAATCTATCTAAGAAGCTACAGTTAAATTTTCGGGCCAATCGAACGAAAACTTTTCGAGTTCTACTGCTCGCCGATTTACAAAACATGGTTTCGAGTAAGACGCATTTGAAGTTAAAATGTTCTATTTTGACACTCCGAAATTGATCCAGAAAAATTAAATTTAATAACACATCCAAATTGTTTTTATGCAAGGACGTTATAGATTATTAATCTAGGGATGTTATAGTATATTTGAAGCCAATAAAGAAAAAATCGAAAAATAAAAAATGCCGAACAGGTATAACCCCTTAAGCGTTTTTAAAGCGACCCCGCTTGCCGTAATTTTTTTAGCTTGCCCGCCTAAGGGTTAACATTCTGTTGAAACTATCCAATTAGGATTAACTCGGTGTTAACACCGGGTGATCGCCGAAAACAGCCTTAATCAACTTAAAAGTAGTGTTATACTTGTTTTAAACATGGAAACTCCCCCCAATGGGAAATCTCTGTACAATGCCAACAGTGACAAATGGCGCAGTACAGAACCATTTGTTCTTCCAGCATTTTGCCAAGTCTTGGCAGGATAATCTTGGCGCAGGACAGAATAAATGGTTCCGCCATAGTTATGCCAAACCTTGTCAGGTAAATCTTGGCGCAGTACAGAATAAATGTTTTCGCCATAGTAATGCCAAATCTTGGCAATAATACTTCGGATTAGTACTGTAAATATGTTTTTAAGAACTTAATTTTAAAATTCACAAGTTGAATAATTTTTTTTGTTAATTATTCATTGAAAAAAAAATTCAATACTAAATTAATAATTTATCGTTAGTTAAAATATTTGTAGTCATATTCTTATATTAACTAAACTTTTAGTAGAATGAATTAAAATTGTGAAGTTGAATATACTTTTTATTTTTTAAGATGGTTAAAATGACTTTTGTTGAATTTACTTTGTACTTGGTTTTGATAACTATATAGTGAGAGCTGGTAAAGCGAACTACATTGGACAAGTTAAACAAATTTAATAAAATTAACACAAGCTTCTTGGTAAAACCAACCATCTTGTTAGGTTGTTATTGTTTTCATTCACATTTCACAAAGCATTTTTTACTGTATCTTGAAATATTTTTTATTGTTTTATTATTCTTCTGGTAAATATTTAAACAATGTTCTTATGTATAAAAGTCTCGTCTTTGTTTTAATGGTGTAATGTAATTATTCGGTACTTATTTTTCCATTTGGCATTATATTGTTATTCATAATGGTAAATTTTTTTAATAAACTAATTTGGCAAATAATTTTGTAAAATCTGTTTATTTAAATGAAAAGTTAGAATATAAATTTTATTTAAAAATTTAGGAATTTTATTCATTAAGCTTAAATTTATTGCACTAATCTTTCATTTATATTAAAAATTAATTTTTAAATGATTCCTTATATTTTAATATTCTTCTGTAATATATATTAAATATAATGTATATTACAATATACTATTGTTGCAATTACAATATCCCACTTTCAAGTTACAGAGCATATTTTCATACTTCCTTCGTATGTATGTATATTCTAACTTTCCATTCATGAGCCTCCGTGGCGCAGTTGGTAGAGCATCCGCTCCTAGCAGCGTCTTGCGTTCGATACCTCATGATGGTAAATATTCAGGTAAATAGAAAAACAAATTTTCTTCGACAGGTATTAACATTCCAAGCATACATGACATAAGAATAGCATAAAATTCTTTTTTTTAGGGTTCCGTACACCTTCGGTGTATGGACGGAACCCTATTGGTGAGACTCTTGCGTCCGTAGCGAAATCGTGTCCCCCCCCCCTAGCAGCTGAACTATATGACCTAGAGAGCTCAAATTTGGTACAGATACGTATTTTCACACGTAGATTACAGGAAAAATATAGAGAATGTGATTAGAGGTGATGGTCATAGCGTTGTCAAGGAAATAACAAGATTTTTGGCCAAAAATGCATAAAAAGTGACCATTCCCCCCCCCTTAACTTCTAAACTATTCAACCTGGAGGGCTGAAATTTGGCATACTGGTGTATTTTAACGCGAATATTACAGGAAAAATATAGAGAACTTTCTATGTAATAATAGCCATAGCGTTGTCAAGGAAAAACGCTTTAATTTCCATTAGATAATTAGATAATGAGATAATGAGATAATTAGATAATTAGATAATTAGATAGATAATTAGATCATTTCCATGAAAAACTTTTAATTTCCATATTATTTGATCTAATTAACTAAAAATTGGTTTATTAGTATATTTTCACTGGCTAAATACAAAAAATTAAAAAAAAAATTTTTTTTTAAATTTTTTTAAAAATTTTTCAAAAAGTCATTACAAAAATTAAATTTAAAAATTTTTTTAAAATTAAAATTTTAAATTTTTTTTAAATTTTTTTTTAATTTTTTTTTTAAATAAAATTAAAAAAAAAATTTTTTTTTAAATAAAATTTTTTTGTAAAAATTTATTTACAAAAATTAAAAAAAGAAATATCAAAATTATATAAGTAAAAACAGCAAAAATAATTTTTTTTAACGTTGGATTGTGGATTTATTTATTAGGAAATGTATTTATTTAAAATAAAAATAAATAAATAAAATTTAATATTTAAAATATTTGTTGATTTTAAATGACTGTTTTCTCCCTATAATTTCTTAAATAAAAAAAACCGGACAAGTGCGAGTTGCACTCGCACTGAATTGGCGGGTTCCGTACACAAATACAAGAATAATACTAGTGATATTGTATAACAGAAAATAGTAGAATTTTTCAACTTTTGCATTATTTTGAAAATTGAATTTTAGACAATAGGTTAAAAATAAAAAAAAGAAAAATTGAAGTATTATATTTGTTTTATATTATAAGCAATAAGCAGAGGAACCAATTTTGGAACAAATTTTCAAAATATTGGTTTCTTTGCTTAATGCTTACAATATAAAACAAATATAATACTTCAATTTTTATTTTTTTTATTTTTAACCTATTGTTGAAAATTCCATTTTCCAAAATAATGCAAAAGTTGAAAAATTCTACTATTTTCTGTTATACAATATCACTAGTATTATTCTTGTATTTGTGTACGGAACCCGCCAATTCAGTGCGAGTGCAACTCGCACTTGTCCGGTTTTTTTTATTTTAATTTATAAATTTTTTTTATAAAAATAAAAGTGACATCGGCGTGACACTAAAAATACGTATTCACCTGTACTACCGCAACACTAACATTCTGCATTGACGCCAGTACTGAATTAGTACCGATTGTTAGTACAGAACATTGTCTACATGCCGAAGTTATATCTGTATTGCACCAGTACTGAAATTCAGTGTAGCCCCGATACTGCCAACGCTGGTATAGTACTGCGCCCGTGGTGCATTTCCCATTGGGCCAATTCCGTTTACTGTTCACTGACCGCTATCACAAAAAAATTCATAGTTTAAAAATAACTATCTCGATCTATCAAATTTTTCTTTGATATATTTCACCCTTGATTTATTTATATAGTTAAGGATTCTGAAAAAAATTTCTACGAAAGACATCCAAAACACACTTAATTATTATATTCATTTGTTTAATATTAACAATGATTTTTTACAATAAATAATTTTGTTTAACAATGCAAAAAATTGTTTTGAAAAGCACTAATCTTTATTAATTTTGTGTAAAATTTTCATTAAAAATAGACATTCCTTCTCTAAAAAATAAAAGTTTCAAAAAAATGTTACATTAATATTTAATTGTTTATAAAAAATAAACAAATGAATATTTTTAAACACAGCTGTCTCTCTATTAACACTTTATTTTGATTAAGT
This sequence comes from Leptopilina syphax, assembly GCA_032872505.1. Taxonomy (NCBI): domain Eukaryota; kingdom Metazoa; phylum Arthropoda; class Insecta; order Hymenoptera; family Figitidae; genus Leptopilina; species Leptopilina syphax. Next base: position 16,084,795 of record CM065472.1, read on the forward strand.
TTCCTATAGAAATTGCAATCCTTAGAAAATCCAAGGCCCACTTCACAAATTTTCAATCTTATACATTATAAAAAAAAAAAAAAAAAAAAAAAAAAAAAAAAAAAAAAAAAAAAAAAAAAAAATTATAAAAAACAAAAACATCATATACTACATTTAATTAATCCAAAAAACATTTACATCTATCTTACTTATACATTATATTTATTATTCATTAATTATTATTTGTAACTTAGGTGATGAGCATCTTAATTCAGTATCGCTTTCAAGAATCGATATAACGATATATGAGGATTAAACGGGCAAAAGTGGAAAAGTCAATTTTTTACTATTTCGAGCAATTACAAATGCAGTTTGACACATAACCAAAGTTAATTTTAAAGTAGAAAAAATGCATACTGAATTATTTATATCTGAATACTTTTTTGGACTTAGAAGTCTCATTATAAATTAAAGTGAATTATAAATAATGAATTTTATAGTTTTGGGCATTTCTTAAGCTAGAAAAACTAAAATTTTAAATCTTGTTAGTTAAGTACAAATATTTTTAAATCAATATAATTCTTCTTTAACAATTTTTTTCTAAATGTAGCAGTGATTATTTGGAAATTTAATTAATTACCATTCTCGGAAATTGCATTTTTTTAAAAATAGACTTATCAACTTTTAGCCGATTGCTCCTCATATGCCCATATGCTCATGATCACATGTCACAACCCTACATGCATGATATATATAAGAACTTTTCTGAGATAATAATAAATTTGTGTTTTTTTGATAGGTTCGTGAAAAAATTACACAAAAATTTCTCATGTGATCATATAACATGCAAATAGGGATTTCCTTTATGAAATATCATGATCGCCTGAGAGTTTTTATGTAATCGGTATTGGTTGTGGGCACCCCCGCAAATATATATATACTAGGGGGGGCGTAAATATATTATATTTTGTGATCCAATACCAAGAATACAACAATGTTGACAAGAAAAAAAATATTCGGTTGTGGGCACTTAAATTAATTCGATTGTGAACATCACTCTTATCCTTGACAAATCGTGAAATATAATCAAAAGTTAGTTTCTTGGTGGATTCCACGTCAGTTCAACACACTTATTTTCATGACTTGTTGGGATTTGGCTGTACTTTTGTAAATTTATTACTTTTATAGGGGTAAACAACTTCACCAAATATTTTTTCAAAATTTTGAAAATTACCAAAAATATGGCATTTTCAAAATTTTTGACTTTTTTTTTAAAGTGCTATAACTTTGCTTCTAATAAATCTATTTTGGATTTTAAAAAAAGGATTTCTTTGGTTTTAAGTATATTTTAAGTTAAAATTAATATAAAAAAAAAATTCAAAATTTTTTTTTTAAATTTTGAAAAATTAAAAATTCGTTTTTGAAAAAACTCATCCTCGATTTTTTTCAAAATTTTACTAAATGTTAGGGCAATTGTGCTTTACATGTCCTGTAAGTTTCATCTTGGGATCTCAAAGGGATTCGGAGTAAAAAAATAAAACGTAACCACAAATTACGAACATATGGGGCAAAATTCCTCAACTGCCCAGGTAAAAAAATGAATTTTTTTTAAACTTTGCTAAAATGTTACTATTATTAGTAGAAGTGTAAATATTAACTTTTTTTAATTTGATAAAATATTTTTGGAGTTATGGAGTTTCAAAATTTTGATTTTTTTGAAAATATCTTTTTTCGATTTGATATATTTATAAGTAAAATTAATCAAATTTAAAGTATGAATAGTGATTTTTAAAGGGGTTTTCATGGGCTATAAGCTGGTGATGAAAAAAGTTGTTTTCTGTCAATTTGACCTTGAAATTCAAGATCAAATTTTTAATTTCAATATACAGTAGAACCCGGTTAATACGATCCCGTTTAATACAATTTTCCTCTTAAGATGCTCATTTATGGTGGTCCTAGCAGTTAAAGACATACATTTTATATCCCACCTAATATGTTTTCCCGCATAAGACGCATTCTTAGTGCGGTCCCTACAGAATCGTATTAACCAAGTTCTACTCTATCTCAAAATCGGTGTTTTTTATTTTTTCGTAACCTATCCCAATCGAAAGCTTACCATTTTCCAAATATATATATACTAGGGGGGGCGTAAATATATTATATTTTGTGATCCAATACCAAGAATACAACAATGTTGACAAGAAAAAAAATATTCGGTTGTGGGCACTTAAATTAATTCGATTGTGAACATCACTCTTATCCATGTAATAAGATACTCTGAGCCATGTAAAAATCAGAGGGGGACCATGGAACTTTTTGAAGAAATTAATTATAAATCATCATTTTCTATGTAAAATAATGATAAATTATTATTTTCCTCAAAAATTCTCATGGTCCCACTCTGATTTTTACATGGCTCATAGAAAAAAGGTCACCAGCTTATAGTCCGTGAAAACCCCTTTAAAAATCACTATTCATACTTAAAATTTGATTAATTGTACTTATCAATATATTAAATCGAAAAAAAAGATATTTTCAAAAAAATCAAAATTTTGAAACTCCATAACTCCAAAAATATTTTATCAAATTAAAAAAAAGTTAATATTTACACTTCTACTAATAATAGTAACATTTTAGCAAAGTTTAGAGAAAATTTATTTTTTTACCTGGGCAGTTGAGGAATTTTGCCCCATATGTTCGTAATTTGTGGTTACGTTTTATTTTTTTACTCCGAATCCCTTTGAGATCTTAAGATGAAACTTACAGGACATGTAAAGCACATTTGCCCTTACATTTAGTAAAATTTTGAAAAAATCAAAGATAAGTTTTTTTCAAAAACGGATTTTTAATTTTTCAAAATTTCAAAAAAAAAATTTTGAATTTTTTGTATATTAATTTTAACTTAAAATATACTTAAAACCAAAGAAATACTTTTTTTAAAATCCAAAATTGGTTTATTTGAACTACAGTTATAGCACTTTCAAAAAAAGACAAAAATTTTGAAAATGCCATATTTTTTGTAATTTTCAAAATTTTGAAAAAATATTTGGTGGAGTTGTTTATCACTATATAAGTAATTCATTTACAAAAGTACAGCCAAATCCCAACAAGTCATGAAAATAAGTGTGTTGAACTGACGTGGAATCCACCTCTTACAACATTTTATAGCGTTCTATGAATTTTAAGAGTCTCGTGATCCAGCACGGAAATTCTTAAAACGATACTTTTATGTACTTGTCACAGTTTAACATCCCTTTCCTATTTTGATTTTACTTTCACACTGAGTGCTGTTCATTCGAAGCTAGTATAACTGTAAGAGAGTAAACTAGATAAAAATCTTATAACGGGATACGCGCTATTCACTTAACCAGCCGCGGATCCAGGGGGGTGGTTTGCAGGTCATGACCACCCCCTTCCAAGTTAATTTAATATTGTTTTTTATTTATATATATTAGTTAACCACCCCCTATTCTAAAATATTTATATTAACTGACCACCCCCTATTGTAAATGCTGGATCCGCCCCTGCACTTAACGTGGCGCGTATCCTCTTATAGCACCCAGACTCTCAATTAGTTTCAAAATCATAATTTAAATAAACTATCTTACAGGCGCATAAGTCAACTGTCTGGTTAGTAAGACATTTACCTCAAAATCGGGATATTTTTGCTACTTGTGGTGGTGGTGGATCTATTTGTTTATGGAAATAGTAAGTATCTTCTTCTCATTTTTTACTTATCTATAAATGTTGTAGAATTTTATCTAAATCTGAGAAAGATGAAACACTGTTCTGTCGCAGAAAAATATTTGTACATTGTAATTTTATACGTATGTTACAAAATATAAAGTAACAATTTTGCTAATAATTTGTTCTCCCATTGATATAATTGAATATTTATTATTCAAAACTAGTAAAAATTAATGTTAGAGTACTCCTTATATTAAAAATTGTACAGTTAAAATTTTAAAAATTATAAACAAATTAAGTTAACAAACATTTACAGTTATAACAAATTGTAAATTAAGACAATGGCTTTGATGGATTTTGATGAAATTCGTTACTCGGAAGTTTTCGGGGTCGCTGATTACAGATCCAATGTTAGTTTTTTAAAATTCAAAATGGTGGATCCAATGTGGTGGACGTCAAATTTAAAAGTTTATCTGTTTCATTTGAAAATCGTTACTCAGGGGTTTTCTGCGTTCTTGATTACGAATCCGATATCATAGCATCCTATTCAAGATGCATATTTTCTAATATTAATTAATTTATCTTTATTGCAGTATTAGAGAAATGTTTATATGCCTGAAGAGGATGCTAACGTTGGCATCAAAATTTCGCGTGAACGAATGTTATATGTATTAACTTTTATTTAACCAAAAGATTATAGCTCGGTCGGATAGATGCCTGGCGTTGGTGGTCGTTTAAGGACCAAGGGTATAAGTACCCTTGGTTCGCGCCCACTTGGCTTAGTATTTTTCCGGCACGTGAGACAATCTGAGCGGGAGGTTTGACGTCGAGGTATAATGATGTGCACCGTCGATTATTGTCCGGTACACACCGTACCATTAGAACTCGACTGTCAATAAACCGGTTGTACTCAGAGAGGTTTTCTACAGTTTCCCTCTTCTCTGGCGAGAAAACCCATTGACGGGTGGTCCAGGCGGAATGCGAGTACTCCTAATGAAGTCGGCTGTAGACGCAAAATTAGGTTAATATATAGAAAATTTCTAAGTAGTATGGTTATGCTTAATCCAAAAAGTATTTCTCGGGGACTCTTGTCGAAGTGCGTAAGGCCAATAGGGCAGGAGTATAAACGATAAAAAAATAAAAATAAAATATTAACTTTTATTTTAATAAATGCTAAATCATTTAATCCAGAATTCCTGAAAAGTTATTTGTTCATGAATTGATTGCCTGGATGTACAAACTTCTTTAATGTAGAAAATAAAATAATTTGAATTTTTTCTGAATTTTGGTTACTACACTGTAAAAAATTTAGGGAGTTAACGGACTCGGGAGTTGGGAGTTAAATTTTTCGAGTTAAAAATCAACTCCAAAAGAGAGTTAATTTCTAACTCCCTTTATTCAACACCCGCGCGAGTTATTTTTTTTATGGGGATTTAGCGTTTGGGTGTGAAATTTTAACTCTCTTTATTTAACTCCCCCGGCATTAACTCCCCAATGGGTGCGACTTTTATAGACCCCCCCGGGGGAGTTAAAATTTAACTCCCTTTTTTTACAGTGTACATAAAGAAAAAATCAATATTACTCGATAGACATTAAAAACTCAAATTAAATGTTTTTTAGATATAAAGCTATTTTTATGGATCTTCGCATTAACTTTTAAAAGAATGCAAGAATCATGTTCTAATTTGCAGTTTTGATGGAAATAATTTTTTAAATGCATAATGTTAGTCCTTTAAGTCGAGAAGCATTTGATAAATCTATGACTCCTGCAAACATTTTATCTGGTTTTCGAAAAAGTGGAATATATTCATTTAATCGAAATATATTCACTGAAAGTGATTTTTTAGTCATCTGTAACAGATAGACCTTTTGTACCCGAACAATCATCAGCTCACGATCCTGTACCGTCGGCTTCTGAAGTAAACTCAGAATTAGTCATCTAATCCAAGTTTTGAACAAGGTCAAATTACGTGTTTACTGGAACAAATTTGCAGTTACCCAAAAGCTAAACCGAGACTTCAAACAAGAAAATCAAGATAAAAAGGAAAAAGTAAAATTTGTCTTCATCTCCAGAAAGAGAAGCCATACAAAAATCTAAAATAGAAAGAAATGAAAGAATTAAAAGAAAACCTATGTCAGATATCGAAAACGTGAAAATTTCAAAAAAACATAAAGCCGAAAGTTAACAAAAAGAAAATTGACAAAAGTAAAGAAAATTTATTGGCAATTAAGAAGGAAAAAATTGTTAAACGAGAAAGACCAAAGAAAGTTGTCAAAATTGACTAGAGTAATTGTAGATTATAATGAACATTCTAAAAAGTTTAATTGTTTGTTCCATAATTAGCTTATAGCTAATTTTTTCATTACCAGTTTTTTTACACTTTAATATGTACACCTAGGTATATTAACCTAAAACCAGACTTTAAATTTATTTATATTATTATTTTTGTGTCTACCTATATGTATTATTGGAACATTTATTTGTTTTAAAAATTAAAAATGTTACATACTATTTAATTTCTATGATTTCTTTACCAGAAAAAGTACTAAAGACTGACTTGTAGATTTTAAAAGAAAATTATAAAACGTACGTTTTAAACTTTAAAATTTGTAAAGTTTTTTACTTAGTTTTTCTAATTGAGCTGTTGACTGATAATATTAGAAAAGTTTATTACTTAAGAGATTTAATTAGTTTACTCTCTCAGGTATGTTTTAATTTTCTTCGATAATATCTTTAAAATTATAACTAATTGAAAGTAAATTATTAAAAATAATACTGTCTCACAATTAAAAATCCTAAAATTTGATAATTTTGATTTAAGAAATATTTCTTGGCAAGAACTGTTTTCTAAATATTTTCAATATGGAAAACCAATTAGCTTTAACCTAAATTCACTTTAACTGAATCGGCTAAACACTCGACTATTGCGGTGAAGCTAAATTCACAGTGTTGACTGTGTCGTTCTTCATATTAATTATATTCCCAAAATCGTTGGGCCACATCGTAAAATTTTTTTCCGTGTATCTAATAAAGAGATTTCAGCAAAGAAGAGTATAGCTAAGAGTGTTAGACTTTTGCGCATTTCAACTCAGTTATACTACATGACTACACATATATATGTAAAGATACTTATGGGATAAAAAATTAAAAAAAAAAAAAATTTTTAATTTTATCGGATTTTGATTATTATTGAATTTGTAGGCTCTAAACAATTTTTAATAATAAATTGTAAAAAAAACCCTTTGTGCCGTGTGCGTGCGACCTGCACGGACAGCTTAATTATTTTTTTGGACCCATCAAACTTGTCAGGTCCACTCTAAAACTTTTTGCAAAACCTTCTTATCATTTCCAGGTATGTTTTAAAAAAAGAAAAATAAAAATTTATCATACCCAAAGTTAAAAAAATTAATTTGTTTATAATTTTCTTTTTATTTTTTTAATAAAAAATTTTAAAAAAATTTCTGTTATGTTTATTCAAAAGTAGAAAGAAAAACAAAACTTTTTTCTTTTTAAAAAATGAAAAGAAGCAATATTTTTTGAGTTATGACATTAAAAATATACCTACATTTAAAAAACGAAAATTTTGAAAATTCATAACTCAAAAATTTGACCTTTAAAAAAAAAAGAAAAAATACGTATCTGTTTTTTCTCAATACAGAATAGAAAAAAAATATTTTTGGTCGATTTTAAGAGGTCGACTGAAATCTCACGTGGAATTGCCCTTATACATATGTATGTGTGGGTTTGCGCATTTCGCAGTGCGCATTTTAGTCCTAACCTGAGTGACGAATTTTAAGCAAATGAGATGTATTGAAAAAGAGACTGACATATTATCAGCGACCCTGAAAATTCCCGAGTAACGATTTTCAAATGAATCAGATGAATTTTTAACTTTGACGTCCGCCATATTGAGTCCGCCATTTTGAATTTTAAAAAACTGATATCGGATTCGTAATTAGCGACCCCGAAAACCCCCGAGTAACGATTTTCAAGTGAATCAGATGATTTTTTAACTTTGACGTCCACCATATTGGATACGCCATTTTGAATTTTATAAAACTAACATCGGATTCGTAATCAGCGTCCCCGAAAACCCCTGAGTAACGAATTTCATCAAAATCCATCAAAGACCTGTAGACCATTTTGAAACTCAATTTTCAGGTTTGCACAACTGTGCGCCGTTAAAATTTGATTCGGCGCACACTTCTAAAATGAACGCAAAAAGTTACTTCAACTCTGCAGCGGTTTCATTTATTACATTGCCAAAGTAGTCTTTAAAAATACATTGTCTTACATTTCACTTGGATGATTTCATCTTTCCCAGATTTATGGTTTACTTTTTAAACATTTTTGTACTTAAGAAAAGTAAAAGACTTTAAAGGAATTAACTTTTTATACCTTTTATTAAATATTTTTATAGTCTAAAACAGATTTTTGATTTTTCCTGAATTTAAATTACTATTTACTCTGAGAAACTCTAGAAGCACTGAGTGATTTTTCACATAGCACTGGTTACTGTGTGGATTGAGAAGTAAAATCACCACTTTTCTCATAGCTGAGTGCTGTACAAAGAACATTCAAAGATTTCGAATTTAATTTTTCATTTCACACAGTAATCAATGCTGTGAAAGAAAATTTTCAGTACTTTCAGATTTCCACCAGAGGCATTTCACGTTAGAAAACTTTTTTCCCTAAAATTATTTTTAAAAGAATTCAAAATTGTAGAAGATATGAATTCTCCTTTAATCTAAAGAAAAGAAATTGATGGAAACTCAACTGGGTTCGGAGATATTGAAGTTTTTGTAAACAAAGGCCTAGTCGCACCAGCACCGCACGACTACGGTAACGCAATACTGCAATATGGTGCTATGGCGCGACGACTCTACTTTTTACAAAAATTCTATTATTTCCGGAACCAGTTATGTAAGTCTCCATCAATTTATTTTTTTAAATTAAAAGTGAATCCAAATATGTTTCAAGACTTTGCCTTGAAAGAGATGGACATTCTTTCCACTTTTCTTGTAGGGCCAAAAATGGATACTGCAGAAAATAATAATAATAAAAATTCCGAACACGTGAGTGTTGTAGAGAGCTTAATGCTGGGGATCATAATGCTGGCGTGGATGATACGCTTGGAGTTGGCGTGGGACTATGCGCTTGGAGTACTGGAGAGCGAGATAGGAGCTCTTCAAGCTCGGCAGTTTAAACTGTGCCTTGGATTGGGCCAAATCACTTTGAGAGTGATTAGGCAAGGGACAGACGTAGCTGCTGAACAGCAGATTAATTTGCATCATTGTAAAGGCGCTTCGGCGATTTTAGCCAAGAGCTTGACAAAGATGCAGACAGCTTTAGCCTTTATTCAACAAACTTGGGTTTACAAGGGGAGAATTAGAGGTCTAAATGGCTGTGGAAAGCTAGTTAGTTCACCACATAAACCAGTTCCGAGGGCTGGTCTATAAAGGTCTAGACGCTTCCCCTCTATTAGAATTAACTACTAGGGACTTACAATTAGCTGTTGTTAAGACTAAGTACTTGGAAAATAACGGAAATAAAAGGGGGTTGTAGTAGCTTCCGCTTTTTTCCGTGATCAGGAGATGAACCCGCACCACCTACAGAGGTGGAGAGGTTAGTAGATTACTGTCAAAGGCAAAGTCTCCCTTTGATGTGATGCCAATGCGTACCATGTCGTATGGGGTAGCACTGACATTAATGACAGAGGCAGAATACTCTTAGATTTTCTGATTAGACACAGATTTAGAAATTTTAAATTAGGATAATGAGCTGCTCGCAATTCTTACAAGAAAGAGGTAGAGCAGGCACGGGGTATCAGCTGGAGGAGCTTTTGCGAGGGAATCGAAAGAGTATCAAAAGCATCAAGACTCCATAAGGTACTACCGCTAGACCCAATGGCCAAATTAACTACCATTAAGTTACCCGATATGCACTATGCCAAGGATAAAGGTAGTGTCTAAAGCACCTGATGGAAGTAAACTTTATGGAATTTAGAGAAAGAACGGAGAATAGCCTTGGCGTAGGACCAAGTAGGGCCCGAGGAAATCGGGAACAGTGGAAACTAGCAGCCAGAGTTGTGACCTCAGGGGGACGGTATATATGTCGTAGGCGAAAAGGAAAATCAGTTGTTTAGCTTAATGTCTAGGCTTTAAGCTAAACGCGGGCGAATAGGAAAATGTTCAAGTAAATGACAATTATTTTTTTATTTGACTAAATTCGTTAGTCTTTTTGCTTAATGCCTAGGCTTTAAGCTAAACGCCCAAAGAGCGCCAGGCGAATAGAAAAATTTGTATCGATTGATCAAGAATAAACATTGTAATCAAATTTCAATTAGTAATATAATAGAAAAAATTCAAATTAAAGACAAAAATATTTTTCAGAAAATTGCAATAATTTATTGTTATTAATTAAAATCAATTGAAAAAGAAAATATAGCAATTTATTTATTGCAGCAAGTTAAACTTTGGTGGCATCGCGAACTGCAAGTTATTTTTAATTTAAAGTAAGATCACCTATTTGTCTTGCATTGATTTTTAGCCGCCTTGCAGTTACATTTTTTAAATCCTTGTCCGCCGCACATAGATTGATATGATGCAGCTTCTTTTAAAGTTAGAGTGACATAAGTACAAAATTCGTCAATTTTTAAAATTGCAGTACCTGATTGCGATATATCAGTTCGCGGAAACCAACCTTTAATGATGCCGTCTTTAGTACCAATTTGGTAAACGTCATTTTTAACGTCTATTACGACGCCTACAATAGTAGAAAAATCTAACGGGCTACGATCAACATTAGGTACCACCAAAATTACGCAATTACCGATTGTTAATGGAGGAAATTGTTTTTCGGAAAAGCTAACCATTTTTTCAGCGGCGATTTTTTGTCTATTAAAACAATCTTCTTGATTACTAATTATATTTTCACCCCGAACACAAAAAGAACATATTAAATTGTTGTCGGTATTTAAATCAAGAGTTCCACAGTCAATATGTACAAGCAAATTACATTTCGTACAATTAATAGAATTGTTAGTTAATTGTAAATTGGATTTTCCGCAAAAGTGTGTTGTTTGAGCTGATTGTTGAGGTTCACAAATTTCCTCAGAAACAACTTCGTCCTTTCGTTGATTAAATTCTGTAAGAGCTGTTTCCAAATCCTCATCAGCATGTAGATTTTCCAGCATTTCTGCGGGTAAAGATGTACTTGAGAGTTCACACTTTATTGGTCCCAAGACTGCTTCATATGGGGTTCGATTGATTACCCTATGCTTTGAAGTATTTTTTTGCCACTATAAAAATTTTTTAACTTAGTATTCAAAAACAATTTTTTTCTAATTAATAATAATTGATTGTTATATTTTATATTTTTCGGGAAAACACAAAAAGAAGAGGTTCACTTTTTTAATGAAGAAAATGTTTATTTCAATAGTTTTAATGAATAAAAGAATTAGTAAAATTTAAAATGAATATTAATTAAAAATAAATAATAATGGTCACTCAGCCGATAATTATAATTTCAATAATGAAAAGTCACTCAGACTATTTCACACACTCGACGCTTTCTCTAACAATTTTGAGACACACAGTCTTCTCGAATTCTTCTCACCCGACGATCTCGACTCTCTAGCTTTCACCAGCAAACTGGCTCTCAGCCCTCTCTTATCCCCACTCATGCCACACACGTACCAACTCAACGTAGGGCCACATTTTTAAAAGAAGATAATAAAATTTGCTAACATGATAATAAAATTAACTAATAATAATAATTAATAAAAATTTATCAAGAAAGTAATAAAGTAATTAATAAAAAATTAATAATAATGAATAATAATACTTAATAATTATTGATTAACTAAATAAATTCTGTTTACAAATAAAATTTTCAAGAAAACAATTTTTTTCTAATTAATAATAATTTAATTTACAAATAAAAATTAATTTACCTGAACTTCAAAACAACCTCGAGACCAATTGTTTGAGTTTTTATCTACCATCCAGGCTCTCATCATATTTTCTACATCTGCGTTTGCCCTCTCGACGCTACCTTGAGATTGCGGATGTCGCGGTCTCCCGTGCAAAATTTTGCAGTGTGGCCAAAAAATGACCAGTTCATTGATCACAGCAGCAACAAATTCTCGACCATTATCACTCTGCAGGATGGAGGGAGCGCCGAATGTAAAAAAAATTTTGAAAAGCTCCTCGGCAACGTTTACGGCATGTTTCGATTTCAGAGGCCTTAAGTGAAAAAATTTCGTTGCATGATCGTGATAATTCATTATCTACTTATAATCTTCATCGGGACATGACTGGAAATCAATTAAATCGACTTGTTCTCTGCTATTGAAGCCATGCGTAACAATAGGTTTTATGACAACACCTTTCGTATTGTTGTCCTTCTACGAGTACAAGTGTGACAACAATTGACAAATATTTCAACCGCCAATCTCGATATACACAACTTTTTTATATAATATAACATTTTGTCTCTTCCTCCGTGTCCAGTGTTATTATGTGCTTCCAACAATTTAGGAAAAAATTCTTCAATGGGCAACATGTACACTAAATTGCTCTCATCACTTTTCTGTTTTACAATAATGTGTGATTCACTCCCGATTTGCAAAATTTCATACTTCCTTAAGTAATAGTAGTGAGCAGCATCTTTCTTTGCACCATTTTTCACATTTATTAAAATAGATTTAATTTTTTCTAGGTGACTACGACTCCACATACACCGATTACTTTCCGTTTTTTCAATTGCCTCTTTACATTTTTCCTCAAACTCATCTTTATTTACAGAAACACTTTCTATTTTAAATAAAATTAATCTTGCACTCGCGTGAAGCAAAGAGAGACTAAATATAATGTTGCATATTCTATAATATTAAATTTAAAATGTAGTTTCAACTAAGAATATTTAAAAGCAAAGAAAATAAACAAAGACTCATAAACACAAATTTAAAAACGATTTTCAATTCAAAATACCTGCAATATAATAATATTAATTAAAATTTGATTACAATGTTTATTCTTGATCAATCGATACAAATTTTTCTATTCGCCTGGCGCTCTTTGGGCGTTTAGCTTAAAGCCTAGGCATTAAGCTAAATGACTAACGAATTCAGGCGAATAAAAAAATAATTGTCATTTACTTGAACATTTTCCTATTCGCCCGCGTTTAGCTTGAAGCCTAGGCTTTAAGCTAAACAACTGATTTTCTTTTTCGCCTACGACATAAATACGGTTCTTTTGCAAATATGTGCCCACAGGGAGGAGTTCATTCTCCTTTATAGTGTTGCCTAGTGGTAAATGAGCTGATTATAAGTCTCAATACCAAGGGATATTATACGCAAAGCTGTGCAGATGATTTCCTTATAATTAAAAGAGTCCATTCAATTGAGACCTTCTTAGAACTTACGGAACGTGCACTTAAGATTGTCAAGGGTTGGTGCAGTCTGACTGGACTTTCTGTAAACCCAAAGAAAACGAATATAGTAGTTTTCACAAGGAAATATAAGGTACTGAGTTTAAAGAAACCGATATTTTATGGAAAAGAAATCTCTTTTTGCGAATCGGCTAAATATCTAGGATTAATCCTGGACAAAAAGCTGAGTTGGAAGGAGCACTTCGATTATCAGTATAAAAGTTTCTGTACTGCTTTTTGGACGTGTAGAAGGGCGATAGGGTCATCGTGGGGACTGAGGCCCAATATGGTCAACTGGCTGTATCAAATGATTTTAAAACCCAGGTTTCTTTATTCGGTGGTTGTTTGGTGGACAAGGACTCAACTGGTAACAGTTAGAGAGAAACTAGACCTTTCAGAATGGACTGGAAGAAGGATTTTCCACTTTGGGACGAAGTCTGGTATTCAGACGGCTCCATGATGGACTGCAGTGCAGGCTTCGGGATCTTTCGAAAAACTGGCTGCATTAAAGTGGCTGAGTCACTGGGACAATATGCCACGGTTTGGCAGGCTGAGGTCTGTGCAATTTTAACGTGCGCCCAAATGTCTATTCAAAAAGGAACAAAGGGCAAGAGGATTTGTATTTGTGTAAATAGTCAGGCGGCTTTAGGGGCTCTGAAAAATCCTACAATAGAATCAAAACTCATCAGGGAATACCGTAGTGTACTAGATGAGTTGTGTTCAGCAAATAAACTTTCATTGATCTGGGTACCGGGCCACTCGGGGATTAAGGGTAATAAAAGAGTAGACGTCTTGGCGAAAATCGGTTTCGAGACGGCATTTATTGGTTCTGAACCAGCATTGGAAATACTGCCGTGCTAGGTTAAGGGAGACATGAAAAGATGGGGTCAAAAGGAACATGAAAAGTATTGGGCGGACATTGGTGTGGGAAGGCAAGTGAAGACTCTGTTTCGGCTATTACTCAACAAGAGGCGAGCAAGCGATCTCCTAAAACTCGATAAGATCAAGTTTCACCTACGTGCAGATTGTGTGAGACAAGTAACGAAACTTCGACTTACATATTGTCTGAATGCCCAGCGTTAGCTAGGATCAGACTATATAGTTAAGGTCAACCAATTATTGACCCAAAGCAGGTGAGCAACCTATCGATAGAAGAGATGCTGGACTTATGGGAGAAGAACAGGACTCTAAAGGGGTTGCAATAAACTAGCGAGCTTGAGTCTGACACAATGGGTTTTCTAATCCAGGTTGTTAGATTAGGTTAGATTCTCTGAGAGAAGTTAATAAACAAAAAATAGGGTAAACCAGACAGTAGTCGGACACTTTTCAATTTTAAATAGCTATAAAACCGTATTAGTTAAAAATATTTTATTTGATGCTAATCATTTCTAAGGTTATCATAAACAAATCTAAGCTTTTGTAATTAAAAAAAAAATTTTACGGTTTTTGAAAGCTTTTTAAAGTGGCCGATTACTGTCGGATTCTTACTTATTTATTTACTAATAGTCCAGGAGCTAGCGACCAAATTAACTATCTCATTTCATACCGACTGAAAATTTGAGTATAGATTACTGAAAACATGTAATTAACAGAAACTCATGTCTGGCAGGCTGGTGCTGGGGCAGGGGGCGGCGTCAGAGGGGCGAATAGGTGAAAAATAATGTAAAAATTTCTCATTTCATACCGATTGAAACCATCATAACTCGAAAGTTTACATCTATACGAGTGTAAAAATGTACGTCTGGCAGTTCCAGGGTGGGGCAAAGTTCGTCTGGTAAAGGGTTAATCACATAAAAAATCATAAAATTTAATCTCATTTCATACCAATTAAAACCATCATATATCGAAAGTTTACATCTACGCTAGTGTAAAAATGTACGTCTGGCAGTTCTGGGGTGGGGCAAAGTAAGTCTGACAGCCCTTCGAAAATGTAGATTTTTTCATTTGTTTAAATGTAAACTTTCGATATATGTGACGCTCCACAAGAAAAGGTACCTTATTTACTCTTGTCATAAGGTCCCTTTTCTCGTGGAGCTTCACATATGATGGTTTTAATCGGTATAAAATGAGATTAAATTTTATGATTCTTTATATGATTAACCCTTTGCCAGACGTACTTTGCCCCACCCCACGACATCCAAACGTGTATTTTTACACTTGTTTGAATGTAAACTTTCGATTTGTAAAGGTTTTTATCGGTATGAAATGTGAAAAAAATTTCGATTTTTTACGTATTTAACCCTTTGCCAAACGAACTTTGCCCCACCCCGGAACTGCCAGAAGTACATTTTTACACTCGTATAGATGTAAACTTTCGAGTTATGATGGTTTTAATCGGTATGAAATGAGAAATATTTACATTATTTTTCACCTATTGACCCATTTGCTGCATTTTCAAAGGGCTGCCAGACGTACTTCGCCCCACCCCAGAACTGCCAGACGTGTATTTTTACACTTGTTTGAATGTAAACTTTCGATTTCTAAAGGTTTTAATCGGTATGAAATGAGAAAAAAATTTCGTTTTTTTTACGTGTTTAACCCTTTGCCAGACGTACTTTGCCCGACCCCAGAACTGCCAGACGTGGATTTCTGTTATTTACATGTTTTCAGTAATCTATACTCAAATTTTCAGCCCGTATGAATAATGAGATAGTTGATTTGGTCGCTAGCTCCCAGACTATAATTTTTTTAACGAATAAATTTTTTTTTTATAAACATGATTGGTTCAATAGTTTTGTGTGATCGTAAGGAACAACATCTCATAAAAGAATTTAAAAAAATATGAATTGCACTTTTAAAACAGTGTTAATTAAGAAGATTGCTTTAGGTGTCCGACTTCTGTCGGATTCTTACTTTTTTTTGTAAATTTGGATATACTTTCGAAAGCAACATACCTCCGATTTTTTTGGAATTTGGTATACTTACGTTATTTTGTGCCCTGATTACGAAAATCATAGTGAAAATTGGCAACTAGATCATCTTCATGGTAAAAACCATAAAAAACACCATAAAATTGTGGTTTTTTGCGTTTACAAATTCTCTAAAATATTTTAACTGGCCATCTCTTCTATATGGCCATTTCCCCCGGACTTACCCTACAATATTCCGAAATATTCCAAATTTTATAAAATTAATATTAAGATTCAAAATGACGTATCATTAACACTTTTGAATTTAAAAAAAAAATTGTTGGAAAGATGTCTTCTATATAGAACTATAATTGTGATATTTCTGACGTCAAATTCTCCACCATGTATTTTCTTAACAAATTATTTTCAATTTCTTTTTTAACAATTGTATTCATCTTGAAAAATAAATTTCTTTTTAGCAAATATCCAAGTAAAAGGAGACACTTAGATTCAGAAGGAGCAGAAGAAGGATCTATGGGTACAATACATTCTTTGCAAAATGCAAATTTATCCTCACAACCAATCAGCTCTTTAAATTGGAGTCCTGAAAAATTGGGATTAGCAGTTTGTACTTCTTTTGATCAGTGTCTTCGTGTTCTAATTACTACAAAATTGAATATGTGCTAAAAGCTAATAAAAAATTTTTTAAGAATTTTTTGTTACAGAATGAATGTTTTTATAAATCATACATAATAATATTAATATTGATGGAGTCTTGTGCTGGCTTTTATAAAGTACGGTAGATAATTGTGAGCTGCTAATTGAAATAAAGATTATTGACTTTATTTACTGATATGCTGTACGTCTTTTACTTTAAATTACAATGTATTTTATATCTTTATATAGTGCTTCAGGTGGTTTTAATTTGTTATGTGATCCGAATTGATTTTCTAAGTGTTTTGTGTCATTTTTTAAACTAAAAGAGAAAAGGGGATTAACATTTAATTTAGTATCTTTCTTTTTCTTTTGTCAATTAATGTGGCAGCTCCCTGCTGGAATTAAAGGGATAGAAATCCTATCTCTTTGAATATTTTTTTATTTCTGAGATAGAAAGAGATAAAGTTTTTCTATCTTAGTCTATCCTCATTTTATCACTTCAATCACTTTTTATCTCTCCTTCAGTATCAATTTTTTCAATAACCTTTATTTCATCTCTTTTAATACTTTCAATATCCACACCTATCTCTTCCTATCTCTAATTTCATTTAAGAACATACTTATCTCTTTTAATATTCTTGTTTCTATCCCAGGCTATCCCATTTTCATTCCTCTCAATCTCTTTCTATCTTTCCTTTTTATTCAATCTTTTTTAATAACTCTTACTTTATCGCCTTTTATCCTTTTACTATTTACTTTCTTCCCTTTGTATCCCTATTTAAATCTCAGTTCATACTTGTCTCTTTTTATCCCTTCGGTTCTATCAGAGTCTAGCTCTTTTCTATTATAATAAAAAAATCCTATTACAATGTTTTAAAAAATAATTAGTTACCAGTCCAATTTTTTCTTTTTCCTTAATCTTTTTCAATAACCTTTATTATATCCCACTGAATCCTTTTTCAATCCCCAAAGTTAACTTTTTATACCCTTTTCAATGTCACTTCATACTTATCCAGTTTTATATCTTCCTGCTGGAGGTAAAGGGATAGAAATCCTATCTCCTTGAATATTTGTTTATTTCTGAGATGGAAACAGATACAGTTTATTTCTTTTAATCTATCCCCATTTTTATTACTACTATCGCTTTGTATCTTCTCTTTTTCTCAATCTTTTTGAATAACATTTTTCTTATCTTCTTCAATACTTTTCCTATCAACTTTCTTCCTTTTTTGTCGCTACTTTAATCTAAGAAAACACTGATCTCTGCTTATGACCTTCCTTTATCCCACACTTTTCCTTTTTTAATCCCTTTAATCTCTTGTGACGAACTTCGCGAGTCTTTAAATAATTCTAAAAAGAGCGAAAGTCAGGGTTCGGCTCGCGATAGCCGACACAATAAATTGAGCAGAGATTCCATAATCCAATAAAAAGGGCAATCCAACCTGCGACGTAGTTCGATGAGCAGTTGCGAATCGAGACGAGCCACACAGATGAGTAAAGATTGATCAAACTTACCAAGTTCGCAGATTGTTGGATCGCTGATAAGACGAAAAATAATCCTATTATGAAGAAGGCGCATAACACAAGAAAACAATAAGATTAATAATTGAAAAACATTTAATTAAAGAATGAACTTAAATTATATACAAAACAACGAGGATGCGTCGCAGCGCATCGATTACGCGCGGAAAATCGCGGTTTGAAGTCTCGCTTCTCTCTGATGAGAGAATCGCTTGAGATCGTCATCGCAATCCATAACACGCCCCGTGTATGGCCCGATGACACCCGAATATATAATTCGGTTAATTACCGAAGGTTGCGGTACCTTATGGGCTATCGCTGGGCGCGATAAGTTGTAAGACGGAGAAACTACAAGAACGGCATATTTACAAAAATAAGGAAAACGATTTGGATCGTTACACTCTTATAGTCTCATCTTTTTTCTCAACCTCTTCTAATAACCCTTATTTTATCTCTTTTAATCCTACTACTATTTACTTCATTCTCTTTCTATCCTCATTTGAATCTTAGTATTTACTTTTTTTCTTATCTTTCTAAATAACATTTGTTTTATACCCTTCAATCCTTTTTATCCACATTTTAATCTTAGTACACACTCATCACCATTTATACCTTGGGTTTAATCTTAGTCTATCACCTCTCGATTCGATTCAATCTCTTTCCATCACCTACTTTTGCTCAATCCCTTTTAATAACCTTTATTTTATCTCCATTAATTCTTTTACTAATTACTTTCTTTCCATTTTATCCTAACTTTATTCAAATGCCATACATTTCTCTTTTTATCCCCTCCATTCTATATCAGTCTATTTCTTTCCAATTCGATTAAAACAGGTCTTTATTCTTTTATCTCAATAATTCTTTTATAACATATTTATTCTGTTCTTTTAAAAAAGATATCAACTGAGAGATAAAGAGTGATAGAGTAAGAGATAAAAAGAGATCAATACAGTCCCGAAATTTAAAAGGTAGTTCAAGAAAAATATCTTCCAAGCTAGCGTGGCTGTGTGACATGTGTATTCGACTTGCGTCCCTAAGGTTCAGAGTTCGAGCCCTCCTGCGTGCGAGATTTTTCAAATTTAGTTTTAAGTGTTATATGTACAATGTTAGTTAATAGTGTAAAATGAAATATAGATTTAAACAATAAATAATAATTTCATAACAAATAAATAAATAACTTTATTTGTGAAAAATAAGTTATAAATAGAAGTACAAAAACTCTAAAAATATTTTTTTAAATAATAAATTCAATTGAAATTGTAATACTTCATAAAGTCTTTAATTTTGTTAATAATATTGGTTAATTAATTCTTTATATGGGTCATTTTCAAAGAACGCGTAAATTTGGAACCTAGTTATGCTAACAAAAAAAATCAAATTTTTTCAATTTTTTTTCGATACATGCTATTAAGGGCTTAAATAGACAATATATGAACTGGCCGAGCGTGACTACTTAATGGTAATAAGAAATTGCAATTTTAAGTATTTATTTAACTAAAAAATTTACTTACCCATCCGTATAAAAGTTTTTGGAAATATTATTAGTTATTATTAATTTTTTAAAGTTACAAGCATGAAAGTATGAGAAAAGGCGACTATATTTGCAAATTAATTTATTAATAAATTATAAATATGTATAAATTATTTTATATTTGAACTATTAATAAACAAATTGTATCTCAATTTTTTTAGGTTTTTGAATAAGAAATTTCACCTAAATGAAAGTGCTTACAATTAGTCTCTAAATTGCAATCGTAGCAACTTAGTCTGTTGAAGCGAACAATGTTAGGTTTATTTCTACACCAAACCCATTGATGTACTTTCATAGTTCCCTTGAACGTTCGTAAGTTTTTGTTCATTTCCTTGTCTACTTTTATTATTTCTTTAGTTGCAACAGGAGCAAACCAAACGTGAACTTGACTTTCCTCAAGTGCCTTCAGAAGACTTTCAAAATTGTTAACGTCCTTGCCATATGCTACATCAGCGGTTCTTTTGGTTACAGCGCCAACCCCATCAGCTGCATTTTTTCCATGTCCACTCTCTGAGAAATTGTAAACAATGTACTTGATTTGTGAGAAATCCTTCTTTATTAAATTCGTCAAAAGTGAAAACATAAATTTACTGCGGTATTGAGATGTTGGGCCATCACTGAGGAAATGCAATTTTTTTATTTCGGGTTTAATTCTCAAAACTCTTTGCAAAATTGGTTTTAAATGAGCAATGATAGCTGGAGGATCATGTCGCAAGCATTCTCACAAGGTACAAAAGGATTCATGATCATATTTTGTGTACCACACACCTGTATGAAGAGACACTGTGTCTCTTGAAGCCCCAAAATGGACTGCTTGTAGCTCCTTGGCATACTTACAATTATAGTTTTCACGGAAATCTATATTTAAAAAAAGATCACTCGAAGTCAGGGATTCTTTAACTTTAGTTGTGACTTTATATTGGTGCTCCAATCTGTGGACGTGATTCTCAAACTGCGTAAAGTTGTTCAGTAACAATTGCTTCAGCTCACCGACCGTTGAGTGCAAGCGCTGTTTTACTGTACGCTGAACTTCTATGTCATTCTTCGTTTTTATAGAAACTCTTTTTTCTTTTATTCTTCCCCATTCAAAATAATCAATTGGCTCATCATCACAAACGTCGGAAAATGAGATGGTTTTATCCTGGCATTCTGGGCATTTCTTCGAAATACAGTCTTCTGTACGTTGATCACACACAAGCGATTGAAAAAGCTCAAATGGATTATTGTACCCTATTACTTTTTTCCTATGTAAAGCTTCAACAACATGACTCATATTTTCATGTTGTAGACACAGGCATGTATCACGATCAGATACTGATGCTTTAACCACCCAAAATGGTCGGAATCTCGAGAAAGTCGTGTAGCTTAATTTCAACGTCTTATGAGTCTTCTAAAATAATTTATATAAATTTAATATAGAATTGTTCATCGATATTTATGCATTACATACCTCAATTTTACTGGTGTTACACATCACCCCAACTTTTTTGGAAAATGCAAAAACAGACGTTTTTGAAAAAGCGAAAAGTTTGTAGGAAAAATTTAAAATTCTAAAAATCTAATAATGCAGAAATATTCTATTATAATGCCTCTAAGGCATTCAATTTTGAAATATTTAAAAATTTAATTATTTTACATGTTTTTCGTTTAACGAAAAAAAACGTTGCACATCACCCCACATCACCCTATAGAATAAGTAGGTATAGTTGCAATTTTCCGATAAAACATGCGTTGCTACTAATAACACGTTAAAAGTTCCATAAAGCATTTGAAGACAGCCAGGGGGCGTTACATTTCACACTTTAATCAACTCTCATATCTTATAAACTAAATATTTGCAATTTCTGAAAGTTGAAATAAGTAAATATACTATTATTTAATATAAAGCACCATTACTGGAAAGATGAACCTCTCTTTTTCATAAAAAAATTATAGAAGACCAGAATTTACGTGTTCATTGAAAATGACCCATATGAAGTATTTTGATTAAATTGACATTTTACAAATAAATATTTATAAAAATAAAGATATAGTGTTAGTTTTTTTTAAGAACAAATGATTATATAATTCTACTTTAAAACATATATTCCAGTTATTGGGAACGATTGTTTTAATAAAATATTCAACACCTTATGGGTGTATCACGCTTGATATTGATATTAAAAGAATAAAAAATTACTCAGTTAAAAAAAATCATCTGTTCTTACATCAAAAATGTAAAAATTAAACAAATTTACTTTAGAAAATGTCAAAAAATATTAAGCCGGGAAGTTTCAACCCCATCCCCCCTACAATTTTTTATAAAATTTCATAATTACTTGGTGGTTTTAAGTACCCACATAACAATCATGCGTCGCACTTTGTCGCACTTCGGGCGCAGGACATGCGAGTCACGCGGTGCGTGCATAATAAGACGCATTTAGTAGTCACTTGTTCTGATTTTGTTGCACTTTAGGCACATGACACGGGAGTCGCACCGTGCTTGCTCAAGGAGACACATTTTGCTGTCGCTCGTGCTAATTTTGTATCATGCGTGAGGTCATAAACGTAATACTTTGAAATGAGGGGTTGATAGTGAAAGTGGTAATTAGGAGCAAAAGTGAGATAAGTGACTTGGGCGCAAATACGGGCTAAAATGATTTTGTAAATTATGGATAAATTAATTATAATTAATGATCAAAAAATATTTAAAATAGTAAAGAAAAACTTTAATATTTTGCAAGTTATTCGTGTAATAAACTTATTGATAAATATTTTAATTGTTTTCAACCATTTTTGCTACGAAGTCACTTATCCCACTTTTTCTCCCAATGTGTTTTAAACCACTTCATATCAGTCCCTCAAATAATCTTATATTACATTAAATCAATAAAATTTATGAATTTATGAAAATTACTTTATTGATAACTTGTAGAAAATTTTAAAATTGAATTATTTAATAATTTACAATTTAAAATTTAATATAAAATTTATATTTTATTAATTTATATAATATGCATACGAGCCATTCCATTATATTTCGACTAAAGTCGTTGCCGACTAATTTTAAAAAATTATAATATGTGACACGGACAGTTAAAAGGGACCTACGATCCGAAAAAATCGATTTTTACTTTTTTATCTGTTCTTATAGTAAATAAACCGCTCTTTCCAACGCAATAAACTGCAGCTTTCTAGCTGCATTAGTTTTCTCACAATTTCACTTCAAAGTTAGGTACTTTGACAAAAAACAGTGCAAAAAAACTAACTTGGTAAACTTCAAAGTCGATTTTCTCGAAATCTTTTTTTCGGACCGTAGGTCCCTTTTAACTGTCCGTGTCACATATTTTGCAGGAATGATTTTAAAGATATTAGGATCATCGAACAAAAAGAATTTTTTAAATACACGGAAAAAAAGTACGTGTATCCTTCCTTGAAAGTGCTTGACTTTTGGATAGAACACAAAGTACAAGGCTGTATCATATACTTTTTATTAGAAAATATAGAAAAGTCCTAGAGTTATTTTAGTACTAGTATGGGCAACAGTGTTTTTTAAATTTTAACGAAAAGTCATTTCTTCAGTTTTATAAAGTACGTGAAAGATTAGTTGACTGCGCTTGAAAATTCTGTAGAGCATGCGCAGTGTGCGTTGCGCGTTTCTACCCAAGGTAAATACCAGCTGATCGTCTGTTTCCGTTTGTGTTAATTTCAGATGTGAATATACTATTATTTTATGAAAAACAAATAGTGTTAATATATATTTGTCTTCAAGAATTGACTTTCAAAAAAATATTTTTTGTTTTGTGTTTCTCACAAAACAGAATGTTATGTAAGTCTCAGTTTTCAGTGAAATAGCATGTCTCAGAAGTCGTGAAAAATTTCACCATGTGGTATATAAGAACAATTCGATACGTACTTTTAAGTGTTAAGTGTGTGTTTATATTTAAGTTATACGCGAATATATGTGTGTGTTATAGGTTAGTTCATAAGTGTTGACGAACGTCGAAAAGTGATACAATAATTGTTCTTTGTTTGTGTGATTAATTATCCAAATATGTGAATTTCAGAAAAACGGTGTGAACAAGTGGAAATTATTTTTTTTATTTTACAGTTTTTTTGAAAGTCAATGAAATTCTCAAGCAAGGTACTAGAAATTTTCATTGACTGCTTTTGAAACTCTCATGCAAAAGTACTAGACTGTTTTTAGTATTTTGTGTCGTATCCAAAAGTCAAGTACCGAGTCAATAAAAAATTCACGTACTTTTTTTTCCGTGTATTTTTATATTTATTGTAAAATAAGCATCTTATTATTATTCCCCAATTTTCGTAATTTTTCATTTTTCTGGGCAGAAGTTATTTACATTTTAATTTTTTTACGTTTTCATAGTAAATTATGTGTTTTCTTTAATATTTTCTAATAGACAGTTTTTACGACTTTATATACTTTAGATTCTTATTTTACAATAAATATAAAAAATATTTAAAAAATTCTTTTTGTTCGATGATCCTAATATCTTTAAATTATTCCTGCAAAATATTATAATTTTTTAAAATTAGTCGGCGAAGACTTTAGTCGAAATGTAATGCAATGACTTATATATATTATGACAGCTTTTAATTATAAATCAGAGAATTTATAAAACTTTAATAAATTATTATTTCCCTTTTTGTCACAACTTTGGTCTTTATAACCCACAAGGCGGTTGGACGCCAGTAATTTTTCTATTATAAAATTAACAAAAATAATATTCAAAATTTATACTCAATAATAGCACAACTTCTACTTTTTCTCTCAAAGGAGATTCCGTTGGAAAATATACTTTAAATAAAGGAAAAACTTAACTTTTGAGATACGACTTTTATTGGAAATAAATACACACTTACTTTCTTTATTCCAACATTAGAGATTTCCTCGTCTAGTAGTCAAAAAAAGGAATATCCAAAGAATGTTCACAATGATAATTTTCTTATAATCCTTTTATTCATAACACAACCAAATTTAATATCTTATAAAACGTTTCTCTTCTCCAATTCCCAAGTCAAAATAAAACAAAATCTCTCATTCTTTTAGAAAACGTTCTCACTCGACAACACTCTATATCAAAAACGTGCCTTTTTCGTCTGCTACATTTCAATGCGCGCGAGCGAATCGTAAAGGGGAGTTTTCATATCCCATACACTCGAAGTCGAAGTTACGCGTAAAAATTATAAATTCAAAATAACAAGAAAATGTATTTGACGGAGTTACTACGTCACAAAGCTCCCCACTAAGACTTGGACTAATTCATTGGTTTAAGTCTTATACACACAAAAAAAATTAATACTATTATAATTCACACGTCATTTATCCGACGTAAAAATACAAAATAAAATAATATCTCAATAATTCTCAAAATGTCCAAATAATAAAAAAAAAAGAAACTTAATTCTAATTAATTCAAAAAAAAAATATATCAAAGTCTTGATTAAACTTATTATCTTTAACACAACACTCTATTTATTTCTTGTGTACTCTTCCCTCCAGTTCCATTTGTCGTTCCGTGATTAACTGTTGGATCGCCAAGTTAATCGTTTCGCTGGGCAAACCCCTCATTGCCATAGTCACTTCTTGGATCGCTTTTACTAAAGGTATCGCTTGCTCCCTGGTCGACTCATATGGAGGTGGCAGGTCATCATTGTCACTACAAGATGATTTAGAAATTTTGTCATCTTCCCTGGTCAATTCAAGATCGTCTGATCTTTTCCGATCCTCAGCAGCTTCCTCCTCCTTTGATTTCTTTCCAGAAGTAAATAAAATCGGGCGTCTAGTCATTGGTGGCGAAGGTGTCTTCGGAACGTTCCACGCCTTTCCATTAGAACCATAACCATCCTTACTCACACTGGAATTTATTTCCGCTTTCCACATGTCAGGTAATAGAGGGTTTCCTTGTCGTCGAAACGTTGTTGGACGTCTTTCCACTTCTTCTTCTTCCTTGCCTCCTTTCAGTGAGAGTTTCTCCTTATTCGAATTTCCCTGGGCTTGTGCGAACAGGAACTTCCGATATCCTTTAGCACAACGGGGACACGTGGCTACTGTTTGGTATTTCCTTCCACAGTTTTCGCAATGTGCTTCTGTGACAGGTTTTGAACATTTGGAACGGTTATGCCCCTTTCTCCAACAGTTGTTGCATACTCGAGGAGGTGGATCAATGGTAGGGTCAGTCGGAATTGATTCCAAGTCGTTAAACAGGGTCCCGGTCGTTTTCCTTGGTAGAGCCTCGTATTGTCCTTGAGGAAAAGTCTTTTCCCCAACTCCTCTCCCTCGTGTCGTTAACATGTCCATCCCAGGTCTATTTGGAGGATCAGGTGGTGTAATTGGTCTAGGGTGCTCAATTTCGTCATCGTCGGTTGGATGTACTATGTCTTCCTTCCTAAGTACTGGATTCCGTAACTTAATTTCCTCGGATTGTTTCTTCTTCAATTTTTCCACTGCGACCGAAGATTTAGGTTCTTGAAATTTGACGAATCTGTCAAGTTCATCCACTGCCAGTCGACTTCCAAATTCTTCCCAACTTTCACCCTCTTGTCGTTTTAAAACGGTGTCTTCCATAGTCGCTTTCGGTAATTGGATTGGGTCAACAACTTCTAGTCCACTGATTTCCACTTCGTCCAATTTTCCTGAGTTGTCGTGAGGCCGACGAGGTATAGTGCCTAATGACCTTCCATTCCCCGAGTCATGTACTGGGAAGTCTAACAGAGATGGTGGCGATGAATAACCCTCCGGCATTTTAAATTCCTCAGTAGGTCGATGTTTAGATGAAGAACTTCTTCTCATTAAACCTCGTCGTGACATCATTGTTTGATTGGAATATGGCCGAAATTGAAAATTTACTTGTCTCCTCCTCTTCCCTTTGTCTATAGATTTAACCTTCTCTGCCAGGATTACGTCACAACTCCACCTAAGTCAAAAATAGTCAGAACCTAAAAATGATTAAATAATTAATAAAAATTGCAATTAATTTAATTAGGTGAGTATTTCTTTAGATCTGTAACATGGATTTTTGGATTTCTACGACTGTCATGGGTGCTTAATACAAAAACTGAAGGAGATAATTGTTTAATAATTTCAAATGGGCCTTCAAATTTGGGAGCTATCTTTGTCGTAAACTTTTGTATCCCACTTGATAATTTGTGGGACTTCCTAAGTACTAAATCACCAACTTTAAAGTTAACTTCATGTCGATTTTTATTATAATACTCAGTCTGTCTATTTTTTCCTTATCAATGAATTTTGTCACCAAGTCGCGTAAGGCGTCAAGTCTTTTAACCCTGTCAATCCATATCTCGGGAGAGATTCTGTGAACCCTATCCTTCTTCTCGATTTCTCTCCGCAAACTTTTTACTGGTCGAGGGTGTCGACCAAAATTTAAAAATGCAGGAGATGTCTTTGTCGCAGCTTGTGTGGCAGTGTTGACTGCATGTCGAAATTCGTGAATATGCAGATCCCAATCTCGATGATCATTTCCAATAAATGTAGATATCATAGTCTTCAAGGTCCGATTGCTTCTCTCTACCGGATTAGCTTGAGGGTGGTATGGTGGTGTTGTAATATGCTTCACCCCATATTCGTCAAGTGTGTCTTTAAGAGTCTTGTTGTCGTATTCTTTCCCGTTGTCAGTCAAAAGAAAGTCTGGAGTTTCCCATCTGAAGAGGATTAATTCTTCGAAGGCCTTAGTCACTGATTTCCCATCTGCAGATCTTAATGGTTTCAGTTCAATCCATCTCGAAAACAGGTCTTGAAAAACAACAAGATATTTGCATTTACTTTTACTTGGTGGAAATTCCATCGTGTCAGCTGCAACTACTGCCCATGGTCTCTCAACTATCCTCTGTCCCATCATTCCTACAGGTCCGGCTTGAGATACTTTGTGTAATTGACATTTTACACAATGAGTCACAAATTTGTGTACGTCATTCCAGATTCCTGGCAAATAGTATTCTCTCGCAACCCTGTCGTATGTTTTCTCCACTCCTAAGTGTCCCATAGATGGAATAGAATGAGCATCTTCTAACACCCTTAGTCTGTGTTCATCAGGGACAACCAGCTTCCATCCGTCTTCATCACCAACAATAGGGAGGAGTAAAGGATCACTACGATGACGGTATAAAAGGTCATTTTCAATTCTCCAACCAGGAAATCTGTTTGGAAATTTTCTGATCATTTCCCGTCGTCTGATGTACCATTGATCCTCAATCGTCTCAAAAGCATCAATCAATTCGTCATCTTCAGTCATTCTTGATAATGCATCTGGAACTTGGTTTAATGCACCCTTTCTGTGAATAATCTCAAAGTCCCAGTTCTGCATCTCCAAAGCCCATCTTGCGAGTCTTCCAGTCGGATCCTTTAAATTCTTCAGCCACTTCAAAGCTGAATGGTCAGTAATGGCCTTGAATTTATATCCTTCAATGTAAGGTCTGAACTTTTTTATAGACCAAAGTAGTGCTAGGCACTCCTTTTCCGTCACAGAATAGTTCCTTTCAGCACCAGTCAAAACTCGGCTGATATATATCACTGGATGTTCTCCATCATCAAATTCCTGAGTCAGAACGGCGCCAAGGGCATAACTACTTGCATCACACTGGATCGTGAAAGGCAAATTAAAGTCAGGGCGAGCGAGTACTGGTGCTGTCGTTAATTTTATTTTCAAAGTGTCGAAGGCTTCCTGTTGCTCGTCTCCCCATTCCCATGGTCGTCCTTTATGCAGCATCTTAAAAAGTAGCAGTCTGATCTCACTGTCATTTTTGATGAATCTTGAATACCATCCAACCATTCCTAGAAATCTCCTTAATTGTTTGACATTCGTAGGTGATGGATAGCTTCGTACTGCTTCTGTTTTCTCTGGATCTGGTCGTAATCCTTCCTCGTCTAATAAATATCCCAAATATCGGACTTGTGAACATCCAAATTCACACTTGTCAGGATTAACAGCCAGATTTGCTTTCCTTAGTTCCTCTAATACAAATTCCAATCTTCTTATATGTTCGTCAAAGTTGTCCGTCACAATGATGATATCGTCAAGATATCCGAACACATAAGGTTCAACTTCTGGTCCAAAAAGAGAGTCAATCTATTCCAGAGACTGATTACTCGAAAGCATTCACAAGTCCAAAAGGCATTCGGCAGTATTGCCAAAGTCCTGATTCGGGGATAGCAAAAGCTGTATACTTTTTGCTCTCTTGGGATAATGGAATTTGGTGATAGGCTAGCGTCAAGTCAATTTTTGAGATATATCTGGCTTTTCTTAATTTGTCCAAAATAGAGTCAATGGTCGGCAATGGGTACATGTCCTTTATTGTGACCTTATTAACGTCTCTGAAGTCCAAGCATTGTCGAAAGTCACCATTCCCTCTAGGTGTTAAAACTGGAGCTGTCCTCCAATTGCTGCATGATGGCTCGATTACTTTTTTCTTATACAGTTCTGCTGTATTTTTCTGTGACCAAGTAATCATTATCGGCGACATACGTCTTTGTCTGTGTTGGACAGGGGTTTCGTCAGTTACCCTGATGTGATGTTCAGTCAAGTTGGTCATTGGTAGTTCTTCCGATGTTGGTAGTACCAATTTTCTTACCAGGTCTTGAATAATATCCTTTTGTTGGTCCGTCAACGCAGAGATACCAGCACATTCAGCATAAATTTCTTCTTCCCCCTCTATAACATCTTTGACACAGAATACATGCCATTCACCATCAAATACTCTCCAGAGACCAGGTCCAAGTTGAACTTCCATATTCCAAGCTTTACAAAAGTCGATGCCCAGAATGATGTCTTGTGTAACTGAACTGAGAACTTTAACGTCAAACTGTTTTGAATGTCCGTCAACTGTTATATTCAGTTTTAACAACCCTGCTGTCTCTGTCTTGCCACCAATTGCACTCCTTATTGAGGTATTGCATGGTTGTAGTCGGTTCCTATATGGCTCTGCTACTCTGTCGCTAATCACAGATATCATTGCTCCAGGGTCAAATAGTGCCTCATAAGAATTGTTGCCGATGTGCATTCGAAAGAAATATCGATTTTCCAGTCGGCTTCCATCTACATCCTTGTCAATATCAAGGTATGGGTCAGTTGTGCCCTTCACAACCTCTCCCCTCCCTTGGAACATTGATACTGGCCCTTTATCAGTATCATTTATCCCCTCAATTAAACTCCGCTTATAGGGTGGATTACTATCCCCACTCTTGGCCTCCTTATCCTTAAATGAAAAATTAAATGAGTCTTTCTCATTTTTACTCTCTCCTTCATCCCATGTCAATAGTTTGAATGAGTTTTTCTCATTTAATTCTTCAGTTCCTATTTTATCTTCTTTCCAAATGAGTGGTACCTCTCCACTCTTGTCGTCTACTATCCCGTCACCCATGTCCCAACTGCATGTTGCACCTTCATTAATAGGGAATGAATTTAAACCTTTAATTTTGTCTAATTTATCCCTATTTTTCTCAATTACTGTAACTTTTTCTTTGTCAAAAGAAACAGTAATTATTGGGTCTGAGGGGGGTTGGTAGGGGGTACAGGCAGTGACTGCGCCCCCCATGGGCCGTTTCCCAAAGCGTTTCTCACATTAATACAATTTGGGCAAGTCAAGAAGTTTACCCCCGGAGTTTTGCAAACTAGACAGATTTCTGTCTGCTTTACTCTGCTAGGGCAATGTGTTGCAATATGCCCAGGTTGTTGGCACACATAACATATTTTTAAAGGATATTCTGACACCCTATGTCCTACTGACTGACAAGAGAAGCATGCACCATAAAAAGGGGTTGGTGCACTTGCATTATTTGCCGGACCAGTTTGACCTGCAACAGGATTAACGGTGTTGTTATGTTGCTGCTTCTTCTTCCATTTCCCTGCCATCATAGCCGCGTACAACATGGCTGGATTTGGAGTTGGTGTTGGTGTCACATTGGTGGTGGGGGTTGTCTGGTTGAGAGCGTCAACTTTTTCGTCAGTTTTCTCAACTTTCTTCTCCCCCTTTGTC
The DNA here is from genome assembly GCA_032872505.1 of Leptopilina syphax. Taxonomy (NCBI): domain Eukaryota; kingdom Metazoa; phylum Arthropoda; class Insecta; order Hymenoptera; family Figitidae; genus Leptopilina; species Leptopilina syphax. The sequence continues at coordinate 16,115,444 of CM065472.1, forward strand.
TTCTTGTCCTTTTTCTTCTTTTCGTTCTTCTTCTTACTTTTCTTCTCTCCTTCACTTGTCTCGACAACTCCTTCGTCTTCTATAGCTGCAACCTTCTTTTCATTTTTGTTGGTCCCATGTGTCTTGTCGTCATTCTTGGTACCATGGAATGCAGCGGCTGGAAAACGCATTTTGTCTTTCGATGGTGGGGGAACATATCTGTCGTCCAAGTCTTTAACTTTTTCAAATTGTCGTAAATTTTTTTCTAGTTTGGTCAGTGATTCTAAACTCGATGAGTCAACTTGTCTGAGGTAAGTAGGCGTAAGGCCTTTGTAAGCAATTTTAACTTGTTGCTTGACTGATAATGGTCTCTTTAAATGTCCCATTATTAGTCTTAAACTTGTCAAATATGAAGAAATCTTTTCTCCTTTTGCTTGTGTTCTAGCCCTGAGTTCGTCAATTACCTCGTCGTCGTCAACTGTTGTTAAAAATTCACGTCGAAAAGCTCTCTTGAACATCTTCCATGTGTCGATTTCTCGTCTGATAGTCCTATACCAACGACTTGCTTGTCCTTTTAAAATACTGGGAATTGAATGTACTAAGTCATCGTCGTCAATTACCATACAATCTTTGCAATCTTCTAGTCTGTTGAGGAAATCTTCAGGGTCAGCATTGTCATCTCCCGAAAATTTAACATCCCAATTAATTAACGTTTTAATTGTTTTTGACCTATTAATTGCTATACTTTTGTCTGATTTTAACGACGATTCACTAGAAATGTCCGAGTCAGAGTCACTTGATGAATCCGTAAATAATGTCCTTCGTACATTCTTTTCTTTATATTTTTTATTAGTTCGTCGTTTGTACTTGTCTTTGTTTTGAGAAATCTTTTTCTCCCTAGTCAAAAATTTGTCGGATTTGTCAGAGTCATTTTCGCCATCACTGTCGTTGTTTGATATTCCCCCCTTGGACAGAATTTTTTTTTTGTCTGTACTGGTCGAGGAATATTTCTATCGCATTTGCTTTCTCTTGTTTTATTTTGAATGGGTTGAGAAACATCTATCTTGTCATTATTTTCAAAATTCTGATTTTGATAATAATGTTGGACTTTTTCTCTTTTTAATTGAGGGTTCATGTCATTTGGTGGCCATTCAAAATTATTTCCTAATCCCATGTAGTCATTATTTTCATCGATAAGTATAAGAGTATTAGTCATTTGTTTATTTAATTTAATAAATTGTCTAATTTCGGGACTAATACTGAGTCTTGAAACCGATTGTTGTAAACTAATGACATTTGGTGCCATTGTAGCCGAAATAATTGGCTGGGGTGTAGTCATGACCGTTGTAGTAATTGGTGAAGGAAGTGTATGGGAAGTCGTTGTCAAAATCGAGGTAGTAGGGATACTAGCTGTAGTCATTACTGGTGTATGACTCATGTTTGAGGGATTTTGTCTTTTGTATATTAAACTATTCTCCCCCCTCCCTGCTAACATTTCTTGATTTTTGTCAATTTCACCCAAATTACCTAAGTCCCTAATTTTAGGACTGTCAATTTCCTCACCACTATCGCTTGTCACTCCTGTACCCCTTGTCTGACAAACATTGGGAATTTCTTCCTTCTTGGGTGGTGTATATGCTTCAAGAAGAAAAATTTTACTCGAATTCCCACAATCATATTCTTGGCAAAAAGGAATGTCTAATTCATCTGTAAAAATTGTTCTTAATTCAATTCGGAACAATCTTTCTCTGAGAACTTCTAATGTTCCTGCAATCGATAATTGTTTTGCAAGTAACATTGTCACTATTTGTCCTACTGGCATAGCAATAATAGATGTCCAGATATCTCTGATCTCGAGACTATCTAAAAGTATTGCCATTCTTTCTTTATAGTCTATCATCTTCTCTATTGCGTGAGCCATTTCAATTGTAAAAAAAATTTTTAACAAATTCAATTGTCAAAAAAAAATATTTTATTATCCTAGTCACTTTTAAATTAGGGTAATTTTAAATTTTCACGCTTTATCAAAACTACAATAAATTAATTTCAATTTAATTTAGAAAAATTTTGAAAAATTTTCAATCATCAAAGATAAAAATTAATTTTTAGGGCCCAACACACATTATATACGGTCCTGATACTATTTAACAATTCATTAAATTAATTTTATTCTTCATCAAACTCAAAAAAGGATAAAAATTTTGAAAATTTGTTAATTACTAACAAAAAAGGAGGCACGTCTCCCATTTATTACGGCCCTGTTCCTTTTAAAATTTTCACTGTCTCGCGGCAGAAATTTTCATCTCCTTTCCCAAGTCAAATTTCTCTTGTCAATTTCTGTATGAGTAATATTTTCGAAACTACGTGACTAATTTCGGTCATGCGCAATAATTTCCCTAGTCGAAATTTTCCACTGACCGCCAATTTCTATGAACGAAACTGAATTTGAAAAATGATACGAAAAATTATCACTACGCGCATGCGCTATATGTCACGTGACTATTATAATTTTATTCAACACCAAGCACGTGTTGGCTAATTATTTAAATAACAATGGCAAAAATTATTTATCACTCGCGAAAAATAAAGAAAAATTCACTGATTCTAACAAAATCAAAATTATTGAAATCGTCCAGGCATTACATGAAATATTCAACTTCCAAAAAAAATGTCTAAATTGAGGTTATGGCGTCTCTCGCCATGCCGTCAACAAAAATTCTCCAATGTAAAAATATTTCATTTTACACAATTATCTCCTCCTCTTTCAAGTCAAATACGATAAAGAATACAAATTACATATAAATCTTCTCCTTTCCCAAGTCCAATACAAAAATACATATAAATTGTTCTCCTCTCCCAAGTCCAATCAAAAATACATGTCACAAATTTCAAGTCAAAAAAATATTTACAAGTCAAATTTCATAAAATAATTTCTAGTCGTGTCTCAAAAATTTCCCAACAAATGTGCCCCACGTTGGGCGCCAAATTTTATGACAGCTTTTAATAATAAATCAGAGAATTTATAAAACCTTAATAAATTATTATTTCCCTTTTTGTCACAACTTTGGTCTTTATAACCCACAAGGCGGTTGGACGCCAGTCAATTTTCTATTATAAAATTAACAAAAATAATATTCAAAATTTATACTCAATAATAGCACAACTTCTACTTTTTCTCTCAAAGGAGATTCCGTTGGAAAATATACTTTAAATAAGGGAAAAACTTAACTTTTGAGATACGACTTTTATCGGAAATAAATACACACTTACTTTCTTTATTCCAACATTAGAGATTTCCTCGTCTAGTAGTCAAAAAAAGGAATATCCAAAGAATGTTTACAATGATAATTTTCTTATAATCCTTTTATTCATAACACAACTAAATTTAATATCTTATAAAACGTTTCTCTTCTCCAATTCCCAAGTCAAAATAAAACAAAATCTCTCATTCTTTTAGAAAACGTTCTCACTCGACAACACTCTATATCAAAAACGTGCCTTTTTCGTCTGCTACATTTCAATGCGCGCGAGCGAATCGTAAAGGGGAGTTTTCATATCCCATACACTCAAAGTCGAAGTTACGCGTAAAAATTATAAATTCAAAATAACAAGAAAATGTATTTGACGAAGTTACTACGTCACAATATATATATATAATATTTATTATAGATTGTAATTTATAATTGAATTTAAATAATAATAAATTACTTAATGTTTTGAAATTAGTACAAAAAATTTTTACTTAAAAAAATAAAACTTTACTGTAGAACGTTATTTTCATTTATTTATCTAAAGTTGATAATAAAGGCAGACAAATATTTGACTTTATAATTTTTTAATATTCGCGGTCTAACCGATGCGCATGTGCGCAGGGTGCGCAGCCAATTTTCCCAATATGGCCCGAAATGTACTTGTTGATGTCCGTCTCGAGTTACATGACGTCCAGTTACGCTCTGAGCATGTGTTTTTATCGTTGGGTGAATGTCGTGATTGTTTTTTATTTATAAAAAGTGCGTGTGCGAATCACATTTTTGTTTCATCTTTTATGTTTTATAAATATTTGTTTTTGTGTAAACTCGTTTTTAAATTAAAAAATATAACGGTCATATCGAACAAGATAAAGGCTCTTAGACGCAGTCCAAATTGTTAATTTATTATATTATACAGTTAACTTTTGTTGAATTTGTGTTGAAAAGTTTATATTTATTATTAATTATGATCTTAGCTAATGTTTATTATAGGTTATTTAGGAGGTTATCTATGTTCAAGACTAAAGAGAAGAATATATATTACGATGTTATTTTGTTTGGATTTGTAATTTTAGTGAGATCTTATTTTGTTTTTTTGAAAAAATCCATTCATATAATTTTATAATTATTTAAAGAGAAAAATGTTCAGTATTATTCCAATGTTTATATTATTGAAATAAAAAATTTTAATGAAATATTTTTAAATTTAACCTTAGCTTTTGTATTTAATTTTTTACAATATATTTATCATAAATAATCCTTAAAAACGCACGCGTCTCATATGAGGACGCATCTTTCTGCATCAGTGAAGGCACGAGTGCGAAAAGAAACCTCATACATGCGAGCGATATGAGAAGCATGTCAATCTCAAAGATCTAACAACTTGTAATTTTGACATTGGTACACTTGAAAAAATTTGCCCCTTATATATTACAAACACATTTTGAGATTCAAAATTGTTTAAAAACAAATTTATAATTGCAAAACTTGATTTTTAAACCTTCCTTTTTCACTAAAAATTAACAAAAAAATATTAGAATGCGAAAATTCACGCTTAAGGGTGTTCGAACAAGGAAAACCTTTAAAAATGGCTGTCAGAACTTATGCTTCATCTGAAATGGATTATTATCACAATTGAGACATTTATCGCAATTTTTAAAAAATCAGCCGTACCTAAAATATAAACAAAATCTAACTAAATGGATAAAAGTTATTCGTTTTTCAAAAAAAATGTGCTTTAATGTTTAATGCCCGGTAAAATCCACAATTTTAAAAATTTAAAAAAAATTTTTTTTCCTAAAATTTTCTGTCATAAAACACTACCTATATACCAAGTTTCACAAAAATTGAAAGTCGCATGACCAACTTTGATTTTTTTGAGAAAATTTGACCTAAGCAGATTAATTCAGTATTTAATAATTTTACATTTGCAAGTTGCGTATTATCAGACTAACTTCGGACTAGATCTGACTAATTCCGGATTTACTAGTTATACGAAAATTATAATTGTAGTTTGAATTTATCTGCATTCATTCCGGTTTAAGTCTTTTAATTGGATTGAATATGGATTGTTTTGAACTGTCTGTGGATTGTATATATTTATAAATTCTTATAATAATAAAACTTATTTTCGGACTGGGGTGTTTTGATCAGATATTATTAAAATTGACGCTGACTATTACCGGATTCTTTGCACACTGATTTTGGATTGTTCCATACTTGTTACGGATTAAATCTTTTTACTGGATTAAATTCGGATTTTTGCGGACTGATTTCGTATTCTTTACATATTGATTTGAGATTATTTCGTATTTATTTTAGATTAGTTTTTTGACGGACATAATTTCGGATTGTTGCTTAATAATTACAGACTTAATTCATAGACATTTAAGATTACTCCAGACTGATTTAGGTTTCACAATTTCACTCGGATTAATGTTAGATTAACGCGGATCATTTTCGTACAATTATCGGACTAATCCACACTAATATACCCGGATTTAATCCGGATTAGTTCGAAATTTTTACCAGGGATATAATATGATTCGGGTGGCAGTCTATTACCAGATTGAATTGAAGCGGATTAATGTCGAATCCTATGCATGCAGATTTCAGATTATTTCCTATTTTTTCGGATTATACCTTGTAGTTGGATTAGTTAGTTGATCCGGAGTTGGATCCGGATTGTTGCAGACAATTTTCGGATTCTTAGCATACAGATTTCGGATTGTTTTGTACTTCTTTCGGAATAGGATTTTGCCACACTTAATCTTGCTTACAGAGTTCGGATTGCTCCGGACATTTTGCGGATTAAGTTTTTTTAACTAGATTAAACTCGGATTGTTGTGAACTAATTCTGTATTTTTATATATTGATATCGGATAATTCCGTACTTATTTTAGAAGAATTCTTCACCGGTCATAAATTTCGATTGTTGCGGACTAATAACGGACTGAATTCATAGACATTCAGGGGGATGTTTAACATTATTATCTATATTTGTGTCACTTAGAAATTTTTTTTTATAATTTTGATGCATTTAGAATCTATAAATTTTTTTTAAATATTCACAAAAACTATTATCGCGTCAAGGGGTGGCTATTTGACTTTGAGGATGGTGTTCAAGTGGTTATTTATAATTATTTTTCATTTTTGAACAACCCCAGAGAATATTTATAAATAATTATAAAGCAGACAGGAGCCAAAAAAATATTTAATTTATCACTTAGAATAATTATCAATTTTTTGGGTAGTAATTTTCATTAGGGGTGGTTTTAAGGGGTAAAACATGTTTAAAAAAAGGGTTTCTCATATTGGAAGAATGAAATTTATTAGGGGAGAGTGGGGCAAACCGGACCGGTCTCAATATATCCGAAATTGTCAATAAAAGTGTTGTTTGCAAATTTAAAACAACCATGTTTAGTATAACTTATTTTTTCAATCTGACAGTTTTAGCTTGCGTTTGTGCGACGTAGGGAGCAAAAGTTTTTTTTTAGTTTTTTTCTACACTTTTACGAATTTTTTCTTAAGAAAATTCTGAGGAAATCGTGTAATGTTTCCAAATATTAGGTCTTAGTTTTTGAAGGTACACACCTCAGGAATATTTACCACCAAAAACTTTGATAAATTTGCAAAGCGTTTCTTTTTGACAAACATTTATTCTCAAAATGAGCCTGTGGGGCAAACCGGCCATAGGATATTTCCATTGAATATTAAAGTTTCATAAAAATTATTTTTAAATAAAATGTTTCTTTCATTAAAATATTTATTTACAATGAAAAATAATTGTCTTCCAATGAGAATTGGAGCCTTTAATATTGTTTTTCTGATAATGACAAACATTTTTAATTTTTTATTAAAAAAATATTTATATAATTAAAATTCAATACCGTATTATTATTTGCATTACTACAACCATTGTTTACATGATTCTTTATGTTTTATATTATTGTAGATTGTGTAAATGCAATATTATAAATAAAAAACCCTGGTAAAAATTTCGGACTAATTCCGGATTAAATACGGACAGATTATTACGGATTAGTCCGAAAATTGTATGAAAAAGGTCCGAAAATGATCCGCGTTAGTCTGATATTAATCCGAACGAAAACCTGAATCCGCACGGAAAAAACTTTATATTTGTGGTATCCATAAATATGGTTGCCACAACCACAATAAATTGTAAAATACGGGACAACTACATTTGTAGTTGTCACAACAACCTTGAACTTTATGCACCAATGTGGTTGTCGGAATCAAGTCGTGTTGTTGGGACAACCACACGGTCTTGCTGTCAAAATCGTTTCGTGTGGTTGACCCAACCACAGAGTGTAGTTGCCAGTATCGTTCTGAGTGGTTGAGGCAACTAAACAGTTTTGTTCTCAAAATCGCATTTTGTTGTTGTAGCAACTGAGTAGTGTTGTTGTCAGAATCATTTTATATGGTTGAAGCAACTCATAATGTTGTTGTCAGAATCGGTCTATATTTTAAAGCTAACTATATATAGTATTGCTACACTAAAAAAAATCTTTAGAATTTTTTAGACAATCAGATAAAGTAGTTGTCGCTAATATTGCATAATATAGTTGACAAAGCAGCAATGATAGTGTTGTATATATACTTGGGGTTTAATAGTTAATAAACATTTTTTCAAACAATTAATTTTTAAAATAATTTATTAATTAATATTAAATAAAATGTTTCATAATAAAATATAATACAATTAATACTAAATTTAAATTAAAATCGCACTTATCAACAATATTATATAAATAGGTATTTAAATTTTATATTTAACAATCTCATGTAAGGAACCACTGCCAACATGATAAAGGATGACAGGAGATGGAGTAACCATTTTCTGAAAATCCATGAAGCCATATTATTTTATGTTATTTCTGTTTACATTGATTATAATCATGTTTCATTTGTATAAAATATATTTTTTCACTTACTATTTATTAACGAAGTCAGCGTTCTTTATTTTTGTAACTTTAACGGTTTAAAGATACTTTTAACTTAAACGGAAATAAAATAAATACATTTAACACTTAGCATTCAAACGATTTGACGCCTTCAACAGGACTAATTTCTCACTTTAGAGCTCAGATACATCCGAAGCGTCTGTTGCAGTTTTGAGGAAAACCCAATAGGACTGTAAGAAATATTATTAGCCCCAGTGTTAAAATTAAAATTCATCTTTTCATTTTATTTTTCTGAATTTAACGATAGAAAATATTAAATCTGAATTAGTTAAAATTAATTCATTGTATAATAATATAATTTATATACATATTTAATGTATATTCCAGACTCCAGGGAGTTCTGACCCCCACGATTCAGAAAAAACCTTGGATCCGTCACTGAAATTACTGCAAGTAAGGCTATGTTGTTGCCACAACAACATAAAAACGCTGGAGTGACCATAGTTGTGGTTTTGGCAACTATATCACTTCAACTAGAACCATGTTGTAGCCACAACAACATCTTATCAATGATGCTGTGACCATAGCTGTGGTTAGGGTACAAATACTGTAGTTATTGCAACTACATCACTCCAACTAGAACCATGTTGTTCCCACAACATCATTTTCTTGAGAAAACAAAAAAAATATTTAAGGCAACAACACTTGTGGTTATTACAATAATATCTCTTGCAACATTTGAATTTTTGTTGCCACAACCATAGCAGTTTTTTCCGTGCGAAAACACTCCGGAGTAATCCTGAATGTCTACGAATTCAGTCCGTAATTAGTACGCAAAAATCCAAATTTATGACCGGTGAAGAATTCTTCTAAAATAAGTACGGAATTATCCGAAATCAATGTGTAAAGAATACGGAATCAGTCCGCAACAATCCGAATTTAATCTAGTTAAAAAAAACTGAATCCGTAAAATATCCGAAGCAATCCGAACTCTGTAAGTAAGAAATCCGATATTAGTCCGCAACAATTTGAAATTAGTGTGGTAAAATCCTATTCCAAAACAAATACGAAACAATCCGAATATGTATGATAAGAATCCAGAAATAGTCGGACACCCGAATCATATCATATCCCTGGGAAAAATTTCTGACTAATCTGGATTCAATCCGGACATATTATTGTGAATTAGGACGATAATTGTATGAAAAATATCCGAAAATAATCCGAATTACTCTAACTTTAATCCGAGCGAAATTATGAATCATAAATCAGTCTGGAGTAATCATGAAAGTAGTATAGCTATGCCGGTTCTACGTCGTATCGGTAATGTAGATTCCTACTTACCGACCGCGAGGGTAAGTTACAGGGCGTTAGTGGGGTATATGTCGGTAATTTACCAGCCTTTGGTGGGGGTATAAGTTTCTGTCACTAGATGGCGTTAGTGGGGTATATGTCGGTAATTTACCGGCCGTTGGTGGGAGTATAAGTTTCTGTCACTAGATGGCGTTAGTGGGGTATTTGTCGGTAATTCACCAGCCATTGGTTGGGGTATAAGTTTCTGTCACTAGATGGCGTTAGTGGGGTATATGTCGGTAATTTACCAGCCATTGGTGGGGTACCTGATTTGCATATATTTAAATTAGTTAACCCTTTTAATTGACGTTAGTGGGGTATTTGATTTGCATATTTAACTTTCATTGTAAACCCTTTTGGTTTATGCAAATTCCACCCACTATTCACCCTTTTGGACGTAGAATATGCAAATACCACCCCCTCCCACCACCCACTCACCTATGTAAAATACATTGCTCTTAGTTAACCACCACCCCCCTCCCACCCACTTTTTTTCCTTTATATACATATTTCCAATACTACCACCCACCACCACCCACTTAGTATAAACCAGAAATTTCAAAAATAATATAGAGAAGCGCGAGGGACTAAGCGTTCGCGAGATACCGCGCAGGCGTTGTGGGTAGTGGGAGTGGGTGGTGGTGGGTGGTGTGGTAAGGCCCAGTGCGCAGCAAAAGTGCGCGTACGGTTACCGCGTTGAGTGAGTGAAAGTTCCATGCGTCAGACCTGTCTGTCTGACTCTCACAGCTTGCTTTACTAATACTATAGCACCATAGGGATAAATGTATTGTCCAAAAATAAGTAAGTAAGTTTCAACTTGCCTTTTTCAAGATAACAATAGTATTGTTTGAAAATTTTAAAGCATGTTTCAACCTGCATCTTGAATAGAATAAAGAGCTTGTCTAAAAAAATCTTCAGACAGGTTTTAACCTGACTGTAGATGAGAACAAAGGCATTCCTTAAAAACCCTTTTAGTGACGTCATTTTATGCGAGTTTGAACACGTCTTCTAAATGACTCTTCATTTGAGGTAGTTGCGTGCGCAGTCGTTAAAGTGGGGGTAAAAGAGTGGGAGTTGAAGAAGAAGAGTGGGGGTTTAAGGGATATAAGGTAGGTTGGAAGCAACGATTCGACACTTCTATTAAAATTTCCAGCAGTAGCAGCAACAGTATTAGCAGTATCAGCAGTACCAGCAGCTTCAGCATCTACAGCAGCATTAGCAGTACTAGCAGCTTTAACAACTACAGCATCATCTTCTCATTTGATAGGTAAATTTCATTTCTTTAATAAAAACATTTTGTATTCCAAATTAGTTTTTTAGAATTTAATATTAAAAAGTCCATCTTTTATTTCTTTGCTTACAGATATTAAAACAATGGACTTCCAAAAAGTCAACGCCACTGGTCGCATGGAGAGATTTCTACCAACGAAGCCGCTTTCTGAATTGACTGTGAATGAGTTATACAACGTAACTAAAATAAACAAGGTGCAGACGAAATATGGTTCTAGGATTGTAGTAGACCTATGGATGCTACATTTACCGCTTTTCTACCGGCAAGGTTTTCAAAAATATTTGAAGATGACCCTACCTCCTTCACAATGATGGAAGAAGCCGTGCAATTGGAAAAGTTGCGATTAAAGTATATTGGTGGTAAATTTAATGTTATTTAATTTGAATAAAATATATATTCTAAGGTTATATTGTAAAAAATTATGTAAATATTTAAAGGTTTTAAATAATAAAAAAAATTACTTTTAAATGGATTGTTTTATTATTCTACCTTCATATTTTAAATAATTTTTTAAATAATTGTATTTTATATAAGTAAATTTTTATTAAAGTTAAAGGAAAAAAATGTTTCAAGTATATAATATTAAAGGAGTAGGTAAATCAAGAAAGAAAGACAACATTTTTTAAAATTATAAAATTTATTTATTCATATGTATATAGAAAAATTAAACTTATTACAATAATGTTTCATAATTTTCATAAAATGATTTTTAATAAGTATTCACATCATCATCATCCACTTCGTCGATACCATTTGAGAAGTTTCTCAGTTCACTCGTTACATTCAAAGACCAATTTCGAAGCTTAAATATATTGTTTACTGCACAATTTTCAGTTTGTGTAATATGATGTGTACATGTAGGTGGTAATAATTCAGTTTTAATATTCTTAAACGCTGGACAGTCAATTTCTTTTAAATTGTATACATTCATTAAATACTTTTCTAACCACTGCTTTTTTTCATAACCTTTAACATAGATAGTTTTTGCTCCTCGTAATGCATCTTGTAAAATGGTTCGCACTTCATCGTAACACACATCTCCAACCATCCAAGGGATTGAATGATACTTGTTTGTTAACCACAGGTTTTCACTTTTATAACGTCCAGGTAGAGAATTCCAAGCACAAGGTGGTTCAAAGAGGTAAACTCTTGGTTGAGCATCTGCCTCCAGTGGAACAATAGCCAACTCTTTGAAAATAAACTCATTACAGGGTTTTTTAAAACCTTGAACGTCTACTATGAACTCCATTTTAGAATAGAAATGAGTATCTGCTTCAGAAATATGTCTTATATACTTCTCCACTTCACCCTCACCACTTTGTTTCCCTCTCCACTCCTTATAACTTTTTAATAATACCACTGATTGGTTTATACTAAACTATACGATCATGTATGACGAGACAATATGCAGTTGTATCAGCAGGTATATTTTCTCTAGCTTCAAATCCTAAACGTACATCGACTGAAGACTGCTTTAAAAACTCATTTTGTTTCGAACAATCAATAACAATTAAAGGTGCTTTTGATTTAAAAGTATTAATAGCTAAAGTAGGTTCTGGATCTTTTCCATAATAAGAAGATTGAAAATTAGCATACATATCATATAATAAAGAATACTGATTTTGATCAAAATTTAAATTTAAATTTCCATAAGGGTAAGATTGTGAGTTCAAAAAGAGTTTTACATTTGTAATATTACAATGATCAAAGTAACAGGATGTATTTTTTAGTTTATTCTTTCTTCCAGTTTGAAATCCAACAATTACATATCGTGGTTTCTCTAATTGAGATGAAGATTTGAGTTGCCACATAATTCTTGAACTTTCTGGAAGTAAAGGATACTCATACATTTCCCACGATCGGAAACTCATAGAAATTAATGGATCCTTCTCAATAAATTTTAATAATTTAATTTTATTACTGTCAGATGGTAAAATATATGGTACTAACCATTCAATTTTATTAATTGTAATTTTAAATTCTTCATTATTGTCAAGATTTCCTGTTTGAATAACAGCATTTAAATCATTTCGTGATCTTATCAAAATGAGTTCATGTTTAGCATTTACAACAATTTTCTTATAATCTTCAGCAAAACCGAAAAGCATACTAAGAGGAATTGTTACATTAAAATAACCATCTTCTATAGTCATTTTTAAATCCAAAGCAGAATATTCAAAGACACCTGCATTTCCAACACGTATAAGTTGAGAAGGAGTTAGTGAAACCAGGTTTTTTATAGTTGAAGTATAACCAACATATTTGCATCGATAAATCTCGAAACCATTTAATTCATAACGAATTTCATCAAATAAGTAAGCTATAGCATTATTAATAAGAGAAACATTTTCTATTAAAGTATTTCCACCATTTTTTGTCAAGCGTCCAAATATATGTAAGGAACTGCTACTCGGTAGAATAGATAAATCCTGATTCTGAACTATAATCCGAAATTCATCACTATTGTTGAAAGATGATGATGCATATGGTTGATGACTATGAATTTCATAATTTGCTATAGATTCATCAAAATTCACTTGAGTTGGAATGCTGAGAATTTCCTCCATTTTTCTTATAACAACGACACAAAATGAATAGATAGAATTTTTCACCTCTCTTCTGCTTCTTCTTCTTCTTTATTTTTAATGTCTGATTCGCAGACCAAGTTTCTTCAGAAATATTTGATTCTGAGGTGTTAACACCTTGCGAGTTACATTCACACTGCTTTTCTTTACACATGTTGGTTCACTTTTATAACTACCACCAACTTTTCTTTTTTGATTGTAAATAATTCCCATTACACTGATTTTATATGTAAACGTATTGTTATTGTCTCTCCTCTAAAATTTACTAAATTACCGTCCTGATCAACTATACGCAGCTGAATATTATATATTGTCTTTACGGTGACTGGATAGTAAATGACATTATTTGGAACTTCTATGATTTTATATCCAGTAGGAACAGAAGGATAAAATTGATGTATTGTATGTACTTTCTTTCCATTAATATATGATCCTGTTGTAATATTACACTCAACACGTATAGCATTCACCTTCATTATAGATATAATTGAATCAGAAACATTAACTGTATTTGCTCCAAGATACTTGGGAGAAAATCCAAATAATTGTCCTATACCATTTTCTTTTCTGAAGTCAATTTCACGATTAGATGCAATTGTACAGTGTAATGTATTTGTATCAACCATTATTTTTAAAACAAGACCAGTGCGTCTTATTTTATGTTCAATATGCTTTCTAATATCTTCGATTTCATAACTACCTGTAGGTATTTCTACATTGAAACCATCTATATACAATGTATTAGCACCCTTATCAATGTTGGGAATTGAGTTAAATGTAAGGAGTTCAACAAGACCAAGAACATAATTTTTGTTAAATGATAGTTCAATTGGTGGAAAGTATGAAGCCTCAAGGGTTGAAGAATTCCCTGATAACGTGAGAGTGATAGAATCATTCATGTTGAGTGTTTAGTTGTATACTGAAGCTTAAAATTGGTTACACATTCTTATATAGACTAAAGTTATTCTTTACTGTAAGTTGATTACATAGAAATTTAAGACACAAATGACCGCATATAAACGTATCAAAATTTTGATATCTTTCATGATTATATTTTATATAGCTACCAACACCTAAGTAAACAATGAGATCCAATGGTGGTGAAAGATTACCAAAGCTGTCAAAGTATTCGGTATCATTGTTTACCTTTTTATATGCAACCCAATGAGTTCCAGGACCTTCTTTATTATCAAGATTTATTATTGCTGATTCATATTGAAATGGTCCTCCTATGGGTAATTCATTTCTCATAAAGACTCCTCTAAAATATGGTATTTTTAAACTTTTAGAATATTTTAGAAGATCATAATCACTTAGTGCACGGTGAGGTAGCTTCAATATTAGTTTTTTGATATTTTTTTCTTATTATATAATCCTTTGCCTTTGTAAGGTTGCATATAAAGGCCAAGTCCTCGTTGATATGGTTTCATGTATAGACCTTTTCCTAAAGAAATGGATTCCATAGTATGATTATGTCGTTGAGCTTCTGAAAATTCTTTCTTAGCAACATTAGCTTCATTTACAGTTTCACTATACCGCTAATTCCACCACTAAGCGCCCCTAAAGCACTCAGTCCAGCAAAAATTGGTATAAGAGGTAAAATACCTCCAACTTTTGAGGGTATAGGAAGAATTCGAGGTGATATAATCTTAGATTTACCGCCATACTGTTTTATAGCCTTTCTTGCACCAATCATAGCAGTTCTAATTGTATCTAAAGAGTTGTTATTAGATTTCATAGACTTTTTAGCAGCATTAACAATCTTCTTTAAAGTAACATGTTTTTTAGAAACAACCTTCTTACTCTTCTTCTTCTTCTTTGATTTCTTTGTCTTAATCTTTTTATATTTCTTATTAACTTTTATCCCCATCCCAAATTTAGACTTGGCTTTCATTAAATTAGTTACAGCTAATGCAACTGCTTTTTCACTTAATTTAGCGTCTTTAGAAACAACCCGTTCCCACGCCTTCTCAGCAAGTATTTTATCTGCAGAATTTCTTATAGCCACGTCTTTATCTTTTGAATAAGCTATATCATGATCTTTACAAGCTGCATCTAAAGGGTTTATACCAGAATCACCACGTGCAAGACGTTTTGCTAACTTCGTACCAGGTCCACAATATTAATAACCCGGGAAATGAAACTCGAATGGTAATTTATTGATTATAGTATTGAGAAAGCCTTGACCACGACAAGAAATTTTCTTATTATTCTTTTTCACTTTATCATGAGTAATCATTCCTCACTCGACTATGGTTCACAACTAACTGATTGGATACAGCTATATAAACGCTATATTTATACCTATACCTTCAGTCGATTTCAAGATGCGGTTTAATGTACAAGATGTTCAACTCCCAATAGTGAATGTTGATAAACTTCTTCCAAACAAGGATGATGGTGTAAAACGTCATGGATGTTTATTTTCAAACAGTATTCGTGCAGCTTTTTGTGGACCATCAAATTGTGGAAAGACAAATGCTCTTTTGTCTTGAATCATACATCCGAATGGTTTAAGCTTTGAAAATATATATTTATATTCAAAGTCTTTACAACAACCAAAATATCAATTTTTAGAAAAAGTTCTCAGTAAAGTTGATGGTATTGAATACTTTCCATTTAGAGAACATGAAGAAGTGGTTTCACCTAAAGACGCTAAACCAAATTCAGTATTTATTTTTGATGATATTGCTTGCGAGAAGCAAGATAATGTAAGAGCATTTTTTTGCATGGGTAGGCATGTCAACGTTAAAAGTTTCTATCTATGTCAGACATATGCTCACATTCCCAAACATCTTGTTAGAGATAATATTAACTTACTAGTACTTTTTAAACAAGATGAGAGAAACCTTAAGCATGTTTATAACGATCATGTAAATACAGATATGACTTACAATCAATTTCGTGATTTATGCTCAACATGTTGGAATTCTGATAGATATGGGTTTGTTGTTATAGACAAAGAACGAAATTTAAATGAAGGAAGATATAGAAAAGGTTTCGATTGCTTTATTCAGATATAAGTATCTATTGGTTTACAACTTTCATTAGTATAATTTTAGACATCAATATATAAACATGTTTCGGAAAGAACGAGAAACGCTTCATGAAATAGCAAAAGCAAGTGATGCTATACGCAAGAAACATTGTATACTTAAAAGTGGTAGAGAGACTGCAGAAAATATATTGAAAGAAACTTTTCAACCATTAGTTACTCCATTGGAGAAATTGGTGAATAGAAATTATAATCCAATCAAGAGTGAAAATGTATCAAAAATAAAAAAAGAAGAAGAAGAAGATGAAGACTTTGAAACAACATTCAAGACTGCTGTTAGTGATGATGATGAACCATTTGACATACCTGCATATAATAACTATACATTTGATGATTCTATATCTGAAGTAGAAGATTTACAAAATATAAAAAGTAGAAATATAATTGATGACTTATCAAATCAAGAGTATCAAGATGTTATACATGAGCAAAACGATATGTTAAATGATAATTTAACAGTTCAAGAGTCTTATGAGCAGAATAATATACAACAACAAGATTCGGACAAATTAACAAATAAATTTATAACATTATTGAATAAAAATAGAAAACAATATTTGGATATGGTTTACGGAGTGCGGAAAGTTAAAGATAGAGGTTTCATGATAGGTAATACAGAAATTAATTTTGATGGTCCTCTCATAGACTTAGGTGGAAAGAAAAAATATACTAAAACAGATGGATTACTAGAACTTTTATTTAGAGAAAAACCTAATGAAGAATCTATAAGTTTAGATGATTTAGCCAACTATAAAGAAATATTACAAGCTACTAATGCACATAGAAGGAATTATAGTCCAAATAAACCTATTCGTACAAACAACAGTTTTAAATACACAAATGTTATTGCAAAGCTTTATCAAAAAACTGGAGAATCTTTACAGAAAAAGAATTTATTACCGCAATCTATGTTAGTGAAAAAAGAATCATATTCAGACTACATCTACTGGGATGATCCAAATGAACTTGTTGATCGTTTACGATTACTTATAGCATCACGACAAGCTGGAAATCCGAGTCATAACAATGAAATTATGAGTATTATTGAAGAATTACGTGAAAGTAAAATTATATATTAAGTATGTGTATATAAACTTTGAATCAGTATTGTGTTGAGTATTGATGTATTCATATATACCTTAAAATGGATGACAAAAAGCTAACAGTTGTCACAGAATTACATAGACAAGCTAGAAGAAATTATCCACGTCGTAAAGTACAAATGCGTGGTGTGGATGAAACATGGCAAGCAGATTTGGTTGAAATGATACCATATTCGAAAGTTAACAAAGGATTCAAATATATGCTTACTGTTATAGATATATTTTCCAAGTATGCATTGGCAGTACCTGTAAAAAGTAAATCTGGGAAAGATGTTTCTACTGCTATGAAATCTATACTCAAAGATGGACGTATACCTAAAAATTTACATACTGATAGAGGCAAAGAATTTTATAATTTAATATTTGAGAATTTAATGAAATCATATAAAATTAAACTGTATTCAACATATAGTAATTTGAAAGCTTCAATAATTGAAAGATTTAACCGAACACTTAAAAATATGATGTGGCCGCAGTTCAATTTAAGAGGAAATTATAAATGGGAAGATATATTACCATCTCTAATTTTAAAGTATAACAACCAGAAACATCGAACTATTGGTATGAAACCCAAGGATGTCAGGAAGCAAGATGAAAAAGAATTATTGAAACGTATCTCAAAACAGAGGAAAATTTTAATTAAAAAAACAAAATTCAAAGTTGGCGATAGAGTTCGAATAAGCAAGAATAAACATATTTTTGAAAAAGGATATACACCAAACTGGACAACTGAAATATTTACCATCTCTCAAGTTAAATCAACAAAACCAGTAACATATACGTTGAAAGATTATCAGGATCAACCCATCGAAGGTGGTTTCTACGAAAAAGAAATTTCTAAAGTAAAAAATATTCAGATATATATCTCATAGAAAAAGTTCTCAAGAATCGTTGTTATGAAGTCTTTGTAAAATGGTTAGGTTTTGATAATTCACATAATAGTTGGATAAAAAAATTAGACATGTAATAGTTTATTATCTTTTCTGAAAGTTAAAGTTAACTTTTGGAAAAGTTAAAGTTAACTTTTAGAAAAGTTAAAGTTAACTTTTAGAAAAGTTAAAGTTAACTTTTAGAAAAGTTAAAGTTAACTTTTGGAAAAGTTAAAGTTAACTTTTAGAAAAGTTAAAGTTAACTTTTAGAAAGTTAAAGTTAATTTGACTTGTATCATAGTGTTCTTTTAATACAAAGATTATACTTTTTACTACAATCTTTATATTAAGAACACTATGATACCAGTCAAATTGAAGTTAACTTTTGGAAAAGTTAAAGTTAACTTTTGGAAAAGTTAAAGTTAACTTTTGGAAAAGTTAAAGTTAACTTTTTCTTATTTAAATATTGTTTATATTGAAATGAATGTATACTTACTACGGACCGTGACTTAGCAGGTTACAACTTGATTTTGAAGGGTGACAAATGTATTGTCTAAAAATTTGAAAGCAAGTTTCAACTTGTCTTTTTTCCAAGATGACAATAGTATTGTTTGGAAATCTTAAAACATATTTCAACCTGAATCTTGAATAGAATAAAGATATTGTCTAAAAAACCTTTAGTCAGGTTTTAACTTGACTGTAGATGAGAACAAAGACATTTTTTGAGAAACCTTTAAACAGGTTTTAACTTGATTTGAAGATAGAAAAAAAGTTAGAAATGGTTTAAGAATTTATTTTTACTTGTGTGAGTTATAAAGTTGGTATTACTGTTTTAAATTTAATTTAATAATAAGTTAATATAATATTGAATAATATGTAAGCTAATTGTACAAGGTTTTATTAAATAAAGTAGACATAAAATTGGCAACAAATTTGTTTGGTTTATTAATAATCTTCATATTTCACCCATCCAATCTTTTACAATTTATAATACTATAATATAAATAAATATAACATCTAATATATAAATACGTAGAATATATGAAACAATAAATACTTAAACTTCTAACATTACAATATCATTATTATCACAATCATTTTCGTCGTTTTTGATTTTATAATGTCCCCAAGCAAGAGTATCTGTACTGTTTTCTAATAAATATCTTTTATCATCATAAGGACTTAATGCTATTTTTGTTTGTTTTAGTGTATGTACATTGTGTAGCTTTGATCTTATAGAATATTGTACTCTAGTTTGTATTTTAATGTTCTTTAAGCAGTATACATAATCATTGAAAGTAATAGATTTTTTCACAACTACCGTCTTGACACCTTTTGCTTTTTTCATAAAATCTTCTCCATCTACACGAATACTATACATTTTACTTCGTAAGCCAACAAATTCTGTTATTATTCGCCCATTACACTCATCTTTCATGAGTCCTAAGACTTTTTTGTTAGCTTGCGGAATTCCATATATATTATCAGCAGGATAGTCAGATGTATCAAATTTACAAATATCTGCTTTCATATCAGAGTAAATATCTGTACATTTAATTTTATAAATAAGACTGTCAGTATCAGTGTAGAGCAATTTACAATTTTTACCATACTTGTTTCTCATATATTTATAATGAAAATCATAAATTAATGTTTTAGATATGTCCAAAACGCTAAGTCCAATATAGATGGGTTTATTCATAAGCACTTCCGTTTTGTTAAGCTCCACAGCAACCAAGTTTTCATTGAAAATAGCTCGTGTGTGGAAGTTTGGTTTTGAAATAAGAGCCTCTGCTCCATACCTACCCTCCCATTTTGTTACAAGTTTTACATCAACGCGTTTTCGTACATTCTCCATTGTCTTGCCATAAACTGCATTGTTCATGAGTTTAAAAAGATTTTTTTCGAACTCATTTTTTGCATCTGTTCGCAACTTGGTGTTAAAATCGATATACTTCTTCAACCATGGAGATTGTTTAAATTTTAAAACTCGATGAATTTAAGTAAGTTTAAGACCACTCTCTATTGCTTGTTGAAGTGCACGATAATGGAGAATATACTTTTGTTTTGGTAGGAGGGTAGTGAGCAATTTCTCTTGTTTTGATCCAGGTGGCTTTGCGTGTTCTGGATCTAATTTATATGCTTTAAGACATTGGTCTCTGAAATTCTCAAAAACATCTGCGAGTAGTAAGACGTCAGTTTTCATATACAAATATACATACTCATAGAGATATTGACAATTAAAAGTAGACCAAATCTTTTGTGCATGATGATAATCTTCATCGCTTATATGAGAATCATTTAGGGTACTATAAAATTTCTCTTTTGGCGGTAGTTGTGTCTCATTTAATTTCAATCTACTGTCTAAATACTTATATGGAAAAATTCCTTTGCGTGTTAATAACTGGATCTTATTAACATCATAAGACTCAAATTCGGAATGTACTATTTTATAGTCTGACAGATATGAAGCCAATTTATCCCAAGATGATGCCATGAAACGAAATGAGTCAATGAATTTAAATTTTATACTATTTTCTGGGAGGTGTTTTGTGAAGCTAATATATTTTTCTTTAGTAATAGGAAGGAGATCAATTTTACCTTCAAGCTCATTCGCAATAGCTTCTATAATGAAATGAGCATCATAACCACTCAAATTATGGAAAATAACAGGAATAGTATGTAATTCCTGATAATTTAGATTGCAATACTGATGAGCTACACCTATGTATTTACCAGTTAGGTGACAATGATCCCTAACCTTAATCTGACCCTGATTAATCACTTGCTTACAAATGTGGCACTTATTACTTATTCGAAAAAGATTCTCTTGCTTAGCACTTAAAACTTCCATCGAAATGATAGTTTTAAATACAGGTTCAAGTTTCTCAGCAACTTGCTTCAATTCACGAGCAAACCATTTCGCTGCATTTTATTCATCAACGGGAGATGCTTTATATATAGATTTTGTATTATTACATCTTTGTTTATTACATTTGAGATAATATCCAATACTTAAAAGTTTATGATTTTGAATAATTTCTGTATTACCTCCCATAGATGAAGAATCTGTTTTAGGAAGTAATAAGCTTTCGCAGTCTGCATATATGATAAATGGAGCACGCTCCTGATTTAAAATGTTTTTAAATTTGAGTTTATTTTTTTCTGGTTGCGGTAAAATAATTTTTGTTTTATTTAAAAGGGAACACGTTAATGTATGTGTAGAAAGTTTATCTTGACTATGAAAATAATGCAAACAGCGATCGCAAATGTACTTCTTATGTTCTTGTTAAGATAATTGAGAGCTAACAAGTCGTGATAAATTTTTAATCCAAACATAATGATATTTAGTTTTTGCTTTGTCCACCTCATGATTATTGTAATTGTCTTGAATTAATAAAAGGTTAACATGCTTTTCTTTTTTGATTGAAGTTATATGTAGTGGAACTACATTAAATTCATCATCATTCTTTGAACGTTTGTTTCCTTTAGGAATTTCAAGACCATATACATTAATAGAAATAGGGTTCTGTTTTTCAAATTTTGGAATTTCAGAAACAGAAACGGGGAAGTTAATTCCCTTAAAATTTAAAACATTTTTATATTTTATATAACTTTTAACATACTTGGGTTTTGCAGTATGAGGTGGATAGAGCGCGGAAAGTATCGACCACTTTAAGCATTCATTATCATTGTTATGAACATTAATGCAAGCTTTTTTTGCTTTAATTGATTGAGGTAAATCTATAAAAGAACCAGCCTTCAAGGGGTTGTATCTACTAAAATTTACGTCTAATCTCTGAATTGAATCAAGTCGCCAATTTGAATCTTTTTCTTCAAAATCTTCACAGAGGCGTAGCGTTATTTGTTTAATATTTTCATTATAGAAGTTATCTAAATTAGTTGTTGGAAAAACTTCTTTTGTACTCGCGGTAAAACTTTTTATATCAAAAACTATTGTATTGTCAGGTAGAACTTGTTTATACTTTGCTTGAAAAACTGTGTAAACTTTTAGTGGTCCTTCCCTTAAAAATCGTTCTACCTGATCTTTGAAAACTGAGTAAGCATCATTTAAGAAATCATTAGTGTCTAAATGTGATATATTTATAATACTTCCGTTTTGAAGTTTATTGTTAAAGGCCCTGTCATTAAAGGCCCTACATTAAATGGGTAGTTACCCATTTAATTTTATTATGTAAGGTATCTAGTCCAGCTCCCTTTTTCATAAGTGTATTTAGTTGGTATTCATAATATTTTACTTGTAATAGCACATTTTCAATCCTACTTTTATGATGTCTCTCAAGTATGCTACGTCGCAAGAAATTTGCTACAATAGCAAGAAGATTTCTACACTTACTATGCCACTCATTTGCGCTTATCAAACGATCATCAGGATCTGTTTTAGATTTAATAGTTTCCAATTCACCATGAACAATATTAAGGAAATTTTGTAAGGTTGTACAAATTTCATTAATACTGTCTTGGGATACTACTCGGGGTGCTCTTCGCGCTACTCTTGCATATGGGTTTCTAACTCTTTGCGACATGGTAATAAAAAAAGCAGAAGCTGAAACAGATAAACAGAAAAATGATGTCCTCAGCTAACAGTTGTCCACAGCTAACTCTTCTTCTGTAGTATCCTCAACGGTAGGAGTAGGAGGAAAGAGTCTTTGAAGATCTGTAATACATTAAAATCAATTGTAATAAGTAAAAAGAATTGATATTATAATGATATGCAATACATATAATTAAAAAAAACCTACATAATCAAAATAAACAGAATCGAACGTCTGCGTTAACTTCTGCAATGCTCATACAAGACAGGCTGAAGACAGGCTACTGCTAATACAATGACAGCGAACCGGTTGATTGATACTGCTAATACAACGACCGCGAGCCGGTTGATTGATACTACTGCAACTGCAATGGTAGGCTGAAGACAGGCTACTGCTAATACAACGACTGCGAGCCGGTTGATTGATACTGCTGCAACTGCAATGGTAGGCTGAAGACAGGCTACTGCTAATACAACGACTGCGAGCCGGTTGATTGATACTGCTGCAACTGCAATGGTAGGCTGAAAACAGGCTACTGCTAATACAACGACTGCGAGCCGGTTGATTGATACTGCTGCAACTGCAATGGTAGGCTGAAGACAGGCTACTGCTAATACAACGACTGCGAACCGGTTGACTGACACTGCTACAACTGTAATGGTAAGCAGGAAGGCGGCAAGCAGGCGGCAGGCAACAGACAGGCACGAAGGCAGGCGTCAGGCAGGCAACAGATAGGCAGCAGGCAGGAAGGCAGGCTCCAGGCACCAGGAAGGTAGGCGTCAGGCGGCAAGCAGGCGGGAAGGCAGGCTGAACGGCAAGCACCAGGCAGGAAGGCAGGCACCAGGCAGGAAGGTAGGAGTCAGGCGGGAAAGCAGGCTAAACGGCAAGCACCAGGCAGGAAGGCAGGCAGGCAGGCTGGAGCTGGAGATGTTGCTGAAGGTGATTCCTAAAACAGAATGACGGTCCCTGGCTCGGGAACTGCCTGAGGTAACCTTTCTCCCTGCCATGGGTCTTACTCCCACTCCTGTAACTTCCCCCACTAACACTTCACCCACTATTGCACTACCGCCGTAGACGGAGAGTATTGAAAACATGATGAACTACTTGGAAGGTGAAGTAGAAATCCATGGGTAACATCCGTAGTTGTATCAATGAAAGACAAGTTTATCTACAAATGGTAATTTTATCATAGTATGGAAACATATCTATAGATGATAACTTACCTATTGATTAACCAACTGTTGAAGTCGACTTATTCATTTAAATTTATTTTAAATATTTTAAAATTATTTTATTTATTTTTTTCATTTATTAATTTATTTAATTCAAAACATAAAAATTAATTCAAATTGGAAGAAAAGAATGTAACACATTTTTTTTCATTTACAGACACTCATACTTTATCAATAATAGTTTAAATATATTTTATTTACAAAATATACAAAACAAAATAATTAACATATGTATATAAATTAAAAATAAATAAATATATATATATTTTTTGTTTTATTTAATTTAATTATTTCAACGTAAGGGACGGGTTTGCTTTCTGAGTGGAGGAAAATAGGGTGAATACTTTGGGGAGCGAATGGGAGACAATAATTTCGTAGGTCTTAAATGAGGTGGAGGTTCACTGTAGCATATTAAATCAGCTGTTGATGTAGATGCTGTTGATGTTGACGATGGTGGTGGTGACGTTGGTAGTAGTGGTAGTGATGGTGGTGGTGGTGGTGGTAGTAGTAGTAGTAGTAGTGGTATTGATAGTAGTAATAGTGTTAGTGGTGATGGTGGTGGTAGTGTTGATGGTGGTAGTGGTGGTGGTGATGGTGGTAGTGATGGTGATGGTGGTGGTAGTGGTGGTGGTAGTGGTGGTGATGGTGGTACATCCCACCTATTCCAGACAATTTTTGGAATATTTTCATTCCTTCTTTTTTTATACTTTTTTATTAATAATTTATATAGACGTTGATCATAAATAGGTCCTTCTAGAAACCATACATGGGTTGACGGTAAGACATCCCACCTATTCCTGACAAGTTTTGGACTTTTTTCATCTCTTCTCGGTATGTCCCTCTTGTCTAAAAACTTCCATGGACACTTTTTACCTATTACTCCCTCCAGGATATTTACGGGGGCGAATTTATGCTGGAAAAGATATACATTTTTTATTAATTGCAAAAACATTTATTTCATTAAAGCATTGTAATATATACGGTTGTAAAATTATTTATACATACCATCCATTTTCTGCTCAATTTCATCCTTTCACAATTCAACACTTTCAATTTCATGACTCGTCGCTTTAGTCGAGGGTCCTGATATATAAAAAATAAATTTTTATTATTAATAATAATGTAATTTAATAAAATTTTGTATAAACTAAGAAATATATATTTATATAATAATAAACAAAATACATACCATTTTTTTCTCAGAGTTTATGAAAATCCAATTTTCACGACACTACACAACAAATATTTTGACGAAGAGACGATTTTTCACGAAGAGAACTGTTTTCACAATGACAGGTAGACTTGATGCTTATGCGGAAAATTGGTGAAAATTTCCCCCCCACTACTTGTTGAAAGATTATGAAAATTATAAAGTTTGAAGTACTTTTATGATAGGGTCACAGGTAGCTGAAATGTTACTTTTATACATAGCATGAAAGGTAAAAGAGGATTTTAAGTTTCAACGAATATTTAGTTTCAAACAAAAATGTGAAACCTGATAACTTTATTTATAAATAAATTGGGATTCTATTCAAGATGCAGGTTAAAACTTGTTTAAAGATTTTCAAATAATACTATTGTCTTGGGAAAAGGCAAGTTGAAACTTGCATGGAACTTTCACTCAACGCGGTAACCGTACGTGCACTTTTGCTGCGCACTGGGCCTTACCACACCACCCACCACCACCCACTCCCACTACCCACAACGCCTGCGCGGTATCTCGCGAACGCTTAGTCCCTCGCGCTTCTCTATATGATTTTTGAAATTTCTGGTTTATACTAAGTGGGTGGTGGTGGGTGGTAGTATTGAAAATATGTATATAAAGGAAAAAAGTGGGTGGGAGGGGGGTGGTGGTTAACTAAGAGCAATGTATTTTACATAGGTGAGTGGGTGGTGGGAGGGGGTGGTATTTGCATATTCTACGTCCAAAAGGGTGAATAGTGGGTGGAATTTGCATAAACCAAAAGGGTTTACAATGAAACTTAAATATGCAAATCAAATACCCCACTAAAGTCAATTAAAAGGGTTAACTAATTTAAATATATGCAAATCAGGTACCCCACCAATGGCTGATAAATTACCGACATATACCCCACTAACGCCATCTAATAACAGAAACTTATACCCCCACCAATGGCTGGTGAATTACCGACAAATACCCCACTAACGCCATCTAGTGACAGAAACTTATACCCCCCACCAACGGCCGGTAAATTACCGACATATACCCCACTAACGTCATCTAGTGACAGAAACTTATACCCCCACCAACGGCTGGTAAATTACCGACATATACCCCACTAACGCCCTGTAACTTACCCTCGCGGTCGGTAAGTAGGAATCTACATTACCGATACGACGTAAAACCAGCATAGCTATACTACTCATGAATGTCTGTGAATTAAGTACGTAATTATTATGTAACATTCAGAAATTATTTCCGTTAAAAAATTCATCTAAAATAAATACAGAATAATGCGAAATCAATATGTAAAGAATACGAAATCATTCGGCAATAATCCGAAAGTAATCCAGTTGAAAGATTTAATCCGAAACAAGTATGGAACAATCCAAAATCGGTATGCAAAGATTTTGGTATAATATTAAATTTGTATATTCAAAACAATTTGTATTAAATTTAGATTAATTTCAACTATAAATATATTTTCGTATGACATAAACCTGACCATAACCAGATTAATTCCGGACTTAAATCGGACTAATTTCACATTTGCAAGTTGCATATTATCAGACTAACTTCGGACTAATTCCAGATTCACTGATGGTTATACAAAAACCGTATTGAGTTTGGATTTATCCGGGCTAATTCTGAGTGTCAAAAACCTGACCATAAGCAGACTGTTTCGGATTAGCTACGGATTCACTGGTTAAACCAATCGGATTAATTCTGCATTTACTAGTTGCATATGATCTGACTAACCCGGACTAATTACGGATTCAATAGTTATAAAAAAATGTATTCAGATCAAATTTAATTCAGGGCGAAAAAACTCTACAATAAACCGTACTCTTGCGGACAAATTCCGGATTAGTCCGAAATCGGTCCGACTTTTTGTTCAAGGTATTTACTTATGATAGATAAAATATTTACTTCTGCAGTCAATTTGTTTTTACAAATTTACTAGTATTATTAGTTATCTTTTTTTAATATTATAATTAACACTGATGTGTTAGTTTTTTGTAATTTCTTTTCGTGGCACTTGATAAATTCTACTATGAATTTGAAAAAAAAAAATTATATACAATTATATATATATATATATATGTATATATATATGTATATATATATTTATTTATTTATATATTTATTTATATATAATTTATATATATATTGCCGAGGTTTTTTCTATCTTCATAAAACGTATTCTATTTTCAGACAAAAATAATTCAGAGAATACCGTTTATTAAAAAAAATTGTTTATTTTATACTTGTCAATTTGATCCATGAAATTTTTTCTCTACACGATACTACAGTAAGCTGGAAGATTAGGACTTCAGCAATTGTCGGAAGGTGTTCAGCAAAACTCGTTCGCCTATGAATATTCTAGTGAAATAAAACTATACTGAAAACTGTCATGGCGTCGACGTGCAAATTGTAAACAAACTGTGGTAAGTTGCTCTGATAATTTTAACGTTAAAAATAATTTTATTATTATTTATTCATAAAAGAGTTTTTCGTTGTGTTATATTTTATCATATACAAAGTATATTTACATTCATGTTTTTTGTTTTACGCTTTTTTATACACATATGCATATTATTATTTTGATGTTTTTAGGTTATTTCGAATGTTTTCTAATCATGAGTAGAAACAAGGAAAAAGATTTGGAATGGTATTCAAAAGAAAATTTATCTGACCAGGAAGATTTCAAGCTTTCTGGAGAAAGCGACGATAATATCGAACAAGTTTCGAATGACAGTTCCACTGAACAATCAGGTTCCGAGAGTGAGGACATTAGCTGCAATGATACTAGCGAAAAGTTTTTTCATAGGCAAAGATAAAACGACAAAATGGTTTTCTTCCCCTGAAAATAAAAAAGTAAAAACCAGAAAGCATAATATTGTCATCAGGTTGCCAGGAGTTAAAACTGCTGCCAAAAATGCTCAAAGTATACTCGAGTGTTGGGAATTATTTTTTACTAAAAATATGATTAAAAAAATAGTTAATTTCACAAATATTCAACTTGATAAGCTTCGAAGAAATTCTAAAAACGCAAAAGATGTTCGTCCGACTTCTGAAATTGAAATTAGAGCCGTTCTTGGTTTGTTGCATATGATTGGTGTAAAAAAAGACAATCATGTGAATTTAAAAGAATTTTGGGCAATTGATGAAATGCTGGAAAGTTTTCGAGGGAGGTGCAGTTTCCGTCAATATATGACAAAGAAACCAGCAAAATATGGTCTAAAAATGTGGGTTTTGGTGGATTCTCGTTTATTTTATACCTCCAATATTGAAATTTACGGAGGAAAACAACCGAATGGACCTTTTAATGTTTCTAATTCCGTAGATCAAGTTGTTAAACGTATTTCCGCTCCAATTTTAGGCACAGGTAGAAACATTACGATGGATAACTATTTTGCATCTATACCGATGGCTGTTGATTTATAAGATCACCACAGAATAACTGTTGTGACAACTTTGCGCAAGAATAAAAGAGAAATACCTCCTCAATTTCTTCAGACCAAAGGAAAGGCTGTGAACTCTAGTATGTTTGGTTTTACTGAAAAATGAACTTTAGTTTCATATGTCCCTGCTAAAAATAAAATCAGAAATAAAGAGAAAATGTCAGAAATTTTGATGTTTTGTGACTACTTTGACGTTTCCTGAAGCTTTTGGTTAATTCTGACTAAAGGGTTTTTTATGCTCCTGTTGAAAATTTTAAGAAATTTAATGGTATTTATTTGTATATCATATTAATCCAGTATCTTTTTAGCATTTTTTATAATATTAAAAACTTAGAAAAAACGTTTAATATTTTATTTATAATGAAAATTGTGCAACAATTCATGGCAGGAAATTTAAATTAATAAAATTATAATTATTTTTATTATTTTAATTATTGCTACTGACTATTATTTAATAATATTTTACAGTATAAATAAAAATTTGTTTGATAATTTATTTATTATAATATTATTTAGTATTTAATTTAAATTTCCCGCCATAAATTGTTGCACAGTTATCTTTATGAATAAAATGTTAAACGCTTTTTCTAAGTTTTTAATATTATAAAAAATGCAAAAAAGATACTGGATTAATATTATATACAAATAAATACCATTAAATTAATATTATTGATTCTAAAATAAATTTTTCTTTGTTTCTAAAGCATTTTTACTCATTATCGGCCAACTAACCAGCCAGCGCCACCAGTGGCGACGGTCAACTCTCAGGTTAGTTTATTCTAATCGGAAACTGCGAGACGCATGCATATCCCCTAACCGCCAAGTCGTCGAATAATCAAATAGTCGAATGCCAAGTAATCGAATGGACAAAACGTCGAATGCTAAAAACATAGAATGGACAAAACGTCGAATGCTAAAAACATCGAATTCTCAATTCGTCGAATGTTCAAAACGTCGAATGCTAAGGTTGAGTCCACAATAGGCACTTTTCTTAAAGCGATGCATACCATCTACATCGATTTCTATTGTTTGAACAATGGAAATCGATGTAGAGGGTATGCATCGCTTTAAGAAAAGTGCCTATTGTGGACTCAACCTAAAAACGTCGAATGTTCAAAACGTCGAATGCTCAAAACGTCGAATCGTCATTTAGTCGAATGGTAAAACCATCGAATAGTCCATTCGTCGAATGCTCAAATAGTCGAAACGCCATCTGTTCGAATTATCAAGTAGTAGAATGGTAAAGTTGTCGAATGTTCAAAACGTCGAATCGTCATCTGTTCGAATTGCCAAGTAGTAGAATGGTAAAGTAGTCGAATGAACAAAAAGTCGAAACGCCATCTGTTCGAATTATCAAGTAGTAGAATGGTAAAATTGTCGAATGTTCAAAACATCGAATCGTCATTTAGTCGAATGCTAAAAACATCGAATCTTCATTTAATCAAATGCTAAAAACATCGAATTCTCAATTCGTCGAATGTTCAAAACGTCGAATGATCAAAACGTCGAATGCTAAAAACATCGAATTCTCAAATCGTCGAATGCTCAGAACATAGAATAGTCAGTTCGTCGAATGCTCTTATGCCTACTAAAAATAAAATCAGGAATGGTCAGACAAATGGTCAGGCCGCCTGACCACTTTAATCCAGTTTTCTTACGATTCTGGATGGATCTCGTCAGAAATCTATCACAACTGATCAGGAGGAAGTTTAAAGTGGTCACAAGTTTGCTACTATCCCCTCCTCTTTGTTGACCCCGCCTATATTTGGTGACTATTTGAGACCATTTGTATCTCATTTTTGACCATATTTTTATGCCACTTCTGTTTTATTTATTTAAACAATACTAGAACAAAAAGGGCGTGCGTTGCGCGCCCACTCCTGGTCCTTTAACACACAAAATAAAACCTTAATGTAACCTTAAATTAAATCTTAATTTAATAAAAACATATGTTTATATTTTAAAAATTATTTTTCTGTTAATAAGATTGTTTAAAAATTTTTTATTTTTTTTAATCTTAGTTTGACGAATTAAATTTTCTATAAAAAATTACACGTTAATGCCTATAAAAAATTCTCATCCTGGAGAAAATCACCTTTAAAATAAGTCTAAAATCATTAAAAAGCATTCAGTATTTTAGAAGTCATTAAAATTTTTGTAAAACATTAAAAATTATCATTTTTTAAAAATGTCTAAATCAAATATTGATCAAATGACTTGAAAAATTATGTACAAACTCCAAGGATTAATTTAAAAAAAAATCAGTAACCTTCTATATTATAAAAATTATGTAGATTTTTCTGCCAAAATACAGGCGAAATTTTTTTTAAATTAATACTTGGAGTTTTGCACATCAATACAGGGTAATTTAATTTTCCCAAAATATTGAGAACATTCTTGAATTTGCAATTGTTTTAAAGAATTGTTAATAACAATTTTAAAATTTCATTTTTTAACAATCCCTTTATTTTATCATTAAAGTATATACTTTAAGCTTTAATTAAAAAAAATTACTTAATTATTACATCCTCATAGAGGAAGTATTGTAATACCAAAATGTTTCGAGTTCGATTTTTTGATATATCTTTATGTTGTTTGACTTCAGGAATTGCAGACATAAAGTGAGAGTACTTTGTAATAGATTAATAAAGTTTGACTAAATTTTTTTTGGATTTTTAATTTTCCAAAAACACGTTTTTTGCCCATAACTTTAAAAAAATGTTAGGACACCTATAAATGTTTTTCCATAATTTTGTAGAGTTTTTTTAAACGCATCTTTTGAGTCCTAATTGAATATTTTTCGTCCATATTAACCGGAGATATTAAACTTTTAAAAATCATAAATTTTGAAAAAAAAAATATTTTTTTGAAAATTTTGTTAAAAAATGTAGAAGTAATCTTAAAATTATCGTTACCAACTTATAGAGCATTATAAAATGATTCGATTGACCTATTTTTGAACCTAATTCGATAATAAATTTCGAAATTATTGGTATTTTAAAAACCAAAAATTGTGGAAAATAACATTTTCTCAAATTTTTTGTTTGAAAATTTTTGTTTAACTATTAAACTATTATAACTATATTGTAGAGTATTTAAAAATACATTGATTGACCCAAGATTCAATCACTTTTACCATATTTATAAAAAGTTATTCATACATTTTCCTATTATTATTATTATTATCTCTATGAGGAAGCAAAGTGTTCATGAAATGAGCGCACCAAAATTATAAAAAAAAATATACAACTTGGCAGCGGTTTCTTTATTTGTTTCAAAGTAATAATAACATGAAAATAAAATGATCTAAAACTTTAACACCAAATTACTTTAATAATAAAATTTTTTTTTTGAAAAAGTTTCCCTTATTGGGAAAAATTTTTTTTTCCTTATTGGGTCAAAACCCATTATATTAACCCTTAAACCGCACCCTGGGTGTGCGACACCCATATTCTAGCTTTTTACTCTAATATTTCGTTTAAATTCGTAAAAATTGATCATATGTCGCTATTCAATGACACATTTTGTACTTAACTTTATGTTTCGTGAGGGACATTAGTCTTCCAAGTGTCTTTGTGTATTTGATAACTTTATGAAATTAACAGCGAAAAATTTCTGGGTGGCTGATACCCAGTTTTCGGTTTAAGGTGATTTCAATAGTTTTAAAAAACATTTTTTTAATTATTAAGATTAAATAAATCATTATGAAACTTATTTTCCTTCAAAATAGATGTACTGAGCTACATCAGATAATTTTTCAGAACCATAATATCATTTTCCAGCTTGGAGAACACACTTTAAAGTCCCCGGGTGTCGCACACCCAGTGTGCGGTTTAAGGATGGATTCGGAAGTGTTCGGTTTAAGGGTTAAAACATCAAAGATGTTTTTGTTAGGATTTGTTGTTTCGTAAAATATAAATTTCTGCTATGATCGTTAAGATAAACTTACATATTTACTACTGTTTATTTTGGATTACTACTTATCCTAAATTATTGAATGTAGGCACGTTCGTGCAATTTATTTTATTACTTTATTGTACAATTGTGCCTTCAAGTATATTGTCCTACAAACTCAGCTTGATCCTAAGCCTTTTATGACATTTTGTGGAAATTGGCACATCTGTGGGACAGATGATTTTTTGGAGATTATGATTAATTTACGAAAGTAATTTACGAAACGCCCACCTTCGTTTTGCAAACAATTAAAATAACTAATTTCTTACCAAAAATAATTTGTACACCCCCAACTCAGAACGTTAAGTAATTTTTTGAATGTATGAATCAGTCACTGTACAACCTTCGTCTTAAAAAACCAATCACTCCTCCACCTTATTTATTTAATTCCTTTACATCTCCAAAATTTAATAAATGTTAAAGTTCATTATACAACAGGAAGCCTACAAATTAATTACTATCCTTCCTAACTTGCGTTAAACTAAATGCGAGAGAAAACAGGATTAAATTATTCTCTAATTAATGATTTATTACCATTTATTAAATCAATTTTAATTAATTGTACACTATCTGCAAAAATTATGTAAATGCTACATTTTAGTGCTATAAATAATTTTTTTATTTTGCAAAATGTATTAATTAACATTTTTCCCGTCTAAGACACTAAAACTCAATATAAGTATTCAAAAATTAAACTTAAAAGTAAAATTTAATTAACTTTCCAAAATCATTAAAAAATTTCTTGACTTTGTCTTGTTTAATAAAATTAATATAATTTTGGAAATACTTTACATGTTTTAATGTTCTTTGGATAAAGCTGAAATAAGCATTCAGTTTATTTTAATACAATTAATGTTAATAGTATTAATTAATGCTAATAGTATTTAACATTAAAATCTACAAGTAAATATGTAAATAAAAAAGCCAAACATGACAGAATTTTATGTATTATCCTAACTTAAATGCTTGGCCATTTCTGGTTAAAAAAGTATCAAGCTAAAACCAAAATTGTCTTTTTCAAAACATTTACAATATAAAATTTTTTTAAATTTTTCATTTTCACTCATAGTAATCATAATAATACAACACTATCCTACCTAATTTTTTTACAAAAAAAACATTTTTATAAAAAAGTTAAAAAATTATATTATTTATATTAATTTATTTTTAAATTTAAATTTATAAGAAAATACAAAATTTTTATAAAATAAAAAAAATTGAATATTAGTCAGTTAAGGGGAGAAACCACATTAGAACGCTGTTTTTTTCCATTTTTCGCGAATTTTTTTTTAAAGTTAGAATTTTTTTTGAATGAAATAAAACATTTCCTCTATGTTGTTCATTTATATTTAACTGTAACTCATATTTTTTATAAGCGTTTATATCAAAAATCTTCCAAATTGGGAGCTATTGCATATAGAGCTGCTCCGCCGGAGTTCATGACTGCCGTGCAGTCCTGAGCCCACAAATTTTGTTTGAAAGCAAAAAATCAAGTTTATTCATATTCTATAAATATTTTATTATTAAGTGAACTAACTTTTAAGTGAAAATATTAAAAATTAAAAAATTGACACTTCTTTAAAAAAAATTCGATTTTTTGCCTACTTTTTTGCAACTTTTTTATTTAAAAAAAAGTACTAAAAATTTTTTTCTTTTCAAGTTTAGTTCACTTAATAATAAATTTAATAACGAACAATTTCCAATTTTTCATTTTAAAATCAGTTAATAACTTTTTGAGCTACACTGCACGGCAATTTTAAAAATCCTTTTTTGAGAAAAACGCATTTAAAAAAATAGTATCAAAAATTGATATTTAAACAAAAAAAATTTTAAAAAGTGATTACACTTTAATCGGCTATTCCAACACTATAAATGAGGCATTTTACGTGAAATATCCTAAGTTGAAATTTCAACTTCTTAAAAAAAATTAAAACTTAATGAATTTGTTGTTCTACCAAGTAGAAATGTGACCCAAAAAATATTTTTGATTTTTTCGAAAAATTGGAGGGGGGTAGAGGGGGGTCAATTCGACCAATTTTGCCAACACCGGCTACTATGTGAATTTTTTCTGAACATACTTGTAATAGGAAAAATTATTTAAAATATGTTTCTGAAAGGTTTTTTCGTCCTCTTTCCAATGGTTCATTTTATTTTTTAATATTTTAAAAATTTACCCTAATTTTTGATAATTAATAATTAATTTTCAATTTCCCAAAAATCGGTCGGTTTTTTTTTTAAATAAATTATTGCAAACGAAAGCTGAGGTTATTTTCTATCAGCATGTAAATTTTCAGAATGCCCTTTTTTTGTTTTTGAGTTATTAAATTTCAAAGAATAAATTGCGTCCCAGGCGCCTCGTCTCACGCCGGTTACCACGCGGCTTAGTGCAACCGCGACGCAGCGCGCCGCAATTTATTCTTTGAAATTTAATAACTCAAAAACAAAAAAAGGGCATTCTGAAAATTTACATGCTGATAGGAAAAAAAACCTCAGCATTCGTTTGCAATAATTTATTTAAAAAAAACGGACCGATTTTTTTGAAATTGAAAATTAATTATTTATTATCAAAAATTAGGTTAAATTTTTAAAATATTAAAAAATAAAATACACCATTGGAAAGAGGACGAAAAAACCTTTCAGAAACATATTCTAAAAAATTTTTCCCATTACAAGTATGTTCAGAAAAAATTCACAAAGTAGCCGGTGTTGGCAAAATTGGTCAAATTGACCCTCCTCTACCCCCTCCAATTTTTCGAAAAAATCAAAAATATTTTTTGGGTCACATTTCTACTTGATAGAACAACAAATTCCTCGAGTTTAAATTTTTTTCAAGAAGTTGAAATTTCAACTTAGGACATTTTTCACGTAAAATGCCTCATATATCCTTTCATGTGCTTCATAAGTAGCATGTAAGTCTAATAATTCCTCTTTTCGTGACTTTTTGCTCTCCTTAGTCTAAAAAGTGCTACGCTTATTCTACTAATCTACGGTAACCTAGAGCACGCTCCGTTCATCGCTTGTACAGCGAGGACTTCGAATTTTGCTCTAAAAACTTTGTTAGCCTACTTTTGAATGCCTTAACGAACAATTTATGCAAAAAAGAAAAAATCGATTTTTTCTGACGTCTAATGTGGTTTCCCCTCTTAAATAATTTTTAGTTTTATTTAAGTATTTTAACATTAAATACTATTATAAAAATACTTTGAAATTAACAGTACAGATGGTCACTCTAAGCTTTAAATTTTTACCAATTTTTAAGAATTTAAAGTTAAAAATCACTAATCAAAATTACTTTCAAAATAAATCAAAAACATGATTCTGAAACTGGCACCTTATTATTATGGCACCTGTTTATTACCTTCAAGACTCTAATTTTGAACTGAAATAAAAAATATTCTTTTTTCGTTTAAGACAACATAAACTTTTTTATAATAAAAAACTTGGTACTTGTTTAAGATTTATTAAAAAAATATTAAACCATGTAAAGTATTTCTGAAATTATATTAATTTTTTAATAAAACAAGGCAAACTCAAGGACGAGATCAAGCATTTTTAAAATGATTCTAGAAAGTTATTTAAATTTCTTTACAAGTTTAATTGTTGAAAAAGTAGATAATGTTATTGACTTAGACGGGAAAGTTGTTAATTTATTACTTGCATTTCTTAATTACAAAAAAGAAAAATTATTTTATATAATTAAAAAGTAGTATTTTACACAATTTTTAAAAACTTAACTCCTTATTCTTATTTTTAATCACAAAAATTTTTTTCGTTATTTTTTTTAATTTTGAAAAGAGAAAAAAAGTGTTCTTCACATTGCACTTTTATTTTTCTGTATTATATACTGCAAAAATCTGTTAATAAACTGTAACTTCACTGTAAAAAAAGAGAGTTAAATTTTAACTCCCCAGGGGATTCTATAAAAGTCGCACCCATTGGGGAGTTAATGCCAGGGGAGTTAAATAAAGAGAGTTAAAACTTCAGACCCAAATGCTAACTCCCTAATGAAAAAATAACTCGCGCGGGTGTTGAATGAAGGGAGTTAGAAATTAACTCTCTTTTGAAGTTGATTTTTAACTTGAAAAATTTCACTCTAAACTCCCAAGTCCGTTAACTCTCTAAATTTTTTACAGTGTATATATACTCAAGTATAAAATAGACTACCAATGCAACTCCCTCTCTCTCTCTCTCTCTCTCTCTCTCTCTCTCTCTCTCTCTCTCTCTCTCTCTCCTCACTGGTCACTCAATAGACTGCCTACTGGTTGAAAGAAACTTTTCAAACAATAGGCCAGGTACTCGAGCAGACATTTCGTTTCTCTTTAAATTTTATATATATATATATATCTTTCTGTCTTCTTCTTTCTAAATAAATAACATAAATCGGTCCCTGTTTATAACGCAGAAAATCTAACGCTATTGCTTTCTTTTTCTTTCGAGGATAAGTAACATTAGACTGTCTCTCTTTACCTAATTTGCATATCTACTCGTTTTATATTAAGGATGCAAAAAGTTGCAACAAATTAATTTAAAAAAATATATTTTATTAATTAATATCAATTTGTTTACATATACGGGACAACTTGAAACTAATTCCCGGAATTAAATTAAAATTTAACCGACAGATTGGCTCAGTCGGATAGATGCCTGGCGTTGGTGGTCGTTTAAGGACCAAGGGTATAAGAACCCTTGGTTCGCGCCCACTTGGCTTGGTATTTTTCCGGCAC
The DNA here is from genome assembly GCA_032872505.1 of Leptopilina syphax. Lineage (NCBI taxonomy): Eukaryota > Metazoa > Arthropoda > Insecta > Hymenoptera > Figitidae > Leptopilina > Leptopilina syphax. The sequence continues at coordinate 16,152,965 of CM065472.1, forward strand.
GTGAGACAATCTGAGCGGGAGGTTTGACGTCGAGGTATAATGATGTGCACCGTCGATTATTGTCCGGTACACACCATTAGAACTCGACTGTCGATAAACCGGTTGTACTCAGAGAGGTTTTCTACAGTTTTCCCTCTTCTCTGGCGAGAAAACCCATTGACGGGTGGTCCAGGCGTAATGCGAGTACTTCTAATAAAGTCGGCTGTAGACGCAAAATTAGGTTAATATATAGAAAAATTTCTAAAGTAGAATGGTTATGCTTAATCCAAAAAAGTATTTCTCGGGGACTCTTGTCGAAGTGCGTAAGGCCAATAGGGAAGGAGTATAAACAATTAAAAAAAATCAAAAAAAAAAAATTAAATTAAAATTTGGACCCTACGGGGATCGAACCCCGACGCATGACCTAACCTAGTGCCTAAACTAACAGCCCTAACGACCGCGACTACCGAATACCGACTTACATATTTCTGGATTCAACTGTCTATATAAAGAGCAACTGTAAAATAGTAAACTTCAATTACCAATATTATCAATAAATCAGAATGAACTGTTAAATAATTTTTATTAATTAATTATATTTCAATTTAGTCATAATAGGTTATGTGAATTAATAAAAATTAACATTATTAATTGAATGAATAATAAATTAAGTCTTAACTTTACAATTTGGAATGTTTCATAAACTATAATACGAATACAGATTAATAATAATTATTATTATATCTGCATTTAAAATGAATTTAGTATTTAATATTAATTTAATTTAACATTATAATTTATAATAATAATGAATTATTAATGCAATATTGAAATTTTTATAAATTTTAAATTTAAATTATTAATAATCATTATAGTAATAAATTGTTCTATTAATGAATTATAATAATTTAAATTTAACTGTATTTCAATTATAATGCAAATACTTCTCATAATAAGTACTGCTATAGTAAATTACTAATATTATGAAACAAAAATTTATTATTAATTAACTATATTAAATAATTACAAGTAAATATACATAAATTAAATAAATATATTATAAATATACATTAAATAAATATATTAAATAATGTTAAAAGAATGGTCCGAATGTTTTGATTTATTTACCTACTTTTGCTGTATAATTAATTCAATAATTATACCAATTTGAAAAATGAGAACTTTTGTCAAGTTAAAAGAACAATTTTTATAATAGAATAATAAATATTAAGTATTCTGAAACATATATATATTTAGTATTCTGAAATGTAAAAAATAAATTTGAAAGATTTTATATGTATATATAAATTTTCATGAGACTTTACCAAAATTAGAAAGATGTACCAAAATTTTTATAGGTTATGTGTTCACACATTTCAGAAATAGTCAAGAATTTCAGAAATGGTCAGGAATTTCAGAAATGGTCACAGCTTCACTGTAAAAAGTTTAGGGAGTTAACGGACTCGGGAGTTGGGAGTGAAATTTTTCGAGTTAAAAATCAACTCCAAAAGAGAGTTAATTTCTAACTCCCTTCATTCAACACCCGCGCGAGTTATTTTTTCCATGGGGAGTTAGCATTTGGGTGTGAAATTTTAACTCTCTTTATTTAACTCCCCTGGCATTAACTCCCCAATGGGTGCGACTTTTATAGACCCCCGGGGGAGTTAAAATTTAACTCCCTTTTTTACAGTGTTCGAAAATGGTGGGAGTAAAGTGAGAGCTTGGAAAGTATTTTGTTAGGAATAGTGAGAAACGTTCGAAAACGTCAGAAGTGGTGAAACTGTTCAGGAATGTTCAGAAATTCATGACGATTCCTGATTTTATTTTTAGTAGGGATAGTCGAAACGCCATCTGTTCGAATTGCCAAGTAGTAGAATGGTAAAGTAGTCGAATGTTCAAAACGTCGAATGCTAAAAACATCGAATCGTCAACATGTCGAATGTTCAAAACGTCGAATTATCAATTTGTCGAATGCTCAAAACATCGAATTGTTAATTCATCGAATGCTTAAATCATCGAATTTTCCATTCGTCGAATGTTCAAAACGTCGAATGATCAAAACGTCGAATGCTAAAAACATCGAATTCTCAAATAGTCGATACGCCATCTGTTCGAAATGTCAAGTAGTAGAATGGTAAAGTAGTCGAAACGCCATCTGTTCGAATTGCCATGTAGTAGAATCGTAAAGTAGTCGAATGTTCAAAACGTCGAATGATAAAAACGTCGAATGCTCAGAACATCGAACTGTTAATTCGTTGAATGCTCAAAACGTCGAATGATAAAAACGTCGAATGCTAAAAACATCGAATCGTCGAAAGTTCGAAAAAGTTCTTTGTTTTAAATTAATGTATATATCATCCCTGCTGGAAGTAAAGGGATAGAAATCCTATCTCTTTGAATATTTTTTTATCCCTGAGATAGAAAGAGATAAAGTTTCTCTATCTTAGTCTATCCCTACTTTATCACTTCAATCACTTTTTATCTCTCCTTCTGTATAAATCTTTTTCAATAACCTTTATTTCATCTCTGTTAATACTTTCAATATCCACACCTATCTCTTTCTATCCCTAATTTCATCTAAAGCTGAGGGTACAGTCACACGATCAATGCATCTGCATGATGCATGCATGCACAAACATTTGACTGTTCACACCTCAATTTTTCGCTCTCGAAAATCATTTTTCTGGCGGGATATTTAAAATTTATTAAAATTTAAAAATAACGTATTACTAATTATTACAATAAAAAATAAAAAAAATTGAACGTTTATTATAAGGAATTAATTGTAAATAAATTTCTCTTAATTAGTGGCATATTTTAAATTATAAAAATTCACAATATTAAAATATGCCACAAATTAAGAGAAATTTATTTACAATTAATTCCTTATAATAAACGTTCAATTTTTTTTATTTTTTATTGTAATAAATAGTAATACGTTATTTTTAAATTTTAATAAATTTTAAATATCCCGCCAGAAAAATGATTTTCGAGAGCGAAAAATTGAGGTGTGAACAGTCAAATGTTTGTACATGCATGCATCATGCAGATGCATTGATCGTGTGACTGTACCCTGAGTCTCCAACAGGTGCCAATGTATGTGCAAGTGCCAGTGCCAGTGCCAATGCCAGAGAGTGGCACTTAGATGCGAGCGCAACGTATTGCCAACTGTAGCAGTGAATCGTGCAAATCTGATTAAAAACTAACGACAAATTTGTGAAATTTCTCAAAGCAACAAAACTATAATTAATTAATTATTATTGTTTATATTTTCAAAAATATTAATATAATTCTTCGAAAGAATTTAATTATTTTTTAAATAGTAAAATCTTTGCAAAAATTTAATTATTTTATTCAATTATTCAATTATTATCATAAAAATAAATCCTTAAATTTTTTGATAAAAATCTGTACAAGAATTCAATGATTTTTAATTAACTATAATAATTTTCGTCTTTCATTCTGTCTGCCCACAATTTGAAGTTAGTTTTTATTTATGCTTTTGTTTTTTTTTTCTTTAGAAAATATGGTTTAACAAATCGAAAATATGCAGGTATTTTTTCATGATTCATAATAAAATAATATTAGAAATTAGAAAATTAAAAAAAAATAATGATTAAGAAATGAAAAATATAACCATTTTGTTTATTACATGCTGCTTTCTATAACAAATTTCGTTTGACTGATCTAAATTATTATGCAAATTATTCTCCTTTTTATTTATAAAAGATACTAGAAAATTGTTAATTGTTAAAAAATTTTGATTAAGAAGTAGGAAATATAGCCATTTTATGCTTAATTTTTATTTCTCTATAACAATATTGTTTACAAACTCATTTTTTTTTCTTTTGAAAAGAAAAACATTAGATATTCCCGTTTCTTAACATTTTTGTGAAAAATTTTCAATTTACATAAGGAAATAATTAACATCAATTCTATTTCTTAATTTCAATTTTTTTAATAAAATTCAAAATTTTTTAAAAATAAAGAAAAAAAAAGTTTATAAATTATATTTGTCAATTAAAAAATTTAATTGAAAATGAAACAGAGAATTTTTTAACTTTTAGAATATAAAGGGAAAAATTAAACTGAAAAAAATTTTCTGTTAAATTTATTTACGAATATCTTTAATTGTAAAATTATTCGAAAACAATAATTTCTTTTTTAAATATTTAATTATTATTATTTTTTTTCCATAGGAAATTAAGATTTTCAAAAATTTCAAATTCAAACCTTTTTGAAATTCATCAACTTTTAAAAAATTGTTATAAAACATGAGGAATTTGATCACTCCGATTCTTTAAAAGAGTTACGTTTACAATTTTTATAAATAAATGAACTTTAATTTGATTCAATTTGAAATTTAATAAAATTTCAATGTTGAATGAATTTAAAGATTATTGACCAGGTACACAAAATCAAAAGTTATAGTGACATAGGAGTATAAAATAACACTAATACGGAGTCATTTTAATATGTCAAACAATTAATTTCTTTAAAGATATAACATTTTTAATAGTTTTTAGAAGAATTTATAATTGTAAAATGTATATATTTAGATTTATAATATTTATTTTAAGAAATTAACTTTTGTCAGGGAGTGTACAACAACTTAACAAAAAAAATAATAATATTCTACAAACAGGATTATTAGCTTTAGAAAGCATTCTTTTATGAACAGTGTATGTGAAATCATGAAAAATATTGTTACATGCAAAAAAAATAGAGTTTAATTATTTTTAAACATTATTTTTGGATATTGAAAAAGTCAAAGTAAGACGTGACAACACAGCATTTCCTTCTTTTTGGTTTAATCCTTTGAAAAGGAAGGCGGAAATATTCAAATAAAACAAGTTAATTTTCGTTAAAACGGAGGGAAAAACCTCACTAATAAGAAGGATCAATTAATAATTAATAATATTAATTAATCATTAATCCAACTAAATTCGCGAGTAAACCCAATACATTAATTAAAGTCAAAAACATTACACAAGTCGAAGTTATTCTTATAACTATTTTTGGGACTACTCTGAAGTACATTACGAAAGAACTCCAAAGTAGAACTAAATTCGTGAGGGAGCATTTATCCCTTGGTCCATGGCAGAATCTTTGCGCATGCCCTGTTATAGAGTTTGTAAAGTCTATGAAGTTTTTAGAATCACAACACTAACACTGCACTGCACTAATACACGTATAAACATACTCTATGTATTGAAAACATGTATCACAACAAGTGAACATAGCCCTTTTGCATTCACACAATTACACAATTATTAATTATTTACATCATATCTAGTAACAATAAATCTCTTATACTGCACGCATCATATTTAAATATAAACAATAATAATAACGATAACTAATTTGATAATATATCATAATATAATATTATAATTATATTAATACGTTACAAACATATATATATATATATATATATATATATATATATATATATATATATATATATATATATATATATATATATACATTCATGCTGCACTATTAGCAACAATATAATATTGTTGTTAATTGTTCATAACGTTCATATTATACAATTGATAATTAAGTTTCGTCGCATAATGAAAGTCTATGTGTACGTGACTTTTCGAAGCCATTTCTGTGGTCACAAGTATGGTAAACACATGTTGCATTGTCCTATGGAAAAGGACACTTGAGATATTTTTTATATTCTTTCAAGAATTTCTCGGTTTTATGACTCTAAAGAAACTAGAGATTACATTTTCTTTCGCTATTCCACTTGATTTATGACAATTCTAAGAAATGTTGATTTTCAAATACATTTTTGGAATTTGGAAACTATTAAACCGTGAAGTATTATATTTTACAATAGTCAAACTTTCTTGTTTAGTCTCGTCAATATTTGTCAAAAGTCGTAAGAAAATCCTAAAATAATTAGATTATTAACGAAATTTTATTGTTTCGCGCTTCGATAAATCGTTAATCGATATAACGAAAAGTAAACGAGCGAGATGGCAGTCGCTCGTCACAGTGCCCATTAGGTGCTGCCCCCTGGCGGTAATTTTATGTACCGCACATTTGTTTAACTTTTTTCTATTTAACTTCCTGACATTGTAAATGTAAATAAATATTTTACTTTTTGTGCGCAAATGAAAGATAAAGCATTCAGGATATCTGGTATTTTTTCCGATTTTCTAATAACTGTCTGAATTGGGAGAAAAATCATTTTCAAATCAATTATAGATCTGAGCAGACATTTTTAAAAAGCGAAACATCATTAATGAAAAATTTTATTTAATTAAATCTGACTTTTCTAATATCTTGAATGCTCATTTATTTGTAGGTTATATTTTAGAAAAAGCATGATAAACTAGACAAACATATTTTGATGTTTAGGTTAAATTTTAGTTTAGATGTAATTCTGTTTGAAATGGATTTATATTCTTTATAAAAATGTTTTTGAGCTTTCGCTGGCTGACAGCAAGCCTCCTACAAATGTTGAGGTTCAGTGTTTATAATTATAAGTAATTATTTTATTGTATATCTTTTCGTTAAAGTAAGTAATTTCATAAGAGAAAAACACGAAACATATTTTCCCGCCTTTTCTCTTTAGCGTTTTTTCGCCCCTTTCATATTCTCACACATGCAAACTTTGTGTATATTTATAAAGCGATGTTGCCAAATCTATACATTTGGAAGTACATATTTTCCTAATTAATAATTATTTTCAAACTTTCGTGACTTTTTTCTCAAAAACTAGATTCTGAATTACATTCAAATTCACCATAATTAAACTTTAAGAATCAAAGAATAACATACTAAAATTATGTAAAAATCTGCTCATTTTTTCGTCAAAATTGATAAAAGTGTTTAAGAAGACGTGTAATTATTTTCGATTACCGTTAAAAGCTATGTTAATATTAATGTTTGTAACTTTTAAACCAGGTTCTGAAAGTTAATCAAATTTTACAGTAATATTTCTACAAATATTATCTTTTAATTCTCAGAATATGAACCAATTCTGCTCATATTGAAAATAGGGTCAATAATCCTTAAGTAAATAAAATATTTTTTTTTATTTTATTCAACTTACGAGAATTATGATGGAAACAATGTCGTTGAGAATTGTTTCAATTTCGCTCTCGTTTCCCTCTTTGAAACACGCATCGCAAACGCCAATTATTTTGTGGAGATCGTCTTCAATGCCTTTTTGCGATTTCTCCTCACTAATTTCAGCACCGAGACTTTTAAAATAAATCAGGGACCGTCTCGAAAGTTTAGTTTCGTTTTAGTGTTTGAGTTGACACGAAACTAAATTAACAAAGTGACTTTAGTTTCAAGTCGACACGAAACTAAATTAACAAACTGAGTTTACGTAAGTTACGTAACTTGCGTAAGTTTGATTAATTGCGTAAGTTATTCTGGTTACGTAAGTTTGACCATTTACGCAAGTTACTGTAGTTACGTACTTTACTCTAGTTACATAATTTACTGTAGTTACGAAATTTACTCTGGTTACGTAAGTTACTGTAGTTACGTAATTTACTCTGGTTACGTAAGTTACTGTAGTTACGTAATTTACTCTTGTTTCGTAAGTTACTGTAGTTACGTAATTTACTCTGGTTACGTAACTTACATTAATTACTTACGTTGCTCTTGTTACGGATGACAAGGGAAACTATTTTTCTGTGATTGACACTAAATAATTATGTGTTTCAGTCGCTTTTGTTTTGAGTCGACACGAAACTAAACTCAGTTTGTTAATTTAGTTTCGTGTCGACTTGAAATTAAAGTCACTTTGTTAATTTAGTTTTGTGTCAACTCAAACACTAAAACGAAAGTAATTTCTATTTAGTTTCGTTTTAGAAGCGGTCCCTGAAATAAATTCTCAATTTTATCCTCTTACTATTCACTTCTTTCCCTTTCTATCCCTATTTAAATCTCTTTTTTTGTTTTTTTCTTATGTATAATGTTGGTTAATGACGTGAAATGAAATATAGATTTAAACAATAAATAATAATTTTATAAAAAATAAATAAATAACTGGATTTGTTAAAAATAGGTAATAAATAGAAGTACGAAAACTCTAAAAATATTTTTATTAAATAAATTCAATTGAAATTGTAATACTTTATAAAGTCTTTAATATTGTTAATAATATTGGTTAATTAATTCTTTATTTATTAAAAAGGATAAAAATTTGCAGCAAAGAGAAATAAAAAGAGATAAAAGTACATAGGTATAAAAATAGATAGATAGGGGATAATAGGGTATAAAAAGAGATAGAAATTTGGAGATAAAAAGGTATAATATTTCGGGTATGCAAAGTGGCTATTTCAAAGGGATAGAAAAAACTTTATCTCTTTCTATCCCTAAAATTCTATCTCTTTCTATCTTTTTACTTCCAGTAGGGATTTAACATAATTATTATTTAACGTAAATATAAATTTATATAAATTTCATTTAGCATAAATGCCACTTAACATAATTCTCATTTGACATAAAATATACTTGACATAAATTTCATTTGGTATAAATCCCATTTAACATAATTTTCATTTGACATAAAGTTCACTTGATATCAATTTCATTTGACGGATAAGTCATTACACATAATTCTCATTTGACATAAAATTCAGATGTCATAGATTTTATTTTACATAAAGATCATTTGACATAGAAATATAGGCGCGAATTTCAAAATTGGCGAATCACAATGTTATTGATAATATCTAATTGGTTACTTTTAAAATTGGCGCCGATATTTTTATGTAAAATGTAATTTGTGTAAAATGATTTTTATGTCAAATGAGAATTTTGTTAAATGACTTTTATGACAAATGATAATTGTATTAAATGTCTTTTACATCAAATGAACTTTATGTCAAATGAAAATTATGTTAAATGGGATTTATACCAAATGAAATTTATGTCAAGTAAATTTTATGTCAAATGAGAATTATGTTAAATGGCATTTATGCTAAATGAAATTTATATAAATTTAATTTTACGTTAAATAATAATTATGTTAAATGATATTCACGTCAAATGAAATTTATGTCAAGCTAATTTTTATGTCAAATGGGAATTAAGTTATCTGAGTTTTATGTAACATAATATTTCTGTTTAATGAATTCTATATGACAAATGATATTTATGTTAAATGGTTTTTGTGTGCAATGAAATTTGTGTGAAATAATGTGTTTATTATGTGAATTTTAAGTTAAGTAGATTTATATCAAATAACTATGTGGTCAAAAAAGATTTCGGGAATAAGCATGCGTCTCGTAAAAATACATAATTAGTTATAGTAGATTTTACCCTAACATTTTTCAATGACATTTAAAATGTAAATGGGTTTTTACATTATTTTTATAAGAAAAAATAAATCAAACCTGGTGGAATTCCGCCAGGTCCAGCATTAGTTTTATTATTAAATTCTATTTTTCAAAAATAATTTTTTTGAGGCACAGGCGTTATTAAAATATATAGTATCCCTCTCCAATATCAGATTTGGCATATCATAAGTTAGGTTTTTATAAACATTTTTAAAATTTATCATACGTTGAAGAATAATTTAAATACATATAATTGGTACATTTGTTTTATTTCTCATGTTATTAACAAATCTCCAAAAATTCTTAAGATCAGTCTTAATTGATTCCTTTACTCTGATAATATATTATAATCATTATGATTATTAATTTTTATAATTTAATATAATATCCTTATAAAATTACACTGTGATTATACCGCAAAAATAACTTTCATTAATGTTTACATTTCTTTAAGTTCTTTTTTACTTTCACATTTATTGAATAATTTCCAAAAAATATTATTCTAAACTCTTTCTTTTTTATTGGATTCCAATTTATCTACAGGCCAGATTTCATATATGGTAAAGTGCACTAGTTTCTGACCATTTGAGCCAAGATATCTTTTGAATTTTTACAATTTTATTTTTTCAATAAAAATAGATATATCTTTTAACTCCCTTTAATAATAAGAATAATAATAAACATTGTTTGTATTCTTCAGAAATTTTTACAATTAATAGCTGGGGTTGGGACAAGTCACACCCAGAAAGTCTCCCCCGGACAAGTCCTCCCAGGACAAGTCTCCACAAAGACATAACTCCCCATTAGGGTGTCCGTTATTTACCAAGTTGTTAATATTTCTTGCGACGCCCCCTAAATTATTAGTTTACCATCTAAAACAAAATGTCAAACCAAAATAAACCCTTAATATTCATAATAAACCTTGCCCCAAAGACGATACATTTCCCATTTAAAATACATGGGATTTTGCTACTTTTTACAAATTAATTTTTTTTCGTTAAATATTTCATTTTACATCAATGAAAAATATATATTCTTATAGGAAATTTAACGCTTTAAAAAAAAGTTTTCCTATGATTTTTTGATAAATTATCTCCTTTAAGAGTTATTTAAAGTTAAAGTTCAACACCGTAAATTTTAAGATTTTAGTACTTTTACGGCAAAATTATTATGAAAGGATCCATATCAAATCATGCAGGCATTCCGACGATATAAATTGCGAATTATTTTCGCAATGACATATGTTATCCTACTCGAAAAATAATAAAATGCGTATTTTTTAATTTTGAATAGGATTCTGTTTGCACTTTTTACTAATATTTTAAGATTTTAGCAAAAAATTACTTTTTTGTATTTTCTTCTATAAAATTGCGTAATTTTTATATTTTTTGTTGCTCTTGGAGCTCATTTTTTCCTTTTATATACTTTTTTATGTAAAATTACGCAAAATAAAAAATAATAAAAAACAAGTGATACAAATTCAATTTAAAAAAAAAAATTTCTAAAAAAGGACATCTTTTTTCTCACTTTATTTTTAGGATTTATTGGTACTCATGTGTAGTATTTAACATAAAAATATCATTTTGTATTTTTTTGTTTATCTATTAAGAGAAAAAATTATTTTCAATTTTTTACTAAAAATTCAAAAATTTCGCAACTTTTCAGGTTTCTATTTTCGTACCGTCGCTTATTTTTTTAAATTTTAACATCAGTTTGAAAAATCTTGTGAATAGTAAAGAATATTGATAATTAACATTATGTCCGAAAATTATGTTAATTTTCGGACTATATGATAATGATGATGTTCGAAAATGTTATTTATCCCGGTTAGTTTATTTAAGACGTTCAAATTTTTTAAACGAAGGTTTTAATTTTTTGTCAATAAAATTCAACATAACTTATTATGCGAGAATATTATTACCTGATTGAGTCGATTGATTAAAAGAAAAATTTCAACTATAAATAGAAATTTTTTTCTCTTTTATAGATATTGCCTCTGAAATAAATGTAAATATATAATAAAATAATTTCTAAGAAACAAAAAAATTGTAATGTTATTAAAAAAGGATATTTTTTTAAAGAACTTAAAAAAGTAACATAAAAATTGTATTTATATATTCCAATATAAAAAAAATAAGTAGAATGGTATTTTTATGTTAAATACTATACATGAGTATTAATAAATCCTGAAAATAAAGAGATAAAAAAGATGTCCTTTTTTAGAAAGTTTTTTTTTTAATTGAAATTGTATCATTTGTTTTTTATTATTTTTTTATTTTGCGTAATTTTACATAAAAGAGTATATAAAAGGTAAAAATGAGCCCCGAGAGTATAAAAAAATATGAAAATTGCGCAATTTTATAGAAGAAAATACAAAAAAGTAATTTTTTTGATAAAAACTTAAAATATTAGTAAAAAGTGCAAACAGAATCCTATTAAAAATTTAAAAAAATACGCATTTTATTATTTTTTGAGTAGGATAACATATGTCATTGCGAAAATAATTCGAAATTTATATCGTCGGAATGCCTGCATGATTTGATATGGATCCTTTCATAATAATTTTGCCATAAAAGTACTAAAATCTAAAAATTTACACAGTGTTGAACTTTAACTTTAAATAACTCTTAAAGGAGATAATTTATCAAAAAATCATATGAAAACTTTTTTTAGAGCGTTAAATTTCCTATAAGAATATATATTTTTCATTAATGTAAAATGAAATATTTAACGAAAAAAAAATTAATTTGTAAAAAGTAGCAAAATCCCATGTATTTTAAATGGGAAATGTATCGTCTTTGGGGCAAGGTTTATTATGAATATTAAGGGTTTATTTTGGTCTGACATTTTGTTTTAGATGGTAGACTAATAATTAAGGGGGCGTCGCAAGAAATATTAACAACTTGGTAAATAACGGACACCCTACTCCCCATAGGACAAGTCTTCCCATGGACAGCTCCTCCCAGAGGACAAGTCTTCCCAGGGACATCTCTCCCCAGTAAAAAATTGTTTATTAAAACAGTGACAAATTCAGAACAAGTCTCCCCAGGACAAGTCTCCTCGGGACATCTCTCCCCAGTAAAAAATTGTTTATTAAAACAGTGACAAATTCAGGACAAGTCTCCCCACGACAAGTCTCCCCGGAACATTTCTCCCCAGTAAAAATAATTTATTAAAATCGTTGCAAATTCTGGACATGTCTTCCCGGAACATCTCTCCCCAGTAAAAAATTGTTTATTAAAACAGTGACAAATTCAGGACAAGTCTCTCCAGGACAAGTCTCCCCGGGACATCTCTCCTTAGTAAAAAATTGTTTATTAAAACAGTGCCAAATTCAGGACAAGTCCCCCCGGGACATCTCTCCCCAGTAAAAATAATTTATCAAAATCGTGGCAAATTCTGGACAAGTCTCCCCAGGACAAGTCTCCCCGGGACATCTCTCCCCAGTAAAAATAATTTATTAAAATCGTGGATAATTCTAGACAAGTCTCCCTAGGACAAGTCTCCCCGGGACATCTCTCCCCAGTAAAAAATTGTTTATTAAAACAGTGACAAATTCAGGACAAGTCTCCCCAGGACAAGTCTCCCCGGGACATCTCTCCCCAGTAAAAAATTGTTTATTAAAACAGTGACAAATTCAGAACAAGTCTCCCCAGGACAACTCTCCCCAGTAAAAAATTGTTTATTTAAACAGTGACAAATTCTAGACAAGTCTCCCCAGGACAAGTCTCCCCGGGACATCTCTCCCCAGTAAAAAATTCTTTATTAAAACAGTGACAAATTCTGGACAAGTCTCCCCAGGACAAGTCTCCCCGGGACATCTCTCCCCAGTAAAAATAATTTATTAAAATCGTGGATAATTCTAGACAAGTCTCCCTAGGACAAGTCTCCCCGGGACATCTCTCCCCAGTAAAAAATTGTTTATTAAAACAGTGACAAATTCAGGACAAGTCTCCCCAGGACAAGTCTTCCCGGAACATCTCTCCCCAGTAAAAAATTGTTTATTAAAGCAGTGACAAATTCAGGACAAGTCTCCCCGGGACATCTCTCCCCAGTAAAAAATTGTTTATTAAAACAGTGACAAATTCAGGACAAGTCTCTCCAGGACAAGTCTCCCCGGGACATCTCTCCCTAGTAAAAAATTGTTTATTAAAACAGTGTTAAATTCAGGACAAGTCCCCCTGGGACATCTCTCCCCAGTAAAAATAATTTATCAAAATCGTGGCAAATTCTGGACAAGTCTCCCCAGGACAAGTCTCCCCGGGACATCTCTCCCCAGTAAAAATAATTTATTAAAATCGTGGATAATTCTAGACAAGTCTCTCTAGGACAAGTCTCCCCGGGACATCTCTCCCCAGTAAAAAATTGTTTATTAAAACAGTGACAAATTTAGGACAAGTCTCCCCAGGACAAGTCTCCCCGGGACATCTTTCCCCAGTAAAAAATTGTTTATTAAAGCAGTGACAAATTCAGGACAAGTCTCTCTAGATCAAGTCTCCCCGGGACATCTCTCCCCAGTAAAAATAATTTATTAAAATCGTGGCAAATTCTGGACATGTCTCTCCGGAACATCTCTCCCCAGTGAAAAATTGTTTATTAAAACTGTGACAAATTCTGGACAAGTCTCTCCCGGACATCTCTCCCCAGTAAAAATTATTTATAAAGGGGGAAGTCTACTGTGACAAGGGAAAGAATAGGCCTATTTTTGCGGATTTTTTTCTAACAAAATACGACTTCGACATTAAATTAAATCGTCCTATATTATTTACTGAAGTATTGGTAAAAAAAATTTTTTATCCCACATGCACAAAAATGGCGCTTTTAGATAGCTGACGACAGGGAGTAAAGTCATTCATTTGTTCGACCGTATGAAAATGGCGACTTTTTTTTCCCCAAGGGCAAAAAAACAGCTGGTCCCATGCTTTTTTTTTGCCTAAGGTAAAAAAAAGGCCGCCATTTTCATACAAGTCGAACAAGTGAATGACTTTTACTCCCTGTCGTCTGCTGTCTGAAATCGCCACTTTTGTGCATTAGGACAGCGCCTTCGACCTCCACTCGTGTCACAAAAATCACCGTAAACAAATGGCTGCCTTTATGCCCTTGTTGCTTAATATACTATTAAGTGTTAATATTCAAAATTGCCGTGGTGGCACTCCTTCAAGCGCAATTTTGTCCTTTTTTAGGTGCACTAACCGTGTACATGAAATCTCACGTCTTGGTGATCTAAACCAAAAAAACAAAATATGGTTGTCATCTACATAGTATTGACTCTCGTCTGATAAAGGATTTTATTGATATCTTTTTTATTTAACCTATTAACGCCTAAAACCTCAAAAAATTTGTGTTTAATTAAGGATTTAATTTCATATACAGAAAATCCTCCGTGCAAGTAACTGAAGTGTTTCTTTATGTTTTCGGGGTCGCTGTACAAGATTCCGGGCTCAGATCTTAAATTTTTTGCAAAGAAAATTAAATATGGCGAATTTTGTGCATCAAATTGCAAAAAAAATTTAAAAATTATTTTAAATAATTATTTCTTACTGAAAACATTTGTTTCACACGTATACAAGTGTCACAATTTGGCAAAAACATATTCAACTTTCAAAGTATGCAAAATTGGAAATTCAAAAACAAAATGGCGGTTCCAAAATGGCGCTAATTTAAGGAAAAAATTATTCAATTCTTTTTATGGTGCACCGATATTTACCATGGCTATGAAATCTAACAGAACATAATGTTTATATGTTTTTGAGGTCGCTCATGACGAATATATAATCGGATTTTCAAAATTCAAAATGGCGGATCCAATATGGCCGCCAAATTTTTTTAAAAATTCACTCGATTCGCTTAATTTTTGTTACCCAGGGGTTTTTGGGGTCGCAGATTATGAATTTGCAATTAGATTTTCTAAATACAAGATGGCGGATCCAATATGTCGGACAAAAATTATTTTATCAATTCTATTCGCCTGAAATTTTAAAATGATGACCATCTATTAGGCAGAATAGTCAGAATAAGGCAAAATACAAAGAAAATCCATCTGAAGAACACAATCAAAAAATTGTTGTTCCAAATCTAACTGGCTTAGCTTTGAAAATTTCTTTTAACACTGTTCTATCATCAGACTTAATATTTTTAAACTTAAAACATGAAAATGTTGATGAAACAATTTGAGATGACAGATAGGAAATCTTCAAGTGCATCTAGTAAATTTAAATAAGTTTTGTCCGTCATATTGGATCTGCCATTTTGTATTTTAAAAATACAATTGCAGATTCATAATCAGCGACCTCAAAAACTCTTTGAAATAAGTATCAATCGAATCTAGTAAATTTAAATAATTTTTGTCCGTTATATTGGATCCGCCATTTTGAATTTTAAAAATCCGATAGCAGATTCATAATCTGTGACCTCAAAAACTCCTGAGTAACAAAATTTAAGCCAATCAAGTAAATTTCAAAAAATTTTGTCGGCCATATTTGATCCGCTATTTTTAATTTTGAAAATACGATTATATTCATCATGAGCGACCTCAAAAACATATAAACACTAAGTTCTGTTAGATTTCATAGCCATGGTAAATATCGGTGCACCATAAAAAAATTGAATAATTTTTTCCTTTAATTAGCGCCATTTTGGAGCCGCCATTTTATTCTTTTATTTTCGCTTTTGTATATTTTGAAACTTCAATAAGTTTGTGCCAAATTGTGACACATATATTCGTGTGAAAAAACTTTTTCAGTAAGAAATAATTATTTATTTTAATAATTAATCATTATTTTGAGCGATCCCGAAAACATAAAGATACACTTCAGTTACTTGCATAAAGCATTTCTAGAATATGAAATTAAATCTTTAATTAAACGCAAAATTTCTGAAGTTTCAGGCGTTAATGGGTTAGTGCACCTAAAAAAAATAAAATTGCGCTTAAAGGAGTGCCACCACGGCAATTTTAAATATTTCGAATTAAAAATTTTTTTACAAATACTTGAATATATAATATACGACGGTTTAATTTAATTTAATGTCGAAGTCGTATTTTGTTAGAAAAAAAATCTGCAAAAATCGGCCTATTCTTTTCCTTGTCACAGTAGACTTCCCCCTTAAAAAATAATTTTTACTGGGGAGAGATGTCCCGGGGAAACTTGTCCTGAAGAGACTTGTCCTGAATTTGGCACTGTTTTAATAAACAATTTTTTACTGGGGAGAGATGTCCCGGGGAGACTTGTCCTGGGGAGACTTGTCCAGAATTTGCCACGATTTTAATAAATTATTTTTACTGGGGAGAGATGTCCCGGGGAAACTTGTCCAGAATTTGCCACGGTTTTAATAAATTATTTTTACTGGGGAGAGATGTCCCGGGGAGACTTGTCAAGAATTTGCCACGGTTTTAATAAATTATTTTTACTGGGGAGAGATGTCCCGGGGAGACTTGTCCTGAATTTGGCACTGTTTTAATAAACAATTTTTTACTGGGGAGAGATGTCCCGGGGAGACTTGTCCTGGGGAGACTTGTCCAGAATTTGCCACGATTTTAATAAATTATTTTTACTGGGGAGAGATGTCCCGGGGAAACTTGTCCAGAATTTGCCACGGTTTTAATAAATTATTTTTACTGGGGAGAGATGTCCCGGGGAGACTTGTCAAGAATTTGCCACGGTTTTAATAAATTATTTTTACTGGGGAGAGATGTCCCGGGGAGACTTGTCCTGAATTTGGCACTGTTTTAATAAACAATTTTTTACTGGGGAGAGATGTCCCGGGGAGACTTGTCCTGGGGAGACTTGTCCAGAATTTGCAACGATTTTAATAAATTATTTTTACTGGGGAGAGATGTCCCGGGGAGACTTGTCCAGAATTTGCCACGATTCTAATAAATTATTTTTACTGGGGAGAGATGTCCCGAGGAGACTTGTCCAGAATTTGCCACGGTTTTAATAAATTATTTTTACTGGGGAGAGATGTCCCGGGGAGACTTGTCAAGAATTTGCCACGGTTTTAATAAATTATTTTTACTGGGGAGAGATGTCCCGGTAAGACTTGTCCTGGGGAGGCTTGTCCTGAATTTGTCACTGTTTTAATAAACAATTTTTTACTGGGGAGAGATGTCCCGGTGAGACTTGTCCTGGGGAGGCTTGTCCTGAATTTGTCACTGTTTTAATAAACAATTTTTTACTGGGGAGTGATGTCCCGGGGAGACTTGTTCTGAATTTATCACTATTTTAATAAACATTATTTAACCGAGGAGAGATGTCCCGGGGAGACTTGTCCTGGGGAGACTTGTCCTGAATTTGTCACTGTTTTAATAAAATAATTTTTACTGGGGAGAGATGTCCAGGGAGACTTGTCCTGAATTTGTCACTGTTTTAATAAACAATTTTTTACTGGGGAGAGATGTCCCGGTGAGACTTGTCCTGGGGAGACTTGTCCTGAATTTGTCACTGCTTTAATAAACATTTTTTTACTGGGGAGAGATGTCCCGAGGAGACTTGTCCTTAGGAGACTTGTTCTGAATTTGTCACTGTTTTAATAAACAATTTTTTACTGGGGAGAGATGTCCTGGGGAGACTTGTCCACTCATGGCATTATTTACATTTAATATTTACATTTGGGGAGAGATGTCCCTGGGAAGACTTGTCCTCTGGGAGGAGCAGTCCATGGGAAGACTTGTCCCATGGGGAGTTATGTCTCTGTGGTGACTTGTCCGGGGGAGACTTTCTGGGTGTGACTTGTCTCATATTCTTAATAGCTTATAAAATTAGAACATTGAACCAAATTTAAAAAATCGAAAAGTATCGTTCAAAATAATTTTTTCAAAAAATTTTAAACATTAATATTTTCTTAAGTGATAAATGATGAAACATTGCACAAACGCATTAAAGGAGGCGCATAATTATTTTCCAAATGTCATTTGAGAGAACTGTCATATTTTACCGAATTGGATTTATCCGAACTGTTATTTTAACGAAATGACACTTTTGCGAATCGACATTTTTACGAATTGACACTTTTGCGAAAAGTCATTTTTGTGAAATATCATTTTTACGAATTGTCATTTTTACGAAATTTCACTGTTGCGAATTGTCATTCTTGCGAAAATTGCTACAGTAAATCTATATATTATGCATACAAGTTTACTATAGAAATTTTCGCAAAAGTCACAATTCGTAAAAATGGCGATTCGCAAAAATGATAATTCGCAAAAATTACAATTTGAAAAAAATAACTTTTCGCAAAAGTGACAATTCGTAAAAATGGCGATTCACAAAAATGACATTTCGTAAAAATGACAATTCGCAAAAATTACATTTCGGAACAATAACTATTAGTAAAAATGACAATTCGTAAAAATGATATCTCGCAAAGATGACTTTTCGCAAAAGTGACAATTTGTAAAAATGGCGATTCACAAAATTGACATTTCGTAAAAATGACAATTCGAAAAAATGACATTTCGGAACAATAACGATTCGTAAAAATGATATTTCGCAAAAATGACTTTTCGCAAAAGTGTCAAAAGTCAAAAGTAACATTTCGTTAAAATAACAGTTCGGATAAATGCAATTCGGTAAAATGACAGTTCAGTCAAATGACATTTGGGGAAAAGCATCCGCAGCAAATGAAGCACTTACCCTTGTTAAAACAGTAAAATATTTATTGGGATATTTAACAAATTTAAACAAAATTTGATGAAAATAATAGCTCAAACTACGAGGTTATTATACCCACAATTTCTATAATTTTAACAAAGATTTTTTTGTCACCAAATAACTGACAGGAAACCTTTATAATGATGTTCACAACATCAATAAATAGTTCATTATTTTCTATAAGTTATGAAATTTAATCTAGTCATGAGAAGAAAAGTAGCGTTTTATTGGTATAATTAGCCCAGTTGATGGTATATGTATAGAGAGATGAGAAACCAGTAATTATTTGGATATTATTATTTATTTTTTTATTCGCTTGCAAAAAAATAAAAATATTTTACATAATTATACTTTAAATGGTAATAATTAATTTTATTTTTTCAATAAAAATGGATATATCTTTTAACTCCCTTTAATAATAAGAATAATAATTTTAATTTTATTTTTCTACAAAAATTTTTGTTGAAAAAATAGTTATTTTAAGATTTTTATTTCCATTTAATAAATAGTTATTATTATGAAAAAATATAATTATATGACTTTTCCATTTATCAGTTAACTACTGTTCAAACCGTAAGGAAACGCTTACGTTCAAATTGTTACAAACATATTATTTCATTAAGGGGGTATTCTGGTCTAGAGCCCTCAATTTTAGGCGTTTTTTCGAGTGGGATAAAAAAGAAACTTTAACATTTTTAGTATTTACTTTTTTTGGAAATTGTTTATTAATGTTTAGAGAATACAGAAAAAAATTAGGAAAAAAAATAATCTAAAATTTTAAAAGTTATAAACTGATGAAGTGGGGACTGAAAAAAATGAAGTGCGAACTGGTTGACAGTGTGGAGAGTTTTGTAATGCTCCAAAACAAAAAATCTAAAGAAATTCTTGATTATTAAAGGCTTCGCTATGGTCGGTACCTCGGAGAAAAGAAAAAAAAATTTTTAGCAAAATGGCGACGATTTTTAAAAAAGTTGTGTTTTTTGACACTGTTTTTTAACACTTTTGAATTTTTTAAAAATAGTGAACAAAAATATTTTTCAAAATCCGAGGTTGCGACCATAAAGGGATATACAAAGAACATTTTTGCAAAATTTGAAGTAAATCGGTTGAGTAGATTCTGAGTTATCGTGTCAACCAGAATTTTTTTCAGTTCCCACTTCAAAAGTTTATAACTTTAAAGATTTTTTATTATTCTTTTTCTATTTTTTTTCTGTATTCTTTAAACATTAGTAAACAATTTGCAAAAAAAGTAAATATTAAAAATGTTAAACTTTCTTTTTTAACCTATTCGGAAAAACGCCTTAAAATTGAGGCCTCTAGACCAGAATACCCCCTTAATTGACTAATAAGCACTAACAATATTAAAATTCAAACCCTGTTACATAACTCAAATGAAGATGATCAATATAATGAGTAGCTGGAAATTAAAAGACAAAAAATTGTAAACACTACTACTCTAAAGAAAATTTCATTGATTCATTGATTGTTCCAATCTTTAAATCACAATTTTTTAGTAAAAAAATTTACCATTTTAGTAAATTTACGATTCGAAAGCTTATTAATTTACCATTCTCGCTTATAATATTCTTTAATATTCTTATAAATATTATTATTAAATGATATATAATTAAAAATTTTAATAAATTACACAAAGATTTTAGAAATCGATTAATTAAAAAAAGCCCAAAAGTTTTTTGGCAATTTTTTAACTTCTGTCATATTTTGAAAAAATTAGAGAAAAAATTTAAAACTTATATAGGTGTCATTATTTGATTATCATCTTTAATTTCAGTTGAAAAATTATATTCGGTTCGCGAGATATGATTATAATCGTACGAGAATTTTCAATCAGTAACAGTACAAAATCGACAAATTCAATGCATTTGTCCAAAAACATGCTCGGACATTTGTAATGATATCTCGCGAATCTAATAAGAATTTTTAACTCTTTTAGTTTTAAATTAAAGATGTTTTATATATATATATATATATATATATATATATATATATATATATATATATATATATATATACATATATATATATTATATATATATATACATATATATATATATATATTATATAATATATATATATATATAAATAAAAGTTTTAAACTTTTTCTGCAATTTTTAAAAAATATGCTAGAAGTTAAAAAAAGGAAAAAAAAATTTATTTTTTAAAAATTTGTCGATTGCTAAAATCTTTGTCTGATAATTATATGCGAGGTTTTAATTACCAGCGACTCATACAGCTTTCACAGGCATACAAAAAAATAAAAGTGGTCTGTTTATTAAACCAGACCTACCTGTCTTATAGTATTTTTGCCCGCTGAAAACGAATATAAAGTCAGAATTACTCCATCACTCTCTGTTTTTTTTAAATCGAAAAAACTACCCTTAAATGTACAAATTCAAAGTTTAAAGTAAAAATAATTAAATATCAGATTATGTTGTAAAACAGAACAATAAATATATGCACTTTTCTTACCACAACTCAGAAACAATGTTAGAATTGCTCCAATTAAGAGCCTTTGCTTTTTTTAAATAAAAAAACTACACTTAAATGTACAAATTCAAATTTTAAAGTAATAAAAAATGTAAAAATAGATTGTTTTTTAAAACAAAACAATAAATTTATGAACTTCTTTTACAACAACTAAAAAACACTCCAATTTTTTGTTTAAATTAAAGAAAACTACCCTTAAGAGGATAAACTTAGACTTGACAGGAAAAAAATAAAAAAAGATTAACTTCTTAAATGGAAGCATACATATATTTTTGTTTTAATAACTCAAAAAAGCATAAAAATTGCTCCATCACCCTTCAATTTTTTTATATGAAAAACTACCCTTAAAAAGA
Source organism: Leptopilina syphax (assembly GCA_032872505.1). Classification (NCBI taxonomy): domain Eukaryota; kingdom Metazoa; phylum Arthropoda; class Insecta; order Hymenoptera; family Figitidae; genus Leptopilina; species Leptopilina syphax. The sequence continues at coordinate 16,174,772 of CM065472.1, forward strand.
AGAACCCAGAGTTAACTAGAAAGAAATGAAAAAAAATTTTTTAAACAGAAGCATGCGTTTCTGTATTTTTGTTCCCACAACTAAAAAGCAGCGACAGAATTCAATCACCACCCTCAAATTTTACTGCAATTAATAAAAATAACTTTACCATATATTTCTGTATCTTATTTCCAACTCAACACTCACGAATCATTTTTTTCCTTTTCTTTTATCTGTATTTGTTTCTCTCTTTTAAAACAAAATTAAGTTTATAAAATTTTTTTTTATTTTCCGTTTGAAAAATTTTAATTTTACCACTTTAAAGGTAGTTTTTTGAAATTTTGACAAAAACTAATGGTGAGGTTTAAATTCTGACATTATTTTTGAGTCGTTGAAAGAGAAGTATATAAATTTATTGTTCTGTTTTAAAAAACAATCTATTATTCGATTTTTTTACTTTAAAGTTTGAATTTACACATTTAAGGGTGTAATATAACAAATTTTTTTTCTAATAATTTTTTAATGAAAAATAAGCGTATAAATAAATAAAAACAGTTTGCATAATTTGAAAATAATGAAAACGGTCCGGAAATAACCGAGTTCTACCGAAGGGACTGTGACGTCAGAGGTGCTTATAGTTGTCTATGTTGCTATGAATTCTTCATGTAAAACATAAATTTTTTCTCAATATTTTTATACTATGAAGAAAAACAAAAGATATAAAACGTATTTTATTCCAGAATTTATCAGCCAACAATCAAAACACCAGAAAAATTATTTTGTTCTATACTACAAAAAAAATATCAAGAGACAATGCTGTTATTGCAAATTGAAATGACAATGTGCTGTCGCTGTAAACCAAATTTTTCTGCTGTCAAGATCATTTTAATTTATATATTTACATTGCAAGAATTTTAAATTATACTAGTTATAATTTATATTTTGAGATATGCAAGAGTAAATAAAAATTTCTAATATTATTGTATATAATGTAAAATTGAGTAGTCAACATAACCTAAAAGTAAAATAATAAATCGATATTTTAGGCAAATTCGGTGGATTTGCTTTTTTAAATCCCGGGTCTAATGTACAAGGCATTTTTTGATAAAAAAATTAATCGATACCTCAGTGTGATACAGTCATATCTTCTGGTAATACTTAAAACTGTCCCATCTCGAGGTGACGTTTTCTACCGTGCTATCTCTAAATTTGACAGATTGTGGTGTGAATAAAAAAAATAAATTACGGTACTAAAAATAATTATTACATTCAAAACAATTATTTTTTCATATTTTAAGAGAGACTTTTTATTGTAATATATAAAAATTTAGTGTGAATTAATAAAATTTAACCACTTAAATGCATTTATAGAAAATAGCTAATACATTAACCCTACTTTTTGACAGCACAATACAAAGCATCACCTGAAGATAGGATTGTTCTAAATATTACCAGAAGATAAGACTGTATCATACTGAAGTATCGAAATCATTTATTTTCACTTTAAATAAAATAAAATAATTTAAAAACAATCATGCAGCAGAAGACGCGAGAATAAGCACCCGTGACGTCACGTTTCAGTAACCAATAAAAATCGTTTTCTTTCAGCATGGATATTTTCAAAAATTTTACAATTTTAATTTAATTTTTTAATGTGTAAATTTTAAAAAAAATTAAAAACTTTCAACGCTAATATATTTTAAAATATCTATATTTACTATTTCTTAAAAAAAACTTGAAATTTTTTTTATGCAAACTCCCTATTTTAATTTTTTGTGTGCCTGTGTTATGAATGTTATAATCTATTTTTTGTCAAAACTGCATCTAATGGCTTTAATTATCAACAAAATGAAATTGTTACAGAATTTGGACACTTATATTTAGAAGTAAACAAGAAACTAATTTCAACTAAATTGTTTATTAGTATATTCAACTACTAATGACAAGAATAAACACAATCATAAAATCGCTCTTCCTAAAATAAGACTTTCGGTACACCATTTCTACCCCCATTATTCTACAAATAGAAAAAGGCACGCTATAATAACAAGCGTAAAAACTTTTAAAAACTAATAAGAGCCTTGTCTTGACTTGTTTACGAAGTTCCCTTTCATAAACAATTAATGCACTTGATTTTTTCTGTAAAAATATCCACCAAATATCCAAAAATTTGACATTTTTATAGATTGAATGATATTGTCACATTCCATCGGAAGCATTTGAAGAGCAATCCTCCAACTCAGGTGCATCAGGACCCCGATTTAAGATTTTCGACAGATCACAAATATTCTTGATGGTATAATTGGGTTGAGGGTCTTCACTGGAAAGGCGAGACTTTTCTGCTATCGGAATCCAGATGGTACAAGCAAAACCTGCTTCAATGCCACCTGAAATATTGAAAAAGTACTTTAATTTTTATAAAACAATTTATTAAATTATTTGTGACAAATAAAATAAAAATAATAATAGAACCTACTCAGTGATCATCACCCTAAGGTGATGGTGATTGCAGGCTTCACAGTGCCCCTAAAAAGTATTTTAGGGGAAATAGGGGCCAAAATTAAAAAGGGGACTTTTAGGGAAATAGGGGACAGATCATGAAGCCTGTGATTGGTCTGCTGGTAGGCCCCTTGGACTTTCTATGGTTAAATGAGACTTGAGTGAGTTTAAAAACATATTTTTATATTTTTCTTCCATTATTATTTTCATATTATTATTTATTATTTCATATTATTACATAGAATATATTGAATTAAGATTCATAAATCTCACACGCAAGGGGGGATCGAACCCTGGACCTCGAAAACGCAAACCGAATATACACATACAGCACAGTTACGCAAGCTTGGATGGGATTTCTCTTATATTCTCTTCTGAATTAAGAGACGGTATTATCCACCGTTACAATAATAAACAGACTATATACTATATCATATATTTTAATTTTTAATTTTAATATTTTTTAAGGTGAGATTGGGGAATTGTGGGCCACCTTCATTATTTAATAATATATTTAAAAGTTTGATCATCTAATTTTTTTTATTTTCTTTTATTCGTCCAAAGTAAATTTTTCATTAGCATTTCATGACTTTACAATGCTTTACAATTACCTATATTAACTGATTAATTTAATTTTAAATTAAAGGTGAGACTTGAATGATAACACCTATAAAAGTTTTAAATTATTTTAAATTTTTTTAAAAAATATGCAAGAGTTTAAAAAATAGACAAAAAAAATTTATTTTTTAAATTTTTTTGTCAAATTTGTCGATTGCTGAAAGCTTTGTGTAAATTATTAAAATTTTCACATATATATATATATAGTTTTTTGGTCTTAAAATAAAGGTGAAATTATAAGGAATATTTTATTATAGGTATATCGAAAAAAACTCGAAAATCGGTCCCCTTCCAGTAAAAACGGTTCTAAAAATTTTTTTTTTATTGTTTTGGTCCAAAGTAAAAAAAAAATTTTATTATACAACAATACAATCTTAAAAGGTATCATTTCAGGTATAACATATGTAAATTTTATCAAAATCCGATGAAAGGCTTCGGAAATATTAATATTTAAAAAAATAAATGTCAAAAAATTCAATATAGCGTAACTTTTACAATTTTAAAAATTATCAAAAATCCTTTGACACATTAATTACTCTTATTTAGTACCTACTATAATTTCGCTAAATGGCGAATTAATCCGAAGACCCCTTGCAAATCGTGATATTTTTGATAGTCTTACCCCATAATAACTTTTAAATACACGTTATTTTCGCCGCCATAATTAACGTGCCGAATTTGGCTCCGTCATGCCATAATTGACGTCTTTTTATCTTTTCTTTATTGCTTTAATTTACTTTTTTTGCAAAATTAAAAATCCAAAAAAATATAGTTAAACTTTATTAATCTATCTCAAAGTACTCTAATTTTATGTCCGTAAAAATTTATCAGAATCATTTCAAACTGGTTACTCGGGGGTTTTCGGGGTCGCTAATTACGAATTAGGGGTCAGATATTAAAAATTAAAAATGGCGGATCCAATATGAAAGACGAGTTTTCTAAAAATTTATCAAAGTCATTTTTAAATTGGTTATTCGGAGATTCTTAAAGTAGCTAATTACGAATATGATGTTATCATGGAAAAATAATTTTAACTGTTTTGAAAAAATAATTCATGAATAAAATCATAAATAATTTGGTATTTTCAACACTTTCCAAATATATCAAATAAATTTTGAAAAGTAAAAATAAGCAAATCATTTATTAAAATTATATTCATTTTTAACGAATAACTTCGTAATCTTTACAAAAAGTGGTCACATATCCGAACTGTAATATAGACTATTGTGATCATTAAGAAATAATTTTTCTCCGTGCAGGTAGTTGTTATTTTTCTTATCATTGGAAAATACCCGCTTATTTGCTAGTAGCAGTAAGTATGCAACTTTTTATCTTGGATAGAATCTGCCTGAAAATAACAATATACTGTCATTGCTTCTGTTTGAATCATTCTTTTTAAAAAATTTTTTTGTTGAGTATTTGACTATTTTTCAGAAGAAAAAATGGCGCTAATGTAAACAACATTGCGTTACATGGGGGAGGGGGGGTCCAAATTTCCGAAAAATAGAGTTACGTATTTTTTGAACGGCCCCTTATTGAGTGATATTATTGATCTATTGTTGTGAACAGATAGTTATAATTATTACTAATCTATTGTTGAAAACATGATTTGTATTCTTGTGTAAGCCACCGGTAAAACAGGAAAGTGTTTAAAATGATTCTGATAAATTTTTACTTAACTCGTCCATCATATTAGATCCGCCATTTTGAATTTTTAAAATCTGACATCACATTCGTAATCAGTGACCTAAAGATCTCCCGAGTAACCAGTTAAAAATGATTCTGATAAATTTTTACAAAACTCGTCCTCCATAATGAATCCACCATGTTAAAATGTGATATCAGATTAGTAATCAACATCCCCAAAAACCCCCGAGTAATCAGTTTGAAATGATTCTAATAATTTTTTATCAAACTCGTCCGCAATATTGGATCCGGCTTTTTGAATTTTTAAATCGGCCATCAGATTCGTAATCAGCATCCCCAAAAACCCCCAAGTCGATATTAGTGACTTTAAAAAATTCCAGCACCAAGTTCTTCGTGTGGGCCATTTTTTAAGCTTTAGCCGCCATATTGAAATTGTTGAAATTCTGTAAGAAATTGTTTATAACTTTTTAAATATATTTAAAAAGTTAGATATATGTATTATAAACAAATTTTAATAGCAGCATCCGAAAGAACAATAAATTTTACGTTGGAAAAGGTACATAGGTCATTCCAGCGAAAATCGTCTAGAGCTGGTTGCTCGATGATTTTAAAAAATGCTGTAATAAATATATAATATTCTTCAATACAATTAGATTATCCTTTAGTGGTTTATAGCATCAAATATATTTTACATTCTTTTAAATAATTATTTTAAATTTCTAACTGGTTATGAAGTCTAACATAACCCATTTTTCGAAAACTCAGTATAAATAACTAAAAACAGATTAAAAATACTGCTTTTTATTTTAAATATATATATTTTTGTTAAATACATCTAAATAAACGAAAATTATTTAAAAATAACTCACCAGAACATTTAAATCATTATTTTTTTGTACTTGCACAGTATAATAAACATCATTTTTTTTTCTTATATCTTCTGTGGAGAAAAAGGAATCTTCACGAAACCTTTTAAACTGGATTTGTTTTAAAATTATAAATTTATTTTAATTGAAATTTCCTTGGGCACTCTACTCATTAATTATTTAATAAATATGAAAAATTATATAAATTTAACCTGATTTTCATTGAATTTTAGTTTTAATGACCAGACTGAAGTTTGTTTTCTTTAAAAAAACGATAAGGTGATGAACTTCAGTCTGGTCATCAAAACTAAAATTCAATGAAAATCAGGTTAAATTTATATAATTTTTCATATTTATTAAATAATTAATGAGTAGAGTGCCCAAGGAAATTTCAATTAAAATAAATTTATAATTTTAAAACAAATCCAGTTTAAAAAGTTTCGTGAAGATTCCTTTTTCTCCACAGAAGATATAAGAAAAAAAATGATGTTTATTATACTGTGCAAGTACAAAAAAAATAATGATTTAAATGTTCTGGTGAGTTATTTTTAAATAATTTTCGTTTATTTAGATGTATTTAACAAAAATATATATATATATATCCACTCTATTATATTAAGTTAGAGAACGACCGACCGACCGACCGACTCACACCTCTTTCTATTATGTCTAACTATCTTTGAAAATACTTCACTCACACATGTCCAAAAAACACATACCCATGAATGTTACACATATACACAAAACACATACATGTCATGTCACGCATGCGCAGTAGTATTCCATGAATGTCACGCATGCGCAGTAGTGTTCTATCAATGTTACGCATGCGCAGTAGTGTTTTATCAATGTCACACATGCACAGTAGTATTCTATCAGTGTCACGCATGCGCAGTAGTCTTTTATCACTGTCACGTATGCGCAGTAGTATTCTATCAATGTCAGGCATGCGTAGTAGTGTTCTATCAATGTCAGGCATGCGTAGTAGTGTTCTATCAATGTCAGGCATGCGCAGTAGTATTCTATCAATGTCAGGCATGCGTAGTAGTGTTCTATCAATGTCAGGCATGCGTAGTAGTGTTCTATCAATGTCAAGCATGCGCAGTAATGTTATATCAATGTCACGCATGCGCAGTAGTGTTATATAAATATCAGACATGCGCAGTAGTATTCTATGAATATCAGGCATGCGCAGTAGTGTTCTATGAATATCAAGCATGCGCGCAAAACACCCACACATGTATACTCACACATATACACTAATCACATGTACATGTATAGTCACACATGTACATAAATTACATACACATGTATACTGACTAATATGCAGATATAAACTCCTACATATGCACAAATCACATATATAGATTTAATAAACGATTGATAATATTAATTGTTGAATTTTTTAAGGTTCGTTGATGCACGTAGTGTCTGTTGAAATTTTTTTAAATATACGTAAATACCTCACTCGATAATGCTGCGCTGTCTGTGTTGTAAGGGAACTTATTTATTTACTTGTGTATTTACTTATTTATTTGTTTGACAGAAATCAACAATAATTTTTTAAATGGATAATCAGTGAAAAATGACTTATATTTCTGTAAGTGTAATTTTCAACTGACTTTTAGTAAAATTATTTGTTTGACAGAAATTTACAATAATAAATAAATCACAATAAAATAACAATCAGTGAAGAATGACTGATATTTTAGTACTTTTCAACTGATTTTCAGTAAAATTCCACTGATTATGAATCCAAAGTCACTTTTTAAAAATACAAAATGGCGAATCAAGGATAACGGACGAAAATGAAAGATTTAGTAAGAGAATACGTAAAAATAACATTTCGTATAATGTACAATGACAATTTTTTAAAATGTCACTTCATAATTTTTGTCTTATTACACAATGATTTTAAATAAAATAATTAACTTTTTTATAAATATTAATAATTTTTTACATTTTCTAACCACTATAAGGTTTTAATTTTGCAAATGTTCAAACTCTGGTTTAGAAAGAAAAATTTATATTATTATACAACTATATTGTCTTGACTTGCAAAAACCCAAAGTCTAGACAAATTTGTCGTAACAATATTGTTACAATATATATTGTAACAATATTGGTGACGGTGACGTGCGTAAAAATAGTAGTGCAGTAAAAATTTCAAAAAAACATTTCTCAAAAAAAATTAATAAAACAGCATTTTTATATAGTTTATGGGATAAAAATTCCTGAAAAAAAGTATTGAAATTATCTGATTGAAGAGCGTTCACAAATGATGTCACGCAATTTTTCGGGATTTTATACCCCCCCCCCCCCTGTCAAACAAGTTTCATGCAATTTCACATGTAAAAATACATTGTGTCACGTTTACTAGAGACCCTCCACCCTCCCCCAAAAAACGAGACATCATTTATGAACGCTCCCTTGCAAATATCTTGCAAAATATAAAAAATTCTGTAAAACTTTTTGGCACACTTATTTAGGACCCTAAACACTATCAAATTACAAAATACCCAAGTATCACGGAATATAACTTTAAATTGAAGGGAATATTGCATTTCATATTCGGAATATTCCAGTGAATGTTCCAGAGATCTTAAAGTAATATTAAAATGTCCGTCGCAAAGGAATATTCCAAAATAACATTTAGGGAATGTTCCACGGTTATATCGAAGTAATATTCCAGGATGATGTTGAAGGAATGTTCCACTGTAATATTAATGGAATATTCCAAGGTGATGTTGAGGGAATGTTCCCAGATAATATTAAATATGTTGAAAATACCATTGAAAATCGTTTTTACTAAAGAAAGAAGATAAAGAGAAAAAAAGTCAAATTTTTTCAAAGTATGAAATTTTGGAATATTTCCAGGGAATATTCTGGGAATATACCCTTAATATTCATTCAACATTACCTTGGAATATTCCATTAATATTACGGTGGAACATTGCCTCAACATCATCCTGGAATATTACTTCGAAATTACCGTGGAACATTCCCTCAATGTTATTTTTGGAATATTTCTGTGGGGCGGACATTTTAATATTACATATTTATTTTTATGATCCCTAGAATATTCCGAATATGAAATGTAATATTCCCTTCATTTTAAGGTTATATTCAGTGCTGCTTTGGTATAAGCAAAGCAAAAATTTCGTCGGTTCATAGAGCCATGGAACGCCCCATAGGGGCCGTACACATAATACGTCACGCGATCTGGGGGAGGGGGGTCAAGACATTTGTGACGACCTATAGAAAAAATGGCGCTAATATATGGGACAGTGTGTGACATGGGGGGAGGGGGGGGGTCTGAAATGGTCAAAAATCGCGTGACGTATTATGTGTACGGTCCCATATAGCATTTTAAGATGATTCACATTTTGGACAAGTTAAAACCTACGATATTGGCTGGTTTTAATAAAAAATTTAGGGGAAAATGGGTCAAAAGTACTGAAAGATAGGCAAATATTATTTTTGAAATATCTTTTTTATTTTTTGTGTAGGGGAGCGTGGGGTAATGGGAGCTTTTAAATTTCACGCACTTAAAAGCCTTAAAATTCGCTACAATGTCTAGAAAATCTTCTACAACCTTTGTTTATATCATTCCAAAACAAACGATTACATTCTTGACAAATTTTTAGTAAAGACAAGGGAAAATGTATTTTTTGAGTTTTCGTTGTAAAATGCAAAATATTTCTAAACATCACCATAAGTAGTTAAAATCGTTTTATTTAGTTATGCTTTTTCATTAAATTATAGGTGAAAATGTGTAGATATGTATACTTGTATAAAAATCGAGATAATAATAAAATTTGTTTATACTTTTATTTTTTTATTCAAATTTTGGCCTGTATTCTTACAGGGGGGCCATGGGAGAATTAGTGTCAGCCCAAAGAATCTTCGTTACTACACTGAGAAAACTGGAGAGTCAAATTCAGAGGTTCAAAAAGTGTATGTTTCCTTTGCTTATGAAGAGAGTTAAATAGTCCTTCTAAAATAAATTTTGAATTGATAATAGAAATCTACTTGTATATTCTCTCCCATTATATCTGAGGGTTAAAAGTTGCGCAGAAAATGTGTACGATCTGATGCGCGCGAAATTATTTTTCTGACATTTTATGTATTTAATTTAGGGGTTAGGTTGCCATATTTATTCATTTCGCGCCAGATAAGGAAGGGATTTCTCAAGATGGTTAATTTGTCCCTCTGTTATAAACTCATCTTCCCTCCAAGAGAAATGGCACGAATATCTGGCAATGGTGTATTTGAACATTTAGATTGTTATCCAATAGCTAACTCTCAAATATGAACAATTTGTCCCTCCAGATGTTTAGTCCAATACTCCAGTTTTCTCAGTGTATGTTACGGCTTTCGTTATTTCTTTCAAAATTGTAAAAGATATCACCTTATGAAAAAACTTTTAATTAAAAAATAATTTTTCGTGGAAAAAATAAAAAATTAAATTTTTTACAAAAATTTTTTATTCAATTAAAATTTAGGAAAAAGTTTATTCTAAGTCTAAAGTTTTGGCTTCATTGTAAGTATTAACACTTTTTCTATTATAAAACAAAAAATATTCCTAAAAAATAGAAATTTTTTAAATTTCAAGTGAAAGCTCCCAATACCCCACAAATTGGGTGATGGCAAAAAAGGAGATATTTAAAAAAATCCTTTTTTCCCCACTTAATTCACATCAATATCAAACATCGGAAAAAAAACCTCGATACATCGAAAATATCGAAATTAAAACATCGATGTTTCCGATGTCGATGTCCCATAATTACAGAAAATCCTATTAGTAAGAAAAGAATAGACGTATCTTCGCCCTTTTCTTACTAATTATCCAGAGAATCAGGCTAACATTAATCAAAACCTAACCTTCTAAGTTTAGTTATTTCAAAAAAATTATTTTATTGATGCAAATAAATATTTATTTTAATTAAAAACTATGCATTATTGAATCAAGTAATTTTCATAATTGATTTAAAGCAATATTTATTAGATCAAATTATTCTATTTAATTGACTTAAGTAATTTGTATTTGGTTCAAATAACTATTTATTTGATACCATAAATTAAAATATTTATGTCCAGTAAATATTTAGTTAGTTCAAATAAATAAAAATAAATAAGTAAAAACAAATAAGTTTAAATACAACCGAACGAGCGTTAGCGAGTGAGGTATATGTCGCTAGTCCTTTCTTAAAAAAGACATGGAGTGGAAAGGTCGAATGTATCGAAAAGTATCGAAGTAAAGAATGGGCAATGAGAATGTAAAATCTTAATAGAAGGGTGTTTTTAAAACTGTTTGTACATGTGAAGGTGGCGCTGCAGTCGTATGTTATTTAAAAAGAGCGCGAATATATAAATTTTATTTTTGTTAAGAGAAAGTACTCATAATAAATCTTATTTTGCATTGTCAAAAAAAAAACGTCAACATTTCAAATATAAATAAGCAAATTATTAACTGAAAAAATTTGAATATTATTATTAATGAAATAATGGACTTGGACAATGGACATATAAAAACTAGCACCGTAGACGGCCGCTTGCGGCCGTCGGAGGAGCTAGTTTAAAATAAAAAGCAGTATTTTTAATCTGTTTTTTAGTTATTTATACTGAGTTTTCGAAAAATGGGTTATGTTAGACTTCATAACCAGTTAGAAATTTAAAATAATTATTTAAAAGAATGTAAAATATATTTGATGCTATAAACCACTAAAGGATAATCTAATTGTATTGAAGAATATTATATATTAATTACAGCATTTTTTAAAATCATCGAGCAACCAGCTCTAGACGATTTTCGCTGGAATGACCCACATGCCAAATTTTTAGTACCTATTCGTTTGTATAACAAGACTTAGAATAGTATTTTCAAGGTTATAATGCAGTTAAAAATATTTTTAATGTATTTGGTTTTAAGGATTATTGACCCTATTTTCAAAATGAGCAGAATTGAGCGTCTGGATCGAATAATCCGCTCTCCGCTCGACTGTATGCTTACAAGCCAGTCAAACATACCAAAATGGTCTAAAAATTGAAATTCAAAATTTTAATTTTTGAAACATACATTCTTGTAGGAAATTGAATGGCGCATCTGTTTTTCCTTTAAAATTTTCTTGTAAAACAAATATTTTTGAAAAAATATAATTATTTACCGACAACCATATCGGAATAATTACACAGGCACACAAAAAAATAAAAAAGTCAAAACCCAGAGTTCACACCCCCCTATCCTCATGTTTTTGGGGTCACTGAAACCGAATATGACCATGAAAAATTTTTTTCATCGGCCATTTTCCCGCTACCACCCCCTTACACCTGCTCCCGGGGGTTGGAATTTCAGTTTAAAAAAAAGTGGAGTAGGGTGTCTATTCCTATGTTTTTTAGGTCGCTAAAACCAAAAAAGACTACCAAAAACAAATTCTTTCCTCCCTTAACCCCTTGTAACCCCCTTAACACCTGAAAGGTGGGTGGTCGAAATTCGAATTTTCACAAAAAGTCGATTACGGTGTCTAAACCTACGTTTTTTTGGGTCGCTAAAACCAAAAAAGACTACCAAAATCAAATTCTTTACACCCTTGACCCCCTACAACTCCCTGCAATAATTTTTGATAATTAATATTTAATTTTCAATTTCCCAAAAATCGGTTCATTTCATTTAAAAAAAATTATTGCAGGGGGTTGTAGGGGGTCGAGGGTGTAAAGGATTTGATTTTGGTAGTCTTTTTTGGTTTTAGCGACCCAAAAAACGTAGGTTTAGACACCGTAATCGACTTTTTTTGAAAATTCGAATTTCGACCCCCCCACCCTACGGGTGTTAAGGGGGTTGTAGGGGGTCAAGGGAGGGAAGAATTTATTTTTGGTAGTCTTTTTTGGTTTTAGCGACCCAAAAAACGTAGGAATAGATACCCTACTCCACTTTTTTTTAAACTGAAATTCCAACCCCCGGGAGCAGGTGTAAGCGGGTGGTAGCGGGAAAATGGCCGATGAAAAAAAATTTTTATGGTCATATTCGGTTTCAGCGACCCCAAAAACATAGGGATAGGGGGGTGTGACCTCTGGGTTTTGAGTTTTTTATTTTTTTGTGTGCCTGTGTTATCTTAAGAATAACACCTGACTCTAAACCAAAGAGTTCAATTGACGTCTAATAGATGTCACTAATTGCTGATATAGTCGAAATCTTCCTTAATTAAAAATTCTTAATCAGCAAATAATTTCCTACATTAAATATTTTTGAAGATAATGACCAAAAACTGAAAATTTTAAACTTATGAAATTAATTAAATTTTAAAACATAAATCACCATATCTTTGGTAATTATTATTGGATTTAAATGAAATTTGGCATACACCTTCTTTTGGGTTAAGAGAAGGCAACGACAAAATCAAAAATAAAAAAATCATCAATTGTTTAACAATTTTGCTTTGTTAATTAAGAGAGGTTAGAAATTCTACTTTCTCAACTTTGCTGATAAAAAGTCTGCGGGGAATTTTATAATTCAGAAAACTTCCAGTGAGACATTTGTTTATTAGCATTCAAAGAAGTTTTTTGCAAAATTTCAAAAAGATTTGTTAAAAACTAACGAAAATATGAATAAATAATTACAAAAATGCGCTCGGCGTTAAACATAGCCACGTCAACCTTATATACACACAAATGTATACAGCTTCTATTTTTTCTTCATAAATACAAAATTTCAATGAAAACAATAACAATTAAACCATTTATTAATTTAACAATTATTTAATAATTAAATTATATTTGTTTTTACATTAATAATTAACAATTTAATGAGTTTTATTATTGTAATATTTAATAAACAAAAAAAATTAATGTAAAAGCAAATATAATATAATTATTAAATACTGTTAAATTAATAAATAGTTCAATTGCTATTGTTTTTATTGAAATTTTGTATTTATGAAGAAAAAACAGAAGCTTTATACATTTGTGTATGTAGGGTTGACGTGGCTATGTTTAACGCCGAGCGCATTTTTGTAATTTATTCATATTTTCGTTAGTTTTTAACAAATCTTTTTGAAATTTTGCAAAAAACTTCTTTGAATGCTAATAAACAAATGTCTCACTGGAAGTTTTCTGAATTATAAAATTCCCCGCAGACTTTTTATCAGCAAAGTTGAGAAAGTAGAATTTCTAACCTCTCTTAATTAACAAAGCAAAATTGTTAGACAATTGATGATTTTTTTATTTTTGATTTTGTCGTTGCCTTCTCTTAACCCAAAAGAAGGTGTATGCCAAATTTCATTTAAATCCAATAATAATTACCAAAGATATGATGATTTATGTTTTAAAATTTAATTAATTTCATAAGTTTAAAATTTATCTTCAAAAATATTTGTTATACAAAAAAATTTAAAGGAAAAACAGATGCGCCATTCAATTTCCTACAAGAATGTATGTTTCAAAAATTAAAATTTTGAATTTCAATTTTTAGGCCATTTTGGTATGTTTGACTGGCTTGTAAGCATACAGTCGAGCGGAGAGCGGATTATTCGATCCAGACGCTCAATATTGGTTCATATTCTGAGAATTAAAAGATAATATTTGTAGAAATATTACTGTAAAATTTGATTAACTTTCAGAACCTGGTTTAAAAGTTACAAACATTAATATTAACATAGCTTTTAACGGTAATCGAAAATAATTACACGTCTTCTTAAACACTTTTATCAATTTTGACGAAAAAATGAGCAGATTTTTACATAATTTTAGTATGTTATTCTTTGATTCTTAAAGTTTAATTATGGTGAATTTGAATGTAATTCAGAATCTAGTTTTTGAGAAAAAAGTCACGAAAGTTTGAAAATAATTATTAATTAGGAAAATATGTACTTCCAAATGTATAGATTTGGCAACATCGCTTTATAAATATACACAAAGTTTGCATGTGTGAGAATATGAAAGGGGCGAAAAAACGCTAAAGAGAAAAGGCGGGAAAATATGTTTCGTGTTTTTCTCTTATGAAATTACTTACTTTAACGAAAAGATATACAATAAAATAATTACTTATAATTATAAACACTGAACCTCAACATTTGTAGGAGGCTTGCTGTCAGCCAGCGAAAGCTCAAAAACATTTTTATAAAGAATATAAATCCATTTCAAACAGAATTACATCTAAACTAAAATTTAACCTAAACATCAAAATATGTTTGTCTAGTTTATCATGCTTTTTCTAAAATATAACCTACAAATGAATGAGCATTCAAGATATTAGAAAAGTCAGATTTAATTAAATAAAATTTTTCATTAATGATGTTTCGCTTTTTAAAAATGTCTGCTCAGATGTATAATTGATTTGAAAATGATTTTTCTCCCAATTCAGACAGTTATTAGAAAATCGGAAAAAATACCAGATATCCTGAATATTTTATCTTTCATTTGCGCACAAAAAGTAAAATATTTATTTACATTTACAATGTCAGGAAGTTAAATAGAAAAAAGTTAAACAAATGTGCGGTACATAAAATTACCGCCAGGGGTCAGCAGACGTTACCAGACGCCATTATTTGTTTTTAACTATATGTATATATAGTGAATTTGTACATACATTGTTCATAAAAGAATGCTTTCTAAAGCTAATAATCCTGTTTGTAAAATATTATTATTTTTTTTGTTAAATTGTTGTACACTCCCTGACAAAAGTTAATTTCTTAAAATAAATATTATAAATCTAAATATATACATTTTACAATTATAAATTCTTCTAAAAACTATTAAAAATGTTATATCTTTAAAGAAATTAATTGTTTGACATATTAAAATGACTCCGTATTAGTGTTATTTTATACTCCTATGTCACTAACTTTTGATTTTGTGTACCTGGGTCAATAATCCTTAAACAAAATATTATGCTGAAAGTAAGATTTATTTGTACAATGTGGATCTTAGGACTTCTAAAGTTTCCATTTAGGGTCCATGGCACAATTTTTTAAGCCCCAGAAAAAATTTGTATTCAAACAAAATATCGGAAAAATCATTTTAGAATATTATTGTACAATACATAAATAGTATTTTATCTAGAAATATCCGTTAAAAATCCAAAATTTAAATAACATATTTTGCCTCAAATACTTCGTCTATACTAACAACAAAAATAACAAAAAGCATAAGGTGCTGCTACTTTATACAAAAATTTTAAACGAAATGTCCAGCTTGGGTCCTTCTATTCTATTATTGAAATTTTTGTTTTCAAATTAATTAAAAGTCGATGTGTTGGGTTAGTGAAATCGTGAATTTTCATTGGCTAAAAAAATTATACCCGTTTGGGATTTTACGGCAAACTGAAATTTATAAATTTGTATTAAAACCGGAAATTCACACTTCAAATATATTGTATTACGGCTCACAATTCGGAAGGCGGCCTAATATCAAACTGAGGGGCCAGTGACGAGAAGTGACGAGAAGCGAGTTGTCGCCACGATCACCGAAGCACGGATGGCAGCACCTGACGGTTAGTGTGCGGCTGCAGTATTTTTAATCTGTTTTTAGTTATTTACACTGAGTTTTCGAAAAAATGGGTTATGTTAGACTTCATAACCAGTTAGAAATTTAAAATAATTATTTAAAAGAATGTAAAATATATTTGGTGCTATAAACCACTAAAGGATAATCTAATTGTATTGAAGAATATTATATATTAATTACAGCATTTTTTAAAATTATCGAGCAACCAGCTCTAGACGATTTTCGCTGGAATGACCCTCTTCTCAGGTGCAAGACCAAAAAATCCCATTTTTGTCTTAATATTTAAGTTTGACCTTCTTTTCCATTGTATTAAATTTTGGTGATGGAGAACGAGCTACTTTTCAGTTTTATTCATGTTTAAAAAATCTGCTTCCAAAAGCGAGTTTGTTGGTTAAATTGCAGGTAATTTTATAAAACTGAAGTTGGCTATCACAGTAGTCTTGCAAAAATCTACTTGCATTTTAACCAACAAATTCGTTATTTCAGCAGATTTTTTAAACTAAATTTAAACTCAAAAGTAGCTCGTTCTCCATCACCAAAATTTAATAGAATGGAAAAGAAGGTCAAACTTAAATATTAAGACAAAAATTGGATTTTTTAGTCTTGCACCTGAGAAGAAATAAGTGATTAAAATCACTGAAAATCATGAAACCCACAATATTAAAGGTAAAAATTTTCATATTTCTTTATTATAAAATTAAAAAGTTAGCACATAATATGAAAGTACTTTACATTATGTAGTAATAAATTTGTTTAATATTTATAAACTTTTTAGAAAAATGTAATTAAAATGCAGTGACTTTTGACATTTCATAGGTAAATTTTAATATCAATTTTTATCTATTATTTTGGCTATGTTTACATAATAATCTATTTATTCAAGTAAATTAGCCCATTTTTAACAAATATCAATCAAGAAATTTGTATTATCTAAATTATTTCCATGCTTTTTTTATTAAATTTTCATAACTGAGGCTCCGGATCTTAAAAGGGCACACGCGCGAACACACGGCAAATAAGTTGGCCCCTGGAGATAAAATTTTGAAGTTGTTCAAAATGAATTTTAAATTATTGTTTCTTGTACAGAATTTTAAGGCGAAACTTTTTTTCTAATAAAATTTTTTTATATAATTTCTCGTTTTCACGTAAATTGAAAAAAACGTGATTTTTTAAGTTAAGGAATTTTAATGAATTTTTGACTTCAACTCGTGACTACTTCGTTAAATATTAATATTTTTCCACGAAATTTACACAGAATATTCTTCAAACTATTCCAAGAGTGAAACAATATTTGGAAATTTTAAAAAAAATTGTATGTCAAGGTAAATAATTATTTAAATAATTTTGTCGGAAAAATGATTCTCCTATTTTCAATTGAAAAAGTTGAGTGACGAATTTTCGTTTTCGGAAAACTTTCAGCGACAAAAATGTTCATTAATATGTTAGGAAGTTTTTTGGAAAATATCTCGCCATTTGATAATAAATTAAAGACAATAGAGCAATTTTAACATCGTCGCGCTCTGCTGTAAAATTGCGGCGTGGCGGCGCACGTGTAGTATGGCCGCCATTACAAGACCAATGCATATAGTTAGACATTGTTTACGTTTACAGCAGAGCGCGACAATGTTAAAATTGCTCTATTAACTTTAATTTATTATCAAATGGCGAGATATTTTCCAAAAAACTTCCTAACATATTAATGAACATTTTTGTCGCTGAAAGTTTTTCCGAAAACGAAAATTCGTCACTCAACTTTTTCAATTGAAAATAGGAGAATCATTTTTCCGACAAAATTATTTAAATAATTATTTACTTTGACATACAATTTTTTTTTAAATTTCCAAATATTGTTTCACTCTTGGAATAGTTTGAAGAATATTCTGTGTAAATTTCGTGGAAAAATATTAATATTTAACGAAGTAGTCACGAGTTGAAGTCAAAAATTCATTAAAATTCCTTAACTTAGAAAATCACGTTTTTTTCAATTTACGTGAAAACGAGAAATTATATAAAAAATTTTTATTACAAAAAAAGTTTCGCCTTGAAATTCTGTACAAGAAACAATAATTTCAAATTCATTTTGAACAACTTCAAAATTTTATCTCCAGGGGCCAACTTATTTGCCGTGTGTTCGCGCGTGTGCCCTTTTAAGATCCGGAGCCTCAACTGTCAATCTAACCTTTTTTCTGTCCAACTCAACTTAAAAATTAAAATTCTAAGTTAAATTCAAAAAATTTTATATAATAATTCTCAAAAATGAATTCTATTGATATTAAACATCATTTTTACAAATTATGAGATTTTTTTAAAAATAGGCCGCAACGACTTTAGATGAAATATAATGGACTGACCCCGTAGAAAAATTTCCTGTGGAATTGCCCATATATATATATATATAAATATATACGACATTATATGAAAAGATTTTTTATTTTGGTTAGGAAATAGATTTATTATTTTTTACCATCTAGAAGTCAAATATAAATATAAGTTATTTATTGAATTTCAAAATTTCAAATTATTCTGTTTGTTCTTCAATTGTATATTGTTTTAAATTATTTAAGAAATATTTTTATATTAACCTATTTGTCCAATTGATTTTTATTAATTACATTTAAGAAACTTTTTTAAATATCAGTAATATCCGAATCAAAAAATAATAAATTTTATTGATATTGTACATCAGGAATTTTAGCCCAAGTACACATTTATTTAAATTTGAATAAATTATAAAGTAGGAAATTTTGATTTTAAAAAAGCAATTCAAATTTTTTCTACGAGTAAAAACGGAATAGGTAGAAAGATATGGTTTTTGTTCTTAACTTCTAGTGATTCGTTTTTTCTCGTCATTTATTATAAACCATTTTTTTGCTTAAACATAATCATCTCATTTTTGCTCCGAACATTCTTTTAATTCGTTTTTTACTATTAACCCCACATTTATCTAAACATTATTCACCACCATTTTTCGACGCCGGGGTTATCTATCTATTAAAATACGTACATGAAAGCATAAATAATGCAGTCACCAATATTTATGATGAAAAAAAAATTTTTTTATGAATCTATTCTTCAGAATTAAGACTTTTTTTTACTATTTCTAATCTCCGGGAAAAATCCTAACACTTTCTTGCGATAGTTTAGTCACGAAAAATTTTTTATCTCGGTGTGGGATTTGATAAATAGGAAAATAGTTGTTACCTTTTGCAAATACAGAATAAGGATGCCATCATCCTGACCTTTTTCTATTGTATTCTGGGTTAGAAATAAACGTCATCTTCGAGGAATTTTTATTAAAGTACAATAATTTTACACGTTTAAGTGAAAATTAATTATCACCGTCATTCCGACAACTTTCTATGGTGTTCTGGGTTAGAAAACAACGTCATCTTCGAGGAAATTTTTATAAAATGAGAGAATTTCACCCCTTCAAGTGCATATAATACAAATAATTTTTATAAATAGAAAATGATTATTATTTATTTTTGCAAATGTTGTGTAGTAAACATAATATTTGAAAGTTTTTGTTTGACAATTACAAAACATTGCATAAATCTAGCTTACTTGATAAAAGTGTTTTATTTATTTAAAATTTTACTTTGTTTAATTTTTTGTACACATACACGGAAAAACCAAATTGTCTTAATGGATGAAATAAAGAAAGATAAGGTTATTTTTAATTTTTAAATAGGTATTAATATGATTTGTGGTTTATATAACGATAACCAAGAATTTGCGGTGAAACGGATGTAAATTTCCAAATTTCTCTAAACTTCCCGAAGATGACGTTTTCAAGCCAAAATCACCATGGGAAGTGGTCAGGATGACGGCGACCTTTTACTTTCATTTGGAGTTGTAAGATTCTGTTATTTTATAAAAAGTTCTTCGAAGATGACGTTGTTTTCTAACCTACAGCACAATAAAAAGCGTTCAGGATGACGACAATCATCTATTTACACTTGGAAAGGTATAATTCTCTTAATTTGACAAAACTTTCTTGTAAATGACGTTGTTTTTATACCTAGAGCATAATACGAAAAGGTTAGAATGAGGCATCCTTATTTTGTATTTGCAAATGGTAAAAATTATTCTTATTATTATTTACGCTCTTGGTTATGATTCCTAACAACCAGACAACTAGGGCGGCGAAAAATGAGGTCGAGTAATGTTTGGATAAATAATTATTATATTTGTAATCGTCGGAAAAACGTGCGGCGCAAGGTTTCAAAACTGAGATGGGCCATGGATGGCTTTCATGGGTGGAATGTGGCTTCCAGGGATGGGCCATCGATGGATCCAGGCATTAATTTCTACTTGGGTATAATAATTCATATGGAGAAAATAAGTCAGTGTTCTTATGTATAGTAATTCAACAATTGTTTTTCCACATGGGAGAACATTTGTATGCATGTTGAATGCTATTTAAATAAAACTGGTATACAACGTTTTTCCGTGCGGTTTTCCCGGTGAACTTTTTTGGATTTCCCGGTCATTTTATAATAGATTGAAAAAATATTTTTAATATAAAATATAATTAATAAATAAAAATCTAAAATTATTCTGTATTACATTGTTTAAACTAATCAAAATTCAGCTACCGTCAACTGTTTAACCTTAAAAATATTAATTTCAAGTTTTTGAAAAATATGTTTCAAAACGATTAAAAATGCTCCTATTGAAAAGATGTTTTAAAGTTATTTACAAGTGTTTAAACGATAATTTTATAATTATATTAATATATTTAAAATACATATTAAGAATTAAAAAAATGTTATTTAATATCTGCGTAATATATAATTTAAAGAAAGATTGTTAATTTAGAGTAAATCTAGATTTTAGCAAAATCTTAGTGTTTTATTTTACATTTTTTTGTATATCTCCCAAAAAAAAATTTTACTAGGTCATTCTTTTTTAATTTACTCTGAAATATATACACAAAAGATTTGATAAAGCAGAAACGATTAAAAAAAATGTTTACGCAACATTATAGAAAGACAAAGTTCGATGCACAAAATAGCCCCATCCCGGGAGCTATTGTGTGCTCAACTTTCAATGACTATAACTCGGACAAAAAAATTTTTTTCTTTGCCAAATTTATAGAAAACCTTCAGAAGGATGTCCACAACATATATCAAAAGTTGATTTTCTTTATTCTTTTAATTCTGAATTTTAATACATCTTTGAGTAAAAAAAATGCGATTTGGTGCACAAAATAGCCCCGGTTGACGGTATTTTAGAGGTAACAATTTTTTTGACATTGTTTCGAACTTATAATAATAATATGACTCACAAATTACCGTTAAAATAGTGTTTAGAAAAATACAAAAAATAACACTTGAATGAGTTGTAATTCCAAAAAATATTGTAGTATTACAGCTATATTTTATGGCGGAATTAAATTGTGAATGTTAGTAATTTAATTTTGTTGAGAGAATAATTTCTGTATTGAATTAAGAAAATATTTGTTAAATTATAATAATTCATAATTGAGGAGGTGGATCGAAGAACCGGCTCTTCGCTCGGATTGCACGCGCTATTACTAGTCAGGTAGGAGTGAGTGGCCCAGAGGCGCTCACTGACACCCGACTGATATTAGCTTCTTCTTCTTCTTCTTCTTTTTGTTTTAATGGCCTCTTGTAATACAAATAACCAGTTCAATGACTGATATTAGCGTTTGTGGTCCGAGCGAAGAGCCAGTTCTTCGATCCAGCTCCTCAATTTAGAACCAGAAGCATAATGTTGTCTAATGTATGAAATATGCTTTTGAATCAATAGCACGTGCTTTTGTTATTATAAAAGATGTATTCGAATACGTTCAAAAACAGATGCTATAGAATTGACAGTGCCATGCTATAGAATTTATAGTGCCATGCTATAAAATTAACAGTACCGTGCAATGATAAAAATAAAGATTAAAGAAGATTTATAAAATAAGGTAATTAGGTTATTAAACATTTTTTTCACTGAATATTTGCTATGCCTACTTGAAAAATTAATTTTTTCTCTCATAAGCGGTGATAATTTCATCAGTTTTGTATATAAGGATGAAGTTCAAATCAACATCATTTTAATGTATTATTATTGTATGTATGCATGTATAATGTTAAATAGTGTTAAGTTTAAATTGTGATAAATTTTGAGTTTAGGTCAAGTTGTGAATTTCTATCTCAAATTGTGTATGTTGTGTGCAAAACTTCAAAAAAGTGTATCTTGAAATAAGATTCAGTTGTATAAAAGAGCAAAGATATGTTTATTTTTTAAAACATTTTTTTATAAAAGCAACAGTTTTGATCATTGAAACTATAGCATCATGCTATAAATTCTTGTTCATGTACTTTAAAATTGATAGCATGTGCTATTGATTCAAAATAAGATAGAAATTAAATCACTAGTACATGCTATTAAATTTATAACAAATTTAATTATATCTAAGAAATGCATTTCTTGATATTATAGCATCTTCTGTTAACACTACAACTTCTGTTATAATATTACTATATAAAATTTATTTAAATCTATAGTGCAATAATCAATAGCGCATGTTATTGAACCAACAGTATTTGTATTCGAACGATCTTGAATATGCCGTTTATTGCAACAAACAAATATGTCATTGATTCAATAGCATTTTTTTCTCAGTATACCAACCCTGAAAAAGGGAAATATCCGGGAATTTAATTTGACCGGGAAAAACTGGGAATATGCCAAACCGGGAATTTTCTTATCAAATTAAAAAAAGTTTTAT
The DNA here is from genome assembly GCA_032872505.1 of Leptopilina syphax. Lineage (NCBI taxonomy): Eukaryota > Metazoa > Arthropoda > Insecta > Hymenoptera > Figitidae > Leptopilina > Leptopilina syphax. Next base: position 16,197,626 of record CM065472.1, read on the forward strand.
TACATTAATTCGATTTTAAAAAATTGCTTTTTACTCTTATTTTTATTGATGTAATAATTATGAAAACAGACCCGAGTTAAAATTTAAATTTTTTAATTTAAACTATCAGTCTACAATATAGGTTTTATTATATATTTTATCAGTCATAACGTTGGGTTTACTTGCGATACAATTAGTTCAAATTAAACTCTACTATAACTCCAAAAACTGGTGGAAATTTTGAATTAATTTTTATACATTAATTACAGTACCAAAAATTGACAAATACTGTTCTCTGCATTTGAATTGGTTAAAAATAACTAATTTAATAATAAAAAGTCAGGCACTGATTCAAATAGTAATATTTTCCTAATGAAATAGTTAATGGTAACTAATTATTATTTTTTCCTGGTCAAATTAAATTCCCGGCTATTATCCAGTTTTCTAGTTTGGTAGATATACTGTTTAATGTATGGGTAGTAAACCAGTCGAAGACGGGTACGACAGCTAGTTAATAATATAATAAAACTTTCCTGAAATTTTTAGCTTGGCGTTTTTTTTGTTTTTGAGAAAAAAATTTCTAAAGATTACAATGCAAGCGCTCCGCCTAGCGGGGATTTGTCCGCCAGGTGTAAAGAGACGCAACCATTGTATTTATTATTGAATAAATAAAGAAATGTGAATTTGTACATTTAATATATTTTTAATATTTAATAATTAAACAAAAGATTTCTTTCAACGTTCGAAAAAAGAAGACCACTGCCTTTTCCTCCCCTGTAAGGTACAACCATCTCATTACTTTTAAAAACATGAAATAATTTAATGTAATTTATTTACATCCTCAAATATCAAAGGAATAAAAAAGGAAAGGATGCTTCGAACTGATTTTATTTAACAGCAAAGCTGGTGTCAATATAATTGGTCCTTTTTAGGTTATTTTAAATAAATAAAATTTTGAAAATCAATACTAACCCTTAAATGTAATAAATTATTCTTCTTATTCGACACAAAATCAATATTTTACAAATAATAAAAACACACATTTAAAAAAGGCTAAAAATAAAAATCTATGTAATAATTAAAATAAAAAATTTTTTAAATAGGAATGAAAAAATGGTTACAAATCAATAATTGTAAACATTGATTTTTTGTGTTCTTCTTTACTACAGTGTTCAAATTTTATTAATGTTATTCCTTTGCTAACGACATTAAAAAAATCTTTTGAATTTAAGATAAAATCACTCGTGGGTCTTCTTGAACTTTCAGGGGCAGCATACCGTTTTTTGTTAAATTATTACAAATTAAAAATATATTTAATGTACAAATTAACATTTCTTACCTCAATCAATAATAATTCCAAAAGTGGCGTCTCTTTACACATGGCGGACAGCTCCCCGCTAGGCAGAGCGCTTGCATTGTAATCTTTAGGAATTTTTTTCTCAAAAACAAAAAATAATGCCAAGCTAAAAATTTCAAGAAAGTTTTATTATATTATCAATAATAATAATAATTTTTTTCAGACCTGAGAAACAGGGAGAAAGAGTTTGAATATTAAAAACAAATTTTATTATTTAAACAAATTAAACTAAAATTAATAAGTTTTATTTATAGTAATTTTTTTCAGAAAGTTAAGTATTTTGAGCACAAAAAATGTTCAGAACAATTTTTTGTATCTCAAAGCGAAAAAAGTTATTTTCAAATTAAAAAAATTTGGAAACATTTTTTAAAGCAAATATCTAGAAAAATAAAAATATTTTTTTATTGTTACTTGGTATACTTCATTAGAACCCTAATTACTCTCAATTCTCATAATATGAGAAGAATCTGAGACATCATATGTGACTGTCCACGAGAAAACAAGGCTTAGGTCCAAAAAATCAATTTTGATTTTTTATGGTAATCGACAGATATTATGTTGCTTTTTCAAATGCAAAAGTCAAAAGTTAAAAATATCAATTATTTTCGACAATATATCGTTTTAAAGCTGGGTATGTCAAGCGTAGTTAACTTCAATCGTCGACTGTCCACGACAAAACACGGCTTAGGTCCAAAAAATCAATTTGAGTTTTTTATGGTAATCGACAGATTTTATGTTGCTTTTTCAGATGCAAAAGTCGAAAGTTAAAAATATCAATTATTTTCGACAATATATCGTTTTAAAGATGGGTATGTCAAGCGTAGTTAACTTCAATCGTCGACTGTCCACGACAAAACACGGCTTAGGTCCAAAAAATCAATTTGAGTTTTTTATGGTAATCGACAGATTTTATGTTGCTTTTTCAGATGCAAAAGTCGAAAGTTAAAAATATCAATTATTTTCGACAATATATCGTTTTAAAGATGGGTATGTCAAGCGTAGTTAACTTCAATCGCTCGCCCTGTGAAATTCACGTTTGGGAGCTAAGCCGTGTTTTCTCGTGGACAGTCACATATGTCGTTTTCATATGAAACACACCATATAAAAAGTATACATTTTATCAATATTTATAAAATTAATCGCTATTTTTACTTTTAACATAAAATTCAAATTTGGTATTTTGTGAAATCTTACTTTGAAATAATTATTCTATGATAAAAAATTAGGCAACTGGCCTATATAAAGTTTTAATTTAACCAATGATTTGAAAACAGTTTGAAAATTATATTTATGTCATGGACTTTTTTTGCTTTTTTAAGAAGAAATTTGTTTATTATAATGAGGAAGCTAAATGGTCATGAAATGAACCACTTGTTTTTACTGGGATAGTTGTTTGAATATAAAAGACAATGGCCTGGAAAATAAAAATCCACTAGTAAAATATTTACCCAATATATCTGTTTCCAATTTGTCTCCAACCATAATGCAACTCTCTGGGCGAACTTGAAGAAACTGACAAGCTTCTTGAAATATTCGAGCCTCAGGTTTTTCCCACGGTAAGTCACCCGATATGAGTATTGTATGGAAATATTGTTCTAAATGTAATTTGCGAATCTTCTCCCATTGTGAGTTGGACGGTCCATTCGAGATAAGGCCGAGATAATATTTTTTCTTAATTAGATGTAACATTGAAATCGTATCTTTGGAAAGTCTCAAGTAATGGTACCTGAGCTGAAGCCATCGCTCGTAGATGGCTCCCGTGAGGTGTGAGTTCTGTTCTCCTAATGCGTTAGACCAAAGATTGCTTCGCCAAGAGTTTAAAGTAAATGCTGCATTTTCAGGACACTTTCTGAACTGTTTAAGATACGTCGTTGTGATCTTGACAGCCTGATCTTTTGGGATTCCGTACTGATGTGTCAATTCGTCAGCAAGCTGTTGGTCATGTAAGAGCAATGAATTAAAACTTAGGAGGATCTACATTGACAGAAAAATAGTTTAAAAAATGCCGTTCAAATGAATAACAAACGGGAAAAAGGAAATTTGTTTAAAGGGAGAGAAAATACAAGAGTACACTCAATATTGCAGTCCAATAATAGCGATGCAAATTACCCAAATTTCTCTAAATTGGTGAAACTGATATACTTAAGCAAAAAGGGAAATAATACATAAGGAAACAGAAGGGGAAAAATTTTATTACTGTGAAATATTGAATGCTTTAAATAATATTTTTTGTATTGATAAACATTTTTAAAACTTGGATAAAATTCAAAGGACAGAGGATATAGGTCAATTAGGACACTTAATTCATATTAATGATTACCTAGACAATGTATTGATTCATTCAAATACTCAAGCCGATAATTGGACTCTCGAAGTGGCATCGATGGGCGTTTTACTGTAATCACAACAAAATCAGTTGTGCCAATAACAGACTCACATGATATTTAGCATTAGGGAAAAAAAATTTCTTTTATCATCTCGCTTCTATTGGATAGGAGCACTAAAAAATTGGAAGAAAGGCCATGAAAAAATAAGATACATTATATACAATTGTTTTTCTTTAATTAACAAGTTTTGTAATACAATAAATAAATTGACAATGAGCAAACGAAATAATTGTAAAAATTTACTTCATGAGCGCCAGTAATGAAGAATAAGATTTTTATGAAACTGTCTATTTGTTAATATTTTATACAAAATGTAAAAATACTATAACCCCAGGGGCGTTATTTTCTTACCCTATATTTAAATTAATCCCTCTTTAAAAAACCCTTAAATATTTTTAAAATAGAATTAAAGTTCTAAAAATATTTTGAAGGAGAAATAAATTTAAATTTTTAAATAAATTGTTTTCGTATCATTAGGTACACCATTTTTGAGCTTCAAATTATTTATATATTTATTTATAATTTCTTGTACAGTCATGTAAATGTATACAAATAGTGAATCGTTCAGAACTTCTTGTTTGAAAACATCATACTTTAAGTAAATAAAACATTATTTTTAGGCACTTTAGTAACGAATTTATACATATTGTTTTTGAAAATAATTTGAATCATCATTTAGAGAAAATATAACTAATTTTGTAGCCTGTCTGCGCTATTTTGAGAAGTGATCTTCTGAGCTATAAATATGCTGTTTAGTTTTACTACGACTTGAAACATTATCATATTTTAATTTAATTTTCGTCTATGAATTTTCACGTAAAAATGACGAAATACATGTTATAATTCCTTACATACATACGATAAATAATAAAAAACATTTTTTATAAAAAAAAAATATCGAAAAAGTTTAATTTTATTTTATTCTTGACATATATAAAGTAATTAGAATATAAATATTTCTTTAACTTGAAGATTCTATTTGTAATTTTTATCTTATAAAATATGAATAAATTCAGTCATTCTTTTATTGATCCAACTTTATAAAGAAAAATTAAACAAAAATCATTTCTTTGTAACAAATTTATAAAATTATATTTTGTTCTAACAAAGAAATTGGCAAATTAAGAAATAAAAAATCATGATAATAAAAGTAGTTGGTCGCACTTTTTAAACAGATTTAAAATAATGGTAAATGTTGCATACTGCTATTTTCGGCAAAATTTTATTATTATTATTTATTCCTTCCTAAGCATTAACTGAAATTAATCATAAATATCATCAGTGATTAAAGTCAACTTAATTCCTTGTGATTGATGGGTTTAAAATTCAAAAATTGATTAATTTCTTACTAAGGTAAATAATACTTTTTAATACAAAAATTTTTAACTTTTATAAAATAAAATGTTAAAAAGAGAATTTTTTTTTCTGATTCATGTTACGAAATTATTATATTAAATACAATGGCTTTATTTATTTAAAATTTAATTTTTATAAAACCATCAATATTGTTACTACAAAAATAAAAAACAACACTTTAAAAAACCAAAATCACTTGTAATAAAAAGATACATAGATTTGTTACATATGGTATTTATGAAACAATATTATCAATATCCAATCCACTGTATTCGTTTGTTTTATAATCTTGAAACTTTATTCATTGATAACTAAATTATGCCACTAGCAACTTGAATTTTATATGCATTGCAAATCATATTATTTTTCATCGAATTTTATGTTTTTCAAGAAAAAAAAAACCGTTTTTTGTCAATAATTTTGTAAAATAGTTCTGTAATTCGACTTCTGCTTTTTAAGTAAACTGAAAAAACTGTTTTGTCAACTTCTAACATTGATAATTAATCACCAAAAAGATGTTTCCCTAATTCCATCATTCGATGATTTCTACAAACTGTCAATGCTCCACACTTTTTCAAAACCGCGGCAACACTTTGATCAGCCTTAACCAAGTGACAAAGTAAATCTTCATACGCTGACTTAACATTTGGTTGTAAACCTCCAATCTTGACCTTTTTCAAGGTTTCGACAATCCCTTCAGCCCATCCTGATTCGATAGCAAATTCCGAAAGCCACGGAATCATTTGCAATACACCAGCCATTGTTTGCATTCCTAGAAACCATAGTTCCATTATTTCCATCCAATGCTCCTTGTAAGACATCGCTACGACGAGTTCAGTTGGATCGTTGCTCTCATCCACAATGTAGGCATCCCAAAGAAATCTTATTGTAGCCTGTATATAACGACAAATTGAAAAATCATTCTTCTTAACTCGTTTCGCCTGCTGTTTCAATAACAACAGACCTAAAACAGCCAAATGACCATGAAGAACCAAATTCTCCGTGATTTGCTTAAGCTCTGGTAGATTTGTGAAAATGAACTTAAGCAGAGAGACGAATGTTGTTGACTCCTCAACAAGTTTGGCTTCCAGCACTGTTATATTCATGAGAACATTGCAAATAGACACCATTGCTGCTCTTGAATCCTTCATTTGTTCTAAAATGTGAGGCTCTAGTTCTTTCTCTGGTTCTTTGAGTGCTTTCAATCGTTCTGATTTGGGCACTGGGGGTTTCTTGTAGTGTACAATTGTCCAGTGATAGGACAAGCATTCAAAAAGAACTTCATCCTGCTTGTGCTGCAGAAGAATTTTTCTTCCTTCGTCTTCTATTGCAAGATGACAAAGAGCAGGAAGCATGAGCCTTAAAACATCAACATCGCTGATGGGATCATAATTAACAGGCTCTACAAAAGAGTTTTCTTCGTCAGACTTGGCACCTGCTTTGGCTTTTTCTGCAAGTTTTCTATTCCGATGCGCGTAAAAGGTATCATTAGCTACTGTCAAAACATATGGCAAAACAGCGAACACCTGAGAACGCATTGAAGATGTTTCCTGGGCCATCCAAGCAGCCAAAACCCTGATCAGTGCACAAATAAAGACCTTCTCCTTAATATCCTTGATTTCCTTCATTTTCGACACTGCCACCAATAGACTAAGAACAGCGGAAAAAAACTGCCTTTAAAGAAGTATATAAAGCTTGTTTCTCATTCTGCTCCAAATCTAATTGATCATTTGTAATATAATTCAGAGAAATTTCCAAAACAGTAAAACAAGCGACTAAAAGATCAGCCTTTGCAACAACCGCCTTCAATTGCTTCCCCTCTAATTGTAACCGCACTTCAATAGCTGCCAGTTGAATCAATGGAAGAATATAGAGCTTCTCTTTCTCATCGTAAGCTACCGCCCAGTCAACTCCCAAAATTTCTAGCATTACCGAAGAAAGTTTTAGTGCAGGGTCCCGTTGATTTTTGCCGATTTTCGAACGAAGAATTTCAGAAAGGCATTTTCTGATACTCTCTGGCCATGATTGATCCTTAGCTGTAGAATCAATTAGGACTTTTTTACAAGAAGCAAGTAACTCGTATAGTATAGAGCATAACTCAAATTTTCTCTCCGAATTATCAGAGTCGAAGTCAAGAGCGATTTTGTTTATTATTGAATGCAATAAAGAAGTATTTATCGTATCCCAAGCTTGTGATCCAAATCGGTTGGCAAGAATAACGAGGATATTTAAAGCTTCATCGGTTTTTAAAGCTTTTCTCCGAGAAAATGTCACACATTTTCTTTACTGCTTTCTGCTTCAGGAGGGCTTTCTGTCCATCAGGTTGACGTGCGATACACTGCAAGCAGGTGTAGGCTTCACTTACTATAATTAAAGTATCATCTGGGGCATCTTCATCAGCTTGGGATACAATTTCTAAAAGCGCGGGTATATGCCCAATCATGTCAGGATGTCCTGCTAGTTCAGGTTCATTACAAAACGCAGAAAGAATTGACAATGCGACAGATTTATAAACTTGAGGAGGACAATCTACAGGAACGTCATTACTTAAAAATAACTTCCGAAGAAATTTTGGACCAATAGCCTCGAAAAGCATTTTCTTTGATGACGGAGAACAATCTTTTCCTGGTATTAACTTGGTCACCATAAAAAGGGCAGCAAATTTTTCTGAATCGCTTTCCACCATCTTGAGAATAGAGGCGCATTTTTTCACACCCTCCGGTATAACACTGTCTGAATTATCACACTCCATTGTTAGCACTGTTTGATTTATCAATTAAAAGTTTGCGATTATGAAAAGTTTACTACAAATCATTCACGAAACATGAGAAAAATCGTATTTCATTCACGCTCATGCCTTGCGCGTACAACAGCTATAAGCCAACTGGCACTACTCTCAACTAAAAGCTTCCACGTACTAGCCTTGCCCTTTAACACGCTCACTTTCGACGAACGAAAATAGTTTCCACTGAAATAAAGAGCGAGTTGTTTCACTCTCTACGTCGAAAGAAACGAAACTAACGAAGAGTTTACCTAATCTGATGCGTTTGAAGAAAGAGTCCAAGTCTAATTTTAACGTGTCGAATCTCAAGGATAGAAGTAAACAACACTTCTTCCGTATGTTGTGAAGAAAACAAGCTTTCCTTACCGAGCACGGAAAATTAGACACTTTCACGGGTAATTTGGAAACGTAACTGCCTGGCTTTATGCAGATATACAGTCCTGCAAAAAAAACATGACGATTTTAAGTGAATCCGGACACTCTTTTTCTTTATTACATATGAAAAATAAAAATAATTCATATTATCAGAAACATAAAATTTCATTTGAAATCTTCAACAATCTTAATAATAAATTGTAAAAATTTGTAAGTAGATTATTCTATTACCCTGTTTTATAGTTGAGATATATTTCAATTAAATAAATTAAACCACAAACGCAGATCGTCAAAATAATAATAGTGAAAAATTTATTAAGAAATTAGTTTCACCATTCTTTAAAATTTTAATAAATAATTAATTTACGAACAATAATCAATTATACTTTTGTAAGATAAACATTAATAAAAAGGTGAAAAAAATTGAATCATATTTAAGTTTAAAAATAAAGTCTTCGTTTTATACCTAAGAATGTTGTTGCAATTTAAAAATTTTTAAAATATGTTTATGAAAATATATTTATCGTTGGAAAGAATTAAATTTTTATAAAACATGAAAACATGGATTGTCTGTACAAAAAATCTTTAAAGCAACTTCTCAAGACAAAAATAGCATCTACTAAGAAAGCACTATATCGGGCAGCGGCTCACGTTACACTAAATCTATTTTCGTTGTCATGTGTCTAAATTCACATCTTAAAATGTCAAAAAATTTTACAATATTACTTCAAGTTTCCTAAAATATTATAAACGAGAATTGGTTAACATTCAATCAATGCTTAATAGTTTATAATAATTGATATTATTATTATTATTTATTATTAGTATTATTATTTAACAGAAATAATTAATAAAATTTGACTTGTACAAAAGTAAATTATATTAATGTTAATCAGGGTTGCCACGCTTTTGCTTATTTGAAATTCCCTGACTTTTCCAGGTTTTCCAGGTTAAAGAACGGAATTTTTCCAGGTTTTTAAAACGAAAATTATTCGAAAACATCAATAACTTTATTTTTAAATAAATATTTAATCATTATTTTTTTATAGAAATTGAGATATTTAAAAATTTGAAATTCAATAACATAAAAATAAAAGATAACATAAGATAAAACTTGCTACTTTGTTACTGTAACTTCTTCAAACATTATTTTCATCATTACGATTATTCATTTCTAGAATTTTCAACTAAAATTCTTCTTTAAGTCAATTTTATAAAAATAATATTTGAAAAAGTTCTTTGTGAATTTTCAAATTCTTTTGTTTACAATAATTGTAAACAAAAGAATTTTTGTAAAAAGATTATTTTGACATTCTTCAATTATATATATTAAAATTTAAAAACTTCAAATAATCAAAAAAAATTCCATTAAACTTATTGAAAAAAATTAATTCTATAGAATTCTTAATTAAAAGTATGAAAAGTTCAAATTTTCAAAGATTTTAATTGGAAATTCATTTTTAAATCAACATTTATTAGAAAATTCTACGAGAATTCAATTATTTAACTATAAAAACAAATATTTTATTAAACAATTGAATGTTTCTTAAAATTGAATTTTCATAAACAATTTTATCAACGAATTTTTAAATAATTGAATTCTCTTGACAAATTTTAATAAAATTTTTAAGAATAATTGCATTTTTCGAGAAATTTAATGAAAATTGTATTAAAATAATTAAAATTCTGCCAATAATTTTATTAAAAGTTATGAAAATAATTGAATTTCGGAGAAAAATTTTATTATTTATAAAGATGTTTGAAATTTTGACGAGAATTTTTGTTATAATTGGATTTAACATAATTGAATTTCTGTGAAGAATTTTATTAAAATTATTTTGAAAAAAATTGAATTGTAACGCAAAGAATTTCATTAAAATTTTTTAAAATAATTTTATTCTTTAAAGAATTTTAATTAAAAATTTATTGAAAATAATACTTAAATTCTAATAAATAAATTGTAGCAAAGGTTATTGAAATAATTAAATTTCTTTGATAAATTTTAATAAAATTTTTAAGAATAATAACTTTTTTCGAGGAATTGTAAATAATTGAATTCCTGTAAAATTTTTATTATTTATGAAAATATATAAATGTTTGCGTAGAATTTTATTACAATTTTTTTAACTAATTGAAATCTTTTAGGAATTTTTATTAAAGTAATAGATATTAAAAATCATTGAATTGAGGTAAATTTTTGAAAATAACTGAATTTTTTTTAAGAATTTTACTACTTTTGAAAATAATTGAATTTCTGCAATCATTTGTAATTGCTTCAAAATTTAATTTGTTTTATTGTTTGGAACTAAAAATTATTCTATAAATCTATTATTTTTAATAAAACTAGTTGAATATATATTAAAAAATTTAACTAATATCAGAAGAATTTTAGTTTTAAAATTTTTTTTAAATCTAAGTTTTTTTATATTTCTAATTAAATTAATTTAAAATTGAAATATTAGAAAATTTTAAATCAAAATCTTTTGAAGTTCATCTACTTATGAAAATTGTAAATAACGTAACTCTTTTAAAATTGAATTAATTTTGAAATATTTAAGTGAAATTAGATTTCAAGAATAAACACAATATAAGAAAACAACAATTTTCCAGAACCAAATACCGATGATTTGCTTTTAAAAAATATTAAATATTTTGTTTTAACAAAAAAACATACATACAAACTTAATCCCAGGTGCGAATTTAGGTTGACCGCCAGAGTTTGAAGGTTGGCCCAAGGTTGGCCTAACTTTGGCAAGCGAAGTTTTGGTTGCCAGAGTTTGCCCAACTTTGGCAAGTACTAGTGACCACAGTTGGCCCGACTTTGCAAGCCAACCATTAAATGCAGAGTTTAACCAACCGTCGGGCCAACTTTGGCGACAAAGGTTGGCACAACTCATCCAAACGTAGTTTAAAAGACTTTCAGTTTCGGTTGGCCCAACTCTGGGCCGCGGTTGGCCCGACGGTTGGCAAAACTCAAGAAAAGCAGTATAATTGACATATAGTTTTTGGGGCCGTTCAAAAAATACGTAACGCTATTTTTCGGAAATTTGGACCCCCCCCCTCCCCCATGTAACGCAATGTTGTCTACATTAGCGCCATTTTTTCTGCTGACCGTAACAAATAGCTTGATCCCCCCTCCCCCCTAAAGCGTTACGTATTTTTTGAACGGCCCCTTTTGGTCGGCCGAACTCTGGGCCACGGTTGGCCCAACGGTTGGTAAAATTCTAGAAACGCAGTTTCATTGACTTAAACTTTCTTGGTCGGCCAAACTCTGGGCCACGGTTGGCCCGACGGTTGGCAAAACTTTGTGAAACGCAGTTTAATTGACTTACATTATTTTGGTCGGCCGAACTCTGGGCCACGGTTGGCCCGACGGTTGGCAAAACTATGTCAAATGCAGTTTAAATGACTTAAACTTTCTTGGTCGGCCAAACTCTGGGCCACGGTTGGCCCGACGGTTGGCAAAACTCAAGAAAAGCAGTTTCATTGACTTAAACTTTCTTGGTCGGCCGAACTCTGGGCCACGGTTGGCCCGACTGTTGCAGCTTTAATATACATTTTGCGATATGCACTCCCATGTGAGCGTAGCGTAGTGGTCAGTGTATAAGTCTTCGGTGCGTTAGGTTAGGGGTTCGATCCCAGCGAGCGTTAGATATTTTCGAAAATGTATGTATGAGATTGTGTTTAATAATAATAATAGGTAAAGGGTTATGTCTGATGTTCCCGCTACTAATAACGTGTTAATTGTTTAAATAATTTAGTTTTTTAATAATTTTTTACCTTTGGCTGTTGAAGTTGGCCAAACTTTGAAAATTGTGGTTGGCCAGTCTTTGGACCAACCATTGAAATGTATAGTTGGCACAACATATGCATTGTAAGTTGGGCCAACTTCCTTATGAGTTGTCGGGCCAACCATCGTCGCCATTAGACGGCCGCCGTTATCATCTGTATGGTTGGCCCAACCTCTGGCACGAGAAGTTGGACCGACCTTGTAAAAGTTGGCCCAACTATGGGCCGACCAAAAAAATCGCACCTGGGATTTAGTTCTTGTACAATATTGTAATAATAATTTCGTACAAAAAAAGTAATTAGAAATATACGTTTAATTTGTATTTCTAAAATTCTGTTTCAATCAACCTAAAGTATTAAAAAAATGTCGATTCGAGTAAATTTGACAGCAGTGAATTATAGTTTTAATTAAATAATTATTTTAGTAGCATTGCTATGAAATTTGAATATGTATAAATATACAGTTGAAAATATAAAGATTTTTTTGGTTTAAAAAGATGAGTTGAAAATTGAAAAAGGTTAATTTGTTAAGTTGTAAATGAATTTAAAAGATTTGAAAATAGTACTATTTTAATCGTATAATAATTTTGTTAGTAATTATTCAATTGATTTATAACTTACGGAAAATATTCTTCTTGCAATGGTGAAAAAATTAAAAAATCGAACTTGATCTGATAAATATAGTTTATAAATAGGGTAGTTGCACCAGTAGTGAAAGAATTGATACCAGTAAAAGAATAAATTGATTATTTATCACGATATTTCACAAATTATAATTTTTAGCGCACTATCAAAAAATATTTTTTAGTTCCTTATATTTCTTCAAAATATAGTTTATGATAAAAAAATTGATTCAATATGCAAGTTATTTCTGAAAATAATTTTTTAATTTTTTGGTGGGTTATGAACATGACAAATGAACGAAGCATAAACAGAAAAAAGGTTACAAGTTTCAGGTGCAATTAAATAATATTTCAGGGTGCGTAATCAGGAAAATATGAATAATAGTAAATTGCAAAATTGTTTCAGAATATTTGTAACGTTTTTCATATAATTTTCGTTATTTTTAGACCATGTATTAAAATTTGATATATTATATTATATTTATAAAATTTGTTTCACAGGCTTCAAATTCTTTAGAAATTTTGCTATTTATTGCATGTTTAAAACGAAATTCAAGGATGTCAATTAAAAGTAAAAAATATCTAAAGTATACATTTCCTTAAATGTTCTTTCACTGGTGCCACTACCCTAAGTGCTAAATTTTTACTATGAAAATGGTTAACAAATAAAATGGTTAATTAGAGAGTAGATTTTATAAAATTAATCGAGAAATCCAAAATGTCACTTTCAGAAGAATCGCCCATATTATTTAAATCATTAACATAATAAAACATATTTATATTATGTTGTGGTGCTAATAATCTAAAACAGAAATAAAACGCACTGAATTCTATATCATTGAGTCTAAATTTTATGATTACACTTTGAAAAAGATTTCAAAAAAAGAAAAACTTGTTTATTTTTTATTAGAAAAAGGTGAAAAGGGAACAAATCTGCAAAAAAGGGGAAAAAAGTGACAAATCGTCAAAAAAAGGTGATAAATTGAAATAAGGGGACAAAAGGGGACCAACTGTGATGCCTGGGGTAGTATAACCCCTTAATGTCAGATAACTTAAAAAAATATTGTTTCTTTTCATTTTTTGACAAGAGAAAAAAGTTTTGTTTTTCTCTCTACTTTTGAATAATGATAACAAACAAATTTTTTTCTCATTTTTTATTAAAAAAATAAAAATTTTTTACAAAAAAAATTAGGTGTTTTATCTTTGGGTATAATAATTTTTTTTAAACATACCTGAAAATGCTAAAAAGGTTTTGCAAAAAGTTTCAGAGTGGGCCTGACAAGTTTGATGGGTTTAAATTAATAATTAAGCTGCCCCTGCAGGTAGCTCACACGCGACACAGTGGGATTTTTTTTACAATAAATTTAATGTTCAAAATTGTCTAAAGCCTACAAATTTTATCGGATTTTGATGTTCTTCGCTTTAAATTAAAGGGGATAAAATTCTTAAGAGATTCTTAAGAAGCCGATTTTGAAATTTTAATTGTTTTTTTGTTATTCTAAGTTAACAAATTAGAATATATAATAAATATAATAAATATTTTTGACTTTTCTTTGAAAAACATTTTTTTCAGTACAGTTTAATATGTGTACTTTCAATATCCGAAAAGAAAAAGTGTTGTTTTTTTGTTTTCGAATTATTAATTAATTAATAAAAATTAGTAAAAAATTCAATACTTTACAAACAAATCAACTTTTCTTAATTTTTGGCTTACTATCGTAAATCTTATCAAATTCCGCATCCAACAAGCATAATTTTAACTATTTTTTTATAAATAACTGTTAAATAAATAATTTATTACTCATTTATTTATTTAATAATTATTTAAATTTTTAATTTTCTTTATTTATTTTTTTATTGCTTCCTCATAAAGGAAGGATTATATTAGCAAAATTTTCGATTGGGATTTTTTAACATATTTCGATGTTACATGGAAAAAAAGTAGGTACACTGATAAAAATGATATTGTCCATTTTGTCATACGAGTATGGTTAGGACGTATAGCTGAAACAGCAGTACTGTATTTTTGTTCTTAAAATACAGTATTGGTGTTCTTCACATACATATTACTGTCTCTCATATGTCTGTTCTACACTGCGTATAGCTGGAACAGCAATACTGTATGGCTGTTCTATATCCACTAATATAATATGTGAGAATTGGACATATTTATGGCAGTACCATAAATATATTTTTTTCAGTGTAACTATTTAATCAATATTATTATGTATAAAAGTCTCATTAATATTGTTTTAATGGTGTAATGTAATTATTAGTTAATTGTTTAATATTACCGCATTTGGCATTATTGTTATTCGTAATAGCAACTTTTTTTGATAAATTAATTTGACAAAGAATTTTGTAAAATTTATTTCTTTAAATGAAAAGTTATAATATAAATTTTTTCTAAAGGAATTTTATTAACTAAGCTTAAATTTATTGCATTAATCTTTCATTAAAAAATTAAGTTTTAAGTCTTTCCATACACGGAGAGACCGAGATTACTAATTTTTGTATAAAATCACACTAGAATTTACTATTTTCACATTGCAACCACCGGAAATAAGGGGACTTTTTGTATTTTTTACTATTTTCTACACTAAGTCATTAATCCAACAAATGTTCACCAAATTAGCAAAGTTTCTTACTATTTCGTCCAATAGTTCCAAACAACTGTAGTAAACTCAGAAGTATTGTGTACATAAAATTACTATAGTCGTTTGTAAATGCAGAAAGAAAGAGTGAAAGAAAAAATACGGATTTTTGTCGCCGGTTTTCCGTCAATTCTTGACTAATGGAGGTAAACTGGAAGGATTTTTACATACACAGACACACACACACACTTATATATTTGTTGGATAAATATTTGAAGACACACACATGTTTTTATTTCACTTATATGTATAGACGCGGTTAATTAATACACTAATACACAACTGCACGCACGACAACGAATTTCACTGAAAGTATACATCTTTGTTTCCTTATATATTGAATGATAAAAATTTACGGCACTTACGAGAAAGCAGTTTACTTTTAACAACTTATTATAAGACATAGTTCTTGGGACAGGAATAAGATTGACGAAGCAACCAATAGAAATGCAGGTGCCATATGACTGCACTCGCTAGCCACACTTGCTCACTAAAAATTACTACAGTGGATAAAAAAAGGAGAAAAAAAAAAAAAAAAGGTTTTAGTGGAAAATGTTTTTATTTGTCAGATTTTGTCTAATTAAATTAGAGAAAACTATAATCAATTTTTGCTACATTTACAACTCTTACACAAAATATTAAAACTTGCTATTTCAATGTAGCAAATTTATCTATTTCTTTTGTAAATTTATCTAATTCTGTAGTACATTATGCTAAAAGTCCCCTTATTTCCGGTCATTGCAACCATTTTTAGTAATTTTTACAAATGTGGGTCTCTCCGTGTATACTTTTAACTTTGAAAGTTAACTTAATATAATGTATATTATACACTGAGAAAACTGGAGTGTCAAATTCGAAGGTTCAAAAAGTGTATGTTTCCTTTGCTTATGAAGAGAGTTAAATAGTCCTTCTAAAATAAATTTTGAATTGGTAATGGAAATCTACTTGTATATTCTCTCCCACTATATCTGAGGGTTAAAAGTTGCGCAGAAAATGTGTACGATCTGATGCGCGCGAAATTAGTTTTCTGACATTTTATGTATTTAATTTAGGGGTTAGGTTGCCATATTTATTCATTTCGCGCCAGATAAGGAAGGGATTTCTCAAGATGGTTAATTTGTCCCTCTGTTATAAACTCATTTTCCCTCCAAGAGAAATGTCGCAGGAATATCTGTCAATGGTGTATTTGAAAATTTAGATTGTTATCCAATAGCTAACTCTCAAATATCAACGATTTGTCCCTCCAGATGTTTAGTCCAATACTCCAGTTTTCTCAGTGTACATAACATGATTATACGATTGTTGCAAATATAGTATCCCTTTATTAAGTTACAAACCATATTTTCAGACTTTCTACGTATGTATATATATATATATATATATATATATATATATATATATATATATAAATTTATTGTAAATTTACTTTCATGAACCTCCGTAGCGCAGTTGGTAGCGATTATAAATATTTAGATAAATAGCAAAACAAATTTTCTTCGACAGGTATAAACATTCCAAGTATGTATGACATGCAAAAACAGTATGAAATATATTTTTTGTTTTAATTTAAATATTTTTTTAATGCTTGGCATTAAATGCGCATGTAGAATTTTAGGGCGACATTAGAAAAGTCATTTTAACACACTTAATTATGTTTGCAAATATTCAATTGAGACTGAAAAACACTCTGAAACACTATTCGAACATGATTTACAAACAATATTTTCGACAGATATGAGTAACAGATATTTGTAACTGTTCTGGAACTGTTACAAGTAGCTTTGTCACCATATTACAGATCTGTTACTTAAATGTGAACATCCTGACTACGACATATTATAAGTACCCAGTGAGTCAATCAGTTTCAGAACATGTTCTTCAATTATTTGTCTCAGTTCTGTAACAGATTTGTAACAGTGTTTGCTGGGTATTTGCCTGAATGTCTCAGAATCAGAAAGAGCTGTAAGCTTCAATTTTTTTAAAATTGTAAGTCTCCTCGGGGGACTTAAAATGAAAGAATTTTCAGCCCGATTCATAAAGTTTAACTGCATTG
This sequence comes from Leptopilina syphax, assembly GCA_032872505.1. Lineage (NCBI taxonomy): Eukaryota > Metazoa > Arthropoda > Insecta > Hymenoptera > Figitidae > Leptopilina > Leptopilina syphax. The sequence goes on from CM065472.1 coordinate 16,214,981, forward strand.
TTTTGCATTTTTAATTTTGAAAAAAAAAATTTTTGACCATAACTTTAAAAAAATGTTAGGACACCTATAAATATTTTGTTCGCCATTGACATGAAAAAGTGTTATAGAGTCCTTCTTAATCATTTAAAGCTAATCTGACAGTTCTGGCTTGGAATAGGGATTTATCGGTAAAAATACATTAAGAATACACTAACTAGCAAAAGAAATTTGACTCTTTTGACTTTAATATTACTGCTGTTTATTTTTTAGTTTTTCTTAAAATTTTGAACCAATCAGACAATTCCGAGGACAATTCAGACTTTAAATTCGGATTTAGCGAAAAAAAATTACATTGTAAACATTAGTGTAGTGTCTTGGCCAATATCCTATATAGAATATATAAATACTCTTTTCTACAAAACTTTTTTCATTATTGTAAAAGAAATTAAACTTTAATATGCATATAAAAAATTAAAGAATTTTTAATTAAGCTAAATTTATGTAAGTAAATAAATCTGAAAAAGTATATGAAATTAAGTGTAAAATTCCACTTTTGAAGATATAACTTCTTCAGTAACAATATTTTTCAGTGCTTAGAATTTTCAAAAGTAATTAAAAAATAATTTAATTATGTCCATTAATTGTGTTACTTTTATAGGTCATAGTAAATTTGTTACCAAGGGAATAAATTAAATAAAAAGAAAAAATGTAGAATATCGAATGAAAGTGAAAAGCAGTTCGGAAAAAATTAGCGATCTAATTGATAGAGATCCAGTTAAAAATTTTTTTTGAAGCTACTGAAAATCTACTGGGTGTCTAACAAATTAAGAAAGATCAATTCCCTGACTTTTCCATGATATCCTTAAAAGGTTTCCCTGACATATTTTACTAAATATAGATATCTTAATATATATTGAAAAACTAAATTAAAGAACATTTAACAGTTAGACTAACCCTCCATCCGTCGCATCTTTTTTTGTAACGCGATCCGTCGCAGGTGAGCAAACTGCTCACCATAATAAATTAGTCAAAAATTGTTATAAAATACCAAATTTGTTTTGGAATGTTCATTAGAATTTCTAAACAACCTATTGTCAGTAAAATTAATTTTCATTTTCTCATAATTATTTAAATAAAAAATTGATTTAAAAACAATTAATTAATCCTCAGTTTGCGTCAAAAATTTCCAACATTTGCTGCTTTCAAATTCAATAACAAAAAAATAAAAATATAAAAAACACAAAAATTGTTTTTAATATAAAAAAGAAGAGTGCTGTGAAAGGTACTGAGTATATGGAATTATAATATTTTGTATTTAAAGAGTTATAAATAAAAAAAGAAACTGGGGGAGGAAACTTCTCACCATGCGACGGATGGAGGGTTAAAAATAAACGACAATTAAGGCTCAAATAACTCGTTTTATTAATTGAGGAGTAAGTTTTCAAAACCTGATAAATCCAAATTTTGTCATTTCGAGAAATTTAAACAAATGACAATTCTCACATAACCATTAAAATTAACTTTATTGTAGATAAATTGTAATTAAAGTCTATTGTAATAAGGGAATTTAAAGTTTTTGGTAATTTTTTCTAATAAAAAAGTTAAAATTAAAGATCATCAAGGATAGGCAAAAATATTTTTTAAATTGAAAATTCTTTGGTAATAAATTAATTTTTTTAAATTAAACAGTGATAAATCGATTTGTAAGGATTTTAATATTTTGAAAATGTGTTTATCTCAATTTTTTTGAAAAATGTATTTATCAACTTTTGAAAAATTGCTCCTCAATTTTATTACAAATAAAATAAAGTTATTTTTATCTATGCAAATGCATTCGACCCAGATAGTACAACTTTTTTTTAGCAAGTTTAAAGCAAACTTATGGTAAATAATAAAATGTTTACTATTATTACACCACTTCTTTATAATAGAAAAATATGAAATACGTATTTTTTTATTTTTGTTGTTCCTCTCCATAAAAAAATGTTGTTCTTTCATATTTATATTTTACTTTAGGTTCATTTAATGGATATATCTCTCTTTTATTAAAAAATTAACTTTTTTAAATTGTTATAAAATTAATACTTAACAAATAATTAACTTTGGTTCCTCTGAACCAAAAATTTTTTTTTTACGGTGACTTGTTAATTTACGTTCATTTAAATACTATATGTTTAAACAAAAGTGAAAGTATTAAATAACTAGCGCCTCGACGGCCTTTGGCCGTCTTCGTTGCTTCTATTCCATGTTCATTTTTGTTCAATTTTTAAAAGTTTTAATGTTATTACTTATTTATATTATTATTTATTTATTAGTAAAAGAATAATTTCAGACTGCAGCTTCATCTCTTAAATATATGTGAATTTTTAATGTACTATAATTTCATTTGGAAACATGAGTTCGCCCTTCTATTCATATTACCGATGCTTAATCTTTTCGATACTTTTCGAGTTACACTTTCGAGTGCATTCGATTCTTTTATCCCATGTCTTTTTTTAGAAAGGATTTGTTGAATAATTGTAAACACGCTTGTAAACACAATATTAAATATTTATATTTTTTATTTTAATGTTCAAAACTACGAAGAAAAGATATTAAAACAATAAACATTTAATATAAACATTTGATATAAATATATAAATATTACATTGTTTACTTACAAATATTCAATAAATTATTTTATATACTCACTTTTGTTTAAACATATATAGTCTTTAAATGAACGTAAATTAACAAGTCACTGTGAAAAAAAATTATTTTCCGTGCAGAGGAACCAAAGTTAATTATTTGTTAACTAATATTGTTTACAACAATTTAAATAAGTTGTTTTTTTAATAAAAAGGAGATATATTCATTAAATGAACCTAAAGTAAAATATATAAATATGAAAGGACAAAATTTTTTGATGAAGAGGAACAACCCCTTAAAATAAAAACAATATAACATAGCTAAAGTAACGCGTAGGTGTAGTCTCTCCTTTTGGTGTACATAAATATTTAACAATAATATTTATTAACATTTCTAATTTTTATTTATTTATTTAATGTAAACGGGCATGGTAAGATGCCCAATCGTACAGAGTACTATTAAAATTTTCTTATGAAATGAAACAAAATGTAAATTGTTTTGAAGTATTTCTTTAAGGGGGTCACCCCATGTGACGAACGTTTTTTAAGTTTTTTTTTATTTTCTTTTTAAGAATCATGAAAACTTAGAAGACAGAAGCGGTAAATATGTAAAAAAGCGTCAAAACTTGAATACGATTTTCTAATTCTGTAAGGAGATTTATAATATCAAAACAAAGTATTCTTGTTTTTTAAAATAAAAGAAAAGACCTATGATAAAAAAATGTTTTTTCAAACATTTAAAAGTTGACGCCATTAATATAAAATTATTATTGTCAACTTTTGAACCTTGAAAAATTATTTAAATGTTTGAAAAAACACTTTTTTTACATAGGTCTGTTCTTTTATCTTAAAAAACAAGAATACTTTTTAAAATATGCGTTTTATTTAAAAAAAGGCAAAATTTTCTTTTAAACAAAAAAGCATACTTTCAGAACGGCATTCTTGTTTAAAAATGTGATCGGTAACGTTGTAGAGAATCATTTCTTAAAGAAAATAAGCCATATTACATTAAGAATGAAATCATTTTTAAACAATTCTACATAATGTGATGACAAAATATTTGGATCTTATGTAAATTGTATAAATAAATAAATTTTTTTATTGTCATTTTTTTCTTGAGAATTAATATTTTTGTTTTTTAAAAGATACCTATTATTTTAATTGCTTGAGTGTTAATTAACTCTTTTTTTAAAGGTCTGCATTCTATTGTATAAACCAGTTTAAAAATTAAAAATATAAAAACGCTTTGTCTATTTAGCCCGCCAGCGGGATGAATAATGACGGTAGATTATTCATCCTGATAGCAGGATACAACGTACATGGTAGGTTATTTATCCGGCTAGATCAGGAATCTATACTATTTAATAAGATATTTTTAGTTATCGTTTAACGATAAATTTATATTTAATGAAAATTCATTGCAGGGATCACAGACAATCGCTTGAAACTTCAATTTGTGTATTTTTTATTTATTTATGCTTTAAAATTTGATAAATTACTTTTTTAAACATATTCTAAAATAAGATTTTTGTGATATTGTATAATACCTATTATTTATAAGAATCATATTAAAATTTTTTTAATGATTATCAGTCTTTGTACAGATGTTGTATTTCAAAAATTTTTAATGTTTAATTTAACGAAATATTTTTAAATACACTGTAAAAATTTTTCGAAATTTTTCTTACTGAAAAGTTAGAAATATTTCGAAAAAACGTTGAGAAAATGATTTTGCTATACAAAATTCGACATTTTTCAAAAAGTATAGAATAAATTCGAAACTTTTTCGAAATTTTTCGAAAAGTGAGTAAGATTAAGTAAATTTCGTAAAAAGTTCGAAATTTTTCTTACTGATTTCGAATTTTTTCTTTATTAGTTATGAAGTATTGCAAAATGTTTTAGAAAATTTTCTAATTTTGTTACAAATTACAATCTTTCTAAAAACTTTAAGATATTTTTCTACCCATGTACAACAAAATTTCTAATAATATTCATAAATTTTTCTTAAAAATGTTGAACTTCAAATATCGTATGGTTATTTATTTATTAAGAACAAATTCTTTATTTTTTAATATAGTAAAAATTAATAATTAATGACACTACAGTTTAAAAGATATTTGAATTTAAACATATAACAATTTTATATTAATGGATTATATAGTCCACCCTTGTTATTAAGTGTTTGTTAAACAAACTATTTTTTTTATTAATAACAAATCATTTTCATCATAAATTTTATTTGAAAATGCTGACCATCAAAAATTCAGAAATATTTTTATAAATATAGTTCAACATTTTATCATAATTTTAGTCTATTTATAAATAATTTATTATTATTTTACAAATAATTAAAATAAACAGTTTTATTTATTATTATAACAAAAAAAATTTTTTCCTGCAAGCAAAGTTGTGAATTTTCAAAGTATTTCTAGTTTCTAAAGATTTGTCACATCTGGTTTGCCATCGGTTGACCATCTCTAAGGGTTCCTTATTGTAAACGGGTCTATTTTATAAGTTTTTCGGTTCTAGTTTTTTTCTTATAGATTCATTTAGAAAGAAAATTTGAAGTATTAGTGAGTTTCAAATATTGACTGTAAAATCTTCTTCCAAAAGACTTTCGAGCGTCAGTTGCTCTTTAGCATTTGTCAGAAATACACTAAAATCGCGCGTGACAAAATTATTTTAAAGTTAGTGTTTCGTTGTGAATAAACTTTTTTGTATTAGGTATCGTTCTGAAATGTTGTGGTGAAGTGAATATTTATAAGTAAACATTTTTTTGTTGTGAAGTGAATTGTTTAAAGTTATTTTTGTGTGATAAAGAAGTGATGTATTTTAAATTTATGTTATGTGAAAATTATTAAATTAATTTATTCAACGAAATCAAAAAATTATGTGAAATAATTGTAATTTAATTGTAATAATTATCATACTTATTTATAATTAAAATTGTTAATTTATAATAAAAGAAAAACTTTATAAATGTATACTTATATGTATGATTAAATCGTTTTATCTCTATTTTGCACCCATTTATAATTTTTATGCTTATTGGAACAGCATTAATTAAATAACTGCAGTTAATATTAGTGAACAAATAATACCAAATGAAATTAAAAAACATCCTTACTATTTGTAGAGCAAAAAATCGTTATTAGCTTTGCAATTTTTCTAAATTTTTAGTTAGAAAAATATCCGAAAATTTTACTAAATATATCGGAACACATTGCTATAAATATCGAACAAAGTTTCGAAATTTAACTAAATATTTTGTTCGAAAAAAATCGAATAGGTTGTAGAAATTTTTCTTAACGTTTGGTTAGAAAAAAGTCGAAAGGAGTTTCGAAATTTATCTAAAAGCGTTGCTAGAAAATTCGAACTGAGTTTCGAAATTTTTCTTACTACTCTGTTCGGAAAAATTCGAAACAGATTTCGAAATTTTTCGACAGTATTGTTTCGAAAAATTTCTAACCTTTGCGAAATAAAACTGGCAAACAGTTTTTCGAAAAATTTCGAAAAAAATTTTTACAGTGTAGCATTCGGGACTCATGCATATCCCATAAAAATTATTTGTTAGAATATTTATTTAATATTTATTTAGACAGAATTTTATTAGATAGAACATTCATATAGATGATTTAAAAAATTTAGAATTTAAATTAACGCGAATTTTTACTTACTCAAAAGTTAAATGTTATTTAGTAGAACTTCTAATTTGCCGAAAAGATTTTAGCGACAATTTTAAAAATGACCAATCAGAAATTACCAAGAAAATATTGGTTGGTCAATTTTAAAATTGGCGCTGAAATCTTTCTGACGCATATTAGTTCGGACAAATGGAAATTCTGTAAATTGATATTTCGTCAATTTAGGAGTTCTACTAAGTGATAATTCGTGAAAATTAAAATTCATACAAAATAAGATTCGATGTAATAGAATTTTTGACATTTAAATGTTCTAACTCAGTTAAATTCTGCTAAATGATATTTTTTCTAAATTAGAATTTGATTAGATTACATTTGAAGCGTTTTGTGCAGAAACCGCATAAGTCCATTTTTTTCGAAAATCACTTTTTTATTGAAAATTTATCTTTAAATGAAGCTTTTCAATCTGGTAAAATATTACATAAGTGACTAAACTCTAAACCCTTAAAAAAATAATTAAAATATCATTTTGTGCAAAAACAGCACAAGTCCATGATAAGTTTTATATTTATTTGTGATATTCTTGACGTATTTTAATATTTTATATTAAACAGTTTATATTATAAATAAAAACACTCATGGGAAGCAAAAAGTGACAGTGGTGACTGAATTATTTTAAAATTAGAAAATATTGAAAATTGGCTAAAAATTTATTCTTAAAACAATTTTATTATTTATAAAAAGTTACTAAAAATTATCCAAATTTAATATTTTAAATAAATGTTATTAAATATTTCATAAAACTGTGATATTTCACTGAATTTAATAAATTTTCTGTGTTTTTCATTTCATTTTGTGCAGAAACAGCATAAGTCCAAATGTTAATATATTTTTTAATTTTTTATATTAAGTAGATAATTAATTAATCATATTGAATTTTTTAACTTATAGGTTAGTAGAATATAATGCAAAAAGCCGAATTAAAAAAAATCTTAACATTTACAAGAAAAACAGTTTTTATTGATTCCTGAACAATTTCGAATTATGGACTTATGCTGTTTCTGCACAAAACGCTTCATTTATTTTAAATAAAAGGAATGTTAATTAAAACTTTAATCAGTTAAAGATTCTGTTAAATAAAAATTCGGTAACCTTATTAATCAATCTTTTACGTCCGAGAAATAGTAATTATAGTGAAGGAGAATAAAACGAAAACATTCGGACAAATAGTTTTTAAAAATTTGTTTACTCCAACGTTTCGAAATCTAAATGATTTCCTCTTCAGGGAGTCTATAAAAATATAAAATAACGTACAAAAAAATATAAAATAATATACAAAAAAAATATAAATAATGTACAACAACATATAAAAATAATATGCAAATAATATACAAAAAAATATATACTTAACATTCGTCAATCAAAAAATTATAAAATTTAAAAAATATTTAAATTTCAAAACAATATAATTAGTCTAATATTTATTCATAAATAATAAAAAGGTTATAATAATATCTTACCAAAAAAATTAATAACTAAACATTCGATTCATTAGATTCATTAGATTTAAAAACGTTGGAGTAAACAAATTTTTAAAAACTATTTGTCCGAATGTTTTTGTTTTATTCTCCTTCACGGTAACCTTATATTGTCCAATAAATATTCTAACAAATAATTTTTATGGGATATGCATGCGCCCAAAGTATTCATTTAAATATAAGTGAAAAGCATAATTTTTTTAAAACTTTGTGTAATTTGGAAACATTATAAATTTTTTCTTTAAAAGTAATTCAGTATCTTCTATGTATATATTATTAATCGTTGCATTCCGCAAGTCTATTGTTGATATTATTTGCTTTTTTGTTTTCTAATTTTTTTTATAGCTACTCTTTTTAAATGTTTCTTTGAATTTTAAAGTTAATGGGTCGGTCCAGTGACTTTCGTCTGAAAGTCGTTGCGACCATATTTTTAGAAAATCTAATTTTCCTATATGAGCGATTCCACGTCAAGTGATCAAGGGGTCTTACGGTGCAATGTTTATTTTGATAATTTTTTACTCTTAAACAATTAAACATAAAAATTTTGCCGAGTACAGTATCGAAAGGTTTTTTTCATGCTCTTTTGATTGGAAACAAGCATTTAAGGTATTAGTCGCGTAAAATGGTTTTCGTCAGATTTTTTTCAAATTTTGCATACTTATTCCTGAAGTATTTATCTACAGAATGAGACCAATTTCATTAATTTTGACCGTTTCAAAGCTTCAAAAAATGAATTCAAAGTTCATACATTTTGCATGGAGAAAGCACCCAATGCATGTATTAATTTTGTTTAATAATTATTTATATGATAACTAATCGTCAGATTTTGAAATAAAACTACCAAAGTATTCAATTAGATGAAACAAGTGAATAGAAAAAACATGACATTTTTTGACCGCACCAAACTATAAATATATTGATAGAAAGTTAAAAAAATAACTAAATTATACGAATTTTCATACGAACGAATAGAGTAGGGAGTTAAACTGTCTCTCTCACTCTCACTGCCCCACTCTAGTAAGCGGCCCGGTAAACCTTTGGCCAGAGCCAGCAGCGCGACTACTACCTTAAAAAAAAATTTTTTTTGACCAAAAAAATCAAAATTAAAAATAAATTTTAATTTTTTGGGAGAAAGAATACGATTTTTTTTTTTTTTTTTTTTTTTTAACGAAAGCTGAGGTTTTTTCCTAAAAGGACATATATGTGCAAAAGTAGGACTAGAATGTTTAAACACTGAAAAAAAGAGATTTCTACTGACCGGAGTGCTCAAAACCCGGTTTTTGGCTCCATTTGGTAGAAATCTCTTTTTTTCAGTGTTTAAACATTCTAGTCCCACTTTTGCACATATATGTCCTTTTAGGAAAAAACCTCAGCTTTCGTTTAAAAAAAAGAAAAAAAAATCGTATCCTTCCCCCCCAAAAATTAAAATTTATTTTTAATTTTGATTTTTTTTGGTCAAAAAAAATTTTTTTTTTCAAAATGCTTGTTTTTAATTGAAAGAGCATGAAAAAACTTTTCGAAACTGTACTCGGCCAAATTTTTATGTTTATTCGTTTAAGAGTAAAAAATTATCAAAATAAGCATTGTACCGAAAAACCCAAAACTTTCACCCCCTCCCCCTCGGAAAATATTTGACTAAATTAAAAAATATTTTAACCAAAAATCACTATCCACTAGTACTACAAAAACCCCAAGTTTAGGCACGATTGGAGAAAAATTTTTTCCCACCTTGATCATTTGACATGGAATCGCTCATATGTATGTGAATCTAATATATGTATATTATAAATATAATATATATTAGAAAATAAAAACTTCAAATAATATAAAAAATTTTAATTTCACAGTATTGTTAGTTAAAAATATGAAAAATTCAAATTTACAAAGATTTTAATCTGAAACCTTTTCAAAATTCAATTATTTCTAAAAATTTATGCTCTAATGCTTTTAATATTCAATAATAATCTAAAATTTTAACTGAAATCCGTTTTTAAATTAATTTTTATTAGAAAATTCACCCAGAATTCAATTACTTAAATACAAAAAAAACAATTTATTGAATAATTGCATGTTTCTTAAAATTTAATTTTCATAAAGAATTGTATCAATAAATTTTTAAAGAATTGAATTCTTTTGACGAATTTTTTCATTAGTTACCAAAATAATTAAATCTCTGTAAAAATTTTATTGTTTATGAAAATAATTGAATGATTGCGAAGAGATTTATAAAAAAAATTTGTAAATAATGAAATTTCTGTGAAATTTTTATTATTTTTTAAAAATAATTATTGGTTTGTGTAGAATTTTATTAAATTTTTATTTAAATCATTGAATTCTTTTGGAAAATTTTATTAAAATAGTAAATACCTATTAGAAATCATTGAAGTGAGGAAAATTTTTGAAAATAATTGAAATTTTTCAAAGAATTTTACAGGGCTCGAACCAGCGAAAGTATTTAAAAATACGGACTTTACAGACCAAAAATGAAAAATTATGGACCATTTACGGACCAATTATTGACAAAAATATAAGAGAATATTTTACTTAAAACTATAAATTAGATTTGTTCATAACTAAAAAACATGAAGATATCGATAACTCCGAGTCGAGCTCCGAGTCATTACTTCATGTTTTCTAATAATTAAAGATAGAGTGATAAAATCATTTTCAAGAATTTTTTAACTAAAATTCTTCTTAAAATCGATTATTTTTAATAATTTTCGAAAAAGTTCTTTGACAATTTTCAAATCCATTTCTTTACAATATTCAATTTTACGAAATTTCAATTAATTGTAAATTCTTCAATTAAATATGTATTAGAAAATAAAAACTTCAAATATAAAAAAAATCCGCAATTAAAATTTCTCCAAAAAATTAATTCCACAGAATTGTTAGTTAAAAATATAAAAAATTCAAATTTTCAAAGATTTGAATCTGAAACCTTTTCAAAATTTAATTATTTCTAAAACTTTACGCTCTAATACTCTTAATATTCAATTATAATCTAAAACTTTAACTGAAATCCATTTTTAAATCAATTTTTATGAGAAAATTCTATGAGAATTTCATTATTTAAATACAAAAAAAAACAATTTATTGAATAATTACATGTTTCTTAAAATTGAATTCTTTTAAAGAATTATATCAATCAATTTTCAAATAATTTGAATTCTTTTGCAAAATTTTATTGAAATAGTAGATATTAAAAATTATTAAATTAGGGAAAATTTTTGAAAATAATTGAAATTTTGCCAAGAAATTTATTAAATTTTTTGAAAATAATTCAATTTTAGAGAAGAATTTTATTATTTATAAAGATAGTTGATAATTTACGCAAAGAATTGCATTAAAAATTTTGAATGCAATAATTTTATTCTTTAAAGAAATTTAATTAAAAATTTATTAAAAATAATATTTAAATTCTAATAAATAAATTGTAGCAAAGGTTATTAAAATATTTAAATTTCTTTGATAAATTTTAATAAAATTTTTAAAAATAATTACATTTTTCGAGGAATTTGATTAAAATTGTATTAAAAATAATTGAAATTCTGTAATTAGCTTTATTATTTATCAAAATAATTGAATTCCTAATAAGAATTTTATTATTTGTCAAAATAATAATAATTTCCTGTAAAATTTTTATTATTTTTTGAAAATAATTAAAGGTTTGTGTAGAATTTTATTAGATTTTTTTAATAATTGAATTCTTTTGGGAAATTTTATTAGAATAGTAAATACCTATTAGAAATCATTAAATTGAGGAAAATTTTTGAAAATAATTGAAATTTTTCCAAGAATTTTATTATAATTTTTAAAAATAATTGAAATTTTGATAAGAATTTTTAAAAATTTTTGAACATAATTGAATTTTTGCCAAGAATTTTATTACTATTGAAAATAATTGAATTCCTATAATCATTTGAAATTTCTCTAAAATTATCCAAATTATATCGTACAATTTACGGACTTTTACGGGATTTACGGACCTAGTTCGAGCCTTGATATATTAAAATTAGATTTTTTTAAAATATGGTCGCAACGACTTTCAGACGAAAGTCATTGGACTGACCCTAATAAAATTTTATAATTTAATGTTTTGGAGATTCAAGACTAACAAAGAATAGTTAAACAAACTTATTTTGAATTAAAAATCATAATTTCATTAGTAAATATTTTTAACATTCCAAAACACATAAATAGTTACATTTAAATTATTGTAGAAAAACTAATTTTTATTAGTTCAGAATGTGGTTAATGTTATGTAAAAAACTGTAGGTAGGTATTTTTAAAATTTTTTGATAATATTTAAATTATTTCGATGAATTTAGTTAAAATTCTATTTAATAAATTTTTTTTTCGATTTTTGGAAGACGTATAGAAGGTAAAAGAAAAAACACTCTTTTACTTTTTTATAAAATAGACGACGTTTTGGTGGTCTGCTTCACCACCATCATCAGGTCACTTTAATAAAAAAAATTTCTTTCAAATCATTGATCCCAACGCTCAGTCAGTTAGACTAATAACTCGTTTTAATATGTTTGTGATTTGTAAATTTAAATATTTTATATTTTTGTTGTATTTTGTTTATTTATGGTTTTTAATTTATTGACGTGATGTTTATTTTATTGATTTTAACTAGGTAACTAACTCAGAAACATAATCTATTTTATAAAAAAAGTAAAAGAGTTTTTTTATTACCTATTATACTTATTCCAAAAATCGAAAAAATAATTTATTAAATAATTGTGGAAAAATTTACTAAACATTAAAATTGTATTAAAAATAATTGAATTCTTTCGACGAATTTTATCCTAAATAGAATTTTTAAGGAATTGAAAGTAATTAAAAAATAATTAAATTTAAATATCGTTAAACGATAATAACTAAAAATGTCTTATTTAATAATACAAATTTTTTATCTTTCTATTGTAAACAATAAAAATTTGTGATGTAATATAATAAAATTAATTTACCCTTTTTAATTGATTTAAATAAAAACCTTACATTTCATTCCTTCAAAAATATACTTAAATGTGCCGCCCAATGTACATACAAAACAATAGCAGACGAAACTCTGTAGGTTATAATTTGCAACTTGACATTTCATTTTTGAAAATTGTTCTTTCTTTCTGGAGAAGTGATAAACATACTGAAATTTCCCATTTCTAGTTAGTAATGAGAAATACAAGGTTAAAGGAAATTGAGGGAAAAGTGAAAGAAATAATTTAAACTTATACCTTTTTGCAGGCTAAACTGTCTCCTTTTCTTGTTTCGATAAGAGTGTTGTCCAAGTCGAAAAAGATGGTAGTTAATGAGTTAAGCCCATTATTTTGTCCGAAAGAAAAGGTCGCCATAATTTAGTAAAAGTAGAAGGATCTCTGCGTAATATTTTTTTGCTTGCTATTTGATAAATATACGTTGACCTCATGGGACTAGTAGAAGAACACAGTTCAAAACAATGCTGCTTACGACGTTCAAACTTCTAACACTGACTAAAGAATGTGAAGAATGGTTATGAAACGACAAACTCCAAATATGTTTAATATGTAGAAGGGAAACCTCAAATGTGAGAAACGTAAAGTCCTTTCTTCAATTCCTTCAATTTCATGCAAAACTTAAGCTGCGGTTACACCTCCAAAAAATTTAATGTTTTGGAAATTCTCTATGAGCATAGCCAATCAAAACGCTGGACGTTTCTGAATATACTTAGGCCGCAGTCCCATGGCAGCGTTTTGCGTTGCGTTGTAATGAGAGAGAATGCAGCAAACGTATATTTGCGTCTTTTTCTCTCTCATTACGACGCAACGCAAAACGCTGTCATGGGACTCCACCCTTAGGGTGGAGTCCCATGACAGCGTTTTGCGTTGCGTCGTAATGAGAGAGAAAAAGACGCAAATATACGTTTGCTGCATTCTCTCTCATTACAACGCAACGCAAAACGCTGCCATGGGACTGCGGCCTTAACCTGCCTCTACAATACGAAAAAAAAGTGAGAAACGCGCGACGCAAACGCGAAACGCGAGAAAAATACATGGCAATTTCTCGCGTTTCGCGTCGTACTTTCTAATTGTAGATACAGCTTTAGAGTGGAGTCCCATGACAGCGTTTTGCGTTGCGTCGTAATGGGAGAGAAAAAGACGCAAATATACGTTTGCTGCATTCTCTCTCATTACAACGCAACGCTAAACGCTGCCATGGGACTGCGGCCTTAACCTGCCTCTACAATACGAAAAAAAAGTGAGAAACGCGCGACGCAAACGCGAAACGCGAGAAAAATACATGGCAATTTCTCGCGTTTCGCGTCGTACTTTCTAATTGTAGATACAGCTTTAGAGTGGAGTCCCATGACAGCGTTTTGCGTTGCGTCGTAATGGGAGAGAAAAAGACGCAAATATACGTTTGCTGCATTCTCTCTCATTACAACGCAACGCAAAACGCTGCCATGGGACTGCGGCCTTAACCTGCCTCTACAATACGAAAAAAAAGTGAGAAACGCGCGACGCAAACGCGAAACGCGAGAAAAATACATGGCAATTTCTCGCGTTTCGCGTCGTACTTTCTAATTGTAGATACAGCTTTAGAGTGGAGTCCCATGACAGCGTTTTGCGTTGCGTCGTAATGGGAGAGAAAAAGACGCAAATATACGTTTGCTGCATTCTCTCTCATTACAACGCAACGCTAAACGCTGCCATGAGACTGCGGCCTCAGAACGGAGGAGGTATACAAGCCCCTTAAGGGAGAAGTTTGAAGTCACTGACTCTCTTACTCTTGTACGTTACCATGACAACCTGCAGGCAGGCAGGCTGCCTGCAGAGGTGTAACCGTAGCCTTATTTTGGCCTAAATTCTAAAAGTTAGAAAAACCATTTGTTAGAATTTCAAAAGTTATAATATTTACTTGTTAGAATTTCCAATAGTTAGAATGTTTATTTGTTAGAATTATTAAAAGTTCGAATGTTTATATGTTAGAATTTCCAAAAGTTAGAATGTTTATTTGTTAGAATTACCAAAAGTTAGAATGTTTATTTGTTAGAATTTCCAAAAGTTAGAATGTTTATTTGTTAGAATTATTAAAAGTTCGAATGTTTATATGTTAGAAGTTCTAAAAGTTAGAATGTTTATTTGTTAGAATTTTCAAAAGTTAGAATATTTATTTGTTAGAACGTCCAAAAGTTAGAACGTTTATTTGTTAGATTCCCCAAGTGCACCCCGGTGGCATTGATGAGTTGAAAGTGTATCAACTGTTGAAAGTTGACACCGATGGCGCCAGCTATGCACAGGCCCTGTTTCAGGGTACGGTCCCATGATGAGCGGAAAACAGAATGCAAAGCAGAATTTCGTGAGTGCAAGAGAGATAGTCAGATATCACTATCCTTTTCACTCTCACGACATTCTGCTTTGCATTGTGTTTTCTGCTCATCATGGGACCGTACCCTCAGTTAAAATACATGGGATAATGCATAAAAATTGTATTTTCTTTAACTGAAATTAATTCAATCATATTTTTTTTTTACATGAAATGAATCTAGAAACTTTTAAACATATTTTGTAACAATTGTTACTTTATTAAAGCGTGGAATAATTTATTTAGAACGAAATTTCTACCTAAATTTTTGGCGGGATTTTCAAAAATATGTAAGTTTTTATAATTATTTATAATTATTTTTTAATTTACTACTATTAATGTTTCAAAACTATATTGAGTAGATGAGAAATAAAAAAATTTATAATAAATAATAATAATAATTAATATTTTTTTGAAATTCCCGCCTAAAGCTGAGATGAAAATTCAACTGGATGGGCGATTGCTGTAGAAAAGTGGCTTCCGGTGTGAAAATAATTGAAACCTTCGTCGTCATATTTTAGATGCCGGAGAAGCAGCGTAGAGCGGCTGCGTTTGTGTTAGTTGCCGTATGAGTGTGCTTTTGATATAGTGTGTGTGTGTTTCCAATGTTTTGACATCTTAAGTGCTTTAGGGCCAGTTTCACCAACTGGCGGTTAAGCTTGGTTCAACTGAACTCGTTCAACTCTTGATCGTCAGAGTTAACCGCTAGTGCGTTTCACCTGCCTAATCCCAGTTTAAAATGAACGCGTTTAGTTAATCTACATTCCCTAGAATTTCCTAGTGGTTATGGCGCTTAAATCTAACCAAGGAATGTAAATAAACAACTGAACTAACCTAAAATATAAATGTCGCATAGGTTCTTTTGAGCTTAATATCTATTATTTTAAATTAAAACCTTAATAAAAAATGAGTAGTGGAGTAAAAAACAAGTTGTTCTTTTCATGATCATTTAGCTTCCACAATATAATATATACCAATTGCTTAATTCCTTATTCTAGAATAATTATTTAAAAGTATTTTAAAAAATACAAAATTTGAATTTTTTGTTAAAAATAAAAATATCGTCCGATTAATTTTATAAATATTGATAAAATATATACTTTATATAAATGAATCGATTCGTTTTCATGGCAGAAATACAATTTTGACAAGAGTAAATTAAAATTTTAATAAAGAAAAAAGTTATTTCAAAAATTACAAAATATAAATTTTTTGTTGAAAGCAAAATTAGACAGAGAGAGCCAAACTTTTTTTTAAAGTCCTTTTTTATATTTTCTTAATTTAATAACATAATAGTACATACATATTTTGTGATTGTGGTGTAGTAGATCAGATTTGTAAATTTCAATACGAATGTCAATTAAATGACCATTTAAAATTTGTAATGGCTTTTATATGAATATTTCTAAACATTTGTCAGATTAATTTTTCTTTTTTGAAAATCCTTCTTTCTTTATATTTTTTTAATTTAATTTACATTTAATAAAGTTAAATCTGTTGAAACAACCCAGTAAAAAAAGAAGTATTGAGTGGAGCGTTTAGGAATTGAGTGAAGCTCTGAGCCAATACGGATTCGAGTAAAAACCGTATTGGGACGTTTGACTCAATCTTTTTTTCATCCGCCGAATACGGTCTTATTTTAGCATTAAAATTAAAGTCACATGAGCAGAGTACACATTATAAATTGAAAGTACAATTGTCATGGAATGTAAAAATGCCGATTTAGATAAGAAACAGCGAATATTTTTTATTTTTTGTTAAAAATTGGTAAAAGCAAAGTTTGATAAGCGCAACTGAATTTACCATGTGAATAAATGAAGTGGTAAGTTTAAATGGACTAAAAAAAAATCTACTGTTACCGAGAGAAAGTTCCTAGAGAATTGTAAAACAATGAAATTTCATTGTTTTGTTGAATTTACCACAACTCTCTAGGAACTTTCTGTCGGTAAAAGTAGATTTCTTTCAGTCCATTTCGTCCATTTAAACTTACCACTTCATTTATTCACATGGTAAATTCAGTCGCGCTTGTCAAACTTTGCTTTTACCAATTTTTAACAAATATTTACTGTTTCTTATCGAAATCGGCATTTTTACATTCCAAGACAATTGTACTTTCAATTTATAATGTGTACTCTGCTCATGTGATTTTAATTTTAATGCTAAAATAAGACCGTATTCGGCGGATGAAAAAAAGATTGAGTCAAACGTCCCAATACGGTTTTTACTTGAATGCGTATTGGCTCAGAGCTTCACTCAATTCCTAAACGCTCCACTCAATACTTCTTTTTTTACTGGGAAAGCATCTACATGCAATATTGTTTTGATAGTGGGTCAGTTTGGGATAGAATGCTTTGTATATTTAATGATTCCACTTATTTTGTTAAGTAAATAATACACTGAATGTTAATTAATTTTTTATATACAGGTAGTAGTCCCTTAAGAAAATCAACAAATCGTAAAAGTTCGCACTGCGCTTCGGGAGAGTTCGGCAAGTTGAACGCGGTCAACTCTGCTTAAACCGACAAAATTCAGCGATTAAAATATAAACTTAGTTCAACCGAGTTGAACGTGGTTAAGTAGATGGTGAAACGTACGCAGAGACTTGATCTCGTTCAACTCATACTTTGAACGAGTTCAGTGCTTGAACTAGTTTGGTGAAACTGGCCCTTAATAATTTTAATTTAACTTTTTTGATATAAAACACAGACAAGGTGTTAATTTGTTTATATTGTGGAAAAAAAGAAGCAAAGGGTGTTTTTTTCACATGAAAGTACATATTTAAACAGTAAATACATATTATTGAAGTGTATATTTTTAGGTTATATTTTGTTTCCTTTTTGCGTAGAATATTTTACACACTTTTGCGTATTGTTAATATTAGTGTAATGCTAAATAATTTTAGTTTCCTTACCAAATTAAAAAAATATTGTTTTTAATCAATTATTATTTAAAAATAAAAATATTATTTCAATAATATTTGAGTTTATATAATGTTTGAATACTAAAAGTTCTGTTACTATATTAATTAATCAGTTTTTAAAATAAAATAAGTGATTAATAAATTATTTAATTAAGAAAATAATTGACGGTTAATTAATTATTAAATTTAAAAAATTTGCTAATCAGTTAAGTACTTTTCTATACAGCAAAACGTATATCAATCTCACTTTTATATTTAAAAATTTCCGCCATTTGTGTAAAAGTGGGCATCTAAAATGTGGCGTTTCCGGTCTTCTAATATTTTGCAGTTTTAGATACAGTCGCCCATCCAGTTATATATAGAGATCAGTGTGAAAATTTCGTTATAAATTATAAATATTCTACTCTTTTATAAGGCTATAACCACGGTGTAAGAAAGAAAGGTGAATCGACTGAACTTATACTACTGTTTTATTAAAGATTTCCTTTTTCAAAAATCCGCTAGATGGCGAAGTGTAGATGGTGTTGTTACGAGCACAAATGTAAATTACTCGCGCAAACGCGATTACTGCTCGGTGATTCGTTGAGTTCAGAATTTGGTTAAATCCTTGATAGGAACCGGGAAATTTCAAATAATAAACATTAATATTCCGTTAAAACGGAGGGAAAAAGCTCACAAGCAGAATAATCATTCAATAATTAATAACATTAATTATTGAAGGAAATTAGTCCTCTTGAGAGCGAACCCAAATAATTTATTTACTAAAAGTTCAAGAATACAAAAATGACTATTGACTAAGGAAACTTAGAAGCAACCTTTCTAGTCAAGTGTCAACTTAAATCTGACTATATACAACGTCTCGAGGTAGTCTGAGACTCATGCTCTATGGTGTGATCCTTGGTGAGGGAGATGCGCATGCTCAGCCTCACAGGACCAACACCCACACACACACACACTATGTATTTACACTCCATGCTATTCTACACAAACATAACATATCTCAGTTATACATTTGCGAGGATTATTTTATATTACATTTAGTGGATAGTAATTATATTAATTATAACAATATTAATTAATATTTGCGATGTTACATACACGAATAACCTTAGTATTTATTAATTATTATACTAGAACGTAGAGCGTAGAATATTCTTTTAGTTGACCCTGCCGGAAGAATAGACTGAAATTGTACTGAAATAGACTGGGCCTCAATGCCGTTTGAGTCTCATTTTTCAGGTAGAGGTTTTTATGAGTTTAAAGGAAAGTAACGTTGCCTTATAACAATGGTTTAAAATCCCTCCAGGTTAAGAACCTCGAGGGTGAAGACATACTAAAAAAACTGTTACTATATATATACAACTATATCTCTGTATTAGTAGTTGAATATTTAGAAGTGTAGTAGGTAGTAGATGGAAAAAGTAACGACTCTAGTGTAAGATTCATCAACTACTTTAACTTAGTCGATAATATCACTTTCTTAATTTATTAATTTTACTACAAACATACACGCCGTCTGGTGTCATGACTGTTTAGTTAAAATTAAGATTCACTGTGAATTATAAGGTATTAAAAATAAGCTTTACAGTTTAAACCTACACCAAAATAGATTAAAATAATCCACATTTAGATTAATTTTTTCTGTGACAAAAATATAGTATTAGTAACCATTTTAAAAATAAATCCTTTGATAGATTATTATTTTAATCCTTGCGATAGATTAAAACATTGCAGGTCAACATATTAATCAATTTTTGTGTCAAAATAATACTCCACAATTTTCTGTATTACTGTGGCATTCACATAATTAATCACTATTTTATAATTTTCATTTACATAGAAATGATAAATTCAATACATAATATGATAAAATCTTTTGAATGCTATAACATTAGAATTTTATCTATTATTAATTATATATTATTGATAATTATTTAAAATTGTTAATTAAATTTTTACAATGCATTCTTTTAATTTTCAATTTTTGAAAAAATATATTTACATTTTACGAAAATTTGTCTATCGTTACTTAATCTTTAAATGTTTATATTAAAAGATTTTTTTCATATTTAGTAAGTTTTATTGTTTTTAATTTTTTTTAATTATTGTTTTAAAATGTCTAACCCTGAAGTTAAATTATTTATTAAAAAAAATATTCAAGCTACAAGTGTTTTTTTAGTAAAAATATTCCTCAACATCGCCAGGAGGTATTAGCAATATTACAAATATTAATAATTAATGTTATTTCAGGATATTGAGTTCCTCTCTCCCTTTATCTCATAAAATATTTGAGGCCTCAAATGAAAGAATTCACCAACCGTGTGATCGAAAGGGATAATATCAGTCAAGTAGCGAAGAGCGACTCTTTGACACATACCACTACTTGACTGATATTATCCCTTGCAAACCGTGCGACGGTCAAGTTCTTCAATTGGAAGCCTGATTTGATGAGACTGGAGTTCGCAACGTTTTTAAAAACAAAAAAAATAATACGATGATTTATTTTATCTTGGCTTTAAATTGGTGATATTTTTAAGCAAATGACGTTTAATTATAATTATTAATTAATATTTGAAATTAAAATAAAAAGTAAAAAGGACATAAAAGTAAAGATAAATTTGACTTTAAAATAAATTCTTTCTTGATTTTTTTATGTTAAAAAAGTTGCGGACTTCAACCTCATTTGGTGAATTTCCGCGCCACTATTACTGGCGCCTAATTTTCACAAGCTATTCAATTCTTTCCCTTAATATGAACTTAATTAGATTTCAAACGGATCATTTGTAAGAAATCTATAGATAGCTGTTCCACTGTTAGAGAATTAAAAATGGTTATTTAATGTTTTTCTAATGATTCCTTAAAGGCTATACAAATGCGAGTGGTTTGTCAAATTGTAATTTTCCTTTATTTGCCAGTTTGGTTTTCGCAAGACTTCGTGAACGTTCGTACAACGTGTAGCAGAGTTAAATCAAATAACATTATTTAAAATAAAAATTAATCAATATATTTTAATGAAATAACTGAATGCTTAGTGGAGATATATTAAAGTGGTAAACAAAATAGTGATTTCAGTTACCGTTTCATGCTACAACAATTAAGAACAGAAAAAGAAGTTTATTCTGAGTGTAAATTGCAACTTCTTTCTTGAGTAAGTATAATTCTTCTCTATAATGATTTGTTACGAAGTTTTAGGGATAGCTAAATGCAAATATTATGTCACAATAAACAAAGAATTCAAAACAGGGAATTACATAAGTCGGTGATTTTCAAAATTAATTGATTTAATTTGAAATTTTGAGATTCTGAACTTGAATTAAAAAGCACACTATATAAATATAAATCACTGAAAGCTTTATGAATTTAAATACAGTAAGCGATTTTTCTTTTTGGTGAATTCATGATTTTTATGAAGAACCAATGAAAAACATAATAGATTTATTAAAAAATTCCCGGCGCTACATTAAAATAGGAAACATTTTGCACTACTCACTTATAAAAATACTGCAGATTTAAAAATGTGAAATTTCTGATGAAATATTTAAATTTAATACTGAAAAAAGAATTATGCACCTACATAATTCTTACAGTATGTACTTTAAAAATTTAGTTTCAATACACACTAGGTGCATTATAATTTTACAGACCATGCTTAATAAGATTACATTTTTGACATAAAAATTGATGAAATTTTGACAATCTCTTTATAGATAGGAAATTTTCTTAGAAATATAAAAGATATAGTTTCAATAACATAAAATTAATTTCACAGTTCAAAAGTCATACTTTGGTATTATTCATTACATTACATTACTTTAATACAATTCAATTCATGATCCTAACTATAGAAGTTTACTCTGTATAAGTACATACTACTATAAAAAGAATTTCCTATTTTATTTCAATAAACATTTTTGTCTCTTTTAGAAATTGAATTTTAAAGTTATATAAATTAAACCTAATTATTTGATGGCGTTTTTTTATATCATTTTTGAAAGGGGAAGACTTTAATATTAAAAATATGATCGAGGAATAATAAAAGTAAAAGGGCCTATCACAAAAAATAAGTTTGATTCTTTTACTTGATTTTGTGTCAATTGTTTCTACATAAATTCACTTTTATATGAAAGGTATGATTCACAATTTTGCAAAGTTGAATAGTACTACCTAATTTTCCCTGGTTAACATCAGGTATAAGTTGTGAATAGAGACCCGATGTTCGAGCTATTGAGAAGTATACATAGAAAGGACTTATTCTTTCAGACTATAGTAGTTTATGAGAGCAGAAGTTTTGAACAAACATAAGTGTTTTTATTCAAGCTTCTGCACTTTTAAAATATTTAAACTGAAGGAAAACAAGTGCCGAATGAAAATCGCAAAAAATTGTAAATAATCAATACAACTTACGTATATATTCTTATGTCATTATAAAAAATTAAGTTTTATTTTTTTATTATGTTATAAATATTCTGTCATAGCACAAAGGTGCTTATTAAATTCCTTGGATATTCTAGAAATATACATCAGCTATTGACTGTTTGAATATTCCAAAGACATTCGTGGATTTCTAAACCGCCATAATAGAAATACTTTAAATATCCGCATGTATTTTAAGATTTACTATAAGATTATTTATTTTATTCAATCTGAGGTAAACACTGACTTCTTCTGACTTTTTATTTTTAGGCAAGGAGAGTGATGAATCCACGACGTTATAACGAAATTTTTAAGCGTGATTCAAATAATGGAAATATATCCCTTGATACCATAAGAAGAGTAAATAATCAGTTAAGAGCACAGGATATTAGAATCGAAGAAGAGGCAATATTATCAGATGAAAATGAAGAAACAATAAGGAATATTGCACTGCGTATTAGAAACGAGGAGTCATCAGATGAAAATGAAGAAAATATTATGGAAAATGTTACAAATTACATAGGAAATGAAGATGTCTTTCTTAATACAGTGGAACCAGAATCTGTCATTGATAGTGAAAGGTTAAAATACAATATTTATATAAACCTATGTATTTAAAAATGTCCTGTCGTTACTCACAATTTTCTAAATAGATAGTTTATCCCAAATTGTAAATTCCCTTTCATGACTATTATTGTTTGGATATACAATAACCTTCGCGCTCCGGAGCGGTCACCCGGGGTGACCACACAATGAATAATGGTGTAAATCTGCTCGACTTGAAACGCGATTTTAAATCAATTTTTATCTGCAATATGCATAAAAATATTATTAAAAGACAGTATTTGTATTAAAACTAAATTCTATGGAAAAACTTTGATGAATTTTAATCGTTTTTGGAACATAAAAATAAAAAAATCTTTTGGTCACTCCGGGAGACCGCCTCGGAGTCTGCGTAAAAAAATTCGTCGGTAGCGCGAAGAATAAGGATAAATTAAAGACATCCCAAGATGATCTAAATTGCAAAAAGTTGTCTAATATTCTTAGAATATACATGAAATTTCGTTAATAAGCACCCCTAGGTTTTTACACGTGTAATAATTTTTTCCTTGTGTTTAATAAATGTGTAAATAAATAAATAAAATTTTCACTAGGGCTTACAGCATCAAGATATTGAGGATAACCTTGGGATGTTTTGAAGTTATCTTCTTTCCTACTGCGATATGAATATTCCAAGGATCTACATGGACACTCATGAGATATGGAATAATATTATTTATTAGTTATCTAATAATTTTGAATTTTACTTTTTCAGTTTGTTTGTCTTACATTTTTAATCTACTCAGAAAAATATTTTTACCAGAACAGCTACAAATTTCACTATATTAGCGAATTGTTAGTTATTTCAGTTAAGACTTTTGCTATTCTAGAGAAACTTATCGGTGTTCCAGGTAAAATTTGTTTTCCATGCATTTAAAAATTAACCTTAAAAAAAATTTTCTTGTGTATTTATAAAAATACAATGACAACTTACTAACATGTGTAAAGAAATTTGCCCTAAACTTGCAACAAATTTGAAGACTTAGATTATTAAATGATTTATTAAATTATTTTGTAATTTAATTTTTTAGTTCTGAAGATATGGATTACGAAGATATTAATGATTTAGAAATTCAGCCTATAACGGAAGAAGAATTTGTGCAAGAGAATGAAGAGGAAGAAGATGAAAATCCGGAAAATAACAATCAGTCCGATGATGATTTTGAAGAAGATGACGAGGAAGAGGAAGAAGATGAAGATGTCAATGACAGGATAAATGAAGATAGAAATCCACCTTTATTAGATTTAAACTACTTAAATACTCCATTGTATGAAGGTAGTGATTTAACGATTGGAGAAACTGTGTTTATGATAGAGTCGTTTTCAAGTCGTCATGGTCTTAGTAAGGTGTGCATGCAGGATCTCTTAGAACTTTTGCAAATTGTAGTTGGACAGTGTAATCTTCCAAATTCTATTTACACATTCAATAATGTATTTTCACATATACTTAACTTAATTACGTATTATTTGTGTTGTAAAGAATGCGGTACGAATATCGGAAAAATAACGAGATCTGAGGGGTGTAATGAGATTATTATTTGTAACATTTGTCACACAGAAAATTATAAGAATTTAAAAAGTGGTTGTTACATTGCAATGTATGATTTGCAAAAGCAGTTTAAATATTTCTTGCAAGATCCAGAAATTCAGCAAGCATTAATTGATAATGAAGAAAATAGACGTAAAAATAGAATGTATGAAGGGGAAGACTTTATAATAGAAGATTTATACGATGGTGAATTGTATTCCAATTTGAAAAGTCCGGGAAATATATTACACAATGTACATAATTACAGTTTTAATTTTAATGTAGATGGAGCATCATTTTTTAAATCTTCTAAAGCTACTTGTTGGCCAATTCAGTTAACGTTAAATGAATTACCCTTAAAATTAAGACATAGAAGGTTAATTTTAGGTGGTTTATGGTTTGGTACAAAGCTCAAAATGGATGTTTTAATGAAAATTCTATGCAATGAATTTGAAACGCTTCAAACGAATGGAGTTTTTTGGACGGATAGGAATGGCTACGAGATTAAAAGTTATATAACACCTTTTTGTTGCTGCGTGGATTCAATAGCTAAATGTAAAATTCTTGAAAGCTCACAATTTAATGGATGTTATGGTTGCCCATATTGTTTCAATCCAGGTAAAATATTTAATAGAACACGTGCATATCCTTATACAGTAAATCCAAATAATGTTATTGACAACGAAGTAAATGGCGACACTTACAAAGAAAGATCGACTGCAGATGTACTAAATCATATGCAACAAGCATATATTTTGAACCGAGAAATAGAGCACGAAAATGAGAAGTTAACTTTCAAAGGATATAAAGGAATATCAACGTTAGCACTTTTAAACTATTTTGATCCTTTATGGGGTGTTCCTCCAGATGATTTGCATGCAGTAGAAGAGGGTGCTTTAGGTCGTACTCTGTTTGATATTTTCTTCGAGAGAAGTAAGAGTGATCCTCGATATTATATTGGGTATCCAAGAGCATTAAAAGAAATAAATTCTCGTTTGAAGGCAATAAAACCTCCGGTAGAAATTCATCGGCTACCTCGTGATGTAAAGCAACGAAAATTGTGGAAAGCTTCAGAATTAAAAGCATTTTTATTGTATTATGCAATTCCATGCTTAAAAGGAATTTTGCCCTCTAAATATCTTGATCATCTTGCTCGTCTTGTAGAAGGGTTTCAACTCCTTGTTCAATCAAAAATTACCAATTACGATTTGCAACGAAGTCATGTATTGTTAGAAAGGTTTGTAAAGGAATTTGAAATTTTATATGAACCTCAAAAAATGACATTCAATATTCACTGTCTATTACATTTTGTAAAAGCTGTACTTAAATGTGGACCAGTCTGGTCATTTTCAACTTATCCTTATGAGTCAAATTTAAGGGTGCTAAGAAAATACACACACTCTAGTAATGGTTTAAGTATTCAGATAGCAGAGAAAGTAGCGAAAAAAGAGGCCTTATGTGTTATAAAAGAACATTTAAATTTACGAGAAAATGTTGAATCGTTTATAAAAAAGATGTCAAGTTGTAAATCACGATCTACGGGTGTAGAAATCGCAAACAATTGTGTAGTTCTAGGATACGGCAAGTGGACATCAATGAATGAAGAAGAAGTTACATTACTGCAAAACAATAATATTGTCGATCACCGATGTTTGGTATACACTAAAATAATAGTTAATGCTCGTGTTCATACATCAATAGAACACATTAAAGCGATTAGACGTGATAATTCTATTGCAAAATTACAAGATGGATCTCATGTCCAAATAGTACGTATTATTGTAATAAATGGTACTTGCAAAGTATTTATTAGAATGTTATTAACTGAAGACGTAATTCAGGGGGACACTCTATTCACACATATGAGAAAAATAAGTATAAATCAAAACAATGAGCTTTTTTTAATAAATCCAACTGATTTAAGTGAATTATGTGTGCATATCTGCGTAAAACCTGGTCTTAGTTATGTATGTACATTGTTAAATCATAGCGAAATACAATAAGTATAACAAATTGTATGCTTCCTTATATCGTTCATGTAAACTATCTTATTCAGAACATTTTACAAAATATAATGGTTTTTTACAGTTTAAATAAAAATTTATTTAAACAATTTTAAACTTTCTTTAAAGAACGTAAATTTACAAAAATATTACAAATTACATTATACAAATTAAATAGCATTCTTGTCTTGAATGACAAGAACTTAAATTCAAATTAAAATTAAATTTTTTCAACAATGACTACGCAATACGTTCGCCGCAGTAGTTTTCTAACTAAAAATAATATTGGAAAAAATGGCTACTACAAATATTCTTTTCTCTTAGTATACTATATTCATTTTAGGTAAAATTTATTTAACAAATATGTCATTTGACATAACATACATTTGATATAAATTTTATTTTTGCCTAAAATTATTTTTTCTTAAATTTCATTTGACAAAAATTTTACTTGTTATAAATTTCATTTGGCATAAATGTCATATAATATATCTCATTTGACATAACGTTCATTGATGTCAAATGCAAATTATATTAAATGACCATTATGCCAAATGAATTTTATATCAAGTAAAATTTATGTCAAATGAAATTTATGAAAAATTAATTTTATATATATGGGGCGTTCTACGCCAAATCGGAAATTATTTTACTTTTGCACCTCCAATCTTTTTAAAATATTTTTTCTTTTAGTGCTCGTTGAAATGAGCTACCATGATTTTTCTCAAATTTTTTCATCAAGCGGTTTAAGAGTTACAGGTTTTTGAAAAAACACGTTTTTCACCTAATTTTTTTTTTGAAATGCTTATAAGTAAGACAAAAATTGATCAAATTGGATGCTCTTATAACGAAAATTTTTGTTTTTTCACGTAGTTTTCAATAAAAATATTAAACAAATTTTTCTTTAAATTTTCGAAAAAATTTTGAAATTTTAAAAATAAAATTTAATTTTTAAGAATGTAAGTTTTGATCGATTTTTTTTAAATTTTTTTATAAGAAACGAGAACTGAATTAAGAATTTTCAATACTTGTCCGATTGTGGGCAAACGATGGGAACTATTTATTTTGAAATTTTTAATTTTTATAAAACACTAGGTAGCCAAATGCCTAACTTAAAATTTGACCAAATCACAATTTTAAATAGTAAGAAGGTTAAATTCGAAAAGACTCAGACTGAAAATAGTTATGTGAAAAATTTGTATCATTTGGTTAAGTTTTAAGTTAGGCATTTGGCTACCTACTGTTTTATAAAAATTAAATATTTCAAAATAAATAGATCCCATCGTTTGCCCACAATCGGACAAGGATTAAAAATTCTTAATTCAGTTCTAGTTTCTTACAAAAAAATTTGAAAAAGATCAATCGATACATACATTCTTAGAAATTAAATTTTATTTTTAAAATTTCAAAATTTTTTCGAAAATTAAAAAAAAAATTTTAATATTTTTATTGAAAACTACGTGAAAAAACAAAGTTTTCGTTATAAGAACGTCCAATTTGATTAATTTTTGTCTTACTTATAAGCATTTCAAAAAAAAAAATTAAGTGAAAAACGTGTTTTTTCAAAAACCTGTAACTCTTAAACCGCTTGATGAAAAAAATTGAAAAAATCATGGTAGCTTATTTCAGCGAGCACTGAAAGAAAAAAAATATTTTAAAAAAATTGGAGATGCAAAAGTAAAATAATTTCCGATTTGGCGTGATATATAATTTAATGAATTATTTTTAGGATTGGTTTCAAAAATTATTTTTGTGTATTTCTATGAAATTAAAATTGCTTTTTGAAATTGAGGGACTCCATAGAATGAGAGGACGAGCGCGCGGTTTCAAAGGTTAATATCAGTCGGGTAGCAGTGACAAGCACTGAGCCGCTCACTGATACCTGACTGATATTATCCCTTGCAACCGCGCGCTCGTCCTCTTATTTAATAGAGCCGCTCTATTATACTAGTACATACTACAGAATAAATATGAAAAAATATGAAATATTTTAAGTTTCATAATAATTTTAATAATATCAAGAATGATTGCTTTTTATATCATTTTCTGAAATTAAAAAGTAACTTTGGAATAGAAGACCAATAAAATACATTTTGGTGCGCAACAGACAAAATGTTTTCGTTGGTTACCTGCTTATGACCTGTTCAACAGTTTGCGAAAAGCTTTGTCAGAAGAAGGACGAAGAAATTTGGTACATCCATTTTAAGAATAACGTTACTGTTTTTCTATTTATTTTATGTATTTAAAATGGAATTGCCTAAAGTGGTATTAACTCCTTCATCTAAGTGGTTTGCTTTGGTGGAAATATTGGACATTGAGGATAAAAAGGATATTAACGTGAATCAAATTATTGTTGAGTGTAGAAGAATAAAAAACTTTAAAGTGGATTTTTATTTGAAAAATAGTTCAAAATTAAAATTTAAATACTATAAATTAAAGAATAAGGAAAGTCAAAACAGTAATGAAGAAAAAAAACCTCTTTGTTATGTACTAAAAGTTGCTGGTAAGTTATTTATTGATTATATATTGACATTATTTATTGAATACTATGGATAAAATTTAATTTTAAAGACCGTGACTAATTTTTTGCATGTTTTTGATTACGAATCTTAATTTGTTTTAAATGTTCTAAAAATGAAATTTTCATATATCGAACTCTAATTTGTTGTGTTGAACGTCATATAGTTTTGTATAATAATATTTGTCAAAATTGCGTCATTTGAAATTCGGACTATAGTCAATACGAACCTGATGAAAACATATAAATATTATTAACCATAATTTAAAATGTTCTTTCAATTTCACCAAAAAATTACCGCCATAATTTAACTAATTAATTAATAATATAAATTCAAGTTATTCAAGTAACTTAATTAAATTCAATTAATAATAAAGTTGAAGTTTAGGTAATTTCAATTTAATAATTAATAAAACTTAAATTATTAATTTAATTTTATAACAATTTTTATATATTTTTTGCATTTCAGCCGTCCTCATCAGAATTTAAAATTTTATTAAACAAATATTTAAAAAAATTAAAAATACATTTTTCACGTTACATTTTTTCTCAACCTAACTCAGGGCGATCGATGACTTCAACTTTATTATTAAAAAGTTGCCGAGTGATAGTTTTAATCAGTACTATAAATTCAATTAAATTAAGTATTCAAATTTTTGTTAAAGCTAATGAATTAGCAAACCTGGTTAAAGTGGATATTACTAAAAGTTTTAAATTTATTTTAGCAGCAATTTTGTTTCAATATTGAAAAAATATATACTTGGAAAAAGTTTTTGAATTTTAAAATTTATTTACAGTTTATGATCACACGAAAACCAATTTTTTCGAAAAAGGGCTCAGGAGATTATTTCAAACTTCGAAACCTTAATTTACAAGTGATCATATACTTTCAGAAAATAGTTTCAAAGAATTTAAAAAAAACATACGTTTTGTTCCCTTCACTTTATGGTTTTATGGCGGGAAAACCCCATCAGAGGATTTTTCTACAGTTTTATAGAAAATAGTCCAGATGTCTTTCTTTCCTCAGGTTAAATTTTTGGTCAAAGAAAAGCACGTTGAGTGTACGGTACTCCACGCTAGTACCCAAGATCTTGCTAGTACCAATCAAGTAGCAATGAATGCATTTAGCCTTTTACTGCTACCTGACTGGTGTGTGTGTGTGTGTGTGTGAAATTGTATTTTTTTGTGTGCGTGTGTTTTAATTGTTTAATTAAATTAAATTATTAATTAATTTGAATTTGAATTTTTTTATTATTTAAATTAAATTTAAATTAATTTTAATTTAAAAATTAAAAATAAATTAAATTAAAAAATTAAATTAAATAAGTTAAATTTAAAATTAATTAATATATGTGCGTGTGTGACCTCACGCTTATAGCAAGTTGTTATTCTTAGTCATTTAATTTTACAAAATAAAGAGAAAAGTTGAGGAAACTAAAAAATTTCAAACTCTTTGTTCATGACAAATGTATAAATATAATTATTATTTACAGTTTCTGAAATAAATGTATAGGAGAGTAGGGCAAAGGTATTAGGATTACATTTATAAAACAATATATTTTTAAATAAAAATTAAATTAATGTTTTGTTAGTGATAAGTCTAAAAGTATTTAACAAAACATTTTAATAGTTGCTAATAAGTAAATTTGTATATTAACTTCTATTTTACGTATAGAATCTGCAGACGAATTGAAGCGGTATATAGGAAAGAGACTTAAGGCTCCAAATTTTAAATTTCTCACTTATATATCGGATAAATCAGAATCGACTACAGGAGAAACTGAAAGTGATACGAAGGAAATTCCAACAAAAAAAGACATGACTGTATGTATACATGTAACCTTATTTGATCAGATTTCGTGAAACTTTTCATGAAAATTATAAAGTATTTTTATTTTAATCGAAATATTATGTAAAAACATTTATATTTGGCCTTAGGATTATGTCCGCCTAATAATAGAAATATTTTTATTTTAAAAGACGAGGACATATTTTGTATTTTTCTGAAAAGTAGATCAATCAAGTATAATAATAAAACCGTAGCGTGCAATAACGACAGATTGCGCGGTTGCAAGGGATAATATGAATCAGGTAGCAATGAGCGACCCGGAGGCGCGCACTGTTACCTGACTGGTATTATTCCTTGCAACCGCGCGGCCTGTCATTACACAGTAAAAAGTAAACCTTAATTTAAGAGCGGTCTTAAATTCAGCACTGTCTGCGATAAAGTTAAAGAATACAAAATACGTGCATAAATTCAGCATTGACTGCCTTAAAAATTTTTCATCTTAATTTAAGCCTGTTTTCTTGCCCTATAATAAGACTTTCTTTTTACTGTGTATTACACACAGAGATTCAATTATTAAAAACTACTAAATAACAGAAAAAATGAAATCATTACACCTATTGAAAATAAACACGTGTAATCTACACGTGTAGATTCCTCGTATAATTACACATTTAAATACACGTGTAAATATACAAGAAAAAATTATTACACGTGTAAAAAACTTTTTCTCGTGTATTTACACGTTTATTTACATGTCCAAATAGACACGTGTAATTACACGTGTCAATTATCACTATATAGGGTGAGAAATTGTTTTTATTCAAATTTTAATGTAAAAAAACACGTATTTAAAGATTTATTATGATTAATGAATAATTCATCATTACAAAATAATTAGTTATTTTAGATATAATTTTTTCAAGTTTTCTTATTGTTTATAATGTTGTATTTTCTATTCACAGAAAAAAGCGAGGAAAAGTAACTTTGAAGAAAAAAGAAGAAAAGATCATCTACAAGACGAAATATTTGAAAAACTTCAAAACAAACGTAAAGAAGATGAAGGAGAAAGAAAAATTTCTGTACCAATTGATGAATGGACAGGGAAAACTGCAGAAAATTGCTTGCTGCAAAAAGAAATCCAGATCTTAAAGGAAAATCTGATAGAGAAAAATAAAAAAATAGAAGAATTAACTTATGACCTTCGTACAGCAAATGAGTACATACAACAGAAACTAAGTAAGACTTTTTCATTTAAGTTACATGATAATACAGTTTTGTTTCTACAATGTCTATTAACGGTATTGTTTTTTCAGCTCTTATAGTAGAAAATAATGAACATAAAAATACGACAACTTTGTTTGGGGATAATCGAGAGAACATTATAATTCCGAAGGGGATGGTAATATAAATTTTAAATACGTGTACAAAACATGGATTAATTTTTAATCTTTTGAACTAATATTGCATCAATATTATCAAAAAATTTTTAATGTTTTTTTGCAGGCAGACATAGGCTATGGTATCCATGTTGATAAATTGGCATTACAGTTTTTGCATACTCGATGCAGAACATTAAAACCAACAAGAATAGTTCGTCATTTGGTTGATATGATATTAACAGAAGAAGAGATTTTAAATAGTACTGTAACTGGAAAGAAATGTAACCTTAATGCAAAGAAACAACCTCAACCAGATCGCCTACCCTTAAAGAAAGAAAAATATCTGGCTTTGCAAGGTACGGTAAATATCATAAATCATTATCATAAATTTATTAAATATTTCAATATGTATATATATATGCATGTATATGTTACTAATTTGAAAATGTTTTCAGACGAATTTAGGAAAATCCTAAATACTATGAAGAATTATAAAGCGGATGTTGTAGAGAATGAAATGTCAAAATTTAATTCTTACCTTGCATCAAAAATCGAATATGAAAGGAGAAGAATTCGTGAAAAAAAAGGACTTGGAAAAGAAAGTGTATCACCCTCATTTACTGCAGCTTGTGAGGAATCTAATGCTTCTCTTTTTAATGAAAACACTTCTACAAATTCTGTTATTATGCTTGCTCCTCGTTTAAATAAGGCAACAGAATTTCGAACTTTAAATTCAAATGATGCCCTGTTAAATGAAAAACATTGCAAAATTCTAGAAACTATAAATGATGAAGTACTGAATACAGAAACACAAATTCCTAATTCTTTTGTTCTGCATGAGGATGAATCTCGAACCTCAGACAATGAAAAAATTGACATTTTAATCAAACGTCCCCCTCCTTGCTCTTCTTCAATTTCTTACACTCATTCAGATTCTATTTTATTTGACCCTTTTTTAAATTCAGCATCAGAAAGAGTAACTGTAGATTCTAATGCTAGGTTTTTAAATGAGGGGTTTTGTGTAATTACAGAAAGTGAAAAAATAAGATTCCCTCAATTTGCAGAAGATATTAAAAAAGAAACTTCTTTATATCCTGAATTTATGAAATTTCATAGATGCAATGATTATTCAGAAGAAGAAAGAAGTTCAGGAGAAATTAGTCCTCTGCCTTCACCAAACAGTTACTATTTCGATCAAGAAATGTGTGAAGTCTTTACTTCATCTTTTATCAAACCACCTAGTAGTAAACCACAAATTTCTCATATAAAAGTGCTACTTCCTACATATGAAGTCTTGAGAAATAGGAAAGGAATACATAAACTACCACTGAAAAAGCGTCTCAATGTTAGAAAAATGCCATATTAATACATCATCTTTTTAATATACGATTATTATTATTTAATAAATAAATAAGTTACAAATAAGTTTTCTTTCTTTTTTGTTCTTTACGACATTGTAATGTTTGTATAGACACTTAGATGTAAAAAGCTTGCGGTTAAATGAAAGAAGAATTATGATCTTCACTTGGCTTCTTATGTATCAACAATATAATTTAACTAAATATATATAAATATATATAAGTATATTATATTATAATATAAATTATAAATAAATATATATAAATATATTATAATATAATATAAATTATAAATTTATAAATATATATTTAAATAAATGTATAAATAATATAATATGGTTATTATACATATGTTAATACTCGTTTAGTTATAAAATTTATAATTTTTCTTAATGTTATGCATTTCAGAAAAATTTTATTTTGTTATATAATATAGTTGAAATTATCGATGACTCGGAGTGATCGATAATTTCAACTATATTATTAAAAATTTGCCGAGTGATAGTTTCAATTATTATTTATTTTGTTATATTAATATTTTATACACGAATAAAGTTGACATAAATGTATTTTATTAAAATTTATAATTGGATACGTTAAGAATATATATAAA
Source organism: Leptopilina syphax (assembly GCA_032872505.1). Classification (NCBI taxonomy): domain Eukaryota; kingdom Metazoa; phylum Arthropoda; class Insecta; order Hymenoptera; family Figitidae; genus Leptopilina; species Leptopilina syphax. The sequence goes on from CM065472.1 coordinate 16,249,234, forward strand.
TCAATGTTCTTTATTTTACAATTAATTTGTATGTATAAATTAACTTTTTAAAATTTTAATATATGTAATTGCGAATGGGTTTAGGTTTTTTAAGAATTTTAATTTTTGTTTATAATCACAAAATGTAAAATATATTTATAAAAATGTTTATGTAATTTTATAAAACATATCATATTGTTATATTGTTTATATCATCGCAATATCAAATTATTAAAAAAAGTGATTTATAGTTGTTAAGTAACGTTAAATCAAATTTATTATTTTATATTTAGAAACAAACAAGCAATGTAAAAATAAAAAATTAAATGTGTATTTGAGAAATCGAAAAGAACAACTGAGTGAGCGCGCGAATGTATAAATTCTGTATGTAATTTTTATCTACACAAATTGTTTATTATTTACAAAAATTGTATGAAATTTTAATTAAGTATTTTAAGTAATACTTTATATTTACATGTTTTAATGTTTTAAATAAAAAACATACAAAAATACAACAAATTTTTATTTATTTTTTACTTTTTAAATACGTAATTTCATTTTTAAATTAAAGCTGATGTTTTTGGTACGTATAGTATATTTGGGAAAATGTTTTTGGAATGGTTAGTATTTTCAATACCGTTATTTTACACTGAAGTCCCTTTAAATCCCTTTAAATTTAATCCCTTACCGCCATAAACGACCCTTTTAGCAGGTAAATTTGTCAGTACAATTTCAGTGCTAAAACGCAGCAAATTTTGACTGAAATAGACTGAGCTCTCAGTCTAATTCCCCAGTACAATTTCAGTCTATTCTTCCGGCAGGGGATATTTATTTACAACAATCTCATTCAACAATGAGGATATTGAATTAAACATATAGATTAAAATATCATTAAGATACAATTATGAATAATTAATTCTATTAATTATTACCGAGTGTGAAGTAATTAATTATATACAAATGCATATAATTAATGACTTAGTTAATATTCTATTTTATACAAAATGCATATTTGTCGTTGTAGTATATAAAAAATACGAAATCTGGAATTTCCCAATACGTGATTTTATCCTGAGAAAAAGGATAAAATGTACGTTGGTCAACCGATGTGTTTTATGGTTTTACCTCCAAAGAGGGTCTACTTGAGAATTGAAAGACAGTTTTTTATGACATCTTTGGGGTTATCTCCCTTAGTTTATGGTTGACAATTGGAGACGCATGATTTTCCCCTAAACGACAAATGGTCGAATGTTCAAATGGTCGAATACCAAGTAGTCGAATCGTTAACTGGTCGAATGCTAAAAACATCGAATGCTAAAAACGTCGAATGTTCAAAATATCGAATCGTCAATTTGTCGAATGATCAAAACGTCGAATTCTCAAATGGTCGAATGCTAAAAACATCGAATCGTCAAATGGTCGAATGCTCAAAAGGTCGAATCGTCAAATGGTCGAATGCTAAAAACATCGAATTCTCAAATGGTCGAATGTTCAAAACGTCGAATCGTCATTTAGTCGAATGCTAAAAACGTCGAATCGTCAAATAGTCGAATGTTCAAAAGGTCGAATCGTCAAATGGTCGAATACTCAAAAGGTCGAATCGTCAAATAGTCGAATGCTAAAAGCGTCGAATTCTCAAATGGTCGAATGTTCAAAACGTCGAATTCTCAAATGGTCGAATGCTCAAAACGTCGAATCCTCAAATGGTCGAATGCTCAAAACGTCGAATTCTCAAATGGTCGAATGCTCAAAACGTCGAATCATCAAAAATTCGAAAAATTTGCTTGGTTTAAGTCAACATTAACTTAAACCAAGCAAATTTTTTGAATTTTTGACGATTCGACGTTTTGAGCATTCGACCATTTGACGATTCGACGTTTTTAGCATTCGACCATTTGAGCATTCGACCTTTTGAGCATTCGACTATTTGACGATTCGATGTTTTGAACATTCGACTATTTGAAGATTCGACGTTTTTAGCATTTGACCAAATGACGATTCGACGTTTTGAACATTCGATCAATTGATGAGTCGATGTTTTGAACATTCGACGTTTTGACTATTCGATGTTTCTAGCATTCGACCAGTTAACGATTCGACTACTTGGTATTCGACCATTTGAACATTCGACCACTTGGCGTTTAGGGGAAAATCATGCGTCTCGACAATTGTGTTTGAGTTTTAAGGGTATATTGTCTTCAGAGTGACAATACACAAACTCATATTGCTAGAAATGTGTTTAAACCTTACTATTTTTTGCAGCGATATTTTCATAGACATACTGTGTCTGCGAAACATATGTATTTTATCTTTTGTTATATTTCGGCTATTGATAGAGAGATATTTGAAGAATACAATATTTTAGGAACATATTTACTAAATTGAACGCAGAAAGTTCTTCTCAATCTATGGACAGGATATTATTTTAAATATAAAATTAATATTATATTTTCCCGCGACTTCTAATCGCATTTCGATTAATATCGAATCACGATTCGAGCGAGATAATAGTCGCTCGTTACAGTGTTGTGACGAGCGACTGCCATCTCGCTCGTTAACTTTTCGATATATCGATTAACGAGTTATCGAAGCGCGAAACAATAAAATTTCGTTAATAATCTAATTATTTTAGGATTTTCTTACGACTTTTGACAAATATTGACGAGACTAAAGAAGAAAGTTTGACTATTGTAAAATATAATACTTTACGGTTTAATAGTTTCCAAATTCCAAAAATGTATTTGAGTGGGCATCTAAAATGTGGCGTTTCCGGTCTTCTAATATTTTGCAGTTTTAGATACAGTCGCCCATCCAGTTATATATAGAGATCAGTGTTTATATTTAAATATGATGCGTGCAGTATAAGAGATTTATTGTTACTAGATATGATGTTAATAATTGTGTAATTAGTGTGAATGCAAAAGGGCTATGTTCACTTGTTGTGATACATGTTTTCAATACATAGAGTATGTTTATACGTGTATTAGTGCAGTGCAGTGTTAGTGTTGTGATTCTAAAAACTTCATAGACTTTACAAACTCTATAACAGCGCATGCGCAAAGATTCTGCCATGGACAAAGGGATAAATGCTCCCTCACGAATTCAGTTCTACTTTGGAGTTCTTTCGTAATGTATTTCAGAGTAGTCCCAAAAATAGTTATAAGAATAACATCGACTTGTGTAATGTTTTGACTTTAATCCCTACTAAAAATCCCTGTATAAGATCTTGTACAAGAAAATGCACACGTTCAGCAGCTGAACTTGTACAAGTTCTGGTAAGAACATGTACAATTTCTTGTACCAGGATTTGGAACAAGTTCTTGTATTAGAACTTGTACAAGAAAATGTACGAGTACTTGTACAAGAAAATAAACTTGTACAAGAAAATGTACAAGAACTTGTAAAAGTTCAAGTACAAGTATTTGTACATGAACACGTTCCCCAGGCAACCGCAGTTACTTGTTAGACAATTTCCTCAGTGGTCACAGGTTACCAATAACGCAGTTACTAGTATGTTACAAGTTATTCAGTTAACATCATAATGGTTGACTTTTACAAGTTACACTTGTGTACATTTGTTACCGTGAAAAACTTGTAACATACTAGTAACAAAAATTAGAGATCCTAAAATCACTGAAAGTTTGTGCACATGAGTTTAATTTTTGTTATTCATGTATTTATTGAATATATTTTATCATTTAATTTACATGAAATATTTAGGTAAACAATCATGTCATTATACAAATTAAATATATGGAAATCTTTCTAGACCGGTTCCATAAATAATTTTGTATGAAGACATCTAAATTTGCCTCAGTTGTATCTGTAAGAATTATTAATTTTGCTAGAGTTCACACACGTATAACTATTTTTAAAATTGACAAAGTGGTTCTCTTATTTTTCTTATTTAATTAAAATAAAATAATAAAAATAAAAGTTTCTCTAAATATTCAAATAAAAATTTGTCTTGTGATTATAACCTTATTAATTAAGTCAAAAATTGCTTTTTTAATGCTGTTCTATGGTCTCTTAAATTTCTAGAATGTGCGACAAACAGTTATCACCAAAAAATACGACACTGCCTGGTTTAAATCACGTGAAATTGGTAAACAATCATTTTCGAACAAGTTTTTCTCTTCAGACAGGAACTTTTTACAAAATCTGCCCACGAACCAATGACACAAATCTTCTTAATTATCTAAAGTCGAAAGATTTTTTTAATCCTTTCAGAAACGTGGTTGCAAAATGGGAAACACTGTAGCAATATAATGCAAATAATATTGACAGCTGAGCCTTTACGCTCGCTGCATGCTTCTGCCCTCTAATGGCAAATGGCTGTAATAAACATCTTTCCGCCTGTCATTACATTACTTTTGTATTTCCCATTTTGCAACCACGTTTTTGAAAGGATTAAAGCCTAACGCAGAATAAAAACGTAACGTGAACGTAAGCATGCGATAGAAAAGGACAGACCAACTTCTGTCCTTTTCTATCTCATGCTTGCGTTCGCTTCCCGTTTTATTCTGCTCAGGCCTTAAAAAAATCTTTCGAATCTAGATAATTAAGAAGATTTATGTCATTGGTTCGTTGGCAGATTTTGTAGAAGGTTCCCGTGTGGTGAGAAATACTCGTTCGAAAATGATTGTTTACCAATTTCATGTCATTTAAATCAGGTTGTGCCGTTTTTGCTTTTGTTCTTAGACAAAAAATACCTATATGTAAAAAACATCATTTGCCATTTTTTCAACGTGAACTCTATAGTCCACTTTTATGAAAGTATTTCCTTTTATTTTAAAAATAAATGTAATGTAAAAAAAATTGATTTCTCACAAACATTTTCAAAATCAAAATTTTCTTGCTTTTATTTTTTCAAAGTAAATTTTTTAAAAACTCACCCATTTACAAATTAGTATAACTATTTACTCAACAATTGAAGATAAATTTAAAAAAATAAATAATCATATTTGCTGAACGCTAATTTTTGTTAAAAATTTCAGTGTACAAAAAATTAATTTGTCACAAGTCAAAAAGTTTGTGAATTGTCTTAACATGTGTGTAAATAAATAATTTTTGCTATACCCTACTAAAAAAATAATGAGGAATCATGACAAAACATCAGAGTTCTGATTATTCATCAGATTTTCTGATGCTTCTTCTTGACTCTGATGATTTGTCATTTTTCAGATTATTTCTGACAGAATTTTTAGAATGGATTTGATGTTTTGTGAGAACTCTATCAGCTTCTCACTTTACTTCACAAACCAAGCTGACCATACTTGAAGCGTATCTTTTAATTTCTTCAAAATGAAGTTTCTTAGAATAAATTTTAGATATTTGGAATCATGAAATATCACAGATTCTGAATTTTTCAATTATAAACTTGAATTAGTTAAATTAAACAAATTTCAAGTTATAAAATTTTTGTTTAAAAAATCATAAACCTTCAGAACAATGCATTTTTTTCCCACTCAACTCAACTCAGTCACAATGACCAATTTGATACGCACCTTTCTTTAACAATAGATTTTCCGAAACTATTGTGATGATTTAAAAACAAGAATTTTATAATTTTAAAATTCTGCATTTTAACTAATTCAACTTTGTAACATAAAAATTTAGAATCTATGGTATTTTACGATTCCAAATATCTAAAATTTATTTTAAAAAACATTTATTAAAATAAATTATAAGGTTTGGGTGATAATTAAAAAAATGATTTTTAAAATAAATTTTATATATTTGGAATCGTAAAATACCATAGATTCAAAATTTTTATGTTACAAAGTTGCATTAGTTAAAATGCAAAAGTTTTAAGTCATAAAATTCTTGTTTTAAAATCATCACAAAAGACTCGGAAATCTATTGTTAAAGAAAGGTGCGTAGCGAATTGGTCATTGTGACTGAGTTGAGTCGAGTGGGCAAAAAAAGGCATTGTTCTGAAGGTTTATGATTGTTTAAACAAAAATTTTATTACTTGAAACTTGATCAATTTAACTAATGGAAGTTTATAATTTAAAAATTTAGAATCTGTGATATTTGATGTTTCCAAATATCTAAAATTTATTCTCAAAACCTTCATTTTGAAGAAATTATAAGTTATCTCGTGAACTATAACTGATATGTAAAAACTGATATGTAAAAACTGATATCATTTTTGAATTTTAAGCCAAGAGAGTATAAGGTATACGTAAAACAGTCTTCAAAATAATCTGAGTTTATAAACATTAAATATAATGTTGAAATAAACAAAAATGATTTTAAACATTAAAAAATGTATAATGGTTTTTCGATTTTCTACCCAAGTTATAAAAGGCGTGACGACCTTTTTACATAAAGGAACAAGAATACATCCCCAAAAAAGATTTTTTGCTATGCTATAAAAAATTCGGTGGCAGTCATAAAAGTTTTCATGATTCTTGGCAGTATTTTAAAGGGTTCTATTTCTTTTTCATGTTTTTGAGCTGCAATTGTAAGAAAAACTGCTCAAAAACACCAGAAATTCTGATTATTTTTCTGATGTTTTGTCATTATTTTTTTAGTAGGGTAAAGAAGACATTTTTGTTTGCAAAGACATAATTAATTTAAAAAAATAGTAAAATTCATTGAAGAGTTATTGAATTTTCTATTCTGATAGCCTGATTTAGTTTTGTTATTCTTTATTTACAATTTTGATTTATTTTATATTCAAGTGTCAAAATTTTATTCTCTATATTTATATATATTTTATTCTCTTTATTCTATTCTCTATTTTATTCTTATATGAGTTTTTAGACATTCATTTCAAGTTGTATTAAATTGAGATGTGGTAAATTATTTTACTATATATAGTTCACTCTTTGTTTAAAACAATATTTTATTAAACGAACAACAAACAAATCCACTTACAAAAATTTGAGGTTATCTGTTATAAAAACATAGCTGATAAATGTTACTGAATTGTGACACCTGAGACAACTAAATGTTACTTATTGGTTATGTCATTTTGTTACTACTTTGAGAGAGAAATCCCTTGCGGATGGGTGAACTACGAAATTACGGGTTGCATACATTTGTATCAGAATGAAAAGAGCAGAATGACTATTATGTCGAATTCACAAAGGTAGAATCTGTAACTTTACGAATTTGTTTTTATCGAATACAAAATTTAAGAAAATTATTTTCACGCATTAACATTGACATAATTTTTATTTTTACTAAACAATAATTGATAGAATTTTAAAATAGTCGATTTCTTATTTAGTCGAAAGTTTAAAAATCCGAAATTTAATTAAACCTAATTTTATTTTGTCGAATGGTGGTTCAATATAATGTGAATATTAACGAAATTTATTATAGCCGAATTTATAACTAACCTAAATGTAACTGAACCGAAAAGTAATATTACATATTCCTTATTCTATAGAAATTAAAAGTGTTCGAATTATCATTTAATCGAATATTTATTATATAGAATTAATTTTAATCGATATTTCGAAATCTCGAAATGCAAATTAATCTAAACTAATTTTTAAGGAAAATACAACTAAGCGAATTTCTAATTATCCGAAAACTAATTTGGTAGAAAATTTTTGTGGGTGAATTTAATTTGAGCCAAAAAGCAAGTAGCCGAAACGTCATCTATTATAATCTTAAAATGGCGAAAAAGCTATTTGTAAGAAAGGTTAAATAGTCGAAACGCCATCTATTCGAATTGTCCAGTAGACGATTCGTAATTTAGCCGAATGGAAAAAACGTCGAATGGACAAAACGTCGAATTTTGAAAACATCGAATTCTCAAAACATTGAATTGTCAATACGTCGAATGTTTAAAACGTCGAATGCTAAAAACATCGAATCGTCAAAAGTTCGACAAAATTTGATTGATCTAAGTAAAGATTTCTTTGTTTTAAGTTAATGTTTACATAGATCAAACAAATTTTGTCGAACTTTTGACGATTCGATGTTTTTAGCATTCGACGTTTTAAACATTCGACGTATTGACAATTCAATGTTTTGAGAATTCGATGTTTTCAAAATTCGACGTTTTGTCCATTCGACGTTTTTTCCATTCGGCTAAATTACGAATCGTCTACTGGACAATTCGAATAGATGGCGTTTCGACTATTTAACCTTTCTTACAAATAGCTTTTTCGCCATTTTAAGATTATAATAGATGACGTTTCGGCTACTTGCTTTTTGGCTCAAATTAAATTCACCCACAAAAATGTTCTACCAAATTAGTTTTCGGATAATTAGAAATTCGCTTAGTTGTATTTTCCTTAAAAATTAGTTTAGATTAATTTGCATTTCGAGATTTCGAAATATCGATTAAAATTAATTCTATATAATAAATATTCGATTAAATGATAATTCGAACACTTTTAATTTCTATAGAATAAGGAATATGTAATATTACTTTTCGGTTCAGTTACATTTAGGTTAGTTATAAATTCGGCTATAATAAATTTCGTTAATATTCACATTATATTGAACCACCATTCGACAAAATAAAATTAGGTTTAATTAAATTTCGGATTTTTAAACTTTCGACTAAATAAGAAATCGACTATTTTAAAATTCTATCAATTATTGTTTAGTAAAAATAAAAATTATGTCAATGTTAATGCGTGAAAATAATTTTCTTAAATTTTGTATTCGATAAAAACAAATTCGTAAAGTTACAGATTCTACCTTTGTGAATTCGACATAATAGTCATTCTGCTCTTTTCATTCTGATACAAATGTATGCAACCCGAAATTACGACGAATTCGTCGTCACTTCGTCGTCACTTCGTATTTCGTTATAATATTTTACAAATTAGATGAAAACAGTTTAAAAAAACTATTGAAATGAATAAATGAATATCTTAGGATGAAATTAATCTATTTTTTAGGATAAATTAAAGTTAAATTATTGAGAAATTAATGTTTAAAGTAGGAAATGTCAGTTTTAGTGTAGTAGGATGTATGTGTGTGTAAGATCGATATTAGAATAAACTGTTGATATGTCGCCGCGCGTTTTGCGCGACAGATGGCGTAAGTGACATTTGTCCATGGCTTTAAATTACATGGTTTATTACAGAAAAATAAAAAAAGGAAACATAATAAGAAAGATTATTAAGATTGAAAATTTTTATACAATAATAGAAATAAAAATTGCAGAATATTTTTTAGGAAGTTAATTTTATTTATTTTAAGGTTTTATTTAAAAAAATTAAGTGTTAGACTTTAAATAGTGGAAAAAAGTTCATTAAAAAAACTAAAAATGTTAGAAAAAGCTCTTATAATTAATAAATTAACTATTCTATAGTCGATTTATTCATTATTTAAGTTGAATTAAATCGTAAATTGTGCAATTATTAATGATAAATATGCGAACTGTGAGCAGTGGCGGAACTACCATAGGGCAAACCGGGCGAAATCCCTGGGCCCCGCGACTTTGGGGGCCCCGCGATTATGACGATTTAATTATAAAACTTAAATTATTATTAATTTTTTAAATTATTTTATTTATTTATTATTATTTTTCATTTTATTAAATTAATAAATTATTATTGATATTTAATATGAACATATTTGAAACTAAAAATTTTGTTTAAATAAATTCTAAAGATAAAATTTTTACTTTAATATATATTGTAATCATTCTATTGTCAAATTGTTATAATAAATTATACTAAAATTTTTATTTATGACTTTGAGTAAATATACTTTAAGCTTGTTATCTAGTCTCAACATTCTTCCATAAATATTTCTTACGACTAGAAAAACTTAATAAATGTTTTGAAAAAGAATCAGGAGTAATTTTATTACTGCTGTAAGGTATTTGGTAGGTATTTCCCACTGTTAATCAAATTTCATTTCTACTAGTGGGCCCCGAGGCTTTACTCGCCCCAGGGCCCCGGCCTCTCTTGTTACGCTACTGACTGTGAGACCTGTCAATGTATTGGTAACATGCGTGATACTTGTAGCAGACTACGATTGACTACAATCATATTCTGAACGGCGGAACGAAAGAAACTGATTTGGATAAACGCGCGAAGTTTCAAAATGATGTGTAAATATAGTAAACATTGAAAAAAATTGCTTTCTTTGATTTAAGAGATATTACTAATAAATCATATCTTTTACTTTTAAAAAATGTTTTTTAAACAATGTGATCAAAAATTAGAAATTTAGCAAAACTTTTTGGATTATTAAAATAAATTAATTTATTTAAATAAATATTATTCATAGCTAAAAATCAATATTTTACTTAGAAAAATAAATTTAAATAAAAATTTCTTAAACAATTTCATGTAAAAAATAAATAACATGAACAATTAATTTTGATTGAAAATTAATTATTAGGTATTATATTCAGTAGAATATAAAAAATAACTCCTCCTACTTTAAGAAAGCAATTTTTTTATTCGTTGGTTCAACAGTACAAAAAGGGAGTGAATATTTAATTTTTAAAAAGTTACAATTAGTCTTAACTCATTAAGAAAAAAAAGCTTCTGGCCAATAAAAATAAGCACCTCCTATTTTCAAACTGCAATTTTTTATTTGTTGGTTGAGTTAAAGAAAATGGAGAAAGTAATTAATATTTGAAAAATAACATACACATATTACCAACCCCCAAAGAAAAAATGGACGATTTAGACCAATAAAAATAGTAAACAAACTCCTCCCATTTTTAAAATCAATTTTTCTATTTGTTGGTTGAGTTAAACAAAATGGAGAAAAAATTAATATTTGAAAAATAAATCATATAATTCCAACCCCCCAAAAAAATTGATGATTTAGACCAATTAAAATAAAATTTAAACTCCTCCTTCTTATAGAAAAATATTTTTTATTTGTTGGTTCAATAGAACAAAATGGAGAAAATATTAAACTTTAAAAAAGATAAAATTTAGTCCCAACCCCCAAAAGATAAAATGGATGTTTAAGACCAATTAAATTAAAATTTAAACTCCTCCCTTTTAATAAAAACTATTTTTCATTCGTGGGTTCAAAAGAACGAAATGGAGAAGATATTAAACTTTAAAAAATATAAGTCTCAACCCCTCACGAAAAAAACTGCTATTAGCCAATAAAAAAATCAAACTCCTCCTAAATTTTTATTCATTGGTTCAGTTAAACAAAAAGGAGAACAATTTATTTTTTAAGAAATAAAACATATAATTCCAACCCCCAAAAGAAAAAATGGATGTTCTAGAACAAGTAAAATAAAATTTAAACTCCTCCTTCTTAATCAAAGCTTTTTTTCTATTTGTTGGTTGAGCTAAACAAAATGGAGAAAAAATTAAATATTTAAATTTAAAACATACTATTCCAACCCCCAAAAGAAAAATGGATGTTCTAGACCAATTAAAATAAAATTTAAACTCCTCCTTCTTAAAGAAACCTTTTTTCTATTTGCTGGTTCAATAGAACAAAATGGAGAAAATATTAATATTTAAAAAATATAAAATTTAGTCCCACCCCCCAAAAGAGAAAATGGATGTTTAAGACCAATTAAATTAAAATTTAAACTCCTCCCTTTTAATAAAAACTATTTTTCATTCGTGGGTTTAAAAGAACGAAATGGAGAAAATATTAAAATTTAAAAAATATAAGTCTCAACCCCTCAAGAAAAAAAACTGCTATTAGCCAATAAGAAAATCAAACTCCTCCTAAATTTATATTCATTGGTTCAATTAAACAAAATGGAGAAAAATTTATTATTTAAGAAATAAAACATATAATTCCAACCCCCAAAAAGAAAAATGGATGATTTAGACCAATTAAAATAAAATTTAAACTCCTCCTTCTTAAAGAAACCTTTTTTCTATTTGTTGGTTCAATAGAACAAAATAGAGAAAATATTAAACGTTAAAAAATATATAATTTATTCCCAACCCCCAAAAGATAAAATGGATGTTAAGGACCAATTAAATTAAAATTTAAACTCCTCCCTTTTAATAAAAACTATTTTTTATTCGTGGGTTCAAAAGAACGAAATAAAAATTTAGGAGGAGTTTGATTTTTTTATTGGCTAATAGCAGTTTTTTTTCTTGAGGGGTTGAGACTTATATTTTTTAAATTTTAATATTTTCTCCATTTCGTTTTTTTAAACCCACGAATGAAAAATAGTTTTTATTAAAAGGGAGGAGTTTAAATTTTAATTTAATTGGTCTTAAACATCCATTTTATCTTTTGGGGGTTGGGACTAAATTTTATCTTTTTTAAAGTTTAATATTTTCTCCATTTTGTTCTATTGAACCAACAAATAAAAAATATTTTTCTATAAGAAGGAGGAGTTTAAATTTTATTTTAATTGGTCTAAATCATCAATTTTTTTGGGGGGTTGGAATTATATGATTTATTTTTCAAATATTAATTTTTTCTCCATTTTGTTTAACTCAACCAACAAATAGAAAAATTGATTTTAAAAATGGGAGGAGTTTGTTTACTATTTTTATTGGTCTAAATCGTCCATTTTTTCTTTGGGGGTTGGTAATATGTGTATGTTATTTTTCAAATATTAATTACTTTCTCCATTTTCTTTAACTCAACCAACAAATAAAAAATTGCAGTTTGAAAATAGGAGGTGCTTATTTTTATTGGCCAGAAGCTTTTTTTTCTTAATGAGTTAAGACTAATTGTAACTTTTTAAAAATTAAATATTCACTCCCTTTTTGTACTGTTGAACCAACGAATAAAAAAATTGCTTTCTTAAAGTAGGAGGAGTTATTTTTTATATTCTACTGAATATAATACCTAATAATTAATTTTCAATCAAAATTAATTGTTCATGTTATTTATTTTTTACATGAAATTGTTTAAGAAATTTTTATTTAAATTTATTTTTCTAAGTAAAATATTGATTTTTAGCTATGAATAATATTTATTTAAATAAATTAATTTATTTTAATAATCCAAAAAGTTTTGCTAAATTTCTAATTTTTGATCACATTGTTTAAAAAACATTTTTTAAAAGTAAAAGATATGATTTATTAGTAATATCTCTTAAATCAAAGAAAGCAATTTTTTTCAATGTTTACTATATTTACACATCATTTTGAAACTTCGCGCGTTTATCCAAATCAGTTTCTTTCGTTCCGCCGTTCAGAATATGATTGTAGTCAATCGTAGTCTGCTACAAGTATCACGCATGTTACCAATACATTGACAGGTCTCACAGTCAGTAGCGTAACAAGAGAGGCCGGGGCCCTGGGGCGAGTAAAGCCTCGGGGCCCACTAGTAGAAATGAAATTTGATTAACAGTGGGAAATACCTACCAAATACCTTACAGCAGTAATAAAATTACTCCTGATTCTTTTTCAAAACATTTATTAAGTTTTTCTAGTCGTAAGAAATATTTATGGAAGAATGTTGAGACTAGATAACAAGCTTAAAGTATATTTACTCAAAGTCATAAATAAAAATTTTAGTATAATTTATTATAACAATTTGACAATAGAATGATTACAATATATATTAAAGTAAAAATTTTATCTTTAGAATTTATTTAAACAAAATTTTTAGTTTCAAATATGTTCATATTAAATATCAATAATAATTTATTAATTTAATAAAATGAAAAATAATAATAAATAAATAAAATAATTTAAAAAATTAATAATAATTTAAGTTTTATAATTAAATCGTCATAATCGCGGGGCCCCCAAAGTCGCGGGGCCCAGGGATTTCGCCCGGTTTGCCCTATGGTAGTTCCGCCACTGCTCACAGTTCGCATATTTATCATTAATAATTGCACAATTTACGATTTAATTCAACTTAAATAATGAATAAATCGACTATAGAATAGTTAATTTATTAATTATAAGAGCTTTTTCTAACATTTTTAGTTTTTTTAATGAACTTTTTTCCACTATTTAAAGTCTAACACTTAATTTTTTTAAATAAAACCTTAAAATAAATAAAATTAACTTCCTAAAAAATATTCTGCAATTTTTATTTCTATTATTGTATAAAAATTTTCAATCTTAATAATCTTTCTTATTATGTTTCCTTTTTTTATTTTTCTGTAATAAACCATGTAATTTAAAGCCATGGACAAATGTCACTTACGCCATCTGTCGCGCAAAACGCGCGGCGACATATCAACAGTTTATTCTAATATCGATCTTACACACACATACATCCTACTACACTAAAACTGACATTTCCTACTTTAAACATTAATTTCTCAATAATTTAACTTTAATTTATCCTAAAAAATAGATTAATTTCATCCTAAGATATTCATTTATTCATTTCAATAGTTTTTTTAAACTGTTTTCATCTAATTTGTAAAATATTATAACGAAATACGAAGTGACGACGAATTCGTCGTAATTTCGTAGTTCACCCATCCGCAAGGGATGTAATGTCATCTTGTGACCACCTGGCGGATCACTTGTTACTGCTTTTCGCTATCTTGTTACAAGTTTGTTACTTGCATTACTAGTAACTGTGTTGCCTGGGTCATGTTCTTGCACAAGTATATTTATAAATAATTTTTTTTTAGAAAATTGGAATAAGTAAATTAATAAATCATTTTTTTTTTAAATTGGCATTTTAATAACTTATAAGCATTAAGACTTTCCACTTTAGGCAAGCCAAAAACTATTGCGCAGCTCTAAAAGTTTATAAAAACTACTGCGCAGCCTTTAATGTTTTTAATTTTTACAACTTAAAAATAATGTTTAAAGAAAATGTACAAGTACTTGCACATGAACCCGTACAAGATCTTGTACAAGATCTTGTACAAAATCTTGTACGAGTTCATGTGCAAGTTTATTTTCTTGTACAAGTACTCGTACATTTTCTTGTACAAGTTCTAATACAAGAACTTGTTCCAAATCCTGGTACAAGAAATTGTACATGTTCTTACCAGAACTTGTACAAGTTCAGCTGCTGAACGTGTGCATTTTCTTGTACAAGATCTTATACAGGGATTTTTAGTAGGGATAAATGTATTGGGTTTACTCGCGAATTTAGTTGGATTAATGATTAATTATTATTATTAATTATTAATTGATCCTTCTTATTCGTGAGGTTTTTCCCTCCGTTTTAACGGAAATTAACTTGTTTTATTTAAATATTTCCGCCTTCCTTTTCAAAGGATTAAACCAAGATTGAACATCAAATCAAATCGCGGATCTTACGCCTGCGCGTAAATAACGTAACTCCGCACGTAACAGTGTTACGCCTAATACCGCCACATTTGAAAATAAATAAAACTTCAAATTTCACAAATTTTACAGAAAATAGGCAGATCAACATGAATATGATATTTTTCTAACAGAGTTCAATTATATTTAGTACACTGCAAAAACTGGTATCTCACAAGTGTCTCAAAATGAGTTGCTTTACGTGTTTAAACCATTGAGATACAAAATATGTTTTATATTGAGACATTTAATTTCATATCGTGTCTCATTTTAAAACATTTAACGTGACTTAAAGCGTATAAGACACATATCACGTCTCCTGACCGTGAGATGGATACTCGAAACACATATCGTGTCTCAAAATGAAACACTAAGCGGGTAAGATACTTAAAGTATCTTAGCGCATGCGCAAAATAGCTACGCACACAGTAAAATTTCGTTTTAGAATCATTTAAAAATAAAGGTTTCTTATTATTTATTAATAACAAAATTTGACACTTTCAGGTTATGTACTTTGTTTTGTTTTTTTATTGGCAGCACTCGCATTGTACGGGCAGCTTCAAAATTACTTTTCATTCGCATTTTGTTTAGTCAATAAAAACGCCATAACTCCAGTGTCGGTAATGTCTAAAAAATATATTTTCCACAATTTGTCTTATTATGAATAAATAAATGTTCTTCTTTCAACAATGGTATTATTATTTATTTATTCAAATAATATGTGTGGAACTATTTAAATTAATATTTAATATTTAAACTTTTTATTTTGTTTGTTATGTACCTAATGTCGATAAAAAAGATTGAATATTAAGAGTTTGTGAAATGATCACATTTCATTGGTCTATTAACAATGTGAAAAACTAACCTAAAACTGTCAGTTTTCTTGAAGAATAAAAGCATGAAATTACTGTGCATGACGGATTTTTTCTATTAAACGCATAATCAGTGAAACACGTCAAGCATCTCAGCTTAAGACATGTATGTGTCTTAAAATGAGACACATATCTGTTTCAAATATGTGGACACAAAACATCTTACCTGTTTCAAATATGGGACAAAACGTCTCAAAATGAGACACTTGTTTTTACAGTGTATATCTAGTAATAATAATTTATATAGTAATATTATACATGTATAAAAATTTTAACTATATGCAAATAATACCAATAATATTACTTTTTACATTAAATTGTTCTTATTATGAATAGAATTTTTTGGTTAGGATTTTATTAAATATGAATTATACAAATATATTTGTGAAATAAAATATATTATTTTAATAATAATAAAATAAGAAAATTTTTGAACACTATTATTATTAATGTACATTTGTAATATATTCATACAAATGTATATAATATGCGACGCTCCACGAGAAAAGGGACCTTATGACTTACAGACGAATTTTGCAGGAGAGGCATTTAAAGTGGAACCACTCTGATTGGTCAAGACGTTTCATTGAAAGTCAGTTCCACTACTCACTTCACATTGATAGTTATCCATGTTACACGAAGCGCATGAGTTGTAAGTACATAACCTGTGTAGTTGTGTTAGAAAGTAGAGGGGATGATTTTCTAAACAACCGGGTGTAAACACTAAAAAGGTTCATTTTTAAACATTGATAACAAAAAAACCTGTAAGTAGAAATTATTTTTGCCTTTTGTATATGAAAGAGCAACTCAAAAAGTACGGAATGATATAAATAACTCAAAATTAATTTTTTTGCAGCTAAGGTCTCTTTTCTCGTGGAGCGTCACATATATATAAGAATTATTTACAAAAACACATTTATGTTTTTAAATAAATTGCTTAGAATGACTAACAATTTTATGCCGCAGTCTTTAATTTTGCAACTTTTTTGGTTTTAAATTCTTATCGTTTCTTTTATCCTCTAATATTAAAAATTGGTGCTTTATTTAACCAATAACATGAAAATATAAAAATATGAAAAATCCCTATATTAAAGAACCAGTAGAACCGGGTAGAATCAGGAGCCTACTTGCTTTAAGTTGGTTATTGTCACGTAAGTTCCAATTTCAAACCAGTAGATAAGTATTTTCAGCTGGTTTGAATTTGGAATGTCAAGTTCAAAATGAACTGGTCTCAGTTTGAACATTACAGTCAACCGGAAATTCCAAATAGGTTACATTGTACAACATGAACTTGTTTCAACTTGGATATCGATTCACAATTGGAAATCCAAGGTGGTTACAATTGAACAGATAGTTTTGAAAAAAAATATTTGTGGAAAAAATAATAAAAAATTCTTATGACCATTAATAACTTTATATTCTTAGCACGCTCCAAACATACAAACATCCTCTATATTATATTAAGTTAATGTACGACCGACCGACCGACCGACTCACACCTCTTTCTATTCTGTCTAACTATCTTTGAAAATACTTCACTCACACATGTCCAAAAAACACATACCCATGAATGTTACACATATACACAAAACACATACATGTCATGTCACGCATGCGCAGCAGTATTCCATGAATGTCACGCATGCGCAGTAGTGTTCTATCAATGTTACGCATGCGCAGTAGTGTTTTATCAATGTCACACATGCACGGTAGTATTCTATCAATGTCACACATGCAAAGTAGTATTATATCAGTGTCACGCATGCGCAGTAGTGTTCTATCAGTGTCACGCATGCGCAGTAGGGTTCTATCAATATTACGCATGCGCAGTAATGTTCTATCAATGTTACACATGCGCAGTAGTGTTATATCAATGTCACGCATGCGCAGTAGTGTTATATCAATGTCACGTATGCGCAGTAGTGTTCTATTAATGTTATGCACGCGCAGTAGTGTTCTATCAATGTTACGCATGCGCAGTAGTGTTCTATGAATATCAGGCATGCGCAGTAGTTTTCTATCAATGTTACACATGCGCAGTAGTGTTCTATCAATGTTACGCATGCGCAGTAGTTTTCTATCAATGTCACGCATGCGCAGTAGTGTTCTATGAATATCAGGCATGCGCGGTAGTGTTCTATCAATGTCAGGAATGCGCAGCAGTGTTCTATGAATATCAGGCATGCGCAGTAGTGTTCTATGAATATCAAGCATGCGCGCAAAACACCTACACATGTATACTCAACATATACACTAATCACATGTACATGTATACTTACACATGTACATAAATTATATACACATGTATACTGACTCATGTGCAGATATAAACTCCTACATATACAGAAATCACATATATAGATTTAATAAACGATTGATAATATAAATTGTTGAATTTTTTAAGGTTCGTTGATGCACGTAGTGTCTGTTGAAATTTTTTTAAATATACGTATAAGTACCTTACTCGCTAATGATGCGCTGTCTGTGTTGTAAGGGAAATTATTTATTTACTTGTGTATTTACTTATTTATTTGTTTGACAGAAATCAACAATAATTTTTTAAATGGATAATCAGTGAAAAATGACTTATATTTCTGTAAGTGTAATTTTCAACTGACTTTTAGTAAAATTATTTGTTTGACAGAAATTTACAATAATAAATAAATCACAATAAAATAACAATCAGTGAAGAATGACTGATATTTTAGTACTTTTCAACTGATTTTCAGTAAAATTCCACTGATTATGAATCCAAAGTCACTTTTTAAAAATACAAAATGGCGAATCCAGGATAGCGGACGAAAATGAAAGATTTATAAGAGAATACGTAAAAATAACATTTCGTATAATGTACAATGACAATTTTTTAAAATGTCACTTCATAAATTTTGTCTTATTACACAATGATTTTAAATAAAATAATTTATATTTTTATAAATATTAATAATTTTTTACATTTTCTAACCACTATAAGGTTTTAATTTTGTAAATGTTCAAACTCTAGTTTAGAAAGAAAAATTTATATTATTATATAACAATATTGTCTAGACTTGCAAAAACCCAAAGTCTAGACAAATTTGTCGTAACAATATTGTTACAATATATATTGTAACAATATTGGTGACGGTGACGTGCGTAAGAATAGTGCAGTTAAAAATTTCAAAAAAAACATTTCTCAAAAAAATTAATAAAATAGCATTTTTATATAGTTTACGAGATAAAAATTCCTGAAAAAAAGTGTTGAAATTATTTGATTGAAAAGCGTTCACAAATGATGTCACGCAATTTTTCGGGATTTTATAACCCCCCCCCCCCCTCCCCCTGTCAAACAAATTTCATGCAATTTCACATGTAAAAATACATTGTGTCACGTTTAGTAGAGACCCTCCACCCTCCTCCAAAAAACGTGACATCATTTATGAACGCACCCTTGCAAATATCTTGCAAAATATTAAAAATTTTGTAAAACTTTTTGGCACACTTATTTAGGACTCTAAACACTATTAAATTACAAAGTACCCAAGTATCACGGAATATAACCTTAAATTTAAGGGAATATTGCATTTCATATTCGGAATATTCCAGTGGAACGTTCCAGAGATCTTAAACCCCAGTAGCACGTAATATTGGGAACATTCCAGCAATATGCCACGACATTGAGGCAATATTCGTAATGTTAAGGCAATGTTCTCAATATCGCTGTAATATTACGTGCTACTGGGGAAGTAATATTAAAATGTCCGCTGCACAGGAATATTCCAAGATAACATTTAGGGAATGTTCCACGATTATATCGAAGTAATATTCCAGGATGATGTTGAAGGAATGTTCCACCGTAATATTAATGGAATATTCCAGGGTGATGTTGAGGGAATGTTCCTAGATAATATTAAATATGTTGAAAATACCATTGATAAGGACAGTATTTTATGACGCTGAAAATAACTGGATTATGCCCTGAAAAACTGATTATTATGCGAAATTATGCGTTGAAAAATTAAAAAGTGCAAATTGATGCTTTTGAAAGAAAAACGTTATTAAGGACCCAAATAAAGCTTTTAACATTATGTTAATTTTTTTTAAGAAAAACCACCAACATTTTTAAATAAAGCAACTTATTCTCTATAAATATAGAGTAAAGGTCATCATAAGAAATATGTTTTGCGATGACCACGGTAACAAGGAGCTGGTTTCTCAGAAATACAAAATTCAAACGAATTTAGTTAAAGTAAAAGATAAAAAAAATGCTGTGGGTTCTCTGCTGTAAAAAGATATTGTTTGGGGTCATCCATAAAGCATACTTAATTTCCGAAATTTTATTTCCCCCATCTTGATACTTTTTCCATTAATGATTAATATGAAGCATGATATTTTATGCACTTCCCTACTCCTTCAAATATCACATGGTTTATGGACGACCCCTTTCTTAAAGAAAGAAATCATTCTATTGAGGTGAGGAGTATATTTTTATGTATTAAAAAAGCCCTCTAAACTCAAGAAAAATCGGAGATTCAGTGCAGTAGTTTTTGAGAAATAGTGCGATCACCGATTTGCAAAATGCTGTTTTAAGAAAAACGAGTTTAAAATTTTATCATACTCTTTCATTAGACGAAATTTTGTTCCGGGCTACAGGAAGCCGGACTTAACTGAACCTTACTTCATTAAAGCTTTATATCTCACTCAATTTTTAAAATATCAACTTATTATTTCACAAACATATGTCTAATACCCTACCCACACCGTACCGAAACTTTCCTAAAAATTTATTAAAGATTTACTTGCAAACTTCGAAGAATTTACTTACAAAGTTAGCTCAACATTTATTGAAGTGGGACATTTCAATCTTTGCAGAATTTTCACTAAACTTTGCAAGTAAATACTTTCAAGCTTGCAAGTAAATTTTTAGTAAATATTTAGGAAATTTTCGGTGTTGTGTGGGTAAACTTAGAAAAAATACAAGAAAAGAAAAACCGATTTTTTGAAAATTACAACTAGGATTGCCCTTTTAATTATGGATGATTAATTTTATTCATAAATTTATGATAAAATGTATTTATAAACAGATATTTCGTTAATGCAGATTTAGACTGTGAAATATTTTTATATTTCTTGCACAAAAAATATAATTATGCACCATTATGCGAGAATTCAAAAATTGTGCGATGAAAAAAAATTATGCGTTTTGATGCGACGTTACATTTATTTTATTTTATTCATAAGCATTATAATACGTAAAACTTTAAACTTTCTTTCAATTTTTGAAAATTATGCGATTATGCGCTTCGCACAAAGTGTAGGTCTTTAACCATTGAAAATCGTTTTTACTAAAGAAAGAAGATAAAGAGAAAAAAAGTCAAATTTTTTCAAAGTATAAAATTTTGGAATATTTTCAGGGAATATTCTGGGAATATTCCCTTAATATTCATTCAACATTACCTTGGAATATTCCATTAATATGACGGTGGAACATTGCCTCAACATCATCCTGGAATATTACTTCGAAATTACCGTGGAACATTCCCTCAATGTTATTTTTGGAATATTTCTGTGGGGCGGACATTTTAATATTACTTTAAGATCCCTAGAATATTCCGAATATGAAATGTAATATTCCCTTCATTTTAAGGTTATATTCCGTGCTGCTTGGGTATAAGCAAAACCAAAATTTCGTCGGTTCATAGAGCCATGGAACGCCCCATATAGCATTTTAAGATGATTCACATTTTGGACAAGTTAAAACCTACGATATTGGCTGGTTTTAATAAAAAATTTAGGGGAAAATGGGTCAAAAGTACTGAAAGATAGGCAAATATTATTTTTGAAATATCTTTTTTATTTTTTGTGCAGGGGAGCGTGGGGTAATGTGAGCTTTTAAATTTCACGTACTTAAAAGCCTTAAAATTCGCTTCAATGTCTAGAAAATCTTCTACAACCTTTGTTTATATCATTCCAAAACAAAAGATTACATTCTTGACAAATTTTTAGTAAAGACAAGGGAAAATGTATTTTTTTAGTTTTCGTTGTAAAATGCGAAATATTTCTAAACATCACCATAAGTAGTTAAAATCGTATTATTTAGTTATGCTTTTTCATTATATTATAGGTGAATATGTGTAGATATGTATACTTGTATAAAAATTGATATAATAATAAAATTTGTTTATGTTTTTATTTTTTTATTCAAATTTTGGCCTGTAACAATTCTGTGGGGTAATAGGAGAATTAGTGACAGCCCAAAGAATCTTCGTTACTATGTTAGGGCTTTCGTTATTTCTTTCAAAATTGTAAAAAATATGAATATTTCCAGGGAATATTCTGGGAATATTCCCTTAATAATCATTCAACATTACCTTGGAATATTCCATTAATATTACGATGGAATATTGCCTCAACATCATCCTGGAATATTACTTCGAAATTACCGTGATACATTCCCTCAATGTTATTTTGGAATATTCCTGTGGGGCGGACATTTTAATATTACTTTAAGATCCCTGGAACATTCCACTAGAATATTCCGAATATAAAATGTAATATTCCCTTCATTTCGATGGGTTAGTCGAAAAAAAGGACACCTCGCATTTTAGTTGAAAAAAGGACACGTCGAAAATATTCATTTTACATCAACTTTCGTTTGGCGATACTAGTACACGGAGAAAAATTATTTTTAATGATTACAATAGTCTACATTACAGCGCGGATATGTGACCACTTTTTGGAATGATTACGAAGACTATGTAATGTGTTAAGAATTTAGTAGGAACGATTACTATAGCTGTTGTAAGGGATACCTTCACGTTTGTAATCCTTACAACAGCTACACGGAAAAAATCTTGGGTGACGTGCAATCCCAATCGTCGGAAAGTGGGGGAACTATAGTTTGGATGTGCTACGTTCTCAATTCGGGAAATCTACGTTCCCATGTTGGTGGCGCTGAACACCCAAGATTTGAGACTCAAAACCTTGGGACTGCAATAGCCGCATCTTGGGCGTTCAGCACGCCCAAGTTGGAAATGCAGCTCCTCCAAACTAAAGTCGTATCGCATTCGTACATTTTCGGTCTACTTGGAACGGCACGTCACCCAAGATTTTTTCCGTGTATAGTAATCATAACAAAAAGTGGTCACATATCCGAGCAGTAATATAGACTATTGTAATCAGTACGAATAAATTTTTCTCCGTGTAGTGATGCACTACGAGCGAATATCGAGAATCTCGCGAAAAATACAATGAAAACAATTGAATGTTACAGTTTCATCTCTTTCCTTTTATGAAAGGACAGAGTCTCGTTATGCATCACTAGGCGATACTATGTGTAATGTAATTGTTTTTTGTAATAGAAGATTTAAGAACATATTATCTTCATAGTTTTTTGAGCACAAAATATCATAAGTCAATTACTTTACACATATCGTTCACTCCAAGTGGAATGTACGTATGTTTAAAGAACATTTTAGAAGTTACGTATCTTCCAGGTTTAGTGAAGAAACCACGTATCTTTCTGTTCCGTGCAAAAACTACGTATCTCTGTCAGTCACTTTAGAAGATCTACATTTTATTATTATTATTATTATTATTATTATTATTATTATTATTATTATTATTTTGAAGTTAATATTTTGTAATGAAGTAATAATTTTTTCAAAAGTTGATGCAATAAAATATATATTTTTTAAAATAATTTAATTTTTTTTCTTAAAAATATTAGAATATTATTAGAAGTTTTTAAAGCGACTGACAGAGATACGTAGTTTTTGCACGGAACAGAAAGATACGTGGTTTCTTCACTGAACGTGGAAGATACGTAACTTCTAAAATGTTCTTTAAACATACGTACATTCCACTTGGAGAAAACGATATTATCGTCAAACAAAAATGCATTTAAAATTAATATTTTCGAGGTGTCCTTTTCTTCAACTAAAAAGCGAGGTGTCCTCTTTTTGAACCAAAATTCGAGGTGTCCTTTTTGTCCACTAACCCAGCGATAAAATTATTCCATTTAATTGACTTAAGTAATTTGTATTTGGTTCAAATAATTATTTATTTGATACCATAAATTAAAATATTTGCGTCCAGTAAATATTTACTTAGTTCAAATAAATAAAAATAAATAAGTAAAAACAAATAAGTTTAAATACAACCGAACGAGCGTTAGCGAGTGAGGTATATGTCGCTAGTTTTAATTAAACTGGAAGAATTAAATTAAAACTTGAACCCTATGGGAATCGAACCCCGTACGTATGACCTATCTATCTAAACGCTTAACGACCGCGGCTACAGAATCGACGTGAGAAATATTTTTCGACCTGTCTATATAAACTGCAACTTTGAAAAACGTAAGTTTATGTAAAATATTATAATTTTTTGTAAGTACCTATAAAAATACAAGCAGAAATTAAAATATTTTTAGAGATTTGCAAATATATGCTATTATGTAAAAAATTTTAATTAAATATTTAATACATTTTTGCTCAAATGTCATTTGACCGCTTTGTAATTTTTTGCAAAAAATAACATTAAGCGAAATAAAAAACTGAAAATTCGTAAAAATTAAAATTCCCAAAATGACTATGCCAGACCAGCTCAACTGTGTTAAAAAAATTTCATTGATAAAAATAACAAATTTGCAAAATAACAGTAAACTAAAATAAATATTTGTAAAAATGTAATTTTGCAATAATAATTCTTTGCAAAAATAACAATTGGCGAAAATGACAATTTAATGAATTTCAATTCGCGATTAATCAAACTCTTTACATTTGAACTTGAAATTCCAAATAGAATGCATCCCCGATTCAAATTAAACCAAGATGACATTAATCCTTCACTGTGCTATATAAATTTGGAGTTGGAAATTCCAAACTCAAGCTTCTTGATTTTTAATTTGACAGGACAAGTGAAATGTAGTATTCGAGAATCCAAATTGAACCAAGTAGATACTTGAACTTAATTTTTATATTTGGAAATGCAAGCTGATACTTGTAGTACGTGCGAAATTGGAAATACAAGTAGAAATGATAACATTGGAAATCCATGTTAAAACAAGTCGAAACAAAAATTGAAGAGGACAATCCAAGATAGAACCATTTCAATTTTATCTTGGATATCCGTTTCAGTTACATAAATAGGATGTCCAAGTTAAAACCAGTAGAATTGCTACACGGGAAAGTTTTTCAATTTGGAAAGCAAGTTGACACCAGTAGATCCATGTTCAATTTCTACTGGTCTCAACTGGTTCTTTAATATAGGGAAATTTAAACTATAAATATATTTTCGTATGGCATAAACCTGACCATAACCAGATTAATTCCGGACTTAATCGGACTAATTTCACATTTGCAAGTTGCATATTATCAGACTAACTTCGGACTAGATTGGACTAATTCCGGATTCACTGGTTATACAAAAACCGTATTAAGTTTGGATTTATCCGGGCTAATTCTGAGTGACAAAAACCTGACCATAAGCAGACTGTTTCAGATTAGCTACGGATTCACTGGTTAAACCAATCGGATTAATTCTGCATTTACTAGTTGCATATGATCTGACTAACCCGGACTAATTACGGATTCAATAGTTATAAAAAACTGTATTCAGATCAAATTTAATTCAGGGTGAAAAAACTCCACAATAAACCGTACTCTTGCGGACAAATTCCGGATTAGTCCGAAATCGGTCCAACTTTTTCTTCAAGGTATTTACTTATGATAGATAAAATATTTACTTCTGCAGTCAATTTGTTTTTACAAATTTACTAGTATTATTAGTTATCTTTTTTAATATTATAAATAACACTGATGCGTTAGTTTTTTGTCATTTCTTTTCGTGGCACTTGATAAATTCTATTATGAATTTGAACTTCCATGCGAGCGTGGTATAGTGGTTAGTGTATTCGATTTCGGTGCGATATAATGTTAGATAGGTGCAGGTTCGAATCCCCAAGCGTTAGAAATTTTAAGTTAATGTAAATAAAATTGCGATAGGTATATCGAAAAATATGTTGAATGTACCATAAAGTAATGATAATTAATATGTGTAATAATAATTATTTTTTTTATTGACATTTACTAAATTGTCCGGTCTAATTTTTGACTGTTTCGGACTAATTCCGGATTCAATAGTTAAAATTAACTGATTAATGTCGGACTTCATCAGACCAACTCCGGATTTACTAGTTGTTCACAAACCGTATAGAGTTCGGATTTATCCGGATTAATTTCGGGTGACAAAAACCTGACCATAAACCGCACTGTTTCGGACAAATTTCGGATTAATCCGAAATCTGTCCGGTTTTTTAACCAGGGTAGTGTCATTATAAGTTACATAAAATTTTTGAAATTGAATTTCATTAATATTGCTCATATTGATCATTAAATTCAAGTTTATATTTGTCCGAATTATAACTTTTACTTGTTAAACAATTAATGTGAGGTTGCCACAAGTCAGGGTAAGACAGGGAAAAGTAAAGGACTTTTATTAAAAGTACTGGAAAAAATTAAATTTTTAGAATTTATTAAAAAATTCGGAATTTTTGGGTCTTTTTTGTTTGCCTTATAAACTATGAAGTTGACAAGAATTCTAATACAAACCCTTCAATTTTTTCTATTTCTGACAATAATTTATTTTTATTTAACTTCATTCTTGAAGAACTATCAATTATTATTCATTAAATAATTTATAAGTAATAAGTTTACGTTAAAATTTCAAAATTAATTAGATTTCAAAAGAGTTGCGTTCACAACTTTATAAATAGATGAACTTCAAAGGTTTCAATTTGAAATTTTAGAAAATATCAATTATTCAATTATTTTAAAAAATTTTCCTCATTTCCATTATTTTTAATATTTACTATTTTAATAAAATTTTCCAAAAGAATTCCATTACTTAAACAAAATTTTAATAAAAATTCAACAGGAACTCAATTAATTACCAAATTTTTATAAATTTCTTCGTAGGTATCAATTCAATTATTTTTATTTTTTTAATAAAATTTCTCCAAAGAATTAAAATATATTCAGAAAATTGAAAAAATAGTTCTGAGAAATTATCATTTATTTCGAAAAATTTAAATAAAATTATTTTAAAAGTTCTATTATTTTGAAAAATTTTGACCAAACTTTTTTCAAGATTTAGTTAATAAAATTTTCCTATACAATTCTTCTTCAGAATTTAATTATTTAAAAAAAGTTGAATAAACTTCTTCTCTTGAAATCAATTATTTTTATAAGTAATAAAAATTTTCTTGAGAATTCAATTAGGTATTTAAAAAAAATTTGATAAAATGCTTTATAAATTTAAAAAATGAAAATAAAATTGGTCATAGAATATAATTATTTTCGTAAAATACAACATTCTTCCTAGGAATACAATTATTGTCAAAAATGTTTGTATAAATCTTTGAAACAATTCAATTATTTTTGTAAAAAATAAAAATTCTTTAAAGCAATTCAATTATTTAAAAAATTTTAATAAAATTCTTACCAATAATTAAATTTTTTTCAAAAATAAACATTTTCACATGAATTCAATTATTTAAAAAAAAATGTTTTAATCATTTGACAATTCGAAAATCGAAGTTAGACTTTCGAATTGCTATATGTAGTAGCCCGGCCTCGATTTGTTAAGATATTTTTTAATCTGGTGATATCATTGAGCGCCGGGCAGCAAAAGTTTCATTTTTACCTAAAGAAACACATACGAAAATAGTTAAGTTGATCTATAAATAAACTTAATAATATTATTAGTTTTTAAATAAAAAAATAAAAAAAAAATTTTAAACAACTTTTTCATTTTTTACTTCTCTCTGAGAAAAATGTTATTGACATATTTGAAATCTTCATAAATTTACCATTAATTTAATAAAACGAAATTGATGAAGACGCATCTGGTTCCGGAGATATTGAAGTTTTTGTAAAAAAGACTAGCTGCAGCAACAAGGTGAGCTTTGAATAAAAACCCTTTGTGATGCTAAATTTTGAGATATTCAAGTTCAAACTTTAACTTCTACATGCGATTATGTTAAAAATAAAAAATGACAACCACAATATCTCGTTATTTGACGTGACCAAGAGTTTTGAAATATTTACCACATTTAAATATTTACAAAGAAACATTTTTTCAAAATTTGAAGAAAATCTATTGAAAATCAATTTTTTCAAGAGTAGCAACCGGAGATATAACTAAAACTTTTTATGTAAAAATTAATTTTTTTTATTAACTTTATTTTTATTTCAAATTACAAATTTTTACCTGAAAAATGTGTAAATTTCATAAAAATCCACAAACAATATTCCGAGATATTCAAAATTTTATCAAATTAATATTGAAATTGAAAATGACGTATCTGGTGGATTCCACGTCAGTTCAACACACTTATTTTCATGACTTGTTGGGATTTGGCTGTAATTTTGTAAATTCATTACTTTTATAGTGATAAACAACTCCACCAAATATTTTTTTTAAATTTTGAAAATTACAAAAAATATGGCATTTTTAAAATTTTTGTCTTCTTTTTTTGAAAGTGCTATAACTTTGGTTCTAATTAACCGATTTTGGATTTTAAAAAAAGGATTTCTTTGGTTTTAAGTATATTTTAAGTTAAAATTAAAATAAAAAAAAAAATTCAAAAAATTTTTTTTTTGAAATTTTGAAAAATTAAAAATCCGTTTTTGAAAAAACATCATCTTCGATTTTTTTCAAAATTTTACTAAATGTTAGGGCAAATGTGCTTTACATGTCCTGTAAGTTTTATCTTGGGATCTCAAAGGGATTCGGAGTAAAAAAATAAAACGTAACCACAAATTACGAACATATGGGGCAAAATTC
The DNA here is from genome assembly GCA_032872505.1 of Leptopilina syphax. NCBI lineage: Eukaryota > Metazoa > Arthropoda > Insecta > Hymenoptera > Figitidae > Leptopilina > Leptopilina syphax. Next base: position 16,278,035 of record CM065472.1, read on the forward strand.
CTCACCTGCCCAGGTAAAAAAATTAATTTTCTCTAAACTTTGCTAGAATGTTATTATTATTATTAGTAGAAGTGTAAATATAATTTTTTTTTGAATTTGATAAAATATTTTTTGCATATATGGAGTTTCAAAATTTTGATTTTTTTGAAAATATATTTTTTTCGATTTAATATATTTATAAGTAAAATTAAGCAAACTTAAAGTATGAATAGTGGTTTTTAAAGGGGTTTTCACGGGCTATAAGCTGGTGACCTTTTTTCTATGAGGCTGGAGTCCCATGGTACCGTTTTGCGTTGCGTTTTGTAACTAGGCACCCAGACAGCACGTAAGCTTGCAGCAAGCTTGAGGCAAGCTTGCCGTGCAAGATTGCCAATATTGACGTGCAAGTTTCCGGCAAGCTTGCCAGAAGCTTAAAATGTCCCACTTATAGCAAGCTTCATGTGCAAGTTTGCTGCAATATTGCAATGCAAGCTTGCTGCAATATTCCACTAAAGGTTGCCGCAAACTTGATGTAATCTTATATGGAAATTGTTTATTATATAAAATTAATTATTAATTATTAGCAACAAATTTATATTTAATATTTTTAATTTTTATTAAACATTAAAAAATTATAACAACGTTATAATAATAATGTTATTAATTTCCCCAAAGAATTGGAGTTGGGAACTATTATCCATGATCAGTGGATAATAATTAAAAATTGTCAACGTCGTAGCAGACGTTAACTATACACATTATCATTTAAGATAATATGGTGAAAAGCCTGTTCACCAAACCGATACTTATACTCTGCGTGAGACAAGTCGTGCGCGAGAGAGGTATTTCTCGCCATCTACCAGGGAGTTAGAGAATTATAAGAGAAACTTCTATTAGTTTTCTAACTCCCTGGTAGATGGCGAGAAATACCTCTCTCGCGCACGACTTGTCTCACGCAGAGTATAAGTATCGGTTTGGTGAACAGGCTTTTCACCATATTATCTTAAATGATAATGTGTATAGTTAACGTCTGCTACGACGTTGACAATTTTTAATTATTATCCACTGATCATGGATAATAGTTCCCAACTCCAATTCTTTGGGGAAATTAATAACATTATTATTATAACGTTGTTATAATTTTTTAATGTTTAATAAAAATTAAAAATATTAAATATAAATTTGTTGCTAATAATTAATAATTAATTTTATATAATAAACAATTTCCATATAAGATTACATCAAGTTTGCGGCAACCTTTAGTGGAATATTGCAGCAAACTTGCACATGAAGCTTGCTATAAGTGGGACATTTTAAGCTTGTGGCAAGCTTGCCGGAAACTTGCACGTCAATATTGGCAATCTTGCACGGCAAGCTTGCCTCAAGCTTGCTGCAAGCTTACGTGCTGTCTGGGCAATGAGTGCAAATAGAGCAAACATATATCTGTATCTCTCTCACACTCATGGCCTAGTTACAAAACGCAACGCAAAACGCTACCATGGGACTCCAGCCTGAGCCATGTAAGAATCTGAGTGGGACCATGAGAATTTTTGAGGAAAATAATAATTTATCATTATTTTACATAGAAAATGATGATTTATAATTAATTTCTTCAAAAAGATCCATGGTCCCACTCTGAGTTTTACATGGCTCATATGAAAAAAGGTAAGCTTTCGATTGGGATAGGTTAGAAAAAAATAAAAAACACCGATTTTGAGATACAGTAGAACTTGGTTAATACGATTCTGTAGGGACCGCACTAAGAATGCGTCTTATGCGGGAAAAAGTATTAGGTGGGATATAAAAAGTATGTCTTTAATTGCAGGGACCACCATAAATGAGCGTCTTAAGCGGGAAATCGTATTAAACGGGATCGTATTAACCGGGTTCTACTGTAAATTGAAATTAAGAATTTGACCTTGAATTTCAAGGTCAAATTGACAGAAAACAACTTTTTTTCATCACCAGCTTATAGCCCGTGAAAACCCCTTTAAAAACCACTATTCATACTTTAAATTTGCTTAATTTTACTTATAAATATATTAAATCGAAAAAAAATATATTTACAAAAAAATAAAAATTTTGAAACTATATAACTCAAAAAATATTTTATCAAATTCAAAAAAAATTAATATTTACACTTCTACTAATAATAATAACATTTTAGCAAAGTTAAGAAAAAATTCATTTTTTTACCTGGGCAGGTGAGGAATTTTGCCCCATTTGTTCGTAATTTGTGGTTACGTTTTCTTTTTTCACTCCGAATCCCTTTGAGATCCCAAGATAAAACTTACAGGACATGTAAAGCACATTTGCCCTAACATTTAGTAAAATTTTGAAAAAATCGAAGATGATGTTTTTTCAAAAACGGATTTTTAATTTTTCAAAATTTCAAAAAAAAAATTTTTTTGAATTTTTTTTTTATTTTAATTTTAACTTAAAATATATTAAAAACCAAAGAAATCCTTTTTTAAAATCCAAAATCGGTTAATTAGATCTAAAGTTATAGCACTTTCAAAAAAAGAAGACAAAAATTTTGAAAATGCCATATTTTTGGTAATTTTCAAAATTTTGAAAAAATATTATGTGGAGTTGTTTATCACTATAAAAGTAATGAATTTACAAAATTACAGCCAAATCCCAACAAGTCATGAAAATAAGTGTGTTGAACTGACGTGGAATCCACCATCTTCAACAATTTTTGAATTTTTTAAAAAAAAATTTGGAGAAAGAAGTCTCTTAATTATATATTACATATATATTATATTTTTGGTATAGCTATGCAGAAAAGAACCATTTTCTTTAAAGAAATATTGAAAATTACTACAAAAATTCAATAAAATCTCTTTTTTCACATTCAATAAGTTTTTGGGTCCATTAATTATTCACACATTCACTTTATTATTTTTGTATTTGTTTTTTTAGATGACAAGGAAACTTTTTCAGCCCGGCACTCATTGATATTAAATAATTTTACAAAAATGGCCAGGCTAATATGTAGTGTATGCAGTATGTTGTGTTTCGAATTGGCCGAATTATTCGAAACTCGAGTCGAGTCGAGCAATTCGAAATTCGAACCTTCGAATTTCGAATTGGCCGATTCGAATCGAAAGTTAACCGAGTCGAGTTGAGCAATTCGACTAGTTAGAGTCGAATTATCTCTGATTCGAATTTTCTGTTGTCGAGTCGATAAATGTTCGGTTCGACTCGATTAAATGCACACCTCTAATTTGCACATTTAAGAATGGTTTTTTCCATTTAAAAAGCAAAGGGTGATGGAGCAATTCTAACATTGTTTCTGAGTTGTTGTAAGAGAAGTACATAAATTTATTGTTCAATTTTGAAAAACAATTGGTTATTTCATTATTTTCTTTTACTTTAATCTTTGATTTTGTACATTTAAGGGTAGTTTTTTGGATTTAAAAGAAACCAGAGGGTAATGGAGCAATTCTGATTTTATATTTTGTTTTCAGCGGGCAAAAATACTATAAAGGCAACAATATACTATAAAACATGTAGATCTGGTTCAATAAATAGACCGCTTTTATTTTTTGGTGTGTCTGTGTAACATATATATAAGGAAGTTATTAACCCTCCAAGTCAATTAATAAATAAAAGACAAAAGAAACAAAATCTTTTTAACGTTTTGACAGCCCAGCTGTCCTCTTCAGAAACGTAACAAATTTTTTTTAAATTACAATAACATAGCCCTGGTAAAAATTTCGGACTAATTCCGGATTAAATACGGATAGAATATTACGGATTAGTCCGAAAATTGTACGAAAAAGGTCCAAAAATGATCCGCGTTAGTCTGATATTAATCGGAACGAAAACCTGAATCCGAAAACACTCCGATGTAATCCTGAATGTCTACGAATTCAGAACGTCCGCAACAATCCGAATTTATGACCGGTGAAGAATTCTTCTAAAATAAGTACGGAATTATCAGAAATCAATATGTAAAGAATATGGAATCAGTCCGCAATAATCCGAATTTCATATAGTTAAAAAAACTTAATCCGTAAAATGTCCGAACCAATACGAACTCTGTAAGCAAGAAATCCGATATTAGTCCGCAACAATTTGAAATTAAGTGTTGCAAAATCCTATTCCGAAACAAGTACGAAAACTGTATGCAACGAATTTGGAAATTGTCTGCAACGATTGAGATTTAATCAAATTGAAAGACATAATCCGAAACAATCCGAAATCTATTTACTAAGTATCTGAAAATTGTCTGAAATAATCCGGATTTAATTCATTTAAAAGGCATAATCCGAAACAAATACTAAACAATCCAAAATATGTATGCAAAGAATCCGGTAATAGTCAGCGGCAATCCGAATAATATCCGATCAAAACACCCCAGTCCGAAAAGAAGTCTTATCATAATATGGAATTTGTAAATATATATATTGTGACGCGGCATTTTGCCTCGCACAATATTTCATTAAAAATTTGCAATTTTGTTGAAATTTAAATTTTTAAGTTAAGTTTTGATAATAAAATTATCAAAACGAGAATCATTCCTTTCCTAAAACAAACAAAAATTAGAATTAGTAATGTTGAAATTTTAATCTTATTAAAAACAAAAATGACCATACCTTGAAAGTTCAATTAATAAATAATTGAAACTAATTAAAAAATTGCCAACTCGTCAGATCAGCAGTCATAAGTAAATTCGAAAGTAAACAATTTTCTGCTGTTCGTATTTTGTTTTCTTTTCATATTCCCGAGAATATTTTCAACTGATACTTCGCCGGTCCATCGCCAATAATTGATTATTCGTGATCAACAAGGGAAGTGCTTCCTGGTGTATATATTTGGAAGTGATTCCCGAATATTCAAGAGCACCAGGAAGACGAAGAGCAATTGTTTTGGGCCTGTCAAAACACTGACTGCGGCCATCTTGATTTAAAGGCCAACGCGTGAACGACAGCGACCAATAAGTGGGCGCTCTGCAATACCGGCGGCGGATATATTATCTCGGGAGGATAATAATAGAATAATAATTAAATAATAGTACGCCGGGGACTCACCAAAAACTAAAAAGAAGCGCAAGTGTAGCGACGCTCTCGTAGCCAGACACACGGCCATTTTTATTCATTCTCGTTTTGATAGTAATATCAGGCGCATCACGCCAAATAAAATTCGAAATTGACAAATTATAAAATTAAGAAAAAGTGCCATGTCTGGACGAGGAGCCATGCGGGGTCGGCGTCGCATCGACGGTGAGTCCCAGTAAAATCAAATTGTTGTTTTCTCGCCAGATTGGTAATTTTAAAAATAAAAATTTCTCGAGATTGTGAAAAGTGATGCTTGTCAGCGCCTTGTCAAGCGGTAGATTAAATTGAAAATTCGGCCTTCTGCCGAATATAATTGTTAAAATTAAAACTTAAACTTAAAATAAAATTAATTGAATAAAAATGATTTTGTTTAACAATAATTAAACTCAGTGACAGTGTGTAATTATTGTGTTGTCTCCTTACTCCTCCCCTCTCCGCGGTTTATTAGGAATTTCCTAATAATTTCTGAATTAGCCTGGCAAAAATTGTCTAAATCAACTAAAGTAATTCTTTTGGATATTTTCGAGTAAAATATCCTGGCGCTTAAATAAATAATTTTTCTAAATAGATTAAAATCGTTAAATTCAAAGTGTAGATAACGTTCAAGTCTAACCTCTTGTCAAAATAATTGTCTTTGTCTTAATGAAGTTTAAAGCGAAGCTAAGCTTGCCTAATTAAAATTTTTAATAGTTAAAAAAAAAAAAGAAATAATAAAAATAGTTAAATAATTATCAAAAAATAAGTTGGACGTTATAATATATATATATATATATATATATATATATATATATATATGGACTGTCTGGATTGTATATATATATATATATATATATCCAAAACAATCCATATTCAAAGGCTTAATCCGGAATGATTTTGGTCAGATAAATTAAAACTATAATTATAATTTCGTATGACAAATACCTGACCATAACCAGATTAATTCCAGACGTAATCGGACTATTTGCAAGTTGCGTATTATCAAACTAACTTCGGATTAGATCCGAATAATTCCAAGTTCACTGGTTATACACAAACCGCATTTGGTTTGAATCCATCCGGACAAATTCCGAGCGACAAAAACCTATCCATAAGCAGACTGTTTCGGATTAGCTGCGGATTCACTGGTTAAACCAATCGGATTACTTCTGCATTTACTAGTTGCATATGATCTAACTGCAGACTAAACCGGACTAATTACGGATTCAATAGTTATAAAAAACGGTATTGATTTCAAACTTAATTCAGGGTGAAAAGCTCCACAATAAATCGTACTGTTGCGGACAAATTCCGGATTAGTCCGAAATCGGTCCGACTTTTTATTCAGGGTATTTACTTATGGTAAATAAAATATTTACTTTTGCAGTCAATTTGATTTTACACTAGTATTATTAGTTATCTTTTTTAATATTATAAATAACACTGATGCGTTAGTTTTTTGTCATTTCTTTTCGTGGCACTTGATAAATTCTATTATGAATTTGAACTCCCATGCGAGCGTGGTATAGTGGTTAGTGTATTCGATTTCGGTGCGATATAATGTTAGATAGGTGCAGATTCGAATCCCCAAGCGTTAGAAATTTTAAGTTAATGTAAATAAAATTGCGATAGGTAAATCGAAAAATATGTTGAATGTACCATAAAGTAATAATAATTAATTTGTGTAACTTGTATAATTATTTTTTTATTAACATTCACTAAATTGTCCGGACTAAATTTTGACTGTTTCGGACTAATTCCAGATTCACTAGTTAAAATTAACTGATTAATGTCGGACTTCATCAGACCAACTCCGGATTTACTAGTTGTTCACAAACCGTATAGAGTTCGGATTTATTCGGATTAATTTCGGGTGACAAAAACCGGACCATAAACCGCACTGTTTCGGACAAATTTCGGATTAGTCCGAAATCTGTCCGGTTTTTTAACCAGGGAGTGTACGAGTGTTTTAACTCTTCGGAAGTCTAGGAATTGTAGGAAGTTATTCAGATAAGAATTGTTTTAAGTCTAGTACACCAACAAAGTGGTCCCTTTTCTAAAATTGCGTTTTTTAATTAATATGTAAACCTGACTTTTCGCAAACTTAATGGTTGGATGTTAGTTAATTGAATTATTTGAAGCAAAAAAAGAGAAAGCAGACATAAAAAAATTGTTAAAGGGATTTTATTGTGAATAACTTTAGGAAATATCAAAATTTTCATTTCTAAAAAAACGAAATTAAAAATTTTACTGCGAATTTCTCTAGTTTTTCTGAGAAGTTATTTATAGACACACTGTTCCTAAACCAAAAAAAAGTTTGACAAAAATGGATCCACAACCTGGTTGTCGGGAATGTTTCTGCATCATACCAAATGTAAAAATCCGTTGAGATCAAAATCCTAGCTGATCCTTTTTTCGAGATATCAATATATTTACATGCAAATTTTTGCAAAACGTTCAAATTAAAACTTTGTAACTTCATGTAGGCAATCCAATCACGCAAAAGGTATCTTAAATATTTTTTATATGTAAATATGGGCAATTCCACGTGAGATTTCAGTCGACCTCTTAAAATCGGCCAAAAATATTTTTTTTCTATTCTGTATTGAAAAAAAACAGATACGTATTTTTTTATTATTTTTTTAGAGGCCAAATTTTTGAGTTATGAATTTTCAAAATTTTCGCTTTTTAAATGTATGTATATTTTTAATGTCAGATAACTCAAAAAATATTGCTTCTTTTCATTTTTCGACAAGAGAAAAAAAGTTTTGTTTTTCTCTCTACTTTTGAATAATCATAACAAAAAAAATTTTTTTTCATTTTTTATTAAAAAAATAAAAAAAATTTATAAACAAATTAATTTTTTTTAACTTTGGGTATGATAAATTTTTAATTTCCTTTTTTTAAAACATACCTGGAAATGATAAGAAGGTTTTGCAAAAAGTTTCAGAGTGGGCCTGACAAGTTTGATGGGTCCAAAAAAATAATTAAGCTCTCCGTGCAGGTCGCACGCACGTGGCACAATGGGATTTTTTTACAATTTATTATTAAAAATTGTTTAGAGCCTAAAAATTCAATAATAATCAAAATCCGATAAAGTTTGTAGGCTCTAGACAATTTTTAATAATAAAATGTAAAAAAATCCCATTGTGCCACGTGCGTGCGACCTGCACGGACAGCTTAATTATTTTTTTGGACCCATCAAACTTGTCAGGCCCACTCTGAAACTTTTTGCAAAACCTTCTTATCATTTCCAGGTATGTTTTAAAAAAAGAAAATTAAAAATTTATCATACTCAAAGTTAAAAAAAATTAATTTGTTTATAAAATTTTTTTATTTTTTTAATAAAAAATGAAAAAAAAAATTTTTTTGTTGTGATTATTCAAAAGTAGAGAGAAAAACAAAACTTTTTTTTTCTTGTCAAAAAATGAAAAGAAGCAATATTTTTTGAGTTATCTGACATTAAAAATATACCTACATTTAAAAAGCGAAAATTTTGAAAATTCATAACTCAAAAATTTGGCCTCCAAAAAAATAATAAAAAAATACGTATCTGTTTTTTTCAATACAGAAAAGAAAAAAAATATTTTTGGCCGATTTTAAGAGGTCGACTGAAATCTCACGTGGAATTGCCCATATATATCATTACATTTAAAATAAGACCTAAATAAAGAAAATTGATTAATATTTATCAAAAATTTGGGGGTTTTCAATATAAAGATTAGTTAAAAGTTGGTTTTGAACTTTTTTGATATTTTAGGTAATATTTCCGTAACCTTTATATTTCTTTTAAGTTTATTAATTATATTTTAATAATATTTGCACAAAATTTTATTTATTTGATTAAAAAAATACAAACAAGACATATTATGTAGACAAATACAAAAAAAATTAAAGGAGTTTTTCACGATTAAAAATCATATTAATTTCACAGTGCAACAGCATTTTTATTTTTGGGATCGCATAGGGTGATTTTTATAGGTTTTTTGATACCTAACGCGAATCCGTAATCAGAATTGTTCCATCACCCTAGATTTTTGAGAAATTTGACCTTGAAAATTGAAAAAAGGCCGTTTTTGGGGTACTTTTTGGTTTTTTATCAGGGTACAAAAATCTCAAGCAGAAACCAATGATTCATTAAAGAAACTATTACATTCTTAGGAAAATCAAAAATAAATTAACCATTGTTTTTTTGTTTATCATTTCAAATTCTTTAGCAATAATTTAATAAAAACAAAGATAACTGATCGAAAAATAGATATTTTTAAAATGTTCAAATTGGAGATTGTTGAGGATGATGTGAGCTTTCGTACGCATATCATAAAAAACTTAGAAAAAATTTTTGTACCCTGATAAAAAACCGAAAAGCATCCCAAAAACGTCCTTTTTTCAATTTTCAAGGTCAAATTTCTCGAAAACCTAGGGTGATGGAACAATTCTGATTACGGATTCGCATTCAGCATCAAAAAACCTATAAAAATCACCCTATGCAATCCCAGAAATAATAAAAAAGTGAAATTCTGTTGCACTGTGTTTGTTACAAATACTTGAGTATTTAATAAAATATAGTTAAAGCATTTTAATGAAAAATCACGAAAGCTTCAGTAGTAGGAAATAATTTTTTAATTGCTTACTGCTGAAAAATTGAATTAAAGCTTATTAGAAGTTGATAATATAACCCAGTAATAAGGGGTGAATTAAAGTGGATTGGCACTTTTATGCCCTTAAATTCCAAACCAATTCCGTTTTTGACCGCAATCTTAATGAATTCCTTTTCTATTGTTAAATTGATAATTTCTATCCAAATCAATTCTCTGTAACCACGTGACCAGAGTCTTAATTCACTTTAATGCCGTTTAAGGGAATCATTTGTTGTGGAGTTAATGCCTTTTAATTAACATTGAATTCTTTAAAGGGCATTAAAGGGGATTCAAATTCTGGTCACGTGGTTACAGAGAATTGAATTGGATAGAAATTATCAATTTAACAATAGAAAAGGAATTCATTAAGATTGCGGACAAAAACGGAATTGGTTTGGAATTTAAGAGCATAAAAGTGCCAATCCACTTTAATTCACCCCTTATTACTGGGAATACTTAAATCTTATAAGTTTTAATATTTATGATTAATTATCAACAAAACTTTGTGCTACTCATTACGCTACTCGATAATGGTTGTATCTATAGTCGGACACTATGATTTTTAAAATAAAAGATAAAAAATCTTTTGTTTAAATATAATGTACAATAACACTACCTTTTTTCATAAAATATAAACTTCACACATTCGACCAGTAGGGGAGAGTCTCCAGTTGTGAGACACTTCCAGTTGTGAGACAGTCAATTTTTTTTAACATGCAATATTAAAAAGCCGATTGGTTTATATAAAAACATTTCTTTTTATATGAGCCAACTTTTTCGTGTACGCCGAAGCGGATATATAAACAGTTTTTGTTAAATACCAACACTGTGTGTGATAATCGAGTAAAAAGCGTTTTTTCAATAAATGCAAAGTACTTTTTTTCTAAGTTAATTAATTGGAAAAGGTAAATGTAATGCATTTTCTTTTAGTGTTTTCCTTATATTTTGTGATGCAATATTGCATTGTTCCAATCTACGGTTGAAAATAATTTAATTTTCCTTTTTCAAAATAGCGCCAATTTCTGGGTGTGAGACACAGCATATCACCAGTTGTCAGACGGTGTTAACACCCATCTGGGCAGCATACAAAATACTACTTTGCAGGCATACTGTATATCAGTTGTTTTGATTTTTTTTAGTATTTTTGGGCATGTCAAGTGGAAAAAAGTCAACTGATTCAGAAGAAATCAATTTTAATGCTCTTGTTGAAGCTATTAAATTGTGTTTATTTGATAGTCATATTTTGGCGAATAAATATTATTATTCAGTATATAATAATATATATTATTAATATATTTAATTATTTATACTAAACATAACGTTTTATGTCAAACTTATTAAATTTTAGCAATTTTTAATGAGTGTCTCACAACTGGAGACATTTTTTTTTTTGACAAAAGCGATGTGCTCGGAAAATGTATCGTAAAATTTTTTGAGTTCATCGAAACACTATACTTTCTTTTAATAAAAGTTGCGTATTTCTGTTACCTTTCGAACAGTGTATTTTATTTACAATCTCGTTTACCCGTTTACAATTTACTGGTCAAAAATGAAACCCGTCTCACAACTGGAGACGGGAAACCTATATTCTTTAAAGTAATTATCAGAATGCATTAAAATTTATTTAATAAAAAACACGAAAGTGTCCGACTACCGACACTATAAAGCCATAGTAATTCTTATGTGAGATCCTGCAAATAATAAAGCAGCAACACACTTTTTATATAACAAATCAAGGTTAAATAATCTTAATATGAAATTGAACCGCCGGATCGTAGAAGGGCATATACCTAATGTAATTTAAATGGGCTATATGCCCTTCTACGAACCGGCGGTTCAATTGTATTAAAATAAAACAACAGAAGGTTATTTTTATTAAATACAATAAATTGCTGTGAGCATGGTATACAAAGAACACCATATCTTTAACAAATATCAATCAATTTTCTTTATTGAGGTCTTATTTTAAATATTTATTATATCTAAAATATTTTAGATACTTTTTGCGTGATTAGTTTGCCTACATAAAGTTACAAAGTTTTAATTTGAACGTTTTGCAAAAATTTGCATGTAAATATTGATATCTCGAAAAAAGGATCAGCTAGGATTTTGATCTCAACGGATTTTTACTTTTGATATGATGCAGAAACATTTCCAACAACCAGATTTTAGATCATGAAGGAGTATAAGGAGACATATCTCCAATGGGAAAATTGCCTGATATTGACTGTACTTCTCTGCAGTAAAATCGACAGACACGCGAAAAGTAACAGCCTCATGTTCACTGATAGCAGCGCCGCCAAACGGGAGAAATAAGTGCAATTTCAGGTACATTTTAAGTATTTTTATCTTTGACAGCTGATTGATATTTAAGGTTAGAGGATCCTCTGAGTGTTTTATTGTAAAATAGATGAACAGAATTAAATTGTTTTATACGTTATTATATAAATAGAAAGGACTCCAAATAAACAACCAAAAATTCTTTGCATTAAATTCATAAATATCTGTTGGTAAAAGTATAAAAACTTTTACCCTTACAAAATAGTATATTAAATAAACTTATCATTCTTGGTGCTTTGAAAAAACACTTTTTTCAGAAGGATTTTTATTTGCTTTATAACTAGACATGCAATTTTTTATAAAACAATTCATATTACTATTATTCTATTGTTATTATCAACTTGGTACATAACCAAAAAACTACGTAAACAAAACTTATCATGGACAGCATGGAGGGTATATATTTTCTCCTGTAGGCGCGCTAATATCAGTGAACAAATTTCCGGTATGCCAATTTGCGTGCATGGCGATTTTACGCAGTCAAGTACAGTCAAAAGGGATACATATACATACTTCTCCTTATACTCCTTCATGTTTTAGATCCATTTTTGTCAAACTTTTTTTTGGTTCAGGAACAGTGTGTAGAGATGAGAGTTATTTTAAGTCTAGTACACCCTTAAGATGAAAAATCAAAAGGTTTTGAATTTTTCCGCCCCTCCATTTTTAATCAAAAAAAACTTTTGCAACAGTCCGACAAAGTGGTCCTTTTTCATTTTTTTATCTAAAAACAAAATAAAATACTTAAAGTAACAATAAATTAATAAAAAATGCATGATTAGACGTGTGAAACCCTGTAGATAAAGAAAAAAGAATAAAAGAGATTCGATATTTTTTTCAAAATTATTAAATTGCGAATATCTCGGAATCTAGATTACAATTACAATTCAAAATAAAATGTCAAACCTTATGGTTGCAATTTTTTATTAAAATTTTAATTAATTAAACTGTAGAATTAACCCTGAAATAAAACATGTTTGTAAGCTTTGTATGAGCTTTTTCCGAAAGGGTTCCATACTTACAGGCTATTTAGTATTCATCTCTGTAATAGAAATTGTTTGTATTTTGACAGGGTTGCCACAAAACTTTAATTTTGTTTTACCCTGACTTTTCCCTGATTTCCAGACAAAATTTTCATTTTTTCCTTGACCCCGAAAAATATCAATGACTTCTTTTTTTTAAATAAATATTTAATCATTATTATTTTTCTATATGAATTAAAATTCTCAAATTTAATAACTTATGAGAATAAGTGAAATTCATTTTTTAACCCTTTGCGTCACAGTGGGTCGCTCAGCGACCCACCTATTCTCTCGCAGTTTTCTGCATTTCTATTACATATTTATCAATGGATTAAAAAATATTTTAGTTTTGGCATGTTCCTTATACATGAACATGTCTAAAAAATTACTGAACCGGAAATTATTAACAATAAAACCATTATAAACAAATGAAAAACAGAGAAAAATGTCCCTTTTACATAAAAAAATCATTTTCTAGTAATCCTATCCAACTTTTGAGATGTGAATTTTTTCTTCACTACTTATATCCTAAACAATGTTTGTATATTCGTTTTTGCAAATATTTTTAGAGAAAATTATATCCTTTTTAACCATAAAAAGTTACTCAGGGGTTTTTGGGATTGCTGAATACAAATCTGATGTTATTTTTTGAAAATTCAAAATGGCGGATCCAATATGGCTGACATGAAAAGTAAAAATTGACTGTATTCGCTTGAAACTCGTTACTTGGGAGTTTTTCGGGTTGATGAATATGAATCTGTGGTTATTTTTAATAAATTCAAAATGGCGGATCCAATATGGCTGACATGAAAATTAAAAATTGGCTGAATTCGCTTGAAACTCGTTACTCGGGAGTTTTTATTGTCGCTGAGTACGAATCTGTGGATAATTTTAAAAAATTCAAAATGGCGGATCAAATATGGCGGCCCTTAAAATTCAAAATCAACTGAATTTGTTTGAAACTAGTTATTCGGGAATTTTTTAGGGTAGTTGAATACGAAAATAAAAATTGATTTTGATGATTCAAACGGTTAAAAAAATGATGCTTGTATGCAAGTCATGTACCAGAAAAATGACGATCATCACGCACTAATACCAAATCATTTGATTTATTGATTCCGCTAGTTAGTTATTGGCAGAAATATTAGCATTCAAACTCTATTATCATGTCAGCCATATTGGATTTTCCATATTGAATTGTAAAAAAGATAACCTTAGATTCGTACTCAGCGACCCTAAAAACCCCCATGTAACGAGTTTCAAGCGAATCCAATCGATTTTTAGTTTTCATGTTCACAATATTGAATCCGACATTTTGAACTTTTGACAGATGACTGAATTCAGTCAATTCAAAATTTTTATGTCCGCCATATTGGATACGCCATTTTTAATTTTTGAAAACTGATACTAGATTCGTATTCAGCGACCCAAGAACCGCCAAGTAACGATTTTTAAGCGAATTCAGTAAAAAGAGAAATGCGTGACGCAAAAGGTTAATCAATTGTTATTAGGAAATTCCCCGAGAATTCAATTATTTAAATACAAAAATAAATAATTTATTCAATGGTTGCATATTTCTTAAAATTGAATTTTTATGAAGAATTTTATCAAAACTTTTAATAATAATTATAAGAAAAAAATGCTATTTTCTATCAATTTATTTAAAATTGGGTATAAAAAATAATTGAAATTCTGCAATAAGTTTTATTATTTATGAATATAATTGAATACTTGGAACGAATTTTATTAAAAAATTTTTTAAAGAATTTAATTCCTATGAAGAATTTTATTTGTGAAAATAATTGAATTCCAGAGAAAAATATTATTTATGAAAATAATAAATTTCTTGTTAAGAATTGTATTCAAATTTTTTTTAATAATTAAATTTATCAGAATTTTTCAAAACTTTTTTTAAAATAATTAAATTCCATCTAGAAATTTCTTTAAAAAATTATAAATCATTGAATTCATGTGAAAATGTTTATTTTTGAAAAAAATTTAATTAATGGTAAGAATTTTATTAAAATTTCTTAAATAATTGAATTGCTTTGAAGAATTTTTATTTTTTACAAAAATAATTGAATTGTTTCAAAGATTTATACAAACATTTTTGACAATAATTGTATTCCTAGGAAGAATGTTGTATTTTACGAAAATAATTATATTCTATGACCAATTTTATTTTCATTTTTTAAATTTATAAAGCATTTTATCAAATTTTTTTTAAATACCTAATTGAATTCTCAAGAAAAATTTTATTACTTATAAAAATAATTGATTTCAAGAGAAGAAGTTTATTCAACTTTTTTTAAATAATTAAATTCTGAAGAAGAATTGTATAGGAAAATTTTATTAACTAAATCTTGAAAAAAGTTTGGTTAAAATTTTTCAAAATAATAGAACTTTTAAAATAATTTTATTTAAATTTTTCGAAATAAATGATAATTTCTCAGAACTATTTTTTCAATTTTCTGAATATATTTTAATTCTTTGGAGAAACTTTATTAAAAAAATAAAAATAATTGAATTGATACCTACGAAGAAATTTATAAAAATTTGGTAATTAATTGAGTTCCTGTTGAATTTTTATTAAAATTTTGTTTAAGTAATGGAATTCTTTTGGAAAATTTTATTAAAATAGTAAATATTAAAAATAATGGAAATGAGGAAAATTTTTTAAAATAATTGAATAATTGATATTTTCTAAAATTTCAAATTGAAACCTTTGAAGTTCATCTATTTATAAAGTTGTGAACGCAACTCTTTTGAAATCTAATTAATTTTGAAATTTTAACGTAAACTTATTACTTATAAATTATTTAATGAATAATAATTGATAGTTCTTCAAGAATGAAGTTAAATAAAAATAAATTATTGTCAGAAATAGAAAAAATTGAAGGGTTTGTATTAGAATTCTTGTCAACTTCATAGTTTATGAGGTAAACAAAAAAGACCCAAAAATTCCGAATTTTTTAATAAATTCTAAAAATTTAATTTTTTCCAGTACTTTTAATAAAAGTCCTTTACTTTTCCCTGTCTTACCCTGACTTGTGGCAACCTCACATTAATTATTCAAAGTTAGAGATTTCTTTGTGAAAATAGCGATTTTGAAATTTTGAGTGCAAGCGAACGACAATTATATAAATAATTTTTTTAAGCTTTGACAGTTGTACAATATGAAGTATAAATTCCATTCTTTAATTTTAGACTAAAATTATTTACAAATATTAAGTATTTTCTTCAAATTCTATAAAAATAAATTTTCTTGCTCTACATTTTTCGCAGAATATTAATTGCAAATTTGTCGATTCTATTCATTTGTTTTATTTATTAATTAACCACACTTTTGAAAAATATAAAACCTCTTAATTGTAGGGAATTTAAGATAATTATTTATTATTAATTCTTATAATGTTACAAATTTTAACTATGTTATTGTTACTTATTTCATTTCTATGTACCATTCTTCTTGTTTTACAATAAATAAGAGATACATGTTTTTTAAAAATGTGGTTAATTGATAAAACAAGTGAACGGAAAAGACGAATTTGCAATTTATATACTTTGACAAATTTAGAGCAAGAGAAGTTATTTTTACAGTATTTGAAAAAAATACTTAATATTTGTGAATGATTTTGGTCTAGAATTAAAAATGGAATTTATACTTCATATTGTACAACTGTCAAAGCTTAACAAAATTATTTATATAATTGTCGTTCACTTGAACTCAAGATTTCAAAATCGCTATTTTCACAAAGAAATCTCAACTTTAATTAATTATATTTTAATTTTTACATGATTAAATTGGTTATATGTAATTTTTCACAAAATTCAATTATGTCTAAAAATTGCAATTATAGTAAATTCTCAAAAATTCAATTATTATCTGAAACTTTAACTGACATTAATTTTTAAATAAATTTTTATTGAAAATTCTACGAGAATTCAATTATTTAAATACAAACAAAGATAATTTATTGAAGAATTGAATGTTTCTTAAAATTTAATTCTTACATATATACAGAATTTTATTAACAAATTTTAAAATAAAATTGTTTTTATTGTGAACAATTGTTTTATTTGACAAAAATTAAGGTCCTGAAAACATTCTACGTTATTAACAAATTTTCAAATAATTGAATTCTTTCGACAAATTTTAATAGAATTTTTAAGAATAATTACATTTTTTGAGAAATTCGATTAAAATTGTTTTAAAAATAATTGAAATTCTGCAAGGAGTTTTATAATTTGTCAAAATAATTGAATTATTGCGAAGAATTTTATAAAATGTTTTAAACAATAGGTTTTTACAAATTTTCGTCGTCATGGATCGATTCGCTCGACTATTCGATCTCGTCAGAATTCGAATCAATATCATCGGATATTACTTTTATTGATGATTTCTTGAATACTTTCAATTTCCTCCAACAAGTTTTCATCACTGTCAAGTGATGTTTGATTCGCCTGCTTCTTCAGCGTGTTTCTGTACCGCTGTTTGGTAATCCTCAGCACTTCCAACATTTCTATTTTGAATTCAGTTTTATTGGAGGGTCCCACAAAGCAATAACATTTTTTTTGCTGATTCTAAAAAAAGATTAATTTAAAATATGATTGCTTAAAAATTAAATATACTATTTTTATCAAAGTGTAACGATTAAAGAGGAGAAACCAAAAACTATTGCCAGACGATGAAAATCGTAAAATAATTTCAGATTCAAAATTTAAACAATTCACTTCCTAAATAATTAAATAATTACTTTCAACAATTTTGATAAAATTCTGAATAAGATTTTCAATACAATTTTAATTAAATTCTTTAAAAAGAATTTAATTTTAAAAAAATTTTGAAAATATACCTATAAATAAAATAAAATTAGTTTTAAGTTTGCCATTTAAAAAATAGTATGAGAACAATTATTGTCTATATTTGAGTTCGCAAAATTCTTTCGAAAAATTCAAACATTTAATTTTATTTCTCCCTGATTTCCAGAAAAAATTTTGACTCTTTCCATGACCCTAAAGATAATATTCTGATTCACTCTAAAAATTATTATTAGATACTCAAAAAAATGTTCTATTACATTTATTTACGAATTTCTTTAATTGAAAAATTATTCGTGAACATCAATAACTTCATTTTTATATTTAAATATTTAATCATTATCATTTTTCTTTCAATAATCATCAAACAATCAATAATAATCATTATAATTTTTCCATCAATTTTTTCATAATTTTTAAAAAAAATTTTAATCATTTTTCCATGGCAATTAAGATTTTTAAAAATTCAAATTTAAACCTTTTGAAATTTAAAAAGAATATTATTTTATTAATATAAAACATGAAGATAAGTCGATAGTCGAAGACTCGTAGTGATTGCTTTCTTCAAGTTTTATATTAATTAAAAATAATTGAGTGATAAAATCATTATTTTATATTATACAAGAATATTGTTACTGTAACTTCTTCAAAGTAAATAATTTGTGAAAATAATTAAATTATTGTGAAGAATTTTATAAAAATGTTTTAAACAATAAATTTTTTCCGAAAAAATTTATGCAAATTCTATTTTTAATAATTGAATTTATGTAAATTTTTTGCTTGCAAATAATTGAATGTTTGTGAAGAATTTTATAAAAACTTATTTGTTTAATAATGCAATTCTTTTGGGACATTTTACTATAATAATAGAATATTGAAAACCATTGAAAAAAGAAATTTTCTTTAAAATAATTGAAATTCTGCAATGAGTTTTATTATTTATGTAAATAATTGAATTATTGCGAAGAATTGAATTCTTCTAGGAAAATTTTCATTGAAACATTAGATACTAAAAATAATTGAATTTTGTAAATTTTTTGAAAAAAATGTCTTCTTTCAAGAAGATATCTCTTACCGTATAAAAGATTGAAATCTTTGTGTCTCCAAACTTTTCGGTGTTGGAGCTCCCTGGCCACGAAAATTGAGTCACCAAATTATCCGTCATTAGTTGTTTTAAACAGTATAGTTTAAAAACTTCCTCAATTTTGATCCGCCTATTTGTATAAGATGATTGTGCTGAAATAATAAACATATGTTAATTTTTTATTCTTGAGAATTACGTTAATAAATAGTAAAAAATAATTTTAAAAAATTATAATAGCAAAATGTAATGTACGTATATAATATGTATTTTTAAGAAATAAGAAAAAAATTCAAAAATTTAAAAAATTTACCATGTGCTGAATTTTATCTTCATTATTTGCTGAAAAAAAATCATAAAATTCTTCAATAGTCTTTAAGGGAAACCCTTGTAGAGCGGCTGATAAAGAGTGTTTTTCAACGATGTATTTTGTTCAACGCTATTTCTCAATGCTTCCATGAGTGCCGCATTTTAAGCCAAAATTTTCTCATTTTGCTCCCAAAGCAGCGACTTGTTTTGTCAGTCAGTTTAATGCATTTTAATACCTTTTCATTAAAATGAATTAAAGTGTCAGCAATATTTAAGTCATAAATGGAATTCTGATTACAAATTTTATGGTATTAAACAGAATAAAATTGTTTTCAATTCTAATTACCCAATAAGAAGTAAAATGTATACCGAATTAAATAGAATATATAAATGTGTGCAGATGAATTATCTTTAAAGGAATTAAAACATGGAACTTCAAAAATGACATAAGTTTGGCATTGAAATGATTCAGAATTTAGCGATATTTGTATACATTTTAATCAACCTCTTCTTACCGGGTGGGTGGGTTGATAATAGAATCGTGGGTCTCTCTTTGTGTTAACCCTTTAACGCCTGCGGGACGTATATGTCCCACTTGCAAAAACGCCTGTAACTTTCAAGAATATCAATATTTTTTAATGCGGTTTAGCTTATATTCTTCAGTATGGATGCCAGTATCTAGAAAAAAATACAAGTAATGTAAAAAAAAAATTTTTTTTATAAATAAATAACCAAAAGTTTATGCAAATCGCAAAAATCGTGAAAAAAATCAGTTAGCTCCCATACGGACATCAAAGTCAAACAAAAATTTTGGAAAACAGAATTTAAAAGTTTTTGAACCACTGAATACGAATCTGGTCCCAAAATTAAAAAATTCAAAATGGTGTATCCAAGATGGCGCCTCAAACATAGAAAAAATAACTTTTGTTTCCCAAGTAGTAACAATAATTATAAATAAGTGACACATGTTAATAAGGGTTTATGGGATCGCTGATGACGAATATGATGTCAAATTGAAAATTTGACAATTGACAGCTGTCAGTTCAGATGTCAACTTTTCTAAAAAGTGCTTATTTTTGACAAAAATGACAGTACAAGGGTTTTCGGTGTCGCTGATTACGAATATGATGTCAAATTTACAATGTGACAAATGACAGCTGTTAATTCAGTTGTCAACTTTTCTAAAAAGTGATTATTTTTGACAAAAATTACAGTATAAGGGTTTTCGGTGTCGCTGATTTGGAATATGATGTCAAATTGACAATGTGACAATTGACAGCTGTCAATTCAGTCGTCAACTTTTCTAAAAAGTGATTATTTTTGACAAAAATGACAGTAAAAGGGTTTTCGGTGTCGCTGATTACGAATATGATGTCAAATTGACAATGTGACAATTGACAACTGTCAATTCAGTTGTCAGCTTTTCTAAAAAGTGATTATTTTTGACGAAAATGACAGTATAAGGGTTTTCGGTATCGCTGATTACGAATATGATGTCAAATTTACAATGTGACAAATGACAGCTGTCAATTCAGTTGTCAACTTTTCCAAGAAGTGATTATTTTTGACGAAAATGACATAATAAGGACATTATAAGGAAACTATTAAAAATGTGTACTTACGGAAGCGTCTATACAAATGCAGTTTCTGTGTAACTCTTAAAAGAGAATGAGGTGAATTAACAATATGTGCCCACGAAATCAGTCAGTCCGGATTACAAAAAGCCAAAAAAAGGTCCACGCATGGTACATAAAATGTTTTTTATAAGTTAATCTTAAATTTCGTTCAGGAAAAGAAGGAAAAAATAATCATTGAAAATATTCTTATATGCTCGTGTTCTACATTTGCTTCGAAAGCTGTCAAATGACAATTTGATATCATATTTGCATTCAGCGTCCCCAAAATCGATATTACTGTCATTTTCGTCAAAAATAATCACTTTTTAGAAAAAATTACGACTGAATTGACAGCTGTCAATTGTCAAATTGTCAATTTGACAACAATTTCGTAATCAGCGACCCCAAAAACCCTTATACTGTAATTTTCGTCAAAAATAATCACTTTTTAGTAAAGTTGACATCTGATTTGACAGCTGTCAATTGTCAAATTGTTAATTTGACATCATATTCGTAACCAGCGACCCTAAAAACCCGCGAGAGGAAGTTTTCATCAACAATAGGCACGTTTTAGAGAAGTTGACAGCTGAATTGACAGCTGTCAATTGTCAATTTGACATCAAATTCGTAATTAGCGACCCCGAAAACTACTAAAATGGTGTTTACCTACTCTCAATTTTGCTCGGGTGTTAAAGGGTTAAAGAGTCTTCAGTGTCATTAGTAGAATTCGTAATACTATATATAAATGAAATTAGATTTAGAATATTATTAACACTGCTTAGGACTTAAAAAATTAGCCATAATTTAATATTTTGAGTAATAAAGATGAGTCATTCCATTATATTTCGACTAAAGTCGTCGCCGACTAATTTTAAAAATTTATAATATTTTGCAGGAATAATTTTAAAAGTATTAGGATCACTGAACAAAAAGAATTTTCTGAATATTTTTAATATATAATGTAAAATAAGCATCTAAAGTATGAGATCTAAAAAATTATCACATCTGTTAGAAAATATTAAAGAAATAATATAATTTACTATGAAAATGTAAAACAATTGACAGAAACAATTAATTATAAGCAATAATATTGAATGCAAAATGATTTTAAAGTTCACCTGTCAAATAACCTCATTTTGCAAATTTCTTTCACTAAATGTGAGAAAGAGAAGTCATTAAATTGAATAAAACCTTTCCAAATGTCAAGTTCCTGTGATTAATATTTTGTTTTTCTTAGCACGTTTTTCCTGTTTCTTTATAAACGTGAATAAACAGGCAATTAAAATTGTCACTTTGCTTATTTTCACAATTTTTGAATGTAAATAATTTTCGTGGTGAAAAATTATAAAAATTTGGGCAATATCAAATTGATCACTAAATACAGACACTGAAAAAAGTTCACCTTGGTCCCGAAGCCACTTTTCGAGAAATTAATTTTTAAACTTTAACTATTTTTTTTGCTTAACGGCGTTGGAAGGTCTGGAAAATTTGTAGGTTACAATTATCGCCCGACAAAATACGGCACTGACTGATTTAAATGACGTGAAATAGGTAAATAAACATTTTTCAACCACTTTTTCTCTAAACACAGACACTTTTTACAAAATAGGCCAACGTACAACGAGTAGGAATCTTCTTAATTACCTAAGTTCCAAAGATTGTTTAATTTCATGCAGAAACGCGGTTGTAAAATGTAAAATTGGAAATGATTGGAAAGTAATGTAATGACAGACAACAAGAAGCGGTTTACTGACAGTCGCCAGAAGAGGGCAGAAGCATGCAGAGAGCACAATGGTCCAGCTGTTATGTTCTTAGCATTACATCACTTTCCAATTTTACATTTTACAACCGCGTTTCTGCATGAATTTAAACAATCTTTTGAATTTAGGTTATTAAGAAGATTCTTACTCGTTGTACGTTGGCCTATTTTGAAAAAAGTGTCTGTGTTTAGAGAAAAAGTGGTTGAAAAATGTTTATTTACCTATTTCACGTCATTTAAATCAGTCAGTGCCGTATTTTGTCGGGCGATAATTGTAACCTACAAATTTTACAGACCTTCCAACGCCGTTAATACATGTGATTTGTTTAAAACTGAAGTTGGTTCAAAATGATTAACCAAGAAAACCTAACTTCGACCTTTAAAAATCACACGTATTAATCTGATAAAAAAGTGTAAAGTTAAAAAATCATTTTCTCGAAAAGTAGCTTCGGGCCCAAGGCGAATTTTTTTCCAGTGTCTGTAATTTAATGATCAATTTGATATTGCCCAAATTTTTATAATTTTTCACCAAGAAAATTATTTACATTCAAAAATTGTGAAAATAAGCAAAGTGACAATTTTAATTGCCTGTTCATTCACGTTTATAAAGAAACAGGAAAAACGTGCTAAGAAAAACAAAATATAATATTCACAGGAACTTGACATTTGGAAAGGTTTTATTCAATTTCGGCGTTGGAGGTCAAGAACAGTCAGTGTTGCCAACCCACTTTCCTGTATGTTTCCTGTATTTTTCCACTTTGATCACTTTTTAAAAAAAACTAAGCACTTAATCAAAAAAGTGGGACTTTACCTTAGTATAAAATTAAATAAAGAATTAGTAAAAATTTACTTTGTCTCAATACGATGTTTCTACGAGCCACAATATGGTTATTACGATGACAATTTACAGATGTAGGTGACTTGATTTGGGGAAAAAATGTCGGCACAACAGAAAGGTGGAGTAAAGCGGGTTGCCTACGTAAAGGCATAACAGTATGATAAAACAGGGCAGTAACTTTTAGTTTGTTGAAAATTATAAAAATAATATTTTGCAATAAAAACTAATATAAATAATGTAAATAAAGGGATTTTTGTTTATAAAAATATACATAATATATAAAATATGTTAAATTAAAACGAAAAATATGAAAAAAAAAATTTTTTAATTTTGTTATTTATTAAAATAATTTTTTAAAATGATTAAAAATTAAAATTGCTAATTAGTACCTCTAGAGGTACAATTTATTAAATTGTATAATTAATAAAAATATTAAAAATGACAAATATACAGAACTTTGAAAAAATTAAATTATTTCTAAAATTTATTGAATATTTTTGTATTATTTTGGCAAATTAGTTAATTAGTAATTGGAAAATTATATAAAATTAAAAATTATTTATTAATTACAAAATCATAAAAAAGTATTAATTTTTACCTTATATATTTGTTAAATTATCTTTAATCGAGGCGCATGAAAAGTCTCCAATTTTTATTTTCCGAATCTTTATTTTATCGAAATTCTTTTCATCTAATAAGAATTAATTATAATTTCTTTTAATCGAAAGAATAATTGTCAAAAACATTTTTTTTTGAATGACTAATCAACAGAATGTTTAATACTGCGAAAGAAAATTTTTTATAATCTTCAAATCACTGAATTATCATTTCTAAAAATTATTATTTTTTATATTTCTTATTTACACTAATATTTTTATTTTCGAAATGTCAATTTTGATAGATATTATTTTATAGATTTGTTAATAATTATATCCCTACTGAAAAAGAACGACTGTAAATACGAGCGTAAATATGACTGTAAATACGACCCTACATACGGGCCTTAAAAGGGTAGTGTAATTGAAACAGTAAATACAGCCGTATTTATGCCCGTATTTAGGGTCGTATTTACAGTCATATGTGAATACCATTTTTTTTTAAAAAAATATATATACCCCCACAGCACCGAAACTTTCCTAACAATTTCTTGAATATTTACTTGTAATATTCGGCATATTTAACTGAAATGTTTAGTGAAAATTGTTCTTTACACAACTTTCAATAAACATTGCAATTACATATTCCGAACATTGCAAGTAAATATTTAATAAATTTTTAGGAAAGTTTCGGTGCTGTGGGGATATATATATATATATATATATATATATATATATATATATATATATAATGGAACATTATTAATTATTATTAATTTAATATATTAAATATAATATTGCAACTAAAATAAATAATATTTAAGGTAAGTATTGAAATACGATTTATTCTTATAATAAATGCATAACAAACAAATATATAAATGTCACTTTATTTTAATCACAAACACACATATACACATGGTACAATTATTTATTAAAAATTGTAATTTTTATTATTTTTATTATAGGAGAAAAAACACAAACGCACAATAAAAACACTTGTAGATTTTTCAACAGCTAAATAAAAACGACAAATAACGCGAATCACATGTAACTGTAAGAATTTTTTTATTATTTTTATTATAAGAGAAAAACCACAAAAACACAAACGCACAATAAAAACACTTGTAGATTTTTCAACAGCTAAATAAAAACGACAAATAACTCGAATCACATGTAACTGTAAGCACTGTTGTAAAAAAGGTTGGGTCTATAGGGATGGGTAGTTACACGTAACTTGAAATATTAATAATAAATGTAATAATAATAATACTAACAGAAATAATAATAGTATATTTATGAGCTAGATGTAATTAAGAAGTTTAATCACTATTTTAAAAACAAACAAATTTAGTATATTTTGTTTGTTGTTGTCATAGCAAAAATCGATAGAAATATTAGGTTAAGTCCACAATAAATAAATATAAAAAAAATAAAAATAAATCAAAACAAGTTGTTCATTTCATGATCATTAAGCTTCCTCAATATAATATATACCAATTGTTTAATTTTTTATTTTAGAATAATTATTTTAAAGTGTTATGATAAAATGTCAAAAAATACAAAATTTCAATTTTTTGTGAAAAATTAAAATATTTATTAATTCTATAAATTTTGATAAAATATATACTTTATATACATGAATCGATTCTTTTTTATGTCAGGAATGCAATTTTGACAACAATTAATAAAAATTTTAATATAGAAAAAAGTTATTTAAAAAAATCCAAAAATTAAAAAATTGTTGAAAAAAATTTTTTTTTTAGATATTTTTGAAAATCCTTCTGTCTGATTTTTGGTATTCATGACCGTAATGCACCTACAAAATTTTATCAAAATCCATTAAGACGTGTAAGAGAAAATTTGTCCACAAGAATCGGTGACATACACACACACACACACACACATACATACAGACATACATCCGGACATTTGTTCCTCTCGACGAATTATATATACTACACTTGAAAATTTGTAAAAATAATTGACTCAAAAAAATTCGGAAATCGACATCACTATAAGGCTTCCTTTATGAGGAAGCAAAATATAAATTTGCACAAAATTAATACCTCCTCGTGCGATTAGATTGTAATTAAAATGTAGTTTTCTGAAAATAAATCGAAAAGTTTAGGGTTCAGTGAAAATTACCGAAAAATGTCAAAATCGCCTTCCGTTTACACACCTCATTGTAAAGGTCTTTCTGCAATAGCTTGAAAATACATTTATTTCTTCCGATTCAAAGTAATTGTAAATATAAATTGCTGCAATTAAACTTACTTTAAATCATTAACTTCAAAGCAAATTATAGTAAATTATATATGCAGAATATGCGATTACTTAGCTTCAGACAAAACAAATGTATTTTTAAGATAATATAGAAAAACATTTACAGTTTTGTGTGAAGGCAATTATGACAGATTTTTGGTAAATTTTTTTTCTACCAACAGTCGTGTAAATGCACTTTACAAATAACAAAAGGGTCAGAATTCGTGAAATTTTCACAGAAAATAAAAAGTATTTTTTTTAAATCGAAATGTTAAAAAAACATTTCTATTTGACTTTAAGAATGTGTCCACCAAAAAACAGAAAAAAAATTATTTTTTATAAAATTGATTGCAAAATTAATTTTTTTGCAACTTTTTAAACAAAATTTGATTTCTCCTAAATGAATGAACCGATTTAAATAAACCAAGCAGGAATATAAAGGGGATAAAATATACTTTCGTTCAGAATTAGAAAATTTTAAAAAAGTTTATTTTTTAATAATTTTTTAATTAATTTTTTATAAACAATTAATTTTATTTAATGTTCTACGCCTTTTAAAAATTTGAAAAAAATATTAACATACACTTAAAACTATAAGAAATCAAAATCCGTTGAGAAAATTTTGGAGCGACAATTATTTTAAAAGTTATAAACAAATTATATTGAACGGAGATGCGATTTTGATTATTTTTAAAATTAAAACATTATTTTTAACTACGAAATGAACAAAACACTGTCAAATTAACATTTTTATTCAATTATATAACCATAAAAATTTTAACTACGAAATGAACAAAACACTGTCAAATTAACATTTTTATTCAATTATATAACCATAAAAATAATGTTTTAATTTTGAAAATAATCAAAATCGCATCTCCGTTCAATATAATTTGTTTATAACTTTTAAAATAATTGTCGCTCCAAAATTTTCTCAACGGATTTTGATTTCTTATAGTTTTAAGTGTATGTTAATATTTTTTTCAAATTTTTAAAAGGCGTAGAACATTAAATAAAATTAATTGTTTATAAAAAATTAATTAAAAAATTATTAAAAAATAAACTTTTTTAAAATTTTCTAATTCTGAACGAAAGTATATTTTATCCCCTTTATATTCCTGCTTGGTTTATTTAAATCGGTTTATTCATTTAGGAGAAATCAAATTTTGTTTAAAAAGTTGCAAAAAAATTAATTTTGCAATCAATTTTATAAAAAATAATTTTTTTTCTGTTTTTTGGTGGACACATTCTTAAAGTCAAATAGAAATGTTTTTTTAACATTTCGATTTAAAAAAAATACTTTTTATTTTCTGTGAAAATTTCACGAATTCTGACCCTTTTGTTATTTGTAAAGTGCATTTACACGACTGTTGGTAGAAAAAAAATTTACCAAAAATCTGTCAAAATTGCCTTCACACAAAACTGTAAATGTTTTTCTATATTATCTTAAAAATACATTTGTTTTGTCTGAAGCTAAGTAATCGCATATTCTGCATATATAATTTACTATAATTTGCTTTGAAGTTAATGATTTAAAGTAAGTTCAATTGCAGCAATTTATATTTGCAATTACTTTGAATCGGAAAAAATAAATGTATTTTCAAGCTATTGCAGAAAGACCTTTACAATGAGGTGTGTAAACGGAAGGCGATTTTGACATTTTTCGGTAATTTTCACTGAACCCTAAACTTTTCGATTTATTTTCAGAAAACTACATTTTAATTACAATCTAATCACACGAGGAGGTATTAATTTTGTGCGAATTTATATTTTTTGATTTATTTTTATTTTTTTTTAATATTTATCTATTGTGGACTTAACCTAATATTTCTATCGATTTTTGCTATAACAACAACAAACAAAATATACTAAATTTGTTTGTTTTTAAAATAGTGATTAAACTTCTTAATTACATCTAGCTTATAAATATACTATTATTATTTCTGTTAGTATTATTATTATTATTATTACATTTATTATTAATATTTCAAGTTACGTGTAACTACCCATCCCTATAGACCCAACCTTTTTTACAACTGTGCTTACAGTTACATGTGATTCGAGTTATTTGTCGTTTTTATTTAGCTGTTGAAAAATCTACAAGTGTTTTTATTGTGCGTTTGTGTTTTTTCTCTTATAATAAAAATAATAAAAAAATTCTTACAGTTACATGTGATCCGCGTTATTTGTCGTTTTTATTTAGCTGTTGAAAAATCTACAAGTGTTTTTATTGTGCGTTTGTGTTTTATCTCCTATAATAAAAATTATAAAAATTACAATTTTTGATAAATAATTGTACCATGTGTATATGTGTGTTTGTGATTAAAATAAAGTGACATTTATATATTTGTTTGTTATGCATTTATTATAAAAATAAATCGTATTTCAATACTTACCTTAAATATTATTTATTTTAGTTGCAATATTATATTTAATATATTAAATTAATAATAATTAATAATGTTCCATTATATATATATATATATATATATATATATATATATATATATATATATATATATATATATATATATATATATATATATATATATATATATATATATAATATATATATATATATATATATATATATATATATATATATATATATATATATATATATATGTATGTATGTACAAGCGATAGTTTGGGGACCTCAATTTTCTCAATATAATTCGATAGGGCCTGGCCTCTAGTCGTCGAATATGGTTCACATTTTATTTATAAGGTAGAATTATAAATTATTAGACGGTTTTTCTAAGGCAATTAATTGTTTGAAGACCTCACGATAGAAGAGATATATTGAAGACTGTCCTTAAAATCAATAGACTACATGTAAAAACTAGTAAATACAGAATGTCCTTAAACTATGCACTTGGCTCAGACGTAATTTATATACTCAGTATATAGTTTAAGAACAATAATTTATACACAACGTATTCTTTGAAGACACATAAAGAAAACACTCTTACCTTAATAAAACAAAAATCTGATAACATTTAATCAATAAGGTTAAATGCTTTTAAGGCCAAAAGAATAATTTTACAGCAAATCGTATCTAAAGTGTACGGCAAAGTATAACAAAAAAACAATTTCTGATCTTATACATCAAAAAACAAATATTTTACACAACTCACAACATGACTAAATAAATAAGTTATTCCTTTAGAATTTTCATAAAAAATTTGTATTCGTCTATTTAGACTTAAAAGAAACATATAAAACATAATAAAAAAGAAAAAATAGTAATTATTGTTTTAGCTAATTGGCAATGAAAATTACCACCGCGGGCTCGGTGCCGCTAGTGTTTTACACCAAAAATGGACGAAATGGGTGTACAAATTTAAAAAAATATAAACTTATATTGTGACTTTTCTGTTTTAATTTTAAGTAGTTTTTCAATAAAAAGATAAATAATGACCAACAATCTTAACAAATATTTCTTAAACATTAAAATACTTTAAATATTAACATTTTTTGCAACCTTGTACACCCACAGTAGCCATTTTTTTTAGTTCACGTTATGGTCACTATGTGTCGCATTGCAATTTTAAATCCCCAATACAATAACTAAATAAAGCATTTTCATGTAGCAACATAATAGATAGTTTACAGCCAAAAAAATGTATTAGGATGAAACTTTAAAATTTATACAGCAATAGATTAAACACTTTAAGGTTAGTTTTTGGAACCTACTGTATAGTTTGGAGACAAGTAACCTTATGTTAAATATCTTCGGTTTTTTTTTCTTTGCAAGAATTAAAAAGCTTCTAAAAGCAGATTACTGTTTTTTAACTTCTTTGTATATTTAATTTACTAGAAATAAATAGCATTATATTAATAAAAAATATATAAACCAATTGGAAAATGATATATTTACTTCGGAAATTAGTGTGTATATAGTCAAAAATTGATTTCAATAAGGACAAAGTTATGTATTTGAAGACATTAAAGTCATTTGTGCTATTAAATAGTGATTTTTTATAGGTTTACTGAAGATAAATTTATAACAATAGTAATATAATAAAATTGAAAAATTCCATTGTATTAAATGCTCATTTATTAATAACACTTTCAAATAATTAACAGGTTTGTAGTTAGAAAAAAATAATTACTACGTTTCGGGATTTAAAATGCAAATAATTGCGCATTGTAGGTCATGATATTCACTGTAGAATTTTTTTATTGAGCTTTAATGTTAAAATCCCTCACTGGATAACATAACCTTAAAGGTCAATTTTAGAAACCAATTGTATAGATTGGGGACTTAGGTTCCAATGTCAAAAATTTTCTGTCTAAATCTTCCGTCGTAAATTAAAATATTTCTAAAAGCAGGCTACTAAATTCGTAAATCTGTTCTACAAACGATTTTTTCAACACAAATAGGATTTAAATAATGTCTGTCATTTCACTAGTAAAAAACAATTTAAACATATTGTGGTAGATCTTCCTGCTCACAGAAAAGGATTTTATTTTCTGGAGAAAATATTGCGTATTAAAAATATAGATGGTAGAGTTTAACGTTACATCTTCTATTATTATTACTCACTTAAGAAGTTTATTGAGGTTTTTATTACAGTAGTATTTAGCAAAAATTTAAAAATATATTCTATAATTTAACATAAATAAATAAGAATATTAAAACAATTTTTAGTTTTCTAACAAGGACAGGAAAATGTACTACGTTTAAAAAATCAAATTTTATACAGCAATAGATTAAACATTTTAAGGACAGTTTTTGGAACGTACTGCATAGTTTGGGGACAAGTGACCTTATGTTAAATATTTTCGGTTCCTTTTCTTTGCAAGAATTGAAAAGCTTCTAAAAGCAGATTACTGCTTTTTATCTTCTTTGTATAATTAATTTACTAGACATAAATAGCATTAGATTATGAAAAAATATGTAACCAGTTGGGAAATGAAATATTTATTTAGAATATTAGTGTGTATATAGCCGAAGATTGTACTCAATGAGGACATAGTTATGTATGAAAGGTATATAGTTTAAAGAACTTCAAGTCATTAGTTTTATTGTAAAGTTAGTGTTTTTATTATTGTAGTTGATATGATTGCGTATAGGCAAGGATTGTATTTGACGGAGACAATATTGCTTATAAAAATATAGATTGTAGAGTTTCACGTTACATTTTCAATTACTATTACTTACTTTAGAAGTTTAATGAGGTTTTTATTACAGTAATATTTAGCAAAAATTTAAAAATATGTTCTATAATTAAACATAAATATATAACAATATTAAAATAATTTTTAGTTTTCTAACAAGGACAGGAAAATGTACTACGTTTGAAAAATCAAATTTTATACAGCAATAGATTAAACACTTTAAAGACAGTTTTTGGAACGTACTGCATAGTTTGGGGACAAGTGACCTTATGTTAAATAATTTTGGTTCCTTTTCTTTGCAAGAATTGAAAAGCTTCTAAAAGCAGATTAGGGGAGACTGGGGTAAACCCGCTCACTTTTTTTTCAGATCGCTAAAAATCTAGGAAATTATTCTCTAAATCCAAGTTAATTTATATAATTTAAAAGCTTATGATTTCTACTAAAAAAATAAAAAAGAGTTTTTGATTTATCTTATTTAGTTTTACTTAGAGAAACTTTTTAATACACATGTACCAAATTTCGAAATTAGAATTTTCCAGGGTAAATCCGCTCACTTTATCTTTTCAAGACGAAACAGTTTTATTTTTTAAATATTAAAATTCGTCTTATTCCTGTCTTAAGTATGATTTATTATTGATAATTTATGAGTTATTGTAAACAATTCTATAAACAACAAATTGGTTTAATAAATAATGAACATAGATTTCATGAATTACAACTATGGATTTAAATAATGTTATATTTTATTAAGAGAAAGTGAAATGTAGTTACAATTTTGGTTTTAATAAGTCATAAATTGTGTTATTGTTAAAATATAATACGTGAAATTATTTTATTCTAAATTTTAAATTTAAAACTAAGTGAGCGGGTTTACCCCGACTTCACGTGAGCGACTTTACCCCGAGTGTATTCCTCACATTTCAGAATAAATTTAATTAAATCCTTTTGAAATAAGTCAAAACTATATATGTACTTCGAAGAAGGACATCCAATAGCAACAAAAAAAATTTGGCAAATAAATTAAGACTCAAGAATAATGATGGAAAAACTGAAAAATCCAAAAAACGTTTTTTTTTCTGACACCTCTAAAAACATTTGATCGACTCTGATTCTATGTTGAGTTCATGAAACTAAACGAAAGTTCGTTAATATAAGTTAAATGTTAAGTACTATTCACAGTACCAATATCTCCATCTTAAGTTGAGTTCATAGCGTTAAATCGCTAGTGAGCGGGTTTACCCTGTGCGCGGGTTTACCCCAGTCTCCCCTACTGCTTTTTAACTTCTTTGTATAATTAATTTACTAGACATAAATAGCATTAGATTATTAAACAATATGTAACCAGTTGGGAAATGAAATATTTATTTAGAATATTAGTGTGTATATAGCCGAAGATTGTACTCAATGAGGACATACTTAGGTATGAATGTTATAGTTTAAAGACTTTAAAGTCATTAGTTCTATTATAAAGTTAGTGTTTTTATTATTGTAGTTGATATGATTGCGTATAGGCATGGATTGTAATTGACGGAGACAATATTGCTTATAAAAATATAGATTGTAGAGTTTTACGTTACATTTTCAATTACTATTACTTACTTTAGAAGTTTAATGAGGTTTTTATTACAGTAATATTTAGCAAAAATTTAAAAATATGTTCTATAATTAAACATAAATATATAACAATATTAAAATAATTTTTAGTTTTCTAACAAGGACAGGAAAATGTACTACGTTTGAAAAATCAAATTTTATACAGCAATAGATTATACACTTTAAGGACAGTTTTTGGAACGTACTGCTTAGTTTGGGGACAAGTGACCTTATGTTAAATACTTTTAGTTCATTTTCTTTGCAAGAATTGATAAGCTCCTAAAAGCAGATTACTGCTTTTTAACTTCTTTGTATAATTAATTTACTAGACATAAATAGCATTAGATTATTAAAAAATATGTAACCAGTTGGGAAATGAAATATTTATTTAGAATATTAGTGTGTATATAGCCGAAGATTGTACTCAATGAGGACATACTTAGGTATGAATGTTATAGTTTAAAGACTTTAAAGTCATTAGTTATATTATAAAATTAGTGTTTTTATTATTGTAGTTGATATGATTGCGTATAGGCATGGATTGTATTTGACGGAGACAATATTGCTTATAAAAATATAGATTGTAGAGTTTCACGTTACATTTTCAATTACTATTACTTACTTTAGAAGTTTAATGAGGTTTTTATTACAGTAATACTTAGCACAAATTTAAAAAAAATATTCTATAATTAAACATAAATATATAACAATATTAAAATAATTTTTAGTTTTTTAACAAGGACAGGCAAATGTACTACGTTTGAAAAATCAAATTTTATACAGCAATAGATTAAACACTTTAAGGACAGTTTTTGAAACGTACTGCATAGTTTGGGGACAAGTGACCTTATGTTATATACTTTCGGTTCATTATCTTTGCAGGAATTGATAAGCTTCTAAAAACAGTTTACTGTTTTTTAAATTCTTTGTATATTTAATTTACTAGACATAAATAGCATTAAATTATTAAAAAATTTGTAACCAGTTGGGAAATGATATATTTATTTAGAATATTAGTGTGTATATAGCCGAAGATTGTACTCAATGAGGACATACTTAGGTTATGTATGAAAGGTATAGTTCAAAGACATTAATGTCATTTATGCTATTAATTGGTGATTTTTTTATAGGTTTACTGAAGATATATTTATAACAATAGTAATGTGATAAAATTTAAAAATTCGATTGTATTAATTGCTCATTTATTATTAACATTTTCAAAGAATAACAGGTTTGTAGCTAGAAAAAAATAATTACTACGTTTCGGGATTTAAAGTGTATAGAGCAAATAATTGCGCATTGTAGATCATGTTATTCAGTGTAGAATTTTTTTATTGACCTTCAATGTGAAAAATCCTCACTGGATAACATAACTTTAAAGGTCAATTTTGGAACCCAATTCTATATATTGGGGACTTAGGTTCCAATGTCAAAAATTTTCTTTCTAAATCTTTCGTCGTAAATTAAATTCGTAAATTAAATTTTTTTCTTCAAAAATGGGATTTAAATTTGTATGGGAGAGGAGAATAGGAGAAGAGAAAAAGGTACAAGGCTGGTTTTTTGGAATATAGAGTGGTACAAAAATAAAAATGAGGGTTGATGGAGGACATTGAGAAAATGGAAGGTTATATTTTTGTTGGTGACGTGGGTGGAATCTAGAGATTGGGAGAAAGTAAAAGTAAAGTTTCCAAAAGTATATCGGTGGAAAATGCAGGGAGCAAGAAAAGAAGCGATGAAAGGCAGATGCGCGGGATTAATTATCACTCGGGTGAGATTGAGGATAAGGGAAGGGAAGAAAATGAAAGGAGTGGAAAAAAGAGGGAAGCATGGTGAGAACCATTGGGATGGAAAGGGAAGAACTGGATATTGTAGGAATTTACAGGAAAATAGAAGAAGAAGAATGTTGGGATACACTAGAGGCGTGGATTGACCGGGGGGAAGGAAAAATTGGTTTTCATAGGGAGTGGTTTAAATGCATGGACGGGGACGCTAGGGGGAGGCTAATGGAATGAATAAACAAATAAGTATGAATGGGAGTCAAAACATAAAGAAGTGTACGGGGAAGGAAGGAAATAGTTAGGGATAATGGAGAGTGAATGTTGGGAGACATGCAATTGTAATATTAGGGGGGGGTGAGGAAGGAGAGTATACTTTCATGGGGAGGGGGGATACTTGCATTGACTATGTGCTAATGGATTAAAGGATGAAAAAGAGGTTGAGCGCGATGAAGGTTGGAATAGAACTAGGTTCAGAACATTTTCCGGTTATTGTCCAGCTTAAAGGAAAAGTGGAAAGGAGAGAGGACGTGAGGAGAGAAAAGAAGGATAGAGTAGAAAAAATGGGCAAGTGGACGGTGGAAAATAAGATTGAATTTAAAAAAGGATACAGGAAGAGTAAATAGAAAATCTTAAGGGGGCAGGGGTTAATTAAAGAGTGGAAAGTATGTTGCGAGCCGTACACAAGTAAGGAGGCGATGAAGAAAAACATAAAATTATAGAGAAAAGGGCATATTGACTGAAAGGAGTACTAGAGAGGGCAAGATGTGCACGAGAAGTTGAAAGCACGGAAAAAGCAAAAGGAAAGGAGGAAATTTTTATGAGAGGTGGAAAAGGCAGTGAGGGAAGGGAGGGAATGGGAAGTAATAAATAGAGAAAGGAAAAGAAAAGGAGTGGTGGTAGAGAGCATAAGTATGGGTTGATGGACTAAGTATTTTATGGAGCTCACTGGGGGGGTTGATAGGAGAGTGGTTGGAGAAAAAAGAATGGCGGTGGGTGATGGAGAGTGTAAGGAAATAAGCAGGGAGGCAGTAGACAATGCAATCGACAGGATGAAAAGAAACAAAGCTGCTGGTTTCGATGGGATGGAAGCGGAGAGTTTAAAGTATGGGGGGTTAGTAATAAGGAAAGAGATGTAGGAAGTGATAAATAGGGTGAGGAGGGGACAAGGGTGGCTTAAGGGATGGAAAACGGGAGCGATTGTACCGTTGGTTAAGAAAGGGGAAGGGAAAAAGGTAAAGGAATATAGAGGAATCACTCTAATGCCAGCTGAGTACAATCTCGACGCAGAGATTTTGATGCGGAGGATGGAAGAAAGTGTAGACAAGGCTGGAGGGATACCATAAAGTCAGGCAGGGTTCCGTAAAGGGATGAGTACTATGGACCACATATATTCTTTGATTTTTTTGTTGGGGAAGGAATTAGGAAAAAAGAAGGGGAAGTTAGTGGCACTGTTTGTCGACTTTAAGGCGGCGTTCCCGTCAGTCAACAGGGGAGTGCTCTGGAGAACGTTGTGGGAGAGAGGAGTAGAGAGGGGTCTTATTGAACGAATTGAGGAGATGTACGAGGATATGAGGGCAAGGGTGAGAGTTGAGGAAGCTTTTTTAGAGGTTTTCTAGATTGGGAGGGGATTAATGCAAGGGTATCCGTTGAGTCCAATTCTCTTTAGTTTGTTGATCACGGATTTGGTGGAGAAATTGAGTGAAAGGGGGAAGGGGGGGTGGTTTTAGGAAAGGAGAGAATTTATTCGATGGCTTACCCTGACGACATAGTGTTGACGACAGAGTGTGAAAGTGGAATGAAATTGCTGTTGAGAGAGTTAGAAAAGTATGTGAGGCAAAAGGATATGTGGCTGAATGTTGAGAAAATAAAAATTATTAAATTCAGAAATAGAAGGTGTAGGGAGGAAAAGGTGTGGGTGTTGAATAGAAAGAATGTAGAGAAAGTGGATGAATTTTGTTATTTGGGTTTTTGGTTTAAATCGAATGGACGTCATGAGCTGCATGTAAGTAGAAGATTGGAAAAAACGGGTAAGATTTTGGACAATGTGTAAGGAATTAGAAAGAGAATGTTTAAAGATGATTGGAAAAAAAGAGTGTGGTTGTTTGATGTGATAGTATGGTCGGTAATGTGTTATAGTGTTGAAATATGTGGGTAGAAGGGAAGGAAGAATTTAAAAAATTTAAAAATGTATTCTATAATAAAATATAAATATATAACAATATTAAAATAATTTTTAGTTTACTAACAAGGACAAGAAAATGTACTACGTTTGAATAATCAAATTTTCTACAGCAATAGATTAAACACTTTAGGGACAGTTTTTGGAACGTACTGCATAGTTTAGGGACAAGTGACATTATGTTAAATATTTTCGGTTGCTTTTCTTTGCAAGAATTGAAAAGCTTCTAAAAGCAGACTACTGATTTTTAACTGCTTTGTATAATTAATTTACTAGACATAAATAGCATTAGATTATTAAAAAATATGTAACCAGTTGGGAAATGAAATATTTATTTAGAACATTAGTGTGTATATAGCCGAAGATTGTACTCAATGAGGACATACTTAGGTATGAATGTTATAGTTTAAAGACTTTAAAGTCATTAGTTCTATTATAAAGTTAGTGTTTTTATTATTGTAGTTGATATGATTGCGTATAGGCAAGGATTGTATTTGACGGAGACAATATTGCTTATAAAAAATATAGATTGTAGAGTTTCACGTTACATTTTCAATTACTATTACTTACTTTAGAAGGTTAATGAGGTTTTTATTACAGTAATATTTAGCAAAAATTTAAAAATATATTCTATAATTAAACATAAATATATAACAATATTAAAATAATTTTTAGTTTTCTAACAAGGACAGGAAAATGTACTACGTTTGAAAAATCAAATTTTATACAGCAATAGATTAAACACTTTAAGGACAGTTTTTAGAACGTACTGCATAGTTTGGGGACAAGTGACCTTATGTTAAATAATTTCGGTTCCTTTTCTTTGCAAGAATTGAAAAGCTTCTAAAAGCAGATTACTGCTTTTTAACTTCTTTGTATAATTAATTTACTAGACATAAATAGCATTAGATTATTAAAAAATATGTAACCAGTTGGGAAATGATATATTTATTTAGAACATTAGTGTGTATATAGCCGAAGATTGTACTCAATGAGGACATACTTAGGTATGAATGTTATAGTTTAAAGACTTTAAAGTCATTAGTTCTATTATAAAGTTCGTGTTTTTATTATTGTAGTTGATATGATTGCGTATAGGCAAGGATTGTATTTGACGGAGACAATATTGCTTATAAAAAATATAGATTGTAGAGTTTTACGTTACATTTTCAATTACTATTACTTACTTTAGAAGTTTAATGAGGTTTTTATTACAGTAATACTTAGCACAAATTTAAAAATATATTCTATAATTAAACATAAATATATAACAATATTAAAATAATTTTTAGTTTTTTAACAAGGACAGGCAAATGTACTACGTTTGAAAAATCAAATTTTATACAGCAATAGATTAAACACTTTAAGGACAGTTTTTGGAACGTACTGCATAGTTTGGGGACAAGTGACCTTATGTTATATACTTTCGGTTCATTCTCTTTGCAGGAATTGATAAGCTTCTAAAAACAGATTACTGTTTTTTAAATTCTTTGTATATTTAATTTACTAGAAATAAATAGCATTAAATTATTAAAAAATTTGTAACCAGTTGGGAAATGATATATTTATTTAGAATATTAGTGTGTATATAGCCGAAGATTGTACTCCATGAGGACATAGCTATGTATGAAAGGTATAGTTTAAAGACCTTAAAGTCATTAGATTTATTATAAAGTTATTATTTTCATTATTGTAGTTAAGATGATTGCGTATAGGCAAGGATTGTATTTTATGGAGACAATATTGCGTATAAAAAGTACAGATTGTAGAGTTTCACGTTACATTTTTAATTACTATTACTTACTTTAGAAGTTTAATGAGGTTTTTATTACAGTAATATTTAGCAAAAATTTAAAAATATATTCTATGATTAAACATAAATATATAACAATATTAAAATAATTATTAGATTTCTAACAAGGACAGGAAAATGTACTACGTTTGAAAAATCAAATTTTATACAGCAATACATTAAACACTTTAAGGACAGTTTTTGGAACGTACTGCATAGTTTGGGGACAAGTGACCTTATGTTATATACTTTCGGTTCATTCTCTTTGCAGGAATTGATAAGCTTTTAAAAACAGTTTACTGTTTTTTAAATTCTTTGTATATTTAATTTACTAGACATAAATAGCATTAAATTATTAAAAAATTTGTAACCAGTTGGGAAATGATATATTTATTTAGAATATTAGTGTGTATATAGCCGAAGATTGTACTCCATGAGGACATAGCTATGTATGAATGTTATAGTTTAAAGACTTTAAAGTCATTAGTTCTATAATAAAGTTAGTGTTTTTATTATTGTAGTTAATATGATTGCGTATAGGCAAGGATTGTATTTGACGGAGACAATATTGCTTATAAAAATATAGATTGTAGAGTTTCACGTTACATTTTCAATTACTATTACTTACTTTCGAAGTTTAATGAGGTTTTTATTACAGTAATATTTAGCAAAAATTTAAAAATATATTCTATAATTAAACATAAATTTATAACAATATTAAAATAATTATTAGATTTCTAACAAGGACAGGAAAATGTACTACGTTTGAAAAATCAAATTTTATACAGCAATAGATTAAACACTTTAAGGACAGTTTTTGGAACGTACTGCATAGTTTGGGGACAAGTGACCTTATGTAAATAATTTTGGTTCCTTTTCTTTGCAAGAAATGAAAAGCTTCTAAAAGCAGATTACTGCTTTTTAACTTTTTTGTATAATTAATTTACTAGACATAAATAGCATTAGATTATTAAAAAATATGTAACCAGTTGGGAAATGAAATATTTATTTAGAATATTAGTGTGTATATACATGAAGATTGTACTCAATGAGGACATACTTAGGTTATGTATGAAAGGTATAGTTTAAAGACATTAATGTCATTTATGCTATTAATTGGTGATTTTTTTATAGGTTTACTGAAGATATATTTATAACAATAGTAATGTGATAAAATTTAAAAATTCGATTGTATTAATTGCTCATTTATTATTAACATTTTCAAAGAATAACAGGTTTGTAGCTAGAAAAAAATAATTACTACGTTTCGGGATTTAAAGTGTATAGAGCAAATAATTGCGCATTGTAGATCATGTTATTCAGTGTAGAATTTTTTTATTGACCTTCAATGTGAAAAATCCTCACTGGATAACATAACTTTAAAGGTCAATTTTGGAACCCAATTCTATATATTGGGGACTTAGGTTCCAATGTCAAAAATTTTCTTTCTAAATCTTTCGTCGTAAATTAAATTCGTAAATTAAATTTTTTTCTTCAAAAATGGGATTTAAATTTGTATGGGAGAGGAGAATAGGAGAAGAGAAAAAGGTACAAGGCTGGTTTTTTGGAATATAGAGTGGTACAAAAATAAAAATGAGGGTTGATGGAGGACATTGAGAAAATGGAAGGTTATATTTTTGTTGGTGACGTGGGTGGAATCTAGAGATTGGGAGAAAGTAAAAGTAAAGTTGCCAAAAGTATATCGGTTGAAAATGCAGGGAGCAAGAAAAGAAGCGATGAAAGGCAGATGCGCGGGATTAATTATCACTCGGGTGAGATTGAGGATAAGGGAAGGGAAGGAAATGAAAGGAGTGGAAAAAAGAGGGAAGCATGGTGAGAACCATTGGGATGGAAAGGGAAGAACTGGATATTGTAGGAATTTACAGGAAAATAGAAGAAGAAGAATGTTGGGATACACTAGAGGCGTGGATTGACCGGGGGGAAGGAAAAATTGGTTTTCATAGGGAGTGGTTTAAATGCATGGACGGGGACGCTAGGGGGAGGCTAATGGAATGAATAAACAAATAAGTATGAATTGGAGTCAAAACATAAAGAAGTGTACGGGGAAGGAAGGAAATAGTTAGGGATAATGGAGAGTGAATGTTGGGAAACATGCAATTGTAATATTAGGGGGGGGGGTGAGGAAGGAGAGTATACTTTCATGGGGAGGGGGGATACTTGCATTGACTATGTGCTAATGGATTAAAGGATGAAAAAGAGGTTGAGCGCGATGAAGGTTGGAATAGAACTAGGTTCAGAACATTTTCCGGTTATTGTCCAGCTTAAAGGAAAAGTGGAAAGGAGAGAGGACGTGAGGAGAGAAAAGAAGGATAGAGTAGAAAAAATGGGCAAGTGGACGGTGGAAAATAAGATTGAATTTAAGAAAGGATACAGGAAGAGTAAATAGAAAATCTTAAGGGGGCAGGGGTTAATTAAAGAGTGGAAAGTATGTTGCGAGCCGTACACAAGTAAGGAGGCGATGAAGAAAAACATAAAATTATGGTGAAAAGGGCATATTGACAGAAAGGAGTACTAGAGAGGGCAAGATGTGCACGAGAAGTTGAAAGCACGGAAAAAGCAAAAGGAAAGGAGGAAATTTTTTATGAGAGGTGGAAAACGCAGTGAGGGAAGGGAGGGAATAGGAAGTAATAAATAGAGAAAGGAAAAGAAAAGGAGTGGTGGTAGAGAGCATAAGTATGGGTTGATGGACTAAGTATTTTATGGAGCTTACTGGGGGGGTTGATAGGAGAGTGGTTGGAGAAAAAAGAATGGCGGTGGGTGATGGAGAGTGTAAGGAAATAAGCAGGGAGGCAGTAGACAATGCAATCGACAGGATGAAAAGAAACAAAGCTGCTGGTTTCGATGGG
This sequence comes from Leptopilina syphax, assembly GCA_032872505.1. Classification (NCBI taxonomy): domain Eukaryota; kingdom Metazoa; phylum Arthropoda; class Insecta; order Hymenoptera; family Figitidae; genus Leptopilina; species Leptopilina syphax. The sequence continues at coordinate 16,319,673 of CM065472.1, forward strand.
ATGGAAGCGGAGAGTTTAAAGTATGGGGGGGTTAGTAATAAGGAAAGAGATGTAGGAAGTGATAAATAGGGTGAGGAGGGGACAAGGGAGGCTAAAGGGATGGAAAACGGGAGCGATTGTACCGTTGGTTAAGAAAGGGGAAGGGAAAAAGGTAAAGGAATATAGAGGAATCACTCTAATGCCAGCTGAGTACAATCTCGACGCAGAGATCTTGATGCGGAGGATGGAAGAAAGTGTAGACAAGGCTGGAGGGATACCATAAAGTCAGGCAGGGTTCCGTAAAGGGATGAGTACTATGGACCACATATATTCTTTGATTTTTTTGTTGGGGAAGGAATTAGGAAAAAAGAAGGGGAAGTTAGTGGCACTGTTTGTCGACTTTAAGGCGGCGTTCCCGTCAGTCAACAGGGGAGTGCTCTGGAGAACGTTGTGGGAGAGAGGAGTAGAGAGGGGTCTTATTGAACGAATTGAGGAGATGTACGAGGATATGAGGGCAAGGGTGAGAGTTGAGGAAGCTTTTTTAGAGGTTTTCTAGATTGGGAGGGAATTAATGCAAGGGTATCCGTTGAGTCCAATTCTCTTTAGTTTGTTGATCACGGATTTGGTGGAGAAATTGAGTGAAAGGGGGAAGGGGGGGTGGTTTTGGAAAAGGAGAGAATTTATTCGATGGCTTACCCTGACGACATAGTGTTGACGACAGAGTGTGAAAGTGGAATGAAATTGCTGTTGAGAGAGTTAGAAAAGTATGTGAGGCAAAAGGATATGTGGCTGAATGTTGAGAAAATAAAAATTATTAAATTCAGAAATAGAAGGTGTAGGGAGGAAAAGGTGTGGGTGTTGAATAGAAAGAATGTAGAGAAAGTGGATGAATTTTGTTATTTGGGTTTTTGGTTTAAATCGAATGGACGTCATGAGCTGCATGTGAGTAGAAGATTGGAAAAAACGGGTAAGATTTTGGACAATGTGTAAGGAATTGGAAAGAGAATGTTTAAAGATGATTGGAAAAAAAGAGTGTGGTTGTTTGATATGATAGTATGGTCGGTAATGTGTTATAGTGTTGAAATATGTGCGTGGAAGGGAAGGAAGAATTTAAAAAATTTAAAAATGTATTCTATAATAAAATATAAATATATAACAATATTAAAATAATTTTTAGTTTACTAACAAGGACAAGAAAATGTACTACGTTTGAATAATCAAATTTTCTACAGCAATAGATTAAACACTTTAAGGACAGTTTTTGGAACGTACTGCATAGTTTGGGGACAAGTGACATTATGTTAAATATTTTCGGTTGCTTTTCTTTGCAAGAATTGAAAAGCTTCTAAAAGCAGACTACTGATTTTTAACTGCTTTGTATAATTAATTTACTAGACATAAATAGCATTAGATTATTAAAAAATATGTAACCAGTTGGGAAATGAAATATTTATTTAGAACATTAGTGTGTATATAGCCGAAGATTGTACTCAATGAGGACATACTTAGGTATGAATGTTATAGTTTAAAGACTTTAAAGTCATTAGTTCTATTATAAAGTTAGTGTTTTTATTATTGTAGTTGATATGATTGCGTATAGGCAAGGATTGTATTTGACGGAGACAATATTGCTTATAAAAAATATAGATTGTAGAGTTTCACGTTACATTTTCAATTACTATTACTTACTTTAGAAGGTTAATGAGGTTTTTATTACAGTAATATTTAGCAAAAATTTAAAAATATATTCTATAATTAAACATAAATATATAACAATATTAAAATAATTTTTAGTTTTCTAACAAGGACAGGAAAATGTACTACGTTTGAAAAATCAAATTTTATACAGCAATAGATTAAACACTTTAAGGACAGTTTTTAGAACGTACTGCATAGTTTGGGGACAAGTGACCTTATGTTAAATAATTTCGGTTCCTTTTCTTTGCAAGAATTGAAAAGCTTCTAAAAGCAGATTACTGCTTTTTAACTTCTTTGTATAATTAATTTACTAGACATAAATAGCATTAAATTATTAAAAAATATGTAACCAGTTGGGAAATGATATATTTATTTAGAACATTAGTGTGTATATAGCCGAAGATTGTACTCAATGAGGACATACTTAGGTATGAATGTTATAGTTTAAAGACTTTAAAGTCATTAGTTCTATTATAAAGTTAGTGTTTTTATTATTGTAGTTGATATGATTGCGTATAGGCAAGGATTGTATTTGACGGAGACAATATTGCTTATAAAAAATATAGATTGTAGAGTTTTACGTTACATTTTCAATTACTATTACTTACTTTAGAAGGTTAATGAGGTTTTTATTACAGTAATATTTAGCAAAAATTTAAAAATATATTCTATAATTAAACATAAATATATAACAATATTAAAATAATTTTTAGTTTTCTAACAAGGACAGGAAAATGTACTACGTTTGAAAAATCAAATTTTATACAGCAATAGATTAAACACTTTAAGGACAGTTTTTAGAACGTACTGCATAGTTTGGGGACAAGTGACCTTATGTTAAATAATTTCGGTTCCTTTTCTTTGCAAGAATTGAAAAGCTTCTAAAAGCAGATTACTGCTTTTTAACTTCTTTGTATAATTAATTTACTAGACATAAATAGCATTAGATTATTAAAAAATATGTAACCAGTTGGGAAATGATATATTTATTTAGAACATTAGTGTGTATATAGCCGAAGATTGTACTCAATGAGGACATACTTAGGTATGAATGTTATAGTTTAAAGACTTTAAAGTCATTAGTTCTATTATAAAGTTAGTGTTTTTATTATTGTAGTTGATATGATTGCGTATAGGCAAGGATTGTATTTGACGGAGACAATATTGCTTATAAAAAATATAGATTGTAGAGTTTTACGTTACATTTTCAATTACTATTTCTTACTTTAAAAGTTTAATGAGGTTTTTATTACAGTAATACTTAGCACAAATTTAAAAATATATTCTATAATTAAACATAAATATATAACAATATTAAAATAATTTTTAGTTTTTTAACAAGGACAGGCAAATGTACTACGTTTGAAAAATCAAATTTTATACAGCAATAGATTAAACACTTTAAGGACAGTTTTTTAGAACGTACTGCATAGTTTGGGGACAAGTGACCTTATGTTAAATAATTTCGGTTCCTTTTCTTTGCAAGAATTGAAAAGCTTCTAAAAGCAGATTACTGCTTTTTAACTTCTTTGTATAATTAATTTACTAGACATAAATAGCATTAGATTATTAAAAAATATGTAACCAGTTGGGAAATGATATATTTATTTAGAACATTAGTGTGTATATAGCCGAAGATTGTACTCAATGAGGACATACTTAGGTATGAATGTTATAGTTTAAAGACTTTAAAGTCATTAGTTCTATTATAAAGTTAGTGTTTTTATTATTGTAGTTGATATGATTGCGTATAGGCAAGGATTGTATTTGACGGAGACAATATTGCTTATAAAAATATAGATTGTAGAGTTTCACGTTACATTTTCAATTACCCTTACTTACTTTAGAAGTTTAATGAGGTTTTTATTACAGTAATATTTAGCAAAAATTTAAAAATATATTCTATAATTAAACATAATTATATAACAATATTAAAATAATTTTTAGTTTTTTAACAAGGACAGAAAAATGTACTACGTTTGAAAAATCAAATTTTATACAGCAATACATTAAACACTTTAAGGACAGTTTTTGGAACGTACTGCATAGTTTGGGGACAAGTGACCTTATGTTATATACTTTCGGTTCATTCTCTTTGCAGGAATTGATAAGCTTCTGAAAACAGTTTACTGTTTTTTTAAATTCTTTGTATATTTAATTTACTAGACATAAATAGCATTAAATTATTAAAAAATTTGTAACCAGTTGGGAAATGATATATTTATTTAGAATATTAGTGTGTATATAGCCGAAGATTGTACTCCATGAGGACATACTTAGGTATGAATGTTATAGTTTAAAGACTTTAAAGTCATTAGTTCTATTATAAAGTTAGTGTTTTTATTATTGTAGTTGATATGATTGCGTATAGGCAAGGATTGTATTTGACGGAGACAATATTGCTTATAAAAATATAGATTGTAGAGTTTCACGTTACATTTTCAATTACTATTACTTACTTTAGAAGTTTAATGAGGTTTTTATTACAGTAATATTTAGCAAAAATTTAAAAATATATTCTATAATTAAACATAAATATATAACAATATTAAAATAATTATTAGATTTCTAACAAGGACAGGAAAATGTACTACGTTTGAAAAATCAAATTTTATACAGCAATAGATTAAACACTTTAAGGACAGTTTTTGGAACGTACTGCATAGTTTAAGGACAAGTGACCTTATGTTAAATAATTTTGGTTCCTTTTCTTTGCAAGAATTGAAAAGCTTCTAAAAGCAGATTACTGCTTTTTAACTTCTTTGTATAATTAATTTACTAGACATAAATAGCATTAGATTATTAAAAAATATGTAACCAGTTGGGAAATGAAATATTTATTTAGAATATTAGTGTGTATATAGCCGAAGATTGTACTCAATGAGGACATACTTAGGTTATGTATGAAAGGTATAGTTTAAAGACATTAATGTCATTTTTGCTATTAATTGGTGATTTTTTTATAGGTTTACTGGAGATATATTTATAACAATAGTAATGTGATAAAATTTAAAAATTCGATTGTATTAATTGCTCATTTATTATTAACATTTTCAAAGAATTAACAGGTTTGTAGCTAGAAAAAAATAATTACTACGTTTCGGGATTTAAAGTGTATAGAGCAAATAATTGCGCATTGTAGATCATGTTATTCAGTGTAGAATTTTTTTATTGACCTTTAATGTGAAAAATCCTCACTGGATAACATAACTTTAAAGGTCAATTTTGGAACCCAATTCTATATATTGGGGACTTAGGTTCCAATGTCAAAAATTTTCTTTCTAAATCTTTCGTCGTAAATTAAATTCGTAAATTAAATTTTTTTCTTCAAAAATGGGATTTAAATTTGTATGGGAGAGGAGAATAGGAGAAGAGAAAAAGGTACAAGGCTGGTTTTTTGGAATATAGAGTGGTACAAAAATAAAAATGAGGGTTGATGGAGGACATTGAGAAAATGGAAGGTTATATTTTTGTTGGTGACGTGGGTGGAATCTAGAGATTGGGAGAAAGTAAAAGTAAAGTTGCCAAAAGTATATCGGTGGAAAATGCAGGGAGCAAGAAAAGAAGCGATGAAAGGCAGATGCGCGGGATTAATTATCACTCGGGTGAGATTGAGGATAAGGGAAGGGAAGAAAATGAAAGGAGTGGAAAAAAGAGGGAAGCATGGTCAGAACCATTGGGATGGAAAGGGAAGAACTGGATATTGTAGGAATTTACAGGAAAATAGAAGAAGAAGAATGTTGGGATACACTAGAGGCGTGGATTGACCGGGGGGAAGGAAAAATTGGTTTTCATAGGGAGTGGTTTAAATGCATGGACGGGAACGCTAGGGGGAGGCTAATGGAATGAATAAACAAATAAGTATGAATGGGAGTCAAAACATAAAGAAGTGTACGGGGAAGGAAGGAAATAGTTAGGGATAATGGAGAGTGAATGTTGGGAAACATGCAATTGTAATATTAGGGGGGGGTGAGGAAGGAGAGTATACTTTCATGGGGAGGGGGGATACTTGCATTGACTATGTGCTAATGGATTAAAGGATGAAAAAGAGGTTGAGCGCGATGAAGGTTGGAATAGAACTAGGTTCAGAACATTTTCCGGTTATTGTCCAGCTTAAAGGAAAAGTGGAAAGGAGGGAGGACGTGAGGAGAGAAAAGAAGGATAGAGTAGAAAAAATGGGCAAGTGGACGGTGGAAAATAAGATTGAATTTAAAAAAGGATACAGGAAGAGTAAATAGAAAATCTTAAGGGGGCAGGGGTTAATTAAAGAGTGGAAAGTATGTTGCGAGCCGTACACAAGTAAGGAGGCGATGAAGAAAAACATAAAATTATGGAGAAAAGGGCATATTGACAGAAAGGAGTACTAGAGAGGGCAAGATGTGCACGAGAAGTTGAAAGCACGGAAAAAGCAAAAGGAAAGGAGGAAATTTTTATGAGAGGTGGAAAACGCAGTGAGGGAAGGGAGGAAATAGGAAGTAATAAATAGAGAAAGGAAAAGAAAAGGAGTGGTGGTAGAGAGCATAAGTATGGGTTGATGGACTAAGTATTTTATGGAGCTCACTGGGGGGGTTGATAGGAGAGTGGTTGGAGAAAAAAGAATGGCGGTGGGTGATGGAGAGTGTAAGGAAATAAGCAGGGAGGCAGTAGACAATGCAATCGACAGGATGAAAAAAAACAAAGCTGCTGGTTTCGATGGGATGGAAGCGGAGAGTTTAAAGTATGGGGGGGTTAGTAATAAGGAAAGAGATGTAGGAAGTGATAAATAGGGTGAGGAGGGGACAAGGGTGGCTAAAGGGATGGAAAACGGGAGCGATTGTACCGTTGGTTAAGAAAGGGGAAGGGAAAAAGGTAAAGGAATATAGAGGAATCACTCTAATGCCAGCTGAGTACAATCTCGACGCAGAGATCTTGATGCGGAGGATGGAAGAAAGTGTAGACAAGGCTGGAGGGATACCATAAAGTCAGGCAGGGTTCCGTAAAGGGATGAGTACTATGGACCACATATATTCTTTGATTTTTTTGTTGGGGAAGGAATTAGGAAAAAAGAAGGGGAAGTTAGTGGCACTGTTTGTCGACTTTAAGGCGGCGTTCCCGTCAGTCAACAGGGGAGTGCTCTGGAGAACGTTGTGGGAGAGAGGAGTAGAGAGGGGTCTTATTGAACGAATTGAGGAGATGTACGAGGATATGAGGGCAAGGGTGAGAGTTTGAGGAAGCTTTTTTAGAGGTTTTCTAGATTGGGAGGGAATTAATGCAAGGGTATCCGTTGAGTCCAATTCTCTTTAGTTTGTTGATCACGGATTTGGTGGAGAAATTGAGTGAAAGGGGGAAGGGGGGTGGTTTTGGGAAAGGAGAGAATTTATTCGATGGCTTACCCTGACGACATAGTGTTGACGACAGAGTGTGAAAGTGGAATGAAATTGCTGTTGAGAGAGTTAGAAAAGTATGTGAGGCAAAAGGATATGTGGCTGAATGTTGAGAAAATAAAAATTATTAAATTCAGAAATAGAAGGTGTAGGGAGGAAAAGGTGTGGGTGTTGAATAGAAAGAATGTAGAGAAAGTGGATGAATTTTGTTATTTGGGTTTTTGGTTTAAATCGAATGGACGTCATGAGCTGCATGTGAGTAGAAGATTGGAAAAAACGGGTAAGATTTTGGACAATGTGTAAGGAATTGGAAAGAGAATGTTTAAAGATGATTGGAAAAAAAGAGTGTGGTTGTTTGATGTGATAGTATGGTCGGTAATGTGTTATGGTGTTGAAATATGTGGGTGGAAGGGAAGGAAGAATTTAAAAAATTTAAAAATGTATTCTATAATAAAATATAAATATATAACAATATTAAAATAATTTTTAGTTTACTAACAAGGACAAGAAAATGTACTACGTTTGAATAATCAAATTTTCTACAGCAATAGATTAAACACTTTAAGGACAGTTTTTGGAACGTACTGCATAGTTTGGGGACAAGTGACATTATGTTAAATATTTTCGGTTGCTTTTCTTTGCAAGAATTGAAAAGCTTCTAAAAGCAGACTACTGATTTTTAACTGCTTTGTATAATTAATTTACTAGACATAAATAGCATTAGATTATTAAAAAATATGTAACCAGTTAGGAAATAATATATTTATTTAGAATATTAGTGTGTATATAGCCGAAGATTGTACTCCATGAGGACATACTGAGGTATGAAAGTTATAGTTTAAAGACTTTAAAGTCATTGGTTCTATTATAAAGGTAGTGTTTTCATTATTTTTGTTGATATGATTGCATATAGGCTAGGATTGTATTTGACGGAGACAAAATTGCTTATAAGAAATATAGATTGTAGAGTTTTACGTTACATTTTCATTTACTATTACTTACTTTAGAAGTTTAATGAGGTTTTTATTACAGTAATTTTTAGCAAAAATTTAAAAATATATTCTATAATTAAATATAAATAAATAACAATATTAAAATAATTTTTAGTTTTCTAGCAAGGACAGGAAAATTTACTACGTTTGAAAAATCAAATTTTATACAGCAATAGATTAAACACTTTAAGGACAGTTTTTGGAACGTACTGCATAGTTTGGGGACAAGTGACCTAATGTTAAATAATTTCGGTTCCTTTTCTTTGCAAGAATTAAAAAGCTTCTAAAAGCAGATTACTGCTTTTTAACTTTCTTGTATAATTAATTTACTAGACGTAAATAGCATTAGATTATTAAAAAATATGTAACCAGTTGGGAAATGATATATTTATTTGGAATATTAGTGTGTATATAGCCGAAGATTGTACTCCATGAGGACATACTTAGGTATGAAAGTTATAGTTTAAAGACTTTAAATTCATTAGTTCTATTATAAAGTTAGTGTTTTCATTATTGTAGTTGATATGTTGCGTATAGGCAAGGATTGTATTTGACGGAGACAATATTGCTTATAAAAAATATAGATTGTAGAGTTTCACGTTACATTTTCAATTACTATTACTTACTTTAGAAGTTTAATGAGGTTTTTATTACAGTAATATAGTTTAATGACTTTAAAGTCATTAGTTCTATTATAAAGTTAGTGTTTTTATTATTGTAGTTGATATGATTGCGTATAGGCAAGGATTGTATTTGACGGAGACAATATTGCTTATAAAAATATAGATTGTAGAGTTTCACGTTACATTTTCAATTACTATTACTTACTTTAGAAGTTTAATGAGGTTTTTTTACAGTAATATAGTTTAAAGTCTTTAAAGTCATTAGTTCTATTATAAGTTATTATTTTCATTATTGTTGTTGATCTGATTGCGTATACTCAAAGATTGTATTTGTTAGATACAATACTGCGTATTAAAAATATGGATGGTAGAGTTTAACGTTACATTTTCTATTATTATTACTCACATAAGAAGTTTAATGAGGTTTTTATTACAGTAGTATTTAGGAAAAATTTAAAAATGTATTCTAGAATTAAACATAAATAAATAACAATATATATTAGTGTGTATATAGCCGAAGATTGTACTCAATGAGGACATAGTTATGTATGAAAGGTATAGTTTAAAGACATTAATGTCATTTTTGCTATTAATTGGTGATTTTTTTATAGGTTTACTGGAGATATATTTATAACAATAGTAATGTGATAAAATTTAAAAATTCGATTGTATTAATTGCTCATTTATTATTAACATTTTCAAAGAATTAACAGGTTTGTAGCTAGAAAAAAATAATTACTACGTTTCGGGATTTAAAGTATATAGAGCAAATAATTGCGCATTGTAGATCATTTTATTCAGTGTAGAATTTTTTTATTGACCTTCAATGTGAAAATTCCTCACTGGATAACATAACTTTAAAGGTCAATTTTGGAACCCAATTCTATAGATTGGGGACTTAGGTTCCAATGTCAAAAATTTTCTTTCTAAATCTTTCGTCGTAAATTAAATTCGTAAATTAAATTTTTTTCTTCAAAAATGGGATTTAAATTTGTATGGGAGAGGAGAATAGGAGAAGAGAAAAAGGTACAAGGCTGGTTTTTTGGAATATAGAGTGGTACAAAAATAAAAATGAGGGTTGATGGAGGACATTGAGAAAATGGAAGGTTATATTTTTGTTGGTGACGTGGGTGGAATCTAGAGATTGGGAGAAAGTAAAAGTAAAGTTGCCAAAAGTATATCGGTTGAAAATGCAGGGAGCAAGAAAAGAAGCGATGAAAGGCAGATGCGCGGGATTAATTATCACTCGGGTGAGATTGAGGATAAGGGAAGGGAAGGAAATGAAAGGAGTGGAAAAAAGAGGGAAGCATGGTGAGAACCATTGGGATGGAAAGGGAAGAACTGGATATTGTAGGAATTTACAGGAAAATAGAAGAAGAAGAATGTTGGGATACACTAGAGGCGTGGATTGACCGGGGGGAAGGAAAAATTGGTTTTCATAGGGAGTGGTTTAAATGCATGGACGGGGACGCTAGGGGGAGGCTAATGGAATGAATAAACAAATAAGTATGAATGGGAGTCAAAACATAAAGAAGTGTACGGGGAAGGAAGGAAATAGTTAGGGATAATGGAGAGTGAATGTTGGGAAACATGCAATTGTAATATTAGGGGGGGGGGGTGAGGAAGGAGAGTATACTTTCATGGGGAGGGGGGATACTTGCATTGACTATGTGCTAATGGATTAAAGGATGAAAAAGAGGTTGAGCGCGATGAAGGTTGGAATAGAACTAGGTTCAGAACATTTTCCGGTTATTGTCCAGCTTAAAGGAAAAGTGGAAAGGAGAGAGGACGTGAGGAGAGAAAAGAAGGATAGAGTAGAAAAAATGGGCAAGTGGACGGTGGAAAATAAGATTGAATTTAAGAAAGGATACAGGAAGAGTAAATAGAAAATCTTAAGGGGGCAGGGGTTAATTAAAGAGTGGAAAGTATGTTGCGAGCCGTACACAAGTAAGAAGGCGATGAAGAAAAACATAAAATTATGGTGAAAAGGGCATATTGACAGAAAGGAGTACTAGAGAGGGCAAGATGTGCACGAGAAGTTGAAAGCACGGAAAAAGCAAAAGGAAAGGAGGAAATTTTTATGAGAGGTGGAAAACGCAGTGAGGGAAGGGAGGGAATAGGAAGTAATAAATAGAGAAAGGAAAAGAAAAGGAGTGGTGGTAGAGAGCATAAGTATGGGTTGATGGACTAAGTATTTTATGGAGCTTACTGGGGGGGTTGATAGGAGAGTGGTTGGAGAAAAAAGAATGGCGGTGGGTGATGGAGAGTGTAAGGAAATAAGCAGGGAGGCAGTAGACAATGCAATCGACAGGATGAAAAGAAACAAAGCTGCTGGTTTCGATGGGATGGAAGCGGAGAGTTTAAAGTATGGGGGGGTTAGTAATAAGGAAAGAGATGTAGGAAGTGATAAATAGGGTGAGGAGGGGACAAGGGAGGCTAAAGGGATGGAAAACGGGAGCGATTGTACCGTTGGTTAAGAAAGGGGAAGGGAAAAAGGTAAAGGAATATAGAGGAATCACTCTAATGCCAGCTGGGTACAATCTCGACACAGAGACCTTGATGCGGAGGATGGAAGAAAGTGTAGACAAGGCTGGAGGGATACCATAAAGTCAGGCAGGGTTCCGTAAAGGGATGAGTACTATGGACCACATATATTCTTTGATTTTTTTGGTATGAATAGGTTTTTTATAATCTTTCAATTTAGAAGTAAATATTAAATAAAAATTTTTTCCCTAAAAAACCAAAATTTTGAATTTTACTATTTGGAGGGGAAGGATACGAGATTTTTTTCTACAATTACATAAAGATTTGATAGTGGGCGTTGAACGTTTAGACACTGAAAAATTAGTTTTCTGCTTACGAATTTCGTATGAAAATTCGGCTGCAAATTGTAAAACAAATTGTCAAAAGAAATTTTGTGTGAATTTCCATACGAGTTTCCGTGCGAGAATTTAAAAAAACATTATATTAAGAAATCGGGTATAACGCATAATACGTTTTGAAACGCCAAACGAGTTTTACTAGTAATTTCATTTGAATTTGTTAGGATTATTGTACCAAGTTTGTAGCATTTCTGTACGAAATGAGTGAAAAATTTTTACGAATCATTTTTACTAAGGTTGACAATTTCATTTCTAATACTATTAGTACTTCTGCAATAATGTGTAATAATAATTTAGTAAAGCATGCTTGTATAAGTAATGAGTTTGGTATGAATAAATCGATTACGATAGTAATGCGTCAAGAATATAAAGATCTTTGTAATAAATTTACTATTATTAATAATAGTAATTAAAAAATTAGTTACTTCGTAACTAGAAAAGGAAAATTTATTTCGTTTAGAATTTCAGATTTAACACAGCAAAAGGTAGTATTCTTTTAGGATAGTATTAGATACGAATCATATTGTTTAAAGACTTTTGTTCTAGTTTTAAAGTGACTACGTACAATTTCAAAACGCGGAGTTAAACGTTTATAAAATCAGATTACCTACTTCTCATTTGGTTGGTACATATTTCAACTTGAGAAAGAAGCAAGATATATTAATAAGTTGTAGTATAACTAGTCAGGAATAAACTATTTATATCAGTGAAGGATTTTATATATGGTGAAAGATTCTACACAATGAAGACAAGATCAGGTAAGAAACGTATAGTTTGAAGAGTTGTAAGATATATTGACAGCAATATGTCTTGCTATGTGGATGTTATTTAAAATACAAACACTTAAATTAGGATTTTAACTTATATTTGCTAACATGAAATCAATCCAACAACTAATATCAACATTCAGCCTAAATAAAAAGAGAAGATTAGATTTAATTAGAAACCATTTTTATTAAATCAAAATAAGTTTGTTTTTTTATAAAGTAGAAAAATATAACACTTTATGTCCTACTGTCCATCTACTACAAACTTGTAACAAACATACATACATAATAATTTATAAACGAAATAAAGTTTTTCGCAACATTTTTAAACACTTATTTTTTTTAAATAATAAAATAAATTTTTGTTTTAAAAAATAAAATCTGTAAATATTGCGACTTACTTTTAAAAGAACTTTAAATCAACTTTTTTGATATTTAAAGAATAATAAAACTTGAAATAATGAAAAATTAGAGCTGTGAAAAATTATTTGAATCGAATGGTTCGAAGTTTTTCGTCTAAAATATGTGTTGATAATTCAACATTCGAGTTAGTCCAATTTGAATGTCTAGTATTCGAAATTTGAACCGAACCAAGGTTTGTTCGGTTTTGGAGCCCTAAAATGTCGAACATCGAAAAACCGGCATTCGAGTTAGCTTAGTTTTTGACATTTGACATTTCAGCGCCTCAAAACCAAACAAAAGTCGATTCGAATTAAAATTTGCACAGCTATATGGAAAATAATGAATCAAAGTGAAGTGCTTTCTAATCATAAAAATTAAACTGATTTTCTCTTTCAGAAATGTTTTTCCTTTAATTATTCATTTACGATTTCAACATCGTAAATTGTGCAAGGTTCTGTTTTTTTATAAAGTAGAAAAATATAACAATTTATGTCTATCTACTACAATATTATGACAAACATACCTAAATATAAATTTATAAACGAAATAGAGTTTTCTGTAATTCTATAACAAAGGTATTTTTCTTAAATGAATTAAAAAAATTCTTGTTTATTAAATAAACATTGAAGCCTGATAATATCACAGCTTATTTAAAAATATCTTTGAATGAGTTTTTTTGGTATTTGGAAACAAATAAAACTAAAAATGATGGGAAATATTAAAACAAAGTAAAATTCTTCTTAGTTATAAAAATTAAATTGATTTCCTCTTTCGGGAATCTTTCTTCCTCTGATTGTCAATCCAAGTTTTCAATTGTTGAGGAGCACGGTTTTTCAATACCTCGTTATTACTTATTAAATCTTGACAAGTATGAAGCGAAGGAAGTTTTAGCAAACTCTTTAGGGGCCCAAAAAAATTTGTTACTACATCCTGTTCTTCCGTACTCCACTTTGTTCTTTTAATTTTAGAAATCGATGATCCTGTAATCAAGAAACAAAAAATTATAAAACTGCACATGATATTTGCAATTGAATAATTTTACCACATTTACGTTAACTTTAACAAGTGGTAAGGTATGATTTAAGAAACTTTAAAATTGAAAAGATTACTTATGGAATATATATTTCTTAATAGATTTTTGAACAAAAATAATTTGCAATAGTATTATAAATTTTTTTTATAATTGAAGGGCTACATAAAATAAGGGGACGAATGCATGGTTGAAAGGGATAATATCAGTCAGGTAGCAGCGAGCGGCTCAAGGCTCGTCACTGCTACCTGACTGGTACTATCCCTTCCAAGCCTCGCGTTCGTCCCCTTATTCTATGTAGCCCTTCAATTCTCAGGAACAATAGAGAATCTACGTAATGTACTGCTCCGTGTGGCAGGGTGCACGTAGATTTCATCGAATAAAAAAGCTTTTGCCTTTATTTATAGCAGTTAGACCTTTAAAAGTATGTATATAGTAACTATGCTTTGAGATTACAAGAAAAACTAAGAGATAGATAATATAGGCTATAGTGTTTATTTTCTTTTTTATTATATTCTAACAGTTTTGGGATATTTATATTTTTTTGGGAAGTTCCTAACAATATTCAGTGACTGTTTGCAATTAGCATATTTATAGAAATAAGTAAATATATTAATAGATACAGTGTAATTACAACATAATATCCAACAAGTATTAAATATTAAAATAGATTTTCTTAGTAACTTTGAATTTCCTGATACTTTTATTAGTAAGGTAATATTTTAAGAAACTTTTAAATTGAATGAGATTACATTTGGAAAGTATAATTTCTACTGGCTTTTCAAACAAAAATAATTTGCAATTATATTTAAGAAATTTTTATTAATTTTTAAGAACAATAATGAATTTACGTAATGTACTGCTCCGCGTGGCAGGGTGCACGTAGATTTATTTTAATAAAAGCTTTTGTTCCTACTACTTCTTGTGTTTTAAATGCATATATTGGTGGATGTTCCTGCACATTCTCAACATTTAAATACTATTAAGAAATTGATATTAATTTATAAATTTAATAAATATACTTACTATAACAATTTTTGCTTTCCTCCTCGTCGCTGGTTTCAAGTTCAAAATCTAAATCGCTCCTTTCTTCGGCTATAACAGATTTTCCAACACGTAGTTCTGAAACTGAGCTATTAGCGCTGTTTTCATTTTCAATTGCAGCCTGTAAAAATTTCGATACCTCGGTTACGTCTTTGACGGCATTAGGTAGTCTGTATACATCTTTATGTATCTTTTCATCATGCCCCATGAAATTCGCCAAATCTTGCATCTCATTTTCATTGATTCCTAAAACTGCACTATAAGTTGCTAAGTGCTTTCGAAGAAATGTGCCGCGAAGTGTTTCCGGCATTGTCGCTCCACAATCTTCGGAGAATTTACGCATTAAAGCGCAAGCTCTTAAATATGGCTTCGAATGTTTCCTTCTCTGATAAATACCAAAAACGTATGGATTTGTTTTTTTTACGCGAGCATGTTTTCGATTATCGATAATGCAATTAACGAATTGCACTAGTTCTTCATCTAGTAATGCGGGGACGGCACGTCCCTTTTTGCCATCAATATTTATGCGAACAAATAACTTAGATCTCTTTTGTTTTTCGGAATCCATGTGAGAATAAAGATCAGGGTGTACATTTTCGTCTACAGATTCTCTATTCATAAAATCATCGATTGAAATTCTTTCAACTTCTCCTGCCCTTTTTCTGTTGAATAACTGTAAAAGAATTAATGTGCATTCTGATAGCAGTTTCCAAGCTTCTAAATCAAAAGATTGCTTTAAAATATTAAAAGATTTCGTACAATTTTCTTTTAGATGCTTATACAAAGCATTAATATCCTGTTTTAAAGGTAAATTAATTTTTTTGGCACGTTTTGCTTTTATCTGATTTTCTACTACTTTTTTGTTTACGGCAGTAGGGAAATCTTCCTCAAAAAGTTCTAAGAATTCGGCAGCGCTTTTCTTTCTTTCTTGATATCCTTTTTTTATGCACTCAGCGATCCAGACTTTCATACACTTTTTGATTAAGGTTCCCAATTGTGATGCAACTGATGGCGACGCAAATAAACCGGTTTGTTCATTATAACCCGCACAACTTCTCACAGCATGTTTAAATGTATCATAGTTTTTTGAGTGCAGTATAAGGAAAAGTTCAGTGAGTTCTTTATTTACTTTCAATGCAGCTTCTTTAAGACGTCCAAGAAGACGTAAGTTTGCCCTAATTGAATCATACTGTTGAATTTTAGTATACTGCTCGCAAAATCTATTTCCCATTAGTATTATTAGCAAATCGTAACGAATTATACGTACAATATTATCATCATTCATCACTGGAAAGATTTCATTTCGTAAAATGTGAGACGCCCGTTCATGGATGAAGCCCTCTACGCGTCGACCTGAGACTTTTATTTCTTTCTCACCTTTCTTGTGAAGAGGATCACACTGTTTATAGTGAATGTGAATAGTCTTTTTCGAAAACGCCCCTAAACACATAGAGCAATGAATATAATCCTCGCCATTATTATTATATTTTTCTTGACGTCTTCGACACGTAAGTAAAACTCCGGTATTATAGTCCTTATTTGTGTTATGTTCATGATTTCCCTCCTTTCTAATTTTGTCAATTACTTTTCTTCTTTCGGCCGAGTTTTTAGGTAAATTAATCATTACTTTAACGTCTTCTTCTGTGTAATGTTTAAGTTCCAAATGTCTTGGCAATTTTGTGGTTAATTCCTTACAATAACGACAGAAATTTTTCTTCAAAGAAGAAGAACCATTAACTTTTGACGGAGGTACAGTTACTACGCGAATATCAACAGGAGGACCTACAATAATATTATCAAGACATTTTTCCGACGTATCTGACGCATTTTTAGATATATTGACGGATACTGTAGCAGAGGAATCAGGCACAAAATCTGGATCGTCAGTTAGATCTGTATCATTTGCATCAGTTACTTCATAACTAATAGAAGCAGAAATATCATTATTTGTACTATTACCTTGAAGAGGAGTATCATTACAAGAAGTGTGCATTTGAATCTGAATATTTTCAGGCAATTGAATAACAGGAAGCTCAAGCTCATGGACAATACATTCTAGATTATTTTCAGTATTATTATTCGGATTGTTTTGCTGGCAATCATTAAATTCTTTAAAATCGAATTCATAAACCTGATTGACGATATTTCCTGTATTAGTGTTTTTTACTAGACATTTAATATTGGTTAAATCAAGATCATTTTGATGATTAATCTGTAAACAAGGTTCGAATGATGTAGAATGATCTTCAGCGTTCTGATTGTTAATCGATAAATTTTCATTTTCAAAAAGCGTATTTGACAACTGCAATGTTGACATGTCTGATACGTGCAATTCACAATTTTCAAAAGTATCCTTAATAGGTGTCGAATGAAGTTTTACAGTATTTTTAGATATTAATGCGCTCCTCTCATTGTTTATGCACTTTACGAGTATTTCCATTTCTTTTTTTAACTGTCCTGCAAGTATTACCGAAGAGGACATTTTAGGACGTTTGGATTTATTTGGATTGAGGTTATCATCTGTCAATATAGCGCGTTTAGAATATGTTGGTAATTTTTCTAATAAGACGTATGGTTCTAAAGAAGTAGAAAACTTTTTCGGTATAATCTCATCTTGGTAAGCCTTAGAATTCTTGTGTTTTCTTTTTCTCGAAAAAGATTTAGAAAGCACATCAGTTGGGTAATTTGGTAATTTTTCAAGCATAATTACTGGATTACAATAAGGAAGTTTCGTTTTAATCGATATTTCCGAATGTGTTAGTTCTTTAGATTTCATCTGTGGAATCGGTTTCTCGGCTTCCAGTGGTGACTTGCTCTGAATCGGTTTTACGGAATTAACATTTGTCTGGGATTCAATCGATGTCTCAGACTGAAGCGGTTTCTTAGAATTAACAGGTGTCTCGGATTTAATAGGTATTTCAGACTGATTCGGTTTCTCAAAATTATCAGCTGACTCGGAATGTTTCTCAGATTTATATAGTGCTTCGAATTGAATAGACGTCTCGGACTTACTCGGAATCTCGGATCGAACAGATGTTTGGGATTCGATCGGTGTCTTTATTAGTTGACCCTTTTGTTTCTTTGAGATAGCTGAAAACAAAAAAATTAATTACAAAAGTGACTAAGTTTAACTATGTAAGAAATATTTATTACTTGTTTTTCAAAGAAAAATAATTTGTAAATCTTTAATGGAAGACTTGTTACAATTTTAAGGAATAATAGTTAATCTACGTAATGTACTGCTCCGTGTGGCAGGGTGCACGTAGATTTCATCGGAAAAAGCTTTTGCCTATATACGCTTTAGAATTTTAAGAAAAACTAAAAGATAGATATTATAGGTTATATTATCCGACATTAAAAAAATATTGAATAGAATTCTCTTAGAAACTTTGAATTTTCTGATACTATTATTAGTAAAGTAATATTTTAAGAAAATTTTAAATTGAATAAGAACCCTTCTGGACAATATATTTCTTAAATTACTGGTACTTGTACTCGCAGAAGTTGTTAAGCAACTTCTGCAGGTAGGAAGGCAGCCAGCTGAGATGTGAGAATACCCTTACTGGCTTTTCAAGTAAAAATAATTTGTAAATATATTTAACAGATTTTTTAAAATAATTTTCAGGAACTATAGTAAATCTACCTAATGCACTGCTCCGCGTGGCAGGGGGCACGTAGATTTAATCTAATATAAGTTTTGCACATAGTTGCATTGTAAACCGTTTCACCGACAAAAAACAATCACAAGAAGAATGTTCCTGTCTGAAAGGTTAAACTCTTAGTAATCCAAAATACTCTCTTTTTTCGACTTTTATCAAAATTATATGAAAATAAAGTTTAACTTTTTTCACTTTTTATTCCCGTATATCCTAAATACAAAACGGGTTTCTTTAAAATATTCTTGTATTTTCTAAACCGCTAAAAACCAAAAGATGTCTCTAGAAAACCAAGAGATAATCTAAATACTCCTGTCTTATAAAGAATTCTTTTAACTGAACAAATTAACTAAACTACAAGTAAAATAATTTAAAATATAAAAATTGTCACTAAGATTTTACCTTTTTTTAACCAAGGATTGGTATTCAAAACAGATCTGCGCATTTCTCCATAATTCCACAATAGTTCACAATCAGGAGCAATATCCTGAGTCGCCTTAAAAAACACACGGGGTATTTCATTTATAACTTTAAGAAAAGGTTTAATGTTTTCTTCATTTGAGTGGTTTATAAGACGTCCTTTATAGTTGCTTTCAGCAGTAGCGTCAATAAACATTTTTTTATCACGATATTGAAAGTCTAAAACGTAACATCCTAAACCTTTTTCTTCGTAAACAATCTGGCGCTCTTTCATCTGACTAGCGCTTGTGACCAGCTCGCCAATATACTCCAGAATAGTTTCTCCTTTTTTTATAAAATGTTTAGTAAAAACACCCCGGTTTTTTGATTCTGTATCGCGTACATCGAAGTCACTTTCATCAATCGAGGGCAGGTCAAGTATATCCATTTTGAACAATCACGACCAACTAAAAAGAAATTTAAAATAACTGATTAAAAATATTTTGACAAAAGAGTTTAAATGTGAATATAGTTAATGAAGAGGACAACTTTCTAAAATCAGCAATATACGAATTTTATCTAGATGGTGAGGTTTTTAATTTAAACTTGTTAACAAGACTGGACAGTGGTACTCCTATTAGCTTTTTAAGAAAAATTGTAAGCACTAACTTGATTGAATCATTTGACACGAATTCTTTACAATATACGGGCGCTAATGAATCGAAACGTAGAATATTCGGACGAGTAAATGCAAGGGTCAAACTAAGACATCTGATTAGATTTATTAATTTATTAGTAGTTGACGATAAAACTATGTGTTCGCCGGTAGTTTTGGGTCGCGAAGGTTTTGCTGAATTTGGTTTTAAGTTAATAGAATCACATAACAGTTTTCTGGAATCAGCATAAGAAATTTTGAATATTGACATAGAAGATGTTAAAGTTGATAAAATTAAAAAACCGCTGCCAAGTAATTTTGGTGTTCATTTCATGAACACTTTGCTTCCTCATAGAAATAATAAAAATTGAAATATAAGAATTACTTTTAATAAAAGGGTTAAAAATCATTAAATCTTGGTCCAAAAAATGTGTTTTTATATATTTTATAAGATGGTAATAATACTTTAATAATTACACATAAGTTAATAAACAAGAATGTTGAAAAAATGATATTTTTCACAATTGTTGATTTTTCAAATACCAATAATTTCATAATTTCTGCCCGAATCAGGTTAAAAAATAGGTCAATCGAAGCGTGTTTTAATGCTCTTCAAGTTGGTAAAAATTTTTTGAAGTTACTTTTACATAATTAAAAAAAATTTTTATAAAAGTCAATATTTTTCAAAATTTTAGATTTTTAAAAGTTTAATATCTCCGGTTAATATGGACGAAAAATGTTCAATTAGGGCTCAAAAGATGCGTCTAAAAAAACTCTACTAAACTAAATACAAAACAAAGCTAAACTTCTACATTTTTCAACAAAATTTTCAAAAAAGTCTTATTTTCTAAAATTTTTTATTTTTTAAAGTTTAATATTTCCGGTTAATATGAACGAAAAATATTCAATTAGGGCTCAAAAGATGCGTCTAAAAAACTCTACAAAACTAAAGAAAAACATTTATAAGTGTCCTAACATTTTTTTAAGTTATGTCCAAAAAACGTTTTTTTACAAAATGAAAAATGCAAAAAAAAAATAGTTGAACTTCATGAATTGAACTGAAAATACTCTCATTTTATGTCCCCCGGGGAGACCTACAATTTAAAAAAAAATTGAGGCCTTTAGCTCTTTCTCGTTCTGAGATATCGAGGCAAATGTAATGTTAGTACACACACACACACACACATCCGGACAAATTTTTAAAATCCGTTTTTTGGACTTCGGAGGACAAAATACGTCGAATTTTTTTTTTATTTATTTAGAACATTTATACGCGGAGTTCCTGTGCATATATATAGTACTAAAGTATTAGGCATAATAAAAAAAAATTTATAAATATGTCAAAAAATGCCAGTCCAAAATTTTGCTAATACAAAGCTTCCTTTATGAGGAAGCAATTCAAAAATTAATGATAAAATTTCGGCCGGAGATAGTCATAAAGTTGAAGATCTATTTCTCGCGGAATATATTATTCCAGGGAGACCAGATAAGTGAGATATTGTATTTCATACACAGAGTACACCTATATATACTACAGCGCGTTCAACCAGTTAGTCGCGTAGAGCAGCCACCGAGCACACACCACTGGGCCGCGCCGAAGTCATAAGTCCCCACCGCGCAACTTACCTGGCTAGCTACGATACTTCTATATACCTGGCCTGCAAGAGTAATTTCGTCAGTTCGTCGTCAACCGAACTTGAATTTCGCTCCGAGCCCGAGAGAAGACAACTCTCTCCTTTCCCTCTATATTTCCTTTCTTTCTACCTAGTGCAGGTAGGCAGTACGTCAGGTACGTCTGTGGCTGCCAACCTAGACAACTTCCTAGAAGGAGCTGTACTCGAGACACAGGTACGTCAATGCAGCAGTAACTCGTGTTCGAACCCTGTGAAGAAGAGGTACTTCTCGACCTTTACAGAGTTGACGCATCAGGTCGATTCTTAGACTCGAGGTACATCGCGAGAGAATATGACACCTGTCAATCATTTATTCGCACTAGCCTCGTGTTGGGCATGAATACCGCGAACGCGAATCTCGGTATCTAGACTCTCTCTCACCGATTTTGGGAACAAAATCTACCTAGCGTTCACGATTCTAGCAATCGTCCGCATCGTCATCTAGGGGTACTTCTAGATAATACCCACGCGCATTAAAAGATTAGAACCTCATCCGATAAATAGCGGCATATCAATGTATTCTAGTTCTCGAAACGAAATCTAGCAAAAACGGTAGAGAAACGTAAAACTCGAAACTAACCTGTAACGCTGAAACTACCCGTCAAACTCGAAGACTCCGAATGAAACTAGCGAAAGATATCTCGTAACTGTTATTTCTAGCTCTGTCTAATATGTTCTACATTTATCTTATTTGTTAAGTTTCCTTTTGTTATATTTTTATTGTTTGTAAAATATACTTTTTTACGAAGATTTAACTACCGCCTTATTAACGACTACACCTCTGCTCTAAAACACTATAAAAATTCGTCCACTAGTAAAAACTGTACAAATTCTAAATGGCGCTCACGTCATCTTAGTAAAATTTATAGAATTTAACGAATTAAGAACCCGGACTCCATCCGACGAACAAATCCTTTGTCAAATAAAAGTCTAATCATTACAACGGTCACTATTTAGAGAAAAGCAGAAATTAAAAGAGATTTTTAAAAAATTGTTAGAATTAGAGCGAATAGAACCGAGCGAGTCCGAATATGCATTAACAATTGTTATGATTAAAAAGGAAAAGGGCAAGTTGCGTCTATGCATTGATTATCGTGTGATAAATAGACATATATTCGAAGATAATTATACTTTGCAATAATTTGAAGATCAGCTCGAAATTTTAAATAATAAGAAATATTTTACTTGTTTAGATTTAAAAGATGCCTTTCATCATGTCTTTATCGCAGAGGAATAAAAAAATGTACATCTTTCGTTACTCCTATAAAACAATTTGAATTCACTTGTATGCCTTTTGGCTTAAAAACAGCACCTTCACGCTTTTAAAGATTTGCTAACGCGGTTTTCAAAGACTTAATTGACTCTGGTGATGTAGTCGTGTATTTAGACGACTTACTTATAGCTGCAATATCGATTGTTTATTGAAATTGTTATAAATTAACAATAATAAATTGTTTAACAAATAAAAATTTTATTGTAATAATAGTAAAATACATTATTTATTCTTAGTAAACAATAATAGTGAAGTTCATTCATGATTGCAACTTTTTTTTACATTATACAAAGAGCAATACTCGTAGTATGTTGTACATTGAGGGTACATGTGTAGACAATAGCTATAAATAAACAATAAAAAATACAAAAAAAAAAATTTTTTTCGTAATGATTTATTACCGTATCCAGAACAGCTATTGAAAATGATAGTAAAATTTATCATTTCAAATTCGAATTATGGATAAATGAATATTTTACAGGATAAATTTTACCCTACCTTACGCTCGCCAGGTTAAAAAGGGCGTAGAATTTAATTTTAAAAAAGCCAATCTAACGTATTTAATGCCCTGAAATCAAAATTGTCGAAATATTTGATTCTAGCAATATATGACCATCGAGCTGAAACAAAGTTGCATTGTGATACAAGCTCGCTTGGGTTCAATGCGATATTAATGCAGCGTAAAAAAGTGTAAAGTTTCATCCTACCTTTAATTTTTAAAGAGAGCGATTGAAGTTGAGAGCCATTATCACAGTTTTAAAATCCAAATGTTGGCTATTGCTTACGCCTTACATAGATTTCGAGTTTATCTTTTCGGAATCTCGTTTAAAAAGAAGAAGATTAATATCTAAATTTCCAGGTGGGTTATAGGGCTTCAAAGTTTTGGTTATATTTCAGAGCATAGAGAAAGAAAGCCAATGAATCATGTCGATAGTTTGAGTAAGCGTAGTAAGATTGATATTGTTAATGACAACTCTTTCGAAACAAACTTAGTGGTAGCTAAAAATAAGAATAAGGTGATAGTAGAATTGAAGAAAAAAATCCAGTTCCTTCAAGATAAATATTTTGAACTAAGAAATGGAGATTTGTACCGCAAAAAGAGATAACATTAATACGCTTTTATTTAATGTCCCAGATCTAATACAAAAAAATGTACTTTTTAAGTGTCGTGACAAATTAGGGCACCAGGGGGTATCGAATGTATATAATACATTGCGCAAATGTTATTGATTCTCAGATGTGAAGAATAAAATAATTCAGCATGTTAAAAACTGTTGTAAATGTATTGCGCTTACGCCTTCTTCGGGTAAAATCGACGGTAAAGTCGATTCACACCTATTCCTAAAGGTGACATACCCTTCGAGACAATACGCATATAGATCACGTGGATATATTTAACGAACGGGTTAAATCGAAATAATAATGCTTAATAATAATAATGCTTTAATAAATTCAAAAATTTTACCCGAAAAAAACTACGAAGTCGGCGGAAACTATATCTAATTAAAAAAACTGTTTTACCAATTAAAGCAAACCTAGAATTGTTATTTCGGATAGAAAAACTTTATTTACTTCACATGAGTGCCAGGAATTTTTTAAGAAGAATTACATACACCATGTAAACGTTGTTACCGGTTCCACGCAAGCTAATAGACAAGTGTAAATTGTACATAAATCATTGAGCCTAGTGTTAGGAATATTAATCGATTATGAAGGGGGTAAAAGTCAGTTCAGATGGCAAGGATTTCGAAGTAATACACGCGAGAATTGATAATAATATTGTTAAAATATTGTAAAAAATCAGGAACGATATGCAACGAATGCGGATAAAAAGCGAAAAGATGCGCATGAATATGAAGGTGATTTTGTCATGATTAGAAACTTCAATTCAACTAAAGGAGCGGCTCCTAAAATAATTCCACGATTTAATATATCCTACGTAATTTCAAAAGCTCTACAAATTAACGATTTGTTATAGAAAATATTGAGGAATTTCAAGTTTCCCAAAGAAAATATGAAGGGGTTTGGGAACCAAAAAATATGCGTCTTTGGTGTCTAAATAAATAAACATGTGTAAAGTATAACATGTATGTAATTTTTAAAAATAGTGTGTAAGTCTTATAATGAGAATTTTATTTTGTCTCTTACTTTCATTCTAGTAGTAATAAAACATGACTCTACCCTAGGGCATGACGTAGTCAGGATGGACGAACTGTAATGTAATTGTATAAGTAGTATTCGTATTGGAATGTGATGAATGAGCAGCCGAGGTAACTGGAAATTAGGCGAAAGCCTGCGATTAATGCGGTAAGAAACCAGACGCTTGTCAGCCGTGGATTTTATTAGACGCAATTGTGTTAATTGTTAACAATAATTTTTAAAACATTGCTTTAGAACCATTTTTCACAATTATCCTGAAATTACACTTTAACTGTCTTTTGTTTTTCCGTGAATTGACACCTTACACACATATATATATATGTATATACTAGGTGCCGACCCCGTCTTTGACGGGTCTTTGTTTCTACTAATTCATTTAACTGAGTGTCTACTAACAGCATTATTATTGGTATATAACAAATTTCATTGAAACTACATTTTGTTAACTTCTTAACTCTAAAATTTTCTTTAAATCTATTTTGGAAGTATAAAAAGTTTAAAAGTTGAAAGAATGTAGTTTTAATGAAATTAGCTAAATACCAATAATAATGCTGTTAGTAAACACTCTGTTAAATGATTAGTCGAAACTAAAACATGTCGAAGACGGGTCCAACAGCTAGTTTTTTCAATATTTCAAAAACGTGTGAATTCTCCTGTTCTTATTAATATTTTTTTAATTAAAAAATTTATATACCTTCCTGAGGTTAATATCTTACTTTTTTCCAAGTTTCATTCAAATAAGTCGACGCGTTATTTAGTGGAAATTTGAAATTTTTTTCTAAGAAAAATAATAGACACTCTGTTTAACTTTTGTCTTTACATTGCTCTGGCTGATGAATTTTAAAATCTATTAAATTTGTTTGAAACTTGTTACTCGAGGGTTTTTGAGATCGCTGATTACGAATCTAAAGTCAGATTTTCAAAATTCAAAATAGCGGATCGAATATGGCGGATAAATATTTAAAAATTTAGTCTAACTGACGTGAAACTTATTACTTGGGGGTTTTTTGGGTCGCTAATCACGAATTTGATGTCTTATTTATAAAATTAAAAATGGAGGATTTAATATGGCGGCTGAAGTCTTTCAAAATTATTTGATTTTTTTATTAAATGGTATCTAGGGGTTTTTGGGGTCATTAATTAAAATATATAATTTGTAACTAAACTTTCTATTCGTAATTGGTGGCCCCATAAACTTCAAATAAACAAATTTTAATAAAAAGCTATAACTTTTCTAAAATTCCTCCGCCATATTAAATTTATCACTTTGAATTTTGAAACTTAAACTTTAGATTCGTAATCAGTGACCTAAAAAATCCCTGAGTAACAAGTTTAAAGTAAATTCGTCAATTTTAAAAGATTGATCCAACATTTTTCATTTTGATAATCTGGCTTTAGATTCGTGATTAGAGATCCCCCCGAGTAATAGGATTTAATTTAATTCGGTCAATTATAAAAAAATCGTCTGCCATTTTGAATTTTAAAAATCGGACTTTAGATTCGTAATCAGCGACCCTAAAAACCCCTGAGTAACAAGTTTCAAACAAATTTAATAAATTTTAATAATCTGACTCCAGATTCGTAATCAGCAACCTCAAAAACCCCCGAGTAACAAGTTGTCCTATTATTATATCATCATACGAAATACTTGTAAATAAATGTTTAAAAATTAGTTTTAAAATTAATAAATAAATCGAATTGTTTTGATTTTCATATAAAAATCATGATTCGTATTAGCTCTGCTATTTGATTAATGTTGTGGAATGAGATTAAAAATTTAAAAAATTATTTCATCTCTAATAATATAAATAATTTCGATCATCTTCTGACTAAGCTATTGAAAAATACAAAACTAAATTTAAAACAGAACAAAGTTAAATGCAAATGTTTTGATATATTAAATAAATTTTCCAAATTTTCTTTATGTATATATATATATATATATTGGGCATTCTTTGTAAAATTTTACTCCCTATCTGTCCTTTTTTTATTTAAACAAAAAAAGTGGTAATACGGCTTTAATTAAAGCTTGGAACTTCTATTTTTATTTGCATCGTGGCCTTTTTTAAAAATTCAAGATGACGGACTTCTACGTCAATTTAAAAGAGCCGTGGAGTATAAGAAAGTTCTACTTTTTTTGCTAAAGAAATGGGAATTTAATAGTAAAAGTAGTTTATGATTAGCACAAAACTTAATCTTTATACGTACTTTATTTCCTTTTATTTACATAAAAGAAATGTCAAAATAATCGATCCAATATGTCCGTCAAAAAAATAAATCTTCGTTAATCTTTACGAAACTTGCTACTATAGGGTTATTTAGGTCGCTAATTACGAATCTGAAGTCAGTTTTGCAAAATACAAAATGGCAGATCCAATATGGCGGACGAAATTTTAAAAATTTCCTGAATTTGCTTGAAACTTGCTTCTCAGGGAGTTTTGGGGTCGCTGATTACAATTCTAAAGGCAGTTTTTTAAAATTCATAATATTTTGCTTAATATTTACAACTTAAGGCTTTTTTCAGTCTCCGATTTCAAATTGAATGTTATTAAAGAACATAAAAACGTCGGATTTAATTAGCAGATTTATTTTTTAGAAATGGTCCTACTTTCTTTAAAAGTTGTATTTTAGAGGTTTCTAAGTCGCTCATTACGAATATGATGACACTTTTGCAAAATTAAAATTAGCAGTTTTAATATGTCGGTAAAAAATTTAACCAATTGTTATATTTTAGATTAGATATTTTATTTAATTTTCATAAAATTGAGTTGGAATGTTTTGTTAGTTTTGTCGTTTACAAACGGGGATTTTTAAGCAAAAAGCCTGAAACATCTTTGTTTATGTTGATCAATAAATTATGTAAATCTACTTTTTTGATTAAAAATGTTATTCATTAAGTAGTTGTTTAATTATTGTAGGATTTTTACTAAACCATAATGTTTTTCCAATTTTAAATAACTGCAGTGAAGAAAGTTCTATAGAATTATTCTATAGAATTATTCTATAGAATTACTTAATAAAATTCTATAAAACATTTTATAGAATTTATCTAAAGAAATTTCTATCTAAACAATTTTTTAATAAATTTGACATGATACTCTATAGAGTCATGCTATAGAATATTTTTGTAAAATTTTCTTAAATAGGAACAATGCATTAACTAATTGAAAATATTAAAAAGATTTTACTAATTTAGATTTAAAAAGTATATTTAAAAATTTATTTTTCTTGTAGCACAGGCTATTTTTATTTTTCAATGCATCACTATGACATTTATTTTTTTCATCATTCTGACTAGTAATCAGCGACCCCAAAACCCCCTGAGTAACAAGTTTCAGGCGAATTCAAGGAATTTTTTTAAATTGGATTATTTCTATTTCTTTTCATGCAAGAAAAGAAATAGAAGTTTGCATAAGTGCAGTTAAGGATAGTCAGGTAAGTTCAGCTGCCAGCTAGGTTCTTTTTTTAGATAACTTTCTAAACAATAAACTTTTTTTAAAAACTATTTTTAAGAATGTTGTGTAATATTTTTAACACATCATTCTTAAAAAGTAATATTTCAAAAAATTTTAGGTCTAAACCCGAAAATCTTTGGTTACATAAAAATTTTGAGAATCCAAATGCATTCGGGTACTTAATAAATATGAACTTTACAGGACGCGTGTTAGAAGTTGATTTTCTGTGATAAGTGGAGACCGCCTTTCACTACTACAATTGTCGGCTTTGGTTCGTCAATCCTCAACTTTAATCGTATGGTAGTAGAGGAATGTGGACATGCAGTAATCGTAAATTATGCCCATATTTAATAAATAATAACAAAGAAAATTATTAATATAAATAATTTTTATTTCTTTATATGAAAAAGCGACTCAAAATCTATAGAACGACATCAAAATCTCAAAATGGATGTTTTCCGGGTTACGTGCCTTTTCTCGTGGAGCGACACATAAATTTTTACTAGTTGTAAATAAACAAATAGATTTATGATTTTAATATAGTGTGTTTTCATATATCTTAGCAAATCAGTTGATTAAAATCTTTTAATACATAAGAATAGGGTGTAATTATTTTGTAACAGTTAAAAAATAGATATTTTTTTATTTCCAGAATGGATATTTTTTAAATTGCGCAAAGTTCCATGTTTTCAGTGTTTCAGGAAAATGTACGGAATCCTATATATCCCTAAAATTTTGAACGTTCAAATGAACGACTTTATTTTCTTTTTACTTTAATTTTCACATTTATTACAAAATTTTGTTTTTTTATATTAAAAGAATTTATATTTAATTGCGGAAATATTCAATTAAAATGTTCTTTCACTTAAAATTAGAAATTTTTAAAAATATTGGAATCCAAAAAACTATTTCGTTCATTTGAACGTTCAAAACTTTTAGGGGAATAATCCTATTTCTTCGAACCAGAAACTTAAAACTCTTATAGGCGAATTGAGAAAAAATAGGTATTGTTTATTCTTGACAACAAACTGTGTATTATTTTTAGGAACGATTTTAAAAGAATTAAATGTTTGTAGAGTAAATTAGAATGGTCTATTCCTATCAATAAACCGGGGTCCGATTTCAAATACTGAGACAGATTTCCGCAACGATTTAAAGCTGATAAATCATAGTAAAAAAATTTTTTAAGCAACTTTAATTTCTAATTTTTATAAGCGTAAATTTTTAAGAAACTGATTTCTTTTCTTTGATTATACGTAAAAAATTGTTATTTACACAAGTACAATATTTTTCGCATATTTTTAAGTTGAAATAAAAAATTCAGCTTATTAAAGAAAGATTTAATAATTTTTTAATACATCAAGTTTTCTCATAGATTAATAAATTATTATAAGTAAAGTACTCGGGTATCAAAACAATCTATTTTGAAAAATTATGGTTAAAAAATTTAATTCTATTCATATTATTTTCTTATCTCATTTGGGTAAAAATTTAATAAACAGTCGGAATATAAGTTTGTTTAATGTCATTATTTTTATATTTGAAAAAAGGTTAAATAAAATTTTGAGTTTCTTTCGGTAGAAGTGTAAGGAAATTAATTATCTACATTTTAAACATTTGAAAGTTATATTAAAAACGCTTTAAATATTCCAAATTAAATTCTTCGCCTTTCCACCAAGGTGTACACTCGGGTAGCAAAGTTTCAGTACATTTGGACTATTTACTTGTAAATGCTCGCTTTACTTCAAATTCAAATATTTCTGTAAAAATAGGTGC
Source organism: Leptopilina syphax (assembly GCA_032872505.1). Taxonomy (NCBI): domain Eukaryota; kingdom Metazoa; phylum Arthropoda; class Insecta; order Hymenoptera; family Figitidae; genus Leptopilina; species Leptopilina syphax. The sequence continues at coordinate 16,349,500 of CM065472.1, forward strand.
AACAGCTATCAAACTAAGATCATTTTAAAGGTCAATAAATTTAGAGTCAAATAGGCAAAAAAAATAACCAATTTAATAATTTAAATATGAAAATATAATTCTTTAAAGTTAGAGATTTTGTGTAAAAATTGCGATTTCGTAATCCGGAGTTTAAGCGAACGCTAATTAAAGAAAAAATTTCTTTAAGATTTGACAGTTTTACAATATAATGTACAAATTCCACTCTTTAATTCGAGACCAAAATCTTTTATAAGTATTCAGTATTTGCCTTAAATTCTGTAAAATAATTACTCTTGCTTTCTAAAGTTTTCAAGGAATATAAATTGAAAATTCGTCATTTCTGTTCACTTGTTTTATCAGTTAACCAAATTTTTGAAAAGTGAGCATCTCTTTGTTATTGTAAAATTTAAAAAATTGCACCTTGAAATAAAATAAGTAATATTGACAGAGTTAAAATTTGTAACATTGTAAGAAGAGGGATAAATTTCATGTAAATAATTTAAATTTACTACAGTCAAGAGGTTCAATATTTTCAAAAGTGTGGTTAATTGATAAAACAAATGAATAGAAACGACGAATTTGCAATTTATATTCTTCGAAAAATTTAGAGCAAGAGAAATTATTTTTATACAATTTGAAAAAAATATTTCATATTTGTAAATGATTTTAGTCTAGAATTAAAGAATGGAATTTGTACTTGTTATTGTACAACTGTCAAGTCTTAAAAAAATTTTTTCTTTAATTGGCGTTCGCTTGAACTCCAGATTCCGAAATCGCAATTTTCACAAAAAATCTCTAACTTTAAAGAATTATATTTTCAAATTTACAATATTAAATTGGTTATTTTTTTTGCCTATTTGACTTTAAATTTATTGAGCTTTAAAATGATCCTAGTTTGATAGCTGTTGCATCTATTTTTACAGAAATATTTGAATTTGAAGTGGAGCGAGCATTTACAAGTAAAGAGTCAAAATGTACTGAAACTTTGCGACCCGAGTGTATTTAAAAATTTAATTTGTGTTTTCCTTTTAAATTACGAAATTAACATTAGACTAACTTCTGATTTTGCTTAACGTTTGATTACCGATTAAAATATTTAATAGTCAAATTCACTTTTTCTCTAAGCAACTTATCTTAAAAATTTAAGTTTAACAGTAAAAATAGAATCGTAAGAATATGAATACTCTATATTGTAAATTATAAGTTTTCTCCAAATTTGGATTCATAAAGTACATATTAAACATGAGTAGAAATGTAAATGCAATACAGAGGTTATAATTTTTAGAGAAATTTTCTGTTTTGCATTTTGCATTTCTGCTCATATTCATTCTCAAGTGAATAAAAATATTGTAAAAATGGTACCTTCTATGATATTAAACATTAAAAATCTTATTGAACAAATAATTTTTTATTATTTTTCTCTTGGAGAATGAACTCTATTGTACTCAGCACGGTGGATAAAAAACTAGAGGACTAAGGATGCGTACGTATCTCAGGATGCGGTTTGCGAAGAAGAATTTACTAGCTGTTACTAGATATAGTGAATTACAGTAAACGAATCTAATGGTACGGTCACAGCTCCGCATGCAAAACTAAAGGCTAACTTAAGGCCTTTCTCCAATAGGTTACCACAAGTGTGCGAATGACTGCGTTGCGTTGATTTTAGCATGTGTTGCTATAGCAACCGACGCAGACGCAGTCATTCGCATACTTTTTAAAACCTATTGGAGAAAGGGCATTAAGGCCTTTCTCCAATAGGTTACCACAAGTGTGCGAATGACTGCGTTGCGTTGATTTTAGCATGTGTTGCTATAGCAACCGACGCAGACGCAGTCATTCGCACACTTTTTAAAACCTATTGGAGAAAGACCTTTAAGGCCTTTCTCCAATAGGTTCCTAAACCTCTGCGTTGCGTCAGTTGCTATGGCAACATGTGCTAAAATCAACGCAATACAGTCGTTCGCAGACGAACGAAGACTTTTGGGAACCTATTGGAGAAAGGCCTTTAGAATAGAAGCGTAACCGGTATCGTAATCGCAATCGCATACGGATGAATGAAATAGAGAAGGATATATACAATATTTATATCCTTCTCTAACTCATTCTTTAGTTTGTGATTGCGATTACGGTTACGTTTCTATTCTGCGTTAGCCTTTATGCATGCATGTTGCTTGCACAAGAGTGAAAAAGATTAAAATTATTTAATCTCTCCCACTCTTGAACGCTACAATCGCAACCTGCATGCAGAGATGGGTACGTAACATACTTCAGGCTGCTTCTACATATCTTCTTTTTCAATGACGCGAACAAGATGCACTGTTTAGGGTACATTTATACGACGGTCGGTAGAAAAAAAATTTACCGAAAAAGTCAAAATCGCGTTCACACTTCGCTTTTCCGATATAATGGAAAAACTGTTTCTAGCGGGAATTTAAAAATTTATATTTTATTAAAATGAATTAACACTGTTTTAAGTAAGAAAAATCAAGTTTTTATTAGATGAATATTGTTTTTTAATGATTTACAATAAGAAGATGAATTTTCTTCATAAATAACCATGTAAATAAATATTAATTAATTTTTGTTTTGAAAAGTTGTAAGCAACGTCACAGCTGTTGTTGATGCGGAATTTTGTGTGAAATTGTAAGTATAATGATAAATTATTAATTAATATTTATATAATTTAAATAAAAATGTTTAATGGGGATATTTAATATGCATTTTATTATTTGTATATATAAGTATAAGTTATTTTTCGAAAAGTAGTAGATGTAATTGTGTACATAACCTATAAATGTATGACAACCCTTCAACATAAAGCAAGTAAATTTTTTGTAAACATAATATGCAGTTGTAATTTATTGTTTGATAATTTAAATCCCTAATAAATCTTTATTTGGTTTTGTTTAATTTAGATTAGTAACGTTCATAATGAAATTTTTTTCACACAAAATTCCGCATCAACAACAGGTGTGACGTTGCTTACAACTTGTCAAAACAAAAATTAATTAATATTTATTTACATGGTTATTTATCAAGAAAATTCATCTTCCTATTGTAAATCATTAAAGAACAATATTCATCTAATAAAAATAACTATTTTCTTACTGAAACAGTGTTAATTCATTTTAATAAAATATAAATTTTTAAATTCCCGCTAGAAACAGTTTTTCCATTTTATCAGAAAAGCGAAGTGTGAACGCGATTTTGACTTTTTCGGTAAATTTTTTTTCTACCGACCGTCGTATAAATGTACCCTTAGGCCTTTCTTCATTAAGGCCTTTCTCCAATAGGTTGCTAAAACTGTGCGTTTGTCCGCGTGTGCGTCAGTTGCTATGGCAACATGTGCTAAAATCAACGCAACGCAGTCATTCGCAGACAAACGCAGCCCTTTGGGATCGTATTGGAGAAAGGACTTAAAGGCCTTTCTACAATAGGTTCCTAAACGTCTGCGTTGCGTCAGTTGCTATGGCAAAATGTGCTAAAATCAACACAAGGCAGTCATTCGCAGACGAACGCAGACGTTTGGAAACCTATTGGAGAAAGGCCTTTAGAATAGAAGCAAGGGGTGTTTACGACATTCGCTCTCTGAGCGCTCTGAAATTACGAAACGTGATTGGTTGGATTAGGGGAATTGTGAATAGGGTTAGGGGAATTGAGGACTTTGATTGGCCACAACTCTAACTTGACAGTTTCCTGCTCTGCTTTTTCGCCCCACGGAGATAAACGGAGCGTGAAAGTAGAGCACGAAACTGTCAAGTTAGAGTTGTAGCCAATCAAAATCCACAATTCCCCTAACCCGATTCACAATTCCCCTAATCCAACCAATCACGTTTCGTAATTTCAGAGCGCTCAGAGAGCGAATGTCGTAAACACCCAAGGTGGTAAGTTCCCAAATGCGCCACGGATCAATTGCGCCACTGGACAAAAGCCCCACATTTGTCGTATTTGAGGAAAGTGAAAAGTTTGCTCGAGAGATGGAGCTAGGTGTTCTTGGTATAGAAATTTGTCAAGTGTTCTAGCTGCTTCAAAGACAATGTGTATTTTTTAGGTTACGTCCTCAAAAAGACTATACATCAATTCAGTACGAACTTCTTCTGTCTTCAAAGTAACAGTTTGGCTGATGTATTTGTTAAACTAGTTTAGATCAGAATAAAAGTGAAAATTTTGTGTTATATTAACTACAGCAGACGTCTTCTTCACTTATTAACTCAATAAATGTTTAACGTAAAGAAATGAAAAAAAAGAATAATCTTTTTGCCTTTACAAAAATGTCCCCTTAGTCGGCTATACACGACATCTAAAATATAGATCTTTTGTCATTAAGAGTGTTCTCAGGAATTCCAATCTTTTTCTATTTTACAAATAATTGTAAATAGCTGCGTAGTGACTCCAGTATATTGTTCAGCAAAATGGCCTTATCCACCATAAAAGCAAATACGAGGAATGTCACAAAGATTAATAGTAAAAACTTATTGAAAAAATATGCAAACTTTTGAGGTTGAAAGAGTCAATTAATAGGGTAATGTAGATGTTAAATTTGGTAGCAACAAATTCGAAACCATAAAGGAAAAATGTGGGCAATACCCAAGAACTGCAGGCAAACTTCTGATTTTGTGGTTCATATGATTAGATTTATATGTAATTGATAGAAAATAAATTAATGCCGTCATTAGTTGTGAACAAACGCAGGTGTAGCAGAATTGAGGTTTTCTAGTCGTTCTAAAAATAATATGTATTTTTAGGTAAGGTCCTCAAAAAAGTCTATACATCAGTACATCACAATTTTCCTCCATGTCCTCCAAATACCAGTTTGGCTAATTAATTTTTTTAAATAGTTTATTAAAAATAGTCATTAGTTGTGAACAAACGCAGGTGAAGAGCAAAATTAAGGTTTTCTAGTCGTTCTAATGACCATATGTATTTTTTAGGTTAGGTCCTCAAAGAAGCCTATACATCAGAACAGTATATACTTCTACTGTCCTCAAAATAACAGTTTGCTTTATATCATTGCTGAAATAGACTAGATCATAGTAAAAATGAAAATTTAATGTTTTATTAATTGCATGCAGTCGTCATCTTTCACTTATTAACTTAATAAATGTTTAACGTTAAGAAATGACAAACCAAAATAATCTTTTTGCCTTTACAAAAATGTCCCCATAGTGGGCTATACACGGCATCTGAAATATAGATCTTTTGTCATTAAGAGTGTTCTCAGGAATTCCAATCTTTTTCTATTTTACAAATAATTGTAAATAGCTGCGTAGTGACTCCAGTATATTGTTCAGCAAAATGGCCTTATCCACCATAAAAGCAAATACGAGGAATGTCACAAAGATTAATAGTAAAAACTTATTGAAAAAATATGCAAACTTTTGAGGTTGAAAGAGTCAATTAATAGGGTAATGTAGATGTTAAATTTGGTAGCAACAAATTCGAAACCATAAAGGAAAAATGTGGGCAATACCCAAGAACTGCAGGCAAACTTCTGATTTTGTGGTTCATATGATTAGATTTATATGTAATTGATAGAAAATAAATTAATGCCGTCATTAGTTGTGAACAAACGCAGGTGTAGCAGAATTGAGGTTTTCTAGTCGTTCTAAAAATAATATGTATTTTTAGGTAAGGTCCTCAAAAAAGTCTATACATCAGTACATCACAATTTTCCTCCATGTCCTCCAAATACCAGTTTGGCTAATTAATTTTTTTAAATAGTTTATTAAAAATAGTCATTAGTTGTGAACAAACGCAGGTGAAGAGCAAAATTAAGGTTTCCTAGTCGTTCTAATGCCGATATGTATTTTTTAGGTTAGGTCCTCAAAGAAGCCTATACATTCGAACAGTATATACTTCTACTGTCCTCAAAATAACAGTTTGCTTTATATCATTGCTGAAATAGACTAGATCATAGTAAAAATGAAAATTTAATGTTTTATTAATTGCATGCAGTCGTCATCTTTCACTTATTAACTTAATAAATGTTTAACGTTAAGAAATGACAAACCAAAATAATCTTTTTGCCTTTACAAAAATGTCCCCATAGTGGGCTATACACGGCATCTGAAATATAGATCTTTTGTCATTAAGAGTGTTCTAAGGAATTGCAATTTTTTTCTATTTTACAAAAAATTTTAAATAGCTGCGTAGTGACTCCAGTATATTTTTTAGCAAAATGGCCTTATCCACCTTAAAAGCAAATACGAGGAATATCACAAAGATTAATAGTAAAAACTTATTGAAAAAATATGCAAACTTTTGAGGTTGAAAGAGTCAATTAATAGGGTAATGTAGATATTAAATTTGGTTGCAAAAAATTCGAAACCATAAAGGAAAAATGTGGGCAATACCCAAGAACTGCAGGCAAACTTCTGATTTTTTGGTTCATAAGATTTAATTTATATTTAATTGATAGAAATTAAATTAATGCCGTCATTAGTTGTGAACAAACGCAGGTGTAGCAGAATTGAGGTTTTCTAGTCGTTCTAAAAATAATATGTATTTTTTAGGTTAGGTACTCATAAAAGTCTATACATCAGTACATCACAATTTTCCTCCATGTCCTCCAAATACCAGTTTGGCTGATGCATTCTTTAAAATAGTTTATTAAAAGTAGTCATTTGTTGTGAACAAGCCCAGGTGAAGAGCAAAATTAAGGATTTCTAGTCGTTCTAATGACCATATGTATTTTTTAGGTTAGGTCCTCAAAGAAGCCTATACATCAGATCAGTATATACTTCTTCTGTCCTCAAAATAACAGTTTGCTTTATATCATTGCTGAAATAGACTAGATCATAGTAAAAATGAAAATTTAATGTTTTATTAATTGCATGCAGTCGTCATCTTTCACTTATTAACTTAATAAATGTTTAACGTTAAGAAATGACAAACCAAAATAATCTTTTTGCCTTTACAAAAATGTCCCCATAGTGGGCTATACACGGCATCTGAAATATAGATCTTTTGTCATTAAGAGTGTTCTCAGGAATTCCAATCTTTTTCTATTTTACAAATAATTGTAAATAGCTGCGTAGTGACTCCAGTATATTGTTCAGCAAAATGGCCTTATCCACCATAAAAGCAAATACGAGGAATGTCACAAAGATTAATAGTAAAAACTTATTGAAAAAATATGCAAACTTTTGAGGTTGAAAGAGTCAATTAATAGGGTAATGTAGATGTTAAATTTGGTAGCAACAAATTCGAAACCATAAAGGAAAAATGTGGGCAATACCCAAGAACTGCAGGCAAACTTCTGATTTTGTGATTCATATGATTAGATTTATATGTAATTGATAGAAAATAAATTAATGCCGTCATTAGTTGTGAACAAACGCAGGTGTAGCAGAATTGAGGTTTTCTAGTCGTTCTAAAAATAATATGTATTTTTTAGGTTAGGTACTCATAAAAGTCTATACATCAGTACATCACAATTTTCCTCCATGTCCTCCAAATACCAGTTTGGCTGATGCATTCTTTAAAATAGTTTATTAAAAGTAGTCATTTGTTGTGAACAAGCCCAGGTGAAGAGCAAAATTAAGGATTTCTAGTCGTTCTAATGACCATATGTATTTTTTAGGTTAGGTCCTCAAAGAAGCCTATACATCAGATCAGTATATACTTCTTCTGTCCTCAAAATAACAGTTTGCTTTATATCATTGCTGAAATAGACTAGATCATAGTAAAAATGAAAATTTAATGTTTTATTAATTGCATGCAGTCGTCATCTTTCACTTATTAACTTAATAAATGTTTAACGTTAAGAAATGACAAACCAAAATAATCTTTTTGCCTTTACAAAAATGTCCCCATAGTGGGCTATACACGGCATCTGAAATATAGATCTTTTGTCATTAAGAGTGTTCTAAGGAATTGCAATTTTTTTCTATTTTACAAAAAATTTTAAATAGCTGCGTAGTGACTCCAGTATATTTTTTAGCAAAATGGCCTTATCCACCTTAAAAGCAAATACGAGGAATATCACAAAGATTAATAGTAAAAACTTATTGAAAAAATATGCAAACTTTTGAGGTTGAAAGAGTCAATTAATAGGGTAATGTAGATATTAAATTTGGTTGCAAAAAATTCGAAACCATAAAGGAAAAATGTGGGCAATACCCAAGAACTGCAGGCAAACTTCTGATTTTTTGGTTCATAAGATTTAATTTATATTTAATTGATAGAAATTAAATTAATGCCGTCATTAGTTGTGAACAAACGCAGGTGTAGCAGAATTAAGGTTTTCTAGTCGTTCTAAAAATAATATGTATTTTTTAGGTTAGGTACTCATAAAAGTCTATACATCAGTACATCACAATTTTCCTCCATGTCCTCCAAATACCAGTTTGGCTGATGCATTCTTTAAAATAGTTTATTAAAAGTAGTCATTTGTTGTGAACAAACCCAGGTGAAGAGCAAAATTAAGGATTTCTAGTCGTTCTAATGACCATATGTATTTTTTAGGTTAGGTCCTCAAAGAAGCCTATACATCAGATCAGTATATACTTCTTCCGTCCTCAAAATAACAGTTTGCTTTATATCATTGCTGAAATAGACTAGATCATAGTAAAAATGAAAATTTAATGTTTTATTAATTGCATGCAGTCGTCATCTTTCACTTATTAACTTAATAAATGTTTAACGTTAAGAAATGACAAACCAAAATAATCTTTTTGCCTTTACAAAAATGTCCCCATAGTGGGCTATACACGACATCTGAAATATAGATCTTTTGTCATTAAGAGTGTTCTCAGGAATTCCAATTTTTTTTCTATTTTACAAATAATTGTAAATAGCTGCGTATTGACTCCAGTATATTGTACAGCAAAATGGCCTTATCCACAATAAAAGCAAATACGAGGAATGTCACAAAATTAATAGTAAAAACTTATTGAAAAAATATGCAAACTTTTGAGGTTGAAAGAGTCAATTAATAGGATAATGTAGATGTTAAATTTGGTAGCAACAAATTCGAAACCATAAAGGAAAAATGTGGGCAATACCCAAGAACTGCAGGCAAACTTCTGATTTTTTGGTTCATATGATTTAATTTATATGTAATTGATAGAAAATAAATTAATGCCGTCATTAGTTGTGAACAAACGCAGGTGTAGCAGAATTGAGGTTTTCTAGTCGTTCTAAAAATAATATGTATTTTTTAGGTTAGGTCCTCAAAAAAGTCTATACATCAGTACATCACAATTATCCTCCATGTCCTCCAAATACCAGTTTGGCTGATGCATTTTTTAAAATAGTTTATTAAAAGTAGTCATTAGTTGTGAACAAACCCAGGTGAAGAGCAAAATTAAGGTTTTCTAGTCGTTCTAATGACCATATGTATTTTTTAGGTAAGGTCCCCAAAGAAGCCTATACATCCGAACAATATATACTTCTTCTGTCCTCAAAATAACAGTTTGCTTAATATCATTGCTGAAATAGACCAGATCATAGTAAAAATGAAAATTTAATGTTTTATTAATTGCAGCAGTCGTCGTCTTTCACTTATTAACTTAATAAATGTTTAACGTTAAGAAATGACAAACCAAAATAATCTTTTTGCCTTTACAAAAATGTCCCCACCCTACTAAAAATAAAATCAGGAATGGTCAGACAAATGGTCAGGCCGCCTGACCACTTTAATCCAGTTTTCTTACGATTCTTGATGGATCTCGTCAGAAATCTATCAAAACTGATCAGGAGGAAGTTTAAAGTGGTCACAAGTTTGCTACTATCCCCTCCTCTTTGTTGACCCCGCCCATAATTGGTGACTATTTGAGACCATTTGTATCTCATTTTTGACCATATTTTTAAGCCACTTCTGTTTTATTTATTTAAACAATATGCAAAAAGTTGCAACAAATTAATTTTAAAAAATATGTTTTATTAATTAATATCAGTTTGTTTACATACGGAACAACTTGAAACTAATTCCCGGAATTAAATTAAAATTTGGAACCTACGGGGATCGAACCCCGACGCATAACCTAACCTGGTGCCTAAACTAACTGCCCTAACGACTGCGACTACCGAACCGACTTACATATTTCTGGATTCAACTGTCTATATAAAGAGCAACTGTAAAATAGTAAAATTCAGTTACCAATCAAGTCCAGCAGAAAATGATTTCGAGCATGGCTAATTAGGAAACTTTGTCACGTGTTTCGTAAAGACCCTTTTCCTTTTAGATTTTCATGGTGATCTGATAGGAATGGATTGATTGGAAAAAATAAGGAGAGTAAGAAGGAAGGATTTTTCCCAAATTGAATGCAGGTTTCTAGGAAGCCGTGAATTATCAATTCATTATTAATCGTTGAGAGTCAGTTTGAGCCAGTCCGGATTTTCTCAACTCTTGCTTAATAATCATTCGTTAATTTAGATACTACTGTATTTTTAGTTAATTAATTTTACTGTTTAATTTTTGATAAATAAATTTTTTTTAAGTTAATTTTAATAAAATTCTTGTCCTCTTATTTCTATTGTGTATATTTTTGGATTTTTTCAAGTTGTTAGAAGTTTGGAAACGCTGTTGGTGTGAGATTCAAGCAACGAAGGTTTAAATTTTATTTTTACTGAAGATCAATGAATCGATGAATTTTTTCAGCAGTTCTTTCGTTTGAATTTAGCGTAATTGGTCTTTCTTTTATTTGAGATTTTAATGAACTTTGGGTTACGATGCTGTAATCTTTAAGTCTAAGAAATTGCTTAAGGAATATAAAATACCCTTTATAGTTGCATATAATAATAAAAGTGTTTGTCAAGGCGTATAGCGCTTGAAGTTTATAGCGCTCAAAGTGTTGAGTGTGGGCATTAGTATTAGGATCAACAAAATTGCAAGAATGGTTGACTGTAAGATGTTCAAACTTATGTTGGTCCACAGTGTTATAACCTTTCCTGCAGTCAAAGATAATTGTTGTCCCTTCAACAGTTTTGTCTTTGATTACGGACAGAAATGACGTAAATTACTTGAGACATAAAACATAAAGTATACATAGTCAGACTCCTAGATCACAGCTTTTTTGTGTGGCTGTGTTATCTTCTATACGTAAATCATATCAACCCCTGTATTTCTAGCTAATTGTTTTTTGATCAAAATTCTTAATACAACATTTTTTGAAACATAAAAATCTGCAATATATGTACATAAGTTTTAAAAAAATTTACCGGGGCTGAATATCACATATATGTGTACGGTGTCCTTTCGATTTTGTTTCCTATTTCTGACTTTCGATAATGGACTTTTTTGTCCTACCTGCACGGAAAGTTTATCAATACGAACAATTTTAAAATGTCTAGAATTATAGATTTTAAAAATTCAACACTACTTTGTATATAAAGTTTAGTTTTTTACTTGTAACGATAGCATTTAAAATCTAACGCGAGAAATTGTATTTCATGCATAGAGTATATCTACCCTGACGGATAATGTTGACTGAATGTGCGCTTATAAAGTGCACATTGGGTGCACATTTTTTTAATATGAAAATATTTGATAAAATTGATGAAAAATGTTGAAATAAACATTTATAGTGAATAAATAAACATGTTTAGAGTAAATAAAAAAAACATTTATGATAAATAATGTTGAAACTAATTAATTATTAATAATTGAAGTGTGTAATGTTTGAGAGTGAGTCAAACAGTGCATGACATTTCTTTTTTTTCTTCGTGAATAAATGCTTATAACACAAAAAAAGTGTTTGAAATACATAAAAGAATGTTTAAAATATTTTACGTTTATTTTACCTTGTATTGTTAATTGTTATTTATTTAAGAAAAACAATTTTCTCATAAAATGTATACTTTCTAGTGAGAAATCTAGTAACATTAGTTTTTCTATGAACCGGAAGCCGTGAATATTTGTATGTTTAAAGGTGCCATCACACTTTTCTGTTGAAATCCAGTTCATAGCTAGTTAAAAAGGTGTTTCTACAATAACCTGCAAATGCATTTATTTTGTTTGATACAAAATAATTGCACAATCTGATTATAAGTTTCTTTAAATTAGTAAATTGAATATAAATTATCATCAATTCATATGCAGAGAAAAATACATGTCTATTTTTTTGCATCTGCCTCGCGCATTTTTCACTTTATTAGAATTATTAAAAGTTTTTTTTGAACTTGACATGTAAACATAACCTATTATATTTACATTATTATCCGTGAAATAAATTCTTTTTGTCCACATCTAAAGTTTGACTTTTGTTTTGTTTGTTTTCTTGTTTAGAAAATACGGATGTATTTTTCATGATTTATAATAAAATAATATTTTAAATTGGTAAATTTTAAAAAATTATGATTAACAAATAAATGTTGTTTTTTGTACCATTTTTTTATAACAAATTTTGTTTGAATGATCTGAATTATGCAAATTTTTTGTATTTTTATCTATAAAAAATATAAGAAAATTGTTAAAAAATTATCATTAAGAAATAGGAGATGTATCCAATATAAATTTTCATAAGAAAACAATTTGAATTACAATTGCTTTAATAAAATTCAAATTTTTTTAAAAATACTTATAAATTCTATTTGTCAATTGCAAATTTTTTGATTTTTATAAATGAAGGAAAACATTTTACTTAAAAAAATGTTCTGTTACATTTCTTTACGAATTTCTTTAATTGTAAAATTATTCAAAAACAATCATTTCTTTTTTAAATATTTAATTATTATTATTTTTCCACAGGAATTAAAATTTTTAAAAATGTCAAATTCAAACTTTTTTGAAATTAAACAACGCTTATAAAAGTATTATTATTTTATGTTAAGAATATTGTTACTGTAACTTGTTAAACATTATTTCTAGCATTTGAAATCAATTATTATTCTCTAGAATTTTTAACTAAAACTTTTGTCTAAATCAACAATTTTTAATAACTTTTGAAAAAGTTCTTTGAGAATTTTTAAATACATATATTTGCTTTAAAATTCAATTTGAAGAAATTTCGATTATTTGGAAATTCTTCAATTAAATATATTAGAAACTAAAAACGATAAATAATTCAAAAAAAATTCTATTAAACAAATTAAGAAAAATTAGTTCCATAGAATTCTTAATTAAAAATATGAAAAGTTTAAATTTTCAAAGATTATATTTTGAAATTCACTTTTAAATCCATATTTATTAGAAATTTCTAAGACAATTCAATTATTTAACTATAAAAATAAATATTTTATTAAACAATTGAATGTTTCTTAAAATTTTATTTTCTAAAAAAATTTTATCAACAAATTTTTAAATAATTGAATTCTCTTCACAAATTTTAATAAAACTTTTTTAAGAATAATTGCATTTTTCGAGAAATTTGATGAATATTGTATTAAAAATAATTAAAATTTTGCCAAGCATTTTATAAAAAGCTTTAAAAATAATTGAATTTTTAAGAAAAATTTTATTATTTATAATGTTAATCGAAATTTTGACAAAAATTTTTGAAGATTTTTAAACATAATTGAATTTCTATGAAGAATTTTATTAAAATTATTTTGAAAAAATTAAATTCTTAAGCAAAGAATTGTATTAAAATTTTTGACAACAATTTTATTCTTGAAAGAAATTTAATTAAAAATTTATCGAAAATAATACTTAAATTCTAGTAAATAAATTGTAGTAAAGGTTATTAAAATAATTAATTATCTGATAAATTTTAATAAAATTTTTATAAGAATAATAACTTTTTTCGAGGAATTCTACTTTTTCTACTTGCTACGAAACTAGAAAAAACAAACAGGAAATTTTTCTTGCTATCAACAAAGTTTTTTCTAGTTTCATAGAAAGTAGAAAAAGTCTTTATAAAAGGTTTGAGAAAGAAGCAAAGATATCCGAAGATTTTCAATAAAAAATTTTGAAAATTGATGAACTTAGCCAAAAAAAAATATAAAAATTCCAAATCTTTACAAACAGGATATTTTTTTACTATCAACAAAGTTTCTTCTAGTTTTGTAGCATGTACCGAAAAGTCTTTACAAAAGGTTTGAGGAAAAAGCAAAGAAATCCGTAGATTTACTAAAAAAATACTTAAATTCGTTGAACTTAGCCAAAAAAAAATGGGAAATTTGTAATTTTGTATTTTTCTGTCTAAGTTCATCAATTATTAAAAATTTTTCAGATAATCTTCGGATTTCTTTGCTCCTATCTCAAACCTTTTATAAAGAATTTTTCTACTTTCTATGAAACTAGAAAATACTTTGATGATAGCAAAAAAAATTTCCTGTTTGTAAAAATTTAGAATTTTTTTTTTTTTTTCTTTTATCTTTTTTTGACTCTTTAGGAGTTAATATTTTTATCTTCATCATTGTTATGCAACTTTTGATTAAGATTAAATTATGAATTCTTATTATATGATTAATGTATATTATGTATTTTATTGTACTTTAAAAATTGTTCTCATGGTTTTCCTAGAACAAAATAAAGAAAATTCTAAATTCCAAATTCATCAATTTTCAAATTTTTTTCAGAAAATCTACGGATTTCTTTGCTCCCTCCTCAAACCTTTTGAAAAATCTTTTCATACTTGATACGAAACTAGGAAAACTTTTGATAATGGAGAAGAATTTTTCCTGTCTTTAAAAATTTGGAATTTTCCTATTTTTTTGGCTAAGTTCAACGAATTTAAGTATTTTTTTAGTAAATCTTCGGATTTCTTTGCTTCTTCCTCAAACCTTTTGAAAATTCTTCTCTTCTCTCTTCTTAAAGACTAGTAATATTTTTCTCTTTCAACACAGTTTTTTCAAGTTTCGTAGCAAGAAGAAGAAGACTTTACAAAAGTTTTGAGGAAAAAGCAAAGAAATCCGAAGATTTTCTGAAAAAATTGTGAAAATTGATGAACTTAGCCAAAAAAAAAATAAAAATTCCAAATCTGTACAAACAGGAATTTTTTTACTATCAACAAAGTTTTTTCTTGTTTTGTAGCATGTACCGAAAAGTCTTTACAAAAGGTTTGAGGAAAAAGCAAAGAAACCAAATTTTTAAAGACAGGAAAAATTCTTCTCCATTATCAAAAGTTTTTCTAGTTTCGTATCAAGTATAAAAAGATTTTTCAAGAGGTTTGAGGAGGGAGCAAAGAAATCCGAAGATTTTCTAAAAAAATTTTGAAAATTGATGAACTTAGCCAAAAAAATAAAAATTCTAAATTTTTACAAACAGGATATTTTTTTACTATCATTTTCTTTTATCTTTTTTTGACTCTTTAGGAGTTAATATTTTTATCTTCATCATTGTTATGCAACTTTTGATTGAGATTAAATTATGAATTCTTATTAAATGAATAATGTATATTATGTATTTTATTGTACTTTAAAAATTGTTCTCATGGTTTTCCTAGAACAAAATATAGGAAATTCTAAATTCTGAATTCATCAATTTTCAAAATTTTTTCAGAAAATTTTCGGATTTCTTTGCTTCTTCCTCAAACCTTTTGAAAATTCTTCTCTTCTCTCTTCTTAAAGACTGGAAATATTTTTCTCTTTCAACACAGTTTTTTCAAGTTTCGTAGCAAGAAGAAGAAGACTTTACAAAAGGTTTGAGGAAAAAGCAAAGAAATCCAAAGATTTTCTGAAAAAAATGGGGAAATTGATGAACTTAGCCAAAAAAAAAATAAAAATTCCAAATCTTTACAAACAGGAATTTTTTTACTATCAACAAAGTTTTTTCTTCTTTTGTAGCATGTACCGAAAAGTTTTTACAAAAGGTTTGAGGAAAAAGCAAAGAAATCTGAAGATTTACTAAAAAAATATTTAAATTCGTTGAACTTAGCCAAAAAAATAGGAAAATTCCAAATTTTTAAAGACAGGAAAAATTCTTCTCCATTATCAAAAGTTTTTCTAGTTTCGTATCAAGTATAAAAAGAATTTTCAAGAGGTTTGAGGAGGGAGCAAAGAAATCCGAAGATTTTCTAAAAAAATTTTGAAAATTGATGAACTTAGCCAAAAAAATAAAAATTCTAAATTTTTACAAACAGGAAATTTTTTTCGCTATCAACAAAGATGTTTCTAGTTTCGTATAAAGTAGAAAAAATTTTTAAAGTCTTTTGTAAAGACTTTTTCTACTTGCTACGAAACTAAAAAAAATTTGTTAATAGTAAAAAAAATTACCTGTTTGTAGAAATTTGGAATTTTTATTTTTTTGGCCAAGTTCATCAATTATTAAAATTTTTTCAGAAAATCGTCGGATTTCTTTGCTCCTTTCTCAAACTTTATCTAAAGACTTTTTCTACTTGCTACGAAACTAAAAAAAACTTTGTTGAGGAAGAAAAAAATTTCCAGTCTTTAAAAATTTGGAATTTTGTATTTTTTTGTCTAAGTTCATCAATTATTAAAATTTTTTCAGAAAATCGTCGGATTTCTTTGCTCCTTTCTCAAACTTTATCTAAAGACTTTTTCTACTTGCTACGATACTAAAAAAAACTTTGTTGAGGAAGAAAAAAATTTCCAGTCTTTAAAAATTTGGAATTTTGTATTTTTTTGTCTAAGTTTATCAATTATTAAAATTTTTTTAGAAAATCGTCGGATTTCTTTGCTTATTTCTCAAACTTTTTGTAAACTAAAGTCTTCTTTTTTTGCTATGAAACTAGAAAAAACTTTGTTGAGGAAGAAAAAAATTTTGCCAAGCATTTTATAAAAAACTTGGAAAATAATTGAATTTTTGAGAAAAATTTTATTATTTATAATGTTAATCGAAATTTTGACAAAAATTTTTGAAGATTTTGAAGCCTAATTGTATTTCTGTGAAGAATTTTATTAAAATTATTTTGAAAAAATTAAATTCTTAAGCTAAGAATTGTATTAAAATTTTTGACAATAATTTTATTCTTTAAAGAAATTTAGTTAAAAATTTATTGAAAATAATACTTAAATTCTAGTAAATAAATTGTAGTAAAGGTTATTAAAATAATAAAATATCTGATAAATTTTAATAAAATTTTTAAGAATAATAACTTTTTTCAAGGAATTCTACTTTTTCTACTTGCTACGAAACTAGAAAAAACTTTGTTAATAGTAAAAAAATTTCCTGTTTGCAAAAATTTGGAATTTTTATATTTATTTCGACTAAGTTCATCGAATTTAAAAATTTTGCAAGAAAATCTTCGCATTTCTTTGTTCCTTCCTCAAACCTTTTGTAAAGTCTTCCTCTTTCTTGCGACGAAACTAGAAAAATTTTTGTTGAGGGAGAAATACAAAAATTCTAAATATAGAAACACGGCAAATTTTTTTTTCTATCTTCGAAATTTTTTTTCAGTTTCGTAGCAAGTAGAAGAAGGGGTTTTAAAATGTTTGAGAAAGGAGCAAAGAAATGTGAAGATTTTCTGAAAAAATTTTAATAATTGATGAACTTTGACAAAAAAAATACAAAATTCTAAATTTTTACAAACAGGACATTTTTTTACTATCAACAAAGTTTTTTCTAGTTTCGTAGCAAGTAGAAAAGTCTTTAGATAAAGTTTGAGGGATAAAAAAATCTTCAGTCTTTAATAATTTGGAATTTTGTATTTTTCTGTCTAAGTTCATCAATTATTAAAAATTTTTCAGAAAATCTTTGGATTTCTTTTCTCCTATCTCAAACCTTTTACAAAGACTTTTTCTACTTTCTATGAAACTAGAAAAAACTTTGTTAATAGCAAAAAAAATTTCCTGTTTGTAAAAATTTAGAATTTTTATTTTTTTGGCTAAATTCATCAATTTTCAAAATTTTTTCAGAAAACTTTCGGATTTCTTTGCTTCTTTCTCAAACCTTTTAAAAATTCTTCTCTTCTCTCTTCTTAAAGAATGGAAATTTTTTCCTTCCTCAACAAAGATTTTCTAAGAAAATTTTTAAATTTATTGAACTTAGGTAAAAGAAAGTAGGAAAATTCCAATTTTTTAAAGACAGGAAATATTCTTCTCCATTATCAAAGTTTTTTCTAGTTTCAGTAGCAAATTGGAGAAGATTTTTTTCGCTATCAACAAAGTTTTTTCTAGTTTCGAAGAAAGTAGAAAAAGTCTTTACAAAAGGTTTGAGAAAGGATCAAAGAAATCCGAAGATTGTCATAAAAAATTTTGAAATCTGATTAATTTAGCAAAAAAAATATGAAAATTCAAAATATTTACAAACAGGATATATTTTTACTATCAACAAAGTTTTTTCTAGTTTTGTAGCATGTACCGAAAAGTCTTTACAAAAGGTTTGAGGAAAAAGCAAAGAAATCCGAAGATTTACTAAAAAAATACTTAAATTCGTTGAACTTAGCCAAAAAAATAGGAAAATTCCAAATTTTTAAAGACAGGAAAAATTCTTCTCCATTATCAAAAGTTTTCCTAGTTTCGTATCAAGTATGAAAAGATTTTTCAAAAGGTTTGAGGAGGGAGCAAAGAAATCCGTAGATTTTCTGAAAAAAATTTGAAAATTGATGAATTTGGAATTTAGAATTTTCTTTATTTTGTTCTAGGAAAACCATGAGAACAATTTTTAAAGTACAATAAAATACATAATATACATTAATCATATAATAAGAATTCATAATTTAATCTTAATCAAAAGTTGCATAACAATGATGAAGATAAAAATATTAACTCCTAAAGAGTCAAAAAAAGATAAAAGAAAAAAAAAAAAAAAATTCTAAATTTTTACAAACAGGAAATTTTTTTTGCTATCATCAAAGTATTTTCTAGTTTCATAGAAAGTAGAAAAATTCTTTATAAAAGGTTTGAGATAGGAGCAAAGAAATCCGAAGATTATCTGAAAAATTTTTAATAATTGATGAACTTAGACAGAAAAATACAAAATTACAAATTTCCCATTTTTTTTTGGCTAAGTTCAACGAATTTAAGTATTTTTTTAGTAAATCTACGGATTTCTTTGCTTTTTCCTCAAACCTTTTGTAAAGACTTTTCGGTACATGCTACAAAACTAGAAGAAACTTTGTTGATAGTAAAAAAATATCCTGTTTGTAAAGATTTGGAATTTTTATATTTTTTTTTGGCTAAGTTCATCAATTTTCAAAATTTTTTATTGAAAATCTTCGGATATCTTTGCTTCTTTCTCAAACCTTTTATAAAGACTTTTTCTACTTTCTATGAAACTAGAAAAAACTTTGTTGATAGCAAGAAAAATTTCCTGTTTGTTTTTTCTAGTTTCGTAGCAAGTAGAAAAAGTAGAATTCCTCGAAAAAAGTTATTATTCTTATAAAAATTTTATTAAAATTTATCAGATAATTAATTATTTTAATAACCTTTACTACAATTTATTTACTAGAATTTAAGTATTATTTTCGATAAATTTTTAATTAAATTTCTTTCAAGAATAAAATTGTTGTCAAAAATTTTAATACAATTCTTTGCTTAAGAATTTAATTTTTTCAAAATAATTTTAATAAAATTCTTCATAGAAATTCAATTATGTTTAAAAATCTTCAAAAATTTTTGTCAAAATTTCGATTAACATTATAAATAATAAAATTTTTCTTAAAAATTCAATTATTTTTAAAGCTTTTTATAAAATGCTTGGCAAAATTTTAATTATTTTTAATACAATATTCATCAAATTTCTCGAAAAATGCAATTATTCTTAAAAAAGTTTTATTAAAATTTGTGAAGAGAATTCAATTATTTAAAAATTTGTTGATAAAATTTTTTTAGAAAATAAAATTTTAAGAAACATTCAATTGTTTAATAAAATATTTATTTTTATAGTTAAATAATTGAATTGTCTTAGAAATTTCTAATAAATATGGATTTAAAAGTGAATTTCAAAATATAATCTTTGAAAATTTAAACTTTTCATATTTTTAATTAAGAATTCTATGGAACTAATTTTTCTTAATTTGTTTAATAGAATTTTTTTTGAATTATTTATCGTTTTTAGTTTCTAATATATTTAATTGAAGAATTTCCAAATAATCGAAATTTCTTCAAATTGAATTTTAAAGCAAATATATGTATTTAAAAATTCTCAAAGAACTTTTTCAAAAGTTATTAAAAATTGTTGATTTAGACAAAAGTTTTAGTTAAAAATTCTAGAGAATAATAATTGATTTCAAATGCTAGAAATAATGTTTAAGAAGTTACAGTAACAATATTCTTAACATAAAATAATAATACTTTTATAAGCGTTGTTTAATTTCAAAAAAGTTTGAATTTGACATTTTTAAAAATTTTAATTCCTGTGGAAAAATAATAATAATTAAATATTTAAAAAAGAAATGATTGTTTTTGAATAATTTTACAATTAAAGAAATTCGTAAAGAAATGTAACAGAACATTTTTTTAAGTAAAATGTTTTCCTTCATTTATAAAAATCAAAAAATTTGCAATTGACAAATAGAATTTATAAGTATTTTTAAAAAAATTTGAATTTTATTAAAGCAATTGTAATTCAAATTGTTTTCTTATGAAAATTTATATTGGATACATCTCCTATTTCTTAATGATAATTTTTTAACAATTTTCTTATATTTTTTATAGATAAAAATACAAAAAATTTGCATAATTCAGATCATTCAAACAAAATTTGTTATAAAAAAATGGTACAAAAAACAACATTTATTTGTTAATCATAATTTTTTAAAATTTACCAATTTAAAATATTATTTTATTATAAATCATGAAAAATACATCCGTATTTTCTAAACAAGAAAACAAACAAAACAAAAGTCAAACTTTAGATGTGGACAAAAAGAATTTATTTCACGGATAATAATGTAAATATAATAGGTTATGTTTACATGTCAAGTTCAAAAAAAACTTTTAATAATTCTAATAAAGTGAAAAATGCGCGAGGCAGATGCAAAAAAATAGACATGTATTTTTCTCTGCATATGAATTGATGATAATTTATATTCAATTTACTAATTTAAAGAAACTTATAATCAGATTGTGCAATTATTTTGTATCAAACAAAATAAATGCATTTGCAGGTTATTGTAGAAACACCTTTTTAACTAGCTATGAACTGGATTTCAACAGAAAAGTGTGATGGCACCTTTAAACATACAAATATTCACGGCTTCCGGTTCATAGAAAAACTAATGTTACTAGATTTCTCACTAGAAAGTATACATTTTATGAGAAAATTGTTTTTCTTAAATAAATAACAATTAACAATACAAGGTAAAATAAACGTAAAATATTTTAAACATTCTTTTATGTATTTCAAACACTTTTTTTGTGTTATAAGCATTTATTCACGAAGAAAAAAAAGAAATGTCATGCACTGTTTGACTCACTCTCAAACATTACACACTTCAATTATTAATAATTAATTAGTTTCAACATTATTTATCATAAATGTTTTTTTTATTTACTCTAAACATGTTTATTTATTCACTATAAATGTTTATTTCAACATTTTTCATCAATTTTATCAAATATTTTCATATTAAAAAAATGTGCACCCAATGTGCACTTTATAAGCGCACATTCAGTCAACACCATCCGTCAGGGTATATATACTACAGCGTGTTCAGCTCGCTAATCGCGTATACACCGCCGCGTCGCGCCGACGTCATAACGACCTAAGCAGAATAAAACTTAGGAAGTCTGCAGCTTGACACCATGTGACCGGTTCTACTGCAGTTAAAGCAACGTACAATGTTTTGTTTTTCTCCTACCATTGGCTGGCTTTTCATAACATTTTCCAAAACTGTAGTTTTCGATGGATTATTTGAACTACCTTCTTGGTTACTTTTCGTGTCACCTTTTAATGAAACTTTTTCGAAAGCGGTCAAGAGACCCTGCGTAACCACAAATCGATGAATCCTAGACTGGTTTCTTAATGACACATCCGGTATACCGTCAATTAAATAATCCACCAGTTCTTCTTCTTCAACATTGATCGTATTGGATAATATGATTTTTTCATGGAAATAATCAGTAAACGATTCGGAAGGTTTCCACGATCTGTTTTCAAATTTCCTTCGTAAAGTTAATCGGTCCTCGCGTCTATCAAACATGGTTCTAATCTCGCCTTTTAATTTCGATGCAATCCATACACGTCCATGCTCGTGATTTAAATTATACGTAGACCTTAGCATCTGAAATTGTTCCTTTCATTTACGAAAATCCATTTCAGCCCATGAGAAATCGCTCAACAAGTCCTTCATAGCATTGACATTGACAAAAAGTGGTGATTGCTGAACAAAAGCATGCCCTGATGATTATTGACTGGTACCAGCCGACGACTGCTGAATCGTGGCGGGGAACTATTTCGAAGAAATTCTATTTTTCGCTTAGCGAGTTCAAGTTCTCGTTTCATTAAATCTTGTTCTCTGCGCAACGATTCAATTTCCCTGTCTCGGCTCTGTATTTCTGGCAAACGGTTAGCTGCTGGATCTGGAACTTCATTCGTTTCCGAGTCCCTGTTTGTAGTCTCATCAGTGGTTTGTTTGCTCGTTAGCATGGGCACGATCCCCACCCAAGGATCGGAAGGATCCGCCTCCTGTAATCTCCTTATAATTTCTATCTTACTCCCACTCGTGGAAATATTCAGACTACTACATGCCTCCTTCAAGGCAGTTAGCGTAAACTTCTTGGGATCTATAGTACACTCTTATACGGAATCACGTGACACTCCAAATTGGCACTAGGGCCAATTACACTTGCGCACACTCCTGTGATTTAAACGACGCACCACGTTCTTCTTAGGAACTAATTGAATTAAACATGATGCCACTGAAATCCGCCATTTGCACAAATTTTCAACTCGATTCACGAAATTTGCTGTAACTTAAAAGTTTTTGATTCGAATCGATTCAAACTCGCGGACAGAACTGACCGGATACTCGCGCACTTTATTAATTAGCTTCAGAGTAAAACAGAATTCTCTTTTCAGCATAATTAAACCAAACCCGAACCGGGTCACTAAACACGAGGTACCTGCGGTAATTCTATCTTAAGATTTTCTTTTACCTCCCACGACGAAAAAATATAGCTTTAGACACTTCTTTTTCACAGTTTATTCAAGAGCGTTTTGGGCATAGTTATCCCACTTCTGAAGTTTGTAAGAAAATTATATGCCTGTATTAAAATAACATATATATACACTTGTCAGACTGTCAATTTACAGAAGGTTCATCGTGGACTGACTATCATTTTCCGAATTTTCCCGATTATCATATTACCCCTACTATTTTTGTTGAGTTGAGGAGCACCTTTCTCGTCAGAGATGGCGCCCTAGAAGAACTCTTCACACCGAGGTGCTATTCGGTGGAGATGCATTCTAGGAAATATCTACATTCGCACTAGCCTCGTCTCAGGCGAAAATTTTTTCCGCCATATTGGATGCGCCATTTTGAATTTTTAAAAAGTGACTTTAGATTCGTAATCAGCGACCCTAAAAACCCCCGAGTAACAAGTTTTAATCGAATCTGATCAAATTTGAATTTTGTCCGCCATATTGAATTCGCCATTTTGGATTTTAAAAAAAAAACTTTAGATTTATATTCGGGAACCTTAAAAACTGATAAAGAATGAGTTACAGAATAATTTACCTCGTTTTTTGCTTTTAATTCATAAAAGTATTTTGAGATTTTTGGACCTTTTGACTTTTGACAGTTCTATTGGCATCGGAAATGGAATTTTTCAAAAAACGCCCATCGGCATCTTAAAGTACATGAACGTAGAAATCTTTTAAGCCCTAGAACGTTTAAATCCATCAAAGCAATTTTTGTTTAGAGCTCTGTCTGTGTTGACGTGGAATGTCCCATATATATATATATATATATATATATATATATATATATATATATATATATATATATATATTTTACTTATTATTAAATATAATAATCAATAATTCATTCATTCTGTTTATCCACATCTGAAGTTTGACTTTTGAAAAAAAAGAAAACAAAACCATACGGTTTTGTTTTCTTTCTTTAGAAAATATTGTTTGACAAATAGAAAATATGCAGGTATTTTTCATGATTTATAATAAAATAATATTTGAAATTGGAAAATTAAAAATTTTTTTAAAAGTTATGATTAACAAATAAATTTTGTTTTTTATACGCTTTTTATAAGAAACTTCGTTTAACTGATCTAAATTATACAAATTTGTATGCTTTTTATTTATAAAAAATATTAGAAAATTGTTAAGGTAAAGGTACCAATTATGGGACAATTTACAATTTTGTCCCTATTATGAGACAGTATTACAAAAAATAAAATAAATGCAATTAAAATTGGTCAGAAGAAATTTCTACTTATTATTTCAAAAAATTTTACACGTTAAAAGAATAATTATTTGTGTATAGCATTTAATTTAATAAGAAATGTTTATTTGCATTTTAGCTTTTAAAAGGTAAGCCAAGTTTTTCGTCAGACTACCGTCCCACATTAAATGCACTTATTATTTGCTATCCCTATTATGAGGCACACAGGAAATATACAGCAAACATAACCTCAAATATTTTCAGTTTTTTCGCATTAATTTTCTACCAGAAAAATTAGTTTTATAATTATTTTTTAAACCAGAATTTGTTTATTGTATTTTATACTTTATAATTAATATTCAAATTATTAGGATAAGTCAATAGAATTCTAATTACTTATTGAATTAAATAAATGTCTCATAATAGGAACATTCATTATGGGACACCCGTACATACAGAAATCATAGTCCCATAATTAGTGCAGTGCAGAGTTTCATAATTTAATTAATATTATTTTTATTTCATGAAAAATAACCATTTTAGGGCCTAAATATTATTCATAACATATCAATCTTTCAATCTATACCCTAATTATTCATATTAACACTCCTAATTCCAAGAAATTTATCATAGAAATTTAGTTTAGCTTAAACAGCGTCCCATAATTGGGACTTTTACCTTAATTGTTAAGAATTATGATTAAGAAATAAGAAATATAAGGTAAAGGTCCCAATTATGGGACAATTTACAATTTCGTCCCTATTATAAGACAGTATGACAAAAAATAAAATAAGTGCAATTAAAATTGCTCATACGAAATTTCTACTTATTTCAAAAAATTTTACACGTTATAAGAAAAATTATTTGTGTATAGCATTTAATTTAATAAGAAATGTTTAATTGCATTTTAGCTTTTAAATTAAGGTAAGCCAGGTTTTTCTTTAGACTGCCGTCTCACATTAGGTACACTTCCCACACAGCACATGATATTTCCTGAACATTTCACTGAAAGATTGAAATATTTCAGTGCAAGGTTCTTGAAATATTGCTGCAAATTGAAAATGTCCGCCTATATGAAATATTGACGCGAAAGTTTAGAAAATATTTTGGAAATTTCCAACTTTAATTATGCGCACTGGTCGAACTCAGTTTCTATGGCCTGTAGAGCTCCGCAGTAGTTTTTGGCTTACTATATCCTATGGGTTTTAAAATATTTCAGAAAATTCCTATTGGTTTCAGGTGTTTAGCAAATTTCTTAATTTTATGAAATATTTTTAGAATATTGCAGAATCGTCATGTGTAATATTGCAGGAATATTTCAATGAAATATTTTCTAAACTTTCACATCAATATTTCACGTAGGCGGACATTTTCAATTTGCAGCAATATTTTAAGAACCTTGCATTGAAATATTTCAATCTTTCAGTGAAATATTCAGGAAATATTTAGGAAATATCATGTGCTGTGTGGGTTATTATTTGCATGTCCCTATTATTAGACACACAGGAAATATACAGCAAACATAACCTCAAATATTTTCAGTATTTTCGCATTAATTTTCTACCAGAAAAATTAGTTTTATAATTATTTATTAAACCAGAATTTGTTTATTGTATTTTATTCTTTATAATTAATATTCAAATTATTGAGATAAGTCAATAGAATTGTAATTACTTATTGAATTAAATAAATGTCTCATAATAGGTACATTCATTTTGGGACACCCGTACATACAAGAAATCATCGTCCCGTAATTAGTGCAGTGCAGAGTTTCAAAATTTAATTAGTAATTAATTAGTTGAATTTTTTAGTACTGCTTAATTAAAAATTTTTTTTCTCGAGTTCCAGTTGACGGATTTTGAAATTAAAATATGGGTTTTTTTCGTCTTGGATTGTACTATTTGAATATATTTTTTGTTTTTAAATTTTTTTATTTTTTATAATTTTTTATATAATTTGTTTATAAAATGTTAATAAACAAATATGTTCTTCACGTCCTAACAAAAAAATTAAAATTTTATTCTATTCCTTAAATGTCTCCGAGTGTAAAACCGTTTCGAGAAAAAAAAACCTCAATTAGAAAAATGTTATTAATTAAAAACTGCAGCTTTCTAGAGCTTTATATGATGACGTTAAACTCGCCCCGCGCACATTGGAATTTTTTACAATTTACTGTTTAAAATTGTCTGGAACCTACAAATTTTATCGGATTTTCATGGATTTCGTCTTAAATTGAAGGGAATAAAATTTCTAAGAGATTCCTCTAAACCAATTTTTGAATTTTAAATTGTTTATATTTTTTTTGTTATTCAAAGTTAATAATTTACAATATTTTTAGAAAAAATCATGTTAATTTTTTTATTTTTTCGTTGCAGATGATTGGAATCAATTTAAATTAGTCTAGCATGACCACCAGACAAATAATAATGTATAATACAATTTATTTAAATTGTTGCAAACAATGTTAATTAACAAATAGATAACTATTGTACTTTTTTATAAAAAATTTTTTTTTGCAGACAAATTTATGTTTATTTAAGTAATCTATGTCGATTTTGGTAAAATTTATTTTGAATTTAACAATTACCATTGTTATTAACAATTACATGAACAATAATCTAGTTATCAATAATCAAGTAGAGCCATTTATTTGTTTAAAAAGTAAATAATTTGTTTATAACAAATGTAATTACATTTGTTATAAACAAATTATTAATTGTTTGTGCTAATAAATTTTTAAAGTTTTTGAAAGAATGTACATATTATATAAACATTTTATGTTTAAAAAATGCATAAAATGTTTACAAATGTCAAAGAAACTTGATTATTGTTCATGTATTTGTTCATAACAATGGTAATTGTTAAATTCAAAATAATTTTTACCAAAATCGACATATATTACTTAAATAAACAAAAATTTGTGTGAAAAAAAAATTTTGTATAAAAAAAATTTCTATTTGTTAATTAGTCTGAATTGGCATCTTTCTGCACCCAATCGACGATATATTGATAAATGTAACTAATTTTAAGAAGAACTGTTTTATCGACTGGATGAGTAGGACGTACTGTCAATCGCTCTTGTATTTTATTATTATTTACATATAAAGATTGTAATTTTTACAACTGTTGGTGCTACATAATTAAAGTAAAAACAATCGTGATTGTGTGTGAATATTTTCAAGATCAATCTTGACTGATTTAAATACAATTTTGATATTTTTCACTAGTGCTTGATAATTTCCATGGAATAACCATGCCGTCTTGTTCTGAGTGTAGAAATAATGTTTCTCGAGGGGTTGGAGATTCTTTAACGTGTAAAAAGTGTAAACAAATATTCCACCTAGCGTGTGTTAATATTAACATTAACAAGGTGGAGTATGAAAAACTAAAAAAGTGTCCTAAAGAATTTTTATGCATTAATTGCAAAAAAGATGTTGATGGTGACATCTATTGTGATCCTAACGAGTTGACTGATGCTGGAAACTCTGCCCTGGTAACATCAAATAGTGATAAAAACAAACTCATAAGTGCAATCATGGTTGCAGTCGAAAAGGGGCAACGCGGAATTATGTCTGAATTCAAAAAGGAGGTGACCGGAATGGTTAATAATTTGGAAAAGCAGCAGGATAAATTCATGTCTGAATTACGTTCTACTGTCACATCCATGAAGGATGATATTGTTGATAACTCTAAGCGTATTGGTCTTTTAGAAGTAGATTCTACCTCACTTTCTAATGCATTGGATCACGTCAAACTTGAAAACAGCAAACTTCAAGTTAAAGTCAACCAACTTGAGCGTAACTTGAATATTCAGGAACAATCCGCACTTTCCAATTGTCTAGAAATTCATGGTATCCCGTCAAAGGATAATGAGGATTTGCATCAAATTGTAAATCAAATTGCTACAAGTTTAAATATTAATTTGAAAAAAGAAGATATTGTGAACATTTATCGCATACGTAAACAAGCTAATGCATCACCGAATTCTTCTCCTTCCATTATTTTTGTAAAACTATCTACGCAAGAATTGAGGAACAATTTCATTGAGCAAAGAAAAAAAGAAAAAAACTATTCCACAGTCAACATTGGATGGTCAACGAGTGAAAAAGCAATCATATACTTTCGAGAAGCACTTACATCATTAAACCGAAAAATATATGCAATTGCTCTTTCTGTTAGAAGAGGAAACAAGATAAAATATTTGTGGACATCAAATGGCAAGATTTTCTGTCGGCGAGATGATGGTGAACGCAGAATTCTTCTATCGAGCATTGAGGATGCTAACATTGTAAATCAATAATGGTTGTAAATTTTCATCTTTTGTAACTAATTGAAATCTCTTTGATCTGTTTTTTATTTTTTATTTTTTTTATATTTAAGAAGAAAAAAATTAAATATATTGATCCTCTTTTATTATTTTTTTTTCTTATCAGTATACTTCATTGTTGGTTCATTGATACATTATATATTGCAATCTGAAAATATACTTCTTTTTTTTTCTTTTTTACTATGGCAATATTTTTCTTCTTTGTTTTTCAATACTTTCTTTGTTTTGTTATATTCTTATATTTTTTATATTTTTATTCACCTAAAGGAAGTGTCGAATACAGTAATTTTATTTACAAAACACAAAATACATGAACAATAATAAAAATTTAAATATTTGTCACGTTAATGCTCAATCTATTAGAGCACATATTATAGAGTTTAGGGATTTTTTCAATAATAGTAGGTATCACATTATAGCTGTTTCGGAAACGTGGCTGTTACCACAAATAGCGTCAAATATGGTTGATCTCAATAATTATTATATCTTTAGAAAAGATAGAGAAACGCGTAGAGGTGGAGGAGTGTGTCTATACGTGCATAAAAGCTTTGAGTGTTCTGTGGTTTGCGTGAGTCGTGAGGGATCTCATCCAACTGCGGAATTTTTATTTATTAAAGTCAAGGGCATAAATAATAGTATATTGGTGGGAGTAGTATACAAACCACCAAATGCTTCATTTGGTTCTGATCTTGAAAATCAAATTTTTTCCCTTAGGCAATATTTCACAAATATAATTATCATGGGTGATTTTAATTGCAATTTGAATCAATCAGCTCCTACAACTAATTATTTAACATCCATGTTATATTCCGCTGGTATGTTTGTAGTTCCTCACGGTTCTACGCATCATTCGCATAGCTCTAGTACTAGGATTGATGCAATGTTTGTTGATGACATCGACAAGGTTCTTTTGCATGGTCAACATTCAGTACCTTTTTTATCGGATCATGATTTAATTCACGTTAAATTTAAATTTGAAGAATATCAGTCTCAGTATATACGTCAATCTAATCTTGTGCGAAATTTGCATAATATATCTGAGAAAGATTTTTTATTCTATCTATCGAAATATGATTGGGCAAGTATATACATAGAGAAAGATATAAATGCTAAAGTTTATAAATTAACTTCTGCTTTAACTTCTGCATTTGATCGATTTGCACCGCAACATATATCCTGTACTAAAAAGAAATTCTCTCCTTGGATGACTGCGGAGCTGAGGGAGTTAATAAAAAATAGGAACAATTTACGTGACAAAGCTAGAAGAACTAAAAATTCCATTGACATTATTAATTTTAGAAAGATCCGTAATAAAGTACGAACTAAAATAAGAGATGCTTATAATAAGTATAATTATAATACTATAAAGAATGCAAAAAATTCCAATAATATATGGAATACTTTAAATAAATTGAACTTAGTACCTAGTAAGAGAAAATCCAAAAATAATAATTCTTTTCCGGTAAATGAATTTTTAAACGTCTTTAATGTTGATCCTGCTATTAATACATCTACAACTAAATTAAATTTGCCTCAAAATATTAATATTTTTGATGATGGAAGATTTTTCTTTTATGACATATCTCCGGAAATCTTACTTAAAAGCATTAATCAATTGAAGTCCAATGCCATGGGTCCCGACCAAATTTCTGCAAAAATGATTAAATTAGCATTACCAATAATATTTCCTGTCCTTTTGCATATTTATAATTATTCGCTTCAAACAAGAATTTTTCCTGAGATATGGAAGATGAGCAATGTTAGACCAATCCCTAAGGTATTAAATCCAAACAGCGTGTCAGATTTTAGGCCTATTTCAATTGAATGTGCTTTAGCCAAACCCTTGGAGAGAATAGTATGTGATCAAATGATTGCATTTTTATCTGCTAATAATCTTCTAGAACCATTGCAATCAGGGTTTCGCTCTAAGCATAGTACTAGTACTGCGTTGCTGAAGTTTACTTCTGACATTAAACTTGCAATGGATTTAAATCATATAACCATTGTAATATATTTTGACTTTTCAAAAGCATTCCCTTCAGTGGATCATAATTTACTAATTACTAAACTTCATAAATCTAGAATGTCGAGTACGGTTTGTGAATGGTTTCAATCTTATTTAGGTTGTAGACTACAAAGAGTTGTGGATGATAATGGTAAGAAATCGGAATGGGATATACTTAAGTGTGGAGTTCCGCAGGGTGCAGCTCTTTCTTCAATACTATTTAATATTTTTATTTTGGATCTTGGTGGTAAATTAAGATTCTGTAGATATCACAAATACGCAGATGATTTTAAGTTGTACATTTCGGGACCATTATCTTTGTTGTCAGAACTTATTAAGAACATGCAAACTGATATAGATTATATTGTTGAATGGGCAGAAAATAATGGACTTAAACTTAATCCTAATAAGACACAGGCCATGGTAATTTCGGCTTCCAAAAATCCATCTTTACAATTTTTGAGGAGTGTTCCTCCCATTTTGGTACAGGGAATTCCCATTACATTCGCTGAAAACGTTAAGGATCTGGGGTTGATCATGGATAGAAATCTGTCTTGGAAGAATCACGTTTTTGATATCTCTCGTAGAACATTTATTGTATTACAACAATTGTATCGAAATAAGGACTCACTTCCTACCTCTACTCGTATATTATTGATTAAAGCTCTTATTCTTCCTATGTTTGACTATTGTTGCACTGTTTATGATGACATTGCTGATGATTTAAATGATAAATTGGAAAGATCCCTAAATGCATGCATTAGATTCATTTACAACATACCAAAATATGAACACATTTCTGAATACAGAATTAAAGCTGGGTTTGTGAATGTTGCTGTTAGACGACAGTTCTTTATGGGTAATATGTTATATTCCGTATTACATAATGAGGCACCGGCGTATTTGCATGATTTTTTTTAATTCCGGGACATTAATGATGCTGTTTACAATAGACTTAGAAATAGGAAAGATATATTAAAAATACCTGCTCATAGAACTTGCAAAATGCAAGGATCGTTTATTGTAAGAGCTGCTCGACTGTGGAATAAATTACCCAATCAAATTAGAGATGCATCAAGTCAGTGGGCATTTAAGAAATTATTTTTTAAGTTTTTGTTTGAAAATAGGAATAAAGTTTGGGATATAACATATTGGTGAAATTTTCAAATGAGTCGCAATGCGTTACCACTTATTATTTCATTGTATTTTTTCCATATAGACTACCTGCTGCAATGTTTTGGCTTATATCACGATTGTTTGAATTGATATTAATGTCGTGGTGTATTTCGTTAAGCACTACAATTATATATAATTGCTATTAGGTTCTACTACTCATCTAAGTCTCTAATGTTTTATTTTACTTCTCTTTTTTTTATATATACTCCTATGTATGTTATACAAAAATTGTAAAATGCTAACTGTTCCTTTATGGGCTTATTAGCCCTAGGAACGTATATTAATAAATAAATAAAATAAATAATTTGAACTATTAAAATTTTGAAAAAATCTAAGTTTTTTAAAGTTTCTAATTACATTCATTAAAAATTGAAAGTTTATGAAATTTCAAATTAAAGCCTTTTGAAGTTCATCTATTTTTGAAAATTGTAAACTCAATTCTTTTAAATGGCAATTAATATTGAAATATTTAAATAAAATTATTCAATAAATAATTTATAAATAACAATAATTGTATGATTGTTTTTTAAGAATGAAGTTATTTAAAAAGAAATATTACTGTCGGAAATAGAAAAATTTGAAAGTTTTGTATTAAAATTCTCGGTGATTTCATAGCAAAAAAGAAACCATTTTTGATTTTTTAGGTCAAAAAATTGAGAGTTTCCGGGCAGCGATTTTTTTTGAAATTGTGTAGGATGATTAGGAGACTCACTAGGAGTCATTTCCAAAAATAAAATCCTTACTCGGGGGCTTTTGGGGTCGCAGATTATGAATATGAAGTTACTTTGTGTTTGAGACTTCAAATTCATAATCAGATACGCTAAAAACCACCGAGTAACACTTTTTAATTAAATCTAATCAAATTAAAAAATTTGATCCGCCATTTTAGATTTCTACAAAATAACTTCATATTCATAATCTGCGACCCCAAAAGCCCCCGAGTAACACGTTCTAAGGGAATCGGATCAAATTTGAAAATTTTTTCTGCCATATTGGATCCGCCATTTTGAATTTTTAAAAAGTGACTTCAGATTCGTAATCAGCGACCCTAAAAACCCCCGAGTAACAAGTTTTAATCGAATCTGATCAAATTTGAATTTTGTCCGCCATATTGAATTCGCCATTTTCGATTTTTAAAAAAAAACTTTAGATTTATATTCGGGAACCCTAAAAACTGATAAAGAATGAGTTACAGAATTATTTACCTCGTTTTTTGCTTTTAATTCATAAAAGTATTTTGAGATTTTTGGACCTTTTGACTTTTGACAGTTCTATTGGCATCGGAAATGGAATTTCTCAAAAAACGCCCATCGGCATCTTAAAGTACATGAACGTAGAAATCTTTTAAGCCCTAGAACGTTTAAATTCATCAAAGCAATTTTTGTTTAGAGCTCTGTCTGTGTTGACGTGGAATGGCCCATATATATATATATATATATATATATGGGACGTTTCACGTCAAACGGCCCAAAGCTGTGCCCAAAATTGTATGCAATCAAAATACAAGTTATGCGCATGAAAATACTCGTCATTACATCCCCTTTCAATTGCAAAGTAGCAGAATTGAAAATTCAAAATGGCGTCCTTACTACGTCAATCTGAAGAGGCTAAACTCGAAAATAAGTAAATATATTTATTAATTACTTTTAAAAAACGATGCATAAATATTGGGTCAAAATATATTTTAATGTTTTTGGGGTCGCTAATTACGAATCTAAAGTCAGATTTTCAAAATTCAAAATGGCGGATTCAATATGGCTGACGAATTTTAAAAAATTCTTGAATTCGATTGAAACATTTTACTCGGGGGTTTTTGGGGTCGCTGATTACGAATCTGAAGTCAGATTTTCAAAATTCAAAATGTCAGATCCAATATGGCGGACGAATTTTAAAAAATTTCTTAAATTTGATTAAAACTTTTTACTCGGGGGTTTTTGGGTTCGCTTATTACAAATCTGAAGTCAGATTTTCAAAATTAAAAATGTCGGATCCAATATGGCAGGCGAATTTAAAAAAATTTCTTGAATTCGCTTGATACTTTTTACTTGGGGGTTTTTGGTGTCGCTGATTACAAATCTGAAATTTAATTTGCAAAATTCAAAATGGCAAGTATAATATGGCCTTGAAAAAGTCCGATAAAAATAATTTTGCAATGCGGGACGATTGGGTGGCCTTGCAAAAGACCGATCGATATAATATTATTGCAATGCGCAATTATTAAGTGGTCTTTGAAAAAGCCGATTAATATAATATTGCAATGCGCAGTTGTTAAGTGGCCTTGAAAAAGGCCGATTGATATAATATTGCAATATGCAATTATTGAGTGGCCTTGAAAAAGGCCGATTGATTTATTATTGCTATGTGCAAAGATTGGGTGGCCTTGAAAAAGGGCGATTGATATAATATTGCAATGTGCAATGATTGGGTGGCCTTGAAAAAGGCCGATTGATATTATATTGCAATGGGCAATTTCAGTATGCATCTCGCTTCTGAACGAACCTACACTGAAAAAAAATTCGGCAGAATGTGCTTTTTACTCAGGCAATTTTTGCCTAAGAACAAAAGCAATACACGTAAAGCAATTGTTTCTTTTAAAAAAGGGCAATTTTTGCTTTTAAAAAAGGCAAAAATTTTAACTAAGGCAATTTTTACCTTTTTTAAAGGGAAAAATTGCCTTTTTTAAAAGAAACAAGTGCTTTACGTGTATTGCTTTTGTTCTTAGGCAAAAATTGCCTGAGTAAAAAGCACATTCTACCGAATTTTTTTTCAGTGTACTGCAACTTCGACTTCGCCGCCTTGCAAATAAACAAAGAACTGTAATGTAAAACGCGCAAATTTTTGAAAATGATGTAGGCTTTGTAAATAATACAGAGCAAAATTAAGATCAATCAGCATAAAAAAATTGAGTCTATATAATTTAAATAATTTTTCATGCAAAATAATTTTCATTAAATGAACACGATTTATATAAAACTTGGAATAGATAGATATTTATCTATCTAGATATTTAGATATTATTATATAATTGGAATAGATGGATATTTTTCAATATATTTCAATAATTTAAATTTTCTAGCATCTGACAATTTTATGTAAGGCAGTAACCATTCAATTTTTTTTAAACAATTTTGAATTCTTCTAGAGGTTTATATTTGAACGACTGCATTGTTATCATTCCTTGCTCTCGTAAGAATGAGTTCATGTTTATCATTAACAATAACTTTTTGGTAATCTTCAGCAAAACCAAATAGCATGCTTAAAGGAACACTAATGTCAAAGTATCCATGTGCATTTGTTAATGATGATTCATTATTATTATTATTCACTTCTAGCCAACAAACATTTTTAAGTAATTTATTTTTAGTAGCATTAAGAGAAACATAACTTTTCATTAAACTTCTAAGGCCTACATTTTTATTTTTGTCAATTTCCACTCCATTAAGTTCATACTTAAGTTCTTTAAATAAATTGCACACACCATTTCACATTAAATTTGTGTTTTCTAAAGCTGTTCCATCAAGTTTTACAAGTTTTCCGCTTATATGAATTGAACTTTTGCTTGGAAGAAGACAATGGTCTTGATTTTGCACAGTAATTCGGATTTCGTCACTGTTATTGTACGTTGATAAAGTATGTGGCTGTTGCGCATGCACTTCACAATGTGCAATGGATTCATAAAAAATTATTAAAAATTCTTCTGTACACAAATACACATATGCATGTAAACAAAACTTTAATTCTTTTTATCTGCTTTTTTTGCGACCTTAAGACCCAGACTTTTCAGCAGTTGCCGATTGAGATGTGTTAATCGCTTTAAAGACGTTGACTGATTTGTTTCTGGCATGGTTTTTCGATTTTATGACTGAAACCAATCTTGTGTCTAGGGTAGAAAACAATTCCCATTATTAAAAAGATTTAATGTGCAATCTAATTGTTATAGTTTCTCCACGAGATTTAACTAAATTTCCATCTTGATCAACTATTCGCAACTGAATATGATCTACTGTCTTGACTGCGACTGGTAGATAAATGATTGGATTTGGAACTTCGACTATTTTATATCCTGGTAGCACAGTTGGAAAAAGCTCATGAATAGTATGTACTTTTTCACCATAAATGTAAGCCCCTGTAGTTATGTTGCACTCCAATCTTAGAGAATTTATGTCGTGTTCTTTACATGCAGCGTCAAGAGGATTAATTCCTGGGTCACCCCACACAATTTGTTTTGCTAACTTTGTACCCGTACCATAGTATTGATAGCCAAGAATATGCAATTCTTCTGGTAGCTTATTTATTAATTTATTTGGAAAACCTTTTCCTCGTTTGAATTTCTTTGATCTTTTTTTACAATCGCGTTTCCTTTTTTTTACCTGTACCATTATGTATTGTATGTAAATCTACACTGAAAAGAATTTTTTAAAAACATGTAGGTAATTTATAATTTTTCAAGTCAGTTCTCATTAAGTTAGGAGTTCGAAGCACAGTCAATAAAATTTTCTGTTAGGAATTTTGACGCGCATGTTGAAAACTGTAACAATAAACAGGTTAATCGCCATGGAAATTTACTGCTAAATAGTGTACGTGCAATATTTTGTGAACCATCCAATTGTGGATAAACAAACGCTTTATTATCTTTACTAACACATCCAAATGGATTAAGATTTGAAAATATTTATGTTTACTCAAAATCCTTAAATAAGCCAAAATATAAATTTTTAGAAAATATTTTGCAACCAATAGACGGTGTAGAAAACTTTCCATTCAACGAACATGCGGATGTTGTTACATCAAATAAAGCATATCGAAACTCAATATTCATATTTTAGTACTGGCTATCTGTGTAATCCACAAGAGCCCATTTAAACAAAAAGAAGAAGAATAGTATATTCAGCCATTTCTTTACGGTGATTTTTGTGACACGAGTGAAGGTCGAGGGCGCCGTAGGCGCCCCGAGACCTTCACTTGTGTCACAAAAATCATCGTAAAGAAATTGGCTGCCTTTATTCTCGTCTTACTTACGATATTTTTTATTCCTAATGCACAAAAGTAGCGATTTCAGATAGCCTATGTGTGCTTTTGTATAGTATTTGATGTGTGTAGATGTAATTTTAAATACTCACTTTTATTTTTCTTTATTTTTAAAATAGCAGCAGTAATCTTATTTTTACTCACGGCGAATCACAATAATTAAAACAAATTCAAGTCTTCACGACTGAAAAAAATATAACTTTAGGTACACTTGCCTGACTTAGACTGCCCAGATTTCTCCTTGTCAATTGTTTTTATTGATTGATAATTAGGTGAGGAAATCCTCATTGCAGTTTATTGAACTTAGTTGTTACTAAGTGAAATTCTGACAACTTGCAGAATTGAGTAATTGCAATATCTAAAAATGTACCACTTTGTTATTAAGCAATAATTGAAATCACTGAGAGAAACCTTAGCTTTCAATATTAAAAATAAAGAAAATTCTATCTTGCTTAATTCTTTGTGCTAAATACACGATTAAAATGTGGGTTGTTGATAACGAAACTATAATCAGTTTTTAAAAATTCAAAATGGCTGATACAATATGGTATACGCGTCTAGGATATAATCTAGTATATAAAAAAATAAAATTAAAAAAAATATATAAAATTTAAAAAAAAATAAAAAAAATGGAATGTAAAATCCTATGGCAGCTTTCTCGTGGTACATTCTAGGGTGTTGAATTTAAAAAATTTAATAAACTATAAAAATTAAATTCACCAGCTAATATCAGGGTATTTAACGAAATTTTATTTTACTAAAACTTATCATACTGATGTCAGATTCACCAGTTTCAAACAAATTCAATAAATTTTAACCCCTTAACTGCCGCCTAAAAAACACTAAATGTGCCCAGAATGCCAAAAATAAAAAATTGTCCAATTTTTTATTTTTTTTATTTTTTTTATTTATTTATTTTTTTATTTATTTATTTATTTTATTTTTTTTTGTCTGAAACTTGTTACTCGGGGGTTTTTGTAGTCGCTGATTAAGAATCTGATGTCAGTTTTTCAAAATTCAAATGGCGGATCCAATATGGCGGACAGATTTTTAAAAATTGATCCAAATTACCTGAAATTTGTTACTCGAGGGGTTTCGGGGTCCCTGACTACAAATCGGATGTCAGTTTTTCAAAATTCAAAATGGATTATCCAATATGGCGGAAATTTAAAAAAAATGGATTTGGTTGAAAAATATCACTCGGGGGTTTTTGGTGTCGCTGATGACGAATCCGATGTCTGTTTTTAAAAATTCAAAATGTTGGATCCAATATGGCGGACAATTTTTTTAACAAATTTTTGTTTTTATCATAAAAGCAGAACCAATTTTACAAATGCTGGTTTCATAGAACAGCTATAAAGAGAGAGCAAACATTGAAATTCCATTAAAATGTCCTAACGCATTTAACCTTTTTAATAAGTTGATGGATGAAGTGGATCTTCACGGTATGCCATATTATATCCGCCATTTTGAATTTGGAAAAACTGACATCGGATTTGTTATCAGCGACCCCAAAAACCCTCGAGTGACTATTTGCAGGCGAATCCAATTTTTTTTAAATGTCCGCCATATTGGATTTGACATTTTGAATTTTGAAAAACCGACATCATATTCCTAAGCAGCGACCTCAAAAACCCCCGAGTAACAAATTTCAAGTAATTTGAATCAATTTTTAAAAAACCGTCCGCCATATTGGATCCGTTATTTTGAATTTTGAAAAACAATCATCATATTCGTAATCAGCGACCCCGACAACCCTCAAGCAACAAATTTCAGGCCAATTGGATCATTTTTTTTAAAAGTCATCCGCCATTTTGGATCCTCCATTTTAAATTTTGAAAACCAACATCATATTCGTAATCAGCTATCCTACAAACCACCGAGTAATAAATTTCAAGTAATTTGGATCAATTTTTAAAAAACGTTGTCCGACATATTGGATCCGCCATTTTGATTTTTGAAAAACCGACATCATATTTGTAATCAGCGACCCTGAAAACCCCCGAGTAATAGATTTCAAGCCATTATAATTTATTTTTTATTTTGTTGTCCGCCATATTGGATCCGTTATTTTGAATTTTGGATAAATGTTATATTTGTAATCAGCGACCCTTAAAACCCCCGAGTAACCAGTTTCAAGCAAATTCGATTAAATTTCCACCATCTTGGATCCGCCATTTTGAATTTCGAAAAACTGATCTCAGATTCGTAATCAGCGACCACAGAAACCCTAGAGTACCAAGTTTCATAAAAATTTATTAAAAAATTTTTCAACACCCTTTTGGCCCAATCAGTGGAAATCTTGTTGACAGCCAAGGGGTTAAAACAGCATCTTTAGATTCTGAAAATGACAATACATTGGTTTCTCTGAACTCATCAAGAAATAATAATAATAATAAAAATTTTATAAATTTTTATCTGAGATTAATAAATGGAACGAAAAAAGATGTTGACAACATATATGGAGTCCGAAAATTAACACAAGGAAAATAAATGATCGGTGACTCATCAATCAGTTTTGAACTGAAAACTGAAAATTATGCTAATATTGTAATTTTAACAAATGCACATAAGAAATATTATGAAGAATATAGCGCTGTTCGTGATGAAAAAAATTTAAAGTTGCAAAATTATATAGTAAAAAATATTGTATCTCCTAATTCTGGTAAGAAAACGCGTTCTGTACAGGGTGAAGGCATACTTCCAAAATATATGATTAATAAAACGCATTACAATGTTAATTACATCTATTGGGATGATTCTAATGAATTAGTAGATCGCTTCAGATTACTTTTAGCTTTTCAAGCAGCTGGTAATCCTAACCACAATAATGAAATTATTTCTTTAATGGAAGAATTGCGTGAGGCTGGAATCATTTAATAATCAACGCTTTGCTGGAAATATTGACATTAGCAAAATGAATATTGACAAATTCGGACGCCAGTTAAAAACAGAAAATTCTACAAATCGTGGTCCTCCTGGGCATGGTTAGCAATGTAGCTATAGCTGCAAATCTAAGTGATGCTCTAAATTTAAAACTTTAAAAAAATATGGTCCAAACCGAAGTAAATTAAATATATGATTAATTGGCTCGTTGAAAGATAAAGTACATAATAGTATTGTACAATTTAAAACTCTAGAATCGAATATTTTCTCCTTTCAAGAAATATTTCTTTTATTTATTCACTTTTGTAAATTTTCTTTTATTGAATTATTTTATTAAATCTTGTAATTTTTGCGATCCGCCAGATCACTGGTCAAAGCAACTAATTCATAATAAGGAAATTAATACTTTGTTATTCTTTTCATGTAAAACAATAACACCGCGATCATGGATATTTACTTCCGGTATCTTGCCGAGACGTTACTGCAAAGGAGGCCAGCAAGGGAAGTGTTTCCTGGCATTTATAATTGGAAGTGAATCCCGATCATATTGGAGTGTCAGGATAACGAAAATTCATCGACAGGACATCAACTGTCAAAACACTGGTCACAGCCATCTTGCTGGCCAGACGTCGTCACGCAGTGCCCCTTGCCGAGACGTTACTGCAAAGGAGGCCAGCAAGGGAAGTGTTTCCTGGCATTTATAATTGGAAGTGAATCCCGATCATATTGGAGTGTCAGGATAACGAAAATTCATCGACAGGGCATCAACTGTCAAAACACTGGTCACAGCCATCTTGCTGGCCAGACGTCGTCACGCAGTGCCCCTCACGGAGACTAAGTGAACTCTTTTGTGAACTCTTTCCGACAATCGGTAAATTACCTATTTACTGACTGGCCTGCATCGATTACCATCGGCAAATCTTTGTAACGAGTGCGCGTGAGACTCACTACCAAGCCAAGATGCGCGTCTGCTTCGGCGTCCCTGTCAGCCATTTAATCATTCTCAATTTGGCGTTCATCAAAGTGACAGGTCGCATTAGACATTGTTCCTTAAAACTAATTAATATTGTGTTTTTCTCCTGCGACGATGAGTCGGAGAACGATGCGGGGACGTCGGTGAGTTTTATAATAATTGAATGTATTGTCTTCTTACGAGTATCGATCAAAATAAAATGTGTTTCATTTGGCTTTGCTTTACGACATTTCTGTACATTTTGAACAAGTCCCGTCTGAACCTGTAATTTTCTTGTTTATTAAACCAAAATTAAAACTAACTGGTGATTTCTCTAACCCCGCGCTCTCCTTAAAAAGATTGAGCTAGCGTTATTTTAATTAATTTTTGCGTAATTTATTGATTCTAAATTAGATAAAATTAAACTCTTGAATAAAATAATTTCATTTTGGTTAGTAAAATTAGTACCTAAATTATTAAATATTAACAAAATAAATAAAACACCCGTTATAGTATGTATGTATGTATGTCACAAAAACTTTGTACCCCAATCACATAAAATGGCATTAATCGATTTAAGTTTAACTCGGTTAGATTTTGTTTATATTTTAGGTAATAATTGTTGATTATCTAACGATTTAGATTTTGTTAGATATTGTTATTTATTAGGTTAGATTTTGTTTATATTTTAGGTAATAATTGTTGATTATCTAACAATTTAAAGTGCAATATTAAAAAAATCCAAAATTTAACCGGAAAAAAAGTCAAGAAAAATTTTGATATCATTTTTTCGGGCATAAGTACCTCTTCGATTTTTTGTAACTATAATATTTGGATTTGTTATCTTCTCTAGAATTTTTTGAAAAAAAATATCCATGGAGAAGATATAATTAAAAAGACATGTTTAAGAAAAAAATAAAGCAGTTTTTTACCACTCTAGACCTTAAAATACTTAAAAATGCGTCATAATAAATACAAAAATAATATGCAAATCAACAAAAATATTAAAAATATAATTTTTCTATATAAACAATAAAATTAATCATGCTAAATACAAATATAATTTGTAAACAATCGAAAACCAGTTTTGTTTTTGCTTCTAATGTAAACTAAACTTGAAACTATACTATAACTCAAAACATTAAATTACCCCTATTGATATAAATCTTTAAAACGCGAAAAGATTTTACAAAAATTGTAAAGAGAAGAAAAGAACAAAAGCATTTAGAAATGGCTGCCAAGGGACGTCAGCCTAATTAAAAGGGGGGCATGACAACAGAATTGTCGTCACAATTTTTTGCTTCTCTTTTCGAAAATAATAAAAAAAATTTTCATTATGACAATCACATGCAATACAATGTAGTCATCGTTACGTTAACATATATGATACAAATGTAAGACGTCAGCGAATAAAGTCAAACTAGACAAAATACTTTTATTACTTTTTTTCGCAGCTGACAAGGGACGTCAGCCTATTAAAAGGGGGGCATTTGTAACGAACCGACTTCGTCACAATTTATCCCTTAGTGATAACAAAATACAAATATAATGTTTATAAGAAAGTGTGAACAAAATACAGATATAATTTTTATAAGAAAGTGTGAACAAAATACAAATATAATGTTTATAAGAAAGTGTGAACAAAATACAAATACCCATATTAAAAATAATAATAAAACAAACATAATTCATCTATTCGTTATAATATTGGTTACAAGAATTAAAATACATAAAATATAATTCTCATTTATAGCTGTTTATTACATTTCACACATTTATAAATTTGCTTTGAAAACTGAATGAACTTAATTTAAAAGAATGATACTTAAAATACTAATGTATTGTGAAATCTAAGAAGTGGTGTGTCCAGGTTAATGAACCAAGATCACACCACTGTCCAAAACTGCAAGCTTGCAGAAAAGCGCCTGGCAACGAGCAGGTGCAATAAACTAAAGAATAATTTCAACACTGTAATGTCGATTAATAAAATCGATTAACACAGAGAAATCTGGGCATTTGCCCGTGAGTCTTCGCGATAGTAAGTCGTGGGTCAGTTTGGCCGTTATTTAAAATATAAAAAAGTTCTCATTCTTATTACTGATAATTAATAATTAAGTATAAAAAGTGAAAAATAATAAAGGTTCTAAATGAGAAATTGTGCTATAAAAAGTTGATCTAAAATAAATATTATAGAAACGGATTATAAAGAGTTTAAATGAATAATATCAAATAACGAATAGGTGAGTCAATTGTATACATACACTTAAATAATACTTCACACACACGCAAATATACATTTGGGGAGAATAAAGATTGTGTTAGAATTATATACATATTAACACGAATATATTATAGTTATAAATTAAATATATAAAAGAGAATAAAAAAAGGGATAAATAAATATGTATTAGGGTTTTAGAGGAACGAATAATAAATTGTAATTGTTTCTGATTATCTTAACTTCATTTAACACCTCATTCTAATCTCCTAAAATTCCACTAGTGAAAAGTAGAGATTCTCACCTCACTACTTGAACAATAAGTAGGAAGGAGGGGATCCACTACTAAACAGATTTAAAGGTGTCAGCTAGTACTGTGTAACATTCCTTTAAATTAAATTATTGTTAACAATTATTTAATTTGTTTATTACATTTGTCTTAACTACGATGATTTATGTTTTAAAATTGAATAAAAAAAATACATTTTTTTTAGTTTTTTGCACTTACTATTTAAACTAATTGTCCTATAAAAAAATTCAAAGGAAAAAAGATGCGCCTCTTTATTTTTTATAATGTAGCATTTTTTAAAATTCAAAATTTCAATCTTTAATGTTATCGGCATTTGGAACTCTTAACTGACAATACAGTGTGCAGCGGAGCGTCTCGTCGAGTTCGTCTTCCTATCCGCTCAATTGTTGAACCAAATTATGGATTTGTCTGTGTCACTAGTACATGGACTTCATCTTAGTGGATATATACAACAAAGGGCCATAATGGAAAGTAACTAAAAAGGAAGAAGAGGTCGTCCTAAAAAGGGTTCAATGTTCGTTTCTGCAGCAATGTTGAAGGTTGTCAGACAGGATCAGTTGATGCGTTTGAGTTCTAGTTCTCTTCTTGATGC
The DNA here is from genome assembly GCA_032872505.1 of Leptopilina syphax. Taxonomy (NCBI): domain Eukaryota; kingdom Metazoa; phylum Arthropoda; class Insecta; order Hymenoptera; family Figitidae; genus Leptopilina; species Leptopilina syphax. The sequence goes on from CM065472.1 coordinate 16,393,122, forward strand.
GGAGAAAATTAAGGATCTGATTACGGAATTTTTACCTAGATTTACTGCTATTGATGTCTCCAATGCTGTGATTCAAAGGTATATTTTGTTCTTGCTTACAATATATTTTTTTAAATTTGTTTACACAAATTCTATATTTTCCTTAATTTTTCTTTCTTTTGAATTGTTTTAGCGATAAGATTCTTCCATCCCGGCTTTGTCCTTGTGGGCGTTTCATTTATTCAGACGGAAATGTATGTCGTTGTCCTAGTGGGGCATTGAATTTTAAGAGTTCCGTCATCAAGGAGGAGGCACATTTATAATAGAATTGTTCCTTCACCTTTGCGGGAAGTTTTCCCTCATCGTTACAACCTAATTTGTATTAAAATAAATTTGTTTCTACAATTTACTGGTGAATTAATAAATGCATATTTATTTTTTTATTTTTATGATAATTGATAATTAATCATGTCATTAGGAAAACGTAATAATCTATTTTCTTTTCTCAAGATCTTGTGTTTTACAATATGGTATTTATTATATAATTAATATAAAGTTTTTGTTATTTTATTGAATCTTTTCCAATTATAAATGCATGAGTATTTTTAAAAATTTTGTTTTCACTCTCATAATTATCACATGTGCGCATGCGTTTGCATGCTATTATTTAATATGATTATTTGAAATTTGAGTTTAAGTAATTTTTGACAATTAATTGATAGTTGAGATTGAATTTATTAATTAAAAAAACATTTATATATATATAAATTTTCCCCTTTTTTGTTTTTAACTATTTTGTGTTTAACTTAATTTATTTGCTTAACAATTTTAATCTAAACAATGCCTTTGACAATGTGTCAGCTTATATAAGTTTTAATAGTTGCATATTGTAAGTATAATATTTGGCGCTAAAGTCGCATTAGGCTATGTTCATGAATCGAATGATGCGGTTGCGTGAGAGTGTCGTTATGGTGCGAGGCAGTGAGAGAGAGAGACAGAGTACAAGCGTCGAGTCGTATCTCGCGTTAGATCGATGCTGTGGTCAATTGTAGCATTAGGCTCCGTTTACGGTTATACGTGTTAACATAGTATTTTGATATTATTGTAGCGAAAGGACATCAAATTTACTTATTTTTGAAATTTTTTGTGGACAGTCCTCCCTCCTTAAAATGATCATTGCCCTCAATGATTGATTAAATATGGGATGGATTGTTTGATCGACGTCTTCGCATAGATATTACTTTATAGCAAACATATAGATTTTTAATGACTATTATTGCTAATAATAATAGTAGTAATTTAAATGCGACAGAAATGTAGTCCATTGCTTCCGAGATGGAACCCAGGATTGGAATATTCATCTGTGGAATAAATTTTGCAATTAATATTTTGTATTTTTGAATGATATTATATAGGGAATTGTAAATTTTGGTTTTCTAGGGAATTTGAAATTATTATAAGCATTTGTTTCTCGTGGATTGTTTTTTTTTGTTAGTTTTGTTATAATTAAGATTATAAAGATTGTGATTAGTATTCATTACGAATTTTAATCGATATATTGATTTTATGTATCGATATTTGTATTGTTCGATGTATCGATAGGTGATGTCTAAAGATTTGTTAGCATTTTTGGTTCTTTAATGATTTTAAAACGAATTGTCTTTGATATAAGTTATTTCTTAGTTTATTATTAGTTAATTGGTAATTAATATTGTTTTTAGATTTTTATTTTGTTGAAAAATTTTAAAATAAAGAGGAAAGAAGAAGGTGACCACCAAATCCCCTTCCTTCGTTTTCTTTCGTCTTTCTTTTATTTTTGTTTATTTATAATGAGAATATAATTAATACATTTTATTATATTTTATAATATAGACATATATATTGTGAATATTATCTTTTATAATTATAGTTTTTATTTGTTTATAATAATATAAGTATAGTGTTATTATTTATTTTATATATTGATTTAATTTTTATTAATTTTCATATTATTATTTATTTATTTTTATTTAGATATATATGTATGGGACATTCCACGTCAACACAGACAGAGCTCTAAACAAAAATTGCTTTGATGGATTTAAACGTTTTAGGGCTTAAAAGATTTCTACGTTCATGTACTTTAAGATGCCAATGGGCGTTTTTTGAGAAATTCCATTTCCGATGCCAATAGAACTGTCAAAAGTCAAAAGGTCCAAAAATCTCAAAATACTTTTATGAATTAAAAGCAAAAAACGAGGTAAATAATTCTGTAACTCATTCTTTATCAGTTTTTAGGGTTCCCGAATATAAATCTAAAGTTTTTTTTTAATCCAAAATGGCGAATTCAATATGGCGGACAAAATTCAAATTTGATCAGATTCGATTAAAACTTGTTACTCGGGGGTTTTTAGGGTCGCTGATTACGAATCTGAAGTCACTTTTTAAAAATTCAAAATGGCGGATTCAATATGGCAGAAAAAATTTTCAAATTTGATCCAATTCCCTTAGAACGTGTTACTCGGGGGCTTTTGGGGTCGCAGATTATGAATATGAAGTTACTTTGTAGAAATTCAAAATGGCGGATCAAATTTTTTAATTTGATCAGATTTAATTAAAAAGTGTTACTCGGTGGTTTTTAGCGTATCTGATTATGAATTTAAAGTCTTAAACACAAAGTAACTTCATATTCATAATCTGCGACCCCAAAAGCCCCCGAGTAACACGTTTTAAGGGAATCGGATCAAATTTGAAAATTTTTTCCGCTATATTGGATCCGCCATTTTGAATTTTTAAAAAGTGACTTTAGATTCGTAATCAGCGACCCTAAAAACCCCAGAGTAACAAGTTTTAATCGAATATGATCAAATTTAAATTATGTCCGCCATATTGAATTCGACATTTTGGATTTTTTAAAAAAAACTTTAGATTTATATTCGGGAACCTTAAAAACTAATAAACAATGAGTTACAAAATAATTTACCTCGTTTTTTGCTTTTAATTCATAAAAGTATTTTGAGATTTTTGGACCTTTTGACTTTTGACAGTTCTATTGGCATCGGAAATGGAATTTCTTAAAAAACGCCCATCGGCATCTTAAAGTACATGAACGTAGAAATCTTTTAAGCCCTAGAACGTTTAAATCCATCAAAGCAATTTTTGTTTAGAGCTCTGTCTGTGTTGACGTGGAATGTCCCGTATATATATGTTTTTGATTATTTGTTATATAATGTTAAAATTATTTGCCATTCTTTGTTATGATTTTTGTGTTAATTGAAAAAGGCTTCTAGAGAATCCCAGTTTTCAGTAATAATTTGAGTATTGTTTGAATTATCAATTGGTGTTCCTGGGATTTTCCAGAATTCGTCATTATTAATAGTATTTTTCTCGTTTTTTGGCATTAATTTTTTATTTCTTATTGGTCTTGTGCATTGATTTTTTGTGTGCCCTCTTAGGAAGCAAAATTCGCAGCAATTACCCCATTTAAATAGTTTAATTCTTAGTTTTGCTTGCTCTTCTTGAGCCATTACATAAATTATTCCGTTATGATTAATTTCTTCTTCCTCGCTAAAATAATAGACGTCATTAAGTAGTTTCAATATTTTTCTAGCTGTGGCGTGTTCGCCATCTCTAATTTTTCTTTCTTCTTGAGTTCTAGCAACAAACTTATTATTGTTAGTTAAATCTGTTACAGTGCAAACCACATCATAACGTCTGTTATTCGGAGGTCCCGAAACCTTTTCTATTTTATAACTAGGTTTAGTTAAATTATATTCTGCGGAAAGTTCTTCTAATATTCCATTAGGAAATTCTATAGCGTTTATGTCTCCTTTTGGAAACAGATTGAGAGTGATGACTTCTCTTTGGAGAGGAGGTGTATGAAGTACCAACTCAGTCATCTATAATACATAAAATAGTGTTATTATTTTTATTCATAAGCTAATTTTAGTTTGTCTTTGTGTTTTTGAAACCTTTGACCTTCGTTTGTTATTAAAATTAACGATTTCGTATGGCCCGTGATAATAAGGTTCAAATTTACTTTTCTTAGCTTCTCTAAGTACATAAGCTTTATCTCCTATTTTTCCTAAAAATGGTTTTATCTTTTTATCGTAATTTTGTTTGGAATTTAGTTTCGATTGTATGAGGTTTTTCGCCGCTATGTTTTTTATTTCTGTTAGCCTCGATATTAATTTTACTAAGTATAAACCGAGATAAACCATAAGTGTCTAGTTTTTCTTCTGAAGGGAAGGAACTAGGTGTTCTGGCTGTTTTTCCGAATATTAATTCGAAAGGAGTGAAGTTTGTTGCTTCATGAACTGATGTATTATACGCGAACATACAAAAGGGTAGTAGTTTGTCCCAATCATCGTAGTTTTTAGAATATTGTTTTAGGAAATCTACAAGGACTATATGGCTTCTTTCTAGACTGCCATTTGTTTGTGGCCTATATCCTGAAGTTGTAACTTGTTGAACTCCAAAGATTTTAGATAGTTTTCTCATGAGTTTACTTATAAATCCTCCTCCTTTATCAGTTGGAATTGTTTTAGGGGCACCATATTTTGAATATAATTCTGTAGCTACAGCATGTGCTATTGTTGTAGTTGAAATATCAGGGATTGCTACTGCAATACAATATTTTGATAAATGGTCTTGCATGGTAAGTGTGTGGCAATTACCATCAGGAGTCGTAGGAAGTTTTTCTACTGTGTCTAAGAATACTTTATCAAAGGCGTCTAGTGGAGTGTCCGTAATTAACATTTTGAAAAATTGTATCTATTATTTGTAAAAATTCTCCTTTCATTAATTCGTCAGTTAGGTCATTTCTTTTGGAAATTCTAATTTCCTTTAAATTTTCGTTTTGAAGAATGATTTTTAGTTTTTGTAATACAATAAGGACATCCTTCTTTATTAACCCCTTAGCAGTCGATGACGTGTATACACGTCATGGTGAAGGTGGGCTTAAACTGTCGATGACGTGTATAGACGCAAGCAGATTTTTGGCTACAAAAACACACAGATTTGTCCACAAATTAATACTCGGGGGTTTTCGGGGTCGCTGATTACGAATCCGTTTTCAGATTTTGAAAATTCAAAATGGCGAATCCAATATGTCGGACGACATTTTCAAAAATTCATCGGATTCACTTGAAACTTGTTGCTTAGGGGTTTTCGGGGTCGCTGATTACGAATCCGATATCAGATTTTGAAAATTCAAAATGGCGGATTCAATATGGCGGACGACATTTTTTAAAATTCATCGGCTTCACTTAAAACTTTTTACTCGGGGGTTTTCAAGGTCGTTGATTACGAATCCGATTTCAGATTTTAAAAATTAAAAATGGCGGATCCAATGTAGCGGACGACATTTTCAATAACTCGCCCTATTCATTTAGAACTCGTTACTCGGGGGTTTTCGGGGTCACTGATTACTAATTAGCATCAGATTTTTAAAATACAATGTAGAGGTTCGAATATGGCTAGCGCCATTTAAAAAAAAATTATCACATTTACTTAAAAGTTGTTACTTGGGATTTATTGATGTCGTAGATTAAAAATATAATATCTTTTTTGAAAATAGCGGATCCAATATAAGAACAAAAAAAAATATATAAAAAAAAATAAAATAAATAAACGACCGTAAAATCCGACCGCATACCTCCACGTGGTGAACTCTGAGGTCGTAAGTAACGAAGTACACGGAGAGAAAAAAAAGTTTTAACTGTTTTCTTTTGAGTCGTCATGATAATTTTATGAAGTCAAGTAGTTGTAACCGGAGAGCCAAGCTGTTTTTACTTGGCTCTCCAGTTGCATCTTTAGTTTTTTTAAATCAATTTACTACTGATATCGATCCAGCCATTGACACTACTTGAGGCAGCCAAGCTAAAACTTCCTGGCAGTCAAATTGTGCTGACATTCTTTTTCGGTGGTAGAATAATTTTGTTTAGGTGCATTTAATACTCGTGAAAGGTATGCTATATGTAGATCAATTCCATCCTTATCTTGACTAAGAACGGCGCCTATTGCGAAATCTGATGCAATCAGGATATTGAAGTATAGGGCTCTTATATAACATTAATCTAGTTCCTTTAAACTTTTATCTTCTTCTGGTTCCCATTCAAATTTTACGTTCTTTTTTAATAGATTTGAAAGTGGTTTTGCTTTTGCAGAGAAGTTTTTTATGAATCTTTGATAATAACCCGCAAGACCTAGAAATTGTTTTACATTTCTGGGTGTCTTTGGTGTCGGAAATTGCTCCACTGCTTCTATCTTTTTAGGATTTGGTTTTACACCATCGCTACTGATGATGTGTCCCAAATATGCTACTTCTCTACATAAGAATTCGCATTTTTCAGGTGGCAAAGTTAAATTTGCATTTTTTAATCTTTGTAATAATCGTTTTGCTTTTGTTCCATGTTCGTCTAAATTTTTACCATAAATTACTATGTGGTCTATGTAAACAAATAGCTCTACACCTTGTATACCAAATATTACTTGATCCTTAATTAAGGAAGATTTCGACTATATCAGCAATTAGTGACATCTATTAGACGTCAATTGAACTCTTTGGTTTAGAGTCAGGTGTTATTCTTAAGATAATTATTCCGATATGGTTGTCGGTAAATAATTATATTTTTGAATTTAATTTTTGATCTGAAAAATAAGCTGCGTGAACGACTGCACTGTGCATCTGTGAGGACTCGAACCCCAGTTAATAGCTGCCTTTCGCAGGACTAACGCCTACCAATGCACCATGCCAACACAGCCTGGACGTTCACGTTTCTTATAATCTCAGATCAAGCCCATACACTAGTCGAAGAGCTGTATAGTTAATGTAGGAAATTATTTGCTGATTAAGAATTTTAATTAAGGAAGATTTCGACTATATTAGCAATTAGTGACATCTATTAGACGTCAATTGAACTCTTTGGTTTAGAGTCAGGTGTTATTCTTAAGATAATTATTCCGATATGGTTGTCGGTAAATAATTATATTTTTGAATTTAATTTTTGATCTGAAAAAATAAGCTGCGTGAACGATGCACCTCTTTATTTGATATTTCTGTTGGTATTACTTGTCGGCCTGTGGCTTTGATGGTTAATACTCTTCTTTTGTTTTCTTTATTTTCCACTAAATTTTCTCTGCACATGATAGATTCAACGACTTGAAAAAATATGGGGTTTAGTGGATTTGTGTGAGTAACAATAGAATTATGCCAAAATGAAATTTCTGCTTTTTCTTGCCTAAGATATTCCCGTCCTAATATACCGTCACAATGTAAGGGAAAATCGGAAGACACTACTTGAAAGGTAATAGGTTTTTTATTTACATTGACTTGGACTGTTCCAAGTGTGGGTATTTTTACAGGGGCTATTCCTTCAAGTTGTATGGCTTCGTTTATTGTTACGTTTAATTCTGGTTGTAAAATATCCAACTTTATTAAATTTACGTCGGCACCAGTGTCTACTAATAGTGATGCCTTTGAATTTAAGAAATCTGGGGATTTTAAAATTATTACTGGGGATTCTTTGCTGTGTTGTGCTTGCAGGATTGTTCTTGTTTTTGTAGTATCCTCACAGTTGGTTGACGCTCTTGTTTTTCCTGACTTGTCGTCGCGTCTGTCCGTCGAGCTGGATAGGAGTTTAAATGTTTTTCGTTCTAGCATATTCTTCATTTTCGTTTCTCCGTATAAACTAAATAATGCAGCCTTTGCTCCAGCTACTAGAAATGTTAATCTATCGTAAAATTTGCTTATACTCTCACCTCGGGTCATACGAATCGTGGATATCTCATGAAGGTACCATACATAAAATTTTTAAGGGGCATATCTTTGTTTCAAATGTTTAACAAGGTCGTCAAGTGTTTCAAAAGTTTTACCTTAAGTGCTATCACGTGCAGCACCTCTTAATTTAGATAATACCAAATTAACATATTGTTTATCGCAATTAACAGGAATAGAAGATTCTCCATTCTTTACATCTTCGAGAAAATCTCTGAAGGGCATGTTTTTACCATCATAAAGAGGAATATGCATAGTTCCTTGTTGTAGTGCAAAGCATTCCGCCATGGTAGTGACCATGAGGTCATTATTAACAGATTCGTCATCGTCAGGCATTTTGCTTATTTGATTACCAATTTTCATAAACGTTTAATGAATTTATTTTAACAAAATTCGTTAATAATGTCGAAATTAAAACGTATTCCTAAAATACCGGTTATATCTGTAAACCCTGTATAATTAATAGAATAAAATTCTAGAACTGTATAATCAACACAAACTTTAGCTTTCCCTAAGGTTCTTATCGTACCTTCCCTGAATGAAAGTTTTTTAGTATAATTAATACCAAGGTAAAAATTTAATTCGTTGTCTTTAATCAAATTTATTGGTAATGATGAGTCAATAATAAATTTCGCTTTGAATTCTTTCAAGAATCTTGATTTTAATAAAATAAGTGGGTATAAATTGTTGTATCTTTCTATAAAATAGAAATATGAACTCATGAGGAGTTCGATGTGGAAGACACTTAAGGAATCAAGCATAATTAGTATGGTTGTTTTCGCGGTATAGGTGTCTGACTTAACGCGGCTCGAACTACTGCGAGTACATCGTGCCCAAAGTCAGTGAGTAGTTAAAGTCAATGATATATGTTTTTGCGCTATATTTGAATTTGAATATTACTTATTACTTTGCCTTTTATTAATTTTTGAAGCTTTAATTCATATTATTTACAAATAATAGTTAACAAAAACGGGTTTTTATTATGATTTTAAAATTGTAGTTAGTTATATTCAGTAGGATTCACATGTCCTATTTTTAATTTTCTTTAATCAAACTTAATGCTGATGGACTTTGAGCTATTGCCTTAAGACTTTTTAGGATTATATTTCTTTTTGTGTTTTGAGTCCAGCTCTCGTCTTGATACAATAATTCGTCTTGAAAGTAATTAAATTGACAAAATTGTTCAAGACTGGGAGCTCCTAAAACTGCAATAATGTTAGAATCGCTCTGATAATTTACCACTTCGAATTTCATTGGGATTTCGACAATTATTTCTTTTTCATTAGTATATAAGTTCATTATTTTTGTAGGTAAATTTACTTTACCAATAGTTTGAATTTCGTTATTAAAAAGTGAATAAGTTAAATTTTTATTAATATTAACGAAAGTCTATAATTCTGACTGCTTGATTAAATTTTTAGGTATTGTAGGATCAAGAATATAATTTTTATTTCGAGAAATAATATGATTAGAATTAAATTTTCCAATTGGATAATTACAAGGCGTTTCATTGTACCTATGCATGTGTTTACTTGAATTTATTTTTCGAATGGTTAATATAAGCTTTATTATGTTTACGAGATTAAAACTTTTTTTTCTACAATTAAATTTTTAATGTGTTTCTATATCTATATATATATTCGTTAGTCGTAAGCCGCCAGTCCGACTTCAACTAGTTTGTACTACTGTGAGATCGTCGCCTAAAGGCGAGATACAGTAGTTTAAGTAAATGCAATTTTTGTCCAAGAGAGACACGCGGAAAATTTGAATTATTTAAATTAAACACTGTCTTATGAAAACCACAAAAAAACGATTAAAATGATTAATGTTGCAATAAAAACACTTACATAAACAAAACACATGACTGAATAAATTTGGCATAAATAAATAATTATAAATTTTCTGACAAGGAAATTATTATTAATTTAGTTAATTTCTATATTTGAATGCAATTTATAATTATTATTTCGTATAATTTATTTTTTGTTATCAATCAATGTTTCGGTATTTTGTAATAATTTTTCGAAGAAGTCAGAGAATTCTTGTTGGGTTTGTAAAGTTTTAACCTCCAATAATTTTTCAACTGTTTCTAAAGATTTTTCTTGATATCTCTACTGTTCTTTTCTTCCTCCTCTATTTCTAGGCTTTTTGAAAACCTGGTCGTCGTTTTGCATGATAGATTAAATTAAAAAAAGACATTTTGTCTTTAATTTCGTTCAATCCTATTGTTTTTATGGGCAATTTAAAAAAAATGGATTATTAAATTAAAACAAAAGAGATTCACGCCGGATGGCGTAGAATTGCAGTATATTAAGGTCGAAATTCGCAAAAAGGCGTAAAATAACCTCAATTATGTTTTGACTTAATCAATTTTCAGTTGTTATCTTTGAATTAACAAATTCGCCGAAAAAGGCGTAAGATATTATTTTCAAAGATTGACTGTTAATTGTGTGAAAGAATTTGTTTTAATGACAATTTTACAAAAACAAAACTCTCAAGATCAAAATTCGCCGAAAAGGCATGAAATCGACCTTTAAAAACAATTAATGAGTAATAAACAATGCATTTAAAGTAATTGAATAATTGTATGAGTTTGAATGTAAAAATATGAAATCTAAGCCTTTATTCTAAGTGTTAAAATTTTTAACTTGCACCAATAATTTGGAAAGAAAAGTGTTTTGTATAACTTTTAACCGCGAGCAGAAACTATCGATTCTAAGTGTTAAAAATTGACAACTTTCACAATAACCGAGTACAATTCGATGTTTTTCAAATCTAATTCTCTAGTGTCTGGATTACAAACCTTCATAAGTTCGCATCACTTTGCGCCGCTTATGATAAGCGAACGGCAACCGATTAATTACCATGACTGTAGGTAACGAACCGATCGCCGACCACTTATCACATCTCTCTAGATCACGGTCGATTATAAATTTAATTGTCTTAGATGGTAACTCATATGCCAATAACAATAATAATAAAATAATAATAATAAATTGAATATCTAAAACCTATTAAAGAATTATTTACCTTATTTTACTACTAATTTTAATTTAATAAGAATTAATAAAAAAAGTTATATCTAAGGATGTAACAATCTTTTAAAAGATTTGTTACTGGATTTGTGTTTTTTATATGGCTTATAGTAAATATTTCTGTAGTCCAATTTGGAATATAACCTTTTTCAAAAACATGTTAAATTTACTTATACGGACTTTATCACCAACTTGAAATTTTTTAAATTGTCTATTAACAATATTATTATTATTATTTTTCTTAAATATATTTAACAATAAGGAGTCTTGTCTGAGCTGTCATTGAGTACAGACGTGAATTTGTATTGATCCGTTTGAAATTAAATGTTTTTGTACATACGTGTTCGTTTTTGACAATTTATGGATTTTTTTTTTCTTTTTCTTTATATTTTGTGTTTCATTTGAGATCTGAACTTGTGTTTAAGGATTGTATTGATTTATTCGTGCAGATCTTTTTGAGTGTTCATCCCATCGTGTCTTTTGTGCGAGTTTTAAGTGATGGTGTGGTCTCTCCTCTTTGGATATTGGTGCTTTGATGCTTGTGCAGTGTTGCCTATTTTTTTTCCTGCAATAGCGGAACTTTTCTTTGTTACTTGACTTTTTGGATTGGGACAGAAAATTTACTGTACTTGCTTTTGCATTTTATTTTATCAGCCGGTTTGAATTTTACAAGTATAGACTATTTTTGTGTCAATACATTCTATTGTCTGTTTTGTTTTGCTTATTTCATTGTTCGGCATGTTGTTTACGGACTCTGATTCAATCGACGAAGTGAATTGGAAAGAGAAGCTTCTTTCTTCGTTGGATAATTTGAATCTCTCTCACACCAATTTGCGTGCCGACATTCAAGCTAGTTCAAAGATAATAGAATCTTTAAATACAAGAATGAATGATTTCGATATAAGAGCATCTCGTACTGAGATGACTCTTTCTGTTCTTGAAAAACAAGCTCGTGCTAAGAATCTAATTTTGTGTAATTTACAAGATTCGGAGCTTTTTAACAATAATCTAATAAATGTCATTCTTGATATCTTTAAAAAAGTCGATTTACCTATTCCGGAAGTTGCAGTCGAAGATGCTTTCCGTCTAGGAAAAATTATGGGATCTAGACCTGTTCTGATAAAGTTTTTGGCTCCTAGATGGGTAAGACTCGCTTTTATCAGGGTGAAGGAGTTCAGGCTGGCGGGATTCACCATTGTTAACGACCGCACCAAGGAGGAGAGGGAGAGCCGTCAAAAAGCATTATCTTTTGTGCACAAATTAAGAGACTTGGGTCATGAAGCGTACTTGAAAGGCAAGAGAATTTTTATACAAGACAAACTTTTAACTGAAGAAGCGGCCAAAGCCCTTATTGCCGACCATAATTCAGCGTCTACCATTCCCCTTCCTAAACCAAAAAAGGATCTCAAACGGGCGAAATCACCATCACAAGAATCAGAGGAAAAATCTGTTAAGAGAAAGGGTCGTCCTACTAAATTATCAAAGTTGGATCCTAGTGTTGTTCAAGGAAATGGGCCTTTGGATGGTTTTTTTAGTGCCGGTGGTTCGACGGGTCCTGGTGGAACTCCCCGCTCAACTATTCGAGGATCGGTTGCTGATGGATCTCAGATGACTGATTAGCAATCACCTACTACTATTCACTCAGACGAAATAAAATTGTATGATTTGTCAGAAACGATGCCAGAATCTTCAGCCCCTAAGATTATTTTTTGGAACTGTCATGGCGTCGGTAACATCTCGGATATTAGTAGTGTCATTGGATCGCATGATATTCTTGGTATTTCTGAGACCTGGTCAGTTGACCCTGAGTTGCAGCTTGATCGTTCTTCAGTGTTCCAGTCAATAGTCTCACCTGCTACAAGGTCTTATCTTTACGGGAGAGCAAAAGGCGGTTTGATTCTTTTATTTAATTATAAATTTTATAAGGTTGAGCAATTGTTTATATCGCCAAATTATATTTTCGTTAAAATTATGTCATTTGTAGAATCTTATATTTTGGGTCTTATATATATTTCGGCGGACTTAAATATTAACATTTTTTTGGAGGATTTGTTTTTAAAATTAATTAGTATTGAATCGCGTTACCCGGATCTTCCGGTGGTGATTGGAGGGGATTTTAATTGTAGACTGTCAGAGTTGAACCAATTAGACTCTGAAATTTTTTCAACATCAAATTTTAACGCTCGCAGGCTATCGTGTGACTTGTTCTCCAACGCTAGAGGTAAAAGCTTAGCTGATTTTATGGACCTTAATAACTTCATTTTGTTAAATGGGCGTTCTCCGAGTGACACTCCTGCGAACTTTACTTTTATGGGGGCTCAGGGGCTTAGTGTAGTGGACTTGGTGTGGTGCTCGTTTGATTCATTACCCCTCTTTGAAGACCTTAAAGTGTTACCAATCCCCACCCTCTCCGATCACCTCCCGGTGGTCTTGGTCCGTTCCTCGCCTCCCCCCTCCTCTAAAATGGAAGAATCTAATATTGGTCGCAGACTACAATTTAATACACATAAAGTAAAGGAATATATTACTTCTATGGAGTGGAGAGGGGAGGTAGCAGGCGTCGCGCAGAGTGTCGACGATATGAATGATACTATTACTTCAACTATAACCGATATAGCTAATAATTTGGGCATGTGTAGATCGTCTGCGCGAAATTTGTGTTTTCGTCGTAAGCCTTGGTTTGACGAGGATTGTGTGAGTATGAGATGCAGAGTGAGAGAGGCTCTTTGCTTGGCTAGGGGTAACAACTTTGCAACTGTTTTTAAAAATAAATATTTATCTGTGAAATACACTTTTATTAATCTATTAAAACATAAAAAGATAAATTATCGTAAATCTTTAATTAATAGCCTTGCTGAGTGTAGGCAATCGTCTCATTTTTGGAGAATTGTTAGCGCTGTTAGATTAAAGGCCTCTCGCGGCACTGTTATTGACCTTCACACATGGGAACGTTTCCTGCACTCATGCTACCCTGATTCATCGCGTGTTGCTCCTCCTGAAACGAGGTTCATCGGATTGACACATCCTATTTTGGATGCATGCTTCTCGACTTATGAGATAACTAAATGTTTGGCTGGCTGTAAGTATGGAAAGGCTCCGGGAGTCGATGGAATTACATACGATTTTTACAAAAACTTGCCATAGAATTGGGTACTTTATATGGAATGTCTCTTTAATAAAATCTTAACTACAGAAACGGTTCCAAGTGATTGGGGTAGACTTTCTACGTTTATGTTGTTAAAAAAGGGAAATGTTGAAGACCCTGAGAACCACAGACCCATTACTCTTGTTAGTTATTTGGCAAAGATTTTCACCCAATTATTGTCTGACCGTCTTGTGGCTTGGGCCTCGGAATTAGATTTGATTCCGGAGCACCAGTCCGGTTTCAGGAGGGGCAGAGGTTGTCTCGACAATCTCTTCTCTCTCCTGTCAATCATTCACATACACTTGAATAACCCGAGGGCGGTTGTATACGCGGCTTTCATCGACTTCAAAGGGGCTTTTCCATCTGTTTCGCACCAGCTTCTTTGGCGAAAATTGAGAAACTTGGGCTTGAGTTCAAAAATGATAAATATTTTGCGAAACTTTTACGAAAATGCTTTTACTTGTATTAAAACGAACGAGGGTAGAACCAATTATGTTAAAGTTAATCGGGGAGTCCTACAGGGGGAGGTTTTGAGTCCCTACCTTTTTCTTTTATTCATTTGTGACTTTGAGAAATATTTTTTAAGCAAAGGGTGTAAGGGGCTTTCTATTAATAATTCCACTGAGTTGTTGATGTTGGGGTATGCGGACGATTACGTCCTTCTGGCGGACTCTCCTACAGAATTAAATAAAAAACTAGAGACACTTTATGCCTATTGTTCAGAGAACGAACTCACAGTCAATACGTGTAAAACTAAAATTGTTATTTTTACTAAATCTGGAAACGCCAAGGCAAACAGATTTAAATCTTTTAAATATGGACAAACTGATCGCATTGATGTTGTGAGTGAGTACTGTTATCTAGGTGTGCTTTTTTCGGCATCTGGTTCCTTTCTCCCGGCTGCTAATCGAGCATCGGAAATGGCTATTTCGGCTGCGGGGGGTGTTCTAAGAACCGTAAATTCTTTGGGAGCAGACACGTGGAACACCTACTTAAAATTGTTTGACTCTCTGTCCTTAAGTATTTTGTTATACGGTGTAATTATTTGGGGATTTAAATTTTTAGAGGATCTGGAGGGAGTCCGGCTCGCGTTTCTGAAGAAACTTTTATTTTTACCTATCAACACTCCGAATTATGCTGTTAGATGGGAATCTGGGTCTCTTCATATTGCACACAAAATCTTATCGATCACACTTAACTGGATTTATAAAATATCGTTAATGAATAATTCAAGGTACCCCAGATTGTGTTTCGAGAGATTGAGGGTGCTGGCTTTGAGGAGGCCCGATTCAAGGTTTAACTGGTTTTCGCATATTCGGAATTTTTTCGTGGATAGCGATTTGAACGAGATGTGGTCCTCTCTTTCTTTGGACACTATTGGTACATTAAGGGTCTCAACACTTGAGAAATATGAGCGGTTTCTTGTAGAGCGTGATAGAGCGAGGCTTTTATTATCAAAAAGCCTTTTGATATATCCTAATTTAACCGTTTTTTGTGGAACCCAGGGTTATTTGATTTCTAGACTCCCTCTATTTTATAAAAGGGTTTTTGCTCAGATTAGATTATTAAATAAATATGTTTGCAGATTGTTTTTGGGTAAGTCGTGCTGTACTTTTCGGGTTGACAAATTGTGCAAGGTTTGCCGCGGGGAGGAGGGAAGCATTTTCCATGTTTTGGTTGAGTGTCCTGGTTGTTCACATTTGTGGGTGAACGCCTTCCCGGAATTTTTTCGGAGCATGGATAGTATTCAATTTTCGGATTGGTTGAATTTCTTGTCATCTAATAATGTATATAATATTAAACGCTTTATTAAATTGTTGCTATTAATTTTACCTGCTGATGAAAACGTTGCGATCTCGATGAGTTAGGTGTCGGTGTATGTACTCTTTTTCTTTTTTTTTTTTGTTTTTTTGTTTTATTTCGTTTGGATTGTATAGTTTATATATATGTATATTTTCGACAGTCTTTGACTGACCTCCGCTTGTGGATATACTTAAATGTTGAAGAACAAGCGTATTGTAGTATTGTACTTTGTACTTACTTACTTAATAAATATATTTTTATTTAACAATAAATGTCTTTTATTTTTATTATTTACATCTTTTGGTTTCATTTTAATAGTTTGGTGCTTAGTGCTATTATAGAAAAATATTAAAGTCGTTTAAAATGTCTTTCCACTTATAACTACCACGTAAATTAAATTTCATCCACATTTTATTTTTTAAAGTTCGATTAAATCTCTCACAAAACGATGCTTTTAAATTGCTAAAAGTCGAATACAAATTAATATTATATTTGGTCATAAGATTTTTAAAATTTAAATTATAAAATTGTTTTCCTTGATCAACTTGTAAATTTTTCAGTACACGTCCTTTAATTATAATAGATATCATCGCTGAAGTCACTTCTTCACCTTTTTTGGATTTGAAAGGAACAGCCCAAGCAAACTTGGAAAATGTATCGATCACTGTTAACATGTACTTGCAGCCTTTATTTTCTCGTGCATATGGCAGCATTTCAACGAGATCAGCTTGCCAAGTTTCGTCAATGCCTCGAATGTCAACGTGTCTTCGTTTTCAATGTCTTGCTGGTTTGTGTAATTCCTTGACTAGTTGCAGTTTTTTTACATCCATTCTCACTATTTTAACTCTGTACTATGTACAAATGCGTTTAGTATGTTGTCCAATCCGGAAATAATTTTTTTTATTGATAACACTTCTATATTACTTTTTTAAATTCTCAATAAATTGTTTTATAGTATCTTGTAATGTTGCAAGTTTTACATTATTATAAATTACATCGGATTTTAAAGATTTTATCACATCATAAATGGCGTTTGCTTCCATTTTCACAATTTTATTTACGAGATTTAAATTGACTGCGTCTTTTTCGTCCTGAGCATCAGATAAATTACAAAGTTTTTTATTTTCCATGTTAAAATCTCCTTGCGATGTAAGCTTGCAACCAAGCCCTGGTAGGCCACGATTTTAAGTTTCTGTAGATTTAAAGTGACGACTGAATATGTCAATACTCATATTGTAAATGATATTAAATTTCATAAAACCTTAGTTAATAAATAATATTTGCTTCACGTAATTCTTCAATTATAGACATTATTCCATTGTTAAGGCTATGATTTTCAGCGGCTTGAGATGCTAAGAGCAATCGTAAACGATCCACTATTTCATTTGGATCATCCTAATAAATATAACCACTTTTTCCCCTATTAATCATATGCTTTGGAATTATTTCTTGTCCACGTTTCTTTCTTTCGGATTTTTCAGAAGCTACATTTTTTGGTATAAAATTTTGAAACTTTAAACTTTTTTGTTTATGAATATTTTCATCAAATTTATAATATTTTCTATGCGCATTAGTTGAGATGACAATATTTGCATAATTTTCTTTATCATGAAGACTTATAAAGTTTTCTTCGGGTGATTTTTTAAATAAAAGTTCAAGCAATCCTTTCGTTGCTGGATAAATTACTTTGTTTATTGTTATAATATTGTCTTCAAAAGTTATTGGTAAAAATAAAAAGATACTGCCATTTGATCACATTAGACCAAAAAGGGTATAGCCGGATAAGTATGCAATAAGTGCCCCCGCATAGATTTTATTCATAATTTATCCATACATTCCTACCCACTAAAAGATAACATTCTGAAAGTTTGAACTCAAAATTCGCTTTTTTGGGGGAGTTATGGAGGGGGAAAGAAAAATCAAAAAATGCGTTTTTCTCGAAAACTACTGAACCGATTTTAATGAAATTTAAATATGTTATAAATGTCAGCAAAACAGTTTTAAAAAAAAAATTTTCAAATTTTTTTTGAGGTGCGTGATAGTGAAAAAGTATAAAAACCACAAGTGGGCTAAGGAGTTATAGAGGGGGAACGAAAAATCAAAAAACTTTTTTTTCTCGAAAACTACTGAATCGATTTTAATGAAATTTTAAGAGGTTGTAAATATAGATAAGACGATTGTAGTAAAAAAAATCAAATTTTTTTTTTCAAAAAAAATCAAAATAATTTTCTTTTTGATATTTCCAAAAAATTTTTTTAGCGTTATTTTTTGAAGTAAACACTTTTTCTTTTATTGTAAAAAGTACCTTATAATGTCCCCTTAAACATATATTTTTATCAAATTTTTAAGAAATATAGTTTTTGAGTAAAATGTAAAAAAACCATGGTCATGCTATTTGTCACGTACGGTAATGCACATATATGCATATGGGCAATTAAATGTGATAGGGTATAGCCGGATAAGTATAGAAAAAGTGACCCAAATATATTTTTCCTATTCATTCTACCCACAAAATAACTTTTTGAAATTTTTAACTAAAAATTTTGAGTTTTTTGAACTTATGGAGGGAAAAAATCAAAAAAAACGCATTTTTCTCTAAAACTATTGTATGCATTTTTATCAGCTTTGGATTTGTTGAAAAGACAATTAAAAAAAAAATTTCAAAATTTTTTTCAAAAAATTCCAAAAAACTGTTTTTTAAAAAATTAAAAAAAAATTTTTTGGTTCTATTAAAGTGACATTTTCATGTATTTTCTCATTTCAGTCTCTTATGTGATCTACTTAATAAAAAAATTTTTCCTGACATGATTTCAGTGTGTGTCACGGTGAAAAACCACATAAAATGTACCGGGTAGGGTTTTTGAGTTATTTACTGTGACACACACTAAAATCATGACAGGCAAAATTTTTTTATTAAGTAGATCACATAAGAGACTGAAATGAGAAAATACATAAAAATGTTATTTTAATAAAACCAAAAAATGTTTTTTCTGAAAATTTCAAAATGAAATTTTTTTGAAATTTTTTAAAAAACAGATTTTTGGAATTTAAAAAAAATTTGAAATTTTTTTATCTCTTAAATTGTCTTTTTAACATATCCAAAGCTCATTAAAATGCATACAATAGTTTTAGAGAAAAATGCGTTTTTCGATTTTTTTCCCACCACAAGTTCAAAAAACTCAAAATTTTGAGTTAAAAATTTCAAAAAGTTATTTTGTGGGTAGGAATGAATAGGAAAAATATATTTGGGTCACTTTTTCCATACTTATTCGGCTATACCCTATCACATAAAATTGACCTTATGCATATATGAGGGATTTCACGGGAAGTGATCCGGCCTCATGCGTTTACACGTCATACTTTGATGACTTGTAGTTTGCTTTTAAAAAAAGATGTAAATTAGATAAAATATGTTTTGGAAAGGGGTTTTCGTGTACTTTTAAATTTTTAAATAAAGATGTTAGTTTTTTTTAAAAAAAATTTTTGACCTTGAAAATTAAAAATTAAAATTTAATTTTCATTTTTTTGTACAATCGGTATTTTAAAAAAAAAATTTTTTTATTTAGAATAAAAGCTGAGCTCTTTTCCTATCAAAAACATATCTGCCCAAAATGGGACTAGAATTATGAATTCTAGTTAATTAATTTTACAAAAAAATGAAAATTAAATTTTAATTTTTAATTTTCAAGGTCAAAAAAATTTTTTTTTTAAACTAAAATCTTTATTTAAAAGAACACGAAAACTCCTTTCCAAAACATATTTTATCTAATTTACATCTTTTTTTTAAGCAAACTACAAGTTATCAAAGTATGACGTGTAAACGCATGAGGCTTGTACCACATGTTGCACAGGACTCATGCGTTTACACGTTATACTTTGATAACTTGTAGTTTGCTTTAAAAAAAAGATGTAAATTAGATAAAATATGTTTTGGAAAGGGGTTTTCGTGTACTTTTAAATAAAGATTTTAGTTAAAAAAAAAATTTTTTTTGACCTTGAAAATTAAAAATTAAAATTTAATTTTCATTTTTTTGTAAAATTAATTAACTAGAATTCATAATTCTAGTCCCATTTTGGGCACATATGTTTTTGATAGGAAAAGAGCTCAGCTTTCATTCTAAATAAAAAAAATTTTTTTTTAAAATACCGATTGTACAAAAAAATGAAAATTAAATTTTAATTTTTAATTTTCAAGGTCAAAAATTTTTTTTTAAAAAAACTAACATCTTTATTTAAAAATTTAAAAGTACACGAAAACCCCTTTCCAAAACATATTTTATCTAATTTACATCTTTTTTTTAAAGCAAACTACAAGTCATCAAAGTATGACGTGTAAACGCATGAGGCCGGATCACTTCCCGTGAAATCCCCCATATGTGCATCATCGTACGTGACAAATAGCATGACCATGGTTTTTGCCATTCAATCAAAAACTGTATTTTTTAAAAATTTGGAAAAAATATATGTTAAAGAGGACATTATAAGGTACTTTTTACAACAAAGGAGAAAGTAGTCACTTAAAAAAATAACCCTGAAAAAATTTTTTTTAAATTTCAAAAAAAAAACAATTTTTTTGGATTTTTTTGAAAAAAAATTAAAAATTTTTTTTTAAACTGTTTTGTTGACATTTATAACATATTGAAATTTCATTAAAATCGGTTCAGTAGTTTTCGTAAAAAACGCATTTTTTGATTTTTCTTTTCCCCTCCATAACTTCCCCAAAAAAGCGAATTTTGAGTTCAAAATTTCAGAATGTTATCTTTAAGTGGGTAAATATGTATGGGGAATGTATGGATAAATTATGAATAAAATACATGCGGGGGCACTTTTTGCATACTTATCCGGCTATACCCTTTAAGAAGCAATCAAAGCACTTTCTATATCTACCAGTATTAATCTCAAAATCTTTATCAATTACTAGAAAATCGTGCTTATTTTTCCAACAAGAATTACAAATTTCTTTAAATTTTGTGAATGACATATCTGTATTAACATGATCGTCATATAAATGCTTAAGATTCATTTTATCTTGTCAAAAAAGAATTAATAAATTTACATTGTCTCGTATCAAATGTTTTGAAATACGAGCATACGTCTGACATAAGAAGAAACAATCGACGGCTTTGTGTCGACCGATAGCAAAGAACGCTTTTAAATGTTATCTTGCTTCTCGCACGCGACATCGAATATAAATATTGAGTTAGGTCTCGCTTCACTTGGAGCAACAACATTTGGATGCTCATTAAATGAAAAATATTCTACGCCATCTATTGGTTGTAAAACATTTTCTAAAAATGTATATTTTGGTTGATTTAAAGATTTTCAAAAAACATAGACATTTTCAAATCTTAATCCATTTGGATGTATTAAAACAAAAAAAACTTGTTTTCTTAGTAATTTGAAAGAACTTGCACTAAATTGATTAATTTGAAAAGAGATTGCAAATTATACTGTTTTACGACGAAAGTACCGTTGAAATTATTATTAACAATGCGCAAGTTATTTCCTTACAAAGAAAATCAAGCTTTTTTTAACACTGAATTCAATAATTCAAGTTCCCGATCGAAGGGCCGACTCAACGATACTGTTCGGGCAGAAACTCACCGAAGTATTTGACATTTGACTGTAGAAAACAGGGGTTTATATTGTAGCTAATAGACTACTTGATTGGGGATGAGACGATTAATCATTGCGCTACCAGCTGGCCACACGGTGTGGCCAAGTATTCATAATGTTGTATATCTGCTCGACTTTTGTAATCAATCAAATCGACATTTTAACTCACTGAACAAAATTTTTCAGTTCATTTGTATCAACACATCATTATATACAAAAAGTTTGATGAATTTTAATTGTTTTGGGAACATAAAAGTAAGATAGCGTTTAGCCACACCGTGTGACCAGCCGGTAGTCCGCGTATACAAAAATCTTTGATAGCGCGAAGGTTTAAAGGCACGTAATCGAGCTAAAATCTAGAAAGCACGTATTCTTGCTGATTTCTAGAAATCACGTACGAGTTGGATCATATTACATTTATAATTATTATTTATATTTATCCTCATTTTAGACCTGTCAAATCTAGAAAGCACGTATTCTTGCCGATTTATAGAAATCACGTATGAATTGGATCATATTACATTTATAATTATTATTAATAATTATCCTCATTTAAGACGACACTCATCTTTTATACTAATTTGCTATAACTTTTACATACTTAGTCATTCTTACATGCATTCATGCTTACAATTTAAATTTAAGTCTCTAGAGTTTAAATTAAGAAGCTCTAACGCTTGTACTACTTGTCTCGATTTATGATAAGCGAGCGGCGCACAGTGGTTTAAAATGTATTTTTTTCATTCATAATCAACTACAGACCACAATTTTTAACCGATTCACAAAATTTTTTTTCAATTCTTCAGAACAAAATTTTTTAGAGAACTGTCGTTTCAGAATTTTTATTTTTGTTAATGTTTAATTTATAAATAAACAAATATACTGATAAAATTTGACTTTTTAAAAATATGCACGGTTTTTTCTAAAAAATAGAACAAACAAAAACTGAATATCCCATAAAATGGTTGTCATTATACTTAAAGATAATAATTAATGTAAATTTACAGAATAATAAAACATAGAATAGTTATAAACAATTTTCTTAAACAAATTATTATACCTATGTGCTATTATATCAAGATTATTGGTTCTAATTTTTTAACTCGGGGGTTTTTGAGGTCGCTGATTACGAATCTGGTATTAGATTTTTTAAATTCAAAATGGCGGATCCAATATGGCGGATGACTTTTTTTAAATTCATCGGATTTGC
The DNA here is from genome assembly GCA_032872505.1 of Leptopilina syphax. NCBI lineage: Eukaryota > Metazoa > Arthropoda > Insecta > Hymenoptera > Figitidae > Leptopilina > Leptopilina syphax. Next base: position 16,415,666 of record CM065472.1, read on the forward strand.
CTGAAATTCGTTTCTCTGTAGTTTCTGAGGTCGCTAATTACGAATCTGGTATTAGATTTTAAAATTCAAAATGGCAGATCCAATATGGCGGATGACATGATTTAGGTGGTTCTGATAAGGTTTGATTAAAGGTTTGGTAATTTTTAAAAACTGTTTTTTACATTAAGTTATGTATTTGTCCCTGAAAAGAGCCAATTGAAGAGTGTTACAGTGAACCATGTATGTAGCCCTAAAAAGGGACGATTGAAGAGTGTTACATTAAACAATGTATGTGGCCCTGAATTTTACATACATTTATTTTTTAAACATACATTTTTCTTTCAAAACAAATTTAAAGCTATAAAAAAATGAGGACTAACTCTACGGGGTCTTGAAACCCAGGACCTATCAATTGCCGGTTGATTTCTCTTCCACTGAGCTACAGAGGTCCACATCCATCAAATTTTCAATTTTTTTACATACATTTTACATACATGGTTTAATGTTACACTCTTCAATCGGCCCTTCTCAGGGCCACATACATAGTTCACTGTAACACTCTTCAATTGGCCCTCTTCAGAGCAAAATACATAAATCAATGTAAAAACAGTTTTTAATAATTACCAAATCTTTAATAGGACCTTCTCAGAACCACCTAAATCATGTCATCCAACATATTGGATCTGCCATTTTGAATTTTAAAAATCTAACACCAGATTCGTAATTAGCGACCTTAAAAATCACAGAGAATCGAATTTCAGGCAAATCCGATGAATTTAAAAAAACATCTGACATATTGGATCCGCCATTTTAAAATTTTAAAAATCTTATACCAGATTCGTAATCAGCGACCTCGAAAATCCCTGAGTTATAAAATTAGAACCAATAATTTTGATATAATAGCAAATATAATAATTTGTTTAAAAAATTGTTTATAACTATTCTGTTTTATTATTGTATAAATTTACATTAATTATTATCTCCAAGTATAATTACAACCATTTTATGAGATATTAAGTTTTTCTTTGTTTTATTTTTTAGAAAAAACCGTGCATATTCTTAAAAAGTCAAATTTTATCAGTATATTTGTTTATTTATAAATTAAACATTAACAAAAATAAAAATTCTAAAACGACAGTTTTCTAAAAAATTTTGTTCTGAAGAAATGAAAAAAAAAATTCGTGAATCGGTTAAAAATTGTGGTCTGTGGTTGATTATGAATGAAAAAAATACATTTTAAACCACTGTGCGGCGACCGATTAATTACCATACGAGTGGATAATGAACCGACCGCTACTCACTTATCATGTAGTTCTAGATCATGGTCGATTTTAATTTCAATTGTCTCAGATGATAACTCTTTTACAAAAATGACTGATTTATCATCTATGATTTTTATGTTTCATATATATATATGGGCCATTCCATGTCAACCGGATCACTCGCAGACCCAAAATTCAGCGCAACAGAATTATATGTTCTTGGTATCAAAATGTTTGTACAGCCAAGCACTTTGGAATCCAATGCGGCCTTTTCAAAAATTTAAAAATGGCGGCTCTATATGACGCATATAATACACAAAAATAAAAAATCATCTGACAAAATTGTCAATAAAAGTCTTATAAGCCCTTAAATTACTTCCAAATATAATTTTTTTTATGTATTTGCCATCATAGTTTACAAATCTATCAAATCTTACATCAGAATTTGAAAATTTAAAATGGCAGATCCAATATGGCGGACGATATTTTTAAAAATCGTTGAATTTTAATGACACTTTTTACTCGGGGGTTTTTGGGGTCGCTGATCACTAATCTGAACTCAGATTTTCAAAATTCAAAATGGCGGATCCAAAATGTCGATGGAAAAAAATTTTTAAATCATTATATTCGCTTGAAACTTGTTATTTAGGGGTTTTTCAGGTCGCCAAATTCGAATTTGGAGTCACATTTTAAAATACAATATGATGGTTTCAATATTGGGTGTTTACGAGATGCACGCTCTGGGGCGCCTCGGGGCTGCTAAAAGTTCTCAACTTGGTTTGAGTATTTTGTTTCGAGTCGAGTGTGACATGAGAACGAGCCTAACGTACAGGTTATGTTTATTATTCCCATGTGCTTATGTGATTTGTGAATTAAAAACAAAAATCAAAAATAAATTGTGATTGAAATGTGCAATGTATGTAAGTTCTTGTGTATAATTAGAATATATAATTGAATATTCTTTTATTATTTAAGCAAAGAGTGTTCAAATTTATTAATTTACAAATACACTGCATGGAATTATGGTATAAATTATTCTACCAGACGTAAGTTTACTTTATATAACTAGCTCCTCCGACGGCCGCAAGTGGCCGTCTACGGTGCTAGTTTTTATATGTACATTATCTAAGTTTATTATTTCATTAATAATAATATTCAAATTTTTTCAGTTAATAATTTGCTTATTTATATTTGAAATGTTGACGTCTTTTTGACAATGCAAAATAAGATTTATTATGAGTACTTTCTCTTAACAAAAATAAAATTTATATATTCGCGCTCTTTTTAAATAACATACGACTGCAGCGCCACCTTCACATGTACAAACAATTTTAAAAACACCCTTCTATTAAGATTTTACATTCTCATTGCCCATTCTTTACTTCGATACTTTTCGATACATTCGACCTTTCCACTCCATGTCTTTTTTAAGAAAGGATTACATTTATTAAATTATTACTTTAAAAATTTTATGCTAATTATTTTTAGAATTTAGTCACATTTTGTTTCTTTGGCCTAAAATTAAATAATTAAGAATTTTATTATTGACAATTTGATGACTTAATTATAGTTCTACATATTTTTTCTATACTTGCTTTTTTATTTTGTTTTAACGTAAATTTATAAGAAAGATTTTAAATTTTGATAAATTTCTTCAATATTAATTAGTGCATCATAAAAATTTTGCAATCTTACAACAACGATGTAAATTAGAATATTGTTTCATCTTCTGTTAACCTAAAGAAAATCATTTTAAAAAATTAAAGATTCAGTTTTTGGCTTTTTATTACTTTTAAAAAGAATAGTAAATATCTTATTTACAGGTAATAGGAGAAATAATAGAGAAAAAGAATCATCTTCTGGATCAGGTGTTATAGACCTAGGACTAAATGAATTACAATTAAGTTTGTTTTCAAAAAATTACAGGGTACCACGTGTAGAAAATTCTCTACTTTGCCCTATTTAAAACAGGGTTCTAGTCGGGGCCTCGTCAGTTTTCCCTATTAAAATTTTTTTTAAATAAAGTTTTTAGAATTTCTTTTTGTTGTAGAAGCTATTAACAATGAAAGGCAATCATTATTTTAGTTATTTATTAATTTTTTTATATGTTGGGTATGACTAGAATTCCTAGCTAGAACCCCAGGTAATGTGTTCATTAGATTTAAGATAGGGTACTGATCAGGGCCTCGACAGTTTTCCTTGTTCAAATAAAGTGTAAAAAAATTAAATCTCTAAAATTACTTTTAATTAAAAATAATGAACAATTCAAAAATACAATTAAAGGGAGTAATTATACTATCGTTTTAATAATTTTTTTATTTTGTGGGTTTGACCAGAATTTCTGACCAAAACCCTAAGTGAGGTGTTCACAAGATATTAAATAGGGCTCTGATCAGGGCCTCGACAGTTTTTCTCGTTTGAATAAAGTGTAAATGAATTAAATTTTTTAAATTAGTTCCCATAATAAAATTATAAACAATTGAAGAAATTATTTATTCGGAGTAATTATACTACATTTTTAGAATTTTTTTATCTTATGGGTTTGACTAGAAATTCTGGCCAAAACCCTAAGTGGGGTGTTCACTAGATATGAAATAAGGGTCTGATCAGGCCCTCGACAGTTTTCCTCGTTTTAAAAGCTTGTAAATAAATTAAATTAAATTTCTTAAAATTATATTATAATAAAGTTTATTTATTAATAATAACAACTTAATTATAAATAACGAATAATAATAGTTATTAAATAATTAATTAAAATAAATTTATTTAAAAATAAAAATTATGAATTTAAAAAATAATAATTAATAAACAATTATTGATAAATTATACTTAATGAATTTTAATAATTATTAATTTATAGGATAAATTTATCATTTGGTTTGTATATATATATTATATTATTTTAATAATAATTATTTTATATTATATTAGCTTAAAGTGGGAAAATGATCCGGAGAGATTGTTAAATTTAACACCTTCAATATTTATTAACTATTTTTTAAACATAATTAATAAATTTGAATAAAATATTTATTAAATAAATATTAATTATTACTTATACATTTGAAAAACCCCTAAATAACAAGTTTCAAGCGAATATAATGATTTAAAAATTTTTTTCCATCGACTTTTGGATCCGCCATTTTGAATTTTGAAAATCTGAGTTCAGATTAGTGATCAGCGTCCCCAAAAACCCCCGAGTAAAAAGTTTTATTAAAATTCAACGATTTTTAAAAATATCGTCCGCCATATTGGATCCGCCATTTTGAATTTTTAAATTATGACGTAAGATTTGATAGATTTGTTAACTATGATGGCAAATACATAAAAAAATTATATTTGGAAGTAATTTAAGGGCTTATAAGACTTTTATTGACAATTTTGTTGGATGATTTTTTATTTTTGTGTATTATATGCGTCATATAGAGCCGCCATTTTGGAATTTTTGAAAAGGCCACATTAGATTCGAAAGTGCTTGGCTGTACAAAAATTTTGATACCAAGAACATATAATTCTGTTGCGTTGAATTTTGGGTCTGCGAGTGATCCGGTTGTCATGGAATGGCATATATATATATATTGACTTTTATCTATAGTTTTCCTTGCGATGAAGGAAGAAAGAAAATATTATTACCTGGGTCCCTCATTTACAAAGGCTATTGTTCAAGGGTTCGTATTGTTTGTGGTAATCCTTCGTAGGGTGTATCAACCTAAAAAGAACAATTAAACATTTTTTTAAAATTTGTAGTCGCATTAGCAGGATAATTCCGTGCCAAACTAGCTCTAACTATTCTTGACCCATGGGGAAGTAAGGGATCGATATTTCAATTATTCCTAAATTTTGTGGAACAACGTGAATTTAATTAAAAATAAATTACGATATTCGTGTTCAGCAAGAATATAATAAAGCGTGATTAAAATTACGTTGATATTTTAGAAAAACAGGTGTTTTATAAAAATAAACTCCTAACTTCACAAATGGTGTCAGATTGACTTTCAATTTTTACTATCATTTGTTTGGTCGTCCATAAGCAACGTAGCCCCATTTTTTGGGAATTATGACCCCCCCTCCCCCATGTAGTACGCTATTACATGTATTAGCGCCATTTTTTCCTCTTGTCGCAATCAATTGCTTGACCCCTCTCCCCTTCAAGAGGCTACATTGTTTATGGATGGCCCCTTAGTGTTAAGACTCGAAAATATCATGAATGACGCGCTTTTTGAATAAGCCATTTAAGCATTACAACCATTAACTAGCCTTGCCCCATCCTCCCCTACTGTATCTTTTGGACGTTTATAAGAAAATGTTTAATTTTAACACAGCAATTGTTTTAACGTTTAACATGTTTCTTAGAATTGTTAAAATTTCGACATCCATTCTTACATTTGTGGTACGCTATCAGATTAAATTTTCTAAATATTATAAAAAAAGAATGAAATTAGTGTGAAAAATACTTAATTGAAGTATTATTGTTTCTGTTTGACGATAACTGTTACTATTTAGAAATATGATACAATCCTATTTAAAAAAAAGTTTTATGAGAAATAGTATTCAATATTATGATTTGTTTAATTTACGAAGTAGACAGAAAATTTTCTAATAATTGTTAAGTAATCTATCCCTATTAATATAAAATCATATCGCCGCCGCCACTGTTTCAGAAAGTTTTAAGGGACCCTTATAGTAGGGGGAACATAGTCAAGGTTGGCCCACTGTCAAGGTAGGTCCATCGTCAAAAACAAGTTATATTTGACCTAAATTCAGGTCAATTTAAGGGCAGTTTTAACCTACAGGTCAAAATTACTCAAAATTTAGGTCAATTTTAAGGGCAGATTCAACCTACAGGTAAAAAACTAACAAAACAACCCCTCTGCTCTCAAAATTTAAGTCAATTCTAAGAGTAGTTATGACTTAAAAATAAAAATTGACAAACTTATCGCTCTGCTTTCAAAATTTAGTTCAATTTTAAGGGCAGTTTTGACCTAAGCGTTAAAAATTGCGTTTTACTCTGCCCGTAAAATTTATGTCAATTTTTAAGGCAGATTTTACCTACAGGTAAAAAATTGACAAACAATTCCCTCTGCCCTCAAAATGTAGGTCAATTTTAAGGGCAGTTTTAACCAAAACGTCAAAAATTCACAAAAAATTCCCTCTGACCTCAAAATGTAGGTCAATTTTAAGGGCAGTTTTAATCTACAGGTCAAAAATTAACAAACAATTCCCTCTGCTCTCAAAATTTAGGTTAATTTTAAGGGCAGATTTAACCTACCTACTTTAAAATTAACCGAAATATCAAATTTTTTTCTCGAGGTGCACAGATATCGATCTCGCGTAAACACGCCTAAGATATGCACCAAACGTTCTTAAACAAAGTCTCGTTTCGTGGTCATTACTACTAGTTTATAGTTTTTTAAGTTTCTTATGTTCCTAATATTATATCTAATAAAATCGTTTATAATATACTAGCAGAGCTACGCGCGCGCAATATTTCTGTTTTTGTCTTATGATACTCCAGACCTTATTTTATTGTGTGTATATAAAAATTAAGACTTTATAATCCGTTTTTTTCTTCTTCTGAAATATTGGAAATAGATTACAAATTTTTTTGAAGAATTTAAAAAAAACATAAAACACGAAAACCAAAAATTAAATTTAACACACTGAGCAGTTTTACGACATAAATATAATAATATTTTTTTATTTTTATAATTATTATTTCCTTAAATTGTCAGTTTTCTGGAAAACTGTATTATTTCAAGAATTCGTTATCAGCGAAAAAAATTTGAATGTCAGTTACAAAACATGCCTTTTTTAAACTTGTATAAACTATTCTATATTGTAAAATGTTTATAAAACGTTAAGGCAATTACAGATCTTCTTCAAGATGATAAGGAGGTTCTTTCGCAAATAGAATTAACATTACCAATTTGTTGAAATTGTAGCACTGTAAGATAAAGGTTTTAAAAAAATGTAGTTGAATTTTTTACCTGTTGGTACTTGTGAAAAAAATTATAAGCGTCTTTGTTCTTAACTTTTAACATTGAGTTTTGTGGGAATTGAGTACATTTTCAAACATATTTACTCACCACAAAGTACTTAACATAAAGAAATTAATGAAAAATTTTTTAATACGAGACAGATATATTGATTAAATATCTGTTAAAAGAAGTGCCATTAGGTACCTGTAAGAGTTGCAATAAATTAATTTGTTAAAATATTTCATGTTTTATACAGTATATTGATCAGTTGTTTAAACGTTAAACGTCTGGCAACATTGCACACAATTTTCTACTTAAAACTAAATGTAAACAAGTCATACTAAACATTTGCAACACAACTAAAGATATACAGTGTTGCCAGACGTTTCAAAGTACCAAGCAAGTCAAATTACAAAATAATGGTTTTTGTTTCGATTAGTTCAGACAAACGATAAAAAAACTTTATATAAATTCATTATACATTAGAAGAATTATTTTATTGAAGTATTCTTCCTTCTATTTAAAACATTGACACCAAGATTTATTGATAGTCATGATATAAGCCGAGGTATAAGCTTAGGGGCCGTCCATAAACCACAAGGACAATTTTTTATTAATTTTTGATCCCCCCATCTGATATGGAACAAAAATTTTTACTTTATGCAATTGACCATACTTTTGTCACTCGGTGGTTTTTAGGGACGCTGATTACGAATTTGATGTAAGTTTTCATAAATTTAAAATGGTCACTTTGATGGTCACTTTAATATTAGTCACTTTGAAATTTTGAAAACAAACATCGAATTCGTAATTAGCGACCCCAAAAGCCTTCGAGTAAGAAAACTTAGGCGAATTTAATTACATTTTGGTATTTTGAAAAATAGTGACCAACCCTTTCGAAGTTTCCTTCATATTTGACGCCATATTTGGTCCGCCATCTTTAAATTTTAAATTCTAATTTAAGTTTCTTAAAAGTATACAATTTTTGTGCCTCTATGGATGAGAATTGAATATTATTTACGCACGTTTAACCCCTTAGCAGTGTAGTCAAAATAAAGTTTTCGTGACACAAATGTGCTAAATTTTTTTTATTGCTTTTAATACTTGATATCATTATATTTTATATTTTTGGGGTCGCTGAATCAAATATTTGATCAAAATTTCAAAATGTCGATCAAAGATTCGGATTCAGCGACCGCCAAAACTTTATAATATTTATTGATATTTATATTTCATTTATTACAGAGATTTTCCTTTTAGATGCCGCTATAGCGGTCATACACATTGGTGGCATGAATTATTTTTGCCTCTATAGACGTCATGCACTGTGAAGGGGTTCATGGGTAAAAAATTATCAAACTTGAAAAAATGAAATTTCTTTTGTGTTTTTGAAATTAAAACAGCCATATTTAATTTTTGGGTTGAACGAAATTCTTTTTTTTCACACCGGAATCAAAAAGAACACACTAAATACCTATAAGAAACATACTTACGGTATAAAATATGATCCGTTTTATTCATAAAAGTATAGGTTGAAATTGCGCAAAGAATTTTCTTATTTTAGGCGTTAATGGGTTAATCATTAAAATAATATTGTAATATTAGGGGAGAGTGGGGCAAACCGAATAGGTGTCAATATCACCGAAATAGCGAAATTGTCAAAAGTGTTTTTAAGAATTTCGAAACAACCATGTGTAGTATTCCTTATTTTTAAACAAATATTTATTCTCAAAATGATTTTCATTGTATTAGAGTTTCATGAAAATTATTATTAATAAGAATGTTTTTTTCATTTAAATATTTACTTTCAATGAAAAATAATTGTCTTCCAATGGAAGCGTTCATAAATGATATCACGGAATTTTTCGGGAGTTTAGACCACCCCTCCCCCTGTCATGCAATTTCACATGTAAAAATACATTGTATTACGTTTAGTAGAGACCCCCCCTACTCCCAAAAACGTGACATTATTTGTGAACGCTCCCAGTGAGAATTAGACCTTTTAATACTGTTTCCCTGATAATTTCAAACATTTTTGTTTGTTATTAAAAAAATATTTATCTAATTAAAATCCAAGCATGTATTATTATTAATATTATGACAACCATTGTTCACATGATTCTTTATGTTTGTTGTTATAGTAGATTATACAAATGCAATATTATAGATAAAAAACCTAACTGATCGGTTTACTGCAGGGGGTGGGTCAAACCGGTCAGTTGGCAAAATTTTTTTAAGTTAACGCAGCAACTAAACAATGAAAGATAAAGTATAGAAGTGTCTCTGGGAAAAAATTGTACAATTAAATGGTCTTTTAAACAACACATCGAAAAATGAAATCGGTTGATTCATTTAGTCACAAGAGTAAAATACCGTTAGTATGGCTTTTTAGCCCCACTGTATATTAACACCATAGACAGGGAAATGTCATAAAAAATTTTTCAGGGAAATTAAGAAAATAAAAAAAAAATTTTGTTAATAAAAAATTTTAATAAACTTTTTGTTTACATCTCTTAAAAGTTGAAGGAAAACTAAAACTTTCATTCTTTGACAACTTTTTCCTTAACTCAATATTTTCGGATTTAGGAGCCGTTCAAAAAATACGTTACGCTTTTTTGGGGGAGGGGGGGTCAAGCTATTTGTTACGGTCAGCAGAAAAAATGGCGCTAATGTATACAACATTTCGTTACATTGGGGGAGGGGGGTCCAAATTTCTGAAAAATAGCGTTACGTATTTTTTGAACAGCTCCTTATAAGCTACTGAATATAGGTCTACAATTACAAGTCCAAAATTTTGAAAATTTATAACTCGAAAACTTGGACAATTAAACAAAAATAAAAAATACGTATCTGTTTTTTTTATACAGAATAGAAAAAAAATATTTTTGGCCGATTTTAAGAGGTTGACTAATATCTCACGTGGAATTGCCCAGGATATAAATATATGTTTTTTCGAAAAAATAATCAGCTACGATTTTTGAAAATGAAAATTTGGAATCTTGGGACGATTCCAGATAAATCTGCGTTAGCACAATTTTTACTGATTTTTGGTAAACCTAAATGTCAATTTTGACATTGGTACACTTGAGAAAATTTGGCCCTTATATATTACATACACATTTTGAGATTCAAAATTGTTTAAAAACAAATTTATAATTACAAAACTTGATTTTTAAGCTTCCATTTTTACTAAAAGTTAACAAAAAAAAGAATGCGAAAATTCATGCTTAAGAACGTTTGGTGCATATCTCAGGCGTGTTTACGCGAGATCGATATCTGCACGGAGAAAAAAATAAGGTTATACCAACCGGAGACCCAGGTTAAAACTATTTGACCGACACAGGCGTTAACATAACCTTATGATACCCAAGTCAGCACAATTTGACAGCCAGGCAGTTTTGGCCTGGCTGCCTCAAGTAGTGTCAATGGCTGGATCGATATCAGTAGTAAATTGACTGACGAAAACTAAAGACTTAACTAGAGAGCCAAGTCAAAACGGCCTGGCTCTCCGGTTATCACTGCTTGACTTCATAAAATTAGCATGACGACTCAAAAAAAAGATAGTCAAATATTACCTAAAATATAAACAAAATCTAACTAAATAGATAAAAGTTATTCAATTTTTTAAAAAAATGTACTTTGATGTTTAATGTCCGGTAAAATCCACAATTTTGAAAATCTTAAAAAATCCTTTTTCCTCAAATCTTCTGTCATAAAACACTACATTTATACCAAGTTTCACAAAAATTGAAAGACCCATACCAACTTTGATTTTTTTGAGAAAATTTGACCCACATTTAAAAAATATTAATTAAAACGGGAGATATTCCATTTTTTCGAAAAATCCAAAAAAACGAAAATTCCGAATTTTTCATTTTTAATGGATTGCTTTTAAACTTTTTCTACTTGAGTATTACATGTTATTTAGTCATATTTAAGCATAATTTTGTAAAAAATACTATTTTACAACGAAGATTTAAATATAAAAATATTTTCAAAAAATCGAAAATTTCCAAATTTCACATTTTTTAATAGATAGCTTTTAAACTTTCTGTAATTGAATATTACATGTTATTTAGTCACATTCTAGAATATTTTGTAAAACATACTGTCTTATAACGATGATGTAAGTATAAAGATGTTTTTAATATCAAAATTATTTTTGTTTAACAAAATTTACGATGTTTTTCTAGCTTTGTCCAAATTTTTCTAGGTGTATCTATTCTCATAAAATTTAAATTTATTCAATTTTAACCATATATAAATCTACAAATGGCTATAGCAACCCTGAAAAAAGGAAAATATTTGGGAATTTAATTTGTCAGAAAAAAACTGGGAATAAGCCGGGAATATGCCAAACCGGGAATTTTCTTATCAAATTAAAAAAAGTTTTATTGTATTAATTCACTTTTAAAAAATTGCTTTTTACTTTAATATTTATTGATGTAATAATTATGAAAACAGAACCGAGTTGAAATTTAAATCCTACTATCAGCCTGTAGGTCTACTTACGATACAATTAGTTTAAATTAAACTCTACTATGACTGCAAAAACTGGTGGAAATTTTGAATTAATTTTTGTTTTTTTGAATTATTATTTAACAAAATATTAATTTTGCCTACTTGCCATGTATAAGAATTTTTACTTAAGGACTGTTGATTTTATAGAAATGAAAGTTGTTGAAATTTTTATTTATTACTACAGTCGAACCTGGATAAGTGACATTTCAAGGGACTGTGAATTTTTTGTCACTTATAGAGGATTTTCACTAATAGAGGTTTTCACTTATAGAGGTTGAAGAGCGGCCTCAGTCACTTATAGAGGTTCTCGCACTTACAGAGGTTTAAGCGTGCCCTCTTTCACTTATAGAGGTTTAATCAATTCAATCTACAAATGATAATACCAACTAAATTCATTAATTTATTTGTAAAAATTTTATGAAAAAGTGATTTGTCGATTTACACAATTATTAATTAAGTAAACTTCTATTTAAATTTGAATTACTGTTTACTTACTTCTATTACCCAGTAGAATCTTTATATGAGGAAAAGATTTTCACTTACAGAGGTTGGAGACATGCTCCCGTCACTTATAGAGGTCTACTTAAGAAAAATAATCATTTATAGAGGTTCAAGGAGCGCTTCATTCACTTATAGAGGTCTAGCAAAGAAAAAATATCGGTCACTTACAGATTCTCACTTATAGAGGTTTTTACATGGGAAAATGAAGGGACTTGGCGATTGCCGTCTCTAATAGAGGTTTTTCACTTATCCAGGTTTCACTTAGCCAGGTTCGACTGTATTTTGACATATTCGAAAATACATTAATAGGAATGTATGTTTGTAAAGTTTTAAATATGTACGGATTTTCTATAAAACGAATTGTCTTTTGTGAAAATATTTATTTCGTTAATTTCCTTATAACAGATTTTTTATTCAAATGATGTTTCCTAATTCAGAATTTTTAATTAAACAAACTTTTGTTTAACAGATTTTATAATCAAGCGATTTTTCTTTTTAAAGAAATTAAGCGCATACGAATATATGTTAAATATAATATTTTTTAGACGAATTTCCATTTACGTAAATTTATATAAAATAGAATTGTTTCTTCAACGAATATTTATTTCTCAAAATTTCTAGATGACAATACTAATTTAAATAAAATCTTTTATTCGAGAATTTTTATTAAAAGTTAATTTTATTTGATCGAATATTTATTTTAATGAATATATATATATATATATATATATATATATGGGCAATTCCACGTGAGATTTTAGTCGACCTCTTAAAATGCGCCAAAAATATTTTTTTTCTATTCTGCATCGAAAAAAAACAAATACGTATTTTTTTATTTTTGTTTAATTGTCCAAATTTTCGAGTTATGAATTTTCAAAATTTTGGACTTTTAATTGTAGACCTATATTCTGTAGCTTATAAGTCCGAAAATATTAAGTTTAAAAAAAAGTTGTCAAAGAATGAAAGTTGTAGTTTTCTTTCGACTTTTAAGAAATGTAAACAAAAAAATTTTTTTTTTTAATTGTTTATTAAAAAAAAAATTTTTTTATAAACAAATTAATTTTTTTAAACTTTGGGCCAGTTTTTTTTTGTTTTTTTTTAATTTACTTATACTTTGTAATATAGAGAAGATTTTCCAAAAAGTCCTGAAATGGGCCTGATGTGTTAAATGAGTTTTAAAACATTTTCAAAAATCACTTGCAAGCATCACAGTGGGATTTTTTTTACAATCAACTTTTTAAAACTGTCTACAGCGTAGACCCTTTAATTTAAAACAAAGAACACTCAAATAGATTAAAAATTATACGCTGTAGACAGTTTTAAAAAGTTAATTATAAAAAAATCCCACTGTGAAGCTGTTTTTTTTCGATACAGAATAGAAAAAAAATATTGTTGGCGAATTTTAAGAGGTCGACTAAAATCTCACGTGGAATTGCCCATATATATATATATATATATATATATATATATATAATATTTTTAATATTTTTAATATTTAATATAATATTTAATAGAAGAATATTATTAGAATATTTATTTTAATAAATATATATATATATATATATATATATATATATATATATATATATATATATATATATATATATATATATATATATATATATTTAACTGAACAGCCATATAAAAGAACACTCTATTAAAATAATTTTTGTCTTATAGAAATTTGATGTCTCATAATTAAAATGAGATCATATTTCTATTTAGCAGAGCAGCTTTTGAAACTGAGTTACATTAATCACAACTTTTAGCCCGTAGAATTTTTATGTTTCCCAGCACTGATAATGTTTATGCAGTCGGTATAGTAGATAGAGATGGCGCTTCTAAGCATTTCCTACGTAAAGAAAATTTTGCGCGCAAAGTATAAATATACCATAAACTGGTGCTATTAGGAACAGATTTCAACTTTAAAGTCTTGCAATTATTTTGTGTTTCAAAATATTACATTAATTTTTTGTTTTTTTCTGATCTTGGCGAGCACATTAAAGGGTTAAATAATTACCTTGATCAAAGCTAGAATTTTAAGCAAAAAAGACGAAAAAGACGCATTTTTTCGAAATTACAAAATGGGGCTATTAGGAACAAGGCGGTAAAAACCATTGGAAAACGTATTTAAAGTTTAAAAAGTTATTTTTTATTGCTCGAAAGTAAACACAGAATATAAAACAAATGTAAAATAAAAACTAAAAGAGCGAATATGTGTTTTAAACGTTGCTGGTATCATCAGTTGTGGTAGATCATGGAATCACTGGTCGTTTTTTGCAACTTGTCGGTTCCAACACTCTTTTACAATTGCAAACCATCTTTGAACACTAAAAACCAAATTACGTGATAAAAAACAAAAGAAATTACGAAAAAATTACGTTTTGACAAACACACTTTAACAATTCGGAAGAAATAATTGTATTCTTTATATACCCGCCATTCGTGAATTTTGGTTTTTGTTTTTAAAATCTTACTGTAAATACAAAATAAACGTATTTATTACTTAGTGAACTCAATAAAGTTTCCAAAAAGAAATCCCATTAATAAAAAACAATCACTTTGAGAAGTTAAAAATGAAACAGTACTTAAAATAAAATTACAAGGTAAGTGAAAAATAAATTTCAATTAAAAACCTCTAATGTTTAATTAAATTTATTACCCAAAAATGTATTTAAATTTAATATTAATTAAATAATTAAGCATATATACATATATTTATACTGTTTAAAAAAGTAATTAAACTGATCGTATAATTAATTCAACAAGAAATTATATTTTTTACTTTGTAAATTTAATAAAAATTCTTTATTTTTCCAAATATAAATTTTTTTAACAGTTGTTCTGTAACGGAATCCCGGAAAAGTCTCCCTCAATTGTTAATTTCCCCCGTGTCTTCTTATTTCTAAGCGAAAAGAAATATGGAGCTGGGATTTCTCAATTTAATTAGAGGAGACCTTACTGATAGAGAATCTTCTCCATATTAAAAAGTAATTTTTGAAAAAAGTTTTGAAATCCGCAGTTATAAAATTTGCATTTTTGTCGTAAGTGACAGACAATTTGATATATGTGTCTGTGATCCAGAAGGTGGCGCCAATTAAGTGGCTGCGGCTGAAATTAAGTGATTTTCCATTATAAAATTCTTCAAAAATATTTCAAAATAATTTTTAAACGTAAACAAATAAGAAGTCATTAAAATAAAACATTTATTTCCAAGAAATTTGACAAAATTTTTAAT
The DNA here is from genome assembly GCA_032872505.1 of Leptopilina syphax. Taxonomy (NCBI): domain Eukaryota; kingdom Metazoa; phylum Arthropoda; class Insecta; order Hymenoptera; family Figitidae; genus Leptopilina; species Leptopilina syphax. The sequence goes on from CM065472.1 coordinate 16,431,145, forward strand.
TGCTTTAATTATTTAAAATTATTTGTACAATATAGGGGAGGGTAGGTTACATTGAACCGGGTATTTTATAAATTCCAAGAACTAAATTAATTTTACAAATTTCGATCAGGTTTTTGTATCAAAATTAAGCTGAAGTACTCCTTTAGTTAATACACACGTTACAAACACAAATTATTATGATTAAATAATTAAATTTAATTTTTTTCTAACAAGTTACACTTTTCTTATTTTGAAGGATCTGTGTCTACATTGAACCACCTCTAATAAAACACTACAATTTACTTCAAAAATAATATTTCCACTTACACATTGTAAAAAATCTTATTTTTCACTCAAAAAATAGAAAATTGTTGTTAAAGAGTTATTATTTGTTAATATAGGAGATTAATATATTTCGATGTCAGGTTAGGTAGCAAAAGTGACAGTTTAAGTTTATCTCGTTGACAATTGTGATAAAAGCATGTCTTCCAGTATTTTTCTTACTAATTAGTAAAGCAGAAAACTTTACAACTCTTAAAATTGAAAATTCTTTGCTTTTTTGGGTGGTTCAATGATGCCGCACTCACTGTATTCACATGACATTCACAACAAAAATTGTTTATAATAAATTTATGTAAGAGTTAAAATTCTTTATCACATCGGAATATTGAAGTTGACACCCTAAGCGAAATAAATCACAAGTTTACTAATTTTTAAAACTTCCTATTTCAAAAAAAAACTTGATTATATTTCCACAAAATTTTTTGTTTTGTACGTGAAAAACAGTTTTTTTAGTTTTTCTTTATAAATAATAAACCTACGTGCCCGAAATTTTTGGACATAATTTGTTTCAGTAAAACTAACTTAAAATTAACTTAAGAAAAAATTTCACTCAGTCATTTCTCAGAAAATTGAAGTGGTTCACTGTTGACGCTGGTTTAATGTAGCCTACTCTCCCCTACAATTATTTAAAAAAAATATTAATTGCATTTTTTCAAGAAACAATTTTTTTCGTTAGATGTGTTTTGGAACGCAAACTCAAATTTACACTTGAAAATTGGTTAAACAGTGTTATAAGTGTTTAAATATACTGAACAGATATTTTCATCAGCGATAAATTATTGGTATGGGGTGATTTCAAATTTCACGATGAAATTATCTACCTACTCTGTTGTCCGCTACAGGCAATCACAGGAGTATTTTGAAACTGTAAACGATTAATAATAAAGGTTGTTTTCAATTATATTTTGCTTTTTCTGAGCACTTCCAAACGTGAACGTTGAAAAACACCCAAAATGTTTCAAACCTAGTGGTAGAACTGTTGGTATCAATAATGTTATTTTTCTTGACATGTCGTTGACTTTTTCATTCCTCTTTCGTAGTTTGTCTGCTATAGTGATTGCACGTCAAAATGGTAAGTAGTCTTTTAATCATGTTTTAAATAAACAATTTTGTATAAATCTATTATACATCCAATTATCCAAATAAATTTTTTTTTAAATTGTTTTTTAAGCTGACATTCCAGTTTAAAATTTAAAAAAATGGATTTTTTTGTTATTATTTTCGGATTTTTTATAGTGTCATGAATACTCTTCTAAAATATTATTGCAAAATTCGAAGTAAAACAAAAGTTATACATCCTTATTCTTCGCCATGTCAAAGATGTTTTTGTATGCGGATAAGCAATCAAATGATTTAAATGTTTTCTCTTTTGCCTTTTTTAAAAAAGACAAACAAAAATGTATTTGGTGTTGCTGATCACAAATTAGATATCAAATTTTCAAAATTCCAAATGGCGGATTCAATATGGCGGAAAAGAGAATTTTTTTATTTTAATTTTTCTTTCGTCCACCATATTGCATCCGCCATTTTTAATTTTGAAAAAATGATGTCATATTCGTAATCAGCGACCCCAAAAACCCTTCCGTAACGATTTTCTAGCAAATCTAATGATTTTGACAAAAAATATCCGCCATATTGGATCCGCCATTTTGAATTTTAAAAATCAGATTTTATATTCGTAATTAGCGACCTCAATAACCCCCGAGTAACGATTTTCAAGCGAATCCGATGATTTTTTTTTTAATTTCGAAACTTATGAAAAAAACTTTAAATGCGTATTTCTCAAAATGTTTTTTTTTGATCTGGTAAGAGTGATAACTCGAGTTCTTTTGAAGCGATTTTAAGAAATAAAACGGCTTTTGATTCAGCGTCATCATGCCTATAAGTGGAACCTCAAAAACTGGAAAATTTCCAACTCCCTTTTTTATAAGAGAAATTCTGAATAAAAACACCCTTTTTGCATATTTGGGGGAAAAATGTTACATCCCAGATACATTTTTATTTTAGATAAGAGTGTAGGGAATATGTCTTTATGTATAAGCGATGTCACAAAAACGCTAAAGGAATGTAATTATCGTCATTTTGACACATAATACTCGTGTTAAAAAAATTTAAAATTCATAAATTGAGATAGAAGTTGCAAATTAAGATCTCACACTTTGTCCTACATATTGATATAATGTTAAAAAAAAACAAGAGACAGAAATTAACGAAAATAGAAAACAATGCGTAGCATCAAGCAATGACTCATGTAAGCTCGGACTCGCCAGCTATGACCTCTTTTCGCAACCTGAGTCCGATGAATCATTGCCTATAACTTGAGCTTCACTTTTTCTATATATGAGGTAAACATTCAGGTCAGTTGTCGAAGAGTCGCATTCTTTCTTTAAAACAACTTATAAATAGATTTAAGATAAACAACTGAATTCTTAGGAGACAACACACTTTACCCCCATAATTGTACACGAACTTTCCCACTTTTTAATAATTTATTAGTATATAAGCCAAAACTTTTTCATTAGAAATGGTCAAAAGTTCCAGTGCGGTTTTATAGACCCATAGTCATTGTAGACCCTTAACTTTTTCATTATTTATTGTATTCTTTCTTTAATCAAATCGCGATTATCGTGCATGTCAACTTTGTTTTTCACTTAAAAACAAGTTTCTTTCTGTAAAAGGTGCAAGAAAGGCAAATTGACACTTAGAATCAATAATTTTAAAGTATCAACTGTCGTATTTTGCATATTAAGTTTTATTAATTGTAGTTTTTAACTAATTATTTCTTTAATTGGCGATTCAGACCGAATTGTACTCAATTATCTTGCAAGTTGCTTTTCTCACACTAAGAAACAAGTTTTTTTTACGTAATAGGCGCAAGTGACGAAAAATAACACTTAGAAGAAGTATTAACTATTAAAACAATTGAAAAGACCTTAAAGTTGTTAAAGTTACATAAGTGTAACATTACGAACTTTCGTTTCATTTAATTGAAACAACATCTTGAAACCCAAATTTATACCGATAAGCGCTATAACCTTTAACCTACGATTACTCTGTAACTAAAAGTAAGTAACATTTATGTAACTACTTGTAACATTATTAATTGATCATAAATAAATTTATTAAAAGGGAATATTATTGTTTGTTGTTAACGCAAAACCCGTAGGTTTGACAAGTACAAACGATCCTAATTAAAAAATAAAGGTCAAGCTTTACCAACTTGACCATAATCAGCCTAGCATTTCTCCAAATTTTCTATACCTTACCTATAAAATTGCCTTCTACTCGGGATGTAACAGCTGATTTGGTGGCAGCGGTGGGATTCGTCACTTTTGTTATAACAATTATATCATTTTCCTTTATAAAATACTAAATTATAAAATTAGAAATCTTACATTACTAGGAGTGGTAATTATTAACTCAAATTATTCTTTCTCTGAACGGAAATTCAGTTCGCGTTGTACTCGGTTAGTGTGCAAGTTGTCAGTTTTAACCCCTTAGCAGTCGATGACGTTTATACACGTCATGGTGCAGGTGGGTTCAAACTGTCGATGACGTGTATAGACGCAAGCAGATTTTTGGCTACAAAAACACAGAGATTTGTCCACAAATTTATACTCGGGGGTTTTCGGGGTCGCTGATTACGAATCTGTTTTTAGATTTTGAAAATTCAATATGTTGGATCCAATATGGCGGACGAAATTTTCAAAAATTCATCGGATTCATTTGAAACTTGTTACTCAAGGGTTTTCGGGGTCGCTGATTACGAATTCGATATCAGATTTTGAAAATTCAAAATGGATGATTCAATATAGCGGACATTTTCAAAAATTCATCGGATTCACTTAAACTTGTTATTTAGGGGTTTTTAGGGTCGCTAATTACGAATCGAGCATAAGATTTTTAAAATACAATGTGGAGTTTTGAATATAGGTAGCGCCATTTTAAAAAATTTATTAGATTTACTTAAAAGTTGTTACTTGGGATTTAATGGTGTCGTAGATTAAAAATGTAATTTTGGTTTTGAAAATGGTGGATCCAATATAAGAACAATAAAAAATATAAAAAAACAAAATAAATAAAGAAGTGTAAAATCCGACCGCTTACCTCCACGTGGTAAACTCTAGGGTCCGGTCGTAAGTAACGTAGTAAACTTAAGAGCTGACTTCGGAGGAAATTTTTGTATTTATTATCATATTAAAGTTTTTCGTAATCAGCGAAAACCCTCTAGTAAAAAGTTTCAAATAAATCCGACAAATTTTAGAAAATTTTATTCGCCATATTGGATCCGCTATTTTGAATTTTCAAAATCTGAAATCGGATTCGTAATCAGCGACCCCGAAAACCCCCGTGTAAAAAGTTTTAATTGAATCCGATGAATTTTAGAAAATTTCGTCCGCTATATTGGATCCGCCATTTTGAATTTTTAAAATCTAAAATCGGTTTCGTAACCAGCGACCCTGAAAATCCCCGAGTAAAATGTTTCAAGTGAATCTGATGAATTTTAGAAAATGTTGTCCGTCATATTGGAACCACCATTTTGAATTTTTAAAATCTGATATCGAATTCGTAATCAGCGACCCCGAAAACCACTGAGTAACAAGTTTTAAGTGAATTCAGTCGATTTTTAATTTTCATGTCCGCCATATTGGATCCGTCATTTTGAATTTTGAAAATCTGATATCGGATTCGTACTCAGCGACTATAAATACAATAGTATGCTCGTTTGCGCAAATTTTAGTTTTTTTAAAAGATGTCGACATTTTGAGCCCACGTATGAGATTTTGGTCTTGACTGCGAAAGGGGTAACACTTAGAATTGTTAGTTTCTGCTCGCGTAAAGGAGTCATCCGAAACACTATTCTTTCCTTCATAAGGTGCAAGTTAAACACTTACAACACTTAGAATAAAGAAAAATTTAACTGACACTCTAACAAAATACTTTTCAAATAAATTTATAAATTACACACAAACTCATTATACAACAAATATTTAACGTAATAAAGAATAAATTGTACAGAGTCGTTCTTACGCCGTCTGGCGAATTTCTATTTTACTGGTAGCATTTTACGCTGATCGGCGAATTTGTTATTAGGACAATTAACTTTATGAAACACTCAAGTTCTTGATTTTATCATCTTACGCTGATCGGCAAATTTGTTAGAATAAAGGACTCTTAAAATTCTGTTAAGTCTAAGGCTTATTTTAGAGTTAATTTTACGCCGAACGGCGAATTTTAACCTTAAGGATATATAGCCTTACTCTTTAATAAAATCCTCATAACCAGATAAACTAATTTTATTTTAGTTTAACAAAAAAAAATATATTTTTTATAAATAAAGACAAGATGTCTTTCTTTGCAGATTTAGATTATGAAAAATAATAAAGAGAAATCGAGAAACAGAGGAGGAAAAAGAAATCAGAAACGCTTTCAAGAAAAACAAATCGAAATAGCTGATAAAATATTACAAATACAAAAAATATATTCAAATTCAGAATTTTCAAAATTTTTTGTAGAATTGTTAATTAATACAGAACGATTGTTAAATTAAGACAATGAACAGTAATAAAATACAAATTAGATAAAAATTAAATGAGTAATTATTTTTCAATCCTTGATTATAACTAACATAATTATCCCTACGTTAAATTAATCTCGGGTCATTTTAATCTACATAGAGGTTACTTTTTAATAGATCAGACTTTATCGATAAATTTAATTCAACAATCAGCAATAGCATCATTCGTTTCAATAGAACGCGATAATTTAATTATATCTCGACAAGGTGCAATTCGTACTATTAGGAGTACAATAATAGAATTTAGCGATTTTTCTTTAAGATTTAAAGTTGAAGCTTCTCGTATTGATTTATTAATTATCGGTATATTAGGAGGACCATTCCTTGGTCAGATTTTTGAAACAAGCTATTTTGAGAGAATCGCAATTGTTTACGAAAGAGAAATATGGAGACGTGAACTATCAATTCAAAGACGATTAAGACGTCGCGTAACTAATTTCTTCAGAGATAATTTATTTAGAAGATTTTCTAATATTCATAGGATTTTTTCATGAATGAACATGTAAACAATGTTTCATTCAATTTAGAAATTTATTCTAACATTCATATATCCTCTAAGAACTTAAAAGATAATAGAGGACTCTTCCTAATCAATCCTTCTTTAGATTTTAATCTAATAAACAAAGAAAAGTTAACTCCAGATACAAAATTAAAAAGATCCGAGAAACGTATATTTAATTTTGAAACATTCATTACTTCTGCAACCACAAAAATAGTAATTGCTAATAAAGCAATTGAATTCAGAACTTTCATCAATCCAAATCAACCTATGTTAACAGGTATATTAGGATTACCCTTCCTTAATACAGATCCTAGAGAATTTACATTCTAATTAATAATATTTTCACTATATGTATTGTCTAATACTATTATAAACTCTTTTTATTGTGACATTATTTTCAATAATTTGGTGATTAAAAATTTGGTATATAATCAAAAATTTTAAAATCAATAATTCAACAAATATATTGATCTAAACAAAAACTCTTAAGTGTCACTAAAATTAAAGCTAATTCGCACTTACATTAGAGTAATATTTAAAACAAAGGATCTTTTAATAAATTAATGAACTCATATTTTCAGTTCTAACTGAAGTATAGCGATTTAGATCCACAATTAACATTAAAATCTTCATTTTTCATACATAACGAAGGCCTATTCATTTTAGATCCCTCGTTACCTATTAATATTATTAAAGAAACAGAGCTTAACTCATTTTTAGGAATAAACCGTATATTAAAATACTATTTAAGAGACGGTACCGTACAAACGCACGGAGAAGCAAAAGTTTGCGTTAACTATTCAGTAATAAAATTCCAGATAATATATTTCGACAATAAAACAGATATAATTGGAGTTTTAAGTCTTCCTTTTTCTTTTGATATTATTAACGAACTATTGTAAATTAACAACGACTTGTAGTAACAACAAACGTCACAAAGATATTATGGAAGTCGAGGAAAATAATACTTCCGGAACCAATAGCGGAACTTTCATAACTTCTATGAATAGATCCTTTCATGATACTATGGTAAATTCTATAGCTGAATGTTTTGCGTTACAAAAGGGCATAATGAATATTCCTTTTTATGATGGGCATAATATGCCAGTAAACGATTTTATTTAAGATATTATTAATGCTGAATCTATTGTTCCAAAACACTGTGAAGATCAGTATTTAAAATCTGTTCTTGTTAAATTAAAGGGTGCTGCTAGAAGTACTACTCATGGTAAGTATTTTGGAACGATTAATCAATTAATAGAGCATTTAAAACAAAGATTCTCTACTCATAAATCATATGCATGGTATTTGCAAGAAATATCTACAATTCGTATGCACCGAAATGAAAATGTTAGTGAGTTTTATGATAGGTTGTCCCAATTATTAGCAGGAGCAAACGCAACACTCGCTGGTTCTTACGGAGCACCTAGTGCCAAAACCCAAATGGAACCCCTAAATTATTATGGTTTGGAAGCTTTTTTAAAAGGACTCCAAGACACTATGGCTACTATAATAGAAGCAAGAAATCCAGCAAAACTTAAAGATGATTTTGAAATCGTACTACAATTCGAACAGCGTCACGAATGTCATAAACCTGATCATAATGCTTATTATTATTCAAGATATCAACCACAAGATTACAGATATCGAGAAAGAAGCCCTAGTAGTAGAGTACAATTTTCATATCCTCATGAACAAACGAGATATAGTTCTCAATCACCTACTCCTACTGGTATACTAAGAAACACATACCCACCATACATGCCAAATAACAACTTTCCACTACAATATCTTAATCATTCAAACTTGTTTCTTCCTAATGCTTATATGCCATTTAATTCTTATCCTTTTTACCCGTATCCACCTTCACAAGAAGCATATTTTAACAAACCTCAAGATGGGAATAGAACACCACCTCGTGATCAGTCCCCACACTCCTTCGAAAGGAGTAATTTAAACTCGAATACGACTCGACGGACAGACGCGACGACGAGCGGAGAATTTAAAGAGCGTCCAGCAAACGCGAGAATCCTATCATTACAAGAAACATCTTCCACGCTAGAAACTCAAGAGAATCTTCATTGATAGTAATTAATTCTCAAAATTTCCCAAATTTATCAGCAACCTTATTAATAGATACAGGTGCTGATGTAAACATAATTAAAGAAAATATAATATCTCCAGAATTGAGAATAATTTAAGAAGAAGCCATACACATAGCCGGAATTGTCCCTACTAAAATTTTAACATTGTGAACTGTTCAGATAGAAATAAAGGTGAAGCAGATAACTTTCCAAGCAGTATCTATTAATTTCTCTATAGAATCTGACGGTATTTCAGGTCGAGAGTATCTACGTAAAGAAAAAGTTGAAATTTCATTTTGGCATAATACCATTGCCACACATTTTGACCCTATGAAGCCTATATTTTTCGCAGACAAAGAATCAATAGAAGCAAGAGAAGCATTAACATAAAATAAAGCCAATAAAAAAATGTAACTATTAAAGCTAGAACTAGACAAGTGATACCTATCGATATTCTAAACACTGAATTAAAAGAAGGATATTTACCCTTAATAAAAACAACTGCAGGATTACTATTGGGTGAAGGAATAGTAACAAATCGCGATGGAGTTTGTCACATTTATGACATAAATATGACAACTGAGGACGCAGAAATTGAAATACCGCCTCAAGAATTAATTCCTTTCGAATTTTACAAATTACCAGGTGAAGATTCCGACGATTACTCTACAGAAAAAGAATATATACCATCAGTAGTTAGAGCTTCAGCTATTTTAGAGCATTTAAGACTAGATCATTTAAATCAAGAAGAAATAAAACACGTACAGCAAATAGTTAAAGAATTTCCAGATAGTTTTTATCTCCCAGGAGAACAACTAACCTCAAAAAATATGGTACAACATAAAATTCTTACAAAAGACGAAATACCAATTCACACTAAACAATATAAATTTTCACCAACCCAAAAAGAAGAAATTGATAAAGTAATAGACAGAATGAAATCAGAAGGAGCTATAGGCCCCTCTTGTTCACCATATAATTCACCATTACTCATTATTCCTAAAAAGATTGATGAAACTGGTAAGAAGAAATAGAGAATAGTGATTGATTTCAGGGCACTAAATGAGAAGACAATTGGTGATTTTTACCCACTGCCAAATATAATTAGTATACTTGACACCCTAGGGGGCGCACGATACTTCTTTGTATTCGATCTGGCCAGTGGATTTCATCAAATTGAATTAGATCCAATTAATAGATCAAAAACAGCATTCTCTACCACACATGAACATTACGAATATATAAGAATGCCAATAGGATTAAAAAATTCACCATCAACATTTCAAAGACTAATGGATCAAGTTTTAACAGGACTTCAAGGAGTCGAATTATTCGTATACTTGGAAGACATCGTAGTCTATGCGAATGATTTAGAAGAACACGGCAAAAAGGTAAGACAATCGTTACAATGACTAAAAGGTGCCAATCTTTCACTACAGCCAGAAAAATGCGAATTTCTTTTTAATGAAGTAGCTTATTTAGGACATATAATAAGCAGTGAAGGAGTAAAACCTAATCCAAAAACTGTAGAAGCAGTCAAAAATTTTCCTACTCCAAAAACACTAAGAAATGTTAAGCAATTTCTAGGATTAGCAGGATATTATCGAAGATTCATTAAAGACTTTTCAGCAAAGGCTAAACCATTGTCCAATTTACCAAAAAAAGGAAGTAAAATTCGAGTGGAAACAACAGCAGAAAGAAAGTTTCAAAGAGCTGAGAGAAGCTCTGTGTACTAGTCCCATTTTACAATACCCAGACTATGAAAAACCATTTACATTAACAACTGACGCTTTAGACTTTGCTATAGGTGCAGTTTTATGTCAGGAAAAAGACGGATTTGACCTTTCAATTTTGGTAAAAAATTTACTTTGGTGAGCGATCATGAACCATAACGATGGATTGACACCATAAAGGACCCAGGTCAACGATTAATAAGATGGAGACTAAAACTAAGAGATTATGAGTATGAATTCAAACATAATTACAACCTCCAAAATCAAACTTACAACCCCCAAAATTAATATTAAAACCATCAACATCAAAAGGTAATTTAAATTAAAGTACAATAGGATCAAGAGTATCACAAAGAAGAGCAGCAAAACCTAGAGTAATAACAATAGATAAAGATTCAGACGAGGATATTACTGACGAAGATACAGAGATACCAAATCCTCCTATTCAAAAACCTAGTAGAAGTCTGCTTCCTAGTTTGAAACTTCCACCAGCAGCTATAAAAAACATGCCTGGACCTAAAAGTGCACCTCCACAACTGTTACCCAAAATTGTAAATTTTCCAAGCCCAGGAAAAACAGTAGTAACGGTAGAAGCACCAGTTAGTAAGAGCGAAGAAAGTTCTGAAGAAAAGGAAAGCAATATGATTAACCTAAGTAGAAAAGAAATAGCTCAGGATTTAGAAAACTCTATAACCCGTTTTAATAAATCTTTAAAACAACATGAAGATTGGTTAATGGACTCACCACAACCTCCCAGAGATTGGATCGTACACTCTGACGGAAATAATGACGAGACCATTCATAAAGCAGCTAATAAATTTATTCCCTGAGATCATTCAGAATTCTCACAAAAATTGGATTTATATTGGGATTATGCTAAAGGTGAATCCATATGGGAATATAATGAAATAGACAATCCCGATAGTGAAACTTCAATCAAAGAAGTCACGAAACCAGAACAATCAATACATCAAACACCGCAGAAAAATGAAATAGACAGAAATAAAACCAAAAATGTTACTTTCAGACCCTCAACATCAGAACCTAACACACCTGTATTTTTCAAAACTCCAAAGGCTATGTCAACACCTTATCACACTTCATTGCACGAAACAGATGTCGATACAGATGATGAAGATGAAGAAACCACAGATGATGATAATAATGAAGATGAAGAAGAGGAAAACAAAGAAAAGAAAAACACAGAAGATCAAGAAGAAAGTGAAGAGGAAGAAAATACAGATAACGAACAAAAAGAATATAATTTATGACGCGTCGCGAAGAAAAGCACCTAAGAAGCATATCGAAAATTTTACAGGTGGAGAAAAAAAAGAAAGAGAAAATCAACTTTTAGCACGAATTTCTGTTTTGTAAATCATTATTACGAAAGTATTTCAGATAACTATTTAATAAAAATTAATTTTTAGTTCAGATACTTAAAAAGTAATCTTTAATTTATCTGAAACAATCATAATCCGAAAATCGGTTTTTTGCTTCTTAGGTGCTTTTCTTCGCGAAGCGTCACATTTTAAATCGAATTCTATGATAACAATACCAATAGAAAGTATTCCTCCAAACTTACCCTTCAGTTATTCTAAAATCACAGAAAAACCTTCAAATATCACAAGCCATAGAGGAAATCTAACTTACCATCGAAATAATTATGTACATTTTCTATCAGCCGATTGTGAGTTTACCATTCCGATACGCAGACTACTTATAGATATTGCAGTAATAGATCCAGAAGAAATAAAGAATAAAAATCCTATTTAAGGACAAATTCTAGTGACACCAAGAGGAAGACATAATGTGTATTCTATAATAGTAAAAAACAATTACTATGATCCCCTCTAAAAAGAAGACATTATTTCAGGAATACATAATCTAAAAATTCTTCTTTTTAAAGAAAATACAAAAGAAATAAGGATTTCTCGACATGGAGACTTCACCGATGAATTGCTAAGAAGAGAACTAAAACAAATTATAGAATCAGCTTTCCACAATAGCAATATTAATATAACTATTCGTTATGGACAAGTATCTGTTCCTAAGGAAGAAAATAGAGAAGACATTATTGGGCGAATTTTATAAAAGCAAAATAGCAGGGCACAAAGGAATAGTGAAAACCTACAGAAGAATTCGCGAAAAATTTGTCTGGCCAAGAATAAAAGAACAAGTAACAGAATTTGTAAGAAAATGCCCTACTTGCCAACCACAAAAACTAGTTAGAGCGAAGACTAAGGAACCTATGATTATAACTGACACACCCCTAGACGTTGTTGACAAAATTTCATTAGACACAGTAGGAAAGCTTCCTACAACCCCAGACGGAAATTGTCATATCCTCACTATGCAGGACCATTTATCCAAATATTGTATAGCAGTTGCAATTCCAGATATTTTAGCAACTACCATTGCTCATGCTGTTGCAAAAGAATTGTTTTCAGTATATGGAGCCCTAAAAGTAATATTAACCGACAATATTAACCCTTTGCAATGTTTGCTTACAACACATCTGTGCATAAAGCTACTAATTTCACCCCATATGAGTTAGTTTTTGGAAAAACTGCTTGTTCTCCTAGTTCATTTCCTCAGGAAGTTCAATTGGAAACCTATGGTTCCTATTTAACTAAACTCATTATCAAATTGAATGAAATAAAAACATTAGAAGCTAAAAATCTAATATACACCAAACTAAAATCTAAAGAATGGTATGATAGATTCATCATACTATTTCGAGGAAAAATAGGTGACAAAGCTTACGTCACGAGAGAAGGAATTAAGAGAAAATTTGATCCTCATTATCACGGTCCGTATAGAATTGTGGATATTTTAAACAAAAATAATGTTTTCTTATTAAATGAAGAAGGACACAGATTTCAAAAAGATGTAGATAAATTAAAAATTGCACATGAATAAAAATAATAACATGATTTTAATTTTTAAATGTCCGAATCCATAATTTTCTCCCCACCACTACAAGGAGAAATGGTACCAGCCTTTGCATTCCCAAAAGGAAATATAGACAACATATCCTACCCAAAAGGAATACTCGAAGAACTAACAGCAGAATACAACCTTGACAAGCCTATTTATTTAATTGATAAGACCACTGGTCCTGATTTAAATAGGTTATGGCAGGTGAAGTGCACAGTAACTAATCATAAAAACAATAATGCGTTCATTGCAACTGGAAATGGTTGCAGAACAATTAGGAAATCAGTACATTCAGCAGCAAAAATGATCCTTAAAGAACTAAGTTATTAGTTATACATATTATTTTAGTGAGGAAGAAAGACCTAAAAATTTAAAAAGCAGAATACACGCAATGTCTCGCGATGATCCATCTTTAAGGGAGTATTCTGGTCTATAGGCCTTAATTTCAGGCGTTTTTCCAAGTAGAATAAAAAAGAAAGTTTAACATTTTTAGTATTTACTTTTCTTGCAAGTTGTTTATTAATGTTTAAAAAGTACAGAAAAAAATTAGGAAACAAAATAATTAAAAAATTTTAAAGTTATAAACTGATGAAGTGGGTACTAAAAAAAAGAAAGTGCGTACTGGTTGACAGTGTGGAGACTTTTGTAATGTTCTAAAACAAAAAACTCAAAGAAATTTTTGATTATTAAAGGCTTCGCTGTAATCGGTACCTTGGAAAAGAAAAAATAAAATTTTTTAGCAAAATGGCGACGATTTAAAAAATGGTGTTTTTCGATTCTGTTTTTTAACTTTTTTGAATTTTTTAAAAATAGTAAAAAAATATATTTTTTAAAATCCAAGGTTCCGACCATAAAGAGATATACAAAGAACATTTCTGCAAAATTTGAAGTTAATCGGTTGAGTAGATTTTGAGTTATCGTGTCAACAAGAATTTTTTTCAATTCCCACTTCGCCAGTTCATAACTTTTAAAATTTTTAATTATTTTTTTTCCTAATTTTTTTCTGTATTCTTTGACCATTAATAAACAACTTGCAAAAAAAGTAAATATTAAAAATGTTAATCTTTCTTTTTTATCCCACTCGGAAAACGCCTTAAAATTGAGGCCTCTAGACTAGAATACCACCTTAATAAAATTAAAAATATTTAAATGGAAAAATTGTTGCGAATATTGTTATAGAAGGGGACACACCAAAGAACATTGCTTTAGTGTAATTAGAAATAAAAAAATATTGAAAAAGGAAAATATTGTATCAAATACATCTGATGACTCAGATGATTTCTGGAATTTACCAGTGTTAGAATATTAGTCCTTTGAAAAGAGTTATTTGGCAACCATGTAGAATAAATATTAATTTTAAATTAGTCCAAGCATATAAAAACGTCGCTTAAGGATATTTGACACCCTGATAACGTCAAATATCTTACCATGAGAATGCCTTTAACTAAGAAATGCTTATAAAAATAGTTTAAAGGACAAAAGAAATTCTTATTTCTTTTCTCCTTCTACTAAATAATAAAAATAATAAATAGTTATTAATAATTGTACCGGCGCAGTCAATGCTGCCTACAACGAACCTTACGGCAATATTGTGCGGCAATTAATAAATATAAAATTCGTATCCAAATTTGAAGTCTGTAAAACATAAAGAAGGCGCAATGTTGCAGCCAAAGTACGTACATAAATCTAAATTAAAATAGAAATAAATTTTCTTGTGATTATGAGTCGGGTTTAGAATGCCTAGCAAGCTTAGACGGCGCGGTAATCGTTTAAAAAACGAAGTCACGCTACTAACTCTTTAATTAATAATTCAGAAGTAGTAATTTCCGAAAATTCAGTCCAGGAAAGCGGAATCAAGAGTGTTTTTGGTAATTCACAAGAATACTTAAAGAAACCTTTAACTTCAAACCTTGAAGTTTCTCAGACAATTTCATCTGGACGTCTCCTTGCTCGAACAAATACTTCCCACCAGAACGACCCGAGTTCTGAAGGAGAATTTCCAAAGAAATTACATTATTTTGTAGTGTTTAACCCAAAATTCCCGTTTCATAAGGGTTTAGTTGTGAATAATCACGACTTGAAAAGGCTCTCTTTAACGTTAGTACAATCTGCTGACCTTCTTACGGATACCCCCACCTTGCAACTAAGGGTTAGACGTATTGAGAATTTTAACAACGAAAAAGTAAAGTTGAGGCAAGCCCCAGAGCTACGCGAATCAAATAATTGAATTTTGTTTGTGTATTCTTAGTTTACTTTACATTCGTATGACAATCCTACAAAATTCTAATGACTTCGGAGTCATTGTTATTAATTCCGAGTTCTTACAAAACGAAGTAGTGAATGTATCTCTAAACAGCTTCTGCAAACATAACTACATTTGTCAAACTGCTTTAAAACTAGACTGCCCCATTTTAGGATACCCGACTGCAGACTATGTTGACGACACCTACGTAGACATTTTAGGCGAGGTATATTTTCACATTAAAAATCAAGAAGTTTGTTTCTTTGTCGTGGACTCATTCTATTCAGATACCTGGCTAATCGCCCCGGCTATCCTTGGGCGAACTAGTTGCGTCGATTTGGGTATTTTCTAAAATAATCCCTAAAAAGAAAAGTTTACCACCTACTACACCCTAATTCCTAAATATCCATCAGAATTAACCACTGATAGTGTTTTAAATGCGTACTCGTTGGAACTAGTCTTGACTAATCCTAACGACTAGCAATACAACCTCGCCGTTTGTGGGTACAAGGCCGCTGGATTGGAAAAACTTCTGGTCGAATCCTGGTGAGTTCCAATTGGAATTCGGAAAGAAGGAAATTTATTTCCTTCTCTCCCTTACACTAGAAAACGCCGTTGTGAGTACTGATCTCCCCGCCTTGGAGAGCTCCCGTGCTGAAATTGTAATTTAACGCACCATCATAATATTAATTAACATTTCATCTAAAAATGTCCTCTAATCCAAAGAAAACAAAAGGAAGAAAACATGACGATAAAAGACGCATTTTGATCGAACAAGGAACGACCAGGGCACCAGAATCTGAAATCTATTACAGTCTCACGAAACCTTTAATAAAGTTCAGACCTACGTGCAAGGTTGCACCTACCCCTAGACAGCCAGAGCCTGTCCAACCACCTCCGGCACAATTAGCACAAATTAAAATTATCGAAATCGACCTCGATATCGAGGAGGCGTTAGCACAGCGACAGATAGCTCGCGCACAAGAAAATCTTGTGAGACTCGTCCCCGTACAGCAACAAAACGTCTATCAACCTGACGGTGACTCTAAAAGCACACTCGATTACGACAGCGACGTCATGATTATTAGCTAGATGCAAAGCAACACTCTGACAAGCTTAATAAATTAACGAAATTTAATTTAATACATTTTTAAAGTAAATGTAACTTTGTTTTAGAATAACTTATGTTTCCTCGAAGGAGACCAATTGTTACTGGGTTCTCCCAGGACCAATGGTCCGAGTTAATCGAGGGAGTTGAGATATTCGAGGAGAAATATAGTTATCTTGTTTCAGAAAATTCGACATTGTCCAAACGAGCGTCTGAGTTAGAAACTCAGGTAACATTCCTTAATAGTTCCTTAGCTACGCTTACGCAGGCTACTTTTGCACAATCCTTACTAGTTTCTAGCCTCGAAAAGAGAGCAAGAAAAATGAAACCTATCATAGACCTCTTAACTAAGAAACTTGAGGATTTAAAAATCGAGTAGGTTTTAGCGATGACGCCTGAATGGAAGAATATACTTTTTAACAATTCCGAAGAACACGTACAACGCATAAACAGATTTTTAGCATTCCATTTTCATGAAAGTAGAAATTTGAGAAGATCGAACTCTAAATTGAGAACTAGAATAGAGTCACTCAAAACTAGGATCGTACTTCTGAAATCCCTAATCATACAAGCAAAACGTAGGCAATTAGACTTTTGTAAATCCCTAAGCGAATTAGAACAACTAACGCAGAATTTAAATTTGGAACCTTAGAATATGGATCTAAATACAAAAATTACAGGCCGTTCCTCTTTTTCTATACCCTTAGTTAAAGTTGTTAAAAAAGAAAACGGTAGACTGATTGTCGATTTCACGGAAGTCAATCCTGAATTCAGCAAAATACGTTTCTTGGTTAGAAACCGTATCCTCAATCAGAAAAAATCTAATCCCTAAAAGGCTCAAGTTACAGGAATTTTCTGTGGTGGCGAATCTTCTGCTCTTTTAAGAGTTGCAATCACAGTTACTTTCTATCTTCATCTAAATACATATAATTACACTTTCCGTATAAATATAAAAATCGTAAGTATAAAAATTGTATATATATATATATGTATATTCTAGTCGAATTCAGATTCCAGTTGGTCAGAATCATTATTCTCGGATCTCGAAAAGCCCAAACCTCGGAAAAGGGCAATTACTCTTAAATCGGAATCCAGTGATGTCGAGCCAAGTGAGAACGTGAAAACCTGTCGGGAATTACCTATAACGCGCTCCTCGACAAGTGAAGCGAAAGAAGGCGCGCAAGCGAAGCCCAAAGATGAAGAAAGAAAATCCGACGGAACCAAGAAGGCTAGCGCGTCAACAACCCGACAACGATTTTGTAGTTTACAAGAAAAAATCAAACCAAAACAAACGAAGCCACGACTTGGACATTTCTCTAACCTTGGGACTACGCAGAAGTTGTTTAATCCAAAACATTCAGGAAAGGAACCTCCTCGTTGACCCTCTGTTACCGCATCACCAAAAGGGATAACAGAACCAAGAAAAACTATTTTAAAACGTCCAAAGGATCCGGAACCAAGTACCAGCTCGGGACAACCAAGTAGTTCAAAGGGTACTCCTACTAAACTTAATTTAAATCCTGCTAAAACGGCTGCCAAGGAACCTCCTCGTCGAGGGCGACCTGTTGGAAGTACCAAGTCTGCAATGGCTGATAGTGACGAAACCTATCGACCCTCGCAGGATATCCCCGTTAGTAAAGCGGACGAAAGCTGCGAACGTCAAACGAATAACGCTTCCGAAATCGAAGCAGCAACTCTGGCAGCTCGACAGGCCAAAAAGGCGGGCATAAAAAACTAAGGATCAAAACAGATTCCCGATACTTGGTGTAGAGCGTTGAGGAATGGATACCGAAATGGAAACAGAACGATTGGAGGACAACAGAAAACAAACCAGTGAAGAATAGGAAGCCTTACGAACGATTAATTAAGGCCATTGAACCTCTTGTCGTTGTTTGGGAGCATATCCCTGGACATAAGGGCATTATCGGCATTGAGAACAAGGATCGTCTTACTAGAGAAGGAGCTCTGAAAAACCCAGAACCGAATTCATCGCCATCATCGGAATCGGAACCTAAAGAGTTACCTCAAGAAGAAATGATCATCGAAGGTCAACGCAAAATCGATAACAGCAATGACGAGACCTGTAAATCTGATGATCAGAACGCAGAACAACGATCACCGTCCAACGCTAAACAAGGTGTATCAGAATCTGTCAATAGATTCGATCGATCGATTGCGAACGCCGGATTAAATTTCTCCAATCCAACAAACAACACTCTACTTTCGAATTATGAAGGCCTAGACCATAGTTCACAAAGAAAATATGTTTCTGACGGTAAAGAAGATCAAGAACATCTGGACTATTTAGAAACTCTTGATCCTGCCGTTGGAACCGATAACGAACTCTCCAAAAGAGTAAAGAAATTTCTGGACGACTTTAACCGGAGTAGAGCGAAAAAATTAACTGAATCGGAAGAGTTTTCAAGTGAGCAACCTGAATTGCCCATCACGGTGGAAGGATCACAAAAGGAAACTCCTCTAACTAGTAAATCCATCAAACCAAGGAGACAAAGTACGGTAAGATTCAAGGACATCCCAGAAGTCTTTGAACATTCTATAGATGATCAAACGCTCCGGATGGAAACCGAACTATCTACTCCAGGGCCATCAACTATCCCACGTGCACAATCCACCCCGTTCACGGGATTCAAGGATGAAAGGGTCAACTCTAACCAGGAGATCACTGCGAGGAACCAGGGCATAAAACCTAGACGAATACAGGATACAGACAATGATGTAGCAAAGAAGTGCGCGCCTCTTAGCTCTTCGTTCCTAAACTTCAAGAATTCATATTTGGATCCTCCATCATCTTCCGGGACATCCAGTGAAAGTGATCGTGATTGTGATAGTGAACCCTAAGATTTGAAACCGAACAACAGCAAGCCCTTGGTGGTGTAACAAATCAATGGACAGAACCTTTGACGTACAGACGAGACAACTATGCCCACTATCTTTCTGAAGATTGTGAACCAGTCGATCCAATCTCGAAATTATTAGTCGCTACAGAAAATATTGACTTACAGGATATTAGGGACAGTAGACCCGTCAAAGGACAAATTTTTATCTCCTCTAACGGTAAATACAAGGTCTTTTCGATCATTGTTAAGAGGCGTCATTTTAATGAAATTTGTTGGAAAGATGTTATAATCGTACTGAAAAATTTGAGAAAAGCCTTAGCATCTAAGAATCAAAATTCTTGTCGAATGGCAAATGCCGGGGACCTGTTAGGTACACTCCCTCAAAATAAAATGTCTGAACTTGTCGCAGGAATTATCCGCGGTGGCAACGCAACCGTCACCTTGTGCCACGGAAAAATTAAAGTACCCCCTGTCGAACTACGCGGTAAAATCGTTTCCAAATTTCATTCTAGTTTAATAGGTGGACACAAGGGTATAAGCAAGACTTACCGACGAATAAGGGAAAGATATTATTGACCCCGAATGCGTGACGATGTTACCCAATTTATTCGAGGATGTAAGAGTTGTTTCGAAAACAAACTCGCTAGGGCCCGTACAAGAGAACAGATGATAATTACCGATACTCCGGCAATGCCTTTTGACAAGGTGTCTCTAGACACCGTCAGGACATTGCGAACCACCCCAAACGGAAATCGGCACATCCTCACAATGCAGGATAATTTCTCTAAGTACTGTATCGCGGTCCCCATTCCGAATATAGAAACAAAAACAATTGCCCATGCGGTAGCTACGAACTTATTCTCAGTGTTTGGAGCACCCCATTGCATTCCAACGGATAGAGGAGCAAGTTTTGTTAGCACCTTGATGCGCAAATTGGAAAAAATCTTTGGCGTTAAGCAACTTACGATATCTGGTTACCGCCCACAAACTAACGGGCACTCGAGAGAAGTCACATCGAACTGACGGATTATATTAAACATTACGCGAAGGATTTTGACGTTTGGGATTGTTTGCTTTCGTTCGCGATGTTTAATTATAATACGTCCGTTCATGAGGCAACCAATTTTACCCCATACGAACTCGTGTTTGGACATTTAGCTAAGGCACCCAGTTCATTACCTCAAGGGCCCAAAGTCGAAACATATGGATCCTATCTAAAAGACTTAATTACACGGATGAACGAACTACAAAATTTAGCTGCTAAATATTTAGTTCGATCAAAGAAACGATAAAAAAAATCTACGATCGTAAAGCACGACCTTTGAATGCCAAAATAGGAGACAAGGTGTATGTTTTTAAAGAAGTCCGGTCAAATAAGTTTGATAAGCGAGCGGAAGGACCGTATACCCTTGTAGGATTTACACAGAATAACAATGTGATCCTCGAAACCAAAAACTGTGTAAGGTTCGCAAAACATAGGGATAAGGTCACGATTGCCCAATTGCGAAATTACTTACTTAATTCTAAACCCATATTAACTTGTTCTTTCAAATTTTAGATTGACGAACAAGCGATGACGACCAATTATCTAACCTTGACATGCCTCTTCCTAACCTTAGTGATGACAACGAAGCAGCTCCATTCCCGAGAAGTAGAGTTGGAAAATACTAAAAAGACCTTACCAACCAAGATGACTACGCATATACGAGCAAGGCGTTCAGTTCCACTATTGGGTTTCCTGGGAAATATTGCAGGACCAATCGTTGGGGTATTGACCTACGATGACGCAGAAAGATATAGTGCTGCCATCCAAGATCTCAATGAAGCCCAGGCTAATTTATCACACCTTGTCGGAATGCAAACCCATGTAGTGCGATCACAACTCGACTCGTTACACTCCCAAGTACAACAACATGGATCATTGCTGAGAAAACTACAGGAACAACTCCAAGCCTTACTCGAGAAGAACCAGCTGAAATCGAAGGAAGAGAGGGAAAAACAGAATTTAACATATGCCATCGCCAAGGCATTAAGACTGGGTGTTAATCACAACATGCAGGCCACCACCACTATGTTAGAGGCAGTTTATGAATCCAGGAAAGGATATCTACACCCCGGCCTTCATAACATCCGAACAACTGGAACCAATCCTGCGAGAAGTGCTGGATAACCTCAAGGATGTTCAGTTTCCATTGACCGGATCTAGGATCAGCATCGACGAACTGATGCGTATCTCTACCATCACCATCTTGTGCGAAAATCATCAACTTAAGGTCCTTATCGACATACCACTCCTAGAAAAATATAATTATCAAGCCTTCAAATTATACTCACTCCCGACCACTCAAGAAATGCTCGAGAATGGTACCGGAAGAGCATACATAAAATCTGAATATGATTACCTTATTATTGACGAAGATCAGCGAACATACCTCTTGTTAAAGGAGCAGGAATGGAATTTGTGTAAAACAACAACATCTTTTCACGCCTGCCTTCAAGGCGCCCTAATCTACGATCTCCGCGAACGAGCATCCTGTGAAGCCTTATTATTGACCAAGCCCAACGTGGAAGCTTTAAGGTTTTGCGATGTCAGAGTAACCAGCAAATCCAAGTCTTACTGGAAGCCTTTGACCACCATAGGCGGGTGGATCTATTCATTTGCTGCACCAGAAAAAGCGACAATTGCATGCTATTCCATGAGTCCTATCAAGATCATGCTGAGCGAAGTTGGGATCCTCAAATTGGGTCCAGGGTGTTCCCTCAAAACCAAGAACGCCATAATTTCAGCCACCACCTCACAAGCTGGTCAATCAGAATTTATTTTTGAATCAGATCTACATTTAAACTTAACAAAACTTTCCTTAACACTACTAAAATATAATCACCTGCTTAAGAATACCAGAGTCCTAACGAAGTCTATCCTCGAAATTAACCCGAAGTTATCAGCATTCGAGTTTAATTCCAAGACCCTAGATAAACTAGAACAACAGCTTCAAGAGTTCGCCTTACAGCAACATAATCAAGGAAGACACTCGACCTTGATTTACGGATCATATGGAGGAATTATTCTCATATGTCCTATGTCGGCTAGCCTCAAAACATAAGAGCAGCTGGTACATCTTCAAGCATATGGACGCAGTGGTGGACTACCCTCCGTGGGAGGTCGTGAATAACGTCCGCCTTAAAAATAAAATATAAACAATACTTTATATACCTTAGTTAAATGATTAAAACAAAATTTTGCTATCAGGGTATGTTAAATATCGATTTTCAGAGTGGCCCACTTCAAAGCCAATTTTGAGACATTTGCAACGATTTTTGTGAAAATTGACCATACAGAAAAAGTTGTAGCTGTGGCTCTAGGGAACAATTTTCTATGCCCAAAACAAAAATCGCCTTTATTTTGGGGGACTTATTAACAATTTCTCAGTAGCACCATTCGCCAAACGCACGAATGCTCAACGAAGGTCGCCGCCGCCGACCATAGCAGCCGCTTGACGAACAGCCTTCGCGCGGTGGTTGAGAAAGTAAACTAATAAACTTTACCAATCTTACGCAGGACGTAGATTTTATCACTAACAATAATTGCTTTAGTTATTATTATTCTACTTTATAGTTAAAATATGTATACACACGTTTACTGTCAAAAATGTTGATTTCCGGAGCTTCCCAACTTTAGAGTCATTTTTGAGGCATTTCCACTAAAAATTCGCGTTGAAACTATGATTCCGAAGAATAATATAGTACTTGCTAAATAAAAATCAATTTATTTCTGTGGTATTTACGACCAAATTTCTCGATCCTGTCATTACCGAGCGCGCGTAGTACTTGCCAGCGGCCACCGCCGAGCATGGCAGTCACCGCCGACCACGTAAGAACCCCCGTCGGACAAACACTGTTGACTGTATGGACTAAAATTAAACTAAAGCTATGACGTTAAATCAAGTTTACTTTCAATCAAGTTCTAATTGCAAGTCGCAATGCATGTGTTCCACAGCAGATTTTTGAGAGTTGTTTAATTAAACGTATATCCCATTATTTAAATCATTTCTATTTTAATTTTTCGGAATATTGGGAAGGTTTTAAATAATTAAAGTTTCGTAAAACTTATTTGAAATAAACTGATATTTTCCCTTTGTTGTTATTACAATTTTCGAAAGCCAACTTTTAATAGTTGCGAATATAAAAAAAAATTATTTCAATTTTGCCGGATTTATCAACAGTTTTCTTAAGTAGGGTCGTCGAACACAGCCGTCGCCGCCGACCATAGCACCCGTCGTTAGCCGTACTCAGGCTGCCTTACTAAAAACAAGCTCGACTTCCGTTTCTTTTACTTCAGATTTATTTAAACTTCGAACATAAGTAAATATACAAATGGTTTTAAATTCTTTATTGAAATTTTGTAAATTATTGGAATTCTTTTCACGAGATTCTTTAAGTCTTTGGGAATGATGTTTTTATAATATTATTTAAAAATTGGGGACCGACTGAATCAGGCAAAGAAATTTTATTAGCAGTTCCTGAATAAATCGAACATCCGTTTAAGTTTCTCTAATACAAAGAATACAATAAGATTAAATTTTATTGGACTTACCCTCTTTCCGATTCAATCTGCTATAAGAAAATTTTTGCCTCGAAGTATCTTCTTATTTTATTAAAACAAAAACATTGGGTTCTTCTTATTAAAATTCACGAACAGCTTAGTTAAGAGGACACCCCGCATGGTTACGAATTTGTCACCTGGGATCAACGAACAAATCTCCTTACCCCGCCTAATTACACTCATAGCATATTCGGCACTGTCAACGTTAAAAAAAATAAAAGTGCCTAATCAGATCAAGCACCACTGAGACGGTTTGGAAATGTACCATGCTGCGATCAAGAAAATTTGTTTCAGTAGTAAAGTAAAAAAATTAAAAATCTTTCGGTTCACATTTCAGTTGCAATTACCGAAAGCCATTTTGCGATTATTAAATTTTTTGTGTAATAAAAATTAAGAATACAAAAGTTTATCGTAGAAATTGTTTGAGAAATTTTTTAGCAATTATTTCTTTAAAAATTTCCCAAATTTTCTGGAAAAATGTTCAATTTTCGATGCTAAAGGGGAAAAAAAATTGTTTCAGCAGTAAGACGGAAAACTAAATTTTGGTTCACATTTCAGTTGTAATTACCGAAAGCCATTTTTGCGCTCTTTAAAATTTTGTGTAATAGCAGAAAATTAAGAACACAAAAGTTATTGTATTAATTGTTCGAGAAATTTTCTAGAAAGTATTTCTTTGAAAATTTCCCAAATTTTCAACAAAAAAAAACAAAAAAAATAATAATAATGATTAAACAAATAAGGCATGCTATTTGTAAAACAGTTTTCAAAATATATGCTTTCTGCCTTGCATTTGAAATTAAACTTGAAAGCTATTTTATGTTTTGTATTTAAATTTTTACGAAACCATTTAGTATTTAGTAAATAATCGGGTTTAATACCCAATATATTATTGCTGTATCCTAATCTTAATTATATAATCGGAATTTTAATTAATAATTTGACAATAATGATAACCATTTCAAAGAATTAAGGCTATTACCGAAGCCACTACTACTTTTACTCATATTATATATAAAATTGTATAATTATTTTCGAAATATTGAAGAAATTTTGTTAACACATCGTCCTAATACGTGCATTTCTAAGTTTAAGGCATCAGGGTTTTCGGGGACGAAAACTGGAATTTTTACGGTCGATTGTTAGAATATTAGTCCTTTGAAAAGAGTTATTTGGAAACCGTGTAGAATCAATATTATTTTTAAATTAGTCCAAGCATATAAAAACGTCGCAACGCAGCGACGCTATGCTTGAGGATATTTGACACCCTGATAACGTCAAATATCTTACCATGAGAATGCCTTTACACGGAGAAAGGTTTGAACCTTGTTTGTTTTGTAACCTAAAATCACGGTGTGATCAGAGTTTTAGACGATGATTGGAAACTCAACCTAGTTTTCGACAAGATGTAGCGCTCTCTGACGGTGACTGTCACCGCCACTTGCGATTCGTGAATGGAAAAACTCGGTAAGATCACTAAGATTTACCGTGATCTTCCCCCTCTTTTAACCTTCTGAATTAGACACTGTCTTTTATGGTTCAAAGTTCTCTCCGTGTAACTAATAAGTAACACTACCCAACTGTTAATCACTGATTCTCTTGAAACTTGGTATGCTCATTCTATATCAATAAATATTCGAAACGTATTTTTTTATATCAGCTGAAAAAGCTTTTAGGGGTAAAAACTACCCCCCCCCACCCCTTGAATATGTGCATTATGTTTACCAGGCGATTTAAATATGTAACTGAAAGTTTAGATATATTTACAATTGCCTGAAACTTATTACTCGGGGGATTTTAGGGTCACTGATTACGAATCCGTGGTTAGTTTTTCAAAATTCAAAATGGCGGATCCAATATGGCGAATTATTTTTAAAAAGTTGATTGAATTTGCTTGAAACTCTTTACCCGGGGATTTCTGAGGTTGCTTATTATAAATCCGCAGTCAGATTTTTTAAATAAAAATTTGCTTTCCTGCAATTTAGCCTACTAGAATAGTAGTTTTAAAGGTATACCACGAGGAGGTTGCAGTACTATTATAGACTTCACTTTTTTCTTGTTTTTTGATTATATATTATAATTTTTTAATTAAAAAATTTGAAATTATTTAGCTGCCTCCTTAGCAACCTCCTCGTCGTAGACCTTGGAAGAAAATAACTTGATAATTGTATACAGTATTAAAATTTTTATTTTTAATAATTATTATTAATAAATAAAGGGCCGTTCATAAACTACGTCACACTATTTTGCATATTTTTTCCACCCCCCCTACCCACGTCACAAATTTTACATGCTTTAGCGCCATTTTTTCTACAGAACGTCAGAAAAAATGAATTCCACCTCCCCTCTAAGGCGTGACGTAGTTTATGGGCGGCCTCTGACGAGGTTATTACACAAGGATAAATAAGTGTTATTTTAACATTAAAAGTAATGTTAAAACTACACACATCATTTGACATTTATTTTCGTATGAGTAATTTTAGAATTGATTGAATTTTGGAGAAATAAAAATCATTTCAATTATAAAAATATATTTAAGAAAGAAAATACTATAAAATTTTATAATAAAATCGTTTATAAACATCCTTAATTGTAAAATTATTCAAAGACAATAAATCCTTTTATATAATTAAATATTTGATTATTATTATTACTATTTTAAATATTTTAGATTAAAATCAATCAACTTCAAAAAGATTAAAATTGTTGTTTTATTTGTAGACTAATTAAACATTTCAGAAATTCTAAAAAAAATTTTTATAATTTTAAATTGAAATCTTTGAAATTTTAATTGTTTATAAAAATATTAAACATAACTCTTTTAAAATTTAATTGAATTTGAAGTGCTTGGGTAGAATAATTCATTGGATAATTGGTTATTTTTGCTAGTTAATTGTTTATCTCCAATAAAACTTAACAATCTCAATAGCAAAAACTCCTTAAAATAAAATTAGGTGAATAGTAAAAAAAAGAAAAAAGGTAAAAAATTAATTACTTATTAATTTTAACATTTTCTGAAATACACATCAACAAAATCAACAAAGATTTTAAGATTTTAAATTTAAAAAAAAATTATTTTGATTTTAAAGTACTTGCTAAATTATCAATTTTGATAATCTTGCCAATATTTTTATGTAATTTGTGTAATTTATGTAAAATGTAATTTGTGTAAAATGATTTTATGTCAAATAATTATTATGTCAAATAAGATTGCGAAAATAGTCATGCGTCTCTTTACCATTAGACAAAAAAATTAATATTGTTTCATTATTAAAAGCAATATTAGTAAGCGTTAATTATTCAAATTACTTACCTTAAAACTGCGACCAGACCATCAAGGCATGTTTTATTAAATTAATTTTACGATTAAAGTAAGTTTTAATTAATTGAAAATTAATAAAAATATTGAAAGAGAAAAATCGAATAAAAACAATACAAAAATTATAATTGCATAATTAAAAGAAAAAACTTTGGTATTACAATAACTTACGTTTACATTATAAAGAAAATTCAGTAAAAAACATTAAAATACACTTTTACATTTAAAAAAATCTGGTTGCTGAGCAAATGATGTACTGGTACTGGGCTTCAACTGCACCGGTGTCTCGAGGAGTGACTTAATGTCCTTGATATAGACCCTTGGCTGCATGTTAAGATCAATCTTGGGGATTTTTATTGACACAAGTTTCTTTCTGTAAAAGGTGCAAGTGACGAAAAATAACAATTAGAAGAAGTATTAACTATTAAAACAATTGCAAAAACATTAAAGTTGTTAAAGTCACGTAAGTGTAACATTACTAACTTTCGTTTCATTCAATTGAAACAACATCTTGAAACCCAAATTTATACCGACAAGCGCTTAAACCTTTAACCTACAATTACTCTGTAACTAAAAGTAAGTAACATTTATGTAACTACTTGTAACATTATTAATTGATCATAAATAAATTTATTAAAAGGGAATATTATTGTTTGTTGTTGACGCAAAACCCGTAGTTTTGACAAGTACAAACGATCCTACTTAAAAATAAAGGTCAAGCTTTACTAACTTGACCATAATCAGCCTACTATTCCTCCAAAATTCTATAACCTAACATATAAAATTGCTTTCCGCTCGGGATGTAACAAAAAATTACTTTAAAAAAAGGGGAGGAAGAAAATTTCACTTTTTTGAGGTTCCACACCTAAAGAAATATCTAACGAAGAGAATGTCACTTCGTTTTTGGTTTTAAGTTTTAGTAAGTTTGGAATCGATCTTACCACCGAAAATGGTCATTTTTGAAAAAGGCGTATATCGCCGCCATTTTGAAATAAAAATGAAAAAAAATTTTGTACAAATTCTTAAATAAATTATTTATTATATGTAAAAGAAACTTTTGAAATAAATGTCATAGTTATTTTAATAATATATACTTAAAAAGTCTTCTTTTTGCCTGTTTTGAACTGGAATGTCCCCTTAAATTTATAATGTATTATTATTATAAAACGAATTTTCGATTATGAATTTTACCGGTCATTCTTAACATCACATTTTTTTGTTAAAAGATTAGCATTGAAGTTCTAACATTCACGTGCTCTTAGTATGATAATTTTTTAATTTTCACAAGAAACGTTGCGTTTTAATATATTATAATGATTTTTAAAAAAGGTTTTATTTAAAATATACCTAAAATTATAAATCGAATATTCGTCTTATTTTGTACTTTTTTCAATTTTCTGGATAGATGCCTGCATCCATTAGTCAGGATATTTGAGTCCTTACTGTATTGCAATATATTATTATTTTATTGTATTTATTGTATGTGTGGTAGGAGCAAGACCTACAAAGAAGGGTGACCTTCTTATAAAAATAGAAGGATCAGAAGGTAAGGAGAAGTTCACTGAGGAGGTGACAAGAATTGTAGGAGAGCTTGGTAAGGTACAGATGGCGGATTGAAGAGTTACACTGGAGATCCGTGACCTGGATTGCCTTACTGACAATTCCGAAGTCCAGGAAGCGTTGGTGAAAATTATAGGAACACCATCAACTAGTAAAAGAGTAACGGTCTTACGGCCCAACAAGCGAGGCTTGAAGCTCGCTATTGTAGTCACCAGCTTGGAGGAAGTTGAAAGGCTTGAAAAGATGGAACGCATAAAGGTAGGCTTCATGTCGTGTCCAATCAGGATAAGATGTATGGTCGTCAGGTGCAATAGATGCCTGGGATTTACATTTTAATTATATTAGAAAAACCTAAGAGAATTAAAATTACTATTGTTTTTTTTTCATAGGTCAATCAAGTCGTAAACCAGGTGATGAGTAGCTTCTTAACCACTTCGGTGGCGTGGCGTTCCAATTGGCGTTCCACGTCCCTGGCCAAAAGTGGCGAAAGTAGCGAAATGGCGTTCCAACTTTTTTCTAGATTTTTAAAGAGTATATTTAATTTTAATCTACTGCAACAATATATTTCTATGTTTTCAATATCAGGGAGCACAAAAATGACAATAAAAATTTGTTTTTTTAAGATTTTCATTGTTTTTTTGGACGTTGCAAAATGTCATTTTTAATACTTTTCTACGAAAAGCGTTCCACTTTCGCTCAAATATTGATAAATAAACTCAAGATCTTTCTATAGAAAATAATATTTATTTATATCTTAGAATCTCTGAATCGTAGAATTGTGTTATAGAATCATTTGTAAATTGTTATAAACAAATTATATAAACAAATTGTTAATTAAGACGATGTGTTCAATGAATTTTAATAAAAATTGTTACTCGGGGGTATTTTGGGGTCGCTGATAACGAATCCGATGTCAGTTTTTAAAAGTTTAAAATGGCGGATCCAATATGGCGGACGAGTTTAAAAAAATTAATTAAATTCGCTTGAAACGTTTTACTCGGGGGTTTTTGGGGTCGCTAATAACGAATCTGATATCAGTTTTTCAAAATTCAAAATAGCGGTTTTAATATGGCGGACGAGTTTATAAAAAATTGATTCAATTCGCTTAAAATTTTTTACTCAGGGGTTTTTGAGGTCGCTGATAACGAATCTGATATCAGTTTTTCAAAATTCAAAATGGCGGACGAGTTTATAAAAAATTGATTGAATTTGCTTGAATCGTTTTACTTAGGGGTTTTTAGGGATGCTTATTAGGAATTTAATATGAGTTTATCATGAAAAGCAAAAGTTAAAATAAGTCAGGAAAGTAACTTATTATAAGCTGCAACAAAAGTGAGCCAAGGTTTTTTTTGGTTATATGTCAAGGACCAACCTGCATCAGGGTGCAAATATAATAATATAATATACAATATAATATATAATAATATATATAAATATATATATATATATATATATATATATATATATATATATATATATATATATATATATATATATATATATATATATATATATATATATATATATATATATATATATATATATATAATATATATAATATTAGCGAACCAGGAATCCGGGAAAAACCGGGAAACCCCCCGGAATTTTCTTTTAAATCCGGGAATTTTTTTATGAAGTACTTTATTATGTTGTTGGAAAAAATAGTTACATTTTTTCAACGCTTAACTTATTTTTTTTCAATTTCGAATTGTATATTGATTCTCTTCGTATATTAGACAATGTTTTATTATTGTCCAATTAAGACCTAACTTATATGGGAAATGATTTTCGATGTGACAATCCAGTGGGCAAAAAACCATCATTGTTTTAAAAACGTTCCAAAAATGTTTTTAGAACGTTTCATGTCTGCCAAATAATGTTCCAAAAACGTTCCATTGCTTTTAAAAAGTTTTAGAAACATATAACGTTATTGGGACGTTATTTGGCAGACATGAAACGTTCTAAAAATATTTTTGGAACGTTTTTAAAACAATGATGGTTTTTTGCCCACTGGGAAGCTTGTGCCAAATTTTTACAGTGATGCGACACCTGTTTTTGATTTTAAACATGAAATTACCGTCAAGTAAATCACAATACAATTCTTATTATAAGTTTTACAAATATCACGATTAAATTTACTGTAAAATTTTAGTTTTCAATTATCCGGGAAAATTATTTACATACCGGGAAAAAACCGGGAAAACCCCGGGAATTTTATATTTCTAAATTACTAGACACCCTGCTGCATTCGCTAGAGAAAATGTTCTCTACCCAGAGCACGCCACGAGGAGGCTGCAGCGATAGGATTTTGTAGTCCTTTATTTTTTTGTAATTTTTTTGCTTTTTTTATTTTTTTTTATTTTTTTAATTTCTATTATTTTTTGTTTTTTTGTTAATTAATTTTTTATAAACTCGTCCGCCATATTGGATCCACCATTTTGAATTTTGAAAAACTGATATCAGATTTGTTATCAGCGACCCCAAAAACCTCCGAGTAAAACGTTTCAAGCGAATTTAATCAATTTTTTTAAACTCGTCCGCCATATTGGATCCGCCATTTTGAATTTTTAAAAACTGACATCGGATTCGTTATCAGCGACCCCAAAAACCCCCGAGTAAAACGTTTCAAGCAAATTCAATTAATTTTTTATAAACTCGTCCGCCATATTGAATCCGCCATTTTGAATTTTTAAAAACTGACATCGGATTCGTTATCAGCGACCCCAAATGTTACAAACCAGAAATAAATTTATTAATTAGGCTTTTGAGATGGCCCTTTATCTCGATTTGGGGAGGCACCAAGCTGCCAGAATGTTTTATTATTCTGTTTAATTTTGTGGGAACGTTATCCTACTTTTAAAAGTTACCTTCTGATTCGTTAAATGCACTATTTTTAGAATGATTTGAATTTCAGGTTTAGTTAGGTAAGTAAAGAAATTGATTTTATGAATACATGATTTATTTTAAAATAGCAAAATACCTTTTTAATACAGAATGATTATAGTGTGTTACAAATAGAAAATGTGTGTGTGTTAGAATATGTAAATTGAAACGATACTTATTTACTTACAAACTACCGGCGGAGCTATTCCTCTTTCGAATCACAAAGCATCCGTCGGGCGAAAATTCTTTTGATCTTGTTTTCACCAAAAATCGCGACGTAAGATTCGCGCAATTTTCCTGGGTTGCGAGATTGCACCTGTGGTGAGCGGACGCGGGCAATATCTATGCAACCGGCCGTCTCACACAACTGTGTAAAACTCACTGCGGATCTACTCTTTTGCCGAATTAGTCCGGGCTATATATATAACCGATAATTCGATAATTAGTTTGATCGCGCTCGTGGGCCACCGATATTTGAGACGGACGCGGGCAATATCTATGCAACCGGCCGGTTGTCAACAACAAGATTCTAGAATAATTAATTATATTAATTATTCCAGAATCTCTCCAAAATCAGCCCGCACTGGACTCCACCGGCTCAGAGAATTTGAGAATTTTAACGTCTGCAAATCGGGTTCCGGGTCGCGGATGGGCTTTTTGTCGCGAAATTTCTCTGTCCCAAAACACTTTCTAGGTTAGACCCAGGAGAGGTGTCTTCGAGAAGAAGCGAGAATTCGTACTGCGATGATTGAGAGTTTGCCACAAGCCTCTAACCCTTGCCTTTGGTGCAAAGCGGGGAAGATTTTAGGAGTAGGAGTAAGTCAGGGGCCCATTGGTCTATGCGTTTTTGCTGACGTTTTGGATCTCACGGTAGGTCCGTGAGAACGGAAACAGTCTGTTAACATGATACTTTTTTGAAATATTATTTAAAATAACTTAGAATTTAAATAATAATTATATTATTTAATTAATAAAATTATTATTTATCTTAGTTATAATAGTGTATATAATTTATTTATTGTGATTATATTGTTCCTACTTTTTATAGGTTGCTTGTATATGTATTTTACATATCGAGTAATATATATATATATATATATATATATATATATATATATATATATATATATATATATATATATATATATATATATATATATATATATATATATATATATATATATATATATATATATATATATATATATATATATATATATATATATGCATATACATACAACCTAATGTCCTCCGGCATTTTGTTGTAACAACAATGTTTACAATAAAATGTTTAACTATTGTTAAATTGTTTCTGTGTGCATCTGACTTGATTCATAAATTCAAGTGTCATAAGGCATGCTGCCTTGTAGTTTGCGTCAGCTGTAACGCACGTGCGTTTGTTTTGAAGCTGTAGTCTACAGCTTATGGGCCCTGAGGGGAGAGGAAAGTTCTACGCACAACCAGGCAGCGATTAGAGGCAAGCATAGCGCACTTGTATTGGTGTCCGTAGCATAAAAGCCGTCAAGGTATTAGTTCTGTAGCCGGGGAAGCCAGTGAGTGTGCTGGTGTCCACAAACGGCGGTCGCGCAGGCATGTGTGTGTTGCCGCCGACCATCCCCACACACGCACAACCTCGCAATGTATTTTCTTAGCTCTAGACAGCAATGACAAATAGAATATATATATATTATAATTGGTTGCCCGGTATTCCAATTATTTAGGGAAAAGGAAGGAAAAGGGGATTATTGAAAAAACCAATAATTAAGAGAATAGTCGTTTATTGACTTACTAATTGTTCCTGATGCAAAACAGCGGTCGGCGAAATCACTCACACACTTGGGAGGAAACAATCTATGTCGTAGGCGGTCAAAACTACAAGTGTCGCGTCTGCTCGCGAATTTGGCGATTGATGCCCTCGAGGCCCTTCGGCCGTTTTCGGGATCAATCGCCTCATTCGCGACAGACGCAGGAGAATTTGTAACGCCACGTTACACCCCCCTTCCCCTAAACGGGACGAAGTGTAACCCCTTACAACAAAAAAATTTTCAGCTAATTTTCTAATAATTCTTCGTAATCAGTATCGAGAACTATACATTCTAAATTTTCGTTTTTAATATTTTCTGATAATTTCCTTGAATTTTCCGTTAAGCTTTTCTCCAAAAATTCCTTTAGTTCTTCTCGACGTTTATCCCAATTTGCTCTTATGTACTTTCTACCATTTTCCGCCGGCTCGCAGTAACCTGCTCGTGCTTTCAGGTTTCTCCTCTCGCAGAATTCGTCGTGTAGGATGTAGTGGGATTTCCAAATGTCCTTTTTGCAGAATCTGCATATCCATACTTCGTTGTTGTCCATTGTTTCCTATAACATTTCGAAAAAAAAAGAATTTTCTTCCTATTAGTTTATGAGAAAAAAAAAAATTAAAATAAAGGTCTATTTTATTTGGTCTTTTGCATTTTTGTTTTATTAATTATTTTATTTGTTTGTTTAGTTTTGAAAATAAAAGAGGGGGGGTTCAGATAAATTTGTTTATTTTATACTTTTAGTACATTTTTGTTTGGTGATGTATCTTTTATGAAAATATTAGGAAAAGAAAAATAAATTTTGTTTGTTTTAATTTTTTAAAGAACACGAGAGAAGGAAAAAAAAATTTTATTTCTGTTGGGCTTCGACCAAAAATTCTTTTAGATCGTTGATATTTTTTTCGCGCAACTTTCTCCATTCTAAGTCTTGTTTCCTTTTTTCTTCCACATTCTTCTCTAATATTTCTCTTCGGTCGCATCTCCAACGCAACTTTTTCATGAATACTTCTTTCTCCTTTTCCTGTGAGTATACATGTTTATCGAAGTCGATCATCTCCATGTTATCTTCTTCCTTTGTTTCCTCCTCCCTTATTTTGTAGTCGATTTCCTCCTTGTGGCTTTCTTGGTTGATTATATTTTCTACTACCGTCTCCGGTTCTGAACTCGATTCTTCTTCGCTGCTGTTGTTGTTTAGAGGTTTATTTATATTTATTTTCCAAATGTTTAATCTATTAATTTAATTTTTTAATTCTTGTCGTTTATCCTCCAGCTCGTTATATTTGTTCTTGTATTTGTTCATTTTTGTTGTAATTTTGTTAATTTTCTCTTGCATTTTATTTATCTTTGTGTTAATTCCTTCTAACGTAGTTTTTTTTGTTCCTTCTGCGTTCAAGTGGATTCGGTTCATTTTCTGCAAAGATAAATTTTCATTTTTAGTTCACATTCGTTAATGTAAAAAAAAAATAAAAATAATTGTTTGTTTTGTCTTATTTTCCTACAATTTTCCTTCGATTTTCGTGTAATATTTTTCTAATTTTAAAATAATTTTCTTATGTTTCTATTTTATTTTCCTATGATTTTTTACTGATTTTGAGTAAGTTTCTATATTTTCCTAAACATTTTCTCTCATTTTTATTTTCCACGAATTTTCGCAAATCGTTTATATTCCACGATCCTATCGATTTTCCACGAATTTTCCCTAATTCATACATTGTGGGGGAAATTTTTCGAATTATTTTATATGGGCCTTCGAAATCTTTTTTCAATTTTCGCGCAATTCCTAGATCTTTGCTGGAAAGAGATTTGTCTTTTTTCCAGACTAGATCTCCTACTTCAAATTCTACTTTTCGTCTACGCAAATTGTAATTTTTCGCTTGATTTTCATTCGCTTTGTCTAAATTTCGCTGAACTTCGTCCTTAATAATTTGTAAGCGTCTCAGTCTTTCTGTCCACTTGTCAACTTCCTGAAATTCAATTTCGTCCGGATTTTCGAAATCTTTTTTCAGTGTTTGAAAAGGTTGAAGTTCACGACCTAAATTGAGGAAAGCTGGTGAAAATTTTGTCGAGGAATGTTTCGAGGTATTTAAAGCAAATTGTAGATCGTCGATGTCTTTATCCCAAAGATTCTGTTCCTTATCTAAATAAGCTTTAATTGCCGTTTTAATCGATGTATTAGACCTTTCGGTCGGGTTTGCTTGCGGGTAGTATTTTGGCGTAAAAGAGTGTCTTATTCCGAATTTTTCCGACATTTCTCGTATCACTTTATTGGCATCTTCTGTGCCATTGTCGGAGACTAAAATTCTGGGCGTTCCCCATCTGGAAATTACTCTTTTATGAAACTCTGCTTCGATAGTTTTTCCGTCTGCCTTCTTAATTGGAATTATTTCCACCCATTTTGTGAAAATGTCCAGAAATACTAAAATATATTTGTTCCTATTTTTCGATAGGGGTAATGGGCCTATTATATCGGAAGCAACCATCGTCCATGGTTCCTCCACGATTCGTTTACCCATTGGTCCTATTTTCGGTTTGTTATTTGCTTTTGTTTGTTGGCAAATTTTACATTTTCGAATATATTTTACTATTTCCGTGTACATTCCAGGCCAGAAAAAATTTTCGGAAATTCTATGGAAAGTTTTCTCCACGCCAAGGTGTCCTGCTTGCACGTTATCATGATTCTCGACTAATACCTGTTTTCTCAAATTTTCCGGAATGACTAGTTTCCACGGATTTTCGTCTTTAAGGAGGGGTGATTTTAACGGATCGGGTCTATAAAAATATAATTGATTATCTCGAATTCGCCAATTTTCATGTTCGTGAGGTTTTGATTTCACTAATCTCATTTTCGTTTCGTACCAATTATTTTCTGTTTGATTTTCGCTACTTTCGATTTTTATTTTCTCGGAAATTTCTTGTTTTTCCTCGAAAACTCTCGACAACGCATCTGGAACTACGTTCGCTGAACCTTTTCGATATATTATTTCGAAATCATGTTCCGACAGTTCCAACGCCCATCTCGCCAAGCGTCCTGTAGGATTTTTCAAGTTGTGTAACCATTTTAAAGCAATGTGATCAGTTATTACTTTAAAATGACTACCTTCTAAATATTGTCGAAATTTTCCTATAAACGTTTTCACCGCGAGACACTCCTTTTCTGTTGTCGAATATTTTCTCTCTGTTTCGCTTAAATTTTTACTTCCGTAAGCAACTACTACGTTTTTACCGTCAATGTCTTGCGTCAAAACTGCGCCTAGACCCGTGTCACTTGCGTCAGTTTCTAGTATGAAAGTGTGTTGAAAATCAGGGGGATTCAAGATCGGAGCTGTCGTCAACAACTCGATCAGTTTTAATTTTGCTGTTTCCTGATTTTCGGTCCAAGTCCATTTTACATTTTTTCGTAGTAATTTTTGTAACGGTTCAATTATTTCAGCGAAATGTGGGATAAATCGTCGGTACCAGCTAACCATTCCTATAAAACGTTGTAACTGTTTGATAGTTTTAGGAGTCGGAAATTCTCGAATAGGTTTGACTTTGTCGTCATCGATTTGCAGTCCTCTTTCGTTAACTACGAAACCTAGGTATTTTACCTCTGCACAACCGAATTCACTTTTTTCGAAATTAACTGTCAACCCTGCTTCTTTTAATTTTCTTAATACTATTTCCAGATATTTCATGTGTTCGTCAAACGTTTGAGAAACTATAATTATGTCGTCGAGATAACAGAAAACTTTCGGTTTGAGGTCAGGCGTAATAATTTTGTCCATTAATCGTTGGAACGTTGCGGGAGCATTGCAAAGTCCAAACGGCATTCGCTTGTATTGGAACATTCCAAAACCAGGAACTACGAAAGCCGTTTTTTCCTTGGACTCTTCGCTCAACGGGATTTGATTATACGCCCACTTCAAATCGACTTTAAAAATGTATTTCGCGGCTCTGAGCATATCTAAAATTTCGGCCATTAGCGGAACCGGATACAGATCTTTTTTCGTGACTGCGTTGACTTTCCGAAAGTCTAGGCACAATCTGTATGTTCCGTTCGCTTTCTTTATCATAACAATTGGATTCGACCAGTTGCTATTACTTGGCTCGATAATACCTTCGCGTAACATTCTTTTAATTTCCTTAATTATTTCCTCCTTAATTTTCGGTGAAACATAATAATATCTTTGTTTTATCGGCGCTGTACCCTGCGTGTCAATTACGTGTTCAGTCAAATGAGTAGCTTTCAAAATTTCCTCGGGGGGTGGTAATCTAATTTTTAAAAATTTATTTAAAAATTCTTGTTCTTCCTCGGACAATTCGACTAGTCCTGAACAAAATTCGGTTTCATCTAAACAACTCGATTCTCGCAATATTTTTTCCTGAATATTTTTGTTCATTATCGCGTTGTTTTTGAAATTAATCCATTTCGTATTTAACGGTATACGAAATTTATTTACACTCGCCATAGAATTTTTTGATTCTAATTTTTTCGATTCTACATTTTCCGATTTAATCGCCATATGATTTTTCGATTTTATATTTTCCGATTTCTGCGAATTTTCTCGTTTTCGCCATATTTTCGAACTTATTTCGCGTTCTCTAATTTTCTTGTTTAATTCCGCTTTCTTATACCAATTTTTCTTACGGGGATTATCGATTGGGAACGAAAATGGTTCGTCAGTCTCGTCAAGACCTGAGTCCATTTCTAGATTATCAAATTTGTTTGATAATGGGATATCCATTAATTTTGGAAGGATTTTTCGGGGTTTTGGTATTGGGATTTGGGTAGGTGTTTTCGACTGTTGTAAGGATTGTTTTGGTATAACTTTTGGAATTTTTCTTTCGTTACTCGGGTCGACCCTTGGAAAATTTTTCGTAATTTTCCTACTATTTTCTGTATCGATACTTTTTAATTTTCCTAATTCGAATTTTTTCTCGAATTTTCCTACATTCTCTTTTTTATTCTCGAGATTTGGTTCAAAATTTTTTCCTGATTTTGACCTATTTTCTTGGGATTTTTGCGCGAAATTTTTCCTATTTTCTCTTTGTGAACTGGACCAACCTGTTTGTGATCCCACTTCTTGTTTTGTCAAAACAGTTTCGACCATTTTTTCGACTATTTTATTTTCCCTATCTCCGATTTTGTAACGTACGTTAGGCAAGTCTTTTATTGACCACGTGTCTGATTCGAAATCTAATTTCATTCCTAATTCGCGCATCATATCTATTCCTAAAATTGCATATTGTCTTAAACCTGGTACAATTCTGAAAGTCAAATTTTTTGTTATATTACCGATTTCTACCGGAATCGTAACTTTTCCTATTATTTGTAAACTTTCACCGTTGGCTGCTGTCACGAGTTTATTTTTTACTGGTTCTAATTTTACACCGTATAATTGTAAATATACCCAATTTTTGTGACCAAAAAATGAACTCGTAGCGCCTGTGTCGATTAACGTTTCGAAAATTGTGTCCTGGTATTTAATGTTAGTGAAAAATCGTAAATCTTTCACCAATGTTTCGCAACTTTCTGGTAATTCAATATTTTTTGGGGATACTGGATTTTTCAGTACCCCCTCTACTCGTTTCCCTGATTTTCCGATCTACAATCTCTACGAATGTGACCTACTTTTCCGCAACCGTAGCATTTTTTCGGATGACTTTTCTCGTTTTGATTCGTCTTGGAAGTATTACCATTCCCTGCAGAAGAACGGTTTGGTACTGCCACTTGAAGGCTATTTTTCGAATTATTATTGTCACCCGAAGGACCTTCTAGCATTTTCTGATCGTTACTACCGTTTGTAGTTGCGTCAGGTGGAAAAGTAATTTTCGGTTGATTTCTTTGAGGGTAATTTCCAAAGGAATTTGGTTGAAGTCGCGAGTTTCCACCAAATTTTCTAGAATTTCCGTTATTTCCCTGATTCGTAGTTTGCTTTGATTTATCATTAGACGAGTTTTTATCCGTTGTGATTTTTAAATATTGTCCGCGAATTTTAGACTTATTTCTTTCAATTTCAAATTCTTTACCTAAACTTTCTAGTTCCTCAAACGTTTTAAAATCGTTTCTTTGGATGTACATCTTGTACTCGAGACGCAAATTTTCATATGCACGACGTAATTCCCAGTGTAAACCTTTTCGCGGGTTTAATTTTCCGAATAATTTTCTTATTCCAATCAAAAAGGTTTGAATTTCTTCGCCCTCTTTCTGATTGCAATATTTGATTTTCGTGTTGATTTCTTCGTAGAACTTTTCGTCTAAAAATGTTCTTTCGAATTCTTCACGAAAATCTTGTAAAGAAAACCAATTGTTTCTAACCGTCCTACACCATTCCAGGGCTTCGTCTGCTAATACTGCGTCTATGTTTTCTAATACACGACTTTCTGGAATTTCGTATCCTCGCATAAATCTGTACAATTCTTCTAAAAATTGTACTGGGTTGTCCGTTTTGTTATTTCGAAATTTAACTGGCCAATTTGACATGATTTGAAAGGGTGTTTGTAACATGCCAAAAGGAAAATGATTATTGAAATTTCCAAAATGTCGATTGTTGTCGACTTGGGCATTTGGATTTTCAATTTCCGTACTTTCCGCAAAATTTTCTTCGAGATTTGGATTTTTATTTTTCGTTATATTTTCCATCGCAATTTTCATTTGATCTAATTCTAATCTAAGTTGATCTAATTCCTTATCGCGTATGGATATTTCATTTTTGAATTGATCTAACTCGGTTGATTTTTCCTTTAATTCCCGATGAAAATGAATATTTTTACTTTTCGAAATAGTTCCTAACTTTTTGGGATCGTACTCGATTTCTATTTCACTATCGTTCGGCCATTCATAGTTAAATTCCTGATTTTTACTCTTAAATTGGACATTCTGTCTTTTTTCCCTGATTTCGCGTTTATCTAAGTCGAAATAATTATCTACTTTTGCTCGAAAACTATCTTCTGAATCGCTGTTGTTTTGATTATTTTTATTTACCGAACTATGTGCTGAGGGTTTGTATTTTTCTTGCACAATTTTCCTATGTTCGCGTTCTAATTGTTTTTCTCTTTCGCGCAATTTTTCCCTTTCATTTTTCAGCATTTCATCGTATGCTGTTAATTCGTTCCTACTTTTCATGATTTGATTATTTGTACCCAAAAACGAATTAATATCAAAAGTTCCGTCTTTTGATTTTCCTGGAAAATTTTCCGTCACATTTTCTGATAATTTTCCTAATAAATTTTCTGTGACATTTTCCGATTCTTTTTCAACATCTACAACCGTTTTCTTAAGCGTTCTTAAGTATTGTTGTAGTATTGAATCTGGTTTGGGGGGCTTCACTTGTTCTCTCTGTCCGGGCAATGGCAGAGATGCGTTCGCTGTGACTTGTCTCGCTTCGTTAGGGAGGGGCAAAGATTGAATGGAATTTAAAAATTGCAATCTTTCTGGGGGCATCATGTCAATGAGTGTACGAATCATTGCATTCTGCTTTTCTATTGTGGCTTCCAAAATTTGCGACTTTTTCTGTGCAACATTTTGGTGGGGGGATTCTGTTTCGCTCGCTGTTTCCGTTTCGCTTCCCGACATATTTTCTGTTTCCTTATTTTCCCGAATTTTTCTCGTATCCGATCGTAAAACACGTCTCAAATGCATTTGTGATTTAATTTTGAAAAATTAGAATTAAATTTAAATCGTTATTTAATCTATTCTACAAATTTCAACTTGCGCAACAAAAAGAAAAAATTTTCCGCTAATTTTTGTTCAACGTCATGAACTCTATGTGAGAAAAAGTTTCTATTGCTAAATCACAAATGTTCGAACTAATTTTCCTTAATTTTCTCGAGGTTTACCGTATTTGTTTATTTTGTGTTTAAAGAAAAATTAATTACACGTTCTTTTGAAAAAGTACGAGAAAAGAATAAATTGACACTTTTGACACACCCTTTATAGGTCGCAAAAAAAAAATTTTAATTTTCCTCTAATTGTTTGATCTCAACAACTAAAGAGAAAAAAAAATAAAAGAAAATTATTCCACTTATTTTCAACAATTACTTCTCATTTATTATCCGAAATTAAATGTATCAATTAATTGTTATAAGTTTTTCTCTAACTGAATGTATTTTCTATTACACGACTCGTTTGAAATGTATCACCCGGTATAACTTGGTCAGTGTGTCTCTATATTCTAAGTTTTTTCGAATACT
Organism: Leptopilina syphax; assembly: GCA_032872505.1. Classification (NCBI taxonomy): domain Eukaryota; kingdom Metazoa; phylum Arthropoda; class Insecta; order Hymenoptera; family Figitidae; genus Leptopilina; species Leptopilina syphax. The sequence continues at coordinate 16,472,841 of CM065472.1, forward strand.
AAACTTTTGAATCACTCGGTATACGCATCGGTTTTCACAAAAGTTTTATTTCTAAATTTCCGATTAAATTTTATTTGACACCGTGTATATGAATTTTATTTCTGAATTTTGACAAAATTATTTCGATTTATTCGCGACAAATATCGTGTTTATGTTTTTCGGCTATTACTTTACACTACACTGAACGCGACCTTGACAATGGAAACAAAACAAACCGGCGTCTTACAACGACAAAATTTTCTCTCAAAATAATCGATAAATTCACTTTTTTTCTTTAATTTTCGACTTTATTTTCCGTTACTTTCATTAATTTTCACTAATTTTCGTTAATTATCACGAATTTAGTCACGTTTTCGATAAATTTCCCACGATTATTTTACCGGTATTCTCACGCACTTGTTTTCACACAATTTTTGTCATTGTCTGCGTCCGTCACATGAAAAATTTGTCACATTTGTCAAGAATATAGAATACAATAATATAAAATATCAATAAAATTCAATAATGTTCATGCACAAAATATAAATATGTTTAAATAAATATGGGAAACAGGAAAAGAAAAGATTTGGTTTTGGGGTTAGGTGGCCATGAGGTGACAGGTGGGATTTTCAACAATTAAAAAATGATGAAAAAAAATGAATTTTCTGGTATTTTCAACAAAACAAAGATGAAGAAAAAATTATTTGGGAATTTCAACAAACAAAGATGTTGAAACAAAAGTATTTCTTTATAGAAAAAGGAATGGAAAAGGTGGATTTTTACGTTGGGCGCCAATTTATAATTGGTTGCCCGGTATTCCAATTATTTAGGGAGAAGGAAGGAAAAGGGGATTATTGAAAAAACCAATAATTAAGAGAATAGTCGTTTATTGACTTACTAATTGTTCCTGATGCAAAACAGCGGTCGGCGAAATCACTCACACACTTGGGAGGAAACAATCTATGTCGTAGGCGGTCAAAACTACAAGTGTCGCGTCTGCTCGCGAATTTGGCGATTGATGCCCTCGAGGCCCTTCGGCCGTTTCCGGGATCAATCGCCTCATTCGCGACAGACGTGGGAGAATTTGTAACGCCACGTTACAATATATACATTGGCTGCAACATTGCGCCTTCTGCATGTTCTATAGAATTGAAATTTGGATACAAAGTTTATATTTATTATTTGCTACAAGGTTCGATGTAGGCAGCGTTGACTGCGCCGGCACAATTATTAATGACTATTTATTATATTTATTAATTAGTAGAAGGAGAAAAGAAATAATAATTTCTTTTGTCCTTCTAACTATTTTTATAAGCATTTCTTAGCTAAAGGCATTCTCTCGGTAAGATATTTGACGTTATCAGGGTGTCAAATATTCTCAAGCATAGCTTCGCTGCGTTGCGATGCTTTTATATGCTTGGGTTGATTTGAAATTAAATTTATTCTACATGGTTGTCAATTAACTTACTTTTTATAGTATTCTAACAATCCACCGTGAAAATTCCAGTTTTCGTCCCCGAAAACCCTGATGCCTTGAACTTAGAAATGCACATACTAGGACGATGTATTAACAAAATTTCTTTAATATTTCGAAAACAATTATACAATTTTATGTTGAATATATTATGGGTAAAAATAGTAGTGGCTTTAGTAATAGCCTTAATTCTCCGTAAGTTATTGCATTACGCGACAGCGTATTATTGTTATAATGCTATACTATTATTCCATAATAACCTCGCAGTACAATGATATTAACAGAGAATTTTCTTTTAAATGGTTAACATTATTGTTAAAATTTTGAAAAAAGTTCCGATTATATAATTAAAATCAGGATACAGCAATAACATATTGAATATCAAACCCGATTACTTACTAAGTACTAAATGGTTTCATAAAAATGTTCAAATATAAAACATAAAACAGCTTTCAAAATTTAATTTCAAATGCAAAGCAGAAAGCATACATTTTTAGAACTGTTTTACAAAATAGCATGCCCTCATTTATTTATTTAATTATTTTTCTTTATAAGATTCTGAAATCCGATGTAAGTACTGTAGATTTTTTTTTTAATTTTTCGCTTTAGCATCGAAAATTGAACATTCTTCCAGAAAATTTGGGAAATTTTCAAAGAAATAATTGCTAGAAAATTTTTCAAACGATTGCTACGATAAACTTTTGTATTCTTAATTTTTTATTACACAAAAATTTAATAATCGCAAAATGGCTTTCCGTAATTGCAACTGAAATGTGAACTGAAAGATTTTTAATTTTTTTACTTTACTACTGAAACAAATTTTCTTGATCGCAGCATGGTACATTTCCAAACCGTCTCAGTGGTGCTTGATTTGAATAGGCACTTTTATATATATATTTTTTTTAACCTTGTGCCCGCACATCCCCAAGTAGTACGAACGCAATTGGGAACCGTCAGATTAGTGACGTAATGTCAGTGTCAGTGCGTAGCAGTCCAGTACCTCATAGTAATCTTGATGTATGCGTGTGTATCGTGATATGTAACTAATCAGCACGTCAGAGGCTAGTGATTCATGCCTATACCTATAGTGTGTATTGTGCAGTCGTTCCGTAGTTCTCGTATTGTTCACGCGTGTGCCTTATTGATATTTCCAATTTTTTTAATTGTGTTTTTTTTTAAAGAAATGGCTTCGAATAGTGGCGAATTGGTTCCGGGAAGTTGCGTGACTACTGATCACACTGAAGAAATAGAATGTGATTCTTCTATGTGTTCATATGAGTAGTCCTCAAGTGACAGTGCCGTATATGCTATGAGTGTGATTAGGCGGGGCAAGGAGATTTGTTCGTTGATCCCAGGTGACGAATTTGTAACCATGTGGGGTGTCCTCTTAACTAAGCTGTTCGTGAGTTTTAATAAGAAGAACCCAATGTTTTTGTTTTAATAAAATAAGAAGATACTTCAAGGGAAAAATTTTCCTCCAGCAGATTGAATCGGAAAGAGGGTAAGTCCAATAAAATTCAGTCTTATTGTATTCTTTGTATTAGAGAAACTTAAATGGATGTTCGATTTATTCAAGAACTGCGAATAAAATTTCTTTGCCCGACTCAGTCGGTCTCCAATTTTCAAATAATATTATAAACACATCATTCCCAAAGACTTAAAGAATCTCGTGAAAACAATTCCAATAATTCACAAAATTTCAAAAAAAGATTTTGAAACCATTTGTATATTTACTTATGTTCGAAGTTGAAATAAATTTGAAGTAAAAGAAACGGAAGTCGAGCTTGTTTTTAGTAAGGCAGCCTGAGTACGGCTAACGACAGGTGCTATGGTCGGCAGCGACGGCTGTGTTCGACGACCCTACTTAAGAAAACTGTTGATAAATCCGGCAAAATTTAAATAATTTTTTTTATATTCGCAACTATCAAAAGTTGGCTTTCGAAAATTGTAATAACAACAAGGGGAAAATATCCGTTTATTTCAAATAAGTTTTACGAAACTTTGATTATTTAAAACATCCCTAATTGCATATTTTGAGAATTTAAATAGAGAATGATTCAAAATAATGAGATATACAGCCTACAATGTTTGTTCGGTGGTGTTCCCGCGTGGTCGGCGGTGACTGCTATGCTCGGCGGCGGCCGCTGGCTAGTACTTCGCACGCTCGGAAATGACAGGGTCGAGAAAATTGGTCATAAATACCGCGTAAATAAACCGATTTTTGTCTAGCGAATATCTTATTATTCCTTGGAATCATAGTTCCAACATTTTTCCCTACTCTCGCTTGTCGTCTATCTTTAACGGAAATGCCTGAAAAATGACTCTAAAGTTGGGGCGCTCCGGAAACGACATTTTTGACAATCTGCTAGTGAAATTCTGTTTTTATTATCCTACTGACTTTTGTTAATTCAATTAAATAAACAATTCTTTTTTAAACAAAATGTATTGTTCATATTTGGACAATCTTTCTAAAGACGGGTGGTAATCATGCGGTCAGCGGCGTTCTCGCGTGGTCGGCGGCGACTACCATGCTCGGCGGCGGCCGCCGGCAAGTATCTCGCGCGCTCGAAAATGACAGGATCGAAAATTTTGGTCGTAAATACCACAAAAATAAACCGATTTTTGTTTAGTAAGTTCTATATTATTCCTCGGAATCATAGTTACAATATTTTTTCCCTGATTCTCGAGTGTCGCGAATTTTCAACGGAAATGCCTCAAAAATGACTTTAAAGTTGGGGCGCTCCGGAAGCGAAATTTTTGACAGTGAACGTGTGGGTACATATTTTAACTATAAAGTTGAATAATAATAACTAAAGCAATTATTGTTAGTGATAAAATTTACGTCCTGCGTAAGATTGGTAAAGTCTATAGGTTTACTTTCTCAACCACCGCGCGAAGGCTGTCCGTCAGGCGGCTGCTATGGTCGGCGACGGCGGCGGCTACCTTCGTTGAGCATTCGTGCGCTCGGAGAGTGGTGCTACTGAGAAATTGTTAATAAGTCCCTCAAAATAATTGCAATTTTTTCTTAGGACATAGATAATTGTTCTCCAGAGCAAAAGCTACAATTTTTTCTGTAAGGTCAATTGTTACGAATTTTTATTGCAAATACCCCAAAATTGGCTTTAAAGTAGGGCACTTCGGAAATTGATTTCTCTCAGAGAACGTGTGTACACATATATTTATTTATTGTTTTCTTTTTTTTAACTATTCAATTGTGATTATTTTCCGTATATATATATATTTTTTTATTTATTTATTTATTTTTTTTTAAATTTATTTATTTATTTTTTATTATATTTTTTTTTAACTTAGTTAAATCTTGTAAGAGAATTCAACCATTTATAAAAGCAATTAAATTTCTGCAATTATTTTGTAACTTCTACAAAATTCCATATATTTAGTGTTCTCAATTATAAAATTGTTCTATAAATCCATTATAATTAATAATTAATTGAATATGTTCTGAAGATTTAATCAATTTGAAATTAAATTAATTCGAAATTAAAGTTTTATAAATTTCAATTTGAAACCGCTTGAAGTTTATTTGTTTATGGAAATTGAATGTTTTATGAGAATCAGGTCCCTGTGTAAAATTAGTAAAGTCTATGAATTTGTATTCTTAGCCACTGCACGAAGGCCGTCCGTCAAGCGGCTGCAATGGTCGGCGGCGGCCACCTTCGTTGAGCATTCGTACACTCGGCAAGTGGTTCTACTGAGAAAATTGTTAATAAGTCCCCCAATATAAGGTCGATTTTTATTTTGGGCATAGAAAATTGTTCCCTAGAGCCATAGCTACAACTTCTTCTGTATGGTCAATTTTCACAGAAATCGTTAGAAATGCCTCAAAATTGGCTTCGAAGTTGATCATTCCGAAAATTGACTTTAGTGGTATCAATAGTAAAATTTTGCTTTTCTTAGCCCCTTCTCTTTTTGTAAACTCAGTCAAGCTTCTTGCAAGATTAAAATAATGTGTAACGTTTGGTTTATTCTTATTATTATTACTGTTTTCTTTTTAAGCGGACATTATTCACCATCTTCCACAGAGGGTGACTAACCAACTATATCCGTACGTATGGAGATGTACAAGCTGTGCGTACAAGTTGCGGTTATCAAGCTCCCTGATACCTGGACCGAGAAATGTCCATTTTGTGCGTGGGCAAAAAGTTTGCGACAACCCCTTGTGGGTCAAAGTCAAATAATTGAGTCAAAAAAAAACACGGCCCTTTTCATTTCAGTGCTCTTACTAATTGTGAAAAAAAAGATAAAATAAAATAAAACGCAATTAATGATTATTATTTAACTAACCTATCAAAATTTCTTAATATATATATATATATATATATATATATATATATATATATATATATATATATATATATATATATATATATATATATATATATATATATATATATATATATATATATATATATATATATATATATATATATATATCTTATAAAGTGTTTAATTCATATTAAAATAATTAAATTTGAATATTTAGATTACACAATGAATAATTCATTAAACTATTTTTTTTATGTTAAATAAGAATTTTCTTAATAACTTAATAATGAAATTAAAACAAAGTCCCATTTAGTAGAATGAGAAAACCTTTTAATATTGAATTCATATTAAGCAAAATTTGAAATTGAGTTTGAGTTTAAAATATTTCTTTTGGACTTTTATGTGTAAGAAGAAAATAGATAGTTAGACCTGTGAGATCAGGTTGTTTTAGATGGCGATTTTGAACGTTTCTTAGGGTCATCGTGAACACTAACCTCTTCAAGTCGAAGATCTTCATTGTTGCCTTGCAAGGTTACGTTTGGCGAAGCTACTGGCGAGAAGGTGGTTCGCGATTCTTTCTTAATGAAGTCTCCTCCACCTGGATTCCATGCAGCTTGGAACTTAATCCTTCGGTTAGTCATCTGATCTTCACTGATGGTCTATCTTCGGACGTTGCAGACTTTATCTCCTTTTTTGGAGTAGTTGTTGGTTCAGTTGAGGTTGTTCTTTGTTGTATGGTCACCTCCTTGTTGACAGCGGTTGTACTTGTAGAAGGGATATCCTTGTATAATCCAGCAACATCCTTGGGTGTTGGAGTTTTAATCGATGGTTTCCTTGGTTGTGACGTATGGATACTCTCATCACTCGACTTTGAGAAAATTGTTTGAGACAGTTTATATGTCCCGGTTTTCAGCGGTGATCGACACAGGTACATAAGCAGAAATGCACATAGGAGAATAATTCCTCCATATGATCCGTAAATCAAGGTCGAGTGTCTTCCTTGATTATGTTGCTGTAAGGCGAACTCTTGAAGTTGTTGCTCTAGTTCATCTAGGGTTTTTGAATTCAGCTCGAATGCTGATAAATTCGGGTTAATTTCAAGGATGGACTTCGTTAGGACTCTGGTATTCTCGAGCAGGTGATTATATTTTAGTAGTGTTGGAGAGAGTTTCGTTAAGTTTAAATGCAGATCTGATTCAAAAATAAATTCTGATTGACCAGCTTGTGAGGTGGTGGCTGGAATTATGGCGTCCTTGGTTTTAAGGGAACACCCTGGACCCAATTTGAGGATCCCGACTTCGCTTAGCATGATCTTGATTGGACTCATGGAATGGCATGCTATTGTCGCCTTTTCTGGTGCAGCAAAGGAATATATCCATCCGCCTATGGTGGTCAAAGGCTTCCAGTAAGACTTGGATTCGCTGGTTACTCTGATGTTGCAAAACCTTAAAGCTTCCACGTTGGGCTTGATCAACAATAAGGCTTCACAGGACGCTCGTTCACAGAGATCGTAGATTGGGGCGCCTTGAAGACAGGCGTGAAAAGATGTTGTTGTTTACACAAATTCCATTCCTGCTCATTTAACAAGAGGTATGTTCGTTGATCCTCGTCAATAATAAGATAATCATATTCAGATTTTATGTATGCTCTTCCGGTACCATTCTCGAGCATTTCCTGAGTGGTCGGGAGTGAGTGTAATTTGAAGGCTTGATAATTATATTTTTCTAAGAGTGGTATGTCGATGAGGACCTTAAGTTGATGATTCTCACACAGGATGGTGATGGTGGAGATACGCATCAGTTCATCGATGCTGATCCTAGGTCCGGTCAATGGAAACTGAACATCCTTGAGGTTATCCTGCACTTCTCGCAGAATTGGTTCCAGTTGTTCTGATGTTATGAGGCCGGGGTGTAGATATCCTTTCCTGGCTTCATGAACTGCTTCTAACATAGTGGTAGTGGCCTGCATGTTGTGATCGAGGCCCAATCTTAATGCCTTGGCGATGGCATATGTCAGATTTCTTCTCTCCATTTCGGCCTTCGACTTAGTACTTCCTACGGCAATCAGGACTTAAAGTTGTTCCTGCAGTTCCTTCAGCAAAGATCCATGTTGTTGCACCTGGGAGTGCAGCGAATCGAGTTGTGATCTCACTACGTGGGTTTGTTTTCCCACCAGGTGTGACAAGTTGGCCTGGGCTTCGTTGAGATCTTGGATGGCAGCACTATATTTTTCTCCGTCGTCATAGGTCAGAATGCGATTGGTCCTGCAATCTTTCCCAGGAATCCTAATAGTGGGACTGAACGCCTTGCTCGTAGTTGGGTGGTCATCTTGGTTGGTAAGGTCTTTTTAGTATTTTCCAGTTCTTCGATCTGGACTCGAAACTGTTTTTAAAGTTCTGAGGCCATTTCCCATTTATCTTCCCAGTCATAGTATTCGACTAATTCGTTGCACTATTCCTCCTCAGGTTTACACTGCTGTTTTAGTCGCTGCAGCCTGCTCCTTAGGTCGTCAAAGAATCGAGTCTGCTTGCCCACATCCAGGAATACGGCAATCCTCCAGTTGCTGACGGACCTCCTGACTTCTCCGATATATTCGAAATATATCTCGCTGCTGGACTTGAAAGGAGTGATCTGGTAACGATCACTGGCGGTAGTCATCTCCACATCGTGGGAATAGGTCTGCTTCGTTGTCATCACTAAGGTTAGGAAGAGGCATGTCAAAGTTAGATAATTGGTCATCATCGCTTGTTTGTCAATCTAGAATCAGAAAGAACAAGTTAATATGGGTTTAGAATTAAGTCAGGAATTTCACAATTGGGCAACCCTGACCTTATCCCTATGTTTTGCAAACCTTTCACCGTTTTTGGTTTCGAGGATCACATTGTTATTCTGTGTGAATCCTACAAGGGTATACGGTCCTTCTGCGCGCTTATCAAACTTATTTGACCGAACTTCTTTAAAAACATACACCTTGTCGCCTATTTTGGCATTCAAAGGTCGTGCTTTACGATCGTAGATCTCTTTTGATCGTTCTTTTGATCGAACTAGATATTTAGCAGCTAAATTTTGCAGTTCGTTCATCCGGGTAATTAAGTCTTTTAGATAGGATCCATATGTTTCGATTTCGGGTCCTTGAGGTAACGAACTGGGTGCTTTAGCCAAATGTCCAAACACGAGTTCTTATGGGGTAAAATTGGTTGCCTCATGAACGGACGTATTATAATTAAACATCGCAAACGGAAGCAAACGATCCCAATCGTCAAAATCCTTCGCGTAATGTTTAATATAATCCGTCAGTTCGATGTGACTTCTCTTAAGTGCCCCGTTAGTTTGTGGGCGATAACCAGACGTCGTAAGTTGTTTAACGCCAAAGATTTTTTCCAACTTACGCATCAAGGTGCTAACAAAACTTGCTCCTCTATCCGTTAGGATGCAACGGGGTGCTCCAAACACTGAGAATAAGTTCGTAGCTACCGCATGGGCAATTGTTTTTGTTTCTATATTCGGAATGGGGACCGCGATACAGTACTTAGAGAAATTATCCTGCATTGTGAGGATGTGCCGATTTCCGTTTGGGGTGGTTCGCAATTTCCCGACGGTGTCTAAAGACACCTTGTCAAAAGGCATTGCCGGAGTATCGGTAATTATCATCGGTTCTCTTGTACGGGCCCTAGCGAGCTTGTTTTCGAAACAACTCTTACATCCTCGAATAAATTGGGTAACGTCGTCGCGCATCCGGGGCCAGTAGTATCTTTCCCTAATTCGTCGGTAGGTCTTGCCTATACCTTTGTGTCCACCTATCAAACTGGAATGAAATTCGGAAACGATTTTACCGCGTAGTTCGACTGGGGGTACTTCAATTTTTCCGTGGCACAAGGTGATAGTTGCGTCGCCACCGCGGAAAATTCCTGCGACAAGTTCCGACATTTTATTTTGAGGGAGTGTACCTAGCAGGTCTCCGAAATTTGCCATTCGACAAGAATTTTGATTGTTAGATGCTAAGGCTTTTCTTAAATTTTTTAGTCCGATTATAACATCTTTCCAACAAACTTCATCAAAATGACGTCTTTTAACAATGATCGAAAAGACCTTGTATTTACCGTTAGGGGAGATAAAAATTTGTCCTTTGACGGGTCTACTATCCCTAATATCCTGTAAGTCAATATTTTCTGTGGCGACTAATAATTTCGAGATTGGATCGACTGGTTCACAATCTTCAGAAAGGAAGTGGGCATAGTTGTCTCGTCTGTACGTCAAAGGTTCTGTCCATTAATTTGTTACACCACCAAGGGGCTTGCTGTTGTTCGGTTTCAATTCTTGGGGTTCACTATCACTATCACGATCACTTTCACTGGATGTCCCGGAAGATGATTAAGGATCAAAATATGAATTCTTGAAGTTTAGGAACGAAGAGCTAAGAGGCGCGCACTTCTTTGCTGCATCATTGTCTGTATCCTGTATTCGTCTAGGTTTCATGCCCTGGTTCCTCGCGGTGATCTCTCGGTTGGAGTTGATCCCTTCATCCTTGAATCCCGTGAACGGGGTGGACTGTGCACGTGGGATAGTTGATGGCCCTGGAGTAGATAGTTCGGTTTCCATCTCGAGTGTTTGATCATCTATAGAATGTTCAAAGACTTCTGGGATGTCCTTGAATCTTACCGTACTTTGTCTCCTTGGTTTGGTAGATTTACTAGTTAGAGGAGTTTCCTTTTGTGATCCTTCCATCGTGGTGGGCAATTCAGATTGCTCACTTGAAAACTCTTCTGATTCAGTTAATTTTTTCGCTCTACTCCGGCTGAAGTCGTCCAGAAATTTCTTTACTCTTTTCGAGAGTTCGTCATCGGTTCCAACGGCAGGATCAAGAGTTTCTAAATAGTCCAGATGTTCTTGATCTTCTTCACCGTCAGAAACATATTGTCTTCGTGGACTGTGGTCTAGGCCTTCATAATCCCAAAGTAGAGTATTGTTTGTCGGATTGGAGAGATTTAATCCGGCGTTCGCAATCGATCGATCGAATCTATCGACAGATTCTGATACACCCTGAATCAGCTGTTTAGCGTCGGACAGTGATCGTTGTCCTGGTTCTGATCATCTGATTCGCTGGTTTCGTCATCGCTGCTATCAATTTTGCGTCGGCCTTCGATGATCATTTCTTCTAGAGGTAACTCCTCAGGTTCCGATTCCGATGATGGCGATGAATCCGGTTCTGGATTTTTCAGAGCTCCTTCTCTAGCGAGGCGATCTGCGTTCTCGTTGCCGGTGATGCCCTCATGCCCAGGGATATGCTCCCAAACAACGTCAAGAGGTTCGATAGCCTTAATTAATCGTTCGTAGGGCTTCCTATTCTTCACCGGTTTGTTCTCTGTTGTCCTCCAATCGTTCTGTTTCCATTTCGGTATCCATTCCTCAACGCTCTGCACCAAGTATCGGGAATCAGTTTTAATCCTTAGTTTCTTAATGCCCGCCTTTTTGGCCTGTCGAGCTGCCATAGTGGCTGCTTCGATTTCGAAAGCGTTATTCGTTTGACGTCCGTTATAACGTCGAGAAATGTTTAAAGGATTGTTTGGACCAAACCACACGTCAATTCCTGCTTTTGGACTGGATCCTCCATTTTCGCAGCAGGCTCCATCAACGAAAACGTCCGTGTACGGGTCGGGGCCTTGATTCTGAGGGGCGTTGGTTTTGAGCTTAGGTGATTTAAGTGGAGTAGTATGGACAGGAAGATTAGGGAAAGCACTATAGTCTTCTCGGAACACCGGGGGATCCGAATCTTTATCTGTTCCTTCCTCCGATTCTTCTTTAGCACTTTCATCACTTGATGATGAATAGGACGGTTTCTTAGTTGTTTCCTTTTTTGGAGCAGTGTTTCCTCGGGGTCGTAGTCTGTTGGCAATGCAGCTTTCGTCCGCTTCATTAACGGGAATATCCTGCGGGGGTCGATAGGTTTCGTCACTATCAGCCATTGCAGATTTGGTGCTTCCAACAGGTCGCCCTCGACGAGGAGGTTCCTTGGCAGCCGTCTTAGTGGGATTTAACTTAGGTTTAATAGGAGGACCCTTTGAACTGCTTGGTTGTCCCGAGCTGGTACTTGGTTCCGGATCCTTTGGACGTTTTAAGATTGTTTTTCTTGGTTCCGTTACCCCTTTAGGTGCCGTGGTAACGGACGGTCAAAGAGGAGGTTCCTTTCCTGAATGTTTTGGGTTAAACAACTTTTGCGTAGTCCCAAGGTTGGAGGAAGGTCCAGGTCGGGGCTTAGTTTGTTTTGGTTTGAGTTTTTCTTGTAAACTACCAAATCGTTGTCGAGTTGTTGACGCGCTGGCCTTTTCAGTTCCTTCGGACTTTCTTTCTTTCTCCTTCGGGTTTACTCGTGCACTTTCTTTCGCTTCGCTGGTTGAGGAACGCGTTATAGGTAATGCCCGACATGTCTTCACCTTTTCGCTGGACTCGTCATCACTGGATTCCGTTTTACGAGTGATTGCCCTTTTCCGAGGTTTGGGCTTTTCGAGATCCGAGGAGAATGATTCTGACCAACTGGAGTCTGAATTCGACCCGTTCTCTTTGTCAACAGGATTTGTTGATAACGCTTCAACAATCCTATTGATTTTCCCGGGCTTATATTCGAACTTATATTGATAATTCTGAAGACGAATTCTCCATCTTTGAATTCGTGGTCCCGGATTATCGATATAAGTCATCCAGTGTACCGGCTCGAAATCACAGGCTAGAACGAACTCGCGACCATATAAATAGGGTTTGAAATGTTCGGTCGCGTACAGTATGGCTAAGCACTCCTTTTCAGCTTTGGGGTAAGATTGTTCCGCATTGTTCAGCACCTTAGAGAAATATGCCACAGGCAAATCAATTCCGTCCATTGCTTGTGTTAGAATTGCGCCTACAGCGTGTTCCGAAGCATCGCACGTTAATTTAAAGGTTTCGCTAAAGTTCGGATACTGCAGAATAGGTTCACGGCACAAATATCGTCTTAGATAACGAAAACTTCTCTTCTGGGGTTTTTCCCATTTCCACTCGGTGTCCTTTTTTAAAAGTTCAGTCAAAGGTTTAGCCCACTTCGCGTAGTTTTCGATAAACCGTCTATAGTATCCAGAAAGACCAAGAAAACTTTTAATGTCCCTAGGGGTTTTTGGGAGAGGGAATTTTCGAATTGCTGTGATTTTATTTGGGTTCGGCTTTATTCCTTCTTCACTTATTATATGTCCAAGGTATGCGACTTCGGTTTTTAAGAATTCGCATTTATCTGGCTGAAGTTTCAAATTAGCATCCCTAAGTCGATTGAAAAGTCTACGTGCTCGTCTGTCGTGTTCTTCTAGAGTGTCAGAGTAAATAATAATGTCATCTAAGTACACAAACGCTTCATCATCGAGCATAGTACTTAAAACATTATTTAGCAATCGTTGGAATGTAGGTGGGGCGTTCTTTATGCCCATGGGCATCCGCTTGTACTCATAGTGACAATTGCGAGACGAGAAGGCAGTTTTATGCCTATCGTCAGGGTGAGTTTCCACCTGATGGAAACCACTGGCAAGGTCAAAAACGGTGAAGTAGCGTGCGGTGCCCAACCGGTCGAATATTGAGGTTATGTTGGGCAGTGGGAAAGCGTCTCCTATGATGTTTTCGTTTAGGACTCTGTAGTCTACCACAACACGCCACTTTTTCTCACCGGACGCGTCAAGTTTCTTTGGGACGATCAGTAGTGGCGAGTTGAATGGAGAATTAGAATGTCCTATAATTCCGCTATTAAACTGCTTTGATAATTGAACGTCAATTTGTTCAAGGGCCTCGAGAGGGGACCTATATTGTTTCTTGTGAATGACCTTATCGTCGATGGTCGGAATTCTATGCTGGATAAGGTGAGTGCACGATAGTAATTCACCATTTAAATGAAATATGTCAGCATAGTCTTCCGCCCATCCTATTACGATTTTCCGCTCGTCTGGAGCCAAATGGGCCAAGTATAACGCATTCTTGACTTTAATCACTCTCTCAGAATAAGTTTGCTGCGAATCGAATTGAGTGCCTTCTGCCTCAGAATCTGTAAATTCTTCGCCGGGGAATTTACAGAAATCGAACGGGATTAACTCCTGAGGCTTAAGGGTTATGTCAATGTCATTTTCGGTAGTGTTGATTGCCATGGCGTTACCATCCTTATTTGTGACAATGGCCTCACCCAGGTAAAGTCCTTCTGCGGTTTCGATTCGAGGAAGATATCCTTCCTTTAACCCTGTGTTAATTATATCTATCGCGACTGGGGTCTTTGTGCGGGATTTGATGCGTAGGACTCGAGCAAACGGTTTGATTTCAGACCTTAAGGCTTTTTTAGCCTCCAGTGATTCCTTATCAACAAAATTGATAGGGGTCACTGGGGAAGATATGGTCACAAGGGTGTTATGCCTAAAAGAAATTTGGGCTTGGACCTGTCGTAGATATGGTCTTCCAAGGATACCATGGGTCGAAATGGGAAAACAGTTTTTGACAACGTGAAATTCTACCGGAACATTATCGATAGTTAACTGAATGGTTCCCATTGTTCTAACAGCGTGATTAGTTATTCCTGTAATCTCAAGACACTTGTCTGGGACAAGTGTGAGCACGGGATTTAATGCACACATCTTCACGAGGTTAGTGTCCGACCCAGGATCTACGAGGAACCTTATTTTATCATGTCTGAATTCAAGGGCGTTTAATTGGACTACTAGGGAGTCCTCGGCCTCTGATTTTGCTCTAAAGATCCTATTGACTGTTCCGCAAAGTGCACGTTCTTCGGACGCTGCGGAAGGGGACTCGCTGGTGCGTCCGGACGGCGAGTCTGCTGGTAGTTTAAATTACTAGCAGGTGCTGGAGACACAGCCCGTGGTGGGGTTGTACTAGTCCGATAGTTCTGAGTCGATCTAGGATATTGGTTGTGCATAGGCGTGGGATTAGGAGGAGCCTGGGGCATCATTTGCGGATATGCAAAAGGTGTTGGATATTGCGGGTTTTGAGGTGGGATCATGTGAGATGGTGTAGGATATGTGAAGGGAGGAGGATACTGGGGCATGATTGATCGATAGAAATTCCCAAGCTGCTCTGGGGTGAGGTGCAACATGTCAGAGGAAATAGGCTTAGAGGAATGGTTGGCATAATTTGGCTCTCTGTCAGAGTCTGTTCTACGTCTCGTCGCAATGTTGGGTTTCTCAATTTGTCGTGAGTACGGGCTTGGTGATCTTGTCCGTTCCTCGATCTTGGATATATGATAAGATGATGAACGCGATCTTTCACTGTAGCTTTCGCGATCTTCAGCATGTTTCGCAAATTCTAGGGCTTCGTCTAAGTCACGTGGATTCCTAGCATCCACGAATTTCGATACTTCCGTGGAAAGCCCTCTTACGAACGAGTCTAGGGCGCATTCGCGAATGGGTTGCAAAATAATATTGAACTCCGTGAGTTCTACAGCGTTGTTACCCTCTCTAACTTCCCTGAACGTCCTATTATATTTTGGTTCAAGGGCATGACGGGCACCTTCGATTAGGCCCTGCAAACGATCATAATAATCACTAGCAGTTTCCGTCTGTTTTTGACTGAGGGTTATTATACTCTCGAAGTACCATTGATATTTTTTATTCGGGGCAAATCGCTTCCTTAAATGATCAAGCAGCTCGTCTAATTGATCAAAATCTTTGTTTTTACAGCTGTCCCATGCTGCTCCATGCAATCTACTTAAAACGGCCGTAAGAAATTCGGGTTCGGCGGTATCCGTGACGAAAATTCCCGCACGTTGTACGGCTTGTAGGAATTCTTTTAGCCAGGGGTTTCGACCGTCGAACAAAGGGATGTCACTTGCGCTTGTTCGTAAATTTAATCGATCTAAAGCGTTTGCCACACTAACGTCAAGGTTCGCCGCAGGTTGCTGACCGTTGGGATTTTGGTTTGCCATGTTTATGCGAGGATATTTCAGGTGCATAAAAGTGTTATAACTAAATATATATATACAAATTTTTTATACTTACGATTTTTATATTTATACAAAAAGTGTGAGTGGTTATATGTATGTATTAAGAGTAACTGTGATTGTAACTTTTAAAAGAGCAGAAGGTTCGCCACCGCAGAAAATTCCTGCAACTTGAGCCTTTTAGGAATTAGATTTTTTTTTATTAAGGATGCGGTTTCTAACCAAGAAATGTATTTTGCTGAATTCGGGATTAACTTTCGTGAAATCGACAATCAGTCTACCGTTTTCTCCCAACTTTAACTAAGGGTATAGAAAAAGGGGAACGGCCTGTAATTCTTGGATTTATATCCATATTCTAAGGTTCCAAACTTAAATTCTGCGTTAGTTATTCTAATTCGCTTAAGGATTTACAAAAGTCTAATTGCCTACGTTTTGCTTCTATGATTTGGGACTTCAGAAGTGCGATCCTAGTTTTGAGTGACTCTATCTTAGTCCTTAATTCAGAATTTAATCTTCTCAAATTTCTACTTTCACGAAAATGGAATGCTAAGAATCTGTTTACGCGTTGTACGTGTTCTTCGGAATTATCAAAAAGTATATTCTTCCATTCAGGCGTCATTGCTAAAACCTAGTCGATTTTAAATTTTCAAGTTTCTTAGTTAAAAGGTCGATGATAGGTTTCATTGTTTTTACTCTTTCTTCGAGACCAGAAACTAGTAAGGCTTGTGCAAAAGTAGCCTGCGTAAGCGTAGCTAAGGAACTATTAAGAAATGTTACCTGAGTTTCCAACTCGGACGCCTTTTTGGACAATGTCGAATGTTCGGAAACAAGAAAGCTATATCTTTCTTCGATCAACTCAACTCCCTCGATTAACTCGGACCATTGGTCCTGGGAGAACCCAGTAACAATTGCGCTCCTTCGAGGAAACATGAGTTATTCAAAAAAAGGTAACATTTACTTTAAAATGTATTAAGTTGAATTTCGTTAATTTATTTAGCCTGTCAGAGTGTTGCTTTGCAATTAGCCAATAATCATGACGTCGCTGTCGTAATCGAGTGTGCTATCAGAGTCGCCGTCAGGTTGATGGACGTTTTGTTGCTGTACGGGGACAAGACTCACAAGATTCTCTTGTGCGCGAGCGATCTGTCTCTGTGCTAACGCCTCCTCGATATCGAGGTCGATTTCGATAATTTGAATTTGTGCTAACTGTACCGGAGGTGGTTGGACCGGCTCTGGTTGTCTAGGAGTGGGTGCAACCTTGCACGTAGGTCTGAACTTTGTTAACGGTTTCGTGAGACTGTAATAGATTTCACATTCTGGTGCCCTAGTCGTTCCTTGTTCGATCAAAATGTGTCGCTTACCGGCACGTTTTCCTCTTTTTGTTTTCTTTGGATCGGAAGACATTTAGGATGTCATTTTAGTTAATTTTATTTGGATTAGATTATAATAGTGCGATAAAATACAAGTTTAGCCAGAGATGCTCTCCTAGGCGGGACGATCAGTACTCACAACGGCGCTTCCTAGTGTAAGGGAAAGAAGAAAATAAATTTTCTGCTTTCCGAATTCCAATTGGAACTCACCAGGATTCGACCAGAAGTTTTTCCAATCCTGCGGCCTTGTACCCACAAAACGGCGAGGTTGTATTGCTAGTCGTTAGGATTAGTCGAAACTAGTCCCAACGATTACGCTTTTAAAGTACTATTGATATTTAATTTTGATAAATACTTAGGAAATAGGGTGTAGTAGGTGGTGAACTTTTTTCTTAGGGATTATTTTAGAGAAAACCCAAATCGACGCAACTAGTTCGCCCAAGGATAGCCGGGGCGATTATCCAGGTATCTGAATAGAATGAGTCCACGACAAAGAAACAAACTTCTTGATTTTCAATGTGAAAATATACCACGCCCAAAATGTCTACGTAGGTGTCGTTAACATAGTCTGCAGTCGGGTATCCTAATATGGGGCAGTCTAGTTTTAAAACAGTTTGGCAAATGTAGTTGTGTTTGTAGAAATTGTTTAGTGATACATTTACTACTTCGTTTTGTAAGAACTCGGAATTAATAACGATGACTCCGAAGTCATTAGAATTTTGTAGGATTGTCATACGGATGTAAAGTAAACTAATAGTACACAAACAAAATTTAATTATTTAATTCGCGTAGCTCTAGGGCTAATTCTTAACTTTCTTCTCTTGTTCTCGCGGGGCTTGCCTCAACGTTACCTTTTCATTGTTAAAATTCTCAATACGTCTAACTCTCAGTTGTAAGGTGGGGGTATCCGTAAGAAGGTCAGCAGATTGTACTAACGTTAAGGAGAGCCTTTTCAAGTAGTGATTATTCACAACTGAACCCTTATGAAACGGGAATTTTGGATTAAATACTACAAAATAATGTAATTTCTTTGCAATTTCTCCTTCAAAACTCGAGTTGTTCTGGTGGGAAGTATTTTTTCGAACAAGGAGACGTCCAGATAAAATTGTCTGAGGAATTTCAAGGTTTGAAGTTAGAGGTTTCTTTAAGTATTCTTGTGAATTACCAAGAACACTCTCAATTCCGCTTTCCTGGACTGAATTTTCGGAAATTACTACTTCTGGATTACTAACTAAAGGTTTAGTAACGTGACTTCGTTTTTTTGAACGATTACCGCGCCGTCTAAACTTGTTAGGCATTCCAAACCTGATTCATAATCACAAGAAAATTTTATTTCTATTTTCATTTAACTCTTTTCTATTTTCGATCAATTGTTTACACTTAATGCTTCGGGAATAAATTAGAATTAAGTCATCATCAACGACTAGTCGGAGAGCCAAATTTCTAATTTCGTTTAAAGCAAGAAGTTTTAATTTTCTGATCAGAATTAGGAGTATAGAAAAATAGGTAAAATACTAAAAGTCAATGTCTAAATTGATTAAGTCGTCATCAACAACTTTTCAGTTGGAGAGCCAAAATCGAAAACATAGAATAAGTCATCATCAACAACCTTTAGGTTGGAAAGCCAAATTCGTAGTTTCTCTAAGACAGAGATCCTTTATATATTTTATATTTATTATTCTTGTGTTTAGAGAATTTTAAGATTCGAATTAAATATAGTTTTTTTTTAATTCAAAAAAGAAAGACGGGCAAGATATTAGAGAGGAAACAACGACCCTTGATTTAGCGATTTTTTCGTTAAAATGTTAAATTTTGAAAATTGCAAATTGGTGCCACTGGTAACAAATGTTACCAGGTAACGGGGCAGGGCGGTAACGCGTAGGAAAATCTACCGCTGCCACTATCAGCTTGTTACAAACCAGAAATAAATTTATTAATTAGGCTTTTGAGATGGCCCTTTATCTCGATTTGGGGAGGCACCAAGCTGCCAGAATGTTTTATTACTCTGTTTAATTTTGTGGGAACGTTATCCTACTTTTAAAAGTTACCTTCTGATTCGTTAAATGCACTATTTTTAGAATGATTTGAATTTCAGGTTTAGTTAGGTAAGTAAAGAAATTGATTTTATGAATACATGATTTATTTTAAAATAGCAAAATACCTTTTTAATACAGAATGATTATAGTGTGTTACAAATAGAAAATGTGTGTGTGTTAGAATATGTAAATTGAAACGATACTTATTTACTTACAAACTACCGGCGGAGCTATTCCTCTTTCGAATCACAAAGCATCCGTCGGGCGAAAATTCTTTTGATCTTGTTTTCACCAAAAATCGCGACGTAAGATTCGCGCAATTTTCCTGGGTTGCGAGATTGCACCTGTGGTGAGCGGACGCGGGCAATATCTATGCAACCGGCCGTCTCACACAACTGTGTAAAACTCACTGCGGATCTACTCTTTTACCGAATTAGTCCGGGCTATATATATAACCGATAATTAGTTTGATCGCGCTCGTGGGCCACCGATATTTGAGACGGACGCGGGCAATATCTATGCAACCGGCCGGTTGTCAACAACAAGATTCTAGAATAATTAATTATATTAATTATTCCAGAATCTCTCCAAAATCAGCCCGCACTGGACTCCACCGGCTCAGAGAATTTGAGAATTTTAACGTCTGCAAATCGGGTTCCGGGTCGCGGATGGGCTTTTTGTCGCGAAATTTCTCTGTCCCAAAACACTTTCTAGGTTAGACCCAGGAGAGGTGTCTTCGAGAAGAAGCGAGAATTCGTACTGCGATGATTGAGAGTTTGCGACAAGCCTCTAACCCTTGCCTTTGGTGCAAAGCGGGGAAGATTTTAGGAGTAGGAGTAAGTCAGGGGCCCATTGGTCTATGCGTTTTTGCTGACGTTTTGGATCTCACGGTAGGTCCGTGAGAACGGAAACAGTCTGTTAACATGATACTTTTTTGAAATATTATTTAAAATGACTTAGAATTTAAATAATAATTATATTATTTAATTAATAAAATTATTATTTATCTTAGTTATAATAGTGTATATAATTGATTTATTGTGATTATATTGTTCCTACTTTTTATAGGTTGCTTGTATATGTATTTTACATATCGAGTAATATATATATATATATATATATATATATATATATATATATATATATATGCATATACATACAACCTAATGTCCTCCGGCATTTTGTTGTAACAACAATGTTTACAATAAAATGTTTAACTATTGTTAAATTGTTTCTGTGTGCATCTGACTTGATTCATAAATTCAAGTGTCATAAGGCATGCTGCCTTGTAGTTTGCGTCAGCTGTAACGCACGTGCGTTTGTTTTGAAGCTGTAGTCTACAGCTTATGGGCCCTGAGGGGAGAGGAAAGTTCTACGCACAACCAGGCAGCGATTAGAGGCAAGCATAGCGCACTTGTATTGGTGTCCGTAGCATAAAAGCCGTCAAGGTATTAGTTCTGTAGCCGGGGAAGCCAGTGAGTGTGCTGGTGTCCACAAACGGCGGCCGCGAAGGCATGTGTGTGTTGCCGCCGACCATCCCCACACACGCACAACCTCGCAATGTATTTTCTTAGCTCTAGACAGCAATGACAAATAGAATATATATATATATATATTGGCTGCAACATTGCGCCTTCTGCATGTTCTATAGAATTGAAATTTGAATACAAATTTTATATTTATTATTTGCCACAAAGTTCGATGTAGGCAGCGTTGACTGCGCCGGCACAATTATTAATGACTATTTATTATATTTATTATTTAGTAGAAGGAGAAAAGAAATAATAATTTCTTTTGTCCTTCTAACTATTTTTATAAGCATTTCTTAGCTAAAGGCATTCTCTCGGTAAGATATTTGACGTTATCAGGGTGTCAAATATCCTCAAGCATAGCTTCGCTGCGTTGCGATGCTTTTATGTGCTTGGGTTGATTTGAAATTAAATTTATTCTACATGGTTGTCAATTAACTTACTTTTTAAAAGACTAGTATTCTAACACCAAAAACCCCCGAATAACAATTATTATTAAAATTCATTGAACACATCGTCTTAATTAACAATTTGTTTATATAATTTGTTTATAACAATTTACAAATGATTCTATAACACAATTCTACGATTCAGAGATTCTAAGATATAAATAAATATTATTTCCCATAGAAAGATCTTGAGTTTATTTATCAATATTTGAGCGAAAGTGGAACGCCATTTGTAGAAAAGTATTAAAAATGACATTTTGCAACGTCCAAAAAAACAATGAAAATCTTAAAAAAACAAATTTTTATTGTCATTTTTGTGTTCCCTGATATTGAAAACAGAAATATATTGTTGCAGTAGATTAAAATTAAATATACTCTTTAAAAATCTAGAAAAAGTTGGAACGCCATTTCGCTATTTTCGCCACTTTTGGCCAGGGACGTGGAACGCCAATTGGAACGCCACGCCACCGAAGTGGTTAAATAATCATCATCATCATTATCAGTCATCACGATAAGTTTCAAGCGGGATACAACGCACGGTTCATCCTCAGTTTGTCCAAGCTCAACCAACACCACAAGTTCACCATGCTCAACCACGAGTTCAGCTTGCTCAAGCTCAACCAGAAGTTCAACTTGCTCCAGCTCAACCACAAGTTCAGCTTGCTCAAGCTCAATCACATGTGTAACTTGCTCAAGCTCAACCAATGAAAACAATCAAATTAATTGATGTTCAGCCCGAATTACATAAAGTAAGGAAATCCAGGCAACCCAGTCAGCAGTCAACCTAGAAAACCTAGGCAACCTAGGCAATCAAAAAAGGAAAAACAAACAGTGTTGGAAGCCAAGGATAATAAAGAAAATTGTGAACCAGCTGTTAAGGTAAGTTAAAATATTTTTTATTTTTTAATCATAATATTAATAATATTAATAATAAATAAATTAATTAATAGGATCAAAAAATGGACTCCACTAGGACAAAAACATCCTGTTAGGAACAAACAAAAATATACTCCTACAGAATACAACAAAGTTAAGGACATTCAATATATTCCTACTCCAAAAATGGAAAATAGACCTTTATTACGAAAGTCATCAAGTTCTAGTTCGTTTAGTTCGTCTAGTTCGTTAAGTCAGTCTAGTTCGTCCAGCTCTTTCAGTTCATCTGTGAAGGTACCGATTTCTTCAAGTTTGTCAACGGACGCGGAAGTGTCAAATCCGACAGGTTCGTCAACATCCGCGGAAGTGCCAAATCCTTCGAGTTTGTCAACGGCCGCGGAAGTGTCAAATCCGACAGGTTCGTTATCATCCGCGGAACTGTCAAATAATTCAAACTTAAATTTGTATTCTTGTGTACGAGTATCCACAAAAGTAAAACCGATAACGGGGAAACGAAAAAATGATTTATTTTTTCTTTTCATTTTTTCGTTTTTTTAAATTTAATAAAAAAGAAATTTAATTGTACTATGTTACAAGAAATATTAATTTATTTATTTAGAAACATTACGGGACATGCCCTTTCGTACAAATGTACTCCTAATACTAAGGTGACGATAAAGATCACAACATGAAATAACTTAAAAACTAGGCGGATATTCCGTTGTTTGAGTGTCAATATCTTTGAACGTAGCTTTCATTTTATAAAATATCAAATATAATAACAATTTAACGTTAATTAATTAATCAATAGTAAATCAAGAGTATTTGACATAATTATTTATATGCATAATTATAGCAAAAATATTAATATATCATAAATTATAAATCAATATTATGAGAAATAATTATTATGATTTTTCAAAAGTATTAATATATCATGAATTATAAACCAATATTATTAAACACAATTATTTATATGAATATAACAAAAATACTCATAAAATGAATCACTAACATAATCAACAAACATCATAATTAAAAATAGTATTTATAAAGTTCTTATGGAAATTAAACTATCACTAGAACCAAAAGGGCGCGCGTTGCGCGCCTACTTCTGGTCCTTTCCCACAACAAAAACCTTAATATAACCTTAAATTAAATCTTAATTAAATAAAAACATATGTTTATATTTTAAAAATTATTTCTCTGTTAATAAGATTGTTTAAAAGTTTTTTAATTTTTTAAATGTAAGTTTGACAAATTGAATTTTCTAAAAAAAATTACACGTTAATGCCTATAAAAAATTCTCATTCTGGAGAAAATCACCTTTAAAATAAGCATAACATCATTAAAAAGCATTCAGTATTTTAGAAGTTATTAAAATTTTTGTAAAACTTCTATATTATAGAAATTGTGTAGATTTTTCTGCCAAAATACAGGCGAAAATTTTTTTAAATTAATACTTGGAGTTTTGCACATCAATACATGGTAATTTAATTTTTCCAAAATATTAAGAACATTCTTGAATTTGCAATTGTTTATAAGAATTGTTGATAACAATTTTAAATTTTAATTTTTTAACAATTTTTTTTATTTTATCATTAAAGTATAGACATTAAGCTTTATTTAAAAGAAATTACTTTATTATCATTATTTGTTCAAAAGTAATAATAACATGAAAATAAAATGATCCAGAACTTCAACACCAAATTACTTTAATAATAAAATTTTTTTTGAAATTGTTTCACTTATTTGGACCCATTATATTAAAACATCAAAGATTTTTTTGTTGGGAATAAATTATTCTCTGATAAATGATTTATTACCATTTATTAAATCAATTTTAATTAATTGTACACTATCTGCGAAAGTTGTGTAAATACTACATGTTAGTGCTATAAATAATTTTTTTATTTTGCAAAATGTAGGTATTAATTAACATTTTTCCCGTCTAAGGCACTAAAACTCAATATAATTATTTAAAAATTAATCTTAAAAGTAAAATTTAACTATCTTTCTAAAATCATTAAAAAGATACTTGAGTTTGTCTTGTTTTAATAAAATTAATATAATTTTAGAAATACTTTACACGTGTTTATGTTCTTTGGATAAAGCTGAAATATGCATTTAGTTTATTTTAATACAATTAATGTTTTTTAAAGATAGTATTTAACATTAAAATTTACAAGTAAATATGTAAATAAAAAAGCCGAACAAGTTAGAAACCTAACTTCTATGCTTGGCCATTTCTGGTTAAAAAAATATCAAGCTAAAACAAAAATTGTGCCTTTTTTAAAACATTTACAATATAAAATTTTTTTAATTTCTTATTTTAACTCATAGTAATCATAGTAATACAACACTATCCTACCTAATTTTTTTACACAAAAAACATTTTTATAATATAAAGTTCAAAAATTTAGAAATTAAAAAATTACATTATTTTATTATTATTTTATTATTATATTATTTATATTAATTTATTTTTATATTTATAAGAAAATACAAAATTTTTATAAATTGAAAAAAATTTAAATTTTAGTCAGTTAAGTAATTTTTAGTTTTATTTAAGTATTTCAACATTAAATACTATTATAAAAATACTTTAAAATGAACAGTACAGATGGTCACTTTAAGCTTTAATTTTTTACCAATTTTTAAGAATTTAAAGTTAAAAATCAGTAATCAAAATTACTTCTAAAATAAGTCAAAAACATGATTCTTATACTGGCACCTTATTATTATGGCACCTGTTTATTACCTTAAAGACTCTAATTTTGAACTGAAATAAAAAATATTCTTTTTTTTAAGACAACATAAATTTGTTTATAATAAAAAACTGGGTACTTGTTTAAGATTTATTAAAAAAATATTAAACCATGTAAAGTATTATTCTGAAATTATATTTAGTTTTTTAATAAAACAAGGCAAACTCAAGGATGAGCTCAAGGATTTTTTAACTAATTCTAGAAAGTTATTTAAATTTCTTTACAAGTTTAATTGTTGAAAAAGTAGATAATGTTAGTGACTTAGACGGGAAAGATGTTAATTTATTAATTGCAATTCTTAATTACAAATAAGAAAAATTATTTTATATAATTAAAAAGCAGTATTTTACACAATTTTTTAAAACTGACCTCCTTATCCTTATTTTTAATCACAAAAATTTTTTTGTCTTATTTTTTTTTTAATTTGGAAGAGAGAAAAAAACGTGTTCTTAACTTTGCACTTTTATTTTTCTGTATTATATACTGTAAAAATCTGTTAATAAACTGTAACTACTGTAAACTGTAACTACTGTTGAAGCTCTTATAAACAAAGAAAATACACCAATAGCAAGCGTCTCCGCTAGGATTTCTGACCAATAGCGACCATCATCATCGGTTTTCAGCCAATAGCGACCGTCATCATCGTCTTTCAACCAATCGCGACCGTCACCATGATATTTTCAACCAACAGCGACCAACATCATAAAATTTTAGCCAATAGCGACCGTCATCATCGGATTTTAACCAATCACGACCGTCATCACCGTATTTCAACCACTCGCGACCGTCATCATGTCATTTTCACAACCAATCACGACCGTCACTCTCAAACTCCAGCCAAAAAAAAATAGCTGTTTTTCTATTAAGGAATATTAAATGTTTTCATGAAAATATACAGGATAACATCATAGAGTGCTACTGTAGTTGAGGGGAAGAGAGAGCACACATAGAATTGCGAAAAGGAGTTACAGTTTATTCACTGTGGGCCCACCCAAAAGTAAAGTAAGAGTTGCTGTACGTTTCCGTGGGGAAATTTTGATAATTGTAGGCACACCACTGCGATAGACCATCGTTAAATTCATTTCTTCTTCCTGTCGACGCAAAGTAAGTTGCTCTCTCACACTTCGAACTTCTTCTCTCTGCATCATGGTCTTATCGTTTGTCATCGACAAATTTACTAATTTCTTAGACTGGATTGGGTCCCTCTTTGCAGCAACGAAGGTTCTCAGTACCGCCTGCGCCTTCTCCTCCGTAGAACATATGTTTCTCACTGGTCTAGGTTTCTGAGGGACTTGCGCATATGAACCGATTCTGAAAATACGGCTACAATCAAGATCCGTTTCAGAGAGACTTTTGAACTTGTCGAATATGTTTTCTTTTAAACAGATTCTATTAATCGTTTAAAAGATTGTATTATTTAATTACAAAAATAGATAAATTGAAAGAATAATAAATCACTTTGATTTCAGAAATCTATTTTATTTACATTTTTTTATTTATAAATTTAAATGTTTTTATAACATTTTTTTATTAATTCGAAATTGATTTTTAAATTATAAAACTAATAGTATAATTAATTTAGTTCGACAACTTTCTGACATTTGAATTCATATAGGGCCGTCCATAAATTACGTAAGGTCATTTGGGTGGGGGGGGGGTGTGTAGACAATTTTTCTATGTTAACTTACATGGGTGGGTACCTGGTTAAACGAATTTCTTACGTAAGATATATTTTCTTACATTACTCCATAAATTTCGGAAATTCTCAAGCTATGATAGGGTCGTTCCAGAATGAGCCAAAACGCAACGAAGACGCGACGCGTCCCAATGCCAAAGATGGTAATATTAAGCTAAATTTCTGCATTAAGGTACGACTACACTTTAGAAGGCTCTTAAAAGACCAAATTAAAAAAAAAATTTTAGGTGTTTTATTATAAATATTTAAAAAACTTTTTTGCTTATATTAGTACATATTTGGAGAATAAAAATAATGGTTTGTTTTTAATTTTTATTTAATATCATAATCTGCAGACAGCATTCAGATCGAAACTCCAAAAAGTTAGTTGTCCAATTGCGGACAGTTTATCTCAAGATTGACAAATCGGAAACAAAAAATCCAAATTGCTTTTTAAAAAGGAAGGTGTCTTGCATAGAAATCTACCACCAATAATGAGAAATCGACTAAAATAAAAAAATAGCAGATGTTTCAATAATTTTTGTCAAAATACACTATGTTTTTCAGTATTTTTCTAGTTTACAAAAAGTTTTTTTTTTAATTTTTTGACCATTTTCTGGTAAATTCTCACACAGGACATGCTAACAAACAAAACGAGTTATCATTTATTAAAATCGGTTCAGTAGATTCAGAGATAAACTGTCCGCAATTTAAGAAAACGTTATTTTGAGAAAAACGCGTTTAAACTTATATGTATCGTTAGAGGCCATCCATAAATTACCTAAAATTCTTTTGCAAATTGAAACACCACCATTTTTTTTATTTCAGACACTGTTACATACATTAGTACCAATGTTTCTACTGGTCGTAACAAAAAGCTGGACCCCACCATCCCCTTAAAGACTTACTTAATTGGTCAATGACTCTTTACATTAATTGAATATTTTTTGAATAATTTACTTTTATTTTTTACAATTGGTTATAAATACTTTAGGAAGTGTTTTCTAAAGTCATAAAGAGTTAAAAAATGCAATAAAAAAAATCAAATTTTTTTAAAATTCTAAAGTGTAGTAGTACCTTAATATTTATTATTTTGACCAAAGTAAAATATGTTTAATAAATTTTATATAAATTAAGTATATTCTAAGAAATACAGAACTATACACTAAATACCAAACATTTGTTTATTAATTCATTTTATTAGTTAAACAATTTTTTGCAATGCTGCTAGTAAATTCTCGTAAAAAATACCTAAGCAAAAACTTATGTAAGATAGGGGGGTGGGTGGTTTAAAATCTTGCGGAGCCTTACAGACGTGGGTGCATGGGTCAAAATTTAAGAAAAATGCCTTACGTAATTTATGAACGGTCCCTAAATTCTCGTAAAAATACCTAAGCAAAAACTTACGTAAGATAGGGGGGTGGGTGGTTTAAAATCTTGCGGAGCCTTACAGACGTGGGTGCATGGGTCAAAATTTAAGAAAAATGCTTTACGTAATTTATGGACGGTCCCTAAATTCTCGTAAAAATACCTAAGCAAAAACTTACGTAAGATAGGGGGGTGGGTGGTTTAAAATCTTGCGGAGCCTTACAGACGTGGGTGCATGGGTCAAAATTTAAGAAAAATGCCTTACGTAATTTATGGACGGTTCCTATACTAGATAAATATGCATTAAAAATTTAATATGTATTGAAAATTAAACCGCGCGAGTCTTCTACTAAACCAAGGAGTAAAAATAAGATGTTTATAAAATATCCAAAGCTTTTAAATGTGGTCATTCAAGCCATAGTGGATGTATAGAGTGGTCCGCGAGTGTGGAGTAGTAGGTGTAAGCTGTGGTAGGGAGGCTGCCGGTTACGAACTGCCGCTGAAGAGCCGGTTGAATCATTCATTTCAGGTCTTTTAATCTTACAGGTCTTACAAGTAGATGCTAAGTTTAGGGTGAATGTGGCTTATAAACTTTCTTTGTAAAATAGAATTTTTTTCAACATTCTTTTATTTTATAAGTATTTTTGATACTCGTTTTTAGAGTTCATATAGAAATTCGAATATTTTAAAATAAAATTCCAGCTTAACTTCTATTAAATTTTATATCCAATTTCTACATCGTATATACGTAGAAATTGGATATTTAAGCCTTATATAAGGCTATTTAAAATTTTTTTTTAAATTCAGAAATTTTATAAGTAAACATTTTTTTTCTCAGATTTTGTCAAAACTGTTTTATTTACATACATTAAAAATCTTTGCAATCTTATTTATAATAAAAAAATTAATTTTGATTTTAAGAAATAAAAAAGTGGATAAGTCCACAGTCCCACCAAACTCACCATCTACAAATATATATAGCGATGATGACGATTCCATGATCGTCAATGAAGAGAGTAATAACTATTTTGTCGTCGTCAACGATGATTATAATTCACAAGGGTACACCATCTATTTTATTACTATTTTAGATGTGTGAAGAACTGTTGGGAAGACCAACGTAACGTTTAGTATATTTATTAATGAGAGAAAAAATGGTTTATATAACGTGAAATGAAAATTCCAAAGAAAAGAAATTTTCTTTTAATTTTTTAAAGTTTAATGAACTCACGCCCATTTTAAAGAGGATACACACCTGCGTGCGCATTTTTTGTGGTGGGGGTAAAGAAAAGTCGGGCAGGGGTGGATATATAAAGCGACTCCCAATTCACGAAAGTCACTCTTTCTTTCAGTTCTTCTTAGTAAAAGTAAGTATAACTTCGCTATATTTTCCTTTTCAGGTTTCTTTTCAGCTTCTATATCTTTTTATTTTCCGAATTTTGTTTTTATTTTCAGGTTTCTTTTCAGCATCTTTTTATTAAATTTTCAGTTTTTTTTATTTTTCAGCACTTATTTCCAAGTTTACACTACTAGCTGTTTTGTTTTCAGTTTTTATTATTTATTTTTCTAAGGTTCCACTTTTACTTTTATAGCACGTTGTTTTCAGAGTATTTCAACTTTCATGTTTCTTTTAAGCTTATATTTCTTTATTTTTAATACTACTGATTTCGTCACCTACCTACCAACAAGATTCATCAAGCTCTTCGAGGATGAACCAACCACCTTGGAAATGATGAAAGAAGCAGCAATATCGAAGAAACTTCAAATGAAATTTCTTGGAGGATCGTATAATGTTGTCGAGTTTAAATTAATAAAATTATAAATTGTAAAGAAATTTAAATATATTTTTAAAAATTTTGAAAAATAAACAAAGTGTTACCTATAAATTGGTGTTAAATTTATTTACTTTCTCTTCTTAATATATATATGTTTTATTTTCAGGAATTATAAAAATGTAATATTTTCATTAAACTTTAAAGGATAGGTTGTTTTTGAAATTAAGAAGCATTGTTTTAAACTTTTAATTAATAATATTTATTTTGAAAACTTAATAACTATATTTTACAAAAAAGATTCCCAATTTTCGTAGAGAGATTTTAAAGTAATACTATTAATTGTAAAGTCAGTTTCATCAATTCCATTAGCAATAGTACTTGGGTGATTCTCCGCGTAGCGCACAATTTAATGTCCCTCATGTTTTTTAAGAAATCAGTTTCATATATTCTAAGAAATTCAACGCGGATAACTTCTTTTCATGATAACAAATAAAAGTCTATAGTCGTTTTCATTTAAAAGTTTATGATTTTACTTAAAAATCTGTTTTAAGGTGCCAAAACGTCATGGTCTAATCAGTCCCCACTACCATTTCATAAATAAAATGTTATTTTTTAGTAAAATATAATAATAAATATTATGAATATTAACATTTTCTTATTGTCTAAGTTAGTAGAATTGAGAAAAACAAAACACTTGTCGAAAAAAAAATTTATTTTTTAATATTTTTGTAGATATTTCTTGTCCCCCGTTTTCGCGTCATGGTCTAATCACTTTGTAAAATTGAATAATTTACATAAAGAATCAAATCGAAAAATTACTTAACATTAATAAAAATTATTAATAAACTCTCCTAACTAATTTACTAAAAAAGAAATTAATTAAAATTTTTTTTTTGTTTTATATGTGTTATAAGCATGAAACTTGCATAGGAAATCACAGAATCGTCATGGTCTAATCATCACATATTTGCTATAAAATAAATAATTATTTATATTTTACCTTAAAACAAGTTTAGTAGTATAAAGTAAGTGAAAACAAAAGACCTGGAAAAAAAGAATTTTGGAAATCGATAATAATTTGTTAAAAAAATTAGTTTTTCTTGTGCGTCATGGCATGATCACAGCGTCATGGTCTAATCACTTTTTCATAGTTAGGCTTTTCTGTATTGAACTGTGTCACTGAAGCACTCATAAGTGTAACGAAGAATTTAAGTTCAGGTAAATAATGAGTAATCAAATTAATTTCTATAAATTACAGCATAAATTTCTATAAATTACTGCATAAATTTCGATAAATTACCGCATAAATTTCCATATATTTCCGAAATTTTTTTAGCATTTCATTGACAGATGAATGTTCCATTAAATAAAACTTGGCATTAGTGTATTTTGATTAAATAAAAAATACAAATCAATCTTTTTCAAATAATAAGATTTAATATCTTGCATTGAGTGGATTTGTTTGAATAATTATTTGCGATGCATTACATTTTCGAAAGCAAAATGTCGAAATTAACCAAAAATACACACTTTGATCGATGTTGTAACCCCTATGTTCAAGATGGACACAAAGGCAAAGGACTACGTCTTTTATCAAAAAATTTGATGCTGAAATTTCCTGATCTTCCGGTGGGTTCGAAAATTTGTTTTGATTGTAGGAACTTGAATATCCCGATTAGAAATGAAAGTGTTTTATTAGAAGAGAATGAAAACGACGATGCGACAAATTCGTTGGACACCTTTCCTACCTTGTCTGTTAATTTTAATAATTTGAGAGTGAAATCGAAAAGAAAAGTGGAACTCGAAGAGATGCTCGATGAGCTGAAAAAAAAATTTTCAAGTTTAGGGTTAAATGATCCAATGAGACTACAAATTTTAACTCTTGCTCCTTTATCTTGGAGTGCCAAAAAAATTGCTGAAGAATTTGGTTGCTCGAAATAATTTGCTAAGAAATCAAAGGAATTGAAAGCTTCTAAAGGAATTTTGGGAAAACCAATATCAAGAGCTGGAGAAAAACTATCGAAAGAAACAGTTACAAAAATTGTCGATTTTTATGAGAGTGACTCTATTAGCCGGATAATGCC
Organism: Leptopilina syphax; assembly: GCA_032872505.1. Lineage (NCBI taxonomy): Eukaryota > Metazoa > Arthropoda > Insecta > Hymenoptera > Figitidae > Leptopilina > Leptopilina syphax. The sequence continues at coordinate 16,504,456 of CM065472.1, forward strand.
TGGGGTAAAAGACGTTGTGTCAATCAAAATTGATGGTAAGCGAGTTCTCAAACAGAAAAGACTGTTACTTTTAGATTTGAATGATCTTTATTCAACATTAACAAAATCGCATCCAGAGTTTTTTGTGAGTTTTAGCAAATTTGCGCAATTACGACCAAAATACTGTATACTTATGGGAAATCGTGGAACGCATGCTGTATGTCTTTGTACTCACCACCAAAATTGCTATTTAATGTTTGATGCCTTTGACATTGAGAATCTGAGTAAGGATTCAGGGATCCCAATGAAAAATTACAAAGACTGTATGTCACAAATCATTTGTAAGGACGCAACTTCTGAATGTCACCTTGATGAGTGTGGACGTTGTCCAGGCACTAAGGACTTGTCAAACCATTTAGTGAAGTGTTTCGAAGATAATAATATCTTTCAAGTGATATTCAGTCAATGGACAGGAACTGATAGGTGCACTTTGAACACACACGTACTTGCTTCTGAAGAATTTATTGAAGAGTTATGTCACAAACTCTTAGATTTAAAATCGCACTCTTTCATTGCAAAGCAGCAAGCTCAATACTTTGAACATCGAAAAACTAATCTTAGTGATAATCAAGTGTTGGTAACTTTGGATTTTTCAGAAAATTATAAGTATGTGATACAGGATGCAGTGCAGGCTTTTCATTATAATAACGATCAGTGTACCATCTTTACTGTAGTATGCTATTTCAAACAGGACTCTAAATTAGAACACAAAAGTTTTGTTTTCCTATCCGATAGCACTCAACACGACACTTCTGCTGTTTACACTATTCAAGGTCATTTAATTCCGGAAATAAAGAAACTTTTGGAAGTAAAAGAAATAATTTATTTTAGTGATGGTGCTAAACAACATTTTAAAAACAGATTCCAAATTATTAATCTAGTAAACCATGAAGAAGACTTTGGTATTAAAGCCGAGTGGCATTATCACGCAACAACCCACGGAAAAAATGCTTGCGATGGCATCGGTGCCATTTTTAAAAGAGAAGCTGCAAGAGCTAGTCTTCTAGTAAAACCTACAGAAGCTATCACAGATGCAGTGAGGCTTTACGATTGGGCTAAAAAGCATTTTAAAACAATATCTGTTTTCTTTTATTCTAAAATTGAATACGAAAAAGTCAAACGAAAATTGAACAGAAGATTTAATGCCGCTTCAGCAGTTCCTCAAATACAAAAAAGCCATTCTTTCGTACCTTCAAACAAGAAGACTTTATTAATTAATAGGTACTCAAATGCTGAAACTGGTACCACCTTTTCTTATTAAAAATTAAATTCAATAGAAAATTCATAACCAGCTTCTTGTTCATTATAATGGATTTCTGTTAGTATAAAAAACAAAAAAAAAATTTTTTTAAAAATTTTAAAAAGTTAAAAAAATGTAATGTGGGCATCATTTTGTATATGATGACAGTGTCAACCCTGTGAAACACAGAGACCTTTTTTTAATAATTCAAATTTTTTCAAACAGTCCACCATATTCATTCCAATATTGAAAATTTTTGGAAATTGACTTCAGATCCATCATCAGTGACTTCAAAAACCCTCAAATAACGAATTTTCATCCGAATTTTATTTCATTTTGTCAAATTCATAATTAGTGACCTCAAGAACTTTTAAGTAAGAAGTTTCAGTCAAATTAGATCGACTTTTGAGAAATTAACCCCCATATTTAACCCCCAATTTAAAATTTTGAAAAGTGCCACTCGGCATTTGAAAGTACACTCTATAAGCTAACTTTTAAGCCTATGACCAGCAATTTACATGCAAACCATTTTTGGAGAGTAGGGGGGTAACGCTGACGAAGAATGCCTCATATATATATATATATATATATATATATATATATATATATATATATATATATATATATATCCGTATTATATTTATTAAGGATTGATTTCTAGAATATAATAAATTTATTACCTATTATAAGTTAAAAAAGTGTATAACTTTATTATAATATAAACAGAAATTGGTTTATAAGTAAAAAAAGAAAGATTCCAAATTCAAAAAGGGATGAACTGAGTAAAATGGTAAAAGAGACAGTAAATCACTGATTCCAGGTGCGTTGAATCGTTGACATTTGATGATCTGGCAATGGCTGTAAAATAAAAGGTTTAACATTTACATTCGTTATACATATTATATATACATAATATATATTAATAGCAAAAATTGTCTTTCCTTTATGGAAAATTATAAGTGACAGTAATAAATAAAGTATGGATAAAGAAAACTGGAAACGAATACCATGATATTGGACAATGTTAGTGTAGTATTTGATAAAATTTATTATAAGATTTGTACTTAGATTATTAATATGATTATGTATTTACTTTTAAGAGAATTGTACTAAAATTTTCTAATCCTGCTTAAAGTTGAAAGAATTAAAATTATTCATTTTTTATATAGATACTAACCATTAAATTAATGGGAGTCGGAATTTGAGGGAAAAAAGAACGTGGCTGCTGCAAAAAGAGATTTTGTCGTGCAAGCTGATGCTGCCATGTAGTTTGAAAAGGAGTTTGAACATATTGTACTGGCTGCAAATTTTTTTTTTCAAAGATGGATTTCTGGTGGAATTTTCTTTTCTTGTGCTGCAAATAAAATAATATATATATAAAACATAATAATAAATAATGTAGATATAAAATTTGGTTTTAAAAATAAATTTAAAATTTAAAATTGAATAATGTAAAAAACAGTTAAAATAAAAAATTATAAATATTTGCCCAGAGAGAACATTGCATGGTTATATTGATGCTACATTTCCAGACAATATTGATGGAATATTGCTTGTAAATTTTAAAAATTATTATAATATTGTAATTATTATAATATTATTTTATAATAATATAAAGTAATATAATACAGTTAACTCTCGATAAGATAAAGTGCGATAATTTAAATTTTTTGGTAATTCAAAGTAATTTTCGGGTATCAGTCATTCTTTATAAGCATTATTAACTTCTGATAACTCAAACTTTTCGATTATAAACTTTTTGATATGTAACTCAAAGTTTTCTCTGTCTCTCTTTGAGCTCGTCTTATCGAGAGTTTGCTGTATATTATATAATTATAATATCCTTTAAGTCATATTTGAACATTTTTCGCTCATATTAGGCGTCGATATTAAAATTTTTTTAGATCTAAAATTTTGTAAAGACTTTTTTAAAATTTTTATGAAGAAATGTTGAAGTAACTTTTAAAATTGCTTAACCACTAGAGCCGGCTCGATGTATCGAGTACTCAAATGACTTCGAGTACTTGAAAAATTAAAGTACTCGGGTAAATTCAAGTACTGATTAAATTCAAGCACTCGAAATTTTCAAAAACTCTGATGGATTCCAGCTTTTAAATTACTAAAAAAAGTTGACATTAAAATATAACGATCTATGGCACATTTTGACATAAATGCAATTTTAATGAAAATATATGCACGTTTTATTGAATTTCGAGTCTAAATGAATGAAATAGTGTAAATAAATAAACAGAGATTATTATTTATTGGTTTTCATTAGATATTAGAGTTGGAATAACGATTTATGTCAACTCCAAGTTGAAAATTGCAAGCATTTTTAAATGTGCCATAGATCTTTACACCGTAAAGGTCTTTAATTAGAAAATTTCGAATTCATGCGAATTACTGAATGAATAAAGTAAATAAGTCTTCAACAAAATTTAATATGTGACGTATGATTTTAACTAATTTTATTTTAGTTTAAATTTCTGCTTAACGTCAAGCAAAATCTGACACTTTCAACAATAATAAGAATATGAAATTTAATTTAATAAATTTCGCCGTCAGGCGCCAATTAATTTTTAAGCTCAATTAATAAACTACTCGACTCTTTAACAACAACATCTCTGAGACGCTCTCAATCGTCACAGAAAATTCTGCCTGAACAAATTAGCAAGCAGAAATGCCAACGACGAGACACGACTGGTACTACACTGGCACGATACTGACTCACCCCAACGACGCTTCTCAATCTCTCCTTTTGCTAGCTTCTTGGCGGCTATTTTCCCCAGGGATAAATTAGGGATAATCCAAGGAAAACAACTACACTTCTTTTTACACTCTTTATTATTTCACAACTTTTTACACAAATCTCCAGTTCTCTCACAAAACTCAAAATCTAACAAAACTATTTCATACGTCTCTGAACACTCTCCTACATATCCCGTAGGTCAACTGATTACAAAAATGTCGGCGAAAAACTACCGGCACCTGTTTCATGCTTTTCTCAACACGTGCTCGGCTTCTTCGTCTCTTCTTCTCTCTCGTTCCACTGGCTCTACTCTCTCGGTCTCTCTCTAACAATGAGCGGCTCTGCCCTCTAGCACTTTCTCTCCTACTAACTAGCCGCGCGACACACATTCACCACTAATAGTGGGTCACACGGCAGTTCCGACTTTCTAAATTACCATACCAATTAACAATCACGGTTCAGGGATAATTCCGACAGATGATGTGACGATTCAGAATTTCAACAAAATAAAGAACGACAATTCACATCGTCATAAATAATAATTACATTCTCATCAAAAATGAGAAAGTCTTGGATTTGTGCGAGTTTGAGCACTGTCTAATTTTGCTAAATCTTTACGTTTCATGACCCCCTGATTCCAGAAAAATTGTTTTTAGTAAAGTGTTTGTCTCTCTGTCTGTCGTCTGTCTGTAGAAAAATTTGTCTCCACGATAACACGAATAAATTTTTATGAATCGTCTTGCAATTTGGCACACTTCTTTAGTCCATAAAAATAAAGCCTGAGTTCGTTGGGCAGCCCATTTCGTCCAAAAACAACAAAATTTTCAAAATTTTGTATTTTTTACAATTTTCAAAAAAATATTTTTTAAAATTTTTCCTTAAATTTAGTAAAAAAACAAACAACTTTTCCTTTAGACACTTTTCAATACAACAAAAAACAAAAAAATTATGAATTTTTTAATTTTTAAAAAATTTGCTATTTATTTCTTTTTTTGGACTTTTTGTCAGTCTTCTCTGCAGTAGAAAATTTGTCATATTGGGGCCGTGTTAATAAAAATTAGTTCATATTATGCTAATACACCTTTCTTAACATTAGAATCGAAAATTGCATCTTTCACACAAATTGAAAAATTTTTTTTCTAAAAAAGTGCAAAAAAATTGAGATTTATAGTGAGTGAAGCATTAGCCGAAACATGAAAAAATATTAAAAACATAACGAAAGCTTCCTTTTTTTCTTTTAGATGCCAAGTTTAGGTTAAAATACAAAATTAGGTAGAAAAAAGAAGTCAAAATTTTTAAAAATTCTGCCTTCTTTGATTTTTTTCGTAAAATTTGTTTTTACATTCTCATCAAAAATGAGAAAGTCTTAGATTTGTGCGATTTTGAGCAATGTCTAATTTTGCTAAATCTTTACGTTTGATGACCTCCTGATTCCAAAAAAATTGTTTTTAGAAAAGTGTCTGTCTGTTTGTCTGTCGTCTGTCTGTAGAAAAGTTTGTATCCACGTTAACTCGAATAAATTTTTATTAATCGTCTTGCAATTTGGCACACTTCTTTAGTCCATAAAAATAAAGCCTGAGTTCGTTGGGCAGCCCATTTCGTCAAAAAACAACAAAATTTTCAAAATTTTGTATTTTTTACAATTTTCAAAAAAATATTTTTTTTTATTTTTTCCTTAATTTTGGTGAAAAACAAACAACTTTTCCTTTAGACACTTTTTAGTACAACAAAAAACAACAAAGTAATGAATTTTTTAATTTTTTAAAAATTTGCTATTTATTGCTTTTTTGGACTTTTTGTCAACATTCTCTGCAGTAGAAAATTTGTCATATTAGGGCCGCGTTAATAAAAATTAGATCATCTTATGCTAATACACCTTCCTTAACATTAGAATCGACAATTGCATTTTTTACACAAATTTAAAAATTTTTTTCCAAAAAAGTGCAAAAAATTGAGATTTATAGTGAGTGAAGCATTGGCTGAAACATGAAAAAACATTAAAAACATAACGAAACCTTTCTTTTTTTCTCTTAGATGCCAAGTTTAGGTAAAAATACAAAATTAGGAAGAAAAAGGAACTCAAACTTTTCAAAAATTCTGCCTTTTTTTGATTTTTTTCCGTAAAATTTGTTTTTACATTCTCATCAAAAATGAGAAAGTCTTGGATTTGTGCGATTTTGAGCAATGTCTAATTTTGCTAAATCTTTACGTTTGATAACCCCCTGATACCAAAAAAATTGTTTTTAGAAAAATGTTTGTCTGTCTGTCTGTCTGTAGAAAAGTTTGTATCCACGTTAACTCGAATAAATTTTTATTAATCGTCTTGCAATTTGGCACACTTCTTTAGTCCATAAAAATAAAGCCTGAGTTCGTTGGGCAGCCCATTTCGTCAAAAAACAACAAAATTTTCAAAATTTTGTATTTTTTACAATTTTCAAAAAAATATTTTTTTTTATTTTTTTCCTTAAATTTGGTCAAAAAACAAACAACTTTTCCTTCAGACACTTTTTAGTACAACAAAAAACAACAAAATAACGAGAAACCTTTTTAAATATACCATATCGTTCCTCGTTTTAAATTAGTTTCATAAATGAATCTAATTTGGGATGAGGATAAGTCAATGAGCCTACTAAATGTATTGGGTGGATTCCACGTCAGTTTAACACACTTATTTTCATGACTTGTTGGGATTTGGCTGTAATTTTGTAAATTCATTACTTTTATAGTGATAAACAACTCCACCAAATATTTTTTCAAAATTTTGAAAATTACCAAAAATATGGCATTTTCAAAATTTTTGTCTTCTTTTCTTGAAAGTGCTATAACTTTGGTTCTAATTAACCGATTTTGGATTTTAAAAAAAGCATTTCTTTGGTTTTAAGTATATTTTAAGTTAAAATTAAAATAAGAAAAAAAAATTCAAAAAAATTTTTTTTTTGAAATTTTGAAAAATTAAAAATCCGTTTTTGAAAAAACATCATCTTCGATTTTTTTCAAAATTTTACTAAATGTTAGGGCAAATGTGCTTTACATGTCCTGTAAGTTTTATCTTGGGATCTCTAAGGGATTCGGAGTAAAAAAATAAAACGTAACCACAAATTACGAACAAATAGGGCAAAATTCCTCATCTGCCCAGGTAAAAAAATGAATTTTCTCTAAACTTTGCTAAAATGTTACTATTATTAGTAGAAGTGTAAATATTAATTTTTTTTTAATTTGATAAAATATTTTTTGAATTATGGAGTTTCAAAATTTTGATTTTTTTGAAAATATATTTTTTTCGATTTAATATATTTATAAGTAAAATTAATCAAATTTAAAGTATGAATAGTGGGTTTTAAAGGGGTTTTCACGGGCTATAAGCTGGTGATGAAAAAAAAAGTTGTTTTCTGTCAATTTGACCTTGAAATTCAAGGTCAAATTCTTAATTTCAATATACAGTAGAACCCGGTTAATACGATCCCGTTTAATACGATTTCCCGCTTAAGACGCTCATGTATGGTGGTCCCTGCAATTAAAGACATACTTTTTATATCCCACCTAATACTTTTTCCCGCATAAGACGCATTCTTAGTGCGGTCCCTACAGAATCGTATTAACCAAGTTCTACTGTATCTCAAAATCGGTATTTTTTATTTTTTTCTAACCTATCCCAATCGAAAGCTTACCTTTTTTCATATGAGCCACGTAAAACTCAGAGTGGGACCATGGATCTTTTTGAAGAAACTAATTATAAATCATCATTTTCTATGTAAAATAATGATAAATTATTATTTTCCTCAAAAATTCTCATGGTCCCACTCTGATTCTTACATGGCTCATAGAAAAAAGGTCACCAGCTTATAGCCCGTAAAAACCCCTTTAAAATCCACTATTCATACTTTAAATTTGATTAATTTTACTAATAAATATATTAAATAAAAAAAAAATATTTTTTCAAAAAAATCAAAATTTTGAAACTCCATAACTTAAAAAAATATTTTATCAAATTCAAAAAAAATTAATATTTACACTTCTACTAATAATAGTAACATTTTAGCAAAGTTTAGAGAAAATTCATTTTTTTACCTGGGCAGGTGAGGAATTTTGCCCCATTTGTTCGTAATTTGTGGTTACGTTTTATTTTTTTACTCCGAATCCCTTTGAGATCCCAAGATAAAACTTACAGGACATGTAAAGCACATTTGCCCTAACATTTAGTAGAATTTTGAAAAAAATCGAAGATGATGTTTTTTCAAAAACGGATTTTTAATTTTTCAAAATTTCAAAAAAAAAATTTTCTTGAATTTTTTTTTCTTATTTTAATTTTAACTTAAAATATACTTAAAACCAAAAAAATCCTTTTTTTAAAATCCAAAATCGGTTAATTAGGACCAAAGTTATAGCACTTTCAAAAAAAGAAGACAAAAATTTTGAAAATGCCATATTTTTGGTAATTTTCAAAATTTTGAAAAAATATTTGGTGGAGTTGTTTATCACTATAAAAGTAATGAATTTACAAAATTACAGCCAAATCCCAACAAGTCATGAAAATAAGTGTGTTGAACTGACGTGGAATCCACCATTGAGAGAATAATTTATTTAAAAACCAACAAGAAAGAAAAGAGTTGACAAAATTACAATGAGTACAAAAATTATAAATCTTACTTAAAGAATAACGATTACTGGTGGTGTGATGATAATCTGTTGTCCTATCTCAATGGTGTTGAGCGGTAGACGAAAAGGGGCCTTTTGTTTGTTGTCCTCAGTGGTTGGGTATTAGACCTCTTGTTTACACTAATGAGATAGTGTATTGTATTGTTAAAATATCTGGTTCCTTCCAGACGGTTGTCGCCTCTTGAACAAATTTCGATAGTTCGAAATTTGGAATGTGTTGTTTCAATATTAGGTATTCGTTGATGGATGAGATTATTTCCAATTTAATATTTTTGGAAATTGTTTAAAATTTATACTTTGCAAATGTATTATAAGAGGTTGTTTAAAGTTCACTTCTTATTTAATACTTGGGGAAATTATTCACTTTTGACAATGTACGTTCAAAATAATACTTGGGGTTATACGTTTCACTTTCAAAGTTGTACTTTGAATTCACTTGTAAACTATGTGATGTTTACTTGTTGACTGAGCGATGTGTACTGGATGATTCCCAAAAAATTACTCTCTGTTATCTGCAGAAATTGTATCCCTTTTATACGAAACTGTCTTCATTAATGTAATGCTTTGGAATCATTCAAGTGTGGAATTTAAGTTGCACGTGTCGATATTGGTCAGATTAAGTGGGGGTGTTGGGCGACGGCATTGCTGCTGCTATACGGGGCGACTGTTGACTCTTCTTCTGTCGCACGTGTCGATATTGGTCGGATTTTAAGTGGGGGTGTTGGGCGACGGCATTGCTGCTGCTATACGGGGCGACTGTTGACTCTTCTTCTGTCGCACGTGTCGATATTGGTCGGATTTTAAGTGGGGGTGTTGGGCGACGGCATTGCTGCTGCTATACGGGGCGACTGTTGACTCTTCTTCTGTTTTTTAGTTGGGTTGAGGGGCGAGTCGCTCGTTGCCTTGTTTGTTTTTCTTCATGTGGCGAAGATTATTTGAAGGTCGTTTAACTGATGCACTATCGTTATTCTTTTTACATGATTTAAAATATTACTCATCTTTCTTGAATTCATTATACTTGCAAATTGTTTAGATACAAATGAGATATATAAAATATGCTAATTATAATGCAATAATATGAAATACATAGAATAATAATACAACGTATAAGTAAAATACAATATCAAAAAAATAGGAAATACATTCTTAAGTATCGAAGTTAAATTAGATATATTAACAAGAAGTTACGGACGTAACAAAAGTAATGAATTTTTTAATTTTTTAAAAATTTGCTATTTATTGCTTTTTTGGACTTTTTGTCAGCATTCTCTGCAGTAGAAAATTTGTCATATTAGGGCCGTGTTAATAAAAATTAGATCATATTATGCTAATACACCTTTCTTAACCATAGAATCGACAATTGCATCTTTTACACAAATTTAAAAATTTTTTTCCAAAAAAGTGCAAAAAATTGAGATTTATAGTGAGTGAAGCATTAGCCGAAACAAGAAAAAACATTAAAAACATAACGAAAGCTTCCTTTTTTTCTTTTAGATGCCAAGTTTAGGTTAAAATACAAAATTAGGAAGAAAAAAGAACTTAAATTTTTTAAAAATTCTGCCTTTTTAGATTTTTTCCGTAAAATTTGTTTTTACATTCTCATCAAAAATGAGAAAGTCTTAGATTTGTGCGATTTTGAGCAATGTCTAATTTTGCCAAATCTTTACGTTTGATGACCCCCTGATTTCAAAAAAAAATTTTTCAGTAAAGTGTCTGTCTGTCTGTCTGTCGTCTGTCTGTAGAAAAGTTTGTATCCACGTTAACTCGAATAAATTTTTATGAATCGTCTTGCAATTTGGCACACTTTTTTAGTCCATAAAAATGAAGCCTCAGTTCGTTGAACAGCCCATTTCGTTAAAATACAACAAAAATACAAAATTTTGAAAATTTCAAAATTTTGTATTTTTTACAATTTTCAAAAAAAATATTTTTTTTTATTTTTTCTTCTTAATTTGGTAAAAAAACAAACAACTTTTCCTTAAGAAACTTTTCAGTACAAAAAGAAACAAAAAAGTTATAAATTTTTTAATTTTTTTAAAATTTGTTATTTATTGCTTTTTTTGGACTTTTTGTCAGCCTTATCTGCAGTAGAAAATTTGTCATATTGGGTCCGTATTAATAAAAATTAGTTCATATTATGCTAATACACCTTCCTTAACATTAGAATTGACAATTGCATCTTTTACACAAATTTAAAAATTTTTTTTCAAAAAAGTGCAAAAAATTGAGATTTATAGTGAGTGAAGCATTAGCCGAAACATGAAAAAACATTAAAAACATAACGAAACCTTCCTTTTTTTCTCTTAGATGACAAGATTAGGTAGAAATACAAAATTAGGAAGAAAAAGGAACTCAAACTTTTCAAAAATTCTGCCTTTTTTTGATTTTTTCCGTAAAATTTGTTTTTACATTCTCATCAAAAATGAGAAAGTCTTGGATTTGTGCGATTTTGAGCAATGTCTAATTTTGCTAAATCTTTACGTTTGATAACCCCCTGACACCAAAAAAATTGTTTTTAGAAAAATGTCTGTCTGTCTGTCTGTAGAAAAGTTTGTATCCACGTTAACTCGAATAAATTTTTATGAATCGTCTTGCAATTTGGCACACTTTTTAAGTCCATAAAAATGAAGCCTGAGTTCGTTGGACAGCCCATTTTATCAAAAAACAACAAAAATACAAAATTTTAAAAATTTCAAAATTTTGTATTTTTTACAATTTTCAAAAAAATATTTTTTTTATTTTTTCTATAAATTTGGTAAAAAAAACAAATAACTTTTCCTTAAGACACTTTTTAGTACAACAAAAAACAAAAAAAGTTATAAATTTTTAAATTTTTTAAAAATTTGCTATTTATTGCTTTTTTGGACTTTTTGTCAGCCTTATCTGCAGTAGAAAATTTGTCATATTGGGACCGTGTTAATAAAAATTAGTTTATATTATGCTAATACACCTTCCTTAACATTAGAATCGACAATTGCATCTTTTACACAAATTTAAAAAATTTTTTTCCAAAAAAGTGCAAAAAATTGAGATTTATAGTGAGTGTAGCATTAGCTGAAACATGAAAAAACATTAAAAACATAACGAAACCTTAATTTTTTTCTTTTAGCTGCCAAGTTTAGGTAAAAATACAAAATTAGAAAGAAAAAGAAACTCAAAATTTTCAAAAATTCTGCCTTTTTTTGATTTTTTACGTAAAATTTGTTTTTACATTCTTATCAAAAATGAGAAAGTCTTGGATTTGTGCGATTTTGAGCAATGTCTAATTTTGCTAAATCTTTACGTTTCATGACCCTCTGATTCCAAAAAAATGGTTTTTAGAAAAGTGTCTGTCTGGCTGTCAGTCGTCTGTCTGTAGAAAAATTTGTCTCCACGATAACTCAAATAAATTTTTATGAATCGTCTTGCAATTTGGCACACTTTTTAGTCCATAAAAATGAAGCCTGAGTTCGTTGGGCAGCCCATTTCGTCAAAAAACAACAAAAATACAAAATTTTTGAAATTTTCAAAAAATATTTTTTAAAATTTTTTATATAAATTTGGTAAAAAAACAAACAACTTTTTCTTTAGACACTTTCCAGGACAACAAAAAACAAAAAAGTTATGGATTTTTAAAAAATTTGCTATTTATTGCTTTTTTTGGACTTTTTGTCATCCTTCTCTGCCGTAGAAAATTTGTCATATTGGGGCCGTGTTAATAAAAATTAGTTTATATTATGCTAATACACCTTTCTTAACATTAGAATTGACAATTGCATTTTTAACACAAATTTAAAAAAATTTTTCTAAAAAAGTGCAAAAAATTGAGATTCATAGTGAGTAAAGCATTAGCCGAAACATGAAAAAACATTAAAAACATAACGAAACCTTCCTTTTTTTCTTGTAGATGCCAAGTTTAGGTCAAAATGCAAAATTAGGAAGAAAAAGGAACTCAAAATTTTCAAAAATTCTGCCTTTTTTTGAATTTTTTCCGTAAAATTTGTTTTTACATTCTCATCAAAAATGAGAAAGTCTTGGATTTGTGCGTGTGACGAACCGACTTCGTCACATTTTTATATTTATGAGGTTAAGGGAAAAACTAGCTACACAAGAACAAATTTATCTAAACCTAATATTTTTATAAGTAAAACAAAAAAAACAATTTAGCCGAACTTTGATTGCTAAAAACAAAAGAAAACCAAATTCAATTTAAACAATAAAAATTGAACCCTTTTCTCGATATTCACTCACTTGTCAGTTTCACACTTTGGGGTCATTAACTTGGTGGTATGCGATTTTCGCAATACTCATGAAAAGAATTTATGAGTGGTGAAACCAAGTTCATTGAACAGGGATCACACCACATATAATCTACAAACTTTGCAAAAAAACACGGGTCGACGACCAAGTGTTGCAAAAGAAGACGATTTCCCCACTTTCGATCTTCGGTGCACGAAATAGATCGAAAAGTGGAAATCGAGGAGTTGGTCTTGAACTTTCCTGAAGGGAAGTTGTGTGTATTGTGTATCATAGTTGGAGATTTGAAATAAATAGATCGCTTGAGTTTGTTTTATTGATTAGATAAAAAGATTAAAGCCCTCAGCTTAAAGTTAATTGATTAAAGTGGGAAATTAGCAATTGTGAAGTGATAACTATTGAGAAATCGGAAACATAAAACAAGAATAACACTAGGAATAATATTATCACCCAAAGAAAGGAAAATATTTACTACCAGGAATATAAGTAGCAGTCAAAGTGAGTAGAATTGTTTTTAATATACTTAACACACCTCACACCTTTCATTGCACACAATGAAGTAAAAGTTAAACTATTAAAAAGGGAAAAACAAATACATTTGATAATATTGTAAGAAATCAAACAAGTTAATTAGGGTTTATAAACATTGTATACTTTTAGATGTTATAATATATGCAAATTTTGTTTACAAGAGACAATTTACTACTTATAAATTTATTTGAACCCTTCATTTTCCTAAACAAAAAGGTAAGAGCTTTCTACTCCTAGAATAGGGATTTTCACCCCACGAGTTGAATCATTAACTTGTTAAGAGGGGGATCCACAACCAAAGTTTGAAGGTTTCGAGATTTCTTTTCGTGTAACATTCCTTCAAATTAAATTATTGTTGACAATTTAATTTGTTTATTACAATTGGTGGCAGCGGTGGGATTTCCCTCCTTTATTTTTGGGGTAGAGTGTGTCCTTTTTTCTTTTGGAAGAAGTAGGATTTAAAAAAAAAAATTTTTTTACACTCCAACAATTTTTATTAAATAATTTATTTTATGATATTATATTGTGACTATATTTGTATTGTATATCTAATACATATTATTTTTTTTTTCAGAAACATAATAACAATATATTTCATTTTTTTTATTAATAATTAAAAAGTGCGGGTAGTAGTTGCGGCAGTCCGCTAACGTCGGACTGTAGGGGACCAGTAATTACACTTGTATCGATAAGTGTAATTTCTCCAATAAATCGCGCCCTTATCCTGAATAACCTTGCCGAAAGTGTGTAGCCACTTGGGCAAGTGAGGGGTTTAAATTATCGAAAAGAACATATCGCGTAAAATTGAAACTTAAACATATCAATGCCCTCACGGTTAAAATAAAAATTTAAAGTTCTTTTTGCAAAGCTAGATACAAAATAGTTTCTTCGCGTTCGGTTACAAATGAACAATTCCGAAAGTGACCAGGAAATTAGAACAGCAGAGAAACTTCAAAAATTAAATAGAGCAGGACCAGTCAGAAATAAATATAATATAACAGAGGTCAATTTGGTAAAAAGAAAACTTTTTACAGAGATAGAAACAAATAAACAAAACGAAAAAAGTTCAGCGTTTAGTCCAAACGAAGATAGTCAGAAAACCGTGTTAGAAACGTTAGCAAAATTAAAATTGTAATAAAATTCCTCTTTTATACAAAAACCTCGCTCTCAGGTGAATAAACTGTGCGAAGTTAAAATAAGAGACGAATTGGATTACAAAACATTTGGCGCGAGAAAAAAAAGAACAGCTGAATTCATTTTTTTTCTCCTTCCTCGACCAAAACAAGTAAAAAGTATCACGTTTAATTGGAAGTTTTCATATACATGTAGATATATAGGAGCAAAGGACTCGAGATTTTAATGTTATGACACAAAGAGAGACACAGGAAGAAACAACGAAAAACATAGTTAGTAACGATTTAATAGAAGGACAAGTAGATTTCCTCGTCAGCACGAAAATTAAACACAATTACATATCGAAAGAAAAATTAAGCATAGATTTTATGCCCTGTGACTTTGAAGTAGTCATTTTTCAGCAGAAAACATATCGAGTGATAGGAGGAACAGAGATAGAATTTGAGGATACCGAAATTTATTTTCAGGTGGTAGAACAGATTTACCCCCAGTTAGATCACGACTCGGTAACAATAATAGGTTGGAAAACAGGCAGAGAATTCGGTTGGATTTTAGATTCTCAAATAGAAAATTAGATTAGGGATTTCGTTTCATAGGATATAATAACGTACAAGTGAAAATAAAGGACCATTAGCAGAGATAAAAACAGAAATTACGAAATTTAGGGCACGAAACCAATAAACGCCAAAATGAATGACGGAAATCAAAATGGAGCAGGAGGAGGAGTACCAGGACCAAATGGACAAGCTCCAGCTAATCAACAAAATCAACAACAAGCATTCGACCCAAATGCGACCTCTCTATTTGCGATGTACAACAACAGAACAGATCTGGGGTTTACATCAACTCAACCTAATTTACCCCAAATACCAGCGGAAGCAGAAGAAGATGCGACTCTGTCGGTCAACAGAGCCTTAGCTCACACTTTGACTATCTCACAAACAGTACAATCAGTACCAAATTATGATGGAGAAAACATGCCAGTTAAGAGTTTTATACAAGATGTAATACACGCATCTGCATATATCGCCCCCTCCTGTGAAGCACCCTTTATAGGAGCAATGTTAGGGAAACTTCAAGGAAAAGCAAGAGCTTGTGTTGAGGAACAACAATTCGAGAGATTCACGGAACTATTGCATTTTTTACAAGAAAGATTTGCCCCAGGACTATCATCTGAACACTATATAGGAGAACTGCTAAACCTACGTATGTTTCGAGGAGAGAATATAAAAGATTTCTATGACAAAGTAAAGGGATATCTTAGTGGAGCACGAGCAGCCATAGGTGCGAAACATGACGCCGCTATAACTAATGGGACCATGGGTTATTTACAAGGGGTAGCAAAGAGAAAATTCAGCGCAGCTCTCCCGAGCCACGTGCAAACAATTGTGAGAGCTCAAAACCCTAGAACTTTAGAAAATGTTTTCATTAATGCAAGGGATGTAATGGAAGAAACTGGAGAGATAGAACAAAGAGGCTATACTTCATACCAAACATCACACCAATTTGGTAACAACCTGTACCAAACAAATTATCAACAAAATGCTACACAAAATAATTTCGCCCAAAACCCTAGGTGGGGTAACGCCTCTCAAAATCCAAACTACGGGCAAAGATATAATAACAGAGGTAATGGGTTCTACCGATACAATACCCAAAATAGGAACCCAAATTATCAAAATTACCAGCGAAATACTTACAACGACTTCCCAGGGCAAGGAAGGAACAACAGGGCAAGGAACTGGGCACAAGCTCGTCAGACAGACGCAATGACGAGTTCAGGCAATTAAATGCGTCTCAACCCTCTACAACAGTAAAGGAACTTAAACTCTATAAAATAGATAAAGTGCCTACCGAATCCCCTGTTTCTAACCTCAAAGGAGATTATTTATTTAAGGGTAGTGCAAACTTTCTAGTAGATACAGGAGCTGACCTTAACATCATAAAGGCAAACGCATTAAAAGCAGACGCCCCAGTAAAAACAGATGGTTCAATTTACTTAACAGGAATAACGAAAGAAAAAGTATACACAGTAGGAACCATAGAAATGTTCATTTTGAGAAAAAAACATCTTTTCCATGTGGTAGATGAACATTTCCCTATCGAAGTAGAGGGGATATTAGGACGACCATTCTTGAGAGAAGAAAGTACTGTGCTCAGCTTTTTACTTAATAATTTTCAAACAAAAAATAAACCAAAAGAAATAATACCATTTATAGATGCAGAATCCCTCGAAGCAAATAAAAGCAAAACAGAAGAAAAAATCGCCCCTAAGTTGCTGCGAATAAAAGCGAGATCTTGTCAAGTAGTAGAAATTCCTATACGGGAGAACGATTTGAAAGAAGGATTTTTACCAAGGATAGTAATAAAAAGAGGAGTATTTTTGAGAGAAGCATTGGTCAAAAAGGAAAAAGGTATGTGTAAAATTATGGCCATAAACACAACGGAAAGAGACGTGACAATGACCATACAACCACAGGAATTACTTCCTTTCGAATATGTAGGACCTCCAGAAAATGATGCAGATGTCGAAAAGGCAAAGAATAGAACAAAATTAGTTTTGGAAAAAATAAATGTCGATTATTTGAACCCAGAGGAAAAGAAATATGTGGAAAAATGGGTCACCATGGGACAGGATAGATTTGTACTACCAGGAGACCAGTTACATGTTACTCCTTTATTAAAACATTACATTCCACAGTGGGGCAAAATGTAGTAAGAGGCGTCAAAATTCTGTAACCACGTCAATTTTTAATGAAAATGAATGCACTTTGGTGGCATGAAGCTTTAAGTATCACAGAATTTGAAACCCTTGCCGCATTTCCAAAATTTAAAATGGCGTCTGTGCTGTAAGTGCCTAAATTTGGTTATTTTCGTAGTTTTTAAAAGTTATGAACATTGAAACTGAAACAACTTGCACAAATAAATTCTATAAATGTTGCTAAAGGTATATTTTGGGACTGAGGCCTATACTCGTTAAGAATCTGCATTGCAACTTTCAAAATTCAAAATGGCCGATCCAATATGGACGATCAAACGACAAAAATCCTTATAAATTCATATTAAAAGGAATTATTTTCATGAAAGTCTATGATCCAAGGTTATTTTCGCCGCTGATTACGAATCTGAGGTCAGATTTTCAAAATTAAAAATGGCCGATCCAATATGGCGGTCGAAATTATGAAAAATTAGGCAAATCATTCTGATACTCAGTATTTCAACAGTTTGCGAGTCGCTGATTATAAATCTGAGGTCAGGTTTTCAAAATTCAAAATGGCCGACCCAATATGTTTGTCGAAATTATGAAAAATTAGGCAAATGATTCTGATACTCAATATTCCAACAGTTTTCGAGTCGCTGATCACGAATCTAAGGTCGGATTTTCAAAATCATGGCTTCACCATGGTAACAAAATAAGTGAAAAAAAGAATGTCTAGATAGCTATTTGTTATGTGTATGAAACTTCATGTATTCAGACAGTCTTTTTTCTTAAACTAGAGTGGACTTTGTTGATGTTGTTTACGTTTTTAAATTTTATTTTCCATTTTCTCATTTATGCTATATCATAATTACAACCTATCTTTAATTATTTTTTGTTTATATTAATTACTTTGTTCCTTTTCATCATATTAGGTTCAGAATGTTTTTATTTTCAAAGTGAAACTTCTCAATGTTTACTGCTTACTTTTAATTGTTTGTATTTTGATTTTTAAATTAAAAATAAAAAATATCGGAAGATATTCTAATGAAAAAATTAGAATATAAATTCATCTGTATACAACTCTAAGAATTTTGAATCTATAATTTTTGTTATTCATGCAACAAATGTAAATGATGTACTCAAATAACGTAACAAAGATCAGCTCGACAACCTCCATTAGTGCAGAAACTGATTCTTAGAAACAAATATCAAGACTCAACAAATCCTTCCTTCATGTTCTATCGGACATTTTGAATTTTAAAAATCCGACCTCAGATTCGTCGTATGTAGACGACCTAATTGTCGATTCAAAATCAAACTACAATTCCCCAGTGTTAATTGTTCCAAAAAAGGCAGATGCTCAAGGCAATAAAAAATGGGGACTGGTCATAGATTTCAGAGCACTGAACGAGAAAATGGTGGGGGAAGTTTACCCTATACCCCTGGTAAATTTAATTTTGGAAAGATTAGGTGGAGCACAATACTTCTCAGTATTTGACCTGGCGATGGGTTATCACCAGATAGGGACAGCAGAAGAACACCAACATAAGACAGCATTTTCTTCGGGCAGAGGACATTACCAGTACAAAAGAATGCCTATGGGGATAAAAAATGCAGCATCCACGTTTCAACGACTCATGGACAATGTTTTATCCGGATTACAAGGAGCAGAACTATTCGTCTACCTAGACGACATAATTGTATTTTCAAACACACTACAGGAGCACGATAAGACAATCAAAAGACTCTTTGAAAGACTTCGAAAAGCGAAATTAGCACTGCAACCTGAAAAGTGCGAATTCTTGCGCAAGGAAGTAGCGTATTTGGGACACCTAGTGGGCAATAATGGAATAAAAGCTGATCTAAAAAAAATAGAAGCGATAAAAAACTTTCCAACGCCAAAAAAAAGCAAGATCTGTAAAAGAATTTTTAGGGGTCACCGGTTACTACAGAAGATTCATCAAAGATTATACGAAAATTGCTAAGCCTCTATACAAATTATTAAAAAAAGAACAAATTTTTAAATGGGATAAAGAAGAAAATCAAAGTTTTAAGAAACTAAAGAAAGCATTATACAAAGATCCAATCCTGCAACACCCTGATTCCAACAAAACGTTTAGAGTCACCACCGATGCTGCTGAACATGCAGTAAGTGCAGTTCTGACACAAAAGAAAGATGGAATCGATCTACCAGTGGCCTATTTTTCAAAAACATTAGTAGAAGCAGAGATAAACTACGAACATACGGAAAAAGAGTGTCTTGCGGTTATACAGGCACTAGAACATTTTAGGCCATTTCTATATGGTACAAAATTTATCTTATCATGCGACCATGAACCTCTAAAAATTATAAACAGCGCAGCTAAACCTACTTTACGAATGACTAAATGGCTACTCAGACTACAGGACTATCAATATGAATTTGAATGCAAACCTGGAAAATTCAACAGATGGTTGACCGCATTATCTCAAAACCCAGCAAAATGCGAAGAAAGTGCTACGGAAAGCGACACCAGCACAACAGAAGACACCAGCGACACAAAAAGTCACAAGGAGAGTCAAAGCGAAGAAAGTGCTACGGAAAGCGACAACAGCACAACAGAAAACACCAGCGACGCAGAAAGCCAGCAGAAGAGTCAAAACAAAGAAGATAAAAGCGAAAAAAATGGAAAAAGAGCTCTTTCAATAAGCAGTGCCGCAGGAGCCAAAAAACCAAAAGCGAGCGATGAATTGAATCAATTAATTCAAAGAAATAAGGTCAAAGCAGGTCTAAACAAGGATTCACAGTTCCTCAACAGAACAAAATCAGATTCTTCCGTCAAAACAAATACAGAAGACGAATTCAAACCTAAAAAGAAGAAAAAAGGCAGACCTCCTGGGAAAGTTATCAAAAAGCCCTTAGAACCTGACTTGGATGACCGTCCTATTGCATTAAGACTCAGACCCAGGGTCACTAAACAAAAACCTGAAACAGAAAAATTTATAGAAGAACCAGAAGAAGAATTAGGGGTCGTCCATATACCACGTGGACAGTTTTTCAAAGATTTTGGACCCCCCTCCCCCCTTGTGGACTCAAAAATACATGGGATCGTGGACATTTTCAAACTTTTTTTAACCCCCCCCTCCCCCCCAAAAGTGTCCACGTGGTATATGGACGACCCCTTAGCACTCGAACCAGAATCAGAAGCTGAAGTGCAACAGGCACCAATACTACGTCAAGATCACAGTGTTCTACTTTCATTATACCCAAAAACCATACGTAGAGACGAAAATTCAACTGAAAACGAAGAGGAAAGTGAAGAATATGAAGATACACAAAAGAGACTTAGAGGCGACGAAAGTGTAATATATATATTCCACCCCCAGTGGAAAGTTCAGAAAGCGAGGAACAGAACTACAACGAAAAGGAGGAAAAAGAAGAACAGACACAAGAAAGCTTCTCTCCAGAAAAAGAAAAATCAATTAATAAAGAACCAGAAGAAAATCTCGAGGGAATAAATCAAGAAACATTCAAGGGAGTACTAGATTCAATAAGAAGATTTGACAACTCAATAGCAGAACATCAAACTTATTTTTGGGACAATGAAATGTTTGAAGGAGAAGAAGAAGAAAGAAGGAACCTTACGGACGCAGAAGCCGAATGTGAAGAAGAAAATGAACTTGAGAATGAAGAAACCCCTAGAACGCACCACAGCATGGATAAAATAATAGAAGAACTACGAGATATAGCCAAAAAAATACCCGAATACACAATAGCGGAAGAAGAAGATGACGTGAAAGAAATAGGAACCGTAAAAGAAGACCAAGTAGCAAGGAACAAAAAAACTGTCACTTTCGATACACCATTGTACCAAGGCCCCCTAAAAGCGAGATCAACCCCTTTTACGAAAGACACAATCTTGGAAAATACGGAATTAGAAACCGTAGAAGGGAGCCGTAAAGAACGTTCGATACCGAGAAAACTGATGGATAAAGGAGAAATACAACGATTCAATGAAGAGAAAGAAACACCAATCACTCAATTCAATCCAGAAATAACGAAGTCCTTCGTCGAAACTAATTATCCTGAGAACAACCACCCTGTAGAACATGAGAGAAATGCACACCTCGACAGATTAGAAGTAGCGAAATATAGTAGAGAAGCAATAACGGATGTGAAGAACAACTATATTCACTTCATATCAGCTGATCTAGAACCCATAGACAATACAACCAAATTAATGCTTTCAATAGGAGCGATAGATCTTCTAGAAATGAAATCGAGAAAACCAAAACCGGGACAAATACTAATCACAAAATTTGGAAAATACAAGATTTTCACTGTCATTGTCACCCAAAAGTACCATAAAAATATTTGACCAGAGGAGATGAAAATTATTTTTACGAAACTCAAAAATGTATTACACCGGGAAAACGCGACGCAAGTCAGAATATCTCGAGACATAGAAATATTAAAAAAAGCAATACCTCAATGGTTAGAAGAAATGATAAAAATTTTTTACAATACGGGAATCACGCTTACACTATGTTACGGAAAAGTTACCACACCTCCCGATAAGGACAGAGCAGGAATTGTAGCCGCGTACCACGATAGCCTAATCGCAGGCCATAAAGGAGTCAGCAAGACCTATCATAGAATAAAAGAGAAATATACATGGCCAGGGCTAAGGCAAGACATCACAGAGTACATAAGAAGATGTAGGACATGCGCACAAAACAAAATAATTAGGACCAAGAACAAAGAAGCAATGATCCTCACAGATACACCACTGGATGCATGGGACAGAGTTTCACTTGACACAGTTGGAAAATTAACAACTGCCAACGGAAATTGTCATATATTAACGATGCAGGACCAGCTTAGCAAATATTGCATATGCGTAGCAATACCTGACATCAGTTCTATAACCATAGCCCATGCACTGGACACATGCACTGGACACAAATCTCATCTCTGTCTATGGAGCACCAAAATGCATACTCACAGATCAGGGTAAATCTTTTATGATCAATTTGCTCAGACACCTAGCAAAAATTTTTAAGATCTGCAAAATCAATACGACGGCTTACAGACCACAAACTAACGGAGGATTGGAACGCAGCCACGCAGTATTGTCTGAATACATCAGGCATTATGCCTCAGCGTTCGACGATTGGGACAGACTTTTACCGTATGCTATGTTCGCATACAATACATCGGTACACGAAGCAACCAAATACACCCTATACGAAATAGTTTTTGGGAAAAAGGCCCGGACGCCTATCGCTTTGCCAATGGAAGAAGAAATGAGGACATATGAAACATATCTCAGAGAATTAGTAACAAGGTTAATAGAAATCAGAAGAGTAGTAGCAGAAAACATTATAACAGACAAGATAAGAAGAAAGAAAAACTACGATGAGAAACAAAGACCTTTAGAAATAAATATAGGGGATATTGCAGACGTAAAAGAAGAAGTCAGAGCAGGGAAGTTCTCACCATATTATCACGGCCCCTACGAAGTTGTGGAAATAACCGAGAAAAACAACTTGATCTTAGCAGACGCGGGAAAAAGAAGATTTCGCAAGCACAAAGATCAGGTCAAAAAAGCGTTCTCATGACGAAGAGACAAGAGGAATTTACAAGTAGACGAAGAAGGATACGTTCACGTCTACACAGACGGGGCTTGCAAAGCAAACGGCAAACCTCAGGCAGAATCAGGGATAGGGATATGGTTTGATTTAAATCACCCTTTAAACATAAGTGGAAGAGCACTAAAGAGACAAACAAATAATAGTGCTAAAATCGAAGCCATAGTAAGGGCAATCAATCTATTAAAATCCTTAGGATATAAAAAAATCAGAATCCACACAGATTCGAAATTCGTAACAGAGGGAATAAATAACTGGGTACCTAAATGGGAAGAGAATGGGTGGAAAACGAATAGAAAAAAAACAGTAATTAGCAAAAAGGATTGTATAAGAATAAAAACACGTTCGAAGAACTTAGATATAAAATTAATCTACGAACCGGGCCACTGCGGTATTTTAGGCAATGAAGAAGCAGACAAATTGGCCAAACTAGCTATAGAATAAAATATAATATACGATATACATACAAATATACAAATATACTAATATACTTATATATATATATATATATATATATATATATATATATATATATATATATATATATATATATATATATATATATATATATATATATATATATATATATGGGACGTTTCACGTCAACCGGCCCAGAGCTCTGCCCAAAATTCAAAGCAACTAAAATAAACCAAAAAAAGTGCAAAATACTCGTAAACTAATGCCCTTTCAATTGCAAAGTGGCAAAATTCAAAATTCAAGATGGCGTCATTACTGTGTCACCTTAAAGACACTAAATTCCAAAATAATCAAATATATTTATCAATTACTTTTAAAATATAATACGAAAATGATAAGTTACATCATATTTTAATGTTTTTGGGGTCGCTGATTACGAATCTGAAGTCAGTTTTTCAAAATTCAAAATGGCGGATCCAATATGGCGGACATTAAAAAAAAAACTTTGGATTCGCTTGAAACTTGTCACCCAGGGGTTTTTAGGGTCGCTGATTACAAATCTGAAGTCAGTTTTTCAAAATTCAAAATGGCGGATCCAATATGGCGGACATTTTAAAAAAAAAATTTGGATTCGCTTGAAACTTGACACTCGGGGGGTTTTCGGGGTCGCTGATGACGATTCCAATGGCAGTTTTTAAAAATTCAAAATGGCGGATTCAATATGCCGGCCACTTTTTAAAAAAAAATTTGTATTCGCTTGAATCTTGTCACTTGGAGGTTTTCGCCGTCGCTGATGACGAATCCGATGTCAGTTTTTCAAAATTTAAAGTTGCTGATCCAATATTGCGACTGAAATTTCAAAAGTTTATTAATTCAATCTGCGCACTCTTTTATTGTAACACCAGAAAGACAGTTGAAAATATTCAGATATTCAAATGCACCTCAACCTATTGCAGTTATGCAGTATTAAAATACAATTTCATAGGTTGGGAAGTATTTTGTAAATTTAATTCAATCGGCCCTTTTCAGGGCCACCAAATTATTACAAATTTGAAAATTATAACAAACAGCCTTCGTCAAAGCTACAAAATACGTCTTATGGTTTATAAATTATATCAATCGGCCTTTTTAAAGTCCACCATTTTATTATATTGGATCCGCCATTTTGAATTTTGAAAAACTGACATCGGAATCGTCATCAGCGACCCCGAAAACCCCCCGAGTGTCAAGTTTCAAGCGAATCCAAATTTTTTTTTGAAAATGTCCGCCATATTGGATCCGCCATTTTGAATTTTGAAAAACTGACTTCAGATTTGTAATCAGCGACCCCAAAAACCCCTGGGTGACAAGTTTCAAGCGAATCCAAAGTTTTTTTTTTTTAAATGTCCGCCATATTGGATCCGCCATTTTGAATTTTAAAAAACTGACATCGGATTCGTGATCAGCGACCCCGAAAACCCCCAAGTGACAAGTTTTAAGCGAATCAAAAAAAATTTTTTTTAATGTCCGCCATATTGGATCCGCCATTTTGAATTTTGAAAAACTGACTTCAGATTCGTAATCAGCGACCCCAAAAACATTAAAATATGATGTGACTTATCATTTTTGTATTATATTTTAAAAGTAATTGATAAATATATTTGATTACACAGTGCAACATTTTTGAGGTCATCTAATGTGCACTAAGTTTTGACTTCAGTTTCTAAAAGTACTTATAGAAACTAGCAAAAACCTATTTCAGTTTTGCTAGATTAGCTCCGATTTGAATTTTATCGACATATGAATTTTTTTTTGAATTTTCACATTTTTCAGTTTTCTGATACGGGCGGATGGGAACACTGGCTATTATAAGTTTATTAAAAAAATTCGCAATGGTCACAATTTGAAAAGCAATAATCCCTCTTTAATTACAGGGAAAGAAAAAAAATTTGGTCGAAAATTGTTCAAATTATAAATTTTTTTTTGTAATTTTTCAAATTTTTCGTTTTTTCTAATACGAGCGGGTGAAAACGCTGCCTATTAAAAGTTTATTACACTAAATTCGCAATTGTCATAATTTAAAAAGCAATAATCCCTCTTTAAATTCTGATAAAGAAAAAGAATTTGGTCAAAATTTGTTCGAGTTATGAATTTTTTTTTGCCTTTTTCACATTTTTTGGTTTTTTGATAAAGCGGGTGGAAACGCTGGCTATTAAAAGTTAATAAAAAAAAATTTGCAATGGTCACCATTTGAAGAGCAGTAATTTTCTTCCCTAATTTCTGACATTGAAAAAAAAATTTGGTCAAAAATTGTTCGAGTTATGAATTTTTTTCGTACTTTTTCAAATTTTTCTTATTTTTGATCCGGGCGGGTGAGAACGCTGGTTATTAAATTTTTCTTTTTTAAAATCGCAATGGTCAAATTTTGCAGAGCAATAATTCCTCTTTAATTTCTGTCAAAGAAAAAAAATTTGATCAAAAATTGTTCCAATTATGGTTTCTTTTTTTGACTTTTTCACATTTTCCAGTTTTTTGATACAGGCAGGTGGGAACGCTGGCTATTAAAAATTTATTAAAAAAATTCAGAACGGTCAAATTTTAAAATGCAATAATCCTTCTTTAATTTTTGATAAAAGAAAAAAAATTGATAGAAAATTATTCGTGTTATTTATTTATTTCTGTACATTTGTATACCCGCAGTCCTGTCGAACCGCGGGTTTTGATTTTTTTTACTTTTTTCGAAACCAAATATTTCGAACCAAATATTTTTTCTTGGGCATAAATTAAATAGGGATTATTGCTCTTTAAATTGTGCCCATTACAAGTTCTTTTTATAAATTTTTAATAGTCAGTATTCCTACTTCCGTTATCAGAAATCCGAAAATTCAAAAAAAGTAAAAAAAAATTCATAACTTGAACAATTGTTGATCAAATTTTTTTTCTTGGGCAGAAATTAAAGACGGATTAATGCTCTTCAAATTGTGATCATTCGAAATTTTTTTATAAATTTTTTAAAAGCCTGCGTTCCTACCCGCCTTTATCAAAAAACTGAAAAATGTAAAAAGGTGAAAAAAAATTCATAACTGGAACAATTTTTGACCAAATTTTTTTTTTGTTAGCATTTGGGTGTGAAGTTTTAACTCTTTTTATTTAACTCCCCTGGCATTAACTCCCCAATGGGTGCGACTTTTATAGAATCCCCTGGGGAGTAAAAATTTAACTCTCTTTTTTTACAGTGTAGTTACAGTTTATTAACAGATTTTTGCAGTATATAATACAGAAAAATAAAAGTGCAATGTAAAGAACACTTTATTTCTCTTTTCAAAATTAAAAAAAATAAGACGAAAAAAATTTTTGTGATTAAAAATAAGGATAAGGAGGTAAGTTTTTAAAAATTGTGTAAAATACTACTTTTTAATTATATAAAATGATTTATTTTTTTTGTAATTAAGAAATGCAAGTAATAAATTAACAACTTTCCCGTCTAAGTCACTAACATTATCTACTTTTTCAACAATTAAACTTGTAAAGAAATTTAAATAACTTTCTAGAATCATTTTAAAAATGCTTGATCTCGTCCTTGAGTTTGCCTTGTTTTATTAAAAAATTAATATAATTTCAGAAATACTTTACATGGTTTAATATTTTTTTAATAAATCTTAAACAAGTACCCAGTTTTTTATTATAAAAAAGTTTATGTTGTCTTAAACAAAAAAAGAATATTTTTTATTTCAGTTCAAAATTAGAGTCTTGAAGGTAATAAACAGGTGCCATAATAATAAGGTGCCAGTTTCAGAATCATGTTTTTGATTTTTTTTGAAAGTAATTTTGATTAGTGATTTTTAACTTTAAATTCTTAAAAATTGGTAAAAATTTAAAGCTTAGAGTGACCATCTGTACTGTTAATTTAAAAGTATTTTTATAATAGTATTTAATGTTAAAATACTTAAATAAAACTAAAAATTACTTAACTGACTAATATTCAAATTTTTTTATTTTATAAAAATTTTGTATTTTCTTATAAATTTAAATTTAAAAATAAATTAATATAAATAATATAATTTTTTAATTTTTAAACTTTATTATAAAAATGTTTTTTGTGTAAAAAAATTAGGTAGGGTAGTGTTGTATTATTATGATTACTATGAGTAAAAATGAAAAAATTTTAAAAATTTTATATTGTAAATGTTTTGAAAAAGACAATTTTCGTTTTAGCTTGATACTTTTTTAACCAGAAATGGCCAAGCATTCAAGTTAGAATAATACATCAAATTCTGTCATGTTTGGCTTTTTTATTTACATATTTACTTGTGTATTATTAAAAAATTTAATAACCAGCGTTCTCACCCGCCCGAATCAAAAACAAGAAAAATTTGAAAAAGTACGAAAAAAATTCATAACTCGAACAATTTTCGACCAAAATTTTTTTTCAATGTCAGAAATTAAAGGGGAATTATTGCTCTTCAAATGGTGACCACTGCGAATTTTTTTTTATAATCTTTTAATAGCCAGCTTTATCACCCGCCCGTTTCAGAAAAACGAAAAATGTAAAAAAGTCAAAAAAATTCGTAACTGGAACAATTTTTGACCAAATTTTTTTTTCTTTCTCTTTAATTAAAGAGGGATTATTGCTTTTCAAATTTTGACCATTGCGAATTTTTTTAATAAACTTTTAATAGCCAGTGCTCTCATCCGCCCGTAACAGTAGAAAACTGAAAAATGTGAAATTTCAAATAAATTCAAATGTTGATAAAATTCAAATCCGAGCTAATCTAGCAAAACTGAAATAGGTTTTTGCTAGTTTCGATACCTACTTTCAGAAACTGAAGTCAAAACTTAGTGCACATTTTATGTGTTGCACTGTGTTATTTTGGAATTTAGTGTCTTTAAGGTGACACAGTAATGACGCCATCTTGAATTTTGAATTTTGCCACTTTGCAATTGAAAGGGCATTAGTTTACGAGTATTTTGCACTTTTTTTTGTTTATTTTAGTTGCTTTGAATTTTGGGCAGAGCTCTGGGCCGGTTGACGTGAAACGTCCCATATTGAAATTAGATAATTTGAAATTTAATAATTCGTTCTATTTTTCAAGTTTTAAAAAAAGATTAACATGTAGATAATAACAATTTAAATGAATATATAAAAAAAACATTAGTTATCGATGCCATCGATATATTGTTTTATTAATTTCGAATTAAAAATGAACTATAAATTTATTTAGTAAATGATTTAATTAATGACAATTAAAAAATGAAATTCCAATTGAATTTAATTTCAGATAAAATAAATTTTAAAACGTTGATAAATTTTGATATTTTTATTTGTATTTGATATTACTTACTATAAGTTCTTACAACACCAATTGCTTCGATTTTCATTCCTTTTTCATATTTTTTTAATTTCTCCTGAATTGCTTTTAATTGAGGAATTCTCATTGATATTTTATAAGTACCATCAGTTAGAGCTCCAGATCCATACGACATAGTTGTTTCATTATTATCAGAATTTATTTCTCTGAACGTAACTTTTAAATATCCTTGTAGTCCTAAATTATGAATTAATAAATGATTAGATTATGTATTTAATATTTATAAATGTAAATAAATTAAAATATTTATAACAAAGTCAATGAACTTCTTTATATACTTACTAACTGAAGATTCTTTGTTAGCACCAATGTCTTTTAAATTAATCAATTTTATTTGTTGAATTTCTTTATCATCATTTTGGATGAAATTGTCATTTAAAATGGTGACAATAGTATTCTCTTTTATGATCAATTGATATTGTTGGGTGCCTTTATTGTATCTATTGTGCACGAAGATTGCTGTTGCGCCATCAATGTGAATCACCTTTTTAAAAAGAAATAAATTTAAAAATTTCGAACATAAATTATAAATATTTATAACTAACTAACTATAATAATAATAAATAATTATATAATATATATAAATAATAATTGATAAATAATATAATTATTATATTTATATTAATTATAAAATACTATTATAGTTAATAATAATTATAAACTGATCACAGGAAAATCATGTTATTATTAAATTAGTTTTTACTATAATAATTAAAGTAATTGTTACATCCCGAGCAGAAGGCGAGGTTATTAGGTTAGGTTATAGAATTTTGGAGGAATGGTAGGCTGATTATGGTCAAGTTGGTAAAGCTTGACCTTTATTTTTAAGTAGGATCGTTTGTACTTGTCAAAACTACGGGTTTTGAGTTACAACAACACAAATATTCCCTTTTTATAATTTATTTAAATATTAAATATTATGATTACAATAATTATACAATTGTTACTTACTTTTAATTACAGGTTTATTCGTATATTTCAATAATAGCGCAGGTCGTTATAAGTTTGGTTTTCAACAGTTGTTTCAATTGAATGAAACTTAGAAAGTTTGTTATGTTACACTTATGTAACTTTCACAACTTATTAATGTTTTTGCGTTTGTTTCAAGAGTTAAATACCGTTTCTAAGTGTTACTTATCGTCACTTGCACCTATTTAAGGAAAGAAACTTGTTTCTAAGTGTGAGAAAAGCAACTTGCACAATAATTGAGTACAATTCGGTCTGCAATTGCCAATTAGAGAAAGAATTGGTGAAAAACTACAATTAATGAAACTTGACACGCAAAATACGACAGTTAATTCATTTAAATAATTGATTCTAAGTGTCAAATTGCTTTTCTTGCACCTTTTACGGAAAGAAACTTGTTTCTAAGTAAAAAACAAAATTGACTTGCACAAAAACCGAGTACAACTCGAACTGCAGTTGTCGATTAGAGAAAGAATACAAATTTTAATGAAAAACTGAAGGGTCGCTCTACAATGACTATTGGTCTTATAAACCGCACCGGAACCTTGGACAAGTTTTGTAAAAAAGCATTGCCTTATTACTCTAAAATTATTAAAAAGTGGGAGAGTTTGTAGACAATTATGGGGGTAAAAGGTGTCAATTCTTTAGAATAATACTTATTCATTTTAAGTCTATTTATAATTAAGATTCGAAGAAAGAATCACAACCATCGACAATTGGTCAGTACTTTTGCCCCATATATGGAAAAGTGAAGCTCGAGTTACACGCAGTGATTCCTAGAACTTGGGTTGCGCAAGTAGGTCACAGCGAGCGAGTTCGAGCTTACATGAGGCAATGTCGATGCAACGCATTCCTTCCTATTTTGGTCAAGTTTTACCTCTTATATGGAAAAGTGAAGCTTAAGTTACACGCAGTGATTCCTAGAACTCGGGTTGCGCAACTAGGTCACAGCGAGCGAGTTCGAGCTTACATGAGGCAATGTCGATGCAACGCATTCCTCTCTATTTTTATCAATTTTACCTCTTGCTTTGTTTTTCTCCATATAAAGTTTCAATTTTGCTTATATCTCAATTTCGGATTTTAA
Organism: Leptopilina syphax; assembly: GCA_032872505.1. Classification (NCBI taxonomy): domain Eukaryota; kingdom Metazoa; phylum Arthropoda; class Insecta; order Hymenoptera; family Figitidae; genus Leptopilina; species Leptopilina syphax. The sequence continues at coordinate 16,535,188 of CM065472.1, forward strand.
AGTCTTTTTAACACGCGTATTATATGTCAAATTAAAAGATACTTGCATTCCTTTAGCTTTTCGTTAAATCGCAGATACACAAAACATATCCTTTACTATCTTATCAAAACAAAAATGTATCTGGGATGTAACAGTAATTTACATTTTTTCCAATAAATTTTTCTATTTTAATTAGTAACCCAATCACAAAACTAAAACTTTCATAAATTTTATTTAAGGTGAATAATTATTATGATAAAAAATGTTTGCAGAATAAGTTTATATATATATATATATATATGGGCAATTCCACGTGAGATTTCAGTCGACCTCTTAAAATCGGCCAAAAATATTTTTTTTCTATTCTGTATTGAAAAAAAACAGATACGTATTTTTTTATTATTTTTTTGGAGGCCAAATTTTTGAGTTATGAATTTTCAAAATTTTCGCTTTTTAAATGTAGGTATATTTTTAATGTCAGATAACTAAAAAAATATTGCTTCTTTTCATTTTTTGCCAAGAAAAAAAAAGTTTTGTTTTTCTCTCTACTTTTGAATAATCATAACAAAAAAAATTTTTTTTTCATTTTTTATTAAAAAAATAAAAAAAATTTATAAACAAATTAATTTTTTTAACTTTGGGTATGATAAATTTTTAATTTTCTTTTTTTAAAACATACCTGGAAATGATAAGAAGGTTTTGCAAAAAGTTTCAGAGTGGGCCTGACAAGTTTGATGGGTCCAAAAAAATAATTAAGCTCTCCGTGCAGGTCGCACGCACGTGGCACAATGAGACTTTTTTACAATTTATTATTAAAAATTGTTTACAGCCTTAAAATTCAATAATAATCAAAACCCGATAAAATTTGTAGGCTCTAGACAATTTTTAATAATAAATTGTAAAAAAATCCCATTGTGCCACGTGCGTGCGACCTGCACGGACAGCTTAATTATTTTTTTGGACCCATCAAACTTGTCAGGCCCACTCTGAAACTTTTTGCAAAACCTTCTTATCATTTCCAGGTATGTTTTAAAAAAAGAAAATTAAAAATTTATTATACCCAAAGTTAAAAAAAATTGATTTGTTTATAAAATTTTTTTATTTTTTTAATAAAAAATGAAAAAAAAATTTTTTTGTTATGATTATTCAAAAGTAGAGAGAAAAACAAAACTTTTTTTCTCTTGTCAAAAAATGAAAAGAAGCAATATTTTTTTAGTTATCTGACATTAAAAATATACCTACATTTAAAAAGCGAAAATTTTGAAAATTCATAACTCAAAAATTTGGCCTCCAAAAAAATAATAAAAAAATACGTATCTGTTTTTTTTCAATACAGAATAGAAAAAAAATATTTTTGGCCGATTTTAAGAGGTCGACTGAAATCTCACGTGGAATTGCCCATATATATATATATATATATATATATATATATATATATATATATATTGTAACGTTAATTTTAAATAATCACGTTATAAAAACCGAATTTAGTTTTCGCCGAAACTTATTCAGTTAATTCTTGATTAATTATTATTAATTAAATGCGGTAGCCAGAATCGAACTCAACATTTTACTTTATTATTATCTTGTTGAATTGTATAGAATCAATATAATACAAAAATGTTGAGTTGTATATAAATCATATTGTTTATCTCAAGAGAATTCCACACGTTTTGGTTAATTAGATAGAACAATGTTATTTATTGTTATTTAATTATCAACCGACCGAAAATGTGTCAACAATTAATATTAATCGGCACAAATCTACTGTCAACTGGCAACCACCTGTCATAGATGTTGGGCCTGTTATCATGCTGCTGGGGCGAACCCAAGGTGCGCATGACATATATACGGGACCGAAGCAGGATGTCAATTAACCTAGTTTCGAAAGTTCGTGCCTGGCTGCCGATTAAATTATACGGTTTCACCGCGGTTGACCATTTTCACTGTCCAAATATTAAAAAATGGATTTCCGTGCTCGGTTGGACCGAATCAAAGGTTAGTGTCCAGTGTCTATCTTCCTCGTTATCTTGGGAATATCACCGGTGCACGGTGTAACCGAGAAATAATATCGAGAAGGAAGACCTCATGGCAAGCTGATAGGACGCCGCCATTTTCGGTCGACCGTCGCAATCACCGGCGTGTGGAAGTTCTCAGTTCTCTTCACAAAGTTCAAAGTTTAAAATAAAAAGAAGAGTGATTTAAAAGAAAATAATCTGCTTGTGTGTTCTTATAATTTTCTTTATTCATTTGTTTTATTTGTGTGTTAAATTCAACTTGTCTCTCTCTTCTGTGTGCGGTACTCGCGCCCTATTATTTCAAAATAAAACGTAACTTCGTAAATAAAATATTGAGCTCGGTAAGAGCTAGTCCGGGAAAGTTCTTTGTTTTGTTACAGCATCGTGATCCGGGTAGTTTACCTACCTGGCGCCGGGGAAGTTCCCTAAAACGGGTCATCGATGGTGTATTATAAGTTCGAAGTGTGGAATTTATAATTCGGCAATTTGGAATCAGTAAATTGCCATTTTTGTAACGATTCGCGGGTAAGATCCGAAAGTAAACGTAAAGATCGTTACAATATATATATATATATATATATATATATATATAAACATTAATTTTCAATTATTAAATTGTCAGATATAAATTAATTTTTCAAATTTTTTTCAGAATTTTTTTTTAGGATCCTTAAACATTTTAACTATTTCTCTATATAAATTATGTTATATTAAGTTTTTTCTTGCAATTTAAAATTCTTTGTGTCTAATTATAATAGAAAAGATAACTTACATTTCTCAATCTTATGAGAGGTTCAATTACATTGATCAAGTCGTTCCAAACAGCGATTTTGCATTTTTGTCCGGTTAAATTTTTTATATAAAAACAAAAAACTTTCCAATAATCCTCTTCTTTTTTCTCTTCTTTGTCTTCTTTTTTATCAAAATTATCATTTTTTTTCTTTTTCTTCTTTACCAGTTTTGGCGCTGTTATATCGCAGACAAGCCAAACGATTTCACTGTAAATATAACATCAAAATTGAAATGGAAATTATAGGTTAAATTAAAATCATAGTGTGGAAAAATTATTTAAAAAAAAAAAATTGATATTATGGTAAAATAAAATGCTTTTAATAGAAAAGAATTAATTAATATATATGAAAAATATTATTACACTTACACGGTAGAGTTTCCAATTTCAATATTTTGGAACACTTCGTTTGAAGAAAACTCTATTTCCTCTTCGTCAATTAATTCTAAATGATCCATTTTGTAATTTAATTTAATACAATACAATTTACCAAAATTATCACTGTTTTCCGTAATCACAAAAGAAAATATGTCGAAAAAAACAAAAAAAGATCATCATTCCCATGACAACCAATTTCATTAGATGGAGGGAAAACAAACAGACGACACAATACAATTCTCTTATGGGAAACCAATTTTAAATTTTCTTTTCTCTTTTCAATATTATGGAGATTTAATGGATTTTAAACACTTTCTATAATAACATATATGTAATTGAAACGAATTTTTTTATAAAATAATTGTAGTGGAATTAACACTTTTCAATTCACAGGAACTTTAAAATATGCTGAAATGTATATTTTTGAGGTTAAGAATGTTTGTTTACAACTATTTTCTCTGGTTGTTTCCGACATTTTCTCTCTCAGCGTTCTGAAAATACGAAACGTGGTTGGTTGGATTAGCGGAATTATGAATTTTTATTAGATAAGACACTAAATTGATTGATTTTCAATTCCCCTAATCCAACCAACCACGTTTCGTATTTTCAAAGCGCTCAGAGAGCGAATGTCGGAAACACCCTTTATGTATGATCAAAACTAGAGATTTCAGTCTCGAGCACACAGGTCTCCTCAGAGATGGTCAGGTTATTCTAAAATGTAACTCTACAAACTTGGTGGGGAGTTGTTCCAAATGACTTCCAGATTTCAAATTTTCAAACCGATAAATCGTACCTGATCCTCTTTTCGAATTATCTCTTTTACAGATAGTCGGAAACTTGAAAATGTATTATCTTAATGTGGAAGCTTTGATTCAGAAGATTGCTGATTTTTCGTTATTAAAAATTTTCAAGACAAAGATTTTATAGATAATTATGTTCATGATTTTGAGAAAAGTGGGGGTAGGGGAAAGTGAGGCAAAAAAGCGTGGGGGTTTAAAGCGCAAAAAAAACGAAAATTATCGAATATATACTTTATTATTTTATTTAATAACCATCTTTGGAAATCAGTCTTTAGTAATAAAGGCGTACAAAGGCCAACTGTTTCTTAAAAAATCGTAAAATTAATAATATGGAAGAAATTGCAAATCTCCCCATCTTGCCCCACCGGCGCGGTACTAAAAAGCAACCTATTTCTGTCGACAAATTTTACAAGTAAAGGTTGCATCTTCATCTTCGTCATAGACACCAGCACAACTGCACAAATCCCATTGGCCGCAAACAGAACAAGCAGCCCAGCCTTCATTTGAGTCTAAATAATAACCATTACAATTTATAGAGACAAGGTGTATTTTCCACTTTACCATCGCTAATTATTGATTTAACCTGACAAGCTTTTTTCTTTTTGCTCACTCTTGATTTAAGTAGTTTTCTTAACTTCCCTTATTTCTCTTTTCTTTTGGTTTATTTGTGTACTCCGTCTTGACTCACTCTTCCCTACCTTATCTTGCCCGCACCTACGAAATTGAATAAAATAATTAATTACTACAATTTACGATTCAACAAAGAAAAAAACATATGCTTCCCTTCTTCTGTAACCCTTGCCAGTTATAAAAAATTTTATATAGTTTATTAACTGTTATTTTTAAATAATAAACACCTCCTAAAATAAAAAAATCGGGCAAGTGCGAGTTGCACTCGCATTAAGATTTAGGGTTCCGTACACCAAAATAAAACTTATTTTTTATAAAAAAATATATATATAAGAAATATAATTGATTAAAATTAACATATATAAACTTATTGACCTGAAATTCGGTATACATATGTATTTTTATTACATGTAAATTACAAGAAAAAACTATAAAAATCCATATTGACAGGGTCATTTTTTGCAATTTTTCCAAAAAAATTGAATTTCTTTCCCTTCTAGTTCCCAAATATCTCCACCAATCAAGTTCGCTATATTTTTCCTGTAATCTGCACTTAAAACTGAACATCCTTACAGAATTTCAGCTCACCATTTTGAGATTTATAAAATTAAAGGGGGGGACAGGGTCATTTTTTGCTATTTTTACGAAAAAAATTGAATTTCTTTCCCTCCTAGTTCGCAAATATGTCCGTCAATCGAGTTCGCTATATTTTTCCTGTAATCTACACTTGAAACTGAAGATCCCTACCGAATTTTAACTTACCAGGTTGAGATTTGTAAAAGTTAAGGGGGGGGACAGGGTTATTTTTTGTAATTTTGTCAAAAAAATTCCATTTCTTTCCCTTCTAGTTCCCAAATATCTCCACCAATCAGGTTCGCTATATTTTTCCTGTAATTTGCACTTAAAACTGAAGATCCTTACAGAATTTCAGCTCACCATTTTGAAATTTATAAAAGTTAAGGGGGGGGACAGTGTCATTTTTTGCAATTTTTTCGAAAAAATTAAATTTCTTTCCCTCCTAGTTCGCAAATATGTTTGTCAATCGGGTTCGTTATATTTTTCCTATAATCTACACTTAAAACTGAAGATCCCTACCGAATTTCAACTCACCAGGTTGAGATTTGTAGAAGTTAAGGGGGAGGACAGGGTCATTTTTTGTAATTTTTTCGGAAAAATTCTATTTCTTTTCCTCCTAGTTCGCAAATATGTCCATCAATCGAGTTCGCTATATTTTTCCTGTAATCTACACTTGAAACTGAAGATCCCTACCGAATTTTAACTTACCAGGTTGAGATTTGTAAAAGTTAAGGGGGGGACAGGGTTATTTTTTGTAATTTTGTTAAAAAAATTCCATTTCTTTCCCTTCTAGTTCCCAAATATCTCCACCAATCAGGTTCGCTATATTTTTCCTGTAATTTGCACTAAAAACTGAAGATCCTTACAGAATTTCAGCTCACCATTTTGAGATTTATAAAAGTTAAGGGGGGGGACAGGGTCATTTTTTGCAATTTTTTCGAAAATATTAAATTTCTTTCCCTCCTAGTTCGCAAATATGTTTGCCAATCGGGTTCGTTATATTTTTCCTGTAATTTACACTTAAAACTGAAGATCCCTACCGAATTTCAACTCACCAGGTTGAGATTTATAAAAGTTAAGGGGGGGGACAGGGTCATTTTTTGCAATTTTTTCGAAAAAATTAAATTTCTTTCCCTCCTAGTTCGCAAATATGTTTGTCAATCGGGTTCGTTATATTTTTCCTGTAATCTGCACTTAAAACTGATGATCGCTACCGAATTTCAACTCACCAGGTTGAGATTTAAAAAAGTTAAGGGGGGGGGACAGGGTCATTTTTTGCAATTTTTTCGAAAAAATTGAATTTCTTTCCCTCCTAGTTCGCAAATATGTTTGCCAATCGGGTTCGTTATATTTTTCCTGTAATTTACACTTAAAACTGAAGATCCCTACCGAATTTCAACTCACCAGGTTGAGATTTGTAGAAGTTAAGGGGGAGGACAGGGTCATTTTTTGTAATTTTTTCGGAAAAATTCTATTTCTTTTCCTCCTAGTTCGCAAATATGTCCATCAATCGAGTTCGCTATATTTTTCCTGTAATCTACACTTGAAACTGAAGATCCCTACCGAATTTTAACTTACCAGGTTGAGATTTGTAAAAGTTAAGGGGGGGACAGGGTTATTTTTTGTAATTTTGTTAAAAAAATTCCATTTCTTTTCCTTCTAGTTCCCAAATATCTCCACCAATCAGGTTCGCTATATTTTTCCTGTAATTTGCACTAAAAACTGAAGATCCTTACAGAATTTCAGCTCACCATTTTGAGATTTATAAAAGTTAAGGGGGGGGGACAGGGTCATTTTTTGCAATTTTTTCGAAAATATTAAATTTCTTTCCCTCCTAGTTCGCAAATATGTTTGCCAATCGGGTTCGTTATATTTTTCCTGTAATTTACACTTAAAACTGAAGATCCCTACCGAATTTCAACTCACCAGGTTGAGATTTATAAAAGTTAAGGGGGGGGACAGGGTCATTTTTTGCAATTTTTTCGAAAAAATTAAATTTCTTTCCCTCCTAGTTCGCAAATATGTTTGTCAATCGGGTTCGTTATATTTTTCCTGTAATCTGCACTTAAAACTGATGATCGCTACCGAATTTCAACTCACCAGGTTGAGATTTAAAAAAGTTAAGGGGGGGGGACAGGGTCATTTTTTGCAATTTTTTCGAAAAAATTGAATTTCTTTCCCTCCTAGTTTGCAAATATATCCGTCAATTGGGTTCGCTATATTTTTCCTGTAATTTGCACTTAAAACTGAAGATCCTTACCGAATTTCAGCTCACCAGGTTGAGATTTGTAAAAGTTAAGGGGGGGACAGGGTCATTTTTTGTAATTTTCTCGGAAAAATTCTATTTCTTTTCCTCCTAGTTCGCAAATATGTCCGTCAATTGTGTTCGCTATATTTTTCCTGTAATCTGCACTTAAAACTGAAGATCCCTGCCGAATTTCAGCTCATTAGGTTAAGATTTGTAAAAGTTAAGGGGGGGGACAGCCCATTTTGCGTGGCTGGGACGGACACACGAGTGATTTTATAAGGGTTCCGTCAGTACACCTATGGTGTACGGAACCCTAAAAAGTAAAAAATTCACAAGAAAATCGTCGAAAACAGTTTTTTTAGTAAAACAGATCAAAGATTTGTTCTCATGGCTTTTAGGTTTTGTAAACAAGAAACTATCGTCTTGGTGCAGTATTATGTAAAAAATAATCGCGATTGGTTAATTCGTTTGTTAAATAGGGCCGTTACCCCGTCTTGCCCCACTCTCCCCTATAAGTCACAAAAATCACTTTTTAGTTTTTGTAAATACAACGGTTTTAAAAAATGATTGGATTGGTTTAAAATTTATTACTCAGGGGTTTCGGGGTCGCTGATTGCGAATATGATGTCAAAATAAAAAAATCTGTGGACAGATTCCTAATCAGCGACCCTGAAACCTCTTGAGTAACGAGTTTCAGGCAAATTGAATCGATTTTTAAAAGTCGATTGCCATATTGGATCCAACATTTTGAGTTTTGAAAATCTGACGTCATATTCGTAATCAGCGATCCCGAAAACCCCCAAGTAACAAATTCTTAGCTAATCCAATCATTTTTTAAAATTGTTGTATTTAGGTCAATTTGTATGCAGGACAACTGTTAAAAAATCAATTTTGACAGTTAATTTAGTTTGTTGTTGGCAATATCGCTATATTTTCGTAAAGTAGAGGGTTAAAACTTTATTTTAACTCATATGACAAGTCTCTACCATGTCGGATTTACCCAGTAGAAATTTTCAAAAACTACTAAGAAATGATTTTTGGGTATTTTACCCCCAATTTTCTCAATATCCTGACGTGATGGGAGGCTTTTGTTAAATGTTAATTCGGATTTAGCGCAGCAAAAGCTACGGTAAATGACTTCTCGATCTCAGACAATGGAAATTTTTATTTTTTTGCAGGCTTCTGAAATTATATATATATATATATATTCATATATGTAGCACTTTAACATGTGACAGACGTGTCCAAATTCAAAAATCAAAAAGTTTCTTGAAGAAGAGACCATTCGAAACCATAATTATCTATAAAATCTTTGTCTAAAAAATTTTTAGTAACGAAAAATCAGCAGTCTTTTGAATCAAAGCTTCCACATTAAGATAATAAATTCTTTAAGTTTCCGACTATCTGTATAAGAGATAATTCGAAAAGAGGATCAGGTACGATTTATCGGTTTGAAAATTTGAAATCTGGAAGTCATTTGGAATAACTCCCCACCAAGTTTGTAGCGATACATTTTAGAATAACCTGCCCACCTCTGAGGAGACCTGTGAAGGGGGACCTTCTAATTAAGTTCAGAGGAGACTCCGATAACGATGCTTTCACCGCTGAGGTCACCAAGGCGGTTGGAAGCATGGGTATGGTGCAGTCATTGGATCGAAGAGTTACACTCGAGATCCGTGATTTGGAATGCCTTACGCAAGAAGCTGAGGTGCAACAAGTGTTGTCTGAAGCAATGGGTAAGCCAGTAAACAGGAGAGTGACGGTCTTAGGACCCAACCGCCGAGAGATGAAGCTCGCGGTTGTAGTCACTAACTTGGAAGAGGCGAACAGGTTGGAGAAATTGGGACACGTAAAAATTGGTTTTATGTGTTGCCCAATTAAAAAAAGAGTAATGGTCGTCCGGTGTAATCGATGCTTGGGATACGGTCATATTGGAGCGAAATGCCAGAAGGTGGGCAGATCGGCTGCGTGCTTTAAGTGCTGTGAAGCCAGTCACAGGTTCTCTAACTGTAAGAAAAGCCCAAGTTGCTTTTTATGCAAGGAAAAGTTTGACAATAAGGTGTCAACCACCCATATTGCAGGCAGCGGAGGATGCGGAGTCTTCAGGACGGCCCTTGAGGAGGCGAAGAAGACTCTGGCAAGAACTAAAAGCAAATAAAAAGTATTAAAAGGAGCAAGTCGAGAACTTCGTAACCTCGGTTAGGTCGAGGAAGAATCTCGACGGCAGCCAAAAGGCGTGATTTAAAAAGCTTTTAATTTGTTTGTTTGTTTTTTATTAATTTATTTTGTGATTTATTTGTTCTTATACATTTTTTAATTTGTTTTGTATTTTTTATTCGCCTTTATACAGTTTTATCTTTTCAACATTATATACGTGTTTACTTTTTTTCTCTTTTCTTTTTTATATCCGTTTACAATTTAATCTTTGACTTTTTACACTTCTTTTAAAATTTGTTTTTTATTATCGTTGTGCTGTGAATTCCGCTTGGACTTTGTAATAGTTTTAATAATTTTTTTATCTACGGACGCAGGAGGACCGTAGAGAAAGGGAGAAGGTCGCATTAGCGACAGAGTTGGAGCGCCACCCTCGAAGGCTAAAGTCTTACGACAGTTCCGAGGGAGGGTAAAGGGCTCCAGAAGAAAGGTTACGGGTTTTAGTAGGTCGGGCTGGTAGTAGGTCGCCAGTTTATTAAATTTATTATAACATTTATTTATTTATCTTTTTTTAATATTTCCTTCTGTTTCATTTTACCAACCCCACATAACCTTGGAGTGTGGAATCCAAGGTATCTGTAGGCAGATTTCCCAAAAGTCCCTAAGCAAAAAAAAAAATAATAATAATAATAATAATCCTCGTCGATGGTTGTCCACTACCGAACATCATCGATGTCTTTGACGTGCTGGGAGAAGCGGATCCACTGCCAAATATCATTGATTTCTTTGATGTGCTGTGAGAAGTGGATCCACTGCCGAATATCATTGATTTCTTTGATGGGCTGGCAGAAGTGGGTCCGCTGCCAGACATGATTGATTTCTTTGATGAGTTGGGAGAAGTGGGTTCGCTGCCAGACACGACTGGCATCTTGGATATGTTCGGTAGACCTTGCCGTGGTGGCGGGGCTTTTCACTAAAGGACAACCAACAGGGTGGTTCCCTGATTTTAAAACCAAAAAAAAAAATGAATGAAATGGATAAAGAATCAAATAAATTACTCCAAGTGGGTACCTCTGTAGAAGGTAATCCCACCACCGATTCTGATCGGGTGCAAGCCCCGATAGTTGGTGCAGACGGCTCCAAGGATTTTGGAGGGAGCCAAAGCATTAGCAAGGATGTTCAGGATGGAATGGTGGCATTGGGGAAGGTGCACGAGGTGCTTCGCAATAACCTGCGTTTTATACCTAAGCCCTTCATAAGCCCAAGCAAACCAAGGTCGAATCCTGAAACTCCTGGATCGATGTCGCACGCCACATCCAGCGAGAGCAATTCCATCGACCCAAGGAAGCGCCCTAAAGAGTATGAAGGTCCGGAGACTGATTCTACTGTGACCACTCCCAAGGGTAAGAGGGTTAAGAGCAAAGAGACCAAGGCAAACCCTACTGCTATGGAGTCGGAGGTGAGTAAGGCTGCTTCGGCCAGGGTTGCTTCTTATTCGGAGGCAACTGTGGAAAATAAGCCTGAAAACGAAAAAGACTTCGAAACCGTCTCCAATAAGAAACAAGAGACCCGTAAGAGAAAGGCCTTGAAGAAAGCAGAAGAGAGGGAGAGACAACAGAAGCGCTCCCCCCAAAATTAGAACCACAGAGGCAATAAAAATTTCGGCCCGGAATCCAGAGACCTACTATGATCTTATAAAACTGGCAACAACATCGGTAAAGCCAGAGGAAACTGGCACCGAGATTGTAAAAATTAGGAGAACTCTTAAAAAGGAAGTTCTTGTTGTGGTCAAAAAGCTGGATGAAACTTCAAAGTTCGCTGAGAATCTTACCTCCGTCCTTCAGGACAAGGCCGAGGTTACGGCTCTTGTCAATAAAAAGACCCTCAAAATTCGGGAACTCGATGAAACAACTTCAGAGGCGAACGTTTTAACCGTCTTAAAGGACAAGTTGCAAAATCCCGAATTAGATGTGACTTGCAGGGTTCTGACACGTTTTGGTGGTACGAAAGTGGCACTAGTACGCTTGAGTGAAAAGGACAGCGAGAGTCTGCTTAAGCTAGGCAAAGTGCGTATTGGTTGGATAAACGCATCCATCTGCACGCACTTAGAAGTGACAAGATGTCAAAAGTGCCTAGCCTATGGACACGTGACCTGAATTTGCAAGGGCCCCGACAGAACAAAAAACTGTCGGAGATGTGGCGAAGCGGCACATTTCGCCAAGAATTGTACTAGCGTCAAGCCAAAGTGCATTACGTGTACAGATTTAGGAAAAACGGAAGTCAACCATATCCCTGGAAGAATTTCCTGCCCGGTTTACAAGGAGGAACTGGAGAAACTTAAAAGGGCAAATCCCTAAAGCTCCTTCAAGTCAACCTGCATACAAGTAAGGATGCACAGGTGCTCCTGATGCAAACAGCTAGGGAAAATGAGGTCGATATCCTGTTCTGCAGTGAGCAGCATCAAGGAAGCAAAGAGAGCCGCCATCAAGCTGTGCAACCCAGAATTGCGGGTTAACAAGTTCTTGGAGACAAGCAGCGGGTTTGTGTGGATAGAGGTGGCTAATATACGTATGTATAGCTGCTACTTCTCACCCAACGACCCGCTGACCACCTTCGAAGCCAATATAGAAGACCTAGAATCGAGCCTCATAGAATCCAAGCTGGATGTCATCATCGACGTTTAGACGAGGTGCAATCGGATCGATTATAGATCTAATGATCGCATCATCTAATATATTTAGCCGCATAAGCGACTGGCGGGTCTCTGAGAAATATACAGCAAGTAACCACCAGTACATTGAGTTCTCAGTCTCAATGGGAGACACACGAGGAGGAAAAAGACAGGAAGCTCCTAGTCGCAAAACCTTTTCATGGAACATTAAGAAACTCGACAAGGAGAAGTTCAGCCAGTCCCTAGAAGAATCTATCTTAATTGAGGATTCTGGTTAGGTGAGGAGGCCGAAAAGTCTAAATGGAGAGGTGCGAGCGATGCGAGATATAATCGTCACCGCTTGCAATGCGTCGATGCCACGTCGCAAAGGCGCCTTTCCAAGGAAAAAATCCTTGCACTGGTGGTCAGAGAAGCTGGCCTCCTTGAGAAAGGAATGCCTCAAAGTAAGAAGGACATACACCCGATCTAAGGAAGATCCTTTGCTGAAAGAGGCTTTCAAGGAGGCAAAAAAGGACCTCAAGAAAGAGATCCGCAGGTCGCGACGCCGTAGCTGGAAGGACCTAATCGAAGAAGTCGATAAGGACCCATGGGGTCTGGCTTTTAAAATCGTGACTAAGAAATTAGTGACGAGGCAAAAGACCCCCGGCCTGGACAATCCCGATTGGGTCAGAAAGATAATAAGTTCTTTGTTTCCTCCTGCAGAGCCATACCTTAGAAGGGGCTGGAGTTTTTGCAAAGTCGAAGAGAAAGAACTCTTCACACTTAGTAAACTGCAAAAAGCAAGCAAAAGATTGAAAACAGACAAGGCGCCTGGAATCGATGGGATAAGTAACGAGATCCTAAAGTTGATAATCGACACTTCACCCCAGATTCTGCTTCGATGCTTCAATCTTTGCCTTGAGAGAGTAGAGTTCTTCCGCGACTACAAGCGACAGAGGTTAGTCCTCCTGAGGAAAGGTGAAAAACCTCTAGATAAAGTCTCATCATACAGGCCTATATGCCTGCTAGATACGATGGGTAAACTTCTAGAGGATATGGTTATGCAGAAAATGCAAAGCCACTTGACCGGAGAGAATAGTCTATCGGATCACCAATTTGGTTTCCGTAAAGGCAAGTCCACAGTTGATGCCATCCAGGCAGTTGTGGACATAGCCAAAGCAGGAAAAAACAAATTGGGACCCGGAAAAAAGAAGAGCTTCTACGCGTTGGTAGCAATTGACATACTCAACGCGTTTAATTCCGCAAGATGGAAAGATCTCATCAAGTCGATGGAAAAGAAAAACATGCCGCCCTATTTGTTGCGGATAATATATAATTATCTTAGCGACAGGTGGGTTACATATGAGGGAGACACCTGCACTCTCAAGGAAGAGATGCAGCGTGGGGCTCCTCAAGGCTCGAGGGTGGGTCCATTTGTATGGAATGTATCTTACGATGATTTTCTGCGAATCGATCTACCCGAAGGTGCGGAGATCATCGGCTTTGCGGACGATGCGTTGTTCGTGTGCACTGCATAAAGTGAGGAGGCTCTTGGGACATTGGTGAACGAATGTCTGCGACTAGCAAAAAGCTGGCTGGATACCAGAGGTCTTGAAATGGCCCTGGAAAAGACCGAGGCACTGCTGGTCACAGACAGACGTGGTTATGAGCGCCCACGAATCGTGATAGACGGATTCGAGGTCAAGTGGAGTAATAAAAGATGTGTGACCATCTGTGAAAAGATACTGTCGGAGCAGAGATCGATAACAACGCGTATTATCTCTGCATATAAGACGGTATCTACGAGTGCTGTGCAGGTCCTTGCAAGTGTCCCGCCAGCAGATCTTTTGGCGAGGGAAAGGGAAGAAATGTTTCTTTTTTCTAAAGAAAGCAGTTCTTTGGATAAGGAAATAAGACCAAGCAAGGGCCTGATCCGAAAAGAAGCGAGGCACAGGCTCATAGAAAGATGGCAAGAAGGATGGGATGGTGAGGAAAAAGGTCGATGGACTTATCGCCTTATCCCGGCACTCGCCACCTGGATAAATAGGAAACACGGTCAGGTTTCCTATTATATGACTCAGGCGCTCACAGGTCACGGGTGTTTTAACTCGTACCTGTGTCGCTTTAAATTACGTGAGGACGAGGTGTGTGCATATTGCCAGTTCCCTGAGAACAACGAGGAGCACACCCTCTTCTCATGCAAGAAATGGGACTTGGAGAGGCGGGCCATGATCGAAGGTGTAAACAGTCAAGTTACACCGGAGAACATGGTATCGCTGATGACCCAGTCGGGTGAGAATTTGCGGCAAGTCGAAAACTTTATAATCTCGGTTATGTCGAGGAAGGATCTCGACGGCCGCCAAAAAGCGTAATTTAAACAGCTTTTAATTTGTTTGTTCGTTTCTTATTAATTTATTTTGTGATATATTTGTCCTTATACATTGTTTTTAAATTTGTTTCATGTTTTCAATATTATATACGCGTTTATTTTTTCTTTTTTTTATATATCCGTTTACAATTTTATCTTTTGACTTTTTACATTTAATTAAACATTTGTTTTTTTATCATTGTTGTGCTGTTAATTTTGCTTTTATATTGAAATAGTTTTAAATTTTTAACTAAAGACGCAGGATAACCGCAGAGAAAGGCAGAAAGTCGCATTAGCGACAGAGTTGGAGCGCCACCCTCAAAGGCTAAAGTCTTACGACAGTTCTGAGGGAGGGTAAAGGGCTCCAGAAGAAGGGTTACGGGCTTTAGTAGGTCGGGCTGGTAGTAGGTCGCCAGTTTATTAAATTTATTATAACATTTATTTATTTATCTTTTTTTAATATTTCCTTCTGTTTCATTTTACCAACCCCACATAACCTTGGAGTGCGGAATCCAAGGTACCTGTAGGCAGATTTCCCAAAAGTCCCTAAGCAAAAAAAAAAAAATAATTGTTACGAACCAAAGATTATTATTATTTTAAATTATTAAAATCAAGAAAAATAATTTAGAAATCAAGAATTCAAGAAATAAAAATTAAAGTGTTGAGCGATGAAATTAAGATTACCGCGCGCCTGCGGAGGTTCGTTGAAGGAAATCAAGCTGCCAGGGCCGGATGGTCCTGTTTTTATTTTATGGGGTCCGTTTATCTCTTTTAAAAGAGTTCGCCAAGCAACATCGTTTTGAAGTTTTTAATTAAATAGTTTAAAAATTTTAAATGAAAAGGAAAATTATAAGACAATAAGAAAGCAGAAAATTTTGAAATGAGAATTCACAATTTATTAAAATTTAAAATAGAAGAGATTACAAAAAAGATACAAAAAGAAAATTATAAAACTGAACGATACAAATTACTCACTCGATCTTTTTTTATTCTTTAATCCTACAGTGATCTTATCCTACCGCCAAGTTTTGAGATGCTCGACAGGCGAAAATTTCCTTTACTGCTAGGCCTCTCAAATTTGGGCGTCCTGAGCACCACACACGAACAAATAAACCCACGATTCGAGGGAAGAAAATTTTAAACTAGGCACGCACTTATGCACTGAGTTTAATTATTTACTTTCTCAAATTTTAGTCTGTGAATTGAATTTTTATTTTTACGTGATTTTTAATTATTAACGCGATTCGAAATTGTTAATTTTAAGATGACGAAAATAATTAATTTGGTCGGACTTCACTAAGTGAAGTTTTTCCTTTTTATTTATTTTCGTCTGTCCTGAATTTGGACACTATCTCGTAGTGGTCTGTAAATTAGGGGCCGATTAACAGACGGGCGCATCCCACAGTGGGGCAAATAGCACTTTTCAGGGACAAAAATCTAGCGCTCTTACAATTTCTAACGGATTTTGTTAATTTTTTTAAAAATAATCTTGAGTTTCCGCAGTTTACAATACGTCTGCTAATAATTTATTTGAACTAATTGTTTATTTATTTATTTAACAACAATGTAGACGAAAATTATTATATAACTTATTTGATAGACATTTAGTGTCCTAAATTTGAATTTCACTTAAAATTGACATTCAGAGATGTAATTAAACATAAATAATAAGTTTATACTTACTAGAATGGTAATAAAAAATGTTAATATTGTTATAAACAAATTATATAAACAAATTATTAGTTTGAGAAATGACTGCACTAGATTTCGACGAAACTGACTACTTAGAGGTTTTTGAGGTCGCTGATCACGAATCTGAAGCTTGTTTTTAAAAATTCAAAATGGCGGATCCAATATGACGGACGACATTTTTAAAAAACGATTGAAATCACATGAAACTTGTTACTCGGGGGGTTTTCGTGGTTGCTGATTACAAATCTGTTATTTGTTTTTTAAAATTCAAAATGGCGGATCCAATATGGCGGACGACATTTTTAAAAAACGATTGAAATCACATGAAACTTGTTACTCGAGGGGTTTTCGTGGTTGCTGACTACGAATGTGTTATTTGTTTTTCAAAATTCAAAATGGCGGATCCAATATGGCTGACGACATTTTTAAAAAAGGATTTAAATTACATGAAATTTGTTACTCAGGGGGTTTTTGTAGTCGCTGATTACGAATCCGTTGTTGGTTTTTAAAACGTGAATTATATGACACAATGATAGAACACGGAAAACATATATCTACTGTAGAAAAGTACATAAAAGAAAAATTTTCGACACTTAATGAAGCAAACTTTACTTGTGTTGTAATGTGGAATTATAAAAATTTTATACATAAATTTAAGGAACGATGGAATAAAGCTGGAAGAAGAAAAGATATATTTTTGAGTAATAATGAAATGTGGCTGAATGGAGATATCTCTATACAATTAGATGCAGAAGAGCCTTCTACATCTTCAGAAATAAAACGGGGAAGACCATGCAAGGAATATGAAATATCTTCAGATAAAAGCAAACGCAGAAAGGCTATAAAATTATTTAGAGAATCTGGAATGGATCAAATTCATTACTCTTACATACAAGGTTTACGATCTATTGGCAAAAGAAAACAAGCTGCTGTAATTGAAAAATTACGCTTCATATTACCAGAAACCTTAGATGATGTTTATATGCATTTAGAAGAAGAAAATATGCGTATGGATCCGTATTCCAACGATGAAGCTTTAGCAATATTGCTTGATTTAAATTTATCAAAACGAAAATATGAGTATCTTCGGAACTATATCATGAAAAAAAGGATAAGTCTGTTTCCGACATATAAGCAAATGGTAAAAGCTAAAATTGAATGTTACCCTGAGAACATAGAAGTAACTGACATAAGTGCAAAGGTACAGTTGCAATCTCTTTTAAATCACACTGTTAGTAGGATATTAAAAATTAATTTCATTAATTTTAAGAGTGGATAGAATTTGGTTTTGTATAGCAAATAGGGTTTTGATGGTTCTTCTGAACAAAGCGAATATAAGCAAATACTATCAGGCGAAAGTGAACTCATATCTGATTCTAATTTATTGATCTTTTCGATTGTGCCTCTTAAACTGGTCAATGAGGAAAATAGCAATATTATTTGGCAAAATCCATCACCTTCATCAACACGTTTTTGTCGCCCTATTTTGATAGAGTTTGCAAAAGAAACTCCTGAGAAAACAAAAAGCATTGTAAGTGACATTGAATTTCAAATTGCTGCTCTGACACCTTCATCGATAATTATAAATGAAAATATTCTTTTAGTAAAGCACAATTTATACTTTTACAATGATAGATGGAAAAGTAGTTAAAGTTTTAACAAATACACCTTCTTGTGCCACCTGTAATGTATGTTTAGCAAAGCCATCTGAAATGAATAATCTTGAACGTGTAATTAATATGCCAGAAAGAGAGGAAACATTCAGATTTGGACTCTCTACTTTACATGCATGGATCCGATTTATGGAGTTGATTCTTCATATATCGTATAACTCATCATTCCAAAAATGGTCAGTGACTACCACAGAAAATAAAAAAGAAAAGGAAGTTAAAAAAAAAATATATATTCACACTCGTTTCCGTGAAGATTTCGGTTTAATAATAGACAAGCCTCGTCAAGGTAGTGGTAATAGCAATGATGGAAATACTGCAAGAAGATTCTTTTCTAACTTTACATGTGCCTCTGAAATAACTGGTGTGAATTAAGACTTAATTAAACGGTTTTATATTATACTTTAAACTATGTCTTGTGGGAGAAGAATTGATGCAAGAAAATTTGGTGAATACACACGCGATACAGCTCAAATTTTTGTAAGTAATTATAATTGGTACTACATGCCCTCTTCCGTTCACAAAGTTCTAATTCATGGCGAAAGTATAATAAAATATAATGTTATTTTGCCTCTTGGACAATTATCTGAAGAAGCACAAGAAGCCAGAAATAAAGATTATAAAAACTATAGATTACATTCTTCTAGAAAATGTTCTAGATCTGCAACTAACGAAGATGTTTTCAAGAAATTGATGAGGCAATTTTAAATTTACTAGAATTATAAACGTTTTATATGTATTAAACAAATATTGTAATTTTTCAATTATTTCTGTTGTTTAACTTATATTTTTCAATATGTTAATTTAAAAAATTGTAAATGTTTACAGTCTACATAAACTTATTACATATCTTTCAAAGAAACTTATACTGTGTACTTTACAATTTTAATTAAATTACCTTTCAATAAACAAGTATTCCTAAGTTCTATTTTGTCACGCGACTATTATCTGGTATGTCTACAGAAAATAATGTTGAAAGAATACATTTAATAACTGTTATTGCTAAAAAAAAGTTTTTTTTTAATTTTAATAATTAATGACAGTTACATCTTATTCGTTTCATTTAATTCGAGTTTCTTTTAGTAACTTCTATTAAAGCAATTACATTTTTTTGTTAAAAAATCAAAAATATGTTTATGCCTAGAATGATTACTACACCATTTACTAAATAAAAATTTATGTAAAACTAATTAATTATACCATGTGATTATTTATTTTTTTAAAATTAAAACATGTTTTATAAAATATTTAATTCATAAAACCTTATTATGTAAATTTAAAAAATTTGAAAAAAATCCTCTGATATATTAAAAACCCGCTTTTAACTTTTCAAAATCCAATGACCAATTCGTAATCAACAGCCACAAAAACCCCCTGAGTAACAAATTTTATGTGATTTCAATCCTTTTTTAAAAATGTCGTCCGCCATATTGGATCCGCCATTTTGAATTTTATAAAACAAATAACAGATTCGTAATCAGCAACCACGAAAACCCCCCGAGTAACTGTTAGAATACTAGTCTTTTAAAAAGTAAGTTATTTGACAACCATGTAGAATAAATTTAATTTCAAATCAACCCAAGCATATAAAAGCATCGCAACGCAGCGACGCTATGCTTGAGGATATTTGACACCCTGATAACGTCAAATATCTTACCGAGAGAATACCTTTAACTAAGAAATGCCTATAAAAAAATAGTTAGAAGGACAAAAGAAATTACTATTTCTTTTCTTCTTCTACTAAATAATAAATATAATAAATAATTATTAATAATTATACCGACGCAGTCAATGCTGCCTACATCGAACCTTGCGGCAATATTGTGCGGTAAATAATAAATATAAAATTTGTACCCAATTATCTGTAAAACATAAAAGGAGGCGCAATGCTGCAGCCAACATATATATATATATATATATATTCCAATTGTCATTACTACTTACAACTAAGAAAATACGCTGTGAGGTTGCGCGTGTGTGGGGATAGTCGGCGGCAACACACACATGCCTGTGCGCCGCCGTTTATGAACACCAGCACACTCACTGGTTTCCCCGGCTACAGAACTAATACCTTGAAGGCTTTCATGCTACGGACACCAACACAAGCGCGCTATGCTTGCCTCTAATCGCTGCCTGGTTGTGCGTAGAACTTTCCTCTCCCCTCGGGGCCCATAAGCTGTAGACTACAGCTTCAAAACAAACGCACGTGCGTTACAGCTGACGTAAACTACAAGGCGGCATGCCTTATGACACTTGAATTTATGAATCAAGTCAAATGCACACAGAAACAATTTAACAATAGTTAAACATTTTGTTGTAAACATTGTTGTTACAACAAAATGCCGGAGGAATGTAAAATGCATATACAAGCAACCTATAAAAAGTAGGAACAATATAATTACAATAAATAAATAATATACACTATTATAACTAAGATATATAATAATTCTATTAATTAAACAATATAATTATTATTTAAATTTTAAGTTATTTCAAATAATATTTCAAAAAAGTATTATGTTAACAGACCGTTTCCGTTCTCACGGACCTACCGTGAGATCCAAAACGGCAGAAAAAATGCATAGACCAATGGGCCCATGACTTACTCCTACTCCTTCTTCTCGAAGACACCTCTCCTGGGTCTAACCTAGCAAGTGTTTTGGGACAGAGAAATTTCGCGACAAAAAGCCCGTCCGCGACCCGGAACCCGATTTGCATGAATTAGGGCAGACGTTAAAATTTTCAAATTCTCTGAGCCGGTGGAGTCCAGTGCGGGCTGATTTTGGAGAGATTTTAGAATTATTAATATAATTAATAATTCTGAAATCTTGTTATTTATAACCGGCCGGTTGCATAAATATTGCCCGCGTCCGTCTCAAATATCGGTGGCCCACGAGCGCGATCATAACCAATTATCGAATTATCGGTTGCATAGACATTGCCCGGACTAACTCGGTAAACGGTAGATCCGCAGTGAGTTTTACGCAGTTGTGTGTGACGGCCGGTTGCATAGATATTGCCCGCGTCCACTCACCACAAGTGCAATCTCGCAACCAAAAGAAAATTGCGCTAATCAGACGTCGCGATTTTCAGCAAAAACAAAAAAATTTTCGCCCGACGGATGTTTTGTGATTCGAAAGAGGAATAGCTCCGCCGGTAGTTTGTAAGTAAATAAGTATCGTTTCCATCAAATATTCTAACACACACACCCTTTCTATTTGTAACACACTATAACCATTCTGTATTCAAAAGGTATTTTGCTATTATAAAATAAATCATGTATTCATAAAATCAATTTCTTTACTTACCTAACTAAACCTAAAATTCAAATCATTCTAAAAATAGTGCATTTAACGAATCAGAGGGTAACTTTTAAAAGTAGGATAACGTCCCCACAAAATTAAACAGAATAATAAAACATTCTGGCAGCTTGGTGCCTCCCCAAATGGAGATAAAGGGCCATCTCAAAAGCCTAATTAATGAATTTATTTCTGGTTTGTAACAGTAACAAGTTTCATGTGATTTCAATCGTTTTTTAAAAATGTCGTCCGCCATATTGGATCCGCCATTTTGAATTTTTAAAAACAAGCTTCAGATTCGTGATCAGCGACCTCAAAAACCTTTAAGTAGTCAGTTTCGTCGAAATCTAGTGCAGTCATTTCTCAAACTAATAATTTGTTTATATAATTTGTTTATAACAATATTAACATTTTTTATTACCATTCTAGTAAGTATAAACTTATTATTTATGTTTAATTACATCTCTGAATGTCAATTTTAAGTGAAATTCAAATTTAGGACACTAAATATCTATCAAATAAGTTAGAAAATAATTTTCGTCTACATTGTTGTTAAATAAATAAATAAACAATTAGTTCAAATAAATTATTAGCAGACGTATTGTAAACTGCGGAAACTCAAGATTATTTTTAAAGAAAAATTAACAAAATTCGTTAAAAATTGTAAGAGCGCTAGATTTTTGTCCCTGAAAAGTGCTTTTTGTCCCACTGTGCGTCTCGGCGTTTCACAATCCGTTGATGCCTCCGTGAGAAGCTTACTGAGAGAGCGAAAGTTGTACTGCAAATTTTAAAAACGTTAATTGCTCCTCTAGTCCTTGCTTCTAAATCTGGGGGAAGATTTGGGATAAGAAGAGGTGGTTGCGGGAGTAGATGTAGGGTTGGAACTTAAGGCCCATTGGTCAAGAAGATTTTTGCTGACTTGCGAATCTCACGCTTAGCGTGAGAACGGAAAGCTGTCAGGAAAAATCTAATACTCTTCTGGAATTATTATTTTCAAATAATTCCAAAAAGTAAAAAAAAAATGTTTTTTTTAAATTGTTTAATTATTTTAAAAAATAAAATTATTTATAATTATAATTAATAACATTATTCATAATTATAAACAAAATTGCACTAAAATTAGTGCTAGTGTTCTAGTTATAATTGTTCAATAACTAAGAAACAACATATATTTTTGAAGTGTGTGACAAAATTTTAAAATTTTCCTTTTAATTTAGTTGAGTTTGAAAAGAAAAAATATTCAATTCAAGTCATCGCACGTGCGTTTGTATAGCAGGCGAGAAAATTGAAATTTGATACTTTTCTGGAATTGTTATTTTCAAATAATTCCAAAAAGTTAAAATAAAAAAATTAATAATAAAAAAACATTAATAATTAATAAAAATTAGAAGAGAAAAAAAAATTGCACGATCAATCAAACGAAAAAAACGATTGTGCTGATTGCACAATTAGCACGAAAGTAAAAAAAACTAACAACTAAGCAAAAAGGAGGAAACCTCCATGTTACAAAAAGGGGGTACAGTTTAATTTCTCTATCTTAATTACTTAAAAAAAGAGCAACTCTGGTAAACAAATCGACCATCATTGCAAGTGGTGAGGCGGCACTTAGGCGGCAATTTTTTTTTGTTATGTCTCAGATGTTTTTAATATCTATTCCTTCATCAGGAATTGAAGTAAAGCCCATTCTTTTAAAGTCGACGAGAATGAAGAGAATGGAAATCCAGCAACAGCAATAGATCCAAAAGCAATTTCAAGTAAAAAGATATCCTCCACAAAAAAGATTTAAATAGCGGCACAAGTCATCTCACACGTATCAAAACGAGCTAAAATATATTGATAATAATGAAATAGTATATTAAGCAACAAGGGTATAAAGGCAGCCATTTGTTTACGGTGATTTTTGTGACACGAATGGAGGTCGAGGGCACATAGGAGAAAATAGACGCCATTTTCATATGGTCGAACAAATGAGTGACTTTACTTCCTGTCGTCAGCTATCTGAAAGCGCCATTTTTGTGCATGTGGGATAAAAAAAATTTATATACATTTTTTTTAATTTTGTTTATCAATAAAAAATAAAATATAAAAACTCACCTAAATACACAGGACATTCGTATTTAAAAATCTATTTTCCAGTATATTATTTTTTTACAAAAAAAACTAAAAAAATTCTTAACCAAAAAAGTTTCTTTTCACGGTAAAAAAACAAAAAGAAAAAAACAAACATAAAAAATAGATACAAAGGTATTTCAGTTAAACAGCATTTAATCTAATAATGATTTTTTTATTATTATGTTAATTTTCTTTTTTTTAAAGGTACAATAAAAAATTAAATAAAAATTCCTTTTTTTATATAAAATAATAAATTATAATATTCTTTAAGAAAAATTCCAGTTAGTGCACATCTAAAAAAATTTCTTTTAATTATACAAGGCATCTCCACAAAGAAATCAAAATAACCACAATTAAAATACACAACATAAACTGACAGAAGGTACATCTCGACACCCTAACCAGTAGTATTGCACCGATTTGACGCCAGTAGCCGAGGTAATAATCCTCCTATAAACACCCATTACTAGAAGATCCTTACAAGTAACACTACCCAAGTGTCATACGCCGATTTTTTTAAAACTTGGTTTTACTACAGTAGATAGGCAAGGAGCGTTCTGGATATGGCCTTGAGTTTAGCAATATGTAGAACGCTCCCTGTATATCTGTAATGTGTCATTTAATTTTTTCTCGAATGACACACGAATTTTAGGGTTTATTTTTTAATGATAAATATTATTATTGTTTAGTGCATATGTTTACATTTTTAAAATGTATTATTATCTTAAGAATTTTGCATACCGCTAGAGTGCAGTTGATATTAAAATTAAATATCTTTTGTTTCAATTCGTCATAGGGCACGATAAATAATATTGTTTAGTCTTTGAGTAATAAAATATTGTTATTATGGGTGTCTAAAAATGACATTTTTAAATTGATAACATAGGAATTTTAAACAATTAGTGCAAGTTGATACTTGTTAAAAATTTGTTTATCGCAAGTGGAATGTAAATATCTATCATATTACTTTGATTATCAAAATATCATTGTTAAAGGAAATGCCTATTAGTCAGCTGTTGGGTATAAAAGGGAGGACAAATTTTATGTTGTTCATCAGTAAGTTCCAAACCCTCAGAGTTAACAATATTAAATGAGTGATCGTAATGAGAAAAAAAATTCTCCTTTTGAACGAACTTTAAATTAATCGTTCCAAACTTTCCGAAATTATCAAGATTTAACAAGAAGATTCGACAAATTAAATATTAAAGAAGAGCGCAATTCATCTGTTGATAATTGCAGAGATTTGACAAAAAAGTTTGCGAAATTAAATATTAAATAAACCATGAATTTTAAAAAATTAAACAAAGCTGGCCAAGGAAAAAATTAAGTGAACTTAGTGTAAATAAAGTGTACGTTGTTTCAAATATAAATCTAGTGAAAACTAGATTTGGTTTTCGAATCGTAGCTGACATTGACAATAAATATTCAGTGTTTTTACCAAAAAGAATTTTTGACACTATTAACGAAGAAGAAAGCTTATTACCATATTTAAAAGATTTAATTACAAAAAATCGATTGGGCATAAAGTATCTTGGAGGACAATACAGTTATATAGAATTTCTTGAATTGTGAGAAAAAAAATGTCTTATTTACCAAGAAATCAACTAATCCTCTCGAGTACGTTCAATTTAAATTCTTCGTTTACAAAACAAATTACAATAGGACTAGACTTGAAAAGTGATGGAGAATTGTGCAGTGTTTTGAAATTTGTTTCAAGCCATCCACGATGCTACATTTCATTAAGCTGGCAAGATTATATAATTTTTAAAACTTGTATGGAAACTATTTCAAATTACTTTAATGGAACTGAATCACCAACGGACATTATTGAATTTGGAAATTTTAGAATACGTTTTGGAATTTTTTTTAGAGAATACTGTGACACTGGTAGATAGAAGAATTGAGAAGAAACTGTCTTATCCATTCATAATTAAAGAATCATCTTTTTATATTTTGGAAAATCTCGTTTCTTGTGTGGATCAGCGATTTGAATACTTATCTTCAATACATTTAAAAAAAGTGTTAATTCAATTGTAAAATCTATTGCTGAAATTCTATGGAAAGAAAATCAATTTGGTGAAAAAGAAATTGAAGATTTTGTTAAAAATAATTGTGAAAAGTTAATCATGGCAATTGAAAAGAAAAAAAATATTTTGTTTCTTCAAGTTTAGAATTTAAGACATTACTTGTTGACATTATTAATTTTAATTTAAAAAATTTATCTAAAAAATTATGTGAAATTATTCCTAATCTAAGTAATATTGGGAGTTGTGTAATATAAAACAGATTGTCTAGAATAAAATAAATGTTTTATTACAAATAAAAATTATTATTACAATTCAGTTTCATTTATCCATGAGCTGTGTGTGCTGTCATTTTACAAATAATTTAGAACCTCGCCTTTTAATTATCTTTGCAACTAAATATATATCAGAATTTTTAACTTTAGAAAGTTCTTGCTCGTAGAAACATCCACTGATTGGATTTTCCTGATAATCTTTTAAAAGATATGTTACTGGATTCGTATTTTTTATATGGCTTATAGTAAATATTTCTGTAGTCCAATTTGGAATATAACCTTTTTAAAAAACATGTTTAAATTTACTTATACGGACTTTATCACCAACTTGAAATTTTTTAAATTGTCTATTAATAATATTATTATTATTTTTCTTAAATATATTTAACAATAAATGTTTTTTATTTTTATTATTTACATCTTTTGGTTTCATTTTAATAGTTTAGTGCTTAGTGCTATTATACGAAAATATTAAGTCATTTAAAATGTCTATCCACTTATAACTACCACGTAAACTAAACTTCATCCACATTTTATTTTTTAAAGTTTGATTAAATCTCTCACAAATCGATGCTTTTAAATTGCTAAAAGTCGAATACAAATTAATATTATATTTGATCATAAGATTTTTAAAATTTAAATTATAAAATTCTTTTCCTTGATCAACTTGTAAATTTTTCGGTACACGTCCTTTGTTCAGAATAGATGTCATCGCTGAAGTCACTTCTTCACCTTTTTTGGATTTTAAAGGAACAGCCCAAGCAAACTTGAAAAATGTATCGATCACTGTTAACATGTACTTGTAGCCTTTATTTTCTCGTGCATAAGGCAGCATTTCAACGAGATCAGCTTGCCAAGTTTCGTCAATGCCTCGAATGTCAACGTGTCTTCGTTTCCAATGTCTTCTTGCTGGTTTGTGTAATTCCTTGACTAGTTGCAGTTTTTTTGCATCCATTCTCACTATTTTAACTTTGTACTATGTACAAATGCGTTTAGTACGGTGTCCAATCAAGAAATAATTTTTTTTATTGATAACACTTCTATATTACTTTTTTACATTCTCAATAAATTGTTTTATAGTATTTTGTAATGTTGCAAGTTTTACATTATTATCAATTACATCGGATTTCAAAGATTTTATCACATCATAAATGGCATTTGCTTCGATTTTTACAATTTTATTCACGAGATTTAAATTGACTGCGTCTTTTTCGTCCTGAGCATCAGATAAATTGCAAAGCTTTTTATTTTCCATGTTAAAATCTCCTTGCGATGTAAGCTTGAAACCAATCCCTGGTGGACCACGATTTTGAATTTCTGTTGATTTAAAGTGACGACCGAATATGTCAATACTCATATTGCAAATGATGTTAAATTTCATAAAACCTTAGTTAATAAATAATATTTGCTTCACGTAATTCTTCAATTATAGACATTATTTTATTGTTATGACTAGGATTTCCAGCAGCTTGAGATGCTAAGAGCAATCGTAAACGATCCACTATTTCATTTAGATCATCCCAATAAATATAATCAAAATTTGTTTTTCCCCTATTAATCATATACTTTGGAATTATTCCTTGTCCACGTTTCTTTCTTTCGGATTTTGGAGATGATACATTTTTTGGTATAAAATTTTGAAACTTTAAACTTTTTTGTTCACGAATATTTTCATCAAATTTATATTTTCTATGCGCATTAGTTGAGATGACAATATTTGCATAATTTTCTTTATCATGGAGACTTATAAAATTTTCTTTGGATGATTTTTTAAATAAAAGTTCAAGCAATCCTTTCGTTGCTGGATAAATTACATTGTTTATTGTTATAATATTGTCTTCAGAAGTTATTGGTGAATCACCAATCATTAATCCTTTATTTAATTTTCTAACACCACATACATTGTCTAGGTCTTTTTTCTTTTTATCCAATAATTGTAAAGAGTCATTTACCATTTTTTTCTAAAGTATAGGATAAATTATGAATTTCTGTATCTTTATTTTTTATAAAATTATCATTAAATGATGCAGTTTTAAATGCCATTTCATCTTCTTCTTCTTCTTTTATTTGTGAATTGTTGGTAGGATTAAAAATTTCTTCTTTTAATTCTTGTTAATTTTTTATATTATTGGGTTGAATATTTCTTCCAATTTCAATTTCATCTGTTAATTTTTTAATTGGTGTTACTATTGGCTTAAAAGTGTCATTTAATGATTGTTCAATTTGTTCTTTGCCTAACTTCATTAATCTATGTTTCCACCGAATAGCTTCACTTGCTTTAGCCATTTCACCAAGAATGTGTTTTTGCTTTCGCAAATTTTCAACTTTTGAAGAAGGCATGTGTTTATTCAATGAATAAAAAGATACTGCCATTTGATTACATTAGTTCTATAATTTTATGAAGCAATCAAAGCACTTTCTATATCTACCATTATTAATCTCAGAGTCTTTGTCAATTACTAGAAAATCGTGCTTATTTTTCCAACAAGAATTACAAATTTCTTTAAATTTTGTGAATGACATATCTGTATTAACATGATCGTCATATAAATGCTTAAGATTCATTTCATCTTGTCTAAAAAGAATTAATAAATTTACATTGTCTCGTATCAAATGTTTTGGAATACGAGCATACGTCTGACATAAGTAGAAACAATCGACGGCATTGTGTCGACCCATAGCAAAGAACGCTTTTATGTTATCTTGCTTCTCGCACGCGACATCATCGAATATAAATATTGAGTTAGGTTGCGCTTCACTTGGAGAAACAACATTTGCATGCTCATTAAACGGAAAATATTCTACGCCATCTATTGGTTGTAAAACATTTTCTAAAAATGTATATTTTGGTTGATTTAAAGATTTTGAAAAAACATAGACATTTTCAAATCTTAATCCATTTGGATGTATTAAAAGTGCAAGTAATGCATTTATTTTCCCACAGTAAGAAGGCCCACAAAATATTGCGCGTACACTATTCGGTAATAAATTACTATGTCGCTGTTTTTTTTCATTTTTTTGTACTACCGTATCGAAATTAATAACAGGTAATTTGATAGGTTGTGCATTAAACTCCATCATATTTTCAACTAAAGAAAAACAAATAAATACTCAGCTTATAAAGATAATTTTGTTAGTTGATTTTCAGTTTTTGCAAGGATATGATTGTGCACGCAAATAAAAAACGAGACAGTTGTAAGCAAACCGTAAAAGGGAAAAGAAGTGGAAAAGGTTTCTTAATTTACCAGTTGAATTACATATTTCTGGCTATCAGTATTGTGGTCCAGGAACAAAATTAGCAAAGCGACTTGTTCGCGGTGACCAAGGAATTAATCCTTTAGACGCAGCGTGTAAAGAACATGACATTTCTTATTTAGGAAATAAAGAAAATATTGAATCTAGAAACGCTGCAGATGAAGTACTCGCAGAAAAAGCTTGGAGTCGTGTTACTACACCAGACGCTAGTGTTGGTGAAAAACTTGCTGCTTACACGATAACTAATACAATGAAAGCTAAATCAAAATTAGGCATGGGTCTAAATAAAACAAAAAAAGACCTTCTCCTTCTACTACTACTACTTCTACGTTAAAAAATTATTTTAGCAGCTAAAAAAACTATGAATCCAAGTGATGACATGAATGCTGTTATTAAATCTGCCCTACTTGGTGCACGCGTGGCTGTAAAAAAAGCTGGTGGAAAAAGAAAAGTGAAAAAACCTCGAATTTTACCAGTTTCTACTAAAGTTGGGGGATTTTTACCCTTCCTTATTCCTATTTTCGCGGGACTAAGTGCAACAGGAGCCATTGCAGGTTGAGCAGCTGGTATTGCAAAAGCTGTAAATGATGCAGATGCTGCAAAAAAGCAACTGGAAGAAAGTAAACGTCATAACAAAGCAATGGAAGCTATTTCATTGAGCAAAGGACTTTATTTAAAACCTCACAAAGAAGGAGTAGGAATTCATTTAAAACCACACATTCAGGGACGTGGTTTAAAAAAAAAATTCAAAACAAAAATCCAAAGTGAAATTACCGCACCGTGCGTTAACAAACGTCGATTTACTTAAATTTGCAAAGCGTTTAAACATTGCACATTTTCGTGGAGTTTTTATGCGCAATGAACTACCATTATTTGGTACACGAAAATATGAATCAAGAATAATAAATTTGGATGACAAGAATGGACCTGGAACTCATTGGTGTGCTTATAAAAAAATAAGGACAAAATTTTTTACTTTGATATTTTTGGTAATCTACGTCCACCTTTGGATCTTATTCAATATTTTGGTTTTAATTATGTAATGTACAATTATAAAAAATATCAAAATTATGATACATTTGTATGTGGACATTTATGTCTTAAATTTTTGTGTAATCAATTAAATATCTCTAATATGTATTCAGTGTTTATATAAATAAATGACATTTTAACTTTAAGAGTCAGTCACTTATTTGAGTTTATCATGAACGAATCCATTACGTTAACGTTATCTGGTAATTACCAGATAAGATTTTCATCCATCTTAGAATCTTAATACTCTACACCAATTAAATTATCACCATATAAAAACTATGCATTAGGACTTGTTGAATTTATTTCATATAATTCGATTCCTAATGTAGATATTGGTAATAATCGATTTTATGTAGGTGATGAGGTTTATTATATGACAACCGGAAGTTACGAAATAAGTGATATTAATAGAGATTTACAAAAAATTTTAAAAAGTCCAGGTTGTAATATTAGTATTGAACCTAATAATAATACTTTAAAATGTATTATTTATTGCGATGAAGAAATTAATTTTGAACCTAAAGACTCAATTGGTCGTTTATTAGGATTTTCTCATCGAAAATTAGCAGCTTAAGATTATCACGAATCAGATCAACCAGTTTTTATTATTAAAGTAAATTTTTTAAGAGTAGAATGTAATATAACTACAGGAGCATATATAAATGGTGAACAAGTACACACAATTCATCAATTTTTTCCTATTGTTCCACCAGGATATAAAATCGTGGAAGTACCAAATCACGTCATTTACTTGCCAGTCTCGGTCAAGACAATAGATTATATTTAATTACGAATAGTCGATCAAGATGGACATTTAGCTAAGTTTCGAAAAGAAACTATAACTATCAGATTACACATTATGGTTGTATAATAATAATAATGGGAATTATTTTTAACAATCCAAATAAGGTTGGATTTGGTTATAAAACTGTAACACAATGTCAAAAAAATCAGTCAACGACAAATCTTCAAAAGATTAACACCTCAAAATCTTCAGTTTCTGAAAAATCTAGGTCTAAAAATTGTGAAAAGAAAAAGTTGAAACGATTTACAGTATTTTGTACTTGTATTTGTGCATTTGTTTTTCGAAAAGTTATAGCTTGCTATGGAAGAGGAAATTTTAAATATTGAAAGACCAATAATATTTTATGAATCTATTGCGCAATATAAAGTTCATGCGCAGCAACCTTATTTATTTATTCTAATTTACACGGGAAAATCCCTTTCGTACAGAAGTACTTATAACCTAAAGATATTAAATTTAATTAAATGCAATTAAATGCAAACGCTGGCACACAGTTCACACAGTCATAAAAATATGATTTCTCAAGCTATTAATAAATGTAACCAGAGGCACACCGTAGAAATCTAAAACATCGTGATACTCATTAGCCTCTCTAGTTAATCTAGCGATCACTGAATTTAGTATAAAACTAGTTTTATGAAATGACTCCTTGAATAGAGTCGGATTTCTGGAAGGTTTAAATGGAACTGAAAAATTTAATAAAGATAATAAAGGTGAGCAATTTATAATGCCATTTATTGTCTTATACAAAAAAAGTAAGTCTGAAAAAAGAAATCTGTTCCTTAAAAGAGGTATTCCCAAAATCCGTCTCAAATCAGAATAGTCATGACTATAATAATCAAACGACATTCCAGTCTGCCTCGCAACAAAACGCATAAACTTGTTTTGTATTCTTTCTAATTCTATCATAAGATAATCTTGATAGGGTGACCAAATGATTGAGGCAAACTCAATAATTGATCTTACCAAAGAAAAATACAAAATCTTCATTGCTAGTATGCTCTTAAAGCGAGTCGCATTTCTGGTAATAAAGCCCAAGGTTCTGGTTGCTTTATTAATGGTTAATAAAACATGGGATTTAAAATTCAAAGATGCATCAAGCAAAACACCCAGGTCACGAATCGTGGAGACCCGTGAAAGAATTCTATTGCTTATAGTATAATTATATTTTAATAAGTCAGAGTTTTTTTTAAACGAGATAATGAAACATTTATTATTGTTAAATAAAAGCTTATTTTTAAATGACCATCCCACTAGTTGATTAAGATCTGATTGAAGATTATAAAGGTCTTGATTACAGGTAATTTTATTAAAAATTTTAAGGTCATCTGCAAATAAAAGAAATAAACTATGTTTTATAGAAATCGGTATGTCATTTATAAATAATATAAAAAAGAGAGGTCCAAGATTCGAGCCCTGTGGTACTCCAGAAGTTATTAAAAAAAAGGATCTGAAAAACCATGTTGAACACGAACAGATGAATAACGATTATTCAGATAATCTTTTATCCATACAATGAACTCACGAGAAAATCCCAATGCTTCCAACTTAGCCAGCAAAACCAAATGATCAACCTTGTCAAATGCCTTAGCAAAATCAGTATATATCGCGTCAACCTGAATACCCCTATCAAGATTTGAAGACACGAAGTTAGTAAACAAAGCCAAATTAGTCAATACAGACCTGCGCCTTATAAAACCATGCTGCTCATCTATAATGAGATGCTCCACCTGATTATAAATTATATCATAAACTAGGCTTTCGAAAATTTTAGCTAAAGAGCTCAAAAGCGTTATAGGACGGTAATTAGTTATATTTTTCTTATCATATTCTTTGTAAACCGGTACTATAATACCTCTTTTCCAAACATGTGGAAATACTCCACATTTCAATGACCGATTAAAAAGAATAAATAACGGCTCAATTAATACCGAACTGCATGACTTGAGGAGGGCAGGCGGAATCTGATCTGGACCAGCACCCTTATTGACTTTTAAATTTTTCAACCTCAATGCAATCATTTCTTTAGTTATTGTATTAATATTAATAGTTAAATTATTATCAAAGTGAAAAACAGGAACATCGCTTGATGACAGAGTGTGGACAGAGCTAAAATAATCAGCAAAAAGATTGGCAATTTCATTAGGAGTATTCGCAGAAACATCATTATACTTAACTACGCCAGGAATTAGAGTATCGCTTTTAAGAGAATTTATATAATTCCAGAAATGCTTCGGATTAGATACTAAATTATTTTCAACTTTAGTTATAAAATTACTATGAGCTTCCCTTGACAATTTCTTACAGTCTGCACGTAGCCTAGAAAATTCTTGATAATCCTGATAGTTCTTTGACACTTTAAAATTTCTATGCACTATCTTTTTATAAAATATAAGACGTTTAAGCTGATGAGTAAACCATGGTGGATAATTATCATCCCTAACCTTTTTTAGTGGTACAAAGAGTTTTATAGCAAGATTAATTTTTTCATAAAAAATAGAAACAGCGTCATCTAAATTCGGAGTGTCAAGAACAAAATTCCAGTCAATATCAGCAAGCATATTACAAATTTCATTAATATTCGCCTTCTCGAAGTCATATTTAAAGAAATGTTGATTTGAAGACAAATTATTTCTATCACCTTCAATATTATGTATTGTGAGAATCAAAGGAGGATGATAACCATCCACCGGTAAAATTGGGTCATCACAAGCAATTAATGAGTAATTTAACAAACTATAAAAAACTAAATCTAAGACAGAGCCATGAGAATTAACAATATCATTCACCTGTGAAAGACCCATAAAATCAATACAGTTAGACAATAATGCAGCAATATCTTTACAAAGTCGCGTAGAATTTACATTTGGAACACATGATGGTTCATCAGAGAGGTCCTTTTTCCATGAAATATTAGGTAAATTAAAATCTCCAAAAATACAAAAAACTGCGTTAGGATATAAAGTATATAGATCCTCTAGTATAGAGCAAACTTTTGAATAAATATCCAACTTAGAGTTCGGAGGAATATAGAATGATCCTATAATATATGTAATAGAATTTTTAGAAAATTTAACAAAAATATGTTCAACAGTAAGTACACTGCTTGGTAATCGCGCAGCACGAAGTGAGGGGTCACAAGCAATTAAAACACCGCCTCCTCGTAAAAAGTCGCTAGTCTGGGCATTCCTATCACACCGAAAAACATCATAATTACACAAGCCTAGTTCAAGAGAACAAAAGGCAGGTGTAAGCCAAGTTTCTGTAAAAACAATTATTTTATAAAAAGAAATATTAAAGGCTTCACGCAAAGAAAATAATTTAGTACGTAAGCCTCTCACATTTTGGTAGTAAATTGAAATGTCAACAGAACTTACAGAGCGAGAGGCTTTACTTGTGTGAGAAACTACTTGGCTGATAGGAGGGATTACACTTGCTGCTAGATCACAAATACCATCACAGGGCGTAATAACGTCACTCAAACCATTACCAACACTCGAATTTAAGTCGAAGGTTGATTTCTCGTCTTGACAATAGTTGGTTCCCCTCGCAGGTACTTGATGCGGAGATCGCTTTCCCCTTCCATTATTCTCTCTGCCATCAGCTGTTTGGCTTTCTTGTACTGGAGTACTTGTAACGGTGTCTTGTCCCACGACAGCGAAAGATTGGGAGGGAGAAATCGTGGTGGGGATCCTTTGGTCAACTTGAAGTGTATGAAGGCATCTATCACCTGTTTGACATGTGATTTTTCCACGAATGATACTCTCAGTGGTCGAGGCCGTGGTGACATCTGTTGATGTTTACCAAGACGAAATAAAGAGTTAAACTTGGGAGCATTTGCAGGAAACAAAAAATTTAGAAACTCAGTAACCAAATCAAAATCAGATAAGCTATTTGAATCATTAGAATTCACAATTTTTTCAGGCACATTGAAGAAAACTATATTTAATGCACGAGAGGTGCGATCACTTAATTCTCTTAAACAATCTGACATAATTTGGCTAGAGCAATTATCAACTTTTTGATTAAGAGAGTCAATACTATCTATGATACCTTCAACCTCCGATTCAAGGGAATCAACACGATTGATTACTGCTTCAATTTTTCCTACACGTTCCGAGACATCATCTAATGTAACCTTAAGAGGGTCAATTTGAAGGGCTATTTTCCGAAGTTGCTCAGCCATCATATTGGCAAGGTCATCCTTTGAGAAAGTCGGTACAGTAGAATTCGGAGAAGCAGATCCGGACGAACAGTAGCATTTTTTTTTTATTTTTTTATAGCAGCCAGGGTGATACGGTAAGGAACACTTATCACATCTGATAATCTCTCTTTGAACATCAAAGTTACAAACTCTACACAATTTATCACTCGTGGCGACATCGGCAGAGCCATTTCTCTTATAGGTTAGGAACACAAGTAACTCAACTAGTATCACTGAAAAATTCCTTGAACGTTATTTAAATAATACAAACAACTGCGCAAAAGGGATACTCAACAGTACATACCAATTAGCACAGTTAACAATTTGGTAAAACATATAAAAATTAATAAAATTCAAGAGACCACGAGAAACGCGTACTACCAGCGCATGCTCATGCGCAATATCTGTAATATCTTATGCTTCATCGACGTACAATAATAGTGAAGAAATACGAATTGCTGTTCAAAATCAGGACCACTGCCTACTGACAAGTAAAAGTTCAATTCATATAAGTAGAAGACTTATAAAAGCCGATGGAACTCTTGTAGCAAAAACGTCACTAATTTCTAATGGCATCTGTCTCTTATTCGAAGAAGCAAAATACGAGCTTAATGGTATAGAAATTAAAAAAAATAAAAATGTTGGTCTTACAAGTTTAATGAAAAATTATGTTTCTCTTGATGCAAATCAGAGTAAATTTTTAGAAAATGTTGGCTGGTTAGAATTTACTGGTGAACCGACATTGACAAATGCACAAGGTTATTTTGATTTTTGTGTGCCATTAAATATGCTTTTTGGTTTTGCTGAAGATTATTAAAAAGTTATTGTCAACGCTAAACATGAGCTTATTTTTACAAGGTCAAGAGCCGATAGAAATGCCTTATTACAAACAGCACCTCTTGAAGAATTTAGAATTACAATTGAAAAAATTGAATGGTTATTACCTTATGTTAAACTGTCAGATGCTCAAAAATTTAAGTTATTAAAATATATAGAAAAGGATCTATCTATTCCAATTAGTTTTCGAACTTGGAAATTATACGAATATCCTCTCTTACCATTAACTCAAAAACACATCTGGAGTGTGAAAACATCAACACAATTGGAAAAACCTAGATTTATTATATTAGGCTTTCAAAGAAACATAAAAAATAATACAGCTGTAAACTCGAGTTATTTTGATCATTGTAATATTACTGATGTAAAATTATTTTTAAATTCACAAGGTTTTCCATATGGTAATATGAATCTGAATTTTAATAGAAATCTACATTCTAGACTGTACGAAATGTATACTAATTTTCAAACTGTTTACTATAGTAAAGAATCTCAACCTCTTTTGACAAAAAAAGAATTTTTGGAATATGCCCCCTTAATAGTAATTGATTGTTCAAAACAAAATGAATCACTTGAAAGTGGCCCCGTTGATATTCGTTTGGAATTTGAGTCAAGAGACAGTTTTCTACCAAATACTTCCGCTTATTGTTTAATATTACATGACCGCATCATTGAATATAAACCTTTAAGTAGTATTGTAAGAAAAATTGTGTAAATTAAAATAATTTAAAAAAGTATTGTTAAAACATAATTTAAGAAAACAGTTCAGTTTCTTTTATGTTATAATCAACACAGCAGGTAAATGAGATTAGCTGAGAGTCTTGTCGCTTATTTACGTATCAAGTCTCGTAGCCTTGCAAGGAATTTGTCGTAGGTTAGTTATTTGTATACATATGTAGTATTCTATATATAGAGTTCAGTTTCTGTAACAACACTAAAGAAATACCTAATTTGACATTACTAAAAAATTATACATTGAGTTATTTTTAAATCCAAATTGTTTACAAAATTCAAAAGTAAAATAAAACTTTTTTTTAACGCTATATTTTTGCATTTTCTATTTATAATCCATTTTAACAGAAATTAACAATTAATGTAATCGCTAATAAATAATTATTTAACCCTTAAACCGCACCCTGGGTGTGCGACACCCATATTCTACCTTTTTACTCTAATATTTCGGTTAAATTCGTAAAAATTGAACATGTGTCGTTATTGGACGATACATTTTGTACTTAACTTTATGTTCCGTGAGGGACATTAGTCTCCCAAGTGTCTTTGTGTATTTGATAACTTTATGAAGTTGTCGGCGAAAAATTTCTGCTTGTTTGACACCTAGTTTTTGGTTTAAGGTAATTTCAGTGGTTTTAAAAAACTCTTTTTTAATTATTAAAATTAAATAAATCATTATCAAACCTATTTTCCTTCAAAATAGATGTACTGAGCTATATAAGATAATTTTTCCAAAAGATACACTGAAAAAAAAATTCGGCAGAATGTGCTTTTTACTCAGGCAATTTTTGCCTAAGATCAAAAGCAATACACGTAAAGCAATTGTTTCTTTTAAAAAAAGGCAATTTTTGCCTTTAAAAAAGGTAAAAATTGCCTTAGTTAAAATTTTTGCCTTTTTTAAAAGCAAAAATTGCCTTTTTTTAAAAGAAACAATTGCTTTACGTGTATTGCTTTTGTTCTGAGGCAAAAATTGCCTGAGTAAAAAGCACATTCTGCCGAATTTTTTTTTTAGTGTAATATTCTATTCCAGCTTGGAGAACACACTTAAAAGTCCCCGGGTGTCGCACACCCAGTGTGCGGTTTAAGGATGGATTCGTCAGTGTGCGGTTTAAGGGTTAAACGTATGTTTTAAAATAAATTTTAATTTTAATTAATTAATAATTAATTAATTTTAATTAATTAATAATTAATTAATTTTAATTAATTAATAATTAAATAATTTGAATTAATTTAATTTTAATTTTTAAAAATTTTTTTAATTTAAATGTTTTTTTTAAATTATAAATCAATAAATTTTTAATTTATCGAAATTTTAAATTAAAAAAATGTTATTTTAAATTTAATTTTTTTATTTAAAAATTATAATAGTTAAAATAAGGTTGAAAATTACTGTAAACTAAAATTATTTAATTAAAAATTATACTCTATAATTATTTTTAATTTTTTCTAATAGTATTTTTTAATTAACAAATTAAAATTAAGGTAATACCAAAATTGAAATAAGGTATGTAAATGATTAATATAATATGTTTATGTTTATTTTTTTAATTTTACAGAAATATAATTATAAGTTTTTGTGTGTGTGTGTGTTTTTTTGTTCAATTCTATATATATTTATAGTATAAAATTAAAAAGAAAAAGGTAACTACACATTTTTTTAAGTTACTCTTTTTTAATAATTTCCTTCTCCTATTCCTTCATCAATATCTTCATCATCCACTTCCATGAGAATCGTCTTCGCCAATATTTATCAAAATCAAACCTTCTGTATCATATCGTAGCTCAATATTACCGATGCCGCCTACGCATTCCAAAGTATTATTTGGTAGTTCTTCTTCTTCATCGCTTTCTTCGAAAACCAAGCATAATTCTGGATAATTCATATTAATTAAATCATCGTCATGATTCACTGCTTGAACTATATTTGCAGGAACTTGAAGCTCTGGTCTTCTTTGTAAAATAAATGCGGTCTCGTAGACTTTTGCCAATTCTACTATTAAGTCTTGATGAAGAATATAAAGTCTATCTCCGTATGTTAAATGTAGGGGAGACTGGGGTAAACCCGCGCACAGGGTAAACCCGCTCACTAGCGATTTAACGCGATGAACTCTACTTAAGATGGAGATATTGATACTGTGAATAGTACTTAACATTCAACTTATATTAACGAACTTTCGTTTAGTTTCATAAATTCAACATAGAATCAGAGACGATCAAATGTTTTTAGAGGTGTCAGAAAAAAAACGTATTTTCGATTTTTAAGTTTTTCGATCATTATTTTTGAGTCTTAATTTATCTGGCTAAATTTTTTTGTTGCTATTGGATGTCCTTCGAAGTACATATATAGTTTTGTCTTATTTTAAAAAGATTTAATTAAATTTATTCTGAAATGTAAGGAATACACTCGGGGTAAAGTCGCTCACGTGAAGTCGGGGTAAAGCCGCTCACTTAGTTTTAAATTTAAAATTTAGAATAAAATAATTCCACGTATTATATTTCAACAATAACACAATTTATGACTTATTAAAACCAAAATTGTAACTACATTTCACTTCCCCTTAATAAAATATAACACTATTTAAATCCATAGTTGTAATTCATGAAATCTATGTTCATTATTTATTAAACCAATTTGTTGTTTATAGAATTGTTTATAAAACTCATAAATTATCAATAATAATTCATACTTAAGACGGGAATAAGACGAACTTTAATATTTAAAAAATAAAACTCTTCTGTCTTGAAAAGATAAGGTGAGCGGGTTTACCCTGGAAAATTGTGATTTCGAAATTTGGTATATGTTTATTAAAAAGTTTATCTAAGTAAAACTAAAAAAGATAAATCAAAAACTCTTTTTTATTTTTTTAGTAGAAATCATAAGCTTTCAAATAATATAAATTAACTTGAATTTAGAGAATAATTTCCTAGATTTTAGCCGATCTGAAAAAAGTGAGCGGGTTTACCCCAGTCTCCCCTATATATTAATCGTAGTTATGGACCGCAATTGCAACCATCAGTACGTTTCTTAGTAGTTATTATACTCATTTTCTTAATAAAAATAAGGATTTATAATCAGCTGTCTTTTCAGTTTACCTTGACATTTCTCTTCCTTAGTTTTGTTTATCGATGGGGCATTGACCCTGAAAAATTGTACATCGTTCACTCGTACTTGTCTGTATATTTGTTTATAGTCATATTGTAATCGTAGCGACAAAGATGTACCTATCTTAATTTATAATATTAATTTTTCTAATTTCCTTTTTTTCGGTAAATATTTTATTTTTAATTTTTTATTGTTAACAAAAAATTATAAAAAAATTGTAAAAATCTTTTTTTAATATTTTGTTTTTATAATAAGTTATAGTTCTCAAGAGGACAGCTGTGCTGCCGAAACGTAAAAAGAATTGAATTTATTTTATTTTTATTTTCCTTGACTCGGAGTGATCGTTAATTTTCACTATTTATTATTTTATTTATTATTATTAATTTATTTTTATTAAAATTTTGTAAACAATATTTATTAACTTATTATTTATAACTTATTATTATTATTATTAACAATTGTTTTTAGTTATTACTTCCTTATAGAGGAAGTATTGTAATACCGAAATTTTTTGAGTTCGATTTTTTGACATATCTTTATGTTATTTGACCTCAGGAGTTCAAAAATGACATTTTTATAAAATGTCATTCCGTATGTGTGTGTGTGTGTGTGTGTAAACATCACATTTTCATAAATATCTCGAAATCATAAAGAGCTTTTGGGCTGGATTTTTTTTTAAATTGTAGATCTCACCTGCGGACATAAAGCGAGAGTACTTTCTGATATATGAATAAAGTTTAACTAAATTTTTTTTTATTTTTAATTTTCCAAAAAAACGTTTTTAGCCCATAACTTTAAAAAAATGTTAGGACACCTATAAATGTTTTTTCATAATTTTGTAGAGTTTTTTTAGACGCATCTTTTGAGCCCTAATTGAAAATTTTTTGTCCATATTAATTGGAGTTATTAAACTTTTAAAAATCAAAAATTTTGTAAAATAAGACTTTTTTGAAAATTTTGTTGAAAAACATTGAAGTAACTTTAAAATTGTCGTTATCAACTTGTAGAGCATTAAAAAACGCTTCGATTGACCTATTTTTGAACCTAATTCGATAATAAATTTCTAAATTATTGGTATTTTAAAATCCAAAAATTGTGAAAAATGACATTTTCTCAACTTTTTTATTTAAAAATTTTTGTTTAAATATAAAAATAATGTAACAATGTTGTAGGGTATTTAAAAATAAATTTATTGACCCAAAATTCAATCACTTTTACCATATTTATAAAAAGTTATTTGTATATTTCTATTATTTTTATCTCTATGAGGAAGTAAAGTGTTCATGAAATGAGCACCAAAATTATACAAAAAAATATACAACTTGGCAGCGGTTTTTTAATATATTAATTTATTTTAATTAAAATTTTAAAATAATAATGTTAATTATTATTTATTACTTAATAATTATTTATTTATTAATTAACGATAAATTATTTGTTTAAATAAAATTTACTTACTGAGTGATTCGTATCTCCTGAGCGCTTAAAAGTGTAACCCCCTTGTGACTCAAGGATTTGAGTTGTCACTCCTTTGTAAGTTACTGTAGTCTTCCCTTCCGGATGTAGGGTTTTTCTAAATAAGTCTCGCGCTCTGGCAGCAATTGAGGCCTTGGATCCAATAACTCGCCCGACGCTCGGAGACTCGCGCTAATGCCAGTTGGGTAGCAGTGAGCGCCTCTGGGCCACTCACTGATACCCGACTGGCATTAGCGCGTTCCTCCGAGCGTCGGGCGAGTTATTGGATCCAAGGCCTCAATTGATATGAGGCAAATTTTTCGAAACGTGTGTGCATTTGAAGATTGATAAAACCGCTCTGCTGGTGCTTTAACGGAAGTTAGCATCTTCTTGAAAAACATCTTTCCCTGCTGAAAATAATTTTTTTTTAAATAAAATTTGAAATAAAGTAATTTTTTAATTAGTTTAAAAAAATTTATGAAAAAATTAATATTATTAAAAAATTAAAAAATTTTAAAATTAAATTTATTTTTAAAAAAATTTTAATTACTATACCTATAATTAAAATTATTGTAAAGTAATTTAAAATATTTGATTAGTGAATAAATTTCAAAAAAATTAATTAATATAAAATTAAAATTATTGAAGACTAAGATTAAAAAATTAAAAATTATTATAAAAATCTTTTAAAAATATTGTAATTAAAATTAAATAAAAATTTTAAAAAATATTGTAGAATTAAAATTATTAAAAAATTTTTAAATTATTACAAATTAAAGTTATTAAAAATTGAAGTTATTAAAGGAAAAAAATTGAAAAATACTATAAAATAACAACATTTAAATTATTAAAATATTCAAAATTATTATAAAATTAAAAATTTTAAATTCTTAAAATATTCAAAATTATTATAAATTAAAATTATTAAAAAAAATGAAAATTATTAAAATTTATTATAAAATTATGTTATAAACAAATATTAAAATTGAGGCCTTGGATCCAATAACTCGCCCGACGCTCGGAGACTCGCGCTAATGCCAGTTGGGTAGCAGTGAGCGCCTCTGGGCCACTCACTGATACCCGACTGGCATTAGCGCGTTCCTCCGAGCGTCGGGCGAGTTATTGGATCCAAGGCCTCAATTATTAGAAATTTTAAAATTATTTAAGCATTATTAAAGGATTAAAATTAATGTAGAAATAAAATTGTAAAATTAAAGCTATTAAAAAATATAAAATGATGAAAAAAATTTAAATTATTGTTAAATTTAAAAAATGAAATTTTTTAAAAAATTTAAATTATTAAAATTTGAAAAAATAGAAAGTTTTAAACTGTTGCGCCAATATTAGCAACATAAAAATTATAAATATAATAACAAAACATATATTAAAAATGTTAAAAATCATTGAAACAAAAATTTAAATTCATTTTATTTCAAAATAATATTTTACTAAAACTCGCTTCAAGTTAGATTGCAGCAGGTTTAAGATCGCGTTACCATGAGGAATTCCCGAAGTCAGCAAAACGACACTTAGAATACAGTGACTTCACTTGGCAACTAACATCCAAAAGAAATAATATAATTTTATTGTTTCAAAAATAATTTTAATTCACGTAAGATGCAAGCCCTTGAAGTCAACACGGATAATGAAAACGTATAAAGGATTATAGAATTTAAAATTAAATATAATACAATCATTATAATTCAATTAATTATAATTATTGTATTGTAATTATTATGATTTTAAAATTTATAATTAAAATTAATATAATTAAAATAATACCGCATTGTAATAGACGGGCATCGTGCGAAAGAAAACAAAGGTTGTGTTCAACGACGAAGCGCTCTCTCTCGCTCTAACGGAATGTTCGCGACTCTTTACTCCTATAGCCACAAATGCACGGCGGGTTCTCGCTCGCTCTCATTTAAAATTTAACATAGAATACATACATACCCCGGGATCTTTATGAAATACGCATTCGCTTATGTTCCTATACCTATCCTCTCTTTACCCATTACACTTCCCAGACCTACAAGCTATGCTGCCATGCTAACACCAAGCATGTGCATTTCTTTTGATATCTAAACAACTGATCAATTCCAGATCAATATTGGGACAATTGATTTAATGTTGGAATTGTAGTAACCTTTAAAGGGTTACAACATAGAATGGAATTTCTATTTTTGAAATGTCCATTATTTCCAACTTACATTAATCCTATTTTCAGAGATTGATAAAAAAAAAAGAAAAAAGAAAAAAAAAAAATAATAATAATAATAATAATAACAAATAGACAAATTAATATTTGTTTCCAAAATCGAAAGAATATTTAAAATGTTCTTTCCTAAGAATAAAAGAAAAGGAATGCATTTCAACATAATGCACCTGCAAAATTACAAATTCAGCAATTTCGGCATAGCAACAGGTCCAACGCCCTGTCCCCACCTTTCCACATTCTTTCCGGAAGCAAACTATAAAAACACATTAATTACCCATCTAAATTGAACAGTACGGTCTCTACTCGCGAATAAGCGCGTACGATTAAAAATCCCAGGCAGTCTCCCGTCCGGTAACTAGGACACTTTATTGTTTGTATTGTCATACCTACAATATTGTTCGGACGAAAATAAAATCCAACTTACTCCGAAGTCCGCGGAGGCAGCCTAGAAGCCGAATCAGTGAAGATATATTTTATCTTGTTGAAAGACCGGCCGGATCCGCGAAATTTCCGCGTCCGCCCTGTGTTTGGTGGTTTAGGAGTTAGAATAAGAGACAATTTGTGAAAATTTGTTTAGCGCCCGTTGACGAGTGCGACGGTAGTTTTTTAAGTGCGAACGCCAGGACGGTAAGTACCAATGTATCGTTCCAGGCCAATTAAATCCATTTTCTACCTTTCCTAAAAATTGTACGAGGGGCAGATAATTCGAGTCAA
The DNA here is from genome assembly GCA_032872505.1 of Leptopilina syphax. NCBI lineage: Eukaryota > Metazoa > Arthropoda > Insecta > Hymenoptera > Figitidae > Leptopilina > Leptopilina syphax. The sequence continues at coordinate 16,579,209 of CM065472.1, forward strand.
TTTAAATTTAATAAATAACTGTATAACTGATATATTTTAACTGTTTTAAATTTCTTTATTCCTTCTTGAGATCTGATAGGGTAGATTTTCCGAATTTTCTAGGAAAATCTCAGCTTCGTGGATATAAATCGAATCCCATAATAATAAACAAGACCTTTAGTCTTGTCAGTTTGAACTTCCGAGAATCTTAAAAATAGGACCAACTTAAAAGTCTACTTTAATTTTAACAATTAATAAATTATCAATTGTTTTAAATATTAAATATTTTTCCGGTTCGTAACAAACTGATGGTGGCAGCGGTGGGATTTTATCCCGGCGAGGCCATCGTGCCCTGAAGATTTCAATTTCTATTTTTGTTTTTCTTTTAAAATGTCTTTTAGAAAATGCCACATAAAAATAGAAACGTTTGGGGAGGGTCAAAATTAAAGAATTTATTGAGAATTAGAGGTTCTTCTAAACTAGAAAAAGAGATATTAAGTGACAGAAACTTAAGTAAAATCATATCTGCAAATCAATCAAAAGTAGAAGCCGAAATCGCGCTTAAACGAAAAGAAATCGAGCGCCGTGTTAAATTAGCTTTGGAAAACAGAGAAAAGGAAAATTAAAACCTACCTTTCCATGTTTTGATCTTTCTTGACATTACTACCCCCCCCCTTTTTCAGAATTATTATTTTTTTTTCCTTTTATTTATACTATCTTTTTCTAATTTAATTTCGTTGTTAACCCAAGAAAAGCAACGATTGAGATTTAATATTAAATCTTAATTTTCAATCTTTTAATAGGACTATTTAAGACAAGGCTCCGTGGCTCGCCCATTGGTAGACAAGTCCGCCTAGACTTAATTAAAGCTTGAATAGCTATTCTCGATTCGGTTATGCGATTTTATTTCATCCTTATTCTCTAATCCTAAGACAAGGCTCCGTGGTTCGCCCATTGGTAGACAAGTCTAAAATAAAATCCTTCTTACCCTTTCTTTAATTCTCTAGTTCTTGTATTCCGCTATTTTTCTTCCTTTACTCTGTTTTTCTCAATTTGTCATTTTTAAATGCCAGAAAGTTTAAGAAAGAGGGGAACGCGATCTAGAAAGAAGGGCAGATCAAAAAGATCAACAAGGGCCTGTTTAAAGACACAAAAAAAAATTTTCTGCTAACAGAAAAACCGTAAAAACTCTAGACTCTGCCCCCTCACAAATAATTCTCCCTGAAACCTTTCCATCTCCAATCGTTAAATATCGCCGACTTACTTTAGCTGGTTGGAAAGAAAAATACCCAGAAAATTTGCATTATTCTGTGACATTTAACCAAAAATTACCATATTATAAAGGTAGTGTTATTAATCGCGGAACCTTAAGGGAACTTTCCCTAACCCTGGTACGATCAGCTGATATTCTCACAGACACCACAACTCTAAGTCTAAGAGTAAGACGAATCGAAAATTTCAACGACCAGAAAGTGAAAATTATCCGAGCTCCCGTTCTAGTTCTAGATTCAGATAATGACAGTTACGACAGTGACGCTACTGTGAAATACGAAAATGACGTTTTGATAATTGATTAAATTACCTCATATTTATTCAGATTTATTCAGTATAAATTGGATGGACGAACAATGATAGAGTTAAGAAACATGTCTTACCACGACATCGACTCCCCCTTTTCGACACCTATTGCACACATTAAGAGAATCCCCACTTCTAACAGTCGCCTTGTTATAAATTTCACCTCCTTGAATAATAAAGTGTCGCGTTATGAAAAATTGCCAACAACAGTGACCCCCAAACAATAGTTCGCGCCTCTTACGCACTCAGTCGATTTTATTTTTATTTTGTGAGTGAAATTATTTTCAATTCCGATTTTAGTTATATTGTGCACTTAGCAGGAATATTCCGTGGTGGTGAAATAACTAAAAATCTGGACTATTAAAAAGATTCAATTGTGTGTGATTATCTATTATCTCGTGCATTCCCAAATTCAACATGTCTCGTCCCGAAGAAAATGGTAGCATACATTTTGTCGCCGACCAAGCAAATTTGCAGGGACAGCAAAATGCGTTCCAGCATGACACAACAGCAGCAATGGCCTCTGTACTCGAATGTATGACCTTGCAGCGTAGTACATTCCACATTCCGTGTTTTGATGGGCGAAGCCCACCTTTAAAAGAATTTTTGCAGGATGTTGCGAATGGAGCAGTCTTCATTAATGAACAAACTGAACCAGGTTTTATTAAAGCCATTTTAAGTAAGCTAAAGGGCGCAGCACGAGAAAGTGTCAGAGATAAACAATTTTTGACAACTCAGGAATTGATAAATCACCTTACTAAAAGATTTGCCACATCGAAAAAGTACCAATGGTATTTAGAAAACATCATAAACATTCGCCAGAAACAGTCAGAAACGGTCAGCGATTATCACGATCGCCTACAGGGATTAATCAGTGGAGCGAAACACGCATTGGACGCAAAATATCAACACAGGTACCGACAGGTAGAGGGCGCTGCCGTCCGTGTACAAGAAGAAGCTGAAAGCACCATCATGATGCGACCTATTATCGAGTGTGCACTAGAAGCCTTTATGAGAGGATTGCCCGAAGAGATGTCGATCTTCGTTGACACCCGAAACCCCGCCAATTTAGAAGAAGCTTTCGACCACGCCCTGCGCGCTGAAGAAAGGCAGGAATATGCAGAGAAATCACGAAGTTCATCTTACCGTATCTCACGACGTGATGATCCCCCTCGCCCACCTAGTCCATACTTACGCCAAATGGACCAACCAATTCAAGAAAGGTCGCGTCGAGAAACTGAACGGGATCATCACCCCCCTAAACAACATAAAAATTCGGTCAATGACACGCTCCAATTCACCCCAGAACAATTAGCCACCTTTTATCGGTCTTTGATGCCAACTTTCGGGAATGCTCAGCCGTGTATGTCGTCAGCACAGCCATCCCCTTCCCCTCAGCTAACGAACTATCAACTACATACAGCTCAGCATCAATCCATGCCCTATGCACCTCAAGCTATGCAACAATTTCAACAAACGAATTATCCTAGGCAAAATCCGAGTTTTAAACCTAGCCCTACTCCGCCTCGCTCAGTATCACCTGGTCCACAGAACGATTTAAACTCACAGCAGACTCGACGCTCAGACGCGGCACCGAGTCCAATACCCCAGCGTCATCGGAGTGTTCAGTTCGGAGAAACTATGGTAAGGTCCTTCGAGCAGGATCAACAGCCGAGGACTCCCCAGTAGTGGAACTTTCTGGACCAGAATTTCGAAAATCAAAAATCCGATTCTTTATTGATCCAGGCTCTGACTCTAATATTATCAAATTGTGCGCCCTAAAACCTGGTCTTACCATCAACCCTTGTAAATCCATCGAAATCATAGGTATCAATAAACATCCAGTCATAACGCTTGGTACCATTGACCTTACAATCTTGAAATCCACGTTCGAATTTCATGTTGTAGAAGATGACTTTCCGATTTCATCACAAGGGATTCTAGGAAGACACTACATCCGCAAGGAAAAGGCCCAGATATCATTTTGGCATAATGCCCTAATAATAATGTCCGACCCAACCAACCCTATTCCTTTCGTGGATAAAGAATCACGCGCTGAAAAAGAACTTTTGAAACCACTTATTAAACCCTTCAAAAGAGTGTTTCGAATTCATGCCAGGACGCGTAGTCCGATTGCAATCGACGTCATCAATCCTGACCTGCCTCAAGGTTACCTCCCACGGATCAAAACTCCAGAAGGAGTATTTATTGGTGAAGCTGTTGTGAATAGCAAGGATGGTGTTTGTCATGCCGTTGCAATTAATACCACCGAGATGGACGTAGACTTCGAACTCACCCCCCAAGAATTAATACCTTTTGACTTCTGCGAATTGCCTGGAGAAGAATCTTCTGAGATCGAAAATGAAAATTTTCCAATTCCGACGATTTCATATGCAGAACGCGTAAAAAGGGTAAAAGAGGCCCTTTTCGTATCTCATCTAACTCAGGAGGAGAAGAACCTTGTTTTTAAATGGGCAGAAGACTACGCGGACATTTTTCATCTTAACGGAGAGCAGCTATCCTGTACTCATTTGATCCAGCATCGGATCCCCACCATCGATGATAAGGTGATACATAAGAAGCAGTACCGATCACCAAATGAGGCTCTTGAGCAAATTGACGAACAACTACGTAAGCAGCTCGATAGTGGAATAATAAGAAATTCCACTTCTCCTTACAACGCTCCACTGCTGATAGTGCCGAAGAAACTCGACGCATCCGGAAAAAGGAAATGGCGCGTAGTCATAGATTATCGGGCCCTTAACGAAAAGGTAATAGGAGACGCGTATCCCCTCCCTAATATCACCGCCATCTTTGATAAGCTTGGGTCTGCGAGATTCTTTACAGTCTTCGATCTTGCAAGCGGATTCCACCAAGTCGAAACGCACCCAGACGATAGACACAAAACCACTTTTTCGTCTCGAAATGGGCATTTCGAATATGAGCGCATGCCCATGGGAATTAAAAACGCACCTCCAACATTTCAGCGGCTTCTAAACAATGTTCTTGGTGGAATGCTCGATTCAGAAGCATTCGTGCATCTAGATGATATTATTATCTATTCGACACCCTTGAGGAACATGACAAACGAGCGCGAAGATTGTACAATCGACTTCGAGACGCAAACCTCAAGCTCCAACCTGACAAATGCGAATTCATGAAAAAGGAAGTTGCATACCTTGGTCACATAGTGGGAGAAGATGGAGTGAAACCAAATCCAGCGAAGATTAAGGCCATCAAACATTTCCCCGTGCCAAAAACTCAGAAGGAAGTTAGAAGTTTTCTAGGTCTCTCAGGTTACTATCGACGCTTTATAAAAAATTATGCTATGGTGGCGAAACCTTTGTCCGATCTATTGAAGAAAACGAAAGAGTGGAAGTGGAAAGACCAACAGCAGAGAAGTTTCAAAAAACTCCGAAAATATCTGTGCAGAAGACCTATTCTCCAATATCCAGATTTTACGCAGCCCTTTAAACTCACAACCGATGCTTCGGAACACGCAATTGGAGCTATGCTGACGCAAAAAAAATGGTATTGACCTCCCTGTCGCATACTACTCTAAAGTGTTAAATGCAACTGAGCAAAAATATCTTAAGACAGAGAAGGAATGTCTTGCTACATTATATGCTGTGGAGCATTTTCGTCCATATCTATACAGTCAAAACAAAGAATTTATTCTTTCATGTGACTGTGAACCAGTTCATTGGATAAGTTATGTGGAAAATCCTGGAACTAGGCTCGAAAAGTGGCGACTTAAACTTCGAGGATACAGATACAAATTTGAGTATAAGCCAGGGAAAATAAATCGAATCGTTGAAGCCCTCTCAAACAACCCTGTTGATGATACCAACCCTCAGGACAAAGGGGATAGTATACAATCTACTGAATCAGAATGGTCAGAATCTTCCGAAGAATCTAATCAAGAGGAAGATCAACATTCCGGGCCACAAGATCCTTCACCCTCGTTACGAGCATTTCCCATCACGCGAAGTCAAGCCGAAAAGAATGACGGTGCGCGAGTGAAACCTGATTCGTCTCAGAATAAAATTAGTTCAACAGTTCCCCCACCAACTAAAATACTGACCCGAGCAACAGAAAAGACAACGAGTCTGAGACCCAATCCCACTTTCAAACTTCCATTGACCTCGAAATTACCTACTGCAAACAAGCAATTACGAAACCCTTCATCCTCATCTTCTGAATTCCGAACAACAAGGTCCACCAGAGACACAATAAAAAAAGGTGTGTTTGCACTAAAGACAATTCTCTCAAGGCCAACAACAGTTCCCCCACTCAAACCTATACAAAAAAATCCAAAAGATTTCTCAGCCACTGGAAAACTCTTAAACCCAAATCTGCCCGGTGCAAGAAAAAGAGGTAGACCTCTAGGAAGCACAAACATTAAGAAGAAAGAAGACGATTATGTTGTCCCTTCTAGCAGCAAAGTCACTGACCTAGACACTAGCTGTGTCGCAAGCAGAACACGAAAGAGGAAACGCGAATCTCTCACTGAGGCCAAACCACGAGAGGAAAGAGAATTCTCTTCGTCAGATGAATCCGCTACGGAAAGCGGAAACGAGGAAAATTCTGATCCTCCAGTTTTCCGAAAAAGCCATAGTGTATTTCCCAGCCTACCATTGCATCCCCCAATAAGACAATCTTCCTCCGCGAGTGACAACAATCTAAAACCAACCCTGCAATCTGAAACCCCCTTTTTTTTAAATCAATACACAGACGTTTATGTAGATGGCGCATGTTGTGATAATGGAGGTGTAAGACCACGTGCGGGAATAGGTGTATGGTTCGGACCAGATCATCCCTTAAATGTCTCCCGTAGATATCGAGGAAGGCAAACAAACAATGCCTCAGAGATTGAAGCTGCAACGGAAGCCATCAGACAAGCAAAACGTGCTGGCATCGACCATTTAAGAATAAAAACTGACTCCAAGGTTCTTTTACAAGGAATACAAGAATGGGTTCCAAAATGGCAAACAAATGATTGGAAAACAAACGAGAATAAACCAGTCAAAAACAAAAAGGCTTATGAACGTTTAGTTGACGCATTAAAGAACATAGATGTCATTTGGGAACATGTACCCGGTCATGGCGGAATAGATGGGAACGAGAATGCTGACTGCTTGGCAAGAGAAGGTGCCATGCTGGAGCCTGATTCCAGTTCTTCCGGCACCGAATCATCGGACAAAGAACAGGCTAATGAACTTCCGCTGGAACAGATAATCGTAACTGGATCTTCTCAACCTGTCTACAGCGAAGAAAGTTCTGAACTAGCCGAAGGAGCCAACCAAGAACAAGAAAATATCGCACCCGTTTCAGTCGACCATGAGAATTCTATTAATCTATCGATCAGAAAATTTGATGAATCTCTGCAACAACGAAGATTAAATCACACTAACAACACTCTGGCATGGGACCACGAAGGTATGGACAAAACTCCACGAAGAAAGGCTCACATTTCCGATGACGAAAGTGACGAAGAATACTTGGCATACCTAAAATCACTGGACCCTTGCCAAGGTCTCGACGATAACGTTTTCGAAGGGCGACTAAAAAGATTCCTTGAAGGTTTCGACAAGCATCGAACATAAAGTCAAGAAACTACGGAGATACCGCATCCCGAATCTGGACCTCACTTGATATCGCAACCATCCCCATCTGCACTCCCCACCTCTGGAATTTTGAAAGATACACCGCTGACAAGCCGCGCCCCTTCCAAGAGAAAAGGAAGTGTAGTTCAATTCAAAGACATACCGGAAATAAGCGAAGTGCTAAATGTCAACGAAAATCTACCGATATTCACCCCGGCCCCTTTAACCTCTCCAGGGGCCCAATCTACCCCTTTCACTCAGTTTCGTGCCAGGGAGAATAAACTAGTGACCGACAATCGGAAACAAAAACCAAACATTGTGCCACGACAGTTACAAACTGAGAATGACAATTTGTCCCCTCCAAAGCGACATATCCCCCACTCCGCAACATCGGTAAATCTTAAAATCCCGGTCCTGGATTCGTCGTGTTCGTCATCCACGGAAAATTCAGATAATGAATGTGTGATTACCCATAATTCTCGCGATTCTGTGGAAAACTCGGAAAATGTTTTCCACGAGTGGACAGAACCACTAACGTATAAGAAAGACAATATAGCACATTTCATATCAGAAGATTATGAACCAATCGACTCAGTTGCAAAACTTTTAATTGCTACAGAGAAGATTGATTTTCAAGACATCCGGGATAACAAACCAGTGAAAGGTCAAGTCCATGTTACACTTTGCGGTCGATACAAAGTATACTCGATTGTAGTGAAAAAGAGACATTCGGACGAACTAGACTGGAACGACGTTACGACGGGGTTAAAGAACCTAAAGTACGCACTGACCTTAGACAATCAAACACACTGCCGTATGGCTAATTCGGGAGATTTGTTAGGAAGTTTGCCACAAACAACAATGGCGGGCATCTTAGCAGGAATATTCCGTGGTGGTGATATAAAGATCACTCTCTGCCACGGTAAAATTGAGGTTCCTGCTGAGATCCTGCGACCAAAAATCATTGCCGAATTTCATGCCAGTCTGATCGGAGGTCATAAGGGCATAACAAAGACATACCGTCGAATTAGGGAACGCTATTATTGGCCTAGAATGCGAGACGAGGTCACTCAGTTTGTGCGAAAGTGCAAAAGTTGCCTTGAGAACAAACTTGTTAGGGCACGAACTCGAGAACCTATGCTAATAACAGATACCCCAGCAACCCCATTCGACAAAGTTTTATTGGACACAGTGGGAAAATTAAGAACTACCCCTAATGGGAACCGATACATTCTCACGATGCAAGACAATTTTAGTAAATACTGCATCGCGGTTCCCATCCCAGACATTAAGGCCACAACTATTGCACACGCAGTGGCAACGAATCTTTTCTCTCTGTATGAAGCACCTCGATGCGTGCTTACTGACAGAGGAGGGAGTTTTGTGAGTTCCCTTATGCGTAAACTCGAAAGAATTTTTGGCGTAAGGCAACTCACAACTTCCGGTTATCGTCCTCAAACCAACGGGGCACTTGAAAGGAGTCATATCGAGCTGACTGATTATATCAAACATTATGCGAATGATTTCGACGATTGGGATCGTCTACTTCCTTTCGCCATGTTTAACTATAATACGTCAGTTCACGAGGCGACTAATTTCACCCCATACGAATTGGTTTTTGGTCGAATGGCTCGGATTCCAAGTTCGTTCCCACAAGGACCTGAATTGGAAACTTACGGTGTGTACCTGAGGGATCTTATCGTTAGGCTGCATGAGCTGCAGAATTTGGCCGCACAGAGATTGATCCATGCAAAGGAGAAATCAAAAGCACACTACGATCTGAAAGCTCGGCCTTCTAACGTTAAGATCGGCGATAAGGTATATACTTATAAGGAAGTAAGGTCCAATAAATTCGACTCCCGTGCTAATGGTCCATATTCTGTGGTCGGATTGACCGAGAATAATAATGTGGTCTTAGAAGATGAGACTGGCGAGAGGTTCGTCAAACATAGAGATAAGATAATGGTTGCCCATCTGTAACCATTATCTTCCACCAAAATCATTATAATAAAAAAAAAAAAAAAAAAAAAATTTGTTTTAGATACAACAATGATGACAACACATTGGCCCTTGAAGTTTCTGTATTTCCTTCCCATCCTGATGACATATGCAAAATTCGAGGATCAGGATAGCCTATGGATGCATGGAGAAGGGTACGACATTACCCCAGTAATTGTCAGCAGTGGGATTTATTTCGAGCACGTTTCTGAAGTCCGAAGATCGACCAGTCGCTGGAGAGTAGCAGTGTTCCTTGACATTGCCAAACAAAGACGTCATTTCAACGACCTAAAAGCACGAATGGAGAGGATGAAAGAACTATGCCAACAACAAGAAAGAAATTGCAATGGACCCCCAGACTCTTTCAACTGGGAAGACAGATGGGAAATGGTAGGGGAAATACAAAACCAGTTCCAAATTCAAATCCGGGAATTACAAAATAGTAAAGAAACATCACCAATCAGATTGTCATCCCAATTGAGAGTAAGACGGAGCGTGCCATTACTTGGAATTTTGGGAAAGATTGCTGGACCAGTGGCCGGTGTCCTAAATTACGACGACGGGGAACGCTACGACGCCGAAATAAGAGAGCTAAATGAGGCACAAACCAACCTCTCACATTTAGTAGGGAAGCAGACCCATGTTATTCGATCTCAGTTAGATACTCTCCACTCTCAGTATCAACATCATGATGCTCGAATTGAACAGATTGAACAAAAATTGAGAAACCTATCATCCACAATTAATGACATCGTATCACCAAAAGAGGAATTAATGCGAAGAGGAATAGTGTCATCCATCTTATCAGGAATAAAACTAGGTCTGGACCACAACATACGAATTACATCCACCATGCTGGATGCAATACATGACGCTCGGAAAGGTCGACTACACCCAGGAATAATCTCATCACAACAACTGGAGCCTATTCTCCGAGATATTCAGGACAACCTAACGCAAGTCCGTTTTCCTCTGCCCGGTCCTAGGGTTAGCATCGACGAATTAATCAAAATAGCGACGACCTCTATTTAGTGCGAGATCGAAAACATAAAGATACTCATTGATATTCCATTATTGGAGGAGTACCGCTATCAAGCGTTCAAGATTCATCCCCTCCCTACCATACAAAAGGACTTAGGTAGTGGAAAACAAAGAGCATACGTGAATTCAAAATACAACTACCTCGTTGTCGATGACGCAAAGCGAACTTACTTGTTTCTTAGTGAAAAGGAGTGGGGAAGTTGCCGAACCACCGCAGCTTATCATGCTTGTCTGGAAGGCGTGCCCATCTACGAACTTCACGAACGACCCTCATGTGAACCTATGCTTCTCCTTAAACCAACTATCGAAGCCATGAAATCCTGTCCAATCAGAATAACATCAAATCTGAATTCTTACTGGACACCGCTAAGAACACTGGCCTCCTGGCTCTATTCTTTTGCAGGACCGGAGATTGTCACTATCTCTTGTCATTCTATGAACCCAATCAACCTAAATTTAACTGGAACCGGAATAATGAAGTTAGCTCCAGGATGTTTTGCGCGAACCGAAGATGTCACCATTCCAGCCAATCCTGCGCAAAAAGGACAATCTGAGCTGATTTATGGAGCTGAATTGCACCTGAACCTATTAGAAATCTCGCCTCTTGTATCCACACACGCCAACCTAGCTCTGACCTTAGAAGAACAACAAGCAGAATTGAGTAACACCAAATCAATAACGTCTCACTTCGACGCCAACTCCAAAACACTCGACGAGTTGGAACAAGAACTACAGGATTTCGCAATACAACGACATTTTAAAAGCAAACAGGCCACTTTAGTTTATGGATCATATGGAGGATTGGCCCTAATTGTTGTCTTTATTCTGCTGTATGTCTGCAGGAAGCCTATATTAAATGGAGTCAATACCCTTCAAAACACTGTAAATCCCAAACGAGGACAAGTCAAACTTGAGACCCATTTTCGACCCCAGCCGCCGGAGGTAAACGAGAAAATCATTAAGTCTAAGATCAATGAAACAACGCCTCCGACGGATCTCACCAGTATCAAAGTGCCAAATTCAACCTTAACTGCTGCAGGACCATCGGACGAGAAACAACCGACCGACCAAGGATCAAAAGAAATCTTTAAGACATCAATACCACAGAAGAACGAGTCATCAGAAGGATGTATGCCAACTACATCCAAGTTCACATATTTATCATCACCGAAATCAGTTGTCACATTACCAATACAAGGACTACAACCAGTGTAACCGTAATGTGGTAAGAATGTGCAATTATTAAGGTAAGAGCAGCAATGATTTACGTAGGAAAAAAATCTGCGGCATGAAATAATAATATCTCATTAGCAAGGGCACCTCGTCATCGGTCTAACCGATAGGAGCTAAAAGCCATTTCACTAACTGCCGACTGAAGCGCCCTTAAGTGCCCGTTCTCCCTTCTACCACGCAACCAAAGGTACCCGCTCTCAGAAGAATAAACTTATGAAGGCGAGTGCCCGTGGCTTGCAGCAGTGTTAGGTCAACACGTTATCATTGCTGATCATTGCCAAATAATTCATTAATGTAACATACATGAGATTTTCCTCACTTGTTCCAAATATAGTGATGTGTTCAATTAATTAATATTTCGTAATATTAGTATATTGATATTGACGTGATTGCTATATAATTGTTATATATATGTGTATATATGTATATATATGTATGTATGTACATATATGTAACTTATTGTATCATTGTAATATTATTATAATAATTATATGGTAATTAATGTAATATTAATGATAATAATAATAATAAAAAAAAAAATAATAATAATAATAATAATAATAATAATAATAAAATAAATAATTAATAATATATGGGTGACGATACGTCATAATTATTATAGTGATATATATATGTATATATATATATATATATATATATATATATATATATATATATCTACATGGGTATAAACCATACGGTATAAAAGCGGGATTAATTAATCAAGTAAAATTTCAATCATGGGATAATTATAAAAAAAAAAAAAAAAAAAAAAAAAAAAAACACAACAAAACGAAACAAAAACAAATAAATAAATTTTTAAATAATAATATAGGTATGGACACAATTAGTATGTGTGCTCTTAATATTACATATATCGAATAGGAATTTCTATAAAATTAAAAATCTAACAGTTTTATCACTTTCACTCATAAAAATAAATACAATAAATGAATAATAATAATAATAAATAAACATTATAGTATTATTAAAACAACACATTACTATTATTCTTAAGGGGTGTTTCAAAGGGTTAAAATTTATTAATCTTGAATTTTATTTTTTTTTACACTAAGCAAATTTGTATGATAATTATATCACTCACCGATCGATCATCGGCCAATATCTAGCCGATTACACCCATTGTAACGCTGTAACATCCAAAAGAGAATTCAAGAAGCACCACACCCACTTGACCGCACGTGCACATATTATTAACTTGTCAAACCGACGCGTATCTAAACTATACTAATGAGATTAACGCGATCACGGTCAAGTGCAACCGAATTGAAGCATCCCCACCGCGAAGGTGCGAATGAGTATATTGCATTGGTATGTGTGAACGAATAATAGGAAGAAAGAAAAGAATTATGCGATTTGAACAAACTCGAACTTATTAATTAATTACGACAATTTAATAGTTTTACGTAATTAAATAAACATATATATATATATATATATATATATCCTTAAATAACCGTGTTGAATCTAAGAGCTGCTAGTTTTCGAGGACGAAAACGGAATTTCCATGGTGGTTTGTTGCGCCAATATTAGCAACATAAAAATTATAAATATAATAACAAAACATATATTAAAAATGTTAAAAATCATTGAAACAAAAATTTAAATTCATTTTATTTCAAAATAATATTTTACTAAAACTCGCTTCAAGTTAGATTGCAGCAGGTTTAAGATCGCGTTACCATGAGGAATTCCCGAAGTCAGCAAAACGACACTTAGAATACAGTGACTTCACTTGGCAACTAACATCCAAAAGAAATAATATAATTTTATTGTTTCAAAAATAATTTTAATTCACGTAAGATGCAAGCCCTTGAAGTCAACACGGATAATGAAAACGTATAAAGGATTATAGAATTTAAAATTAAATATAATACAATCATTATAATTCAATTAATTATAATTATTGTATTGTAATTATTATGATTTTAAAATTTATAATTAAAATTAATATAATTAAAATAATACCGCATTGTAATAGACGGGCATCGTGCGAAAGAAAACAAAGGTTGTGTTCAACGACGAAGCGCTCTCTCTCGCTCTAACGGAATGTTCGCGACTCTTTACTCCTATAGCCACAAATGCACGGCGGGTTCTCGCTCGCTCTCATTTAAAATTTAACATAGAATACATACATACCCCGGGATCTTTATGAAATACGCATTCGCTTATGTTCCTATACCTATCCTCTCTTTACCCATTACACTTCCCAGACCTACAAGCTATGCTGCCATGCTAACACCAAGCATGTGCATTTCTTTTGATATCTAAACAACTGATCAATTCCAGATCAATATTGGGACAATTGATTTAATGTTGGAATTGTAGTAACCTTTAAAGGGTTACAACATAGAATGGAATTTCTATTTTTGAAATGTCCATTATTTCCAACTTACATTAATCCTATTTTCAGAGATTGATAAAAAAAAAAAAAAAAAGAAAAAAAAAATAATAATAATAATAATAATAACAAATAGACAAATTAATATTTGTTTCCAAAATCGAAAGAATATTTAAAATGTTCTTTCCTAAGAATAAAAGAAAAGGAATGCATTTCAACATAATGCACCTGCAAAATTGCAAATTCAGCAATTTCGGCATAGCAACAGGTCCAACGCCCTGTCCCCACCTTTCCACATTCTTTCCGGAAGCAAACTATAAAAACACATTAATTACCCATCTAAATTGAACAGTACGGTCTCTACTCGCGAATAAGCGCGTACGATTAAAAATCCCAGGCAGTCTCCCGTCCGGTAACTAGGACACTTTATTGTTTGTATTGTCATACCTACAATATTGTTCGGACGAAAATAAAATCCAACTTACTCCGAAGTCCGCGGAGGCAGCCTAGAAGCCGAATCAGTGAAGATATATTTTATCTTGTTGAAAGACCGGCCGGATCCGCGAAATTTCCGCGTCCGCCCTGTGTTTGGTGGTTTAGGAGTTAGAATAAGAGACAATTTGTGAAAATTTGTTTAGCGCCCGTTGACGAGTGCGACGGTAGTTTTTAAGTGCGAACGCCAGGACGGTAAGTACCAATGTATCGTTCCAGGCCAATTAAATCCATTTTCTACCTTTCCTAAAAATTGTACGAGGGGCAGATAATTCGAGTCAATTTAAATTTAATAAATAACTGTATAACTGATATATTTTAACTGTTTTAAATTTCTTTATTCCTTCTTGAGATCTGATAGGGTAGATTTTCCGAATTTTCTAGGAAAATCTCAGCTTCGTGGATATAAATCGAATCCCATAATAATAAACAAGACCTTTAGTCTTGTCAGTTTGAACTTCCGAGAATCTTAAAAATAGGACCAACTTAAAAGTCTACTTTAATTTTAACAATTAATAAATTATCAATTGTTTTAAATATTAAATATTTTTCCGGTTCGTAACATAAACAATTAAAAAAATTTAAAAATTTTGACATATTAAAAAAATTTATGTTTAAAAATTTTAAATTATATAACAAATTAAAAGTATTGTAAATTTGAAATTTAGAAAACAAATCAATAAAAATATTTAGAAAATTAAAATATTTAAAAAAAATATTTAAAAAATAAAAATTATCAAAAAATTGAAAATTATTGTGAAATTAAAAAAATTTAAATTCTTAAAATATTTAAAATTATTATAAATTAAATTTATTAAAAAAATTAAAATTATTAAAAATTATTATAAAAAATTATGTTTTAACCCTCAAAACAAATAGTTATCCGTAGATTATCCTATGGATATCTTGTCCTGATTTAGGGATATCCAAAAAAAATCTTTTTTAAGTCCAGTGACATCCTCAAGACGTCCTAATGATATCCTTATTTCCCCTCTAAAAATATTGTATTTATATAACATGATGTCCTGTGAATATCTTATGGATTTTGTGTAAATTTTTAATAAAAACCATCTACATGCGCTAGTATATCTTGCGGATATCTTATGTACATATTATGATTTCCCATGGATATCCATCAGATATTCTTGAAACGTCTTTAATATATCCTAAAATATCTGGTAATCTCAAAAAATGTTTTTTAATCAACCTAAAGTTATTCTACTGATATCTTAATTGTTACAAAATTTTTTGTTCAAAAAAGTTCAGTTCTGCTCTAAAGTTTTTCTGAGCCCAAAACAATTTGTTTCTTGACAAAATATTACTTGAGAATGTTTTAAATTGCACTTTTAAATATTTGAAACAAACAGTGAAGTGACTTTTACTTACTTACACATTTATAAAAATAATTATTTTTGCAGTAGCACTTTATGTAGTCGGGATAAAATACTTACCTTTCAAGATATTTGCATAGCCGCTATCGTTAGGTGGATCAAGGGTTCGATCCCCTTAAGGTTCAAATTTCAATTTAATTTTTCAAAATGAAATTAAATAATTGAAGTGTTTAAAGTCTAAAATAATAATAACCATCATGAAATATTAATTTTTATTTATTTATGATATTTTTTAAATATATAAATGTAAGATTTTAATTAATTTCGTAACATTTGGACCATAAATTTTAGTTTAATTGAACATAAACTTTTAAACAGAATATTAAATGAAAACCTATTTAACAGGTTATTCTAGTTAGAAAAACTATAGTTCTGGATATTTTAAAAATTCTGGTATTTATTTTTAGAATGAAAAATCAATAAGGATTTTCATGAAGAGAACTATTTTTTGTAGCAATACGGATAAATAAATACATACTGTGTACATAAGTATTCAGATAAAGACTTATTTTTAATAATTTGGTGCTAACTGCGAAAGTATTTCACTTTTATTAACTTAGATTTTTAAATTATATTAAACTGCACAAATGTTTGAAGTAGGAAATCCATTATATTATTATATTAATTAATTATTTTTATATTTCTTTTTAACGACTTCATTACCAGTGACACCCTAATTATCAATAGTATCATCATAATCAGTATCATCGTCTCCTTCATTGTTTTCACCATTATTTTTACCATCATCTCTATCGTCGTCTCCGCCATCGTCTACAACCTCGTCTCCACCGTCATCGCCACCGTCATCGCCAACATCGTCTCCACCGTCGTCTCCAACATCGTCACCAACATCATCTCCACCGACGTCTCCAATATCGTCTCCATTGTCACTATTTCTCCCTTCAAGTCCATTCAAACTTTCTATATCATTTTCAGAATCACCAAAAAGATTATCATGATCTGCGGAAGGCGCTTTATCTTCAAGCTTCTTCAATTCCGTAGCAAGACGTTCTGGCGCGTGACGCAACCAATCTTTAATTTTATCAATTGCTGATATCTCCGTTAAATTTTTATTGCGTAGTAAAGTTTCTGAAAATATAAACAATCAATTATTATTTAATTAATAAAATACTTGAAATTTCGTTTAGTTTTTATTCAGGGTGGCCGCTAGACCGGGAAAACCGGGAAATGACAGTGAATTTTTTTGGACAGGGAAAAACCTGGAAATGACAGTGAATTTTGATCTTGACGGGGATTTTGGAATTTTTTTTTAAAACACACATTACTTTGTGAGAAAAATTAGAAATATTTATTTTAAGACTTAGGTATTAACTATATTTCATTAAAAAAGATTAAATGATCTTCTATTAAATCTATTTATATTTTGTCAGAGAATTTTATAAAAAGTACTATAAAAATATTCAATTTCTAGAATTTATAAGAAAATTATGAATTTTGTTGTCCAACGTAACAGGCTTAGAAAAAGAAAATATTAAATTTAATTTTAAATTCTTTCTATTTCTAACAATAATTAAACAAAATATAATTTTAATTAAATTTGTCAAAAAAATTTCAAAGAGAAAAAATTTCACATCCTATAAAATAGTGAAAAATAAATCAATTTAAAAACTTTTTGCAATAATACTATAACAAAACAAATAAGAATTATTAAAAATTTGAACTAATTATAACAAAAGTGATACGAAATTTATAAAAATTAATTTTTGAATAATAAATAAAGTAAATAAAAATAAATAAAATTTCTTTTTTTAGAAAATAAATTTAAAAAAACCGTATTTTTCATTAATATTAATTAGTTTTTTTAAAATTATTCATAAGCAAAATTTTCTATATTTTAAAATTTTAAATTAATATTACTAATATTATTATAGATTGAATTTTAAAAAATTTCAAATTGAAGTTTTAGAAAAGTTGAATTTTAAAAGATTTTAATTAAAAATTCTGAATAAGTTAGTTTTTAAAAATATTTTTATTCACATTTTTTCAAATTAGTTATGTTTTTAAATATGTAGGGGAGAGGGCCCTAAGGTGGTCACCCATCTTTTGAACGACTGTAGATTTTAAATGGAATTATATATAAAGGTCAATAATACGGCGTTTGAAACTCTATCTTATTACCTAACTTCCTATCACAAAGTTTTTTTATTTCATTAATAAAAAAAAGTTATGGCACTTTTTAAAAAAGTTGAAAATTCGACTTTTAAAAAAGTGGCCCCAAGGTGGTCACCATACAAAAATTCACTAAAAAAGTTTTTAAAAAAATGTAAAAAACGTATTATTAAGTTGTTTATTTAATATTAATTGTTTTTCAGGATCACAGAAGCATATTACATATTTTTTTTGCACTTTGTCCTTTCGTCAAAAATGATACTTTTTGTGTATGTATTAGACAGGTAAAATTTTGAAAATAATTCTATTTCATAATTATTCATCATAAAACTTAAAAATTGATAAAATTCACATTCACAGTGATAAATGTTGATAAATATGGCGTATAAACACATTTTCATAAAAAATCAAAAGTGACCACCTTGTGGCCAAAAAAGTGTCCACCTTAGGGCCAAGACACAATTTTTTAAACGTTAATGAAAAAATTTTTTAAAGCACAATATTAATTATATTTATTTGGAATATTATTGTACGATATATAAAGATAATTATAACGATTTTTACTAATTTAAAATGGTTAATTTCGATGATTTTAACACCCTGAGAAAAAAATTTCTCGATCATTTAAAAATAGAAATTTTACGACGTTCACGTTACAAAGAGACTCATACGACTATTTACCTCAAAACTTTACTAAAATCTTTGTCTTCTCAAATAATAACAATAACAAAAAACATTTGAAGATACTAACTAATATACAAAAATTTTCTTAGGGTGACCACCTTAGGGCCCTGACCACCTTGGGGCCCTCTCCCCTAATATATTTAATTGAAAAATTTTCAAATTATTCAAAATTTCATGAAATTGTCTTGTAAATAAGTGGATTCTAGAAATCAGGAAATTCTTTCAATCTTTCATGGAATAATTTATTTTCAGAGTTATTATTTATGACCGGGAAAAATAATTTATGACCGGGAAATTTTTCTTGTATTAACAAAAAATGAAAAACAATTGGAAATTGGTAACGTACCCATCATGACACTCGTTAGATTTAACTCGGAGAACTTCTTCTTCTTTTTAGCACCATGCCAACTATATTCCGCTGCCACACAGTTGCTAAACACTTTTTGCATCATTGAATACACCGCCTCTTTCACTGTTTTGCCACCAATTTTCGTCAAGAAATAAAGCTGAAAATTAAAATTTTTTTAATTAATTTAATTAAACATTTGAATAATTTTTTTGTAATTGTTATTAATTTGAGTGACCTTTAATAAAGTGATTTGTACATATTATTTAAAATTTTCTAAAAATTTAAAGTTCAAATTTAAATTAATTTAAATTTGAAGTCTTTTTGAAAAGAATGAACAATTTTTAGATATAGTTTAATTTCAAGAGATTTTAGATTGGAATTTTCATGAATTTAAATTGCTGAAGATTTTGAAAAAGCTTTTAATGATATTTTAATTTTAGAACATTTTGAAATTAAAAATTTTGTAATTGAATTAAAAACATGCACAAATAATTGTGTATATAGTTTGTCTAAGTATTGCATATATTTTTAAATAATTAAATTTCTAAATAATTACATTTTAAACTAAAAAAGTTGTATATTGAAAAATAAATAAAAAAAGTCGAATTTCAATGAAATACTTACAATATCTTCTCTATGCTGTTTGTCAGTGAGTTTATTTTCCAAATCATCCAATGCTTCATTGTTTTTCATCGGGAAAAGTGCTCTTACAGTTTGCATTCTGTTTGAATGCGTCTCGACTGCTCCGGTTCTCGGCATTTGATGTAAAATTGCCTTTAATTCATTCTGGATTTCTTCAAGATTTTCGAGGCGCTCATTTATAGCAGTCAGCATTACTTTTAGTTCCATAATCCCCTTGACAACAGCTTTTCGGAAAGCAAATTCTGCAAAGAAAAATATTTAGAGTATTTACTATTGTTAAAAAAGCCTAATTAAATTCAGATAACTTATTCAAAAAATATTCAAATATAAAGTATAATTAAATTTTTAATTTAGAGATTTGTTATATTTACCTTTTTCATTTTCTTGAGGCGCACTTTGCTTCATTTTTGCAGTAGCAGTAGTGTTTGGTTTTTGTCTTTTAAAAAGTGATGTGGAAAAATCATTACTAGGAGGATGCATTTCTATTTTTCTTTTGGACGCATGGTTCAAATTTTTGTGATTTGGAGACGGGAGATTAGAATTGTTACCAGCAAGATCTGTTCGCACGTTTTTTGTATGCGCAAAATTTAAAGTTTTCTGATTTGTAGATGAAATCGTCCAATTTTCTTTTTCAGAACTGCGTTTAGCATTTGAAGATTTCAGATTCTTGGTTTTGTTTTTTGATAAATTTTTGTAAGGAACTTTGACAGTTTCCGATGTAACAATTGTCGGTTTCTTTCGATACAGTGGTTGAATTTCGTTTGGAATTAAAGGCAATTGATTATGTGCAGTGATTTCATTACTACTCTCTCTCAGTAGTAATGTTTTTTTTTCAGTTTTCCTTTGCGAGGTTGAAGACTGCATATAGTCAAGATCTGAATGCGCTCGAGCTTTCTTCACTTTTCGTTTTGCTTTTGCGTCAGGATCAGTGTTCACGTCAGATTCATTTTCATAGGCCTTTAGCTTTTCCAGTCCTCTTTCAAAAGTAGCTGTAAGAAATTGAATAGTACATAAATACATAATTGTTTAAAATTATTTATTGGAAAAAGTAAAATATTAAATTTGTGAAATTTTTGGTGATATTTATTATAATTTAATAAAGAAATTTAAATTACAATATTTAAAATAATTGCATTTTTAAAATAGTTTGGTTTAGTCTAGTCAGTTCTAGTGGTATCCGGAAATTCAAATTTTTCTATGATGTTCCTAGGATATTCTATGGATATTCTGATTTCCCAATATCCATAGAACGTCCATAGGATATCAGAATATCTGGATGCTGTTAGGGTGATTGATAAACTATTTAAGATGAACATTACATTTAGAATTGTTGTCTAAGGGAAAATATAATGATGAATTAATTTTTTAGAATTATATACTTTTAATTTGTGATTGATTAATTATTGTTAAATTTTATTTGCGTCAAGTGATAGTAAATTACTTATATTAAAATGACTCGTGACAATTTTTCAGTTTTAATCTTGTCATTCAACTGATATGTGTATTTTCATTTAATGTATCTATATTCTTATTATACTAAATTTATAATTTTTTTTAACACAGGATAAAATTTTTTTTTAATCTCAGTAAATCTAAGGTGACGAAAAACAAATTGTATTGAATCAACAAATGTTTGGAAATGAAATGTTTTATGAATTTTAACCACACTTTTAGTACTCATTTTATAAAAACGTAAAAAAAGTTCTTACTCTTAAAAGCACTTTACAAAATATATTTTTAAAATGATCGAATTGTCAACTATCGAAAGTCAGAACTTACCAGCTTCTGCAATTTTTTCAGAATAATATTCTATAGACCAGGACGAGTCAGGACTTCTTCCATTTTCAACGGATTTGTAAAACACGTTCATATTCAATGTTGACGGCCAATATACTTTGTTATCCGGAAGTAACCAAGTCCTATGAACAATCTGAGGTCCCTCAAAAAATTGCAAAATAAGGAATTGATTTTCAACAGACATTTTTAAAAAGAAAATGCAACACATTCATCTAATTATGAGCTTTGAACTGCGAAGCTTCTTCTGTCAAAATCGTTTTTTTTAATGTAAAGTAGATCTTCATTTATTAAAAACAATAGTGAAAACTCACCAAAGCAGAATGAAGAATAATGTGAACGTAGGCATATGATTGGAAAGAACATAAATATATCTTCTGTTGAAAATTAATTTTCGAAATCAAGACAGGGTTATTTCCTAATAAGATTACTGGGCGCAATTCTCTATAATATGAAAATTCATTCAATATAATTCTTTAGTTATATTCTTCGTGAACTCCGTAAAAGTAAGAACTACCTTTTATGCTCTTTTTAATATTTGAAAGAATTATTTTATGATGACGTTTCTATTCAATTTATTTATCATAATAGTAAAATAGAATATATTTTAATTTAATTATTATAAAAAACAATTCTGTTGACAAATATAAAAGTTAAAATTAATTTCTTAAAATTAACTATGCAAAATGTGACAAATTATG
Organism: Leptopilina syphax; assembly: GCA_032872505.1. NCBI lineage: Eukaryota > Metazoa > Arthropoda > Insecta > Hymenoptera > Figitidae > Leptopilina > Leptopilina syphax. The sequence goes on from CM065472.1 coordinate 16,601,189, forward strand.
TGATGAATAAAGAAAAACTTTAGTTATTTATGAGAAAAAATGTTATTATTATTATTTGTACAAACATTTAATTATTACTAAATTAGTTTTGTTATAATCAACACACAAAATTATGAATTATTTTTTAACTTACCTTTGTATCTCAATATCAATATTTTCAGTTTAATTTTACAAGTATAAATATTTAAATGTTCACAAAAACAACACATATTACTTTTAATTGTAATTAAATTTTTTTTTAATTTTATCTTTCTACTTTTCACTCCCCGCGTAGATATTCCCCTACTTAGGCTCGATCGGGGCGACGAGCAAATGTGGATTTCCTTACTAGAGCCACATCAAGCGTTGCGTTTCATTCCGAATAGGGACGCCCCGATCCGGGCATATAAAATTGCATGAGCAATATCATTATATCATTTTTTATTTTTTTCAGATAAAAAGTTAATCATGAAAAGAAAATATAGGCGAAATTTCACATATTTAACAAAAAGACAGAAGCGGAATCGAATATCAGACTTTCTACTCTTTCATTCTTTTTTACAAAAAGAATCCTCTTCAGATGATTCTTTCGCATCCAATGATTTGTCTGTAAATGGAGAGCAAGCAGCTTCGGATTGTACCACACCCCATGATGATTTATCGGAAACTGAAGAGCAAGCAGGAATGGATCGTACCACCTGCCATGATGATTTAACAGGAACTAATGAACATTTAGATACTAGTGAAAATCATGTTGAAGAACCAGAATACCACTTTGAAATGTCAGCTGACAATTCTTGTGAAGACGAAAGTTTATTAAATTTTTTAAGAACTTGGGCAATTGAATATAATTTATCACACGCTCAATTGAAACCTTTGCTTGCAAAATTGAAAGAGCATGCATGTTTCATGAATTCTATTCCGAAAGATCCGCGAACACTTCTTGGCACACCAACTGGTACAACCTACGTTAAAAATCTTCTACCAGGTGAATACCATCATTTTGGCTTGAAAGAGGGCATAGTAAATATTCTTAAAAAGTATCCTGATCAAATCAACAGTGAAATCGCTCTAAAAATAGGAATTGATGGACTCCCAATTTCAAAATCATCAGGAGCACAGTTTTACCCAATTCTTGGTACCGTTGACCCATTTCCAGATGTTTTCATTATTGGTGTTTACTTTGGTCATGAAAAACCTAATTCCGCCGAAGATTTTCTTGATGATTTTCTAACCGAAGTGGAAGATTTGTGCACCAATGGTTTTGAATTTTCGGACAAAATTTTTAAGTGTAAAATAAAGTGCATTATTGTCGATGCGCCAGCTAAAGCCTTTATTTTGAACATCAAATATCATTCAGGTTATTACAGCTGTCCAAAATGCAATATAAAAGGAAAGTATAGAAAACATAGAGTTTGTTTTCCCCATATGGGCAAACGGTTCAAGACAAGGACGGACGATAAAATGCGATATTTCAAGTATAAAAAGCACCAAATAGGACGTTGCTGTTTGCGCAGAATACCAAATTTTGATCTTGTGAAAGGCATTCCATTTGATTATATGCACTTAATTTGTTTAGGTTGTACCAGAACGTTACTAAACTTATATGTGACCATTAGAACCAAGCGTCGCCTACGAACATGGGAAATTCAAAAATTATCAAGGCGTCTTATATATCTTAGAAAATTTTCTCCTCAAGAATTCCAAAGAAAGCCTAGAGGACTAAAGTATTTGAAATTCTGGAAGGCCACTGAGTTCAGGCAATTTCTGCTCTACACTGGTCCGATCGTTTTGAAGGGAATATTAACTACTCAATTAGTGAATCATTTTAATGAGCTACATGTGGCAATTCGAATTTTGAGCAGTGACTTCGTTGTCCACAATCAGGATAACTTAAATTATGCAAAGGAGCTGCTTTACCATTTTGTCGAGAAATTAGCTGTGTTATTTGGAGAAGAATTTATTTCATACAATTTTCATGGTCTCCTGCACTTAGCAGAAGACGTACGAGTCTTTGGCATTTTGGATAACTTCAGTGCGTTCAATTTCGAAAATTTCATGCAGCATCTCAAGAAATGGATGCGAAAAGGAGATAAACCGCTGCAGCAACTTGTTCGACGATACCAGGAATTTTTAAAGAATGCACATCAAGAACCAAAACAAAGAGCTTCTAAAAATTTGTTTCCCTCTTCAGAATATTACAAAGGTCCATTATTAGAAAATTGTCAATCACCTCAATATGAAAGAATAACTGTCAACGGATTTAAAATAAACGTCACAAAAACAGCCGACAAATGTTTTGGATTAAAAAATGGAGAAATAGTTGTAATCGAGAATATTGTTCATTGTGCCATTAGCAATGAACTTCTGGTAATTGCTAAAAAATTTCAGACTAGATGTGATCTATATTCAATACCTTTGCCTTCGTCTTTAATAGGAGAATATGTTGTAAAAAATTTGTCGGATCTTAAAGTCTTCCCTTTGGAAGATATTGTACAAAAGTACATGATTGTTCCTGCTGGTAAACATCAATACATCGTTAGTGCTTTGTTGCATTATTTGTAAATATAATTAATATGATATGATTAAAATATTTTCATAATCTGTAGTCGAATTATAATCTAATTTGCTTAAATTTTAGATTGATTATTCTATATTTGTCGTTTTTTGTGTCTTCTCAATCGTAAAATATGTAATTTAATTCTTATATATGTTTTAATAAAATAGATTTTACGATAACTGCTTCCCTTTATTAAATTTGTTTATTCTAAAATTTCAGGATAAAGATAGTTAAATTGTTGTGTGGTTTTTAAAATAATAAAAAATATTTAAAAATAGTATTGACTTTATTACAAAGTGTATTATTGATTTGTGATATCACATACAGAACTGAATATTTAAGCAACACATTTTCTAAACCTTGTTTTGGAAGTTTACAAATATTAAAATTCGATTTGAAAAAGAATATTGCAATATCGTAAAACATTGAAATATGCCTTGCACATAGTGAAATATTTTCTCCATCATTTTTTGTCCATTGTTCCATACACATTCACATGGCTTTTTTTTGTATGTGTATCTTTATTTTTTAAAAATAATACAAATTTTGCAACTCAATCTTTACGACAGCCTATGGTAAACTTTGTACAGCTTATTGAATTTCTCAGATTAAAGCTATAAATAATTGTACTTCTTTCTACTTTTAATCCACTTAAAAAACAGAAAGGCCTAAATTTTCTCAGTTTATAAGCAGTGACGTCATTTTACATTAAAAATTATTAAGTATTAAATTAAGCCATTCAGGATGTCCTATGGACTTCATAGAGATATCATTTAGTACGGGAAATTAGGATTTCTTCAAAGATGTCCGAGGACGTCCTACGGATATCCTGAAAATATCCTCATTATCCCTGACAAAATTATCATAGGACATATTTAAAATATCCTAAGAATATTAAATGGATATAAATTAGATAATTTTTTAATGCTTACAAGTTATCCTCAGAATATTCTATGGACATCCTTCATATACCAATAGAATATTTTATATTTAAACTTTAGTTGGCCAAGGGATATGCAGCGGAGATTGGTAGGATATCCGAAAGATAACTTCAGGCTATTTAAAAATACTTTTTATAGTTTACACAAACATCCAGAAAATATTCTAGAGACATCCTGCGATATCCAGAGGATATCTCATAGACATCTCTATTTCCCCTCTCTCGGATAATTTGAAAATTCCTTTTATATATCCACAGGAAATCCTATGGATGTCCATCAAGGATATCTAGGATATCCGTTGCTGTGAGGGAAATTAATATTAAAATTATTGCAAAATTAAAATTATTTAAACATTATTAAAGCATTAAAAATAATTACATAAAATTTTGAAATTAACGTTATTAAAAAATATAAAACGATTGAAAAATTAAAATTATTATTAAATTAAAAAATTAAAATTATTAAAATATGAAAAAATTGAAAAATTATTATAAATAAAAATTTTAATTTAGAAAACAAATAATGAAAAATATTTAAAAAATTAAAATATTATTTTTAAAAAAAATTTATTAAAAATTCTATTAAATCGAAAAAATGAATTAAAATTTTTAAAAGCTTACCTTTTTTAAAGAAAGTGCACGGTTGAAAATTCTAAATAATATTTGATGGCACGCCACAAGCACTGTCTTTTAACGAGGTGATGATTTTAGTGTCACTTGATTAATGAAGCTCCCTTTAATCAGGCTCCTTTTTAAACACGCAGTATTGTTTAGAAAATATGAGACGAAGATAAAAGTATGGATTGAACGAAGAAGGTAGAGTCTTATAAGGTTCTCACTCTTACGGGGTGAGAGAGATGCTTCTTTCTTTATGATGCAATATAAAGAATCTCTTTTTATTTCATTACAATTATTATTTTTTTCTAATAGTTTTTTAAAGCCCCAGGGTAATGTATCAGTACAATTTGGTAAAAGCATTCTTTTATCATCATTCCAACTTATAACGTTTTTTGTTTGTTTTAAAGTATACACTTCATGTTTATTACTTTTTATTAAATGTTGCGATTTTCTTAGATTTTTATATTTTAAAAGTTTTTTTTTTATAGTCTCGAAATTTAATTTTTTTAGCGTTGAACCTTTAACGCCTTTAGCTTTTTTCTTTTCTTTCTTTTTCCCTAATATTTTGTATGTATATAGTTTAGAGCGTATACCTATAAATTTAGTTACAATTTTTCCATTGCATTCGTCTTTCACTAATCCCAATATTTTTTTATTTGCTAATGGAATTCCATAAATATTAGTTTGTGGATAATCAGAAGTATCAAAAAATTTTAAATCTCGTTTAATGTACTCATAAAAATTTGGAACTTTTAAATGGTAAATTAAACTGTCTGTATCAGTGTATAGCAATTTGGATTTTTCACCGAATGTTTTTTTTATGTAGTTGTAATGAAAGTCATACGTATACAATTTCGATACATCTAAAATACTAAATCCAACATAAATTAGTTTATTGAAATTAACTTTTAGTCTATTAAGCTCTATAATTACCAAATTATTATCAAATATGTTGCAGCTATGGAAATTTGGTTTAGCAATAAGAGCTTTTGCTCCGTATCTACCATCCCATTTTGTTACAATCCTAACATCTTTATGTTTTCTTACATTCTCCATTGTTTTTCCAAAAGCTGAATTGTTCATCAACTTGTAAAAGTTTTTTTCAAATACGTTAGTACAGTTTTTTCTTAATTCCGTATTTAAATCAATATATTTTTTTAACCATTGAGATTGCTTAAACTTTAATAATCAGATGGATTTTTTTCAATTTTAATCCTAGTTTTAAATAATATTTAAAATTTTTATGATGAATAATATATTTTTCTTTTGGAAGTAAATTAGTTATTAATTTTGGTAATTTACTATCAGGATGTAGGGGTACAAAATGTTCTGAGCATAGTGGTAAATCTTTATGCAAGTCATGTTAGTCTTCTGGATATTCTAGGTCTACTTCTAGAATATAACCACAGGGAGAATCATCCGAAATTTTAAAAATATCAAAATTCATTAAATTTGTTTCCCACTGAAAATCTGATATAGGTAAAAATTCACTCATTCCTGCACCATATAAATTATTTATGTCAAAGTACATAATATATGATTCTTCAATATTTTTATCAAAATTTAAGCCCATGAATCTATTATTAGCTTTGGCATATCTGTTGGAACATTAAGAAACTCCACCTCTAATACCTTTTTCCAAAAAAGCACCATATCCACGTCAGTCAACAATTCCAATTCTACCTTTGTTAACTTGAGCATTGCATCAAATGCAAGCCCAGGTGCAGTATAATAATGTAAAGGGTCTAAATTATAGGCTGATAAACAAATTTTTTTAAAATTTTCAAATATATCAGCCAAAAGTAAGACGTCCGTCGGAATAATCTCCTAATGTTTTTAATTTAAACATGGTCCAAACTTTACAAGCGTGTAAGTAATCATATTCTGAAATGTGTGAATCATTTAATTTTAAATAAAATGCCTCTTTTTGTGGTAAGTGATTTTCCTCCAGTTTATCCCAATTATTGATATACTCGTATGAAAACACTCCTTTTCTAATTAATAAATTGAATTTATCAATATCATCAGAATATTTTCCTGTTATTTTCTTTTCATCATTTTTAAGAAAGCATGCCAATTTATCCAAACTGATAGGCATGAATTTAAAAGAATCTAAAACCTTAAACTAACGTTTGTTCCTTCAACATATTTAGTAAATGATATATATTTCTCTTTATTTATAGGCAATAGCTTAAAAGTACCTTCAAAAGATGTACATAATTCTTTTTTTAAAAAAAATGAGAATATTATCCTGAGAGATTGTGAAAAATTACTGGAATTATGTGAGAATTTTTATAATTTATATTACATCCCTGATGAGTAGCACCTCTGTATTTTCCAGTAAAATGATTGTGGTCTCGACATTTAATGTCATCATTGTTAAATTTTTTTTTCAAAAATGTAACAATTTTTGGCATTTTGAAACTCTTAATCTTGTTGATAAGTTAAAGGTTCCATTGGAACAATTTTTTTAAAATAAAAGTCAACTAGATTTGAAATTTCTTTTAATTTATTTATAAACCACGATATGCAATCTTTGCCTCTATAACTTTCAAATACCGAAATAGAATCATCAAACTCACATTTTAAATAAAATGCGACACTGTGTGCAACGTGTTTTTGATATGCACCAGAAACTATTATATTATTATTATTATTGTTAATAGATTCTTAAATACTTTCCGTATCAGCATATATGACAAACGGAACTTTTTTATTGAACCTAAAATTTTTAAATTTCAAAATATTTTCATTTTCATTGGGTAAAATAATTCTACATTTGTTTAACGATGTGCAATCAACTTTATGATTTTCTAAAGATTTCTCATATTTAAAGTGACATAAGCATCTGTCACAAATCAAGGTTTGATTATGATCCTTTAAAAATTATGATTTAACTAACCGAGACAAGTTTCGAATCCATGCAAAATGATAATTGGCACCATATTCAAAATGATCATTGGCATTTTTAATCACACAGGCACACAAAAAAAAAAGTGTCGTGGCCGAGACACTACAGTAGTATATTCCCATGTATTTTTGGCCGCTGAATCCGAATCTGAAGTCCGAATGCTCAAATTGGTTCTTTTTTTTGAGTTATACTCAAAAAACGACTCAAAACACGAATTTGAACCAAAAAAAATTAAAAATTTTTTTGTGACATGACAATAGCATATTTCCATGTATTTTTTCCCGCTAAATCCGGATTCGAAGTCAGAATGGACATATGTGCTCAAAATTTTGAGCTAAACTCAAAAAACGACTCAAAAAACCGAATTAAAATGACGAAAATGAAAAATTTTTTCTGTGACACTGCAAAAGTATATTCCTATGTATTTTTCATGCTGAATCCGAATTCGAAGTCAAAATTGACAGATTTGCTCAAAATTTTGAGATAAACTCAAAAAAAGACTCAAAAATCCAAATTAAGATGAAAAAATTTTTTATAACACTACACTACTGTATTCCCATGTAATTTTTTGCTATGACACTACATTACAGTATTTCCATATATTTTTACACTCGGATCTCGCATTTGAAGTCAGAATTATTCTAATGGCTCAAAATTTTGAGACACACAAGAAAATCTGTTAAGTTACAAAAATGAAAGTCAAGAAACTCTACTTTTCTTGCTAGTACACTACATTAGTATATTCTCATGTTTTTACATCTGCTTCTAAATTCAAAGTTAAAATTATTAAATTGGCTCAAAATTTTAAGAGGAATCCAAAATTGCTCAAAATTTAATTTAATGCAAAAGAGTTAATTTTTTTGGTATTCGGTAGTGTATTCCCATGAATTTTATATACGCTGAATACAAATTCGAAGTTAGAATTATCAGAATGACATAAAATTTTTTAGAACTCAAACCCTGGTTACAGGTACAAGCATGCATGTTTTTGAGCACTTTTAATGAAATCCAAAATTTTGAGCCACTTTGAAAATTATGTCTTTGGAATCACAGTGAAAAAATACATGGGAATACACTAGTGTAGTGTCATAGCAAAAAATTTCCTTTATTCATATTAAATTACATTTTTATCAGTTTTTTGAGTATATCTCAAAATTTTAAGCAAATCAGTCAGAAATCTGTCAATTCTGACTTTAAATGCGAGATCCGATATGGAAATACTGTAATGTAGTGTCATAGCAAAAAATTTCCATTTCTTTATTTTAAATCGCTTTTTTTATCAGTTCTTTGAGCTTATCTCAAAATTTTGAGCAAATATGTCAATTCTGACTGCGAATTCGGATTCAGCGGGAAAAAGTACATGGGAATATAGTAGTGTAGTGTCATAAAAAAATTTTTTCATCTTAATTCGGTTTTTTGAGTCTTTTTTTGAGTGGTTTTTTGAGTTTATCTAAAAATTTTGAGCAAATCTGTCTATTTTGACTTCGAATTCGGATTCAGCGTGAAAAAATACATAGGAATATACTTTTGCAGTGTCACAGAAAAAATTTTTCATTTTCGTCATTTTTATTCGGTTTTTTGAGTCGTTTTTTGAGTTTAGCTCATAATTTTGAGCACATCTGTCAATTCTGACTTCGAATCCGGATTTAGCGGGAAAAAATACATGGAAATATGCTATTGTCATGTCACAAAAAATTTTTTTAATTTTTTTGGTTCAAATTCGTGTTTTGAGTCGTTTTTTGAGTATAACTCAAAAAAAAGAACCAATTTGAGCATTCGAACTTCAGATTCGGATTCAGCGGCCAAAAATACATGGGAATATACTACTGTAGTGTCTCGGCCACGACACTTTTTTTTTTTTGTGTGCCTGTGTCATCAATAAGTGAATAGTTGGTTTTTCAGAACATTGCTCACTTAGATACAAAGGAACTATTTTATTTTTATTGTTTTCACTTTTATCAAATCCATAAATGTTTATTGCTAAACTATTCATTTTTTCAAATTTAGTTATATCTAGTGAAGATAAATTCGATCAATAGGAAGGTATCAAACATAAAAAAGGCTTATGTCATATTTAAAGTTGCGACGTTTCAATGGTGTGGTTTACCATCCTCTTCAGGCTAATTTATTAATTAAAACACCAAAATTAATAAATTGCAAAATAATAAATAACACAATTACATAAAAAATATTATAGTACCTGAATATTACAATTTAGAAAACCACACCATCGAAACGTCGCAACTTTAAAAATGACATAAGCCTTTTTATGTTTAATACCTTCCTATTGATCAAATTTATCTTCACCAAATTAACATTCGGAAGGGAATTTTCTTTTTAATTTAGTTATATCTGTTAAAGCAATAGGAAAATTAATTCCTTCATATTTTAAAATTTTTCTAAAATCAGGATAAGAACTGGTAACGGTTGAATTGTTTTTAACAGGATTTAATGCTGATACTATTGACCAAAGAAAGCAGAAATTATCTTTATTTTGAATATTTACTACAGCTTTTTTATCTTTTATAAATTTTGGCAATTCTATAAACGTACTAGAGCTTCCTTGTAAAGGTGCGTTTTAATCTATTAATATTCACTATTAAATTTGATATTTCCTTTAAAGACCATCCTGAATTTTGTCCATTAAAATCTTCAACTTTTTGTAAAATGTATTCAATTACATTATCAAAACTCAATTCAATATTTGTTGTTAATAAAATAATCTTATTTTTCGTATTAAAAAATTTTTTTTCTTCAATAATTTTACCATCCATAACTGCTGTAAAATTTCCAGTAAATATAAAATTGACTTTTAAACCACTATTTTTTTAATGCATTTTTTAATCGAGATTTAATTAAAGATTTGGAATCTTCTAAAAATCCAAATAAATCTTTATGTTTTAAATTGATAATAACTGCGGTTCTCACTCTATTTTTAAAAGCTGATTCTGAATCTTCCCATTAAATTTTATCACAGTTAAATCTTGTCTTTTTAGAACTTTGTTTAAAAGACAAATGTTTTTAGTTCCAAATTTAATCCACTTTTTCGTTTCGTATAAAAATTTATCATTATTTCTAATTTTGATAATTCTTTTAAATGCACTTTCCATAATTTTAATAATTTTCTTGCAATTAAAATTCATGTTTTTTCAAAATTTAAAATTATATATACACTCAACTAAACAAGCAATACTTTCTTTTATGACAATTAAAACCAGAGTTTAATTAAACAATGAGTGCAGTGAATATTTAACAACGCCTTTTATAGCGCCCTTCAAGGTCAGTAAAGGTTAATAACAATATAATATATATGGGCCATTCCATGTCAACCGGATCACTCGCAGACCCAAAATTCAGCGCAACAGAATTATATGTTCTTGGTATCAAAATGTTCGTACAGCCAAGCACTTTCGAATCCAATGCGGCCTTTTCAAAAAATTTAAAATGGCGGCTCTATATGACGCATATAATACACAAAAATAAAAACTCATCCAACAAAATTGCCAATAAAAGTCTTATAGGCCCTTAAATTACTTCCAAATATAATTTTTTTTATGTATTTGCCATCATAGTTTACAAATCTATTAAATCTTACATCAGAATTAAAGAATTCAAAATGGCGGATCCAATATGGCGGACGATATTTTAAAAAATCGTTGCATTTTAATGAAACTTTTTAATCGGGAGTTTTTGGAGTCGCTGATCACTAATCTGAACTCAGATTTTCAAAATTCAAAATGGCGGATTCAAAATAGCGACGGAAAAAATTTTTTAAATCATTATATTCGCTTGAAACTTGTTATTTAGGGGTTTCTCAGGTCGCCAAATTCGAATTTGGAGTCACATTTTAAAATACAATATGATGGTTTCAATATTGGGTGTTTACGAGATGCACGCTCTGGGGCGCCTCGGGGCTGCCAAAGATTCTTAACTTGGTTTGAGTATTTTGTTTCGAGACGAGTGTGACATGAGAACGAGCCTAACGTACTGTTACAAACCAGAATTAATTTATTTAATAATACCGAGCTTTTGAGATGGCTCTAAAATTCTGCTTTGGGGAGGCACCAAGCTGCCGAATTCCTTGGAGAAATCGTTTGAACTGTGGATCCGTTGTCCACTTTTAAAAGTTACGCACTGCTTCTAAAGAAATGTTTGTGTGAGGAGTAAAGGTAAATAAAAGAGAGAATTAGTTAAGAAAATTAAAGAGGTTTATTTATGTGCTGAAAGAAAATTAAGAACGATACATCTACTTACTCTACCGGCGACAGTGGTGTCACAATCAGCTGCCGTCGGGCGAAACAAACTTCCGTTGTTGTTGGCACACAACGTGATTTTAGTCTTTTTGTTCAAGTAAATAAATTTGAACTTTAGCGTTTTTCTTTAATATTTAAGAAAACTCAAAAAAAATTATTTTAAAACAACAAAATTTTTTGTTATCAAGGCCGTTGTATCGGAACGGCGCAGGCGCTACACGCACGGGCTGGCCGGTTTTCACACAAACAAAAATCTGCTATAATTAATTTAATAATTACAGCCGATTTTCATCCGACACAATTCTCGATGCACTCCGTCGGTTAGAAGAATTTAATTTGATTTTTCGTCCGCCTTTCGCGTTATACTTAAAAAGTTTTACACGGGGGTCCGACTCGCAGACGGGCTAAGTCGCGACGTTCTTGTTTCTCGCAACACTTGCCAAGTTAAAGCCAGGAGAGGTGTTGCTCAAGAGAAGCAAGAAGTAGTACTGCCTCGATTAAAAGATTTTGACTAGCCTCTAGTCCTTGTTTTACCTTCAGAGTGCGACAATTTTGCAGACGAGGAAATTTTAATTTTCAGGAGTAGGAAGGAATTCGCGGCCCATTGGACGTTGCAATTTTTTGCTGATTCTAGCATGCATAGACAGTTTCGTGTGAACGGAAACGACCGTCATTTGATATTTTTCTGAAAATAACTCCTTATAATTAATGATAAATAATTTCATCATTTTATTAAATACAACAATTTCCCAATTATGATGGTTGTTTAAATTAATTAACAACCATACAATTGTGTGAATTGCCAATTAAATTGGTGGAGTTGCTCAGTTGTATGTAATTTCGGATCACAAGTTGATCGATTAGTGATGCGTAAAATCAACCAATTGGTTGAGCACCCTTGTTGTAGGGTCAGGCTGTCAAAACGCACGTGCGTTTGTTATTATATTGCAGCGTAGCTTGTGGGCCTGAGGGAAAAGGGGAGGGTTTTTATAAGAGGAAAACAGCGAGTAGAGGCGAGCATGGAGCATGTGTTGGTGTGCGCGACTGAAAGTTCATATGTCGTTGTGAATCTTATAACGAACGGAGTCCGTGAGAGCATCGGTGTATACTATATGCCGAGAAATCCGTGCATGTGTGCGTTATTATAATCATTCAACCACATGTGCATGTATTTATGACGGATATGATTTTGGTTTTATTTCTTATAAAATAATTTTCTCTTTCCCCTTTTTTTTCGAGATGCATATTTTGTGCCGCAACATTGCTGCAACATTCTGTAGTTTTGCACCGACAATAAGACTAGACTACCACGCTCCGCGACACAAAGGGTACAGTCGATTCCAAACCCGAACCCGTGAACTGGGAAGATTTTCAGGATTCCCTTTGGCGGGTAGGAGAAATTTTTCGGCTTAATCCCGGGGAACAACGTAGGGCTAGGAGAGGCGCCCTTTTCAAGATGATTTTCGGGTGGGATTGTGACGTAAGTGCCACCGAAAGAGAAACCGACCAGGATGAACCTCCCGCCCTTATTTCGACTGAAAAACTCCGCCAGCAACAATAAAGGGCTCACAGGGGCCCTTCACTGGAAGCGGTGTTCGAGTTATTGAAATATAATGCCGCTCTTCAGTCTTTTCGAATTTTAGCGGAATTGGACTTATCTCGCGGGTAAGTCAAAAATAATTATTGAATTTTTAAATATTGCTTAATGTTAATATCCAACTGTCTGGAAAATCAAGAAGAGAATTTTTTTATTTATTCTGTTCTCTAATTTAAAAAAAATTTTTTTTTTACCTTTTTATAATACGTAAAATCAGTCATTAATTAAAACGTACTACAAAATAAATTTTAATAATATGAAGTTAATAGAATATTGTGAACTTAGGCTAAAATTGTGTAATTAAATTTCTTAAAGAATTCCATTAGGAAATTTTCAACAATTGAATTTTCAAGGTGTTTAATTTAATAATTGGTCAATAACTAAATTTGTGGAAAGTGATATTTTAATATATACATGGTTTTAAGGGCGAACATTAATGATTAAAAGAAAATTTTTTTTTATTGTTTAAATAATTATAATTGTTGAAGTTCTCTTAGAATTCTTATAATTTTGAATTTCTAAATGTTCTTAATAAATGATATTTATTTATTCTTGAGCATTGAGTATATATATATATATATTTTTTTTTATTCAGTAATTAAGTAAATAGTCAATTATTATTGTTCATTATCTTCAAAGTTCCAATAAAATTTCTCATAGAAACCGAGCCATTTTTATAAATAATGTCATTTTCTGGAAGGACTCAACCGTTTCGCAAATAGAAAGTTCCCTCACAAATACAAATAATATCAATACAATTTTAATAAGATTGAGGAGAAAAAAAAAGTAAAATTGAAAAAAAAATTAAACGCGCCGCGTAGAAAATAGTTTCGGTAGAGTGTATACAAGCTGAAGAATGATAATCTTATCGTGGTGTTGGATTTCCATAGCCGAGCTTGCTACATTGTACGAGTATGCCTGGATGAACGAGTTAATTTTTTTTTTCTGGGGAATAGATTTTATATTAAATTAAGCATGCTGAGCATACTTAGATCATGATTTCAGGCATCACAGTACCTTTTATCTTTAAAAAAGGGAAAAGGGAAATTTTTTTTTCAAAAAGGGGGCAAAAATATACCAAACAACAAATTAAAATGAGTTAAATTCTTACATATTTTTTTTTAATTTATTTGAATTTTTGAAAATATGTAATTGAAAATACTGAAAATATTGAATTTAAAAAAATATTAGAACCTAATTTTCATTAAATTTTATTTTTAAATTTACCCTTAAAGATTTTCCATTAAAATTTTTAATAATTCAAAAATTTAATATAAATTTTATGATTATATATTGACATATATTTGAAAAAAAAATTTTATTTCTGATCAGTAAAAGGGGCAAAGGGGACTAACTGTGATGCCTGTGATTTAATTTAATTAATTGTAACAATAATAATAGAGTAATAACTATAATAATAAACAATAAAAGAAGATTATAGAGATTAGTTTCAAAATTTAATTTATTTATGATACTTATTAAACAGATATCTTAATATTACTAATGATAGTAATAGCTTTAATTAACAATTATTATAATTTTATCAGGTTATTACCAAAAGCATACTTATAAAAATGTAATGCAGGAAATCGGAATAACGTAAACGTAAGAGCGAAATAAATTCCAACGCACGCGAGAATTGAACCTACGACCTACGAGACTAACTGAACACCAACCTATTATTCTCAGCGACCCGTTGACTTGTTTTTAGATAATGTTCATTGGCGTCAGTACATCGCAATAAACAAATATTTAATAACAAAATAATAATTTCCAATTATTATACAAATTTATAATTGTATTGCAAATAATTGAACAATTCAAGGCCCCATTATCCAAAAGCACCAGTGTTGTCGCGACGCAAGGCGAGGCGATAATTTTAACTGTTTCGTTTTGTTTCATTATTATAGGGCGAATTCTTGTCCCGTCTTGAGATATTTATCTCAGATATATATACATATGTATTTGCTAAATTTTGTTCTCTCATCACGGAAAATGACTTGACGCTTAAATTGAGATCTGATAATATTTCAGGTATTACTCTGGAATAAAATATTGCTCATATAAAATTTAAGCTGAACAATTAGTTTTTTTTTGAATAATTTCAGATTCAAATTCTTTTTTTTAAAATTAAATTAATAACCAATTTACTTATCAACTATTCTTGTTCATTCATTTAAAAATTTGAATAAAATTCCTCGAATGAATTCAATTATATTTTCTTTTTATGAATTTTAATAAAATTTTGTCGAATAATCCAACTTACCTCAGAAATAATAAGACTTTTGCAAAATTAAAAATATTTTTATGAATTTAAATAAAGTTCTTGGTAATATTCTACTGTCTTTATGAAAGTAATAAAATTATTAAAATAATTCAATTATTTTCCTAAACAATAAAACTCTTGGAAACAATTCCATTATTAATTGTTTTGATATTTTTTTTTGATAAAATTCTTTGAAGTAATTAGATGGTTGTTAATACATTAATTTCCAAATTAAAAAATTTAGAAATGAAAATTATAAAAATAATAAAATTAACTTCAAGCTGCGAGCAGATTACCGGATCTAGCACTTTGTTAATATTGATGATTGTCCCTTTCAAATTTTCCAATAAATAAATAAAAATAAATTTTTCAATAAAAATTCTTTTTTTTAGATTCTTGATTAAATTTGGGTCTTGGAGACCGGCTCCACGTCGAATGGATGAAACTGACGTTTGGCATCACGACGTGCGTTTAGTTTGCGACAGCCAACCCAAACTTTATTCGAGGACTCGGTGGTATCAAGAATATCGCTGGGATGAACTTATTCAGCGATATCTATGTCGCGGATTCTGGGCTCCGGTGAGTGTAAAATGTTTCGTGCTTGGCTGAGTACATAGTAGAAACTAAATAAGTAAGGAAATTCCTTCTGCTTTCATCTAATCTGTTTACGTTTCCTTTTTTAGCAGGAGTTTGTGGGCCTCTCCGAAGTTACGGAAGGGCAAGCATTTACTAAAATGCTTCAAGGAGCTTGGCGAGTAGGCGGGCGCAATATCATCTGGTAAGGGCGTGGAAGTAGTTTGTCGTTTCGATCTCATGTAGTAAAAAGAACGAGTAAAGAATTCCCCTTTTTTTAGCTCCAAGCGCGCACTTCCAGCGATACCTCCTTCTACGGGATTCCAGCCCTTTGAAAGAATGTTAAGGCTGACGTTCTTACAAGCTTTCTTTTGGGATGCCAAGGGGCTGGCTAGGGGATACAATCGATGGGCTTTGGTAAGTTTTTTTTCAGCTGTCAGAGCGTCTGACGTTGTTTATTCCTTCTTCTTAAATTTAACGAATTTAGTTTATATAATTCCCTCATGATTTCTCCCTTTTTTTAGTCCTTCAACATAGAAAACGGGGAGCAATGGCAAGAAGTGGGTCCGGAGGGCCTACTCAGAAAAGGGGAGTGGACCAGAGGGGGGGATGATTGATTATTGTTATTGAGGGGCTACCCAGGGTTATTTTCCCCTTTTTTTATTTTACTTAAGTAATTATTTCCTTTTTGTTTCTACGAAGAGTAAAAAAAATAAATAAATAAGTTAAATAAAATTAGAATTTAGTATATAGATTTTGTTATTTAACTTATTTATGGTAGATACTACGGTTTATTAATTATTGAAATCATTTAATATGTTCTTAATTCTATAATTCCTTGCACAACGATCTGGAGTAAGTACACATTAAAATATGCTGAGAAGGCAAACGGCTACTGGTTGTATAGTGAGAGCCGTCGTTGACCAGGCACTGACCCAAAACTCCCATAGCTCATGGGTGAACGCTCATATGCCAGGGGCATGTGCGCGTTCACCATGTTGACTAAATGGTAGAAAGGAAGTTTCGGCGATTTTGAGGGCGGCCCAAGTGGCTGCATAGTCGGTAAGACCACGTAAGCCTGCCTCACGGAAATTCTTCTCTTTTTCTTATGAAAGAGGGATTAAGCTGGAACACGTCCCGACGGTGCTGACGTCATCGACGCCTCTCACTACACTGCATTCAACTCTTTTAGGCTTAATATGATAAACAATGTTAGCATAGCAAGAACTGTCGGTGACCGAGCGCTGACCCAAAACTCCCGTAGCTCATGGATAAATATTCATGTGCTGTAGGCACATGAACATTCATCACGTTGACTAAACGGTAGAAAGGAAGTTTCAGCGATTTTGAGGGCAGCCCAAGTAGCTGCATAGTCGGTAAGACCACGTAAGCTTCCCTCATGAAAATTCTTCTCTTTTTCTAATGAAAGAGGGTTTAAGCCAAAACCCGTCCCAACGGCGCTGACGTCATCGACACTTCTCACTATAATATAGAGCTTTTACAAGCGGAGCCATTATAATTATTCGTTGCCATTATTATTATAGTATTATTATTATTATTAACTGAAGGTTATTATATTATATTATAAATATTATTCCTTATTAAAATAAAAGATTTTTTTTAAAATTATATCTAGAATAGCTATCGTTTTTTTTAAGATAGAGAAAATCTTAATTGAAATAACTAAAAATATATATATATATATATATATTTTTTTTAATTTGTGTATTTGCTTTGAATATTGCATTTATTGATTCAAATCTGATCTAATTCAATTTAATTTAAAATTCAATCCAATTTAACACCAACCGCGTCTCGTATTGAAACTAACCTTCTTCTGACGATCTTCGAGGTTGTGCTTGGAATAATGAGCCTTTAGTGGTGGGGGCGTCTGATAGTTGTGGAGAGCTTTCCTTTCTTCTTGGTGCTGTCTTCATTGAGGTTGTGGCAGGTCCAGGATTCTGGTCCTTCAATCAGTCATCTGATCTTCCGTTGCTGGGGCTCTTCAATTGTTGCAGACTTTTTATCACTGTGATCAACGATCGAGAAGGTAGAAGTTGATGTCCTTGTAGCTACTGTTGGTTCCTTTTTGGCAGAGACTGGTCCTTTTGAAGATAAAGCAATGTCTTGTAATATTGCCTTAAATAGCCAAAAAATGGCTATTTTGGACACTTCGGAATTTTTTTTGGTTAACCAAAATTTTTTTGTTAAATTTGCAAAATTGCATCGTATAGTACTATATTTAAGCTTTAAAACCCATTTTTCAAAATTGCTTTACGATTTTTTAAAAAAAAGTTATGCAGATTTGAAATTTTTTTATTTAGGAAAATGTAGGTATAAAGAAGTTCAAAATGGCATTTATTTTCAAATCTACATAACTTTTTTTTAAAAAATCGTAAAGCAATTTTGAAAAATGGGTTTTAAAGCTTAGATATAGTACTATACGATGCATTTTTGCAAATTCAACAAAAAAATTTTGGTTAACCAAAAAAAATTCCGAAAAGTGTCCAAAATAGCCATTTTTTGGCTATTTAAGGCAATATTACATGAAATCCTGACGTGATGGGCCATTTTGGAAATCGGATTCGTATTCTACGTCAAAAAAGCTATAAGAATCACCTACCACTTTTTCTGTAACAAAACTGAGCCAAAATTTGCAGGCCTGTGTAATCACATTATTTGTAATAATATGAAACATATTTTAATTATAGGGGTGAAATTTGGATTTTCGTATCTCATTAACAGTCGGTATATTAGATAATTTAGTGGTTATATTATCATCCTGACAGTTGGTAATTCAATTCGTTAATTAATTGTTTAGTATTTGAATTTTAGTATTTTGTATTGTTATTAATTAATTATGTTTATTTTAAATTATTATGTGTTTTATTATTATATTGATCTTATTTATCGGTTGTTAATTTGATTTGGATGTTGTGTTTTTCATGATCTCAACTAAGGGCTTTTATCTCCATAGAATTTGCAAGGGTCATCAGTTTTTGAAAATGACTCATTTCAAAACAAGACAACGAGATGAACAGAGGTAAGTGACATTTTGGTTTTAATTAATTATATTTTTACTTTCGATTTTGTTACTAACTTTATTAGTAATTAATTAATTTTTATGTTCTTTTAGAAGACAATAATAATACTGGTGAGGGAAGTCGTCATTGGGGGTATGCCGGGCCCAATGAAGGAGGTATTTAGTTTTTAATTTTTTTATTAATTAATTTTTTTTTTTTAATATATTTCATTAAAATTTTTTTTTGTTTCAGAGTATGGTTACCAAAATCTATTGGTGACTTGATTTATGGGTGGGGGCGGCTTTTTATTCGCCCCCTTATATAAATTTAAAAATAGTGGTTGCTGGGGACGGGACGAGATACGTCCTGTTTCCTGGTCAGGCCCGTTTTGGGCCTGGTTGTTAGTTTTAAGATTCTCTATTTTGTATTTAAGTTTTAGTTTTTATAATAAATAAATTTTTTAAATTTAATTTAGTCTTTTTCTTATTTAATGGTTCTTCTTTTTTTTGAATGGCTCGTATTTGTGAGCTCTGCAAGTTGAGCACCCAAATATGGGCATAATACGCTTGGCCCGCATTTATGGGCTTTGTATACACAGAGAAGCCCATAATTACGGGACTCAATATTCATATATATTCTTACTTGCACTTATGTGCATGAAGTTAAGTTTGGGTGGGAAATTTTAAATTTTTATAGAATCTAGGGAATTTTATTTTCAGTAGTTTGTGAAGTCACTAGCTTTGAATTGTATTTCGGTTATTGATTATATGCATATAGATCGCATAGTGAATCTTACTTTAGGTGGTTATATAGCACCTTTATGTTTGATCTTTTATGAGGGATTGTTTGTTAATTATTGATTAATTATCAATTTAATTAAAGAATTATTTGAAATTTAGTGTCTAGTGTTATTATTTTATGTAAACTTAAAGTTTTCTTGCTAATAATACGTGTATTCCGTGACTTATACGTTATACGTATCATTAGAAAAGGATAGAAGTATTCCGTATTTCTTTATTATTTGTTACAAAACAATAAAATTTTGAGTTTTTGTTTTTGATTTATTAAGTTCTTAATTAATTGGTTATATTTGATTATACTTTTTGAATTTTTACCTAACCCTTTAAGGCCCGACTTTTTTTAAGTGATGCGATTTTTGTCATACTTTGTACTTAAGGGTTTTTAAGGTCGCTGATTACAAATCTGATATGGCGGACGAATTTTTAAAAATTTCATTTGATACTCAAGAAATTCGTTACTCGGGGGTTTATGTGGTCGCTGATTACGAATCTGATGTTAGTTTTTCAAAATTCAAAATGGCGGATCCAATATGGCAGACGACTTTTTTAAAATTTCATCGGATTCACTTGAAATTCGTTACTCGGGGGTTTATGTGGTCGCTGATTACGAATCTGATGTTAGTTTTTCAAAATTAAAAATGGCGGATCCAATATGGCGGATAAAAATATTTGAAAATTGAGTAAGGCTCATGAAAATTACCACTTTCGGGTTTTAAGGGTCGCTGATTACGAATCTGATGTTAGTTTTTCAAACTTCAAAATGGCGAACGACTTTTTAAAAAAATTAATTAATTACCTTAAAAATAGTTACTCGGGAGTTCTAGGGTCGCTGATTACGAATCCGATGTCAGCTTAATTTTCAAATTTTTTCGTCCACCATATTGGATCCGACATTTTGAATTTTGAAAAACTAATGTCAGATTCGTAATCAGCGACCCCAAAAACCCCCAATGGTAATTTTTAAGATCCTAGCTCAGTTTTCAAATATTTTCGTCCGCCATATTGGATCTGCCATTTTGAATTATGAAAAAATAACATCAGATTCGTAATCAGCGACCCCAAAAACTCCCGAGTAGTCATTTTCATGAGCCTCGTTCAGTTTTTAAATTTGTTCGTCTGCCATATTGGATCCGCCATTTTGAATTTTGAAAAACTAACATTAGATTCGTAATCAGCGACCCCAAAAACAACCGAGTAGTCATTTTCATGAGACTTACTTGAAGTAATTTAACAATTTTTAATTTTTTTGACAACCCTTAGCAAAAACATTTTTTTTTAATATACTTATAATTATAGGATTGTTGTAAATTTATTGCACTATAATTTTTTTTAAGTAATATAAATTTGTGGATCTTTGGCGTTTAGAACTGAAAAATTGATTAATTTTTGACAAAGTTATGAGTTTTCGAACACAAAAGTGGTTTCAATCGAAACCGCTGGGCCTTAAAGGGTTAACAAATTTGTTTATTTATAAGAAATTAACTTTTTAGAAAAGGATAGATATACCTTGTTCTCTCCTTTTTCTGGTTAAATAAGTACTATTATTGGTTAGTATTTATTATTTTAGGAATTTGTTTATGTTTTTCAATAGTCTGACCTTAATTTGTGTTGTAAATTACACAGCCCCACAAAAAAAAGTACCCTGCGCGAAAGTCAACAGTACCATACCCCTATGTATTTTGATGCGCTGAACATAAATCGGAAGTCAGATTTGCTCCATCACGTCAGGATTTTTTTCTAACCTCAAAAACATGTGAGATTTTATGTAATTTATGTAAAATACAAAATTTTTTAAAAATTGATTAGATTTGTCTCAAACTTGTTTCTCGGGGGTTATTAAGATCGCTGATTACGAATCTGCAGTCAGTTTTTAAAAACTCAAAATGGCGGATGCAATATGGCGGACAAATTTAAAAAATTTGTTGGATTTTCACTTTACTTGGTATGTAGGGGTTTTCGGGGTCGCTGATTACAAATTTGCAGTCAGATTTTAAAAATTTAATATGGCGGATCCAATATGGCGGTCATTTTTTTAAAAATTGATTTATTTTGCATTAAAATAGGTATTCAGTGGTTTTTCGGATCACTGATCACAAATTTCAAATCAGACTTCAAAAATTTTTATCAACTGGTCCAATATGATTTGATATGCAAGCATTTTGGGAGTCGGTAAATTAAAAAGTTCGAAAAGTTTGTTGGTAAACATTTATGCAGCAGGAAATGCAGATTTTTGGTAACCTGAATGCCTAAATTAAAAGGTATTTATCGAGACGACATCTAGGAACATTTCTAGAGAATTAGGCATAATTTCTGGATGAAGTTCAATTTAACAATTGCAGAATTCCTGTCTATCAAAGTAACGAAGCCAGCGAAGGCGCGCTGCCTTGCAGGGGGACGTTAGGGTGTGAGGATGATACATAGTGTGTCCGACGACGAGTTGACAATGTCCTTGTCAAAGTCGGAAAGCTCTCATACTTAGGCCTAGGGAGGTATGAGAGTTATCACCCCTAGGACGGTGGACTCGCCTGCGATCGGACCAGGATTCCTAGCGTGCAGGCATTTTCCTAAATATCATGGCTTTTAAAAATCAAAACAATAAAAAACTTAAACGCTTCAAAAGTTATTTTTGGAGCGTCAACGTCACAACATACATTTGACAGCAATGCAAATGTATTTTGTTACGTATGCGGACAATTTGTTATCCCGAAAAATTGCAAATTAATTAATGAAAACATTGAAGAAATTTACAAAGATTGTTTTTATTTTGAGATAGTCAATCAGAATGAAAAATGGGTTCCACATATAATCTGCAGTTCCTGCTACACAATGTTAACTCGTTGGAATGATACGAAAGAGGATAAACACCTGAAGTTTAAAAAACCAACATTGTGGAAAAAACCATTGAAACGAGAAGATTGCTACTTTTGCATGACCAATGTAAAAGGCTATAATAAAAAGAATATAATTTACGCATGTGTAGTATCTGTGACAAAACCCGAAATTTAAAGTCATTTAACTCTTTCTTCTGCAAATATAAAAATCGACAGTTCACGATTAGAGTATGTACTTTTCGATATAAGTGATGAGATTAGCAATATTGTAGAAGACAATGATGATATTTATATTCCAGATGGTTATTAGGAAGAAAAGGTAAAAGAAGGCTTTACGCAAGAAGAGCTTAGCAACCTCATCAGAGATTTGAAATAACCTAAAGATGGAGCAGAATATCAAGCTTCAATTTAAAAAAAAAAAATTTGTTATCTAAAGGGACCACAGCATACTTTTATTGTGACAGAGAAAAGGAATTTCGGAAATATTTTTACAAAAGACGATGAACTTTCATTAGCATATTGTTCTGACATTGAAGGACTAATAAATGAATAGAAACCAAACGTATATGAAGATCAACATTGGAGGTTATTCATTGACTCTTCTAAAATAAGTCTAAAGGCAGTTCTAATTCATAACACTAATGTTTTTGCTTCAATTCCCGTAGCCCATTCCACTGAACTTAAAGAAGATTATGAAACTGTCAAATTAGTTTTGAAGAAAATTAAATATAAAGAACACAATTGGCAAATTTGTGGAGATTTTCAAATAATAAGTATCATGTTGGGCCAACATGCAGGTTTTACGAAAACCTGCCAGAGATATCTGATGCGAAATTAAAGGAAGAAATTTTTGTTGGGCCTCAAATTCGCAAACTAGTAAAAGATGAAAAATTCATCACAGTAATGAGTAAAAAGGAGAAAGCTGCATGGCTTAGTTTTAAGGTAGTTATTGAAACTTTCTTGGCAACCATAAAAGCGAGAATTTGGAACTAATAGTGAATGATATAATCAAAAACTTTCAAAAATTGGGATGCTTGATGAGTTTAAAGCTCCATTTCCTACATTCACATCTAAGTTACTTTCCTAAAAATTTAGGAGACTACAGCGAGGAACAGGGAGAACGGTTTCATCAAGATATTAATGAAATGGAGAGCAGATATTAAGGCAGATGGGACGTAAATATGATGGCTGACTATTGTTGGATGCTAAAAAGGGATATTGTTCCAGGAAGAGTAAACTTAAAAAGAAAACCACAGCACAGATCTTTCGAAGACAAACGAGTCCGTTACCATAAACAGACATAAATAAAAATTACATTATTTTTAAATGGACATTTTGATTTTTCAAAATCTAATTGAAGATTTGTTATCAGTGATCCGAAAAACCACTGAGTACCCATTTTACAGCAAAATAAATCAATTTTCGAAAAAATGACCGCTATATTGGATCCGCCATGTTGAATTTTTAAAATCTGACTGCAAATTTGTAATCAGCGACCCCGAAAGACCCTATATACCAAGTAAAGTGAAAATCCAACAAATTTTTTAAATTTGTCCGCCATATTGGATCCGCCATCTTGAATTTTTAAAAACTAACTGCAGATTCGTAATCAGCGATCTTAAAAGCCCCGAGAAACAAGTTTGAGACAAATCTAATTAATTTTTATAAAATTTTGTATTTTACATAAATTACATAAAATCTGACATGTTTTTTGAGGTTAGAAAAAAATCCTGACGTGATGGAGCAAATCTGACTTCCGATTTATGGGCTGTTTTCGGCACTCACCCAGAGTTAACCCCGAGTTAAATATTATCCAGTCATCAAAAACATTCTGTTGGTCTCACCAATCACCATTAACCCGGAGTTAACTCGGGGCGAGTGCCGAAAACAGCCATGTTCAGCGCATCAAACTACATAGGGGTATGGTACTGTGGACTTTCGCGCAGGATACTTTTTTTTTGTGAGGCTGTGTTATGGTCGGTTTACAATAATTTTTAAATTACTTGTGCGAATTTAAAGATTACGGTTTGTTAGAAAGGATAAAACTTGATTATTTCGGAAAGTTATTGATAGAATTTATTCATTTGGTATTTGATCGAAAGCTAATGTAATAACCAACCTTAGAATTGCTATCACCAACATGATAAAATAACATTTTCAGCATGAAAATTTGTTTTAATTTTCATAAATGTAATTTTTTGATTTTAGAATTGATTATTATTAACAATATTTTTAGTTATTTAACTAAGTTATCTTTAATATTATGTTGAATTGTTCTTAATTATTATAATCAATTAATTATTTAAATAATTATTAGATTTTTAGTTGGGTAAAACAAGAAAATTGAATTGTTTTATAGACTGTTAAAGAGAAATTTTGTAATTTTGGGTGTTTAATCCCATGAACATGTGGGACCTGGTATATCCCAAAAATCATCTGAATCATTATCTTTATCGTTAAATGGATTTTGTTTTTGTAACAATATTCGCAGCAATTTTCCCCTTTATACAATTTTAATTTTATTAAGGAAGGTTCTTCATGTGTCATAACATGATTTTTGTGTTTTAATGATCGTGGTTTTTCCTCTTCACTAAAATAATATGTTTTGTCTAATTCTTTTAGTATTTTTTTCGCAGCTGAATGCTCCGATTCTCGAATAGTTCTACAACTATCGCCAGTTGCAATAAATGCGTTGTTATTTTTATTTTCTGTGACGATGCATTTTACTCTCCAAAGTCTACCTAATTCAGGACCAGTGGTCCTGTCCACGGTATAAGTTGGTTTATCCAAATTATATTCTGCAGTCAGCTCTTCCAATATTCCTTTTGGATAATTGATTCCGTCTATGTTTCCTTTCGGAAACGTGTAATTTCATACCAATTCTCCTTGGATTGGTGGAGTGAAAATTATTGATTCTGACATCTAAAAATTAAAATCGTGTTATTATTTTATTCATATGCTAATTTTAACTTATCTACATGTTTTTGGAACCTATTTCCATTGACATTTACTAGTATTACATTGTTTTTATCAAGGATATCCACAATTGTGTATGGGCCATGATAATGAGGGTCAAATTTTCTTTTAACTCCTTCTATTATGACATAAGCATTGTCGCCTATTTTGCCTAAGAAAGGTTTAATTGATTTATCATATCTTTTTTTAGATTTTGTTTTGGAGTTTATTAGATTTTTGGCTGCTAAAATTCTTATTTCGGTTAGTCCATTTATAAGCTCTGTTAGGTAGAAACCATGGGTTTCTAATTTTTCTTTTTGAGGAAAAAAGCTAGGAGTACGGGCAGTTTTATCAAAAACTAACTCGTAAGGAGTGAAATTAGTTGCTTCATGTACTGAGGTATTATAAGCAAACATGGCGAAAGGTAATAATCTGTCCCAGTCGTCACAGTTTGTAACGTATTGTTTTATATAATCAGCTAACACTGCATGACTACGTTCTAAAGCTCCATTAGTTTGAGGTCTATAACCGGATGTTGTGACTTGTTGGACTTTGAATATTTTTGATAGTTTTGACATTAATTTGCCAATAAATGAAGTACCTTTATCGGTTAAAATAACTTTTGGGGCTCCATATACTGAAAATAATTCCTTAGCAACTGCATGAGCAATAGTAGTTGCTGAAATGTCAGGTATTGCCACAGCTATGCAATATTTAGATAAGTGATCTTGCATAGTTAGAATGTGACAATTTCCGTCTGGGGTTGTGGGGAGTTTTCCTACTGTGTCCAATGAAACTTTGTCAAAAACGTCCAAGGGTGTGTCTGTTATTATCATTGGTTCTCTGGTTTTTGCTCTAACTAATTTTTGTGTTTGACAAGTGGGGCATTTTCTTAAAAATTCTGTCACTTGATCTTTAATTCTAGGCCAGTAAAATTTTTCGCGAATTCTTCTTTAAGTTTTCACTATTCCTTTGTGTCCTGCTATTTTACTTTTATGAAATTCACTGATAATGTCTTCCCTATTTTCTTCTTTTGGAACAGATACTTGTCCATGACAAATGATGACGTTAATATCGCTGTTATGGAAGACAGATTCAATGATTTGTATTAATTCTCCTTTCATAAATTCGTCAGTGAAATCACCATGTCGAGAAATTCTGATTTCTTTTGTTTTCTCTTTGTATAAAAGAATTTTCAAGTTTCGTATTTCTGTAATAATATCTTCCTTTAATAAAGGATCATAGTAATTATGTTTTACTATTATGGTATATACATTGTGTTTTCCTCTTGGGGTTACAAGAATTTGTCCTTTAATTGGTTTTTTGCTTTTAATTTCTTCTGGATCTATTACTGCAATATCTATGAGTAATTTGCTTATTGGAGTAGTAAATTCGCAGTCAGCGGATAGAAAATGCACATAATTGTTCCGATGATAGGTCAGATTTTCTCTATGACTTGTAATATTTAAGGGTTTTTCCGCTATTCTTAAATAACGTGAAGGTAAACTTGGGGGAATACTATCTAAAGATATTTTCATTGAATTTGATTTAATTCTATTATTTTTCGATTCATTATCTGTGGTATCCTTGTCTTCTTCTTCATCTGTTTCATCTTTTACGTCAGTTTCGTCGTCTTCGTTGGTTTCGTCGTCTGATTCTACATCTTTTTCATGTAATGAAGTGTGATAAGGTGTTGACATAGCCTTTAGAGTTTTGAAAACTACAGGTCTGTTGGGTTCTGATGAAGTGGATCTAAAAGTTACATTTTTGTTCCTGTTTATGTCCGTGTGAACTTTCTTTGGTGTTAAATGTATTGTTTCTTCCGGATTTACAACTTTTTTAGTAAATGTTTCATTGTTTCAGTTGTTTATTTGTTTGTCTTCCCACATAGATTCGCCTTTGGCATAATCCTATTGGAAATATAATTTTTGTGAAAATTCAGTGTGGTCTCCTGGAATTAATTCATTAGCCGCTTTATGAATGCTTTCGTCGTCGTTTCCGTCAGAAAAAGTGAGCCAATTTCTAGGGGATTGTGGTGAGTCTATTAGCCAATCTTTGTTCTGTTTTACATATTCGTTAAAACGAGATATGGAATTTCTTAGATCTTTAGCTATTTCTTTTCTACTTAAATTCATTGCGTTAGCTTCTTGTTCGTCAGAGCTTTCTTCACTTTCGCTAACTGGTGGTTCTATTGTCATTACAGTGGTTTCTGGGGTTGGGAAGTTTACATCTTTGGGTTGTATTTGTGGGGGTGCACTTTTAGGACCTGGTATATTTTTTATAGCTGCTGGTGGAAGTTTCAAACTGGAAAGCAAGCTTCTACTTGCCTTTTGAATAGGAGGAATTGGTATCTCTTTCTCTTTAACAGTGCTACTGTCAATTGTTTCTTCGTCTATTGTTTTTACTCTAGGTTGTAGTGCTCGTCTTTGTGCTACTCTCGATTCAATAGTGCTTTGGTTCAAATTGGATTTCGAAGTGGATGGTTGTAAAGCTCGTCTTTGTGCCAATCTTGAACCAATAGTACTCTGATCTAGAGTAGATTTTAAAGTAGGTGGTTTTAGTATTGATTTTTTTGGTTGTATTTTTGAATTTTGAGGATTAGACAGAACTGTTGTTGATGATTTAGTTGGTTTCTTTGGAATTTTATCAACATGTTTATTGATTAAAATTTTCACTTGTTTCTGATCGGCGTTGATTTAGGAATCTTCATTTATTTTGTCTTCTATAACATTCCTGGATAGGGCATCATCATTGGTGTTTAATTTTCCCGATTTATGCTCAAATTCATACTCGTAATCTCTCAGTTTTAATCTCCATCTTACAAGTCGTTGTCCTGGATCTTTTATAGTGGCAATCCATCTTAATGGTTCATGATCGCTGACTAAAGTGAATTTCTTTCCATAAATATAAGGTCTGAAATGATGAACTGCATATAGTACTGCTAGACATTCTTTTTCAGTTGTGGAATAGTTTATTTCTGGTGCATTTAGTACTCTGGAAAGATAAGCAATGGGCAGATTGAATCTATCTTTTTCTTGACTCAATACTGCACCTATAGCATAATCAGATGCATCAGTTGTTAACGTGAAAGGTTTTTCATAATCTGGATACTGTAAAATTGGATTAGTGCATAGAGCATCTCTTAGTTCTTTGAAACTATCTTCTTGTTCTTGTTTCCATTACAATTTTACATCCTTTTTTAATAAATTGGAAAATGGTTTGGCTTTTGCTGAGAAGTCTTTGATAAATCTTCGGTAATATCCTGCTAAACCTAAGAATTGTTTTACATTTCTTGGTGTTTTAGGAGTTGGAAAATTTTTGACTTCTTTAAAAAGAAATTTGCATTTTTCCGGTTGCAATGAAAGGTTGGCCTCTTTTAGCCTTTGTAATAGTCTTTTTACCTTTTTGCCGTGTTCTTACAAATCATTTGCATGAACGACGATATCATCTAGACATACACTCGGGTCGTAAAGTTTCAGTACATTTAGACTGACTACATTTGAATGCTCTCTTCACTTTAAACTCAAATATTTCAGTAAAAATTGATGTAAAAGCTATCAAATTATGATCATTTTAAAGTTTGATAAATTTAGAGTCAAATGGGCCAAGATATAAACAATTTAATCAGGTAAATATGTAAATATAGTCCTTTAAAGTAAGATATTTTTTGTGAAAATTTCATTTTTGGAATCTTGAGTTCAAGTCAATGCCAATTGAAGAAAAATTTTTTTTGAGAATTGTCAGTTCATTAATATGTAGTAAAAATCCCACTCTTTAATGCTAGACCAAAATCATTAACAAATATTTGGTATTTTTTTCAAATTCTATAAAAAAAATTTCTCTTGCTCTCTAAATTTCTCAAAGGATATAAATTGCAAATTCGTTGATTCGTTCATTTGTTTTATCAATTAACCACACTTTTGAAAAAATATATAACCTTTGATACAAGCTCGAGAAACTATTTGCCAGAATGCCTGGAATTTGTCAAGCTGTATTTAATGCAAAAGGCGGTTATTTTGATGAAAAAAAAATCTAGTTGCAATTATATTTTTTTAGCAAATTGAATAGACTTATTAACTCCTGCATTTTATTGTAATTAAATATAATAAATAATTATAATACTAATATTTCAGCTGATAATTTATTCAATAATGTCGAAAAAAACTTAAATTAGATAGTTATAATAATTATTACTAATTATTAATATATTATTTATTATTATATTATTTCATTATTATATATTATAATGTTATAATAATTATTATTATATTGCATCTAGTTATAATCTTGTAACAATCAAAGGTTATATATTTTTCTAAAAGTGTGGTTAATTGATAAAACAAATGAACGAATCGACGAATTTGCAATTTATATCCTTTGAGAAATTTAGAGAGCAAGAGAAATTATTTTTATAGAATTTGAAAAAAATACCAAATATTTGTTAATGATTTTGGTCTAGAATTAAAGAGTGGGATTTTTACTACATATTAGTGAACTGACAATTCTCAAAAAAAAATTTCTTCAATTGGCATTGACTTGAACTCAAGATTCCAAAAATGAAATTTTCACAAAAAATATCTTACTTTAAAGGACTATATTTACATATTTACCTGCTTAAATTGTTTATATCTTGGCCCATTTGACTCTAAATTTATTAAACTTTAAAATGATCCTAATTTAATAGCTTTTACATCAATTTTTACTGAAATATTTGAATTCAAAGTGAAGCGAGCATTCAAATGTAGTCAGTCCAAATGTACTGAAACTTTACGACCCGAGTGTACGAATAATTTAACTCCTTGGAGTCCAGTTAGAAGTTGGTCCATTAATCTTTGGAATGTTGATGGTGAATTTTTTAATCCCATAGACATTCTGATGTATTCATAATGTCCATGTGTGGTAGAAAATGCTGTTTTTGATCTGTCGATGGGATGTAACTCAATTTGGTGAAATCCACTGGTTAAATCAAATACAGAGAAGTATTTAGCTCCGCCCAAGGTATCAAGTATACTAGTAATATTTGGTAGTGGATAGCAATCATTAATTGTCTTCTCATTTAGCGCTCTGAAGTCGATCACGATTCTCCAATTTTTCTTACCACTTTCGTCAATCTTTTTTGGAATTGTAAGCAATGGTGAGTTGTATGGTGAGCAAGAAGGACCTATAGCTCCTTCTGATTTTATTCTATCGATGACTTTATCGATTTCTTCTTTTTGAGATGGGGAAAATCTATATTGTTTAACATGAATTGGTATTTCATCTTTAGTTATAATTTTATGTTGAACTTTATGAGTTGGAGTTAATTGTTCTCCTGGGAGATGAAAACTATTAGGGTATTCTGTAACTATCTGTTCCACGTGTTCTTTTTCTTCTTTGTTCAAATGATTTAGTCTTAAATATTCTAAAATTGCTGGAACTCTGTTTACTGGAGGAGTATATTCTTCTTCAGTAGAATAATCGTCTGAATCTTCACCTGGTAATTTGTAAAATTCAAAAGGAATTAACTCTTGGGGTGGTATTTCAATTTCTGCGTCGTCAGATGTCATATTTATAGCGTAAATGTGACAAACTCCATCATTATTGGTTACTACACCTTCGCCTATTAATAATCCTTTTGATGTTTTTATTAGAGGTAAATATCCTTCTTTTAATTCTGTATTTAGAACATCAATTGGTATTACTTGTCTAGTTCTAGCTTTAATAGTTACATTCTTTCTTTTATTAGCTTTATTTTCGGTTAAAGCATCTCTAGCTTCAGTTGATTCTTTATCTGCGAAAAATATTGGTTTTATAGGATTTGAATGTGTGACCATTGTGTTATGCCAAAAAGAAATTTCAACTTTTTCTTCTCGAAGGTATTCTCGACCTAGTATACCGTCAGATTCTATAGGAAAATCTGTGGGAACTACTTGGAAAGTTATTGGTTTTGTATTTATTTCAATTTGAACGGTTCCTAATGTTAAAATTTTTATCTGAACAATTCCATCTATGTGGATGGCTTCTTCTTGAATTATTTTTAAATCTGGTAAAATTATGTTTTCTTTAATTATGTTTACATCAGCTCCTGTATCTATTAAAAAGGTTGCTGAAGATGTTTGGAAGCTTGGAGAATTTATAATTATTAATGGAGATTCTCTTGAGTTTCTGGCGTGGAAGATGTGTTTTGTAATGATGGAATTCTCGCATTGGCTGGACGCTCTTTGGGATCTGCACTCGTCGTCGCGTCTGTTCGTCGAGTCGTGTTTGAGTTTAAATTACTCTTTTCAAATGAATATTGGGATTGAGAACGAGGTAGTGTTCTACTTCCATCTTGATTTTTATTTAAATATCCTTCTTGTGGAGGAGGATATGGGTAAAAGGGATATGATGTGTAAGGCATATAAGCATTAGGAAGAAGAAAATTAGGTTGATTAGGATATGGTTGTGGAAAATGATTGTTGTGCATATATGGGGAATACGGGTTTCTCAATATTCCAGTAGGAGTAGGTGATTAAGAACGATATCTCGTTTGATCGTAAGGATATGGGTGATTTGCACGTAACTGTAATATTTGGCGGCGTCACAGAAAACACATTCAAAATAAAAAATTTTTGCTTGGGTATGGATAACTTCACAGGTATATATAAAACCTATTCGCAACCACAAATATGTACAAATAGATATTATAATTTTTGATAAATTGCGGAATTCCCTCCAAAATTTCAGCTCCGTGGCGTGTCCGTTTTTTAAAATTTTAAGTTAAAATTCAGAAATTTTATTGAAAACGCCGAAACTGAAAACGAGCATTTTTGTAATATGAATTGTGTATATAGGTGAACAATTTCTACATATAATGCATCTTCTAATACTTTTTATAAAATTATAAAATGTAAAATAGTTTTGTCTACAAATTTTTTCAATTTTGTAATAAGATTTTTTTCCTTATAATTTAACTGTTTATGGCACATTTTAATGTTATCTGAGAATTACAATCTAAAATAAGATCCATTAGCAACAAATATCAGTAAAAAAAAGGTTCAAAAATTGAAAGTTCTACACTCAAAAACAATTTTTTTTGTAAAAATGTGAAGGTCACAAAAAAGTGATCAGTACCGTCGTATTACTTTTCTTTTAATCTAAACACTCTCTGTTGTAATTATTACGATTTTTTTGAAGATTACAATAGAAACAAATTATCTGCCCAAAGAAAAGAATTATTTTGCAGAATTGTTGGAGTTAGGTTAGTTTAAATGTCAAATTTCAGCTCCGTGGTGTCACATAAAATATCAGCTCCGTGGCGCCTGTGGCGTACAGTGTGAAGACGTGCAAATTCAAGGATCAACAGTTGCTACAATAACACATATTATAGAAGAGGACAGACATAGTTGTGTCCTTTTATATTTCAGTGCTTCGGCAACCGTTGACTTATTAAAAAACACCTTAATCCTTTCTTAAAAACGAGGTGCGTAAGATCGACTAACTTCAAGTGTAGAACTTTTTCTTGATTGGCTATTTTTTCAAAATCCTTTATTCCTTTATTTTGATTGGATAAAATTCAAAATCCTTTATTTTGATTGGATATAATCGAGACGACATTACTTACTGATGTCAAAGCAGCTAACTTCAAGTGTAGAACTTCTTTCTCATTGGCTGATTTTTGGCTGATTTTATAATGAGTGTTCCTCATTGGCTGAATTTTATAATGATGGTGACCTCACACTTTTAAATTTTCGTTTTTCTCTTTTTTAAAATTAAAATTAAAATAAATTAATTAAAATTTATTTATTAACTAAAAGTTAACCAAAAGTAGTTTAAGATAAAAATAATTTTTATTTATGATTTGGTTTGTAATAAATGAAAAGTTTATTATATAAAAAAAAATTTTTTATAGACCTTTCTCGGTTCTACCCTACAGCCCCCCAAGGATGGGTTATCGTCCAAAAAATCCGGCTCTTGAGCTCGTATATGTTCAGAGTTATAGGTTGGAATGGGAGGAGCCCGTTTCAATATGTAATACATGGGACATTGTAGGTATATTTTAGCAGATTTTATATTGTTATTATTGATGATGTCTTAATTGTTTCTTGTTTGTTTTTTTTTAGCGCTGGAACGTTAGTGTGCAGAATATTTGGTTTCCCTGTTAGATAATGTGTGTTTCTATTGATATTATAAATTTTTGTTAAGTGAGTGGTGGATTTGGGTTTTGTTTAAATAAATCGGGGAGAAAAAAAGGTTTAAAATTTATAGTATTTGTTGTTTTTTTTATCTTTATCCTGTTCCTAAATAGTGTTAGTTTTTTTTTGTATATATTCTTTATTTTTTTTTTTTAATTTTGTATTTAATGAAAGAAAAAGGAAAAATCTTATGAGTGTAAATTTGTTATTAGTAAGTTTTGTTATTAAAATTGATAGTTTTTGTTTATTCATTTACTATTAAAATTATTGAAATATTTGCAATTTTATTAAATATAATATTAGTTATCTCAAGGTAAGTACTATTTCTTTTCTATTATTTGAATTTCTGTTATTGGGGAATTATTTTTGTAATTTCTTATTGTTTTCCTCTTGTTGAATTTGTTAAATTGGCTTATTTTGTTTGATAAGATTTTTTTTTTTTAGTTCCAGTTGTAAAAATTAAATTAAGTTCTTATTTATTGTTGGTTCTTTGGTAATTTCTATTATATGAAAAAATTGGTTATTTTATATTTTATGATAGAATTATATGTTTTATTTTCATTTCTTACTTTAGTTAAATTGGTTTTTTATTTCATTAGTATTTATTTATTATTTATATATTTTTTGAATTGTTTTTATTAATAAAGAGAGTGGAATTTTGAATTAATAAGTGTAATTGTCGTGTGGGGTCAGCATCTCACGGTGAGGTGTTAATTGTATCCTTTCTTTCTGTTCTTCGTCGTTGCATCTTCTTATCTTCCCCCCATGTCTTTGTGTGATATGGTTATGCTTGTTAGTTTCTTTCGTGCGTCGTCATATTGTAGTCTATTTTGTTGTTATAAGTGTATGTTGAGTGTAGTTATTCGGTTTTCATAATGTAGTCTTTTTGTTTGAGGTGGATATGTGTGTGTTTTTATTTCTTCTCATTTTTCGCTAAGTGTTTATAAGCCAAAAGATGTTAATAGTGCTTTGTTCCTGTTTCTTGATGTTGCTTTTTTGGATTAGTTCCTGTTTCTTCTTTCGACGTGAGTAATATATAAAAAAATTAAAGAAATTACGAATGATTGAAGGAATTTATTTATTTTGTAATTTAACTCTAATTTACTTGTCAGCGTATTTTCTCAAACTGGAATTTCTTTTATATACTCTTAGATTTAACTTTGTCTGATGATTGTTGTTTTTAAATTAGCTACTAATTACTATTTTTTTTATCATAATTTTATCGATTGTTTATAAAATTATTATTCTTAAATTTTTTTTTTTTTTAGAGATTTTTTTTTTAAATTTGTTTCGTTAACCGTTTTAGAGATTTTAGTATTGAAAAAAAAATTTAAAGAAAAATTTACAATTTTAATTCTTAGTGTTTTTATTAAAAATTTGTTTATTTATTGAAATTAAATAATTATATGCTTGAGTTTATAACTGTAATTTTTGCGAAAAGAGATGCTATTTTATTAATTCCCCAAAAAAATGTTTTACTTAATTTTTTAGTGAAATTTTACAGGAAGAAAGTAAGAAAATAAATGTTCAATCATTCTCTAAGCGCGAGATTTTGCAGTCTCTCTATATATATAGATATATACGAGGTACTGTATGCCTATGCTCGATGCATGGCTCTCCTCGTCTCTTTCTCCGCTTCCTCACGTTCGTATACGCCCCGCATGCTCCGCGGTTGTCACGAAGCAATGCGTTGCTCCATACGTTTGTTCTTTGCTTCTCTACCTTTACCAGCTCCCCGGCGTTTCACCACTTCTTCCGGTACCTACAAACTATCTTCTCTGGCGCGTTCCCAGTTTGTCGAGAACCGAAAAATTTCAAGCGCCTAGGGTGTGCATGTTCCGTACGATCTTCATGCATTTATCTTGCTTCCTATGCTTTCCGCCCGCTCCCCGGCGTTTCACCACTTCCTCAAGCACCCACAAGCTTTCTTTCATGTATAGTATTGTTAGTTTAAAGCTATAATTTTCGTACTAAGGGGAATTATTATTTGGGAATTATTTTTTTTTTAAATCTCATAATATGGTGTTTAATATTCCCATATTTTTTAGAGTGTATTTGTTATTCAATTATAAGAATTAAATTAATTTAATTAATTCAAAATTCAAAATTTAATCTGAAATGTTTTTTTTTAATTTCCAGTGATGTTGAGTTTTTGTATTATGAATTTATTTAAGAATTTATTTAAAAGTTAAATCATATGAAAATTCAATTTTGAGGAAAAATTCAATTATCCAATAAATTATTTTTGTGTTTTTTTTTTTTTTATTAAAAAATAATTAGGTATTTAAAGGGAAATAATATATATATATATATAAATATTTTTTTTTAATTTGTCTTAAGAGTTCAACCATTTGCAAAAGTAATAAATTTCTTATCGGAAATTCTAATTTTTTTTTTACTATTAGAATTTTTCTCCAACTTTTGTTTATTTTTAATAACCTCTCTCAATAAACTGAAAAATTTTTTTTTTATATTGATTTTAATTTTGTTTCTGTTGTTCCTCTTTGTAAGTTTTGCTGTTGTTTTTTTTTTTATTTGCTGTGCTGATGTTTTATCTTCTTGGTAAGTATTATTTTTTAATTTTTGTCAATATTTTGGAGAAAAATAAATGTGTTAATCTTGGCTTTTTTTTTAGGTGGTTAGAAGATTTTTGTGGAGAGGAAAAGGCGTCAAGCAGTGGATTTTTTTGTTATTCCCTATCGTTTATATTAAATTGTAAGTATATTTTTAATTTTCGTTTTTCTTTGTTTTGAATTTTTGTTAACCTTGGCTCTTTTTGTAGGTGGTTAGAAGATTTTTGGGGAAAAAAAAAGGCAGCAAGCAGTGGATTTTTGTTATTCCCTATTGTTTATATTAAATTGTAAGTATATTTTTAATTTTTGTTTTCCTTTGTTTTGAATTTTTGTTAACCATGGCTCTTTTTTTAGCTATTTGAATTTTAATTGGAGGTTCCTGCTTACAAATTTTCTATGATTTGTGGGGGTTCTTGGTTTTTAAAATTTTATCTTGGGTAAGTTTGTTAATGAATTGTTTGGTTGTATGTAGTATTGTTCGTTTATGTATGTTTCATTGGTTTTTTTTTAGGTACCCTGTGCCCCTCTTTTATGACGTGTGTTTTTTTTTATACAATAAATTTCAATATAAATTGCTTAAAAATAAATATGTAATAGTATTTTAAAAGTATTATTAAACCAGAGAAAGAAAATGAATTACTTAAAGTTATTTTAATTATTCTACCCCTTTTTTTTTAATTTTGTTCATGTTCTTGAATTAAAATATTTTTTTTGTTTTTGTTATTTTTATGTTGTTTTTTTTTGTTTACTCCTATTTAATTATATTTTCTTTAAATTAGATTTTTGTTATTGTTATTTTTTTTATTTCCTTTCCTAAACTGGTTCGCCTATATCTTGGAGGAATAACCTGAGGGGATGCTTCTATGTGATTCTTTGGAGAATTCTACATCGTTCCCGGATCCTTTTTGGGTCTATTCCTGGAGTTCCAGCTTTACTATGTCTAAACCATGACATTCTTGAGAATTGGATACAATTTTCGGTTTGAGAGCGATTTGTTGCTTATCGACCGTAAAAAAAAATTTAAACTAGTCCCATATAAAAGATTATT
Source organism: Leptopilina syphax (assembly GCA_032872505.1). Classification (NCBI taxonomy): domain Eukaryota; kingdom Metazoa; phylum Arthropoda; class Insecta; order Hymenoptera; family Figitidae; genus Leptopilina; species Leptopilina syphax. The sequence goes on from CM065472.1 coordinate 16,638,269, forward strand.
AGTTAATTTAAATTATTAACTTATTTATTTATTAGTTAATCTTATCCCATATTAGATTATTAGTTAATTTTTTACTTTTGTATATGTATGTGTATGTGCTTTAGTGCCTGCATGTATTTATATACATGTTAGTGTTAGTTTATTATTATATAAAATCTTTTTTTAACATTTAAATTAAATTAGTTGATAGTTAGTTAGTTTTATTTTTTAGTTTTTTTCTTATTTGTATATTGTCTTAGATTAGTTTAAAGTTAGTCTTGTTTAGCTTGTTAGTTATTATATTTAAGCCTTTTTTTACAAGATAAATTATATACATTTTGTAAAATTGATTTAGCTTCTCTTTTTTTTAGGGTATATCTATGTATTTAATTTCGGGTAATTCTGCGTATCGTAATTTAGAAATTGGGTTTTCTAGTGCGTTATTTTCTTTTCGTAGTGTATTGCTTGTTGTTGGTTTACTTTCCTCTTGACATTCTTTTCGTTGTAGTATTTCTTGTTTAGTGGTTGAAGGTGGTGGTTGTATTTGTTGATTTTTTTTAAAACTGCTACTGCCTTGGCTGTTGGGTCTTTGTCGCGATGGGCTGGACGGTATGGCGTACATTTGTTGCGTTTCTGTTTCGTTGTCTTTTCTTTCTTGTTTCAGGCAGCATAAAATTTTTTTATGGTCTTTGACGCAATGTTTTATAGTCAAGTAAATTATGATTATTATTATTACAGTTGTTAGTGTTCCTATTATGGAATTCGTGTATTGGTATTGTTCCTTTTTTCCAATTGTGTGTAAACTTTGAATTTCGAGTCCTTTTTCTATTTCCTGTAATTTTTCGTCGGTTTCCATTTTTCTCCAAATTGGTCGAATTTCATTTGATGTGGTTGTTTCCTTCTTTGGGTTTATTGTCTTTAGAATGGGTGAGATTTCTTCTAGTTTTAACTCTATTTTTGGTGTATAGATGTATTCTTGGGGGTTGTTTAATATTTGTAGTGTAGGTAATTTTATTGTGTCAGTCTTTAATGTACATTTTGGTGACAGTTTAATAATCCCTATTTCTTTTAGCTGAAAAGTTTGGACTTTTGTTTTAGGGCAGATAAGGTATGCGGTTTCTTATTTCGTAAGAGAATACAACCAATTTCCTGTTGTGATTAAAGGTTCCCATAGTGGTTGTTGGTTTTTGGTGATCCGGATGTCACAGCTTCTTAACGTGTTATTGTTAGGTTCTCTTAATAATTCTGATTCGCAACTTGGTGCTAAAATGATATCATAGATTCCTTGAGTAGGATAACATACATATCTTTCTTCTACTAATTGTCAATTTCTTAATTGTTCTTCTTCTAAATAAAAATAATGTCGTCCTTCAATACTTGTAGCTATATATTTAGAGTGGGGGGTGATATATGCTCTGTTTCCTACTGTTCCTATTGATTGTAATACAGGTAATTCATGCATTTTGTATAACAAATATTTTTCTTTTTCTAAGAGAGGAATGTCGAGAGTTATCATTAAATTTTCTCCTTTTACTTGTATCCCTATTTTTGAAATTTCTGTTATCGTTGCTACATTCAGGTTGTCTATATGCATAGGGTATTCCTGATTTTCTAAGAATTTATGTGCTTCGGTTGCTATTGTTTTTATTTGTTCGTTATTTAATAGTTTCGGGTGTAATTTTCCTTCTAGGGCTTTGAATATGACGTTTAAAGTTTCCTCTAGTCCATGTTTGTAGGTTTCTATTTGTTCATTCCATTGTCTAGATGTTTTTTGTAGTTGTAACATAAAATCTGTAGTAGTTAATTTGGATTCTATGTCGAGCATATCTTCTTCCAGTTTGTAAAGTCTTTTTCTTTCTTCTTCTGATCTATTATGTTGTTGCTGTGCTAAGTCGTATAAATTTTGTAAGTCTGTTCGTACTAGGTGGGTTTGTTCTCCCACTAAGTGTGATATGTTTTTCTGTGCTTCGTTTAGTTCCGTAAAAAGTTGTTCATATCTTTCTCCATCGTCGTAAGTTAAAATTCCTATTGTTGGTCCTGCTATTTTTCCTATAAATCCTATTAATGGCGTATTTCGTTTTTTCCTATTTTGAAATGAGAGTTCCTTATTTGCATTTGGTTTTTGTTTCAATTCTTGTATGAGTTCCATTAATTGTTCACGAAGTAGTTTAGCTACAGTTATTTCTTTATTTAACATCTGGTATTCCAAAAAGTCGTCGCAGCTTATTTTCATTGCTTTTTCACACAATGTTTCCATTTTCTTGTATTCCATTTCCAGATTAGGTAAATGAGTTTTAAATGTGTCTGTGTCCAGTAAGACTACTGTTCTCCATGTTCCCGAAATTCGTTGTAGATTTGGCATCAGTTCATAAAATATTCCTGTATTTTTGTTTAGAGTCTTTATTGAAATAAAAGGGTCTATATCATTTGTCCTTATTACTTCGATCATTCCTAGTATTACGATGCATATTTTAACATAGTTCTCCATTTCTGTAATCAAAATTAAATTACGTGTTTAGCTTTTTTTTATATTTATTTTATGGTTAGTTTCTATTGCTAATTTTGCTAATCTATCTGCTTCTTCGTTTCCTATTATTCCACTATGTCCTGGTTCGTATATTAATTCTACTTCTAGGTTATTTATACTATTTTTCATTTTTACAAAGTCCTTTTTGCTTATGACTTCTCGTTTTCGGCATGTTTTCCAACCGTTATTTTCCCATTTCGGTAACCACTCTTTTATCCCATATATTACAAATTTAGAGTCGGTGTGTATCCTAATTTTCTTATATTTTAATTTTTTTAAAATATCTAAAGCTCTTATTATGGCTTCTAATTCAGCACTATTATTAGTTTGTCTGTTACATGCTTTGTCACTGATGTTTAGGGAGTGTTCTTGGTTAAACCAGATTCCTATTCCGGCTTGTGCATTGGGTTTACCATTTGCTTTACAAGCTCCATCAGTATATACATGTACATAGCCATCTTTATCTATTCTCAAACCCTTTTTATCATTTTGTCAAGAGTATGCTTTTTTGACCTGATCTTTGTGTTTTCGAAATCTTTTCTTTTCTGCGTCACTAAGTATCAAATTATTTTTTTCTGTTATCCCTACTACTTCATATGGTCCATGGTAATAAGGGGAGAATTTTCCGGCTCTAACTTCTTCTTTCACGTCTACCAAATCTCCTATCTTTACGTCCAAAGGTTTTGTTTTACTGCTTAATTTTTCTTTAACTTTTTCTTTTGACTGGATCAAATTTTTAGCTACCATTCTTCTTATTTCGATTAGTCGTACTACTAATTCTCTCAGATAAAATTCGTATGTTTCCATTTCTCTCTCTGTTGGAAATATGGAGGGGGTGCGGGCAGTTTTTCCAAAAACTACTTCGTGTGGGGTGAATTTCGTCGCTTCGTGGACTGAGGTATTATAGGCAAACATAGCGTAGGGTTATAATCTGTCCCAGTCGTCAAAGGCATTTGCGTAATGTCTGATAAATTCTGCTAAAACGGCATGACTGCGTTCCAAAGCTCCATTTGTTTGAGGGCGGTAGGCTGTGGTAGTAACTTGTGCTACTTTAAATAATTTTGCTAGTCGTCGTAATAAATTGCTTGTGAAGGATCTTCCTTGGTCCGTCAACAGACATTTGGGTGCTCCATATACTGAAATTAGGTTAGTAGCTATTACATTTGCTATCGTTGTTGCATTTATATCCGGTATTGCTACGAAAATGCAATATTTACTAAGCTGATCTTGCATCGTTAAGATGTGACAATTTCCATTAGCTGTAGTCGGAAGTTTTCCTACCGTATCTAGGGACACTTTGTCCCATGCGTCTAATGGTGTGTCGGTTATTACCATGGCTTCTTTATTTTTAGTTCTAACGATTTTCTTCTGTGCGCAACTTCTACATTTCCTTATGTATTCTGTGATTTCCTGCCTTAATCCTGGCCATGTAAATTTTTCTCGTATTCTATGATACGTTTTGTTGACTCCTTTGTGTCCTGCTATTAAACTATCGTGATATTCTGCAATAATTTTCTCTCTGATATTTTCGGGTAATTATTTTCGATGTACGGTATACTAATTCCTAGACCGAGTTCTAGCTGAGGTTGTATTTCTTTTTCTGTCTTGTCCATATTTGTGTCTACTATTTTTCTTGGAAAAACATGTTTCTTTCTATTTTCAACTTCTTCTCTTAATTTCCGTTTCCTCTAAAATAGTTTTCTTTAAATAGGGGGTTGATCGAGCTTTAGGTAACTCTAAACGTAAAGGGGTTTCAAAAGTCACAGATTTTCTTTTTGTTTTGTCTGTAAATGGTTTTTCCTGAGTTTTCTCTACATAGCTGTCCTGTTTTGGGAGTTTTGTAGCTATGTCCCGTAATTCTTCTATGATATCTTCCATGTCCCTTGATTCCTCCGGGAGTTCATCATCTGTTTTTGACGCTTCTTGTGCTTCTTCTTCTGCTTCATTCTCAAACATCTCATTGTCCCAAAAATATGATTCGTGGTCCACTAACGATTTGTCGAACCTTCTTATTGAATCTAGAACGCCTTTTAATGTTTCTTGATCTACTCCTTCCGGTTGTAGAGTATCTTCTTCTATTTCTTCAGATTCACTATTTTCTTGATTTTCGCCTGAATTTCTATTTGTCATTGTTTCCGCAGCTTCCTGGAAATTTTCCTCTTCACTATCAGAACTGTCTACGGGAGGATCTACTTGTATGACTATTTCATTTTCTTTAACTTCCTTTACATTTTCGTCTCTACTTTCTTCTTCTTCTTCACTTTCCGAAGAATAATCTTTTGATGTTGAAGGTTTATCTATTAATGAAGGTAGCACACTGTACTGCTTTCTTAATATGGGTGCTGGTTCTGGGTCCTCGATTATTTCATCCTCTGAAGTTGAATTTTCGTCTACGTCATCGAGTTTTATTTTATCTTCATGTTCCGTTTGATTATTCGTTCCTACGGGTTTTGAAGTTTGACTCCTGAGTCTTTTTGCAATGGGACGGTCATCTGTATCTATTTCTATTATTTTTTGTTTTGTTTTTCCCGGTGGTCTCCCTCTTTTCGGTTTCTCATAAGGGCCTACTTTCTTTTGTTCCTTAATAGTAGAATCTGATTTTGACCTGCTTCTAAAAGGAAAATTTGATTGATTTTTAAAAGTCCCTACATTTCCCTTTTTCTTTTTGTTATCAGCAATTAATTTATCCAGTTTTTCGTCTGCCTTTTTATTATATTTTCCTGCGGCACTACTTATGGGGAATGCTTTAATTTCTGTTTTTCTTGGCATTTCTTCCTCCTCTTCCGTACTTTCCGAGGATTGTAATTCGCTAGAATCCGTGTCGGTAGTTTCATCTTCTTCTACACTGCTTTCTGCTTTTCCTACTGGATTTTCCGATAAGGCTGGCAACCAACGATTTATTTTACCAGGCTTGCACACAAAATCGTATTGATAATCTTGTAATCTTAACAACCATTTTGCCATTCTTGTAGTTGGTTTAATCGCATTGTTAATTATTTTTAAGGGCTCGTGATCACAAGACAATATAAATTTAGTACCATATAAAAAGGGTCTAAAATGTTGTAGGGCTTGTATTACTGCTAGACATTCTTTTTCTGTCGTATCGTAATTTTCTTCTGCTCCAATCAGAGTTTTTGAAAAATAGGCTACGGGCAAGTCGATTCCGTCCTTTTCTTGTGTGAGTACTGCACTGACAGCGTGCTCAGATGCATCAGTAGTCACTCTAAATATCTTTTTAAAATCTGGGTGTAATAAAATCGGATTTTTACACAAAGCTTTCTTAAGTTTTTTGAAACTTTGTTTTTCTTCTGTGTCCCACTTAAATATTTTATCCTTTTTCAATAAACTATATAAAGGTTTTGCTATTTTCGCGTAGTCCTTTATAAATCTTCTGTAATAACCTGTTATGCCTAGAAAACCTTTTACTGCCTTCGGTTTTTGTGGAGTGGGGAAATCTTTAATTGCTTCTATCTTCTTTGGGTCTGCTCTGATTCCTTCTGCACCTACAATGTGCCCTAGGTAAGCTACTTCTTTTCGTAAAAATTCGCATTTTTCGGGTTGTAATGCCAATTTTGCTTTTCTTAATCGCTCAAACAATCGAGATATTGTTTTGTCGTGTTCTTCTAATGTATTTGAAAACACTATGATATCGTCTAAGTAAACAAACAATTCTGCTCCTTGTAGTCCTGACAGGACATTATCCATTAGCCTTTGGAATGTAGACGCTGCATTTTTAATTCCCATTGGCATCCTTTTATATTGATAGTGTCCTCGACCGCAAGAAAAGGCTGTTTTATGTTGATCCTCTTCGGCTGTCCCTATTTGGTGATAACCCATCGCTAAATCAAAAACGGAAAAATATTGCGCTCCTCCTAATCTTTCCAAAATATGATTTATCAAAGGTATGGGGTAGCTTTCCCCCACCATTTTTTCATTAAGGGCTCGAAAATCTATTACCAGCCGCCATTTTTTATTTCCATCTGCATCACCCTTTTTAGGTACAATTAACACTGGTGAATTGTAATTAGATTTAGAATGTTTTATTAAATCGTTTTCGTCCATTTTATCAATTAATTTCTTCCCTGCTTCTTCGTATTCGGGCGGTTGTCTGTACTGCTTGCATTTTACCGGATTTTCGTCGGATGTAGGAATGTAGTGTTTTACTAGTGGTGTGACTGGCAATTTGTCACCTGGCAAGTAAAATCTGTCTTGTCCCATTTTTACCCATTTTTTAACATAATTATTTTCTTCTGGATTTAAATAATCTAATTTTAATGTTTCTAAAATTGTTTTTGTTCGATTTTCTGCTAATTTCTCACTCTGTATATTTTTTATTTTTTCATCTTCTGCTATTTCGAAGGGTAGCAGTTCTTGTGGGGAAATTGAAACTGTAATGTCTCTCTCTGTAGTATTTATTGCCATTATTTTACATTTTCCTTGTTTTTGAGTTACAAGCGCTTCTCCTAGAAATATCCCTTTTCGAGTTTCTATTTTTGGTAAATATCCTTCTTTCAAATCCGTTTTTAGTACTGGAATTTCTACCACTTGTCTACTCCTAGCTTTAATACGCAGAACCTTAGGTTGTATTTTTATTTCCCTTTTTATTTTGGGGACTTGTTGACTAGGTTCAGGATAAGTAATCCTTGGTACAGGTTTCACTTCCTCTGCCAGATCCAAATTTGCTTGTGTAGATTCTTGGTCGATAAATGGAATAGGTTTAGTAGGTCTTGACTCTGTTACCACACTATTATAAAAAAAATCTATCCTTGATCGTTCTGCTCTTAAAAAGGGTCTTCCTAAAATGCCTTGGGATTCGATTGGAAAGGTTTCTTCTACTACATGGAAAAGGTGTTTTTTATTATATATTTCAATTTCTAATGTCCCTAAAGTGTAGACTCTATCTGTCGTAATACCAGTGATGTGAGATATATCAGCGGTAGAAACTGGTGCACTGCCCTTTAAAGCTGTTTCTTTTATTACATTTATGTCTGCCCCTGTATCTATAAAAAAATTTGCTTTGCCATTGAACAGATGTTCTCCTTCTATTTCCGTTACTGGTGATTCTATCATTAGCTTCTCTACTTTGTATAATTTGCATGGTTCTGGTAAGGTAATACTCCGGGACGCAATTGGTTTTGAGAGTTCATCGGCGCGTCCGTCTGACGAACTTGTTGCCAGTTTAAATTTTCGGTTCTGTTGTTTGTTTGTAATGAACTATTCCCACTTTGGTTATACTGATTGTTTCCATAGTTTCTGTAATTTCCAAAATTTTGTGCTCTCCAATTTCCTTGAGTATAATTCCTTGTGTTTGATTGACCTCCTTGGTATGTATTACTCCTATATCCGTTTTGACCATAATTTCTACCGTCAAATAACTCCCTACTTCTTGTGTTTCTTTGTCCCCATGTATTATTTCTTGGTTGCTCGAATCCATTGTTATGATTATGCCTAGCCGTATACGAGGTGTATCCTTGTCGATTATTTACCCCTCTTTCTTCTTGAGTCTGTTTTGCAAAAAGAAAAGCTTGTTCTAAGCTAGCAGGGCGTCGAGCTTCTATAATATTTGAAATTTCTTCTGGCAGTGCCCTAACGAATTGTTGTCGAGCTACATCTTCTACTATAACCATTGTTGCATTAGCTACTGCAGGATATTTATTTTGTGCTGCTCCTCTTGCGCCACTCAAATATCCTTGTAGTCTATCATGTAACTTGTGAATATCTTCTTCCCTATGCATGCGTAATTTGGTAATTTCTACAAAGTAGTGTTGGAAAGGCAATCCAGGAGCGAATCTCTCTATTAATAGGTCCATTAGGTCAGTTATTCTCGGAAACTGCTTATTTAGGGTGCATTTCCTTGCGCTTCCGTGTAATTTTCCTAATACCCCCGCTATGAAAGTAGGTTGACAGATCGGGGTTAACGGAGAACTAGCATATACTACATTTTGTATGAAATCTTGTACACTCATATTTTCTCCATCAAAATAAGGAACATTATTTACTGCCTGTTGCACTGTTAATGAGTGTGCTAGGGCTTGTTGTACGAGAATTTGTCCTTGCCCCTGATTTTCTACCGCCATTTCTCTTAGATTTACCGGATTTGCAGTAAAACCTAAATCCGTTCTATTTCTAAACATTTCTGCTAATGTTGTCGCGTTCAAATTTTCTCCGCCCCCTTCTTCTTCTTCTCCTGGTCCTGCATTTTCTACTCTTCTTTCTTGGTTTTCTGGAGGAGGTTGTTGTTGTTGTTCGTTCATTTTGGTTTCCTTTTTAATCGTTGATTTTTGCTGGCTACTAGTTATATGAAAAACTCCCGAAATAATAGTCTATTAATGGGTGAGAAATCCAGCCACTTCCTCCTGCTGTTTTCCAACCTATCACTGCTAAATTGATATTTTGTAAACTTGGAAACACTGGCTCTATAACTTGAAAGTATACTTCTTGTTCTTCTATTTCTATTAATACACCACCCAAAATTCTGACTTGTTCCCCAAGTACCGTTCCTACTTCTACGTCGCAAGGCCAATATTCTACGTTTAATATTTCTGCTGAAATGAAATTACTTTTTGTTTCTGTAGTTACTATTACTTGTGTTTGTCCCCCAACAAAGTCTTCACTAATTATATTTTTTAAAATTCTAATAGGAATAGTTGCTTGTACAAATTCGTTAAATTCTGCAGACATTTAAAAAAAATATGTAATTTCTTTAATTTTCATCTAAATTACCATTAATTTTTTTTTGAACTGCTGATTATATAAAAAGAAGGATAATGTTACAATTTTCTCTCTATGTTAAAATAGCTTAATAAGTTTATTCATTATTAATTTTTTTTTAAACAACCGAAACTAAATACACAAAGACAAAAAAATAAAATAAGCTTAAACTCTTTTGTAACACCTAAATTATTTCCTTTTTCTCTTTAAAGTATCCTTTAAATTTGTTCTTTAATAATCTTTATCGACCTTGCTCTTTAACGTAATCTGATCTCGTTTCTATTTTAATCTTGTATTCGAATTCATTAACTTCGCTACACTACCTTATTCTCGCGAATTTTATTTTTTTTTTTGCAAGAGACGCATTTCTAATGATTCAGTTATAGTTTTGTAACTTGCTGTATCCCTTTTTTTCAAATTTTCTTGATTATTTTTTTTTTTTCCCGACTAAATTATTCTCGGAGAATAAAACTCTTTTTACTAAACCTACTTAATTTTTATCGAAAAAAAATTTTTGTATTAACCTCATTCTAGTGGGGTTTTTCTTAGCTCCTGAATTATTAAGCTTATCAATTTTAGTTTCCCATTCAATTATACCTGTGTTCTAACCTAAATGATTAGTTTTAAAAATAAGTTTATTAAAATTTATATTTTAGTACCCGTAAACTAATAGGGAAAATTAATTTTGGTGATTTAAACAAAGATTTTAAAATTAATCCTCTCACTTGCCCAAGTGGCTACACACTTCCGGCAAGGTTAAGTCAAGGAATTGGGCGCGGTTTGTTAAAGAAACCAGAGCTTGCCGTCGCAAGGGTAGTTACTGTTCCCTGTGTTCAACTTTAGTGAACAAAAAAAATCTTTTTTTTTTTTACCGCACTTTTCAAATTCGATATATTTTTCTCCTGTGAAGAAACAGATAGACAACTTTATAAAATAGAATTTTCAATGCATATGAACATATATAAATATTTATATCTCATAAAATATATTAACCTTTTTGTGTTAATGTGTATAGTGTAACCCTGTGTGTATAATCAAAATATTTTTTTTTTTAATTTTTTTTTTATTTTTTTAGTTATTAATATTTTTCGGATTTTTACTATCTTCTATTTTCCAAGAATAAAGAGAAAGAATCCCACCGCTGCCACCAGTTTGTTAAAGTAGGATTTAGAAATTTAATTTTAATTTTTAAAACTTTAACTTACGTGTCCCTCGGACAAAAGAAATTGTAAAGGTAGTGGATTCCCCCTTAACTTAGTTATTGATTCAACTAAGAGGTTGAGAACCCTACTCCTGAGTAAAATGAGAAGATAGGAAAATTATTAGGATGTTTGAATTGAAACACAAAATTAAGATAATAACAATTAAATGTATATATTTTACCCAAAGTCCCTATTACAGATAAATCTAATTTTATGTGTAAGACGAGTAAGGGTATCTATGTGAATGGAGTATAAGTGTGTGTTGTGACACGTAAGATATTTACTCACTACTCGGTGATTCTTCCTTGGTAATACGAATCCAATGAATGTGTCTTGTCTTTATACCCGCTTCACGATGTTCTTCCGAAAAATTCAGGAAATACCAAATCTAGGTTCACTAGATTGATATTTCGCTGTGAACTTTAATATTCTTTTTAGTTTGCACAAAGTTTAAGATCTGAACCTCGTAAATAAAGGTTGTCTTCTAATATATATTTGAAATTAATATTATTTATTCTTTAATAGCTTTATTTTATTTCCTTTTTGATATAAGAGTCTTTTAATTTACTTTGATCACTTTAATCCTTTTATATTCCTGTATGTTTATTCTTTATATTTTTTATATTCAATTTCATTTATTTTTATTTTTAATATTTTCTTTTATTCCTTTGATCTTTTAATTATATCACTTTATTTTATTCTTTATATTTCAATTATATATTTTCCAATTCAACCTTTTTTACTTTTATTTATTTATATTTTTCTCAATTAAATTCACTTTTCTTAACAAACTTCTTATTAATTTCTTTAAACTTCTGAGATCCTTTTTATACAAACACGGCCAATTGCCGGACTTAGGTTTGCCTGGCCCAAAAATGCCGGCTACAACTACAGGCTACAACGGCCTGGACTAAACTGCCCAGATTTCCCTATGTCGATCACTTTTATTGAAAGACAATTTAGTGGGAGAATTCATAGTTAACGTGGCTGTTGCTAAGTCGATTTCTGCAACCTTGCAGATTTAGGCAGTGGCGTGATCCGAGTTCGGTGACTCGGATGCACCACTCCTTATATTGAACTATTTGCTTGCCTTTGATAATTTCTATCCATTTCTCAAAAGAGTTAATAAGCTGTTTGTGAAAGAAAGGAATTCATTGAGAAGTATTGTATTATATTCTTAAGTTTTTTTACTTTAAAAATTGTCAAACTAAAAAAACATTAAATTCAATCTTTATGTAGAATTGGAATTTTTGTCAAATTTGGGATACCTTGGATTAAAATTAACAAAGTGAAGAGTGTTCCTTTTGTGAAATTACAAAGGGTTGTTTTTCGTGTAAATGTTTTGAAGCTTGTTAACAAAAATCTCTTGTTGTGTATAATTCGTTGTTTATAATTCGGTTTTTTAAGTATTGTAAATAATTATTTATGATATAAAAAGTTACGGAGTTCGGCCGTAACAATAGTTTTTGTTTAAATAATTAATTAACTAAATTACGTAATTTTATAGAATTATATAAATTAAAAATATATCGGGATATAACATTATCACGTAATGAGCCTGGAGCATTGTAATAACACAATAAAATTAATTTTATAAACATAAACAATAAAACAAATTTTTGTTTAATGATAATAGTTCTTGTGATAGAACTTTTGGCTGCATTATTTAATATTCGTCCTCAAGACTGCTTCTTAAACCCTACTCGCTCATTCTGAGAGTCCTTATTGGTTTCGTAGCGCTACTTTTGTCGCATCTAATAGGCTTAAACAAAAAATAAAAACAATACGGCAGTAATCAGTTCTTTCTTACTTTCGGAAATACTCTCGGATCCTTTTGAGATAGATTTTTTTTTATGAAAATAATAATAATTTTAACAGTAAGTGTTTATCAAAATTACGTAGATCGGTTTTACCCCTTCTAAAAAATAACATTTTATCCAAAGGAAAATATATATAAAAAGGGGGCTTCACGTCCACGTCAAGGTCGAGGACTTAAAAAATGTCTTCAATTTTGACACTGTTACAAATATTTGTTCTAAATATATTTTAATCAAATTCACCCCCATAAAAATAATGACCAATGAACAAAAATCATCCTTTGTACATTAGTTGCCCAATTTGGTAATTATTTTCCTGATCATCGTATTTAAATTTTTTGTACACAATTTATTTAAGAATAATTGGAAATTTGTAAAAATTATGATTAGGGGATGATTTTTAGGGGTTGTTTTTATTAATATTAGTTTGAGATTAAACATAATATATTGTGAGAAAATCCCATAACTTGTAGAATCTATAAAAAAAGTTATGTCTATGTTCAAGAGAATTATTACCAAATTGCGCAACTAATGTATAGGGGATGATTTTTGTTAATATTTTAGACCTCAGAAACCGTATTTAAATTTTTTGTACTGAATTTATTTAAGAATAATTGGAAATTTGTAAAAATTATAATTAGGGGATGATTTTTAGGGGTTGTTTTTATTAATATTAGTTTAAAATTAAACATAATATATTGTGAGAAAATCCCATAACTTGTAGAATCTATAAAAAAAGTTATGTCTATGTTTATGAAAATTATTACTAAATTGATCAAATAATGTACAGGGGATGATTTTTGTTTATTGGTAATTATTTTTATGGGGGTAAATTTGATTAAAAATATATTTAGAACAAATTCTGGACCTCAGAGACCGTATTTAAATTCTTTGTACACAATTTATTTAAGAATAATTGGAAATTTGTGAAAATTATGATTAGGGGATGATTTTTAGGGGTTATTTTTATTAATATAAGCTTTAGTTTAAACATAATATATATTGTGAGAAAATTCCATGACTTATACAATCTTTAAAAAAATGTTATGTTTATGTTCATGAGAATAATTACCAAATTGACTAAATAATGTATAGGGGATGATTTTTCTTTATCGGTAATTATTTTTATGAAGGTGAATTTCATTAAAATGTATTCTGATTAAATTACGAGCCTTATAAATGTTATTTATTTTTTTTAACCAATTTTTTAAAGAAAAATTAGAACTTTTTTAAACTTATGTTTAGGGGGTGATTTTTAGGGCTGGTTTTTATTATTTTTAAAGTACAGTGTTAAAGCTACATAAATAAAATGTTTATATTTGTTACAAGAAAGATTACTTTATTTTTCTTTGTTATTCACTCAATTGGCCATATTTTTAGGGTAGTTTGGGCGATTTTTTGGACATACTGCTTAACCCCTAAATAGAAATAAAATTCGCCAGAAGGCATCAAAAACTAGACTTTCTTACGCAAATTTTGACTATACTTACAACATTTTATCTTTAAAAATAAAGTGTGCAGGGGGTGGCCGGATTTAGAAAGAATGCCCCATATATATCCATTCTTTCAGGTGAATATTTTTTCGGTCCGCTTACTTAAATCGTGTATTTGCTTCGAATACTGAAATTATTGATTCAAATCCAATTTAATTTAATTCAATTTAACGCCAACTGCGTTTCGTATTGAAACTAACCTTCTTCTGATGATCTTTGGGGTTGTCTTTTGGAATGATGTTCCTTTAATGGTGGGAGCATCTGGTGGTTGTGGAAAAATCTCTTTTCCTCTTGGTGATGTCTTTAGTTAGGGTGTGGCAGGTCCAGGATTCTGGTCCTTCAATCAGTCATCTGATCTTCTGTTGCTGGGGCTCTTCAATTGTTGCAAACTTTTTATCACTGTGATCAACGATCGAGAGGGTAGAAGTTGATGTCCTTGTAGCTGCTGTTGTTTCCTTTTTGGCAGAGGCTGGTCCTTTTGAAGATGAAGCAATCTCCGCGATAATGAATCCGCATTTTCCTGCTGTCAAACTGTGGGGTTAGTTTTCCTTTGTGTCGATACTGGTAATTCGAAACTCTCGCCCTTTGCCTTAAAGCAAAGTTTTTGAATTAAGTTTTTGACTCCAGATTTAAATGGGGTGCGACATACATACAACATAAAGGCTATACACAGTAGAATCAATCCTCCATATGATCCATACTTCAAAATTCGATGTTCTCCTTTTAGATGACGTTCAAGGGACAGTTCCTGTAGTTGGGGTTCTGATCTTTTTAGTAAATGGTTGTATTCTGCAAGTAATGGTGACAGTTTAGTTTTTAAAAATTCAAAATGGCGGATCCAATATGGCGGACGACATTTTTAAAAAACGATTGAAATCACATGAAACTTGTTACTCGGGGAGTTTTCGTGGTTGCTGATTACGAATCTGTTATTTGTTTTTCAAAATTCAAAATGGCGGATCCAATATGACAGACGACATTTTTAAAGAAGGATGGAAATCACATGAAATTTGTTACTCAGGGGGTTTTTGTGTCTGTTGATCACGAATTGGTTATTGGATTTTGAAAAGTTAAAAGCAAATTTTTAATATATCAGAGGATTTGTTTGTCAAAGTTTTTAAATTTGCATAATAAGGTTTTATGAATTAAATATTTTATAAAAAATGTTTTGATTAAAAAAATAAATAATCACATTGTATAATTAATTAGTTTTACATAAATTTTTATTTAGTAAATGGTGTAGTAATCATTCTAGGCATAAACATATTTTTTCGATTTTTTAACAAAAAATGTAATTGCTTTAATAGAAGTTACTAAATGTTACGCCATTATCGTAAAAAAAATTTTACAAGAATTTTATATTTTTTTTATCATTAATTAAAATTAATTAATGAAACGCATGCTTAGCATTTTGCAATCACGCAGAAAATGAACTCGGTTCAAAGACCGTAATCCTTTTTCTTCCGCCTGAAAGTATTATTTCAGCAATTAAAATATTTTATTTTCATGAATTTCAGGTAAATCAATAATTGAAGGGCTATCATTTTTATTTTTTTATGACTTTAGAAACAACAACCACATAAGCAAATGAGTGTGTGTATACGTATATATATATATATATGGGGCAAAATTCCTCAACTGTCCAGGTCAAAAAATGAATTTTCTCTAAACTTTGCTAAAATGTTACTATTATTAGTACAAGTGTAAATATAAATTTTTTTCGAATTTGATAAAATATTTTTTGAGTTATGGAGTTTCAAAATTTTGATTTTTTTGAAAATATCTTTTTTTCAATTTAATATATTGATAAGTAAAATTAATCAAATTTAAAGTATGAATAGTGATTTTTAAAAGGGTTTTCACGGGCTATAAGCTGGTGATGAAAAAAAGTTGTTTTCTTTCAATTTGACCCTTAAATTCAAGGTCAAATTCTTATTTTCAATATATCTCAAAATTGATGTTTTTTATTTTTTTCTAACCTATCCCAATCGAAAGCTTACCTTTTTTCCTATAAGCCATGTAAAAATTAGAGTGGGACCATGGAAATTTTTGAAGAAATTAATTATAAATCATCATTTTCTATGTAAAATAATGATAAATTATTATTTTCCTCTAATTATAAATCATCATTTTCCATGTAAAATAATGATAAATTATTATTTTCCTTAAAAATTTCCATGGTCCCACTCTGATTTTTACATGGCTCATATGAAGAAAGGTAAGCTTTCGATTGGGATAGGTTAGAAAAAAATAAAAAACATTGATTTTGAGATATATTGAAATTAAGAATTTGACCTTGAATTTCAAGGTCAAATTGAAAGAAAACAACTATTTTCATCATCAGCTTTTAGCCCGTGAAAACCCCTTCAAAAATCACTATTCATACTTTAAATTTGATTAATTTTACTTATCATTATATTAAATTGAAAAAAAGATATTTTCAAAAAAATCAAAATTTTGAAACTCCATAACTCAAAAAATATTTTATCAAATTCAAAAAAAATTTTATATTTACACTTCTACTAATAATAGTAACATTTTAGCAAAGTTTAGAGAAAATTCATTTTTTGACCTGGACAGTTGAGGAATTTTGCCCCATATAAAAATAACTTAACTTTAACTTTATATATATATATATATATATATATATATATATATATATAGGGGAGAGTCGGTAGTGGCGAGACACGCTTTGTTTTTTTTGTAGGTCTTATATTTTCATGAATATTTGTTCTGCTTTTGTGCAGACAGACTAGTGAGATTATCTTTTACAAATTTACATAATATATATAGCATATGACTTCAAAATAAAAAGTTATTACCGAATTTCAAAAATGTCCCGCGACTACCGACATTCAAAAACGTCGGTAGTGGCGAGACATTACTTTAAATCGCAAACTTTTCAATTACAATGTCTTATACGGCTTTCAATTTCAAAGCATTTGGGTTCCTTTGTGTCCCTTTTAAATTGATTACGTTTTTTACATCTAAAAAAAGAGTTAAGATTATTATTTTTATTATTACGGATTATTTAAAAATACATACGCAACTTTAAGATTAGGTTATTTTTATGCAAAATATTGCCGACAAAACTTAAAAAAAATAATACCGAAGTCATTTAGAAATGTACTATTTTATTAGATTTAAACAAGCAGTGTCCGGACACTGCCGACAATAAGTGTCTCGCCATTGCCGAAACAGTGATTTACGGTAATAACGATTTACAATTGTGTCTATCGGACTATTATGCATAATGTTCTAGGAATTTTGAAGGAATCTTACATACTAATAACTTAAAATATTTGCCGTTCACCAAATTTTGAAAAGTTTAATTTTATAAACACTTTTTCATACGAAGAATAAAACTTTAAAACTTGCTTAAAACTATTGACAGCATTATAGTGACAGATTTTACATCCAGAAAGTGTGTATTATATAAAAAAGCTTCAACAGAATAAAACTTTACTTTTACACCAAAAAAAGCAACACTGTCAACTCAGCTGCTTAAAATATCGCAGTGTCTCGCTATACCCGCTGTCTCGCCACTGCCGACAACGCCCTATATATATTAATATATATATATATATATGGGGGATTTCACGGGAACTGATCCGGCCTCATGCGTTTACACGTCATACTTTGATGACTTGTAGTTTGCTTTAAAAAAAAGATGTAAATTAGATAAAATATGTTTTGGAAAGGGGTTTTCCTGTACTTTTAAATAAAGATGTTAGTTTTTTTTTTAAAAAAATTTTTTGACCTTGAAAATAAAAAATTAATTTTCATTTTTTTTGTACAATCGGTATTTTTTTTAAATTTTTTTTTATTTAGAATGAAAGCTGAGCTCTTTTCCTATCAAAAACATATCTGCCAAAAATGGGACTAGAATTATGAATTCTAGTTAATTAATTTTACAAAAAAATGAAAATTAAATTTTAATTTTTAATTTTCAAGGTCAAAAAAAATTTTTTTTTAAACTAAAATCTTTATTTAAAGGTACACGAAAACCTCTTTCCAAAACATATTTTATCTAATTTACATCTTTTTTTAAGCAAACTACAAGTTATCAAAGTATGACGTGTAAACGCATGAGGCCGGATCAGTTCCCGTAAAATCCCCCATATATATATATATATATACATATATATATATATATATATATATATATATATATATATATATATATATATGTGACGCTCCACGAGAAAAGGGACCTTATGACAAGAGTAAATAAGGTCCCTTTTCTCGTGGAGCGTCACACATATATATATATATATATATATATGGGCAATTAAACATGAGATTTAAGTCGACCTCTTAAAATCGGCCAAAAATATTTTTTTTTCTATTCTGTATTGAAAAAAACAGATACGTATTTTTTTATTTATGTTTAATTGTCAAAATTTTCGAAAACTTGGATTTTTAATTGTAGACCTATATTCAGTAGCTTATAAGTCCAAAAATATTGAGTTTAGGAAAAAGTTGTCAAAGAATAATAATTACTCTAACGTGTTAATGACACAATCTAAGTTATTTTATTTAAAATATAAGAATGAAGTAGTAATAACAGAAAAATACAGTAATAGTTATAATAAAAACTTCCCTTGAAAATATCGTATATGTTTATAATTGGTATCTAAGAATAATTAAAATTACCTCCTCTAGAAAACAATAAACGATGTAAATTCTATAACTTTTTATAAGTTGTACTCTTTTTTTTAAACTGAGAAAATTATTATATTAATAATTAAATTTTATCTTGTGTGTGTGTTCGTGTCGTAAAAATGCATAAATGTGGAATTATTATATGACTTACTCACCAATTGTAAGTTGTAATTTATGATGAATTAATTTCCTTTTTTAAACTAAAAATCATTTTCTCCTTTTATTATATAGTGTGTTTTAAACACTTATGGATGATATCCCTTATTAATTTCAGTTATACTCTTATTGACATTTCATATTTTATTTACTCTTTATAAAAACGTAATTTCGTCTTCTTTTTATTAATTTTCTCTCTTCGATGAAATTGGTACTCTCTAATTAATTTAAATCTGAGATAATATTCAGAAAATAATATTCATTAATGTTTAAAATTCGGGGTCACCGTATTTAAGCAATTTTCTTATTTTCTGAATAAATTGCAGAAATCTAGAGAAACTGAGAGTAGAAGGTCTTAGACCTCAAACACAAGGCTTGAATTTCAATATCTCACATTCGTTTTCCTTATTTATATATTAACTGAACTTCACTTTGAGATTTTAACTATGTTCACTTAGAAGAACACTATAATTTACAATTAACTGAATTTAATCTTCTATCTATTTTCTCTTTTATTCAAAATCACCTTTTTTTAATATTCACTTCTTTTTATAATTTAAATTCTTTACTTATTCTCTTTTTTTATATTTAATATATTCTTTTTTATCAGATTCTTTCTTAGTATTGATTTCCTTGTTAAAAAACAATATTCGGATTTTTATAAAATTATTTTTAGAAAAACACTCACTTCAATATTAGAATTTCAACCCTTGTTTTTGGGGATAAGAAAAATAATCTACTTCCGCCTTTTGCGGGAAAAGAAAAAATATAAGGATATGATAACGTCCGCTCTGCGGGAAATACTCAATAAAACTCGCCGATTGATTTCAAGAGGAAATCGTTCACACCCTAGTTTTTGACTCAATTTTGGTAGGTGGGAGAAACTTATGCACACGGCTCGCCAATACTTTTATTGTTGCTAAGGAAGGTTTTTGCAAACTTGCAAATTCCTTAGTCAATGGCGTGATAGAGTTCGTTGTTCTCTATCGGATTTTCCACGTGTGTGTATATGTATTCTCATTTGATAGTAGTTTTATAAGTACTTAAAAGAGTCTTAGTGTAGGTGCCTTTTTTGCAAAATTGTCAAATTCCGAGGCGGTCATTACATTTTCTCAATTTATTTCTTTTCATATTTCTTTTATCGAGACTATAATTTTGTAAATTTTAAATACTAAAAAAAATTAAAATAACTGTATTTTCTAGGGTGAAATAATTTTCTAGGATTTTTTAATTTTTCAGGTTGCGTTAAATTGAAAGCTTACTTTAACGTTAATTTTACGCCGTTCGGCGAATTTTAACTTTAAAAATATATATAAGTTTACGCCTCTTGGAGAGATCTTCTATTGCTTATTTTAACAGAAATTTCATAATCAAATAATCTATTTTACAATTATTCATTACAAATTTCAAAACTAAAGACAAATTGTCTTTTCTTGCAGTTTAATACCATGCAAAATATCGAGAAACCAAGAAATAGAGGAGGAAAGAAAAATCAAAAACGATTTCAAGATAAACAAATCGAGACTACTAACGAATTATTAAAGGCACACAAATTAAACTCACAGCAAGAATTTTGCGAGTTTTTCGAAAAAGTATTATTCTTTACCGAAGAAGTATTAAATAAATATAAAAAATTGTAACAATTAAATTTTTAAAAAATTCATAAAATAAAGCTTTAAAACGTATGTCAAAATTTTATGACTAATATAATTTTTGATCACCAAAAACTAATTATTAATTTTTAATAAAAAAAAAGAAAAAATTAGTAAATACTAAAGAAATCAAATTAATAAAGAATTACATGATTAAAAATCAATTACTAAGTGCTTAGGAACATTTAAAATCAAATTGATTGAACAAGAAATACAATTTAATATTATAGATTCAGGATTAATTTCAAAATTAGCAGACATATTTGGAAAAAAAAATTTATGAGTCGTTTAATTTACTATACATAAATGTATTGTTTTTATTTTAGTGTATTTCTCGCTTATATAATTATAATATTCGTTATTTGGTGGCTTTCTCATGATAATTAAATAATTTAATAATTGAAAAATTATCTCAGGAATAATTATACGAATACTTTTCCTTCAATATCTATTCATTAAATTTAAATCAAATCATGTTATATCTCAAGAAAGAACGCTTTTCTGAATGAATATTTTGTTTAGAAAAATTGAATTCAGCAAATATAACCATCCTTGTGTAGAATTAATCTTAGGTTGTTTCAAATCTCATACAGGCCAATTCTTAATTGATCACACATTATCTTCTGACTCGGTCCTCAGCGATACCATGTTCTCCGGTGTAACTTGACTGTTTACACCTTCGAACATGGCCTGCCTCTCCAAGTCCCATTTCTTGCATGAGAAGAGGGTGAGCTCTGCGTTGTCAACAGCGAACTGGCAGTACGCACACACCTCGTCCTTGCGTAATTTAAAGCGACACAGGTACGAGTTAAAACACCCGTGATCCGTGAGCGTCTGTGTCAAATAATAGGAGACTTCTCCATGTTCTCGGTTTATCCAGGTGGTGAGTGTTGGAATCAGACGATAAGTCCATCTGCCCTTTTCCTCCCTATCCCATCTGTCCTGCCATGTCTCGATAAGTCTGTTTCTCGCATATTTGCGGATGCGGTCCTTGCTAGGTCTTTCTTTCTCCGGCTACTCGGGATTATTTCTTCTTTTAAAAAGAAGAAATACTTTCTCTCTTCCCTTGCCATAAGATCTACCGGCGGGACACTTTCAAGGACTTACACAGCACTCGTCGAGACCGTCTTATACGCAGAGACGATACGGGTGGCAACACATCTCTGCGTAGACAGCATATTATCGCAAATGGTTTTGCTTCTTGTTTTAAGTAAGGGAGCCCACGCAGCTGCTGTGTAAAACAGCTTAGCGTGGGCAACACTAACTACCAGTATCTTTTTTCTTTCACGTGGTCCGCGAACGTTTGGCATAAGTCGTGCCAAGTCTGACGCACACTTTATCGCCTTATTCAAGGCCTTCGCTATATGGTAATGGAAGTTTAACCTTCCATCGAGCTCCACTCCTAAATACTTAATATGTTTACTCCACTTGACCTCGAATTCGTCTATCACGATTCGTGGGAAACTATAACCACGTCTGTCTGTGACGACCAGAGCTTCGGTTTTTTCCAAGGCCATTTGAAGACCTCTGGCATCCAGCCAGCTTTTAACTCGCCGCAGACATTCGTTCACCAATGTCCCAAGGGCTTCCTCGCTTTCGACTGAGCACACGACCAACGCATCGTCCGCAAAGCCGATGATGACCGCGCCTTCAGGTAGACCCATTCGCAGGAAGTTATCATAGGATACATTCCACACAAATGGTCCCACCCTCGAGCCTTGGGGGCATCACTTTGCATCTCTTCCTTCAGAGTCCAGTTGTCCCCCTCATAGATTACCCACCTGTCGCTAAGATAATCGTTCATTATCCGCAACAAGTAGGGCGGTATTCTCTTCTCCATCATCGACTGGATGAGATCTTTCCATCGTGCGGAGTTAAACGCGTTGCGTATGTCAATAGCTACCAATGCGCAGAAGCCCTTCTTCTTCTTTGGTCCTAATTTGTTTTTTCCCGCTTTGGCTATGTCCACAACTGCCTAAATGGCATCAACCGTGGATCTGCCTTTGCGGAAACCAAATTGGTAATCGGATATACTATTCTCTCCGGTCAAATGGGTTTGCATTCTCTGCAGAACCATATCCTCTAGAAGCTTTCCCATCGTATCTAACAAGCAAATAGGCCTGTACGACGAGACTTTATCCAGAGGTTTGTCGCCTTTTCTTAGGAGAACTAGCCTCTGACGCTTCCAGTCGCGGAAGAACTCTCCTTTCTTAAGGCAAAGATTGAAACATCGGAGCAGAATCTGGGGTGAAGTGTCGATAACCAATTTTAGGATCTCGTTACTTATCCCATCGATTCCAGGCGCCTTGCCTGTTTTAAATCTTCTACCTGCATTTCTCAATTCTGTAAGAGTGAAGAGTTTCTCCTCACCGACTTCGCAGGTACTCCAGTCCTTCCTAACCCACGGTTCTGCAGGAGGAAATAGAGCTTTTATAATCCTTCTGACCCAATCGGGATTGTCCAGGCCGGGGGTCTTTTGCCTCGTTCCTAATTTCTTATTTACGATTTTAAAAGCCAGACCCCATGGGTCCTTCTCGACATCATCAATTAGGTCTTTCCAGCAACGGCGTTGTGACGCTCGAATCTCTTTTTTCAGGCTTTTCTTGGCCTCCTTAAATACTTCCTTTAGCAAAGGATCTCCCTTAGAACGGGTATAATTCCTTCTAGCTTTGAAGCACGCTTTCCGCAAGGAGGCCAGCGCATCCGACCACCAGTGCACCGAGCTTTTACGTGAAGCGGTACACCTGCGATGCGGCATAGATGCATCGCAGGCAGCGGTGATGGTTTTCCTCACCGCTCGTACCTCTGCATCCAGGGTATTTGGCCTCTGCACTCAACCCAATTCCTCAATGAGGCGGGATTCTTCCAGGGATCGGACAAATTTCTCCTTATCGATTTTCTTCACATTCCAGGAGAGGCGTTTTCGACACGGTGCTTCCTGTCTTCCACCATTTCCTGTGTCTTCCACTGAGACTGAAAACACGATGTACTGGTGGTCACTTGCGGTATACTCCTCAGAGACTCGCCATTCGTTTATGCGTCTGAATAGAGAAGATGATGCAATCGTAAGATCAATGATCGATCCAATTGCACCCCTCCTAAACGTCCATGTCCTTCCCTGGTTCACAATCGCTAAATTGCTCCTGGAGACCATTTCTCCGATCACTCTGCCTCTTTTATCGAGCCTTGACTCGCCCCACTCCGGCGACTTAGCATTAAAATCTCCGGTAACGAGTACATTCAACCTGGATTTTCTAAGGCTCGACTCGAGTTGCCGAATGTCAGCTTCAAAGTCCGTCAGTTCATCGTTTGGCGAGAAGTAGCAGCTGAACATGCGTATGCCCGCAACCTCTACCCAAACGAATCCACTGCTCGTCTCCAGATACCTGGCAACCCGCAGCTCAGGATTGCACACTTGAACAGCGGCCCTACCTGATTTATCCTGGTACCAGGAAGCGAGGTCGTTTTTCCTGTGTTGCTCGCTGCAGAACAGGATGTCGATCCTTTTTTCCGTGACCGTCTGCATCAGGAGGGCCTGCGCCGTCCTGCAGGTGTGCAGGTTGACCTGCATAAACTTTAAGGGTTTGCCTTTTTAAGCCTCTGCAGCAATTCCCTGTAAACCGGGCAAGAGCTTTTCCCGGATATATGGACAATATCTGTCTTTCCTAAATCTGCATGTTAAGCACTTAGGTTGTTCGACAGAACAGTTCTTTGCCATGTCGATACCTTAGTGTGATACAGTCCTATCTCCTGGTAATACTTTAAGCTGTCCCATCTCGAGGTGATGTTTTCTACCGTGATATCTCTAATTTGACAGATTGTAGTGTTAACAAAAAAAATAAATTACGGTACTTAAAATATTGATTACATTCAAAACAATTATTTTTTTATATTTTAAGAGAGACTTTTTATCATAATATATAAAAATTTAGTGTAAATTAATAAAATTAAACCACTTAAATGCATTTAGAAAACAGCTAATACATTAACCTTACTTTTTGACAGCACGATACAAAGTATCACCTGAAGATAGGACTGTACTAAATATTACCAGAAGATAGGACTGTATTACACTGAAGTATCGATGTGACCCTCACCACCGCATCTCCGACAGTTTTTAGTTCTGTCGAGGCCTTTGCATGATCGGGTCACGTGTCCATATGTTAGGCACTTTAGGCACCTCACAACTTCCAGATGCTCTCTGACTTGGACGTTTAGCCATCCTATGCTTACTTTGCCAATCTTGAGCAGAGTCTGACTATCAGCCTCTGCCAGGCGGACCAACGCGACTTTTGTGCCACTAAAACGTGGCAGAAGTCTGCACACTATGTCCGTGTCAGGCTTCCCTAATTTCTCCCTCAAAACTGAAACTACATCCTCCTTAGTCGTAGTTTCATCGAGGCCGTTCAATTACAGACACCTCTTATTTACAAGAGCCGTAACCTCGGCCCTACCATGTGAGGCCGAGGCCAGAGCCCCCGCAAACTTCAAGGTGTCACCGCCCTTTCTCACAACGAGGAGAACATCTTTATTGAGTGCCCTCCTGATCCTGAGAACCTCAATATTGGACTCTTCATGCCTCACAGAGCGTTTCATTTCAGTCACGATCTCAGCGATAGCCTTTGGGTTTTTCGCTGAGATCCTTACTGCCTCTGTATTTCTCGGCTTTGAAGGATACTTTTGGAGCTCCCTCTCTTCTTTCCTTTTTAAGGCCTTCTTTTTAGCCTCTGCCTTTTTATCGATGACAGCGGCAAAGCCGTCGCCATCCACTGTGTCATCCTTTGAGCTAACTGAAGCGTAAGTCTCTTTGACTTTTTTCTCGGCTTTTTCTCCACTACCTGGCTTCAACGGAAGGGTTTGCGCAGGTACTTCCTCGCACTTCCTCTTCTCAGACTGGCCATCAGGATGTGTACTCGCTTCTGGACCATTCCCGCTTCTCCGGCGCTTTCTATCATTAGTTGCACCGCTCGGACTCGCCGCAGCACGCCTCTGTGTATTTCTCGCTTATATAATTATAATATTCGTTATTTGGTCGCTTTCTCATGATAATTAAATAATTTAATAATTGAAAAATTATCTCAGGAATAATTATACGAATACTTTTCCTTCAATATCTATTCATTGAATTTAAATCAAATCATTTTATATCTCAAGAAGGAACGCTTTTCTTAATGAATATTTTGTTTAGAAAAATTGAATTCAGCAAATATAACCATCCTTGTGTAGAATTAATCTCAGGTTGTTTCAAATCTGATACAGGCCAATTCTTAATTGATCACACATTATCTACAAATTTTATAAAAGATTGAAAAATTTCTTCCTTTTGTCCAATTGACAATTCTAGTATCAATTCCTCATTTCAAGAATTAATTGATAGCAAAGGAAAACTAAGTATAGAATTCGAAGATTTTTTCTTACAATTTGAGGTTTAACGCTAATTTAATAAACGAAAATAATTTAAGTCCTGACACAATAATAGATCGTTCGAACAGACATATTATTGGTCCTGGAAAAATAATTACAACGGGCACTGTTCAAATATCAATTGCTAATAAATTAATTAATTTTAGCACATTTATTAGTAACGAACAACCAGAATTAGCAGGTGTTCTAGGACTACAGTTTCTCCAAACAGATTCAAGACAGTTCAGATTTTAACATCAAAATTTTCAAAAAATTAATCGTTTAAAACATTGTTTTACAGTAGTATCATTTAAGTCAAATCAGACAACCATACCGTGCAAACGATTGCAAATTACAATTAACAGGCTTTAAATATTAAGTGTCTATCACACGAAAAGCCCCTATAAGTTCATATTTTTACTTTATAGAAAGATATAATAATTTGTATCCTTCTATTTTATTAAAATCAAGTTTCTTTAAAGAATTTACAGGAAGGTTTTTTTTATCCATCTTTACCTATTAATTTAATAAAACAAAAAGAGTTAATCCCCTCTTTTGGTACTGACTATTCTAAAACCTATTCATTTTGAAATGAGACAATAGAAACATCAGGCCTTTAACTTCGCAAGTGGTGCTCCCCTTGTCTTACTCCTTAACTTGCCATTAACCCACTCAAGCCATGTGGGAGCGTGGGTGGGAGGAAAACTAAATGATTCCCTCCCCCCCACGCTCACACACAGCCGAGCACTGGATTCCTCCGGTCAATCTCGTCTTCCGTCTGTATCTTTTTCTTTCATTACTTTAATAATGAAGGATTCAATATGCCTCCACGAGTCCACGTTCTGAACCATGGTAGACACCATGTTATCGGCGTTGATTTCAAAGCCAACTGTTGTAAACATGGCCATTCTATCATGGCTCCAGTGCCCGCAATAAAAGAGAGTATGCTCCGCGTCATCTACTGCAGCGTCACAGTAGGCGCATTTTGCTACTCTCTTAATCTTAAACCTATGAAGGTACTGTCGGAAACATCTGTAACCTGACAACACTTGTGTCAGGTAGTAGCCAACTTCACCGTGCTTTCTTCCTAGCCAAGTGGCGAGGTTGGGGATCAGGCTTTGCTTGAACCACGGTCGCCACTAATCGGCGTTTCTTTTCCCTGGGGCCACCGACATTGGGCATCATCCTCGATAGATTCCCCATACAGTCGGCGGCATATAGTGACGTGATCTTAGAATGTTGGTCGAACTTTAATTTTCGATCCAACGTCACTCCCAGGTACTTTAAACTGTTTCCCTAGGAGACTTCAGTCTGTCCTATCCGAATCTTCGGGACCTCAAAGGATCTTTTACCTGTGACAAGCAAAGCTTCTGTCTTCTCTGTAGCCATTTGAAGGCCGTTGAGATCTAACCAGAGCTTTGCTCGTCTCAAGCTTTCGTTGACCCTTATTTCTAGAATCCGAGAAGTCCGCGCGCCATACACTATAATGACATTATCCGCAAAGCCAACTATTATCGTATCTTCAGGTAACTCGATTCTAAGGAAGTCATCGTACATGACGTTCCATATGAATGGACCTACCTTTGATCGTTGGGGAGCTCCGCATGTCATTTCATGTTTGAGATGACATGCATCGCTCTTGTATTCAACCCATCTGTCGCTGAGATAGTTGTCTATTATTTGCAACAGATAGGTTGGTACCCCTTTACGACGCATAGCCTTGATGCAATTGTCCCACTTTGCGGAGTTAAATGCATTACGTATGTCGAAGGAAATAAGCGCGCAGAATCCCTTCTTCTTGTCCCCTTTGACTTTCTTCGCATGGTTTACAACAGTGAGTATTACGTCAACTGTTGACCGGCCTTTACGAAAGCCAAATTGATTCTCTAATAGGCTATTTTCGCCTATCAGAATTTCCTGAAGTCTCTGCAGAACCATTCCCTCTAGAAATTTGCCCATCGTATCCAATAAACAAATTGGTCTGAACGATGTGACCTTACTCAGAGGTTTATCGCCTTTCCTGAGAAGGACCAACTTCTGCGTTTTCCAGTCACTGAAGAACTCTCCGGCTGTCAAGCACGTATTAAAGACGTCAAGAAGCAACTCAGGATCAAGGATAGATCCCGATTCTCCCCTCCTGAACGTGAACTCGTGACCCCGGTTTAACACCACCAGCCCATTCGTCGCCAGCATGTCGGAAACCAAGATTCCTTTCCTGTCCTGACGAGTTTCTCCCCATTCCGGCGACTTACTATTGAAATCTCCCGCAATGAGGACATCCCCGTCAAAAGCTCTCAGACTTTCTTCAAGAGAACGAATCTCAGCAGCGAATTTTCCGAATGGGTCGTTGGGCGAGAAATAACAGCTATATATACGAATACCTGCCACGTCCGCCCAAACAAACCCCTTGTCTCTACCCAAGAATGAACCGGTGGTGATACCCGGATTGCATATCTGTATTGCCGATCTACCTGATGAGTCTTGAAACATATGAAGACAGTATTAAAACTGTAATTGCGCCCCTGACAGAATGTGCTTTAGAAGCATTTATCGGTGGACTTCTAGATGCAATCTCTAGTGTGGTCGAAGCTAGGAATGTTAAAACAATAGAAGATGCATATGAGGCCGCTTTGACTTATGAAACCAGACATTTACATCAAGCATTAAACCATAGCAATACTTATCTCGTTTCTAGGTATCAATAGCCAAGTGAAAATAAAACGTACAGCGCCAATTATGAACCTAGAAATAGAAGTCCAACTCCAAGTCCTAGAGTCAGGTTTAATCCAAATTAAGAAACATCTCATTCTCACTCTCCAATGCGCGCAGGTATTTTAAAACCACAGATTTTACCTCAACAACCAATGCCAGGATTTTATCTACCTTATCCTTACTATCCTAACCAAATGACTCAAACACCATTTATTCCATTTAACCCCTATCCATTCTATCCACCTATCCAAAAAACAGAAGGATATAATTTCAACCAATATGGAGGAGCTAAAACGCCCCCACGCGCTTTTTCACCAACCAATGAAAAGAATTTAAACTCCAACCAAGCTCGAAGGACAGACGCGACGACAAGTCAGGAAAAAACAGAGCGTCAAGCATCAGTAATGATACTACGCCAACAAGAACAATCAGGCAAGCCAGAATTAACAAAGAATCACCAGTAATAACCTTAAAATCACCAGAATTCCTCAAAACAAAAGCCTCTTTATTAATAGATACTGGAGCAGACGTTAACTTAATAAGTTAGACGCTTTACAACCAGAATTAAACGTTAGACAAAATGAAGCTATTCAAATCTCAGGAATTACTTCTATAAAACTATCAACACCTCAAGAATTAATTCCCTTCGAATATTATCAACTACCTGGAGAAGAATTCGACAACGAATCACAAGAAGATTATGAACCGCATAACGATAGAGTTTTAGCCATTATATCCAATTTAAGATTAGATCATTTAAACTCAGAAGAGCAAGAACATGTTAAACAACTAGTGCGAAAATATCCTGAAAGTTTTCATCTATCCGGAGAGCCCTTAAAACCAACAAATCGTGTCAAACACAAAATACTAACTGTGGAAGATATTCCAATTCATACGAGGCCATATAGGTTTTCTCCTGCTCAAAAAGAAGAGATTGATAAAGTAATAGAAAGAATGACATCAGAAGGCGCCATAGCTCCTTCATCTTCACCATACAATTCCCCTTTACTTATTATACCCAAAAAATAGACGGTACAGGTAAAAAGAAGTGGAGAATAGTAATAGACTTTAGAGCCCTTAACGAAAAGACCGTAGGAGACTTCTATCCATTACCCCACATAACCTCAATCATCGATTCCTTAGGCCAGGCTCAATATTTCTCAGTTTTTGATCTAGCTAGTGGTTTCCATCAAATTGAATTAGATCCAATTGACAGACAGAAAACAGCATTTTCAACAGTTCATGGACATTACGAATATATACGAATGCCAATAGGATTAAAAAACTCACCAGCTACATTCCAAAGGTTAATGGATCAAGTATTAGTAGGTTTACAAGGACTGGAATTATTCGTCTACTTACATGACATCGTAATCTATGCAGACAGCTTAGAAGAACATGGAAGAAAAGTAAAAAGACTATTAGGAAGACTAAAAAAGGCCAACTTAACCTTACAACCCGAGAAATGCGAATTTTTGTTTAAGGAAGTAGCTTATTTAGGCCATATTATTAGCAATGAAGGTGTAAAACCTAATCCGAAGAAAATCGAGGCAGTAGAACAGTTTGCAACACCAAAAACACCCAGAAATATTAAACAATTTCTTGGCCTTGATGGTTACTACCGACGATTTATAAAAGATTTCTCGGCTAAGGCAAAACCACTAACAAATTTATTAAAGAAAAATAAGAAATTTGTATGGGGACCCGAACAAGACAATAGTTTCAAAGAATTAAGATCAATATTATGTAAAAGTCCTATATTACAATACCCAGATTTTAACAAAACATTTACTATTACAACAGATGCATCAGACTATGCAGTCGGTGCCGTTTCAAGTCAAGAAAAAGACGAAATGGATTTACCTATAGCATATCTCTCTAGGGTTCTCAATGCACCTGAACAAAATTATTCTACAACAGAAGAAGAATGTTTGGCAGTACTTTATGCTGTGAATCATTTTAGACCTTACGTTTACGGAAAAAAGTTTATATTAGTTAGCAATCACGGACCTCTAAGATGAATTGATTTAATAAAAGATCCAGGACAAAGACTAGTAAGATGGAGATTAAAATTGCGAGCCTTTGAATACGAATTTAAATATAAAGCAGGTAAATTAAACCATAATGCCGATGCTCTATCAAGAAACCAAATTGACAAATCTTACGAAAAAACATTACAAGAACAAAATTTAAAACAAACTAGAATTCTTGTTCAAACAAGACGAACAAAATCCAAAGCATCAGCAATTCCTTCAACGAGTACAGGTCCAACAACAAGACAAAGAAAACCCATAGCATCAGCGATTCCATCTACAAGTACAGGAATTACGGGACCACCAACAAGACCAAGAAGAACTCTTGCACTTCCTATAAAAATTAAGGCCCCTATAAAACCAAAAATAGCTACAGCAAAAAGTAAGTTAGAAGAAAGTACAATTGGTTAACGCGTTTTAGAACTTAGAAAACTACAACAGAAATCAACACCTAAAAATGTAATAGAATCATCATCCTCTGAATCTGACGAACCATCACAACCCCCAATAAGAAAGAAAAGCACAAGTGTATTACCCAGTCTCGTCATTTCAAATCAACCATTATACGATCCATATGCATTAAAAAGTGCTCCACCAGTAATACTTTCAGAAATTAATCAAATCCCTGAAGTAAGCAATGTTGAACAAAATACAGTTAAAATGTAAGTCCACTAATAAGTGAAAGTGATGATTCCTCATCTGACGAAGAAAATAATCAAGCAAAAACGAGAGAAGAAATAGCTGAAGAATTAGAAAAATCTGTAGCACAATTCAATCAATCGCTACTTCAACACGAAGAATGGTGAAAAGAAGAAGACAAAATAGCTCCAAGAAATTGGCCTAACACTTCATTAGGAAACGACGATCCAGAAATACATAAAGCTGCTAATGCATATATACCGGGAAATAATTTAGAGTTTTCAGAAAAAGTAAATGAAATATTAAAGAACGCTCAAAAACGAATTGAAGATAAAAATAGTGATGCACTTCGATCAAATCAATCGAGAAAGAACCACATTCAGACAAGATGACAGTTTTTGTCTGGCGAGATCTCGTCTGGTTACATTTTGTTTGTTAAAGAACTTGAATTTGTCGAGAATCATCAAAGATTTGTCAAATAATAAAACAAACATCAACAATCTCCATGTCAATATTACTGAATAATATTTTTAGTTACAATTCGTAATAATTAATTTAATTAATTAAATAAATCATTTTCTTTTATTATAAATAAAGAGATTAATTTAAATAAATTGTAGTTTTTATTGATGAATAAAAATATTTACAATTTTATTTAAAACTTTTTTTACTTTAAAATAATAGGGGAGAGAGCCCCAAGGTGGTCAGGGCCCTAAGGTGGTCACCCTTAGAAAATTTTTGTACATTAGTTAGTATCTTCAAATGCTTTTTGTTATTGTTATTATTTGAGAAGACAAAGATTTTAGTAAAGTTTTGAGGTAAATAGTCGTATGAGTCTCTTTGTAACGTGAACGTCGTAAAATTTCTGTTTTTAAATGATCAAGAAATTTTTTTCTCAGGGTGTTAAAATCATCGAAATTAACCATTTTAAATTAGTAAAAATCGTTATAATTATCTTTATATATCGTACAATAATATTCCAAATAAATATAATTAATATTGTGCTTTAAAAAATTTTTTCATTAACGTTTAAAAAATTGTGTCTTGGCCCTAAGGTGGACACTTTTTTGGCCACAAGGTGGTCACTTTTGTTTTTTTATGAAAATGTGTTTATACGCCATATTTATCAACATTTATCACTGTGAATGTGGATTTTATCAATTTTTAAGTTTTATAATGAATAATAATGAAATAGAATTATTTTCAAAATTTTACCTATCTAATACATATACACAAAAAGTATCATTTTTGACGAAAGGACAAAGTGCAAAAAAAATATGTAATATGTTTCTGTGATCCTGAAAAACAATTAATATTAAATAAACAACTTAGTAATACGTTTTTTAAATTTTTTTAAAACTTTTTTAGTGAATTTTTGTATGATGACCACCTTGGGGCCACTTTTTTAAAGTCGAATTTTCAACTTTTTTTAAAAAGTGCCATAACTTTTTTTTAATTAATAAAATGAAAAAAACTTTACGATAGGAAGTTAAGTAATAAGATAAAGTTTTAAACGCCATATTATTGACCTTTATATATAATTCCATTTGAAATCTACAGTCGTTCAAAAGATGGGTGACCACCTTAGGGCCCTCTCCCCTATGAATAATTCTTTTTCATTGATTTTACTTACAATTAAAAGAAATAATTGCTTTGAGATGTAAATAATTTATTGTAATATAATTAACAAAATATAATTTGAACACAATAATTATCTTATTTAAATGGTTATTATATGTAATTGTGATTACAATTTGGAAAATGAACAACAACAATCTTAATGATAATTACTTAACGAATAATAATAATTAATTAAAGAATTACATATTGTGAATCATCTTTTAGAACAAAACAGAAAAGTGTTCATTTGACTACAAAAACTTAGACAAACATTCTTTTTTTTGAAAAATGTTTTAATTTAAAGAAAGACATTCTTATTTTTGGTGGTATTTTCCCTATTTCTTTTTATATAACTAATTTTCTAATTCATCGCAATTATTTAATTGGTTTAAAAATTTGATAAAAATGCTATAAAGACGGATTTAATTAACTTCTGTGGTAGTAAATTTGACATTGAGATTGAATATTATACCTATTGTAATTCTGTAAGAAAATAATTTAATAAAGAAATCTTTATTACACTTCAAGGTAAGTGAACTATGAATTAAAATTTTTATACAAGAAGTTGTGAACAAAAAACAATTTTCTTGTATACAATTTTACATTTGCACATTTTCGTTAAATTTTACGATATTAAGAAATAAACCCCCAGAAAATTAAGAAAAATTAACACTTTGTTAATCGGCTATTGCTAATTTTATAATTTTTGAAAGAGAGCAAAAAACCCAAGAATTTACTCCCATCAACGATCTGATAGACCTATCATTCAAGCGGTTTCGATGCTTTCTAACGGTCAGAGAACTGCGTGAAAAAATACGCTCCGAAGGAACCGAAGATGCCGAAATTGCTAGAAAATCTCGAGCCATGCGTGCCAGATTAGGATATCTTTCTTCATTCATCTTCCACCATTTCAAAACGTCGACTGTTGCTACTGCTCTTTCTTCTGCAGTGTACAAATTGACTTCCCTTAGCCAGTCATTTCTCGCTGATGTCGCAGGCGATGTTTTGTTTTCTTTAAATAAGGAAAAAACATCTAAAAGTCCATCGTCTTCATTTTCGGATCCAGGCTGATTCATAGATTCAACATAATTAGGGTCTGCCTATAGTTTTATAATGAAAAAGTTAGAATTTATATTTATAATCTTTAAAATGGTTGACAAATCTTTAAATATTTTCTTTTAGAAACAGATAATTTTAAAAATATTAATGAAAAGTAAGTAAAGTTACTTATACCGTTTGCTCAGGTTCCCTGTAGTACTGAGTTTTGAAAATTCTCTTAAAAATCTCAAACGATGAAGCTTTCATTTCTATTCCTCAATTTGTTGCATTGAAAGTTTCTAATTTATATCTTGGATCTAAAATCAGCACCACGCAGTACATCCAATTGCTTTTATCATAATGTTTAAGTAGTTTTTCCAATCCTATTTCTAAAGCCGACAACATATTTTCTTCAATCGAATTGCGAACTTTACTCTTTAATTGATTAATCGATTCTTCCATTTTGTCAAGCAGCATATTAAATCCCACAATGACTAAATTTAATGTAGGATACTTTTCTCCGCCTAATATTTTCGATAATACTTTAAAGTGACGCAGATACTTATAAATTTCCTGAAGCAGTAACCATTCATTGTCGGAGATGATCAATCGATTCAAAGCATTATTGTTTTCGCAAAGCAAAACTAAGGCTTTCTGCAATCGTAACCCCAAATTGATCATGTCACATGTAGAATCCCACCTGGTTTTGACATCATTGTTTGGAGAAAGCAATTTTATGCCACAAAGCTGACAACTGCTTTCGAGCTTATTTTTCCATTGCTCGGAATTTTTTAACAATTTAAATAAGTTTCGTAATTTTGTTAAAGGAGATTCTTGAAAAGTTGTTTCGACATTTATTAAAATTTCGTTTACTGCATCATTCGACTTCTCTTTGTCAGCATCATCATCATCGTCATCATCGTTATCTTCATTTCCTTCTTCAGTACCAATACCATTTTCTTCTCTAATCACTTCAAGTCCCAGATGTGTCAACATTGCTTGAACCGCAATATTTAAAATGTGTGGATAACATTGAAAATGTTGGTTCTTGTGATCAAATGTCATTAAATGTGATAATTCTTTCATAAACTTGAAGTTTGCACTCGTGTTATCTACTGTGATTCCTAAGACTTTGTCGGTAATTTTAAAATCTTCCACAGTCTCATAAAAGGATACTGCTATGTCCTTACCAGCATGCAATCCAAGAGAAGGAACAAAGTCAACGAGAAGGGAATGTAAATCCCAATTATCATCGATAAAGTGACATGTGATACCAGAAAACTCTTGCGGGTTATAGAAGACCATCCGTCTAAGGTGAACGACAGTTTCGAATTATTGTTTTGTAAAATATTTTTTACGGCAGCCTGCATTTTTTCAAATCTATTTATCACAAGTGTCTTCATTTTGTTTCGCATAGGGATTTCAACAGTAGAATTCAAATAAGCAAATAATTCTCGAGTTTCGTTGTCATCAAAGAAATTTATAGGGAGATACTTTTTTGCTGCCCAATCAACAAGTTTTTCCTCCAATATTTTTTGATCCAAACGCTGCAAAATTTTGAGTATGTTATTATTCCATTAAAAGATCAGCTTTATCTATTAGAACTACTGCAGAAATTTTATTCAGGCCGTGGTCGGGGCCAGATCTAGAAATCTAACCTGGCTCTGGCCTGGGTCCCGATTTCACCGATATTGAAATTTTTTGTGAAGAATGTTCTAATAAATTCTAAAAATTTAGTTCACATTCTAACTAATAAATAAAAACATGATTTTTAGTCTGCTCAATTCAAATTTGGAGATTTTTAAAAACAATATTTAGGATTAATATATTTGTAATAGTTGGTAGGTAAAACAACATTTTTCATTAGTATATTAAGAGCCGTAAAATGAACAACAAATTACTAATTATCATTTTTCAGCACTAATACTGTGCATGTTGTTTTTCTTTTAAAAATCTTATTTTGCAACAATAAAAAATAAAAAATAATAATTTTCTATGGTAATAAAGGTTAAAATATATTATTTTCAAAAAAGTTTTAATGAATAAAAATTGTAATTGAAGAAAAAGGACAATTTTCTTTTAATAAGAAATGATTTAAGTATAAATTTGATTATATTTTATTATATCAAAAATAATAAATATAATATTTTTTATATTCAATTTAATAATATTAGTGAACAT
This sequence comes from Leptopilina syphax, assembly GCA_032872505.1. Lineage (NCBI taxonomy): Eukaryota > Metazoa > Arthropoda > Insecta > Hymenoptera > Figitidae > Leptopilina > Leptopilina syphax. The sequence continues at coordinate 16,674,097 of CM065472.1, forward strand.
TTATTATTAGTTATATTTTAAATGAGTTTTTGAAAATTAGTTCGTACAATTTTATATCTCAATTCAATTAATTCAGGGTATTGAGAAATATATTTTTTAAAAGCTTTTTAAATAAATTCAAATAAATTAAATGGTAAACAATTTAAGAAAAGAAAATTAAAAATTACTTTTTCAGAGTTATTGGCATGAGGGTAAGTTTCTTTGTATTCCTCTTGGTGAAATTTTTCAAGATGCCGTTTAATTCCCAAAGTATTACTTGCGGTCATTTTAATCACTTTTTCCACAGGAGGTACTTTTGAAAAACAAAGTTTGCACTTGCCCCATTTTATTCATTTTTCGTCGGTATGAAACTCAAATGATTCTTCTAAGGCTTTTCCATTCAATTTACGCCGTTTAGGGTTAGGTGGGAGATTTGAATCCAAATGAGAATCTCTATTTATTAATTGAAATAAACTTATCAATGTAAGTAATAAAGTTAAAAATTATTATGAATGATTTAAAATTACTTGGAAACTTCCATGTTTCTTCTCAGTTTTCACGTTTTTAAAAGTGTAAAATTTCGCATTAGTGAGAGGTTGTCTGGCTAACGAATTCAACGAGAAAAATGTCAAAACATTGAAACTATTAAAAAAAGAAACAGACGAGAAATAACAAAAAAACATATGAGAAGCTTGATTTTAAAATTTCTCATACAGCGATTATAAATCTACAAGAGAGTCGAGATTCTCGTATCGAAGTGCATCACTAGATAAAAATAAGGAAAGTTTATCAATTAATTCACCAAAAACAAAAGAAAATACAGACCAAACAAAGAACGTAACTTTTGAAAATCAAACAAAAAGAGCAACTACACCTTTAAATTTTGATAGACCACTTGCTATATCAACACTGTACCCAACGATAAGAGAAGAATCAACCTCAGAATCAGAATCAACTGAAACAGAAAACGAAGATAATGAATCATCAAAGGATAAAACAACTGAAAGTCCAACTAAACTTTAACCTGAAATCCAGACTTCTATTATCACTATTCCTTCTGAACTTCCCAAAAACTTAAATAAGAAAATTGAATTAGAATATTCAAACATTACAAGTAGTAGAGAAAATTTAACCTATTATAGAAGTAATTATATTCATTTCTTAGCAGCTGACTCTGAATTCATAATGCCAATTGGAAAATTGCTTATCGACATAGGAGCAATAGATCCACAAGAAATAAAGTTAAAAAATCCTCAAAAAGGACAGATTTTAGTTACCTCACGTGGAAAAAAACAATATTTATACATTAATTATAAAACATAATCATTTTGATCCTCTTTTAAAACAAGATGTATATACTGTCATAAAAAATTTAAAATTAACGCTTCAAAAAGACAATGTAAAAGAGATAAGAATTTCCAGAAAAGATGACATAAGGGTAAGACTCCGTCAGAAAAAATACAATTTGCATCGGGTCTACGGATTATTCTGTAATTTGGTGAAGTTGTTATATTTGATAACAAAAATAAGTGTACCAAAGGATTTTAAAAAATTTTCAAAATTGTAAAAGTTACGCCGTTTTGAATTTTTTTATAAGATTTTTTTCAAATGTGAATATTTCCGAAACAATTTAACGGATTTTAAAAAAATTTAAATTTAAATTATTAATAACAATGATAATTGTTAATTTTCAAATCATTTTTTTACAAAATAGACAGACATTACTTAAATAAACATAAATTTGTCTACAAAAAAAACAATTAAAAAAAAGACCAAAGTTATCTATTTGTTAATTTAAATTGTTTTTTTTAACAATTTAAATAAACTGTATTATGCATTATTATTTGTCAGGTGGTCAGACTAGACTAATTTAAATTGATTTCGATCTTGTGCAATGAAAAATAAAAAATAAACAGTATTTTTTACAAAAATATTTTAAATTGTTAACTTTGAGTAACAAAAAAATAAATAAACAATTAAAAATTCAAAAATTGGTTTAAAGAGATCTTTTAGAAATTTTATCCCGTTTCATTTAAGACCAAGAACATCAAAATCCAATAAAATTTGTAAGCTCTAGAAAATTTTGAAGAGTAAAGTGTAAAAAATCCCACTTTGAGGCGTCCCACAGTGGTCTGAATCTGCAATTTACTGTTCAAAAAAGTGTACAGCCCACAGATTTTGTCGAAATATCAAAAAATTTTTTTTCAAACACTCAGAAATAAATTTGTAAGAAACTTAAGGAAGCACTTTTTTAAATTTCGAATTTTTATTATTATTATTTTAATGCAAATAACAAATTAATGATGACTTAAATAGCTTTTCTTCTCATATATTGAGAAAAAAAAAATTTTTCTTCTCGATATTGCTTAAATCTTATAACTATTAACATATGAAAAATAAAAAAACGATATTTGGACAATAAAATTTTTTTTAATAATTTTAAACAACTTTTAATTTAAGCTAAATTAACAAATGAATAGCTCGCTTGTTTACAGTAGAAAATCTTTTTTTTTATTTTCTAATGGCTTCAGATTAAGTCACTATTAACAACTGTACATAAATATTGTTCAAAAAATATTATTTATTAATGTTATAAACAAATTAAGTTAACAAATAAACTGTTTATTTGTTTATAGTTGAAATGACATCGTTTTTTTCTATTCGTTTTAAAATTATGTTACCAATAATATTTTTATAAATATTTTTCATAATTTATAATTTATTAATGTTATAAACAAATAAAGTTAACAAATAAATTGTTTATTTGTTTATAGTCGAAATGGAATGGTTTTTTTCTAATCGATTTAAAAGTATGTTACTACACATATTTTTTATAGACTTTTTTCATTAGTTATAACTTATTTATATTATAAACAATTTAAGTTAACAAATGACCTGTTTATTTGTTTATAGTCGAAATGACATCGTTTTTTTAATTGTTTTAAAATTGTGTTAACATTAATATAATCGACAGAACATAATTTTAAAACGCTTAGAAAAAAACAATGCCATTTCGACTATGAACAAACGAGTAATTTATTTCTTAACTTAATTTGTTTATAACATTAATAAATTATAACTTATGAAAAAATAGTACAAACAAATCTTATTGTTAACACAATTTTAAAACGATTAGAAAAAAAACGATGTCATTTCGACTATAAACAAATAAACAGGTCATTTGTTAACTTTATTTGTTTATAACATTAATAAATTATAAATTATGAAAAATATCTATAAAAAATATTATTGGTAACATAATTTTAAAACGAATAGAAAAAAACGATGTCATTTCGACTATAAACAAATGAACAGTTCATTTGTTAACTTAAATTGTTTATAACATAAACAAATTATAAATTATGAAAAATATCTATAAAAAATATTATTGGTAACATACATTTAAATCGATTAGAAAAAAACCATTCCATTTCGACTATAAACAAATAAACAATTTATTTGTTAACTTTATTTGTTTATAACATTAATAAATTATAAATTATGAAAAATATCTATAAAAATATTATTGGTAACATAATTTTAAAACGAATAGAAAAAAACGATGTCATTTCGATTATAAACAAATAAACAGTTTATTTGTTAACTTAATTTGTTTATAACATTAATAAATAATATTTTTTGAAAAATATTTATGTACAGTTGTTAATAGTGACTTAATCTAAAGCCATTAGAAAATAAAAAAAATTCTACTGTAAACAAGCGAGCTATTCATTTGTTAATTTAGCTTAAATTAAAAGTTGTTTAAAATTATTAAAAAAAAATTTTATTGTCCAAATATCGTTTTTTTATTTTTCATATGTTAATAGTTATAAGATTTAAGCAATATCGAGAAGAAAAATTTTTTTTTTCTCAATATATGAGAAGAAAAGCTATTTAAGTCATCATTAATTTGTTATTTGCATTAAAATAATAATAATAAAAATTCGAAATTTAAAAAAGTGCTTCCTTAAGTTTCTTGCAAATTTATTTCTAAGTGTTTGAAAAAAAAATTTCGAGATTTCGACAAAATCTCGAAAACTATTAAAGTCTCCATCGTTTTCTTTTTTGAAAATGAAAGGTGAAATTATAAGGAATATTTTATTGTATATAAAAAATACTCAAAAATCGATCCCGTGCTTAATAAATCGATTCAAAAAATTTTTTTTTACTTTTAAAAAAAAAATTTTTTTCTTTTGAAAAATTTTGAAAGGACATGATTTTAACTATAACATATTTAAATTTTATTAAAATCGGTTAAATTGTTTCGGAAATATTCACATTTGAAAAAAATCTTATAAAAAAATTCAAAATGGCATAACTTTTACAATTTTGAAATTTTTTTAAATCCTTTATTACACTTATTTTTGTTATCAAATATAACAACTTCACCAAATTACAGAATAATCAGTAGACCCTATGCAAATTGTAATTTTTCTGACGCAGTCTTACCCATAACCGACGAACTAATGAAAGGAGATTTATTACAAATTATTAATGAAGTGTTTCAAAATAGTAATATAAAAATCATTGTTTGTTATGGTCAAGTTGCAATACCTAATGAAGAAATTCGTAAGGAAATAATTAAAGAATACCATAATAGTAAAATAGGAGGACATAAAGGAGTAACAAAAACTTATCGTAGAATAAGAGAAAAATTTTATTGGCCAGGAATTAAAGATCAGGTAGTAGAGTTCGTAAGAAATTGTCCAACTTGCCAAGAACAGAAACTAGTACGTGTAAAAACTAGGGAACCAATGCTTATAACTGATACACCTCTCGACGCCTTTGATAAGGTTTCCCTAGATACTGTAGGAAAATTACCTACAACTCCAGATGGAAATTGTCACATTTTAACTATGCAGGATCATTTGTCAAAGTATTGCATTGCCATACCTATTCCTGACATTTTAACAACTACAATCGCTCATGCAGTAGCTACAGAACTATTCTCTATTTGGAGCATTAAAAGTCATCTTAACTGACAAAGGAGGAGGTTTTATCAGCAAACTCATGCGAAAAATAATCAAAAATTTTCGGTATACAACAAGTAACAACATCAGGATATAGACCACAAACCAATGGTAGTCTAGAAAGAAGCCATATTGTTCTAGTAGACTTTCTAAAACAATATTCAGAAAGTAATGATGATTGGGATAAATTATTACCTTTTTCAATGTTTGCCTACAATACGTCTGTTCACGAAGCAACCAATTTCACACCTTTCGAGATAATATTTGGTAAAACAGCCAGAACCCCTAGTTCTTTTCCACCAGAAGAAAAATTAGAAACATATGATTCTTATTTAGTTGAATTAATAAATAGACTGACAGAAATTAGAAAATTAGCGGCAGAAAATCTTATAAAATCAAAATTAAGATCTAAAGAAAATTATGACAAGAAAATTAAACCCTTTTTAAGAAAAATAGGAGACAAAGTCTACGTTTAAATGATAATGATAGTCAAAGGTTTCAAAAGCATATAGACAAATTAAAATTAGCTTATGAATAAAATAATAATACTATTTTATGTCTTGTAGATGGCTGAATTGATCTTTCGCACACCTCCACTCCAAGGAGAACTCATCAATATAATTATATTTCCAAAAGGAGATATCAACCAAATAGAATTTTCTAAAAGAATTTTAGAAGAGTTAACTGCTAAATATGACTTAACAAAACCCTTTTATAGTATAGATAATGCATCAGGATCCCTAAATAACAGACATTACGACGTAAAATGTGTAGTAAAAGATTTAAACAATGATAATATTTTTGTTGTGACAGCAAAAAATGAACGAAAAATCAAAGATGCAGAACATTCTGCGGCGCGCAAAATATTAAAAATGCTAGAAAAAGTTTATTATTTTAGCGAGCAAGAAAAAGAAAATACTTCAAGAGGCCTGACATACATAATGTGTCAAGAGGACCCCTCCATTTTAAGAATTAAACTCTATAAATGGATCAACTGTTGTGAACTCTGTTATTTGAGAGGACATACTAAAATAGGATGCTTTAGGCCCTTAAGAAATAAAAAAATGTTAACCCCTAAAATACATAACACTAACGATAATTGCTGGGAAATCCCAGGAGTACATGTACAAAATATTGAAATCACAAATAATGAAGATAACTGGGATCTCCCAGAGTCCACATTTAATTGATTGTAAATGTTTAGAATAATAATTAAATATTATTAATATTATTAATATATATATATATATATATAGGGGAGAGGGCCCTAAGGTGGTCACCCATCTTTTGAACGACTGTAGATTTCAAATGGAATTATATATAAAGGTCAATAATATGGCGTTTAAAACTTTATCTTATTACTTAACTTCCTATCGTAAAGTTTTTTTCATTTCATTAATAAAAAAAAAGTTATGGCACTTTTTAAATAAAGTTGAAAATTCGTCTTTAAAAAAAGTGGCCCCAAGGTGGTCACCATACAAAAATTCACTAAAAAAGTTTTAAAAAAATGTAAAAAACGTATTACTAAGTTGTTTATTTAATATTAATTGTTTTTCAGGATCACAGAAACATATTACATATTTTTTTTGCACTTTGTCCTTTCGTCAAAAATGATACTTTTTGTGTATATGTATTAGATAGGTAAAATTTTGAAAATAATTCTATTTCATTATTATTCATTATAAAACTTAAAAATTGATAAAATCCACATTCACAGTGATAAATGTTGATAAATATGGCGTATAAACACATTTTCATAAAAAAACAAAAGTGACCACCTTGTGGCCAAAAAAGTGTCCACCTTAGGGCCAAGACACAATTTTTTAAACGTTAATGAAAAAATTTTTTAAAGCACAATATTAATTATATATATTTGGAATATTATTGTACGATATATAAAGATAATTATAACGATTTTTACTAATTTAAAATAGTTAATTTCGATGATTTTAACACCCTGAGAAAAAAATTTCTTGATCATTTAAAAACAGAAATTTTACGACGTTCACGTTACAAAGAGACTCATACGACTATTTACCTCAAAACTTTACTAAAATCTTTGTCTTTTCAAATAATAACAATAACAAAAAGCATTTGAAGATACTAACTAATGTACAAAAATTTTCTAAGGGTGACCACCTTAGGGCCCTGACCACCTTGGGGCCCTCTCCCCTATATAAATTATCGTTATTAATAAAAATTGTTATTATTACAATGTATACAATAAATAAAAATATACAAAAAAAAAGAATGAAAAATAAAGACGAAAGAAAAGAAGGAAGAGGATTTGGAGGTTGCCTTCTTCTTTCCTTTTTATTTTTTAATAAAACACATACTAATTAATTAAAGTTAATGATTGTTCTAGACAAATATAATTAATTAACAAAAATAAAAAAAATAATAATAAAAATTATATACATATTAAAGTTTCTAGAAATTCCTAGTAATTCAGAAGATTAAATTCCCTAGAAAATTTTAGTAACTCAGAATATAAAATGCCCTAGATGTCTCTAGTAAGAAATTTCTAGTAACTTAAAATATAAAATTCTCTACAAAACTCTAGTAAAACCATTTCGAAACACCAAATAATTCAAATAAATATATTTCTTTTTCAGATGGAAATACCATTCATTGGATATTTTTCGGATGCTATTGATTATATCTCTATCATTTTTAAATTAATTCTATTCTTAATAGTATTAATAGTATTAAAAAATATCTACATTTTTTATAAAGTTATACAAAATAGGCGACAAAGATCAAACCATCCCTAAAATATCTAAAAACATTGAGGACAATGATAATTTCATGAGGGGAGAATCGACAAAATTCTTGAATAATTTTTCTTAATTATAATAATATTTAATCATAATGTAGAATTAAAAAGGCTTGAAAAACTTATTGCATATTTAAAAAACACAGTCATACTGCAGCGCCGTAGATCTGCTGTTTCGAATTAACCCTTAAACCGCACACTTCCGAATCCATCCTTAAACCGCACACTGGGTGTGCGACACCCGGGGACTTTAATGTGTGTTCTCAAAGCTGGAAAAGGATATTATGGTTCAGAAAAATTATCTTCTGTAGCTCACTACATCTATTTTGAAGAAAAATAAGTTTCATAATGATTTATTTAATCTTAATAATTAAAAAAATGTTTTTTAAAACTATTGAAATCACCTTAAACCGAAAATTGGGTATCAGCCACCCAGAAATTTTTCGCTGTTAATTTCATAAAGTTATCAAATACACAAAGACACTTAGAAGACTAATGTCCCTCACGAAACATAAAGTTAAGTACAAAATGTGTCATTCAATAGCGACATATGATCAATTTTTACGACTTTTAACTAAATATTAGAGTAAAAAGCTAGAATATGGGTGTCGCACACCCAGGGTGCGGTTTAAGGGTTAAAAGCACCTGTCTGAATTGTAAGCAAGGAAATAATTTATGCAAAATGAAATATTTCATCGAAACATTTCAAGATGACTTAAAACTCATGCTCTACCAAAAGTTGCACAAGTTATATTAAACAACTTAACATTTTTAGAATAATATGAATAATAGTATATCACATTAAAAGGGCAGAATGTTCGACATTCCTGCATCGCGTGAAATGATGCCCGAGGCGAAGCCGAGGGCATCATCGCGATGCAGAAATTTCGAACTTTTTGCCCGTGTAATGTATACTATTTTTCTTTATATCCGTCCGAAAGTACGCTTAATAATTTATTAATTGCAACTCTTGCAATCGCGTTCGATTTGACAGCCAGCAATTTTTTACTTTTGCTCCCCGCTTCAGCGCCGCCATCGGTAACTCCTGAAGCTCTAGCTTTTTCTCTATCTCTCTCTAAAAGAAAGACGCCGTTATTGACTTTCGATGCCGGCCCCGACATTTGCTGCACGAGCGAAGCGAGTGCTGCTGGTCGGGGGGGGGGGGGGGCTGGCATCGAAAAGACAAGCAAAATCCAAATATAACTACAATTTTAACAACTAAATAAATGATTAATTGCAATAAATGACCAAAGGAATAAATGAAAGTAATAAAAAACAACCTTCTAATATAAAATATCAGTTTTTGTTACAACTAAAAAAATTAATTAATTCATCAAAATTAATAAATGTCGGGAGCAGGTATCGAAAAACCATGTAAATAGACAAATATATAGCTAAAATTTTTTTTTAAAGAAATAGTCAATTTTTAAAACCTTTTCTTTATTTATTATACTATAAATAACAAATGTAATTAAGTTTTTTTATTTATTAATATTTTTCAAATCTGATAGAGTACAAAAATTATTTATAACTTTTTTATGAAATATACAATTTATGTATTTGATACATAAATTTTTGTTTACATCAAAATTGAGATCATATTGAATGTTCTCTACGATATTCAAAGATTCTAAAGTTTTACATTTTGATTCATTTTTTCTTAAAGTAAAGCACTAGAAAAAAACAATAAGCTTTTAGGTTAACTGTCAATCCCTATACGTCTGGATCACTCGCGCTTTAAATTTTCTGCTGGTAATGCAGAACAGCTAACAGCTTATGCTCCCGCTGTAACAGAGAGCGAGCTTGTGCATCGACCAATGCACAAATTTTCGACTTTCAGCTGCGAAATCGAAGCAGGAAATACGTACTTTCGACCGTGGTATGAAGAAAACATTATGCTTTAATTTTCCCGCTAATTTATTTGAAGTATTTTAATTTTGAAATGTCACAAATCTTGCATAGTCAATCAACAAAATTATTATTATATAATTACTACGTTAAAATTGTTATCAAAGTAAAATTAAATAGTAATAAATATAACCAAAGAAGTATTACAAAGGAAATTAAATTTAAAACCATATATTTAATATTACTATATTATTAATCAAAAATTATTTTATTTATAAAATCTTACGAAAATTCTTTTACAAAACATTATAACTATATGAATGAATTATATATATATATATATATATATATATAGTAAATACATCATGAATATAATTATTATTTAATCCTTTGAAACAAACTACTGTACTTAATAATAAATTATAAATTCCAAATAAGGAAATATATGTTTTTCAATTGTAGGGGAGACTGGGGTAAACCCGCTCACTATTTTTCAGATCGGCTAAAATCTAGAAAATTATTCTCTAAATCCAAGTTAATTTATATCATTTGAAAGCTTATGATTTCTACTAAAAAAATTAAAAAGAGTTTTTGATTTATATTTTTTAGTTTTACTTAGAGAAACTTTTTAATAAACATATACCAAATTTCGAAATCACAATTTTCCAGGGTAAACCCGCTCACCTTATCTTTTCAAGACGGAAGAGTTTTATTTTTTAAATATTAAAGTTCGTCTTATTCCCGTCTTAAGTATGAATTATTATTGATAATTTATAAGTTTTATAAACAATTCTATAAACAACAAATTGGTTTAATAAATAATGAACATAGATTTCATGAATTACAACTATGGATTTAAATAGTGTTATATTTTATTAAGAGAAAGTGAAATGTAGTTACAATTTTGGTTTTAATAAGTCATAAATTGTGTTATTGTTGAAATATAATACGTGAAATTATTTTATTCTAAATTTTAAATTTAAAACTAAGTGAGCAGCTTTACCCCGACTTCACGTGAGCGACTTTACCCCGAGTGTATTCCTCACATTTCAGAATAAATTTAATTAAATCTTTTTAAAATAAGACAAAACTATATATGTACTTCGAAGAAGGACATCCAATAGCAACAAAAAAAATTTGCCAGATAAATTAAGACTCAAAAATAATGATCGAAAAACTTAAAAATCCAAAATACGTTTTTTTCTGACACCTCTAAAAACATTTGATCGTCTCTGATTCTATGTTGAGTTCATGAAACTAAACGAAAGTTCGTTAATGTAAGTTGAATGTCACAGTACCAATATCTTCATCTTAAGTTGAGTTCATGGCGTAAAATCGCTAGTGAGCGGGTTTACCCTGTGAGCGGGTTTACCCCAGTCTCCCCTACAATTCTAAATTAATAACTAAAAATTCAAAAAAAAAATAATAATGATAATAATAATATATGTAAAAGAAAAAGTAGATGAAAATTAAGTAATTTAATAAGCAAATTACTATTACGCATCTTCAATATAAACAGTTGGAATACCATCTTCAACGCTGCGAACCATAATACGTGGAAATGAAGGATCCACTGTCTCGTGACCGCATCTACATCTATAAGGATTGAACTGCATATGGAAATATCGACCGCAAACACAAAATCGATCAGGATTACCTCCAAAACTGAAAACAAACATACAAACAAAAATAAGTAAATAAAAAAAACAAAAAAGGGTTATATATATATAATTATATAAAAAGAGACAGATAAATTAATAATATAATAAACTAAGAAGTTACCTGGAAGGCGATAATGTTGGAAGAGGAGCCGGATGTAAAGTTATTCTGCGCAAGATACGCTGCATCTCCCGTGTTAATAATTGAACGCGTGACATCAATTCAAAAAACCTCTTACGATTTGACAATCTTTTATTACGTATAAATTGTTCATCTGGACATGGGCCATCATGAAGAATTGAAAATCTGCACCTCTCTGTTGATAAAGATGCGTGTAAAATCGGATAACGCACAAACTCCTGGAGATATTAAGCTCGTTGCTAATTCACTTATTCACTTATCTTCACTTATCTTATCTTATCTTATTCACTTATCTTCCTAATTCACTTATTAGGCAAAAAAGCTGGTTTAAGGTGCGTACTGTCGGCATTCTCACGCTCCACCTATATGCATCTAAAGTATAATAAAACCAAATAAATAAACAACAATTTTAATTATAAAATGAAGATGAAAAGAATAAAAATTAATATACCTGATCAAAATAAACTTATGTAGAATCCTCGTTTTCTAAAAATTGACTCAAAAACAAAAATTTTACGCTTCGGTTCAATCGAATTAATAGTAACAATAACACTGTTCAAATTATGATCTAATGAAACCACCGAAAATTCAGAAGACGGAACAAATTCTCCTAAAATGTCAAATCACAAAAAGGATAGAGTGTCAACTGCCCGATTAACCGGAACATCCCACAAAACGAATCGAAACAAACCAATGAATTCTTCTAGTTTTACTAATTCTAAATTAAAAAGATATGAATTGGAGAAAAGCAACGCACTATATTCACTTTTCACTGAACAAAGGGTTATTTCACTTTTAAAAATTTTTAAATAATCAAATAAAACCGAATCAAAATTAAAAATGAATTCCCATTTATCTACATTTATTTCTTCTATATCGGCCATTTCAATCAAAAGTTAAATTCAGAATGAAAGAAATTAATGTACTTACCGAAACTATATGGAGCAGGATTCATGATGACTACTCGAAGATACTGACCATCCCTAATCAACATGCAGAAGAAACAAACTGTACACCCCATCAAAAAGCATTTTATCTGCTTTTTAGGTCACTAACCTAAGTCAAATTGTCACTAAGACAATAACACATATTTAGGTCGCAGGACTGCTCCATTCTTATCACTAATACTAATGATGCAATCAGATTAACACATGTGAAGAAGCAACCTCATGAGCAACATCAAAACTTCCGCGTCAGCATAATGCAAATTATGCAAACAAATAAATAGGTTTTCATACATAAGTTTATCGAGGACGATAAACAAATTTAAGGAAGGAAGACTGTTACATTCCGTGTAACCAAAATTTTTTAAAAACGTTATTCTTATTAGTTATTCTGATGATAAATTACTTAATTATATAAATACACTTTCAAGTGTGTGGATGTGTGTATACATGTATATATTAAAATTATATATGCATATGTGTATACATATCTATACGCTTACATATATAAAAATAATAAATTATTAAGGAACAATAGTATTTTTAATTTAAATAAAATTAAAAATTACAAAAGGTAGATAATAAAGGTATTGACTAGTTTGTTACCTTCAAACAAAATAATGAAATACTGCGTTAAAACAGATATAATAGAAATCTACTTATTCTAAATAATTTAAAATTGTAACGGTATATCCAGATTTATATAAAGAATATTTTGTAATTAAAATTATTATATGTCTATATATTATGAACTCAATTAAAAGGTGTCATGAACTAGAAACCGCATTAAATAAGCTATGATGAATATTTGAAATTATAACAATGTATCTACGATTGAAAAATCGATTTCGCAATCAGTAGAGAAGACATATTATTCATAAATAGAGCACACGTGAATTCTTCCGAATTTTGCAAATTGGTTTTATTATTTGCTCTCATTAAATCAGTATATAAATCACGAAGAAATCTTAATTATTGTCAAATACTCCGGTGAGTATCTGTCCGAACGGTAGCGTCGAGTCGGCCCTTTAATTGTTAAATTCGCGTTAACTTAAAAGTAGTGTTACAGAAGTTGGTTTCTTTTATTTATCAATACGGAGGTAAATTAACATTTAATTTTGTTAACCCTATTTATACAATTGTCATATAAAATTATTACTTTGGTTATTTTATTCTTTTTAATCAAATTTAATTTTTAATTAAATTAAATTTATATTTTATATTGGTTGCTATCCAATAATTGTACTTTACATCGCTTCAATCATACATTGTAAGTAAATAAATTAAATCAAAACCTAATATTAAATAAAGAACCATTGTTAAAAAGGGAATATGCATTCATTATTTAAGGAGAGTCCATAGTTCTCAATAATTGACACTAATCCACAAAAAAATAAGCGTCAAGACTTACCAACTTGACTATTCAGTTACTTGTCTCCGTTTTATTATTTACTTAATAAAAACTACTTTCACCCTTGCTCGGATCGTAACACACCCTGGACACCCTCGCTCGGTAGACATTTCTGCGGTTGTTGCCAGGAAATGACGCTCGACGATTGTTCTAGGTTCATTTTCTGACAATCTTTCTTGAAAATAACACGCCGAACAACGCCATGTTCGTACTTCTGGGTTGTTCGGGATCCACATCAGCCCACTTAGGTGTTCGTGAGCTGAATTTGATTGCGTTAAGGTATTTAACGTACTCTATATAACAAAAAAACTTATGTATTTATATCTATATATACATGTATTATATATATTTCCACAGATAAACACCCATACAACTCACATAAAAGAAAAGTTGTTGAAGGGTTAGGAAAAATAAGAAGGGATGAAGGGAAGTAGAATTTTTATTTATTTATGACGGAGAAATCCTCAGTGATGATCCGGTTTAAGACAAGAAGGAGTCCATTACACGTTCATTTTCTCCAGTTTTAATCATCAGAAATACTTACGACTGTCAGACTAATAAGAGTGAACGTTCTTTTTTCCCACTCTTCTCTTGTAATGAAATAATGTGGATCACATCGATGGTAATAGGTGGATGAAATATTGGCCATTTTTCTTTCTTTTTTATGTAGCGAACGAGTGGAGGAGAGTATAAAAACAATGTCTACGTGACTTTTAATTCACAAAGGATTTCAGCGCTGAATTGCCATGAAAAAGATCAGGGCTGGGAAGCTCAATATCTTGAAATTATGTATCTTTACGTTACCTGGGTTATTAATTTCTTTTAAATTATTAACTTGAAGGCGCTTGTATACCTCCCGTTTCTGAGTATATTCAGAAACGTGAAGCAGTTATCTAAGTTGAAAACGAGTTTTCTATCTTGAAAACCGTGCTAGAAAGTTATTATTATGGCGGGATAATTTGAATGTCAGTTTTTAATAAATTGTGATTGGTGGAAAATATGTTATTCAAATAATCCCGCCATAATAACAATTTTCTATCACGGCTTCCAATCCCAGTAAAAAGTAAAGTATTAATAAGAATTCGAAATTTTTAATTCTTTTGAATTCCGTTTCTGACCAATTCTTTTTATTTTCATTTGGAGAAGCCGAAGAGAAACTAAGTTTATTCTTTTGAATGCCGTTTTAATATTTTAAGCAGAAAAAAAATTTGTCGATTTGAAGATTTGAACCCTCAAGTTTCATTGTCAGAGACAAACAGCTTGTCCGCTCAGCTGTTTAAACTGTACTATGACTACCGAATTTTAGAAGTACTTATCTCAAAGTGTTGAAAAATTCAAAGGAATTCAGAAAAATTCAAAAATTAAAGAAATATTAAAACGAAATTGATTGGAATTGACTTTCAAGAAATCTTTGCCTCAAAATAGAATACATAAGAATTGGACAGAAACGGGATTCAAAAAAATTGATAATTTAACATTTTCTGTAAAAAGTTAAAAATGTTCAATTTTTCTCAATTCCTTACTTCTTACTGGGATGGTTTCCAAGATAGAAAACTTGTTTTTAACTTAGAAAACTGCTTCACGTTTCTGAATATACTCAGAAACGGAGAGGTATACAAGCGCCTTGAAGGTCGGTCAACTGCAATTGGTCTTGATGTACTATTCTAGTCTTATTATTAGAGTACTCCCAACAGAAGTGGGACACACTTTGGTTTTCATGCTTTATAATATTCAGAAATTAACATTTTTGAACACTTATTGCGTTTATTTGTAGAGAAACGGGTCACCTAACTTTTGGAAAACACAAATTTAAAAAATTTTAATTTTAACACATTGTTCAACATCGTTATGCAAAAAAAGAGAAATTTGCGATATCACGATTTTGTAGACAGAAGTGGACCACCCAAGTTTTTCATCTAGAATATAAGTAAAAAGATCAAGCACTATGATTGTTTATCTTAAATAATTAATTTTTTCGATAAATAGTATTGTAAAACCAAGCACAAGCAGTGCGTTTCGAAATTTTATTAATTTTTATTTGTTTTATAGCATCAAGTAATTTGTCGTAGTCAATGGGTTCATAGCCCGTCGGTTTACCCTTTCTAGGTGGAATGATTGTTAAAACATTAAAATTAATGCATAGAACCACTTCATTAGTTTATGGGTTAAAATAAAAAAATCGTTGAAATCTTGTCCTGGATAACAGGACCGGTTTTTAAATTGGTATCACAATTAAAAGTTGAAAAACTATGAAAGAAATCAAATACGATATAAATTTGATAATACGTGAGCATAGAGAAATGTCAACATCAATTTAAAAATCAGAAAAATTATATTTTGATAATATTAAGAAAAGAGTACATTTTTTTGTCATCGTGTCCACAAGTTTTTTTAAAGGCGAACTTTTGTAAATGGTAATTAATGTATAAACAAATTTTCTAGTATATATATGTATATTATTTGTGTAAATGTACAATTAAAACTAAATTCAAGTTTTCGAATAATAACAAAAATAAAAATTCATGTTTATTATTTTTTGTCATCGTGTCCCGTCCGACATATCTTTTTTTTAGGAGTCAAGTTAGACGTTCCATAGACAGAAAGAAAATTTCTAAAATCTATTTGGTTAGTTATAAAAAAATATTTTTAGAAATTCATATTAAAACGATTAACACGCTAAATAATATGTTATTATTATTTAACAGGTAAATTCAGTAATAAAATAATTGAACTACCTAAAAATAAAACATTAATTATTGCTATAAACTTTTTTTTTGTAATTTCATCATATTGAAATAGGTTAAATATGTGATTACTAAAAAAATATTATTAAGCTAATAAGTATTCCTTGATCTTTTATTTTATGATTTTTGACATATTTTAGAACATAACTAACAAAACAGACAATTTTTACAACATTTCAAAGATTTTATTTTCTTTTAAAAAGTTAGGCACATATTGTCGATTTTTTTTATTTTTACCCTTATACAAAATCACTAAAAGCGAAACAAAACGTCAATGCTGTGGCCCACTTCTGTCCACAAGCATAATTTTTGATGAGAAATAACGTGTACATAGCACCTCGCGACAATATGAAACAGTCTTTTTGATACTATTATAATTAAATAATAATATAATTATAATTAATTATAATTCGATAAATAACTTATGTAAACAACGACGATATATCTTTTACAATGAGAAAAAAGAAAAAAATTGATAATTTTTGGCACTAATTGCTATAGAACACAATTTTAAGTCGCATACTTAATGGTGTTCCGCAGTGATCGCCTTTTAAAAATGGCTGTTCAAATGTATACTTGATTTGAAAATAATTTTCTCCCAATTCGGGCAGTTATTGGAAAATCGGAGAAAATACAAGATATCCTAAAAATATTATCTTTCATTTGCGCGCAAGAAGTAAAAGATTTATTTAGATTTACAACGACAGGAAGTAAAATAGGAAAAAGTTAAACAAATGCGCGATACATAAAATTGCCACCAGAGGGCAGCACCTAATGAGTACATCTAATTTTCTCATTTTACTTTCTGACGTCGTGTATTATATTAGATTTTCAATTTCTTGTGCACAAATGAAAGAACAGAATTTCAGGATAACTGGTATTTTTCCCTATTTTGCAATAATTGTCCAAATTGCAATTGGGAGAAAAATTCTTTTAAAATTATGTTTACGTTCAAGCAGCCATTTTTAAAAGGCGACCACTGTTTGAAATTGCGCAACACCGTTAAATAACCAACTAAAAATCGACCTTCCGTTGATAACAAAAGAAAAAAAAATTCGGGTGGCCCACTTCTGTCGGTGGTCCATTTCTGTCAATACTACTCTAATTTTGTTTGTCTTTGTCAATCATGGATTAATATACGCCGAGCAACTTGCTTAATTCAAATAGCAAAGTCAGCAGAAGTATTAAAACTATCTTTAATTGTAATTTTAATTATTTATAAAAATATAAATATATATACAGTGCCGCTCAAAAAGATTTGCCCACCCTACGCCATGTAAGGGCATTACAAAAAGTTTTGTATCTTCAATAATAATAAAGATAAAATCTTAATGAAATATTTATTTTAAACCTTAAGTATCTGACTTGAAATAATGCAAAAAAAAATTTTTTTTAAAATTTTTTTATTGTTTAATTGCTGAAAATAAAAAAACAATTTTTTCACTTTTTTCGAAAAATTTCAAATTATGATACAATTTTTGAAGAAATCATCACATTTAAAATTTACAAATGTCATTAGAAAGAATTTTTTGTCACTTTTTAAACGATTTTTTGAAAATTGCTTTACGATAATTTTTGAGAAAGATATGATCATTTGTTTATAAAAATAGCCTATTTTTTCAATTGTTGGTAACTTGAGAACAATTGATTTTTGAAAAAAATTGTTAAGGAAAAAAATGTGCCTCTTTGTACGTAGAATTAGAAACAAAATATTTAAACAATAAAAAAATTGTTTTTACATTTTTTCCTTCTGTATATATTTTTAAGACGAATAACATATACTTATCAATACATATCGATAAAATCTAGCACAACATAAATTATCACTGTTAAAAAGAACAGTTAATAATTACACTTTTTAAATATTTAAATAACATTAATTATAAAACATTTATTTGTTTATAAATAATTAAATCAGTGTTGTTAAAAATAACATTCAATATAAAATCACGAAATTAATTAATTAATGTTATTTAAATATTTAAAAAAATGTAATTTTTAACTGTTCTTTTTAACAGTGATAGTTTATGTTGTGATATATTTTATCGATATGTATTGATAAGTATATGTTATTCGTCTTTAAAATATATACAGAAGGAAAAAATGAAAACAAAAATTTTTTAAAATGTTTAAATATCTTTTTTCTAATTCTACGCACAAAGTGACACATTTTTTCCCTTAACAATTTTTTCAAGAATCAATTGTTCTCAAGTTACTAACAATTGAAAAAATAGGCTATTTTTATAAACAAATGATCATATCTTTCTTAAAAATTATCGTAGAGCAATTTTCAAAAAATCTTTTGAAAGGTGACAAAAAATGCTTTCCAATGACATTTGTAGATTTTAAATGTGATGATTTCTTCAAAAATTGTATCAATTTGAAATTTTTCAAAAAAAGTGAATTTTTTTTTATTTTTTTTACTTACTGCGCAGGACCTTAAGGCTTCCATGGTTGGCCTAATGAAGAGTGAAGCTTCGCAGGACACTCGTTGGAAATCAAAAATAGAAGCACCTTGCAAGCATGCGTGGAATGATGTCGTCATTTTGCAGCGGTTCCATTCTCGCCCCTTTAGCAAAAGGTATGTCCTTTGATCTTCATCTATGATTAGATAATCGTATTTTGAACTTATATATGCTCTTTCCGTGCCATTCTTAAGCTTTTCTTGGATGGTAGGAAGCAAATGGAGCTTAAAAGCCTGATAGTTATATTTTTCCAGGAGAGGAATGTCAATGAGGACCTTTAGTTGGTGATTCTTACAGAGAATTGTGACCGTAGGTGCAGGTTTCCTTTTCTGGCCTCATGAACTGCATCTAGAATGCTGGATGTAGCCTAGATGCTGTGATCGAGTCCCAGTCTCAAGGCTCTTGCTATTGCGTAGGTCAGGTTTCTTCTCTCCATCTCAGCTATTGACTTGATGAGACCCTTGGCAAGCAGCGTCTGGAGTTGTTCCTGTAGATGTTGCAGCAGGGAACCGTGTCGCTGCACTTGGCTATGTAACGAGTCAAGTTGTGATCTGACAACATGGGTCTGTTTTCCAACGAGGTGCGATAGATTTGCCTGAGCTTTGTTCAAGCTTTGAATGGCTGCATTATACTTCTCTCCATCGTCATACGTAATCACACCAATAATTGGTCCCGCGATTTTCCCGAGGAATCCGAGTAAGGGAACTGCTCGCCTTGTTCGCAACTGAGAGGTCATCTTTCTAGGTAAGGTCGTTTTAGTATTTTCTAGTTCCTCGATTTGGACTCGGAACTGTTCCTGAAGTTCAGAGGCCATCTCCCATCTGTCTTCCCATTAGTATGATTCCATTGAATCTAGACACCATTTTTCTTCAGGTCCGCACTGTGCTCCCAGCTTCATCAGGCGCTGCTTCAGGTCGTCGAAGAATCGGTACTGCTTTCCAACATCCAAGAAGACAGCAATTCTTCAATTGCTAACTGATCTCCTGAATAAGTATCTTAATTTCTAGAGTTACTTTATGTGCATCGTGATGATATTCTAAGGATAGCTTAGGATTGATGCAAGGATGTCATTGGGATAGATGTTCTTAGTATATTTTTTGTATGTCCAGAGGATATATTCTGCATATTAGAGTGGTCCAAAAAAAGTAAAATCGGAATTTTAATGCTCTCATCTCTTAGAATTGTTCTACATGGAGAAAAAAAAATACCCCTATTTTTTTATAAAAAAATATTTAGAGGTCGCTCAAAGCGCCTAAAGTTTCCCATGTCAAATGCGTAGGAAAAACACTTTTTCGTATAATTGGAAAAGAATCCTTGAAAATCAATATTTTTCATTCAGCAAACTCTGTTTCTCTTCAGAAGACTTTAAAGAATAGTGCTAAATTATTTATTTAATCATTTTTTAAATTAACTATTTTTTATAGTACCCCAAAAAAACCCCATAAATTTCAAAATTACAAAAAAATCGTTAAAAAATATTTTTTATTATTTTTATCAAAGTTTTTTCTTAGATTATGAATAAATAACACAAATATTGATTTTTAAACATTATTCCATGTAATTGCAAATTTTTTTAAACAAATTATTATTGTTTATTTACAACTTTTTATCTAATTGAGCTAAAGAGTTTCGATTTTTTTCTCAATTTTGCAACTTTTCAGGCCGAATGTAACCAGTCACTATCAACTTACTAAGAATATTAATTTTACCAATTGTTTAAACAAATTACTATTGTTTAATTTTATCTTTTTATCAAAATGAGCTACATAGTTGCATTTTTTTAATTGTACATTTTATTTTTTGTGAGGTAATAATTAATGTAAGACTTCATTATCGAGTAAAAATTGTGAACAATAAATTTATTATTATAAAATTAATAAGTACAAAATTTTTATTTATGTCATTGAAATAACTACTGCGATAGCTTCAAATTTAAAATAACAATTTATTTAAACAATTGGTAAAATTTTAATTCTTAGATTGTTTTTATATTTACTAGTTAAATTTGGCTTGAAAAAATACAAAATTGAGAAAAAAATAGTGAGTTTGCAGCTCAATTTGATAAAAAGATAAAATTAAACAATATTAATTTATTTAAACAATTGATAAAATTAATATTCTTAGTTAGTTGATAGTGACTGGTTACATTCGGACTGAAAAGTTGCAAAATTGAGAAAAAATCGAAACTCTTTAGCTCAATTAGATAAAAAGTTGTAAATAAACAATAATAATTTGTTTAAACAAATTAGCAATTACATGGAATAATGTTTAAAAATAAAATATTTGTGTTATTTATTCATAATCTAGGAAAAAACTTTAATAAAAATAGTAAAAAATATTTTTTAACGATTTTTTTGTAATTTTGAAATTTGTGGAGTTTTTTGGGGCATTATAAAAAATAGTTAATTTGAAAAATTATTAAATAAACAATTAAGCACTATTCTTTAAAGTCTTGTGAAGAGAAACAATGTTTGCTGAATGAAAAATATTGATTTTCAAGGATTCTATACCAGTTCTACGAAAAAGTGTTTTTTCCCCATGCATTTTACATGAAAAACTTTCAGCGCTTTGAGCGACCTCTATATATTTTTTATTTTCAAAAAAATAGGGGTATTATTTTTTTCCATATAGAACAATCCTAGGGGGTGAGAGCATTAAAATTCCGATTTTATTTTTTTCCCATGTATTTTTCGACCACTCTAATGCATATCCTTAGATATCCTGAAGATGTGCCTAGGATATCCAAACCGACGGTCTCTAGGATATTCCCTAGGATATCCACAGGTTGAGTGCATAAATCAGGACATCTTAAAGATATCCTTTTGTTGTAAGAGTGTGTTTCAAGACATCGATTTAACATCAACATCTTAAATTGTTCATTTTTTTGTGCAGGATAATAACCAGAATTACAACATAATACCTGCAGAATTTCAGCATACTGTCTGCAGACAAGATTCTGCTCATAGGCTGCGGAATGTCTGCAGACTTTATGCAGATTTTTTCACTTGGGATGTATGCGTCCAGGGTCTTGTCTTTCGAAGCAGAAGGTCGAGTTGGCGAGATGTGAGGTGGCAAGTGTAGAAAAGCACTATAAGCTTTTCGAAAAACAAGAGGATCAATATCTTCTGCTGCTTGTTCCTCGGTTACCTTTCCCGATTTATCTTCTGAAGTTTTCTCAATTGTTGATGATGAGGAAGAGTCTGTAGTTTTGGGATTTTCAGAAACTGCACCCTTACGTGGACGTAAACGTTTGGCGATGCAACTTTTGTTCGCTAGATCTACCGAAAATTTTTGCGTAGGGTGGAAGGTTTCATCGTTCAAAAGTCTAGCTGATTCAGTACAACCTAGTGGTCTTCCAGGTTGTCGACGCTCACTCTTGGGATTGGCATGGATTTTACGCTGCTGCACCTTCGGATTACTCGTTTTAAGCTGATTAACTCCTTTTTCCAATCCTTTAGGTCTCTTTAAGATTGTGATTTTTGGCTGTGATCCATGACTTGTAGATAGCTGTCCCAAGTGTCTTCTTGTTAGCGTTGATTTTTTTGATGCAGTGGGATCAAATACCTAAGGGTTTCGTTCCAGTTTTCGATGACAATTCAGGGTTCGATTGTTTGGACTTTAATCCCTCTTGGAGACTTCCTGTTCTTTCGGATAACCGTGTAGGCATTGTAATTCTTTAAAAAAGTCCCTTTTTGGGTCTTGTGTCTTTGGGGCTTACTCAAGCACTTTCTTGTTCTTTATTAGTGGAGGATCGGTTGATAGGTAATGCTCGGTAAGTTTTCGGATGTTTATTTAGAGTTTTAACGCTGGGGTTCACATCACTTGATTGCTTTGCCGGGGTTGAGTTGGAAGCTAGGGTGTCTTGGTCAGACAAAGATAAATCTGACCAGTTAGACTCAAAATCAGTCTTTGGTCCACTGGAATGATCAATATGATTGTTAGATAGAGCTTCAACGATTCTGTTGATTTTTCCGGGTTTGCATTCAAACTTATATTGATAATTCTGCACTCGAATTCTCCACTTTTGAATTCGAGCTCCAGGATTATTAATATAAGTCATCCAATGAACTGGTTCAAAATCGCAAGCTAGGATGAAATCTCGTCCATAAAGATAAGGTCTGAAATGTTCCATTGCATACAATATCCCAAGGCACTCCTTTTCTGCCTTCGGATATTTTTGTTCGTTTGAATTTAAGATTTTCGAATAGTATGTGACAGGTAAATCAATATTATCCTTTTCTTGGGTCAAGATTGAACCTATCGCATATTCAGAAGCGTCGCAGGTTAATTTAAAGGTTGCGTTAAAGTCCGGATATTGGAGAACGGGTTCACTACACAAGTATCGTCTTAGTCGAGTGAAACTTTCCCTTTGGGGTTTTTCCCATTTCCACGCGGTGTCCTTTTTGTTAACAATTCTGTGAGAGGCTTTGCATGTTTTGCGTAGTCTTTTATAAAGCGTCTGTAATATCCCAAAAGGCCAAGAAAACTTTTAATATCTCTTGGTGTTTTCGGTGGAGGAAAATTCCTAATCGCGATTATTTTAATTATTAATTAATCCCCGTTTTCACTAATAATATGTCCCAAGTATGCTACCTCGGGTTTTAAAAATTTGCATTTGTCGGGTTGGAGTTTTAAATTCGCTTCTCTTAGTCTATTGAATAGTCGGCGGGCCCTTCTATCATGTTCTTTGAGGGTATCTGAATAAACAATAATGTCATCCAGATATACAAATGCTTCTGTGTCCAGCATTGTATTTAACACACTGTTAAGCAGTCTCTGAAAGATGGGGGGGCATTTTTTATTTCCATGGGCATTCGTTTGTATTCAAAATGTCCATTTCGTGAGGAAAAAGCAGTGTTGTGTCTGTCGTCAGGGTGAGTTTCTACCTGGTGAAAACCGCTTGCTAAATCGAACACGGTAAAATACTGTGCACTCCCGAGCTTGTCAAACACATAATTTATGCTCAGTAGAGGAAAAGCGTCACCTATGATGCTCTCGTTTAACGCCCTATAGTCGACTACTACGCGCCATTTTTTTCGCCAGACGCGTCGATTTTTTTGGTACTATTAGCAGGGGTGCATTATACGGCGAGTTAGAGTGTCCGATAATACCGCTATCAAACTGCTTACATAACTGCACGTCAATTTGCTCCAATGCTTCGAACGGGGATCTATATTGTTTTTTGTGAATTACTTTATTGTCCACAGTCGGAATTCTGTGTTGTATGAGATTAGTGCAAGTTAAAATTTCACCATTAAGGTGAAATATATATGCATAATCCTCTGCCCATTTGGTAACAATTTTTCGTTCTTCGGGAGCTAGATAAGTCAAGATTAGTGCATTTTTTC
Source organism: Leptopilina syphax (assembly GCA_032872505.1). Taxonomy (NCBI): domain Eukaryota; kingdom Metazoa; phylum Arthropoda; class Insecta; order Hymenoptera; family Figitidae; genus Leptopilina; species Leptopilina syphax. The sequence goes on from CM065472.1 coordinate 16,698,382, forward strand.
ACCTTTATGGCTATATCTGCGTAAGTCTGACCCTGTCCGGAGTAGGGGGTATCAATTTCGGAATCCGCTGCTTCTTCACCCGGAAACTTACAAAAATCAAAAGGAATTAGTTCTTAGGGGGAATTCGTACGTCAATATCTTCCTCGGTGGTGTTAATTGCCATTGCGTGACAGACGCCATTTTTATTTGTGACAATGGTTTCACCCAGGTAGAGTCCAGTGGTAGTCTCTATTCAAAAAAAATATCCTTGTTTAAGGTCAGGAGTTATGACATCAATGGTTACAGGAGTTCGAGTTCGGGATCTGATTCGCAGAACTCGCGCGAAAGGTTTGATTTCAGACCTTAAGGCCTTCCTGGCTTCCAGTGATTCCTTATCGACAAAAGGGATAGGGGTCACTGGGTTAGACACTGTTACCAAAGTGTTGTGTCTAAAGAAAATTTGTGCCTGTTCTTTTCGCATATATGGTCTTCCGAGTATTCCATGTGTGGAAAAAGGAAAGCTATCTCAAACCACATGGAATTCCACAGGGTCGTTGGAAATGGTTAAGTTAATAGTTTCCAGCGTTGTTACTGCGTGATTTGTTATCCCGGAAATCACAATGCACTTATCCTTGGCAAGTGTGAGTTCAGGATTCAAAACACACAGTTTAACAAGATTTGAATCTGACCCTGGGTCCACAAGAAATCGAGCCTTGTCGTGTCTGAATTCTCGGGCCTATAATAGAACTACTGGGGAGTCCTGGGCCGCTGCTCCTGTTGTAGAAAACCGACAGTGTTCTCGGCGAAGTGTACATTCCTCGGACGCTGCGGGGTCGGGCTCGCAGTCGCGTCTTGACGACGAGCTGGTTGAAAGTTTAAATTTCCTTGAGGTGCCGGAAAAATGCCCCTTGGCGAAGTCGCACTAGAATAATACCCTTGACTTTGTCTAGAATATTGTCCGGGTGTTTGAATTGACTGTTGATTCGGCTGTGGGATTGGTTGTTGGAATGATGGATTAGGGTAGTATGAGGAGTTATGTGGTGGGATATTCATCGGGAGCGAGAAAGGGTACGAAAATTGGGGTGGGTATTGAGGCATCATTGACCTATAGAATTGTCCCAGTTTCTCAGGAGTGAAATGGAGGACGTTTGATGATCAATGAGTCGAAAAAGAGGGAACCTGGGGCGCATGTTCCCTATCTGAATCAGGTCTCCTTTTTTCCCCTAAACTGGGTCGTTCCAATTGTTTAGAGTACGGACTGGGAGAGCGGGGCCTTTCTTATATTCTACTAATATGGTACGAGGTGGATCGCGACCTTTCCGAGTAATTTTCCCGCTCCTCTGCATGGAGCGCATATTCCAATGCCTCATCCATGTTGCGGGGGTTACGGGCATCCACGAATTTTGATATTTCGGTGGGTAATCCCTTAATAAAAGCGTCGAGTGCGCATTCTTTAATTGGTTGAAGAATGATATCGCATTCTCTTCGCCTAACATTCCTGTCGTCGTTTGTTACTTCCCAGTACAACGTGTCATATTTTGGCTCTAGAGCATGTCGAGCTCCACTAATCAAATCTTGGAGTCTATCATGGTATTCGTGCGCGGTTTTGGTTTGTTTTTGTTTTATTGACACTATATGCTCGAAATACCGCTGGTATTTCTTCGTCTGCACGAATCTTTTTTTTAAGTGTTCTAATAACTCGGTTAGTGAGTTAAATTCCTTATGTTTGCAGCTATCATGAGCCGGGCCATATAGTCTACTAAGGATTGCCCGGACATATTCAGGTTCCGCTACATCGGTGATAAAAATCCCGGCTCGTTTTACGGCCTGCACAAAATCTCGCAAGGGGGGGTTTTTCCTTCAAATACCGGTGTGTCACATGCGCTCGTGCGCAACATAAATCGGTCAATGGCCGAACTTGCGTCTGCGCCCGCAGGGTTCATAGTTCCATTCAACTGGCGGGCTTTTTTTGACACTTGAAACTAGTAGGGAGTATGCAAAGGTGGTTTGAGAAAGAGTGGCTAGTGAAGTATTAAGGGATCCTACTTGCTTCTTTAAGTCAGTTGCTTGTTTAACTAGTTCTGCATTTCTTGACATAAGGTATTCGTATCTTTCCTCGATTGATTCTATTCTTTTTGCTAATTCAGATCATTGGCCCTGGGAAAACCCGGTAACTATAAGGCTTCTCCGAGGAAACATGAGTTATCGCGTAGGAATTCTAATCATGACAGTTTCTATTTTTTGGATTTTAAGCTTGTTCTTTGGGAAAATGGAAATATTGTAAGCGGATGTTATAAACGCAAGAGGGATTATTTTCAATTCCGACTGACTTAGTAATTCGGGATCAGATATGGGAAATTTAGAGCTATATTCGACAAAGTAGTACGGGTCAGTCATTTATTTAGCTAATTAGAACGTTGATTTACGTAAGGGTGATTTCTTCTTTGTTCCCGGATTCTGTTTCGAATCCTTTCTCTCATTTCATCAGTAATGGGAACCACTCCTGGGGGTGGGTTGTCTCGGAAGGAGATAGATTGGGGGGAACAATATTCGGTATTTGCTTTTGATAGCACATTCGGTGAAAGCATTTTATACAGAACAACTAGAGGACAGCCAACTCGACGCAACTCACTCGCCCAAGTATTGTGGGGGACACTGGCTAGGTATGAGAATGGAAAGAATCTACGACATGGAAGCACACCATTTGGTTTTCAACCAGGAGATATACTATTCCAAGAATATCCACGTAGGTATTATTGACGTAGTCTGCAGTTGGATGACCGAGAATAGGGGAGTCTGGTTTTAGAGCAGTTTCACAGATGTACTTATGTTTATAACCGAAATCTATGGAGACGGTAACCACTTCGCCTTGCAAAATTTCCAAAGTAGCAAGGACACCACCAAAGTTATAGGAATTTTCGGAAAGAGTCTGGACTTGTCTTATGTGATTTTCTTAAGCGTAAACTAATTGGCGCTGAATTAGCGCTTCTTCAAGTTCAAGGTCAATTTCTACAATAGGGACTTGTGGTTGAATTGGCAACGGTTAAACGGGTTCTAATTGTCAAGAGACAGGTGTAATCTTACAATTGGGTTGAAATTTTGTTAGAGGTTTCGTTAATTTTACTACCTGGCTGTTAAAATTTTCAATGCGTCTGACTCTCAGTCTTAAGGTGGGAGTATCCGTAATAATGTCAGCACATTGTACTAACGTTAAGGAGAGCCTTTTCAAGTCGTGATTGTTCACGACTGTAGTCTTATAAAGCGGAAATTTCGGATTCAATACAACAAAATAATGTAATTTTTCTGAAATTTCTTTTTTTAGAATTTAAAGTGTTTTGGCGAGAGATATTAATTCGCCCTAACGGACGTTCGAAAGAAACTGTATGAGAAGTTTCAAGGTTTAGAGATTTCGCTGTAGTAAGGTCAGAAACCTTACTACTGCGGTTTCGTTTCGTTGAACGATGACCACGACCGCCTAAATTTATTAGGCATCACCAATGAATTACATAATCACTAGGCAATTTATATTTTATTCCAATCAAGCTCGTTTCTATTTTTCATCAGTTGTCTGAATTCAATGTTTCAATTATTCGAGTCGTCATCAACAACCTTATGGTCGGAGAGCCAAGATAAATTAGAAATGAGTTATCATCAACGACGAGTCGGAGAGCCAAACTTCCAATTTATTTAAAACAAGGAATTCTTATTTTCTGATGAGAGATAGAAGAATAAGCGAATTTGTTAAAATACTAAAAACCAGTGTCTTAATTGATTAAGTCGTCATCAACAACCTTTCGGTCGGAGAGCCAAAATCGAAACATAGAATAAGTCGTCATCAACAACCGAAGTTGGAGAGCCAAATTCTTAGCTTTTGTAAGATAGAGATTTTTATGTATTTTAATTAAATTTTCGTGTGTCAAATTGCTTAGTAAAATACTGAGTTGTATTACTACAATCAGTATATTTTGAAAATAAGATGGTAAAAAGAAATATTTAAAGGTAAGAAGAGAAAGAAAATAGAGAACTTGTATTAACTAAATGTTAATTTTGAAAAATACAAAATGGTTCCACTGTTAACAAATAAGCAGTGCTGTAACGCGTGGATAGATCCCACTGCTGCTACCATCAGCTTGTTACGAACCAGAAATAAATAATTTTAAACTTTGAGCTTTTGAGATGGCCCTTTATTTTAAAAGTTTGCGGAGGCACCAAGCTGACAAATTCTTATGGGAATTTGTTTAAATTGTGGAGTCGTTTTTCCACTTTCAGAAGATAACGCACTGCTTACAAGGAATGTTTGTGTTAGGAATAAAGGTAAGTAAAAGAGAGAAATTAGATGAGAAAAAGAGGTTTATTTGAATGGTGCAAAATTTGAGAACAATACATTTACTTACCATTTTGGCTTGGCAACATTGCTGCAACATTCCATAATTTTAACGTTGCTACAATGTTGGTTATTGCCATTTTGGCTTCACAACATTGCTGCAACATGCCATAATTTTAACGTTCCGTTTCGTCAATTCATATAACCAGTAACCAGAAAAATTCTTCACCATAAAATATCGCGTCCACAATATCCAAGCTTTAAACTGATGAACCATACATTTAAAAATTACAAGATGGCGGATCCAAGATGGTGAAAAAAGAATTTTTTTCACAAAATTGACACACTGTGGACGCTTTTTTTAATTCTTCTTTTATCTATATAAAAAGGGGTACCTAAATGTTTTTTGAGTCGCTGATTACAAATATGAACTCAGATTTTAAAAATTCAAAATGGCGGATCCAATATGACGGTCGATATTTTTGAAATTGATCGGATTTATTTGAAAATTGTTACTCGAGGGTTTTTGGGCTCGCTGATTACGAATATCAAGTCATATTTTAAAAATTCAAAATGGTGAATCCAATATGGCGGTTAATTTTTTTAAAACTTATCGGATTTTCGTAGAACTTTTTACTCGGGGGTTTTTAGGGTCGCTTAAAAAGAATATAAAGTCAAATTACAAACGTTTAAATACCAAATTTTAAATAGCGGTCCTAATTTTAGAGAATGGTTAGAATGGAAATGAAATTTAATGTTGCTGCAAAACAAATGACAACCCACTGCAAAAACCAAAAGAAAGACAATGCATTTATCTAAATATTAAATATATTGTTAATACAAAAAAATACAAAGAAAAGAAGATTACTCACAGTACATTTACCTTCTCGTGGTTTAAGTCGAACAACATAAAAATATTTTCAATAGATATAGAACGTATAAAATTTTAAATCAAACTAATCATTCTCTGAAATTTTTACTGTTATATTGGATTCGGTATTTTAAACGATTGAAATTTGAATTCATATTCGTTTTCAGTGACCTAAAATCCCCCGAGTAACAAGTTTTATGCAAATCCAATAAGTTTTAAAAAATAATAGGAGCTATATTGGATCCGACATTTTGAATTTTTGAAATCTGAGTTCATATTCGTAATCAGCGACCCCAAAAACCCCCGAATAGCAATTTTTAAAAATATCGGCCGCCATATTAGATCCGCTATTTTGAATTTTTGAAATGTCAGTTCATATTTGTAATCAGCGAGCCCAAAAACCCCCAAGTAGCAATTTTTAAATAAATCTGATCAATTTTTAAAATTATTTACCGCCATATTGGATCCGCCATTTTAAATTTTTTTAATGTGAGTTCATATTCGTGATCAGCGACCCAAAAAACATTTAGATACCCCTTTTTATATAGATAAAAGGAGAATTAAAAAAAAGCGTCACAGGGTGTTAATTTTGTAAAAAAAATTCTTTCGTTACCATTTTGGATCCGCCATCTTGAAATTTTTTAATGTATGGTCCATAACTTTGAAGCCTGGATATTGTGGACGCGATATTTTCTGGTGAAGAGTTTTCCTGGTTACTGGTTATATGGAAAAAAAATCATTTCTAAATAAAAAGTGTCAAAAATTTGCATTTTTTCCGAATAAGTGGCCATAACTTTTTTGAATTTTTGTTTTTTGCAATTTTGATAACATATTCTGAAAGAGCGTTAAAACATACGTAAGAAAATGTTACTCCGAAAATTTTCTACATGCCTAATAACAAAAATAATTAACGTTGAAAATGATTGAAAAAAGCGTCCGTCCCGGCGTTAAAGGGTTAAGGAATTTAATTAAAATTTTACTAAAATAGATGACATCAAAGAATTTTATAACAATTTTTGAAAATAATTGAATACTTTAGAAGAATTTCGTTACCTATTTATAAAGATAATTTAATTGTAGAAATTTTTTTAAAAAATTTGTAAATAATTCAATTTCTGCAAAGTGTTGTATTATTTTTCAAAGTATTTGAATTCTTGCGATAAATTTTGATTTTCAATAACCTCGAAAATATATTGTGCAAAATGTATACAAAAGAAATGTCAAACCTAGAAATAAAAAAAAGAATCCACATAAGTCTAACTTCAGGTGTGGACAGAGATCTGGAAATCCGGAATACGAAGATTATTATAGTTAATTTAAGCCATATGTTGAACGCCAGAGTCCAATAATTTTAATAAAAAATACACATAATAAGATTCATTACATATAAAAACAACAATAAAAAACTTTAATTTATGTAAACAGTTTTGTATAGCAATTTACAACGAGAAGAACACATGTGACAGCTTTCAGTAGTTCATAAAACCAAAAGATGGCGCCAAAGGTTCCAAAACTGACAAATTTTGATTAGGGGAGAGTAGGCTACATTGAACCAGCGTCAACAGTGAACCACTTCAATTTTCTGAGAAATGACTGAGTGAAATTTTTTCTTAAGTTAATTTTAAGTTAGTTTTACTGAAACAAATTATGTCCAAAAATTTCGGGCACGTAGGTTTATTATTTATAAAGAAAAACTAAAAAAACTGTTTTTCACGTACAAAACAAAAAATTTTGTGGAAATATAATCAAGTTTTTTTTTGAAATAGGAAGTTTTAAAAATTAGTAAACTTGTGATTTATTTCGCTTAGGGTGTCAACTTCAATATTCCGATGTGATAAAGAATTTTAACTCTTACATAAATTTATTATAAACAATTTTTGTTGTGAATGTCATGTGAATACAGTGAGTGCGGCATCATTGAACCACCCAAAAAAGCAAAGAATTTTCAATTTTAAGAGTTGTAAAGTTTTCTGCTCTACTAATTAGTAAGAAAAATACTGGAAGACATGCTTTTATCACAATTGTCAACGAGATAAACTTAAACTGTCACTTTTGCTACCTAACCTGACATCGAAATATATTAATCTCCTATATTAACAAATAATAACTCTTTAACAACAATTTTCTATTTTTTTGAGTGAAAAATAAGATTTTTTACAATGTGTAAGTGGAAATATTATTTTTGAAGTAAATTGTAGTGTTTTATTAGAGGTGGTTCAATGTAGACACAGATCCTTCAAAATAAGAAAAGTGTAACTTGTTAGAAAAAAATTAAATTTAATTATTTAATCATAATAATTTGTGTTTGTAACGTGTGTATTAACTAAAGGAGTACTTCAGCTTAATTTTGATACAAAAACCTGATCGAAATTTGTAAAATTAATTTAGTTCTTGGAATTTATAAAATACCCGGTTCAATGTAGCCTACCCTCCCCTATTTTTAATTTTAAATTGACAACAATAAAATATAATGTTTTCTTTTTGAGTAGAAATTCATTAGTGATAAAAGTTACACAATGTGAGACATTTATTTTGTTCAAATTGTTAAAGAAAAATTAATGCTAGTAAATTAAATATCAAGTGCCACCGAACAGCTGTCACAAATACACTTTACAAAAAATAAAGTTTTTATTTATTTCTGAATGTCAAATGAGTCTCATCCTCTGTATTTTTCTACAAAATTAAATTTTCCAAATGGAAAAATTATTTTGTTTCGTTGTTTTCGAGAAATGATCGTTAGAGTTTGAGCTAGTAGTCAAAGATTTGTTACAGGGAAACTGCCCATATTTAACTTTCTAACAATATTTTTTTTCAAATAATTACAGCAAATAAAATACTCATCCTGTGTATTTATGATAAAAAATGAGTTTTCCAAATTTATAAGTAATAATATCTTATATTTTCCAAGAAACGGTCGTTGCAGATTTTTAACCATTTTAGATCTGCAATGTCGATAAGTGGGATCCCCTTAAGGGGATGTCAAAGTCGATGCGATTTTCCCATTGAAGCTCAATGCAAAAATCTAATCCACTTTGACACCGCCTTAAGGGGAAGTCTACTGTGACAAGGGAAAAAATCGGCCAATTTTTGCGGATTTTTTTTCTAAAAAAATATAACTGGTACATTAAATTAAATTAAACCGTTATCTTTATTATATATTCAAGTATTTGTAAAAAAAATTCAAGTCGAAATATTCAAAATTGACGTCGTGTCACTCCTTTAAGCGCAAGCCCGTCGTTTTTAGGTGCCTAAATGATGTACACGAAATCTCTTGTCTGGGTGATCTAAAACAAAAAAACAAAATATGGTTGTCATCTACATAGTATTAACTCTCGTCTGACGAAGGATTTTGTCGATAAAAAATTTTGGCGCCAAAAAAAAATTCTTGAATTTTTTTTTACATTTGATTTTATTATTGTTTATAACAATTAATTAAAAAAAGATATCGACAAAATCCTTCATCAGACGAGAGTCAATACTATGTAGATGACAACCATATTTTGTTTTTTTGTTTTAGATCATCCAGACGAGAGATTTCATATACGCCGTTTAGGCACCTAAAAAACGACGGGCTTGCGCTTGAAGGAGTGCCACGACGGCAATATTGAATATTTTGACTTTATTTTTTTTTTAGAAATACTTGAATATATAATAAAGATGACGGTTTAATTTAATTTAATGTACCAGTCATATTTTTTTAGAAAAAAAATCCGCGAAAATCGGCCTGTTTTTTTCCCTTGTCACAGTAGACTTCCCCCTTAACTAATATTTAGACATTAATTTAGTTTCGAGTCGACACGAAACTAAAATCACTTTGTTTGTTTCGAGTCAGTTTCGTGTCGACTCGAAACTAAAGTCGCTTTGTTAATTTAGTTTCGTGTCAACTCAGAAACTAAAACTAAACTTTCGAGACGGTCCCTAATCTTATTCTTTAATTTACTTTAATTTAATGATTTGTTTGTTAATTTAATTATTTTTTTAGTGATTTTGTACAAGGCAGATTACGCCGTGTTTCAACTCCCTTCTGCCAACGCTGAGACCCGGGGGCCGAAACGGTGAGTCTCCATTGGAGCCACCTGTTGTCAAATCCTTGGTTGATCAATATTATTTAATTTAAACCATATCATTTTATAAGCGCCAAATTAATCAATAGGTCATTCCTCCGTAAATACTAAACCATCCAGAATAAATTCAATTATTTATAAATTCAAACCGTTTTTCAAGTAAAAACAACACAATGCCTAACAATATTTTTTTTCGAGAAAAGCTTGTCAACAGATTATTTAATATTTAATGGAGGTTAGGAAATTTCATAAACGTGTTTTTGAGGGTTTTCAACATTTCTTTTCTCTTTAACCTACGCTCTAGAGCTACCGTACCGATCAGATTTCTGCCTTGTCTCACCTTTGCTGGTCGGACCAATCTCTTGTCTCGCCTTTGCCGCTTGGACCAAACCCTAGTCTTACTTTTGTGGTCGGACTGATACATAGTCTCACCTTTACCTGTTAGACCGAACTTATGTCTCACCTTTACCAGTTTTTTGAATTTGATAAAATATTTTTTGAGTTATAGAGTTTTAAAATTTTGATTTTATTGAAAATGTCTTTTTTTCGATTTAGTATATTGATATAAGTGAAATTAATCAAACTAAAAGTATGAATAGTGATTTTTAAAGGGTTTTTCACGAGTTACAAGCTGGTGATAAAAAAAAGTTTCCAATCTGTCCCAATCTAAAGCTTCCTTTTTTTCCAACGAGCCATGTAAAAATCAGAGTGGGACCATAAAAATTTTTGAAGAAAATAATTTAAAATCATCATTTTCTATATAAAATATTAATAAATAATTATTTTCTTCAAAAATTTTCGTGGTATCACTCTAATTTTTACATAGATCATAGGAAAAACAGTAAACTTTCGATTGGGACAGGTTAAAAAAAATTTAAAAAACCTATTTTGAGATATATTGAAATAAAGATTTTGACCTTAAATTTCAAGGTCAAATTGAAAGAAAACAACTTTTTTTCATCACCAGCTTATATCTCATAAAAAACCCTTTAAAATCACTATTCATACTTTTAATTTGATTAATTTTACTTATCAATATATTAAATCGAAGAAAAGACTTTTTAAAAAAAATCAAAATTTTGAAACTCCATAAATCAAAATAGTATATTAAGCAACATCATCGTAAACAAATTGGGATGCCTTTATTCCCATGTTACTTACGATATTTTTTATTCCTAATGCACAAAAGTGGCGATTTCAGATAGCAGACGACAGGGAATAAAATTCAGTCACTTGTTCCACTTTTATGAAAATGGCGGCCGTTTTCTCCCACGGGCAAAAATAACGCATGAGATTAGCTCCCAGTGGGCAAAAAAACCATCATTGTTTTAAAAACGTTCCAAAACCGTTTTTAGAACGTTTCATGTCTGCCAAATAATGTTCCAAAAACGTGCCATTGCTTTTAAAACGTTTTTGAAACGTATAACGTTTTTGGGACGTTATTTGGCAATCATGAAACGTTTGTAAAACAATGATGGTTTTTTGCCCACTGGGCTGTTACTTTTTCACATGGGAGAAAATGGACGCCATTTTCATATGGTCGAACAAATGAGTGATTTTACTCCCTGTCGTCAGATATCTAAAAACGCCATTTTTGTGCATGTGGGATAAAAAATATTTTATTAAATTCAAAAAAAATTATATTTACACTTTTACTAATAATAGTAACATTTTAGAAAAGTTTCGAGAAAACTAATTTTTTGACCTGGGCGATTAAGGAATTTTGCCCAATATATGTTTTAAAGTGCACATTTCAAGCTTTTATTTAAGACCTTGTGGAAGTCTCTAAAACGTAAGGTTAAAAGGGATCGTGTTCAGCAGACAAAACTAATAAAGAAACAACTTGGATATCAAACATAGAAAAGTCTAATTTTGCAGGCCTGTGTTATTGACTCAAAAAAAATACGGGAGATTCAGGTAACCCCGGACACTTAAGCTTTTTGGTTAATAATTTGTGTTAATAGTTTTAGAATATTAATTAAATTTTTTTGTGTCAAACAGAATGCTTCTTTCAACCTCTGGTATAAATTTATTTGTAAAAAAATCAAACCTTTTAGGGGAAAAATAAGGAAAAATATGAGTATTAACTAACATCAAATTATATCTGCAGCAATGAAAATAGACAATGTAATAGATCTAAATTTAAAAATCTATTTAATATTTACAGAAAATCGACATAAAATAAGGTTTTATAAGACGTTCAATGTGACGTACATACATTTTCTAAAGTGTCCGGACACTTTCAGGTTTTTTAGAAAATTCAAGTTTTTTAATAAAAGAAAATAAAAAAACTGAGTCAATATTTCAAAAATATAATTTAAACTGTATTTTATGTCATTTGTAATTTATTTCAATAGTAAAAACACATTATTCTATTAGAAATTAAGAGTGTCCAGAGTTACCCACTATCCGGTGTTACCCGAATCTTCCCTACTAGATATTAATCTTTGATATGTAGATGTTAGCAAATTATATCTTTTTTTTAATATCTATTTTTAAAAATACAGTTTTTTCTATGTATAATCTACATATCTCTATTTGATTGAGGAAATGCGAGGAAATGTTAAGCCCCTCTTATTCGCAAGAGCAATTAGAAAACACGTAACTTACGAAAACAAATAGGAAAAATGCTTCTTTAAAATGACAATTTTTTTAAGGCTATGTTTTTTTTTTAAATTATTGCCAACACTACTCCCTTCTGTTTAAAGTTTGTCAATGATGCCTCCAATAACATAAGATTCATAATAACAAATTTTAGAATATTTTGTCGATTATAATTAGGTTAACTCAGTTTCAGAAATTATGCGAAAATTGATTTTTTGTTCTGAGATATTTATTAGATTTCAAAATACCTTTCTTAACACAAGTATTTAATGAAATTTAAAAAAAAACTTAAGTAGATTATTATTTTAAGTCTTTTATTTTTATCTGTAAAATAAATATCTGTAAGCAAAAATTATAGTAATTATTAATTAAATAATTGTTCTTCTTTCTTACCATTACTAAAAAGTATGTCATGTAACCTACGATACGGCACTGAAAGAATATTGGGCAGGCTGCAGGCTTTACATGAGTGCCGCTAGAGCTCGCTGCCTCAAGCTCGCATGTGGGGATCGTAGCAAGTAAGAAGGAATGACATACGTTTCTGAAGGCTTCTCGCTCTTTTGTAAAGCGAGAGAGAATATGCGCGGAAAGAATGAGTGTTCGCGCCTAATTGTCTGTTATGTACGGGACCACTACTTGAGAGTACGCACTTTACACGTCTCTAATAAATTCATTTTTATAAACCTAAAAATCGTCATTTTTAGTTGAGATTTTATTTAGTAACACGCCAAATCAGATGGGATGCCTTCTGATCATTATTTAATTTATCAACAATTAATTATATATTCAAAATCCCACATTGGTGACCCCGACGTGATCTCAAGCACGCGGGGTTAATCATCGCGTTTTATCTCAGTGATCGCGAATTATTTAGATGAAGGAAGTGACTATTAAAAATCGAAAAAATCGCGGGACATTGTGCCGCAAATATTTCGTGCAAAAAGGTGCAATTGAACTGTGAAATTTACTTATCACTTTTGGAGCAGTGCGAGCACGTGGGAAAGGCACGCCATTGCTGTACAGTGGAGACGGCATCACTCTTCGCTTTTGCTTCACGATAAGAGAAAATAATTATAATCATTATTCCTCTTGCTATTGATTTTTTTTGCAAAAATTTTTTTTCGCACTTCCTTTATTATTTTATCGCCAATTTAGGGCGTATATTCATGAACATTAATTTAACAGTGGTCCCGGCCTACGAGGACACACTGGGGAGGCCATAAGACGCCCCAGCAAACCTCAAAGGATTATTTTTTTTATATTATTTTTCCTCGTCATATTTCATCGAAGCTACCAGAACCAGCGGATGACGAGAGGAAGTTCCTGACTTTGGTTTTTAACAAATTGACATCAGGGTAGCAGCAATCTTTAAACACAAAGGCTCTGGAAAACGGCGCATGGGCAAAACATTCCTGCCCATGCAACAGGTGTGTTTCGTTTTTTTTTACATTACCTTGCAGTAACAGTTTTCCTCCGTTTGATTTCAACCTTTTTTTCATGCCTCCTGAGTCGTTGACGACAACTGCCAAGAAGAGGCTATATTCAAGGCCAACGTCAAGCAGTTATTAGGTCAAAAGGAAGGCTGAATTTTATAATTCGAAAGGAAGGATGAAAATTACAAAAGAGCGAGAAGCCTTCAGAAACGTATGTCATTCCTTCTTACTTGCTACGATCCCCACACGCAGTTAACCTCAAAAAGGCAAGAATCTACTCCCGAAAGGTAAGCAGCAACTCATCAGGGGCAGCTGCTCACCTTTCGGGAGTAGATGCTCGCTTTTTTAAGGTGAGCTGCGAGCCCCGTACAAGGGGCACTAATTTCGGACATAGAAAGCCAGCAGCCTGCCTAAAATTCTTTCAGTGGGTTTGAAACTTTTTCCCAACGGTAAAAAATTTAAAAAATGCAAAATAGATGTAAATAATGAAGGAAAAGTTTATTTTGATTATGTTACTAAATTTACTACACGCACTTATGTCGTAAATTACATATCATACATTTTCGTTTTAATTACAAATAATTTTTATACTTAATTCTTCTGTATATTCCAAATTTTGATGTTACATTTGTTTCCGCAACAAAAAATAAATTTAAAAAAAATTTATTTTGTCATAGAAATTAAAACGCTCAAATAGGAGAATATTGTCTTTAATAACTGTAAACATACAAGGAATAAAGATCATTATTCTGAACTAAAAATCCTAGTACAGGATCCCTAAAGGATTCTTTAAAGTTCCTGTTCAATTTCCTTTAGGGGTCCTTGACTAAAACCTGCACAATTCATGTCAGGTACCTCTGCAGTAAATTGAGACAAGGTTCCTATACAGGTTCCAGTGTAAGAAACATTAACTTTCAATATTCCTTTGCCAGTTTCTACACTTAAACATTTATGAGAAAATTCGAGAAACTTGATACGTATCTATGCAAGTTTTGTCCAGGATCCATAAACAAAATTTGATAAAAACTTTAAAGGATTCTCCTAGGTTTCTGTACAGGGTTTTTTAGATGTGGGCCTAATTTTAGCACTGCTAAGATTGGCTTGTTCACTGTAAAAACCAAGATTATTATCATATCGATTATAAGAAAACACGAAAAACCGTGGAAAGTCTGAATTTTTGTAGAAACCATTTTCCCTTAGTATTAAAAACAATCGTCGCTTGGGTACCACATTGGCGGAACATGAATAATAATAATAATAATACAACAATAGAAACCAACAGGTCTATTGGTCATATAATTTTTACGTTCTGTAATTATCTGAACTCAAGACACTCTTAGCGGCATTTCAGTATATATATGGGCAATTCCACATGAGATTTAAGTCGACCTCTTAAAATCGGCCAAAAATATTTTTTTCTATTCTGTATTGAAAAAAACAGATACGTATTTTTTATTTATGTTTAATTTTAAAAATTTTCGAGTTATGAATTTTCGAAAACTTGGACTGTTAATTGTAGACCTACATTCAGTAGCTTATAAGTCCGAAAATATTGAGTTTAGGAAAAAGTTGTCAAAGAATGAAAGTTTTAGTTTTCTTTCAACTTTTAAGAAATGTAAACAAAAAAATTTTTTTTTTAAATGTTTTATTAAAAAAAAATTTTTTTTATAAACAAATTAATTTTTTTTAAATTTGGGCCGGATTTTTTTTTTATTTTTTGTACCTTATAATATAGAGAAGATTTTCCAAAAAGTCCCAAAATGGGCCTAATGTGTTAAATGAGTTTTAAAATATTTTCAAAAATCACTTGCAAGCATTACAGTGGGAGTTTTTTACAATTAACTTTCTAAAACTGTCTACAAGGTATAATTTTTAATATATTTGAGTGTTCTTTATTTTAAATCAAAGGTTCTACGCTTTAAACAGTTTTAAAAAGTGAAATGTAAAAAAAATCCCACTGTGATGCTTGCAAGTGATTTTTGAAAATATTTTAAAACTCATTTAACACATCAGGCCCATGTCGGGACTTTTTGGAAAATCTTCTCTATATTATAAGGTACAAAAAAATAAAAAAAAAATCCGGCCCAAAGTTAAAAAAAATTAATTTGTTTATAAAAAAATTTTTTTTTTAATAAAACTTGAAAAAAAATTTTTTTGTTTACATTTCTTAAAAGTTGAAAGAAAACTAAGACTTTCATTCTTTGACAACTTTTTCCTAAACTCAATATTTTCGGACTTATAAGCTACTGAATATAGGTCTACAATTAAAAGTCCAAGTTTTCGAAAATTTTGACAATTAAACATAAATAAAAAAATACGTATCTGTTTTTTTTCAATACAGAATAGAAAAAAAATATTTTTGGCCGATTTTAAGAGGTCGACTTAAATCTCACGTGGAATTGCCCATATGTATGTTACGGACAATGTCGATTATTGGACATTGTCGACAATGCCCAATAGAAAACGCAAGTTCACAAATTTTGTAAAGTGGTCTTAGTAAAACATTATAAACCTAAATTCATTGTGCTTTTGCGACTGCAATATGAAACACACGTTTCATATTCGACAGAAGAAATCAAAAAATTGTCATTACGTGTTTTAGATGTTAAATCCTTTAAAATTGCATTAAACCGGATTATTGTATGATTAATTTTATATTTATCATAAGGTATAACGCGCTATTATATAGTATTTTCGATATTGCCAAGTTTGAAAAGTTGTATGATATGAAAAATTTTAGACATTAACCGAGCATAGTCGACAATGCCCAAGTCCACTGGGCATTGTTGACATTGCCCAATAATCGACATTGACCGTAACATGTACAATATATATATATATATATATATCGATGTGCTGGGAACTCGAATATTTCGAGTACTCGAAAATATTCAAGTACTAGAAATTTTTAGAGATTTTTATACAGCTCGAACTCGGCTCGAGCACTAACTGATTAAGCTCGGCTCGGCTCGAAAATACTCGATTAGTGTGACTTAACGATAATAAACAAAAACATTGTTTCGTCTCTCGCCATTATCGCGGCAACACTATACTTGATCGAGCTATTTGCACACCTTTAATTATGGAGGATTAAAAAATTAGTAAACAAGTTAATAGTTATTTCTTACCATACTATAAGTTTCCAAAGATAATGTAAAAAATTTTCCAACGGACACTTTGGATTCTTTAAAACTTCTTATCATCATCATCAGTAACATTTTTTTAATCCTTGCTGGCATTTTGTACCAACAACAAGCATACCTATCACATGTATTATTGCTTTACAAATCGTGCATTTTTAAGGGTTTGGCTGTTGTTAACAAGCACTACTAAAAAGCGTTAATTTTCTTATCAAGTGCAATAATTCCCAAAAAAGTTTGCAGCAAGTTTTCCAAGCAAATATCGAAAGGGTGTAGCAAATTTGTGGCATATAGCAAATATCCGACAAATGAGAAGTTAGCTGTGGAAATTTGCTGAACATTTTTTAGTAAAGCTTACAGAAATCTGCAGTGTAAAATGAACTGTGCAGCTTTTAAGATTATAAATATAATCACATATGTCCACACACATCTTATTTTGGACAAGTTCATAAATCTTCGGTCTCATCCCAGACAATTAATGCAGGTATTAAACAAAAATTTCTTAGAACTTTAAACAAAATTCAACAATACCAACACGTGCCTCTATGTAACTGAAAATTTAAATGGTAAATGCATGTAATATTTCATGAAAATCACAAGAGAAGTAATTTATGAGAGGCAAGTCCTAACCCAGTGAGCAAAAAATATATGGGCAATTCCACGTGAGGTCGACCTCTTAAAATCGGCCAAAGATATTTTTTTTCTATTTTGTATCGAAAAAAACAGATACGTCTTTATTTATTTAGAGTACATACACGGGCAGACGCCCTTGAGATTAAGTGTACATAGTTTCAAATTTCTGTGAACAATGCTGTCGAGTGTCGCATTGATTAATTTGTTTTTAGAATGAAATTACGCAATTTAGAAATAAAAACATTTTCATTCTGTTCAAAAAAGTCGATTTCATTCGAAATATTATTCGCTTCGCTGCTCATACGACTGAAGACAGCATTTTTTCTATAATTTGTTTTATAAAACGGTACCCGAAATAAGTTATATGATCGAAGCTTAATAGGTGGCACAAAAAGATTAATGTTAGAAATAATTTGAGAACAATTGAAACGATTATGTAAAATTTTGTAAAAGAAAAGCAAATCAAAATATAAAAAACGTAGGGAAATTTTGGGGATATTTAAGGTTGTTCTAATGACGGCGTAATCATGGCTGTTACGATAATAATCTATTCCCAGACAGAAAGCAGCGAAGCAAAGAAAACGATTTTGCACTCGCTCAATGCGTACAATATGCAAGTTTATTTATTTATTTATGTTTAATTGCCTAAATTTTCGAGTTATGAATTTTCGAAAATTTGGACTTTTAATTGTAGACCTATATTCAGTAGCTTATAAATCCGAAAATATTGAGTTTAGGAAAAAGTTGTCAAAAAATGAAAGTTTTAGTTTTCTTTAGACTTTTAAGAAATGTAAACAAAAAATTTTTTTTAATTTTTTATTGAAAAAAATTTTTTTTTATATAAACAAATTATTTTTTTCAACTTTGGGCCGGATTTTTAAAATTTTTTTTTTATTTTTTGTACCTTATAATATAGAGAAGATTTTCCAAAAAGTCCCGAAATGGGCCTGATGTGTTAAATGAGTTATAAAATATTTTCAAAAATCACTTGCAAGCATCACAGTGGGATTTTTTTTACATTTAACTTTTTAAAACTGTTTACAGCGTAGACCCTTTTATTTAAAACAAAGAACACTCAAATATATTAAAAATTATACGCTGTAGACAGTTTTAGAAAGTTAATTGTAAAAAAATCCCACTGTGATGCTTGCAAGTGATTTTTGAAAATATTTTATAACTCATTTAACACATCAGGCCCAGTTCAAGACTTTTCGGAAAATCTTCTCTATATTATAAGGTACAAGAAATTAAAAAAAACATTAAAAAAAATTCGGCCCAAAGTTAAAAAAAATTAATTTGTTTATAAAAAAATTTTTTTTTAAATAATAAATTTAAAAAAAAAATTTGTTTACATTTCTTAAAAGTCGAAAGAAAACTAAAACTTTCATTTTTTGACACCTTTTTATTAAACTTAATATTTTCGGACTTATAAGCTACTGAATACAGGTCTACAATTAAAAGTCCAAATTTTCGAAAATTCATAACTCGAAAATTTAGACAATTAAACATAAAAAATACGTATCTGTTTTTTTTTCGATACAGAAAAGAAAAAAAATATTTTTAGCCGATTTTAAAAGGTCGACTTAAATCTCACGTGGAATTGCGCATATATTCATGTTCGAAGAACTTTCGCAAAACGTCAATTTGTGATTTACGTTAAATTAATATTTTAAAACGTTTCTAAAACATTAAGAGCCGATTTAACCAACACCGATTAAAAGTTAATCAATGATTAAATCCTCAATTAACCAATCAGAAGCCATAAAACTGTCTTTTAAGATTAAAAGTTAATCAATGATTAAATCCTCAATTAACCAATCAGAAGCCTTAAAACTGTCTTTAATCATTGATTAACTTTTAATCGGAAGTTGGTGAAACTGGCTCTTAATATTTTAAAATTTTAACGAAGGCAAGCTTTAGATATACCACAGCATGAATTATAAACTCGATAAAATGCGATATATTTAGACAAAAAGAAAACCTGTGTAAACTAATATCAAATATTTTATTACTCGCGTCCTCAGTTATTTTTATTGTTAATAATTATTTGATTAATAAATGTTAATTTACTTTTGCGTCTCGAAATTTTATTGCTATTATCATTTTTTGATTATATTCTCGATCATTATTATTTTATTATTGTCGTATTTTCAGTTTTGCTTTGATTTGCCCAATGCAGAGAATTGAAAACGATAGAGAATTGAAAACGATTCTTAAACTAAGATGGTTCTCCATCAGAAATGTAAATGATTTCTTCAATGCTGTAAAAATTAGGAAGCTCTTTTTTCAAATCTTAGATAACACAGCCCCACAAAAAAAGAAAAGTACCCTGCGCGAAAGTCCATAGTACCATACTTCTATGTATTTTGATGCGCTAAACACGAATCCGAAGTCAGATTTGCTCCATCACGTCAGGATTTTTTTCTAACCTCAAAAACATGTGAGATTTTATGTAATTTGTGTAAAATACAAAATTTTTTAAAAATTGATTAGATTCGTCTCAAACTTGTTTCTCGGGGGTTTTTAAGACCGCTGATTATAAATCTGCAGTCAGTTTTTAAAAATTCAAAATGGCGGATGCAGTATGGCGGACAAATTAAAAAAATTTGTTGGATTTTCACTTTACTTGGTATGTAGGGGTTTTCGGGGTCGCTAATTACAAATTTGCAGTAAGATTTTAAAAATTCAATATGGCGGATCCAGTATGGCGGTCATTTTTTTAAAAATTGATTTATTTTGCATTAAAATAGGTATTCAGTGGTTTTTCGGATCAGTGATCACAAATTTCAAATCAGACTTTAAAAATTTTTAACAACTGGTCCAATATGATTTGATATGCAAGCATTTTGGGAGTCGGTGAATTAAAAAGTTTCGAAAAGTTTGTTGGTAAACATTTATGCATCAGGAAATGCAGATTTTTGGTAACCTGAATGCCTAAATTAAAAGGTATTTATCGAGACGACATCTCGGAACATTTCTAGAGAATTAGGCATAATTTCTGGATGAAGTTCAATTCAACAATTGCAGAATTCCTTTCTATCAAAGTAACAAAGCCAGCGAAGGCGCGCTGCCTTGCAGGGGGACGTTAGGGTGTGAGGATGATACATAGTGTGTCCGACGACGAGTTGACAATGTCCTTGTCAAAGTCGGAAAGCTCTCATACTTAGGCCTAGGGAGGTATGAGAGTTATCACCCCTAGGACGGTGGACTCGCCTGCGATCGGACCAGGATCCCTAGCGTGCAGGCATTTTCCTAAATATCATGGCTTTCAAAAATCAAAACAATAAAAAACTTCAAACACTTCAAAAGTTATTTTTGGAGTGTCAACGTCACAACATACATTTGACATCAATGCAAATGTATTTTGTTACGTATGCGGACAATTTGTTATCCCGAAAAATTGCAAATTAATTAATAAAAACATTAAAGAAATTTACAAAGATTGTTTTTATTTTGAGATAGTCAATCAGAATGAAAAATGGGTTCCACATATAATCTGCAGTTCCTGCTACACAATGTTAACTCGTTGGAATGATACGAAAGAGGATAAACACCTGAAGTTTAAAAAACCAACATTGTGGAAAAAACCATTGAATCGAGAAGATTGCTACTTTTGCATGACCAATGTAAAGGGCTATAATAAAAATAATAAGAAGAATATAACTTACGCATGTGTAGTATCTGTGACAAAACCCGAAATTTAAAGTCATTTAACTCTTTCTTCTGCAAATATAAAAATCGACAGTTCACGATTAGAGTATGTACTTTTCGATATAAGTGATGAGATTAGCAATATTGTAGAAGACAATGATGATATTTATATTCCAGATGGTTATTAGGAAGAAAAGGTTAAAGAAGGCTTTACGCAAGAAGAGCTTAGCAACCTCATCAGAGATTTAAAATTACCTAAATATGGAGCAGAATATCAAGCTTCAATTTTAAAAAAGAAAAATTTGTTATCTAAAGCACCACAGCATACTTTTATTGTGACAGAGAAAAGGAATTTCGGAAATATTTTTACAAAAGACGATGAACTTTCATTAGCATATTGTTCTGACATTGAAGGACTAATAAATGAATAGAAACCAAACGTATATGAAGATCAACATTGGAGGTTATTCATTGACTCTTCTAAAATAAGTCTAAAGGCAGTGCTAATTCATAACACTAATGTTTTTGCTTCAATTCCCGTAGCCCATTCCACTGAACTTAAAGAAGATTATGAAACTGTCAAATTAGTTTTGGAGAAAATTAAATATAAAGAACACAATTGGCAAATTTGAGGAGATTTTAAAATTATAAGTATCATGTTGGGCCAACAAGCAGGTTTTACGAAAACACCTTGCTTTTTATGTTTGTGGGACAGTAGAGATCGAAAAAAACATTACGTACAAAAAGAATGGCCCAAAAAAACATCCTTTACACAAGGTTCCAAAAATATTAGAAAAACCTCAAGTTGAACCTACAAAGGTGATTCCACCACGTTTACATATTAAACTAGGGATAATGAAACAGTTTGTAAAGTCTTTAGATAAAGAAAGGAAATGTTTCAAGTACCTGGAACAAAAATTTCCAGAGATATCTGATGCGAAATTAAAGGAAGAAATTTTTGTTGGGCCTCAAATTCGCAAACTAGTAAAAGTTGAAAAATTCATCACAGTAATGAGTAAAAAGGAGAAAGCTGCATGGCTTAGTTTTAAGGGAGTTATTGAAACTTTCTTGGCAACCATAAAAGCGAGAATTGGGAACTAATACTGAATGATATAATCAAAAACTTTCAAAAATTGGGATGCTTGATGAGTTTAAAGCTCCATTTCCTACATTCACATCTAAGTTACTTTCCTAAAAATTTAGGAGACTACAGCGAGGAACAGGGAGAACGATTTCATCAAGATATTAATGAAATGGAGAGCAGATATTAAGGCAGATGGGACGTAAATATGATGGCTGACTATTGTTGCATGCTAAAAAGGGATATTGTTCCAGGAAGAGTAAACTTAAAAAGAAAACCACAGCACAGATCTTTCGAAGACAAACGAGTCCGTTACCATAAACAGACATAAATAAAAATAACATTATTTTTAAATGGACATATTGATTTTTCAAAATCTAATTGAAGATTTGTTATCAGTGATCCGAAAAACCATTGAGTACCCATTTTAGAGCAAAATAAATCAATTTTCAAAAAAATGACCGCCATATTGGATCCGCCATGTTGAATTTTTAAAATCTGACTGTAAATTTGTAATCAGCGACCCCGAAAACCCCTATATACCAAGAAAAGTGAAAATCCAACAAATTTTTTAAATTTGTCCGCCATATTGGATCCGCCATCTTGAATTTTTTAAAACTAACTGCAGATTCGTAATCAGCGATCTTAAAAACCCCCGAGAAACAAGTTTGAGACAAATCTAATCAATTTTTATAAAATTTTGTATTTTACATAAATTACATAAAATCTGACATGTTTTTTGAGGTTAGAAAAAAATCCTGACGTGATGGAGCAAATCTGACTTCCAATTTATGTTCAGCGCATCAAAATACATAGGGGTATGGTACTGTGGACTTTCGCGCAGGGTACTTTTCTTTTTTTGTGGGGCTGTGTAATTAAATCAGTTGCTAATAGAGCAGGAGCTGTGTCATGTTTCGTATCATCGCATTCAACTGCAAAACTTTTCGGTTCTTTATCATTATGATAACATACAGCCGTAAAAATGGACACTTGCTCTGATTTCCAATCAGCACTTTGAATTTCTTGTTTATTTATTTTTCTCGAGTTTTCAGCAAAATCGAAATGTAAAATCAATTTTTCGAATCTTTTATCACGTTCTCTTTTTTTTCTTATTTCTAATTGTTGTATCTCCTTTATTCGCTTATGAAGAATTACTTTTATCGTCCACGTACTTAATTCACTTAAAAATGCAGAAACAGTAGTTGTTATGGTTTATATTAGTGCAATATTCCATACAACAAAAGTAACATTTTCCTTACTAGTTTCGCCTGCAATACCTAAACATTGAAGTGTTATGCCATCGCTTCCAGGGCATTAACAAGTGACACTACCCAATCATGAATCGCGGATCGCATTCTATTACACAGGCACACACACAAAAAAAAGTTGTCTGTTCATTAAACCAGACCTCCATGTCTTATAGTATTTTGGCCCCCTGAATACGAATATGAAGTCAGAATTGCTCCATCACCCTCTGTTTTTTTTTAAATCGAAAAAACTACCCTTAAGTCTAAAATTCAAGAACTAAATTAAAAAAATGAAATAACCGCGGTTTTCTTCTGAGTAGAAGAATATATTTATGCGTATTCTTCTTTCAACAACTTAGAAATAATGTCAAAATTACTCCATCACCCTCTGTTTTTTTTAAATCGAAAAAACTACCCTTAAGTCTAAAATTCAAGAACTAAATTAAAAAAAATGAAATAACCGCGGTTTTCTTCTGAGTAGAAGAATATATTTATGCGTATTCTTCTTTCAACAACTTAGAAATAATGTCAAAATTTCTCCATCACCCCCTGTTTTTTTAAATCGGAGAAACTACCCTTAAATCTAAAATTCAAGAACTAAATTTAAAAAAAATGAAATAACATTATTTCTGAGTTGTTGAAAGAAGAAAACGCATAAATATATTTTTCTACTCCGAAGGAAACCGCGGTTATTTCATTTTTTTAAATTTAGTTCTTGAATTTTTGATTTAAGGGTAGTTTCTTCGATTTAAAGAAACAGGGGGTGATGGAGCAATTTTGACATTATTTCTGAGTTGTTGAAAGAAGAAAACGCATAAATATATTTTTCTACTCCGAAGGAAACCGCGG
Source organism: Leptopilina syphax (assembly GCA_032872505.1). Classification (NCBI taxonomy): domain Eukaryota; kingdom Metazoa; phylum Arthropoda; class Insecta; order Hymenoptera; family Figitidae; genus Leptopilina; species Leptopilina syphax. The sequence goes on from CM065472.1 coordinate 16,722,258, forward strand.
TTATTTCATTTTTTTTAATTTAGTACTTGAATTTTTGATTTAAGGGTAGTTTCTTCGATTTAAAAAAACAGGGGGTAATAGAACAATTTTGACATTATTTCTGAGTTGTTGAAAGAAGAAAACGCATAAATATATTTTTCTACTCCGAAGGAAACAGCGGTTATTTCATTTTTTTTAATTTAGTTCTTGAATTTTAGACTTAAGGGTAGTTATCTCTATTTAAAAAAAACAGAGGGTGATGGAGCAATTCTGACTTCATATTCGTATTCAGGGGGCCAAAATACTATAAGACATGTAGGTCTTGTTCAATGAACAGACAACTTTTTTTTGTGTGCCTGTGTTATGGATCATTTTTTAGATAATCGAACAATATTTGATACGTATTTTTTTATTTCGGCTGACATGCAATTTTAGGGGTTGAAAATACTGATTTTAAACAATATTATAAACAAATGAAGGAAATTTTCAAAAATAGTTAACTTCGCTTGAAACTTGTCACTCGGGGGTTTGTGGGGACGCTGATGACGAATATGACCTTATTTTTTAAAAATTCAAAATGGTGGATCCAATATGGCAGACGACAAATTCAAAAAATGATTGTATTCTTTTAAAACTTGTCACTTGGGGGTTCTTCGGGTCGCTGATTACGAATATAACCTTATATTTTGAAAATTTAAAATGGCGGATCTAATATGGCGGACGACAAATTTAAAAAATGATTGTATTCTCTTGAAACTTGTCACTTGGGGGTTTTTGGGGTCGCTGGTTACGAATATAACCTTAAATTTTGATAATTGAAAATGGCGGATCCAATATGGCGGACTAATTTTTAAAAATCATACAAATTCTCATGAAACTTGTCACTCGGGGGTTTTTGGGGTCGCTGATGACGAATATGACCTTGTTTTTTAATAATTCAAAATGGCGGATCCAATATGGCGGACGACAAATTTAAAAAACGATTGTATTCTCTTGAAACGTCACTCGGGAGTTTTTGGGGACGCTGATGATGAATTTGACCTCATTTTTTTAAAAATTAAAAATGGTGGATCCAAAATGGCGTACGAATTTGAACTACACTAACGGTCAAAATTGAGAGAACACACATTTTCAGGCGAATGAAAATCGTATTTAAACATAAAATTCACTGAATTAAAAATTTTTTTGTTTATTTTCTGAAAGTTGATAAAATTTTGGAAAAAACAAAATATTTTAGAAGTCGTTTGGCCAATAATTTATTTAAATATTTTTAAAAAATCGTCATTTTCAATGTTTTATACAAATTTGAATAACTTCTAAACATATTTTCTAAAATAGTTTTTAGTACAGAAAAAATGTTTCAAATTTTTTGAATGTTCTTGGTCCAAGTTTGACAGTCTACACTTTCTAAGAAAAAAATTATTTGTTAATTACTATAAGTGATTCTAATAGTGTAGCAAATTACCTTTAAGGGGGGTTTCTCATGAAAAAGTCAGAAAATGAACATTTTTGTTTTTTTGAAATTTTTTTTTATTTTTAAGAATAATAATCTAAATCTTTTTATATATTTAAATTGATGTATTTTTACAACAACAAAAAATATTTTTACATCTAAATTATTGAATTAATCGTTTGTCACAGTGTGGTGAAGTTGACTCTGAAAGAATAAAGCGTTTTGCGGTAGACACGATTCCGCCATTTTGAATCACCAGAAACCTAAAAACCAAAAAGTATATATATATAAAAAGTATATATATAAGTATATATATAAGTATATATATATAAGTATATATATATATATATATATATATATATATATATATATATATATATATATATATATATATATATATATATGGTGAGTCTGTTAACTAGGGGTTTTACTAAAAACCAAAAAATAAAAAAATGACAGGCTTTTGAATGAAAAATTTGAAAAACGAATTTCGAATTTTTGATTCAAAAGCCTGCCATTTTTCTATTTTTTAGTTTTAAGTAAAACCCCTAGTTTACAGACTCACCACATATGTATATTTTAAGATTCTTTTTGGTTTTTAGGTTTCCGGTGATTCAAAATGCCGGAATCGTGTCTACCGCAAAACGCTTTATTTTTTCAGAGTCAACTTCACCACACTGTGACAAACGCTTAATTCAATAATTTAGATGTAAAAATATTTTTTGTTGTAAAAATACATCAATTTTAATATGTAAAAAGATTTAGATTATTATTTTTAAAAATAAAAAAAAAAATTCAAAAAAACAAAAATGTTCATTTTTTGACTTTTTTATGAGAAACCCCCCTTAAAATAAGCATAACATCATTAACAAGCGTTCATTATTTTAAAAGTAATTCAAATTTTTGTAAAACATTAAAAATGTCGATTTTTTTAAAATATCTAAATAAAATAATGTCAAAATGACTTCTAAAAGATCTTGTTCTTTTCAAAATTATATCATCTTTCCAGAAATAAAAAGAACAATTTTTTAGATTCCATATATTGTTTAACATATGTTTAAAATGTTTTTTAATCACCTGAAAATAGGTGGTCTCTCAATTTTGACCGGTAGTGTAATTTGGCGGGAAATTATAAATCAGTGAATTTTGAAAATACAATATACTATTTATATCCATTACATTAATTTATTATTTTTTAAGAACTAATTCAATTTAATTTCTTGATTATTTAATTAGTTCATAATTATTAATATTCGAATATAAAATAATTTGCGGGAATTTTTAAAGAGTACGTTTTAAATACATACTATATTGAATACATTAATTATGATAATATGTTATTTATTAAAAGTAATTTAATTAATTTTTGAAATTATTTATTATATAAAAATCAAAATTAAATCATAATTAGAAAAAAAATATATATATAATTTGACGAAAATTTTGAACGTATTTATTATGTCAGCAATGCAATTAATATTTTTGCAAACAGTGTTTTTCAGAATCACATGAAAAAAAATAATTAAAGTAAGGGGCCGTCCATAAACTACGTCACGCCTTAGAGGGGGGGTGAAATTCATTTTTTGTGACGTTCTGTAGAAAAAATGGCGCTAAAGCATGTAAAATTTGTGACGTGGGTAGGGAGGAGGAAAAATTATGCAAAATAGTGTGACGTAGTTTATGAACGGCCCCTAAGAATAGATTAAAAATTTTCTAAATAATGTTTAAAAAATATAAAAGGCAACAAAAATATTAAAAAATTTTTAAAAATAAAAAAAAAGATTCTTTAAAAACGGATTAACTCCACGCAGTGAGAATACAATCATTTAAAAAGTTTTTCGTACGCCATTTTGGATCCACCATTCTTAATTTTTGAAAAAATGAGGTGAAATTCATCATCAGCGACCCCAAAAACTCCCGAGTGACAAGTTTCAAGAGAAAACAATCATTTTTTTAATTTGTCGTCCGTTATATTGGATCCGCCATTTTGAATTTTTAAAAAATAAGGTCATGTTCGTCATCAGCGACCCCAAAAACCCCCGAGTGACAAGTTTTAAGCAAAGTTAACTATTTTTGAAAATTTCCTCCATTTGTTTATAATACTGTTTAAAAAAAGTAACTTTGGTCGCCATTTTGTGGCAGCTATTTAAAAATTTAATCCCCAAAACAGTCCTATCTTGCGTAGCCCAACTATTTTTGACGCGATATTTATAACAGTAGAAGGTATGCTGAAGGGTTAAGCTGTAAAAAAATTAAAAAAAACCAATTTAAAATTCTTAAAAAATCGTGTTATTTGTTATAAATTGTTAAATAAATTGTTTATTTAACATTTTTTTAGTTTTTTTGAGCACGCCATTTGAAAGAGGGACTCTTGACACATAAGAAATGTGTACTCAAAAAATTTTCTCGTAGCATTTTATTATTGAAATATGTCCTTAAACATTGTGTACAAATTTTGTACATTCCGTCCTTAATGGGTTAAAAAAATATTATTGTTTATTAATTTTTTTATAACAATTTGCATTTTGAAAATAAATTGAATTAGCTTTATGTACTTATAGTAAATTTCATGGCGCTATTATTTTCTTGTGCAATTTCCTTTTTAAAACAATTATTGTTTTAAAAAATATTGTTTAAACAATTATTGTTTTAGAATTTTAAAAACTGGTATCTTATAAGAATCATAGTTTAACATTATGCTTTTATTGTATCATTAATTATCTTAATATTTCTACTGGTTTACACATATGATCCTTACATATTACATAAAAATCGGTATTTTCAACCCCCATTTTTAACCCCAAAAATTGCATGTCAGCCGAAATAAAAAAATACGTATCAAATATTTTTCGATTATCTAAAAAATGATCCATAATAGAATGCGATCCGCGATTCATGATTGGGTAGTGTTACTTGTAAGTGCATTCTTGGAAATTGCAATTTTCAGTTGCTGGGGAACAGAGCACTAATGAAATTACCTCTTTTTCAACGTTTGTCATATTCGCGTGTCGTTGATGTCGAATATTATTTAGTGCAATGAGATAAAGCTCAAAGTTGGTTCTGTTGGCGGATCAATCTTAACCCATTTTGGTCGCACATAATAAAAAAGTGAGATTTCAAAGAAAATTTAATCAGGAATTAGGGACAAAAAAAATCAATACATTATATTCAGTTGCAAGAAAGATACAACAATTTTAATATTTTTTACCGTCATTTACTTGAAATCAGGCTTCGCAGTTTTAAAAATTCAAATGCGCCTAACTTCGTTAAATAATTTTTTTGGCAAAACGGCAAAATACGTGTCGTCTAAAATTGTGTGATTTTTTATTTATATTTTCCGGGTAGTAGCCGAAGACTGGTCGACAAAATTAAGGTTTTTTTTTTCTACAAGAATAAACAATAGTGATTCTTACAGGATTTTGGTCGTAGATTATGAATCTGTAAGTGACATTGACCAATCACATATAAATTTTGAGAAAAACGATATCAAAGTGTCAAAAAATGGAATTTTTAACACTTTTTAAAGCACTATAAAAAAAGAATGCGACGCGATAAACAGCTCAAATACGGCATAAATGAGAGCTTGAACCCATAACTTTAACATTCAAAAGCAAAAACCTACAATATGGCGGATCTAATATGAGTCGATTTTTCAAAAAGTCTTCCACCATATTTTATTTTGCAAAACTAACATCAGATTCGTGATCAGCGACGCCAAAATCCCCGAGTAACGATAAGCACGCGAATTTAAATCGATATTGTGTCTTTGACAACGATTTTTGCAATTTGTCCAATATGATCGCGGAAACAATATCTGCTAGGTGCGCACGCAGTAAAAAGTTGTTCTCCAAAATTTTGAGTTATTTTTACAACGATATTTTGCTTTTGGATGTTAAAGTTGAGGGTTCGAGCTCTCACTGAAAAAATTATATTCTAAGTTTAAGAAAATCTACCTAAATATTCGCTCACTTAAATTAAGAGTAAATATAAGAATAATATTCTTATTGTATGAATGTTTCCCACTTAATGTAAGTGGGGAATATTCCTAACCCATATTTAAGTAGATTTTCTTAAATTTAGAATGTAATTTTTTCAGTGCTCATTTAAGCCGTATTTAAGCTTTTTATCACGTCGCATTCTTTTTTATGTGTTTCAAAAAGTGCCAAAAATTCCATTTTTGACACTTTGACCCATTTTTTTCAAAATTGAGACGTGATGTGACAATTTAACTTACGAATTCGTAATCTACGGTAAAAATCCTATAATAATCACTATCGTTTATTTTTGTAGCAAAACTTTATCGAACAGTGAGATCTATAAACTTCGCCAAAATGAGAACCACCCTAATGTTTATGAACTTGAATAAGATTTTTCAACTAAAAGAAAGCAATCTTCAATATAGTGAGCAACTGTAAGTATTATAGAAAACATTTTACACAGAAATTACTTTTAAATTCATTATTAATTTTTTTCAAATTGCTTCCTCATAGAGGAAGGATTGTATTAGCAAAATTTTCAATTGTGATTTTTTGACATATTTATAAATTTTTTTTTCATTACACCTAATCTTTTAGTGCTTTATGTACGAATGGGCACTGCCCGTATAAATTTTCTAAATAATTAAAAAAAAATTTCGACGTATTTTGACCTCCGAAATCTAAAAAACGGATTTTAAATATTTGCCCCGATGTGTGTGTGTGTACTAACATTACATTTACCTCAATATTTCAGAACGAGAAAGAGCTAAAGGCCTTAATTTTTTTTAAATTGTAGGTCTCCCCGGGGGACATAAAATGAGAGTATTTTTAGTTCGATTCATAAAGTTTAACTATTTTTTTTGCATTTTTCATTTTGTAAAAAAACGTTTTAAAAATCTAAATTTTTCGAAAATAACACTTTTTTGAAAATTTTGTTGAAAAATATAAAAGAAACTTTAAAACTTTCATTACCAACTTGTAGAGCATTAAAAAAGGCTTCGATTGACCTATTTCTAAACCTGATTCGGTCAAAAATTATCAAATTATTGGTATTTGAAAAATCAAAAATTGTGGAAAATATAATTTTGTCAACATTCTTGTTTATTAACTTATGTGTAATTATTAAACTATTATAACCATCTTATAGAATATATAAAAACATATTTTTTGAACCAAGATTTAATGATTTTTAACTTTTTTATAAAAATTAATTCTTATATTTCAATTATTATTATTTCTATGAGGAAGCAAAGTGTTCATGAAATGAACATTAAAATTATAAAAATGTACAACTTGGCAGCGGTTTTTTTACTATAAGCTTGCTAGTAAGCAAATTTAACTATTTATAAATAGAATTTTACTGTTCTTACAAATGTTCATTAACAATTCTACTATGATCTTTTAGTCGTTGCCCAGGAATACAGTGATAAAGAAGATGAATTATTTGACCAAAATAGTAGGTGACGTATCTCATCATAAGTTCCATGTCATTACATTTTATGATAATCTGCATAACAGTTTATTAATATTAATATTTTTTATGTAAATTTCTAAATTATAACATTAACAACATCCGGATATTATGGATATCTTATGGACTTCCTAAAAATATCAGAAAAAGGATATTATCAGTTTTAGATATTTGTTATAAGGAAACATTATACAGTTTCAAAATTTTTATTTTGAAACCTTGATTTGTTTAAATTGTAAATTATTTGAGTTTTAAAATTAAAAACTTAGATAACAATAAACCTTTGGATCAATTGTTAAAAAAGGGATGCAATAAAGATAAGAAAACTTACTGGAATTTCATTCAACATTGTTACATCTCAGGTACATTTTTGATAAGAATATGTTTGTGTAACTGCGATGTAACAATGAGCTAAAAAAATGTTATTATCTTTATAATATATAATACCCATGTTAAAAGCATTTTAAATTCAGAAATTAAGATAGAAGCAAAATTAAAATATTATACTTTGTTCTATCCAATTGTCTCAACATTAAAATAGAGAGCAAAACAAAGCAAGAGGTAAAAATTGATCAAAATAGAAAGGAATGCGCTGCATCGGCAATACGTCATGTAAGCTCGAACTCGCCTGCTATGAACCCTTCCCGCAACTGGAGTTCTAGGAATCGTTGCTTGTAACTCGAGCTTCACATTTTCCATATATGAGGTAAACATCTTGGCTAGTTGCCAATGAGACGCATTATTTCTCTGCAACTTAATTATAAATAGAATTATACTGAACAAGTATTATTCCTAAGAATTGACATCTTTTACCCCCATAATTGTCTACAAACTCTCCCACTTTTTAATAATTTTAGAGTATATAAAGCAAAGCTTTTTCATCAAAGGCTGTCAAATGTTCCGGTGCGGTTTGATAGACCCATAGTCATTGTAGAGCGACCCTTTAGTTTTTACACATTTTATTGTATTCTTTCTTTAATCAAATCGCGATTATCGTGCAAGTCAACTTTGTTTTTCACTTAGAAACAAGTTTATTTCTGTAAAAGGTGCAAGAAAGGCAAATTAACACTTAGAATCAATAATTTTAACGTATTAACTGTCGTATTTTGCATATTAAGTTTTATTAATTGTAGTTTTTCACTAATTCTTTCTTTAATTGTCAATTCAGACCGAATTGTACTCTATTATCGTGCAAGTTGCTTTTCTCACACTTAGAAACAAGTTTCTTTGCGTAATAGGTGCAAGTGGCGAAAATTAACACTTAGAAGAAGTATTAACTATTAAAACAATTGCAAAAATCTTAAAGTTGTTAAAGTTACATAAGTGTAACATTACGAACTTTTGATTCATTCAATTGAATCAACATCTTAAAACCCAAATTTATACCGACAAGCGCTATAACCTTTAACCTACGATTACTCTGTAACTAAAAGTAAGTAACATTTATGTAACTACTTGTAACATTATTGTAACAAGCATTTCGGTTATTTATTTTGAATATTTTTTGCAAATGGCTAAGGGTTAAATGAGTCGTTCGTTCAAAAAACCAGTTAAACCGTCAAGTTTGCAAAATTTTTTAAAGTTAACGCAGCAACTAAACAATAAAAAATAAAGTATAGGTGTCTCTGGGAAAAATTTGCACAATTAAATGATCTTTTTAACAAGACATCGAAAAATGAAATCGGTAGGTCAAATCATACCTAACAAATCAAATTTGTCCCTCAGTTCTCCGATTTTGGTGAAACTTTAAGAAATTGTAGGGAAATACATGCAAATAAAAATTCCAAAAAAGATTTTCGAAAATTTTGAAAATTTGTGGTTGTTCAGGGTTTTCAAATTTCTTTTTTGAAATTTTGAAAACGCAATATCTCAGAGACATATGGATGGATTTTAATTATTTTTTTAGGGATTACTTATTATTTACAAACAATTAAAATAAAAAATTTTGCAAAAATTTTTTTTTGTTTTAAATAAAAAATTTTAAAAATATTGTTTAAACAAATTTTTTGTTCATAAGCGTATCTTTAATTTTCTTCTAATAGCGATATTTTAATTTCATTGGATTTCACGAGTATTTTGACATAAAAAAATCGATGGAGACTCTCAAACTTTCGAAAATATTTTATTTTTTGTCTTTGCGCGCAGGGCCAAAAAGCGCACTGAAGCAAAGGCTCTGTGTACAAGGTAACCTAATACTCCCGTAAATTTCAATCGAATTAAATTATTTCTTTTTTAAATCAATTTATAAATAAATAATAAGTTATTAATAAAAAACAAATAATTTGTCTGCGTAAAATAAAATAAACAAATTAATGTACATAAAAAAACAATAACAAAATTAAAAAATATCGTAAATAACTTCCTAGTAGATTATTTGACTACTTTTTAACTACTCTGATTTGTTCAACAAGTCCTACATTAAAATAAAAAACTTGTATTAATCATCAAAAAGTACTTAAGATAAATCAGATATATAGAAAAATAAAAAAGTAATATATGATGGAAAAGTAACATTTTATTCGTTTACATAAAGCGAAGACCTAGTTCGCGAATCCAGTAATTCTTTATATGAAGAGCGCGCATGCGTAGACTCGACTCGGATAACTTCATTCAGTCTCGTAACGCGACTGCGTGTCCGGAAGAGTGGATTTTTTAAAGAGGAAGTTCTAAGAGTCTCATTTTTAAGTCACCATTTGTTCGAGCACCCTCCATGTTTGTAACAAGTGATAACACAGGCACACAAAAAAAAAGTTGTCTGTTCATTGAACCAGACCTACATGTCTTATAGTATTTTGGCCCCCTGAATACGAATATGAAGTCAGAATTGCTCCATCACCCTCTGTTTTTTTTAAATCGAAGAAACTACCCTTAAATCAAAAATTCAAGAACTAAATTAAAAAAAATGAAATAACCGCGGTTTCCTTCGGAGTAGAAAAATATATTTATGCGTTTTCTTCTTTCAACAACTCAGAAATAATTTCAAAATTGCTCCATCACCCTCTGTTTTTTTTAAATCGAAGAAACTACCCTTAAATCAAAAATTCAAGAACTAAATTAAAAAAAATGAAATAACCGCGGTTTCCTTCGGAGTAAAAAAATATATTTATGCGTTTTCTTCTTTCAACAACTCAGAAATAATGTTATTTCATTTTTTTTAAATTTAGTTCTTGAATTTTAGATTTAAGGGTATTTTCTCGGATTTAAAAAAACAGGGGGTGATGGAGCAATTTTGACATTATTTCTAAGTTGTTGAAAGAAGAATACGCATAAATATATTCTTCTACTCAGAAGAAAACCGCGGTTATTTCATTTTTTTAAATTTAGTTCTTGAATTTTTGATTTAAGGGTAGTTTTTTCGATTTAAAAAAAACAGGGGGTGATAGAGCAATTTTGAGATTATTTCTAAGTTGTTGAAAGAAGAATACGCATAAATATATTCTTCTACTCAGAAGAAAACCGCGGTTATTTCATTTTTTTTAATTTAGTTCTTGAATTTTTGATTTAAGGGTAGTTTCTTCGATTTAAAAAAAACAGGGGGTGATAGAGCAATTTTGACATTATTTCTAAGTTGTTGAAAGAAGAATACGCATAAATATATTCTTCTACTTAGAAGAAAACCGCGGTTAGTTCATTTTTTTTAATTTAGTTCTTGAATTTTAGACTTAAGGGTAGTATTTTCGATTTAAAAAAAACAGAGGGTGATGGAGCAATTCTGATTTCATATTCGTATTCAGGGGGCCAAAATACTATAAGACATGTAGGTCTGGTTCAATGAACAGACAACTTTTTTTTTTGTGTGCTTGTGTAATTGTAGAACTAGGTCTTTTAAATAGTCTTTTTCATAGTTAAAAAGGAATTATAAACTTAAACCTAAGGAAAAAATTAAAAAGAAACGCAAAGAAACTTATTAACATTTACTTAAACTTAAAAAAACACAAATCAAACAAACAAACCTTAAACCACAAAAATGACTCTGAAAAACATGCAATAAAACCTAAAACTATGAAAAAGACTATTAAGAAGACCTAGTTCTACAATTATCACTTGTCACAAACATAGAGGATGCTCGAACGAATGCTGATTTAAAAATGAGACTCTTAGAACCCCCTCTCTGACAAAACCACTCTTTTCCGGATGCGCAGTCGCGTTACGAGACTGAACGAAGTTATCCGAGTTGAGTCTACGCATGCGCGCTCTTCATATAAAGAGTTACTCGATTCGCATATACCTGGTCATGGCCGAATATACACAGCGCAACGCCAATATAAGTGCAAATGTTAAACACTACTACTACTACTCGATTCGCAAACTAGGACTTCGCTTTATGTAAACGAATAAAATGTTACTTTTCCATCATATATTACTTTTTTATTTTTCTATATATCTGATTTATCTTAAGTACTTTTTGATGATTAATACAAGTTTTTTAATTTAATGTAGGACTTGTTGAACAAATCAGAGTGGTTAAAAAGTAGTCAAATAATCTACTAGGAAGTTATTTACGATATTTTTTAATTTTGTTATTGTTTTTTCATGTACATTAATTTGTTTATTTTATTTTACGCAGACAAATTATTTGTTTATTTATTAATAACTTATTATTTATTTATGAATATTTATTATTTATTTATAAATATTTATTCTTTATTTATAAATATTTATTATTATTTATTTATTATTTAATTCTTTTTATTCATAAAATATTACTAATTTATTTTAAAAAGAAAGAATTCAATTCGATTGAAATTTACGAGTTTTATTTTTTATTTATTATTTACTTATTACTTATTTATTATCATTTATTTATTATTTATTTATTAATAAAATGTTACTAATTGATTTAAAAAAGAAATAATTTAATTCGATTAAAATTTACGCGAGTATTAGGTAATTTTGATCGATACCTTGTACACAGAGCCTTTGCTTCAGTGCGCTTTTTGGCCCTGCGCGCAAAGACAAAAAATACAATACCTCCGAAAGATTAAGAGTCTCCATCGATTTTTTTATGTCAAAATACTCGTGAAATCCTAAGGAATCAAAATATCGCTATTAGAAAAAAATTAAAGATACGCTTATAAACAAAAAATTTGTTTAAACAATATTTTTTAAATTTTTTATTTAAAACAAAAATTTTTTTTTGAAAATTTTTATTTTAATTGTTTGTAAATAATGAGTAATCCCTTAAAAAATAATAAAAATCCATCCATACGTCTTTAAGATATTGCGTTTTCAAAATTTCAAAAAAAAATTTGAAAACCCTGAACAACCACAAATTTTCAAAATTTTCGAAAATCTTTTTTGGAATTTTTGTTCGCATCTATTCCCCTACAATTTCTTAAAGTTTTACCAAAATCGGAGAACTGAGGGACAACTTTGATTTGTTAGGTATGATTTGACCCCGGTTGATTTATTTAGTCACAAGAGTAAAAAAACTGTTAGTATTTCCGGTTTGCCCCATTCTCCTCTATATTAACACCATAGACAAGGAAATGTCAGAAAAATTTTTTTCAGGGAAATTAAGAAAATTGAAACTTTTTTCGACTTACTTTAAAAATTTGCGACTATTTCGTTTTTTTCCTTCAAACATCAAAATACCACAATTTTTAGTAAAAAAAGTGCAAGTTATTTTGATTTTGATAATGCGAAAAGTAACTATGAACAAATCATTCAAAAATTGTTTTTAAATCATTTTTTAAGACATAATTAAATTTTTGAAATATAGGGGAGAGTCTCCAGTTGTGAGACACCTCCAGTTGTGAGACAGTCAATTTTTTTTAACATGCAATATTAAAAAGCCGATTGGTTTATATAAAAACATTTCTTTTTATATGAGCCAACTTTTTCGTGTACGCCGAAGCGGATATATAAACTGTTTTTGTTAAGGGGTTACACCACTGTAGACATTAAAAAAAAAATTTTATTTTTTTATTAGCTTAAAAAATTTTTTGAACCTTCTAGAATAAGGAAAAAAAGGATTTATACATGTCTGAAATCGATTTCATTGAAATTTCAAGCTTTTTTACCGGAGAAGAATTTTAACTTACATAAAACATGCATTACCAAAATGGCTCCAGTGCGGACATTTTGGAATATTTATTAATTAAAATTTGTAATTTTTAAGTTGAATATATTAGTTAATAACTACTTAAAATATTGTTACTGTATTTCCTTTCCTTACACTAAAAAAAATTATTGAACAAATGCTTCTTACAGCCCGCTGTAGTAGTGTTGCTCTTTTAAGAGCAATAATAATAATCTGTTTTACCTACAGTCTGAGTGGACGTACTTTAGTATCGCTCTATAGTTTTGTTAAGTTTTTATGTGTTATAATTATAAACTTGGAGCTTATTGATATGTGTGTTGATTGACTATACTGTGGAGAAGTTATCACATAATCGGAAAGACTGGAATTTTTTATATTCCCTATATTGTGACTGTTTTAGTTTTTCCCTGTGTCATCTCTACCTTTAACATGGCCATTTGTCCCGAGTGTCTCAATTTGGTTAAAAGAAGTGATACTAACATTGTTGCATGTGTAAAATGTGGTGTTTTAATTCACATGATGTGTGTCAACACTGGCAATGCAAAGACTAACAGTGAAAATACAAAAAAAGGAATTGCTAATTATTTGTGTTATAAATGTAGAAATAAGGACAGTGACATCTGTAGTGAACGTAGTTCAAACAGCAAGTCAACTCACGCGTTAGCCAAAAAGGATGATGATCGCATCAAATAATAATAATAATATAATAATATAATAATAATAATAATACTAATTCACTTGATCCTTTTCAATCGGGTTTTCGTGCAAAGCATAGTACATGCACAGCATTACTGAAATTCACGACTGACCTTGAACTAGCTTTAGACATGAAGTTTGTAACTGTGGCTGTTTTTTTCGATTTTTCTAAGGCTTTCCCTTCAGTAAACCATAAATTATTAAAAAATAAACTTTTTTGTCATGGCATGTCTAGATCGGTTTGTGTCTGGTTTGAGTCTTATTTATATAATAGGTTACAGAGGGTTGTGGATGGGAATGGAGATTTTTCTGAATGGGATAAACTTGAATGCGGTGTTCCTCAAGGAGCTTCATTGTCGTCTTTTCTCTTTAATCTGTTTATTTCGGATCTTGGTACTGAACTTAAGTTCTGTAAGTACCATAAGTATGCTGATGACTTTAAGATTTACTTATCTGGTCCATTATCATTGCTCCCTGAAATTATTCAAAAGGTACAAACTGATATTAATTACGTTGTAAAATGGGAAAGTGATAATGGACTTGCTCTTAACCCAAATAAGACTCAGGCTATGATAATCACTGCAAGTAAAAGTTTTTCGGTACAAGATATAGTAACATTACCTCGCTTATTAGTAATTGGGGTTCCAATTGAATTTAAAGAAAAAGTTAAAGATCTTGGCTTAACGATAGATAAAAATTTGACTTGGAGAGATCATACTTCTGAGATCACGAGAAAGGTGTTTATAGTGCTCCAACAATTAAATAGAAGCAGAGAGTCTCTTCCTACAGCAACAAGAATGTTATTAGTCAAATCATTAATACTACCTATCTTTGATTATCGCTGCCCTGTGTATGACGGAATATCGGATGATTTAAATATTAAACTGGAAAGAGCCCTAAACGCATGTATTCGTTTTATATTTAATTTACGAAAGAGTGAGCATATTACGCAATATAGAGTAATGGCTGGTTTATTAAATGTTGCGGCTAGACGACAGTTGTTTATTGGAAATTGAATTTATTCTTTATTTGAAAATAAAACACCATCGTATTTGTATGAATTTTTTAACTTTAAAAATTTGAATGAATCAGCGTACAATAGATTGCGTGAGAGAAAGGATATTTTAAAAGTACCAGCGCATAGAACTAGTAAAATGCAAGCATCGTTTATTGTTAGAGGTGCTAGGCTGTGGAACAAATTATCCATTGAAATTAAAAATGTATCATGTCAATTAATCTTTAAGAAAATGTTCTTTCACTTATTATTTAATAATGATAAGAAATTACTAGATGTGACTTATTGGTGATATATATTTTTTTCTTTTTATTTTTAGTCATTTGTTATTCCTTTTATTTTTGTTTCTTTTTTCGTCTTTTTCCTTCTTTTTTATTGTGAGGAAGGGAAGGGGTAAGGAGGAAAATTCTATCTTTTTTTTTATTTTCATAACGCGGTGCAAAAAAGGGCACTTTTTTGCACCTTGTTATGAAAAATATCGTTCGTAACTAGTGCTAGCAGTTGCCAATTTTTGAACGAGCACTTTTTTTGGAACAAACTGTAGGCGAAGCGAAGCTTCGCCTACAGTTTGTTCCAAAACAAGTGCTCATTCAAAAATTGACAACTGCTCGCACTCGTTACGAAATATACTATTTCAATTTCACAAGATATTTGGATCTGAAATACTACGATACGCCATCTAGTGAGAGCTTTGTTGTGGTAGCCATCTTTCGTTTTGTCTCTTTCTGATATACGTTCAAGAAAAAGATAAAATCCAAGATGGTTGCCACAAAAAGGCTAAGGGGTGGGTCAGTTTCACGTGATTTCAGATCCCAATACTGATAAATGGATGTTGAGTGAATGATTCGGTTTTAGTTTATAGTTTTTTTTTCCACTCAGCATGTTACTATGTATTGTTCCTTAAAGGGCTAATTAGCCCTAGGAACTCATGTTTTCAAATAAATAAAAATAAAATAAAACACAGTTTTTGAAATCTGCAAGCAGTATAACTCAAATAATTTTCAATATTTTCAATCGGGTTTTTTTATTACATTTCTAAAATCAAATTTTGAACAGAAATACGTAGGGGTTTTTTGATAAGTTAATTTACACAATTGTTATAAACAATTAAGTGTCGTTTTTTTTGGTCGAAAAATGAGTTTTTTCTTTAAATGCTTGCCAATTACACAAAAATCAATATTTTTAAAGTCCCCTACGTATTTCTGTAGCTATTCTCATGTAGATTAAGAAAAAAATTTTATTTGTTTCTAGACTGAAATTTACATTACTTATACTGCTTGCCGTAGAGCTCCTGGGAAAAAATATGCATTACTAAAATGGTTCCTGTGCCGCCATTTTGAAATATTTATTAATAAAAAAATGTAATTTTTTACTTGAATATACAGTCAATAACTTCCTAAAACATTATAACTATATGTCATTTCCTTCCATTCAAAAAAAATTCCTGAAAAAAACGTTGTTTTTGAAGCATTTACAGTGGTGTAACCCCTTAAATACCAACACTGTGTGTGATAATCGACTAAAATGAGTTTTTTAAATAAATGCAAAGTACTTTTTTTCAAGTTAATTAATTTAAAAAGATAAATGTAATGCATTTTCTTTTAGTGTTTTCCTTATATTTTGTGATGCAATATTGCATTGTTCCAATCTACGGTTAAAAATAATTTAATTTTCCTTTTTCAAAATAGCGCCAATTTCTGGGTGTGAGACACAGCATATCACCAGTTGTGAGACTGTGTCAACACCCATCTAAGCAGCATAAAAAATACGACTTTGCAGGCATACTATTTAAATGTTGTTTTGATTTTTTTTCTAGTATTTTTGGGCATGTCAAGTGGAAAAAAGTCAATTGATACAAAAGAAATCAATTTTAATGCTCTTGTTGAAGCTATTAAATTGTGTTTATTTGATTGTCACATTTTGTCGAATTAATATTATTATTTAGTATATAATAATATATATTATTAATATATTTAATTATTTCTACTAAACATAACGTTTTATGTCAAACTTATTAAATTTTAGCAATTTTTAATGAGTGTCTCACAACTAGAGACATTTTTTTTTTAAAAAGCGATGTGCTCGGAAAATGTATCATAAAATTCTTTGAGTTCATCGAAACACTATACTTTCTGTGTTAATAAAAGTTGCGTATTTCTGTTACCTTTCGAACGGTGTATTTTATTTACAATTTCGTTTACCCGTTTACAATTTACAGGTCAAAAATAAAACCCGTCTTACAACTGGAGACTTTCCCCTATGTATAATAAAAATCTTATGGAATAGTTGAAATTTTGTAAAATTTAATTTAAAAATAATTAATTTATTTTAAGTATTTTGTAACAATTTTTAAAAATCAATTTTTGAAGAATAAAAAATCTTTAAAGGCCAATTTAAAAATGAAAATTATTAAAAATTAGCTTATAATTTTTTAAAATTCAATATTTTTAGTATTTTCAATTTATATTTCCAAAAATCTAAATACATCTAAAAATAATTTTTTAGAATTATTTTTAACATTTTGGAAAAAAAATGTGTATTCAAAATGTTGGAAAAAACGATCTCCAAAAGGACATGTCAATTAAAAAATTTTCTCAATTTGACGTTTCGGAACTGGATCCAGTTCCCTCTTCAGAATTTGTTATATTTTACTTCATAATGGGATTTTTTGTTCGCAAAGAAAAACAATAAATTATAATATCTATCGAAGTTAATACAAATAAAAGTTAAATTTAAATCAAAAAATTATAAAAATTGTATATACTCACTCATTTTACAACATAATAATTGACTTTTTCAAATTAAAAAATTTTATTTGAGGTTATAACCTACAAAATTGGGTTTCATATTGTAAAGCTAAAATTTAAATTTTGCTTTACTGAATTTATAAAAAATAAAACTAAAAAATTGTTCTTTTTTTGTTTTTAAATAAAAATATTAAATAAACTAAAAAAATGTTATATAAAGCCATGATTGAAGGCAAAAAATTGCCATTAATCTCCACATGGCAAAAAGTGAAGTATAGTGTACCTAAGCTATAGTTTTACTTATATAGAGTGAGTATATTTACATAAAAATTATTACATATGAAATTCTTAAAGCAAAATACACTTGCCATTACACAAATAAGATAAAGAATCCAACATAGAGTGACTCTACTCTCTAAATTTGAATCAGCGAAAAGTCGCTGATTCACCAGCCCAGAGTATGCAGCTGATGAAATAGCGTATATACACTGATGAAACAGCGTATATGCACTGATTTTCCAGCGTATATACGCTGTTTCATCAGCTGCATACTCTGGGCTGGTGAATCAGCGACTTTTCGCTGATTCAAATTTAGAGAGTAATGTAATTTAAATAATCTATTATAAGACAAATCCAAACTATTCAAATCAGTTTTTTATTTATACTATTATTGCCTTCTTTCTTTATATAAAACATTTCAGCAAAACATCTTCTATTTAAGTTTGATTTCCTATGTAAAATATTAACACCATTTCAATCAAAATTATGATTTAACCCCTGATCATTAACATTGTCAATTCTATGCTTAGTAATAACTCCGTGGTATTGTTTATTTTTTAAATTTATGTTTTTTTATGTTCAGTACATCTAGTACTTAAAAGTCTACTAGTTTGACCAACATATGAGCTATCACAGTTCAAACAATTTAATTTATATACTACGTCAGAATTTTCAAATGTCTTTAACGGATCTTTCCCTAGTTTTACTATTAACTTAAAAGAAAAGGTGTTTCGAAAAACAGTTCTTATTTTGTAACTATTTAATATTTTTTTAATTTTTAATGATAAAGTATTAAAATACGGAATTGAAAAAAATCTTGCATTATCAAATTCAAAACTACGCGAATTATTATTATTATTTTTAATTTTATTAGAATTTTGAAAAATTCTTATTTTAATATGTTTTTCAACAAATTCCATAGGATAATAGTTAAAAAATAGAATTTCTTTAACTTTTGTTATATTTTTATTATGAAAAATAGGATCCGATAAAAACACAGTGTCAACAAAGTTTTTCACCACTGCTATTTTTTGAGAAATAGGGTGGTTTGAAAGGAAATCTAAACATCTACCCGAAGATGTCTCTTTTTTATACAAATCAGTTATAATAAAACCATTATTATTTTTTATAACATTTATATTTAAAAAGGGTAAATAGTTGTTATTTTTAAATTCTATTGTAAATTTTAATCTCTAATGAACAGAATTAAAAATATTTAAGATTAGTTGTGTATGAGTTTGAGGAACTATTAAAAAAGTATCATCTACATATCTATAGTACGCAAATATAAGGTCACCAATTTTTTCAAATATAGATTGTTCTAGATCTTGTAAAACAATATCAGCCAACATAAGAGATATAGGTGAACCCATTGGGGTACCAAATATTTGCTTTTAAAAATTATCATTAAATTTAAAATAAGTAGAATTTATTAAATATACTATACCCCTTTTAAATTCATGTTTAGGAAGATTTGTACATTTTTCAATTAGGTACCATCTTTTTTCAATACCATTCATAACCAATTCAGTAGAAATATTAATAAACATAGAAACCACATCCAAAGATATAATAACATAGTTTTCAAGTATAATAGTTTGTACAATTGATTTTTGGAACTCTATAGAATGTTTAACATTTTAAATTGGCAAAGTAAGAGCATTTTTTAGAATGTAATTAAAGAATTTTGCCATAAAATAAGTAGGAGAATTTATTAGGGAAATAATTAATAAAGATGGACGTTATCAAGATCATTCCATAGATCTATATTATTATTTGTATTCAAACTTTTAATTGAAATTTATCAAAAAATTAATTAGTTTTTTTAAATTATACAAAAACTTTTTTAAAGAAAACAATTAAAATCTGGTAAAATCTTTAAAAAATAATAAAATTTTTATTAAAAAATAATAATAATGATCAAATTTTTGAAGAATTTTAATTATAAACGTGACTATAACTTCTCAAAAATTTCAATAAGTCCAAAGTAAATATTCATAAATTTTTATTTACATTGTTCGAAGATAATTGAATCCTCAATAATTATTATAAAACAATTATACAAATTAGTTTTAAAAAATATTTTAATGCAATTTTTTGAAATTAGGATTGAATTTGTTTATAAAATTTTTGTATAATTTAAATAAACTAATTAATAATTATTTAATGAATTTTAATTAAAAATTTTGATAGATATGTAAAGAGGGGAGGGGTTGGCTAAATGTCCACGATCATCCACAACAGAAGGCGGGGTGGGGGTCAACAATTTGTGAAAAATTGTCCACTTGGTTTATGGAACAACGATAAAATTTATACCCCTTACTCATACCTAGTTCTCAATCTCTCTCTCTCTCACTCCTTAATTTATCTGTGAGTGAGAAAAGAAAAATACATAGGTACAAATAAATATATATTTAAAATTGCAATAATATCTTACCTAATATAATTAAAAAAAATTAATCACAAATTATCCTAAAAAATTAACAAAAATAAATTTATAATTAAATTTATTTACTCTATAACAAAATATTTCACTGAATTCAAATTTTCACAATTATTATTAATAGAAAATCTAATTTAACTGTAAAGTCAAAATTCTAAAGATTGTTTAATAAAGATACTCTTTATAATTGAAACCATCACTCGTACTTCCCTTAGTTTTTATACCTCGTTTTCTATATTTTTCTCTTTCATTCCTTCTATCTGTGACTGAAAAGAGAAAAATAATCATCCAATAAAGAAATAGGACGCCCTTTTGGTATTTTCGCTTGAAAGTGAAATTCCCTACTTTTTCTTCCTATACAAATTCTTGTTACACTCTTTCTATCTGACACAAAAAAGGGAGAAAATATGATACCTCCTTGTAAACCAAAAAGGTTAGCGTTCATTTCTTAATTATTCGTCTCTCTTTCGCTCCTACTCTAAACTAAAAGAAGAGTATACAGTTAGAATCCCTAACTATGCATCAGTCCACTAGTGCGAAGAGGACACTCTTATGCGGCGTTCAATGTTCGCTCACTCGCACTCACGCTTAGGGGTGATACATAGTCAGATACTCTTACTGTATACAATACCTCCCTCCCTCTCTTTCTCTCTCACTGTGAACAGAATATATAAGGAAAGACAAACTTAATATATATAGATATAATAATAATATTTGCCTCTCTTTCGCTCCTACTCTAAACTAAAAGGACAGGTGACACTTCCCTCTCTTTCTCTATATCATGCTTTCTCTCTCATACTCTGACAGACCGAAGGAATTTCGGAATATCAAGATTAATATAGTTAATAATAATAATTAATAATGTGAAGAAGAATTCCCTGGAACACGTAATAGCGAGTTTCCCTTACAGCAGGCGGCCGGTGCGGTGCCACGTGAGGGTACGGTACGCAGACCTCGTCACAGCGGTTACTAACTCCGAAACCTTTCCAGCAAATGAAAAAGTTCGAACCATAGAAATTTTGAACGGACAAGACGATGTAGGTGTTCAAGATTTTATCCTTAACGTGAAACGTGCTATTTCTTAATGTTCACAATCCGGTCTTTTGTTAGATTTTGTGAAAACTGAGATTTTTAAAAAATTTTTTTTATTGTCCCGTAAATACTTTTAAAGAATTATTTGAAGTCTTCAAAATAAATATGAATACTGAGAGATCCGTGGAATTATGTAAAAGGAAATTAGAAAATTGTAGACAAAACAATGATTCTGTTCAAGTATAAAATCAAAAATACAAACAGGTTCTAATGAGCTGAAATTTGTCATTCAGTCAAAACATTTGGGCCCAATAGGTAGGAAAGTTGTCCTCTAAATTGAGGAACAAGTAGCAATAAAGCTATATGTTATGATCCTTCGCGATGAAATCGGAAGCTAAGTCGTCCCACTGAGACCATCCACAATAGTTAATGCTGAACAAGAGTCATTAGAAGCAAAAACATGGTATCGCAAAAAATTAAAAAGTAAAGTTTTGGCCACTACAAAACCACACTCACAGCCAAACATCCATAGAGACGAAAATTTAAACCGTAGATTACCTTCCCATCAATATACACACAATAAAGAAAAACAGATAGAACCACCCAATCATAATTTACCGTTATCGCAACGTTTTATGATGACGTGTAAAATTTGTAAAAAAGTAAGGCATATTAAAAATCAATGTTATCAAAAACAAAACTTAAATTTTCAAGCGACGCAGAATCAAAAGCGACCCCCTCAGAGAATTCATTACACAACGGAAACCGTTTCAGAAGATAAAATAAACCGTAAAGAAGTAGAAAACTAAGAAACGATAGAGATCGCGTCGATCGAATCAGTTGCATATCCGGAAGATTGCAATGGGTCTCCATACAACCTATTGGATTCGAACAAAAGCTGCGACTCCTCTTGGATACAGTATCTTCAATAAATTTAATTAAAGAGTCACATTTTCCAAACTCTTTCCCTAAAGAAATATGCGACAAAAAGTTTCAAATAGGTAATGACGCACAATCTGACAAATGCACTGCCGAAATAAATTATCTAAATAAAAATCATGTTTTTTATATAGTATATGATAGTTTCCTTTTACCAGAGGACGGTATATTAGGGCTCCCATTTTTACAACAATATCTCTACAGATTATCCAACACAAGCTTAAGACTAAACGACCAGGAGCATGAACTGATTGAAGATGGAATTATAATACCCCCGAATAGAATCCAATTAAGATTTTACATTCTCATTGCCCATTCTTTACTTCGATACTTTTTGATACATTTGACCTTTCCACTCCATGTCTTTTTTATTATATTTATTTGTTACATAACAAGAAGGATATATAGCCGTAGCTATGTAGACTTCTTTATTAGTTGAGATCTAATTCCGAACTGCTCTTTTTTTTGGTCCAGGGATGCTTAGCAGAGGGGGAAAGAAAGTTGTCTAAGAATTTCGTTAGACCCCTCGACTTAGACTGACCTTAGTCCTCCAAGGTTTCAATTTAATTATTTGAGGTAAGATTCTAATATTTTCATCTTGGCGTACTGACTCTGAGGGAGCAGTTGCATAACGTAGTATAGGTGTAGTATTTACGTTTGTTTTAACGCAGAATAAAATCTATACATAGTTGTTTTGTTATACAGAATGTACATAGTTTAAAAATTCCTATTTTATAAAGTACGTAGATTGTTACAATTTTATTTTTTTCGTTGCATATTGTGTTTATCTCTATTTATTTTTCTGGAATGATTAGATATTTCTTTGAATCGTGTAGAGGTATAAATGCAAATTCCGATATTTTAAAGACGGAAAATTCACAAATTTTGTGAATTAAGTTAAATTAAGTTTCTACGTCCCTACTGATTTCATAACACTGCAAAATTGTAAGAATTGAGGAAACACTTTTATTTGTAAACGAGTACAACTGAGTTTTCTTGTAAGCGAAATACAAAATTGTAAAACTAATATTATAAAAAGCCATCAATTACAGATCTTCACACGGAATGGGATAAAACATTACAATTTATATGTTTGGTTTACAACACTATTCAACATGAAGGAACAGGGTTTAGTCCATTTCAACTAACTTTTGGACGAGATACTAATATACCTTCTATTTTAGCCACCACCCCTAGTCACCACCCTATATATATTAGAATATATTATTAATATAATTTTTTGTCTGGCTTTTTATAATAGTAGTTTCACAATTTTGTATTTCGCTTACAAGAAAACTAGGTTGTACTCGTTTACAAATAAAAGTGTTTTCTAATTTCTTACAATTTTGCAGTGTTATCAAATCAGTAAGGACGTAGAAACATTTTCAGGATTTACTAGTATAATCTCACTTAAAAAAAATAGTTAATTCATGTTAGAGCAAGATGTATTTCAGTTTTAATATTTTTAATAGTTATAAAGTTTGAGTCTGTCAGCGTGAATATTCGTCCTCTCATTGGCCGTTTTCAGTATGTTCAAGGATCATGATCCGGATCACTTTTAGTATGCTGTGATTGGTTACTGAGTGATCCGGTTCATGATCCGTGGACATGCCGGAAACACCCATTGTTGAATATAATTTCATAGTTGTTGTTAGGCAATAATCGGGGCTATGCTTATTTTCTTTATTATTTACTATCATTACTTAGTCTCCTATATCAAAAAGTATTGGTGGAAGGATTATTTTTGCGTCTTGTATCCTCTATATTTTTCCTTGGATTGTTGAATTCTATCTCGAGCTCTACTAATATATCTTTCGTGACTCTCTAGACAACGTTTAACTAATTCAGCATATTTAAGACTAGGGGTGGTGGCTAAAATAGAAAGTATATTAGTATCTCGTCCAAAAGTTAGTTGAAAAGGACTAAACCCTGTTCCTTTATGTTGAATATTGTTGTAAAACAAACATAAATTGTAATGTTTTATCCCATTCCGTGTGAAGATCTGTCATTGCTGTTCTGATCAAATCTCTAATTGTACCATGCGTGCGTTCTAATCTGCCATTACTCTGCGGGTGAAAGGTGTTAGTTTTTACATGTTTAATCTTAAATAAATTTTTAAAATTTTTCGAATTTTTCATTAACTCAAAAACTAGATTTTGTCCCTGATCCGTTAAAATGTGTTTAGGTGAGCCAAAGGTGTATATGTAATAGTCAAATAGTTTTTCGATAATTGTTTCCGATTGTACGTCTTTTAGCGGGATTAATATTATGTATTTTGTTAACATATCCTGTATACAGAGAATGTACAATTCATTGGCTTCGGAAGCAATGGGTAACGGTCCAAAAATATCCATTGAAATTTTATCGTTTGGCCGTTCGACAGGAGTATCCGGTATTAAAGCTTTCGATTTTCTTTTAATTCTAATCAACTTTTGAATCTGACATGTGTGGTACTTTTTTATGTAATCTATTATCTGAAATTCCGTATTCTTCCATATTCCCAACTCACGAGCTCTCCGAATAGATTTATTTTCTCCAAAATGTATAGCCATGACTTTCTTCGATTATCTGTCTTCTTTCAGCTGCAGATAATTCAGTATTGGGATTATAACACGTGTGTATTTTTAACCCCTTGGCAGTCAAGACCAAAATCTCATAAGTGGGCTCAAAATGTCGAAAACTTTTTAGAAAACTAAAATTTGCACAAACGAGTATACTATTGTATTTGAAGTCGCTGATTACGAATCCTGTATCAGATTTTGAAAATTCAAAATGGTGGTTCCAATATGGCGGACAACATTTTCTAAAATTTATCGGATTCACTTGAAACTTTTTACTCAGGGGTTTTCAGGGTCGCTGATTAAAAAACCGATTTCAAATTTTAAAAATTCAAAATGGCGGATTTAATATAGAGGACGAAATTTTCTAAAATTTATCAGATTTACTTAAAACTTTTTACTCGGGGGTTTTTGGGGTCGCTGATTAAAAATCCGATTTCAGATTTTGAAAATGCATAATAGCGGATCTAATATGGCAAATGAAATTTTTTAAAATTTATCGGATTCATTTGAATCTCGTCACTAGAGGGTTTTCGCTGATTACGAAAATATGTAGTCGGATTTTACACTCCTTTATTCATTTTGTTTTTCAATATTTTTTTCTTTTTGTTCCTATATTGGATCCGCCATTTTTAAAACCGATTTTACATTTTAATCTACGACATAAATAAATCCCAAGTAACAACTTTTAAGTAACTCTGATAAATTTTTTAAAATGGCGATAGCAATATTCAAAACGCCACATTGTATTTTAAAAATCATATGCTAGATTGGTAATCAGCGACCCTGAAAACCTGAAAACGATGAATTTTTGAAAATGTTGTCTGCCATGTTGGATCCGCCATTTTGAATTTTTCAAATCTGAAAACGGATTCGTAATCAGCGACCCCGAAAACCCCCGAGTATAAATTTGTGGACAAATCTGTGTGTTTTTGTAGCCAAAAATCTGCTTGCGTCTATACACGTCATCGACAGTTTGAGCCCACCTGCACCATGACGTGTATACACGTCATCAACTGCCAAGGGGATAATTCGTATTCCTGTTACAAAAATGAAAGGTACCGTTGGAATTTTTTACAACTTATTTATACTTTACTCGATCTATTCGATTTAAGAACAAACTGTCACCGTTCCCGTTAATAACAACTCGTCATCACTAAAACATCTTAATTTTAATGATATTCAATATCGATACATCACATCTGATGTAGCAGGACCAGGAGCTATACGCATTTCCGTTAATGAATTGGCAAAAAGGATTAAATTACTCAACGATAATACGAGAGTTAACTATGTAGAAGCAAGGATTAAAGAAAATCTTCTAAAAATCATCCTATCATGATATATTCCGGTTACCAGGTGATCATTTACCTGGTACAGTAGTGTTCAATGAAGCCTTACTCGGACGAACGTGTTGCACTCATATATATATACCCATGAGTGCAACACGTTCGTCCAAGTAAGGCTTCATTGAACACTACTGTACACACCTCGCTCATCATAAAATAAGAGAGATGTTTGATGCTAAAATCTTACGTCATTCAAACTTGAAATACAATTCTCCGGTGTGGATAGTACCCAAAAAACAGATGCTTCAGGAAAAAAGAAATTTCGTGTAGTAATTGATTTTAGGAAAATTAACGAAATTACGGATCAAGATTCATACCCAATACCAGTCATAAATGATATCATTTATCACTTAGGAAATGCTAAATTCTTCTTAGCTTTTGATCTCAGTTCAGGTTTTTATCAAGTAGCGATGGAAAAAAATTCAAAAAAATGTACTGCTTTTTCGACACCTGATGGACATTTTTAGTTTGAAAGAATGACTTTCGGATTGAAAAATTTCTCCACTACATTTCAAAGAATTATCAATACAACATTAAATGGTCTCATTAATAAAATTTGTATGGTATACTTAGACGATATTGTAGTATATGGTTTAACTATAGAGGAACACAACAAAAATTTAGTATTTCTTTTTGAAAGATTAGGACACTCGAAATTAAAACTACAACCTGATAAGTGTGAATTTCTAAGACCTGAATTAGAATATTTAGGACACTTAGTAACCAAAGATAGAATTAAACCTAACCCCAACAAAACGAAAGCTGTATCTGAATTCAAAATCCCACATAGCCGTACTAATTTAAAATCATTTCTAGGTCTTTCTGGATACTACAGAAAACTTATTAAAATTATTCCACAATTGCTAAACCTTTTACTGAACTTAGAAAAGAATAAAAACAGTTTATCTGGACCCCTGACTGTCAAAAGGCATTTGATAGTCTAAAAATGGCCCTATGTTATGCACTGGTTCTAAAATATCCAGTTTTTGAAAAAGAATTCGATTTAATAACAGACGCATTCAATGTTGGTTTAGAAGACATTTTATCTCAAGATGGTCATCCCTGCTTCTCTATCTCAAAAACACTCAATGCACCCTGAAAAAAAGCTGAAAATTTAAATATCCTTTATCAGTTATAAATATCCTGAATTAACCCCTTGGCAGTCGATGACGTGTATACACGTCATGGTGCAGGTGGGCTCAAACTGTCGATGACGTGTATAGACGCAAGCAGATTTTTGGCTACAAAAACACACAGATTTGTCTACAAATTGATACTCAAAATGGCGGATCCAATATGGCGGACGACATTTTCAAAAATTCATTGGATTCACTTGAAACTTGTTACTCAAGGGTTTTCGGGGTCGCTAATTACAAATCCGATTTCAGATTTTAAAAATTTAAAATAGCGGATCCAATATAGCAGACGACATTTTCAAAAACTCGTCCGATTTATTTAGAACTCGTTACTTGGGGGTTTTTGGGGTCGCTGATTACGAATCTAGCATTAGATTTTTAAAATACAATGTAGCGGTTCGAACATGGCTGGCGCCATTTAAAAAAATTTATCAGATTTACTTAAAAGTTGTTACTTGGGATTTATTGATGTCGTAGATTAAAAATGTAATATCGGTTTTGAAAATGGCGGATCCAATATAAGAACAAAAACAATATAAAAAAACAAAATAAATAAAGGAGTGTAAAATCCGACCGCATACCTCCACGTGGTAAACTCTGGGGTCGTAAGTAACGTAGTACACGGAGAAAAAAAGTTGTAACTGCTTTCTTTTGAGTCGTCATGATAATTTTATGAAGTCAAGTAGTTGTAACCGGAGAGCCAGGCCGTTTTTACTTGGCTTTCCAGTTGCGTCTTTAGTTTTCCTCAGTCAATTTACTACTGATATAGATCCAGTCATTGACACTACTTGAGGCAGCCAAGCCTAAACCGGGGTCTCCGGTTAGTAAAATTTACATTTTTTCTCCGTGTATACTTAACAGCTGACTGCGGGGGAAACTTGTATTTATTATCGTTTCAAAAGTTTTTCGTAATCAGCGAAAACCCTCTAATAACGTGTTACAAAGGAATGCGATGAATTTTAAAAAATTTCATTCGCCATATTGGATCCGCTATTGTGAATTTTCAAAATCTCAAATCGGATTCGTAATCAGCGACCCCGAAAACCCCCGAGTAAAAAGTTTTAAGTGAATCCGATGAATTTTAGAAAATGTTGTCCGCCATATTGAATCCGCCATTTTGAATTTTCAAAATTTGATATCGGATTCGTAATCAGCAACCCTGAAAACCCCCGAGTAAAATGTTTCAAGTGAATCCGATGAGTTTTAAAAAATGTCCGCTATATTGGATCCGCCATTTTGAATTTTCAAAATTTTGATATCGGATTCGTAATCAGCGACCCCGAAAACCCCTGAGTAACAAGTTTCAAGTATATTCAGTCGATTTTTAATTTTCATGTCCGCCATATTGGATCCGCAATTTTGAATTTTAAAAATCTGATATCGGATTTGTAATCAGCGACCTTAAATACAATAGTATGCTTGTTTGCGCAAATTTTTGTTTTCTAAAAAGTTGTCGACATTTTCAGCCCACTTATGAGATTTTGGTCTTGACTGCGAAGGGGTTAATAGAAGGGTGTTTTTAAAACTGTTTGTACATGTGAAGGTGGCGCTGCAGTCGTATGTTATTTAAAAAGAGCGCGAATATATAAATTTTATTTTTGTTAAGACAAAGTACACATAATAAATCTTATTCTGCATTGTCAAAAAAAACGTCAACATTTTAAATATAAATAAGCAAATTATTAACTGAAAAAATTTGAATATTATTATTAATAAAATAATGCACTTGGACAATGGACATATAAAAACTAGCACCGTAGACGGCCGCTTGCTGCCGTCGGAGGAGCTAATAATATTCTTTCAAATAATTTCTTTTTCACTTTTATTTATTTTTAATAATAACTTTTTGTATTTTTATTCTCTAAAATAATTCTTTTTAAAATGTGCTCAATTTGGATAAATTATTAGAAATTCTGAATTCAATTTATTTAATTCAATGAATTCAACTTATTTAAATCACACCTTATTTTGGGGACAAAAAATATAAACCTACGCCTTTTTGCGGGAAATAAAACACAAAATATAAATTCTTTCGCTTTGCGGGAAAAACAAATTATAACTCTACCAATTTTCGGGAAAAATACTATTTCTACGCAGCTTTACTGCGGGAGGAACAAATTCGGACTCATTAGTTCAAACGATCGATGGTATGGATCAGACATTGAAATTAATATAAAACGATAGAGTGGAAATGCCTGTGCACACTGCTCGCTAATTTTCATTTTTGCCAGGCAAGCTTTTTGTAAGCTTGCAAATTCCTTAACACTTTGATATTTTTCTTTATATAAATATTATAAGACATTTTAAGGGTCATTAATGATATTTTTTATAGTAATTGAATAATTAGTTATAATTTAAATATATTACACGATTTGAAAAAATATCAGATTCCGCTGGGCATTTTGGGACAATCATGTTGTATTTTCCTCAAACAGTTAAGGGTTTAACTGTAAGGGAAAAAAACACCCTATATTTGTTGTAGTTTTTTCATGAAAAATTGGAATCCTTAATCAAAACGTTCTAAAATAAAATAAAATCCACTATGCTCACATACATAAGAAAGTAATTTGACTAATATTAAGCATTATAAACAATAGGCAAAAACTACCCTTATATTCCACCCCCTTTACAATAAAATATCCTACTTTTTTGGGTTTAAATAAAAAATCAGCAACGTTTTTTGTTGCAAAAATCGATATTTCTGTGCTATATGTCTACTCAGAGGTAAAATCGCAACCCTCAAATATTTAAATTGAATATTAGATTCATGAAATATTAAAATGACGGAAAAATATGGTATACAAAAATTTTGAAAATTAACTGCATTCATAAAAATCACTACTTGGAGGTTTTCGAGGACGCTGATAACGAATTCGTGGTCAGTTTCTTTAAACTCAAAACTGAGAGTTCAATATGTCGAACATTTAATCAGCTGTTACAAACATTCACAAGTAACCTTTTCCATGCGCTTGGTTGAATTTTTTTAAATTTTTGTCCGCTATGTTGCCCACACAGCACCGAAACTTTCCTAAAAATTTATTAAAGTTTTACTTGCAAACTTCGTTGAAAGATTTAAATGTCCCACTTCAATGAATGTTTAGTGTGAAACTTTTCTGAAAATTAAAAAAAAATTCGCCTACTGTATATAAGCAAAAATTTAATTTAAATTTTCAGAAAAGTCTTAAACTACATTTTCGCTTATAAGAGAGAAGTCGAAAATTTAATTTAATTGTTGAGGAAAGTTTTAAGCTAAATTTTTAGGAAAATTTGACGATAAACATTTATTGAAATGGGACATTTAAATCTTTACACAATTTTCACTAAACTTTGCAAGTAAATCTTTAATAAATTTTTAAGAAAGTTTTGGTGCTGTGTGGGTGAATCATTAAAAACTTACATCAGAATCGTATTCATAAACCCCGAAAACACCCGACTAGGCTTTTTGAAAAGTGTAAGCTAACTTTTTAATTTTTTTTTGACATTTTGAATTTTACAAAGTTAACTTGAAAATCGTAATCAGCGACCCCGAAGACCCCCGAGTAGACATTTTCAAGAGCGTAAATCAACTTTTTAATTTTTGTCCGCCATTTTGAATTTTTGAAAAATGACATCAAATTCGTAATCAGTAGCGACCTCAAAAACTCTTAACTACATACGACGAAGGAATTTGATTTAAAAAAAATAAATCAGGTTAAAATGGCGTGATATAGTTTAATGCTCTATATCTTTATTGCCAATGTACGTGTATTATTTTTTCTTGGTATTTTTATCAATAAAATTAAAAGTCTTTTCTGTGAAAAATAACTTATAACAAAGTAGACAAATTCCTTTTGAAATAAGAGTAGTGTCCATATTCTCTCAACCAATTTTAGAAATATAATTTTAAAAATAATATTGCATGTTATTGGTAATGAAAACAATTAAAAAAGAAAAACATTATTTTTTGATCTTAGATAATTTTCAACATAAATAAATTGGTTTGAAAAGATTTATTGATGAATAGATTATATAAAAATCTTTTTATGTTTTATTTTATATGTATATAGTACTCAATCCTAATTATAAATTTCCAATTTTTAATGAAGTTATATAATATAAATTATTACTAAAAAGAATAAAAATAACAGTTGTAACTAATATTATTAATATTAACTCTTTTAGGGGCACATTATTCATATTGACAGATTTTCTTAACATCTCATGTCTTAATATTTTGAGGTCGCTGATTACGAATTTGAAGTTAGTTTTTAAAAATTCAAATGGCGGATCCAATATTGCGGACTGTTTTTTATTTAATTGGATTCGCTTGAAAATGTTGAAATTAAAGTATCATGAGCTACGATGAAGAACGGAAGAAATTTATTATTCAAGTCGTTGAAGGATATAACAAAGTTTAATACCGATTGCACTTAAAAGCACCCTAGTAAAGAAACTAATGTAAATTCATATGCGCTGTAACAATTAATAAATACACAATTTTAAGGACAAAAGGTCCTTACTTAAAAATTAAATTATTTATGATTACAAAATAAAATTCTCTTATTAATTTTTTGACAGCTGTTAACTGTGAAGAATACATGTTGCTAATAGAATTAATCTTAGTGTGCTTAAAAACACTTGTATGCAAGTAAATTAATGTAAAAAGTCATTTCAAAAATTTGACAGCTTAATTGACAGTTGTCAACTGTCAATGTAATATATTCTATTCAATGTAATTCTATTCAGGTGTACCTCAGTACTCTGAAAATATTTTTATATGAGTAATTTAAAATAAAAACTGACAAAAACTGTCGTTTTTTAAAGTGTGACAGCTTAATTAACAGCTGTCAACTGCCAATATTACATATTACTATTTAGTTTGACCTTAGTGTTCTTAAAATAATTTTATATGAGTAAATTTTAACAAAAACTGTCGTTTTAAAAATACTGACTTATTTTTGTCATCGGATTCGTGTTCAGCACATCCAAAACCATAAATATATATGTCTCCAAGACAAAAGATTATTTAAAAAAAGTTCTCATACAGAATGTAAAATAGTGAACTAATCCTATGTTAAACCCCATTTAAACTTTAACCCTTCGGTGGGACGGGTTAATATTGATCGATTGGGCAGTGTTTGTGCATAGCTTATTTTTTCACATTCTAAAGCAAATTCAGCCCGGCAACCTAAGAAATTCAAACTTTCGCATAATAACGGTCACCCTACTGTTCATCATATTGTTTTCTATATTAATGCTTTCAAATATTTGTTTACGTAAATGCTTCCTTAGTGGAATTTCCTGCAAAACACGAATATCGTATTTATTTTCAAATTAATTCACGTTGTTCTATAAAATTTATAACAAACTTAGGTTTATATATATATATATATATACGGGACATTCCACGTCAACACAGACAGAGCTCTAAACAAAAATTGCTTTGATGGATTTAAACGTTCTAGGGCTTAAAAGATTTCTACGTTCATGTACTTTAAGATGCCGATGGGCGTTTGTTGAGAAATTCCATTTCCGATGCCAATAGAACTGTCAAAAGTCAAAAGGTCCAAAAATCTCAAAATACTTTTATGAATTAAAAGCAAAAAACGAGGTAAATAATTCTGTAACTCATTCTTTATCAGTTTTTAGGGTTCCCGAATATAAATCTAAAGTTTTTTTTTTAAAATCCAAAATGGCGAATTCAATATGGCGGCCAAAATTCAAATTTGATCAGATTCGATTAAAACTTGTTACTCGAGGGTTTTTAGGGTCGCTGATTACGAATATAAAGTCACTTTTTAAAAATTCAAAATGGCGGATCCAATATGGCAGAAAAAATTTTCAAATTTTATCCGATTCCCTTAGAACGTGTTACTTGGAGGCTTTTGGGGTCGCAGATTATGAATATGAAGTTACTTTGTAGAAATTCAAAATGGCGGATCAAATTTTCTAATTTGATCAGATTTAATTAAAAAGTGTTACTCGGTGGTTTTTAGCGTATCTGATTATGAATTTGAAGTCTCAAACACAAAGTAACTTCATATTCATAATCTGCGACCCCAAAAGCCCCCGAGTAACACGTTTTAAGGGAATCGGATCAAATTTGAAAATTTTTTCTGCCATATTGGATCCGCCATTTTAAATTTTTAAAAAGTGACTTTAGATTCGTAATCAGCGACCCTAAAAACCCCCGAGTAACAAGTTTTAATCGAATCTGATCAAATTTGAATTTTGTCCGCCATATTGAATTCGCCATTTTTGATTTTTTAAAAAAAACTTTAGATTTATATTCGGTAACCCTAAAAACTGATAAAGAATGAGTTACAGAATTATTTACCTCGTTTTTTGCTTTTAATTCATAAAAGTATTTTGAGATTTTTGGACCTTTTGACTTTTGACAGTTCTATTGGCATCGGAAATGGAATTTCTCAAAAAACGCCCATCGGCATCTTAAAGTACATGAACGTAGAAATCTTTTAAGCCCTAGAACGTTTAAATCCATCAAAGCAATTTTTGTTTAGAGCTCTGTCCGTGTTGACGTGGAATGTCCTATATATATATATATATATATATATATATATATATATATATATATATATATATATATATATATATATATATATATATATATATATATATAATGGTGCGTAATTATACACAGGAAACGAAGCTTATTGACCAAGAAATTAGTAATCGCCTGAAGAAAATTGGTTAAATCTCACATTCTAGAACAAACGAATTTTAATGCAATAATTGAAATCTAGAGAATGTTTAAAACATATTATTAATACATCAGATATCAATATTGAATAGTCTAAATCCAACAAAATAAAGAAAACGAAAATTTACTGATGTTCTACAACATTTTTAGCATTCGAATTCGTTTAACTATCCTTTCCCCGGTGTTGGGGAAAAATAAGTAAATTTTTTTTTTTCATTTTCCATTTGTATTTCGTAGGGATCGCAGTCTACAGCAAAATTAACTATATTAATCTTCGTATTCCAAAATTCATTCTGTCTGTCAGAGTATGAGAGAGAAAGCACGATACAGAGTAAGAGAGGGAAGTATCGTCTCTTCTTTCAGTTTAGAGTAGGAGCGAGAGAGAGGCGAATAGTTAAGAAAGTAACGCCTATTTCTTTGGTTTACAGAAGAGCATAATGTTTTCTCCATTTTCCGTGTTAGGTAGAAAGAGAGGAACAGAAATTGGGAGGGAAAGGAAAAGTGGGGAAATTCACTTTCAAGCCAAAATACGAAAAGGGCGTCTTATTTTCTTATTGGCTAATTATTTTTCTTTTCTCACTCACAGATAGATTAAGGAGTGAAAGAGAGGGAGATCGAAAACGAGGTAAGAGTGAGGGGTATAAATTTTATCGGTATTCCATATACTAAATGGACATTTTTCACCAATTTCTGACCCCCCCCCCCCCGCCTCTGGTTGTGGACAATCGTGAACATTTGGCAAACCCACTCCCCTTTACACTTATCCACGTGGACAATGCACATTTGAAAAGTATGTAAGTATTTTCTTTTAATATTACTCCTGCATTTTAAAAAGTAATAAAGCTCATTTTAAACATATTTCAAAGCACAAAATTACGAAAATGATTAACGATTAAAATAATAAATAAACACTATAATTTAATTAAACGCTTAATTTTTTTAATTATTATATTGTTATATTAACACCATAGTCAGGGAAACAAAATTTTTTCAGTAAAATCAAGGAAATGTCAATACAAAATTTTTTTTCAGGGATAGTAAGAAAATTGAGACATTTTTTCGACTTATAAACAAATTTTTCAAATTAATAAAAATTAGCATCTAATTTTTGTAAAATGCAATATTTTTAGTATTTATAATTACATATTCCAAAAAATCCAAATACATACGAAAATAATATTTAAAAATCATTTTTAACATTTAAGAGAAAACATTTATTTTCAAAATCTTTAATTAAAATTCATCAAATAATTAATAAGTTTATTTCAATTATACAAAAAATCTATTAAGAAATTAAATCCTATTTTTTAAAAATTGCATTAAATTTTTTTTAAAAACTAATTCGTATAATTGTTTTATAATGATTATTTAAGATTTAATTATCTTCGAACAATGTAAATAAAAATTTTTAAATATTTACTTTTTGGACTTATTGAAATTTTTGCCAAATTATGGTCCTGTTAATACTTAAAATTCTCAAAGAATTTGATCATTTTTATTAATATTTTTTACTAATTCTATTATTTTTAAAATATTTTTATAAATTTTAATTGTTTTTGAAGATAATTGAATCTTAAATAATCATTATAAAACAATTATACTAATTACTTTTTAAAAATATTTTAATGTAATTTTTGAAAAATAATTGAATTATTTAAAAGAGCTTTTGTACAACTTTAAAAAACTTATAAATTTTTTGATGAATTTCATTTAAAAATCTTGGATATAAATGTTTTTTTCAAAATGTTGAAAATTATTCTGAAATATTATTTTTGTATGTATTTAGATTTTTGGAAATATATGTACCCGGGTAGCAAAATCCAAGTCGCTACCAGAGTACAGATCTGATGCAGACCTGTTATTCTAGATCTGGAACGGATCTGGAATTTTACATGGTCCAAACCAGAAGCAGACTTGGTAACCAATTAAACAGCTCTATCTATATGCAGGTACCAAAACTACTAAACTGATATTTTAGTACACTCATTTAACTGATTCAATTAATATTATCAACCAATTTTTAGTTGTTTTTTACTGATAACCATTAATTTTGTCATTGACAATAAGTTAATTTTAACTGATTGCAGAAGTCATTTATTTATTTATTGTTAGTTAACCCAGTGATTTTTAACTGATTCAAATTTAGAGAGCACAATTAAAATATAATTGTTCTTTTCGTTTCACGAATATTTATATTTTATGACCCTTATAATGCAAAACATTTCCTTCTGTATGCTTTTTAAAATTACTTTACTAAACAGTTGGTTACTTAATGTATCTATTGGACTGAATTCAGATTTATAATTGTTTAACCTAATATTCGAAAATATTTACTCGGAAACAAATCCCTGTATTTACAATAAATTCTATAATTATTACTCTACACAAGTAATTTATGCTTACAAATTAAAAACCGAGAAATCTGAAAATGTACTATATAAACAACTTTTGGGAATTTCCCAAACGTAGCATGAGCGCGTAAAGTAACCCTGAACCGCAGGGGTTCTACCTATCTTTTCTTTCGGGTTTCAGTAAGTGAGAGAGAGAAAGAGAGTCTATTTGCTCTGCTTTTTGAATGCAATTTTTCTCTAAGCCCAGATTCTTAGACCTCCGAGATGGTCGAGCGGTTAAAGCGTTTTATCTCGCGTCCCCTACGTCACCAAAACCTGCGTTGCGATATATAGTTATGTGCTCGAATCCCTGCGTTTAGGAATTTTCTTAATATAATTATAATCTACGACTTTAATAAAAAAATGAAATACTGTGTTTAGGAGTGTTATTTAAGTAGTTCTTCCAGCTTAAAATGAAAAAAAAATTGAAAAAATTAAAAAATAAACAATTTAAAACATTTAAATTTAACCTAAATTTTGCTTTTTGTAATTTATTTAAAAACAATCTTATTCATTTGAAAAAAGCCTATTTTATTAATTGCAAAAGATGAAAATATTATTATTGTATTTAAATTAAATATATTTTCAACTAAAAACACAAATTTTACAAAAAGCAAAGCTATTATAATAAACAGCAAAGCAATGACCAGAAAAAAGCAAGAACCCACGCTAGGTACTGTCGAACGCCTTGTTACCATACGAACAACAGAGAAAATCAAATCTAATTATATACACGTTTCAGACATGTTCCGCATTTCAAACCAGCTTTGGCACAGACTTGGTTACCAGATCTGGCCCAGATCTAACCAGATCAGTTACAGACCTGATCCAGACTTCAATTGCTACCCGGGTATTTGAAAACACTGAAAATATTGAATTTTAAAAAATTAGAAGCCAATTTTCATTCATTTTAAAATTTAATTTAAACAATTATTAAAAATTGTAACAAAATACCTAAAATAAATTAATTATTTTTCAATAAAATTTTACAAAATTTCAACTATTCGAAAAGATTTTTATTATAGATATATTTCAAAAATTAAATTATGTCTTAAAAATGATTCAAAAACAATTTTTGAATGATTTGTTTATAGTTACTTTTCGCATTATCAAACTAGCATGCACGTTTTTAGTAAAAATTGTGGTTTTTTATGTATTGTCTCAATTTTCTTAATTTCCATGAAAAAAATTTTTTCCTGACATTTCCCTGACTATGGTGTTGATATAATATTATAATAATTTAAAAAAAAAAAAATTCTTATCAAATTTTATTTTATTGAGTGTCCTCTTTTCGATTCTTGTGTAAAAAAGAATTTCGTTCAACCCAAAAATTAAATATAGCGGTTGTAATTTCAAAAACACAAAAAAAATTCATTTTTTTTTAATTTTGATAATTTTTCTACCCTTTATCCCCTTCCCAGTGTATGACGTCTATAGAGGCAAAATTAATTCGTGCCACCAGTGTGTATGACCGCTATAGTGGCATCTAAAATGAAAATCTCGGTAATAAATAAAATATGAATATCAATGAATATTCTAAAGTTTTGGGGTCGCTTAAAATGCTGGTTCGGGGGATTTTGAGGTTTCTAAATCCAAATCTTTAGTCAAAATTTAAAAATTCAAAATACACTGAACTCTTGCTGTAATGGACTCGAATGTGCTGTGTTCCATTACAGCAAGAGTACCCTTGAAGCAAGGTCATCAAAACATTCAGGGCCGTATAAAGATTTAAAACATAGATTCTAAATAATTTTTTTTTATTTTCTTTAAATGCACAAATTTTTAACTAAAAGCAAGTAATTAAGGAATGGAAACATAATTTTGGAAAATATATTTTTTTTTAAAATGACTGAACAGCTCATAAAATAATAAAAAATTGAAAATAAGATTTTAGTAGGGAGACTGTGCACCCGCAAAATTTAAAAAATAATACTTTGTTGGTGGCGCTAGTCGCCAAGCTCAGCGACCCCGTTTCCCCGCTCACCACTTCATCTACAAACTAGTCCATTACAGCAACGTCCATTACAGCAAGAGTTCAGTGTAGCCGTTCCAAAATGGCCAACGAAAAAATTTAAAGTCAGTAAACTTTGAAATTTGTCGATCGCCATTTTGAAGCCGCCATTTTTAATTTTTAAATTTTGATTATGCTGATTACGAATTCGATTTTAGTTTCCAATAAGTCAAAGTGGCGAATCCAATATGGAATAAAGTTTTTACTTTATGCAATTGATCTTAATTTTGTGACTCGGTGGTTTTTAAGGTCGATGATTACGAATACGATGTTTGTTTTCAAAAATTCAAAGTGGCTAATATAATATAAGGAAGAGAAATTTAAAAAAATTTCTATACACGCTCGCTGGTTGTGAGTCGGCGCAAGTGCTAAAACAGAAGTCAATTGTCAGTGAGCGCTCTTAGGACATTTACACCTACCTGACTGGTATAAGAACTCCCGAGTAACAAAATTAAAGTCCATTGCATAAATTAAAAAGAAAATTCCGCCATTTTAAATTTATGAAAACTTACATCTGTTCGTAATCAGCGACCCTACCCAGATAACAATCATGCGTCGCACTTTGTCGCACTTCGGGGTTGATAGTAAAACTGGTAATTAGGAGCAAAAGTGGGATAAGTGACTTGGGCGCAAATACGGACTAAAATGAATTTGTAATTGATGGAAAAATTAATTATAATTAATGATCAAAAAATATTTAAAATAGTAAAGAAAAACTTTAATATTTTGCAAGTCATTCGTGTAATAAACTTATTGATAAATATTTTAATTGTTTTAAACCATTTTTACTACCAAGTCACTTATCCCACTTTTTCTCCCAATGTTTTTTTAAACCACTTTATATAAGCCCCTCAAATAATCTTATATTACATTAAATCAATAAAATTTATGAAAAATTTTTAAAATTGAATTATTTAATAATTTACAATTTAAAATTTAATATAAAATTTATATTTTATTAATTTATATAATATGCATGAGCCATTCTATATTATTTCGACTAAAGTCGTTGCCGACTAATTTTAAAAAATTATAATATTTTGCAGGAATGATTTTAAAGCTATTAGGATCATCGAACAAAAAGAATTTTTTAAATATTTTTTATATTTATTGTAAAATAAGCATCTTATTATTATTGCCCAATTTTCGTAATTTTTCATTTTTCTGGTCAGAAGTTATTTACATTTTAAAATCGTGAAAATAAGCAAAGTGCCAGTTTTAATTGCTTATTTTTTTACATTTGTGAAGAAAAAAAGGAAGAAAGTGATAAGAAAAACTAAAAGTTATTAAAAGTTTCTTTATATTTCATAAGGTTTTATTCAATTTAATGATTTCTCTTTCTCACATTTAGCGAATGAAATTTGAAAAAATAGGTTATTTGCCAGGTGAACTTTAAAATAATTTTTTATTTAATATTTCTTAATAATAATTGTTTCTATCAATTTATAATAATAAAATAATCCATTCATAATAAATTCTAATAATTTTTTACGTTTTCATAGTAAATTATGTGTTTTCTTTAATATTTTCTAATAGACCGTTTTTACGACTTTATATACTTTAGATGCTTATTTTACAATAAATATAAAAAATATTTAAAGAATTCTTTTTGATCGATGATCCTAATATCTTTAAATCATTCCTGCAAAATATTATAATTTTTTAAAATTAGTCGGCAAAGACTTTAGTCGAAATATAATGGAATGACTTATATATATATAATATTTATTATAGATTGTAATTTATAATTTAATTAAAAAAATTTTACAGAAATGTATAGATATCAGTAAAACATAACAATTCATAATTTTATTAAAATTATCAAGTTTATAACTTGAATGTTTTGTCAATCTTTGATTAGTAAAATATTTATAATATAAAATTAAAGCACATTTACACTGGTGGTCCAAAAATGTTGTTGGTTTGTTGACTGCATCGTATAAAAGTGGCACGTCGAGGTAGTTCTTTAAGACGTTTGGCACCCACATAAGTGCACGCTGAACGTAAACCGCCAAATATATCGAAGAGTGTATGTTCAACAGGTCCCCGATAAGGAATGTCCACAGCTTTTCCCTCCACGGCTCTGTTCTTAGCAACACCTCCAAAGCGTTTCTCCATTGAAATCCTTGATGAATTGCCATAAAATGTTTTCACCATTTTACCGTTTTTTTCGGTTAGTTTACCGTGACATTCATCATGTCCTGCCATCAAGCCACTAACCATGACAAAGTCAGCACCGGCACCGAAAGCTTTCGCAATGTCACCAGAACATGTACAGCCGCCATCTGAAATAATGTGACCATTCAAGCCGTGATCAGCATCGGCACATTCAATTACACAACTTAATTGTGGATACCCAACGCCAGCTTTCAATCGTGTTGTACAAACGGATCCACCGCCAATGCCAACTTCAACTATATCTGCTCCTGAGAGAATTAATTCCTCCACCATTTCGCGTGTGCAAACATTTCCTGCTATTATTGTATGATTAGGATATTCTGCCCTGAGGATCTTCAGACTTTCAACGAAATATTGCGAGTAGCCGTTGGCGACATCAGCCACTATATACGAAATCTCCGGCACTGCTTGTAAAATAGATGATAAACGTCTATTATCTTCTTCAGTAATTCCTGTACAAACGGCAACATAGTCCAAGCAATTCGGATGATCTGCAGCAAAATTTTTCCATTCCACAACTGTGTAATATTTATGCACAGCTGTAAAAACTCCATGCTTTGCCAAAGCAACGGCCATTTCAAATGTTCCAACGCTGTCCATGTTTGCGATCATCAATGGTACTCCTTTAAATGTTCTTTTTGAATGCCTAAATGTCATCTCTCTTTGCAAGTGCACATCAGCTCTGCTTTTTATTGTACTTCTTTTAGGAAGAAGAAAAACGTCTTTAAAATCTAATTTCTCTTCATTTATTATGAACGATATTTTTCATAACTTTATATAAATTCATCACACATTAGAAGAATTCTTTTATTGAAGTATTCTTCTTTCTTTGTCAAAAGATTAACACCGAGATTTATTTATAATTTAATTTAAATAATAATAAATTACTAAATGTTTTGAAATTACTACAAAAAATGTTTACTTAAAAAAATAAAACTTTACTGTAGAACGTTATTTTCATTTATTTATCTAAAGTTGATAATAAAGGCAGAAAAATAATTGACTTTATAATTTTTTAATATTCGCGGTCTCACCGATGCGCATGTGCGCAGGGTGCGCAGCCAATTTTCCCAATATGGCCGAAAATGTACTCGTTGATGTCCGTCTTGAGTCACATGACGTCCAGTTTTGCTCTGAGCATGTGTTTTTATCGTTCGGTGAATGTCGTGATTGTTTGTTATTTATAAAAAGTGCGTGTGCAAATCACAGTTTTGTTTCTTTTATGTTTTATAAATAGTTGTTTTTGTTTAAACTCGTTTTTAAATTGAAAAATTAAAAAATATAACGGTCATAACGAACAAGATCATTTAAAGTTGATTTGCTTTGAATAGAAAGGCTCTTAGACGCAGTCCAAATTGTTAATTTATTATATTATACAGTTGACTTTTGTTGATTTTGTGTTGAAAAGTTTATATTTATTACGAATTATGATCTCAGCTGTTTATTATAGGTTATTAAGGAGGTTATGTATGTTCAAGACTAAAGAGAAAAATGTTCAATATTAATGCCATGTTTAAATTATTGAAATAAAAAATTTTTATGAAATATTTTTAAATTTAACCTTAGTTTTTTGTATTTATTTTTTTACAATATATTTATCATAAATAATCCTTAAAAAACGCACGAGACTCGCATTTCACTCTCATGTATCATGCTCCTTTATGACATGCGAGCGTAATGCGTCTCATATGAGGACGCATCTGTCTGCATCAGTGAAGGCACGAGTGCAAAAAGAAACCTCATACATGCGAGCGATATGAGACGCATATCAATCTCAAATTGTTATCTGGGTAGAAACCACCGAGTGACAAAATTAAGGTCAATTGCATAAAGTAAAAATTTTTGTTCTATATTGGATGGGGAGTGGTCAAAGATTGGTGAAAAATTGTCCTCGTGGTTTA
The DNA here is from genome assembly GCA_032872505.1 of Leptopilina syphax. Classification (NCBI taxonomy): domain Eukaryota; kingdom Metazoa; phylum Arthropoda; class Insecta; order Hymenoptera; family Figitidae; genus Leptopilina; species Leptopilina syphax. The sequence goes on from CM065472.1 coordinate 16,764,555, forward strand.
TGGACGGCCCCTAAGCTTATACCGCGGCTAATATCATGACGATCAATAAATCTCGGTGTCAATCTTTTGACAAAGAAAGAAGAATACTTCAATAAAAGAATTCTTCTAATGTGTGATGAATTTATATAAAGTTTTTTCATAACGCGGTGCAAAAAAGGGCACTTTTTTGCACCTTGTTATGAAAAATATCGTTCGTAACTAGTGCGAGCAGTTGTCAATTTTTGAATGAGCACTTTTTTGGAACAAACTGCTCATTCAAAAATTGACAACTGCTCGCACTCGTTACGAAATATACTATTCTATCGCTTGACTAAACTAAAAACTGAAAATTTAAGGAAATAATTATATAAATAAACAAGTTGTAAATCCAGATGTTCATTATATGAACATTTTGCTTCCACTTTACGATCAGCAAAAAAAATTTGCTTCCTCTTGAAGGAAGCATTAACGATAAATATATTTCATTTTTAAATCATTTTTAATACAATTTAACATTTATAAAATAAAGTTCATTTGTCTTAATAAAAAAAAAATTTTCTTATACAGTAATATGAATCTAAATAAACAAAAAAATTTTTAGTCAAAAAGCGAATTTTTCAACTTTAATTGTAATTAATTCTATAGTATTCAATAGAATATATACTTTATATACATCAATCGATTCGTCTTGATGCAAAGAATAAGATTTTTGATTTATTTTTTAATAAATAATAACATTCTATTGTACAGCAACATGATTTTTAAGAAAAAATGAATTTTTATTAAAAGTGCAAATTTTTTGTCTATAATTGGTTTTAATTCTATAAATTTAAGTAAAACATATACTTTATATATACCAATCGATCCGTCTTGGTGTAATGAATAAGATTTTGGAAATAAATGAGTAAGATTTTCTTACACAGCAACATAATTTTGCGGAAAGAACTCATTTTTTTGATAAAAGTGCGATTTTTTTCAGCTTTAATTGTGATTAACTCTATAAATTCTCATACAATTTATACTTCTTATATACCAATCGATTCGTCTTGATGCAAAGAATAAGATTTTATTATATATTAACTTCAATAAACAACTTAAAAAAATTTTTTTGAAAAAAAAAATTTTTTAGAAAAAAGTCAAAAAAAATTTTTTTGAAAAATTTTTTATAGTCTATCAATCCATTTAGAGATATTTTTATGATAAATATACCTGGTAAATTTTAGCCAAATTCGTTAAAACCTCTTCGAGTTATCGTGTTCACAAAAATCGGGATCCACACACACACACACACACACACACACACACACACACACACACATACATACATCCAGACAATTGTTCAGGGTCTTATATAACATAGTCCAATATAGAAGAAAACAAGTTGTATAATTTTTTTTATAATTTTGGTGCTCATTTCATGAACACTTTACTTCCTCATGGAGATAAAAATAATAGAAATATATGAATAACTTTTTATAAATATGGTAAAAGTGATTGAATTTTGGGTCAATCAATTTATTTTTAAATACCCTACAAGATAATTACAATAATTTAATAGTTAAACAAAAAATTTTAAACAAAAAAGTTGAGAAAATGTCATTTTCCACAATTTTTGGTTTTTAAAATACCAATAATTTCGAAATTTATTATCGAATTAGGTTCAAAAATAGGTCAATCGAAGCGTTTTTTGAAGCTCTACAAGTCGGTAACGATAATTTTAAGATTACTTCTACATTTTTCAACAAAATTTTCAAAAAAGTCTTATTTTCCAAAATTTTGAATTTTTAAAAGTTTAATATCTCCGGTTAATATGGACGAAAAATGTTCAATTAGGGCTCAAAAGATGCGTCTAAAAAAACTCTACAAAATTATGGAAAAACATTTATAGGTGTCCTAACATTTTTTTAAAATTATGGACAAAAAACGTTTTTTTGCAAAATTAAAAATCCAAAAAAAATTTAGTTAAACTTTATTAATCTATCTCAAAGTACTCTCATTTTATGTCCGCAGGTGAGATCTACAATTTAAAAAAAAATTAAACCCAAAAGCTCTTCATGATTTCGAGATATTTATGAAAATGTGATGTTTACACACACACACACACACATACGGAATGACATTTTTTAAAAATGTCATTTTTGAACTCCTGAGGTCAAATAACATAAAGATATGTCAAAAATCGAACTTGAAAAATTTCGGTATTACAATACTTCCTCTATGAGGAAGTAATTTGTTAAAAGGATTTTTAAAAATTTTGTAAATTAAACGACTACAAAGCTTCCTCACGAGTGTTACGTCCGTAACTTCTTAATATACTTAAATTATCTATAATATTCAGGTGTGTATTTCTTTTAAACATATTGAATTATACATATATATTATACTAACGTATTTGAAATACGTATTCATACAATCTCTTCATATTATTGCATTATATTCAATATATTTAATAAGAAGGTAATTGTCATTATAAATTTGATATGTATTTAAACAAACTTATAAATTATAACAAATCCAAGAAAGATGGGTAATACTTTTAATGTAAAAAGAATAACGATAATCCATCAAACAGATTAATATAATCCCATAATCATTGGAGTGTATAAAACAAGCAGGCAGGTGTCTAATTTCTGGAAACTGAACTGAGAGGTACAACGGTCGCCCCTCAGCCCCCCTTAAACTATCGCTCTGGATTGCAACCTAGCAGCCACAAAAGAGAGAGACAACAGTCGCCTAGCAGTCACAACTGAGAGAGAAAAATAATCACTCCTCACGCCTCTTAGACAGTCATCACGGCATTGCAGCTAGTCGCTCCAACACCCCTTAAAATCCAACCAACATCGACACGTGTATGATTCCAAAGAATTGATGAAGACAGTTTTATATAAAAGGGGATATGATTTCTACTCAAATCAGAGAGTAATTTTTTGGGAATCAACCAGTTTACATCGTGCAGTCAACGTTAACACATCACATAGTTTACAAGTGAATTTAAAGTACATCTTTGAAAGTGAACAGTATATCTTCAAGTATTCTTTTCAAAGTGCATTGTTCGAAAGTGAACAATATATCCCCAAGTGTTAAAATTGAAGTGAACTGTAAATCAACCTTTTATTATACACCAATTTGCAAAATATAAATTTTAAACAATTTCCAAAATTATTAAATTGGAAATAATCTCAACAATCAAAGATCTAATATTGAAACAACACATTCCAAATTTCGAACCATCGAAATTTGCTCAAGAGGCGACAACCGTCTGGAAGAAAGCAGATATTTTCAAAATACAATACACTATCTCATTAGTGTAAACAAGAGGATTAATACCCAACCATTAAGGACAACAAACGGAAGGCCCCTTTTCGTCTAGCGCTCAACACCATTGAGATTAGACAGGAGATTATCATCACACCACCAGTAATCGTTATTCTTTAAGTAAGATTCATAATTTTTGTACTCATTGTAATTTTGTCAACTCTTTTCTTTCTTGTTGGTTTTTAAATAAATTATTCTCTCACATTTAGTAGGCTCATTGACTTATCCTCATCCCAAATTAGATTCATTTATGAAACTAATTTAAAACGAGGAACGCTAGGTATATTTAAAAAGGTTTCTCGTTTTGACGTAACACGAGGAAGCAAAAAATATTATATTTATGTCGTGAAACTGCTCAGTATGTTAAATTGAATTTTTGGTTTTCGTGTTTTATGTTTTTTAAAAATTCTTCAAAAAAATTTGTAATTCCTTTCTAATATTTCCAAAGAAGAAAAAAACATCTAAAAGTCTTAGTCACATTTTTATATACACACAATGAAATAAGGTCGTAAGTATAATAAGACAAAAGCAGAAATATCGCGCGCGCTGTAGCGCGCGTAGCTCTGTTAGTAATGTATAGAAAAATTATAGCCAAATAACCAGGCTTTCCAAGAGTACTATTCGTTTGCTGATACATATTGAGGTTTGACCGCTAGATCCGAAAAGGTTTTATCATTGCCCTACCCTCCCCTAATATATTATATAAATTCTATAGGGTGTCCAACAAACCTTGAATACCGGAATAGCTATGTTAATTTAGTCATGCCTCGATAAATATCTTGAACTTGTATTAATTTATATTTTACGTTTTTAATTTTAAGAAAACAATCATTTATGCTACCGAAAAAACGTTATTCTAATATTTAGAATTTTTAACTTACTTTAAAAATACGCGAGACTAAAATAGGAGCCAAGAATATATACTTGGAAGTTAAAGATTATAAACTAATTTTTAAATAAAGTATAGTGTATGTTTTTCTATTGTTTTTTGAGTTTTGTGACTTCCCCATTCATTGCTGTTTAGTGGGCCTCTTTTTAGATACTCGTACTCTGGTTTAGTCCCCTGGGATAACTCTTGTTTAAACTTTTAATTTTTCACTGTGAAATTTACTCGTGATTTTTGTCATACTTGTGATTTCCTCGTCTCAGCAATTGGAATCTTTAGGAAATAAAATGTCAAACAACTACGTGCTCTTGGTTATAAAGCTTCCTTAAGCAGGAACATTATCATAGTTAATGATAAGCCTACCAGTGTGGAAGAAATCAACAAGCTGTTGTCCAAGAAAAGCTCCAGCAACTCGCATGTATATCATCAATCCCATAATCAGGGCGCACTTATAAATGTATTCTCGACCACACAGGCCTCTGCCCCTAATAGTAGAGGCCGTCCTACTGGGCCAACAAGAAAAGTCAAGAAGACCAGGGCCAAGACAAAACTCGAGAATATTCTGGGCATCAAAACTCCCACTCAAGAAAAGGGTCCTAATAGTTTGCCTCGTACCGCCTCCTCCAGGCGATTGGTCCTCTCGGAAAGGGAAAAGGAATAGCAACAAATTAATTCACTTCCGGCGGTTATATCTACATCCCGAATTCCTTCAACGCAGCTTCTTTTCTCTCAGGGTCAACTTATTTTTTTGAATAGGAACCGTCCATATATTACGTAAGGCTAATTTTTGAAAATTTTGACCCCCCCTCCCCTATATAACACACTGTTACATACATTAGCGCCATTTTTTGGCTTATCGTAACAAATAGCTTGTCCCCCCGACCTCCCAAAAAGTGTTACGTAATATATGAACGATCCCATATCCACGGCATTAAAAACTTTGAGGATTTAGTAAGCATAGTGGGAGTTAGTGACATTTTGTGTTTTACTGAGACATGGATCGAACACTGCAGGCTCAACGCTCTTTGCAACGCAGACTTCTAGGTTTGTGTTTCTCCAGCGATTAGAGACTTTTCTCGTGGTAGAGCTTAGGGTTGCCTTTGTATCGCCTTTAATAGCAAATATTTTCAGGTTAATGTTATTTTTCTCAAAGCAATTTTTTGTTTGTTAAAGTAGTCTCTCAAACATCTCAATTCATTCTAGGTTTAATATACGAAGCCCCCGGAAGTAATTTTAATTTATTTATTGAAAATTTGTCGTCTAATCTTGATATGTTAATGTATATGTTCCCAAACTCTCCCGTCGTTGTGGGAGGCGATTTTAATTAAAGAGTTTCGAATCTTAACCAATTGGACCCCACATACTTTCAATTCTCTTGTTCTTTTTTCGGATAGATATTCTTCAGATGTTTTCGCAAATTCTAGGGGCAAAAGTCTTGTAGATGTTATGGAGACTAACGAATTTATTTTATTAAACTTTAATTGGTCTTCAAGGTAATAGTGTAATCTATTTAATTTGGTGTAATATCAACACTCTCAGTCTTTTCACTGACCTTCGAGTTTTGCAGATCCCGATTCTTTCTGACGATTTTCCGGTTTCTTTATCTTTTCATAAGACCCAGCAACCTGATTTGAGGAGGCGTTCCACTATTTCTATTTGGACTTAAGACGCTGAAAAGTCATCTCTTTTTGCTGAGTCCATGGCTTGGAGGAAAGAGGTGGTGGAGGTGGACTCGGGGTTCGATAAAATAAATAGATTTCTTACAACAACAATTAAAATTGTAGCGCTTAATTTAGGTATGCAAAAAAACGTATCCGATCGTATTTACGAAAAAGGTATTTTAAAAAAAGCCATTTTTCTACGAGCGCGAAAGTATCTTTTCTGAATGCAAAAGGGGCGTAGCCAGGCGGGTTTTTGGGGGTTCAACCCCCACGAAATCTTGGAAAACACATATGTTAAAGCCTAAAGTGCTAGTAAATGTTTGATAATTTAAAGTTTCACTTACTATTATTGTATTATATATAGGGCATTCCAGGGGAAATCAGAAATTATTTTGATTTTGCATCTCAATTTTTTTTAAACATTTTTTTTCTTTTAGTACTGTTTAAAATGAGCTACCTTGATTTTTTTCAAATTTTTTCATAAACCGGTTCAGGAGATACAGATTTTTGAAAAACGACGTTCCTTACTTAATTTTATTTAAATGCTTATAACTCGGTTAAAAATTGATTAAATTGGACGTTTTTATAATGAAAAGTTTTGTTTTCACGCGTAGTTTTTAATAAAAATAATTTAAAAAATTTTTTAAATAATTTACTATAAGATTTACAAATTTTAAAATAAAATTATCATTTTTAACAATGTATGTATTTATCAACTTTTTCAAAAAATTTTGTAAGAAACTAGCACTAAATTAACAATTTTTAAGCCTTGTCCGATCGTGGGCAAACGATAAGTTCTATTTAAGCAAATTTATCTAGTTTCTTACAAAAATTTTTGAAAAAAATTGATCGATACATACACTGTTAAAAATGAAATTTTATTTAAAAAAACATCCAATTTGATTAATTTTTGACCGAGTTATAAGCATTAAAAAAAATTACGTAAAAAACGTCATTTTTCAAAAATCTGTATCTCCTTAACCGCTTTATGAAAAAATTTGAAAAAAATCAAGGTAGCTCATTTTAAACACTACTAAAAGAAAAGAAATGTTAAAAAAAAATTTAAGATGCCAAAGCAAATTAATGTCTAATTTGGCCTAGAATGCCGCATATATATGTACATATTTACTGTATACGGATGATTGCGATAAAATGTATATAAACATTCTTCCACAATAAACCAATTTTACTTCTGTTTGAAAACTTGTTTATTATATTTAACGGTGAAACACTTTTGTTGTCTCCTTTTATTTTTAATTGGTGTCTTTCCCCTTGTCACATTTGAATCACTCTGTTTTTGTTGTGTCATGTCTTCTCTATCGTTTATGTTCTTCACAATTTTCTCGCATTATTACTCCATTTCCCCTTCTTAACACCTAAAGACCCACTTCCTTGTGCCTTTTATAAGTTTATAGGCGGAGTTTTTTTAAGAGTTAAGTAAGAGAGGGCCCAGTTTTCTTTTGGCTGTTGAATGATACGGACGTCTATGATTTCGATCCTGAGTTAAAAGGACGCCTGCTTTAATCAAATAAGGAAACGCCCCGTTTGTTTAGGAGATTTTTGAGGAAAGGACATCACAACTCTCAGAGGATTCTCATCCAACATTCTTGCCTTTGTTTTGGTGAGCTCGTTTCAAGTTATACAACTGTTCCTTTATTTTAATTATTTATATCTATTATGCTAATTTATTTATTATTATGCAGCTCCCTTATGAGATCAGTTCAGCTGCATGACGTTTTCCATTTCCTTTCATTGACAAATTATTACCATCGCGCCCCGACCTCTGAGATCTCACTCCAGTTTCATTTCGACCTCAGAACCATCGGTGTCGCCTGAATTGTTGCCATCGCGCCCCGACATCTGAGATCCCCCTTCAGTTTCATTTTGATCTCAGATCCGTCGGTCTCGCCTGAAATTGTCGATTAATGTTTTACATAATTGTATCAATTAATTATTCGGCTCAACCCTTACCTTTCTTTTAACAAATTCTGATTAGAATTTTAAGTAGGAATTTGATTGGTTAATAGAATTTAAGCTTCGTTTAAGAATTTTGTGGAAACGATCCTTAAGCTATAGTTTGATTGCATGGCGAATGTACGAGGCTTAAAATGTGTTCTTGTAAAGGGGCGTTAGACGTTCATATGTATAACATGTGACAAAAAATCTCGATTGCACGTGGAAAGTCTTTCAGTCACAGGTCTTGACCAAAAATTTATCAAAAATAAAAGAAAAAAAGCTTCTAAAATTACGATGCCAAAATTCAATTCAGCCATTTTATAGGTGATGTTTAAATGTTTACAATAGATTCACAAAAATTAACAATTTTTTCGTTATTTCAGCTGGCGCTTATAATTAAGTAAACTAAATATGAATAAGATTACCAATTTTTTTAAACCAAAAGACCCGAATACCTCACTATCGTCAAATAAATCTGCACAAAGTCCAAAAAATAAAAAACAAAAACAAGAGATTTCAGAACCAGTGACTGTTAGCGTAAGTTTGATTGTAGCTTTTTAAAACATTTTGGTAAATACTTAAATAATCTAAATATAAAATCATATGTATAAATTAAATATTTTATGCATTACTGATTGTTTTCAGGTTCCTATTAATAATATTTCATGTTTTTGTCAGCGGAATTTGTATAACAATAAAAAATATGACGCTCATGTAATCGTGTGGTCGCCAAATAGTAGTTTTAAATTTCATGCTTCGGGTAATCGCAATTTAAAATTTCAATTTAATTGGTTAAGCTCATTTTCGTGGCTAACGTATTCATTAACCTGGACATTTTTGTAAAATTATTTAATATCAATGAGTGCCGGGCTGAAAAAGTTTCCTTGTCATCTAAAAAAACAAATAGAAAAATAATTAAGTGTATGTGTGAATAATTAATGGACCCAAAAACTTATTGAATGTGAAAAAAGAGATTTTATTGAATTTTTGTAGTAATTTTCAATATTTCTTTATAGAAAATGGTTCTTTTCTGTATGGCTATACCAAAAATATAATATATATGTAATATATATAATATAAGAGACTTCTTTCTCCAAATTTTTTTTTTTTAAATTCAAAAATTGTTGAAGATACGTCATTTTCAATTTTAATATTAATTTGATAAAATTTTGAATATCTCGAAATATTGTTTGTGGACTTTTATGAAATTTACACATTTTTTAGGTAAAAATTTGTAATTTGAAATAAAAATAAAGTTAATAAAAAAAATTAATTTTCACATAAAAAGTTTTAGTTATATCTCCGGTTGCTACTCTTGAAAAAATTGATTTTTAATAGATTTTCTTTAAATTTTGAGAAAATGTTTCTTTGTAAATATTTAAATGTGGTAAATATTTCAAAACTCTTTTTCATGTCAAATAACGAGATATTGTGGTTGTTATTTTTTATTTTTAACATAATTGCATGTAAAAGTTAAAGTTTGAACTTGAATATCTTAAAATTTAGCATCGCAAAGGGTTTTGAAATTTTTACCACATTTATAGGGCACCCGAAGAGATATTTTCATAAAATTGAAAGAAATTCTAAAGAAAAACAACTTTTTTAAGAGTTGCAGCCGGAGGATTCGAATTTTTTTTAACATCGAAAAATATTTTCTATAGTAAAAAGCACAGAAAATTACTGTATAGAGCCTTAAAAATTTTCAAAATTGTTGAAGAAATTGTTGTTTCTCATCAATTTTTAAAAAATTTAGGAACCGTTTGTACCACATGCCGACAGTATTTACTAAACAAGAATCATAATTAAGGAAGATTTCGAATATATCAGCAATTAGTGACATCTATTAGACGTCAATTAAACTCTTTGGTTTAGAGTCAGGTGTTATTCTTAAGATAATTATTCCGATATGGTTGTCGGTAAATAATTATATTTTTGAATTTAATTTTTTATCTGAAAAAATAAGCTGCGTGAACGACTGCACTGTGCATCTGTGAGGACTTGAACCCCAGTTAATAGCTGCCTTTCGCGGGACTAACGCCTACCAATGCACCATGCCAACACAGCCTGGACGTTTACGTTTCTTATAATCTCAGATCAAGCCCATACACTAGTCGAAGAGCTGTATAGTTAATGTAGGAAATTATTTGCTGATTAAGAATTTTAATTAAGGAAGATTTCGACTATAGCAGCAATTAGTGACATCTATTAGACGTCAATTGAACTCTTTGGTTTAGAGTCAGGTGTTATTCTTAAGATAATTATTCCGATATGGTTGTCGGTAAATAATTATATTTTTGAATTTAATTTTTGATCTGAAAAATAAGCTGCGTGAACGACTGCACTGTGCATCTGTGAGGACTCGAATCCCAGTTAATAGCTGCCTTTCGCGGGACTAATCAGCAAATAATTTCCAACATTAACTATACAGCTCTTCGATTAGTGTATGGGCTTGATCTGAGATTATAAGAAACGTGAACGTCCAGGCTGTGTTGGCATGGTGCATTGGTAGGCGTTAGTCCCGCGAAAGGCAGCTATTAACTGGGGTTCGAGTCCTCACAGATGCACAGTGCAGTCGTTCACGCAGCTTATTTTTTCAGATCAAAAATTAAATTCAAAAATATAATTATTTACCGACAACCATATCGGAATAATTATCTTAAGAATAACACCTGACTCTAAACCAAAGAGTTTAATTGCCGTCTAATAGATGTCACTAATTGCTGATATAGTCGAAATCTTCCTTAATTAAAATTCTTAATCAGCAAATAATTTCCTACATTAAACAAGAATCAAACAATAATTTTCCGAATGTTTTTATTTATTTTATTTTTATTTATTGTTTATAGTTCTGCCCTATTGGCCTTACGCACTTCGACAAGAGTCCCCGAGAAATACTTTTTTGGATTAAGCATAACCATTCTACCTATGAAAATTTTATCTCTATATTAACCTAATTTTGCGTCTACAGACGACTTTTATTAGGAGTACTCGCATTCGCCTGAACCACCCGTCAATGTGTTTTCTCGCCAGAGAAGAGGGAAACTGTAAAAAACCTCTCCTGAGTACAACCGGTTTATCGACAGTCGAGTTCTAATGGTGTGTACCGGACAATAATCGACGGTGCTCATCATTATATCTCGACGTCAAACCTCCCGCTCAGATTATCTCACGTGCCAGAAAAATACCAAGCCAAAAAAGCGCGAACCAAGGGTACTTATACCCTTGGTCCTTAAACGACCGCCAAGCGAGGCATCTATCCGACTGAGCTAATCTGTCGGTTAATTTTCCATAGGTTTTCAACGTGATAATTTTGAATCTAGCGTCATAATAGACCCTGCACGTCAGGTTTTCAAAGTCTTTTAACTTAAAAATGAAAAAGACCAGTTTTTTAACATCAAATAATAATTGTATTGACAAAAGTTTAATATTGCATCTGAAGACGCTACTCTTTTTCTTTAAAATACATTTTGAAAATTTAAAAAATTTTTATTTTCCTCTGAGTAATCGTTCATTCTGTTTTTTGAGTTTGGTAAATTCTATGAAAACTGAGTAAAAACAGATAAAACTTCGATAATGAAGAAGAATATTACTAAAAACCAGAATATAAATTTCAAATATTTCTGCGTATTTTCGGTACAACTTAATGCGAATAGGATGTCAGATTTACTAAATCGTCTGCCATATACAATCCGCTATTTTAAATTTTGGAAATCTGACATAGAATTCGTATCTAGTTATACCGAAAATCTGCAGAACCATTTGAAATTTAAATGTTTGTAGTTAAATTCTTCTATATTATCAAAGTTTTGTCTATTTCTACTCAATTTTTGTAGAATTTTCCTAACTCACTAACAAATGAAGATTTTTTAAATATTTAAAATGAAAAAAAATCGAAAAACTGGGTTTATTTAAAATTTTATCTACCTATTTTTCTTTTTTGTCTTATAATTATTGTATGGCTTTACTGAAACGATACTAAAAAAATTTTATGGGCAAGAACTTTTGGGTTTTTTATTCGAAGCTCACCTTGTTGCTGCAGCTAGTCTTTTTTACAAAAACTTTAATATCTCCGGAACCAGATGCGTCTTCATCAATTTCGTTTTATTAAATTAAAGGTAAATTCATAAGGATTTCAAATATGTTAATAACATTTTTCTCAGAGAGAAGTAAAAAATGAAAAAGTTGTTTAAAATTTAAAAAAAAATTTTTTATTTAAAAACTAATAATATTATTAAGTTTTTGGGTTTATTAATTATTTATAGATCAACTTAACTATTTTTGTATGTGTTTCTTTAGGTAAAAAGGAAACTTGTTCTGCCCAGCGCTCAATGATATCATCAGATTAAAAAATATCTGAACAAATCGCGGCCAGGCTAGTATTCATCTAAAGAAGACGGAGTTTATTGTCGATTTTGTGTTCTATTTGCACAAGATTTTAGTGATAAAGGTCATAATCAAAAATTAAACTATTTGGTACGAACTCCTTTTTGAGAATGGAAAAAAACAATCCAAAAGTTCGAAGAACATCAAACGAAAAGTTATCATGCAACTGCTTTAGAAAATGCAGAAAATTTTTAATTGATTTACGAAAATAACGTAAGTAATGTATGTAGTTATCCAAATCGATTCGAGGCACGAACGTAAACAATTGGAAAACAGAAAAAAATTAATTTCTATAATTCGAGCTGTTTTGCTTTGCGGTATACAAAGATTGGCTTTAAGAGGTCACCGAGATTTTGGGCCTTTGTCTTTAAAGATGACAGAAGACAATGATGGGAATTTTAGGATAATATTTAGATTTGCAATAGAGAGCGGTGATTCAGTTCTTCAAAATCATTTCAAAACGTGCGCTAACAATGCTACCTATATAAGTCCAAGCATTTAAAATTATAAAATTGATGCAGCAGGTACAATGATTTTTAAAAATATTGTAAATCGCATCAACCATTCAAAGTGCTTTGCAGTGATTGCTGTTAAAACAATGAACTTAGGTGGCGTTGAACAATTTTCAATATGTGCAAGATACTTTGATCAAGTTGAAAACAAGTTTCAAATCCGAGAAGACTTTTTGTGTTTTGCTCCAGTAGAAATTGTAACTGGCAAAGAACTTGCGAACACACTGCTGAGCACATTAAAAAAAATGGCGTAAACATTGATTTTATGAGAGGGCAAGGTAATTTAATACATAACAATTTTTTTTAATTATGGAGATATTTTTGGCTTAATAATGAAACTTATTTTAAACTACATTTTTAAGGTTTTTAATATTCATATTATTTAATGTAAAATATAATTGAAATTTTCATTTTTGGAAGGTTACGATGGAGCACAGAACATAAGTGGAAAATATAAGAGATGTGCAGCTCTAATTAAATTGACGTGTCCAGAAGCTCTTTATTATCACTGTGCTAATCACAGATTGAATTTATCCATTACTAATGCTTGTGAAATCACGTTAATTAGAAATTGAAACAATTAAAGAAGTTGTAAATTTTTTTTTAATTCGAACAAGGCTGGACTAGCTTTAAAATGTAGAATTGAAACGACCTTTCCCACTTCGAGACAAAATCGACTTCTTAAATTCTGCGAAACACGTTGGGTGGAACATTTGGATTCACTCAGCTTATTTTATGATGTTTACGAATGCATTTGTTTATCTTTAGAATTTCTGAATGACAACAACACAACATTTGAAGGAAGGCACCCGCATTCACTGCTTACGTCTTTTTTTACACCTCAATTCATAATTGAATTAAAAGTTTTTAATCAAATCTTTGTCATAACAAAAAATCTAAGCGAATTTTTACAAAAGGAAGATTGCGATTTAAGTCTCTGCATGGATTACGCAAATAATTTGTATTAGGAAATTAATGAGATTAGACAAAATTCAGATGAAAGATTCAGTGTTATTTTTAACACAGCCAAAGAAACATATTGAGAACTGTAGTAATTCGACCGGCTTTTGGAAGGCTGTTAATGCAATACGTCCTGGGCAACGAAATAATTGTTGTATAAACCTAGAGACTTGGTATGACTTTTTGTTAAAATGTTACACGGTGGTTAATGTTTCTGTGTGCCCAGCTGTGTCCCTGTCTATCCCCATTCGGGTGTCCGTTATTTACCAAGTTGTTAATATTTCTTGCGACGCCCCTAAATTATTAGTTCACCATCTAAAACAAAATGTCAAACCAAAATAAACCATTAATATTCATAATAAACCTTGCCCCAAAGACGATACATTTCCCATTTAAAATACATGGGATTTTGCTACTTTTTACAAATTAATTTTTTTTTCGTTGAATATTTCATTTTACATCAATGAAAAATATATATTCTTATAGGAAATTTAACGCTTTAAAAAAAAGTTTTCTTATGATTTTTTGATAAATTATCTCCTTTAAGAGTTATTTAAAGTTAAAGTTCAACACCGTAAATTTTAAGATTTTTGTACTTTTACGGCAAAATTATTATGAAAGGATCCATATTAAATCATGCAGGCATTTCGACGATATAAATTGCGAATTATTTTCGCAATGACATATGTTATCCTACTCAAAAAATAATAAAATGCGTATTTTTTAATTTTGAATAAGATTCTGTTTGCACTTTTTACTAATATTTTAAGATTTTAGCAAAAAATTACTTTTTTGTATATTCTTCTCTAAAATTGCGTAATTTTTATATTTTTTGTTGCTCTTGGGGCTCATTTTTTCCTTTTATATACTATTTTATGTAAAATTACGCAAAATAAAAAATAATAAAAAACAAGTGATACAAATTCAATTAAAAAAAAAAAAAATTTCTAAAAAAGGACATCTTTTTTCTCTCTTTATTTTTAGGATTTATTGGTACTCATGTGTAGTATTTAACATAAAAATACCATTTTGTATTTTTTTGTTTATCTATTAAAAGAAAAATTTATTTTTAATTTTTTACTAAAAATTCAAAAATTTCGCAACTTTTCAGGTTTCTATTATCGTACCGTCGCTTATTTTTTTAAATTTTAACATCAGTTTGAAAAATCTTGTCAATAGTAAAGAATATTGATAATTAACATTATGTCCGAAAATTATGTTAATTATCTATATGATAATGATGATGTTCGAAAATGTTATTTATCACGGTTAGTTTATTTAAGACGTTCAAATTTCTTAAACGAAGGTTAAAATTTTTTGTCAATAAAATTCAACATAACTTATTATGCGAGAATATTATTACCTGATTGAGTCGATTGATTAAAAGAAAAATTTCAACTATAAATAGAAATTTTTTTCTCTTTTATAGATATTGCCTCTGAAATAAATGTAAATATATAATAAAATAATTCCTAAGAAACAAAAAAATTGTAATGTTATTAAAAAAGGATATTTTTTTAAAGAACTTAAAAAAGTAACATAAAAATTGTATTTATATATTCCAATATAAAAAAATAAGTAGAATGGTATTTTTATGTTAAATACTATACATGAGTATTAATAAATCCTGAAAATAAAGAGATAAAAAAGATGTCCTTTTTTTTTAATTGAAATTGTATCATTTGTTTTTTATTATTTTTTTATTTTGCGTAATTTTACATAAAAAAGTATATAAAAGGTAAAAATGAGCCCCGAGAGTATAAAAAATATGAAAATTGCGCAATTTTATAGAAGAAAATACAAAAAAGTAATTTTTTTGATAAAATCTTAAAATATTCGTAAAAAGTGCAAACAGAATCCTATTCAAAATTTAAAAAAATACGCATTTTATTATTTTTTGAGTAGGATAGCATATGTCATTGAGAAAATAATTCGCAATTTATATCGTCGGAATGCCTGCATGATTTGATATGGATCCTTTCATAATAATTTTGCCGTAAAAGTACTAAAATCTAAAAATTTACACAGTGTTGAACTTTAACTTTAAATAACTCTTAAAGGAGATAATTTATCAAAAAATCATATGAAAACTTTTTTTTAGAGCGTTAAATTTCATATAAGAATATATATTTTTCATTAATGTAAAATGAAATATTTAACAAAAAAAAAATTAATTTGTAAAAAGTAGCAAAATCCCATGTATTTTAAATGGGAAATGTATCGTCTTTGGGGCAAGGTTTATTATGAATATTAAGGGTTTATTTTGGTCTGACATTTTGTTTTAGATGGTAAACTAATAATTAAGGGGGCGTCGCAAGAAATATTAACAACTTGGTAAATAACGGACACCCTAATCCCCATGCTTGACGAGTGTATTACAACTGTTGAATTGCTCAAAGTTTTAAATAATTGTAAAAATGGAAAGGCCCCTGGCTTGGACGACCTAAACTACGACTTTTCTAAGAATTTACCTCAAAATTGGGTTTTTCACATGGAAAATTTGTTCAATAAAATTCTAACTGCTGAAATAGTTCCGAAAGACTGGTGCAAACTTTCTACCTTTATGCTTTACAAGAAGGGCAACTCTGTTGATCCGGAAAAAATGGTCCAGTAAAGTGACCAATCTGGGTTTGGTTGCAAAAAGTTCGGTTGATTGAAACAAAGGGCAGGTTGTCTCAACCGAACTTGATCGGTTGCGAAAATCAAAATGTTTCAGTTATGGTAACCAAACTCACTCATTTGTTACTTTAAAAACATTACTTTATGTATGTTTTTAAATTTAAATCTGTCAGTGGAGTCAGCAGAATATTAATATGAGTGGAGATTAAAAACAACTGCTGATTAAATGGAATTTGGAACAGTATATTGTCAAAAAAAATGCTCGGACGTTTATAATGATATATCTCACGAACCAAATAAGATTTTTAAACTCTTTTGGTCTTAAATTAAAGATAAAACTTGAATGATCCACCTGCGTAAATTTCAAACTTTTTCTCCAATTTTTAAAAAATATGCTAAAGTTGAAAAATTTCTAAAACAATTTTATTTTCATAATTTTTTTGGTCAAATTTGTCAATTGCTGCAATTATTGTATAAATTATTAAAATTTTCAGTTATGTATCATTAATTTCCAGTGATAGCTTTACTTTTTTGTAAATTTTTTCCAAAAGTTGACTAAACAGTTAATATTTACAATAAATAGGCATATATTATTACCTTTTTTAAAACTTTAATTTATTTGTTAATAATTTAATTTAATTTTTTAAAATGTTGGCCCCTCGTTTATATAGGAAACTGTACAAAAAAGCATTTCGATTATCAGGGAAACTAATATGGCGCCGGAAATAAAGAAAATACCGAAAAAATCGTATATTTTTTTTGAAACACGCTTTTCACATCAATAAGATTTCTTGGGGGGGTTCTCATGTATGCTATAAGTGGATAAAATAGTTGTACTTTCGAACTGTGTACTTGACAACTTGAAAATTTAAGATGGCGGATCCAAAATGGCAGAAAAATCAGATCAAAATACTTGATAGATAGCAAATGCATCATCAATATTCAAAACTTGATTTAAATCATCTAAAAATTACTTCTCGGGAGTTTTTGGGGTCGCTGATTACGAATATGAAGTTTAATTATAAAAATTCAAAATGGCGGATCCAAAATGGCTGATAAAAGTTTTTGAAAATCGATAAAATTGCATGAAATTACTCACTCGGGGGTTTTTGGGGTCGCTGATTACGAATATGAAGTTCAATTTTTAAAATTTAAAATGGCGTATCCAATATGGCGGATAAAATTTTTCTAAAATCGATAAAATTGCATTTAATTACTCACTTGGGGATTTTCGGGGTCGCTGATTACGAATTTTAAAAGTGCAATTTTTAAAATTGAATACTACAAATTCATAAATTGCTAGTTTTTTTGGAGAGATTATTTTGTCTGTTAGCCGTCACGTTTTTCTGGAGTAGCCCAACTCTCACCACGTGAAGGTCGACTAATTTTAATGTTATAAAAAAATTTTAAATAAAATATAAAACCAGTTAAAAACACAAAAAAATTTAAAAATGAAAAAGTACAACAAATTTTTAAAAAATATTTAAAAATTGTTCAAAAAATTAAAAAACAGAAGACACTTAACTTTTTCGACCTCCACGTGGTAAGAGTTGGGCAACGCCAGAAAAACGTGACGGCTAACAAACAAATATTGGTTTCCCTGATGGTCGAAATGCTTTTTTGAGCCCGGATTCTGAAAGAACGGACCTCAATACCCCCTAGTCCTGAAGGGTTTTTAAAAGTCTAATCATTTGGGATACAAATTCTTACCTTGAACCTCAGTTAAAAATTTTGGACATTTGGGCGTTAATGGGTTAAATCAAAAACAATATTTTTTTCGATTTGAAACTTGGTGAAAATGAGTTTCATAACAGGTCAAAATTATTTCCTAAATATGGACCTAATCCAGGAGGGGTCACTTTTTACATGCTTATATTGCTACGACCTTTTGGAATAAAAAAATTTTCCTTATATTATTACTAAAATATATTTCGACTTGCGAATCATATAACTACTACATCGCTAAGTATAAATAATTTCAACTTTATAAATTATAAATATATAATTTTAAAGTAAGTAAAATAAAATTTACAATTTTAACAACGAGATATAAAACAAGATAATAATATTGGTACTTTCAATTAAATAAAGTTCTCTACGTTTCTCCTTCTTCTTTTTAAATCTTTAATTGTTGCAAAAAATTTACAAAACTTTGAAAAGTTTAGATTAGTTTTTAGAGAAAATTACATATTTCAAAAATGAACATTATTCAAAAACTAAAAGTACTCATGCCTTAAGATTTTTAAACCTTTATTAAATTTATATTTTTAAGTGTTCTAAAAAATCTCTTTATTTTAAAACCTTTAAAAAATTTTATAATGTAAAAAAAGTAGAAAACGCCTTAAATATTATTTTTAGCTTTAATAACCATGTTACTTTAACCTATTTTTAAATTCAAAATTCAAAAACAAAAAAATTAACACATTTAAATATAGTTTAGTTTTCAGAAACGGATAGTTTAGTTAATCCAACCGAACTTAATGCAACCGAATTTGTTTGGTTACTAAAAACCGAGTGTACGGTCAGTCCTATTTTAACAAGAGAGTTCGGTTGCAGCAAACGAACTTTCTGTTGAACCAACCAAACCTTTTTTTGCGTGCTTGCACGTTTGACCTCAGAGTTTAACCTAATTCCGGAATCAGAGAATGAGTTCAGAAAGGGCAGAAGCTGTCTTGAACATATTTTGACCTTAACATCTATCATTCAAATTCATTTAACCAGACAAAACACGGTAGTTTATGGCATCTTCGTCGACTTTAAAGGGGCCTTTCCTTCTGTTGCTCATCATTTACTATGGAACAAGTTGCACTCGCTGGGTATGAGCTCTAAATTCTTTAATATATTATCAAATCAAACTTCTATGATTCCTCGACTACGCGTATTCGAACAAGCGAAGGTTTTACTAATGATACTCGTGTTACAAAAGGAGTTCTTTAGGGTGAAGTGCTCAGCCCTCTATTATTTACATTATTTGTTTCCAATATAGAGGATTTTTTTGTCGGGCTAGGTTGCAGAGGTCTGGACATTAGTAAAAAAAAAGAAATCATAATGCTAGTTTACGCCGACAATTTTGTCTTTCTTTCCGATACTCTCACCGAACTGAACAAAAAACTCAAAGCTTTGCATCTTTATAACCTTTATAAACGTCGATAAAATAAAAATTGTCATTTTTAGCAAATTTGGAAATTCATCAGCAAAAATTTTTTAATTATTTAAGTTTTCAGATAAACGCATTGAAGTCAACGATAAAAATATACATATTTAGGTGTTACGTTTTTCAGGGAGTTGTTCTTTCTTGCCCGCGGCTAAAAAGGCGATCAGTGCGGCGAATGTTGTGCGAATCACTGTGGGTTCAGTCCTAAGGGTGATTCTTACGTGAGAATGTTTCAGAGCTTATCACGTTATTCAAGTACGCTATTCAAGTGTGGGGTATAAATTACCTGGATCGTTTAGAGGGTGTTCAACTGTCGTTTTTTACAAGAGACTCTTATCCCTGCCTATATTAGGGTGGCCATTAAAAACGACATTTTAGAATTTTGTTCATTTCCGGGTCTAATTTTGCCACAAATTGAAAAAAATTAGATACGTATTTTTTATTTTTTTTATATTAATATTTAGTGGTGCCTATAGGCTATTGAAATTTTGCATGTATTTTCCATGGGAAAAAAACTTTTTTTGTAGATTTCCTGTAAAAACTGTAAAATCGTTGAAAATTAATATTTTTTGACTGGACTTCTCTGCTTCTCTTCATAAATGTTCAAAAAATAATATACAATTTTTAACATATGAAATTTGTTAAGTTGACAAAACAACCAAAATAGGTTATTATTGGCCAAAAATATTAATTCTAAAAAAATGATAAATTTAAACCGCTAATAATGGTTTCTATTGTTCTTGAGGTCGCTGATTACAAAACTGAAGTCATATTTCAAAAATTCAAAATGTCGGATCCAATATAGCGATCATGAAAATTTTAAAATTAATCAATTTCGAGGAAACTTGGTATCAAGGGGTTTGGGGGTCTCTAATTACAAATCTAAAGTCAGATTTCAAAAATTAAAGGTGCCGTATCCAATACGGCTAACATAATATTAAAAAAATTAATAATTTTTTATTAAACTTAATTATGGAATATCTTATCCCATTAGCCAACAAAATTTTTGTGAAAGTACTATCTAAATTTAAGTTAATTAGAAATAACTATTTTGATAACAAAAAGTCGATCTCTGATTTAAATAGTAATATTTCTAATACATAAATCGATTAGTTAAAGTGAACTAATGAAGCATACTTTATGTACTTTTTTTCCTGAGTGTAACTATCGAAGTGTAGCAGAACATGTAATTTTCTAATTTTTACTATGTAGAAAGTGTAACAAAGGAGGATCGAGTCAAAATATATATAAAATCGTATCATGTAATTGGTGAATGAACCTTATCTAGCTAATAAATACTAACCTTCTAATTTCTGATTAGCAGTGAGGTCGTGTTTAAATTTTTAAATTAGATTTGTAACTAGGGACCCCAAAAACACCTTGATACGAAGTTTCATAAAAATTAATTAATTTTAAAATTTGCAAAGCCGCCATATTGGATCCGCCATTTTAAATTCAGATTTGTCATCAGTGACCTCAAAGACATTAGAAACCATGATTAGCAGTTTAAATTTCTAATTTTTTTAGAATTAATATTTTTTACCAATAATAACCTATTTTAGATTTTTTTATCAACTTTTTGGTCCTGTAAAAAATAGTTAACTTAACAAATTTTATATGTTAAAAATAGATTAATATTGTTTGAACATTTATGAAGAGAAACAGAGTAGTCCAGTCAAAAAATATTAATTTTCAACGATTTTAAAGGAAATCTACGAAAAAAAATTTTTTTTCCATGCAAAATACATGCAAAATTTCAATAGCCTACAGGCACCACTAAATATTCATTTAAAAAAAATAAAAAAATACGTATCTAATTTTATTCAATTTGTGACAAATTGAGACCCGAAAATGGACAAAATTCCAAAATGTCGTTTTTAACGGACACTTTAGCCTATATGCACGCCGAACTACGATATCAGACTAGAAACGAGCTCTTCACATATCGCGCTTTTACTATTCAAGAAGGTTCTTTCTTGGCTTAACAGAATTGCTGAAATGGAAGCTTTTAGATTTTCGAAATTGTGTCTTGAAAGGCTCAAGACCTTGGCTTTGAAGGATCCTTTTGCGAAATTTAACTGGTTTTGTCAATTAAGAAAATTTTTGTGGATTGTGGTTTGGCGGGCTCGTGGCTGGATATGTGTCTCGAGGCAGACTCGCTTGATATAAAATTACTTCTGGATAAATATAAGCTTTTTTAAGGGAAAGAGATATGTCGTCCTACGCGCACTCCAGGAGTTTGCAATTATATCCGTGTCTTTCGCTTGGTACTAGCCCGCAGTCATACGTGCGCATGAAGTTTCCTTTATCTTTCAAAAAACTACTTGCTCAAACTAGGCTGATTAATATTCACGTTTGCAGGATTATTTTTGATAAAAAGAAAGTTTATCGTTTTAACTTAGACTCGTTGTGTAAATTCTTTATATCTGAGAATAAGTTTTTAATGCATGTCCTGTGTGGTTATCTGTCGTGTGAACATATTTGTGTGGCTCATTTTCCTGCGCTGAGGAACGACGTTTCGTTGGATTTTTGGTTGAATGTTTCATCTTCAAATAATTATATTATTATTTAAATTTTCCCAGAATTTCTCACGAAACAATTGTCAACTCATTGGTAAGTTTCTTCACTAAATGTGAATAGTTGAAACCTACTATATCAACCAAGTTATATTATTATTAAAAACTTTGTTATTTTAATCAGAAAAATGCTATTCGTCAGACAAGAGTTGTAGTTTGGTATGTGTGTTTCTTTGCTTCTTGTTGCTAAATCCTATTTTTTATTTTAAATTAATTTACGAGCGAAACCCTCTTGTCCGCATTAATACATGCATGAACAAGTGTAATTAAATACTTTATTCAAAACGAGTATGTAATCCCCGCTTTCTCGGCGCGTTTTTGAGACGCAAAGTCATGCTTTACCTCTCAAAACGCACCGAGTAACCGCGGATTACATTCTCGTTTTGTATAAAATGTCGTGTGTACCTCGGACACACGCATTTCTCGTCCTCGTTTGTTTACAGTACTCGGCTTCGCCTCGTACTGCAAAATCAAGCTCGGACGAGAAACTTGCGCTTTGCGTCCTCGTTGCACAATGTACTATTATAAATATTCTAAACTTAATTTTAGAATATCTAATAAATAGATTTTTTGAAATTGATACATACATAATTTAAAGTGCAGAAAAAAAATATAATCATTTTTATTACACCTTCTAAGAAAAAAACACAATTAATTTAAATATATTTACATCGATTTTAGTTTACAGTAATACTTAAAAGTAAAATATTAGTTAATTTTAAAAAGCTTTGAACATAAAAAGTTGGAATTAAATATGTATAAAAGAAATTAAAAATTGTAACAAAAACGTAATACTGTTAATTTCATGACCAAATATCAAAATTAAAATAATTTAAGTGATTCATAAATAAATAGTACAAAAAACAAAAAATATAAATACATATAAATATAACAATATAAAAGAAAAACATAATTAATAAAATGCAGTAGAGAAAACAACACGACGTACGATACCAAACAAACACTGCACTGAACACTGCCACTGCAGCGTCTGATATAATGATTAGAATAAAATGTGAAACGTCTACATTCTTCTTCTAAGAAGAATATTTAAGAAAATTTTCTTTACTTAAAAATATTATTAAGAGTATTTATTTAATTATATTATAGTCTTGAGTTTAGAGTATATTAAGATAAATTTTAAGAAAATTTTTTTAAGAATTTTATATTCTTAAAATTAGATTACCGTTTTTTCGGTTTGAAAATTTAAATTTAAATTTCTTTAAAATTTGAGATTAGAGTTAAAAATTAGAATTACTTAACTATGACAGAAATAGTTTTTTTAAATAACAATTTCAGCAATTGTTTAATTTTTTAAATAAACGTACAGTGCCGCCTAACAGGATTTGCCCACTCTATCACAGTTAAAGGCGTTACAAAAAGTTTTATATTTTGATTTCTAGTAAAGATATCGAGGTTTGTAAGGTCTCATTTTAAAGCTTATATCTTCTACTTTAACAATATTTAAATAATAAATTTAAAAAAAATTTATTGTTTATTTAAGAAAAGTGTTCCAGTTGTGGGCACCCTTTTGTTTTTGCCTCATAACATTTGTCCATGTGCATCCTTAATAGAAAAACAGCTATTTTTTTGGCTGGAGTTTGAGAGTGACGGTCGTGATTGGTTGTGAAAATGACATGATGACGGTCGCGAGTGGTTGAAATACGGTGATGACGGTCGTGATTGGTTAAAATCCGATGATGACGGTCGCTATTGGCTAAAATTTCATGATGTTGGTCGCTGTTGGTTGAAAATATCATGGTGACGGTCGCGATTGGTTGAAAGACGATGATGACGGTCGCTATTGGCTGAAAACCGATGATGACGGTCGCTATTGGTCAGAAATCCTAGCGGAGACGCTTGCTATTGGTGTATTTTCTTTGTTTATAAGAGCTTCAACAGTAGTTACAGTTTACAGTAGTTACAGTTTATTAACAGATTTTTACAGTATATAATACAGAAAAATAAAAGTGCAAAGTTAAGAACACGTTTTTTTCTCTCTTCCAAATTAGAAAAAAATAAGACAAAAAAAAATTTGTGATTAAAAATAAGGATAAGGAGGTCAGTTTTAAAAAATTGTGTAAAATACTGCTTTTTAATTATATAAAATAATTTTTCTTATTTGTAATTAAGAATTGCAATTAATAAATTAACATCTTTCCCGTCTAAGTCACTAACATTATCTACTTTTTCAACAATTAAACTTGTAAAGAAATTTAAATAACTTTCTAGAATC
This sequence comes from Leptopilina syphax, assembly GCA_032872505.1. Lineage (NCBI taxonomy): Eukaryota > Metazoa > Arthropoda > Insecta > Hymenoptera > Figitidae > Leptopilina > Leptopilina syphax. The sequence goes on from CM065472.1 coordinate 16,788,792, forward strand.
AGTTAAAGAATCCTTGAGCTCATCCTTGAGTTTGCCTTGTTTTATTAAAAACTTAATATAATTTCAGAATAATACTTTACATGGTTTAATATTTTTTTAATGAATCTTAAACAAGTACCCAGTTTTTTATTATAAAAAAATTTATGTTGTCTTAAAAAAAGGAATATTTTTTATTTCAGTTCAAAATTAGAGTCTTTAAGGTAATAAACAGGTGCCATAATAATAAGGTGCCAGTATAAGAATCATGTTTTTGACTTATTTTAGAAGTAATTTTGATTACTGATTTTTAACTTTAAATTCTTAAAAATTGGTAAAAAATTAAAGCTTAAAGTGACCATCTGTACTGTTCATTTTAAAGTATTTTTATAATAGTATTTAATGTTGAAATACTTAAATAAAACTAAAAATTACTTAACTGACTAAAATTTAAATTTCTTTTAATTTATAAAAATTATGTATTTTCTTATAATTATAAAAATAAATTAATATAAATAATATAATAATAAAATAATAATAAAATAATAATAAAATAATGTAACTTTTTAATTTCTAAATTTTTTAACTTTATTATAAAAATGTTTTTTGTGTAAAAAAATTAGGTAGGATAGTTTTGTATTACTTTGATTACTATGAGTTAAAATAAGAAATTAAAAAAATTTTATATTGTAAATGTTTTAAAAAAGGCACAATTTTTGTTTAGCTTGATATTTTTTTAACCAGAAATGGCCAAGCATAGAAGTTAGGTTTCTACATAAAGTTCTGTCTTGTTCGGCTTTTTTATTTACATATTTACTTGTAAGTTTTAATGTTAAATATTATCTTTAAAAAACATTAATTGTATTAAAATAAACTGAATGCATATTTCAGCTTTATCCAAAGAACATAAACACGTGTAAAGTATTTCTAAAATTATATTAATTTTATTAAAACAAGACAAACTCAAGTATCTTTTTAATGATTTTAGAAAGATAGTTAAATTTTACTTTTAAGATTAATTTTTAAATAATTATATTGAGTTTTAGTGCCTTAGACGGGAAAAATGTTAATTAATACCTACATTTTGCAAAATAAAAAAATTATTTATAGCACTAACATGTAGTATTTACACAATTTTCGCAGATAGTGTATAATTAATTAAAATTGATTTAATAAATGGTAATGAATAATTTGTCAGAGAATAATTTATTCCCAACAAAAAAATCTTCGATGTTTTAATATAATGGGTCCAAATAAGTTAAACAATTTCAAAAAAAATTTTATTATTAAAGTAATTTGGTGTTGAAGTTCTGGATCATTTTATTTTCATGTTATTATTACTTTAAAACAAATAATGATAATAAAGTAATTTCTTTTAAATAAAGCTTAATGTCTATACTTTAATGATAAAATAAAAAGATTGTTGAAAAATTTAAATTTAAAATTGTTATTAACAATTCTTATAAACAATTGCAAATTCAAGAATGTTCTTAATATTTTGGAAAAATTAAATTACCATGTATTGATGTGCAAAACTCCAAGTATTAATTTAAAAAAATTTTCGCCTGTATTTTGGCAGAAAAATCTACACAATTTCTATAATATAGAAGTTTACTGATTTTTCTTTCTTTAAATTAATCCTTGGAGTTTTGACATAATTTTTCAAGTGGCCGGTTTCATTTATTTTGTCCCTAATATAAGTAAAAAATATAATAAACTGATGGAAAATATCTGTAGCGTTTTTACTTTGTAATTTCCATATTATGAACACAATTAGTTTTGTAATATATATTATATAAATCTTATTTCAATATTAAATATAAGAAAAACTCTAATAAAAATATAATATACACTACCAGTTAAAATTTAGAGACCATACCCATTTTCAGGAGAATAAAAAACATTTTAAAACGTATCATGTACGGAACCTAAAATTTTTGTATATTTTAAGTTTTAAAAGATGTTTAAATTTTGAATAGATCAAGATCTTTTAGAAGTCATTTGATCAATATTTTATCTAGACATTTTTAAAAAATGATAATTTTCAATGTTTTACAAAAATTTTAATAACTTCTAAAATACTGAATGCTTTTTAATGATGTTATGCTTATTTTAAAGGTGATTTTCTCTAGAATGAGAATTTTTTATAGGCATTAACGTGTAATTTTTTTTAGAAAATTCAATTTGTCAAACTTACATTTAAAAAATTAAAAAACTTTTAAACAATCTTATTAACAGAGAAATAATTTTTAAAATATAAACATATGTTTTTATTTAATTAAGATTTAATTTAAGGTTATATTAAGGTTTTTATTGTGGGAAAGGACCAGAAGTAGGCGCGCAACGCGCGCCCTTTTGGTTCTAGTATTATACAAATATATGTGTACGAATTTAAAGCTAGAGGTCTAAGGTGACTGTCAGTGAAGGAATTAAATTGATTCCTTTAAATAATAGTATATTAAGCAACAAGGGTATAAAGGCAGCCATTTGTTCCCGTGTTACTTACGATACTTTTTATTCCTAATGCACAAAAGTGTCGATTTCAGATAGCAGACGACAGGGAATAAAAGTCAGTCACTTGTTCGACTTATATGAAAATGGCGGCCGTTTACTCCCTTGGGCAAAAATAACGCATGGGATCAGCGGTTATGTTTGCACATGGGAGAAAATGGACGCCATTTTCATATGGTCGAACAAATGAGTGACTTTACTCCCTGTCGTCAGCTATCTAAAAGCGTCATTTTTGTACATGTGGGATAAAAAAAAGTTTTATTAGAAATTTAGTAAAATAGAAATTTTTTGACAAAAAGATTTTTGTATCCGGTTGTGGGCACCCTTGAAAAATCCGCTAAAAATGAAAAATATGAAAGGAAACCAACACAAATAAAGAAGAAATGAAAGTTTCTTTATTTTAAGAGAGTTTGCCTGGATAAAGAACAAAAATGATGACACGTTTTCACACTATGCTCATCGCTAACAGAAGCATAATGCTTGCATGTGAAGTAGCTAGTACGCAAACCATAACGCACTTCTAATGCACTAAACGACTATATTCATTGCATTTAATGGAGTGTGCGGCTGTCACATTCCTTGGCAGAAAGTTTAGATAGATGAGACAGTAGTCCACATCATTGTCAGATGGTAGAGCCTCCTTAACATAAAGGTGCCCACAACCGGGAATGACAGTCATTTTTTAAAAAGACCAACACATTTTGTGATGCATGATTTTTGTTAAACACGAAGGTAAATCACAAAATATAATGACAACACTGCAAAAAAAATTAAACCCTTTTTTCTGAACGAATCTACACTCATATGTTGCTCTTCGAAAAAAATACAAAATTACTTTTTTATTAATTTAATGCAAATTTTCTTTATAATGCTCACAGCTATTACACAAATGCATATATTTGTTTCGTTATCAATACGAAAAGTCCGTATTGTCAACGAACACGACTTGCAATACTTAAATCAGTAAAGTCTGCTTGCCGTCGAAGTTTACGTAGGGGTGCCCACAACCGGCGCACTTCCCCTACTGTTTAGAAAAAACAAAATTTTCAATTTTTTTTGCCAATTTCAAGCAAATGTAATTTTTTAACAAGTAATCAAAAATTATAATTATGTATAACGCATGTTAAAGCTTATTTTATCAACTTTAAAGTGCATTTTTAGAAATTGTCGCATGATTTTTTTGAATAAAGTTATTATCATTTGATTAACCCTTTCAGTCCCAGTGATCGATATATCGACCACCTTTTAAGCCACCGACTTTTTTAACATAACTTAAAGGAAAACTTAAAATAATTGCATATTTCTTATTTTTATGTTTCTACAAATAGGGTTTAGTAATTTTTTAACAAATTAATCTATATTATTTATGTTTTTTTGTTATTAACAAACTTATACACGGCAACGCATTATTTCAGGTTAAACTTAACTGTAATAAAATTAAATCAGTAACATATGGGCAATTCCACGGGAAATTTTTCTACGACATTTTAGAATCGGTTAAACATATTTTTTTATCGTTCTTGATAGAAAGATATTAAATACGTATATTTTTTTATTTTTCCATATTTGCCAAAATTTTCGAGTTATGAATTTTCGAAATTTTGGATTTTTAAAAGTAGACCTATTTTCAATAGCTTATAACTTTGAAATTATTGAGTTTGGAAAAAAGTTGTCAAAGGAAGAAAGTTTTGGTTTTTCTTCAACTTTTAAAAGATTTAAAAAAAATTTTTTCTTCAATTTTTAATAAAAAAATATTTTTTTATAAACAAATTAATTTTTTTTAAATTTGGGCGCAATTTTTTTTTATTTATTTATACCTACTAATATACAGAAAAATTTCCAAAAAGATTCGAGATGGGCCGACTCATAGTTTTCGTTCTATAAATTTTTTAATTAATTTGTTTATAATAAAAAATTTTTTTCTTAAAAATTAAAAAAAAATTTTTTTTAAATTACATAAAAGTTAAAAAAAAACCAAGATTTTCTTTCTCTGACAATTTTTTTCTAAACTCAAAACTTTCAAAGTTACAAGCTATTAGACTTATAATAAATTCACAGTTTTCGTTCTATAAAAAATTTATGGAACGAAAACTACGAGTCGGCCCATCTCGAATCTTTTTGGAAATTTTTCTGCATATTAGTAGGTATAAATAAATAAAAAAAAATTGCGCCCAAACTAAAAAAAAATTCATTTGTTTATAAAAAAATAATTTTTTTTTAATAAAAATTGAAAAAAATTTTTTTAAAAAATCTTTTAAAAGTTGAAGAAAAACCAAAACTTTCTTTTTTTGACAACTTTTTTTCAAACTCAATACTTTCAAAGTTATAAGCTATTGAAAATAGGTCTACTTTTAAAAATCCAAAATTTCGAAAATTCATAACTCGAAAATTTTGGCAAATATGGAAAAATAAAAAAATACGTATTTAATATTTTTCTAGCAAGAAAGAGAAAAAAATATGTTTAACCGATTCTAAAATGTCGTAGAAAAATTTTCCGTGGAATTGCCCATATACTTTAAATTACGGTTGTTTACTAAATTCTCAGGGTTTGCTGAATATTAATCTAAAATCAGATATGCAAATTCAAAATAGTCGATCCAATATGGCGGACAAAAATTAAACAAATTTGCTTGAAAATGGTCTCTTGGGGGTTTTTGGGGTCGCTGATTACGAATCTAAAGTCAGTTTTTAAAAATTCAAAATAGTGGATCCATAAATCCATATGGCGGACATAAAAAGATACGAATTTGAAAACACCCTCCTCTTTATTAAAGTTATAAATTAGAAAAACTGACTTCAGATTCGTAACCAGTGATCTAGAAAGAACCTAAGCAGTAATTTTCAAACAAATTTGATAGATTTTTATTTCTTCGTCCAACATATTGTATCCTTCATTTTGTATTTTAATAAACTAACTTCAGATTCAGAATCAGCGACTTCAAAAAACTCCAAATGCCAACTTTTAAGCAAATTTGTTTAATTTTTGTCCGCCATATTGGATTCGTCTTTTTTGAATTTTGAAAAACTGACTCCAGATTCGTAATCAGCGATCCCAAAAACCCCCGAGTGACAACTTTCAAGTAAATTTGATTAATTTTTTACTTTATCGTCCGCCATTTTGAATTTTCAAAATTTTGAAAATCTGTTTCCAGATTCGTAATCAGCGACCCCGAAAACCATAGGTACTATACCTATTGTAGATATTTTTCGATTGTCCTAATTATGGAACTAAAAGGGTTAAAAAAGCAGCCCTTTTTTAAAATAATTAGTATTTTGAAAACGGTTCATTTTTTTAGAAATAGTTTAAGACAAAAAATGTTCATTTATTTATGTAGATTTAAGAAAAAAATATAAAAAAACAGAAGTTTAGACATAAATTTATCGAATGCGTATTCTTTTATATTACTTTATATTGTATATATATATTTTTTTTTTGATTAGGGAATTTTGGGAAATCTGCCTACAGATACCTTGGATTCCGCACTCCAAGGTTATGTGGGGTTAGTGTGATAAAACAAAAGGAAATATAAAAAAAGAAAAATAAATATATAAAATAGTAAATTTAATAAACTGGTTACCTACTGCCAGCCCGACCCACTAAAACCCGTAACCCTTCTTCTGGAGCCCTTTACCCTCCCTCGGAACTGTCGTAAGACTTTAGCCTTCGAGGGTGGCGCTCCAACTCTGTCGCCAATGCGACTTTCTGTCTTTCTCTGCGGTTATCCTGCGTCTTAAGTTAAAAATTTAAAACTATTTAAATAAATAAAATAAATAATTAAAAATTATTCGCTCCTTTTAATATTCATTATTTACTTTTAGTCCTTGCGAGAGTCTTCTTTGCCTCCTCAAGGGCCGTCCTGAAAACTTCGAATCCTCTACTTCCTGCAATATGGGTGGTTGACACCTTATTGCCAATCTTTTCCTTGCACAAAAAGCAACTTAAGTTGTTTTTACAGTTGGAGAACCTGTGACCGATATACTATCAAGAACGCTGAAGCGTCTGGTCGCGCGGGGGGGGTTCGGGGGATCTCCCCCCGACGGGGTCCAGGGGCAGCGCCCCGGTCGGAAGGTTCGGGGGGCGAAGCCCCCCGACCACAAAAAACCAACTTGAAAGGTTAATTATTAAGTTTAATTATTTTTCATATTTTAATATACCGGCAACATGATTGAAGAGAGCGAAAAACAAATAACTCGAACAAACACAAACTACCTAACCTGAAATATGTCACCGCCAAAGTCGCCAACCCTCACAAAACGAAAGTGCGTTGGTAGAACTGCGCGAGTTGATTTGAAATGTTTTTAAAAAAAATAGTTTATAATATTTAAAATATTGTTATTTTAAGACAAATAAGCTTAACAAAATATATTTATGTAAATATAACGGATATATAGATTTTAAACATAAAATTAATTAAACATAAAATATTAAATTTCAAATCAACGCGGATATTTCGATCAATTTTCGTAAACGCATGCGCAGAGCAGGTCAAGTAATATGAACATTAGTTTTGTAACAGCTGATGGCATTTTGCTAACCGGTGAGAGCATTTTGCTCACCGGTGAAAGCATTTTGCTCACCGGTATTGACATTTTGCTCACCGCCTTTCGTCACAGTGAGGAAATCGGCCATTTTGGATAGCTGTGAACGATTAGCAAACGAGGATTTTGCATGTATGTATAAAGAAAAAGATATTTTCAAAAAAATCAAAATTTTGAAACTCCATAACTCAAAAAATATTTTATCAAATTCAAAAAAAAATTATATTTACACTTCTACTAATAATAGTAACATTTTAGCAAAGTTTAGAAAAAATTCATTTTTTGAACTGGACAGTTGAGGAATTTTGCCCCATATACAAGCTCCGCTATACATGCCTCTCCTCGTTGCCTTATCTCTCCTATTGAAACCCTCCCTTTTCCCCTTTGGGCCTACAAGCTTAACCCCTTGGCTGTCAACGAGATTTTCACTGTTTGTGCCAAAAGCGTGTTGAAAAATTTTTCAATGGATTTTTATTAAACTTAGTACCCTAAGGTTTCTAGGGTCGCTGATTACGAATCTAAGATCAGTTTTTCTAAATTTAAAATGGCGGATCCAAAATGGCGGAAACTGGTTACTCGGGAGTTTCAAAGGTCGCTGATTACGAATCTAACATTAGTATTCCAAAATTCAAAAAAGCATCAGTATGATAATTTTTGGTAAAATCAAATTTCGATACCGTGACTAATGTTTATAGTTTATTAATTTTTTTTAAATTCACGACCCCAGAATGTACCACAAGAAGGCTGCCATAATGTTTTACATTCGATTTTTTTATTTTAAAAAATTTTTATTAATTTTTTTTAATTTTATTTTTGTATATACTAGATTATATACTAGACGCATCGTTGCATGCAGCTACTTAATACTTAAACCCCAAAGTAACTTTCAAGCCAATCCAATTAATTTTTTATTTTGTTGTCCGACATATTGGATCCGCTATTTTAAATTTTGAAAAACTAATGTCAGATTCGTAATCAACGATCCCAAAAACCCTCGAGTATTCAGTTTCAAGTCAATCCGATCAATTTTTTATTTCTTCGTCCGACATATTGGATCCGACATTTTGAATTTTGGAAAACTAATGTCAGATTCGTAATCAGAGACTTCAAAAACCGCCGAGAATTACGTTTTAAGTCAAACCAATCAATTTTTTTTTATTTTGTCGTCTGCCATATTGGATCCGCCATTTTGAATTTTGGAAAACGAATGTCATATTAGTAATCAGCAACCTCGAAAACCTCCGAGTAACCGGTTTTAGTTTACAGCCATTTTGTACATTCGATGGCATAATGTTTTTCAGATGTATTTTTCTCTCCTGAATTTAAAAATCACAATAAAAAAATTTTTTATGGATAGGTTTTCGAGATATGTTGTTTTGAAGTTTGAATTTATTTTAAAAAGTAGTTTGACTGTATATTGAATTTCTTAAGTTAGTGATGACCATTCTGGTTGTATAAGGTGTCAAATTAAAGCCTAATGATTCGACAACAAAATTTATTAAAATTATTTCCGAACAGATTAGTTACTTACACGTAATAGTTCAAAATATGAAAAAAGTTCAATTTTTGAAAATAACAAAATTCACTTCAACGACTTTGGAAATATGGAGTCATTAACATATGTCCAGTTTCTTTCTTTTATCGCACAGTGCGTCTAGTCAAAATTAAATGAAAAATGATATAACCTCCAATTTTTTTCTTGATTCTGTATCCTAGCCCTATATAGACATATCTTATGAAGAGACGAAAATTGTAAGTTAAGCGCTTTTTTGTAACGACGTCAATTACATTTTTTGATAATTTTTACATTTTTTAACATATTTTATATCATTTTAAACATATATAATTACGTAAGAACTTAAAAGTAAATATAGATCCAACAAAGTGATGTATTTCACATTATTCAGTGTATGCTTTGTTATTGTTTAGTATCGGTACTATCGGTTAGCCCCGCTAACATTGATTTGACAACAACGAAACAATAATTTAATATAACATGTACATAATTACACTCTTGAAAAAGCGTGGTTATAAGTGAAGAGTATTGTAAACTAGAGTAGCCCTTAAAAGTTTAAAACCGCTGCCAAGTTGTATTTTCTTTATAATTTTGGTACTCATTTCATGAACACTTTGCTTCCTCATAGAGGTAATAATAACAGAAATATATATATAATTTTTCATAAATATAGTAAAAGTGATTGAATTTTGGGTCAATAAATGTATTTTTAAATACCCTACAAGATAGTTATAATAGTTTAATAGTTAAACAAAAATTTTCAAACAAAAAAGTTGAGAAGATGTCTTTTTCCACAATTTTTGGTTTTTAAAATACCAATAATTTCGAAATTTATTATCGAATTATGTTCAAAAGTAGGTCAATCAAAGCGTTTTTTAATGCTCTACAAGTTGTTAACGATAATTTTAAAGTTACTTCTACATTTTTCAAAAAAGTCTTATTTACCAAAATTTTTGATTTTTAAAAGTTTAATAACTCCGGTCAATATGGACGAAAAATGTTCAATTAGGGCTCAAAAGATGCGTCTAAAAAAACTCTACAAAATTATGGAAGAACATTTATAGGTATCCTGACATTTTTTTAAAGTTACGGGCAAAAAATATTTTTTAAAAAAATTAAAAATCCCAAAAAAATTTAGTTAAACTTTATTAATCTATCAGAAAGTACTTTCACTATATGTCCGCAGGTGAGATCTACAATTAAAAAAAATTCAACCCAAAAGCTCTTCATGATTTCGATATATTTATAAAAATGTGATGTTTACACCCGCACACACACATACGGAATGACATTTTTTAAAAATGTAATTTTTGAACTCCTGAGGTCGAATAACATAAAGATATGTCAAAAAATCGAACTCGAAAAATTTTGATATTACAATACTTCCTCTATGAGGAAGTAAAATGATATAAAATATGTTGAAAAATGTAAAAATGATCAAAAAATGTAATTGACGTCGTTAAAAAAAGCGCTAAACTTACAATTTTCGTTTCTTCATAAGATATGCCTATATAGGGCTAGGATACAGAATCAACGAAAAAATTTGAGGTAATGTCATTTTTCATTTAATTTTGACTAGACGCACCGTAATCGTAAAGTTGGCAATTTTACGAAGAATACAAGCTGTCATTGAAGAAAATCTATTAATAGTATCTGAAGATATAACCACTTAAGTGAAAAAGGTTAAAATTCAATTTTTTGACTTTTTGTAATATTTCGTTATTTAGAATATCTATTGTCGGTTAATCTGTGAAATACACAATTTTAGTCAAGAAAATATTTCAAAAATTTAGATTTTAGAAAAAACCAGAATTTTAGAAATTTTTTTTTAAATTTAGATTTTTAAAAATTTTTTTGCTTTAAATTTTGAATCTTACATTCGCAAGTTCTTTTTTGAGATATTTATGTTATGTATTTATTTAAACTGAAGTAAATTTAGTTAAATATACTAAAATATAACCACTTATAGTGAAAATGTAAAAATTTATTTTTATGACTTTTTTGAATTATTCTCTTATTTACAATACCTATTGTCGGTTAATATATAAAATATATAATTTATGGTTGTTATAAATCCTAAAAAGTAACTTTATTATTTAATAAATAAAAGCACACATTTTTATGTGGAAAACCCTTTAAAAGGAAGAAAAAACCACATTTATTAAAAAAATTACAATATTTAAAATGAAGATTAAAGAATTAGCTGAAGTAAGCAGCTGAACAAACAAGGTTTTTTTTGTTTAGGTCTAGATTTAATAAATATAGTGAATAATAATAAAATATTTGTTTAAGTAGAAATGACCAAAGGGCGTCATAAGAAAAATGATCCTAGCATTACACTGTATCGCCATTTCTGGAAGCTTAGAATTTAATAAAGTTTAAAAATTAAAGTACAATATTAAAGTACTACGTGACTAGATCAGATTACCAAGATGATTGGAAGTGATTCTTTCTTTTTGTTTGTCTCTTGTTCTTATCTGCATCTGTTTCTCTTGTAAGAAACCAAATGTAATCACCCATCATTCTCTCGTCCCAAAATCCTTGGTAGCGTCGCTGAATATTTTTCATTTCTTGGTGGAACCTCTTACCATGTTCGTCACTTTCGTCACCGAGATTTTCAGGGAAAAAATCCAAATGCGAATGCAAGAAATGTATTTTCAAAGACATATTCACTCCTTTTACATAAAAAGAAAAATGAATGACATAAAAATAATAATAATGAAATACGAGTACATTATATTATACCAATTTTTGCATAATTTTTTAGCAAATCTTCAACAATTATTTTGTAGTCTGGGCTCTTATTGTTTCCAAGGAAACAAGAAACAACCAGCTTAAACGAATTCCAAGCTGCAGTTTCATCGGATGTCAAATGTGTTGAGAATTTTTCATCTTTCAGTAGTTTTTTTATTTGTGGTCCATCAAAAACTCCTTCCTTGATTTTCGCAAAACATAGATTTTTAAATAAGATTCTTAAGTAAGCAAACGCTTCCCCTTCTTTGTCAAATGTTTTAAAGAAGTTTTTAAAGAGTCCAAGTTTAATATGTAATGGTGGAAGAATAACATTTTGTCTTAATATTAAGGGCATGTATTGAATGTTGTTTTCGCCTACTATTACATTTTTTTGTTCCGGCCAATCTCTTTTCTTATAATGATGAACACGAGCACCGCTATCCCAGAGACGCAGAAAACAACAATGTTTTGTATATCCTCCTTGCATCCCACATAACATGCCCACCACTTTCAAATCTGAACAAATTCTCCATTCATGATCTTCGTACTTGATGAATTTCAACAATCTAACCATAGTCTCATAAGATTCTTTAGTATGGACTGCATGAGCATTAGGGATCGATGGTTTTTCGTTTACGTTGCGTAAAAGAACTGCTTTCAAACTCTCTTTGCTGCTGTCTACAAATAACCGCCACTCTTTTGCATCATAAAGCTGTCCAAGTTCTTCAAATAAACCAGAAATGTTCTTGCAGAAACAAATGTCATCTCTAATTGTGTAGTATTTCGCATACGTCCTGTCACGGTCCCTGAAGTAAGTAATTTTAACACTTGGTGCCGCATACATAAATTGCTTTATCCGAGACTCAATTAATTCTGCTTTCTCCTTTGTAAGCTCCAAATCTCTCACCTAATCATTTCATTCAGCCTGAGATAAAAGATGTCCCTCTACAGAAGTATCAAAATCGGGTTTATAAGTTCTATCCAAATCGTCAGAGAAATAAATAGTTGTTTCGTTGTTAGAAAATTTTTCACACATGGGAATAAAAAGTGTATTCGAATGCGGAACTGGAAAAGTTACAGACTCAACACATGCATAAATCCATCGCAAATTTTTACCAAAGCCAATTTGTTTGCTTAAACAAAAATAGCAGTCGATCACGTGACAAGATGGTTTTCTCTAAATCATTGGCACGCCAAACTTCATGTAACGTCTATTATGAAAATTAATATAATTCTTTTTGTAAAAAACCAAAGAGTATAAGATATTAATAATTCAAATTTTTATTTTAAAGGATATGTTTAGTAGACAATTTGAATTTTTTTTTATATTTAAATAAAAAAGAATTTATAAATGAATAAATTTTATGTTAATTAATGAAATTCTAAAGAAAACGGATTTTTGAAAAATCGGTCTTTCTTATAAAACAGGTTTTTAAAAAAAGAAACAGTTTTATCTGAAAAAACTAATTTCATTTGCTCTTTTAAAATAAAAAATTTAAACACAAAATTAGAAACAAGAAATTTCTACATACTCTGTCAAATTGGAATTCCATCCACTAAGATTCATATGACACGAAAGACAAACAATGTTTGGAGTCCATGGTTCATCCAGATTTTCTGCTGCGATTCCAAAATATTTTAAATATATTTCTTGTAAAGAATCATTAAATTTTCGATGATTCTTTCTAATAGAATATTTCCTACAAACGTAACAAAAGTCGTTTGAACAGTTTTTGCATTTAAACGTTTTTTGTCTGGTATTCATTGTATCACTTTTTAATTAAAAAAATAAATGGTTTGACATATAAACAAAACTACAAACAGATGAAAAATGACTCGCTTCACATGTCAAGCGAAGTATTGTTAACCAACAATAAATACATAACTTAAATATTTTTAAAAAAAGAACTTGCGAATGTTAGATTCAAAATTTAAAGCAAAACATATAAAAAATTCTCAATTTTAAAAAAAAATTCTAAAATTCTGGTTTTTTCTAAAATCTAAATTTTTGAAATATTTTTTTGACTTAAATTGTGTATTTCACGGTTTAACCGACAATAGATATTCTAAATAACAAAATATTACAAAAAGTCAAAAAATTGAATTTTAACCTTTTTCACTTAAGTGGTTATATCTTTAGATAATATTAATAGATTTTCTTCAATGACAGCTTGTATTCTTTCTAAAATTGCCAACTTTACGATAAAAGAAAGAAACTAGACATATGTTAATGACTCCATATTTTTAAAGTCGTTGAAGTGAATTTTGTTATTTTCAAAAATTCAATTTTTCTCATATTTTGAACTATTACGTGTAAGTAACTAATCTGTTCGGAAATAATTTTAATAAATTTTGTTGTTGAATCATTAAGCTTTAATTTGACACCTTATACAACCAGAATGGTCATTACTAACTTGAGAAATACAATATACAGTCAAACTACTTTTAAAAAAAAATTCAAACTTCAAAACAACATATCTTGAAAACCTATCCATAAAAATTTTTTTTATTGTGATTTTTAAATTCAGGAGAGAAAAATATATCTGAAAAACATTACGCCATCGAATGTACAAAATTTTTTCCCGAATTTGTAAACTAGTGAATTAAAGATGTTTGAAAGATAAAATAATTATTTTATACTTATTATAAGAATATTGTACACTGAAAAAACGTTGGGCGTGAAGTTGGCTTTTTATGTGCAACCGTTGGGTTAAAAGCAGGCGAACCTCTCACTTTCGTTTTGGGCGAATTTGTCTTCCAATTTGGGATAGCGGTTCGACTTTGGTGGTGCAAATTCTGGCTTAAAGGTGTCGGTCGCATGCTCACCCTATTATTGGTATGCATGTCGCGTTTCAGTTTCTAGATTTGTATATATGTTTTTATGTGTTTCGTCGAATAAATAAATATGGATTTGTTTTTAAGTGAATATAACTTTTTTCATTTGCGTGATCTTAATTATCATAATTTTGTGGGTGTATTTTTTTCGTTTATAAAATCTAACCTATAAATTGCATGTTTAATTTTTTTCATTTTTTTAAATATAAATAAAAAATAATATCACGTTTTTAAGTTCGTTTTATTATCAAAATTTTGTGGGTGTATTTTTTTCATTTATACTTTTATGCTTTCTTATAATATAGCAAATAGTATTTTACATTTTAGTAAAAATATTATTCTTTATTTTATTGTTAATTTTGAATAAAATATTGTATTTTTATCATTTTATAATAAATTAGTAAAAAAATAATAATTTGTTTAGAAAACAATCTGTTATTAATAACAATAAATATTATTTTATTAAAAATATTGTAAATAAAATTAACTGTTTTAATTAATTTATAAAAACCTTTTCATCATTAAATAAGATTACCTATTATTATATTATTGATATCAATATTTTAATATTGAAATCAATACTTCAATTTTGAAATATATCTATTCATAATTTAATAAAAAAAACTTTTATTGTGCTATTAGATTTCAGTTTTAATGTTAAAATACATATTTCACAATATATATATAGTAATGTTAAATCACATATACTCAAGCAGTCTATAATTTCCTTTTCTTAAAACAAACTCTCTCCCAAATTTTGGAAAAGAATTTCTACTTTATTTTGGGCGAATTTGTCGCCCAAATATGGTTCAGATTTTCACTAGAGCGAAAGTAGCGCCGCTCTACCACTAGTAGCGCAACGGTTCGTCCAATTTTTTCTCAGTGTACTTCTTCAAAATTATTTTCATCGTTTCAATTCAATTATTAGGTATTCTTAAGAATTTTTAACTAAAAGTTATGTGACAATTTGAAATCTTCAACATATATTAGAAAATAAAAACTTTTAAATAATATAAAAAAATTCAATTAACCTTTTTCAAAATAATGAATTTTAAAATTAAATTATTTATAAAAATTTACGCTATATTGCTTTTAATATTCAATTATTATCTAAAATTTTAACTGAAATTTATTTTTTAATTAATTTTATTAGAATTAAATTACTTAAATAGAAAAATAAACAATTTATTAAATTATTGAACTTTCTTGAAATTCAATTTTCATAAAGAATTATACCAACAAATTTTTAAATTGATGACGAATTTTAATAAAAATTTTTAGAGTAAATACATTTTTCGAATAATTCGATTAAAATTGTATTAAAAATAATTGAAATTTTTTGTTTAGGTTTACTATTTATGAAATTAATTAAATTCCAAAATAGAATTTTATTATTTTTGAAAATAATAAAAGAAATAACAAAAGATAAAGATAAAAAAAAATAAAAAGATAAAAATAAAAGATAAAAAATAATAAAATAATAAAGAGGCTGGATGCTCTAAGGGGATACACGCAATGTTAAGTGAATGGCGCTTATTTCCTTATAGCATCAAGCCTCTCAATTGAATCCCAGTAGAAATTTTATTATTTATGAAAACAAAAAAATTGAATTATTTTAAAGTTTATAATAAATTTGTAAATAATTGAGTTCCTGTGAAATGTTTATTATTTTATGAAAATTATTACAATTTTTTTAAATAATTAGATTGTTTTGAAAAATTTTTATTAAAGTAGTAGATATTGGAAAACATTGAAATGAGGAAATGAAAATATAAATGTTCTAGCATGTTTTTTGACATTTGCATTGATTTAATCAATTTTGTAAGGTTTTTGGCTGAAAATGATCGGACGTTTATATACAAAAAAATACGATTGAATTTAATCGTCAAGGAATTTAATAACTAAGTACATTTTAGGGGGTTTTTAGGGTCGCTGATTAAAAATATGAAGTCGGATTTTTATTATTTTTAAAATTCAAAATGGCGAATCCAATATGTCGGATGAATTTTTTAAAATTGATAAAATTCACTTGAAACTTTTTACTCAGAGGTTTTTGAGGTCGCTGATTACGAATATAAAGTCAGATTTTCAAAATTCAAAATGGCGGATCCAATATGGCGGACTTATTTTTAAAATTGATCAAATTCATTTGTAACTTCTTACTCGTGGGTTTTTTGGATTGCTGATTACGAATATGAAGTCAGATTTGAAAAATTAAAGGACACCAAAAAATCAACAACTACCAAAATTCATACCTATAAATTAAATAAATTTTGAAGAATTTGTCTTCTAAAATGCATGAGACATTTTGAATTTTTAAAAACTTACCGCAGATTCGTAATTAGCGACCCCAAAAACTGTCTAGACATGATCCTCTGAGTATTTTATATTTTTGGTTAAACACAATTACATTTATTGTAAAAAACCGCTTTTTGAGGTTTATTTATTTATAACATTTACTTTATTAACATAAAACATTTCTTTTCTTTGTTATAGTAAGGAATGTTCTCTAATAAATGTAGTATGCTTTTTGTCATTGAAACAAATGAAACAGTGCTTGAAAAATGCAAAAAAAGTGAAGATAAAAAGGTTATACTCAGGAGTGTCACTGTGCCGCAAAGGGTTAAACTATTAATTTCGTTTTTGTTAGTAAACATACCATTGCACCTTGAAATGTCATCAGTAGTATAATACACCCATAAGTAAGAAACAAATATACTGAGAAACATGAATCAAGTTTTTCGACATACCTTGTTAAATAAAGTTAATATTTAAAATTATTCAAATATGATAATAAAAAGTGCATTATGTTGTGAATTATGGTGATATTAACTGACAAACATTATATTTAAGTGCTTTAGTGAAAGTACAATTGGTACAACAGCGAAAGAAGAAATTTAAATAATGTTTTGATATTAATATTGAAAAAGTGGATAAAAATGAAAAAAATTTAATATTTATTTGATTCTCTGTCTTTAATTCCAAATTCTTAAAAAATTTTATCTTATGTATGGGACATTCCACGTCAACACAGACAGAGCTCTAAACAAAAATTGCTTTGATGGATTTAAACGTTCTAGGGCTTAAAAGATTTCTACGTTCATGTACTTTAAGATGCCGATGGGCGTTTGTTGAGAAATTCTATTTCCGATGCCAATAGAACTGTCAAAAGTCAAAAGGTCCAAAAATCTCAAAATACTTTTATGAATTAAAAGCAAAAAACGAGGTAAATAATTCTGTAACTCATTCTTTATCAGTTTTTAGGGTTCCCGAATATAAATCTAAAGTTTTTTTTAAAAAATCCAAAATGGCGAATTCAATATGGCGGACAAAATTCAAATTTGATTAGATTCGATTAAAACTTGTTACTCGAGGGTTTTTAGGGTCGCTGATTACGAATCTAAAGTCACTTTTTAAAAATTCAAAATGGCGGATCCAATATGGCAGAAAAAATTTTCAAATTTGATCCGATTCCCTTAAAACGTGTTACACGTTCTAAGGGAATCGGATCAAATTTGAAAATTTTTTCTGCCATATTAGATCCGCCATTTTGAATTTTTAAAAAGTGACTTTAGATTCGTAATCAGCGACCCTAAAAACCCTCGAGTAACAAGTTTTAATCGAATCTGATCAAATTTGAATTTTGTCCGCCATATTGAATTCGCCATTTTGGATTTTTTAAAAAAAACTTTAGATTTATATTCGGGAACCCTAAAAACTGATAAAGAATGAGTTACAGAATTATTTACCTCGTTTTTTGCTTTTAATTCATAAAAGTATTTTGAGATTTTTGGACCTTTTGACTTTTGACAGTTCTATTGGCATCGGAAATAGAATTTCTCAACAAACGCCCATCGGCATCTTAAAGTACATGAACGTAGAAATCTTTTAGGCCCTAGAACGTTTAAATCCATCAAAGCAATTTTTGTTTAGAGCTCTGTCTGTGTTGACGTGGAATGTCCCGTATATATAAAAGAAAATTTAAGTCATATTATTAAAAATTATTATTATCATTCATAATTAGTGTTGCATTCGAGAATCTCTCCTTTCAAAAAGGCACATTTAGAATGTCAATTTTCTAAACGTCGACTCAGCTCATTTGACCGCTTAGAGAAATAAGGACAATTCAAGTGAAATAAAAATGTTAATAAATTTATTAATTAATGTAAGTTGTTAATTACACAGACACACAAAAAAGGTCGTGACCTAGAGGACCAACCCCTTTCCAGGGGGTATAAGAGGGTTCTTCGGGTTAAAGGAAAAATTTGTTTTTTGTTGTCGGTTTCGGTCTTAACGACCCAAAAAACATAGAAATTTAGAGCTTTGTTCTCTGAGTCACGACCTTTTTTGTGTGCATATGTTATTAATAGAGGTGTGCAAAAAGCCCGAAACGTCGGGTCGGGCCGAGCTCGAGCTTTCTCGATGTATCGGGTACCCGATAATTTCAAGAACCCGAATGTATTCGGGTACTCGAAAATATCGGGTTCTCGAAAAATTCTCGAGAACCCGAATGCAATCGGGTCACCCGAAAATTTCGGGTTACCATTAACTATAATTAAATTCTTAAAGAACTATGCGATCAAGTTTGGCATCCTATTTTTGTGTTCACTACAAAAATGAATAATCTTGATTTGATCTTGGCTAACGCATGCTTAAGCGATTTCGAGAACCGGAATGTAGTCGGGTACCCGAAAGATTTCGGGTATGTAAACAAGCTCGACCCGGCTTGAGCTCGGCCCGAACCGGAACTGACTAAGCCCGACCCGACCCGAAAAGTGAAAAGCCCGAAATTACCCGGTCGGGTTTCGGGCTTTTTGCACACCTCTAGTTATTAACCATTAGTTAAAACATTTAATTTATTGCATCAGAATTTCTTCTTCCATTATATTATACAAATATTGTAATAATTATGGTTATGATGCTATTTATTTCATTTGATAACTTCATCATTATTTACTTTTTTTTCTTTTTAATATAAATGGGTCATTCTTTGTCAAATTTTACCCCCTATCTGTCCATTTTTAATTTCAACGAAAAAAATCAAAAAAGGGCTTAAATTAAAGCTTGGAACCTCTACTTTTATTTGCATGGTGGCCTTTTTTAAAAATTCAAGATGGCGGACTTGTACGTCGCGTTATAGCAGTCGAGAAGCATAAAAAATTTCTAGTTTTTACTAAAAAAATATTTATAATATTTATAATATGATAAATAATATATTCTCTTAATTTGAATCAGAATCATGGTTTTAACTGACAATCAGCAGTGACTGACTTTTTGCTTCTGAATCAGTTAAAAATAAATGACAAATTATCCACAAAACACTGAAACTTTTCTAAATATGTATATTAAAGATTTGCTTGCATACTTTGAAAAATTTACTTGCAAAGTTTATTTTAAAATTTTGTAAAGATTAAAATTTCTCACTCCAATAAATGTTTATCGTCGAATTTTCTTAAAAATATAGCTTGAAACTTTCCTGAACATTTGAATTACATTTTTTTTATTGTTTATACTCCTGCCCTATTGGCCTTACGCACTTCGACAAGAGTCCCCGAGAAATACTTTTTTGGATTAAGCATAACCATTCTACTTTAGAAATTTTTCTATATATTAACCTAATTTTGCGTCTACAGCCGACTTTATTAGGAGTACTCGCATTACGCCTGGACCACCCGTCAATGGATTTTCTCGCCAGAGAAGAGGGAAACTGTAGAAAAACTCTCTGAGTACAACCGGTTTTATCGACAGTCGAGTTCTAATGGTGTGTACCGGACACTGATCGACGGTGCACATCATTATACCTCGACGTCAAACCTCCCGCTCAGATTGTCTCACGTGCCGGAAAAATACCAAGCCAAGTGGGCGCGAACCAAGGGTACTTATACCCTTGATCCTTAAACGACCACCAACGCCAGGCATCCATCCGACTGAGCCAATCTGTCGGTATTTGAATTACATTTTTCACTATTATACTTTCGTGAAAATTTTCCTGAAAATTTAAGTTAAATTTTCAGGAAAGTTTCGCGCTAAACATTTATTGAAGTGGGATATTTAAATCTTTACACAATTTTCACTAAACTTAGCATTGAAATATTTCGAAGCTTGCGAGTAAATCTTTAATAAATTGTTAGAAAAGTTTCGGTGCTATGTAGGTAGTTAAACGTGACTAATTGAATTAATAAAAAAAAATTGTATTGAAACGTCAGTTATTTTTAACTAATTGTCAGACAAAAATATTACTATTTGAATTAGTGTCTGACTTTTTGCTTCTAAATCAGTTATTTTTAACTGATTTAATAATTTAGAGTGTAGGATATAATATATAATGTCCAATGTATAAAATTTACAGTGGAATTTACGTGTAATTTTTAAATAATTTTAAACAATAAATAATTTTTTAATAAATTTCTCTATTTTTATACTATTTATTATATCTATTATTTTTGGTAATTTTATTAATTGACTAAGATTTAATAGAATTGACACAAGAATTTTAAATTTAAGGATAAAAAATTTTATTCACTGCACAATAATATTTAGAATTTTATTACTTTTAAATTCCTTGCCCCACACAACTTACTTTAATTTTTGACTTCTACCTAACATCATTCCTATTTGTAAAAATTTTATATTTTTAAGACAATTATCTTTTTCAATAAATTTTTTTACCTTTAATATAATTAATAAATTATTTTATTCAAACGAAACAATATGAAATAAATTTTACACTAAATTAATATTTAACTTTATATTTTTTAAACAAAAAAATTTTTTATCCTCATATTTTTTAAACACTTTAATAAATATATTTATACTACTCCTATTAATTATAACTTTAATTTTTATTCTAAGTTAATAGAAAATTTTAATCTCTTTAATGTATATTAAAATTACATATTTTAACAAATTCAAGAACTTAAATCTTTAACCTTTTACTATTAATATATAATTAATAAACTTGTGACGATGTGAATTGTCGTTCTTTATTTTGTCGAAATTCTGAATCGTCATGTCATCTGTCGGAATTATCCCTGACTCGTGATCGTTAATTGGTATGGTAATTTAGAAAGTCGGAACTGCCGTGTGACCCACTATCAGTGGTGAATGTGTGTCGCGCGGCTAGTTAGTAGGAGAGAAAGTGGTAGAGGGCAGAGCCGATTATTGTTAGAGAGAGACCGAAAGAGAAGAGCCAGATGGAACGAGAGAGAAGAAGAGTTAAAGAAGCCGAGCACGTGTAGGAAAAGCCAAAAATAGGTGTCTTTAGTTTTTCGCCGACATATTGTTTTTGAGTGACCTACGAGATTTGTAGGAGAGTTGATCTACGACGTGTGTAGATAGTTGTTCGATGAGATGTGTAGAAAGTGTGTTAAAAGAGACTTGTAGAGAAAAAGCGCGTAATAGTTTTGTCAAATTTTGAGTGTCGTGTCGAGAATAGAATTAATAAAGAGTGTGAATTGAAGTGTAGTTGATTTCTTTTGGATTATTCCCCAATTTATCCCCGAGGAAAACAGCCGCCGAGAAGCCAGAGAAAGAGAGAGATCGAGAAGCGTCTTTAGGTGAGTCAGTATCGAGCCAGTGTTGTGCCAGTCGTGTCTCGTCGTTGGCATTTCTGCTTGCCATCTTGTTCAGGCAGAATTTCCTCTGACGATTGAGAGCGTCTCAGAGGTGTTGTTGTTTGTCGGGTTGTTGTTAAAGAGTCGAGTAGTTTATTAATTAAGCTTTAAAATTAATTGGCGCCTGACGGCGAAATTTATTAAATTAAATTTCATATTATTATATTTGTTGAAAGCGTCGGATTTTGCCTGACGTAAGCAAAACTTTTAGCTAAAAATAAAATTAGTTAAAATTATACGTCACGAAATTCATTTAATAAAGTTTAAAAAAATTAAATAATTTAAAATTACAACTAAAAATCTTTTCTAATCAATATTTTAAGTTTATCATATCGAATTCGAGGAAACCTCCCTCGAAATAAAATAATTAAAATTATTACCCCCACCCTCCCCACTATTCTAACACTATTAATATCACAGGCACACAAAAAATAAAAAAAGTCAAAACCCAGAGGTTACACCCCCCTATCCCCATGTTTTTGGAGTCGCTGAAACCGAATATGACCATGAAGAATTTTTTTCATCGGCCATTTTCCCGCTATCACCCCCTTACACCTGCTCCCAGGGGTTGGAATTTCAGTTTTAAAAAAAGTGGAGTAGGGTGTCTATTCCTATGTTTTTTGGGTCGCTAAAGCCAAAAAAGGCTACCAAAAACAAATTCTTCCCTCCCTTAACCCCTTACAACCCCCTTAACAACCCCGGGGTGAGAGGTCGAAATTCCAATTTTCACGAAAAGTTGATTACGGTGTCTAAACCTACGTTTTTTGGGTCGCTGAAACCAAAAAAGACTACCAAAATCAAATCCTTCCCACCCCCGACCCCCTACAACCCCCTGCAATAATTTTTTTCAAATAAAACGAACCGATTTTTGGGAAATTGAAAATTAAATATTAATTATCAAAAATTATTGCAGGGGGTTGTAAGGGGTCGAGGGTGGAAAGGATTTGATTTTGGTAGTCTTTTTTGGTTTCAGCGACCCAAAAAACGTAGGTTTAGACACCGTAATCGACTTTTCGTGAAAATTCGAATTTCGACCCCCAACCTTTCGGGTGTTAAGGGGGTAGTGGGGGGTTAAGGGAGGGAAGAATTTGTTTTTGGTAGTCTTTTTTGGTTTTAGCGACCCAAAAAACATAGGAATAGACACCCTACTCCACTTTTTTTTAAACTGAAATTCCAACCCCCGGGAGCAGGTGTAAGGGGGTGGTAGCGGGAAAATGGCCGATGAAAAAAATTTTTCATGGTCATATTCGGTTTCAGCGACCCCAAAAACATGGGGATAGGGGGGTGTTACCTCTGGGTTTTGACTTTTTTATTTTTTTTTGTGCCTGTGTATTTAATATAAAATAATATAAATAAATAACTTATTAATATAATTATCCCATACTCAGATAAAAAAATTAACACAAATCCTCCTGCTATATATTCTGTATTAAACCCAGATACCAACTCAAATTCCCCCTAAGCCAAATCAAAAGGAGTACGATTCAATTCCGCTACAACTCTAACTAAAAATATTAACATTACCTCTCATATATAAATTGAAGTCCAAATTTTATCTTAAACTCTTGACATTTTAAACATATCAAATCTTTTAATTAAAAATAAACTTCTTAAAATAATTAAAATTAAATTAACCTCATAAGAAAAAGATTGTGAAATTGCACGAATTCTCCCTAATATTGAATATAAAGAATTTGAAGACCACCCCCTCAATATTATTATGTAAACCCCTAATCTCAAAAAACAAATAAACCATAAAATTCTTACCTCTCTAATTCTTATATTAAAAAAATTAGGTATAATAATTCATAATATTAATAAGACGCATGCATATCCCCTAATCGCCAAGTCGTCGAATAATCAAATAGTCGAATGCCAAGTAATCGAATGGACAAAACGTCAAATGCTAAAAACATCGAATCGGCATTTAGTCGAATGCTAAAAACATCGAATTGTCAATACGTCGAATGTTCAAAACGTCGAATTATTAATTCGTCGAATGTTAAAAACATCGAATTGTACTTACGTCGAATGTTTAAAACGTCGAATGCTAAAAACATCGAATTCTCAATTCGTCGAATGTTCAAAACGTCGAATTATCAATTCGTCGAATGTTAAAAACATCGAATCGTCAACATGTCTAATGTTCAAAACGTCGAATTATCAATTTGTCGAATGCTCAAAAAATCGAATTGTCAATACGTCGAATGTTTAAAACGTCGAATGCTAAAAACATCGAACCGTTATTTAGTCGAATAAAAAAACAAAGAATCGTCAATTCTTCGAATGCTAAAAACATCGAATTGTTAATTCATCAAATGCTTAAATCATCGAATTTTCCATTCGTTGAATGTTCAAAACGTCGAATGCTAAAAACATCGAATTCTTAAATTGTCGAATGCTCAGAACATAGAATAGTCAGTTCGTTGAATGCTCAAATAGTCAAAACGCCATCTGTTCGAAATGTCAAGTAGTAGAATAGTAAAGTAGTCGAATGGTAAAGAAGTCGAAAGGCCATCTGTTCGAATTGCCAAGTAGTAGAATGGTAAAGTAGTCGAAGGTTCAAAACGAAGAATGATAAAAACGTCGAATGCTCAGAACATCGAACTGTCAATTCGTCGAATGCTCAAAACGTCGAATGATAAAAACGTCGAATGCTAAAAACATCGAATCGTCAAAATTTCGAAAAAGTTCTTTGTTTTAAGTTAATGTCTACTAAAAACAAAGAATTTTTTCGAACTTTTGACCATTCGATGTTTTTAGCACTCGACGTTTTGAGCATTCGACGAATTGACAGTTCGATTTTTTGAGCATTCGACAAATTGATAATTCGACGTTTTGAACATTCGACATGTTGACGATTCGATGTTTTTAACATTCGACGAATTGATAATTCGACGTTTTGAACATTCGACGAATTGAAAATTCGATGTTTTTAGCATTCGATTAAATGAAGATTCGATGTTTTTAGCATAATAATTCTATAAACTGAATTATTGAAAATACCATCCCTAACATAATTGTTCCAAAAAGTCCTACTTGCCTTCTTTTATTGTCTTTATTTAAAATCCTATAATGTCTCCAAGTCACTAAAACTCCAGATGATAATAAAATTACTGTGTTTAACAAAGGTAGCTGTAAAGGATCAAATTGAAGAATATTCCTTGGAGGTCAAACTGCTCCAACTTCAATATTTGGAGATAAAGATGAATGAAAAAAAGTTCAAAAAATGATAAAAAATATAACTTCAGATAAAATAAATAATATTATCCCTAATTTTAACCCTTCCACAACTCGTCTTAAGGGGCACACCTAGTGTGAGTGACTGAAAAAAACGTTGATTTTTAGGAATTTTTTTAGGGAAATTATTGCATCTAATTTTTTTTTAAGTTTTGTAGATGTATATTTGTATAAACAGTGAACATTTTGTAATTTTTTTAAAGAAAAATATCTTTTTTTCTAAAAGTTATTCGCTATCTCCTGAGTAACCGAAAAAAAAGTTCTCCCACTGCTGCAGTGATTGCGGCCTTCTCAGTGACCTAAATCAAAAAAACCAAAAAGATTATTAAACTAGAAGATATTTGCCGACCCTCGGATGTCAAAAAATATTGAATTGCAACAAAATGGCGGAGTTTTGAAAAAAGCTTTTAAATTTCGCCAAAAAAATCCGATGGTTTTTGGCATCCCAAAATTTTATTTTTCATCCAATCAAAAAACTGGAGCCTCATTGTACGGGAAATATCTTCTAGTTTAATAATCTTTTTGGTTTTTTTGATTTTAGGCACTCAGAAGGCCGCAATAACTGCAGCAGGGGGAAAACTGTTTTTTTTGGATATAGCGAATAACTCTTTAAAGAAAAGATATTTTTCTTTGAAAAAATTACAAAATGTTCACTATTTATACAAATATACATGTACAAAACTTACAAAAAAAATTAGATGCAATAATTTCCCTGAAAAAAATTCCTAAAAATCGACGTTTTTTTCAGTCACTCACACTAGGTGTGCCCCTTAAATGCCTCCCTTGAAAAGTTCCTTCACGAATTACATCTCGTCACCATTGAATTCTACATAAAATAATTGCTAAAAGACCTAAATTTATTAAATAAATAAATTTATTACTAAATAATATAATTCCTCCAATTATAGTTCTCATAACTCTAAATGATCTCAAAATAGGTCAAGGTCTTACCGTTACTAGATGAAAAATCAAATTATGCAATATTTTCGTAATTAGTTTCTGAAGAATATAAAACTCTTAAAATAGAATATACATAAGATTGAATAAAATAAACAGCAACTTCTAACACTATTAAAATACATTGAATTAAAACTAATAAAAATACCATAACCCCTAAAATTTCATGTGATTGTCTTATTAAAGTAATTAAAAGATGACCAGCAATAATATTAGCAGATAACCGAACTGATAAAGTTAAAGGACGAATAATATTCCTAATAAATTTAATTATTACTATAAAAAGTATTAAAACATCTGGGGTCCCTTGAGGAGTTAAATGAACCAATATATGTGACCCAGAGATGCCAACGAGTGTCCCCAAACGGAACTGCGCTTGCGCTTCAAAAATTCTCTTATTGGTTGATTTAAGCGTGTCAATTTAAAACTCTCTATATAAGACTATAAGAATACAAGAGAAAATGAAAGTAAAAATATATTCTTTTTTTATATATAAAAAAATATAATACTATAGGGAGTTATAAAAATTAATAATAATAATTATTATTATTATTATATAAAATATTTGTTCTTAAATAAATATTATTTATTACTTTTATATTTGAAAACAAAAGATATAAACTTTATTAATAATAATTAATTAATTATTATATTGATAAATTATAATTTATGAATAATAATAATCAGTGTTAAATAAATATTAATTATTATTCAAATATTAAGAAACAAAAATTATTAAATAAATGTAATAATTATAAATTAATAATAATTATTATTATTAAATTATAAATAATGAATAATAATTATTAATTAATTAATTAATTAATAATTATTATTTAATTATAAATTATTATTAATAAAATTTATAATTTTTTTTGGAACATATGAATAAAAATTAATACATATTAAATAACTGTTAATATTATTTATTAATGGATTAATAATAATTGTTATTAATAAATTTTTATAATTAATTGAAAAAATGTAGGTATATTGAAATTTTTGTTTTTAAATATAAAAGTAATAAATAATATTTATTTAAGAACAAATATTTTATATAATAATAATAATAATTATTATTATTATTATTAATTTTTATAACTCCCTATAGTATTATATTTTTTTATATATAAAAAAAGAATATATTTTTACTTTCATTTTCTCTTGTATTCTTATAGTCTTATATAGAGAGTTTTAAATTGACGCGCTTAAATCAACCAATAAGAGAATTTTTGAAGCGCAAGCGCAGTTCCGTTTGGGGACACTCGTTGGCATCTCTGATGTGACCTGGAATGTTAAAAGGGACCTTACGTCCAAAATCAAGTTTTCGAGAAAAACGTTCTTAAAGTTAACAAACCGATATTCATACTTCTGCATATTAAAATGGCTTGAAATTCGTTACTCGGGGGTTTTTCGGGTCGCGGATTACGAATATGCTATCAGAATTCCAAAATTCAAAGAGGCGGATCCAATATGGCGCCAAAAAAATGTAAGAAGCAAATAGATTCGCTTGAAACAGTTTGCAAACTTATCAGATTTACTCTGTACATGTTGCTAGGAGGTTTTTGGAGTCGCTGATTACGAATATAGCATCAGATTTTCCAAATTCAAAATGGCAGATGCAATATGGCGGACAGAAATTTAAAATTTATTTTAAATTGCCTAAAATTCATTCGAGGTTTTTGGGGTTGCTGATTACGAATCTGACCTCAGATTTTCAAAATTCAAAATGGCGGATCCAATATGGCGGACAAAAATTTTAAAATTATCTAAATTTGCCTGAAATTTATTACGTGGGGGTTTTTGGGGTTGCTGATTACGAATCTGACATCAGATTTTTAAAATTCAAAATGGCGGATATAATAGGTAGGATAAAAATTAAAAAATTGATCGAATTTATTTGTAACTTTTTACTGAAATTTTTAATAATTTTTAATTTTCATCAATATTAAATTGTCAAACGTATTAACGAAACCCTTTCAAATAAAAATTTAAAAATAAAAAGTTTGTTAAAATTAATTCCAGTGATCGTTAATTTGACGAAAAATTGACGATCACTATCGTTATTTTTTTTTTATTATGATATAATAAGGTTAGTTTTTCTACTTTTTGCTTCGTTATAAAACCATTTTGAATCAGCGACCCCAAAAACCCCTAAGAAATGAATCTCAGGCAAACTTAAATATTAAAAAAAATTTTGTCTGCCATATTGGATCGGCCATTTTGAATTTTGAAAATCTGATGTCAGATTCGTAATCAGCGACCCCAAAACCCCCCGAGTAACAAGTTTTAAGCAAATCTGATCACTTTTTATATATTTCTTTTGTGCTGATGTTTTTCTACGTTTTTTTAGCCAATTGCGTCCATCTTTGAAGCGCAATTGTAAAAAAAATAATAAAGCTAGAGGTGTGGGCTTTATTGCGTTGGAAAGAGCAGATCGTTTTCTATAAAAATCACTAAAAAACTGAAAATCGATTTTTTTGACCTAAGGTCCCTTTTAACATTCCAGGTCACATATGATTAAAAAAATTAACCCACCCAAAAATTATTATCCTTACCCAAATTATTAAAGAAATTGAAACTGTAACACAAATATGACTTGTTCTAGAAAAAATATAAGGAAATAACCTTACAAAATTATTAAGTATAATAAAAATAAATAAAAATATAAATAATAAAACATTTAATTTATTAAAATTAATTAAAGAAATTTTAATTTCATTAACTACCCCCATTAAAATTAATTTTCATACTATACTATATTTACTTGATAAAACTTAATATAATTGAGGAATGAATAAACTTAATACCAATATTCTTATTTAATTTAAAGAATAATCAATTCTTCTAGAAGGATCAAATACTCTGAATAAATTAGTTATCATTTAATGACCCATTTACTTAACAAAACTTTATCTTTTTTAATTTTCGTTAAGTAAATTTAAAAAAAAATTCTCTCATTAAAATTATATAATAAATTCATAAAATTCATGAATACATTATTAATAATAATCAATATATAGGCATTATCTGAAGAATTAACTAAGAGTACTAATAAATATTACTATAAATAATTTAAAAAATTATTACCTTAAACTTAAGTTACTTAATTAAATTAAAATTATACTATTTTTTACTCTTCAATAAATTCTTCTATATAATCTATAAAATCTTTAACTCCCCTCCCTTCAACAACAATAGGTATAAATCTATGTGCCATTCCACAAATTTCTTAACACTGCCCTAAATAAAAACCAGGTAAAGATATATTAACCCCTCCCTGATTTAAACGACCAGGAACAGCATCAACTTTAATCCCTAGTGAAGAAACCGCAAATGAATGAATTACATCCTCAGAAGAAATTAAAAATCGAATTTGTACATCTATTGGTAACACTAAATTTTCTGTTCTATCTAATAAACGAAATCTCCTTAAAATAACATCCTTCACTATATAAGAATCCACGCTTTTCCTTATAAAATCAGAATATTCATAGGACCAATACCATTGATGCCCCACCACTTTAACCGTTAAAAAAGGAGAATAAACCTCATCTAATATATATAAAATTTTCATAGAAGGAACCCCTTAAATTACTAAAGTAAAAATAGGAATGATAGTTCAAATAATTTTAACCTCTTGACTTTCTACTATTAAAACAATAAATTTATTTAAAGAAACATTGAAATAATTCATAAAATTAAAACTACAATAATTAAATTAATTAATAAAGTAAAATCATGAAATATTATTATTCATTCTATTATTGGAGAAGCAAAATCTTGCAATATTAAAATAAATCATTCTTTCATTTTACTTAATTTGTAATGAACCTTCTAAATAAGAATGTCCTAAAGGAGGAGCTAAAAGTAGTCACTCTACTGATACTATTAACCCTTGGGCGGGCAAGCTAAAAAAAGTACGTAAGCGGGCTTACCCCGCTTCAAAAACGCTTACGGGGTTATACCTATTTGGCATTTTTTGTTTGTCGATTTTTTCTTTATTGGCTTAAAATATACTGCAACATTCCTAGATTAATAATCTATTAAGTCTTTGCATGAAAACAACTTGGAAATGTCTTTAAAATTATGTTTTCTGAAGAAATTCTAAATTGTAAAAATAGAAAATTTTAATTTCAAATGAATTTTTTTTAAAACAATTTTTTTTATTAGCGTAAAACATACTATGATATTCCTAGATTAATAATCAAAAACGTCCTTGCATGAAAGAATTTAAATTTTTTCTTAAATTTAATTTTCTTTGGATCAATTCCGGAGTGTCAAAATAGAACATTTAAACTTCAAACGCGTATTAACCATGTTTTGCAAATCGGCGAGCAGTAGAGCTCGAAAAATTTTCGTCTGATTGGCCTGAAAATTTAACTTTAGCTACTTAGATAGATTATTTAGTGAAGTACACACGATTTTTAAAATTGATAAACAGGATTTTTTTATGAAGAATTAAAGTCGATTTTTTTGGGTGAAAAATGCGATTTTTTTACAAGTCTCACAATTCTTCCAAAAAAATTCTAAAATTATAATCATGTACACATGATTAAAATTTTCACTAGATAATCTTATGTAGTTTATAAAAAAATTTTTTTTTATTTTAAAAGCCGATGTTACCAACAATAATTTAAAACTGTACTCATAAAATTTTTTGAAAAACACCCTTTTTAAGCCTCCAAACAGGTATAACTCTTTAAAACATAAATATTTGTATATTTTGTTTTCTTGTTATTATATTATGAATTTAAATGCATTAAAATATAAAAATGATGATTAAGATTTTAATTTTAACAAACAGATAGATTTTCAAAATACCCTGGAAAAAACAACACACACCGTTCTAAGTGCAAGGCAGAATTTTTTGGTGTAGGCTCAAATTTCTTAAAATAAAAACACTATTTTGTTATTTGTTTACAATTTGTAAATTTGGTCTATTCCACTAAGTGGTACTGTAGTCCACATAGTATATTTTTTACCGTGTACGTTATTGCAATTTTGTTATGCTTATGACAATGCGGGATCCACTGGACCCCGCTTGCTCGTTCGTGCCGGTAAAAAGTTTAATCATCCATGTAGCATTATGTACAATTGGAATATGAAAACTGTAAAAGTATTTGGATGTATTTTTAGTATATTTAACAGAATTTCTAGGATAAACTCATTCTTTCATACGGATTCGGAGAAATTTGAAAAATACATACTCGCGGGGTCCAGTGGACCCCGCTTGCCCGCTCAAGGGTTAAATAATTTTTAAATAACACTAATCGTTCCACTATAAAAGATTCTTAAATAATATAAATTAACATAAGTATCCTTACAATTGAAATTAACGATTCAATTGATGACACTATATTCTATATCAAATAACTATCAGGATAATCAGAATACCGTCGTGGTATCCCTCTTAACCCTAAAAAATGTTGCGGGAAAAAAGTTATATTAACCCCAATAAATATTACGAAAAATTGAGTCATTAACCATTTTGAATTTAAAGTAAATCCAGTAATTAAAGGAAACCAAAAAATAAACCCCCCAATAATAGAAAATACAGCCCCTATTGATAAAACGTAATGAAAATGAGCTACAACATAATAAGTGTCATGCATAACCATATCTAAAGCAGAATTTGATAAAGTAACCCCTGTTATCCCCCCTAAAGAAAATAAAAAAATAAATCCAATTACTCACATTATCACCACTCTAAAATCTACTTTAACTCCTATTATTGTAGCTAATCACCTAAATACATTAATTCCTGTAGGAACTGCAATAATTATAGTTACTGATGTATAATAAGCCCGAGTATCAACATCTATCCCAACTGTAAATATATGATGTCCTCATACAATAAATTCTAACCCTCCAATTGAAATTATAGCATACATTATACCTAACCTCCCAAAAGATCCCTTTTTCCCACATTCAGTAAAAATTATATGTGAAACTATCCCAAACCCAGGTAAAATTAAAATATAAACCTCAGGATGACCAAAAAATCAAAATAAATGTTGATACAAAATTGGATCCCCCCCTCCTACAGGGTCATAAAAAGAAGTATTCAAATTTCGATCAAATAATAATATTGTAATCCCTCCTGCTAAAACAGGTAATGATAATAATAAAAGAATAGTTGTTGTTTAAGTAGGATTTTAGAAATTTAATTTTAATTTATAAATATTAATTTTTAAAAACTTCAACTAACGTGTCCTTCGGACAAAGAAATTGTAAAGGTAGTAGATTCTCTCTCTTCTTGGTTATTGACTCAACCAAGGGGTGAGAATCCTACTTATTGAATTTGGAGAAGATAGGATAATCGAAATTTAAAAAAACAGAATTAAGTTTAAGAACAATGATAATATATATTTTACCCAAAAAGTCCCTATTACAAATTTGCTAACTTTTTGTGTGTAGGAAGAATAGATATATGTATGTGTGTGAATGAGGTGAAGAGTATGTGTAATTTAATTCAAGATGCTTTACTCACTACTTAGAAATTCTTTCCTTGAAATGTGAATCCTATGACGAATGTTTTATCTCTCTGTCTGTCTCGACACGGATATTCCAGAAAATTTAGGAAATACCAAATCTAGGGTCACTAGATTGATATTTTCACTAAGAACTTTAATATTCCTTTAGGAATACACTAAACCTGAGACTTAAACCTCGTAAAGAAAGGTTGTCTTTACATATATTGGAATTAAAACAAATCCTTTATATTTATTAGAATTATGTTTAACTTTCTGCTGACTTTAGATTCTTTACTTTACTTTAAATTATTTTATTCTTTTGTATGAATCACAACTTCTTTATATTTATTCTTAACTCTTTTATTTTATTATTTTCTTCAATTCTCTATTCTCAATATTTATTTCATAAATTCTCTTTATTTATTTTCTTTCACTTTATTTCGATATTTTATGTTTTTTATTTCATTAATTCTTTTAATTATGCACTTCAATTATTTTATTTTATTTTATTCAAATAAATGTATTCAATTCAACCTTTTTTTACTTTGATTTAATTGTATTTTTCTCAAATAAATTCACTTCTTCTTGAACAAACTTTTCTTAATTTAACTCTTTAAAACTTCTGAGAAATATTTCAACTTTGAACACGGCTAACTTGCCGGACTTAGAAAACGCAAGGTGACTACGACCTGGACTAAACTGCGGGCCCAAACTGCCCGGGCTAACTGCCGGCTACAACGGCCTGGCTTAAACTGCCCAGATTTCCCAGTGTCAATCAATTTTATTGAAAGACGATTTAGTGGCGAAATCGTATGTTAAGTTTATTGCACTTGACTGTTGTCAAGCCAATTCTGCAAGCTTGCAGATTTAGGCAGTGGCGCGATCCGAGTTCAGTGACTTAGATGCACCACTCCGTATATTGAGCAATTTACTTTTCATATT
Source organism: Leptopilina syphax (assembly GCA_032872505.1). Taxonomy (NCBI): domain Eukaryota; kingdom Metazoa; phylum Arthropoda; class Insecta; order Hymenoptera; family Figitidae; genus Leptopilina; species Leptopilina syphax. The sequence goes on from CM065472.1 coordinate 16,822,130, forward strand.
TTCTAAAAGGGTCAATAAACTGTTTATCCAAGAAAAGGAATTTATTAGGAAATACCGTGTTTTATTTTTAGGTTTTTCACTTTAAATTGTGAAACTTAAAGGAATGTTAAATTGCATTAAATCTATTATTTATATAAAATTAGATTGTTATCCGATTAAAATACTTTAGATTAAAATATTCAAAAAGCAGAATGTCCCTTTTGTAAAATTACAAAGGGTTGTTTTTTGTGTAAATGTTTTTGTGATGTTTAACAAAATCTCATGTTGCGTGTAATTGTTACATGTAATTTTAGTTTAAATATAATTAAAAAAGGTATTAACAATATAAAAAGTTACGGAGTTCGGCCGTAACAGTTGTTAAAAAAATTGCTCACACAAATAATGTAATTTTATCTATTGATATTAAGTAAGGTCGTATACTAATAATTGTTGAAATAAAATTAATTGACCCTAAAATTGAAGAAACCCCACTTAAATGTAATGAAAAAATTACTAAATCAGTTGAAATCCCAGGATGTCTATCTCTAAGTGATAAAGGAGGATACACAGTTCACCCTGTTCCTGCTCCTTGATCAATTATTATTCTTGCAAATATTAAAATTATTAAAGGAAATAAAAGTCATAAACTTATATTATTTAAACGTGGAAATGCTATATCAGGAACTGTAAGTATTAATGGAATTAAATAATTAACAAATCCCCCAACTATAATTGGCATCACCATAAAAAATTATAATAAACGCATAAGCTGTAACAATAGAATTATAAATTTGATCATTATTAATTAATTGCCCAGGCATCCCTAATTCTATTCGAACAATCAACCTCAATCCTTCCCCCACTATCTCTGATCAAATTCCAAATATAAAATATATGACTCCAATATCTTTATGATTAGAGGAAAAAATCAATTATTTATATACTGATACAATTAATTTTAATTAAAAATTATTTTTTCAATGTAAATGAAATATTTTAAATTAAATTAAAAATTAAAGTAATATGTCTGATTTAAGTAATAAACTGTAAATTTATTTAAAAATATAAAACTAGGGGAGACTGGGGTAAACCCGCTCACTTTTTTTCAGATCGGCTAAAATCTAGGAAATTATTCTCTAAATCCAAGTTAATTTATATTATTTGAAAGCTTATGATTTCTACTAAAAAAATTAAAAAGAGTTTTTGATTTATATTTTTTAGTTTTACTTAGAGAAACTTTTTAATAAACATATACCAAATTTCGAAATCACAATTTTCCAGGGTAAACCCGCTCACCTTATCTTTTCAAGACGGAAGAGTTTTATTTTTTAAATATTAAAGTTCGTCTTATTCCCGTCTTAAGTATGAATTATTATTGATAATTTATGAGTTTTATAAACAATTCTATAAACAACAAATTGGTTTAATAAATAATGAACATAGATTTCATGAATTACAACTATGGATTTAAATAGTGTTATATTTTATTAAGAGAAAGTGAAATGTAGTTACAATTTTGGTTTTAATAAGTCATAAATTGTGTTATTGTTGAAATATAAAACGTGAAATTATTTTATTCTAAATTTCAAATTTAAAACTAAGTGAGCGGCTTTACCCCGACTTTACGTGAGCGACTTTACCCCAAGTGTATTCCTCACATTTCAGAATAAATTTAATTAAATCTTTTTAAAATAAGACAAAACTATATATGTACTTCGAAGAAGGACATCCAATAGCAACAAAAAAAATTTGCCAGATAAATTAAGACCCAAAAATAATGATCAAAAATCTTAAAAATCCAAAATACGTTTTTTTCTGACACCTCTAAAAACATTTGATCGTCTCTGATTCTATGTTGAGTTCATGAAACTAAACGAAAGTTCGTTAATATAAGTTGAATGTTCATGGCGTAAAATCGCTAGTGAGCGGGTTTACCCTGTGAGCGGGTTTATCCCAGTCTCCCCTATTTTATTACTAAAAATAAAAATAATAAACATAATTTATAAACATAATTATTAATATGATTATTAATATGATTATTAATATGATTATTAATATGATTATTAATATGATTATTAATATAATTATTAATATAATTATTAATATAATTATTAATATAATTATTAATAAATATTAATAAATATTAATAAATATTAATTATTATTAATTATTATTAACTTTAATTATTATTATTAACTTAACTTTATTTTCTTCTATACTTAACTTAAGGATTCTTTTAGGGACAAGAACCAATACACTTCTATTTCTTTGAATAATAATTGAAATAAATATAATTTCATTTATCCCAATTTTATACTTTTTAAACACCCCTTCTAATAAAGATATTTTTATAAAATATTTTCTAATCCAAAGATTTAGATCATCTTTAATACTAATATCCATATTTTTTTCTCTAATAAACTATTCAACATTATTCTTAATAATAATTTTATTAACTATTTTAATAAAAATAGGAACTTGACCATTTTTATGGTGATACATACATTTATTAATTAATATAGATTGATCAAGAAATTTTTTATTAATAACTTCACAAAAAATATTACCTTTTTACCTATTCCATAATATTAATTCAATTAAAGAAATCTCTTATATAATTAATTTAATTTACTTAATTTTAATTTTTAATTTAACTTCCAGATTCTTTATAATTATAGACAATAATTTATTAAAACTTATTATTAGAGCTTCATCTATAAATCAAATAACTTGATTCCTAAATTTATTAATTTGAGATTATTCAATATGATCTAAATATTTTATAATTTACTCTATTATCCTATTTATTGCTACATCTATATTTAATTCTTTTAACCTAACCTTCATTCATGACATTCATTTTATTCCATTTTATTACAAAATTTTAATTTTAATAATCTTTTTTATTATATTACCTCTAACAATTAATTTTTATTTAAAAGTTTTATCAATTAAAATTTTTACTTTAAATTCATACTTTTTTATTTCTTGTACTATAGTATGCTTATTAACAATTTTTGCTTTCTTTTACTTAAAAATTTTATTCCGTTCAATTTTATTTTTTAGAACTTCTAACTATTCTTATTTCAATAATTTTATCAAAATTGATAAAATATTTTTAATTTTTTTAATAACTATTTACCTTACATTATTTTATTGAATATTTTAAATTCAAATTGAATCCAATAGACTTTGCTTGGATTGATGTAGCTTATGCGGAAGTAGTTTATGACTTTATAGTACATATATATAGTATATATTATAGTATATTATAGTCATATATATAGTCATATATATATGACTATACTATATATATATATAGTCATATATTATAGTCACGAGATAGAAGTGCTGGGCCGATTCCTGAAGATAGATGTATAAATCGCTTATGTTGGGATTCAAATAAAAAAAATGATTATGTTAATATTTTGAATGGTCCTGAATTTGCTCCTCCTGACTCTGATCTGTCTTCTGACGAGCAGAACCGGATTCTGATTAATAGCATCACGAAAGTGGCGAATCTTTCGGGTATGATAAAAAGAACTAATTTGAATTTTAAATCTAGATACAAGAAACCATGGTTCGACAAGCAATTAATTAATCTACAAAAAGAAACAAAACAAAAAGCTAAGGAATGGAAAAGATCAAGGTTTAGTGCTGATGGTAGGCTCTCTTTATGTGCATCGAAGGCAAAATATAAAACTTTGTTAACTAAAAAACGAGTAGACTACGAGCAAAGTATTCAGGAAAGATTTGCAAATGTAAGAGATGCGAGATCTTTCTGGTCTGCGGTAAAGATTTGTCGGAGAAAGGGGGGATTTGAATTTAGAGAGAATCCAATAACAATTGAAGAATGGAAGGCTTCTATGCGCGTATATACCCAGAAAGAGTGAACACAGATGTGAGATATTTTAGTAAAACAGTCCCTGAGTTGGATGGAGAAATCTTGATACAGGAAGTAATAGCAGCGTTAAATAAAAGTAAACCAGGTAAATCCCCGGGTACGGACGGAATTGATTTTCGTCGAGCTTTTGATTCGGTATCACATGCTTTATTATGGCAAAAGTTATACGACATGGGAGTAAGTGACAAAATAATTAAAATTATAAAATCTATTTATGATTATGCATCTTTTACCATTAGAATTGCTAATGAGTTTTCAAAGCCAGTCGATGTAACAGAGGGCGTATTGCAAGGTGAAACGCTTAGTCCCATTTTGTTTATATTATTTATCGCAGATTTTGAAAGAAAACTCAGGGACGCTGGGAATGAGGGTCTGAATATAAATGGTTGTGTGGACTTGCTTGTTTCACTTTTTGCTGATGATGCGGTTGTTTTAGCAAATACCTCAGTGAGGATGTGTAAATTAATAAAAGTTATAGGAAATTACTGCAATGTAAATGGTCTGAAAATCAATACCTCAAAAACGCAAATCGTTCACTTTAGAAGAGGGGGTAAACCATCATCAAAAATTTTTTTTTAATAACGGTGATTCTCTTAAAATTGTAAATTCTTACAATTATTTGAGAGTTGAGTTTTCTAGCTCCGCATTGGGCAAAAAGGCAACTGAGTATGCAATCTCAAAATCTAACCAGGCTTTTGAAACGATAAGACAGATTATAAATAAGAGAAAAATAGATTGCTGGGAGGCTCAATGTAAACTATACTATAGTATTGACTCGGCAACACTTTTGTATTGCGGGAACATATGGGGATTAAGGTACTTACAAAAAATTAAATGTGCACACACAACACACTTTAAACAATTGTTATCCCTTCCAAAGTGTACCTTCAATGCTGCCCTGCGTCTTGAGTTGGGTCTTATTAGTTTAGAAATAAAAGTTTTCAAGTTAGCTTATCTTTACATTGTGAAAGTTTTATCAATGGACAATTCTCGTTTACCAAAAATATGCTTTGAAAGACAGCTGGAATTAATGCGATGCTCTGAGCCAACCTGTGAATATAACTGGGTGGCTCAAGTAAACATTCTGTTAGAAAAAATTAACATGACGGAATTATGGTCAACTCTTTGCCCCCTCATTTGGTCTGAAAAATTAAGTTTAGCTTTAGGTTGTTATCAGAGGTATTTGAGGTTTTCGGACCTAATTAGGTATGAACAATCAAATTCTAGATTATGTAATTTAACAAGGACATTAGAAGATAAAGCGGCAATCTATCTGTCTAGGCGACGAAAATTGTATTTAACGAAAATATTTGTGCAGTTAAGATTAGCCACAAAACACTATATCAGATTTTCATACAAAAGTAATTTGTACAGCTGGAATCAGCATGAAGTTTGTACAGTATGCAATCTAAAAAAGAATGAAACTTTAAATCATTTTTTATTTGAATGCCCGATTTATGAAGGGTATAGAAATTTTTATTTAAAGAAGCTAGAGTTTGGATACGACTTGAGCCAGCTGTGAAATGCTCCGGACGAGAAAAGTTTAAAGAATATTTGTCACTATATAATAAATAGTTTACTACTGCGAGCATTTATGTTAAATGAATGAAATACCAAATATAACTGTAAAAGCGGAAATTCCTGCTACAAAATGTATAATTTTTTTTAAAAGCAGAAATAAACATTATTATTATATTACTTCATTATTGTTCACCAAAATGTAATTTATTACGTTATTTTATTTATCTACTAAAACGTTATTTACATAAATTTAACCTTATTTTTTTATAAAAATACTTAAATTAACATATATGTTAACTTAAATATATTACTTATTTATCTTTTTTACATTTATAAAATATATAATCTTCCCTTTATATAAATATTATTCTATTTATCTTAATTAATATTTTTAATATATTAATATATTAAAAATTTAATATTTTATCAGGTCTAAATTTTATACTACATTAAAAATTTTAAGATCTTTCTTTTGACTCTTTTTCTTAAATTTCTTCCAAATCCTATAAGGAAAACCAGTTTTCCATTCCTGAAAAAAGTCAATCGACAAAAATAGTTTACTTAATTAGAAATTATTGAATTTGCTTAATCTATTCCTTATAAATATGATTAAAGTTTCTCCCTCCCTATTAATAGATATTTATTTGCCATTTTTCTTACATATAAAAATTAGCATTTTTCAAAAAAATGCTTCAAATTTCTACAAATTACTTCAAATTTTTGATTTCTTACTTTAATACAAAATTTTTATTAAATTAAATAAATTAAATTCTTTTTTATTCTATTTATTATAATTTTAATTTAAAAATTAAAATTTTTACTTCACTATAAAATCATTACTAACTTTAAATTTCTAATTAATTAAAATATAGTTTTAAAAAACATTATAATTTCATTATAAAAATTTATAATTATAATATTTTAAATCCCACAATATATTGAATACTTCATTATTGTTCACCAAAATGTAATTTATTACGTAATTTTATTTATCTACTAAAACATTATTTACATAAATTTAACCTTAATTTTTCATAAAAATACTTAAATTAACATATATGTTAACTTAAATATATTACTTATTTATCTTTTTTACATTTATAAAATATTTAATCTTCTCCTGATATAAATATTATTCTATTTATCTTAACCCTTTAACGCCCGACTTTTTTGTAGCAGTGCAATTCACGTCATTGCTCGTATATAAAGGTTTTCGGGGTCGCTGAATACGAATATAAGGTCAGATTTTTAAAATTCAAAATGGCGGATCCAATATGGTGGCCATCTTTTCTAAAAATTAATTCAGTTTGCCTGAAAATTGTTACTCGGGGGTTTTTGGGAGCGCTAATTACGAATCCGATGTCCTTTTTTAAAAATTCAAAATGGCGGATCCAATATGGCAAACATCTTTTCTAAAAACTGATTCAATTTGCTTGAAAATTGTTACTCGGGGGTTTTCGAGGTCGCTGATTATGAATTTAAGGTCAAATTTTTAAAATTCAAAATAGCGGATCCAATATGGCGGATATATTTTCTAAAAATGGATTTAATTTATTTGAAAATTGTTACTCGGGGATTCTCGGAGTCGTTGATTACGAATTATATGTCAGATTTTAAAAATTCAAAATGGCGGATCCAATATGGCGGACATCTTTTCTAATAATTGATTTAATTTGCCTAAAAATTGTTAGTAGGGGGTTTTCAGGGCCGCTGTTTACTAATCCAATGTTAGAGTCTATGTTAGGCAATTGTTTTTCTATAGTCACGAATGTAAACGAACATTTAATTTTGACATCGTTTTCTTATTAGGCATTTGTTTATCGCATTGTCACAAATGTAGATTCATATTTTATTATTATATTTACTTAATAAATAAATTTAAAAATTTTAATTTTAATAAAGTATATATTTTATATAATCTTTCATACAATTTTTCAATTAAAAAACTTTTCATTACGCTACCTTAGTACAATCAAAAATATTGCAGCTATTTAAAATTTTCATTGAGCAGACTAGACTTTAAATAAAATAATTTTAAAGACATGTTTTTAACAAACAGGTAAATATAAATTTTTTGCTTAATTCATTAAAATTAATTTACTAATAAAAAATTTATTACATAAATACAAATTTCTTTACTAATTTAATCATTATTATTAATTAAAAAATTTATAATTATATTTTAATATATAAATTAAAATATATTAAAAATTAATATTAATAACTTCTAAATAAATAATTACCTTTTTTCTAAAAATTAAAATTTTAAATTATACTTTATAAATTAATTACATATTAATCTATACATTTTTAATTAAATTTTAAAGTTCATTCCTTAAAATATTTAAATTTTTATTTACATTAATATATAAAATATAATATGTATATAAAAATTATAAATTAAATTTATTTATTAAAAAATTAGATATTATTAATTTCGATTAACATTTAATTACAAAAATTTTATTTTAAATAAATTTATTACTTTAACTCTTTAAAATTTTATCTCTATTAATTTCGAAATTTTTACTTAACTAAATAATTTTAATCAACCCTGATACAAAAGGTAAAATAAATAAAACTTTAATTTAATAAAATAATTTTTTTCTTTTACAATACATTCAAAAATACAATTCATTTAATTTATTCAATTTATTTACTTAAAATTAAATTTTTAACTACTAATACTTTAAAAAAAAATTTTTTACCCTAAAAAATTAAATTTCTTTTTATTTAAACTTCTAAATACACTTTCCAGTATATTTACTTTGTTACGACTTACTTAATTTTAAATAAATTTATCTATTTATTAATAAACTAAATTGACGGGCAATTTGTACATATTTTAAAATTAAATCACATTAATTAATTAATTAGTTTTACCTTTAAATCCTATTTATAAATATAATTTAAATATACTTTTTATAAATTAATAATTTATAGTAATTCAATTAAACCTTATCTTTAAATTACATATTGATTTAAATAATTTTTTATTATAAAAAATTTCAAAATTATTTCAAAAAAAAATTTTCTAAATAAAAATATATAAATACAAAAATTTATAAGGGTGATTCTCCGCGTAGCGCAGAACTTGGTTTTTTTCATGTTGTAATGGAAAAATAATAAATTTTTCATATATTTTTACAATTCCAACGTGAAAAGGTTATCTATATGTTTAGAAACAAAAACCAATAATAACTTTTGTATCTAATATTATAATTTTTCATAAATAAGCGGTTTTAAGGCTAAAAACGTCAAAATTTTACCTGTCCCCACAGAAAGTTTAGAAAAAAAAGTTAATAATTTTAGTAATAATTTGGTGAAGATAAATTCGATCAATAGGAAGGTATCAAACATAAAAAGGCTTATGTCATATTTAAAGTTGCGACGTTTCGATGGTGTGGTTTACCATCCTCTTCAGGCCCAAAAACATACCAATCTTTAAGGCACGATTTTTTTGTAAATACAAATGTCAGAAAATTAAAAAATATACCATTCGAAAGATTATTAAATTCTACGATTAATGGTACATAACTGAAAATTTTTATAATTTATACAAAGATTGCAGCAATTGACAAATTTGACAAAAAAATTTTAAAAATACAATTTTTTTTGAAATTTTTTCAACCCCTGCACATTTTTCAATAATTGCAGAAAAAATTTGAAACTTGTATAGGTGTGATCATTCAAGTCGCATCTTTAATTTAAGACCAACAAAATTCAAAAATCTTAATCGGTTAGTGAGATATCATTATAAATGGACGAGCATTTTCAGCCAAAAACCGTTCAAAATCGACTAATTTAATGCATTTGTCAAAAAACATGCTTGGACTAAGTTATTCTCGTTACGTAACTTCCTTTAATTATGTAAATTACTATAGTTACGTAATTTACTCTGGTTACATAACTTACATTAATTACTTACGTTGCTCTAGTTACGTAAGTCAGGGGCAACAATTTTTCTATGATTGACACTAAATAATTATGTTTTTCAATCTTTTGTTTTGAGTCGACACGAAACTAAATCTAATTTATTAATTTAGTTTCGGGTCGACACGAAACTAAACTCAGTTTGTTAATTTAGTTTCGTGTCGACTTGAAACTAAAGTCACTTTGTTAATTTAGTTTCGTGTCAACTCAAACACTAAAACGAAACTAAACTTTTGAGACGGTCCCTGGTTTATATTAATTTTTAATCTTGACTAGTTGCAATGTATTCTAAATTGTAATATTCAGGTACTATAATATTTTTATATAATTCTGTTATGTATTATTTTGTAATTTATTAATTTTGGTGTTTTATTAAATAAATTAGCCTGAAGAGGATGATAAACCACACCATCGAAACGTCACAACTTTAAATATGACATAAGCCTTTTTTATGTTTGATACCTTCCTATTGATCGAATTTATCTTCACCAAATTACACATTCGGAAGAGAATTTTCTTTTCAATTAATTTTAGTAATATGCAATAATAAATACAATTATTATTGACATTTTAATATCGTCTACTTTAGTACAGTTGAATAAAAAAAAAATTTTTTTAAAATTCATTTCATATATGTTTTTTTTCAGTTTATGCTTGACAGCAAATTTGGATGCTATTTATTATTTTATTAAAAAAAAGTAAATTATTTAAATGAAAATCAAATGTTAACTTAAAATTATTTTTGTAAACACAAAATATAACTTCCTTAAGTTAATTTAGGGAAAAGAATCAATGTTCTAATTGATTTATTCATTTTTCACTCATTTTAAGTTGGAAATTTGATAAGGGAATCACAAAATAATCTCCACCGACCTCCACCGACCCTTAAATATTTTACCACAAATTAAACAATTATTTATAAAAAAGGTTAAATAAAGCGTAGTTATATTGTTTTGTCCAATACGAATGAGATCCACTTTAAACCGATTGAAAATTAATGATACTTTTTTCAAAAAATTAAAATATCCAAAGTCGGTTGAAAAAGTTCCCACCAGCCTGAGTTTCTACCGACCTCAGAATTTCCACCGACCTTCGTATTACGAAGAACCTAGTGCATATGTAGTGTTATGGTGTCACATATGTAAGGAATAAAAAAAAAACCTACAGCTCAGGAAAGTTCACAATAAATTACTTAAATAAATTTTCATAAATTACCACAAAAATTTTTATAAATTACCGCAAAAATTTCCAAAAATTTCCATAAATTACCATAAATTTCTATAAACTTCCATAAATTACCAAAATAATAATTTTTAAATGAGATTTACGCTATAATATTGTTTAAATTACCGCAAAATTTTTTTGACAGAATGTGTCCAAACAGTGAATTAGTTAATTACTACACTTGTTTAGAACAAAAATTATAAATAATTTTTCCGGCCCACTATGAATTTTTCTTTTTAAAGCCTTCATCTTCAAAAAAATATATTGATAATAACCATAACGATAAAAAAAAATTTTTAATTTCATAAACCAAATCATGCGCTACGCGGAGAATCACCCAAGTATTTTGTATTGTGGAGTATCAATTTAATCATCAAATTCCTCTAAATAAATTAAAATACCGTCATATTTAACAATTTCAATCTATAAATTTACTTTATTAATATTTGAAATATAAACTTATATAATAGGGTATATAATCCTAATTTTAATAAAATTAAATCTTTATAACATTAAATTTTATATTAATAAATTCAACTAAATTAAAATAAATAAATTATTTCACTATTCCATTTATTTACCCTAATTAAATTTATCATTTAAATAATTTTACTTTAATATTTAATTAAATTAATTTTATATATAAAGTATAACCGCTATTGCTGGCACTTTAATTAATCTTTAATAAAAATTTTACAAATTAAAAATTTCTTTAAATTTTAATACTTTAAATTAAATGTCTTAATAATATTATTAAAATATTAATTTTTATCAAAATTTTATACATTTAAATAAATTTATAAATTAATATAAAATATAAATTTACTTAAAAGTTTTATTTAACCTAAATTCTTTAAATTTGCAATTTAAAATTTTTTATAAACTATAAAACTATTCTATAAACAAATTTCAACTTTTTAAAACCACATAATTTAAAAAAAAATACACAAAATACATTACAGATAAAATTTGGCCAATTTCTATATAAGGATACTCAATAGGTTTTATACCAATTCATGTCAATAAAATAAAAAAAATTAATAAATAATCAATATAAAATCTGATTAAATGAATAATTTACTTCTCTTATAAACTCTCCCCCCCCAAAAAAAGGTAAAATTACCAAAATTAACACAGAAGCCCTTAAAGCGACAACCCCCCAACTTACTAGGAATAGACCGTAAAATAGCGTAAGCAAAAAGAAAGTATCATTCAGGTTGAATATGAATTAGAGTAACTATTGGATTAGCTAAATTAAAATTTTCTGGATCCCCTAAAACATAAGGATTTAAACAATTAATAAGTAATAAACTAATAACCATAATTAACAAAACTAATAAATCTTTGATAAGAAAATATTTATGAAAAGGAATTTTATTTAAATCTCTAGAGACCCCTAAAGGATTCCTAGACCCAAATATATGAAGGGAAACTAAATGAACTAAAACAATAACTAAAATAACTAAAGGTAAAATAAAATTAAATCTATAAAATCGTCTTAAAGTAGCCGCCCCCACCCTAAACCCTTCTCACAACCAAACAACAATATCATTCCCAATAAAAGGAATAGCTGAAACTAAATTTGTAATCACAGTTGCCCCTCAAAAAGATATCTGTCCTCAAGGTAACACATACCCTAAAAATGCAGCTTCCATAATTATTAAAAACATTACACTCCCTCTTAATCAAGAAAACATTATTTTATAAGATATTATATACAACCCTCGTCCAATATGTATAAATAAGCAAATAAAAAAAAGAAGCCTTATTTATATGAATTAACCGAATAACCCACCCATAATTAACATCATGAATGATATGAATAACCCTTTGAAATGCTAAATCAACTGTAGAATTATAATATATTGTTAAAAAGATTTTTCTTAAGATTTGGATCCTTAAACATATCCCTAACAAAAATCCAAAATTCCATATTAAATTAATATTAATTGGAGTAGGTAAATATAATAATTCTTTTTTTTAAATTACTCTTATAAAAAGTTATTTTCATTATAATATTTGACGTATAGACTTAGGTTTAAACAAAAATAAAATTTTTACAACTATAACCAAAATATATAAAAGATACAACAAAATAAAAATTATTATTAAATCAAATTTAATATGAATTAATTTAAAAGAATTAAAATTCCTTTCTAAAACAAAATATTTTTTTTTCAATAATAGAATCATTCCCCCTAATCAACCTTTTAAAATAATCTATTTTTGATATAATAACGTAAATTAAACATAAAGTAAAAAGTTTATTCAATGCATTTAATAAATCAAAGTATCTAATAATAATCACTCCATCTGTGGCAAATCTATTAAAAGAAAGAAATAAAATTAAAATTCCCCCAATTATAACTATATAAAAAATTATTGAATAAACCCTTATTTTATTAATAACTCTTATTACTAAAATTACTATTATAGTAATAATAAATATAGCCACTCCTATCATTATAGGATGCCTTTCTTCAATTCTTACTAATCTAACAAGAATGAAAAGAATAATAAAAATTAAAATTAAATAAAAATTATACATCATTCAAAAAATAGTTTAAATAAAAACTTTAATTTTGGAGATTAAAAATATTATTTTTTTATTTTTTTTAATAGCTAAAAAATTCTTAATATAATTTTAATTTCCAAAATTAAAGTTTTACATAAACTACTTAGCTATCTGCCCTTTCCTATTTTAATTTTTATAACCTATATAACTTCAATTTTTTTTTAATCACAAATTTATAACCCAATTTACTTTTAACCCTTATATCTTTAGAAATTATAATAATCTCCTCAATCTTACCTATATTTTATATTTTACTATTAATTAATTTTGAATACTTTATTATAATTATTATCCCTATTATTATTTGTGAAGGAATTCTAGGATTAACAATTTTAATTATAGTTATTCAATTTAGAAGTAAAGGAACCTTAAACTCAATAAATATAATAATTTAAACTTCATGAAATTAATTTTTATCTTAACCTTAAGCCCTATTATTTTTTTCACCCCTTTAATATTTTTATCATTATTAAATTGAACCCTCCTTTTATCTTTTTTATTTTTAGCAAATTTTACTCCTCTATACTCCTCAATAAAAATTATATGAATAATTTTTATTGACCAAAATTCATTTTATTTAACTCTACTAACTATATGAATTTTTAGATTAATAATTTTAATTTGATCTAATATAAATTTTAAAAAAATTTATTTAACTTTATTAATCACTGTAATAATTTTATTAGTTCTATCAATCTTATCTATAAGTTTCTTTACTTTTTATATTTTCTTTGAAGCAAGTGTAATCCCAACACTATTTTTAATTTTAGGGTGAGGAGCTCAATTTGAACGTATAGAAACAGGAATTTATATACTTATTTACACCTTATTTGCTTCCTTACCTTTAATAATTATTCTAATTAAATTATACTATATAACTAATTTTATAAACATCATTTTATTAATAAATTTAAATTTTTTTAAAAATATCTATTTCTATCTATATATATTACTCCCATTTTTAATTAAACTCCCAATTTTTTTTTACATCTTTGATTACCTAAAGCTCATGTAGAAGCTCCAGTAACAGGATCAATAATTTTAGTTGCCATTATATTAAAATTAGGAGGATACGGAATTTTACGAATAATATTTATCTCAGAATATTTAAATTCAATTAACAACTTCTTTATTTCTACCCTAAGACTTTTAGGAATATTATTAACCTCTTTAATTTGTATAAAACAAATTGATATAAAAAAATTAGTAGCCTACTCATCTGTAGTCCATATAAGCCTAATAGTTACTGGTTTAATTTCTATAAGATTTACAGGAATTCTAGGTAGCTTAATTATAATAATTAGTCATGGTTTATGTTTGTCTGCTTTATTTTTTTAGTAAATATTTCTAAAAGACGTCTAAAATCACGAAGAATACTTTTAAATAAAGGTTTAATAAATATCGCCCCTTCCTTAACTTTATTTTGATTTATCTTAAATATTTTTAATATAGGAGCTCCCCCTTCTCTTAATTTAATTAGTGAAATTTTATTAATTAATAAAATCTTAAATTTAAGACTTAATTTAATTCCTTTAATTATAATTTTAAGATTTGCAAGTGTTTTATATTCAATATACTTTTTTATAACAACACAACATGGAATATTAAATAAAAATATTAATATATTTATTTCAATCTGCATTCAAGAATTTTTAGCTTTACTACTTCACCTAATTCCTTTATTTATTATAACAGTAAATTTTTATTATTTGAATAATTTAAATTTAAAATATTGATTTGTGGAATCAAAAATATATCTAAAAATATTTTAAATTATAATTAACTCCCTTTATTCAAATTCTTTATTTATTTTAAGAACACTAACTTTTCTTTATAGATTAACATTAATTTTTTTTAAATCTATTTTTTTATTAAATGAAATATTATTTCTTTAATAAATATAAATTTTGAATTAAATTTTATACTAGACTGACTTAGTCTTATATTTATCAGAGTTGTAATAATTATTTCTTCCATAGTAATGCTGTATAGAAAAAAATACATAATTTTAGAAAACAAAAAAATTTACTTTATTATAATTTTAATACTTTTTGTAATTTCTATAATTTTAATAATTTTATGCCCTAATATATTAAGAATTATTTTAGGTTGAGACGGATTAGGATTAATTTCTTTTTGTTTAATTATTTACTACCAATCTTCAAATTCTTTTAACTCTGGTATATTAACCTTACTAACTAATCGAATTGGTGATATTATACTTTAAACTCTTATTTTTCTAGGTATAAATTATAGATCATGAAATTTTTCTATTTACTATTCTAATTCTTATATTTTACCTTTAATTATTTTTATTATAATCATAACTAAAAGAGCCCAAATCCCTTTTTCTATGTGACTCCTTGCTGCAATAGCTGCCCCCACCCCAGTCTCTTCTCTTGTCCACTCTTCAACATTAGTAACAGCAGGAGTATACGTAATAATTCGATTCAATTTTTATATTTACAAAAATAACTTTGCCTCTTTTAATTATTAGTTTAATAACTCTACTTCTAGCTAGAATTAATGCTATATTTGAATTTGATTTAAAAAAAATTATTGCTTTCTCAACTTTAAAACAACTAAGCTTAATAATTCATATACTAGCATACCAACTACCAAACTATGTATTTTTCCATCTTATTTCTCATGCTATATTTAAATCTTTATTATTTTTATATTCAGGAATCATAATTCATTTTTTAATAAATTTACAAGATATTCGATTAATAGGTTCTTTAATTATGTGTACGGCCCTAAATGTCATTTTTCACAATTTTTGGTTTTTAAAATACCAATAATTTCAAAATTTATTATCGAATTTGGTTCAAAAATAGGTTAATCGAAGCGTTTTTTAATGCTCTACAAGTTGGTAACGATAATTTTAAGATTACTTCTACATTTTTCAACAAAATTTTTAAAAAAGTCTTATTTTCAAAAATTTCGGATTTTTAAAAGTTTAAAGGGGTATTCTGGTCTAGAGGCCTCAATTTTGAGGCGCTTTTTCCGAGTGGGATAAAAAAGAAAGTTTAACATTTTTAATATTTACTTTTTTTGCAAGTTGTTTATTAATGTTCAAAGAATACAGAAAAAAATTAGGAAAAAAAATAATCAAAAATTTTAAAAATTATGAACTGATGAAGTGGGAATTGAAAAAAATTCTAGTTGACACGATAACTCAAAATCTACTCAACCGATTTACTTTAAATTTTGGAGAAATGTTCTTTGTATATCTCTTTATGGTCGGAACCTTGGATTTTAAAAAATATTTTTTTTACTATTTTTAAAAAATTCAAAAAAGTTAAAAATCGGGCAAGTGCGAGTTGCACTCGCATTAAGATCGAGGGTTCCGTACACCAAAATAAAACTTATTTTTTATAAAAAAATATATATATATATATATATATATAAGAAATATAATTGATTAAAATTAACATATATAAACTTATTGACCTGAAATTCGGTATACATATGTATTTTTATTACATGTAAATTACAAGAAAAAACTATAAAAATCCATATTGACAGGGTCATTTTTTACAATTTTTCCAAAAAAATTGAATTTCTTTCCCTTCTAGTTCCCAAATATCTCCACCAATCAAGTTCGCTATATTTTTCCTGTAATCTGCACTTAAAACTGAACATCCTTACAGAATTTCAGCTCACCATTTTGAGATTTATAAAATTTAAAGGGGGGGGACAGGGTCATTTTTTGCTATTTTTACGAAAAAATTGAATTTCTTTCCCTCCTAGTTCGCAAATATGTCCGTCAATCGAGTTCGCTATATTTTTCCTGTAATCTACACTTGAAACTGAAGATCCCTACCGAATTTTAACTTACCAGGTTGAGATTTGTAAAAGTTAAGGGGGGGGACAGGGTTATTTTTTGTAATTTTGTCAAAAAAATTCCATTTCTTTCCCTTCTAGTTCCCAAATATCTCCACCAATCAGGTTCGCTATATTTTTCCTGTAATTTGCACTTAAAACTGAAGATCCTTACAGAATTTCAGCTCACCATTTTGAGATTTATAAAAGTTAAGGGGGGGGGGGACAGGGTCATTTTTTGCAATTTTTTCGAAAAAATTAAATTTCTTTCCCTCTTAGTTCGCAAATATGTTTGCCAATCGGGTTCGTTATATTTTTCCTGTAATCTACACTTAAAACTGAAGAGCCCTACCGAATTTCAACTCACCAGGTTGAGATTTGTAGAAGTTAAGGGGGGGGGGACAGGGTCATTTTTTGCAATTTTTTTAAAAAAATTCAATTTCTTTCCCTTCTAGTTCCCAAATATCTCCACCAATCAGGTTCGCTATATTTTTCCTGTAATCTGCACTTAAAACTGATGATCCCTACCGAATTTCAGCTCATCAAGTTAAGATTTGTAAAAGTTAAAGGGGGGGGACAGGGTAATTTTTTCAATTTTTTCGAAAAAATTGAATTTCTTTCCCTCCTAGTTTGCAAATATATCCGTCAATTGGGTTCGCTATATTTTTCCTGTAATTTGCACTTAAAACTGAAGATCCTTACCGAATTTCAGCTCACCAGGTTGAGATTTGTAAAAGTTAAGGGGGGGGCAGGGTCATTTTTTGTAATTTTTTCGAAAAATTCTATTTCTTTTCCTCCTAGTTCGCAAATATGTCCGTCAATTGTGTTCGCTATATTTTTCCTGTAATCTGCACTTAAAACTGAAGATCCCTGCCGAATTTCAGCTCATTAGGTTAAGATTTGTAAAAGTTAAGGGGGGGACAGCCCATTTTGCGTGGCTGGGACGGACACACGAGTGATTTCATAAGGGTTTCGTCAGTACACCTATGGTGTACGGAACCCTAAAAACAGAATCCAAAAACACAATTTTTTTTAAATCGACGCCATTTTGCTAAAAAATTTTATTTTTTCTTTTCCAAGGTACCGACCATAGCGAAGCCTTTAATAATCAAGAATTACTTTGAGTTTTTTGTTTTAGATCATTACAAAAGTCTCCACACTGTCAACCAGTACTCACTTTCTTTTTTTCAGTCCCCACTTCATCAGTTTATAACTTTTAAATTTTTTTATTATTTTGTTTCCTAATTTTGTTATGTACTCTTTAAACATTAATAAACAACTTGCAAGAAAAGTAAATACTAAAAATGTTAAACTTTTTTTTATTCTACTCGGAAAAACGCCTCAAATTGAGGCCTATAGACCAGAATACTCCCTTAATATCTCCGGTTAATATGGACGAAAAATGTTCAATTAGAGCTCAAAAGATGCGTCTTAAAAAACTCTACAAAATTATGGAAAATCATTTATAGATGTCCTAACATTTTTTTAAAGTTATGGGCAAAAACGTTTTTTTGAAAAATTAAAAACAAAAAAAAATTTAGTTAAACTTTATTATTATATCAGAAAGTACTCTCACTTTATGTCCGCAGGTGAGAACTACAATTTTAAAAAAATTTAACCCAAAAGCTATTCATGATTTCGAGATATTTATGAAAATGTGATGTTTACACACACATACATACGGAATGACATTTTTTAAAAATGACATTTTTGAACTCCTGAGGTCAAATAACATAAAGATATGTCAAAAAATCGAACTCGAAAAATTTTGGTATTACAATACTTCCTCTATGAGGAAGTAACAGTTTGTTTTTGGCACAAAACATACCTCTTTATACGTACTTTATTTACTCTTATTAACATTTTTGAAACTTCAAAATGGCGGATTCAATATGGCCGAAAAAATATAAATTTTTGTTAATCTTTGCGAAACTTACTATTAAGAGGTTTTTTGGGTCGCTGATTAAGAATCTGAAGTCAGTTTTGCAAAATACAAAATGGCGGATCTAATATGGCGGACCTATTTTTCAAAAATCGTACTTCTTTGCATGAAAGTTGTTACTCAGGGGTTTTTGAGGTCGCTGATTACAAATCTGAAGTAAATTTTTGCAAAATTCAAAATGGCGGATCCAATATGGCCGAAAAATTCAAACATTTGTCAATCTTTGCAAAAATTACTATTGAGGGGTTATTTGAGTCGTTGATTACGAATCTGAAGTCAGTTTTGCAAAAACAAAAGTGCGGATCCAATATGGCAAATCCATTTTTAAAAAATCGCAATTTTTTGCCTGAAACTTGTTTCTGAATTACTAATAAGAATAACTGAATATCAATTGCAAATAAATAAAAACAGCGTGAATGGTTTCAAGCAAAAATACGATTTTTAAAAAATGGATTAGCCACATTGGATTCGCCATTTTGTTTTTTGCAAAACTGTCTTCAGATTCGTAATCAGCGACCCAAATAACCCCTTAATAGTACGTTTAGCAAAGATTGACAAATATTTATATTTTTTGGCCATATTGGATCCGCCATTTTGAATTTTGCAAAAATTGACTTCAGATTCGTAATCAGCGACCTCAAAAACCCCTGAGTAACAACTTTCATTAAAAAAGTACGATTTTTGAAAATTAGGTCCGCCATATTAGATCCGCCATTTTGTATTTTGCAAAACTGACTTTAGATTCTTAATCAGCGACCCAAATAACCCCTGAATAGTAAGTTTCGCAAAGATTGACAAAAATTTATATTTTTTCGGCCATATTGAATCCGCCATTTTGAAATTTCGAAAATGTCAATAAGAGTAAATAAAGTACGTATAAAGAGGTATATTTTGTGCCAAAAATAAACTATTTTTACTTTGAAATTCATATTTTTTAGCAAAAAGTAGAATTTTTTTATGCTCTTCGACTGCTCTAACGCGACGTACAAGTCCGCCATCTTTAATTTTTAAAAAGGCCACAATGCAAATAAAAGTAGAGGTTATAAGCTTTAATTTAAGCCCTTTTTTGATTTTTTTCGTTGAAATTAAAAATGGACAGATAGGGGGTAAAATTTGACAAAGAATGACCCAAATACATTTTTTTTATAATATTTTATAATATTTTGTTATTTATATTAATTTTCTAACATGAATTATTTTTTAAAAGAATGGTGCAAACAAAAAGTTTTCGTACGGTCCTGTTTGTGTTGCTTCTCAGTCTCAACTATAATTGGATATATTGCGCCGTTTTAACATTGGATCTAAGATATGAGACATTCTCTGAAAAAAAGCCACTTAAAAAAAAGTGCTTAGCTGTTTTTGGCAATAATATGTCTTTTAGTAAATCTAAAAACTAAGAGAAAAAACATGATTTTAGGTCCGTGCAATGCGGGGTTGCATTACTGTCAGGGGTCAAACTTTTAACCATAATAACACTGTGCGATACATTTTTCTTTCCCGGTTGGCTCTTGTGCTAAATGATAGTACAAATAAACAGTAATTTAACCCTCCAAGGGTTTTTGAAATGTAGCTCAAATTTATTTTTTATAAACCTTTGAACTTATGCTCATTTTTGTGAAATTTTCAAAAATTTTCAATCTTTTGCTGTATTTAAGTAGAAATATGAATTAAGTAATGAGTAAAATATAAGTATTAAATAAATTCTAATTAAAAAGGTGTAATTATAGTACTTAATTGGAAAAGTGATTATAAAAGCTAATTTATCGAATTTTTCTGTATTTTTTTAACAATTTTTTTATAACCATAATGTAAATAAATAATAACATTTAAATTGTTTAACAATTTTTCCAAGGAAAAAATATTCAAAACTATTTTTTAAACAATCTATTTTTAAAATTATATATCACAAAAGGTGCAAAATTTTTTTAAAATATCAGAAATTGTAACTTGAAATTTAAAATTTCATAAAAATATAAAATGAACTAAGTTTGCAAAATCCTTTTGGGGTTTCATTATTGCATACATCTACTTCAATTTAAGCCTACACTTATTTGGGAAAGAAACAATAAACTAAAAATTGTTGCACAGTGTAATTTTCGAACCGCTATAACTTTAAAACGAATGAATGGATTTTAAAACGCCTAAAGAGTTTTTTCTGCAGAATTTCTTAAACTTTAAAACTATGTATCACAAAATTTTTTAAATTTATATTTCATAGAAAAAATTAAAAAAAAAATTTTTTTTTCAATTTTTAACCTTTTTTTATTACCTTTTTATCCCACCAAAAAAAATTTTAGGACAGCAATATTTGTATGAGTTACAAATTAAAAACTAGCTTAGCGCACGCTCTCAATTCGAGAAAATGCTCTCGCGTATAGAATTCGAGTATCCAAAAATGCCACTAGGTGGCACTGATGAATGCTTTCTTACAATCGAGTTTATTTACGCATATTATAAGTATTGCGACTTTTGTACCTGTAACATTTTTTACTTTTAATGAATGGTAACTTTTTTCGCAGTAAGTACATTTATAATTTTATTTTTTCTTTTCTATTAATTGTCTTACCTTTCTGAAAAATGCCTTTTGTTAAATGTTTTATTCTATTTTAAATTTAAAGACCATAAAAATGAAAATGTACGAAAAATCAATAACTGCAAAATTATTGGAGTACCTCAAAATTTGTATCTGTGCGACAAATGTTGCAAACAGGTTTCGACAGAAGGTTGGCCTGAGATTTTAACTGTTGTACCTTGTGGCGACTTTCTCGAGATTTAATATTTTATTACTTTATTTATTAAAAAGGTGGGTATCGACTCGCGAAGGTTGCTCACAAGGGGGGAAAGAAAATTTTTACCATCGATGAGAAGTCCGATTTGCAGTTGAACAGCAGCGAAGCTTGAGACGAACCAACGTGAAAGAAAATAGTCAAACTTACCAGTGTTGAACAGTTTTCTTTTTTGGTGGCTAATGTCCAAGGATAACAATGATAACGACACAATATACGTTAACTGAACTTTAATAACTGAACAATTATACAAAATTATAATAAGAAAACACGTAGATTTTTCGTGTCGCACCACGACGAAAACGCGTGATTACAGTTTTGGCGATCTTTTCTCTCTGAATTCTCGACCTCGTGGCGACGAGAACCGGCGTCTCTTTTCGTCAGGTGAGTAAACATGCGAGCCCTCTATATCTTCAAATCGCCTAGCAACCAGAATTATATACCAAAAGTAAGAGGACGAGTGATAATTCGTTCGTTACAACCTGAACATTCTACTTCTTCAGGAAATTTGAGTGAATTGCAAGTCGAAAACGAATTTGAGTATGATAATAAATTTGACTCTGAAGACGAATCTGATTCAGATTACATGTATGATACGGTCAATAAGTATAGTAATGAAAGTAATACTTCTGCTGATTTTTTCAAATTTCCTGAAGAAGTAGACCTTTTGTCGAAACCTGTTTGCGACATTTGTCGCACAAACACAAATTTTGAGGTACTCTAATAATTTTGCAGTTATTGATTTTGCGTACATTTTTATTGTTATGGTCTTTAAATTAAAATAGAATGAAACTTTTAACAAAAGGTATTTTTCAGAAAACTTAGACATTTAACAGATAATAGTAAAGAAAAAAAAAATTATAAATGAACTTAATACGAAAAAAGTTACTATTCATTAATAGTCGAAAATGTTACAGGTACAAAATGTCGCGATACTTATAATATGCGTAAATAAACTCGGTTGTAAGAAAGCATTCATCAGTGCCACCTAGTGGCATTTTTGGATACTCAAATTCTATACGCGAGAGCATTTTCTCGAATTGAGAGCGTGCGCTGAGCTAGTTTTTAATTTGTAACTCATACAAATATTGCTGTCCCAAAATTTCTTTTGGTGGGATAAAAAAGTTAATAAAAAAGGTTAAAAATTGAAAAAATCTTTTTTTTAATTTTTTCTATGAAATATAAATTCAAAAAAATTTTGTGATACATAGTTTTAAAGTTTAGGTAATTCTCTCTGGTTCGAAAATTATTTTGGTTAAAAGTTTGACCCTTGACAGTGTAGCAACTCTGTATTGCTCGGACCTAAAATCATGTTTTTTCTCTTAGTTTTTAAATGTACTAAAAGATATATTATTGCCAAAAAAAACTGAGCACTTTTTTTAAGTGGCTTTTATTCAGAGAATGTCTCATATAAACTGGGGTCAAAAAGTTTCAGTACAATTGTACTGATTTCATTTAAATGCTGGCTTCACTTTAAATTCAAATATTTCTGTAAAAATAGATGTTAAAGCTATCAAACTAGGATCATTTCAAAGTTCAATAAATTTAGAGTCAAATAGGCTAAGACATAACCAATTTAATAGTATAAATATTAAAAATATAATTCTTTAAAGTTAGAGATTTTTTGTGAAAATTGCGATTTTGAAATCTGGAATTAAACCGCACGCCAATTGAAGAAAATTTTTTTTTAACATTTGATAGTTGCACAATATCAACTATAAATTCCATTCTTTAATTCTAGACCAAAGTAATTCACAAATATTAATTTTTTTTTTAAATTATATAAAAATAACTTTCCTTGCTCTCGAAATTTTTCAAAGAATATTAATTGCAAATTCGTCGTTTCCGTTTACTTGTTTTATCAATTAACTACACTTTTAAAAAATATGCAGCTTTTTGTTATTGTAAAATAAAAAAATAGTCACCCAGAAAGAAAATAAGGAATAATGATAAAGTTAAAATTTGTAAAACTATAAGAAGAGGAATAAATTTCATGTAAATATCTTTAATTTTCTAAGATGAAGAGGTTCTATGTTTTTCAAAAGTGTGGTTATTTGATAGAACAAGTGAATGAAAACGACGAATTTGCAATTTATATTTTTCGAAAAATTTAGAGCAAGAGATATTATTTTTATAGAATTTGAAAAAAATACTTAATATTTGTGAATTATTTTGGTCTAGAATTCAAGAATCAAATTTATACTTCATATTGTACAACTATCAAATCTTTAAAAAAAAATTCTTCAATTGGCGTACGCTTGAATTCCAGATTTCAAAATCGCAATTTTTACAAAAAATTTCTAACTTTAAAGAACTATATTTTAATATTTACACTATTAAATTGGTTATATCTTATCCTATTTGACTCTAAATTTATTGAACTTTAAAATGATCCTACTTTGATAGCTCTTATATCTATTTTTACAGAAATATTTGAGTTTTAAGCGAAGCGAGCACTTAACAGTAATCAGTACAAATGTACTGAAACTTTTTGACCCCAGTGTAAAGTTGAACAATTCAAAAAAACTTCTTGGGAAAGAGAGCCCAGTGAAAAGTAAAAGGTCTTACAGACTTCTATTCAACGCCTAAGCAGTTAAGAGGAGATCTAGGTCTAGATTTGGTTTAGAAATGTTAAATATAGATGTCAAAGTTGTTTGACCTCAAACTTTGACTTCAAAGATATTTTTATTTGTAGTTCAGTAGCTTAGTGTACCTCTCATTTCTGGATGGTGCGTAGCAACAAGAATTAAGTTGTCTATTCGAAATCCTAGACATCGATTTGACATCCCCTTAGCATCTAAGATTTCGAATAGACCACTCGTCTTTTGCGAATGAGCAACCGAATTCTGCGCCGTACACGTCTAAGAGACAACAATTTCGTTTAATGGTAGTAAGTGCAGAAAGAAAATATGCAAAGGATTTCGATCTCGCAATCTAAGCGACTACATTAGAGCGAATTAATTTTTTGATCTCGATCATATGTATCGTTCAACAAACGAGGAATATGAGAGAGATGAAATAGAGAGGAGAAAACTGTTCCGGGATCGTCGACAGCATGGTAATACTGGTACATTGTCAACTAAAAAAAGCGGAGTTTTGAGTTTAACGATAAGAGAAAGATGGCGACATCATCAACTAGATTAAATGCAGCTTCAGGAACGTCTGCTACCACAGACAATAAAAACAACAACGGAGAGTTCAGATGTTACAACTGTGCACTGAAAAAAATGCCTAGGACTCGTATACTTGGAATTGACTAGGTTTCCTAGTTACGAGAGGAACCCACTATAGAATCCTAGTCAAAGTAATAAAATTCAAGCATAGTTAAAGTGACCAGGAAAATAAGTCAAATTGACTAGGAGAATAATATTAGATTTACACTGTGTATCATAATTATTTGAAATTGCTAATCAAATTCTTATTATCAAATAAAAGAGAAAAAATAATTATAATAAAAAAATTAATTACTGTATTTGAACATATTTATATTTGACTTTGTATTTATATACCTTAGAATTAATTTAAACTTATAAAATAAATATTTTACGCTGGGGGGACGCGAACACCTGAACCTATCGAATACTTACTTTGAAACCTGGAACGATATCCACTACACTAAACACGCACTTGTTATTTTTACTTTTTAATAGACACTATAGATATTCGAGTCAAAATGCAATACTTAATCAGATGATGTTTTATATCTTTCAAGTACACAAATTAATACACAAATTATTGCAATGGTAAATTTTCAAACACACTGCGCGATTAAAATAGTAAAAATGTTGTTACCACGTGCGTAAAAATTTTGACGATTTATATTGAAACCTAACCAAAAAAAGTCTGAAAGAATTGACTAATATGTATAATTAAATAGTTTAATTTGTAAAACACGAGCTATCTATGTTTCCAAAGATTCCGAGAAAACATCAATTTTGATGTATGTGAAAACCCCATTTTATGTACTAAAAGTAGACACGAAATATAATAAACAATCGTTTTACAAAACCACGATAATTCACACGAAAGCATTACAGGTAAATATATGTCAAAACAGAAGCAAACGAATGCGCATTATGGAAATAGGCAAAAGTACTAAATATCCTAGCCAATTTGACCAGGATTTACAGGGTTGTTTTTACAAGGCTTGGATTTGTTGAATCAACTAAGAGATCCTAACTACAATGATTAGGAATCCTTATTACATTTACTAGGTTAAGATTAACTACACAGGTTTACAAATTAAAAACTTTTTTTTGTCAATTGAACAAAACATTTTTTTTCAAATAGTAGGTGTTTTTTGAGTAAGAAAATCATAGTTTTAATTTTTTTTCCTCGTGCAGTTTTTCTGTAGCTTAAAATTTTGCATTTTCAAGGCGCGACGTCACTTAAACTTACCTGTAGGAAAATTAGCTTTTTAAAATGTAATAAATGAGGTATCATTAGAAAAGGTTATTAAAATACCTTTCGATCCATAGGTCACAGAATAAAATTCAACAAAAATTTAGAGAGTTACAGTCGATTAGAGATCAAATTTCATGCCAATTTTGATGATTTTTAGACATTTGAGTAACTTCTACTATTTTTTTCTACATCAAACAGAAAAAAATGTTTTGGTTTTAATTTTTTTATTGATTTACTGTATGATTACAAAAATTTTGAGCCCTGTGAACCTCGATTGGATTAAAAATTATAATTCTACACTTAATTTAGTGAACGAAACTACTTTCTTCATTTTTAGTATCCCTTAAACATTTGCAGTATAAATTCAAGTAATAAAATTTAGTTAAGCGCTAAAGTTACTAAAATCACTAATCAAGGGTTTCTAAAGTCGTAGATTTCGAATCTAATGTTAGTTTTTCAAATTTCAAAATGGCGGATCCAATATGGCAGATAAGTTTTAAAAAATCGATAAAATTCGTCTTAAATTTACTACTCGGGGGTTTTCGGGGACGCTGATTACGAATCCGATGTCAGATTTCAAAAATTCAAAATGATGGACTCATAATGGTGAACGAGGTTTTTAAAAATCCATCGAATTCGCACCTATTGGATCCGCCATTTTGAATTTTTGAAATCTGATATCGGATTCGTAATCAGCGGCCCCGAAAACCTCGAGTAACGAATTAAAGACGAATTTTATCGATTTTTAAAAACTTGTCCGCTATATTGAATCCGCCATTTTGAAATTTGAAAAACTAACATTAGATTCAAAACCTACGACTTTAGAAATCCTTGATTAGTGATTTTAGTAACTTTAGCGCTTAACTAAATTTTATTACTTGAATTTATGCTGCAAATGTTTAAGGGATACTTAAAAATGAAGAAAGTAGTTTCGTTCACTAAATTTAGTGTAGAATTGTCATTTTTAATCTAATCGAGGTCTACAAGAGCTCAAAATTTTTATAATCATGTATTCTATCAATAAAAAAATTAAAACCTAAACATTTTTTT
This sequence comes from Leptopilina syphax, assembly GCA_032872505.1. Classification (NCBI taxonomy): domain Eukaryota; kingdom Metazoa; phylum Arthropoda; class Insecta; order Hymenoptera; family Figitidae; genus Leptopilina; species Leptopilina syphax. The sequence goes on from CM065472.1 coordinate 16,849,273, forward strand.
CTGCTTGATGTAGAACAACATAGTAGAAGTTACTCAAATGTCTAAGAATCATTAAAATTGACATAAAATTTGATCTTTAATCGACTGTAACTCTCTCAATTTTTGTTGAATTTTATTCTGTGACCTATGGATCGAAAGGTAATTTGATAACCTTTACAATGATACCTCATTTATTATATTTTAAAAAGATAATTTTTTTACAGATAAGTTTAAGTGACGTCGCACACAGTACGAGTGCTATAGATTCATTGTTAATAATACCATCCAAATTTTTTAGTGGTATTATGTGGTAAGAGGTGTGGTAAGAGTGGTTATTTTATTAGAGACTGTGAAGAACTGACAAAACAGGTTAGATGTTTCAGTTGTAATCGTGTTGTTCATAAGGGCAATAAGTGTGATCGTTTTGTTAAAAAATAAAATAATAATGATGATGTGAATGTAGTGAATTCTAATCGATCAGATAACTCAGTCGATAAAATTTAACCCATTAGCATAAATGATAAGGTTTTGGTGCATGTGGGAATTTTGTCAAATTCCTACTCTTGTAGTGGTGTCTGGAAATATTAAAATTGACAGTGTGAGGCCGCGCAAAATAATATTTAGAGTCTTCCCCTCCCTTACGAAAATTTATGACACGCAAAACATGTCATGCGCGCATGGCATTATTTTCGTGACGTTTTTTCGCGACTACACGCAAATCATGTGATGAAAGTTGTGACATAAATTTATGTCATGCGTAAAACAGCACTGTAAAATTCGTATTTAAGTGTGTAAAATTATTTTTTAAAAAACAAACAATACATACAAAATTTGTATGTAGTTTTTCACAGAAACTTAATAATAATTTGTAGCTGTAAACCATTGTTTGAAAATAATAAAATATTTTATAAAGGATGAATGGATGAGAAAGTGATTAAAATCAATCATAAAGTAATAGCATAGTTTATTGCACTTTAAGAAGTGTAATTTAAATTAAAATTTATTATTTAAAGGTGTTCGATGGGTTCTCTGTTCACAGGCACGTGGAATTGGTAAACAATCATTTTCTAATAAATGTTTCTCCGTTCACAGGCACTTTTCACGAAATCAGCCAACGAACCGTGGTTACAAATTTTCTTAATTACCTAAATCCAAAAGATTTTTTTAATCCATGAAGAAACGTGGTTGCAAAATTAGAAATACCACAGCAATGTAATGCAAATCATATTGACAGTTGAGCCTTTGCGCTCTCTGTATGCTTTTACCCTCTAATGGCAAATAGCTGTAATTTACGTCTTTCCGCCTGTCATTGCATTGCTGTTATATTTCCAGTTCTGCAAACACGTTTCTGCATGGATTAAAAAAATCTTTTCGATTAAGGTAATTAAGAAGATTTGTAGCCACGGTTCGTTGTCAGATTTCGTAAAAAGTGCCTGTGAACGAAGAAACATTTGTTGGAAAATGATTTTTTACCAATTTCACGTGCCTGTGAAGAGAGAAACCATCGAACAACGTTAAATAATAATTGTAATTTTAATTACACTTCTTAAAGTGCAATAAACTCTGCTATTACTGTATGATTGATTTTAATCACTTTCTTATTTTTATTTATTTGGTTTATACACCTGTCTTTAGCCTTACATACTTGGCTATACGAGTATTTTTACATTTTCGTAAATTTTTCTTACAAATTTTTCCCTGAAAAACTTAATACTAAATTTTTGCGTCTGCAGAACGTCTTGAAGTTGAGAGTACTTGAATTTGCCTAGGCCACCCGTCTAATGGATTTTCTTGCTGGAGGAGAGGGAAACTGAAGAAAACCTCTCCTGAGTGCAACCGGTTTATCAACAGCCGAGTTCTTATAGTGTGTACCGGACAATAATCGACAGTGCACATCCTTATACCTCGACGTCAAAACTCTCGCTTGATTTATTACAAAAGAAGTGAGGAAAACACTGGGCCATAGCGAGAGTCGAAGTGGGGTCTCGAAATTCAATTTTCGGTTACTATTGTAACGATAGCATTAAAAATCTAACGTGAGAAATTATATTTTGTACAGACAGTATATATATATATATATATATATATGGGACATTCCACGTCAACAAGGACAAGACTCTGTCCAAAAATCTATTGCACCGATTTTAATGGTTAAGGGCTTAAAATCTTCATCTTTATGCCCTCTATCAAATACAATGTGGTACTTTTAAAAATTCAACATGGCGCTTTAAAAATGGCGCATTATGTGAATGAAAAACACAACTTCCAAATTTAAATGTTTATTTAAAGTAAAAAAACAAAGCACAAATAGCTTACAAGGGGGTACTATTAATGACTGCATGCCTCTAAATAAAGAAAAATAAAAAAAAGTAAAAAAGAAACAAAAATTCAAAATAGCGGATTCAATATGGCGGACGAATTTGAAAAAATTTTTAAAATTCATCGAAATCGCTAGAAAATCGTTACTCGGGGGTTTTTGAGGTCGCTGATTACAAATCCGGTGTCAGTTTGTCAAAATTCAAAATGGCGGATCCAATATGGCGGACGAATTTTTAAAAATTCTATAAATCGCTTAAAAATCGTTACTCGGGGGTTTTTGGGGTCGCTGATTACGAATCTGGAGTCAGTTTTTTTAAAATTCAAAATGGCGGATCCAATATGGCGGACCAATTTTTTAAAAATTCATCGAAATCGCTTGAAAATCGTTACTCGGAGGTTTTTCAGGTCGCTGTTTACGAATCCAGTGTCAGTTTTATAAAATTCAAAATGGCGGATCCAATATGGCGGACGAAGTTTTAAAAATTGTCCGAAATCGCTTGAAAATCGTTACTCGGGAGTTTATGAGGTCGCAGATTACGAATCCGGTGTCAGTTTTTCAAAATTCAAAATGTCGGATCCAATATGATGGACGCAGTTTTAAAAATTCTCCGAAATCGCTTGAAAATCGTTAATCGGAAGTTTTTGGGGTCGCTGATTACGAATACGATATTTAAAAAGCTCTCTGCGTTAACAGGGTTATGATTTACCATTAGCTGCAAAAAATGTTTTGTCAAATTTTTTTTAATTACTAGCATCTATTGTCGGGAGAAGTTTTCGTGAATTTCATAACATGCAGACGCTAGGGTCCCACTTGTACCAGAAACTACACACCATTTCGGCCAGATTTTATCAAATTTACTCAAGTCTATCAAAATTTCAGAATTCTCTTTTAGAAATTATGTATACAGTTTTACTTATACCTGAGTTGGGGTTCCCATAATTCTTTCATTTTTTTATTTTTAGATTTCGGTCTCATTCTTAGAGAAGTACTAAATTCTTTACTTATTTTGCGAATCGACCAACTATCGAGAACTATTGTTAAAAGGGACAAACAAAGACAATCATTTTGATGCAAACTGTTAAACTTTTCCTTCGGTCTATTCAAAAGTTCCCCTAATTTATCTTCTCTTGACATAATTTTCATTTTTTTGGACTTGGCTCAATTTCTGCGCCTGAATCTTCAGATTCTTGTGATAATATTGTGTCAAGGAATTACTATATTAATCAATCGTCGAAAGATAAAGACAACGACTAAAACAAATGATAAAAGACGTAAAAACTACAAGTAGCAAAAGACAGACAACAAAATAACAAGAAAAACTCAGATTACTTAAGACAATCCACAATAAGAAATAGGCAAACGAAAAAAGTTACACAATATCCTTCTTAAATTTAATAACGGTACAAAAACAAAAGACAATCCGCTGTATTAAAACAAAAGACAATCGCCAAAACGACTGTCTTTTGCTTTTGTACCGTCACCAAATTTAAGAAGGATATTGTGTTACTATTTTTCGTTTGTCTATTTTTTATTGTGGATTGTCTTAAATGGTCTGTTTCGCTTGTTATTTTGTTGTATATCTTTCGCTATTTGTAGTTTGTCTTACGTCTTTTATCGTTTGTTTTAGTCGTTCTGTTTACCTTTTGTCGATTAATTAATATTATTAAAATTGATATTATTAATATTACATTAATGTTATTGATTGATTAACATTGCATTTGTTTCTTTTCCTTGATAATAAGGAAAATCATGTCACAAAAATTTGGACAGAGTCTTGTCCCGGTTGACGTGGAATGTAGTTTTTATGTCTTTTATCATTTGTTTTAGTCGTTTTCTTTATCTTTCGACGATTGATTAATATAGTAATTCCTTGACACAATATTATCACAAGAATCTGAAGATTCAGGCGCAGAAATTGAGCCAAGTCCAAAAAAATGAAAATTATGTCAAGAGAAGATAAATTAGGGGAACTTTTGAATAGACCGAATGAAAAGTTTAACAGTTTGCATCAAAATGATTGTCTTTGTTTGTCCCTTTTAACAATAGTTCTCGATAGTTGGTCGATTCGCAAAATAAGTAAAGAATTTAGTACTTCTCTAAGAATGGGACCGAAATCTAAAAATAAAAAAATGAAAGAATTATGGGAACCCCGACTAAGGTATAAATAAAACTGTATACATAATTTCTAAAAGAGAATTCTGAAATTTTGATAGACTTGAGTAAATCTGATAAAATCTGGCCGAAATGGTGTGTAGTTTCTGGTACAAGTGGGACCCTAGCGTCTGCATGTTATGAAATTCACGAAAACTTCTCCCGACAATAGATGCTAGTAATTAAAAAAAATTTGACAAAACATTTTTTGCAGCTAATGGTAAATCATAACCCTGTTAACGCAGAGAGCTTTTTAAATATCGTATTCGTAATCAGCGACCCCAAAAACTTCCGATTAACGATTTTCAAGCGATTTCGGAGAATTTTTAAAACTTCATCCATCATATTGGATCCAACATTTTGAATTTTGAAAAACTGACTCCAGATTCGTAATCAGCGACCCCAAAAACCCCCGAGTAACGATTTTTAAGCGATTTATAGAATTTTTAAAAATTCGTCCGCCATATTGGATCCGCCATTTTGAATTTTGACAAACTGACACCGGATTTGTAATCAGCGACCTCAAAAACCCCCGAGTAACGATTTTCAAGCGATTTCGATGAATTTTAAAATTTTTTTCAAATTCGTCCGCCATATTGAATCCGCTATTTTGAATTTTTGTTTCTTTTTTACTTTTTTTTATTTTTCTTTATTTAGAGGCATGCAGTCATTAATAGTACCCCCTTGTAAGCTATTTGTGCTTTGCTTTTTTACTTTAAATAAACATTTAAATTTGGAAGTTGTGTTTTTCATTCACATAATGCGCCATTTTTAAAGCGCCATGTTGAATTTTCAAAAGTACCACATTGTATTTGATAGAGGGCATAAAGACGAAGATTTTAAGCCCTTAACCATTAAAATCGGTGCAATAGATTTTTGGACAGAGTCTTGTCCCGGTTGACGTGGAATGTCCCATATATATATATATATATATATATATATATATATATATATATATATATATATATATATATATATATGGGACATTCCACGTCAACACGGACAGAGCTCTAAACAAAAATTGCTTTGATGGATTTAAACGTTCTAGGGCTTAAAAGATTTCTACGTTCATGTACTTTAAGATGCCGATGGGCGTTTTTTGAGAAATTCCATTTCCGATGCCAATAGAACTGTCAAAAGTCAAAAGGTCCAAAAATCTCAAAATACTTTTATGAATTAAAAGCAGAAAACGAGGTAAATTATTCTGTAACTCATTCTTTATCAGTTTTTAAGGTTCCCGAATATAAATCTAAAGTTTTTTTTAAAAATCCAAAATGTCGAATTCAATATGGCGGACAAAATTCAAATTTGATCAGATTCGATTAAGACTTGTTACTCAGGGGTTTTTAGGGTGGCTGATTACGAATCTAAAGTCACTTTTTAAAAATTCAAAATGGCGGATCCAATATGGCGGAAAAAAATTTCAAATTTGATCCGATTCCCTTAAAACGTGTTACTCGGGGGCTTTTGGGGTCGCAGATTATGAATATGAAGTTACTTTGTGTTTGAGACTTCAAATTCATAATCAGATACGCTAAAAACCACCGAGTAACACTTTTTAATTAAATCTGATCAAATTAAAAAATTTGATCCGCCATTTTGAATTTCTACAAAGTAACTTCATATTCATAATCTGCGACCCCAAAAGCCCCCAAGTAACACGTTCTAAGAGAATCGGATCAAATTTGAAAATTTTTTCTGCCATATTGGATCCGCCATTTTGAATTTTTAAAAAGTGACTTCAGATTCTTAATCAGCGACCCTAAAAACCCCCGAGTAACAAGTTTTAATCGAATCTGATCAAATTTGGATTTTGTCCGCCATATTGAATTCGCCATTTTGGATTTTTAAAAAAAAACTTTAGATTTATATTCGGGAACCTTAAAAACTGATAAAGAATGAGTTACAGAATAATTTACCTCGTTTTTGCTTTTAATTCATAAAAGTATTTTGAGATTTTTGAACCTTTTGACTTTTGACAGTTCTATTGGCATCGGAAATGGAATTTCTCAAAAAACGCCCATCGGCATCTTAAAGTACATGAACGTAGAAATCTTTTAAGCCCTAGAACGTTTAAATCCATCAAAGCAATTTTTGTTTAGAGCTCTGTCTGTGTTGACGTGGAATGTCCCATATATATATATATATATATATACTACAGCACGTTTAGCCTGATAGTCGCGAAGAGAGTAGCCACCGCGCACACACCGCGCGTCGCGGGAACGTCAGGCTCCCCACCGCGAGACTTACCTGGCTAGCGACCAGACTTCTATATACTTTGCTCGCACGGACAATTTCCTTAGTTTTCCGTCGAACTGACTCGGGGCTTGCTCCGAGGAAGATCGACGACAACTTTCTCCTTCTTTTCTCTCCTTTCTTTCTACCTGGTGCAAGCAGGCGGTATCTCAGTTACAACTGGGGCTGCTAGTTTGCACTAATTCTTTCTCTCTTGTTGGAGCGAGCAGTCGGTATCTCAGGTACAACTGGGGCTGCTAGCTTGCACTATTTCTTAGAGGGAGCTGTACTCGAGACACAGGTACAACTGTGCAGTAGTAACACCCCTTGTTACTCCGTCGCTCCTTTCTCGCTATTGTGAACCAACCCTGTAGTGAAGAGGTACAACTCGACCTCTACAAAGTTGTAGGACAAAATGCACTAGGTCGATTCTTCGACCCAAGGTACATCTTAGGGGAAGATGAAGCTTGAACAGAGATTTAATTATTGCGGTATATTTTCCTATTGGATAAAAGGGTCAGCGAGCGTACTGGCTCCTCATTGACGCGATTTCTCCCTAGTGAAATATTGCGAAATCGTCTCCCCTAGAGTGCACAATCTACGTAACCGTCCAATATGAAAATCGGAAAGTAAATTCATGACTAGCTTCGGGAATAATTAAATCTAGTAAAGCGTAACTAGTTAGTAAAATAAAGTAATGTAATCTAAAACTCGGTAATTAAGCAATAAGTGAAACGTTCAATAGTGAAACGGTAAACTAATATGAGTCACTATTCTCGGATAATATATTAGCGAACGATATTTTATTATTAGTATTTCTACTATTTATTTTGTCAATCTAAATTTATTTGGTTTATGATATTTTGTTATTCTTTTATTTGTTACTAAATTATACTTTCTTACGAAGGTTTAAATTATGCCTTATCAATGACTACACCTTACTCTAAATCATAGTATATAACGGTCCTTAACTTAAATACTGTCTTGATAAAGATTTTAAGACTAATTTGCTAAATTTAACTAAACTAAATATCCGGACTCCATCCGGCGAGTTATTCTTTTGGCAATTAAAAATCACGATCATTACACTATATGTGACTGTCCACGAGAGAACACGGCTTAGGTCCAAAAAATCAATTTTGAGTTTTTTATGGTAATCGACAGATTTTATGTTGCTTTTTCAAATGCAAAAGTTAAAAATTCCAATTACTTTTGACAATATATCGTTTTAAAGATGGGTATGTCAAGCGTAGTAAACTTTAATCGTTGACTGTCCACGACAAAACACGGCTTAGGTCCAAAAAATCAATTTGAGTTTTTTAAGGTAATCGACAGATTTTATGTTGCTTTTTCAAATGCAAAAATCAGAAGTTAAAAATATTAATTACTTTCGACAATATATCGTTTTAAAGATGGGTATGTCAAGCGTAGTTAACTTCAATCGTAGTACTTCAATCACTCGCCCTATGAAATTCACGTTTAGGAGCTAAGCCGTGTTTTCTTGTGAACAGTCACATATTTTTTTAAAATTTATAACAACATTATAAAAATTGTGTTCCTGGCTTTAGAAACTTATATAGTTAATATGTATATCATAAGTTTTTGAAATAATAAACTTTACACACTTTAAATACGAATTTTACAGTGGTGTTTGTAACGATCCAAATCATTTTCTTACTTTTCTTCAAATATGCCATTTTCTGATTGTGTCCCCAATTCGCAATTTATTGCGCTATGTGTTAGCTTAATAGCTACTGCGACCACCGGTCATTAAAAGAATGATAAATTCGGGTGTCATCGGACCAAAGACGAATGGCCTTATGGTTACGATGACGATTACGTGAAAATTCTCATTAGAGAGAAGCGTGCTTTCGTACACCAAAAAGGTCTACAAGAACTCTTTTTGTAAACGTGGAATAACGCGTGTATGTGTGTATGTGCTTATTGCGCTTCGACGCATAGTTGTAACGCGCTTTATAGATAATTAAATATCTTCTTTTTAATTATTTTTGTTTTATTGTATTTGTTCCCATCACTAGGAATATCATTTATAGAAGAACATTGCGCTGCATCATTTGATAAGTTCGTTCAATCTTCTCTATCTCATCTATTGGTCTCGTCTATCGATAATGTTGCAAATTGTCACAATAACGAATCTCAATAAAGGGGGAAATGCACAGTGGGTCAGGATCGTCTATTTTTTGCCAAAAATCATTATTTTTAAAAAAACAAGATATTTACAAATAACAAGTATGCTACCTACAGTTTTTAGGGTCGCTGATTACGAGTCTGAAGTCAGATTTTAAAAATTCAAAATGGCAGATCCAATATGGCGGACATAAATTTTTTAATATGAATCAATTTAAATGAAGCATAAGTATCTAAAGGTTTCTTGGGTCGCTGATTACAAATCGGAAGTCAGATTTCAAAAATTGAAAATAGCGGATCCAATATGGCGGACATAAAATTTTTGAATTAATAAATTTGAATTAAACATAGGTATCTATAGGTTTTCTGGGTCGCTGATTACGAATCTGATGTAAGAATTCAAGTGAATTTTAGATTGGATGAGATTCGCCTACAATTTGTTTATTGGGAGTTTTTAAGTTTGGTGATTACAAAACTGGTTATTTACCTACAAAAATAAAACGTACTGTAGTTTTCAGGATCTACCACGAGGAGGTTACAGGTAAAGATCCTATTTTGTATTTTTTTAGATTTTAAATTTTTTTTAGTTTTTTTGGTTTTCTTTACACCTGATTTTTACTTATAGGTATATAGTTTCTTGCGTGGGTATATTAGGTGCGCATGTAGTCCTATTGGAGAATCTGCTTTTATTTCAATGGATCAGGTAAACACTCCATTTCATATCTAAATGTGATTTCAGAAACACAGTGCTCATTTTTACATTTTTAAAATCTGACAACAGATTCGTAATCAGGAACCCGAGAAACCTCTACATACCTATGTTTCATTGAAATTGATGAATTAAAAATTTTTTATAACCGCCATTTTGATTTTTTGAAATCTGACATCAGATTCTTAATTAGCGACCCAAAAAACCCATAGATACCTATTTTTAATACAAAATGGATTAATTTTAAAATTTTTATGTCTGCCATATTGGATCCGCCATTTTGAATTTTTGAAATCTGACATAAGATTCGTAATCAGCGACACAAAAAACCGTTAAATACCACTGTTCATTATAGTTGATTAATTTTTAAAATTGTCTTTATATATTTTTGAATATATTTATGTTTATTGCAATATTCTTGTTATGTTGAAAACATATAAAAAGGCGCAAAATGCCACATATTGGCGTCAAAGTAGACATGCTAAGTAATCGTTCTATAACTTGTTTTTCTAAATATTATGCGGCTCGGAGGAGCTCAACTAACAGAAAGTCGACACTCTATTGAAAAATCCACTATTTGTTAACTTCAATGGAGCTACATTTTAATAAATTTTATTTTTTTGAAGCAACTTTAGGTTTTTTACTTCAATTTATCTGTTGATGAGAAAAAAATAAGTATTTATTCAAAAATTGTTTATTTATTTCTAGATATATTAAGTATTTCAATCAAAAACATTTCATTATTTTATCTTAAATTTTATAAACTTCAAATAGTTTTAAAAGACACAATTTTTTATTATTTAACAAATCCTTTATGCAATAAATTCCTTATTTACTATTAAATACTGTGAATAAATTCTTTTGTGCATATTTAAAAGTTGACAAATTGTATTTTTGGCCAAAATTCGACAATCCTGGCCCACTGCGAAATGCTGAGAATCAGAAATCGACGATGCATCCATCTCCAGTCATAAAATAAATTCCAACCTTCGCAGAGTGTTAGAAAAACTCCCGAGTTAATATTTCGCCTTTATATTTTGCGTCAATGCTCTCTTCATGCTCTCTCGCCCTTTTTCACTTTCTTACTCTCCTCCCCTCCCATGGGACCCGCTCTCCTCCTCTCTCCCTCCTCTCGACCCAATGTAATTCAAATTCGCCTTTGCCTATCATTATCCTCTGACCAGAGCGAAAAGTCATAATTAAAATTAATAGAAATCATCGTAGTGTAAAAAAAGACAAAGTGCATTTCAAACTTATAATTATATAATTTCAAAGTATTTCTCAAAAACAAAACCAGTGTATTTTTCGCAATTTAAATTAATGCCAACTACTTAAAATAAATTAACATTATATTTTGCCAGACTTCTCCTGAGTGAACTCATTTGGTGCCTCTCCCCCCATTTTCTAAAAAACTGCGTTTTCTTTATTTTCTTAACATTGGTCCTTCGAGCCAGATTGTGAAGTGAGTTAAAGTGTCGACAAATTATTGTGCGGTATAATTCAGTTTTCGCATCAGTGCGTCGCCATAGTGAAATTAGGCGTCGTCACGTACACCAGTGTTTCTCTTTCTCTCTCAGACCCGAAGACTCAGATTCCCCCCTTTCTCTTCGCTACCGTGCTTTTCTTGACCTGCTCAACTACATTGTATCTCTTTCGTTCTTGTGTACAATTTACTGCTTAGTGACTCTCCGTTTATCTAACGATATCAGAAATGAAAATAGAACTTCAACGTAACCGTATGAGTTACATTACTGACTTAGCCGCGGAACTAAAATCAGGAATGAAAAATCCAAGAATTGAAGATCTTATAACGAGACTTGATCTTCTGCAATCTAACTGGAGTAAATTTGAGACTACTCATGAACGTCTTGCAGAAGCAAAGACGGATGCACTACTCTCGAACGAATATTATACGGAGAATATGTACAACACCTGTCTCTCTGCCTATTCTTATTCTCTCTCTGAATTACGCACGCTCAAGGACGATCTCGAAAAGACTCTCAACCCTACCGGACCTACTTTTGCTGATACCTCTCTCACTGCTCCTGCTCATTCATCTCGCTCTTTCTTACCCTTTCTTACGCACGCTCAAGGACGATCTCGAGAAGACTCTCAACCCTACCGGACCTACTTTTGCTGATACCTCTCTCACTGCTCCTGCTCATTCATCTCGCTCTTTCTTACCCAAAATTACCTTAAAGAACTTCTCAGGGGTAAACAGTGAGTGGCAAGCATTTTCTGATCTCTTTACTACCTTAGTGGGATCCAACACAGAATTGTCGAATGTTGAAAAAATGCATTATTTGCGCTCTACTCTCACAGGTGATGCATCTTAACTAATTGCCTCTCTTCCTAACTCTGGAGCATCATTCACTACAGCATGGGGAATGCTCGTAGAACGTTTCGAGAATAAACAAATCCTCGTCACAGCTCAACTCAACCGACTTCTCTCCCCCCCCATCGACCGACTCAAAATCTGCAAGAAATCTCCAGGCTCTACTCAACTCATCAGCTGATGCTGTCAATTTATTGAGACTACTAGGTGCACCAGTGGATAATTGGGATATGATGTTGGTGCACTTACTCGTAAAAAATTTAGACCATGCTTCTCACGAAGCATGGGAGCTGTATCTAGGATCTCAAGTAGAATACCCCACTTTTGAGGAACTACGTATATTTCTCCTTGGAAGAGCTCGAGCCCTCGAGAATATGGAAATAGAGAAACAAAAATCCCGACCTTCTCAACCTAGTAAGGCTACACCCCCTCGACTTCCTCCCCTTCGTACAGTAACTCGTGCTCACGCTGTCACGACTAAACGCTCTCAACCTGTGGCCACTCTTTCCACAAGTCATCCTTGCGACGACTGTAATGAGCCACACTTTATAGCCACATGTACAACCTTCAAGAATCGAACTCCTGAGCAACGAGCCGAGATTGTACGAGACAGATGGTTATGCTACAACTGTTTAGGACGTCATAACGCACGCTCTTGTCGGAATCCTGCTCGATGCAGATCGTGTAATGAAAAACATCACACCTTACTACATAAGTCATCTGTAGTCATCTCTTAACAACCAGCCAGCTCTAATCAACGAGGACACGCTCAAGAACAAGACCACTCACATTTCCTGACTGGAACCGTCTCTCTTGACAGAGAGATGTCAACAGAACCAAACTCTGTCACTGATATTGATTCATCACAGTGACTAACTACCTCTCTCAACTCAAGGTCTCTCGTACTTCTCGCCACTCTACAAGTACTACTCATATCTCACACTTCTACACCTCTCAAAATTCGAGCATTGTTAGACACTGGATCCGAATTGAGCTTTATCTCGGAACAGGTGGTATCCTTATTACACCTCAGAAGAACTTTCTTAAAATTACCCATTTTGGGTATCGGTGGAACTCCCTCCGGACAGACTAGAAGAGTGGTAAGAATCAAATTACTTTCTATTAACTCACCTTCTGCTTCGCTTTCGCTTGATGCGCATGTGCTTTCTCAGCTCACTGCTTGCTTACCTTCTATATCTGTCAATTCACTTAGTTAGCCTTCTTTATCAAACCTTGCTTTAGCTGATCCCGACTTTCTTGCATCTGGACCTATTGATCTTCTCCTAGGAGTTGATTGTTATTCTCAATTGATAAAACCTAACCTTATTCGACATCCGCAAAACAATTTAATTGCACAAGAAACCCACTTTGGATGAGTTGTATTGGGCCAACTCCCTTCTTCGTACCATTCTTTCAATATTTCTATTGATAATACTGATACCTCTGACATTCATGATCATTCATGATTCATGATTTTGGGAATAAGAGGAAATCCCGTTGAATCAGCCTCATTCCTCCGTACAACTCTCCCCAGACGAACTTATCTGTGAACAACACTTTATTGACACACATTCACGCAAGTCAGACGGCTGTTACGTTGTTCGTCTTCCATTTCAACGATCTCCTACGTCTCTTGGTAATTCAAAAAATATAGCTCATGCTCATTTACGAAGCTTATTGACCAGACTAGTTCGCAACCCTTCTTTTGCACGACTATATCACGACTTCATGAATGAATACCACTCTATGCAACATCTCAGAAACCTGAATTCCTCTCTACTCGACGAACACCCTTACTTCTACTTACCTCATCACGGTATCATGAAAGCAATTGAAGATCTACTCAAGATTCGAGTTGTATTCAATGGCTCCTCCAAGACTTCTTCGAATGTCTCTTTGAATGATGTTCTCCATACAGGTGCAAAGTTGCAAGCCAATTTATTTGACATTCTTCTATACTTTCGTCAATATGAATTTGTTTTCATAACTGATATCTCCAAAATGTTCAGGCAAATAGAAATGCATCCTGATGATTGGCGATTTCAAAGGATCCTTTGGTTAGATGATCAACAACAAATCTCTACTCATGAACTCACCACAGTGACTTACGGTACGCGCTCAGCTTCCTTCTTAGCAGGTCGCGTCATGAATCAACTTGTACAAGATGAAGGACATCGCTACCCCTTAGCAGTTGAACCTATGACCAAGGCACGTTATGTAGACGACATCTGTGGAGGAGCTGATGATCTTGAACAGCTTAACTGTGTTGCTCTTCAATTAATCCAATTATGCAAAGCTGGTGGATTTCCATTAGCTAAGTGGAAATCTAATCATCCTCAATTATTGTCTTCAATTTTTTCCAGTCCCGAGTCCAGTATTGAAAATTTCTTCGACTCTTCTGATAGTAAGATTCTTGGGCTTCTTTGGATCAGTCACTCCGACGTTTTCAAGTTTAATCTAAAATTAACACCTAGCACTACTCTCACTAAGCGCAGTATTCTCTCTGAGATTGCCCCCTTTTTTGACCCACTCGGACTTATCTCACCCATCGTCATTCAAGCTAAAGTAATGTTACAGTCTCTATGGCTCGAAAAGCTCAATTGGGATGAACCCCTCTCTCCTCGCTTATCTCAATGATGGTTTAACTTTCAAAATAGTCTAAATAACCTAAGTCTCATCACAATACCTCGTTGGATTCATTTCCTATCTACGCCGAACCTGTCGTTCTCAAAACTCGCTCAGGTCGTGGCGCTAAAACGTATAAAGGTTGGCTTGCCATATTCACGTGTTTCTCAACATTTGCCGTCCACTTAGAAGTCGTCTCGGACTATTCAGCCAATGCATTCTTGGCTGCTTATCGACGACTAGTTGGTAGACGTGGAATTTGTCAAGTTCTATATAGTGAATGCGGTACTACTTTTCAAGGAGCAAACTCTACATTAAGACAATTATTCTCTGACGCTTCTCTAGATCATGATCATCTCAAGCAACTTCTCTTGAACGACGGCACCTCGTGAAAATTTAACCCTCCGGCAGCCCCTCATTTTGGAGGTAAATGGAAAGCCGCCGTTAAATCGGTTAAGTTTCACCTCAATCGCACCATTGGAGACACACCGATGACCTTTGAGGAACTGACCACTCTACCGATACAGATCGAATATGTATTAAATTCGCGGCCGTTATCAGCCCTATCTGAGGACCCGGACGATCTCAACGCACTCACGCCTGGGCACTTTCTCATTGGACAAGCTCTCATCACGATCCCAGAACCTTCACTACTCGACATCTCTACTTCACGATTAGACCGCTGGCAATTTCTACAACAACGTTTGCAATACTTCTGGTCTCGTTGGTCATCGGAATGCCTTCAACGTCATCTCTCAAGATCAAAATGGTTCCATCAACGCAACGAAATACAAGTTGGCTCGTTAGTGTTAATCACCAATAAACACACCACCTTCAAAATGGCCCTTAGCACGAGTCATCACGTTACACCCTGGCAACGATGGGTTAACGAGGGTTGTGACCGCTAACACCACAAGACGACATCACTGATTCAACGCAGACCACTCCAAATTCTGACAACACAGTTGCCATCGCGGGGGAGAAATGTTAGAAAAACTCCCGAGTTAATATTTCGCCTTTATATTTTGCGTCAATGCTCTCTTCATGCTCTCTCGCCCTTTTTCACTTTCTTACTCTCCTCCCCTCCCGTGGGACCCGCTCTTCTCCTCTCTCCTCCCTCTCGACCTAATGTAACTCAAAATCGCCTTTGCCTATCATTATTCTCTGACCAGAGCGAAGAGTCATAATTAAAATTAATAGAAATCATCGTAGTGTAAAAAAAAGACAAAGTGCATCTCAAACTTATAATTATATAATTTTAAAGTATTTCTCAAAAATAAAAGCAGTGTATTTTTCGCAATTTAAATTAATGCTAACTACTTAAAATAAATTAACATTATATTTTGCCAGACTTCTCCTGAGTGAACTCATTTCGTGCCCCTCCCCCCATTTTCTAAAAAAGTGCGTTTTCTTTATTTTCTTAACACAGAGAAACTTGCCAACAACCAACGGCGTCCCCAAACTCCAACGGTCGTTCAAACACAATTTTCAAGAAAAACAGTAAAAGGGTATTAACACCAAAAGAAAGAAACAATAGATTTCTTAAAAAATTAATAATTTATTAAAAAAGGGAAATTAAAGCACTAAAATAAAACTTATAAAAATAAGACAAATTCCAATGAATTTATATTATTTAAAATAAAGTAACTTTCTCGTGATGTCTCTAAAACTCGACCGAATCGAGAGAACGATTAGCGAAAAGTGATTCCAACGTCTTCCTGGAAGCCTTCATCAAATTTTAAGAAAAATCCTCCTTGTCCAACTCTTTGAATTTCCCAATACATCATTCCTCGTTCGTTTAGTGAGATACCTATCAGAAAAAAGAGGGAAAGGGTCACTACACAACACGTGACTTGAAACGTCAAATCAATCATGCGCAAAATCATTCTCTGCTCGACTCGATAAACGATAAACACTAGGCTCGGACACAAACTATAGCAAAAAGGGAAAAAGAGCGACAGAGCTAAGATAAACGACGAAGACAGAAGTCTTACTCACTGTAGCTTGCTAGAAAGATCCGTACCAACACTGGTTCCAGGCTGGGGGTCCCTAAGGATAGCTGAGGGCACACTAAACCTGCCAGGCTGGGGAAGAACATCAAAACACACAGGTAAGTGCTCGTAAACAGGAGAAGGCTCGCAAAGGCGATCTCGAAAAGATTGCTCTCGTCTATGAGCTCTACGACAACAAGGACAACAAATCATGCATACAACCAAACGCCTAAATATGGATCCATTGGTATAAGTTCCAAACCAGAGAACAAACGACCGGTCAAACGGACCGGTAGAGAAGGCTCTGGAGTCTCAAAAAAAGGTCGCAATGACATCAAAGGCGGGGGGAACATCATTACGAAACTCATGGACATGTTTGTCCCAGTCACGATGATCTTGGCCAACAAAGGTCGCTATCATAGTCTTCAAAATTCGATTGCTACGTTCGACGGGATTTGCTTTAGGATGATAAGGAGGAGTAGTCAAGTGTCGAACGCCATATTCCTCTAAAGTCGACTTTAAAACTCTATTATTATAGATGCAACATAGACATCGGAAACATCGAAACATCGAGGGTTTTTACTTTGATGATCGATGTTTTCACATTGAAGTTTGAGTTGTCGATGTTTCCATTCATCGATGATTTTATTTCGATGATTGTAGGATCGATGTTTTTGAACATTTATATTTATTATCTGACTGGTCCTAATAGAGAAATGTTGTAAATTAAATTAAACGTAAATTTATTTCAATCGAAATTTGAAGCTCAATCAACTCAACCAAAAGTCAGTACAGTTATAGAAAAAATTAATTCGTTTAAAAAAGGAGGCACAACATATAAGAAATGCGTGGATGATTTATTATATTTAATCTGCAAAGATAATGAACCCTTTTCAATTGTCGAAAGAGAAGGCTTCAAAAATTTCATGAAAAACAATCTGCCTCACTTCGAACTTCCTATCAGATTAACTCTTTCTAATTTATTAGATGCAAAATATGAGAATTTTAAAACACTTTTGGAAGCAGCTAGAGACATAACAATCACCACAGATATCTGGACTGACACTTTTAACACTCAAAGTTTTTTAGGGGTTACAGCTCACTTTATCCATAACATTAAACTAGTTTCAGTAATTTTAGGAGAATATGAACTAGATGCAAAACATACAGCTAAAAACATTTGTGAGAAATTAACTCAAATATGTCAAGAATGGGGAATTCCAAATTTGAAAATAGCAGCTGTTGTGACAGATAATGCTGCCAATATTGTCCTCGCTACAGATTTGTTTATCGTCAAAAATAATCATTTGGCTTGCTTTGCGCACACAATAAATTTAATAGCGCATAATTCAATGAAAGCCATTGAAGAATTGAAAAATTTAGTTTGTAAAATGAAAAGTATTACTATTTTTTTTAAAAAATCTGTCAATGCATCAGATGAATTGCGTGCTGCATCAGAATTAAGATTAATTCAAGATGTTTCGACTCGATGGAATTCGACATATTATGCGATAGAACGCTTTCTGAAACTTCATCGAATATTAAATAACATAACTGTATATTATCCTAAAGCTCCTCCAATGGCGACTGCCTCCAAAGCTGTAAAATTAAAAGAAATTATGGAAATTCTTGAGCCTCTCGAAATAGCTACTCGAGATTTAAGTGGCGAAAAATACACAACAAGTAGCAAAGTTATTCCCATGGTTAATTTGTTGCAAAAAAATGAATAAATTACAACCAAAGAAGCGATATTTCGAAAAAATTACTAAAAAATATTCAAGATAATATAATTTTCGCACATTCTCGCAATGGCTACGCTGCTTGACCCACGATTTAAAAAAGTATTTTTCAACGATAAAATAGCTTGTTCTAGAGCAATTAATTTTGTATTAAATCTAATGAAGGAAGCAGCAGTTGCCGAAGTATCTGAAGGTTTAGAATTGGAACAATCCGTCGCAGGTAATTTTATCTTAAATTCATATAAATGGTTAAATTAAGTAAAAGTTGATTTTAAAAATTAGAAAAAATTAATAAAAAATAGTAACTAGTACAATACTTTTTACAGAAGCTGATCCTATTTCTACAAAATCCTTTTCGTTTTGGGAAGAGCATAAGGAAATGGCCACAGTTGCAAATCAAGATAATAATAATACTGACGATCAATTATCACAAAAACTTTTGTTTTTCCTGCGCAGTCCATTAGCTTTGATTGAAACGGATCCAATTAAAATGTGGCATGAATTAGCACCAAATTTTCCAGTTCTTTCAAAAATTGCTTTAAAATATTTGAGCATAGTTGCCACGTCCGTGCCATCAGAGCGCTTGTTTTCCCAAGCTGGAAATATTCTAACCGAAAAAAGAAACCGCCTAAAAGTAGACAAACTAACTAAACAACTGTTCTTACATTCCATAGACAAATCCTATTGGTAATTTTGTAAGTGGTATATAATTGCTTTAATTTTTATTTTAATTATTATAAATAATTTTGAGTGTTATTTATTTTAAATAGTTAATTTTGTTTTCAGGATCAAATGTAAGAATAGTTATTCGATTAGGAATAGAGCTGCCAAAAAAATGGGTTTTTTTATGTCAGCAAAAGGTAAATTTAATATTTCCATTAGAGATAAATATAATAGAAAATGTAATGTAATAATAAAAATTCAACTTATTTTACAGAAAAAAAAATAACGCTTTTTAGTCGTTTTCGACTGATACAGGGCAGTGTACTACGATTAGTAGTACTACTTAAGATACAAAGAGGTATTTTGAGAAATATTTACATGCAATTAAATATAAAAATAATATATATGTACTAATATATTTATTTTTTAGGTGACAGTAGTATATTGAGTTATTTGTAAGAAATAGCCACCAAGAAGAACCATTTATATTTGATTGTAATATAAAATTGACAATAAATTTTTGGTAAATCTACTTTTCTTTTTTTGAACTGCTGAAATTTGTAAAAACATCGAATTCATCGATGTTTTTTTAGGAAAGTCGAGGTTTTAAAAACGATACATCGGTTGCATCAATGTTCAATAAATCGATCCTCGTTGTTAAGTAACCTCGAGGTTTTTCATTCGATGTTGCATCTCTATCTATTATCAAACTCCTTCCCATTATCGGTCAATACATAACGCGGTGTTCCCCAGCGGAAAACGATTAACTCCTCGAAAGCTCTCGAAATTGATTTCCCATCCGCGGACCGCAACGGATTAACCTCAATCCAACGAGTAAACAAATCTTGAAACACAACAAGGTGCTTACATTGATTCTTACTCGGGGAAAATTCCATACAGTCTACCGCCACTACTGTCCAAGGATATTCAACAATTCTCTGTCCCATTAACCCCATTGGTCCTTCTTGTGACGCCTTAAATAGTATTCAGTCGCTACGCCGTGATAAGTTTTATCCACGCCCAAATGGCCTACAGACAATCCATTATGCGCGTCTCTCATTATTCGCTCACGATGCTCGACAGGAATAATAAGTTTCCAACTATCGCCCGTATCAATGAATGCGCTCAACAACGGGTCTTCTCTCTGCCTATACAATCGACCCTCAATTAATTGCCTACCCAAAAATCGCTGAGGAAACTTCTCAATTAATTCACGTCTCTTAATGTACCACGGGTCACTAACGGTCTCGAAAGAAGAAATGTCACCATTACCCTCAAACATTCTCGACAATGCATCTGGTACCAGGTTATGAATGCCTCTACGATGTAAAATCTCAAAATTCCACTGCTGCAATTCAAGTGCCCACTTCGCCAAACGCCCTGAGGGTTCTTTAACCCCTTGGCAGTCGATGACGTGTATACACGTCATAGTGCAGGTGGGCTCAAACTGTCGATGACGTGTAGGGGAAAGTGGGGCAAAGGAGTTGTGTGCAATTCTGTTAATTTTTGTGGTGTCTATATTGAAAGTTTTTTTAACCTACTTTTAAAAATTTTTTCGAAAAAGAAAATATCAACTTTTAAGTATATTTTTTGAATTTATTCTCATCGCGATTTTTTTAAACCTTATTTGGGTCCCCTGAAGAGATACCTAAAAATATTTGCTAAATATCTTTAGTCAGATTTTTTATATTTGTTGTTCAAGCCAAAAACGCACCCTGGGGCGAAAAGTTAAATGTATTTTTACATGTAGTTAAAAATTTTTTTTTTATTTTTCTTTTTTTTGGCTTTATTTGTTTAAAAATTGTTTATTTAACATTGGGAAAGTACTTTATCAAAAAACAAGACCGTTCACGAGAAATAAACCAAAAAAATTTTTTTTTTAAATTTCAATTTATTAACTTTATAACTATTCTAAAGCTTCTGTTAAGTAAACAAAGATCTTTTATTAACTAAATTACTTGTTTACGTATACTTTAACTTATCTACTACTTAACACCTATCAAAAAATAGTTTTAGTAGGCTAAAAATAGAATTTAACTTTTTGCCCCAGCCATTTAACTTTTCGCCCCAGCATGGAGCGAAAAGTTAAAAAAAACAAAATTTTCAAAAAAGGACAAAACATGTATTTTATGCAAAAATATCAGGAACTTTTTCATTGAAAGTTGTAGGGGACAAGTTGCCATACAATATTGATATACAAATATTTGCATCTAAGCGGATTATATTGCCAAAAAAAATCATTTATGCAAAATTTAACTTTTCGCCCCAGTCTCCCCTAATTATATTATTTATGTTATGCTTTAAAAAATGACTTTTTAAGACATTAACTTTCTTAATTATTTGTTTCTTTTAGAATCCCGTGCGTTCGATTTTCAGAACTTGCTAAACTAATTATCGGCGCATTTCCTGGCAAAATTTCTGTAAGTAAAGGGAAATCTGCGTCTGGAAAGCTTTATGACCAATATGCGAATTTAAATAGAATTTTACGGAAAGTTATATTAAGAGAAATTCGACCAGAAAAACGAGACACTGTGTTTGAGTTCTCCATCACTTAAGGAGATTTTCCAATTATCCCCTAAAATGTCACAACTGAAGCTGAGATCCAGAAAGATTTACTTTTTCTAAAAACTTATACGCAATCTTGAGGAATTGTTCAAAAAAGTGGTCAAATACATGTGCGTATCGTATGAACCACTTGCGCAATTTTTTTATGAGGATCAGAATAAAAAGTGTTCTGAGTACTTGTCTTTATATCCTGCAATAAGTCAAGTTCATGGTCACTTATTGGTAAGAAAATATGTATATGTAATTAAGGGGTCGTTCACAAACTACGTCACACTCCTAGGGGTGGGGGGTGTTGAGCTGTGTGTGACGAAGTGTGGAAAACTTTTTTTGTATGTAAAAAATGTGACAAAGTGGGGGAGGGGGTAAAAATCAGTCCGAAAAAGCGTGACGTAGTTTGTGAATGACCCCTAAGTAATTTAGGAGTGCATGAATTTGGAATTTGGAAAATTGATTAACTTAAAAATTGTTTTTATAAATTTTTTAGTTGGAAAGTGATTTTAATGCTTTGTATAAAAGTGCATCTAATAGAGTTCAGGAGCTGTGGTCAGACTCTTCAAAAAAACTGAAAAGCGAATTTACTAAACAAAAAATCAAATTTGGAGGTGAAATAATATAATATTTTACTTTTTTAAATCTATTTATTAACGTATGAAGCAATAAAATTTCAGCAACATCTATTAAATAATTTTTCATATTTTCAGCATCTGAACTGTTATCCGCATTTACAAAGCTATTTCCAATAGTCTCTGTGAAGGTAAAGAACCAAAAACCCTGGAGAGCTTCTCGAGCTAAAATACAATGATTCTTTGTCCACATAAAGGTAACGTTTATAAACTAGTTGTTAAATTGATCTATTAACTTTTTGTAAAGTAGTGTTTCTTACTATTATGATACTTTATAGGTGATTGGTGATTTAGAGAAGGTTATACAAGGTATGAGAAACACTGCAATACAACGTAGAACAACACTTCAGCCGTTTCCACTAGTTGTTGGGAGAACTTTGGCGAAAAATAGTTCCAGCTACCTGGTAATTGACGGTACACCAATTCTTGTTAAATCATCTTTGCGAGCTTTAGAAATTACTTTTAAAACATACCACGCACTATATTGTCATTATACTATTCAAAGTGAACGTTTGTGGGTAGTGTTAGAAGAAACTTTATTTAAAATAGAAGAAGACTAGGAAACCGAAGCACTAAACAATGCTGAGATACTACAATTAATAGATGTATTAAAGGTATACAAATTTTGTATGTAACGTGCTAAAAAATACCTCTTTGTCTAGAGTGTGAAGTTTCATTTGTTTTTATGACAGCTATATGGATTTACCTTTCACTTGCACATAGAGCCGAAACATCATCATCGTTTAGTTGTAAAGAAAGGAATTGTTAATAAATTTAGCTCCTCAATAAGGCAAAGTATTCAAGATGAATTAAAAGATTGTATTACAGAAGAGTTGCAAGAAGAAAAATTCAAAAAAATTGACCAATCCTAGACTCGTTTTATGATACATATTCTTCATTTTTAACCAAATACCTTCGTTTTAAAGTTTTAAAGCAAAGTGGTTCTTTAATTCCAGTTGAGAGTTATGTAATAGGTGACAGAATTTATAACGTTTTAAGAAATGGTGTTATATTGTAAAAAGAAAATTGCTGTTTACGGCAATTTCATCTTCATGAGAGACGATCTGCAAAAAGTTTTTTCTTTACCAGGGCTTTACATGACTGTTAAACGTTATGTAAATGAACTAGAAAAGGAAAAATATTATATTCAGAATTTCGTACAAGGCTTACTATGGAAAACCCATTAACACCCAGACGGACGAAAAATTTCAATTGACTTTGAGGACCTGGTTTTCTATAAAAATGTATACAACAAAATTGGCACATATTATTTTTAACGTAAAATTTACTCCTTTTTTAGATTCTGATGTTGAAATTTGTTTATAACAAATTGTTAAAAAGTTATAAACAATTTTTTAGAAAAAAACTTGATTTTTCGAGAAAAAAATTTCTTTTCAGACGTACCATTTTTTTCAAAATGGCGGATGCTAATATGTCGGATAAAACTAAAAAAGTAGCTGACATATGAAACATAGTGCTCTTACTTTTTCAAGTCACTGAAAACGTCTGAAACTCGTTACTAGGGGGTTTTTTGGGTAGCTGATTACGAAAATGATGTTAGTTTCCCAAGATTCAAAATGGCGGATTCAATATGGCGGACGAATTTTTTAAAAATTTATTGGATTCACTTGGAACTTGTTACTCGGAGGGTTTTGGGGTCACTGATTACGAATATGATGTTATTTTTCCAAGATTCAAAATGGCGGATCCAATATGGCAGACGAGTTTTACAAAAATGACTATATTGCTTGAAACTTGTTACTCGGGGGTTTTTGGGGTCACTGGTTACGAATATAATGTTAGATTTCCAAGATTCAAAATGACGGATTCAATATGGCGGTCGTAAATTTAAAAACTCTTCGAATTTGTCTGAATCTTGTCAGTAGGTGGTTTTTGGGGTCGCTGATTAAAAATCTGATGTCAATTTTTAAAATTTCAAAATGTCGATGACTAGTGTTGCAAGCAATGCTGGTGCAATGCCAATAAGCAGTACTGCAGTAATGAAATTTGAGATAAGATATTGGTAAAACTTTGGTTAATTTTGTGATATAGATTATATATGAGAAAATAAATTCTATTTTTGATGTTATAACTTTCTTGCAGCTATGTTAGGATTAAAATAATTTACGAATTGTATTAGCTTTATTTTTATCTACTAAAATTATATGGGACGTTCCATGTCAAACGGAACAGAGCTGGCAGCCTAAAATTGGCGCAATGAAAAAAATCGATTAAGGGCTTAAAAAATTCGTACTCTCGTGTACTTTCGAAAGCATTTGGGCGATTTTGAAAATTCAATATGGCGGTTTAATTATAAGCAAGCAAAGTCAACAAAATCATGAACCCACAAATAATATCATAAATAAAAATGACAAAATCCATTGAAAAAAATTGAACGAAATTTTTTTAACGTTTTTGGGGTCGCTTAATACAAATCTTAAAGAGTCGGAAAATTTTAAATGATGGAACCAAAATGGTGGACAATTTTTAAAACTCTTTAAAATCACTCAAAACTTGTCACTCGGGGGTTTTCAGGGTCGCTGATTACAAATATGACATCAGATTTCGAAAATTCAAAATAGCGGATCCAACATTGCCGACATTTTTTTTAAATTCATCGTATTTGCTCAAAATTTGTTACTCGGGGGTTTTCAGGGTCGCCGATAACGAATATGCCATCAGATTTAAAAAATTCAAAATGGCGGATCCATTATGGCCGACATTTTGTTGAAAAATTTATCGATTTTTGCTTGAAACTTGTTACTCTGGGGTTTTCGGGGTCGCTGAATACAAAATTGACCTTAGTTTTTGAAAATTAAAAATGTCAGATCCAATATAATCGGTTTTCGAATTTAATATTTTTTAGAAGAAATAAAAAGCTGTTAGTAGAGAGTTAAAGTTTTGCCCTTTCTAGTAGCTGAAGCAAATTCTAGTAGCGTTTGAGTATCGTAATATTTTAACCGTTTTATTTGGTTTAATTATAAATCCGTAACAGGATCAGAGATAAAAACCAATTGTGATAGTTGTTATGCACAGTGGGCCAGGATCGTCGCATTTTGGCCAAAAATACAATTTTTCAACTTTCAAATATGCACAAAAGAATTTATCCACAGTATTTAATAGTAAATAAAGAATTTATTGCATAAGGGATTTATTAAATAATAAAAAATTGTGTCTTCTAGAACTATTTAAAGTTTAACATTTGCGATAAAATAATAAAATGTTTTTGATTGAAATACTTAATATATCTAGAAATAAATTAATTATTTTTGTATAAGTACTTATTTTTTCTCATCAACAGATATATTAAAGTAAAAAACCAATAGTTACTTTAAAAAAATAAAATTTATTAAAATTTAGCTCCATTGAAGTTAATAAATAGTGGATTTTTTAGTAGAGTGCCGACTTTCAGTTAGTCGAGCTCCTCTGAGCCGCATAATATTTGGAAAATCAAGTTATTGAACGATTACTTAGCATGCCTACTTTGACGCCAATATGTGCCATTTTGCGCCTTTTCATATTTTTTCAACATAACAAGAATATTGCAATAAACATATAAATATATGCAATAAATATATAAAGACAATTTTTAAAATTAATCAATTATGATGAACAGTGGTATTTAACGGTTTTATGTGTCGCTGATTGCGAATCTGATGTCAGATTTCAAAAATTCAAAATAGCGGATCCAATATGGCGGACATAAAAAATTTTAAAGTCAATAAATTTGAATTAAACATAGGTATCTATGGGTTTTTTTCACAGAGTTATTAGAATAGAGTGCGCGAGTTATACCTTTTACCGTGAGAGGCATTCTTAGACTCATAGAAAGAGACAAACGCATGAAAGTGGACCCCTTCCTTATCTTACCTTGTTTACTGGCGCATGTGCAAGAATAAAAGTTTTTGGTTAGGTTTTTATCTAAAAAGATCGCATGAAAAATCGTTTTAAATATAATAAAATTCTGCGTAAAATAAGCTGTCTTTGAAGTAATTTCGTTAATTATTTTTTAAGTTGTAGAGTTAGAAAAAAATAAAAAAAATCCGCTGCCAAGTTGTATATTTTTTTCTATAATTTTGGTGCTCATTTCATGAACACTTTACTTCCTCATAGAGATAAAAATAATAGAAAAACCGCTGCCAAGTTGTATATTTTTAAAAATAATTTTGGTGTTCATTTCATGAACACTTTGCTTCCTCATAGAGATAATAATAATAGAAATATATGAATAACTTTTTATTAATATGGTAAAGTGATTAAATTAAAAAGTGATTAAATTTAAAAGTGATTAAATCTTGAGAAAATGTCATTTTTCACAATTTTCGCTTTTTAAAATACCAATATTTTCGAAATTTATTATCGAATTAAGTTTAAAAATAGGCCAATCGAAGCGTTTTTTAATGCTCTATAAGTTGGTAATGATAATTTTAAAGTTACTTCTATATTTTTCAACAAAATTTTTAAAAAAGTCTTATTTTCCAAAATTTTTGATTTTTAAAAGTTTAATAACTCCGGTTAATATGGACGAAAAAAGTTCAATTAGGGCTCAAAAGATGCGTCTAAAAAAACTCTACAAAATTATGGAAAAACATTTATAGGTGTCCGAACATTTTTTTAAAGTCATGGTCAAAAAACTTTTTTTTGCAAAATTAAAATTCCAAAAAAAATTTATTTAAACTTTATTAATCTATCAAAAAGTACTCTCATTTTATGTCCGCAGGTGAGATCTACAGTTTAAAAAAAAATTCAACCCAAAAGCTCTTGATGATTTCGAGATATTTATGAAAATGTGATGTTTACACACACACACACACGGAATGACATTTTTTAAAAATGTAAGTTTGAAAACAAACTTATTGTCAGTGTGACCGACTGTTAGAAAAATAGTAATTGATATGGAGTTTGAATTGTGGGTGCGCTTGCGCAGTTTTTGAAACGCAGTAAGAGGGCGTTGTGTTTGTGCCATGCCATGTGTAAGAGTCTCAAAAGAAGAGATCAGATTAAGATTCGATTCGATGAACGTTTTATTGAAAAGGAACTTAGATAGGTCCGTTAATATATGTAAACACTTTAATAGTGATTTGCTTCTTTAAATTTATTAAATGCAAGTGCGCAATATTAAACTAATTATTATATGTGATTAATAATTATCAATCAATCCAACTCAGGCAAAAAAATAAAATAAAAATTCCATTTAACAGTTTTTTTTGCCTGACTTGGATTGATTGGAGGTGCATGATTATTTCCCAAATGTCATTTGGGACATTTTTACGAATTGTCACTTTTACGAAAAGTCATTTTTTCAAGATATCATTTTTACGAATTGTCATTTTTACATATAGTTATTGTTTCGAAATGTCATTTTTTCGAATTGTCATTTTTGCGAATTGTCATTTATGCGAACTGACATATTTTCGAATTGTCATTTTTACGAAATGTCACTGTTACGAATTGTTATTTTTGCGAAAATTGCTACAGTAAATCTATATATGCATACAAGTTTAGGTTTACTATAGCAATTTTCGCAAAAATGACAATTCGCAATAGTGACATTTCGTAAAAATGACAATTCGAAAAAATGGCAGTTCACGTAAATGACAATTCGAAAAAATAAGTTTTCGTAAAAGTGACAATTTGTAAAAATGTTGATTCGCAAAACTGACATTTCGTTAAAATGACAATTCGAAAAAATGAAATTTCGGAACAATAACTATTCGTAAAAATGATATTTCGCAAACATTACTATTCGCAAAAATGACAATTCGTAAAAATGGTGATTCGCAAAAGTGATATTTCGTAAAAATTACAATTCGAAAAAATGACATTTGGGAACAAGAACGATTCGTAAAAAAGACAATTCGTAAAAATGATATTTCGCAAAAATGACTTTTCGCAAAAGTGGCAATTCTTAAAAATTACGATTTGCAAAAGTGACATTTCGTTAAAATAACAGTTTGGATAAATGCAATTCGGTAAAATGACAGTTCGGTCAAATGACATTTGGGGAATAATCATGCGCCTCGTTCTCATTTAATCCTGACAAAAATAAAACCATTAATACGTTTAAATAAATATTTAAATACTAACTGAAGTATCTTGTTATGTAGTAAAACACAGGTAACAACAGTTGAATATACTTTATCTTCATGCTGTTTCACACACTTTTCATTTATAATATTCTGCAAACGATAACTGAAATAAAAATTATTTTTCCTTAATGATCTGTTTTTAATATCAAAGAATTACTACATTTTATCAACATATTACTAAAAATAATTGGAGTTGTCCAAAAAGCTTGAACAGCCTAGCCGAACCGAGCTCAAGTTCAACTTCATGTATCGAAAATTCGAGTGAATTCCAGTACTTGAGTAGTTTCGAGTTCTTAAAGTTATTCGAGTTTTGCAATAATTATAAATATACTATTAATATTATGACAATTTCTAAATTTATCGTGTATTTCAAACTAATAAACTAAGTTTTCCAATTATTAATATACTATCAATATCATGACAATTTATAAATTTATTGTGTATTTCAAACTAATAAACTAAGTAACTTTTCAATTTCAAACTTTATTTAAAAATTTACTTATTTAAACATTTGCAACGAGTATTCGAATTCACTCAAGTTTTCCTAATTATTTCAGCTTTTTATGCTTTTTGTTTTTGATATTTGAGTAGTTACCAATGGAATTTTATTCCCTGACGAAGATCCCGGTACTCAAAATTGCCTAGAACGTCAGAAATTTGGGAACAGTTGGGGCGACCCAATAAAACGTGTTTTTTGGGGATACTGGATGTTGATTAAACGACAGTACATTATCAAGATCATTTACAAGAATTAAATCAATTTTTGTACTAGAATTGTTTAAATGATGAGTCGAACCATGAGGTACCACACACAAACCAGATTTTTTGAATGTATGCCCTTATTTTTTCTTTAAAATCATCTATTTTTATTTTGTCTTGCGCATTTGGGTTTTAAAATACACATATTTTAGCTTTAGTTTAAAATGTCACTGAAATCTCTAGTACGCCAGGTTTAAAATTTTTTTTTTAAAACACTCAAAAACAGTGGGGGTCTTTACCCACACTTTTCTGAAAATTCTGACGTGTTAGACAATTTTGGGTACAGGGGACAAAAGTACATTAGAAATCACACCAATGTCAAAAATAAAAAATATCTTAACTCTATTATGCTTAAAATAAAAGAAGTATACACTTCATGTATTATTATTAATTATTATATTAATAATTAATACTTCCATTGGAAAGAATTGGAAAACTGTTACTGCAGACAATTGGAAAGATTAGACTTTTTCAAATTATTTGACAAAAGTTATATTCTTTTTAATGCGCTTCTGAATTTCGAAAGTGTCAATTGAAAAGAATAAGCATTTCAGATTTACTCTTAGAATATTCTATCCTAGTAAAAAAAAGTATTCAGAATAGAGAAAAGTATTTATAGTAACTTACGGTGAATGCATTTCCTTCACGCAATCGTCATTCTTATACTTCAGGTCACTCACGCTCTTCATAAATATTCTCAACTTTGCTTAGAAATCTTATATTCGAAAGTTTTAAAAGAAATGTATTAACGGTAAGCAAAATGTATTCACCGTAACCATTTAATGCGGTTTTGACGCGTAGTCGCATTCATTGCAAGTTACCATCAATACATTTTTTCTATTCAGAATACTTTTTTTACTGGGATTCAAACAGTCAATTTAAAAGAATAAAACTACTTCTTTGTTCCAGAAACTTTCAATAACGTTACGTCACAGCTTAAAATTCCCGTGTAGGATCCTCAAAGGATCCCTAACGGTTCCTGTAAAAGATCCCGACCGGAAAATTTTTTATTTTTCAGATTTTTATACGTTAAGCAACATTTGACATACATACACTATATGTGAGGCTTCTATAACAATGTTCGACAGAAAAATGTATTGCGCATTCGAGAAACTTATTAAAAACTACTGCGCAGGATGTTAGAAAAGTAAATAAATTAATTGATAATCCTTTACAATTAAGTACCTACAATTTAAAAAAGTGCAAAGGTTCCTGTATGAAAACAGCAAAAACTTACAAGAAACTTTGATAGCTAAGGTTCCTGCACTTAAACCTGTAATATTGGACTTTTTAAGTGTTGGATTTTCCATTTTTTGAACCTTTTAAGTTTTGGATCTCTTGCCCTTCGGAACTTCTAAGTTTTTAGACATTTCAGATTGGATCTTTTAATTTGGATCTTTTGTACCTCAATCGTTAGGGATTCTTTGATGATCCTGTCAAAATTACGTTTTTAACATAGATTTTGACGTATGGTAAAAGCCCTTATTTGGTCCTTTTTTATATGTAGGTCAAAAAATAGGTCAAATTACACATAGATTGCACAGTGGGCCAGGATTGCATATTTTTGGCCAAAAAAACAATTTTTCAACTTTCAAATATGCACAACAGAATTGATCCATAGTATTTAATAATAGATAAGGAATTTATTGCATAAAGGATTTGTTAAATAATAAAAAATTATGTCTCCTAGAATTATTTAAAGTTTAACATTTCAGATAAAATAATGAAACGTTTTTATTGAAATACTTAATACATCTAGAAAAGAATTAATTATTTTTGTCCAACGCCTGCAGTGGAATTGAACTATTGTACAGTAGGCACCAGTGGAGAAAAGTACTACTTTTCTCCACTGGTGGTTTGGCCAGTGGAGAAATGAGTTTGACTGGATTATTTTTGTTTTGCTTTTAATATTGAAACACAGTAAATCATGAGGTATTAAAAAGCTTAGCAGATTAAACTTACGTTACTACTGTAAGGATATAACTTACGTAAGAACATGACGTAACTTACGCAATAACCTTATAACACTTACGTAATTTACGTAATAACCTTATAACACTTACGTAAGAACATGGCTTACGTAAGTTGCGTAAAAAGATGAGTTATGTAAAAACATTATTTACGTAACTTATGTAAAAAAGATGACTTACGTAACTTACGTAAAGCATGACTTACGTAACGTAACTATTAACAAAACATAAAAAGCTTTTTTCCTTTTAATTATTAAAAATGTAATATTATCTTATTAACGAATAAAAAATACAGGGAATTACAAATTTTGAAACATTAATAACTACATATTGTTATAACCGCAAAAACCTCATAAATTAAAATCAAGATAAATAAAATATGTTTTGCAGTTGTTGGACAAAGTATCGTGTACAATTCGTGGAGAAAAACGATTTTCGCTCGCTTGATTGCTGCTCTCGCTGCGCTCGAGCAGCAAACTTCAAGCTCGCGAGAAATCGCCCTTTTTCTCCACTCGTTGCACAATATACTATTATACAACTCAGGCGTATTATGGTCACTTTATCTACCTGTACAAGCGCGTACTAAGTTCCCCATACAACCTAGCAGTCTATAAAGAAACCATTATAGCCCTAGGGAGATAAAGGGTAAATTATTGACCGCTCACAGGTCAATAAAGTACCCTTTATCTCCCCAGGACAATAATGGTCACTTTATTGACTATCTGAGTTATATGGGAGAACTTAGTACGCGGCTGTACAGGTAGCATAGAGTAACCATAATACACCTTTGTTGTATAAAGCAAAGTATGCAACAAGGGAGGTAAGTGCGTGATTAGAATAGTAATATCTTGTACAAGGAGTTTTAAATAGGTAGTCAGTTCAGGTTGCAAAAATCTATTTCTGAAAAAGCGATGATAATTAAAAAGACTCTTTTTTTATTGTAGGTGATTTAATTTCATTTTGTACGGTTTTACATCAAGGAGGTTCTATTCTATTTCTTGTCTTATATATAGACAGAAAAATTAAAAAAGCAGATTAGGCGAAATTTATAAAATTGATCTCTTTCTAACTACGTCAAATTTGCAAAAACTTTTAATTCTTTCGGAAGTCGAATTTTCAACTTGGGACATTCACATAAAATGCCTCATATAGTTCACAAAAATTTAAATACATCTTTATACCAACTTTTATTAATATCTGGTTTATAATTTTATTATCGATAGAACCTCCTTAAATATTTTCATAAACACTTACAGAAAACAGTTTGTACTTTGCATTTGAATATGTGTCTAAACATTTGTTATATTTACCACAGAACGCTATACATTCCACAGGCATGTTGAATAAAAGAATATAGCATTATGTCTGAAGTGGTGATAGTAAAAATGGCAAAAATACCAACAATCATACTTTGTATGTAAACAAATGAGTAATATTCATTTTTATCAAAAATAATATATTCTACTTCGACAACATAAATTTTTTGTCGTGTTTGGTTTAAAGGATAAAATATATCTAGTATTGGTGGTGTCAAAGCTACTGTATAAAAAAACACTACAGATGTTGCCATATATGCTACAAAATATAAATTGTCTCAATTAAATAAATTTAAATTTATTATGGTTTTAAAAGATAAATAATACGATATGATGATTTTATAGAAAAATGAAATACTTCATGTCGTTTCTATTTTAATTAGAGTAAATAACGTTCTTGTCAGGAACCAGGAATTGTCAAGGAAAGTATCTGGAAAACGGGTGAAAGTCATGGGAAATGATGAAAAATCGGGAATTTCATCATAATTTCAAATGCAAAAGAACTTTACCCTATTTTTAAATGCATAAAGTAGAACGGGGTGAGGCAGACAAGACGGCACATTTTGGTTTGCGAGGCAGTTATTTGAATAAGTTTTTTTAATTTTAATATCGCGTTAGAAATCTTGTCTTTTTGGCTAAAAAATCGCCATAGAACATTTTGACGTAGGTTGCACTTAAAAATTTGTACAACCTTTTTCACAAAGGACCACGTTTTTGTCATATTTGCAAATACGCGGGATGGTGCGGCCAACTATTTTAATTGATAAAAAACATAACTTAAAGTTAAAATTAGTGAAACATAACAAGAATTTCATTTGTGTAACTCAATTAACTAAAATCACAAAAATAACTCTTAGAAAAGTTACATCCAAAAAGTCTGTTTTCATAAATGATACTGTCACTGTTAAAATGCTGCAGCAATATTCCCCATCTGTTAGCAACTAAAATAAACTACCATAAGCACTCTACATTATCAATAGCGCACGATTTGAAAAAATTATACAGAAATAAGAAGCAATTGGCTGCCTCACCACGTTCAACTCTATAATAACTTACGAAAAATTATGAAAAATTTTTACGTTTCATATTCTTAAAAATAATTCTTTTTGTTTTTAAGAATGTGAAATAAGTAGGGGAGAGGGCCCCAATCCATAAAATGTTTGTTTAAAGTGACAGCATCTTCTCAATTTTTTTATTTTTATTGTTTGTATAGACGAAGATTTTTATGCATATTTGAAAAATAAAACCAGTTTTTTTTCTACTGCGCATATCACCTGAATTTTTTGTCAAAAAAAGTTTTATTTCCGATTTTTCTCAAGTCGATAAAGTTATTTAAATTTTTGATTTTAGATAGGTATTTATCTTTATAATATTATTTATTTATCATATAATAATATTCTAAAATGATTTTATTAATATTTTGTTTGTATACAATTTTTTTCTAGGTTTCGAAAAATGGTGTCATTTACCTCAAGATGGACACTTTCGAGACCCTAAGATGGACACCACATTTCAATGTATTTATTTTCATGCTTTCGATTACACATTTTTTTAATAATTTTGTAAGCCTCGTAATTGAGATTTTTTATTTTTACCGCCATCGAATGTAGAGCTATCGATAGTTTAAAAATTAATACAGGATGTTTATCTTTAATTTACCACACTTTAAAGTGATTTTTAAGAAGGTGTCCATCTTGGGGCCACTTTTTTTTGGTCAAAAATTTTAACAATTAGAAAAAATGCTAAAAAATGCTAATAAATGAAAAATGTTTAAGTTCAAAATAAAATTTTATCTCAGTGGCCATAAGTTACCTAATAAATTGTACTTTCATTTAGTATAAAACATTTTAACATATCTTATTCGGTTTGGATTTTAGAGCCATCAATCGAAGAGGTGTCCATCTTGGGGCCCTCTCCCCTATCTTTAAAAATAAGAAATTTTTTTATTTTTAAGTATGTGGTTCTTAAATATTTCTTTTCTGTAAATGTGAAATATTTCGCCTGCAGTTTAAATTAATGCAAGTTAGGGAAAAAATATTTTTTCATTTTAAAAACCAGGAAAAGTAAGGGAATTTTAAAATAGAAAAACTGTGGCAACCCTTTTTGTAATAAATTCATATTTAATACATATTTTGCCTAAAATTTTAATCTTTGAAAAATGTTCGAAAACTTCTATATATATTTACCCAGCAAAGTTAGTGCCCCATTTTTTCATAGTTTTAATTTATTTTCAATTCTTATTAATTTACGACGACATCTGGGTTTAGATATCGTTACTTCCTTTAATTTTTAAACTGGGTCGATATAGTAGGGTTCAGCTTCACATTTAGTAAATGACTTACTGATGATTGACAATTGTTTCATGAAAAATTCCGGGAAAATTCAAATAAAAAGCAGACGAATGCGAAACATCTGGGCTACTGAGTCTAAAACTATAAAAATTTGTTGGATGTAGACCTCTGTAGCTCAGTGGAAGAGCAATCAACCAGCAATTGATAGGTCCTGGGTTTCAAGCCCCAGCAGAGTTAATCCCTCATTTTTTCAATTTTAATATATTTTCAATTCTCTATATACATTTAACGACCTTATATTCCGGACCCCCACTATCGTTGCCTAGGAGGACATATTTGTTGAATACGATCCTGTGCGTATCTAATTTTTTAAAACACTGTTCCATACCGAAAAGAAAGCATTGGTGGATACATAAACGATGTGAGTAAAAATGATGGACACATATTATTTTCAATGTTTCTGCTTTCCCCTAGCATGGGACGGGACACAGTGGAAAAAAATGCACGCTTCTGCACGAAATTCTGCTGACAAGTCAAATCTTAATGGATTTTAACGTTTTTCTTTTAAAAGCCTCAGGAAGGTTTGCGCTATTAGACGTGACTGCAACTCTTTTTATCATTTAAAACATAACCTCAAAAAATTATTTAAATCCTATTCAAACTCTTTCTAAAATAATTAACTACATCTATAAATGTACATAGGGATGTTTTTTTAGCTCTTTTATGATAAGATATGATTTATCATAAAAATGATCATCAGTGACCTGAAAAGCTCCCTATATAAATTTATAGATGTAGTCAATCATTGTAGAATGAATTTGAATAGGATTTAAATTATGTTTTGAGGTTATGTTGCAAATAATAAAAAAAGTGTCAGTCAAGGCTTATAGCGCAAACCTTCCTAAGGTTTTAAAAAAATCTTTCAAATCCGTTAAGATTTGACTTGTCAGCAGAATTTTGTTCAGAAGAGTGTATTTTTTCCCACTGTGCGGCACCTTTATTATTAATATTCAGACAAACAAATAATAGCTTCAAGAATGTTGTTCGCAAACGTAAAGTATAAGTTACAAAAGAACTGACATATAATTGTGTTTGTTCTGTAACTATAATATATTATAGTTATTATATCCCGTACGGGCTATAACATAGCAATAGCATACAATGTACAACACAGACATCACAGTAGCGTACAGCGCGCCCTAAGGACATTTTATGTCCCAATGCCCGCTAAAGTCAAATTTCAGTTTTACTGATACTTTTAATGTACCCTTTTTATTAAACATATATATATAAGGATGGCTCCGAACGACACTATCTCAACTCTGGCGCGTGCTGGTATTTTTCAGCAACTCTGAGACATTCGTGTAAACTGTCTCAACTCGAACGGCGCGCTGTAGAGAGAAACATTCTTGAATAAACTTTCTAATTTACAATCTATAATATTGTCAACTTTCTAGTTTTTGCACCTGAATTTAAAGTTTTTTTCTCCCTTTCTTTGTTAGGTTGAGTCCACAATAAAATAAATCGTCTCGATTTCGATGCGCAGTAAACAAAAATGTATGTACGCGCATCGAATCGTCTTGAAAGTCGAGACGATTTTTAGCTATTCTGGAATTAGCCTTAAACTAACATTTTGGCGACCATGACCGGACTACGGGATCTCAGTGTGTGAAAAAATATTTACGTTGAAAGTGATGCGATTGTGAATTAAAGATGGACGATTTGAAAAGAAAATTGTTTCGCGCATCGTTTACTCGAGAGCTTAATATTTTGAAGCAGGGAATCGCTGCTGACATAAACATGCAGAGTTTACAAGTGTCTTTACAAATGCTCGAAGAAAAAATGTCGCAACTATCCTTGACGATGGAGAAATATTTCGATACTTTATTGGAAGATCCAGATTTAGACGAAGAATTTCTCGCAAGGGAAGTAGAGGACGCCGACGAATACAAGCGGAGATACTTAACCGTAAAAAGCATTGTAGAGATGCGTTTAAATGTGCCACTAATAGTAGAAACAGCGAACAACACGACGACTGCTCAACAGGAACAGCTACAGGTTACCACAAATCAAGTTATGCAAATTTTGTGCAGACGTAAGGGAATAGCTACAATTTTGGAGTCTTTTCAAGAAAATACTGAGGATCCAGACATCTCCAAGAAAGATAAAGTTCGGAAATATTTTTGCAAAAAAATTAAAAACTATTTTGGCATTCTCTTAACTCTTTCAGTCCCAGTGGTCGATATATTGACCACCTTTTAAGCCACCCATTTTTTAACATGACTTAAAGGAAAACTTTAAATAATTACATATTTCTTATTTTTATGTTTCTACAAATAGGGTTTGTAGTTTTTTAACAAATTAATCTATATTATTTATGTTTTTTTGTTATTAACAAACTTATACACGGCAATGCATTATTCCAGGTTTAACTTAACTGTAATAAAATTAAATCAGTAACATATACTTTAAATTATGGTTGTTTTCTAAATTCTCAGAGTTTGCTGAATATTAATTTAAAATCAGATATGCAAATTCAAAATGGTGGATCCAATATGGCGGACAAAAATTAAATAAATTTGCTTCAAAATTGTCTCTCGGGGGTTTTTGGGGTCGCTGATTACGAATCTTAAGTCAGTTTTTAAAAATTCAAAATAGTGGATCCATAAATCCATACGGCGGACATAAAAAGTTACGAATTTGGATACACCCTCCTCTTTTTTAATACGGGCTTGGGACCGGTAATGGCAGTTTCATCTCTTTTTTAAATTTTTTTTTGTTTTTCTTAATGTTTTAAATGTTTTTTTTAATTTTTTAATACTTTTGTTGATTTTTTTAAAAAATATTTTTATATTTATCGTGACAAACGACAAAAGACAAGTGTCAAAACATAAAAGACGAACGACAAAAAAACAAAAGAAAATCAAGAGGAAAAAAGGGAAAATGGTAAACGACAAAAAATCAGTACTTCTCTCCTATTTTCAATATTATTGTTGTAATAGTCGTAACATTAGATACACCATCTAAAAATTTTGCAAGAATGATTCCAGATTTGTATTTACACACCCCGCAAACTTCTAAGAAGCAGCATTCAGTCCTATATTGTCCATTTTTAATTTTTGACTATCATATTGTATTTATTATTTTAAAGTTAGAAAAACTGACTTCAGATTCGTAATAAGTGACCTAGAAAAAACCTAAACGGTATTTTTCAAATAAATTTGATTCAGGGTGGCCGCAAGTCAGGGAAAAACTGGAAATCAGGGAAAAGTCAGGGAATTTTTAAAAATTCTTTAAAAGTCAGGGAATTTTGATCGAAAGAAACCACAAATTAAAAAAATTTGATACTTAAATGTCAATTCAGTTTTTTATTTAGACGTTTTTGTAATATAGCTCATTATAATGGTGCCGTCACATTTTTTATAAGTTTGAACCTTCTTACGGACATTTTAATGTAGAATATTAACTAATTCAAAAATTAGTCAGGGAATTTTGAAAATAAAATTTTGGGGCCACCCTGTTGATGGATTTATTATTTCTTCGTCCATATTGGATCCGCCATTTTGAATTTTGAAAAACTGACTCCAGATTCGTAATCATCGACCCCAAGAACCCCCGAGTGACAACTTTCAAGTAAATTTGATTAATTTTTTACTTTATTGTCCGCCATATTGACTCCGCCAATTTGAATTTTCAAAATTTTGAAAATCTGATTCCAGATTTGTAATTAGTGACCCCGAGAACCATGGATACTATACTTTTTGTAGATATTTTTCAATTGCCCTAATTATGATTCTTTATGATTCGTCCTTGAGTAATACAATTAAGTAAAATTTTACTACTTCTATTTTTGTTTTCTTCGGATAGTTCATGGGTTAATCTCTAGAAAAGAACAAATTCAGAATTAAAATTTCATGAAAAAAAGTTGAAAAATCACTTTTATTATTAGTCCTGTGGCAAAAGGGGGATTTTAGTAAGTCTATAAAATACGTGGTTACAATCTTTATTAACATTATTATTAAAAATTAATGTTTTTTATTCAGAATTTTTGTTGAAAATTTCTCTCAGCTAAATGAGTTTAAAATTGATAGCGTATCTTGTTATAAAACTAGTATACAAATTTGTGAGATTTTATTTTCAACGCTTACTTATATTTCGCAATTGATATTAAAGGGGGATTCCATGGGTAAATCACACAGTTGTACGTGACAAGTTACCGATTTGTCTAAAAGTTTTTAGGCGTATTCTACCTTCAAAAAAAGTGATCTAGCCAAAACTTTAAGTGCCTATCTTATAAAGATCTCTCACAATCATCAATTTCATAAAAAGTGCCATTTTTTAAAACTAAGTTTAAAAAATCCATTTTTGCTTGAAAAAATGTCAATTTTTGGTCTAAAAAATCGGAAAAGTACTAGGGTAAATGTGCCAATTACTGTCACTTCTAATCCAGCATCGATTTTAAAGATATTAAACATTTATATTAAGTAAAATAATAATATAAAACTAGTATTTCTAGCAATATTAGGATCTAATAAAAGTAAATGGGCGAATCCACGGAACCGTGCGATTTAAACATAAAAATATAAATATTTTTAAATTACAAGCACACTTTTTATTTTTAGATATATATGTTCGAAATTTATTCAAGAACGATTGTTTATTTGTATATTTATTTTATATTTCTTTTACGAGTTTTAAAGTGCAAACAATAAAATTATAACGTATTTAACAATTCAAAATCTTTATTTTCATAAAATATTCTTAACATTTTACTTTTTAAAACTTTTTAAATTGAAAATCAAAAAGATTATTTGCTTACCATTGTAAAAAATATTTTCTAACCCGTATTTCTAGAAATTAACATTTCTGAATATAAACAAACATATCGACTTTCCAATAATTGAAAACTGATATATTCACACTTATGAGATCGAGTCTTTTAAAGATGAAAATTCCACAACATTTTTATATTTAATATTTTTAAAATGTTTTAATTGGAATACATATTTAGCATTTAGAATCATGAATATTTATAATAATATCTACCGTTCACACAAAGTTTCAACTGATTATATATACCTATAATACATAATTATTGTTTTATTATCTTTATTTTTAAAGGCACACGGTTAAGTAAGGTCTAAATTTATTCATTTTTTCATAAGGAATAAGCTCATTAAAAAAAAATTAGAATCGCATTACCGCTGAAAGCATAAAATGAAGAAAACTTTGGACTTCCTGTTACTGAGAAATGGGAGTAACATTGCTTGAATTGCTGCCATTTAGTTTTAATAAAGGAGCACATATTTCTTTCGATATGGAATAGATTTTAGAATATTAGAAGAATTATTTACAACTATTCTTGGACGATTTTAATTTACGCTGAAAAAGTTATACACGTTTAAGTCGAAGAGAAGCCCAAAGTAACAAATCAAATTTAATTTTTTAAGTACACATATGACTTTTTATTTAACATGAAGATTATACAAATTATGGTTTTATTTGACTATTCTGTTATATATGTTATCTAAGAGACATTGACATTAAAAAAATTATATAATGTTAAAAAAAATTGTTTAAATGAGGAGTAACATGAAATCACACGGTTCCGTGGATTCGCCCAAATATAGGATTCCAACTCTAAAAGAAACATATTTAACTTAGAAAAACACACATTTTTAA
The DNA here is from genome assembly GCA_032872505.1 of Leptopilina syphax. Lineage (NCBI taxonomy): Eukaryota > Metazoa > Arthropoda > Insecta > Hymenoptera > Figitidae > Leptopilina > Leptopilina syphax. Next base: position 16,889,463 of record CM065472.1, read on the forward strand.
AAAATTGTCAATGCTGGTGTTACTGTCAGTTTGTGTGAGTTACTGTCAATCAATGCCCCAATTACTGCAAATGACGTAATTACTATAAATATTTTGTCTGAAAACTGCTATTCTATTACAATTAAAGTAAATTATTATAAATAAAAAGAACTTAGGAGTTTTAACACATTTTATTAAAAAAACTGTTATTAATGAAATTAAATTATTATATTATAACAAGAAAGAAAGGGTAAGAAATAAGAACACATTTTTTAGAAAACTCTCAAAGATTTTTTGTTTCTTTTTTTTATTTATCAACTTTTTTTTAAAAGAAATTCTTCTTTTGCTTTTTTCTTTTTTCCAAATCTTTCATTTTTGTTCTTTTTCATTAATTTCTCGGATTCTCTTTGAAATTTTAATTTTTCCGATTTGCCAGACATAACCTCTTCTAGAGCTAATTTTACACTATCTTTAGAATATTGCATTCTACTTCTCTTTGGTTTTTTTCTCCACCTTCTTTGAAACATTTTTTTTCTTTCGGTTACTTATTGCACTTATTTAACTATTGTTTAAAACTTATAAGCTAAAACTAAACTAAGCTAAGCAAAAATTTAATCTCACGTGATACCCATAGCGTTGACGTTTATGTCAAGTTTGCTTGGTTATGTCACACATTTTTCGCGACTGACAGTAATTGGGGAAAAGAGAAAAATCATGTCCCAAATATTGTTTCAATAAAAAAAGGTTAAAATACTTAATTTTTTATGTTTTATTATAGATATTTTGAAAAATTATTTATTTTTAAATCGAAGAATACTATTGCAATAAATATTTTTTCTTGAAAAACAAAAATATATATACTTTTCCACAACGCGTACATGGCATGTCCACAAATCTCTGAAGTAAAATTAGCCATTTTTGTCACTTGCATATTTGAAATTAACATAAAAATTATAAAAATATTTTTTATATGGTTATTTTCATTGTTATTATTTAAAGAACATTATAAATAAAATTAATTCTTTCATTACAAAAATTTTATTCATACTAAATATTTTAAATCATCATTTTTATTCAAACTGACAGTAGTTGGGGCATTTGCAGTAATTGGCACACTTACCCTAGTCAGTGGGAAATTTTCCAAAGAATCCAATGACGTTGGAATTTTTGAGATATTTCAAAACGCATAAGCAGTAGATTAAGAAAACTACTTTTTAAAAAAAAATTTATAAATCAAAAACACCTTTTTCGATTTGGCTTAAATTTTCAGGGAAAATAGTTAAAAAGCCATACTTTAAAATGATCATTTCAAAAATTTTAAACAGCAAAAACAAATACAAGATATATGACTGTCCACGAGAAAACAAGGCTTAGGTCCAAAAAATCAATTTTGATTTTTTTATGGTAATCGACAGATTTTATGTTGCTTTTTCAAATGCAAAAGTCAAAAGTTAAAAATATCAATTACTTTCGACAATATATCGTTTCAAAGATGGGTATGTTAAGCGTAGTTAACCTCAATCGTTGACTGTCCACGATAAAACACGGCTTAGGTCGAAAAAAATCAATTTGAGTTTTTTATGGTAATCGACAGATTTTATGTTGCTTTTTTAAATGCAAAAGTCAGAAGTTAAAAATATCAATTACTTTTGACAATATATCGTTTTAAAGATGGGTATGTCAAGCGTACTACGATTGAAGTTAACTTCAATCGTAGTACTTCAATCGCTCGCCCTGTGAAATTCACGTTTGGGAGCTAAGCCTTGTTTTCTCGTGGACTCTGAAGAAATCTATTATTTATGGACAATATTGTATTATTAAGAAGAAACACAAATCAATAATTATTTCTTTAAAGAATTTTATTAATATTTGAAAATAATTGAACTCCTGTGAAGAATTTTATTAATTTTAGAAAATAATTGCATTTTTGTGAGGAATTTTATTAATTGTTGAAAATAATTGCATTCTTTACAGGAAATTTATTATATTTGTGAAAATGTAATTGAATTCTTGAATAAAAAAAATTAGTAAAATCTTCACAGAAATTCAATTAATTTCAAAAATAAAAAATTATTCCAATTTTTCGAAAGACTTCAATTATTTTCTAAAATTAGTAAAATTATTCGTAGGAATTCAAATTTTTGCTTAAATCATAAAAATTCTTCACAGAAATTCAATTATTTTTCTAAAATCTGTAAAATTCTTCTCAGGAATTCAATTATTTATAAAAATTAGTTAATGTTTTCACAGGAATTGAATTATTTAAAAAAAATTGAAAATAATTCTTAAAAAAATTTAATTAGGGTTTTGAAATATTTTTTAATAACTCTTAGCGAGAATTTAATTATTTTCATAAATAATAAAATTCTTTGAAGGAATTCAATTATTCTAAAATTTTTTGCAAGAATTCAATGATTTTCAATACATTAATTTTAAAATTAAAAATATTAAAAAAGAAAAATTAATTATTTTGCGTTTTAATAAAATTTTTCGAAATAATCAAATTTTTTTCTCAAATTTTAATAAATTTCAATTATTTCTATAAATAATAAAATTGTTTGCAAAAGTTCGCAATACTTTTTAATGAAATTTCTTGAAAGAATTCAAGTTTTTTAAAAAATTTTGTAATATTTTTCGAAAAAAATAGAATTTGTTTTTAAAATTTCAATAAATCCTTTCAAACAACTCAACTTTTTAAAATTTTTAATAAAATTCATTGACAATTTTGAAAAGCTGAAAAGAATTTTTTGTTTAATTCAATTATTTGAAAATTTTAATTTCAAATTATTTTAGAAAAATTACACTTTTTTATAAAAGAATGTATAGAAATACTTCAAAAAAATTTAATTAATAGAAAAATTCTAATAAAATTTTATAAAAGAATTTAATTTTCAATGAATAATTTTTAATAAAAGTTTAATAGTAAAATTATTTATGAAAATTATTAAGAAAATCGATTATATTCAATAAATTAAAGAGATTTTTTGAAGGAATTCAATTATTCTCAAATTTTTTGCAAGAATTCAATGATTTTCAATATATTAATTTTAATGAAAATTAAAAATATTGAAAAAGAAAATTATGAAAAATGTTAGGAAACAACAACTAACTTCACACTGCGAACAGAACGAATGAAAAATCACAGAGATTAATATAGTTAATAATTAATTAATTAATTCCTTATAATTAATAAAATAATAATTAAAATTAATAAAAATATAATTTTATCGGTTTACAAGTAGCAGGCACGTTCGTGCCGGACCATTTCTGGCACGACTGTGCCAGACTGACGGGCTGGCAATATCGCTAGCTATGGCGCGCACATTCAGCTGCTTATGTGCCGGCATTTCGGTCCGATTAATCGGCCCGAGGTCCGGCAAATACGCACCCTATTAGCGGACATTTTGTTATCTGGGGTATAAGCACAAAAAGGCAAAACCGTAAGGAAACATAGAAAGGCATCGAATTATCTCACTATTTTGCAAAAATATGGCTAAAAACTTAAAATATCCAGATTTCCAGAATAATCATTTTAAAGTATGGCTTTTCAACTATATTTCCTGAAAATTTGAGCCAAATCGAAAAAGGTGTTTTTGAGTTATAATTTTTTTTAAAAAAGTAGTTTTATTTAATCTACTGCGCATGCGTTTTGAAATATCTCAAAAATTCCAAAGGCATTGGATTCTTTGGAAAATTTCCCATCGACTAGCACTTTTCCGATTTTTTTAGACCAAAATTCACTTTTTTCAAACAAAAATGTATTTTTTAATCTTAGTAGTTTTCAAAAATGGACTTTTCATGAAATTGAGGATTGTGAGTGATCTTTATGAGATAGGAACTTAAAATTTTGTCTAATTCACTATTTTTGAAGGTAGAATACGCTTAAAAACTTTGAGACAAATTGGTAACTTCTCACGTACAACTGTGTGATTTACCCGTGGAATCCCCCAAAAATATTCTAATGTCTGTGAAGAATTAGCTGTTACGATTTTCATCAAAGCAGCATTTTTATCAGGAAGCTTTGTAGAATAATAAAATTGTAACAAAAAGTTGCCACAATGAAAGTTGATAATACTCATCTTCCTGCACGGTTTGGGATAGAGTTTCGGCTATGCCAGTAGAAAGGAGAAAGATAACTGTCCTGCTTGGGACCTAACAAGCGAAGTGTTAAGCTCATTATTGTAATAACCACAAAGAAAGATGCAGAGAATCTGAAACGTCAATCACATAAGGGTAGGCTTTTTATTTTGTCCAGTGAGGAAAAGAGGTCACAAGCAAAGAAGTCTTTCTCTAAGGTGCGAAGAAAACATGGTATCTATCATGGTTCAAAACCTGGACTCGTGTAGACATATTTAATCCTTAATTATTAAAATAATGGAGAAAAGATAGAATGGGAAGACGAGGTTGACCGGAAGAATCCAGTGCTCAGAAGTGTGGGAGCGTGGGAGGAGGAAATCATTTAGCTTTTCCTCCCATCCTTGCTCACACATTGCATAAGCGAAAACAAACATCGCAAGGGAACAAAATTCTTCGTCGCCAGATTGTTTAACTGGAGGAAAAGAATAAGCAGATGCATCAGAAAGCTTAGAATAGTGTAAGTAAAAATAATAATGACCCAGCTAAGCAAAGTCAAACTGATAAAAATAAGACTTCAGAAAGAAATTTGCCGAAAAATAATGACTCAATCAACACGCGTAAACATGATCAATCAAATAGTGTCCTTTAAGCAAATAATAGCGACTTAACCGCCGAGTATAACACGTTTTATGTCAATTGCATTAGGGGAGAGTGGGCAAAGACGCTATGCGGGGCAAAGACGTTTTTAGGGTTTTGTGGCCAAGGGCCAAAACCCTTATAGCGAGACTCTGGTGTCAGTCCGTAGTTTTCCCTAGCAACAGTTGCCATGGCAACCGTTGATATGGTAATTGTTTGCCATAACAACCGTTGACATAGCAACGGTTGCCATGGTAATGGTTGTCATAGCAACGCTTGTTATTAAAATCATTATGTGAAGTTTATGATTGATTTTATTATTTTTTCTTTGTCATTTCAGGCCACGAAACCCTAAGATGTAGGCGCATTGCGCCTGCTTCTCTCACTGATTTTTAAAATATCTCCTTCATTTTTCTGTCTGTTCCAATTGGTATTAAAAATTAAGTTGCAATGCAATCAGACCAATTGATTAAAAAAAGAAAAACCTAAAAATATCAAATATTTTAAGAAATATAACAAAATAATTACTGTCGTATGTTATTAAATTTTGAAATTAGAGATATACATTTCCACTTGAATTTTTTAAACAAACAACTACAATCTTTAAAACATAAAATATTACTGTCGTCTATTGATACATCTGTTCTAAAAAAATTTTTCACATTTTCCGGAAAAAAAATTCTATTCTATCCGTGCTCAATGTAACTTAAGATGAAAAAAGAAATTTAAATTAATTTATGATAAAACATATAATCGTCCAAAGTTAAATGCTAAGAATAATTCTAATTGGCTAATTAATTTAAGTGAGATAAATATTCCCCAAAAAGTGGAGGATGTTGTTACATTGGGCCCTAGTTACAGTTATCACCAACAAAATACCAAACAAGATATTATCAATGTGATTAAAAACGTGGAATGTACTATTTCAAATTTAGATATTAAATCTGAAATAAAAAATGATATTAGATTGAAGGTCATTAACACTCTTATTGCCAATTTAAACAAAAATGAAAACCATCGTATGACACTTGAAGATAAAATATTTACATCTAAATTAAATTTAACTAAAAAATTTCTAAAAAATAACCCTGAAATTTTTTTCACTAATTCCGATTAAGGAAATGTGTCTGTCTGTTTAAAAAAGTCTGATTATATCTCAAAAGCATATGACTTACTATCTGACCAAAGAACTTATAAAGAAATTTCTTCTAAAAATGTTCTATCTAAATTACAATCTGATACGTACAAAATTCTTCGAAATTTAAATAAGAATAATTTTTTGAAATATAGTTACCATAAGAATCAATTGACAATGACAAACACTTCTTTAGCAAAATTTTATGGTTTACCAAAGATACACAAAGAAAATGCACCTCTACGTCCTATAATTTCTCTTATTAATAGTCCTACTCATTTTTTGGCTAAAGTTATATATGATGAACTAAAATCAGCAATTCCTCTCCCTAAATCGCATATTAATAATAGTTTCGAATTATAAAAGAAACTGGAGAATATTGTTTTACCGAATAACTCTGTATTGTTGTCTCTTGATGTTTGTGCACTTTTTACTAATGTTCCCTGCGACTTAGTTCTAGAGAGTTTAGATAGAAAATATAAATTTATTAATAATAATTGTAAAATTCCGTTCATAGACTTTGTCAATTGTACTAAGTTTCTTTTCAATAACACGTTTTTTAATTTTAATGATAAAATTTACCAACAAATATATGGCACGCCGATGGGTTCACCTATTTCACCGTTGTTTGCCGATATTGTTATGGATGACTTGGAAACTGATTGTTTAAGTTTAATTAAAAAGAAATTCAAATGTGCACCAATTTTTTATTTTAGATATGTTGACGACACCCTTTTGTGTGTCCATAAAGACCATGTTGACATTTTTATAAACACTTTTAATTCTTTTAATATCAATTTAAAATTCACTCATGAATTAGAATTTGATAACCAAATAAATTTTTTGGACATGACAATCATAAAAAATAATAATTATCTTATGACCAATTAGTTTAAAAAAAATGTCCTCAAATAGATTGATAAATTATTTTTCAAGTCATCTAATCCAGCAAAAAAAGAATATTGTGTTTAATTTATATGACAGGGCAATTTTGTTATCACATGAGTCTTTTCATAAAGAAAATATTGTAAAAGTTAAAAAAATTTTACTCAATAATGATTATCCATTGGAATTCATTCAAAAAATGCTTAAAGTTCGTTCTCATACAACTAATTAAAAAACAGTTAATAGTAAACCGTCTAATAATTTGGTCTCTATTTATCAACAACTTCCGAAAATTTGTATTCCTTTCAACAATATATATTTTTAATTATCTAATATTCTTAGAAAACACAATCTTTTAACTATTCCAATGGTTCAAAAAAGTTTAGTCTCAGTTATAAAATTAGGAAAAGACTTGACAAAAAAATTGGACAGAACTAGTATTGTCTATAAGATCAATTGTGACAATTGCCCTGCTACTTATATTGGTGAATCTAAACGAACTTTAAAAAAAAGAATTAATGAACATAAAAATAACAGAAATCCTGATTAAGTTGTAAACAAACATCAAACAGAGTATAATCATTCTTTCAATTTTGATGATACTAAAATTATAGATTATGAATTTTCATATAAAAAAAAATTAATTTCAGAAATGATTCATATTAAAAGCAATGAATTTACTATTAACAAGAAAAAAGATGTACAATTCCTTAGTAATGCTTATTTTCCTTTACTAAATAAATTGAAACAATGATTATATTCATAATATTTCGATGAAAGTTCATTGACCTGCGTTTCTGTATATAATACGAAAATTGTCATCGCGACATTCAGTTTGACTAATCACTTACAATCACTATGTTCGTGATTTTTAGTTTTAATTTTAAACATTTAAAAAAATATAGATTCAAAATTATTTTTTTAATTTTGCGTCTTTGACGTAATGTTTAGTGCAACCACTTTTAATTAGGTAGATATTAAAATTTAATTTTTTTTATAATTTGTTAATTTTTTAAAAAAATTTTTGTAGTCTTTTTTTGTTTATTTCGTATTTGTTTTTGAATTTGTTCAGATTTTAATAAAGTGACCTGATAATGGTGGCTAACCGTGCCTCCGAAACGTCGTCGTTAAAAAAGTAAATGTGTTTTATTCACCTGTCTTTCAAAAATCGACTAATTAACAAATAAAATAAATATATATGAAAGAAAAAAATATTCTTTAACTAAATAACAACTATTACAATTTCTTGTTAATTAGTTTTAGAATAATGAAAAACAAAGACCGCATAAATTAATTGCTTGATTTAAAAAATATACATCGATAAATGTAAATCTAGCACCTTTGCCCCACTCTCCCCTACAATTAAAAAATTTTTTTGTTTATGCATGAGTGTCCCTAAAGTTCAGTTTAAATTCTTGCTTTGTATAAAAATTAAAATGCACACTAATATGTATAACAAATTTTCACCACATAAACTTAGTCGACGAATCAATGTAACAATGTAATTGAAATGGGTTGAATATTTTTTCCCAACGAATGTAATGAGTGTTCTATTATGTCATGAGTGTCTCATGACATAATTTTTCTCAACTTCACCAATGCATTGACTGAAAATAATATATTAATAGCAAATTCTTATTTTCTTGGCGAAATTAAAATGTCATTTTTCATTTTAACTCACTTTTCTCTGTATTTTGCTTAATTTAAAAATATTTTGTTTGTCAAACGTGACCTTATTCTGAAATTTATACTTAGTTTGAGTATAATTGTAAGAGCAACGAAACATTACTTGTCTCTAACAAAATAATCATTATTAAATGAAAAATTTGCAGAATTTTTTTTTTAAATTTGACTATTTCTGACGAACAGCGTCTCTCATGTGAAATATATCACTTTAATTTCACGACCACTATGACCACATTTTTTTAAAAACGCGCCAAAACTGGATAGTGCGGAATTGAGTAACAATGTTTATATTTTAGAAATAAGTATATAAGTATAATTAAAATTATAGCAACGTTTCGATGACTTGGTTTTTCATCATCATCAGGCTAAGCTTAAATAAATAAACAATAAATATACACCATAAATAAAAACGAAAAATAAGGACGAAAAAGAAAAAAAATTATTTAAAAGTTATAAATTTAAAAAGAAATTATTTACCACATTACAAAAACACGTTACATATTAAATTCGCACAGTTATTTCGTCAAGACTAAAATCGTTTTACAGAAAAATATAACTCTAGATACATTGGAGGAATCAATGAACTGAGATGTAAACAGCAAGTGGCGATGACAAGATGACAATATTTTAAAAAAGAAATCAATCATGAATTTAATTTGCATATTAGGGAAAAATAAATTTTGAATATTTTTTCCCAACGAATGCAATGAGTGTTCTATTATGTCATGAGTGTCTCATGACATAATTTTTCTCAACTTCACCAAATGCATTAACCCATTAAGGACCAGACGGACGAAAAATTTCAATTGACTTTGAGGACCTCGTTTTTTAATAAAATGCATATATAAAAATTGACACATACCATTTTTAATGTAAAATTTACTCCTCTTTCAGATTCTGCTGTTAAAATTTGTTTATACCAAATTGTTAAAAAGTTATAAACAATTTTTTCCAAAAAAACACAATTTTTCGAGAAAAAAATTTCATTTCAGACGTATTTTCACCTGAAAAAAGTAGGTGGATACTCACAAAAGCTTAAAATATCGCGTCCATGGACCCTTAGCTACAAAACCCTGAAGCGAACAATTTTTTTTCAAAATGGAGGACGCTAATATGGCGGCTAAAGCTAAAAAAATCGGACAAGTGCGAGTTACACTCGCATTAAGATCGAGGGTTCCGTACACCAAAATAAAACTCATTTTTTATAAAAAAATATATATGGGACATTCCACGTCAACCCGGACAAGACTCTGTCCAAAAATTTATTGCACCGATTTTAATGGTTAAGGGCTTAAAATCTTCGTCTTTATGCCCTCTATCAAATACAATGTGGTACTTTTGAAAATTTAACATGGCGCTTTAAAAATGGCGCATTATGTGAATGAAAAACACAACTTCCAAATTTAAATGTTTATTAAAAGTAAAAAAACACAGCACAAATAGCTTCCAAGGGGGAACTATTAATGACTGCATGCCTCTAAATAAAGAAAAATCAAAAAAAGTAAAAAAGAAACAAAAATTCAAAATGGCGGACGAATTTGAAAAATTTTTTAACATTCATCGAAATCGCTTGAAAATCGTTACTCGGGTGTTTTTGAGGTTGCTGATTACGAATCCGATGTCAGTTTTTTAAAATTCAAAATGGCGGATCCAATATGGCTAACGATTTTTTAAAAATTCATCGAAGTCGCTTTAAAATCGTTACTCGGGGGTTTTTGAGGTCGCTGATTACGAATCCTGTGTCAGTTTTTCAAAATTCAAAATGGCGGATCCAATATGGCGAACAAATTTTTAAAAATTCATCGAAGCCGCTTGAAAATCGTTACTCGGGGGTTTTTGAGGTCGCTGATTACGAATCCGGTGTCAGTTTTTCAAAATTCAAAATGGCGGATCCAATATGGCGAACAAATTTTTAAAAATTCATCGAAGCCGCTTGAAAATCGTTACTCGGGGGTTTTTGAGGTCGCTGATTACGAATTCGGTGTCAGTTTTTTAAAATTCAAAATGGCGGATCCAATATGGTGGACGAATTTTTAAAAATTCATCGAAATCGCTTGAAAATCGTTACTCGGAGTTTTTTGGGGTCGCTAATTACGAATACGATATTTAAAAAGCTCTCTGCGTTAACAGGATTGAGACTGTCTTCAAATTTCAATTGTGAAGCCCGCATTACTTTTTTTAAATTTTTTTGATTTTTTAAAGTTTTTTTTAGATTTTTTTTGATTTTTAAAAATTTTTTACATTTTTTTTAGATTTTTTTTTAGTTTTAAAGAAAATTGTTTCTACGTTTTATTTTTCCTATTTAATACTGCATAGTAGTTTAATTTTCATTTTTTTTGGACTTGGTTCAATTTCTGCGTCTGATTCTTTAGACTCTTGTGATAATGTTATGTCCATGGAATTGCTATAATCACCTTTATTGCACATATTGACACATTTTTTACAGACTACTATTAACCCTTTGCGGCATGCATAATATTATAACATTAATTTAAAAATCACAAATGCTTATGAGGGTTTTCAGGGTCGGTGATTACGAACCTGAAGTCCGTTTTCCAAAATTCAAGATGGCGGATCCAATATGTCGTAAAATTTTTTTAGAATTGATCAAAATCGCTTTAAAATCGTTACTCGGGGGTTTTCGGGGTCGCTGTTCACGAATTTGAAATCCGTTTTCCAAAATTCAAGATGGCGGATCCAATATGGCGGACGAATTTTTTAGAATTGATCGAAATCGCTTAAAAATAGTTACTCGGAGGTTTTTGGGGTCGCTGATCACGAATCTGAAGTCCGTTTTCCAAAATTCAAAATGTCGGATTCAATATGGCGGACGAAATTTTTTAGAATTGATCGAAATCGATTGAAAGACGTTACTTGGGGTTTTCGGGGTCGCTGATTACGAATCTGAAATTACTTTCAATAAATAAACGTTAAATTATTGAATAATTGTACCGTCGGAATTTTCGTTACCCGATGTACACCGCGGGGAGGTTGCACGATCAGGATTTGTACATCGTTTAGCCCTAAAAAGGGCAGTTTGGTAAATACTGTTCAAAACTTTATAATAATCAAATTAAGCTGTTTATTTCCTAATAAAATTAACTAATTAATTAAAATTAGCGGATTTTAATTGCTATTATAAAATTTTGATGTCTTTTGCTTTGAACAAGTGCATTTTTTTAGCAGTGGTAAGCAGCGAAGCAATTTCTTGTGGGAAACAGGCAGAGTGGTACATTGCAAGTTTTACACATCCATGATGTTCGGTTTTGGTCGACTTTAGTACTGCAATGAGCGCAGCGTCTAGGTGAAGCGATAATTTTAGGCATATGAGCTGATTGACTTTTTCTTTTTTCCTCTGACACTTTTGGTTTGTAAGAAGAGATTGTACTTAATTTACGTTTCTTCCCAGTTGAACTTGGTAGTTTGTATCCTACCAATTCATCTACTAAACGTAGCGCAAAAAAGACAAGTTCTAATTCAGCATTATTTGACTGACCGCATACTTACGGTGATGGTAACAAACAATAAACAAAATACTATACATAGTTTGATGAAACAAATAAAGAGCGCAAAAAAGACAAGTTATAAATCATCAATATTTGACTGAACGCATATTTAGGTTGATTATAACAAACAATAAACAAAACACTGTTGAGAGTTCAAAGAAACTAAAATACTAACTGAACTAAAGCAAATGAATTTTACTGAAAGCGAATTGCTTCGCTGCTTACCACTGCTGAAAATAAAATTCAATTGTTCAAAGCAAGACACATCAAAACTTTATAATAGCAATTAAAATCCACTGAATTTAATTAATTAGTTAATTTTATTACGAAATAAACAGCTCAATTAAATTATTATAAAGTTTCGATCAATTCTAAAAAAAATTCGACTGTCATATTGCATCCGCCATCTTGAATTTTTAAGAACGGACTTCAGATTCGTGATCAGCGACCCCGAAAACCCCCGAGTAACTATTTTCAAGCAAATCAAATCACTTTTTAAAAAATATGTCTGCCATATTGGATCCGCCATCTTGAATTTTGGAAAACGGATTTCAGATTCGTGAACAGCGACCCCGAAAACCCCCGAGTAACGACTTTCAAGCGATTTCGATCAATTCTAAAAAAATTCGTGCGCCATAGTGGATCCGCCATCTTGAATTTTGAAAAACGGACTTCAGATTCGTAATCAGCGACCCCAAAAACCCCCGAGTGAAGACTTTCAATCAATTTCGATTGAATTTAAAAAAAAATTTTTTTTGTTCTTTAATTTATTTATTTATAGTTGTTTATAATTTCACGTAACCTCATTCGCAATCAATTTTTCGACATTTAACAATGTTTTGATTATTAATATACAAAGATTTTTGTATTTTACTTGAAAAAGACTGTGTATAAACAGATATTTTCACAATATAAAAGGTGGTAATCTGGGTTACCACTATGCCGCAAAGGGTTAACAGATAAATAAGGGAACTTTTCTATTAACCGTTTTGATATTTTTCTTAAAGCTTTGCCAATATGATTATCAAGACCTAATGGATTTACACATCTGTCAGTGCGCACTAACTCTTTCGAATCGTCACAATTTTTTGTGACGGTTGATTTTTGTGACATGATTTTCCTTATTATCAAGGAACAGAAACAAATGCAATATTAATCAATCAATAACATTAATGTAATATTAATAATATCAATTTTAATAATATTAATTAATCGACGAAAGGTAAACAGAACGACTAAAACAAACGATAAAAGACGTAAGACAAACTACAAATAGCGAAAGATATACAACAAAATAACAAGCGAAACAGACCACTTAAGACAATCTACAATAAAAAATAGACGAACGAAAAATAGTAACACAATATCCTTCTTAAATTTGGTGACGGTACAAAAACAAAAGACAGTCGTTTTGGCGATTGTCTTTTGTTTTAATACAGCGGATTGTCTTTTGTTTTTGTACCGTTATTAAATTTAAGAAGGATATTGTGTAACTTTTTTCGTTTGCCTATTTCTTATTGTGGATTGTCTTAAGTAATCTGAGTTTTTCTTTTTATTTTGTTGTCTGTCTTTTGCTACTTGTAGTTTTTACGTCTTTTATCATTTGTTTTAGTCGTTGTCTTTATCTTTCGATGATTGATTAATATAGTAATTCCTTGACACAATATTATCACAAGAATCTGAAGATTCAGGCGCAGAAATTGAGCCAAGTCCAAAAAAATAAAAATTATGTCAAGAGAAGATAAATTAGGAAAACTTTTGAATAGACCGAAGGAAAAGTTTAACAGTTTGAATCAAAATGATTGTCTTTGTTTGTCTCTTTTAACAATAGTTCTCGATAGTTGGTCGATTCGCAGAATAAGTAAAGAATTTAGTACTTTTCTAAGAATGGGACCGAAATCTAAAAATAAAAAAAATAAAAGAATTATGGGAACCCCGACTCAGGTATAAATAAAACTGTATACATAATTTCTAAAAAAGAATTCTGAAATTTTGATAGACTTGAGTAAATTTGATGAAATGTGGCCGAAATGGTGTGTAGTTTCTGGTACAAGTGGGACCCTAGCGTCTGCATGTTATTAAATTCACGAAAACTTTTCCCAACAATAGATGCTAGTAATTAAAAAAAATTTGACAAAACATTTTTTGCAGCTAATGGTAAATCATAACCCTGTTAACGCAGAGAGCTTTTTAAATATCGTATTCGTAATCAGCGACCCCAAAAACTTCCGATTAACGATTTTCAAGCTATTTCGGAGAATTTTTAAAACTTTGTCCATCATATTGGATCCGCCATTTTTAATTTTGAAAAACTGACACCGGATTCGTAATCAGCGACCTGAAAAACCCCCAAATAACGACTTTCAAGCGATTTCGATGAATTTTTAAAAATTCGTCCGCCATATTGGATCCGACATTTTTAATTTTGAAAAACTGACACCGGATTCGTAATCAGCGACCTCAAAAACCTCCGAGTAATAATTTTTAAGCGATTTCGATGAATTTTTAAAAAATTGGTCCGTCATATTGGATCCGCCATTTTGAATTTTTGTTTCTTTTTTACTTTTTTTGATTTTTCTTCATTTAGATGCATGCAGTCATTAATAGTACCGCCTTGGAAGCTATTTGTGCTTTGCTTTTTTACTTTAAATAAACATTTAAATTTGGAAGTTGTGTTTTTCATTCACATAATGCGCCATTTTTAAAGCGCTATGTTGAATTTTCAAAAGTACCACATTGCATTTGATAGAGGGCATAAAGACGAAGATTTTAAGCCCTTAACCATTAAAATCGGTGCAATTGATTTTTGGACAGAGTCTTGTCCCGGTTGACGTGGAATGTCCCATATATAAGAAATATAATAAAATTGATTAAAAATAACATATAAACTTATTGAGCTGAAAATCGCTATACATATTTCAGCTCACTAGGTTGAGATTTGTAAAAGTTAAGGGGGGGGACATGGTCTTTTGTTTCAATTTTTTCGAAAAAATTCAATTTCTTTCCCTCCTAGTTCCCAAATATCTCCACCAATCAGGTTCGCTATATTTTTCCTGTAATCTGCACTTGAAAAACTGAAGATCCCTACCGAATTTCAGCTCATAAGGTTGAGATTTGTAAAAGTTAAGGGGGGGACGGGTCATTTTTTGCAACTTTTTCGAAAAAGTTGAATTTCTTTCCCTTCTAGTTCGCAAATATGTCCGTCAATCGGGTTCGCTATATTTTTCCTGTAATCTGCACTTAAAACTGAAGATCCCTACCGAATTTCAGCTCACTAGGTTGAGATTTGTAAAAGTTAAGGGGGGGACAGCCCATTTTGCGTGGCTGCGACGGACACACGAGTGATTTCATAAGGGTTCCGTCAGTACACCTATGGTGTACGGAACCCTAAAAATGACTCACATATGAGTCAGAATTCCTGAAAGGAGCCACCCAAAACCTTTTAATTTTCTCTTTCGTAGTAATGTGGTTATTTTAATAGTATTTTATATAAGAAATCATAATACCAAAGGATTTTGAAAAAAAAAAATTTTGTTAATGTTATTAACTATTGAAAATTTTGAACGTATTTAATTAAAAAATTAATTTCTCAAAAACTTATTGATCGATTTTAATGTTTCAAGTTGCATTTTATTTGTCTTGAAATGAAGTATAACTGACATTATTTTCAAATAAAAATATTTAATTTTAGTGAAAAAAGCAATTGTTTATTTATAAACAATAATTGAAAATAGTGTTCTGGATGATTTTTTAAGTTGAAAAAATTACTTAAATGTTCTTTATAAACCAGTGAAAAATATCCCGTTGAAAAAAAAAATGGCACGAGGTTTAAAATTGTTTAAACTTAAGCATTTTTGTACCGCGGTGCAGGGCGCGACTCTGGTCCTTATTGAGCGTACCGCGCGCGTGACATGGGAAACACGTTCGTATTTTCTCACAGTATAAGGACTGCTTCTAAAACACTACTTTTACCATTTTTATTTAAATGTTTAATTTTTTTTCTAAAATTATTTCACACATACGGACACAGTATTTTTTACCAAAATATTACAGTCGTAAAGATAAAATTTGGATTGTTTAACTGTTTCTTTAATTGAAAAATTTACAATTAAATTAATGTGAATTAAAATTAATTTTATATTCTTATATACTCATTCACGATTTATTTTCTTGTAGGAATTAAAGCACACGTTTGGTCCTGGTATTTTTAAATAAATATAAACCGATCAAAAATATTTTTTCTGGAAAACATATAGAAATAAGTAACATTAAAATTTTCCATACCCGTATACTAATAACTTTTTCTAAAGAATAGTTTTAAAAAATATTTAAATCCAATTTGAATTTTAATACTTGTCCTTACATTAACTTATTGTAAATGTCTAAAAATAAAAACAATAGAAACCAAAATTGTATTGGTATTAGGTAGTGTAATTTTTTTAGTGGAAAATACTTGTACCGTAAATAAAATGTGTAATAATAATAATCCATATTTTCTTATTCAGAGAAATTGAAACAAATAGCTTTCCTCACATAACCACTGCCTACAGTTAATTTTAAAATAGAAAATTTTTAATAATTTTTTTTATTACAATGTTTTTATGTTTAAGGTGTTCTGTTTGGAATGAAACTTTACCAAATTATTAAGTGATTTAAAGGTTATGGTGATTTTTCTATCAAAAAGCACAAAAATTATAATTCGTCTTGGTTATTTTAAAAAGTATTTAAATTAAAAATTCGTTTTGGGAAAATTATTTTCATAAATTTAAAAGTGTCATGTTGATTTGTGAGGTTCTCAAAATATTAACTTCAAGTTTATTTACATTTTTTTTTAAATTGATTATCATATTTTGAAAACTTGCTCCTCAATGAAAAATTTTAACAAACTACGTAAAACATCTGTATTTACCAATCAATAAGAAGAATGAATTAAATATTCCATTAAATAAAATTAATTAAAAAATTATTTAAATAAATGAAGTGTTTAAGAAGCGCAGTCCTTACAGCGAGCAGGAACGATAACACGCGCGCGGTACGCTCAATAAGGACCAGAGTCGCGCCCTGCACCGCGGTACAAATGCCTAAGTTTAAACAATTTAAAACTTCGTGCCATTTTTTTTTCAACGGGATATTTTTCACTGGTTTATAAAGAACATTTTAGTAATTTTTTCAACTTAAAAAATCATCCACAACACTATTTATTTTTAATTGTTTATAAATAAACAATTGCTTTTTTCACTAAAATTAAATATTTTTATTTGAAAATAATGTCAGTTATACTTCATTTTAAGACAAATAAAATGCAACTTGAAACATTAAAATCGATCAATAAGTTTTTGAGAAATTAATTTTTTAATTAAATACGTTCAAAATTTTCAATAGTTAATAACATTAACAAAAAATTTTTTTTTGCAAAATCCTTTGGTATTATGATTTTTTATATAAAATACTATTAAAATAACCACATTACTACGAAAAAGAAAATTAAAAGGTTTTGGGTGGCTCCTTTCAGGAATTCTGACTCATATGAAACATAGTGCTCCAACTTTTTTAAGTCACTGAAAACGCCTGAAATTCGTTACTCGGGGGTTCTTGGGGTCGCTGATTACGAATATGATGTCAGTTTTTAAAAATGCAAAATGGCTGATCCAATATGGCGGATCAGTTAAAAAAAAAATTTGGATTCACCTGAAAATCTCTACTCGGGGGTTCTTGGGGTCGCTGATTACGAATATGATGTCAGTTTTCAAAAATTCAAAATGGCGGATCCAATATGGCGGATAAGTTTTGTAAAAATTAATTGGACTGACCTGAAACTCTACTCAGTAGTTTTTGGGACCGCTGATTACGAATATAATGTCAGTCATTCGCTTTTTTTGGGAAGTTATGGAGGGGGAAAGCAAAATCAAAAAACTTATTTTTCTCGAAAACTACTGAACCGATTTTAATGAAATTTTAAGAGGTTGTAAATATAGATAAGACGATTTTAGAAAAAAAAATCAAAATTGTTTTTTCAAAAAAAACTTTTGAAAAAAATTTTTGAAATTTTCAAAAATTTTTTTAAGGTTATTTTTTAAAGTGACCACTTTCTCTTTTAATGTAAAAAGTACCTTATAATGTCCCCTTTAACATATATTTTTTCCAAATTTTTTAAAAATATAGTTTTTGAGTAAAATGTCAAAAACCATGGTCATGCTATTTGTCACGTACGGTAATGCACATCATATGTACATATGGGCAATTTCATGTGTTATTTATTATTTTTTTTAAATTTTTTTTTATGTGAAATTTTTTTCATACTTATTTGGCTATAGCCAAGTAAGTATGGAAAAAGTGACCCGAATATATTTTTCTTATTCATTCCTACCCACATAAAAATAACTTTTTGAAATTTCTAACTCAAAATTTTGAGTTTTTTGGAACTTATGGAGGGGAAAAAATCGAAAAACGTATTTTTCTCAAAAACTACTGTATGCATTTTAATCAGCTTTGGATATGTTGAAAATATAATTAAAGAGATTGAAAAAAAAATTTTAAATTTTTTTTCAAAAAATTCCAAAAATCTTTTTTTTTAAATTTCAAAATGAAAATTTTTCTATTTCTATCAAAGTGAAATTTTTATTTATTTTCTCATTTCATTCTCTTATGTGATCTACTTAATAAAAAAATGTTGCCCGACATGATTTCAGGGTGTGTCACGGGAAATAACTCAAACCCTACCCGGTACATTTCTGTTATATGTAAATGGTTGATTTTAAAAAACCTGTCAAATATTTTTGCAACTTATTAATAGTGGGTTATTGAGGTTGCTAAGTACAAATCTGAAGTTGATATAAAAAATATTTTTAGACAAACAAAAAAAATTGGAAAATTTGAAAATCAAATTTTAGGATTTTTTGAGTTTTTTTACCGTGTCGCACTCTAAAATCATCTAGGACATTATTTTTTAAAAAGAAAGACTGTTAAAAAAGTTAAATAAAAAAAGTGTGATGTACCGCTTCAACGATCCAAAAAGAAAAAAATTTTAAATGCCAAAATAAAAATTTTTGGATTTTTCTTTGGAAATAATTTTTTTTGACATCGATTTCAGACTTGTATTTAGAAAACCCCTAAGTATTAATTTGTAATTAAATAAATAATTAATTAATTAACCACTCACATATAACATAAAAATGTACCAGATAGGGTTTTTGAGTTATTTACCGTCACACACCCTGAAATCATGTCGGTCAAAATTTTTTTATTAAGTAAATCACATAAGAGAATGAAATGAGAAAATACATAAAAATGGCACTTTAATATAACTAAAAATTTTTCTTTAAATTTCAAAAAATTTTCGTTTTGAAATTTTCAAAAAAAAAAAAGATTTTTGGAATTTTTTGAAAAAAATTTGAAATTTTTTTTCCAATCTCTTTAATTGTCTTTTCAACATATCCAAAGCTGATTAAAATGCATACAGTAGTTTTTGTGAAAAATACGTTTTTTGATTTTTTCCCCTCCATAAGTTCCAAAAAACTCAAAATTTTGAGTTAAAAATTTCAAAAAGTTATTTTTAAGTGGGTAGGAATGAATGGGAAAAATATATTCGGTTCACTTTTTTCATACTTATTTGGCTATACCCTATCACATAAAATTGCCCATATGTATATATTATATGTGCATTACCGTACGTGACAAATAGCATGACCATGGTTTTTGACATTTTACTCAAAAACTATATTTTTAAAAAATTTGGAAAGAATATATGTTAAAGGGGACATTATAAGGTACTTTTTACATTAAAAGAGAAAGTGGTCACTTTAAAAAATAATCCTAAAAAAAATTTTGAAAATTTCAAAAATTTTTTTCAAAAGTTTTTTTTGAAAAAAAAATTTTGATTTTTTTTTCTACAATCGTCTTATCTATATTTACAACCTCTTAAAATTTCATTAAAATCGGTTCAGTAGTTTTCAAGAAAAATAAGTTTTTTGATTTTGCTTTCCCCCTCCATAACTTCCCAAAAAAAGCGAATTTTGAGTTCAAAATTGCAGAAAGTTATAGTCATATGAATAGTACATACATATGAATAGTATATACATTTAACGCGTGAAAATTATCACAGTACAAATGCAGGACGCTCACAGTTTTTCCCGGTGAGATTCTTGCAACGATCTTAGGCCAATATGGGCTAAGGCGCAGCCAAACCGCTAAACGCAAGAAATTCATCAGGAAATCGGGTGCAACTGATACCTGAAAAAGGCATGAATTGAAGTCACGGGGAAAAGCCTTGTTTTTTCTCTCTGTGTAGGAATCCATCCTTAAACCTCACACTGGGTGTGCGACACCCGGGAGCTTTACTGTGTGCTCTCCAAGCTGGAATAGAATATTATCTTTTATAAAAATTATCTTATGTAGCTCAGTACATCTATTTTGAAGAAAAAAAGGTTTCATAATGATTCATTTAATTTTAATAACTACAAAAAAAATTTTTTAAACTACTGAAGGTAGAGTAGAGTTTCAGGTCAATCTAATTAATTTTTACAAAACTTATCCGCCATTTTGGATCCGTCATTTTGAATTTTTGAAAACTGACATCATATTCGTAATCAGCAACCCTAAGAACTTCCGAGTAGAGATTTTCAGGTGAATCTTAATGTTTTTTTTTAAAACTGATCTGCCATATTGGATTCGACATTTTGAATTTTTGAAAACTGACATCATATTCGTAATCAGCGACCCCAAGAACTCCCGAGTAGAGAGTTTCAGGTGAATCCAATTAATTTTTACAAAACTCGTTCGCCATATTGGATTCGCCATTTTGAGTTTTTGAGAACTGACATCATATTCGTAATCAGCGACCCCAAGAACCCCCGAGTAACGAGTTTCAGGCGTTTTCAGTGACTTGAAAAAGTTGGAACACTATGTTTCACATGTGTGTCATTTTTTTAGTTTTAGCCGCCATATTAGCGTCCGCCATTTTGTAAAAAATTGGTCGCTTCAGGGTCCATGGACGCGATATTTTGAGCTTTTGAGAGTATCCACCTACTTTTTTCAGGTGAAGATACGTCTGAAATGAAATTTTTTTCTCGAAAAATCGTGTTTTTTTGGAAAAAATTGTTTATAACTTTTTAACAATTTGGTATAAACAAATTTTAACAGCAGAATCTGAAAGAGGCGAAAATTTTACATTAAAAATAGTATGTGTCAATTTTTATATACGCATTTTAATAAAAAACGAGGTCCTCAAAGTCAATTGAAATTTTTTGTCCGTCTGGTCCTTAATGGGTTAACTGTTAGAACTCAGTCAGAAAATAATATATTAATAGCAAATTCTTATTTTCTTGGCGAAATTAAAATGTCATTTTTCATTTTAACTCACTTTTCTCTGTATTTTGCTTAATTAAAAAATATTTTGTTTGTCAAACGTGACCTTATTCTGAAATTTATAGTTAGTTTGGGTTTAATAATTGTAAGAGCAACGAAACATTACTTGTCTCTAACAAAATAATCATTATTAAATGAAAAATTTGCAGAATTTTTTTTTAAATTTGACTATTTCTGACGAACAGCGTCTCTCATGTGAAATATATCACTTTAATTTCGCGACCACTATGACCACATTTTTTTAAAAACGCGCCAAAACTAGATAGTGCGGAATTAAGTAACAATGTTTATATTTTAGAAGTAAGTATATAAGTATAATTAAAATTATAGCGACGTTTCGATGACTTGGTTTTTCATCATCATCAGGCTAAGCCTAAATAAATAAACATTAATTATACACCATAAATAAAAACGAAAAATAAGGACGAAAAGGAAAAAAAATTATTTAAAAGTTATAAATTTAAAAAGAAATTATTTACCACATCACAAAAACACGTTACATATTAAATTCGCACAGTTATTTCGTCAAGACTAAAATCGTTTTACAGAAAAATATAACTCTAGATACATTGGAGAAGTCAATGAACTGAGATGTAAACAGCACGTGGCGACGACAAGATGACAATATTTTGAAAAAGAAATCAATCATGAATTTAATTTGCATATTAGGAAAAAATAAATTTTATTTAGGTATAAAATATCCTCCTTTTTTTAATTGTGTGTTTGTTAAATTAAATTCATGATTGATTTCTTTTTCAAAATATTGTCATCTTGTCATCGCCACGTGCTGTTTACATCTCAGTTTATTGACTCCTCCAATGTATCTGGAGTTCTATTTTTTTGTAAAACGATTTTAGTCCTGATGAAACGCCTTCCAAAACTCGACGTGGCAGTAATAACTGTGAGAATTTAATATGTAACGTGTTTTTGTGATGTGGTAAATAATTTTTTTTTTAAATTTATAACTTTTAAATAATTTTTTTCCTTTTCATCCTTATTTTTCGTTTTTATTTATGGTGTAAATTTATTGTTTATTTATACAAATACAAAACAAGAATGCAAATACAAAGATATCTATCTTCTTAACTGTTCATCTGGAATGTTTCAAGTCTTTTTTACATCAATACTTAGCAACTGATAGACGCTGTCACATACGCTGTGTGGGCTTAGCCGTGCAACGCAAAATTCAAAAATTAATTTTTTATTTCACATGCACAAAAATGGCGCTTTTAGATAGCTGACGACAGGGAGTAAAGTCACTCACTTGTTTGACCATATGAAAATGGCGTCCATTTTCTGGGATTTTTGAGGACATTTTAAGCTTTCATTTCAATATTTTTTGGAGAAAAAATTGTACGACTTCGAGTAAAAAAAATTATTTAAAATTTATTGTTTAAATAAATAAATTAAAAAAATTAATTATTTATTTTCCAATAAAATATTATTAAAAATTAATAAATTCCCTACAATTTTCATATTAAACATTTCTTGGTATGTAACTATCATAAATTTCGAACTAAATACTGTTGAAAAAAAGTAAATTAAAAGTTTAAATAACAATATCTTGCAAAATAATCAAAATTTTGCAAAACTATTTTCACACCTTATGTATGTCCCCTAAGACAACAAAATGGCAAATTATGAAGAAAATCTGAGATTCAAAGTTTGCCCTGTGCATGGAACGCCCCATATACATATATATTATATAACTGTTTAAAAAATTTGGTTTCAATTACAGAATCGGAACTTGCTATTTCAACTTTTGTTGAGGCTAAAAATTACAATTTAAATAAAATGACCTTTATACCGCTAATTTAAGGATAACTTTAAACTTATTAATGATGGCTTCACCACGTGCTCTACGACGCACTTGCAAAATACCGAAAATTTCAATTAAAAAGTCTAAATTTTGGTTTATTAGGCTTTTATCCTACTTCTGATAACTGTAGTAATGTTTTGTCAGGAAATAAATAAGTAATACTGAGTTTATTATAAAATTTACGTATAATATTTATTAGTCGTAGAGAAAACGTCTATGTAAATCAGCGGTGAGTTATAGATTGACCCCGTCTTAATATTCGTGATGACTCCCTTTTTATTAATCGTCACTTATGCGCAATTATCATTTTGAACTATACATTTGCAACTATACTTTGATACTACAATTCTATTAATGATTACATAAAAAGAAAGTTTAATTGAATCAATTCATGACAAGTTATTAGAGATTGATCTGTTGCTTTGAAAATTGGTGATTGTTGAACTAAATCGGTTATAAAAGATAAAAGTTATAATCATTTTAGGAAATTTAGAAAAAAGTCAATTGCTATAATACATTTTCTTGGTTATCTTGATTTTATTAAACATAATAGTAATTTATAATATGTTAACTTATGAAATGTGGCTTATGCTTGATTTCAGCGTTCTTTTATGATCAGTGTTAAATTCGTTGATTAGAAACCATAAAAAACCATTATTGCTTTATATAAAAATCCCTAGTGTATTAACCATAAATTACCTGACAACCGATAAGTCCAAGAACCACTACCTAGTCTTAGATTTTTAAAAATTCAGGTAAATTTCCTAATAAAAATTTACCATAAATTGTCTGAACGTTGGTAATTCTGAAATTTTCATTTTGGTGACCAATATTCGCCATGTTTTAGTTTAATTTTCTCTTAATAAGTTCCTAGACATTTTTTGGACACTAACGTTAGATTAACGTTAACCTAACGTTGGTGTCATTAGCTGCCCTTACAAAAATGTATGGCACGTAAAACATGTCATGTTCGCATAGCATTATTTTCGTGACGTTTTTTCGCGACGCAACGTACATCATGTCATGAAAGTTGTGGCATAAATTTATATCATGCGTAAAAAGCCACTGTAAAAATGGTATTTAAAGTGTGTAAAGATTATTATTTTCTACAACACATGCACGAAAAACTCGTGTTTTTTCCCTGTTAACATGGCAAGAAACAGACTTTTCTAGACTAGTAACTCGCAGCGGTAAAAAACTTTTTCAACCGGGAAAAAAACTCTCAAGCTTTAATTTCATTGGCTTCCGTCGCTCGTGTAAAGTGTATGTAAAGTATGTTTCCATAAATATTCGTACACAATTTAGTGGTACCAACTCTGAAATTTAAAATATTACTAGAAATACCTATACATACCTATACTTGCACGATATGTCAAAGCCGACTAACCTCAAAAACTATAAATTCGTGAGATAAAAAATGAATGAATAAATTTCTTGTTCTTAAACACTTAGTAACACTCGTTTTTCTTGCATGTTTTGTAGAAAATAACATATAACACCCTAAATAAATAATATACTATTAAAATTAATGATATACAGTTGAACTATATAAGTTTTTAAAACTAGGAACACAATTTGTATAGTGTTTTTATGAATTTTTTAAAAATGTAGTACCCAAAAATTGAATTTAAAGACAACAAAAATTCTATGTAGTTTTTCACAGAAACTTTATAATAATTTGTAGCTCCAAACCACTGTTTAAAGATAATAAAATATTTCATAAAGGGTGAATGGATAATAAAGTGATTAAAATCAATCATAAAGTATAATATATCATAGTTTATTGCACTTTAAGAAGCATAATTAAAATTACAATTAATATTTAACGGTTTTCGATGGTATCTCTGTTCACAGGCACGTAAAATTGGTAAAGAATCATTTCTGACAAATGTTTTTATGTTCACAGGCACTTTTTACAAAATCTGCAACGAACCGTCGTCACAAATGTTTTTAATTACCTGAATTCAAAAGATTTTGTTAATCCATGCAGAAACGTGGTTGCAGAATTGGAAATACACTTAATAACATATATGCTTTCCTTCCGGTTTGGACAACTTTTTGAAAAGTGGTGTGCCTTCTTTTAGAATGTTTTAAGCCATAGACTTAAAACATTCTTACAGAAGGCACACCACTATTCAAAAAGTTGTCCAAACCGGAAGGAAAGCATATGAGGCATTCTCTAAAATAAAAGTCACCCTAAAAAAATTTCTTTTTGGTAATGAAGTATGTTAAAGTATACATAAAAACAAGTATGTATAGTAGGTTTATAGGTCTGTGTAATGCGTGGCTGCCATGTTATCAGAGGCTCAATTTTTTAGCATAATTTTCAAATGGCAATATCTTTTACCCATATTAATAGATTTTAAAGTTGTATAAGTGTTTTTAGTAGAGAATCTTCCAAACTTTTGAATGAAATGACTAATTATTTTAAAAAATGTAGTTCAAAAATACCCAGAAATGTTCCTTATTTAATAAGCTTTTTACTGAGACGCATGCTTATTCCCTAAATCTTTTTTGACCAAATAGTTATTTGATATAAAACTACTTAACTTAAAATTCACATAATATGAACATTATTTGACATAAATTTCATTGTACACAAAAACCATTTAACATAAATGTCATTTGTCATAGAATTCATTAAACAGAAATATTATGTTACATAAAACTCAGATAACTTAATTCCTATTTGACATAAAAATTATGTAACATAAATTTCTATTGACATAAAAATCATTTAACATAAATTTCTTTTGACATAAAATTCGTTTAACGTAAATTTTATTTGTTATAAAATTCATTTGACATCAATTTCATTTGGCATAAATGTCATTTAACGTAGTTCTCATTTGACATATATATCATTAGACATAAAATTAGCTTGACATAAATTTCATTTGACGTGAATATCATTTAACATAATTATTATTTAACGTAAAATTAAATTTATATAAATTTCATTTAGCATAAATTCCATTTAACATAATTCTCATTTGGCACAAATTTCATTTGATAAAAATCCCATTTAACATAATTTTCATTTGACATAAAGTTCACTTGATATAAATTTTATTTGGCGGATAACTCATTACACATAATTCTCATTTGACATAAAATTCAGTTGTCATAGATTTTATTTTACGTAAAGATCATTTGACCTGTTGAACATTTTTCATCTTTCTTTTCGGCCCTTAGTGACGTAACCACTCTATATGACTTTCAATCTTTTGTTATTGGCGACTTTAATGTTCCTTCTTTTGTGGAATGTGTATCTAATGCAGTTTTTGACTCAAAATCTTTTGCTTTATTCGAGCTTTCTCAAAATTTTAATTTATCGCAATTGAATTTTATTACCAACTTGAATAATCGGATACTGGATCTACTTTTTACAAATCTGGAGTGTACTGTTGTTAATGCTACTTTCCCTCTTGTCCCTGAAGACGCACATCATCCTTATTAATAAATGCATTCCTACACTCAACCCACAAATTTTCATCTTCTAATTTTTCAACAAATACACCAACTGCCAAACTCCACTTCAACTTTCGTAAAGCTAATTTTCCTAATTTATACATGTCCTTGCTGTCAATTGACTTATCCTTCTTGAATGAGTACAATACTGTTGATACTATGTGCGCCGCCTTTTCACAGCGACTACATGAAATATTCTTGCTTTCACTTTTCTGCTTGATTAAGCTCATTTCCTACACTTGCATCCTATTACGCTGCATCTATATTTTGGTTTGCTTTTTACAACAACGCTTTTTGAGGTGTCAGAGAATTAATATTACATGATATTCATTTTTTTATCTATTTGTAAAAAATAATGCCAGTCGATAAAAGTTTAAATTTTATGGATGGCGAATTTCAAAGGATTTAAACATTTATCGACTGGCATTATTCTTTACAAATAGATAAAAAACGAATATCATGTAATATTAATTCTCTGACACCTCAATAAGTGGTGTTGTAAAAAGCAAACCAAAATATAGATGCAGCGTAATAGTATGCAAGTGTAGGAAATGAGCTTAATCAAGCAGAAAAGTGAAAGCAAGAGTGACTTTTTTATGATATTCCGAGTAATTAGCATATATTACAACCAAGAGTAAAGTAAATATATTTATTTTCTGTGAAAAAATCAACTGATATTAACGAAATTCTATAAAAGCAGTGCTATTCTAATCACATGAAGTGTTATGAATAAGTAAAATATTCAGTATTTTTTAAAGTAATTAAACACAGATTTGATCTCCAAATCAGAATCTGTAAAATTCCAATCAGTGAAATTTGACTGAGAATCAGTGATTCTATTCTCGCGATTTAAATCAGTCGAATTGTACAGAAAATCGGTTAAAAATAACTGAAATTTCAGTCATTTTTCACTGATTCGCCAATTAAAAAACAACGGGAAATTTCTGTCACACATATTGAAAATTTCAGTTATTTTTTAATTGGACAATCAGTGAAAAATGACTGAAATTTTAATAATTTCGAATTGATCTTCAGTGAAATTTCACTGATTCAAATCGCGAGAATAGAGTCACTGATTCTCTGTCAAATTTCACTGATTCAGTTTTAGAGAGAGAAGTCTAAACTTTTTTTAAATAATGAATTTTTAATAATGCAAGGTGAAACACCTACTTCTCATGTTCCAAACAATATATTTTACTAAAAAATTCCTGATTAACAGTCACTGCACAACACTATGGTAAAAATTATAATAATAAGGGCAAAATTGATGAGTTGCACCGGGTTATAAAATCATCTGCAGTAGGGTGCCCAAAAAAACCCAACTTTTGAATTTTTATAATGCAACCCCAAAATTTTGTTCTTTAGAGCAAAAAAATGAGAAACATATTTTTTAAATCTATTTTTATTAATTTTTAGAGGTCGCGCTAGTCGATTTTTCTCAAAAAAATCGGTTTTTTTGGTTATTCAACTATAATTAGGTAAAAACTTTGCACAAAAATTCGCATCGTTCACGAAATTACTCTTATCGTATCACGGAATGTCTACTTTGTCGAAAGCAAAGAGAAATATTTGATTTCAAATGTAATATTGTCTTTAAAAGTTGAAAATTTAAATTTAAAATTTAAAAATGGGCTCAAAAGATCAGTAAATCTTTTTTTAATTGATTAGAATTCACTAAAAAAACTGGAACTCAAATTGAGTAAGAATCTGACTTACCTTGAAGTGCAGCAAAAATGAATAAGGCAGATGGCGCCACGTTCATTTAACATAAACTAATTTTTAGTAGCAGCAAAAATGAATCAATGTTTTTTCAAAATGAATCTAAGTTTTTTTTTGTTATTATGCTTTTTTTGTGTGCATAATTAACTTTACTTTATACTACATGTGACTTAAAAATGTACAATTTTGGAATAACCTGAAAATTTTTTAATTTTAAAACATTGTTTAATCCATTGTCAGTTTTTCTGTACGCATAATTGAATTTAATTTATATTATGTACATTTTTTATTAATTTTTTTTGGAACCATAAGTTAAAAACAGATTATTTAGTTTTTTTTCAAGACTTTATTTAAGAAACAGAAGCAAAAACTTTAAAATTGAAAATGGCGAAACCAAATTGGCGGAAGATTTTTAAAAAATCAATTCGATTTTCTGAAAAATTATAATTCAGGGTTTGCTGAGTTCTCTAAATTGTAATCTAATATATAAAGTTTAAAAACACGAATCCGATATAACTAATCAAATTTTAAAACCTTGCTCTTATTTCACAAAATATCACACTTTATTTATCTAATGTCAATTTTAAAAAAAGTAATTTAAAATTAAATTTTTAATCAATATAATTGTGTAATTTCTTTCTAGGTATTTAAATATCTTTTTGCAAAGTAATTCGTTTACTTCATTCTGCAGATTGTTGTTTTTTAACAAATGAATGAGAAAACTAAATGTTGTGACGCATAGGTTAAGATAAAGAAAATATTGACTTTTGTTAAATGTGACAAATCATTTCTGTTTGAAGAATTACATGAATATTGTTTAAATATTTTTATTTCGAAAAAAAGAAAAGGTAATTATTCTAATGTTTTCAGAAATATATAAAAATCTTTTAATTTCTTCTCTTGATTAGTTTATATGAACATGTTTTCAGAAATGAAAAATGGCTAGTATTGAAAATCAAGATCTTTGGCTTGTAGGGAGTTCATGTAAGGAAATAAATGGTTGTGTCTTACCGTCTATTCGGCAGGTCTTAGGTCGATTTTCTTTCTTGCATCTTCAAGACAAAATTACTATTCAAGAAAGCGCAAGAATAACAAGTAGAGAAGTAATCATTTATTGGAGACAAAATAAAATTCCTTACAGAGAAGAGCGAAGTGTTATTGATCTTATAAAAAAATTGTACAATACATGGACCACGTTGAAAAAAGACAAGTATAAAACTTCTGCTTGTGTTTTACAAAAGCGTAATTCTTTCATTGATCGACTAGACAATCTTTTTGATATAATTTCTGTCTAATGATTCTGAAGCCCAACTCACGAATTCCACAAAATTGCTTTTAAATTCGTTGAGGGAAAATAACATAATTGAGAAAAATGTTTTAGATGACTGTGAACAGAATAATAAAGTAGTTGAAGAAAGTTGCGAAGAACAAGTTACAAGAATTGTTAAGCGAAAAAAAAATAAAATTCAAATTTTAGAAGCATGCAAGGAAAATTTTGACTCATACAGTGATGATGATGCTTATGATTCCAATTTTACAGATAATGATGACTTCAATTTTGTAGATTTAAGCGTGTCTAAAAGAAAACGAAAAATAAATATTATGTCAGACGAAGTTTGCGCTGCCCTAGACAGAACAAAAATTAGCAACAGAAATGCAGCTTATATTATGCTTGCTACTTGTAAGGCCTTGAGCTCGGACCATGATTTAAGGGTATTTTAAAATTGTTAGGCGTTTCAATAATTCCTAATGGTACAGGTGAATCACAAGCTGAAGCAGTTTTTGAATTGTTAACGAACTGGAATGTATCTGATCGAGTTAATGCAATGTGTTTTGACGAAACAGCAAGCAATAGTCGTAAATTGAATGGAGCTTGTACTCTGCTTGAGAATAAATTAGGAAAAACTCTTTTGGCTCTAGCTTGCAGGCATCACATAATGGAATTGCCAGTCAGTTCGGTGTTCGATGTTCTTTTTGGCCCTTCCACTGATCCAGAAATTAAACTTTTTAAGCGATTTCAAAAAATGTGGCCTGCAATTGATAAAACTAAATATGAGTCCGCAATGGAAGATTCTACTAATAATCATTTAATTACACCAGTTCGATCAGATTTAATCGCCTTCGTCAAATATCAACTGAATCAATTTCAACCAAGAGATGACTACAAGGAACTGCTTAACTTAACGCTGATATTTCTTGGGGATCCTGAAATCAACACCATTAACATAAACGCTCCTGGTGCTGTTCATCGTGCGAGGTGGATGGCTAAAATCATATATTGCCTAAAAATATATTTACTAAGAAAGCAATGTTCTCTCCGAGCCCAAGAACTTTGTGCTTTACGTCAATTTAATCTCTTTGCTGTCCACCTGTACGTGAAAAATTGGTTCTTATGTCCGAAAGCTACATTAGCTCCTGCTAACGATTTGAAATTTCTCAAAGATATTTTGAAGTATAAAACAATAAATTCAAAAGTCTCTGACGTAGCTTTTACAACAATGTCTCGACATACGTGGTATTTGAGCGAGAAGCTGGTCGGATTAGCTTTTTTTGACGACAGAATATCAGTTGAAGAGAAAAGAGTTATGGTTTTATCATTAGAAAAAAAAGCTCCACCAAACCCAAGTCGAAGAATAACTGTTGATAAAACTCAAATTGAAAATCTGGAACTACATGATTTAGTAACGAAAAACACCAGAGAATTCTTCACAGAAATGCAAGTATCTCAAGATTTTTTAAAGCAAGAGCCTTTTCTTTGGAATGAAAACAGTGAGTATCTGAGAGATAAAAAAATACTTGGAGATTTAAAAGTTGTGAATGACGCAGCCGAACGTGGAGTGGTATTAATTCAAAATTATAATGCCATTTTAGTCAATCAGGAAGAACAAAAGCAATATCTTTTACAACTTATCGAAAAAAATCGTCAAGATGTACCTAATTTTAAAAAAAGCAACAATTATAAGCCATTGTTCTTAATTTCAATTCCTATTTGTATTACACTTGTGTTTTTTCATTAATGAATAAATTAATTAATTAATGAACAAAAAACTCTTTTGTTTAAAGAAAAATGTTTTAAATAAAGTATTTCATTTTTACACAAACTGACAATGGATTAAACAATTTTTTAAAATTAAAAAATTTTCAGGTTATTACAAGATTGTACATTTTTAAGTCACATGTAGTATAAAGTAAAGTTAATTATGCACACAAAAAAAGCATAATAACACAAAAAAACTTAGATTCATTTTGAAAAAACATTGATTCATTTTTGCTGCTACTAAAAATTAGTTTATGTTAAATGAACGTGGCGCCATCTGCCTTATTCATTTTTGCTGCACTTCAAGGTAAGTCAGATTCTTACTCAATTTGAGTTCCAGTTTTTTTAGTGAATTCTAATCAATTAAAAAAAGATTTACTGATCTTTTGAGCCCATTTTTAAATTTTAAATTTAAATTTTCAACTTTTAAAGACAATATTACATTTAAAATCAAATATTTCTCTTTGATTTCGACAAAGTAGACATTCCGTGATACGATAAGAGTAATTTCGTGAACGATGCGAATTTTTGTGCAAAGTTTTTACCTAATTATAGTTGAATAACCAAAAAAAACCGATTTTTTTGAGAAAAATCGACTAGCGCGACCTCTAAAAATTAATAAAAATAGATTTAAAAAATATGTTTCTCATTTTTTTGCTCTAAAGAACAAAATTTTGGGGTTGCATTATGAAAATTCAAAAGTTGGGTTTTTTTTGGGTACCCTAATCTGTAGCTTGTACGCATTTCAATGTCCCAAAATGGCTTTTGAGGGGTAAAAAGCTTATAAAATAAGGAACATTTTTGGGTATTTTTGAAAAAATTTGAAGGGGGAAAAGAAAGGGTGAAATTGAAAAAAAGAATTTTAATTTTTTTGTAAAACTACATTTTTTTAAATAATTAGTAATTTTATTCAAAAGTTTGGAAGATTCTCTACTAAAAACACTTATACAACTTTAAAATCCATTAATATAGGTAAAAGATATTACCATTTGAAAATTATACTGAAAAAATTGAGCCCCTGATAACATGGCAACCACGCATAACACAGAACAAAAAACCTACTATACATACTTGTTTTTATGTATACTTTAACATACTTCATTTCCAAAAAGAAATTTTTTTACAGGCGGAAAGCCGTAAATTACAGCTATTTGCCATTAGAGGGCAGAAGCATGCAGAGAGCGCAAACGCTTAGTTGTCAGTATGATTTCCATTTCATTGCTGTGGTATTTCCAATTCTGCAATCGCATTTCTGTATCGATTTATAAAATCTTTTGAATTCATTTAATTAAAAACATTTGTGACAACGGTTCGTTGACAGATTTTGTAAAAAGTGCCTGTAATCAGAGAAACATTTGTTAGAAAATTATTTTTTACCAATTTTACTTTCCCACCTGGGGACGTTCCATTGTCTATTTCGAAGATTGTTTAGAATGAAATCCATTAGAGTGTCAAAAAAGTGAAGCCTTAAAAACATGTTTACAGCTATTTCCGATTTAATGTTGTAAATTTGAATAAAGCAAAATTAAATATTAACCCATTTACGCCTGAATGCACTGAATTTTTAGTCTGATTTCAAACTTAAGCATTTTTTTTAAAAACATACTATTTTCTTTTCGGACAAAATTTTTTTTATGTATTGGAGTATCCTCTACTCGAATATCATGTTAAAAAATTATTACAAAATTGTTTAACAATATTTTTTTTTGCATATGATTAAAAAATTATACAATATTTTAATGATTTTTTTTTAAATCTTAAATTTAAATGTCAAAAAAAATTTTTTAACGGTTCACATTTCCATAAATCGTGCACTTGATTGTTACACTTTCCAAATATACATCGCCCTTTTGTAAATAAATTTTTTGATTTTTCAAAATGTCGCCTAAAAATTTATAAAAATTTACAATTTATTGTTCGATGTTAATTTTTTTTAAATTTGGCTTAAAAATGCTTACTCGCGGGTTTTTGGGGTCGCTGATTACGAATCTGAAATTAATTTTTCAAAATTCAAAATGGCGGATCCAATATGGCGGACAAAATTTTTAAAAATCAATTGGATTCTCTGAAAAATCCTTACTCGGGGGTTCTTGGGGTCGCTGATTACGAATCTAAAGTGACTTTTTCAAAGTTCAAAATTGCGGATCCAATATACCGGGTAAAGAAGGTTAAATTTTATTTAATCCTTTTGAAAATGCTTACTCAAGGGTTTTTAAGGACGCTTAATTTGATTCTTTTTAATTATTTTGAACATATTTAGCTACCAGTTGCTAAACTAATGTTTCTAATTCTCATTGCGTGGAGGTAGATGAACAACGCCAATTTTTTTGGATTTTAAATTTATTTTTATTTTGATTAAATATTTAGTAAATTCTTCCACAGTTATTTAATAAATTAATTTTTTCGATTTTTGGAAGACGTATATAAAAGGTAAAAGAAAAACACTCTTTTACTTTTTTATAAAATAGACGACGTTTCGGTGGTCAGGTTCGCCACCATCATCAGGTCACTTTAATAGAAAAATTTTTTTAAAAAAATTAATATAACAAAATTTTGAAAATTTAAATTTAAACAAAAAATAAAAAACAATTTTTACCTAGTTAAAGTCAATAAAATAAACATCACGTCAATAAATTAAAAACATAAATAAACGCAATACAACAAAAAAATAAAATATTTAAATTTACAAATCACAAACATATTAAAACGAGTGATTAGTCAAACTGACTGAGCCGGTGACAATTTTCGCGTTATATACAGTCGATGGGGTCAATGACCCGCAATCGAAATATTATGAATTATAACCATTATTTCAATTTATTAAGCAAAGGAAAATAGGAATTACTAAGAAACTGTATATCTTCCTTCTTGTTAATAGTAAAATTATTGCATTTAATATAAATCATCTCAGAAATTAATCGTTTTTTATAAGAAGTTTCATAATCTAAAATTTCTGCATCGTCAAAATTAAAAGAATGATTATATTCAGTTTGATGTTTGTTCACAACGGATTCGAGGTTTTTGTTTTTATGCTCGCTAATTTTTTTTTTCAAAGTACAGTAGGATTCAAGAATGCCTTCCTAGTTTGAACGTGTCGCACTCATATGTTTCCATGGGAACATATGAGTGCGACAAGTTTATACTAGGAAGGCATTCTTGAATCCTACTGTACGCTTTGATTCACCAATATATGTTGCAGGGCAACTATTACAATTAAATTTATAAACAATATTATTCCGATCCCACTTTTTTGTCAAGTCCTTTCCTAATTTTATTACAGAGCTTAAGCTTTTTTCCACAATAGGAATAGAAAGTAAATTATATTTATTTAAAATATTAGATAATTGATAATAAATATCATTGAAAGGAATACAGATTTTAGGTAGTTGTTGATAAATACTAACGACATTGTTAGTTTGTTTTTTATCAAAAAAAACAATTAATTAATTACAATTACAATTAATTACAATCAAGAACTTATAAAATTTTAAAAAATTTAAATGACAATGAATTTCTTAAACGAAAATATCATAATAATCAGTTAACTATGACTAATACCACAAGATTTTGTTTTACTTTCTCTTGATGTTAGTTCACTTTTCACTAATATTCCATGCGATTTAGTTATACAAAGCCTTGACAGAAGAAACAATATTATTCATAATAAATGTAAAATTCCTTTTGTTGACATTATTAATTGTACTGAATTTTTATTTGATAATACTTATTTTGTTTTTGATGAAAAAATTTATAAACAAATTTACGGTACTCCGATGGGGTCACCGATATCTCCATTTTTTGCGGATATTGTAATGGATGACGTGGAAACTGATTGTTTGAATTTGCTCAAAAACAATTTCAATTGTGTTCCTCTATTTTATTATAGATATGTGGACGACACACTTTTGTGCGTCCATAAAGATCAAGTCGAACTTTTCATTGACACTTTTAATTCGTTTAATATTAATTTAAAATTTACTCATGAACTAGAAATGGATAATAAAATTAATTTCCTAGATATGACATTAATAAAAAA
The DNA here is from genome assembly GCA_032872505.1 of Leptopilina syphax. NCBI lineage: Eukaryota > Metazoa > Arthropoda > Insecta > Hymenoptera > Figitidae > Leptopilina > Leptopilina syphax. Next base: position 16,924,812 of record CM065472.1, read on the forward strand.
TAACAATCAACTCATCACTAATTGGTATCAAAAATCCATTTCTTCTAATAGATTGATAAATTATTTTTCACGTCATCCAATTCAACAAAAGAAAAACATTGTTTACAATTTATATGATAGAGCAATTTTATTGTCTCACAAGTCCTTTCATAATGAAAACATTAAACGAATCTTTAAAATTTTGCAAAACAACGATTACCCTTTAGAATTTATACAAAAAAATATTAAAAAACGAAAACATACATTAATTCATAAAACACTAGATAAAAAACAAACTAACAATGTAGTTAGTATTTATCAACAACTACCTAAAATCTGTATTCCTTTCAATGATATTTATTATTAATTATCTAATATTTTAAATAAATATAATTTACTTTCTATTCCTATTGTGGAAAAAAGCTAAAGCTCTGTAATAAAATTAGAAAAGTACTTTACAAAAAAGTGGGATCGGAATAATATTGTTTATAAATTTAATTGTAATAGTTGCCCTGCAACATATATTGGTTAATCAAAGCGTACTTTGAAAAAAAAATTAGCGAGCATAAAAACAAAAACCTCGAATCCGTTGTGAACAAACATCAAACTGAATATAATCATTCTTTTAATTTTGACGATGCAGAAATTTTAGATTATGAAACTTCTTATAAAAAACGATTAATTTCTGAGATGATTTATATTAAATGCAATAATTTTACTATTAACAAGAAGGAAGATATACAGTTTCTTAGTAATTCCTATTTTCCTTTGCTTAATAAATTGAAATAATGGTTATAATTCATAATATTTCGATTGCGGGTCATTGACCCCATCGACTGTATATAACGCGAAAATTGTCACCGGCTCAGTCAGTTTGACTAATCACTCGTTTTAATATGTTTGTGATTTGTAAATTTAAATATTTTATTTTTTTGTTGTATTGCGTTTATTTATGTTTTTAATTTATTGACGTGATGTTTATTTTATTGACTTTAACTAGGTAAAAATTGTTTTTTTATTTTTTGTTTAAATTTAAATTTTCAAAATTTTGATGTATTAATTTTTTTAAAAAAATTTTTCTATTAAAGTGACCTGATGATGGTGGCGAACCTGACCACCGAAACGTCGTCTATTTTATAAAAAAGTAAAAGAGTGTTTTTCTTTTACCTTTTATATACGTCTTCCAAAAATCGAAAAAATTAATTTATTATTTTTATTTTATAAATTAATAAATTAGATTCCAATTATATTTGTCTAACTTTTTTATTATCATTGCTTCTGTATTCTCCATGTGGCTGTTTGAAACATTTTTTACAGAAATATTAAAGAATATCTGCATTCCACAACAGGATTTTTGCACTTTTTGTTTATTAGATAACTTTTGCGAATCGAAAAAATTAAGATAAAAGAGTTTTCTATAAGCATTAGTAAAAGTTATCTGATTAACAAAAAGTGCAAAAATCCTGTTGTGCAAAGAAGCGAATCACAAAAATATTGCTCAACCAATAAATGTTCTATAACAACACGAAAATTTTGCCACACCTGTCTTTAATATTTCTGTGAAAAATGTTTCAAACAGTCACACGGAGAATAGAGAAGCAATGAGAATAAAAAAGTTGGACAAATAAAATTTGAATCTAATTTATTAATTTATAAAATAAAAATAAATTTAAAATCCAAAAAAAATTAAAAATTAAAGAAGCAAAAAAAATGTTTTAAATAAAAAAATAAGCTTTTCGTTGTTTATCTACCTCCACGCGATGAGAATTGGAAACATCAGTTTAGAAACTGGTAGCTAAAGATGTTCAAAATAATTAAAGAAATTCAAATTAAGCGTCCTTAAAAACCCTTGAGTAAGCATTTTTAAAAGGATTAAATAAAATTTAACTTTCTTTACCCGGTATATTGGATCCGCCATTTTGAATTTTGAAAAAGTAATTTCAGATTCGTAATCAGCGACCCCAAAAACCCGCGAGTAAGCATTTTCAAGCCAAATTTTAAACAAATACTTACATCGAACAATAAATTTTAAATTTTTATAAATTTTTGAATTTTTAGGCGCTATTTTGAAAAATCAAAAGTATATTTACAAAAGGGCGATGTATATTTGAAAAGTGGAACAATAGAGTGCACGATTTATGGAAATGAACCGTTACAAAAATTTTTTTGACATTTAAATTTAAGATTTAAAAAAAATCATTAAAAAATTTTGAAATTTTTTAATTATATGCAAAAAAATATTGTTAAACAATTTTGTAATAATTTTTTAACTTTGATATTCGGGTAGAGGACACTCCAATACATAAAAGAAAATGTATCGGAAAAGAAAATAGTATGTTTATTATAAATTACTTAAGTTTGAGGAAAGTGATTCCCTAGGTAGATGCACAATATACTATTATGCTCGCTTATACCCTACCCCCAGGCGAGAAGCAGTTGCACCCTCTTTAAGTGCCCGAAATCACATACGTCAAATGCACGTTTTCAGTTTTTTAGCAATCAACTTGGACAAGACTTTAAAAACGTCAATTATTCGACAACGAAATTTAAAACATACAGAATATAAAGTATATTGAAGCTCATCTGTATCACTCGGATATTCAAGATTATCTATTTAGTTATGAGGCTACCCTGAGGGCATAGGGACATAGGGTGTTCTTAGGACGTCTATGTCCGTTCAAAAGACATCCGAAAGATATCTTATGTCATAAGGGTGTTTCTAGAACATAAGATATCTTAAGAACGTCCTTTTAACGGATATAGACATCCTCATGATATCCTATAGACATCACATTTTCCTGTGCCCACTGGGTATTATTTAGGTCTAAGTTTATTTTTCTCAACTTCTTAAGAAAATTAATTCATTTTTGTATGAAATATCAAAATATAATATAAGTATACTAATATACGAAACATGAAAATTTGCGGAAACTTCGCGGAGATTGTCATCAGAGTTTACTGGGAGTTTTTTCACGTTGGTAATATGTTTTTAAAAGTTATTCTACCATAATTTAATTAGCAACCATGAATTTGAATATCTTTACTTATATAAAAAATAACAGCTGATTTTCCTTTTCTTGACAAATTTTTTAAAATGTGGAATTCTTCCTTGAATGGCTCGATGTTTTTAAAGTCGTCTAAAATATTGTTCAATAATATTAATATCTAAAAAGTAAATATGTTTAAATAATTTTTTTAATACTTCTCTAAAATGTAGTACATGACCTAACATTAATTGTGACAAAGCAGTTCGATGCGCTTCTAAAATGTTTTCAAGAAAATCGCTTTTGAAAGTTTCCTCTTGATGGAAGTTTCAAGTTAAATTTTCAGGAAAGTTTGACGATAAACATTTATTGAAGTGGGACATTTAAATCTTTACACCATTTTCACGAAACTTTGTAAGTTAATTCTTCGAAGTTTGCAAGTAAATCTTTAATAAATTTTATTGAAAGTTTCGGTGCTGTGTGGTGTGTAATAAATAATAAATATTTTATAAAAATTAATAAATTTACAAAATAAAACTGAAAAGTTATTAATTTTTAATTCTTTATAACCTAGTAAATTGTGAAAAATAAAAATTTGAAAGAAAACACAGGTCCACAAAAGAAATTCGTTGAAAGGTTCCTTCGACCAAAATTGGTGTATTATATGTTTTTGGGGTCACTGAGAACGAATCTGAAGTCCGTTTTTCTCCATTACGTCAGGATTTTTCCTAACCTCAAAATACATATCAGATTTTACGTGACTGATAAAATTCTATAAATATTGACAGATTTAGTGGAGCCTCCATCTGTGAGTTTTTGGACTTTGACAGATCACGGAATAACTCCGTTTCCCGCCGTTACGACATGGAGTTGTCCTGGAAACAGGCCCACAAAAGAATTCCTGGTCAGTGACCTTAAAAACACCTAGATACCAAGTTCTGTAAAATTTCAAGAAATTTTTATACATCTAACCGCCATATTAGATCCTTCATTTTTATTTCAAAAATCTGACTTTAAATTCGTAATCAGCGACCCCAAAAAACCCTTGATACCAAGTTTCGTAAAAAGTCAAGAATTTTAATATTGGATCCGCCATTTTAGATTTTTAAAGTCTGCCTTTAAATTCGTAATGAGCATCCTTAATAAACCCTCGATACCAAGACTGAAGTAAATCTGTCAATATTTATAGAATTTTATCTGTCACGTAAAATCTGATACACTGGAACCCCTTAACTTTGGACTGCTATGTAATGGTGTTCAATGTTCTTGACAACTGAAAGCATAAATATTCAGGGCTGTACGCTTCATTAAAGCGAAGATGCGCTTAATAAATATTATATATTCAATGACAATTTTGTTGTCAATTTATTAAAACATAATTGCAAAATATTTTTTTTCAATTTTTTATATTTATAATTAACAACTGATTCACATGATTTAATTTATTAACAAGTTTTTAAAAAGAGCCACAAAACAGTACACTTTATGCAGACGCTACTGCTTCTAGTTCAACGTTTGTCCGTGCTTCCCGCCGACCCCTCACTCTACTTTGTCTATACTCTATGTCAAAACAATCCAAAGTTCGGGAGTCCAAAGTTAAGGCGTACTTGCGTTTGCGAAGGCAAAAAATAGGCCCCACTCTAATGTTTTTTTTCACAGTCATTTGATTTAAAATATTAAAAAAGATTGGATAAAGATTTTTTGCACCTTAAAGTACATTATAAAAATTAAAAAAAGAAATTGTTTTTTTTTTACTTTTTTTTAATTTCATCATATACGTCCACTAGGTATTAATGTATACTAAAGAGTAAATTTTGTTTTTTTGATTTTAGACAGTCAGGAGAGGCTCTATGCGGGGCACCGCAAACTCTTACAAATTTGAGATCGACAATTTTTGGGGCACTCTACGAATCGTAAATAAGGGTTAAAAAACGAAACAATTTTTTCTTTTTTAGGGTTCCGTACCCGGTAGGAACCCTATTGGAACGGTTACAAAAATGACCATGTACCCCCCCCCTAGAACTCACAGTTTTACACCTAGAGAGCTAAAAATTGGTACACGTATGTATTTTCACGCGTAGATTACAGGAAAAATATAGCGAACGTTATTGGGATTGAACTTCATAGAGTTTTCGACGAAAAACATTAAATTTTGGCCATTTTTCGCAAAAAAAGGCATGTACCCCCCCCTAGCGCTCACAGTTTTTTACCTAGTAAGTTGAAAATTGGTATGCATATGGGCAATTCCACGTGTGATTTCAGTCGACCTCTTAAAATCGACCAAAAATATTTTTTTTCTATTCTGTATTGAAAAAAAACAGATACGTATTTTTTTATTATTTTTTTGGAGGCCAAATTTTTGAGTTATGAATTTTCAAAATTTTCGCTTTTTAAATGTAGGTATATTTTTAATGCCAGATAACTCAAAAAATATTGCTTCTTTTCATTTTTTGACAGGAGAAAAAAAGTTTTGTTTTTCTCTCTACTTTTGAATAATCACAACAAAAAAATTTTTTTTTTCATTTTTTATTAAAAAAATAAAAAAATTTTATAAACAAATTAATTTTTTTTAACTTTGGGTATGATAAATTTTTAATTTTCTTTTTTTAAAACATACCTGGAAATGATAAGAAGGTTTTGCAAAAAGTTTCAGAGTGGGCCTGACAAGTTTGATGGGTCCAAAAAAATAATTAAGCTGTCCGTGCAGGTCGCACGCACGTGGCACAATGGGATTTTTTTACAATTTATTATTAAAAATTGTTTAGAGCCTAAAAATTTAATAATAATCAAAATCCGATAAAATTTGTAGGCTCTAGACAATTTTTAATAATAAATTGTAAAAAAATCCCATTGTGCCACGTGCGTGCGACCTGCACGGACAGCTTAATTATTTTTTTGGACCCATCAAACTTGTCAGGCCCACTCTGAAACTTTTTGCAAAACCTTCTTATCATTTCCAGGTATGTTTTAAAAAAAGAAAATTAAAAATTTATCATACCCAAAGTTAAAAAAAATTAATTTGTTTATAAAATTTTTTTATTTTTTTAATAAAAAATGAAAAAAAAAATTTTTTGTTGTGATTATTCAAAAGTAGAGAGAAAAACAAAACTTTTTTTCTCCTGTCAAAAAATGAAAAGAAGCAATATTTTCTGAGTTATCTGGCATTAAAAATATACCTACATTTAAAAAGCGAAAATTTTGAAAATTCATAACTCAAAAATTTGGCCTCCAAAAAAATAATAAAAAAATACGTATCTGTTTTTTTTTAATACAGAATAGAAAAAAAATATTTTTGGCCGATTTTAAGAGGTCGACTGAAATCTCACGTGGAATTGCCCATATGTATTTTCAAAAATGGATTAAAGAAAAAATATAGCGAACACATTTAGTATTCATCTTCATTCTGTTTTTATCGAAAAAGTCAAAAATTTTGAAAATTTCGAAAAAATCCATGTACCCCCCCCCTGGCGCCTACATTTTTTTTACCTGGAAAGCTGAAAATTGGCATACTTATTCGTTTTTACGCATAGATTACAGGAAAAATATAGCGGAAGTGATTAGAATTTATTTTCATGGTGTTTTCATCGAAAAACTAAAATCTCTTTTTGCAAGCTCGAAAATACTTTAACCCTTGCTGGTTCTCTCAATTCTTAATCTAGAGGACTGGCGTTATACATTTTTATTTGCTTTTTCGTGCAGATTCCAACAAACATACAGAAAAAATTATTAGAATTCATCTTCATATTTTTTTTGCAAAAAACTAAAAAAAATTTTCGTTTTAAAAAAAAAGTGTGTACCCCCCCCCTTGGTTTTCAAAATTCTTTGCCTATTTGACTGCAGTTTTGCTTATTTTATGTATTTTCGTGTGTAGATTTCAGGAAAAATATAGCGAACATGATTGGATTTGATCTTCATATTTTTTTCAGCGAAAAACTCAAAGTTTTTAAAAATTTCGTCAAAAAAGCGTGTATTTCACTCTAGCGCTCACAGTTTTTTACCTAGACAGCTGAAAATTGGTACACTTTTGTATTTTCACGTGTAGATTACAGGAAAAATATAGTGGAAATGATTAGAATTGATCTTTATTGCGTTTTGAGCGAAAACCTAAATTTTTTTTTTCAATTTTCGATAATAATTATACCTGTGCTAGTTCTCTTAATTCTTAGTCTAGTGGACAGGCGTTATACATTTTTATTTATTTTTTCGTGTAGATTTTAACAAACATACAGAAAAAATTATCAGAGTTCATCTTCATATTTTTTTTTACGAGAAACTAAAATTTTTTTTCGTTTTGGAAAAAAAAGTGTGTACCCTCCCCTTGGTTTTCACAATTCTTGGCCTATTGGACTACAGTTTTGCTTATATTATGTATTTTCATGTGTAGATTTCAGGAAAAAAAACACCGAACATGATTGGATTTTATCTTCATATTTTTTTTAGCGAGAAACTCAAAGTTTTTAAAAATTTCGTCAAAAAAGCGTGTTTTTTACCCTAGCGCCAAAAGTTTTTTATCTGAAGAGATGAAAATTAGTTATTTATTTATTTTCACCTGTAGATTACAGAAAAAATACAGCGAAAAATATTGAAGTTGATCTTTATATTTTTTTCAGCAAAAAAGTAGAAGTTTTAAACGAAGGTACGGAACCCTCGGTTTTAGTACGAGTTCTACTCGCACTTGTCCGGTTTTTTAGTTTTTATAATGTACTTTAAGGTGCAAAAATCGTTTTTAATATTTTAAATAAAATGACTGTGAAAAAAAACATTTAAGTGGGGCCCATTTTTTGCCTTCGCAAACGCAAGTACGCCTTAAGGAGTTCCAGTGTATGTATTTTGATGTTAGGAAAAATCCTGACGTGATGGAGAAAAACGGACTTCAGATTAGTTTTCAGTGACCCCAAAAACATATAATACACCAGGTTTGGTCAAAGGAACCTTTCAACGAAATTTTTTATGGACCTGTGAAATCCGGATCCAAGATTTGAAGTCGGAAAAAGTAAACTAACTTCCTAGAGAGTTACAACCACTGAGCGTCTATCATATGTGAAATTTCAAATGCGTTTTTCTCGAAAACACTTCTGAAACGCATTGAACTGCTTTGTCACATTTAAAGGTGGCTCATGTACTACAATTTAGCTTAGTATTAATTAAGAAAGACACCAAGTCTGGTGGTCTTCTTGTTAGACTTATAAAAAAGTAACATTAGAAAATATACTTGTTATTATTTAGTTTTACTATTTACTTACATCTGGTGATTTAATAATGAAAAATATGTAGGTTGTAAAAAAAATGACACCTGTAACGTTCATTGGTAAGCATAAAATAAACGAGTCGAAGTCATTTCTCGCTATGTATAATGATACTATCTGTAAAAAAGTTAATTGTTAGATTAACATTTTTATTTGATGCTATGATCAATATGTACTGCAAAACAATCATATAAGTAGTAAATTACATTTCAAACCGATCCACCAAAGGACTAAATCGTGTGTAGGCACTTTTAAAGGCCAACGCAGAATAGGTTCGCGAAACTCGTTCGCGAACGTGAAGAATGTGAGATAGAAAAAAATTAAAATATATTTCTGTTCTTTTCTAACTCATGTTTTGCGTTCGCGAAGCAGTAGTACTTAGGCATTAATATAATTTATATTATTTAAAGTAGGGGAGAGTGGGGAGTTGTACAACAGGTTTTGTTTTCGGATCACAAATACTCTAAAAATTTTGTTTTATCGAATTCTGTCATATAGAACTTTTAGTATATTTACTAATATATCTTTTTGCATGACTTATTCATTAAAATTGAAAACGGACTCAAAATTTTGCTTGTTTTTCAAAAACACTGTATTTTGACCTTTCAGAAAGAGGTGAGGAGTTGTGCAACACCGATAAAAATTTGAAAAATTCCTCCATATTGGATAAAAACCTTAGAATACACACCGATACTAAAATCGAATTAGATTTATTATTTTATTTTTGTGGTGGCACGATTTGTTTTTTAAATTAACTTGACAAAGATTAATCAATCTTTCATATTAAAATTAATTTTTAAGCTTTTACTTTTAATTTTAAAAATTAACATTCTTCATTAATAAATTTAATATTAATAAATATAATGTATATTATACATAATGTAATTACTCTTCTTGCAATCACAGTATCACTTTTTGATGTAAGTTGTTTTCATACTTCCTTTGTATATACGTAAATTCTCATTTTCCTTTCATGAGCATTCGTGTCGCAGATAGTAGAGTGTTAGATTTATAATCCGCTCCCAATGGCGTTTTGGGTTCGAGACCTCGTGATGATAAATATTTAGGTAGATAGCAAAACAAATTTTTTTCGATATGTATTAATATTAGCCTGGCCATTTTTGTAATAGTACATTACATTATAAGGGCAGAAAGTTCGAATTCCGGCACTGCGCGAAATGATGCCTGAGGCGAAGCCGAGGGCATCATCGCACAGTGAAGGGCTTCGAAATTTCTGCCCGTGTAATGTATACTATTTTTCTTTATATCCGGTCGAAAGTACGCTCGTTAATTTATGTTTTAAGAAAATTGCAACTGTGTTTCACTTGACAGCCGGCCATCTTTATTTACTTTCGGCCCCGCTTCAACGCCTCTAGCGGACACTCGTGAAGCTCTGGTTTTTTCTCTGTCTCTCTCTTGCAAACAATATTCGCCTGCCCCGACATTTGATGCACGAGCGAAGCGAGTGCTTCTGGTCGGGGGCAGGCACGAAAAAAAATGTAAAAGATAAATTAATATTATATTTTTAAAAGAATTTTTCTGTTGGTACAAAATTAATTTTATGCTTCTAAAATTCTAAACGTTCTAATGAACACAATTTCATTATTTCTTCAAATTATTAAAATTTTATTATAACATTTTGGCACGTATTCAAAAAGAAATTAAAAATTTTTTAATTATTTTATTTTTGTTTTTAATGTTTATTAAAATAAGTTTTGAAAATAATTATCTCATTTATTATATTGCGATAACAATTACTCGTTAAATTGTCACTGACTCGAAATTTTCTTATTTACCGACAGTGGTGTTTTTACCGACAGAGAATTCTTTTACTCCCGCTGTAATAGAGGTTGGGTATGAAAATCAACCAAAGCACAAATGTTTGACTTTCTGCTGCGAAATCGCAGAGGGAAGTACGTACTTTCGACCGAGGTATGAAGAAAAATTATTTAATATCAATGAGTGTCGGGCTGAAAAAGTTTCCTTGTCATCTAAAAAAACAAATACAAAAATAATAAAGTGAATGTGTGAATAATTAATGGACCCAAAAACTTATTGAATGTGAAAGAAGAGATTTTATTGAATTTTTGTAGTAATTTTCAATATTTCTTTAAAGAAAATGGTTCTTTTCTGTATAGCTATACCAAAAATATAATATATATGTAATATATAATATAAGAAACTTCTTGCTCCAAATTTTTTTTAAAAAATTTAAAAATTGTTGAAGATACATCATTTTCAATTTTAATATTAATTTGATAAAATTTTGAATATCTCGGAATATTGTTTGTGGATTTTTATGAAATTTACACATTTTTCAGGTAAAAATTTGTAATTTGAAATAAAAATAAAGTTAATAAAACAAATTAATTTTTACATTAAAAGTTTTAGTTTTATCTCCGGTTGCTACTCTTGAAAAAATTGATTTTTAATAGATTTTCTTCAAATTTTGAAAAAATGTTTTTTTGTAAATATTTAAATGTGGTAAATATTTCAAAACTCTTTGTCATGTCAAATAACGAGATATTGTGGTTGTCATTTTTTATTTTTAACATAATCGCATATAAAAGTTAAAGTTTGAACTTGAATATCTCAAAATTTAGCATCGCAAAGGGTTTTGAAATTCTTACCACATTTATAGGGCACCCGAAGAGATATTTTCTCAAAATTGAAAGCAATTCTATGGAAAAACAATTTTTTTAAGATTAATTGTTAAGAAATTTATCAATCCTCCAAGTCAAATATTAAACAAATATTAAAAACTCAATTTAACGTTTTGTCAGCCCTGCTGTCCTCATCAGAACATCAGAACATGCCGACAGTATTTACTAAACAAGAATCAAACAATAATTTTCCGAAGGTTTTTAACGTGATAATTCTGAATCTAGCGTCATAATAGACCCTGCACGTCAGGTTTTCAAGGTATTTTAACTTAACAATGCAAAAGACCAGTTTTTTAACATCAAATAATAATTGTTTTGCCAAAAGTTTAATATTGCATCTGAAGACGCTACTCTTTTTCTTTAAAATACATTTTGAAAATTTAAAATATTTTTATTTTCCTCTGAGTAATCGTTCATTCTGTTTATTGAGTTTGGCAAATTCTATGAAAACTGAGTAAAAACAGATAAAACTTCGATAATGAAGAAGAATATTACTACAAACCAGGATATAAATTTCAAATATTTCTGCGTATTTTCGGTACAACTTAATGCGAATAGGATGTCAGATTTACTAAATCGTCTGCCATATACAATCCGCTATTTTAAATTTTGGAAATCTGACATAGAATTCGTATCTAGTTATACCGAAAATCTGCAGAACCATTTGAAATTCAAATGTTTGTAGTTAAATTCTTCTATATTATCGAAGTTTTGTATGGCTTTACTGAAACGATACTAAAAAAATTGGATGGGCAAGAACTTTTGGGTTTTTATTCGAAGCTCACCTTGTTGCTGCAGCTAGTCTTTTTTACAAAAACTTCAATATCTCCGGAACCAGATGCGTCTTCATCAATTTCGTTTTATTAAATTAAAGGTAAATTCATAAGGATTTTAAATATGTTAATAACATTTTTCTCAGAGAGAAGTAAAAAATGAAAAAGTTGTTTAAAATTTTTTTTAAATTTTTTTATTTAAAAACTAATAATATTATTAAGTTTTTGGGTCTATTAATTATTCATAGATCAACTTAACTATTTTCGTATGTGTTTCTTTAGGTAAAAAGGAAACTTTTTCTGCCCGGCGCTCAATGATATCACCAGATTAAAAAATATCTTAACAAATCGCAGCCAGGCTAATAAATATCCCAAATATGTAAGATATGAATGTAAGATATCATGAATAATCTTTTTTAATTTTAATTAACATTTTTTTATTCATTGGCATTAATGCACATGTAGAATTTCAGGTCAAAAATAGAAATGTGATTTTTGTACTGCGTTCAATGTGTGTTCTTACACTGTCAGAACAGTATGTATTTTTGCATAAGGAGTTTAAAATACGCCTTTAAACAGTTCTCTGATGTAATAGCGTTTTTTCTGTTTTCCACTCGACGAACTTGCGATAAGTTTCTATGTAAACATACTTTGATTGCTTCGGCCATAAATCAAACGAAATTTCGTTCGCCTTTCCTTTCATTTTTGGCTGCGTACACTTTTCTACGTCAGCACTAGACATTTTTTGTAAGCAATTTATACACTTTAATAAAACGAAATAAAATACAGAGTCAACAATTTTCCACACGAACGACACGAGTGATCTCGACAAGAAGGTTAGAAACTCTCAGGCTTTGGCCGATGCTGCGTTGCAGCTGTAAAACACGGTAAAATTAGATAAGTAAACGAAAACATAATTACGCCTCTACTGGGCGAAATTAGAATTATTCCAGCGTTACGAAAATACTCGAACAAGGACAAATAAAGTTCTTTTTTTAACTAAACTGTCATTCGCAATATTTTTATAACTAAACGTATAATAAAGGATCATTTTACGTTTTCCTACGGAGAAACAAATAACTCCATTTTTATGATTGAGTTATGAAATAATTAATTTGTATATAATAAATGCACAGGTGTGAACCTCTTTCCCTAGTCAACTTAGAATTTGTTCTTATCTCAATTTTCAACTGAATCGAAGTCATAAGTACAAAATTCTCTATAAAACTAAAATATTCGCACCCGTTATCTAAACCATGCACTATTTCTGTCTCGATTGGAGTTCTCGATAAGCCATCAGCAATACAATTGCTCTTTCCCTTTATGTGTTTGAAAATGTATTCAAAACCAGACAAAAATACTGCCCATCTTTGTAACTCTGCCATTTCAACTCAAAAAATGTTATAATAGAAATGTCTATTTAAGATCTGAAGGAATCTAAAAAGGACGTCCAAAAAACTTCTTTAAGACGAACTTTAGACGTACTTTCTTATGTCTTTTGTACGTCTTTTGCACCAGACATAGAATGTCTTTTAGACGTTTTTCAGTTGTCTTTTTGATGACTCAGAGACATTACCATCATTGTCCCCGAATTGTCCGCGGACAAAAAGGGACGTCCCTGTGCCCACTGGGTATCTGTTTATGATCCAAAAATAAGATAAATTTTTTTCCAATTAAATATTAGTAAAATTAACCCACAGCTATACCTTACTAAGAAGCATTACAATACGAAATCAGTTTTGTTCTATCAAAATGTACTAATACTCTATTCGATATAATTTCTTTTCTCGTTTTATTGAACGCATTTTTAATTTTGTTGTCCATTTGAATTATATTTCTTCTTTTAATAATTCGTATATTGGTGATAAAATTTCTGCTACATTCGGAATGAATTTTGAATAATAGTTTACGTTACCGACCCATGTTTTAAATTATGGGTAATGGATGATTACTATTAAGTGTTTGTTTATCATGATTTTATAATTTACACAAAAACGAATCGTCCCGTAAATCTTTATTATTAGTACCAATGGTATACCAAATTTTCCGGTTGGAGGACAAAAGTTCATTATATATTTTGTTTAATTTTTTATAAACGTATATAACATGAGGGAAGTGTTCATATCGGGGAGAACTAGATATTTATATATTGATGGATTTTTATATTTGCGATATTCTCCGTGGTGTTGTTTAATATTGGTGTAAAAAGAAAAAGGAAAGTTCAGCCAGAGCTACAAATGTGTTCTGGCTCGAATGTCTGATCGAGATAATTTACGAAAAGTTGTTCAACGTCAGCGAATAAGAAATCTGCCTGACAATCCTCAAAATATTGATTATTTGAGAAAATTTCACAAAAATTTCGCTACTGGAGCTGAACCGCAACAGCTTTTTCTGTTATATGATTGCCGTATGTTTATGCACTTCTGCAAAATAAAAATCAAAACAGTTACTCAAAAGTATTTGAATAAGTTCCCTCTGGGCACGGAAACAACTTTGTTTTAGAAACGTTCCTAAAACGTTTTTAGAACGTTTCATGTGCACTACATAACGGCTTAAGAACGTCCAATGTTGTAAATAAGTTTTTAGGTTCTAACGTTTTTAGGAACGTTTCTAGAACAAAGACGTTTTCGTCCTTAGAGGGTTGTTCTTCATGAAGCATCAACTTTTGAAATCCCAGTGGATATGATATGAGTCAAACTTTAGTCATAACCGACTTCGAAGTGACAATAATAATTATAATGAATTAAAACTTCCTTTTTGGCGAAGACAATGTTATTGCTTGATTCTTTCACCCGCTGCGGCAAAGTATTTTTCGACGTATCCAAGCAGAGGGTCTACAAGAAGCTTACAACGACGATAACGATAGTATTTATTTACATGTATTAAATTTTCATATTTATTTCTAAATATATTTACGTTGTCACTTGTGTACTTTGGTTTTTTCAAATTTGGAAATTATTTATATTGGAAGTTATTATTTTAGATTATTTTTTACTTTTCCACTTTGAAACTTTTTTAAATCGAACATTTTGTTTATTGGAACTTTTAAATTGGAACTTTTTTCCTACAATCAATTTGCCATTATGTACTTTAGTTAACATACCGTCATTCTCTAATTAATCAATTATGTTATATATGTCGTAGGCAGATAGCATAATCCGACAGTTAGCAAACTGCCTAGGCAGTTGGCCAAGCGCGGGCAGTTTGCAAAGTGACTGTTTTAAAATGAATTAGATTAGTCATTTGGCCAACTGCCTAGGCAGTTTGCTTACTGCCCAAGACGTTTCAGATAGTTAGAAAATTTCCATTCTTTTATTCTTTCTAATTTTGAACAATGTAATTGAAAAATTCACTTTATTTGTTGCAGCAATTCCCTGACTTATGACACCTAGAACCACACAATATATTTGATTTAAAACAAGAACAACGATTATTTTTGCACTGATTTTTTGCAGCTTTACAATTACATTTTTTATGCCCTGACCACCTCTTATTGACTGCATAGAAGCAGCTTCTCTCAGGGAAATGTGGTTGTCATTATTAACATTACTTAAACTAATTATTTGAGACCCAGTCTTTTGAATATCGCATCGAGGAAACCATCCATTTATGATTCCCTCTTGTGTCCCAATTTTATAGACTCCGTTTTGGAAGTCAGTCACTATTCCTAAAATGTTGTTAAAATCGAAAGGTCCACGGTCTACATTAGGAACTGAAAGAGAAACACTATCTCCAATAATTAGTGGTTGGAAATTTTCCGCCAAAAACGTAACCATCTTTTCCGCTTCCCTTTTTTGCCTTTTTTCCCTTTTCATAACAATCGTTCTGTATATTGATCAAGGAATTCACTCTAGCACATAATGGACAAATTATGTTAGCTTCTGTGTTCAAGTCTAACTCTCCACATTTGTCATGCATTTTAACATTGCATTTTTCGCAACGAATAACACAATTTAATTCCAGAACCTTTTCGCAGAATGTGCATAATTCCTGTTGAACTTGCTCAATTTCCATTAAAACAGAAGTTTCTGAAGAAGTTTGAGGAAAGGGACGATTTCCATTAAATTGACTAAAACCAAAAAATTGGATTACCTATCATTTTACATAATTATAAAATTCAAGATTCCTGAAAGGAGCCACCCAAAACCTTTTAATTGAATTAAATTTTTCAAGTTGCATTTTATTTATCTTGAAATGAAGTATAACTGACAATATTTTCAGATATTTGGTGGCTCCTTTCAGGAATTCTGACTCATAAGTAATAATTTGCAGCTTATTTAAAAAATACCTGTCTTCTTTCTCTTGGATTTGCCCCATTTGTGAAAGAGTTGCTTCCAAATCTTTTTCAGTCATTAAATTTTCTAAAATATTTTCTGGCAAGCCAGTATTATTTAAATCAAATTTGCGTGTTCCAAATACAGCTTCATACGGCGTCCTATTAAGTACTCTGTGCTTTGAAGAGTTCTTCTGCCACTAGAGGAAAGGAAAACATAATTTATTGATAATTCTTATTATACAGGTATTTATTTATAACCAATCATTTTTATTTTTTAAATATTTATTTACAATTAATCAATTTAAATTTTTAGGTAAACTATGTTTTCACTCACCTGCACTTCATAACACCCACGAGACCAATTATTCGATTTATTATCGATCATCCACGCTTTCAGCATGTTCTCAACATCAGCGTTCGCTCGCTCAACGCTTCCTTGAGTCTGAGGATGTCGTGGACGTCCATGCACTATTTTACAGTGTGGCCAAATTGATATTAATTGTTCAATAATTGCAGCAACAAATTCCCTTCCGTTATCGCTTTGTAAAATAGTCGGAGCACCAAAAGTAAAAAATATTTTACCAAGTTCGTTAGCAACATTTGCAGCATGTTTTGTTGTTAAAGGTCATAAATGTAAAAATTTAGTTGCATGATCCTGATAGTTTAAGAGCCATTTATACTCGTCATCAGGACACGATTGATAATCAATAAAATCAACTTGAGCGCGGTGTATTGAACCCATTTGACACTATTGGCTTTACTACAATGTTTTTTCTTTGCACTGATTTTTTCCTGTCACACGTTTGATAACAAGTTAGAAAAAGTTCGCAAGCAGATCTTGGGATGTTGCACTTATTTTTCAAAAAATACAGCATCTTATCACGACCTCCGTGACCAGTCTGAATGTGAGCTTCTAACAATTTAGAATAATATGCCTCTATAGGAAGAACATGTACAAAAAGATCAGAATCATTTTTCCTTTTTAAAATGATGTTGCATTCACCTCCGACTTGTAAAAGTTCATATCTTTTTGAATACTGGTACAAAGCTGTTAAGTTTTCACAATTCGTCACATTTTGTTGTAATATTTTTTTTACACTGTCAACTTTCTCCTTATCCCACATCGATCTACTACCGTGTTGGCTTTTAAAAAGTCATTTTAATTTCTCTTCAAAATCTATTTTATTAACTGCATTCACTTCCATTATTAAATTAATTAAATTAATATTAAATTGAATGAAATTTTCAAAGGCTGCTAAAGTCTACGAAGGACTGTTACAAACTAAAATAATATTTAATGTTTGTACTTACCTTCTTTTCAATTAATTAATGCCTTATTTATATTATTTGAAAGAACAACAATATTATTTTCAGGAAATTCAAACAAAACTTATAGAAATGTTACATTTGTTTATTTTCTACTTGTATAAATAGTGAAATTAGAATCAGATATTGACACTTATAATGAAAATTTTCTAACTACCTGAAACGTCTTGGGCAGTAAGCAAACTGCCTAGGCAGTTGGCCAAATGACTAATCTAATTCATTTTAAAACAGTCACTTTGCAAACTGCCCGCGCTTGGCCAACTGCCTAGGCAGTTTGCTAACTGCCGGATTATGCTATTTGCCTACGACATATACATGTTCTAGAAAGGTATACACTACAGGTTGGTTAGTTGGTTCAACAGAAAGTTTGTTTGCCACAACCAAACTTTCGTATTAAAATAGGAGTGACCGTACACTCGGTTTCCAGCAACCAAAGAAGTTCGGTTGGATTTAGTTCGGTTGTATTAACCAAACTGATCGTTTCTGAAAACCCAACTCTATTTTTGTATTTGAAATTTTAATTTAAAATTAGGTTAAAGTAATTTGGTTATTAAAGTTACAAATAATATTTAAGACGTTTCTACTTTTTTCATATTATACAAATTTTTAATGGTTTCAAAATTAAAAGATTTTTGTAATTAGATACTTTACGCAAAATTGAAATATATACTTCTATATTAGTAATAATAAGGAAACATAAAAATTAACTTTAGTAAATAAATAATATTTCGACGCCACCCGTCAATATAGTGTTTATTCGAACGCCAGTGCTACAAAGCGTTAATTTAGAAATTTTTTCTATTTGGTGTCTATTCATTTGTTTGTGATATACGTATAATCTGAATTCACGTTGAGTTCATTAAAGCGTGAATTTAATTTTTAATTCTAAATGACAAATCTGGAATATTTTTTCATTTTTCGATAATATTTTGTAAAAATTTACAATGAATTGATAAAATTATATTGCACAATTGTTTGAAAATAAGCATCATATGGACTTTTAAAAATTAAATTCGATACCTCAGTGTGATACAGTCCTATCTTCTGGTAAGGGAAGTGTTCCGGTTGTGGGCACCCTTTTGTTTTTGCCTCATAACATTTGTCCATGTGCATATTATACAAATGTATGTGTACGAATTTAAAGATGGAGGTCTAAGGTGACTGTCAGTGAAGGAATTAAATTGATTCCTTTAAATAAAAAAGTTTTATTAGAAATTTAGTGAAATGGAAATTTTTTGACAAAAAAATTTTTGTACCCGGTTGTGGGCACCCTTGAAAAATCCGCTAAAAATGAAAAAATATTAAAGGAAACCAACACAAATAAAGAAAAAATGAAAGTTTCTTTATTTTAAGAGACTTTGCCGGGATAAAGAACAAAAATAATGACACGTTTTCACACTATGCTCATCGCTAACAAAAGCATAATGCTTGCATGTGAAGTATCTAGTACGCATACCATAACGCACTTCTAATGCACTGAACGGCTATATTCATCGCATTTAATGAAGTTAGCGGCTGTCACTTTCCTTGGCAGAAAGTTTAGATAGATGAGACAGTAGTCCACATCATTGTCAGATGGTAGAGCCTCCTTAACATAAAGGTGCCCACAACCGGGAATGACAGTCATTTCTTAAAAAGACCAACACATTTTGTGATGCAGAATTTTGGTTAAACACGAAGGTATATCACAAAATATAATAACAATACTGCAAAAAAAAAATTAAACCCTTTTTTCTGAACGAATCTACACCCATATGTTGCTCTTCGAAAACAATACAAAATTACTTTTTTATTTATTTAATGCAAATTTTCTTTATTATGCTCACAGCTATTACACAAATGCATATATTTGTTTCGTTATCAATACGAAAAGTCCGTATTGTCAACGAACACGACTTGCAATACTTAGATCAGTAAAATCTGCTTGCTGTCAAAGTTTACGTAGGGGTGCCCACAACCGGGGGGTGCCCACAACCGGCGCACTTCCCCTAATAATTTAAACTGTCCTATCTCGAGGTGATGTTTTGTACCGTGCTATCTCTAATTTGACAAATTGTAGTGTGAATAAAAAAAATAAATTACGGTACTTAAAATATTGATTACATTCAAAACAATAATTTTTTTATATTTTAAGAGAGACTTTTTATCATAATATATAAAAATTTAGTGTGAATTAATAAAATTTAACCACTTAAATGCATTTAGAAAACAGCTAATACATTAAC
This sequence comes from Leptopilina syphax, assembly GCA_032872505.1. Taxonomy (NCBI): domain Eukaryota; kingdom Metazoa; phylum Arthropoda; class Insecta; order Hymenoptera; family Figitidae; genus Leptopilina; species Leptopilina syphax. The sequence continues at coordinate 16,944,284 of CM065472.1, forward strand.
CCTACTTTTTGACAGCACGATACAAACTATCATCTGAAGATAGGACTGTACTAAATATTACCAGAAGATAGGACTGTATTACACTGAAGTATCGAATTAACCCTTTTTTGAAATCAATGTGAATTAAGACTATGTTGAACAAACAATAGAATAGATACCATATAGCACAATTTTTTGAATTAACGCTTTATTGCACTCTGCCGTGCAAATCGAAATAGGCTTATCTGCAATTTTTATCAAAATTGAGATAAATGCAGCATTAGCTTTGTTATTACCCTTTTTAACTACAACCATGCATAAAAAGTTGAAATTCAAACAAAAAACTACTTAATTTTTTAAAAACAATTTACCGTATCTGACAGAAACAGTCACTTTACAATCTAAAAAATCGTAACTGAATTTTCTCTACTACACGTGCGCATATTTACAATTCACACCGGGGTTTGTCATATTAGTTGATTTTGTCATGTTCATTATAAATGCTTTATTACAGTTATTAAATATATTAATTACCTTTTACGTTTCAGTGAGCAAAAATAAATTTTATAGCCAAAATTATAAAATAAGTATAAAATACATTTACTTGTAATTTTTGAAATAAAAGTTCCATTGAGTGTTTATAATTATAGGTTATCTTCAAGGTTTGTATACTAATAAAATTTTGTTTAGGTATTTAATAATTTTAATATAATTCACTTATTCTTTATTATTTAATAGTTTTTTAGGTTCCATAAAAAATTAAGAATAAAGAAAATATGTCGGACAATCCATCTGTAAAAATTATTATGTTGGAACCTGATTGTAGTGATAATTCTTTACAAGAGGATTCATACGCAAGATTTTTGATAGAAGAAATTAAAGATTTGGGAGGAGAAGTCGATATAAATTGTCTCTGGTAATTATACCTTATATAAATTAGTTCAATAATATTGTGTTTTAAATTATGCTACACTACCGTCTAAAAGTATCAGGACGATTACATTCGACTCCATGAAAAAACGTGCTATCACTTTTTTAATCATATCTCGGAAATAAAAGGAGGTACAAAAAAACTTAAATACGGTTAGAAAGCTGATTAAATTCTGCGTAAAATAAATTGAATTCATTTCGTTAATTATTTTTTAAGTTATACAGTGAGAAAAAAATATAAAAAATAATCAAATTTTCTCATTTTTGTCTCTTGACTTAAACTTTTTCAAAAATCAAGAAAAATTTAGATAAAATTTTTCTAAAAACACAGAAATCTTCGTTAGAATTTCAGCTTTAAAATAAGCCTTCGAAAATTAAAAAAGGTTAATTCGTCTTTGATATGTAATTAAAAATGTGAAGCCGTGTTTCAACCGATTGGTGGATTGAAATTCAACTGTGACAACTCGATTCTGGCTTCGCGCGGCAGCGAATGAGAGAAAACAGGGACGAATTTTTGCTGGAGAATAATAAATAATGATGTTTCACGAGTAATATAAAGAAACTCAAAAGTTCATCGTTCCCTTGCATGAATTCGTTCCTGTTTTCTCTCTCATTCGCTGCCGCGCGAAGTCACAATAGAGTCTTCACAGTTAAATTTCAATGCACTAATCGGTCGAAACACGGATTCACATTTTTAATTATATATCAAAGACGAATTAATTAACCTTTTTTAATTTTCGAAGGCTTATTTTAAAGCTGAAATTCTAACGAAGATTTCTGTGTTTTTAGAAAAATTTTATCTAAATTTTTCTAGATTTTTTAAAAAGTTGAAGTCAAGAGACAAAAATGAGAAAATTTGATAATTTTTTTATTTCTTTCCCACTGTACAACTTAAAAAATAATTAACGAAATGAATTCAATTTATTTTACGCAGAATTTAATCAGCTTTCTAACCGTATTTAAGTTTTTTTGTACCTCCTTTTATTTCCGAGATATGATTAAAAAAGTGATAGCACGTTTTTTCATAGAGTCGAATGTAATCGTCCTGATACTTTTAGACGGTAGTGTATATGTCGTAGGCAAGTAGAAGAATCTGGCATTTAACTTAATTCCTAGGCATTAGGCTAAATTTAGGCAAATAGAAGAATGCATATGAATTTGTTTTGGCATTGATTAGAAGCTGCTTTGCAATTGCATTTCTTATAACAAATTAGCGATTACTTCTAAATAACTACAATTATTCATTCTAATAAGTTAGTGTTTCGAAAGTTTGTTTTCAAATCTCTGTTTGATAATAATACAAATTGACGTTTATTTCTAATTAATTAAGTGTTTCAAAAGTTTATTTTTATATCTATGTTTATATACGGTCATAGAGTATTGTATCTTTTCTATTTACTGAGGACACTTCAGGCAGTTAGCTTATTGCCCAGGCAATAAGCTTAATGACTAACTATGTAAATCCAGGCAGATAAAAGAATGCGCGTTCTCCACATGTGCATTCTTCTATTTGCCGAGGACACTTCAGGCAGTTAGCAATTGCCTAGGCAATAAGCTTAATGACTGACTGAATCCAGGCAGATAGAAGAATGCGCGTCCTCTTCATGTGCATTCTTCTATTTGCCTAAATTTAGCCTAATGCCTAGGAATTAGGCTAAATGCCTGATTCTTCTACTTGCCTACGACATATATATATATATATATATTTTTTTTTTTAAATTTTAAATTAATATAAATTTATATAATAAATTAATTTTTTCCGATTTTGAAAAACGTATAAAAGTATTTTTGTTGCATTTTGTTTATTTATGGTTTTTAATTTATTGACGTGACGTTTATTTTATGGATTTTAATTAGGTAAAAATTAATTTTAATTTTTTAATTTTTTTTTATTTAAACCAAAATATACAGCCAAAGGTAAACCATTATAGGCACTACAAATTAATGCAATACATGTTTGTGTATAATAATAATACAAAAAAATAGTAGATATGTATAAAATAAAAGAATAATGTATGTGGGTGATTAAATTTAAAATGTCATTTTCATGTCCTGCCCAAAAATCTGGAATACTAGTTCATATATAAAAGTTTTTGAAGTCAATTAATTTTCTTATTCACTCCTTCTACTTAAATTAATAATTCTTAGTTGCTAGAAATTCTCTGAAAAAATTTGGCAGAAGATTTAGAAGCAAAATGTCAGTAGTGTCCCCTGTCCGCACTTAAGAAATCAGAACTTTACCTAATAATAAAAATTTTGATTCTCACATTTTTAGTACCAGAAAAATTATTTTGTACAGCTGAGAGTCTATATTTTTATATAGTAATTGTGCTAGCAGAATAATTTTGATCCAGTGCTAGAAAAAAAATCAAAATCGCCTGTCCGTAAGTTTCATATTTTTAAGTAATTATCGCAAATTTTGAATATCATGTCTGATATTTAAATAACCTAGTGCAGATAATTGCCTTATTAAGGGTTAATAGTATTGGTGATATGTATAGCTTCTTAAAGAAAAAACATTGCAACATTCTATCACATCTATAACTTGTACGGTTAGTGGCAGAAAGCAAGTATCACTTTGTCGAGCACACCATGTCAGTGGTGTCCCCTAAAAATTCTGTTTCTTGCAGCTTATTATTTTATTTTTAATAAATTTGTGTTAAATTTACTCCTTATATGCAGTTAATGAAGATTTGATACAAGATTGTAATTTATAAGCTGATTTTATTCTCACTATTCAAAAAAAATTATCAGTGAAATCTTTCAAAAATGTCAGTGGTGTCCCTCAATGTTTATATGTCTTTATGGTCTTCAAAAGTATATTAATTTATGGTAGAACTCATTGCAAATATTTTTTAAGTCATGTTAAAACATTTATTATTGTAATTTGAAATATTTTAAATTTTTAAAGTTGTAAGAATTTATTTTAGAAAAGAATAAACGAAAACAGAAAATTTCTTATCATTTCTGCCTATGGTTTTTCTCCTGGTGAAAATTAAAATTTGCTTTTAACTGCTCGACCACTATTATTTTTGTCCATCATATATTCTAGTCAACCAAAATAGAGTATCGTTAAGTTCAAAATCCAACATCGAAAAATCAAAGTTAGTAGGATCAAAAATGACATTTTAAATTTAATCACCCATGTAATTAATCAAATAAAGAAAAGCAAGCGAAGTGATGAGAAACAAAAGAAAACAAAAATGATAAAAGAATTAAGAAATTAAACAAAATACAAAATTTAATTATGGTCGCAGGGCTACACTACCGGTCAAAATTGAGAGACTATCCATTTTCAGGCGAATGAAAATCGTTTTAACCCTTTAAAGCCCGAATTATTTCCACCAATTCGATTTCAACCACACTTGGTATATAATGGTTTTTGGGGTCGCTGATTACGAATCTGAAGTCAAAATTGCAAAATTCAAAATGTCGGATCCAATATGGCGGACGAAAAAAGAAAAAATAATGGGATTTACATGAAACTTGTCACTCGGGGGTTTTTGGGGTCGCTGATTACGAATATGAAGACAAAATTTCAAAATTCAAAATGGCGGATCCAATATGTCGGATAAAAAAATAATAAATAATAGGATTTATATGAAACTTGTTACTCGGGGGTTTTTGGGGTCGCTGATTGCGAATATAAAGTCAAAATTGCAAAATTCAAAATGGCGGATCCAAAATGGCGGACGAGAATTAAAAATTAAATAGGATTTACTTGAATATTGTTACCAGCTGACTATCATTTGTTTTTTTTATTCAAGTCATGCGATCCAGGGTTGTCAATTGTTTTTATTGATTGGCCAGCTGATTTTCATTTGTTCTTTTTCATTCGAGTCAAGCGTTCCAGGTTTCCTTTACAAATGGATTAAATTTCTTACTTTCCCCCCATGTAACGCAATGTTGTATACATTAGCGCCATTTTTTCTGCTAACCGTAACAAATAGCTTGACCCCCCCTCCCCCCTAAAGCGTTACGTATTTTTTAAACGGCCCCCATTATGATTCTTAACATTTTAACCTCCGAAACCCTAAAAACCCAAAGCATCAAATTTAATGTAAATCCCATTAATTTGTTATTTTTTTGTCTTTCACATTGTATCCGCCATTTTGAATTTTGCAATTTTGACTTCATATTCGTAATCAGCGACCCAAAAAATCCCAGAGTGACAAGTTTCATATATCTCCCATTATTTTTTATTTTTTTTGTCCTCCATATTGGATCCGCCATTTTGAATTTTGTAATTTTAACTTCATATTCGTAATCAGCGACCCCAAGAATCCCCGAGTGACAAGTTTCATATAAATCCCATTTTTTTTATTTTTTCGTCAGCCATATTGGATCCGCCATTTTGAATTTTGCAATTTTGACTTTATATTCGTAATCAGCGACCCCAAAAACCCCCGAGTAAGGTAAAAGGCCCAGTTATGAAACACATTTCAGGTAGAGTTGAATATTTTCATAAAAATTTATGGTATAAAAGTATAAATTTCCAAAAAAAATTTTGTACTTTATTGTCCTGTATTACGTGATGATTGAAATATTTTTATAAATTTATTTCATTTATTTTATTTAAATATATAAATTAAAAATTAAATAAAGGAATATGTACGTTTTGTGGAACAGCTTCTAACATTGTGTACTAGTTGTTTCATTTTTATGTCCCTATTGTGAAACACTAAATTAACCTTCAATTATTGACGTTTAAAAATTCCATATATAATATAATATTATATTAATATAATAAATTTAAACCTTATGCAATTAACGTTTGTTTATTTTTAGTAATATTATTTTTTACATAAATATAGATCAAATTAAGAACTCATTTAACCAAAAAGTTTAGCTATAAGTATAAATTGGAATGGAGGGCTTTCAAACATTAAATAACATTTAATTTTTTTAATATTGTTATACTTAAATTACATTTGAAACTAAAGAATCATTCTTTTTTTATTTTTTCTTGAATCTCTTTCATCTTTCTTTGTAATTGTTTTTTCTCGTCTGCTAATTTCTTTTTTTTGACTCGTAGGACTTTTTTTCTTAATGCTTTTTCATCTTTCTTTCTACTTTCTTCCTCTTTTTCAAGATGCATTTGCCACCATGCATCTGATTTTCCAACTGCAGGTGCTTTAGGTTTACCTTCTTTCTCTAATTTAGCTCTTTTCTTTTTTGACAAATACTCGGTTGGTAATTCAAATCTTTGTGAAAAATGATCAATCATGGATATATTATTGTCTGCAAATTAAGATTTAGAGTATTATTTCATCCTTTAATTTTTAATAATTAATATTATGCAAGTGATTATTAATAACTAACCTTCTCCAGCATTTTGATTTTTTTCATCATGATTACTTATCAAGTTTCCAACTAAATTGTCAACAGGTACAACAACAGGAGAATGATTTTCTAAAAAGGGAGCAACATCAAAAAATAAATAAAATTAAATTAAGTAATTACTTTAATATTAAGAACATTATTTAAACCTTTTTCAGCACTTTTAGAATCAGTTTCTATTTCCGGCAATGTTTCGATAATATCTATAGGCATTTGATCAATATCCCAATTTTCTATCTCAGGGAAATTATCTTCGAGAACAATCACAGGCTGCAAGTTTACTAATGCACTGCATTCATTGGTAAATGATTTGTTGTGATCAACTAACTCTTTATCATCATTTCTCTTGCAAACATCCTGCGAGACAGGTTCTGATACTATTACTTCTTCTCGAAGTGCTTCAGAATTTTCGTTAGCAGTTTCAAGTAAAATTCCTTCTTTTGGAGACGTGTTTATAACCACAATTTTGTGGGTATCAATGACTTCTATACTCTTAATTAAAGGTTTCTTTTTTGTCTGTTGATCTGGTTAATAAAAGAAATACTGTATAATTAAAAACTGAATAAAAATTACAAAACAAATCAGGTAATATTGTAAAAAAAAATTTAATTATGTAAAAGTATAAATAATTAAAAGATAAATAAACAAACAAAAATAAATAATAAAAAATAAATAAATAAAAAATAAAATAAATAATAAATAAATAAATAATAATAAATAAATTAATAAATTATAAACAAATACTAGTATAATCATAGTTGATGAAAAATAAAAAATTGTAAGTTCTATTTTTCTACACAATTAACAAAATTGAAAACATTAACACAAAATTATGAATGGTAGTCAAATTTTCTAAATAATTTTTGGAAATTAAAATTAAAGTGTATTATAGATTACCAAAAAATGACTTTTTGATTGTAAGCCAGTAGTCAAATAAACCTTTCTTGTCAACACTACCAGTCCACTCTTCATTGTTTTCTGAATTTCAAAATTCTTGGAGTAATTCAGGGTCTAAATTATTCTCAAAAGTTTGTAAGTGACAGTTTATGCCCTCAGATACATCTCTCATAATTGGTTGCTGATTTTCAGGTATTGAATTTTCATTTCTGGAGTTCTTTTTTTTCTTATTAAGAATTTCATAATCGACTGCATTAGAATTGAAAGGCATCAACGCACATGTTCGAAATCCATTTTTTATTGATTTTTTTTCTTCAACAAAGGAATCGAGGACAACCTTTAAAATCACCGGAAACATTTCCTTGGTTACTTGAGAAATATTATTTTGTATTTTCCACTTAGGCACACATTTTTTCCAAATATCTTTAAATGGGTGAAAAAATGCTACGTCGAGAGGTTGCATTAAATGAGTAGCGTTAGGATAGAGTGAAATTAACTCTATTTTCTTTTCTCGGCAAAAATTCACTAAGGGAATGGTCACATGAGACGAATGGCCATCTAGGAAAAGTAGTACAGGAAATTCCAGTTTTTCTTCTAAAATCCATGGATAGAAAATATTGGTAATGTACTCGAAAAAAGTTTCTGTTGTCATCCATCCTGTTTCAGATAAGCCAATACCCCAACCAGCTGGGCAGTTTTCTGCTACTTTCTTAGGAACTTTTTCTGCATACTTATACAATATCATGGGGGGTGCTCGTTGTCCTTCTGCATTATACATGAATAGTGCAGTCATACTTTCCTTTTCATTAGCATCTACTATTTTGTAAACAGAACGCGCTCCTTTTTCAGCAAGTACTTTTTCAGGCTTTGGGCATAACTGAATGTTCGTTTCATCACAATTGAACACCCTTGAAGAGTCAATATTCAACAGATTTTTATTTTTCAAATACATTCCAACCTCATCGAACCAATTTCGTAAATCATCTTCAGTCACAGAGGCACGGATGAGAGTAAGATGCTGAGCTGTTCTTATAGATAAGTCTGGGTGACGTTTTCTAAAATTCTCATACCAGTGACGTCCAGGACGATTTTCTTTGAATGGAGTATCTTTCTTTAAATCTGTTAAATAAAGTTGCACATTATCTAAAAGTTGTGATTTGTTTACTGGATATCCATTTTGAGCTCGAAGTATTATCCAATCAACGATCTTTTGCTCTTCTTGTTCAGACAAAACAGGAAGAGGTCCAGGCTTAGTCTTCACTTTTTCGGCATTATTTTTCTTTCTAGAAATTGTTCCTATGGGAACGTGAAAAGTCTTCTCTGCTGTCCTATATGAAATCCCTGCTTTGACTGCTTGAAGAGCACGTTGAACGTCATCCGGAGAATAATTCTTCATACTTCGTACATTTTTCTTAGCAATTCGAGAACTTTTTTTATTATTTTGAACGCCTTTAACTCCTTTTTTGCTTGAATTTTCAGCACGGAATTTTTTTTGCCGCGGTTTTTTCTTAGACTTATTTTTAGCTGTTTTCATTATAAATTATTTCAACCTGCAATTAATAATTAATAATATAAGAGATTAAATTCAAAATGCCTACTGTGAGTTGAAGAAAATGGATAAATTATGTATGTTATATTTTGGGTTAGAATTTTTTCGTAATTTATAATTACAAAATACTAATGACTTACCTGCAAATCTTAATAGAAACACTTTATGTAAGAATTACCACACTTTCGAAAACACAATTTATTTTTGTTAAATTTCAATTATACTATAATAATTAAACTATTCGCTGATAAATAAAATATAAAGTAACGAAAATGTCATTTACCAATAGGTGTTTCATAAATGGTGCATATATAAAAAAACAATTGAAAACGGTAGTACATCAATATTGAAACAGATAATTTTTGTGTTCCACAATGAGGACAAAATTCATATTTAACGTACATAATATAAAACAGCAATATAAATAAATAAATATGTTGTATATTTATAAATAAGTAACGAAAATAGCCAATAGTTATTATACTAAGTATTTTAAAACTTTAGTATGTTTAATTTATCACTTTATTTTAATTTTTTATCATACTTTACTTGTGCATATATACTCACCATTCAACGCACACGTTCAATGAAAATTCGTAAAGAATAGTACTTCGGCATTTAATAATTTTTTTTTATTATAAATATTTTTTTAAAATGGTTGATATTCAGAAAATATCATTGTTAAATGTGCATGATAAATTAAAAAAAATTTAATCATGTAAATTCAAATTATAATTGTTTTTATGTTTATTTATATATCAAGCGTTTCAAATTAGGGCACCGTTTCACAACCGGGCCTTTTACCTTAACAAGTTTTAAACGAATCTGATTAATTTTTAAAAATTTTTTTGTCCGTCATAGGAGAAAATTTATTTTGACACTTTTTTTATTTATTATTATTTTAATTATTTATTATTATTTTTTTTACTTTTTTCTCAATTATCTGCTGGAAGAGTTTTTCTAGAGCTAAGAATTTAACATTTTTAGTAATATGTATTAGTTTCAAAGTTATGATGACTTTAATGCATTTGTGGTACAGCGTATGTACCACTGGGCGTTAAAGGGTTAAAACATAAAATTTATTAAAACTAAAATTTTTTTCTGTTAATTTTTTGAAAGATAATAAAATTTTGAAAAGAACAAGATATTTCGGAAGTCGTTTGGCCAATAATTTATTTAGATATTTTTAAAAAATCGTTATTTTCAATGTTTTACAAAAATTTGAATAACTTCTAAAATAATAAACGCTTTTTAATGATCTTAGGCTTATTTTGAAGGTAATTTGCTATACTATAAAAATTATTAATAGACCTTAACGTGTAATTTTTTTCTTAAAAAATGCAGGCCGTCAAACTTGGACCAAAAAAATTAAAAAAATTTTTTTTTTTTAAAAGCGTTTATTATTTTAGAAGTTGTTCAAATTTTTGTAAAACATTGAAAATGACAATTTTTTAAAAATATTTAAATGAATTATTTGCCAAACAACTTCTAAAATATCTTGTTCTTTTCAAAATTTTATTGTCTTTCAAAAAATGAACAGAAAAAAATTTTAGTTTCAATAAATTTTATGTTTTAAAACGATTTTAATTCGCCTAAAAATAGGTGGCCTCTCAATTTTGACCGGTAGTGTATATAGCGTTTGAAACTAAAGCATTTAAAATAAAAGTGTCGAAATCGGTATCGCTACATTCAAAAAGGTCATTAATAGTCTTACACATTCTATACATCGGAGACATATAACCAATTGGTCTTGCAGGCTTTCGCAAATAAAAAGGATACCATGACCTAGAGGTAAGACATGGTATTTTAAAGTTAATATTACTAAGTAAAAAAGGGCAATTAATTTCAGAATTTAATAAATTGTAAATAAGTAAATAAATTTACATTTAGAAATAATGAGTCTTTCATTTAAAGTTAGGACGTCAAAATTAGTACAGAGGTCAATGTAGTCTAATCCTCTTAGTGTTCTAAAAACAGTAACTTACGTCAAGAAGAGAAAGAATATTGCGGTAATTTACCGGTTCGAAATAATGAGTCTTTCATTTAAAGTTAGGACGTCAAAATTAGTACAGAGGTCAATGTAGTCTAATCCTCTTAGTGTTCTAAAAACAGTAACTTACGTCAAGAAGAGAAAGAATATTGCGGTAATTTACCGGTTCGTTTTTTCTCCGAGAATTTATGCGAATTAAAATTTTTTTGAAATTACTAGTATTCCAACATACAACGACTACATACAAGAGGTTATTCGAAAACTAATGCAAAGAATGTATTCTACGCAAACGCAACTTAACCTCGCTTTTGCAATGACTTTAGTCACTTTGATTTTCTCTATAAAAATGAATTTTGGTGTCATAGCTGTTCCGTCGGAGCAAATCATTAAAAGATGCTTACATTATATTTATTATTTATCGTGCTGTTTTTGAAGCAAATATAAATTAAGACTAAAAGCGAATTTTTTCCCACAAATAACGTAAAGATCAATAAAATAGAAAGTAAAAATTTCTGTTTGCTAAAGTGGATGTGGATTGTAAAATGTTTTGAAGATTCATAAACGTACAAAAATAAATATTACAATTGCCAAACTAAGCAGTTGAGTGCCATTGTGAAGCACGTTTCGAGATCTAATCTACGTAATTGCAAACATATTTTTTATGACTTTCCTCCAAAAACCCAAACCGACCATCGGAGGTACTGTTTCAGGGAAACGACAACCCCCTCTTTCTCGCAAAAAGGGGACGATCGGTTAAGCACTCATCGGCACTTTACTCAAGTACCTGGGTACATACTTTAGATCAAAACGAAAAACTGACCTAGACACATCGTTGTCAGTATTCTCAATATTAAAAATTGTAAACCCTTAAAAATACTTATTGTAAGCTTTCTGTTTAAAATCTAAGTCTTGTTGTTTGAATAAATTTAATTAATTGTTATTTAGTGTTTTATTTATAAATTTAACAAAATTAAACAAATCATTCGTTCTAAAAAATTTTTATAACATCACAAAACAATAGCCGTGAAATGACGCCATATTAATATAATTCACGAATTAATGTGCTTAATAAAAGTTAAGTTAATGAACATCGGTCACAATGTCTCGCCAAAAAAGTGCCGTTTGGAAGTATTTTACACAAATAAATCCAGTTGGAGATAATAACCATATCACATACAAGTGTGTTTATTGTGGAGAAGCTTATGTGAACAACGCAACCCGATAAAAAAATCATTTGATAAAGTGCTCAAAATGCCCTGAAATCGTTAAAAGTTTATTTAAGCCTGAAAATACAGACTCATCACAAAAGTAATGGGTCAAATAGTAGGTAAAGAAATATTTTTCTATTTTAGGTTATGTGTTAAAACTTTAAAACGTTAAAAAACGTGTTAAAACGTTACCTTCTACATTTAATATAAAGTTGAATTTGAATAACTGTTTTTAATTTTGTTTTAGTCGATGAAATTACTTGCCCATCTGAAATTTCATCAGTAGCATGTGGTGAAAAAACATGAATTCAACGGAGTCTGAAAAAACTCAAAATGGAAAAGGTCCTCAACGTAGTTCCAAAACATCAAAGTCGTTTTCTTTGATGAACTACATTGACTCAATGAGTCCTGCTCCTGAAGAGCAAGTTATTAATTTATTAGCATTTATAATGCAATTTTAATAATATAGAAATTATAAAAATAATATTAACATGTTTATTTTTAGGAAACGATAATCGAGAATTTATCAAGAGCAATTTATTCATCAGACAGTCCCCTTTCAATGATTGAAAATAAGTACTGTGTGGAATTTCATATTTCTGAATAACATATAAATAATAAAAAAATTGAAAAATTGAAACAAATAATTAAGAATTAATATAAAACTCAAAATTATAAATTAATATATAAAAATATAAAAAATTAAAAGTAAAAATTAGGAGTAAAAAATTAAATGTCACGATGGTAATAAAAATAATAAGTAAAGAAAAAGTGAAGAGAACATAGGAATAAAAAATAAAAAGTATAACAAATTAAAAATATTAGTTTTTTTGTCCTCTTTCCAATGGTGTATTTTATTTTTTAATATTTTTAAAATTAACCCTAATTTTTAATAATTAATATTTAATTTTCAATTTCCCAAAAATCGGTCCGTTTTTTTTAAATAAATTATTGCAAACAAAAGCTGAGGTTTTTTCTTATCGGCATGTAAATTTTCAGAATGCTCTTTTTTTGTTTTTGAGTTATTAAATTTCAAAGAATAAATTGCGGCGCGCTGCGTCGCGGTTGCACTGAGCCGCGTGGCAACCGGCGTGAGACGAGGCGCCCGGCTCGCAATTTTTTCTTTGAAATTTAATAACTCAAAAACAAAAAAAAACCGGACAAGTGCGAGTTGCACTCGCACTGAATTGGCGGGTTCCGTACACAAATACAAGAATAATACTAGTGATATTGTATAACAGAAAATAGTAGAATTTTTCAACTTTTGCATTATTTTGAAAATTGAATTTTCGACAATAGGTTAAAAATAAAAAAAATAAAAATTGAAGTATTATATTTGTTTTATATTGTAAGCATTAAGCAAAGAAACCAATATTTTGAAAATTTGTTCCAAAATTGGTTCCTCTGCTTATTGCTTATAATATAAAACAAATATAATACTTCAATTTTTCTTTTTTTTATTTTTAACCTATTGTCGAAAATTCAATTTTCAAAATAATGCAAAAGTTGAAAAATTCTACTATTTTCTGTTATACAATATCACTAGTATTATTCTTGTATTTGTGTACGGAACCCGCCAATTCAGTGCGAGTGCAACTCGCACTTGTCCGGTTTTTTTTATTTAAGAAATTATAGGGAGAAAACAGTCATTTAAAATCAACAAATATTTTAAATATTAAATTTTATTTATTTATTTTTATTTTAAATAAATACATTTCCTAATAAATAAATCCACAATCCAACGTTAAAAAAAAATTATTTTTGCTGTTTTTACTTATATAATTTTGATATTTCTTTTTTTAATTTTTGTAAATAAATTTTTACAAAAAAATTTTATTTAAAAAAAATTTTTTTTTTAATTTTATTTAAAAAAAAAATTTAAAAAAAATTTAAAATTTTAATTTTAAAAAAATTTTTAAATTTAATTTTTGTAATGACTTTTTGAAAAATTTTTAAAAAAATTAAAAAAAAAATTTTTTTTTTAATTTAAAAAAAAAATTTTTTTAATTTTTTGTATTTAGCCAGTGAAAATATACTAATAAACCAATTTTTAGTTAATTAGATCAAATAATATGGAAATTAAAAGTTTTTCATGGAAATGATCTAATTATCTATCTAATTATCTAATTATCTAATTATCTCATTATCTCATTATCTAATTATCTAATGGAAATTAAAGCGTTTTTCCTTGACAACGCTATGGCTATTATTACATAGAAAGTTCTCTATATTTTTCCTGTAATATTCGCGTTAAAATACACCAGTATGCCAAATTTCAGCCCTCCAGGTTGAATAGTTTAGAAGTTAAGGGGGGGGGAATGGTCACTTTTTATGCATTTTTGGCCAAAAATCTTGTTATTTCCTTGACAACGCTATGACCATCACCTCTAATCACATTCTCTATATTTTTCCTGTAATCTACGTGTGAAAATACGTATCTGTACCAAATTTGAGCTCTCTAGGTCATATAGTTTAGCCGCTAGGGGGGGGGGACACGATTTCGCTACGGACGCAAGAGTCTCACCAATAGGGTTCCGTCCATACACCGAAGGTGTACGGAACCCTAAAAAGGCATTCTAAAAATTTACATGCCGATACGAAAAACCTCAGCTTTCGTTTGCAATAATTTATTTTTAAAAAAACGGACCGATTTTTGGGAAATTGAAAATTAAATATTAATTATCAAAAATTAGGGTAAATTTTCAAAATATCAAAAAATAAAATACACTATTGGAAAGAGGACGAAAAAACCTTTCAGAAACATATTCAAAAAAAAATTTCTTATTACAGGTACGTTCAGAAAAAATTCACAAAGTAGCCGGTGTTAGCAAAATTGGTCAAATTAACCCCCCTCTACCCCCTCCAAATTTTCGATAAAATCAAAAATATTTTTTGGGGCACATTTCTGCTTGATAGAACAACAAATTCCCTGAGTTTCAATTTTTTCAAGAAATTGAAATTTCAACTTAGGACATTTCACATAAAATGCCTCATATATATATATATATATATATATGGGACATTCCACGTCAACACAGACAGAGCTCAAAACAAAAATTGCTTTGATGGATTTAAACATTCTAGGGCTTAAAAGATTTCTACGTTCATGTACTTTAAGATGCCGATGGGCGTTTGTTGAGAAATTCCATTTCCGATGCCAATAGAACTGTCAAAAGTCAAAAGGTCCAAAAATCTCAAAATACTTTTATGAATTAAAAGCAAAAAACGAGGTAAATTATTCTGTAACTCATTGTTTATCAGTTTTTAAGGTTCCCGAATATAAATCTAAAGTTTTTTTTTAAAATGTTACTTGGGGGTTTTTAGGGTCGCTGATTACGAATTTAAAGTCACTTTTTAAAAATTCAAAATGGCGGATCCAATATGGCGGAAAAAATTTTTAAATTTGATCCGATTCCCTTAAAACGTGTTACTCGGGGGCTTTTGAGGTCGCAGATTATGAATATGAAGTTACTTTGTGTTTGAGACTTTAAATTCATAATCAGATACGCTAAAAACCACCGAGTAACACTTTTTAATTAAATCTGATCAAATTAATAAATTTGATCCGCCATTTTGAATTTCTACAAAGTAACTTCATATTCATAATCTGCGACCCCAAAAGCCCCCGAGTAACACGTTCTAAGGGAATCGGATGAAATTTGAAAATTTTTTCTGCCATATTGGATCCGCCATTTTGAATTTTTAAAAAGTGACTTCAGATTCGTAATCAGCGACCCTAAAAACCCCCGAGTAACAAGTTTTAATCAAATCTGATCAAATTTGAATTTTGTCCGCTATATTGAATTCGCCATTTTGGATTTAAAAGAAAAACTTTAGATTTATATTCGGGAACCCTAAAAACTGATAAAGAATGAGTTACAGAATTATTTACCTCGTTTTTTGCTTTTAATTCATAAAAGTATTTTGAGATTTTCGGACCTTTTGACTTTTGACAGTTCTATTGGCGTCGGAAATGGAATTTCTCAAAAAACGCCCATCGGCATCTTAAAGTACATGAACGTAGAAATCTTTTAAGCCCTAGAATGTTTAAATCCATCAAAGCAATTTTTGTTTAGAGCTCTGTCTGTGTTGACGTGGAATGTCCCATATATATATTTCAAAACAACTAATTGTCAAAAATCAATTTTACAGAAAAATTTATATTTTTAAAATTAAACTTATCAATAGTTTTAATTTATCAATAGGTTGTATTATCTTAGGTTATATTTTAATTTTTTCCAATACAAACATTAAATAAAATTTAGAACGAACTTCTCCTTCAATCGGATAAATAGATTGGTTTAACGAGATGTTCATTTTAATGAGACGAGCGAATATGATAGCTCGGTTATCAGAACAAAAAGAAAATCGTTTTTTGGTTCGTTTCTCGGATCGTATCGCTTCAATGAAACACTAGTTATGTCGGAACATTTACTTGGATTTAAATCCAATTTATTGTGATTACACCAAGTCAATAATTTATTTATATTATTTTGTAAATTTAGGCAGTCATCGTCAGATCTGATTCTAGTAAAAATTTTAAAGTCATCAACAAAGAGTAAGTTATGTATATTAAGTTCATCAGTGACGTCATTTATATATGAGGCATTCCATTTCAAAACGACCCCCTTCGTAAACAATTGCAAATGTAAGACAATTTTTTAATGAATATTTCTTCCATTCTGTAGAACCAAATTACTTTTTATATTAGTAATTTCGAAAGTAGAATTTCTGAACTTTCTGATAATAAAAAAATATATTTTTTTAATAATTTAATTTAAATAGAAAATTGAGTTTAAAAGTTAAACTTTGAAAAATCTCAAAACACGTTACCTCTGATTTTAATAAAATTCATATTAAACGAAAGCTTGAATATTCTTCTTTTTATTTATCAAACGATAATAATGGACATTTCAGTGGATTTTGAGAAAATAATTAAATTTCACAAACATTTCGAAGGTTATATTGAGAAAACCATTTATTAAGTATAGGGCGGCATTTGTTTTTCCCAATTTATGCATAATAACCATCTAAATGTCTGTAAAATTTAATTATTTTTTTAAAATCCACTGAAATGTCCATTATTATCGTTTGATAAATAAAAAGAAGAATATTCAAGCTTTCGTTTAATATGAATTTTATTAAAATCGGAGGTAACGTGTTTTGAGATTTTTCAAAGTTTAACTTTTAAACTCAATTTTCTATTTAAATTAAATTATTAAAAAAATATATTTTTTTATTATCAGAAAGTTCAGAAATTCTACTTTCGAAATCACTAATATAAAAAGTAATTTGGTTCTACAGAATGGAAGAAATATTCATTTAAAAATTGTCTTACATTGGCAATTGTTTACGAAGGGGGTCGTTTTGAAATGGAATGCCTCATATAGGTATTGAAAATAGAATTGATCCAAGTACGGAACCCTGTGGTACACCTGAGGTTGGTATAAAAGAAGAGGAAGAATAACATGAGTATTGAACGTAACTTTGGCGGTTCGTAAGATAAAAAATTAGGGTTTCTTCAAGGTTTGGAAGAAGTTGTAAATTCATTAATTTAGTAAAAAGTAGTGCGTGATCAACCTTGTCAGAAGCTTTTGAAAAATCTGTAAAGATCACGTCAACTTAAGTGGATGATTGTAAAGCTTTGTTAATATAGTGCGTTATAGTTAAAAGATTTCTTCCAAAAATCGAAACAATTAATTTATTAAATAATTGTGGAAGAATTTACTAAATATTAAATTAATTTTTAGGCTTCCGTACACTGTAGGTGTACTGACAGAACCCTTATGAAATCACTCGTGTGTCCGTCCCAGACTCAGAATAGGCTGTTCCCTATTAACTTCTAAATATCTTAACCCGGTGAGCTTAAATTCGATATACATACGTATTTTCACGTCTAGATTACAGGAAAAATATAGCGAACCCGATTGAAAGTCATGGTTACGAACTAGCACTTAATAAAATCGATTTTTTCAGAAAAAATTAGGACAAATGTCCCTGTCCCCCCACCTTAACTTTTACATATCATGCCCTAGTGAGCTAAAATTCGACATATACTCAATTTTAAGTGTAGATTACATAAAAAATATAGGACAGCCTGACTGGCTGTCATATTTGCAAACTAGAAAGGATATAAATCAAACTTTTTCAAAAAATGACCCTGTTCCCTCCCTTAACTTCTAGATATAAGGACTTGCAGAGTTGAAATTTAGTACACATACTTATTTTTACACTACCGTCGGAAATTGTCGGTGCGATCGACCGAAAAGGAAAGCTTATAAAATTTTTAATGAGATAAAATTTGGTTAATTTTTTTAACGTTTAACCCGTTGACTGTCGCTGACGATTCTCCTGAAAGTGTGCAATTATTTTATGTCTTTGAATTATATCTTCTGAACATCTTAATATTTATATATTAACATTGGACAAAAATATTATTTAAACATCACTTATTATACCCTTTATAAAAAACGATAATTTTTTAACACAAATTTAGTGGAAAACAACATTTATCAGCTGGAAAACAGCAATTCAATATGTCCTTACCTCTGAGTACCAAACTTTAAAGTACTATTACTTATAAAAAAAGAACTATCTTTAATTATTCAATAAATATTCTGAAAGATTGACTTAAAACTTCAATTTTTATCGATGAAATTTTTTAATACATCAAAATAGTTATTAATAATTATTAAAATATAAGTGTCTTTAAAAATATCTATGCTGGCACGACAATTGGATAAAAGGCAAAATTAGAAATTGGTTATATTGGATAAAAACAAGGCTGAAAATTTTTTAAATTGGATAAAAACAAAGCTGGAAATTGTTTAAATTGGATAAAAAACTGGAAATTGGTTAAATTGGCTAAAACGCAAAATTAGAAATTGGTTATATTCGATAAAAGACAAAATTGGAAATTGGTTCTATTACATAAAAACAAAGCTAAAAATTAGTTAAATTGGATAAAAGGAAAAATTCGAAATTGGTTATATTAGATAAAAACAAAGCTGGAAATTAGTTAAATTGGATAAAAGGCAAAATTGGTAATTGGTTATATTGGATAAAAACAAAGCTGAAAATTGGTTAAATCGGTTTAATTGGATAAAAGAAAAATTGTAAATTATTTATATTGGATAAAAACAAAGCTGGAAATAGGTTAAATTGGATAAAAGGCAAAATTAGAAATTGTTTATATTGGATAAAAAGGCAAAATTAGAAATTGGTTATATTGGATAAAAACAAAGCTGGAAATTGGTTCTATTGGATAAAAACAAAGCTGGAAATTGTTTAAATTGGATAGAAACAAAGCTGGAAATTTTTTAAATTGGATAAAAATGCTGTAAATTAGTTAAATTAGATAAAAGGCAAAATTAGAAATTGGTTATATTGGATAAAAGGCAAAATAAGAAGTTAGTTATATTAGTTAAAAGGCAAAATTGGAAATTGGTTCTATTAGATAAAAACAAAGCTGAAAATTAGTTAAATTGGATAAAAGGAAGAATTGAAAATTGGTTATATTAGACAAAAAAAAAGCTGGAAATTAGTTAAATTGGATAAAAGGCAAAATTGGTAATTGGTTATATTGGATAAAAACAAAGCTGAAAATTGGTTAAATCGGTTTAATTGGATAAAAGAAAAATTGTAAATTATTTATATTGGATAAAAACAAAGCTGGAAATAGGTTAAATTGGATAAAAGGCAAAATTAGAAATTGTTTATATTGGATAAAAAGGCAAAATTAGAAATTGGTTATATTGGATAAAAACAAAGCTGGAAATTGGTTCTATTGGATAAAAACAAAGCTGGAAATTGTTTAAATTGGATAGAAACAAAGCTGGAAATTTTTTAAATTGGATAAAAATGCAGTAAATTGGTTAAATTAGATAAAAGGCAAAATTAGAAATTGGTTATATTGGATAAAAGGCAAAATAAGAAGTTAGTTATATTAGTTAAAAGGCAAAATTGGAAATTGGTTCTATTAGATAAAAACAAAGCTTAAAATTAGTTAAATTGGATAAAAGGAAGAATTGAAAATTGGTTATATTAGACAAAAAAAAAGCTGGAAATTAGTTAAATTGGATAAAAGGCAAAATTGGTAATTGGTTATATTGGATAAAAACAAAGCTAAAAATTGGTTAAATTGGTTTAATGGGATAAAAGGAAAAGTTGTAAATTATTTATATTAGATAAAAACAAAGCTGGAAATAGGTTAAATTGGATAAAAGGCAAATTAGAAATTGTTTATATTGGATAAAAGGCAAAATTAGAAATTGGTTATATTCGATAAAAGACAAAATTGGAAATTGGTTCTATTACATAAAAACAAAGCTGAAAATTAATTAAATTGGATAAAAGGAAGAATTGGAAACTGGTTATATTAGATAAAAACAAAGCTGGAAATTGGTTAAATTAGATAAAAGGCAAAATTGGTCATTGGTTATAGTGGATAAAAACAAAGCTGAAAATTGGTTAAATTGGCTAAATTGGATAAAAGGAAAAATTGTAAATTATTTATATTAGATAAAAACAAAGCTGGAAATAGGTTAAATTGGATAAAAAACAAAATTAGAAAATGTTTATATTAGATAAAAGGCAATATTAGAAGTTGGTTATATTGGATAAAAGGCAAAATTGGAAATTGGTTCTATTGGATGAAAACAAAGCTGGAAATTGGTTAAATCGGATAAAAACACAACTGGAAATTGTTTAAATTGGATAAAATAGCTGGAAATTGGTTAAATTGGATAAAAGGCAAAATTATAAGTTGGTTATATTAGATAAAAGGCAAAATTGGATATTTGTTCTATTGGATGAAAACAAAGCTGGAAATTGGTTAAATTGGATAAAAACAAAACTGGAAATTAATTAAGGAAGATTTCGACTATATCAGCAATTAGTGACATCTATTAGACGTCAATTGAACTCTTTGGTTTAGAGTCAGGTGTTATTCTTAAGATAATTATTCCGATATGGTTGTCGGTAAATAATTATATTTTTTAATTTAATTTTTGATCTGAAAAAATAAGCTGCGTGAACGATTGCACTGTGCATCTGTGAGGACTCGAACCCCAGTTAATAGCTGCCTTTCGCGGGACTAATCAGCAAATAATTTCCTACATTAACTATACAGCTCTTCGACTAGTGTATGGGCTTGATTTGAGATTATAAGAAACGTGAACGTCCAGGCTGTGTTGGCATGGTGCATTGGTAGGCATTAGCCCCGCGAAAGGCAGCTATTAACTGGGGTTCGAGTCCTCACAGATGCACAGTGCAGTCGTTCATGCAGCTTATTTTTTCAGATCAAAAATTAAATTCAAAAACATAATTATTTACCGACAACCATATCGGAATAATAGAAGATAAGCAGGGCCGGTTCTAACTCTAGATCCCTGCACCGACATGTTACCGACACTTTTAGCCCAGACTCAAACCACTTAGCCAAGACTCAAACCCTTGGGTGGGGGGCGGAAATGACGTCATTTTAACTCTAGATCCCTACTGCGACACGTTACCGACACTTTTAGCCCAGACTGAAACCACTTAGCCAAGACTCAAACCCTTGGGTGGGGGGTAAGAACTTGATGACTAGGCGGAAATGACGTCATTCACAGATTCCTGTACCGACACTTTTAGCCCAGACTCAAACCATTGGGGGAGGGTGTGATTCAGACTATGATGCTGAGATGGATATGACATCACACTTCCTAGAATTTTTGCTTGTGTAATTTGATATATTCTCATCTAAGGAATTTTTACCATTTACTTGTTGTTTATAATGTCTTTGATTTATCTAAAGAATTTTTCCCACATGTAATTTGATACCTATTTATTTCTTGGAATTATAGTCTTTATTTAAGCTATTGTTTTACATGTAATTTGATATCTTGTTTATTAGATTCTTATCTTAGGAATTCTTCCCATGTACTTGTTGTTTATGATATCTTTGATTTATTGCTTCTGGTCTTATTATACAGTTTATTTATTTTGTTTTGACTAAGTTTTATCTAAGGAATTTTTTTACAAACATTTTCGGTACTTTTCATAAGTTTTTAATCATACCTCAATTCTATGAAATCTATAATTAACTTCAAGGTCAAATAGGTCATATCTTGTGTATATAAAGAGAGCAATTTTTCTAAACGAAATCATTCCTTCAGTTTAAGTTGGCTGATAAACATATTATTAGCAAAGCATAGTGAAATTCAAGTGCGATTAAACAAATTAATACAAGAAATTGATAAAGTTAAAAGTTTTATTATAGTCTGATCAGAGTTAATCATTTTAGCAAAAAACTAAAAGTTTCAATTCAAGTGATAAAAATGAATTTCGATAAATTAAACACAGCAATTAAAGTTATGGAAACTGATAAAAGCTCGAGTTATTGTAAAGATTTTGTGAAAATTATGAACGATGCTTTTGAAACATTAGGTAAAAAAACTACAACGGAGGAATTAAATTTTTGGATAAATAATAGTGTAAAGAACATTAGATTGCTGAATAAATTGTTAAGAAATGGATCCGTGTCATGTGGAGAGAAAAGAAAGATTTTGTCAACTATTCTACTTTCAGTAGAAAGCAAACAGCAGAAAGTTTAAGAAATTAAGAAGAACAGGAACGGGCTTATTTAAAAAGGATAAAAGATGGATCAGGTGGGAAGAATTAGAGAATGCTTTTGAGAATCGAATTAGAACAGGTGTAATTATTAATTTAAAACATAAAAATATAGACAGTTTTCTTAGTGATGCAAAAAAAATGATTATTTCTCGATTAAAAAATGCGTTTAAAAAGACGGGAAACATGAAAGTTGATGTTATGCTTGCGGCAAATTTTAGTGCTCTAGAAGAGGGTAGGGAAATTGAAGATATTAAGTATTTCAATACAAAAAATTCAAAAGTTTTAGAATCAACAAATTTTGACGAATGGTTTGATCATAAAATTTGTGAAAAGATTCTAGTTAAGATTGATGATTTTCAACAAAAAAAGTCAGGTTGGTCTTTGAAAGAAATTATAAACTTAAATGTTAATATAAATAAGTATGTCCCTCTTGCGGCTGGGTACTCAACTTTTATAAGAATGCCAAAGTTTATAATTAATAAAAGAGCTGTTATTAATGTTATAAATAATGATAAACACTTTTTTATGGTCCATCATTGCACAACGTTATCCAGCTGAAATGAATAAGGAACGTACAAGTTCATACCCCCACTTTAAAGATACTGATTTAAAGTTTGATGATTTTGAATTCCCCATTTCTCTCAGCGATATTCCAAAATTTGAAAAATTAAACAATTTAAGTATTAATGTTTACGGAATTGATAAAAGTAATAAAAAGAATGAAATTGTTCCACTTTATTTAAGTAAAAACAAATCAAATGAACCTACTTATCATTTGTTAATGATTGAAAATACTGAAATTGATTTAGACGATGATGATGATGATAATAATTTTCAAAATAACAAAGTTTATCATTTTGCATTAATCAATAATTTATCTCGATTAGTAAATTCACAGATCTCAAAAAACAGTCATAGAATGTTACTTTGTGATAGGTGTTTATGCCATTTTAAATATGAAAAATCATTTAATAATCATAAATTGGATTGTGATAAAATAAACATGTGTCGAGTAATTTTGCCTAAAGAAGAGGATAAAATTTTAAAACTATAGAAATAAAGAAAGTGTTCCCTTTGTCGTGTATGCTGACACTGAAAGTCTCTTAGAACCAATAGCAAGTACACACACAAACACATCAACATACCAAAAACATATCCCAAAAAGTTTTGCTTTCTATGTACATTGCAATTTCGACGAATTTCTTTCAGAATTTAAATCATATCGAGGTCCAGATTGTGTTGATTGGTTCATGGCTGAATTAAAACAATTGGCTGAAAAAGCAAATACTTATTTTACCAATATTATTCCAATGGAAAATTTAACTATTTTACAACAAATTCAATTTGACACAGCAACAGTTTGTCATATTTGTGAAAAACCTTTTGAAAATGATGACATTAAACACCGCGATCATTGTCATTTCACGGGAAAATATCGTGGTCCGGCACATCAAGGTTGCAATGTAAATTATAAAGATTTACATGTTGTTCCCATAATTTTTCACAACTTGTCAGGATATGATGCACATTTCATTATTAAAGCTTTAGCAACGTCTTTTGAGGGTGAAATAAAACTGTTACCAATAAACAAAGAAAAGTAAATTTCATTTTCAAAATATGTAAAGGGTACCAAAGTAGTATTAAGATTTCTTGATTCATTTAGATTTATGCCAAGTAGTTTAAGACAAATTATCCTCCTATCTTGAAAATGATGAGAAAAAAATTACTAAAAAGTATTGTAAAAATGTGAACGAGTTTAATTTATTAACAAGAAAAGGAATATTTCCTTACGAATATGTTAGTAGCTGGGAAAAATTAGAAGAAGGTCAATTGCCAGTAAAAGACTCTTTCTACTCTAAATTAAATGACGCTCATATTTCAGACGAAGACTATGAACATGCTTGTAAAGTATGGAAAACGTTTAATTTAAAAACAATAGGAGAATACTCTGACTTGTATTTACAGACTGACGTTCTACTACTTGCCGACATTTTTGAAAATTTTAGAAAAACTTGTTTTACAACTTATAACCTGGACGCGTTACATTACTATACTGCCCCAGGACTGGCATTTGACGCTATGCTCAAGTACACAGACATAAAACTTGAATTGTTGACAGATGTGGAAATGTTGCTTTTTATTGAAAAGGGAATAAGAGGTGGAGTTTCACAATGCTCCAACAGATACGCGAAAGCTAATAATAGATTTATGGAAAAAGATTTTAATCCCTTAATACCAGAATCTTATATCATGTATTTCGATATAAATAATCAGTATGGTGCTTCTATGAGCGAGAGCTTGCCATATACAGATTTTGAATGGTTAGAAAATTATAGTAATGACTTTTTCTTGAATATTCCAGATGATTCTCCTGAAGGATATATTCTTGAAGTAGATTTAGATTATCCAACTCAACTTCATGATTTACATAAAGACTTGCCGTTATGCCCTGAACATTTCATACCTCCTCTCCCAAAATGTACAATTCCTAAATTAATTCCAAATTTATTACCAAAGAAGAACTATACAATTCACTATAGAAATTTAAAGCTATATTTATCTTTGGGAATGAAATTAACTAAAATACATAGAGTTTTAAAATTTAAGCAAAAGCAGTGGTTAAAACCTTACATTGATTTAAATACCGAGCTTAGAAAAAAATCGAGTAATGAATTTGAGAAGAATTTTTACAAGCTAATGAACAATTCCGTATTTGCCAAGACAATGGAAAATGTTAGAAAACACAAAGATGTTAGATTAATAACAAAGTGGGAGGGAAGGTATTGCGCGAAAAATTTGATTGCTCAACCAAACTTTCATAGTTGCACCATATTCAATAAAGATATGGTCATTATTGAGATGAATAAAACAAAGGTATACTTTAACAAACCAATTTACATAGGATTCACTATTCTAGACATATCAAAAATAATAACATATGACTTTCAATACAATTACATTAAAGAGACTTTCAGTGATTCTGCAAAATTACTCTACACAGATACTGACAGTCTTGTTTACCATATTACAGTGCCAAATTTTTATAATTATATTAAAAGAGATTTACATAAATTCGATACATCCGATTATCCTGAAAACAACATTTATAATATACCACTTGCAAATAAAAAAATCCTGGGTCTTATGAAAGACGAAAATAACGGTAAAATTGTAGACGAATTTATAGGTTTAAGATCAAAACTATATGCATTCAAGTTATGGGGTGATGAGGAAGCTAAAAAGAAAGCAAAAGGGGTAAAATATTCAACTTTAAAAAAATAGGTTTCGATGATTTTAAGCATACTCTCAATGAAAATAAAAACCTGATCCGATCTCAGCACTTTATACGCAGCAGAGAACATGAAGTATTTACTGTCAAACAAAATAAAATTGCTCTCAGTTGGCAGGATGATAAAAGAATTTTGATACTAGGGAAAACTGACACCCTTCCTTGGGGTTACCAACAGCATGATCCAATGGAAATAGATGAAATTGATGTATAAAATGTAAATATTTATTTGAAATGTTAGTTTGTATTAGTTCTCTACTATTCGCTTTATACAATTTTTACAATAAATTATACTTAAAAAATATTGTAATTTATTATAATAAATGAATGTAATCAAAATAAATGTTGTTGTTTCTTATACCTGAAAATAATAGGGTTAGGTTAGGAATAATAATTACAGTCCAATTGATATTTTGTAATTTTATTAAAGAAAAAAATTGAATACACATTTTAAACTAAAATACTTAAATATTACAGTTTTTGCAGAACCAAGTTTTTAAGTTTATAACATTCTGAAGAGCACAAGTAAATGTTTTCTTGTTGATTAAATGTTTTGAACAAGTTTTAATACATGTTTCAATGTTTAACTTTTTTAATGAAGGACAATTTAAATCATTCATGTCGATAATTTCAATACAATATTTTTCATCGATTAAGCTTTTTAACCATTTTTTCTTCTCTAAACCTTTAACATAAATTGTCTTTGCTTCTTTAAACACATTTTCTAAAATTTCTTTTAAATAAACGTACGGTACATCACCAGAATTCCAACGAATACCATGGAAATTATTTTCTAACCAACGATTGATACATTTATATTTGTTTGTGACGCAATTCCATGGACAAGGAGGTTGGAAAACCATATTTATTGGTATTGAATCATTATTTACAGAAACTATAGCTAATTCTTTTAAAACAAACTCATTAATTGGCAATTTAAATCCTTGCACATCCATCAAGTACTGCATTTTTAAATCAACTAATCTCATTACGCGTAAAGAGTGAAATATATATAAGCTTAAAGTTAAACAATTTTTTTGACAATTCCACTGATTGGTTTATATTCAACGATGCGGTCATGCAAAACTAAGCAATAAGCTGAAGTATTAGCGGGAAAATTTTCTTTTGATTCAAATTCTAAGCGGATATCAACTGGTCCACTTTTTAAAGACTCATTTTGTTTTGAACAATCTACTACAACTAAAGGAGCATATTTTAAAAATTCTTTTTTTGATAAAATTGGTTGAGACTCTTTACTATAATAAGATGCTTGAAAATTTGTAAACATTTCATATAAAGTAGAGTACTGATTTCTACCAATATTGAGATTCATGTTACCATAAGGATAACATTGTGAATTTAAAAATAATTTTACATCAGATAAATCACAGTGATCGAAACAACTAGAGTTTTGAACTGTATTATGTTTTCTGTTTCTCTGAAATCCTAATACAATAAATCTAGGTTTTTCTAATTGACTTGAAGTTTTTACACTCCAAATATGCTTAGGAGTAATTGGTAATAAAGGATATTCATACAATTCCCAAGTTCTAAAATTTATTGGAATAGATGGATCTTTTTCAATATATTTTAATAATTTAAATTTTCGAGCATCTGATAATTTTATGTATGGTAATAACCATTCAATTTTTTCAATAACAATTTTAAACTCTTCTAAAGGTGCTACTTGCAACACTGCGTTAGCATCCGTTCTTGATCTGATTAAAATAAGCTCATGTTTAGCGTTAATAATAACTTTTTGGTAATCTTCAGCAAAACCAAAAATCATACTTAAAGGAATACAAACATCAAAATAACCTTGCGCATTTGTTAAGGTTGGTTCATTCGTAAATTCTAACCAGCCAACATTTTCAAAAAATTTATTTTGACTAGCATCCAGAGAAATATAATTTTTCATTAAACTTGTAAGACCAACATTTTTATTTTTATCAATTTCTACCCTATTAAGTTCATACTTTGCTTCTTCAAATAAATGACATATGCCATTAGAAATTAAATTTGTACGCTCTAGAGCTGTTCCATCAGGTTTCACAAGTTTTCCAGTGATGTAAATCGAGCTTTTGCTTGGAAATAAGCAATGATCCTGATTCTGTACCGTGATGCGGATTTCGTCACTATTGTTGTATGTTGATGATGTGTATGGTTGTTGCGCATGAACTTCATAATGAGCAATAGATTTATCAAAAATTACTGGTAAATTAATATTTAAAATTTCCCCTTCCATAGCAAATAATAATACGTTGAAATACAAAGGCACAAATACAAGTAAAAATAACCTTAAATCTCTTTTTTACTTTCTTCCTTTTTTTACAATCTTTAGACCGAGATTTTTTAGTAGTTGTAGGTTCTGAGGTGTTAATCTCTTCAAGATTCGCCGACGACTGATTTGCTTCTGGCATGGTGTCTTAATTTTATAACCAAAACCAATCCTTTTTCTACTATTAAAAAAAATACCCATTACTTTAAGGATTTAATATGAAGCCTTATTGTTAAAGTTTCCCCTCGAAAATTAACTAAATTTCCGTCTTGGTCTACAATTCGCAACTGAATATAGTCTATTGTCTTGACAGCGACTGGCAAGTAAATGACGTGATTTGATACTTCCACTATTTTATATCCTGGTGGAACAATAGGAAAAAATTCATGAATTGTATGCACTTTTTCACCATTAATGTATGCTCCCGTTGTTATATTACATTCTACTCTTAATGAATTTATTTTAATGATTGATACTGGTTGATCAGACTCATGGTATTCTTGAGCTTTTAATTTGCGAGGAGAAAATCCTAACAAACTACCTATAGAATCATTGGGTTTAAAATTAATTTCTTCATCACAATAAACTGTACATTTCAATGTATTACACAGGCACACAAAAAAAAAGTTGTCTGTTCATTGAACCAGACCTACATGTCTTATAGTATTTTGGCCCCCTGAATACGAATATGAAGTCAGAATTGCTCCATCACCCTCTGTTTTTTTTAAATCGAAGAAACTACCCTTAATTCAAAAATTCAAGAACTAAATTAAAAAAAATGAAATAACCGCGGTTTCCTTCGGAGTAGAAAAATATATTTATGCGTTTTCTTCTTTCAACAACTCAGAAATAATTTCAAAATTGCTCCATCACCCTCTGTTTTTTTTAAATCGAAGAAACTACCCTTAAATCAAAAATTCAAGAACTAAATTTAAAAAAATGAAATAACCGCGGTTTCCTTCGGAGTAAAAAAATATATTTATGCGTTTTCTTCTTTCAACAACTCAGAAATAATGTTATTTCATTTTTTTAAATTTAGTTCTTGAATTTTAGATTTAAGGGTATTTTCTCCGATTTAAAAAAACAGGGGGTGATGGAGCAATTTTGACATTATTTCTAAGTTGTTGAAAGAAGAATATGCATAAATATATTCTTCTACTCAGAAGAAAACCGCGGTTATTTCATTTTTTTTAATTTAGTTCTTGAATTTTTGATTTAAGGGTAGTTTCTTCGATTTAAAAAAACAGGGGGTGATAGAGCAATTTTAAGATTATTTCTAAGTTGTTGAAAGAAGAATACGCATAAATATATTCTTCTACTCAGAAGAAAACCGCGGTTAGTTCATTTTTTTAAATTTAGTTCTTGAATTTTAGACTTAAGGGTAGTTTTTTCGATTTAAAAAAAACAGAGGGTGATGGAGCAATTCTGATTTCATATTCGTATTCAGGGGGCCAAAATACTATAAGACATGTAGGTCTGGTTCAATGAACAGACAACTTTTTTTTTGTGTGCCTGTGTTATTATTTGGTTTGATTCTAAAATTAATTCCTTTGTTTTTTAAAATTAAATGCAAAACTTGATCAATATCACTAACTTCATAACTTCCTGTGGGTATAATAATTTATTCATTTCCTACGTAAAATTTATTCTTTCCAACATCTATATAAGGAATAGAATTAAAAGTTAAAAATTCAACAAGACCAAGAGCATAATTTTTAAAATTAGACAACTCTATTGGTGGAAAAAATTAAGATTCTAAAATGGAAGAATTTCCAGACAACGTTAAAATAAGTGAATCGTACATGATGAGGTCAAATTAATAACTGACATTTAAACCAAGAATATCATTTATTTATATGCAGAATATACAAATCAGGAATATTCAATTGTTTACATAAAAATTTAAGACATAAATGTCCGCATACATATGTATTATAGTTTTGATATCGTTTATGATTATATTTTATGCTACCAACACCAAAATATTTAACAAGATCCGAAGGTGGTCGAAGATTACTAAAGCTATCAAAATATATGATTTTATCTTTATTCTTTTTATATGCACACCAATGTGTACCGGGACCATTTTTATCATCTAGATTAATAATTGCAAATTAATTTTCTTTAGGACCACGCATAGGTAGTTCATTTCGCATAAAAACTCCTCGAAAATATGGGATTTTTAAACGCTTTGCAAATTTTAATAAATCAAAATCTGTTAGCGCACGGTGAGGTAGCTTTACTTCAAGTTTTTTGACTTGCATCCTTGTCCTACTTTGTATGGTTTTAGATGAAGGCCTAGTCCTGCTTTATATGGTTTTAGAAAGAGACCTTTTCCTAAGGCAATAGATTCCATTGTTTGATTATGTCGCTTGCTTTCCTCTAGTTGACGTTTTGCAGAATTTGCATCATTTACAGCTTTTGCTATGCCAGCTGCTCCCCCTGCTAGAGCCCCTGTTGTACTTAAACCCGCAAACAAAGGAATAAGAAAAGGTAAAATTCCTCCCACTTTAGCAGGTATCGGTAAAACTCGAGGTTTATTAATTTTTCGCCTGCCACCAGTAATTTTAACTGACAAACGTGCACCTTCAAGTGCTGATTTAATAGTAGACTGGGCATTTGTATCCAATTTCATAGATTTTTTAGCTGCGGTTACAATCTTCCTCAACGTTGATTTTTTATTTTCTCTCTTTTTCTTCATATTTTCTTTTGACTTGATTCCCATACCCAATTTTGATTTGACCTTCATTGCATTTGTTATTGCGTAAGCTGCGGCTCTTTCACTATAATTTGCGTCAGGAGCAAACACACGATGCCAAGCTTTATCAGCAAGTACTCTATCAGCTGCGTTTCTCGCTTCTACACTTTCCCTATTTTTTGAATAAGAAATATCGTGCTCTTTACAAGCAGCGTCAAGAGGGTTGACTCCTGGATCACCTCGTGCTAATATCTTTGCTAATTTTGTTCCTGGACCACAGTATTGATAGCCAGGTATATGAAGTTCGAAAGGTAATTTATTGATAATTTTATTCAAGACACCTCTACCTCGTCTTACTCTTTTCGAAGTTTTCTTTAAACTAATTTGTTTTTTATTTACACCCATATTTATATTCTTTTCGGTAGGAAAACTTTTTCAAGACTAAAGTGGAAATCTATATAACCAATGTATTTATAGTTTTTTGTCATTTGACTACAAACAGTCAACCTTTAATGATCTAACAAAAAAATTATGACAGTAATAGTCAATTATCACAGTAATAGTCAATTATCCCAATTGCCTCCGACAGTAGGAAACGTTGACCTTTCCCAAAGCATGAAAGAGTTGACGATCGACACCAAATCGCAAACCTCTCCTAAAAAACTAGACCTAGCAATCAGATGCTGTAAAGTAGCATGGACCTTATTATTGGACTTGCATGCAAACGTTACAAGCGACTACAGTAAACTGACATTGAAACTATTAAAAACCTTGTATTTATAGTTTTAACCTCAGTTATCGTAAGAATGGAGTTTGAAGCACAATCGATTAAATTGCCAGTCTACAATTTTGACACTCTTGTTCAAGATTGTAATAAGAAAACAGAAAATCGTCATGGAAATTTATTGCCAAATAGTGTGCGAGCAATATTTTGTGGACCGTCAAATTGTGGAAAGACAAATGCTTTACTTGCTCTTCTAATACATCCCAATGGATTAAGATTTGAAAATGTTTATGTGTACTCAAAATCGTTATATCAACCAAAATACAAATTTTTAGAAAACATTTTGCAACCAGTAGAGGGTGTTGACTACTTTCCATTTAATGAACATGCGGATGTTGTAGAACCAAACAATGCGTTACCAAACTCAATATTTATATTTGATGACGTAGCATGTGAAAAACAAGATAAAATTAAGGCCTTTTTTGCTATGGGAAGACATAAAGCGGTGGATTGCTTTTATTTATGTCAAACATATGCGCGCATTCCAAAACATTTAATACGTGACAATGTTAATTTATTAGTTTTATTTAAACAAGATGAAATGAATCTTAGACATATTTATGATGATCATGTAAATACTGATATGACATTTATGGAATTTAAAAAACTTTGCAACTCTTGTTGGAAAAATAAGCATGATTTTATAGTGATTGATAAAGATCGTGATATTAACGAAGGTAGATATAGAAAATGTTTTGATTGTTTTATAAAATTAGAGAAATGATATTCTTTGTAAACAGTTTCATTCAAGACATTGGTCTATCAACATGTCTTCTACACACTTGAAACATTTGCGAAAGCAAAAAGATATTCTTGGTCAAATTGCAAAAGCCAGTGATGCTATTCGACGAAAGCATAGACTGATAAAATTGGGCAAGGAAGAAATTGAACAGACTTTAAATAATACGTTTAAACCTATAGTGACACCAATTCAGAAATTAGTTGACGACATTGAAATTGTCAAACAAATTCGACCAGTAAAAATTGAAAGAGAGGGAGACCTTCCTTTAGAGTTTGAAGAAGATCAAGAAGTTAAAAGAGAGAATGATTCATTTTTAAGAGATGACTTATCATTTGCAACAGCTGCTGATGATGACGATAACGGTGACGATTATGATGATGATTATGATGATGATGGAGATGCAGATAAATCAGAGAAAGATGGTGCTATTTTATATCTTCAAATGTTGGATGAAAAGGGAAAAGATTTAGATCCTTCATATGGAGTTCGTAAATTATCTAAAGGGCAATTAATGATTGGTAATTCAGGAATAAATTTTGAACAAAATAATATTAGTGTAGGTAATAAAACATATCCTGCAACGAAAGGTTTACTTGAGCTTTTATTCAAAAAAGTTCCAGAAGAAGCTGTTTTAAGTGTAGTTGATCGAGAAAATTATAAAAATATTGTAATATCAACTAATGCTTATAAAAAATATTACAAAGCAGATGGCGCTGTTAGAGATAAAAAGAGTTTAAAATATCTAAACTATATAGCAGTACATTCTGGTGAAGGTTTAATTCCAAAATATATGACTCAACAAGAAGATACAAAAATTGATTATGTCTATTGGGATGATCCTAATGAATTGGTTGATCGTTTAAAATTTCTCTTGGCATCTCAAGCAGCTGGAAATCCCAGTCATAATAATGAGATTATATCAATTATTGAAGAGTTGAGAGAAGCTGGAATTGTTTATTAATTAACAGTGGTAGAAATTTTTATCATTTTCATGATGAGTATCGACATATTCGGACGTCAGTTTAAAAGCACAGAAACTTCAAATCGAGGTCCACCAGGACTTGGTTTTAAGTTGACTGCTGAAGGAGATTTTAATATTGAAAATAAGAAACTTTGCAACGTAGCTAATGCTGAGAGCAACGATGATGCAGTAAACTTGAATACTGTAAACAAAGTTATTGAATCAAAAGCGAACGCCATCTACGATGTAATCGGTTCTGTGAGAAATGATGTAAATGATAATGTTGTAAAGATTTTAGATTTAGAAGATTTGATAAAAAAATATTTTGAAAATCTAAGAATCAGTATTGAAAGAAATATAGAGATGATGTCTACCAACAAAGACATTATTTTACAATTAGACAGCAGACTTCGCACACTTGAAGGTAATTAACAATGGAGGATCAAAAACTACAGTCCTCCACGATTTCTTAAATATACACAACCTCTTACAGCTTCTGCTTCAGACTGTTGAAAAGATTTGCATCCTCTTCAAATATTTTTAGCATTCTTGGTGGTAGAAAAATGTTAAATTCATTATTTATTTCAGCAATAATTTTCGGACCAAATTTCGTATCAATTTTTCGAATGTCTGTTACTTTATAGAATGCATCGATGGTTAACTCCTTTATGGTTTTGGTGACCAAGACTTTGCTTGCCTTGTTTAGTTTATCGAAATTCATTTTTATCACTTAAATTTTCAAATTTTTTCACTAAAATATTTAACTGTGACCTTTCTTCAATTAAACTTTTAACTTTATCAATTTCTTGTATTAATTTGTTTAATCGCACTTGAATTTCACTATGCTTTGCTAATAATATGTTCATCAGCCAACTTAAACTGCAGGAATAATTTCGGTTAGAAAAATTGCTCTCTTTATATACACAAGATATGACCTATTTAACCTTGAAGTTAATTATAGTTTTCTTAGAATTGTGGTAAGATCAAAAGCATTCTTATGAAAAGTACCGAAAATGTTGACCGGAAGCAATAAATCAAAGATATCATAAACAACAAGTACATGGGAAGAATTCCTTAGATAAGAATCTAATAAACAAGATATCAAATTACATGTAAAACAATAGCTTGAATAAAGACTATAATTCCAAAAAATAAATAGGTATCAAATTACATGTGGGAAAAATTCTTAAGATAAATCAAAGACATTATAAACAACAAGTAAATGGTAAAAATTCCTTAGATGAGAATATATCAAATTACACAAGCAAAAATTCTAGGAAGTGTGACGTCATATCCATCTCAGCATCATAGTCTGAATCACACCCTCCCCCGTGATGTCATATCCGCCTCAGAATCTCACCCTCCCCCAATGATTTGAGTCTGGGCTAAAAGTGTCGGTACAGGAATCTGTGAATGACGTCATTTCCGCCTAGTCATCAAGTTCTTACCCCCCACCCAAGGGTTTGAGTCTTGGCTAAGTGGTTTGAGTCTGGGCTAAAAGTGTCGGTAACATGTCGGTGTAGGGATTTAGAGTTAGAATGACGTCATTTCCGCCCCCCACCCAAGGGTTTGAGTCTTGGCTAAGTGGTTTGAGTCTGGGCTAAAAGTGTCGGTAACATGTCGGTGCAGGGATCTAGAGTTAGAACCGGCCCTGCTTATCTACTAATAATTATCTTAAGAATAACACCTGACTCTGAACCAAAGAGTTCAATCGACGTCTAATAGATGTCACTAATTGCTAATATAGTCGAAATCTTCCTTAATTAAAAATTCTTAATCAGCAAATAATTTCCTACATTAACTATACAGCTCTTCGACTAGTGTATGGGCTTGATCTGAGATTATAAGAAACGTGAACGTCCAGGCTGTGTTGGCATGGTGCATTGGTAGGCGTTAGTCCCGCGAAAGGCAGCTATTAACTGGGGTTCGAGTCCTCACAGATGCACAGTGCAGTCGTTCACGCAGCTTATTTTTTCAGATCAAAAATTAAATTCAAAAATATAATTATTTACCGACAACCATATCGGAATAATTATCTTAAGAATAACACCTGACTCTAAACCAAAGAGTTCAATTGACGTCCAATAGATGTCACTAATTGCTGATATAGTCGAAATCTTCCTTAATTAAAATTCTTAATCAGCAAATAATTTCCTACAAAATCTGGAAATTGTTTAAATTAGATAAAAAAGCTGGAAATTGGTTAAATTGGATAGAAGGCAAGATTAGAAATTAGTTATATTGGATAAAAGGCAAAATTAGAAGTTGGTTATATTGGATAAAAGGCAAAATTGGAAATTGGTTCTTTTGGATAAAAACAAAGCTGGAAATTGGTTATATTGGATAAAAGGAAAAATTGGAAATTGGTTCTTTTGGATAAAATAAAAGCTGGAAATTGGTTAAATTGGATAAAAGGCAAAATTGGTAATTGGTTATATTGGATAAAAACATAGCTGAAAATTGGTTAAATTGGCTAAATTGGATAAAAGGAAAAATTGTAAATTAATAATATTGGATAAAAACAAAACTGGAATTTGGTTCAATTTGAGAAAAGGAAAAATTGTGAATTTGTTAAATATTGGATAAGAGACAAAATTGGAAATTAGTTAAATTGGATGAAAGACAAAATTGGACATTGATTATATTTGATAGAAGGAAAAATATAAAAGTTTTGAATACCGAGAGAATTGTAAATTTGTTACTATTTTCTATAAGAGGCAAAATTTGGTAACATTGGGTAAAACGAAATTATAAAATTTATAAATAAATGTATAGAACTTGATATTAAAATTTTAATGTAATATTACTATATTTAAAATTATAATTCCTTGATATAAGTAAATTTTATAATTTACTTATAGAAAAAGTAGAGAAAAGTAAGCAGCACATTTAAATACTTTTTAGTGGATCTTATAAATCTGGTCATTGGATTTGTACTTATTATAATGGAATAAGCCATTACATTTTTGATTGTCTTAATAAAAATTGTTTAAATCATGATCAAAGAGATTCTTTAATTAGATTATATCCTTTTGAACCACCAGTAGTTTTAACAACTGTTGATCAACAACCAGAATACAGTCTTTCTTATGGAGTATATGCTATAACATTTTCAACATCGTTGTTTTTTAATATTCTGCCCCACTCTGGCAATTACTATTATTGTAATATTAAAAATCATTTAATGTTAATGTTCGAAAACAATAGTTTATGTAAATTTCTCTTTGTACAACTTTCTAATAGTAGATCTTGCATAGTTGTGTATGAATGAAAGTGCCTTTTAAATGAAAACGATATTCAACTTCAGTATGGAGAATCAAACTTTTCTAAAAACTCTATTAAGAAAGAAATTTCTTTCTCGAGAATAATAAATGAAATAAATGAAGGAAATATTGCATCATCATCATGTAAGATTTTTTGTATGCATTAGAATTTCTTATAATATTTTCTATAGATTTTAAACCGCCTTCATCCAAATTTTCGTTACTTTTTAATCTGTATCTGATTGATTCCTCTGGGTCATAAATAAATAATTGACCAAAACATGGATCCTCACCTTTATCTAGATGTAAAGCACTATTAATTTGATAGTAAATTTGACGTTAAATTTTGTAACAGAATAGTCCTCTTCTTCTGCTATTAAAATTAATTACATTAGCATTTAAAGTTTCTATCCAATTTCAACAATTTCCAGCTTTGTTTTTATCCAATAGAACCAATTTCTAATTTTGCCTTTTATCCAATTTAACCAATTTCCAGCTTTGTTTTTATTCAATATAAATAATTTACAATTTTTCCTTTTATCCAATTTAACCAATTTTCAGCTTTGTTTTTATTCAACCAATTACCAATTCTTCCTTTTATCCAATTTAACTAATTTCTAGCTTTGTTTTTATCTAATAGTACCAATTTCCAACTTTTCCTTTTATCCAATTTAACCAATTAAACCAATTTTCAGCTTTGTTTTTATCCAAAATAACCAATTACCAATTTTGCCTTTTATCCAATTTAACCAATTTCCAGCTTTGTTTTTATCCAATAGAACCAATTTCCAATTTTGCCTTTATCTAATTGAACCAATTTCCAGTTTCTTTATCCAATTTAAACAATTTCCAGCTTTGTTTTTATCCAATATAATCAATTTTTAATTTTTCCTTTTATCCTATTTAACCAATTTCCAGCTTTGTTTGTATCTAATATAAATAATTTT
This sequence comes from Leptopilina syphax, assembly GCA_032872505.1. Classification (NCBI taxonomy): domain Eukaryota; kingdom Metazoa; phylum Arthropoda; class Insecta; order Hymenoptera; family Figitidae; genus Leptopilina; species Leptopilina syphax. The sequence continues at coordinate 16,981,753 of CM065472.1, forward strand.
CAACTTTTCCTTTTACTAAATTAAACCAATTTATCCAATTTCCAGCTTTGTTTTTATCGAATATAACAAATTTCTAATTTTGCCTAATTTTGTTGATTAAAAACTTCAAAGTTTACGGATTTTAAATTTTTTCGTTCGCCATTTTAGAGCCGACATTTTGAATTTTTTATTTCTTACCAAAGATTTGGATTCAGCGACTTTAAAAACTTTAGAATATCCATTGATATTCATATTTCATTTATTACATAGATTTTCTTTTTAGATGCCGCTATAGCGGTCATACACATAGGTGACACGAATTATTTTTGCCTCTATAGACGTCATGCACTGTGAAGGGGTTAATGGGTAAAAAATTATCAAACTTGAAAAAATGAAATTTTTTTTGTTTTTTAAATTAAATCAGCCATATTTAATTTTTGGGTGGAACGAAATTCTTTTTTTCACACCGGAATCGAAAGGAGCAAACTCAATACCTATAAGAAACATACTTGCGGTATAAAATATGATCCGTTTTATTCATAAAAGTATAGGTTAAAATTGCGCAAAAAATTTTCTTATTTTAAGCGTTAATGGGTTAATCATTAAAATAATATTGTAATATTAGGGAAGAGTGGGACAAACCGGCTAGGTGTCAATATCACCTAAATGGCAAAATTGTCAAAAGTGTTGTTTAGAATTTCAAAACAACCATGTGTAGTATTCCTTATTTTTAAACAAAAATTCATTCTCAAAATGAGCCTACGGGGCAAACCGGACATTGGATGTTTTCATTGTATCAGAGTTTCATAAAAATTATTATTAATTAGAATGTTTTATTCATTAAAATATTTACTTTTAATGAAAAATAATTGTCTTCCAATGAAAGCGTTCATAAATGATGTCACGCAATTTTTCGGGATTTTAGACCACCATTCCCCCTGTCACGCAATTTCACATGTAAAAATACATTGTGTCACGTTTAGTAGAAACCCCCCCCTCCCTACTCCCAAAAACGTGACATAATTTGTAAACGCTCCCAATAAGAATTAAACCCTTTAATATTGTTTCCCTGATAATTTCAAACATTTTTGTTTGTTATTAAAAAAATTATTTATTTAATTAGAAATCCAATCCTGTATTATTATTAACATTATTACAACCATTGTTCACATGATTCTTTATGTTTGTTGTTATAGTAGATTATACAAATTGCAATATTATAGATAAAAAAGAAGAATTCTTATTCATTCTGTTACAAAATTTAAGGTCAAATTTACTATCAAATTAATAGTGCTTTATATCCGGATAAAGGTGAGGATCCATGTTTTGATCAATTATTTATTTATGACCCAGAGGAATCAATCAGATACAGATTCAAAAGTAACGAAAATTTGGATGAAGTCGGTTTAAAATCTATAGAAAATATTATGAGAAATTCTAATGCATACACAAAATCTCACATGATGATGTCAGAGGTAATTCAAATAGAAGCTGAATTAGCAAGACAAATAATAAAGAAATTCCTGAGTTACAATTATTGTTTACGTTGAAAAAAGGCAAAATGTTTGCAACATGGCATTTACAGGTATAGCTACGACTCTGCTTCCTAATGAAAAAACTGTTCATAAAGTTTTAGGCTTACCCGTTCCATTATGCAGTGATTCATCTTCAAACATTAAAGTTCAATCTTTAGAAGGCCTCTTTTTAAAAAATATAGATGTTTTTATTTGGGATGAAGCACCAATGGCTCCAAAATATGCTTCAGAAATTATGGATTATTTATTCCAACGAACCTTTCGGTGGTAAAATTGTAATTCTAGGCGGAGATTTTCCATAAACTTTACCAATTAAAGAACAGGGTACTAAATCAGAAATAGTAAATTTATCAATAAAAAATAGTAAACTATAGAAATATTTCAAAAATACACATTAACAGATAATATGAGAGCTTTATTACAAGAAACGGAATTTGTAGATTTTTTACTTAAAGTTGTCAATGGTGAATTAAATGATGCAGATGATAATGTTATATTACCAGAACATATTATTAAAAAAGGGAATAGGTACACAAAATTTGAAATAAAATTTAATCCTTTAAAGATAAAATGTTTTTAATAACTATGTGTGTATCTTTAGAGTAATATTAGAAACTTTTCGGTGTAAAAACATTTCAATTTTTAATAGCAGAAAGAAAAGGGGCGAGCGTAGCGCGCAAAAATAGTGACTAGTATGAATAAAAATGAAGTTGCAGTTGCGAGAAAAAAAGAAAGAAAACGTCGAGGTATAATGATTTGCACTGTCGATTATTGTCCAGTACACACTGTTAGAACTCGGCTGTTGATAAACCGGTTGTACTCAGGAGAGGTTTTCTACAGTTTCCCTCTTCTCTGGCGAGAAAACGCATTGACGGTGGTCCAGGCAAATGCGACTAACCAATAACGACTAACCTCAAAAAGTCGTTTTGTAAAAACGCAAAACTAGTTGGTATATAAGTGTGTGTTCTGACAGTTGGCCTAACTTCAAGTCATTTAAGAAGAAAAAAGAAAAAAGTTGATATTGTGATAAAACCAATTGCCGTGAGACCCAAAAAATTCCTCGAAAGAATTCTGAAATTGTGATAAAACCGATTGCAGAGAGACCAAAAAGAAAATGTCGAAAAGAAAGAATTTGATCATTACAAGTAAATTTTATTAAATAACTTTTAAATGACTTTAGAATTGATAGTTTTTTAATGTATTAAAAATATATTAAACATAATATATTAAAAAATACATTCAGAGAATTAATAAAAGAGTTTTAAAATGTGTTAAAATTTTCAAAGTTCTTTAACTTTTTGCGCAACTTTTAATATTTTTTAAATATACAAACTGTGCTTTTGTTTAAGCATGTTTTCACATGTCAACAATGTTATTATCTCTACTCTGTGCTACTGTTTACATTTTTTTAAATTTATTTCCTTCATTTTATAAAGAAGATGAAACTAATACAAAAAATGCGTTTTATTAAAAATCTTTCCACTGCCTTTAAGGTACTACTACACTTTATAATTTTAAAATTTTTTATTTTTTTATTGTATTTTCTAACTCCTTTTTATTTTTTTATTGTATTTTTTAACTCCTCAAAAAACACCTCTTAAAGTATTTATAACCAATTATAAAAAATAAAAGTAAGTTTTTAAAAAAATATTCAATTAATGTAAAAAGTCATTGACAAATTAAGTAAGTCTTTAAGGGAATGGTGGGGTCCAGCTTTTTGTTACGACCAGTAGAAACATTGGAGCTAATGTATGTGACAGTCTGACATAAAAAAATAGTGGTGTTTCAATTTGCAAAAGAATTTTAGGTAATTTATGGATGGCCTCTAACGATACATATAAGTTTAAACGCGTTTTTCTCAAATTGCGGACAGTTTATCTCTGAATCTACTGAACCGATTTTAATAAATAATAACTCGTTTTGTTTGTTAGCATGTCCTGTGTGAGAATTTACCAGAAAATGGTCAAAAAATTTAAAAAAAACATTTTTGCAGACTAGAAAAATACTGAAAAACATAGTGTATTTTGACAAAAATTATTGAAACATCTGCTATTTTTTTATTTTAGTCCATTTTTTATTAATGGTGGTAGATTTCTATGCAAGACACCTTCCTTTTTAAAAAGCAATTTGGATTTTTTGTTTCCGATTTGTCAATCTTGAGATAAACTGTCCGCAATTGGACAACTAACTTTTTGGAGTTATGTTCTGAATGCTGTCTGCAGATTATGATATTAAATAAAAATGAAAAACAAACCATTAATTTTATTCTCCAAATATGTACTAATATAGGCAAAAATTTTTTTTAAATATTTATAATAAAAGACCTAAGAAATTTTTTTTTTAATTTAGTCTTTTAAGAGCCTTCTAAAGTGTAGAAGTACCTTCAAACAATATGGAGCGTAATCACTTCTTATATAACTTTTTTTGATCCTAATAAAAAGAAATTACTAAAAGAAATCGAATTTCTAAAGACTTTTTGAAAAAAAAAATTTTCTTCTCGAAAGTGACCGGTTTCTGAAGAATCACCCATATATGCGCTAAATTAAACTGGTCAAAAGGGTTCATGACGCATATATGCGCAACTTAAAAGGGTGATTAAAAACTTCTTTAATGTTCCTGAAACCGGTTACTCGGGGGTTTTCGAGGTCGCTGATTACACAGGTCAACAAAAAAAAAATTACTTTTTTTATGAGATATCAGAATGGTTTCCGATGTATTTTTGGACGCTGAACACGATCCCGAATTCCAAAATTGCCCATCACGTCAGGATTTTGAGAAAAGTGGGGGTAAAGACCCCAAAAACGCTTTTTTGAGGATTTTCAACATTTTTTTTTCTCTTTAACCTGACGTGCTAGAGACTTCCACAAGGTCTTAAATTAAAGCTTGTAATGTGCACTACAAAACTCATATCCATAAAATAAAAAAAAATTAAAAGCTTTTTCAAAAAATGGGGTTGAAGACACCAAAAAGGTGTGTTTTTGGATTGCTTTAATAGACTTCATGCAATTGCTTGTATTCGCTTGAAAATTGTTACTCGGGGTTTTTGGAGTCGTTGATTACGAATCCGAAATTAGTTTTCAAAAATTTAAAATAGCGAAACCAAGATGGCAGATGTAAAAATTAAGAATTGCTTGGATTTGCTTGAAAGATTGTTACTCCAGGGTTTTTGGGGTCGCTGATTATGAATTCGAATTCGCCATTTTGAATTTTTGAAAACTAATATTGGATTCGTAATCAACGATTCCAAAAACTTCGAGTAACAATTTTCAAGCGAATCCAAACAATTGCATGAAGTCTATTAAATCAATCCAAAAACACATCTTTTTGGTGTTTTCAACCCCATTTTTTGAAAGAAATCTTTTTTTTTATTTTATGGATATGGGTCTTGTAGTGCACATTACAAGCTTTAATTTAAGACCTTGTGGAAGTCTCTAGCACGTCAGGTTAAAGAGAAAAAAAATGTTGAAAATCCTCAAAAAAGCGTTTTTGGGGTCTTTACCCCCACTTTTCTCAAAATCCTGACGTGATGGGCAATTTTGGAATTGGGGATCGTGTTCAGCGTCCAAAAATACATTGGAAACCATTCCGATATCTCATAAAAAAAGTAAGTTTTTTTTTGTTGACCTGTGTTACGAATATGACCAATATGTCGGACGACAAAATAAACAAGTTGTTCATTTCATGACCATTTTGACCTCTTTAGGGGTTCCAAGACCTTGCCGTTGGTGGGAGGCGCACGAGGGGCTTTTACCGAGTGGGAGGCTACTTCTCGATATCTCTCGTGGGGACTGAGGGGGCGAACCCTTAAAAATGGGTCGGCAGCTACAGAAACCGAATCTTCTGTGTTTCGCATGGCAGTGTCCCAGAGCACGGGGATTTAGAGGGATATCGAGAGAGACGGAAAGGACAGAGTCTTAACCACGGGTCCTTTCCGAAGACTTCCTACTGGTGGAAGTCTGACTAAGAAGAAACCCTTCTATGGTTACGTTGGCTGTGCCATGGCGATTGAGGCGCGAGTCTCTGCCACCCAATCCGTGATGAACTCGTGTCCATGGATGAATGATACCAGGGTTATCAAATCCATCGGGTTCTTCCGTAGGGAGGGGATTGAACGAAGGACGACCATCGCTGGGCACAACTAACCGTAAACCGTAAAGCTCGGGAACGGTTGTGTTACAGGAAGGGCCCGTCTTCTGGACGACCCGTCCCCGGGGTAGAGCTGGAATGAAGGTATCTTGAACGAGTAATTTAGCCTTTTCCTTAAATATAGGCTCTTTAAGGATTGACCTTTCTTTCCTCTTTTCTCGTGGGACCATAATTGATACTACAGAAATTAATCAAAATAAAACCACAAACATGAGCGTTGAAGAGCCCTTTTTGAGGATCACGATGCTGGCGATCAAGGTGTGGACGCGACAGAGGAGACCGTGAGTCAATCTTAAATATGGCTGCTTCCGGGATCCACTGTATGCAGATTAAATTGCATCATTGTAAAGGCGCTTCGGCGATTCTAGTCAGGAACTTTACAAGGATGCAGGAAGCTATAGCCTTTGTTCAAGAACCTTGGGTTTACAAAGGTAAGATTAGAGGTCTAAGTGGCTGTGGGGTGCTAGCTAATTCACCACAGGATCCAGTTCCAAGGGCTTGCCTGATCTATAAAGGTCTAGACGCTTTCCCTCTATTGGAATTAACTATCAGGGACTTAGCTCTTGTTAAGGCTAAGTACTTGGAAAAGAACGGAAATCAAAGGGAGGTTGTGGTAGCTTTCGCATATTTTCCGGGATCGGGGGATGACCCCGCACCAGCTACAGAGGTAGAGAAGTAGGTAGATTACTGTCAACGGCAAGGTCTTCCTTTAATAATAGGTTGTGATGCCAATGCGCACCATGTCGTATGGGGCAGCTCTGACATTAACGCAGAGGCAGAATTTTAGATTTTCTGATAGATACAGATTTAGATATTTTAAATCAGGGTAATGAGCCGACTTTCGTTACTGTTAACAGAAAAGAGGTGTTGGATATTACGATCTGTTCCAAGTCTTTGTGTGATGGCGTAAGGGACTTGAGGGTGTCTGATGAAGATTCTCTCTCGGACCTCAGGCTTATTACGTATAGATTGGAATCGAAGGATCGGGAACAGGAGTGGGGACGTAATCCTAGGAGAACTGACTGGGCTTCATATTTTAAAGACCTTAAGGCCTCCTTAGCATGCTTCCCTACTTCGTATGGAACGCGGGAGAAGTTGGAGCTTGCAGCGGAATATCTGCGAGATTCTATTATCTGCTCCTTTGAAAGAAACTGTGTAGTTAAGAAAATGAGCTTCAATGGGGGTAATAAATGGTAAACCCTCCTTTTGGAGGAACATAGAAAAACAGTAAGAAAGCTTTTTAATAAAGCCAAGAAACGTAGGCATCAGCGAGCATGGGATGAATATCATACCGCTTGCGATTCATACAAATAAGAAGTAGAGAGGGCAAGGGGTGTCATCTGGAGAAGTTTTTGCGAGGGAATCGAGAGGGTACCAGAAGCATCAAGACTTCATAAAGTACTAGCTCGAGAACCAATGGCAAAATTAACTACTATTAAGCTGCCTAATGGGCAGTATGCCCAGGATAAAAGGTAGTGTATAAAGCATCTGATAGAGGTAAACTTCCCGGACTCTAGAGAAGGTTCGGAGAACAGCCATGGCATAGGACTAGGTAGGAACCGAGGATATCAGGAACACTGGAAACTAGCAGCCAGGGTCGTAACTCCGGAAGGGATTGATTGAGCAATAAGCACTTTCAAACCATTTAAGGCTTCAGGGGGGACGGTATATATCCGGTTCTTTTGCAAAAGGGATTGAAGTGTATTAGAGTACCCCTGTGTTAAATTATGAGAGCGTGTATAGCTCTTGGTTACACACCGGAGTCTTGGAAAAAGACAAAGGTTGTGTTTATACCGAAGGCCGGTCAGTCAGGGTATACTGCGGCGAAGGACTTCAGGCCAATCAGCTTAACCTCTTTTATATTAAAGACGTTAGAGAAACTGGTAGATAATTTTATTAGGCAGGAATGTCTTAGAGATCATCCCTTACATCAGGGACAGCATGCATATAGAGCAGGCTTCTCAGTAGAAACAGCCCTCCATTCAGCAGTAGGTAGAATAGAGGGACAAATCAGCAGTGGTGGCTATGCGGTTGGTACCTTTCTTGATATCGAAGGTGCCTTCCTTAACACCTCTAGCAAAGCTATCTGTAGAGCAGCCAGGATGCGAGGTGTGCCCGAGCCGCTAATTAAGTGGATCGACAGCATGCTTCGCGAAAGGGCCCTTGAAGCGGACCACGCCAACAGCTGCGTTGGGATTCATGCTAGCCGAAGTACCTCTGCATATTACCGCGGTGAAAAAGGCTCTTACTATGAGCAGGTTAACCGCGCAGGGAAGGTGGAAGTTTGGTGGTATACAAACCAAGCTTACACGCTTAATTATATCAATCCCAGAATTAAGTATGGTGCAAGATAGAATGATAAAGAGGGTGAAATTTAAACCCCGCTTTAAGATCATTACACCTTCCAGAATGGACTGGAAGTGACTGAGTCACTAGGACAATATGCCACGGTCTGTCAAACAGAGGTCTGTGCTATTTTAACTTGCGTCCAAATATCCATTCGAAATGGAACAACGGGCAAGAGAATAACTATTTGTGTGAATAGTCAGGCGGCCTAAGGGGCTCTGAAAAATCCCACAATAGAATCAAAACTCATCTGGGAATGCCGCAGCGTACTAGATGAGTTGGGTTCAGCAAATAAACTTTCGTTGATTTGGGTACCGGGTCACTCTTGAATCAAGGGTAATGAAAGAGTAGACGTCTTGGCGAAAATCGGTTCCGAGACGGAATTTATAGGTCCTGAACCAACAGTGGCAATAATGCTATGCGTGGTTAAGGGAGCCATAGAAAGATGGGGTCAAAAGGAACATGAGAAGTATTGGGCGAACGTTGGGGTGGGAAGGCAAGTGAAAACTCTGTTGGGGCTAGCACTCAACAAGAAGCGAGCTAGCGATCTCCTAAAACTCGATAAGATCAGCGTTAGAACCATAGTTCGTCTACTTACGGGTCATAGACTATTGAATTAGCATCAGCATAAAATAGGCAGACAAGTTTAACCTATGTGCAGACTGTGTGGGGAGAGTAACGAAACTTTGACTCACATATTATCAGAATGCCCATCTATAGGATCAGGCTATATAGCTGGGGTCAAGCAATTATTGACCCTAAGCAGTTGAGCAACCTATCGATAAAAGAGATACTGGACTTCTGGAGAAGAATAGGACTCTAAGGGGTTGCTATAAACGAGCGAGCTGGAGTCTGGTACAATCGGTTTTATAACCTAGGTGCTTACTTTCTGTCAAGGTGGCCACTTTGTGTTTAAAATGCGCAAAAATAAGGACGAGCTACTTCATTTGCAGAAACTGCAATTATGTATAACTCATAATATAATTGATCATCTTATTTATATTTTTATTTAATTTTATTAATATTTTAGTGCAAATTTTTTTTTATTTATATTTATTTTTTTATATTGTTTATTTTTATTATTTTGTTATTTCATTAAGTTACAAGCTGTAAACAATAAAGAATCAATTTTCCGAAACTCTAAACATGTTATTTTTTTAACGATTAATGCCCTTTGAATTTTAAACATCGCTGACCTTGACTGTAAGGACCAACCTGGACTACAATTTTTTTTTAATCTTTATAACTTTTTTATTTTAAAACTAATCAATTCACTTTGTACAGAAAAGATATTCCTATTAAACAGGACTTTCCAACCATATACTTCAATTGTACAAATTGATTTTTAAAAAAAAGTTATAAACAAAAGTCAAAAGTGGGCCGATACAAAAAAAATTTTTCTAAATTTTAAAAAAATTGTATAAAGAAAAATTTTGTAGATATTTTCGAAAATCCTTGTGTCAGATTTTAGGTATTAATTACTGCAATAAACCTGCAAAATTTCAGGACAATCCATTAAAATTTGTCTGAGATAATTTGTACCCAATTTTTTGTGACATACTTACACACACATACACACGTACATCTGGACATTTACTCAGAATTGAATATACATATGTTCTACATGAACTTAAGTCCATATAACCTTCTTTTGAAAAATTGAAAATCGTCACGAATGCAAAGCTTCTTCATGAGGAAGCAAAAATTAATTATAATGGCTTGAAACTGAATACTCGAAGGTTTTTAGAGTCGCTGATTACGAATCTGACATTAGTTTTTCAGGGTATTTAACGAAATTTGATTTTACCAAAAATTATCATCCTGATGTGAGATTAACCAGTTTCAAACAAATTCAATAAATTTAAAATAAAAATTTAGCGATATTAAACCAGATATTCTGAATTTTTAAAAACTGATTTCACATTCGTAATCATCGACCCTAAAAATCCCCTAGTATTCAGTTTCAAGTCATTATAATTAATTTTTTATTTTGTTGTCCGACATATTGGATCCGCCATTTTGAATTTTTGAAAACTTATGTTAGATTCGTAATCAGCGACCCTTAAAACCCCGGAGAGTAACAAGTGTCAAGAAAATTCGACGAATTTAAAAAAAAATTTCGCCATCTTGGATCCGCCATTTTGAATTTCAAAAAACTTGTTATATTATTTAGTTATTTGTAGTACAAAATTCTCCAAATTTTCAATTACCGTTAAATATGTTTAGTCCATTGCCTGATCTACAAAAATAATAGGAAAAATTTGGAACTTACACCATTTTGTTCGAAAAATTGTTACCTTTAATTTGAGCCTAAGAAAATTAAAAAATATTGATCCGTCTCGGAGATATGATTAAAAATGTCCGTGTATGTTTTTCTCGTTATTTAACCATCGATCGCCGCGGATTCCGGCTGTTGCTTTCTCTCCTTCGTCTCCCCAGGGACTAATAGACGTCTCCCAAAGTGGGTGGTTTCTTGGAGCCATCAAAAACATTCTTTTTTCCCTAAATTATAGTTATCGTCTGAATTTTTTTACACTATTAGTCAAAATTTAATTAATTGATGTTATTATTATTAAAATAAATGTGAAAAAAAAATCATTGTTGTTAATAATTGTTTCTATATTTTAGAATTAACCTTGAATCTCGAAATGGATTGATAGACTTTAAAAAATTCTCGGAAAAATTTTTTTTTGACTTTTTTAAGGGGAGGGGTAAGGTTTGACAACTTTTTTTCCATTTTTTTTTAAATTTTTTTTACTGAAACTACAATATCTGAAGAATATTGTATTAAATTTTTAGACCATTCAGAGCCAAACTAACGAAGTTACAGTAGGTTATGACAGTACCTCTAACTTAGTTTGGCGCGCCTTTTTTGACCAAAGAAGGCAGAATTTTACGTAGAAAGGAGCAAAAAGCTACCTTAGATGACGTTCTGTATGGACCCAGCATCGATGATGATACGTTCGTATTTTATAAGAAAGTCCAGCTTTTTAAAGATATTTTCATTTATTAGTGTACAAAACTTTAAATCTATTTTCCCAAAAGTGTCATTTTTAAAGTCGGTGACCAACCTACCGGAAAAACTACTGAACCGATCGTTTTGAAATTTGGTACACTTATTCTACATATAAATAGCTCTCAAGTGACGTAAAGTTTTTAAATTTTTTTAAATTATTAACAATTTTACAATAACAAATAGGTCGATTTTTTTCGTAAAAAATCGTCATTTTGACTTCAAAATGGTGTCAAAAATTGAAAAAAATGAAAAATTAAAAAAAACTCTTTGTCACTTGAGAGATAAAGTAATAAACTAAACAAAACATTTTCACTTTTTGGTTTTAGTTGATCCAGTGATGCTGTAGGCTGGTCACCGCACAAACACTTTTTTTCTAGGCACCTGCGGAGATCTGCAATAACTTCGTTATTTCTATCTATTTTTTAACAAAATTTTTTTTTAATATTCTTTAAATGTTACACTATCATATAATAATATGTAAAATAAATCGACAGCAATAATTTCTTCTAAAAAAATTCATGAAAAAAGGTCTTTTTTAGACGAAACCCCCCCCTTAAGTTGGCTATTAAAGTTAATATATAATAAAATCTTATGTTTTTCATTAAGACGAATCGATTGGTATATAAAGAGTATAAATTGTTTGAGAATTTATAGAGTTTATCACAAATAAAGCTGAAAAATTCGCATTTTTATCAAAAAATGAGTTCTTTCTGCAAAATTATGTTGACGTATAAAAAAATCTTACTCATTTATTTCTAAAATCTTATTCTTTGCACCAAGACGGATCGATTGGTATATGTATATAAAGTATATATTATATGTAAATTTATAGAATTAAAACCAATTATAGACAAAAAATTTGCACTTTTAATGAAAATTCATTTTTTCTTAAAAATCATGTTGCTGTAAAATAAAATGTTATTATTTATTAAAAAATAAATCAAAAATTTTATTCTTTACATCAAGACTAATCGATTGATGTATATGAAGTATATATTCTATTAAAAATTATAGAATTAATTACAATTAAATTTGAAAAATTCACTTTTTTACTAAAATTTTTTTTGTTTATTTAGATTTATATTACTGTATAAGAAAATTTTATTCTTCCTATTAAGATGAATGAACTTTATTTTATAAATGTTTAATTGTAGTAAAAATGATTTAAAAATGAAATATATTTATCTTTAATGCTTCCTCCACAAGGAAGCAAAATGTTCATGTAATGAACATCTGGATTTACAACTTGTTTTTATATATTCTATACAAATCATTTTAAAGTTTCATTGATTAAAGTATTTCTAACTTATTGCTATTTTCTTTAGTGAACATATTTTTCTTGGTTTTAAGAATTATATGATATTTGTTTAATTTATTGTATTTGCGGATGCAAACAAATTAGGTTTGTAATCTATCATTTCTGAAACAAAGAAATTAAATAAATATTATTTAAATTAAAACTTTTAATATTTTACAACACATTAAAAATGTCATTAATAATAATGTTGCGTCTGAAAAAAGTACATTACGGTAGCTCATGTTAGATTTTATTTGTAAACAGTAAAATAAATTATTTTTTTAATATTTATACTTTCTGAAACTAATGAACCGTTAAAATTTGACTTATTTTTGGTAACCCCATTCTCTGGATTTTAAGCAGTGAAATTTCAAGGATATTCAGCTAAAAATGATTTAAATAACAATTATGTGTCGCTGATTGGTCAATTAAAAACTACTTAAAATTTAAGTCACGCATATAACAAATTTCAGTTATTTTTTAATAAATCAATTAGTAAAAAACAACTGATACTTCTATAAATTTAAACTGATTAAAATCGCTTGAATATAATCACTGATTTTTAGTAGAATTTTACTGATAGTAGTATTAGTAAGGTACGCGCTAATACCAGTCAGGGAGCCTCAATTTCTTTTAGTGTTTACAAATAAAATGTAATATGAATTAGATAGTAAATATTTAGTGTCGTTTTTTTTATGATCAGTTTTCCACTCAACTGTGATAAGTTTATATTAGTAGTGATAATAACAAAATTAGTTAAGTGAATGTGAAAAATGTCTGCAAAAAGGATGGTAATCAAGATTTAAGAGAAAAAATTTGGAGATTACGTGAAGAAGGAATTTCTTATAGTGAAATAGCTAAAAAAGTTTGTGTTTCAAAAACAAAAAGTCATGTTAATGAGAGTGGTTGAGGAACTAAATGTTCTTTAAGATCTTCAAAAGTACCTTCAAAAACAGCAATCAACAAAAATTTGATAATAAAAATTTGTAATCTACGTGAAGAATGTTATTCTTTTGAACAAATTTCTTAAAAAACTGATGTTTAAAAGAATAGTGTTCAATTTTCAATAAATAGATTTCAGGAAACCGGTAATAATGAAAATAGGAACGGACGCGGAAGGAAACTCTGCACAACCGATCAAAAAGATAAAAAGATGGTAGTGGTTACTAGTAAAAGAGACAGGAAAAAAGAATATCGGCCTAAAGCACCCATCAGTGTTACCACTATGAAAGACCGCTTAAATAAATATGGGTTACATGGTCGAATTGCCGCAAAGAAGCCATTGTTGAGAGCAATCAATAAACAAAAACGCTTACATTGGGCGAAAAAATATGTGTCATAGACTCCTGAAGATTAGAGGTAAGTTCTATTTACAGATGAGTCCAAATTTGAGCTTTTTGGTGCAAGAAAAAGACGACAGTTTGTTCGCAAGATGGAAGGAGAGCGAATGACTTCCCGATGCGTTGTTCCGACTGTTAAACACGGGAGAGGGTCTATTATGGTTTGGGGTTGTTTTGGGAATGGGCAGGTTGGAAATTTAAAAAAAGTGGAAGGGATATTGAATAAATTTTTTCTTTTAACAAGATAACAACCCCAAGCACACATCGCTTCTGTGCAAAAAACATCTGTCGAATCAAGAAAAAAATGGAACTCTGGTTTGTATGAATCATCCTTCACAATCTCCCGATGCTCAAATTAACTAACAAGATGCCCAGAATTTGCAGAGCAGTTATTAAGGGGGAAGTCTACTGTGACAAGGGAAAAAAGAGGCCGATTTTTGCGGATTTTTTTTCTAACAAAATACGACTTGGACATTAAATTAAACCGTCATCTTTATTATATATTGTGACGATCCTTGTTGACCCCTCATTTTTTTATATAACAATGACGTTGTCGTTGTCTTCTCACTTATTTAAAACTCGCGCGCTATTTGACCAGATGTCGAATAGCTGCGAATTTGTCGCCTCAGAACAGACGACAAAACCACGTTTTCGTTTCTGCCGGCTTCTCCCGGCAGAGATAAGCAAGCTATCCGCGCGTCAACTCGTGCTGCGTCACGATTTTCACCTGCGGTTCTTTTTGTAACTCAATTACACATTCTTTATTAAAGCATTATTACTGTACTAATTGTTGTTCTTCTTTTGCGCCTATTGTGCTGTGTCCAATTTATATTAATCAATAGGATAAATCTGACGACTGCACGACGATCTATGCAGATTCGATTCACAACGGCAGCCGACCTTGGTAAGTCTGACTGATTCTTCTCTTGACTCGCTCACTTGGATCTCTGCGAGGCATCGCTTGTAGCAAATTCTATTCTTTCTATATTTCACCTGCATAAACTGTGGAAATCTCAACTTTGTGCTCCCGATACGAGTCGGACTCACGCCGCGTATTTAAATAACATTAAATTTCGTGTCTGGGTTGTCACAATATTCAAGTATTTGTAAAAAAAATTTTAAGTCAAATTCTTCAAAATTTCGGTCGTGGCACTCCTTCAAGCGCAATTCCGTCCTTTTTTAGGTGCACAAACGGTGTACATGAAATCTCACGTCTGAGTGATCTAAAACAAAAAAACAAAATATGGTTGTCATCTACATAGTATTGACTCTCGCCTGACGAAGGATTTTGTCAATAAAAAATTTTGGCACCGAAAAAAAAATTCTTGAATTTTTTTCAATTTTTTTACATTTGATTTTATTATTGTTTATAACAATAAAATAAAAAAGATATCGACAAAATCCTTCGTCAGACGAGAGTCAATATTATGTAGATGACAACCATGTTTTAGTTTTTTGTTTTAGATCACCCAGACGTGAGATTTCATGTACACCGTTTGTGGACCTAAAAAGGACGGAATTGCGCTTGAAGGAGTGCCACAACGGCAATTTTGAAGATTTCGATCTAAGTTTTTTTTTACAAATACTTGAATATATGTATAATAAAGATGACGGTTTAATTTAATTTAATCTCCAAATCGTATTTTGTTAGAAAAAAAATCCGCAAAAATCGGCCTGTTTTTTCCCTTGTCACAGTAGACTTCCCCCATTAAGGCTAAAGGTGGGTATTTTGAAGAGTTTCATATATAAAATATATATCTATAAAATATGCATAGAGGAAAATGCGGTAAACATGCTGCATAAATGTTTGATTATTTTTTACTTGTATATCCTTTTATCATTTAAATTGTTAAATTTTTTATAAACGTTTGTAGATTATTTAAATAATTTATTATTAATTATTTAATTTAATAAATAGTATATTAAGCAACAAGGGTATAAAGGCAGCCATTTGTTTACGGTGATTCAACCTAAGATTCGCTAGAAATCTAAAAATCTCTATGATTTCGCTATCATTGTCAAAACATTTTCTCAACATAACCTCACTTTTTTTATCAACTGTCAGAATAATTAATATTTGGAGCCTATAATTTGGAGATGGTTATTTGGGAACGGGGGGCTTCGCCCCCCGAAGTACCCTTCCCCTTGTAGGCCACACCAAAGGTTTTTCAACAATACTGAAATGAATTGTTTACTTTTAAATCCGCCCCTGGACTCCGTCGGGGGGAGACCCCCCGAACCCCCCGCGCGACAAAACGTTTTTGTACGTTTGAATGTATATCGGTAAACTAGTTTTGTGACAAATCTGGGTGTCTCGTTTTTAACGCCTTTTTTTATGACTTTATTATAAAAAGTATCGTTCGTAACTTGCGTGAACTGCTTTTTGAATCTCGCGCCAGTTTTTGAAACTCGTTTCCGGCTCAGCGCCTTCGGCGCCTCGCCTACAACTCGTTTCAAAAACATTGCGCTCGTTTCAAAAACGCCATCAGTTCACACTTGTTACGAAATGTACTATTTCCTAATTTTCGAAAAAACTTCTTTAAAATAATTTTAATAATAATTTTTCTAGTTTAAATTTAATATACACTAAGAAAACAAATTTTTTAAATTTAACCAACTTTGTTTAAATTATTATTTAATTGAAATATAAATTTATTTATAAAACATATTTATTCTAACCAATAATATTTTCAAATCTGAAATGTAGATATTTTTTATATATTTTGGTAGGTAATTAACTTATAATAATAATAACATTATTTAATTAAAGTCTAACTTATAGTGTAAAAAAATTCAGACCATAACTATAATTTAGGGAAAGAAGAATGTACAAGAGGCTCCAAGAAACCACCCACTTTGGGAGACGCCTATTCGTCCCTGGAGAGACGAAGGAGAGAAAGCAACAGACGGGATCCGCGACGATCGATGGTTCAATAACGAGAGAAACATACGCGGACATTTTTAATCATATCTCCGAGACGGATTAATATTTTTTAATTTTCTTAGGCTCAAATTAAAGGTGACAATTTTTCGAACAAAATGTTATAAGTTCCAAATTTTTCCTATTATTTTTGTAGATCAGGCAACGGACTAAACATATCGAGCGATAATTGAAAATTTGGAGAATTTTGTACTACAAATAATAAAATAATATATTAAGTTTTAAACGTTAAAAAAATTAACTAAATATTATCCAATGCAAAATTTTATAAGCTTTCCAAATCTGCAAAATTCAAGTCTCTATCTTCATTTTTGGCAAAGTTATCAAGATTTTAATGAAGCTGTCTTTTTTTCCACTTTGGTCGATCAGACCGACAATTTCCGACGGTAGTGTAGATTTTGGGAAAATTTTAACGAAGCTGATTGGAGGTCATATTTACGAACTAGAAAGGAATAAAATTTAATTTATTCGAAAAAATGTCAAAAAGGGTCATGAAAGTTTCCTTAAAGTTGTTAAAAGAGATATGCAAATATCTTTTACAAAACTTGGTCATGAGGAGTGTGAACAATGCGAAGCATGTGAACTACACAAGGTTAGTCACAAAATAGAAGATTATTTAGAAAAATAAAATATGAAGAACAAAATACTTTGTGAGGAAACTGTAAATAATAATAGCAAAAAAAGTGGAGAGGATTCCAATGATATTCTCGTTGTAGAAGTCTCACATTAATCAAAACATAATGAAAAATTACAAAAAACCACCAAATTTCGATTAACGATAATTGCATTCAATGTAAACAATGGAGTGGGAATTTCTCATACAGCGGAGGCGCGAAATAATTACAGAACAGATAGTGAATCGAAAATTGGAACAGCAAAAATTTGTGTGTATCTGCAGATTTGCAGAAAGTTATCGTGCTTCCTGGAATGGAGTATTTTAAAGAAGTCATTTTGAATCAAAAATAATAATAATAATAATAATAATAATAATAATAATAATAAGTCTTATTGCTTTTAATAAAAGTTTTGTGCCCGAAGGAAAAAATCAAAAAGATCTCAAGTCTCACGCTGTCGTCTTTTACGAAGGTATTTCTGGAAAAGAAGGGAAGATGTCGTTAGTACCTTTTACCGCTTTTCACTACATAACCGTGATGCACAAAATATAACGCTTTGGTCGACAATTGTGCCTCGCAGAATAATAATTAGACGTTGTTTACATTTTTTATTTTTGTGGTTAATTGTCAAGAAATTGGAGCTCGTAAGATCACAGTAAAATACTTTGAACCGGGACATACCTTTATATCGGTAGAGGTTTTTCATCATAAAGTAGAATTAAGCATGAAACATAAAGGAAAAATCTACGACTTTAATGATTTTAAAGATGCCATTTTATGTACAATTAAAAAAACACAAATATTGGAAATAAATACGACTGACTTTTTTCACTGGAAAGATTTTTCATTAAAGTGCAAGCTAAAAAAACTTTAAGGGGACACCTAAGTGGAAAAATGACAAAAAAATCGATTTTTTAAAATTTGATTTTCTAAAAGAAGACTCAATTAGGAATAGAACAAGACTTTTTAAAACCTTTTCTAAAGAGTAGAAAAAATCTGATTACATGATTCTGAATACCATGAGTTTTTAGTACTTTTTCTTTTTTCGTGTCTCCTGTAAAAATTGTTTTTTCCAATTTTTTAACTTTCGGTACACTTCTCTACGAATCTACTAAACCGAGAATACGGTTTAGTACGGAATACGGTTTACTATAGAATAGTAAGGTTCCAAGAATACGAATAAGAAGTTTAACATCGTTTTGAGTTGTACAAACGGAGATATGAGTCAATGAATCAGAGAAAATGGGATTTTTATTTTGCTTTGGGTATAAATATTCATAAAAAAGTTTCTATTGAAGATAACGTCGTATTACTTCTTATTCATATAATTGATTATATTTGTAATCGAATAAAAAGGGCGAACGCAATTGGAATAATAGTTTTCGAGAAAAGTGTACCGAAAGTTGACTCTTTTTGCATTTTTTCTAGGTGACTTGGGTGTCCCCTTAACCACGTGTGTATCTTAAAAATAGTGTCATTATTCAGGCAAGACAGGGAAGCATGACCTTACATTACAAAAATTCTTTCGCTTCCGAATTTTGTAATCTAAATTTTCTGCAGGTTAAATCGATGAAAGATGGTAAAAACTTCTTAAATGTTCCTGTAACTGGTTACTCAGAGGTTTTCGAGGTCGCTGATTACGAATATGACATTGGTTTTACAAAATTCAAAATGGCGGATCCAATATGGTGGACGACAAAATAAAAAAATTGATTGGATTGACTTGAAACTGAATACTTAGGGGTTTTTGAGGTCGCTAATTACAAATCTGACATTTGTTTTCCAAAATTCAAAATCGCGGATCCAATATGGCGGACGACAAAATAAAAAATTGATCAGATTGATTTGAAACTAAATTCTCGGGGATTTTTAGGGTTGCTTATTACGAAACGAAAAACAGTTTTAAAAAATTCAAAATGGCTGATACAATATGGCGGACGAAAAAATAAAAAATTAATTGGATTGGCTTGAAAGTTACTTGGGGGTTTTAGTATTACGTAGCTGCATGCAACGAAGCGTGTAGTATATATTCTAGTATATAAAAAATAAAATTAAAAAAATATATATATAAAAAAAATAAAAAATGTAATGTAAAATTCTATGACAGTCTCCTCGTGTTACATTCTGGGATCATGAATTTAAAACATTTAA
The DNA here is from genome assembly GCA_032872505.1 of Leptopilina syphax. Lineage (NCBI taxonomy): Eukaryota > Metazoa > Arthropoda > Insecta > Hymenoptera > Figitidae > Leptopilina > Leptopilina syphax. The sequence continues at coordinate 17,001,118 of CM065472.1, forward strand.
TAAACTATAATAATTAAATTCACTAGCTAATGTAAGAGTATTTAACGAAATTTGATTTTACCAAAAATTATCATGCTGATGTCACATTAACCAGTTTCAAACAAATTAAATAAATTTAAAAAAATTTCCGCCATATTGAATCAGCTATTTTGAATTTTGGAAAACTAATGTCAGTATTGTAATCAGCGACCCTAAAAACCCCCGAGTATTCAGTTTTAAGCCATTATAATTAATTTTTAGGGTTCCGTACACCTACGGTGTAACGGCAGAATCCTATTGGTGAGACTCTTGCGTCCGTAGCCAAATCGTGTCCCCCCCAAGCGGGTAAATTATTTGACCTAAAGAGCTCAAATTTGGTCCAGATATGTATTTTCACTCGTAGATTACAGGAAAATATAGCGAATGTGATTGGACGTGATGGGCATAGCGTTGTCAAGGAAATAACGAGATTTTTGGCCAAAAATGCATAAAAAGTGACCATTCCCCCCTTAACTTCTAAACTATTCGACATAAAGAGCTGAAATTTTGCATGCTGGTGTATTTTTACTCGAATATTACAGAAAAAATATAGAAAACTTGATATGTAATGATGGCCATAGCGTTGTCAAGAAAAAACAAAAAAATTTAAAAAAAAAAATTTTTTCTAACTTTTACATTATTTGACCTAATGAGCTGAAAATTGGTATCCTAGTGTATTATTACAGTCTGACGACAAAAAATTTATTTAAGAAACTTTTTGAAAAAAACTTTTAAAAAATTTTTTTTTTAATTTTTTCAGTTTAAACACGTGGCATTAAATATTTTAAGGAAGAGAGTGAAATTTTAAGAGAATAAATGAGATTGTTTTCTGACTTTAATTTCTTAACTATAAATAAAAAAAATTGGACAAGTGCGAGTTGTACTCGCACTGCAATGCCGGGTTCCGCACACAAATATTAAAACAATACTTGCAACATTGATCGTTAATTAGTAGAATTAAAATAAACAATTGAAAAAATATATTAAAATCATTTGATAAAAAAAATAACAAAAAAAAATTAAAGTATTGTATATCTAATATTGTAAACAATAATAAGCAGAGGAACTATAATTTTGAAAATTTTGTTTTTCTGCTTATTATTGTTTACAATATTAGATATATACAATACTTTAATTTTTTTTAGTAATTTTTTTTATCAAATGATTTTAATATATTTTTTTAATTGTTTATTTTAATTCTACCAATTACCGATCAATGTTGCAAGTATTGTTTTAATATTTGTGTGCGGAACCCGCCATTGCAGTGCGAGTATAACTCGCACTTGTCCAATTTTATTTATTTTGTCGTCCGCTATATTGGATCCGACTTTTTGAATTTTGGAAAACTAATGTTAGCTTCGTAATCAGCGACCCTTAAAACCCCCGAGTAACCACTTTCAACCGAATCAGACCAATAAAAAAAATTTCCGACATATTGAATCCGCTATTTTGAAAAACTGATATCTGATTCGTAATCAGCGACTCCAGAAACCTTAGGGTACCAAGTTTCATAAAAAACTGCCTTTTCTTGAACAGAGCGTTATAAGAGCTCTTATTCGTACGGAGTGCAAATAAAACTACATACCCCAGAGTACGAAAAAGAAAAATAATGTAACGAGTGCGATGAACCATGTGAGAAGGACAAAATACGTGACGAAACAAATTCAGGATTAGATTAAAGAAGGTGTAATTGAACCGTGTTCTTCAGACTTTTCAAGTCCGATTATTGTCGTTAGAAGAAAAGATGGTTCTCTTAGACTTTGCGTGGACTATAGGGAAATTAATCGAGTTATTATTAAAGACTGGCACCCGGTGCCAATTAACGAAGACGAAATTGATAAATTATTAGACGCGAAAATATATTGTACTTTAGATTTGAAAAATGCATTCTTACATGTCGACATCGAGGAACACAGCAGAAAATATACTGCATTTGTTACGCATAATGAAAAATACCAATTTTTGAAAGCTCTATTTCGACGCCTCCCGTTCATAAATTGCTAACATAAATGTCAGAGCAAGATAATTCTAATTGAAAAACATGTGCAATATAAAGTTAAAAAAAAAAAAAGTGCAAGATAATTCTATCTCAATATTCCGTGCAAGACAATTCTACAATTCTAATTCAAATTTGCGTGCAATATAATAACACGTGAAGTTGCGGACAATATAATTCTATCAAAAATATTAATGCAAGACAATTCTAACTTCTGACACAACGTAAAACAATGCCCACTCAACCTCAAAATAATAAAAACGTTCAAAAATACTCTAAATTTATGGTGTTGATATATTATCGGTTATGTGAAATATAGTAAAGCAAATTTTTATTAAACATTAGAATCATAATAGCATTTATATGAAATTTTTATAATAATAAATTGTGGAATTAATTTACTTGAATTTTTTGATAGTTTAAATTATTGTAAACTAGAAGATAAAAATATTTATAAATAAATATATTTTTGAATAAAAATAAAAAAATTCCATTTCTGTTTACTTTAACTGAATCTATGATCTAAAGATTCCAATATTTATTTATGCAAACAATTAATTTACAATTAAATCTAATATTTTTCTCAGTAATTTCGTGGTTTTATATATAAAATTCTTACTTGAATTCATAATAATAATACAATTGTAGGTAGCAGTTTAAGACATTTTTCCAGCTTTTTACGATAAAAATTATTATTCGTTGTTGAGAATTACCCTAAATAAAAATTAAAAAGAGACTTCAATAGCGTGTATGAACAATTTTAGTTTCTTATGTATATATTTTTTAAACTGAAATCGCAATTATATAAAATGCCCACAACAAAATTTGAATTGACAAATAGACCAGACAATTCTAAATCTAAAGAGATATTATTTGTCCTTTTAAAGACAATTCTGAATTTGTCAATTCAAATTTTGATTAACAAAAATTTGCTTCACTATATTTCACATAACCGATAATATATCAACACCATAAATTTAGAGTATTTTTGAACGTTTTTATTATTTTGAGGTTGAATGGGCATTGTTTTACGTTGTGTCAGAAGTTAGAATTGTCTTGCATTAATAGTTTTGATACAATTATATTGTCCACAACTTCACGTGTTATTATATTGCACGCAAATTTGAATTAAAATTGTCTTGCACGGAATATTGAGATAGAATTATCTTGCACAATTTTTTTTGTTAACTTTATATTGCACTTGTTTTTCAATTAGAATTATCTTGCTCTGACATTTATGTTAGCATTTTATGAACGGGAGGCGTCGATTTGGTTTATGTCTGTAACCCGCCGCGTTCCAACGTTTTATTAATTGCATTTTTCACGATTTATTAATTGAGGGAATTGTGATTATGTACATTAACGATATTGCCGTGAGGCCCTGACTATCGACGAAGCGTACGATAATTTTGTAAAAGTATTGAAAGTTGCTAGTGATTACGGTTTAGAATTCAACTTTGAAAAATTTAAATTTATTAAAGAGCAAATAGAGTTTTTGGGATAAATCGTGGAACACAATACTGTCTATCCGTCTCCCGCTAACATCGACGCAGTTATTTGTTTCCCCGAACCGAAATCGGTAAAGGAAATACAACGTTATTTAGGTCTAACTGGTTACTTTCAAAAATTCATTGATTCGTATTTAATAATAGCAAAACCTGTTCGTGACTTATTGCGCAAGGACAAAATTTTTCGGACAAAAAATAAAAAGTGTTACCGATTGCTCTGCATTTATACAAACTATGAAAAAGAAAGAAGTATCAGCAGAAATTTGGCGATGGGCATCCAAATTAGAGGAATTCCACTATGTCATCGAACACGGAGCTGTCGATCGAATGAAGCATGTAGATGCTTTGAGCAGCATCGCAGTTCTAAGCGTAAAGGAAGACGAAATATTAGTGAGACTAAGAAAAGCTTAAGATGATGATCCCGAGATAAACATCTTAAAGCAATCTGTGAAAATCAAACATGAACGAAATTATTTGTTACGTGGAGACATTTTATACAAATGTGTCAACGATGAGAATTTGTTAGTTGTTCCCACATCGATGCAAAAAGAACTAATCCAGATGATTCATCCAAAGGGACATTTTGCCGACAAGAAAACAGGAGACATCATCAAGAAGGACTATTACATACCCGATTTGGATTCTATAGTGAAAAGAACTGTTGCAAATTGTATTCCATGTATACTGGCGACAAGAAAACATGGAAAACAAGAAGGATTCCATAACCTTTTACTTAAAACCGACGTACCGTTGAATACATTTCACATCGATCATCTTGGTCCTCTTCAATCTACAAGCAATAAATATCAGCACATTTTGGCAGTTATCGACAGTTTTACAAAATTCGTTTGGTTGTACCCAACGAAATCGACAACTTCAAGGGAGGTAATAATGAAGGTCAACGTGCAAAAAAGATGATTACTACATGACTACCGAGAGCCAATGGTGAAGTCGAAAGGCTTAACAGAACATTGACACCTGTATTAGCAAAACTATCTCTCGAAAACCCCGAAAAATGGTATCAACACGTCGACAAAGTTCAGCAAATTTTAAATTCTACATTTAATAGAAGCATTGGTACATTTCCATTTGAGTTATTAATCGGAGTAAAAATGAAGTCAAAAGAAGACTTACAGTTACGTGAAATCGTCGAGTAAACATTAAAAGAAAATTTCGAGGACACCCGCCAGACTCTTCGCAAAGAAGCAAATCATCCAAATTCAAAAAGAAAACCAAAAAGTTTATAACCTACGGCGACATCAACCACGGAAATATAAATTAGGAGATTTGGTAACGATAAAGCGTACCCAACTAGGTCCTGGACGAAAGTTGCACGCCAAATATCTAGGTCCGTATAAAATTTTTTCGGTCAAATTTAACGATATGTATGATGTCGAACGTACAACCGACGGAGAAGGTCCATTTAAAACTAGTTCTTGTGCAGAGTATATAAAACCATGGCTTTTAATTAATCAATCATTCGGATCGAATAATTAGTCAGGAGGGCCGAATGTAGGATATTGTTTATTTTGTATAATCGACATCAAATTTGTTTTAAATTTGGCGCTCGATTCAAACTCGCTCACGCGCAGTGTATGAACCGGAAAAGAAACGAGACAGTCGCTGGCTACTCGCCACATGTGTAACACCTTTCATTGATTGTAACCAATTTTAACTTTTCTTACAATATAATTATATTTTACGAAATATTGTTGTGTCTTATTTGATTTATTCCCTACATTAGTATATAAGGGTTTTGAGGTCGCTGAATTTAAACATGACATCAGAAAAAATTCAAAATGTCGGATCCAATATGACGGACAAAATTTTTAATAGATATTTATAAATATTAGTATACAAGGGTATACAAGTTGGAAAAGCATTAGGCGACCATTATTCCCACCACTAATATACAAGGTATTTTTGAAAATATCTTTTATCCACTATTGCAAACTACAATAAAAACTTGGTGCTTCTTTTGTCTGACCGTCTGATAATTCATTAGATTTTTCTAACGAAGAAATTACAAAATTTGATAAAAATCGGAATAAATTAAAAAAATTACGTCCCCTATTTTAAATTCACTATTTTTTATTTTTAAAGACAAATTTTAATTTAGCGACTCAAAATACCCCTAGAAACTAAAATTGATAAAAATCCAAATAAATTTGAGAATCCCGCTAATGGTTGTCCACTGACAAACATCAGCGATGTCTTCGATGTGCTGGCAATAGTGGATACATATTCACTGCCAGACATGATTAACATCATGGATATGTTCGGTAGACCTTGCCCTGGTGGCGGGGCTTTTCACTAAAGGACAACTAAAACAGCAAGACCTGCGGGATAATGCTTCGCCTACAGTTTGTTCCAAAAAAAGTGCTCGTTCAAAAATTGGCAACTGCTAGCACTAGTTACGAACGATATTTTTCATAACAAGGTGCAAAAAAGTGCCCTTTTTTGCACCGCGATATGAAAAAATAAAAAATACGTATCTGTTTTTTATACAGAAAAGAAAAAAAATCTTTTTGGCCGATTTTAAGAGGTCGACTAAAATCTCACGTGGAATTGCCTATATATATATATGTTTTTTTCGAAAAAAGAATCAGCTACGATTTTCGGAAATGAAAATTTGGAATCTTGGGACGATTTCAGATAAAACTGCATTAGCACAATTTTAACTCATTTTAGGTAAACCTAAAAGTGCTTGAAGACCACCGTGGTTGGGTCGTTAACATTCTGGGCCATCTTTTTCACGACCCAATGTTGGGTCGTTAACAGGCAACGTGTTAAAATGCAAAAAATGTGATTATAAATTCATCGTAAATTGTTATTATAGAAAATAAGTATAGACACAAATACAGTATTATTAAAAACTGTTGTGATTAATAAATGTGATATCGCTTAACCATGTTTGTGCATGAAAAAATACAAGTTAAATGTAAGTAAATTTCAAATCTATTTTCTCTAAATAAAAAATTAAATAAATAAAAACATATTTTTACCTAATTGACAATTAATTATTTGATACCTACTTTTAATCACGTATAATATTTAAGAAAATTAATTATTTGATATAGGTAATAATAAAGTTTGAAATTAATTTTCCACTTAATTTAATTAAGTAATTCAAAATTTTGAAGCAATACAATGAGCATATGTCTTAGACACTTAGACGAATACGACATTAAGCTAAGTGTCCAGACAGTTAGACGAATACACGTCGATATCGTCTATTTGTCTAAGCAGTAAGCTAAATGTCCGACAGTTGGCTTACTGTCCACCGCCATTTTGAGATTTAGAGTAAAATAGTTAAATGAATAGATTCACTTTATCTAGGGTAAGTGCACTATAGGGTAAACAGAATTTAAAGTTAAATAATTAAAGTAATTTTATTCTGTATATCTTTATAGACAATTGTATCAAGTATTTAATCTAGGAAATTATTTGCTGATTAAAAATTTTTAATTAAGGAAGATTTCGACTATATCAGCAATTAGTGACATCTATTAGACGTCGATTGAACTCTTTGGTTTAGAGTCAGGTGTTATTCTTAAGATAATTATTCCGATATGGTTGTAGGAAAATGATTATATTTTTTGAATTTAATTTTTGATCTAAAAAAAAGGCTGCGTGAACGACTGCACTGTGCATCTGTGAGGACTCGAACCCCAGTTAATAGCTGCCTTTCGCGGAACTAACGCCTACCAATGCACTATGCCAACACAGCCTGGACGTTCACGTTTCTTATATTCTCAGATCAAGCCCATACACTAGTCGAAGAGCTGTATAGTTAATGTAGGAAATAATTTGCTGATTAAGAATTTTTAATTAAGAAAGATTTCGACTATATCAGCAATTAGTGACATCTATTAGACGTCGATTGAACTCTTTGGTTTAGAGTCAGGTGTTATTCTTAAGATAATTATTCCGATATGATTGTCGGTAAATAATTATATTTTTTGAATTTAATTTTTGATCTGAAAAAATAAGCTGCGTAAACGACTGCACTGTGCATCTGTTAGGACTCGAACCCCAGTTAATAGCTGCCTTTAGCGGGACTAACGCCTAACAATGCACCATGCATTGTTGCGATGCATAAATATTGGGTCAAAATATATTTTAATGTTTTTGGGGTCGCTAATTACGAATCTGAAGTCAGATTTTCAAAATTAAAAATGGCGGATCCAATATAGCAGGCGAATTTAAAAAAATTTCTTGAATTCGCTTGACACTGTTTACTTGGGGGTTTTTGGTGTCGCTGATTACAAATCTGAAGTTTAATTTGCAAAAATCAAAATGGCAAGTATAATATGGCCTTGAAAAAGTCCGATAAAAATAATTTTGCAATGCGGGACGATTGGGTGGCCTTGCAAAAGACCGATCGATATAATATTATTGCAATGCGCAATTATTAAGTGGTCTTTCAAAAAGCCGATTGATATAATATTACAATGCGCAGATGTTAAGTGGCCTTGAAAAAGGCCGATTGATATAATATTGCAATATGCAATTATTGAGTGGCCTTGAAAAAGGCCGATTGATATATTATTGCAATGTGCAAAGATTGGGTGGCCTTGAAAAAGGGTGATTGATATAATATTGCAATGTGCAATGATTGGGTGGCCTTGAAAAAGGCCGATTGATATTATATTGCAATGGGCAATTTCAGTATGCATCTCGCTTCTAAACGAACCTACTGCAACTTCAACTTTGCCGCCTTGCGGATAAACAAACAACTGTAATGTAAAACGCGCAAATTTTTGAAAATGATGTAGGCTTTGTAAATAATACAGAGCAAAATTAAGATCAATCAGCATAAAAAAATTGAGTCTATATAATTTAAATAATATTTCATACAAAATAATCAATAATGTTTTATTATTTAATTAATAAAACTTAAATAATAAATAGAATGTAAATTGAAATTTTCATTAAATGAACACGATTTATATAAAACTTTTTACTCGGGGGTTTTCGAGGTCGCCGATTGCGAATCTGAAGTCCAATTTGCAAAATTAAAAATGGCGGATCCAATATGGCGTACGAATGTTGTAAAAATTCGTTATTCTTGAGAAATTTCGTAAAAGATTAATGGATTTTCATAAAAGAATTTTCTCACGGGTTTTCGGTGTTGTTGAATTCGAATATTTTGTCAGATTTTTAAAATTTTAAATGACGGACTTATAATGGCAGACGACTTTTTGAAAATCATATGTAATTCACTTGAAAATTGTTATTTCTGGTTTCTAAAACCTCCGAGTAAAAAGTTTGAAGCGAATTCAATAAGTTTGTTCAAATTTGTCCGCCATATTGGGTCCGCCATTTTGAATTTTGCAAATTGGACTTCAGATTCGTAATCAGCGACCCCAAAAACCCCCGAGGAAAAAGTTTCAAACGAATTCAAGAAATTTTTCTAAAATCGTCCGCCATATTGGATCCGCCATTTTGAATTTTGAAAATCTGACTTCAGATTCGTAATCAACGACCCCAAAAACATTTAAATCTATTTTGACCCAATATTTATGCATCGTTTTTTAAAAGTAATTAATAAATATATTTACTTATTTTCGAGTGTAACCTCTTCTATTTGACGTAGTAAGGACGCCATTTTGAATTTTTAATTCTGCCACTTTGGAATTGAAAGGGGATGTCATGACGAGTATTTTCATGTGCATAACTTGTATTTTGATTGCATACAATTTTGGGCACAGCTTTGGGCCGTTTGACGTGAAACGTCCCATATATATATATATATATATATATATATATATATATATATATATATATATATATATTATTTTTTCAGATCAAAAATTAAATTCAAAAAATATAATTATTTACCGACAACCATATCGGAATTATTATCTTAAGAATAACACCTGACTCTGAACCAAAGAGTTCAATCGACGTCTAATAGATGTCACTAATTGCTGATATAGTCGAAATCTTCCTTAATTAAAAATTCTTAATCAGCAAATAATTTCCTACATTAACTATACAGCTCTTTGACTAGTGTATGGGTTTGATCTGAGAATATAAGTAACGTGAACATCCAGGCTGTGTTGGCTTTGTGCATTGGTAGGAGTTAGTCCTGCGAAAGGCAGCTATTAACTGGGGTTCGAGTCCTCACAGATGCACAGTGCAGTCGTTCACGCAGCTTTTTTTTAGATAAAAAATTTAATTCAAAATATATAATTATTTACTGACAACCATATCGGAATATTTTATCTTAAGAATAACACCTGACTCTAAACCAAAGTGTTCAATTGACGTCTAATAGATGTCACTAATTGCTGATATAGTCGAAATCTTGCTTAATGTATCAAGTATTGTTCAAAATAATTTTTTCGACATTTTGTATACATTAATATTTTTTTGAATGATAAATAGTTACACATTTTACAAACGCGCAGCAATTAAAGCATCTGCAGCAATTCACGCACTTACCCTATACAAAAATAAGTATTATAATTATTATTATTATTGTTGTAAATATTAAGAATTCAAAATTTATAACCAATAAAAACTAAAATGTAAAAAAAATGTAAAATTATTTTCTAAGCAAGATACGTTCAATTCGATTTGCAAATGTGCTGTATCTGATATTGTAAAAAAGCGTATCTGCTAATTTAATATGTTAATAATAAAAATACGTTTTTTAGTTTTAAAATTGAGGTCTTTTTATGCCAAATGCAGTATTATATTTACTATATTTAGTAAAAATATGAATGCAGTTCAGATAAAAAGTATTTCTGTTGCTATAGTAAAGTTGGTAGTCAAGCAGATACGCTTATTTCAATTTGCACGGCAGCACTGGCGTTCAAATAAACTCTATATTAACGGGGGGTGTCGATTTACTGTTTATAATTTTGACTCAAATTAATAAATTTTCTGCTAACTGCAGTGACAGTTTAAAATTTAAAAAAACATACATGAAGTAATGTTTTTAAAGTAACAAATGAATGAGTTTGGTTACCATAACCGAAACAATTTTATTTTCGCACCAAAAAAATATTAACGCGGCAGAAAAATAAATATTGTAGAAAAGAAAAAATTGAATTAAGAATTACGAAAGCAAGGTTCTAAGTACTGTCCCCTGGAGCCGGTTGCCACTGAGTCAAGCCGTACTTATATGTGTGATTGAAAAAAATAATCTTTCGTAAAAAGATTGACAATTTATCCTGAAAAGGACTTATTGTCAATGATTGCGGTGTTTGAACTCGTTTGTCCTGAAAAGGACTGAGTCGCATCCGCGAAATCCCTTCCACCTTGCCAAGAGCCAATCAGCGCGTGAGTTGCCTTCACCCGTTCCGCGCAAGCGCGGTACGGTTGAGGTTTCGAGAGCGAGAGTTAGTCGAGCGGGAGACACAGGGCGAGTCAGACGTGTCTCCAGATTCTCCCGTAAAGGCGATGCACCGTGCCACTTTGCCTTTTACCGTCAACTTTGTACCGTACCTCCGGTACAAAAATCTAAATTAAGGCTAAATTAAAATTTAACGAATTTACTTTTATAATATTCTTTCATGTTATATTCGGTATTTTATCTAATATATTGTAAAAATGTATTAGACAGAATTATAATATGCATTAAATAATATTATGTAGGATAAGAAACAAAATTAGTTATTTTCTCATGCATAGAAAGTGAGTGTAAAAATAACACTTCAAAGAAATTTTCAAAGTTTATTAATATTTGATTAATTTTGCAATTAATTGCAAAATTGGGTCAAATATTAAAACTTGAAAAGTAACCAACTATAACATAATAATTGAATTAAATCATCGTCACTTGATTTTTCATTCATCTTATACGTTTCTACTGAAATATTAAATTTTATCTCGAAACAATGCATTGAGTCTCTATCTAAAGGCAACCAAGAGTCCTTTTTAAATTATAAAATCTTTTTAATTACATTTTTCCCTTTGTATACAATATTTGCTTTGAATTCTCCGGTCAAGAAGTTACACGGAGAAAATTTCTTTATTAATGATTACAATAGTCTATATTACAGCTCGGATATGTGACCACTTTTTGTAATGATTACGAAAACTATGTAATTTATTAAGAATTTAGTAGGAGCGATTACTATAGTTACTTTAATGAATACAAGCACTGCATTAATCGTGTTGAAATTTATTTTTTGGAATCATTAATAGTTTAGATGTACAGGTTCAGAAAGGGTACTGTAGGCATTTACGCAGAGACTTAGCAGTAGCGTAACAAAAGAGGTCGGGGCCCAGGCCCTGGGTCAAGTAAAGCCTCGGGGCCCACTAGTAGAAATGAAAATGGATTAAAATTGAAAATACCTTAAAGAAATAACAAAATTTCTCCAGATTCTCTTTCAAAACATTTAATAAGTTTTTATAGTCGTAAGAAACATTTATGCAAGAATAGTTAAGACTAGATAACAAGCTTAAAGCATATTTATTCAAAGTCATAAATAAAAATTTTAATATAATGAGGAACAATTTAAGGAGGCCAAGAAAAACCTGAAAAAAGAGATTCGAGCGTCACAACGCCGTTGCTGGAAAGACCCAGATTCAGCTCCAATGTTTCAATCTTTGCCTTGAGAAAGGAGAGTTCTTCCACGACTGGAAGTGGCAGAGGCTAGTCCTCCTAAGAAAAGGCGAAAAACCTCTAGATAAAGTCTCGTCGTACAGGCCTATATGTCTGCTAGATACGATGGGTAAACTTTTAGAGAATATGGTTCTGCAGAGAATGCAAACCTACTTGACCGGAGAGAATAGTCTATCCGATTACCAATTTGGTTTCCGCAAAGGCAGGTCTACGGTTGATGCCATTCAGGCGGTTGTGGACATATACAAATTGGGACCAAAAAAGAAGAAGGGCTTCTGCGCATTGGTGACTATTGACATACGCAACGCGTTTAACTCCGCACGATGGAAATATGTCATCCAGTCGATGATGGAGAAGAGAATACCGCCCTACCTGTTGCGGATAATGAATGATTGATTATCTTAGCGACAGGTAGGTAATCTATGAGAGAAACAACTGGACTTTGAAGGAAGAGATGCAAAGTGGTGCCCCCAAGGCTAGAGGGTTGAACCATTTGTGTGGAATGAATCCTATGATAACTTCCTGCGAATGGGTCTACCTGAAGGCGCGGTCATCATCGGCTTCGCGGACGATGCGTTGGTCGTGTGCTCAGCCGAAAGCTAGGAAGCCCTTGGGACATTGGTGAACGAATGTCTGCGGCGAGTTAAAAGCTGGCTGGATGCCAGAGGTCTTCAAATGGCCTTGGAAAAAACCGAAGCTCTGCTCGTCACAGACAGACGTGGTTATAGTGTCCCACGAATCGTGATAGATGAATTCGAGGTCAAGTGGAGTAAGCATATTAAGTATTTAAGAGTGGAGCTCGATGAAAGGTTAAACTTTCATCACCATATAGCGACGGCCTTGAACAAGGCGATAGAGTATGCGTCAGACTTGGCACGGCTCATGCCAAACGTTCGCGGACCGCGTGAAAGGAAAAGGAGACTGGTGGTTAGTGTTGCCCACGCTAAGCTGTTTTACGCAGCAGCAGCGTGGGCTCCCTCACTTAAAACAAGAAGCAAAACCATTTGCGATAATATGCTGTCTACGCAGAGATGTGTTGCCACCCGTATCGTCTCTGCGTACACTACCGTCCACGAGTATCAGGACGATTACATTCGACTCTATAAAAAAACATGCCATCACTTTTTCAATTATATCTCGGAAATTAAAGGAGATACAAAAAACCTTAAATACGGTTAGAAAGCTAATTAAATTCTGCGTAAAATAAACCGTCTTTAAAGTCATTTCGTTAATTATTTTTTAAGTTGTAGAGTGAGAAAGAAATAAAAAAAAATATCATATTTTCTCATTTTTGTCTCTTGACTTCAACTTTTTCAAAAATCTAAAAAAATTTAGATAAAATTTTTCTAAAAACATAGAAATCTTCGTTAGAATTTCAGCTTTAAAATAAGCCTTCGGAAATTAAAAAAGGTTTATTCGTCTCCGATATATCATTAAAAAAGTGAAGCCGTGTTTCGACCGATTGGTGCATTGAAATTCAACTGTGACGACTCGATTCTGGCTTCGCGCGGCAGCGAATGAGAGCAAGCAGGGACGAATTTATGCTGGAGAATAATAAATAATGATGTTTTACGAGTAATATAAAGAAACTCAAAAGTTTATCGTTCCCCCGCATGAATTCGTCTCTGTTTTCTCTCTCATATGCTGCCGCTCGAAGCCAGAATCGAGTCGTCACAGTTGAATTTTAATGCACCGATCGATCGAAACACGGCTTCACATTTTTAATTATATATCGGAGACGGATTAACCTTTTTTAATTTCCGAAGGCTTATTTTAAAGCTAAAATTCTAGCAAAGATTTCTGTGTTTTTAGAAAAATTTTATCTAAATTTTTCTAGATTTTTGAAAAAGTTGAAGTCAAGAGATAAAAATGAGAAATTTTGATAATTCTTTTCATTTCTTTCTAACTCTACAACTCAAAAAAAAATTAACGAAATGACGGTAGTGTATAAGACGGTCTCGACGAGTGCTGTGTAAGTCCTTGAAAGTGTCCCGCCGGTAGATCTTATGGCAAGGGAAGGGAGAAAGTATTTCTTCTTTTTAAAAGAAGAAATAATCCCGAGTAGCAAGAGGAAGAAAGACCTAGCAAGGACCGCATCCGCAAATATGCGAGAAACAGACTTATCGAGACATGGCAGGACAGATGGGATAAGGAGGAAAAGGGCCGATGGACTTATCGTCTGATTCCAACACTCACCACCTGGATAAACCGAAAACATGGAGAAGTCTCCTATTATTTCACACAGGCGCTCACGGATCACGGGTGTTTTAACTCGTACCTGTGTCGCTTTAAATTACGCAAGGACGAGGTGTGTGCGTACTGCCAGTTCGCTGTTGACAACGCGGAGCTCACCCTCTTCTCATGCAAGAAATGGGACTTGGAGAGGCAAGCTATGTTCGAAGGTGTAAACAGTCAAGTTACACCAGAGAACATGGTATCGCTGATGACACAGTCAGAAGAAAATTGGCGGCATGTCGAGAACATTATAATCTCGGTTATGTCAAGGAAGGATCTCGACGGCCGCCAAAAAAGCGTAATTTAAACAGTTTTTAATTTGTTTGTTCGTTTTTTATTAATTTATTTTGTGATTTATTTGTTTTTTTACAATTTTAATTTGTTTTGTAAATTTAAGTTGTCCTTATACAGTTTCAATTTACTCTGTGATTATTTGTCCTTATACAGTTTTATCTTTTCAACACTATATACGTGTTTACTTTTTTGTTTCTTTTTTATACCCGTTTTACAATTTTAACTTTTGACTTTTTACACTTTTTAAAAATTTGTTTTTTAATATTGTTGTGCTGTAAATTCTGCTTACACTATAAAATAGTTTTTAACTTTTTTTTAACTATGGATGCAGGAGAACCGCAAAAAAAGGAGAAGGTCGCATCAGCGACAGAGTTGGAGCGCCACCCTGGAAGGCTAAAGTCTTACGACAGTTCCGAGGAAGGGTAAAGGGCTCTAAAAGAAGGGTTACGGGTTTTAGTGGGTTGGGCTGGCAGTAGGTCGCCAGTTTATTAAATTTATTATTTTATTTTTTTTATATTTCATTTGTTTTATTACACCAACCCCACATAACCTTGGAGTGCGGAATCCAAGGTTTCTGTAGGCAGATTTCCCAAAATTCCCTAAGCAAAAAAAAATAATAATAACAATTCCGCTTTGAACCGGTCCCAAGCCCGGAACTCCATCTTCTCTGCTTGTCTGCACCCATTTGTGTATTATTTTACATAAATGTGTATACGTGTACTGAGTTGTTTGGGGGAGGAGGAGGGTAATTTGCAGAGCTTTTGATTTGGGGACCATCTGGATATCAGCATGTTAGGAAATGGTATTAATGGAGGGTATTGTTATAAATGTAATATCCCTCTGAATGGGCAGGAAGAATCAAAACCAGTGGGTTCAGTATGAAATTTTTGTTCTGTTTTGTTCTGTTGATTGGGAAGACATAGTCTAGAAACGGCATCTTCTACGAATGGGCAGCTCTTGTTATCTACGCTCGCCATCTTTGCCGGCACGTCGGATCATGTTAAGTCATGGGCTCGAGACGCAGATTGAGGGGATTCAGCTTG
Source organism: Leptopilina syphax (assembly GCA_032872505.1). Taxonomy (NCBI): domain Eukaryota; kingdom Metazoa; phylum Arthropoda; class Insecta; order Hymenoptera; family Figitidae; genus Leptopilina; species Leptopilina syphax. Next base: position 17,016,793 of record CM065472.1, read on the forward strand.
CGGAATAGCAGGAGCTGATGTATGAATCTGAAAGGTTTAAGTCTATAAACGGCGCCTTTCATGTTTGTGAGGTGAAAGGGGAACCCTCCGGAGAGGCTTCTTCTTGAGTATAGGTGTAGGATGCGCTATAAACGCGTTATTCTCATGGTTGCGAAGTATGTAAGGGGATCTCCGGCTGGTCCCGGCCTCCAAAGCTCCTCAAACAACATAGACATGAATACACTTCTTTCTCACACTGATATGGGTACACTCACTTACATAACACGACACATATACGTTCACACTTTCATCTATCACACCCATATCGCTCCTTTAAAAGTTTTTTTTAAATGAAATTTGTGATGAGATCAACAGTATCCTCCAAGCAGGTACCTCGAAAGTGAGAAATCGTGCCGTCGACTCCGATCGGGTGAAAGCCCCGGTAGTGGACGCAAGGCCCACGGATTTTGGGGGGGCGGCCACCATTACACACGTTCTTTGGCCAGCAAAGAAGAAAGTACAGTGGAAACGGCAATGGACACTGGAGAGACGGAGTCTCTTGTTATTCCAGATGAAATTGTTCAGGCAATGAAAGTAGTAGCTGCGGCTCCTGCTGCAAATGGAGAGAGTCCCTTAGTCTTGCCATGGGCCGATGTATGGAAAATCATGCAAAGGAAATCTCGGCCGGAGTCAAAAGCGCGGGCCTCTACGTTGATGCAAAACGAGGAAAAGGTAAATTCCGCCACGACGTCAAAGGAAAGCACTTTTGACCGCTGGAGTGAGGTAGTCACTAGAAAGGAGAGGAGGAAAAATAAATTTGCGAAGGACGAAACAAAGGAATCTTCCAGTGGTCAGGGGAAGAAAAAGAGAAGAAAAACTGACGCCATTAGGGTGTCGATGGAAAACGGTAAGGCTCCTCCAAAAGAACTTATAGCAGAGCTTTTCGTCACGGTCAACCCCGCTGAAACGAAAACTGAGGTTCGTTCCATTCGAAGCACCAAAGAAAGCAGGATTTGCTATTTGTTCTTAAAAGGGGATAGGATTTCTCGACCTTTAGCGGGAAGGTGACTGAGGCTCTAAAAGGAAAGGCGAGGGTCTCTCCTCTGGTGACAAAGAGATCACTAGAGGTTAGAGACTTGAACGAGGCAACTAAGATCCAGGATGTCACCAACGCCTTAAAAAAGGCTTTGGGCAGGACCGACCTATAAATCTCCTGCAGACTCATCACCCCGTGTGGAGCGGTGAAGATGGCAGTAGTCCAACTGCCAGAAGCAGACGCTGTTGCTGTGCTTGAGGCCGGTAAGGTACCGGTAGGTTGGATAAACTGCAGGATCCGCAGCAGGGTGGAAGTGGACAGGTGCCACAAATGCCTTAGCTACGGGCATATCGCAAGAGTCTGCAAACGACTCGATAGGAGCAAAGCCTGTTGGAAGTGTGGCTCCGTAGATCATTTCCACAAGAACTGTGCAGGGGAATCCCATTGCACAACTTGTGAGGACAAAGGTATAAAGGAGAAAAAATAAAGCTCCAGGAAGCGTGTCCTGTCCCGTCTGTGGAGGAACTGAAGAAGCTGAAGCAGAAGAGGTAAGATTTCTTCAAGTCAACCTCAGAAAGGGTAGTGTTGCCCAAAATCTCCTGATGCAGTCTGCCAGAGAGAGAGAGAGAGAGAGAGAGAGAGAGAGAGAGAGAGAGAGAGAGAGAGAGAGAGAGAGAGAGAGAGAGAGAGAGAGAGAGAGAGAGAGAGAGAGAGAGAGAGAGAGAGAGAGAGAGAGAAGTGGATATACTAATCATTAGTGAGCAGTATAAGAAACAAGGATTCTCAAACTGGTTTCAAGACTCATCAGGTAGATCGGCAATACATATATGCAATCCGGATATCACCACCGGTTCATTCCTAGCTACGGACAAGGGGTTTGTGTGGGTAGAGATGGCGGGTATTCGCATATACAGCTGCTACTTCTCGCCCAACGACCCACTTGGAAAATTCGACACCGAGATTCGCTCTCTTGAAGAAAATCTGAAAGCTTTCGACGGGGATGTCCTCATTGTGGGAGATTTCAATAGTAAGTCACCGGAATGGGGGGAGACTCGTCAGGACAGGATTTAACAATCGCATCTCCCTGCCTAGCCCGCAGAATAAAAGAATGGAGGGTACTGGTTGAGGAAACATTGAGTGACCACCAGAACATAGAGTTTTTAGTCTCTGAAGAAAAACTTCGAGGACGTACCGCACCAAAAAATGGTAGCAAGGGAGCCTCTTGGAACCTCAGGAGACTAAACAGGGAGAAGCTGGCGGAATCCCAAGAAGAGTCGCGACTTATTCGCAATTTTAATTGGGTGAGGAAACCAGCTTCTTTAAAGGGTATAGTGCGAAAGGCGAGGCGGGTGATTGTTTAAGCTTGCAATCACTCTATGCCTCACCGGCAGAAAAGAAAAACGGGAAAGGGAGCTATGTACTTGTGGAACGAAGAATTGGCCTGTCTTAAGAGAGAATGCCACGCAGCAAGGAGGCATTTTACCCATTCGAAGGGAAAGAAACATGGCATAAAGCTAGGCGTACTTTTAAGCGGGCCGTGAAAAGTATCAAACGCCGTTGCTGGAGGGACCTAATCAGAGACTCCCAGAAGGATCCGTGGGGTTTGGCCTTTAAGATTGTCGCTAAGAAATTAGTGACAAGGCATGAAACCCCTGGTTTGGATGATCCGATTTGGGTCCTGAAAATCATGAAGGCACTGTTTCCCTATGTGGAACCTAGCTCCAGAGAGGACTACACTTACTGCGTAGTACGAGACGAGGAGCTCTTCACGATTGAGGAATTAAAAAAGGTGGCAAAAACGTTAAGAAACGGCAAAGCGCCGGGCAATGATGGGATACCGAGCGAAATCTTAAAAGAGATTGTCGCAGTGGATCCTGAGTTGCTTCTTGACGTCTTTAATACGTGCTTGACAGCCGGAAAGTTCTTCAGTGACTAGAAAACGCAGAAGTCGGTCCTTCTCAGGAAAGGCGATAAACCTCTAGATAAGGTCACATCGTTCAGACCAATTTGTTTATTGGATACGATGGGCAAATTTCTAGAGGGAATGGTTCTGCAGAGACTTCAGGAAATCCTGATAGGCGAAAATAGCCTATCGGAGAATCAATTTGGCTTTCGTAAAGGCAGGTCAACAGTTGACGAAATACTCACTGTTGTAAACCATGCGAAGAAAGTCAAAGAGGACAAGAAGAAGGGATTTTGCGCGCTTATTTCCATCGACATACGTAATGCATTTAACTCCGCAAAGTGGGACAATTGCATCAAGGCGATGCGTCGTAAAGGGGTACCAACCTATCTGTTGCGAATGATAGACAACTATCTCAGCGACAGATGGGTTGAATACAAGAGTACCTAGGAGTGACGTTGGATCGAAAATTAAAGTTCGACCAACATTCTAAGATCACGTCACTAAATGCCGCCGACTGTATGGGAAATATATCGAGGATGATGCCTAATGTCGGTGGCCCTAGGGAAAAGAAACGCCGATTAGTGGCGACCGTGGTTCAAGCAAAGCAGCTTTACGCTGCCCCTTGCATGGGCTGAACCCTAAAGAACCGCGGCATCTCTGACGAGCTACTCTCCGCACAGGGTGGTTGTGCGCGGAGAGTGGTTTAAGCCTACAGAACGGTTCCAACGAGTGCTGCTCTAGTTCTTGCGAGTCTCCCGCCAGTGGACTTACTGTCGAGGGAAAGACAGAAAGTCTTTCAGCGTAACAAAGATTTAGTTACCTCGCAAGAGCAGAGTAGAAATCTCGCCAAAGCGGCTATCCGCAAAGAGGCAAGATATAGACTGCTTGAACAATGGCAAGAGAGATGGGATTGGGATTTTAAAGGAAGGTGGACATACCGCCTGATCCCCGACTTTGCCACTTGGCTAGGAAGAAAGCACGGTGAAGTTGGCAACTACCTGACACAAGTGTTGTCAGGTCACGGATGTTTTCGACAGCACCTTTTGGTCTTTTGGTTTCCTCCCACCGACGCTCTTACATGGCTTGAGCAGGTTAAGGCCCAGTTAAGGAGTAGGACAAGGGGACCACCACTTGCGAAGTTGAAGGCCTGACGGTAGTTCCGCAGGTCGATCAAGTGTCCCAAATTAAGACGGGAGTGGTTTTTAGTAAGTAGACCAGAACAAGAGCGGTCACCCCCACATAACCTAGAATTCATTAACCAGGTATCTGAATTCGCAGATTTTCCACTTCCAACTACAATAATAATAATAATAATAATAATAATAATAATAATAATGCGGTAAAAAAATGATTACCTGCAGGGTAATGCTTTGGCTAATTTCCTCTCCGGTTCTGATCGTCAAGCGCAAGGCGTGGGGGCGATAGCCGGTGGACCGTGGATGCAGGAGTGCAAAAACGCTTTAAAGATTACACAGATCATCGTGGAAAGAATGCAAGTAGACAAAAGTGTTGGACTAGGACCTAGGAGAGGCAGTGATTCAAGTGTGGGCAGCTGCATTAGCGTTTTCAGCAACGCTTCTGCTTATGCTACTGCTATTGACCACCAGGATAGGGACACTTGCATTAAGCTGCGAGAAGAGGAGGCGGCTTGTATTGAAAAGATCGAGGAAGAGGTAGGCAAGATGCTAGAGTCCTGCAAAGTACAGACGAACGTCAATATGACGATTAACAACGGTCTGACGAACCTGACAGAAATTGTACGGGAGGTTAGGAAGAAGCATGAAGCCGCAAAGGAACAGGATGCGCGATTCTACCACGCTACGTCTATTTCGGAAAAGATGCGTGAGGATCGGAAGAGACGACAAGAGTGATTCCAAGCAAAGGTCATTAGAAATGTGCTGGAGTGCTCTGAAAAAAGAAGGAAAAGTAAAAGTAGTCCAGAGAGGACAAAGGAGGTAAAAAAAGGAAGGAAGCACCTTTTAAGATACCAAAACCAACAACAAGTCATGGTAGTACAACGAAGTCAGCGGCTGGAGGATCTACAATGATCGTTAGGGTCGCAGAAGGAAGGTCTTTTGCCGAGGTGCTGGGAAAGGTCCGCAAGGAGGTAAACTCGGAGAAAAGACTAAAACTCTTTGTCAGACTATAGTAGTTGGAGCAATACCAACCAAGAAGGGAGACCTCCTCATTAGGATAGGTGGTTCCGCAGACAACAACGGGCCTACTGAGGAAGTGACCAGAGTTGTGGGTGATTTGGGTAAGGTGCAGAACGCGGACCGAAGGATTACTCTGGAAATTCGCGACCTGGATTGCTTTACCTAGGAGGACGAGGTGCAGGAGGCACTATCGGGTCTCATAAGTGAACCGGCAAAAAGCAGAAGAGTGACGGTTCTTGGTCCTAACAAGCGGGGAATGAAACTCGCAGTTGTGGTCACCGACCAGGATCAGGCTGCAAAGCTGGAGGTGCTCGGAAGCATAAAAATTAGTTTTATGTCATGCCCGATCAGAAGAAGGCTTATGATAGTAAGGTGTCACCGATGCCTCGTCTATGGTCACCTAGCAAGAGAATGTAACAGGACGGATAGATTAACTGCGTGCTCTAAGTGCGGTGAAGTCAATCACAAGGCTGTGAATTGCAAGAGGAATGCTTCTTGCTTTTTGTGTAAGGAAACGTTCCCAGAAACGAAAAACGTTCATCACGTTGCATGAAGTGGAACTTTCAGGGTCTTCCGAACTGTTCTTGAGGAGGCGAAAAAGACTTTCGAAAAGAGCAAAAGAAGAAAAAAGGCAAAATTCCACACTACAACTTTTATGTCTTTAGCCAACATTTTACTTTGTTCTGTTTAATTTAATAACTATGTGATTTTCATTTGTCCTTTTTCAATTTTAATTTGTTTTGTGATTTTTATTTGTCCTTTTACAATTTAATCTTTTAAACTTTACTGTCAATATGTTTACTTTCTTGTTTCTGTTGCCTATGTCCAAGTACAAATTTTTTTTACACTTTTTTAACATTTGTTTTTTATTGTTGTGTTGTAAATGCCGCTTTGACATTAAAATAGTTTTACATTTTAACTATTGATGCAGGAGAGCCGCAGGAAACGAACAAGGTCGCATCAGCGACAGAGTTGGAGCGCCGCTCTCGAAAGCTAAAGTCTTACGACAGTTCTGAGGGTGGGTATAGGGCTCCAAAAGTTTATTAAAATTATTATAATATTTATTTATTTACTTTTTTATCATTCTTTTTTTGTTTCATTGTACTAACCCCACATAACCTTGGAGTGCGGAATCCAAGGTATCTGTAGGCAGATTTCCCAAAAGTCCTTAAGCAAAAAAAAAATAATAATAAAACTCCGCTTTGAACCGGTCCCAAGCCCGGGACTCCATCTTCTCTGCTCATCTGCGCCCATTTGTGTATTATTTTAAATGGGTGTGTGCACGTGTGCTGACTTGTTTGGAGGAGGAGGAGGGTAGTTTGGACAGCTTTTGAGGTGGGGACCATCTGGATATTAGCATGTTAGGAAATGGTATTACTAGAGGGTAGTACTAAAAAAACAATTATCCCTCTGAATGGGCAGGAAGTATCTGAACCGGTGGGTTCAGTATAAAATTTGTGTTCTGTTTTGTCTTAGTGATTGGAAAGACTTACTATAAAGGGCATCTTCCACGAATGGGCAACTCCTGTTGTCCACGCTTGCCATCTCTGCCGGCACGTCGGATCATGTTAAGTCATGGGCTCGAGACGCAGATTGAGGGGATTCAGATTGCGGAATAGCAGGAGCTGATGTATGAATCTGAAAGGTTTAATCCTATAAACGGCGCCTTTCATGTTAGTGAGGTGAAAGTGGAACCCTCCGGAGTGGCTTTTTCCTGAGTATGAGTGTGGGATGCGCTACAAACGCGTTATTCTCCTGGTCGCAAAGTATGTAAGGGGATCTCAGGCTGGTCCCGGCCTCCAAAGCTCCTCAAACAACATATACATAAATAAACTTCTTGATCACACTTAGTGTAAGTATCGCCAGCATTGACAGAGATTTAAGAGAAGAGGGGGGAGAGCTTTTTAAAAAACTAGAAGCTGGCCCTCTCTTTCTAAAGTCAAGAAGAATAATTCCGAAGCAAGCTAACAGTCCTATGGGGACTCCCCTCTCAGATAGAAAGAAAAGGGGGGCTTCAACGATACCCCAGGATAGGGTTCCGAAGAAAGGAAAGGGGTCCGAGTCACCTCAGCAGACTGCTAAAGAGGCTTCTGACGATGAGACTCGAGAAACCGCTGGGGTTGATGGGGATACCTGGATTAAGGCCACAGGGAAGAGGAAAAAGAAAAAAAGAAAAGTAAGAAGGAAAAAATTGGAGAAGACCCAGAGAGGGGACCCAAAAAAAAGCCCGTGGAAAGAAAAAAAAAGAGAATAGAGACAGATGCCATAAAAATAAGCGCCAAGAAAGAGGAAGATTATGGCAAGATCATGGATAATATGTTTTTAGTGGTCAGCCCATCTGAGGAAAATGTCGAGATTCTGTCTGTCCGTAGATCCAGGAAGAACGAAGATCTCCTGGTTCTTAGAAAGGGGCAGGATCTTGCAAATTTCAGCAGCAGGCTGACCAGTGTTCTCCATGGTCAGGCTGATGTCACGACTGTAGTCTCGACGAGGTCAATAGAAATTGTTGACCTCGATGAGACTGTAGTCGCGGAACGCGTACAAAAGGCAGTACGGGATTCTTTGGGCAAGCCCAATCTAGAGGTACCGTGCCAGCTAGTTTCGCGATACGGCAATACATAGATGGCGATTCTGCGTCTGCCAGACGCAGACGCGGAGTCGCTTCTGAATAGTATAGTATTATAGCGGATGCTTGCAACTGCTCCATGCCTCGCCGGCGCCAAACAAAAGCAAGGAAGGGTGCTCTGAACTGGTCGAGCGATAAATTAGCCCGCTTGTGGAAAGAATGCAATGCAGCGAGGAGGAAATACACCCACTCAAAGGGAGACTCCACGCTGCATGAAGATTGGCATAAAGCCAGGCGAATCTTCAAGCGGGCTATAAGGAGTAGCCAACGAAAGTGCTGGAAGGACCTAATCGGGGAGACCGAGAATGGCCCATGGGGTTTGGCGTTTAAAATTGTTACTAAGAAATTTGTTTTAAGACAAAAAACCCCGGGTCTAGGCAATCCGATTTGGGTCCAAAAAATCATAAGAGCGCTGTTTCCCTATGTGGAACCGAGCCCCAGGGAGGACTATGCTTGCGTAGTACAGACGGAGGAGCTCTTCACGCTTGAAGAACTAAGAAAGGCGGCAAGAGCGTTGAAAAATGGCAAGGCGCCAGGCAGCGATAGAATACCAAGCGAGATCTTGAAAGAGGTCGTCACGATATACCCAGAGTTGCTTCTCAACGTCTTTAATGTGTGTTTAAAAGCTGGAGAGTTCCTCAGTGACTGGAAAGTGCAAAAGCTGGTTCTCCTTAGAAAAGGCGATAAACCTCTGGATAAAGTCTCATCGTTCAGACCAATTTGTTTATTGGACACGATGGGCAAACTTCTAGAGGGGATGGTTCTAGAAAGACTTCAGGGAATCCTGGTAGGCGAAAATAGGCTATCAGAGAACCAGTTTGGCTTCCAAAAAGGCCGGTCAACAGTTGATGCAATACTCTCTGTTGTAAAACTGGTAAAGGAAGTCAATCAGGGAAAGAGGAAGGGTTTCTGCTCTTGTTTCTATCGACATCCGGAATGCATTCAATTTTGCGAAATGGGACATCTGCATTGAGTCAATGAGACGCAAAAGAGTACCGAGTTATCTGTTGCGAATGATAGACACTATCTCAGTGACAGATGGGTCGTGTACGAAGGCAATGTGTTCCATCTCAAAGAAGAGATGACCTGCGGGCACCACACGGGTCTAAGGTGGGTCCATTCATATGGAACGTCATGTGCGACGATCTCCTGGGAATGGAGCTGCCCGAAGACACAATCCTGAAAGCCTAACGCGGGTGACGTACTTCTGGTGTGTAGAGCGCAAGAAACCAAATTCCTTGAAATAAAACTCGATGAAAGTCTGCGGCGAGTAGAGCATTGATTGTCTCGTCATGGCCTGCAAATCAACTTAAGTACCTGGGAGTGACGTTGGACCGAAGGTTAAGCTTCGGTCCTTACGTGAACATCACAGCACTCAAGGCCACCAAATGTATGCGTAACCTATCTAGGTTAATGCCCAACATTGGTGGTCCCAGGGAAAAGAAGCGGCGCTTGGTGGCGACCGTGGGTCTAGCAAAGCAGCTTTACGCTGCCCCTTTATGGGCTGATGCCCTTAAGACTTACGCCATTTTGGACAGATTGCTCTCTGTGCAGACAGGGAGCGCACAGAGAGTTATCTCAGCCTACAGGACGGTGTCTGATTGCGCTGCTCTAGTTATTGCGAGTACACCGCCAACAGGTTTGTTGGCAAGAGAAAGACAGGAAGTCTTTTGGCTCAATAAAAAACGAGCTGTCTCGCAGGAACAACAGAGTGGCGGTAGCCTAAAGATGGCTATTCGTAAATCGGCAAGAATCAGACTAGTCGATAGTTGGCAGGCAAGATGGGATGGGAAATCCAAAGGAAGGTGGACATACCTCCTGATTCTTCACCTCGCCACCTGGTTAGAAAGAAAGCCCGGAGAGGTTGGCTAATAGCCAACCAATATGTAATACATTACGCAAGCGATGACTGGTCACGGCTGCTTCGCTCAGTGGGGCAAATAGCACTTTTCAGGGACAAAAATCTAGCGCTCTTACAATTTTTTACGGATTTTGTAAATTTTTTTTTAAAAGTAATCTTGAGTTTCCGCAGTTTACAATACGTCTGCTAATAATTTATTTCAACTAATTGTTTATTTATTTAACAACAATGTAGACGAAAATTATTTTCTAACTTAGTTGATAGACATTTAGTGTCCTAAATTTGAATTTCACTTAAAATTGACATTCAGAGATGTAATTAAACATAAATTATAAGTTTATACTCACTAAAATGGTAATAAAAAATGTTAATATTGTTATAAACAAATTATATAAACAAATTATTAGTTTGAGATATGACTGCACTAGATTTCGACGAAACTGACTACTTAAAGGTTTTTGTGGTTGCTGATTACGAATCTGTTATTTGTTTTTCAAAAATAAAAATGGCAGATCCAATATAGCGGACGACATTTTTAAAAAAGGATTAAAATCACATGAAATTTGTTACTCAGGGGGTTTTTGTGGCTGTTGATCACGAATTGGTTATTAGATTTTGAAAAGTTAAAAGCGGATTTTTAATATATCAGAGGATTTTTTTTCAAAGTTTTTAAATTTACATAATAAGGTTTTATGAATTAAATATTTTATAAAACATTTTTTAATTTAAAATAAAAATAATCACATGGTATAATTAATTAGTTTTACATAAATTTTTATTTAGTAAATGGTGTAGTAATAATTCTAGGAATAAACATATTTTTTCGATTTTTTAACAAAAAAATGTAATTGCTTTAATAGAAGTTACTGTAAGAAACTCAAATTAAATGAAACGAATAAGATGTAACTGTCATTAATTATTGAAATTTTAAAAAAAACTTTTTTTAGCATTAACAGTTATATAATTATTATATTGTTATAGGTGGATTCCACGTCAGTTCAACACACTTATTTTCATGACTTGTTGGGATTTGGCTTTAATTTTGTAAATTCATTACTTTTATAGTGATAAACAACTCCACCAAATATTTTTTCAAAATTTTAAAAATTACCAAAAATATGACATTTTCAAAATTTTTGTCTTCTTTTTTTGAAAGTGCTATAACTTTGGTCCTAATTAACCGATTTTGGATTTTAAAAAAAGGATTTTTTTGGTTTTAAGTATATTTTAAGTTAAAATTAAAATAAGAAAAAAAAAATTCAAAAAATTTTTTTTTTTTAAATTTTGAAAAATTAAAAATCCGTTTTTGAAAAAACATCATCTTCGATTTTTTTCAAAATTTTACTAAATGTTAGGGCAAATGTGCTTTACATGTCCTGTAAGTTTTATCTTGGGATCTCAAAGGGATTCGGAGTAAAAAAATAAAACGTAACCACAAATTACGAACAAATGGGGCAAAATTCCTCACCTGCCCAGGTAAAAAAATGAATTTTCTCTAAACTTTGCTAAAATGTTACTATTATTAGTAGAAGTGTAAATATTAATTTTTTTTGAATTTGATAAAATATTTTTTTAAGTTATGGAATTTCAAAATTTTGATTTTTTTGAAAAAATATTTTTTTTTGATTTAATATATTTATTAGTAAAATTAATCAAATTTAAAGTATGAATAGTGGTTTTTAAAGGGGTTTTCACGGGCTATAAGCTGGTGACCTTTTTTCTATGAGCTATGTAAGAATCAGAGTGGGACCATGAGAATTTTTGAGGAAAATAATAATTTATCATTATTTTACATAGAAAATGATGATTTATAATTAGTTTCTTCAAAAAGATCCATGGTCCCACTCTGAGTTTTATATGGCTCATATGAAAAAAGGTAAGCTTTCGATTGGGATAGGTTAGAAAAAAATAAAAAATATCGATTTTGAGATACAGTAGAACTTGGTTAATACGATTCTGTAGGGACCGCACTAAGAATGCGTCTTATGCGGGAAAAAGTATTAGGTGGGATATAAAAAGTATGTCTTTAATTGCAGGGACCACCATACATGAGCGTCTTAAGCGGGAAATCGTATTAAACGGGATCGTATTAACCGGGTTCTACTGTATATTGAAATTAAGAATTTGACCTTGAATTTCAAGGTCAAATTGACAGAAAACAACTTTTTTTTCATCACCAGCTTATAGCCCGTGAAAACCTTTTTAAAACCCACTATTCATACTTTAAATTTGATTAATTTTACTTATAAATATATTAAATCGAAAAAAATATATTTTCAAAAATATCAAAATTTTGAAACTCCATAATTCAAAAAATATTTTATCAAATTAAAAAAAAATTAATATTTACACTTCTACTAATAATAGTAACATTTTAGCAAAGTTTAGAGAAAATTCATTTTTTTACCTGGGCAGGTGAGGAATTTTGCCCTATTTGTTCGTAATTTGTGGTTACGTTTTATTTTTTTACTTCCAATCCCTTAGAGATCCCAAGATAAAACTTACAGGACATGTAAAGCACATTTGCCCTAACATTTAGTAAAATTTAGAAAAAAATCGAAGATGATGTTTTTTCAAAAACGGATTTTTAATTTTTCAAAATTTCAAAAAAAAATTTTTTTTGAATTTTTTTTTCTTATTTTAATTTTAACTTAAAATATACTTAAAACCAAAGAAATCCTTTTTTTAAAATCCAAAATCGGTTAATTAGAACCAAAGTTATAGCACTTTCAAAAAAAGAAGATAAAAATTTTGAAAATGCCATATTTTTGGTAATTTTCAAAATTTTGAAAAAATATTTGGTGGAGTTGTTTATCACTATAAAAGTAATGAATTTACAAATTTACAGCCAAATCCCAACAAGTCATGAAAATAAGTGTGTTGAACTGAAGTGGAATCCACCTATATTAACACGATAGTCTGGGAAACAAAATTTTTCAGTAAAGTCAGGGAAATGTCAATAAAAAATTTTTTTTAGGAAAAGTAAGAAAATTGAGACATTTTTTCGACTTATAAACAAATCTTTTAAATTAATAAAATTTGGCATCTAATTTTTTTAAAATGCAATATTTTCAGTATTTATAATTACATATTTCCAAAAATCCAAATACATACGAAAATAATATTTTAGAATTATAGTAAAAGATGTTTATTTGTTTTTTAAAAATTCAATCCACATTTATTCATTATCTGCCATATCAAGGCACGTGTTGATCCCTGTTCAAAACCTTAAAGGGACAAAATACTCGCCAATATGACCCTTTCAAAAATCTCAACGTTTTGGTTGCAAAAAACGGATTTTTTATATGAAGATTGTTTTGTTAACCCTTTAACGCCCTGCGGTTTTGATTTCTAAAATCTATAACTTTGACAAAAATTAAGATATTTTTGATTTCTAAACGCTCACGACCCACAAATTTATAAACCTTTATGAAAAAAAATTTACATTTTAAAAAATAATTCACAATTTTGTAATTACAACAATAATAAAAAAAAATTTGTTGCAAAATTTGCAACAAAATTACAAATTCGAAAATAAAAGGAAACAAATTTACTGAAAATTGTTACTTGGGGGTTTTCGGGGTCGCTGATTAAAAATTTGATATCAGATTTTAAACATTCAAAATGGCGGATCTAATATGGCGGACATCATTTTTAAAAACTGATTCAATTTGCCTGAAAATTGTTACTCGGGGGTTTTCGAGGTCGCTGATTATGAATTTGATGCCAGATTTTTAAAATTTAAAATAGCGGATCTAATATGGCGGACGTCATTTCTAAAAACTGATGTAATTTGACTGAAAATGGTTACTTGGGGGTTTTCGGGGTCGCTGATTGCGAATTTGATATCAGATTTTTAAAATTCAAAATGGCGTATCCAATATGGCGGACATGTTTTATAAAAATTGATTTAATTTGCCTGAAAATTGTTACTCGGGGGTTTTCGGGATCGCTGATTACAATTTTGATTTTAATTTTTTAAAATGTAAAATAGCGGTTTAAATTTAGTGTATAAAATGTCCAAATAAAAACGAGATCAGAATAAAATGTTCGTCTACCTTCGTGACAATGTAAAAAACAAATGCCTAACGCAAAACCGGCATCATAATGATTAATGAAATATTCATTTCTATATTCGTAATAATCAGAAAAACAAATGCCTAACGCAAAGACGAAATCAATCTAAAATGCTTGACTATATTTGTGAAAATCGGAAAACAAAAGCCTAAAATGAGAACGCGATCCGAATAAAATATGAATCTACATTTGTGACAATGCGATAAACAAATGCCTAATAAGAAAACGATGTCAAAATTAAATGTTCGTTTACATTCGTGACCATAGAAAAACAATTGCCTAACATAGACTCTAACATTGGATTAGAAAACAGCGGACCTGAAAACTCCCTACAACCAATTTTTAGGCAAATTAAATCAATTATTAGAAAATATGTCCGCCATTTTGGATCCGCCATTTTAAATTTTTAAAATCTGCCATCTAATTTGTAATCAACGACTCCGAAAATCCCCGAGTAACAATTTTTAAATAAATGAAATCCGTTTTTAGAAAATATGTCCGCCATATTGGATCCGCCATTTTGAGTTTTTAAAATTTGACCTCAAATTCGTATTCAGCGTCCCCGAAAACCTTTATATACGAGCAATGACGTGAATTGCACTGCTACAAAAAAGTCGGGCGTTAAAGGGTTAAATTTTATTAAAACTTTATGTGTGAGGAAAGATATCCACATTGGTAAGTTGAGGTTATGTACATAATGTTACTATAATAGAGTATAATAACAATATTGTTATTCTACTTTTATGAACCGTTAACTTATGTTTAAAAAATAAAAATAATTTGCAGTTTCCATATATTGTCTGAAGAGGTCCATCGGCGATGGACGAAAAGCTTCACATATGACAAAAAAAATTGTTTGGATAAATGTGGATTAAATTTTTTAAAAACAAATAAACATCTTTTACTATATTAGAACAATCCAAAAAAGTCTAAACATCTTTAAACTAAAATTTTAGAATTATTTTTAACATTTTGGAGAAAACATTTATTTTCAAAATTTTTAATTAAAATTCATCAATAATTAATTTATTTATTTAAATTATACAAAAAATCTATTAGGAAATTCAATCATGTTTTCCAAAAATTGCAATAAATTTTTTTAAAAAACTAATTTGTATAATTGTTTTATAATGATTATTTAAGATTTAATTACCTTCGAACAATGTAAATAAAATTTTTTGAATATTTACTTTTTGGACTTATTGAAATTTTTGACAAATTATGGTCCTGTTAATAATTAAAATTCTCAAAAAATGATCATTTTTATTAATTTTTTTTTACTAATTCTATTATTTTTAAAAGATTTTTACAAATTTAAAAGCTGTTTTTGAAGATAATTGAATCTTAAATAATCATTATTATAAAACAATTATACTAATTACTTTTTAAAAATATTTTAATGTCATTTTTTGAAAATAATTAAATTATTTAAAAGAGTTTTTGTATAATTTAAAGAACTTATTAATTTTTGATGAATTTTAATTAAAAATCTTGAATATAATTGTTTTTATCAAAATGTTAAAAATAATTCTGAAATATTATTTTTGTATGTATATTAATTTTTGGAAATATATGTAATTGAAAGCACTGAAAATATTGAATTTTAAAAAATTAGAAGCCATTTTTTATTAATTTTTATTTTTAAATTTAATTTAAACAATTTTCAAAAATTGTAACAAAATACTTGAAATAAATTAATTATTTTTCAATTAAATTTTACAAAATTGCAACAATTGAAAAAGATTTTTATTATAGATATATTTCAAAAATTGAATTATGTCTTAAAAAATGATTCGAAAACAATTTTTGAATGATTTGTTTATAGTTTTAAACTTATAGATTTTAACTCATTAACGCCTGAAAAAAGAAAATTTTTATCAAATTTTATTTTATTAAATGTGCTCTTTTCGATTCCAGTGTGAAAAAAGAATTTCGTTCAACCCAAAAATTAAATATAGCGGTTATAATTTCAAAAACACAAAAAAATTTAATTTTTTTAAGTTTGATTATTTTTTTTACGCTATAACCCCTTCCCAGTGTATGACGTCTATAGAGGAAAAAATTATTCGTGTCACTAATGTGTATGACTGCTATAGTGGCATCTAAAAGGAAAATCTCGGTAATAAATGAAATATGAATATCAATGAATATTCTAAAGTTTTGGGGTCGCTTAAAATGCTGATTCGGGGGATTTTAAGGTTTTTAAATCCAAATCTTTAGTCAAAATTTAAAAATTCAAAATAGATGCTCCAAAATAGCCAACGGAAAAATTTAAAAACAGTAAACTTTGAAATTTGTCGATCGCCTCTTTAAATTTTGATTACGCTGATTACGAATTCGATTTTAGTTTCCAATAAGTCAAAATGGCGGATCCAATATAAAACAAAATTTTTACTTTATGCAATTAATCATAATTTTGTCACTCGGTGGTTTTTAAGGTCGCTGATTACGAATACGATGTTTGTTTTCAAAAATCCGAAGCGGCTAATATAATATGGAAAAGAGAAATTAAAAAAACTTCTATCCACGCTCGCTGGTTGTGACTCGGTGCAAGTGCTTAAACAGAAGTCAATTGTCAGTGAGCGCTCCTAGGACATTTACACCTACCTGACTGGTATTAGAACTCCCGAGTAACAAAATAAAGGACAATTGCGTAAATTTAAAAAAATTCCGCCATTTTTAATTTATGAAAACTTACATCAAATTCGTAATCAGCGACCCTAGAAACCACCAAGTGACAAAATTAAGGTCAATTGCATAAAGTAAAAATTTTTGTTCCATATTGGATGGGGGGTGGTCAAAGATTGGTGAAAAATTGTCCTCGTGGTTTATGGACGGCCACTAATCTTATACCGCGGCTTATATCATGACTATCAATAAATCTCGGTGTCAATCTTTTGACAAAGAAGGGAGAATACTTTAATAAAATAATTCTTCTAATGTGTAATGAATTATGTGCAATGTTACCAGACGTTTAAAGAGCTGTTCAATATATTTACACAAGGTGGTCTTCAAGCACTTTTAGGTTTACCTAAAATGATACTCATTTAACACATCAGGGCCATATCGGGACTTTTTGAAAAGTCTCCACACATAAGGTATAAATAAATTTAAAAAAAATCTGGCCCAAAGTTAAAAAAAATTAATTTGTTTGTAAAAAAAATTTTTTTAATAAAAAAATATAAAAAAAATTTTTAATTAAAAATTAAAAAAAAAAAATTTGTTAACATTTTTTAAAAGTCGAAAGAAAACTAAAACTCTCATTCTTTGACAACTTTTTCCTAAACTCAATATTTTCAGACTTATAAACTACTAAATATAGGTTACAATTACAAGTCCAAAATCTCGAAAATTCATAACTCGAAAATTTGGACAATTAAACAAAAATAAAAAAATACGTATCTGTTTTTTTCAATACAGAATGTACAAAAAAATATTTTTGGCCGATTTTAAGAGGTTGACTAAAATCTCACGTAGAATTGCCTATATGTATATATGTTTTTTGTTTTTTTTTCGAAAAAAAGAGTCAGCTACGATTTTCGGAAATGAAAATTTGGAATTTTGGACCGATTCCAGATAAAACTGCGTTAGCACAATTCTGGCTTATTTTAGGTAAACCTAAAAGTGCTTGAAGACCGCCGTGTACAATATAGCATAGTTTATACGAGTTTAAAAAAGTATGTTTTGTAACCGACTTTCAAATTTTCTTCGCTTATAACGAATTCTTGAAATAATACAGTTTTCTAGCAAACTGAAAATTTAAGAAAATAATTATAAAAATAAAAAAATATTATATTTATATCGTGAAACTGCTCAGTATGTTAAATTTAATTTTTGGTTTTCGTGTTTTATGTTTTTTAATATTCTTCAAAAAAATTTGTAATCTTTTTCTAATATTTCCGAAGAAGAAAAAAACATCTTAAAGTCTTAGTCACATTTTTATATACACACAATGAAATAAGGTTTTAAGTATCATAAGATAAAAGCAAAATATCGCGCGCGCAGCTCTGCTAGTTTGTTTATTAAAAGGTAATTTAATTAAAATTGTAAAGTACACAGTATCAGTTTCTTTGAAAGATATGTAATAAGTGTATGTAGTCTGTAAACATTTACAATTTTTTAAATTAACATATTTAAAAATATAAGTTAAACAATAGAAATGGTTGAAAAATTACAATATTTGTTTAATACATATAAAACGTTTATAATTCTAGTAAATTTAAAACTGCCTCATCAAGAACTCGACTTTTTTAAGAAGGTTGGATTCGAATGTAAGATATAAAAGGATCTGATGTACACAATAATTTCTTGAAAACATCTTTGTTAGTTGCAGATCTAGAACATTTTCTAGAAGAATGTAATCTATAGTTTTTATAATCTTTATTTTTGGCTTCTTGTGCTTCTTCAGATAATTGTCCAAGAGGCAAAACAGCATTGTATTTTATTATACTTTCGCCATGAATTAAAACTTTGTTAACGGAAGAGGGCATGTAGTACCAGTTATAATTACTTACAAAAATTTGAGCTGTATCGCGTGTGTATTCACCAAATTTTCTTGCATCAATTTTTCTTCCACAAGACATAGTTTGAAGTATAATATAAAACCGTTTAATTAAGTCTTCATTAACACCAGTTATTTCGGAGGCACATGTAAAGTTAGAAAAGAATCTTCTTGCAGTATTTCCATCATTGCTATTCCCACTACCTTGACGAGGCTTGTCTATTGTTTAACCGAAATCTTTACGGAAACGAGTTTGAATATATTTTTTCTTAACTTCCTTTTTTTTATTTTCTGTGGTAGTCGCTGACCATTTTTGGAATGATGAGTTATACTATATATGAAGAATCAACTCCATAAATCGGATCCATGCATGTAAAGTAGAGAGTCCAAATCTGAATGTTTCCTTTCTTACTAGCATAATTATTACACGTTCGAGATTATTTATTTCAGATGGCTTTGCTAAACACACATTACAGGTGGCACAAGAAGGTGTATTTGTTAAAACTTTAACTACTTTTCCATCTATCATTGTAAAGTATAAATTGTGCTTTACTAAAAGAATATTTTCATTTATAATTATCGATAAAGGTGTCAGAGCAGCAATTTGAAATTCAATGTCACTTACAATGCTTTTTGCTTTCTCAGGAGTTTCTTTTGCAAACTCTATCAAAATGAGGCGACAAAAACGTGTCGATGAAGGTGATGGATTTTGCTAAATAATATTGCTATTCTCCTCATTGACCAGTTTAAGAGGCACAAGCGAAGAGATTAATAAATTAGAATCAGATATGAGTTCACTTTCGCCTGATAGTATTTGCTTATATTCGCTTTGTCCAGAAGAACCATCAAAACCCCATTTGCTATACAAAACCAAATTCTGTCCACTCTTAAAATTAATGGAATTAATTTTTAATTTCCTACTAACAGTGTGATTTAAAAGAGATTGCAACTGTACCTTTGCACTTATGTCAGTTACTTCTATGTTCTCAGGGTAACATTCGTTTTTAGCTTTTACCATTTGCTTATATGTCGGAAACAGACTTATCCTTTTTTTCATGATATAGTTCCGAAGATACTCATATTTTTGTTTTGATAAATTTAAATCAAGCAATATTGCTAGTGATGCACTTCGATACGAGAATCTCGACTCTCTTGTAGATTTATAATCGCTGTACGAGAAATTTTAAAATCAACTTCTCATATGTTTTTTTGTTATTTCTCGTCTGTTTCTTTTTTTAATAGTTTCAATGTTTTGACATTTTTCTCGTTGAATTCGTTAGCCAGACAACCTCTCACTAATGCAAAATTTTACACTTTTAAAAACGTGAAAACTGAGAAGAAACATGGAAGTTTCCAAGTAATTTTAAATCATTCATAATAATTTTTAACTTTATTACCTACATTGATAAGTTTATTTCAATTAATAAATAGAGATTCTCATTTGGATTCAAATCTCCCACCTAACCCTAAACGGCGTAAATTGAATGGAAAAGCCTTAGAAGAATCATTTGAGTTTCATACCGACGAAAAAGGAATAAAATGGGGCAAGTGCAAACTTTGTTTTTCAAAAGTACCTCCTGTGGAAAAAGTGATTAAAATGACTGCAAGTAATACTTCGGGAATTAAACGGCATCTTGAAAAATTTCACCAAGAGGAATACAAAGAAACTTACCCTCATGCCAATAACTCTGAAAAAGTAATTTTTAATTTTCTTTTCTTAAATTGTTTACCATTTAATTTATTTGAATTTATTTAAAAAGCTTTTAAAAAATATCTTTCTCAATACTCTGAATTAATTGAATTGAGATATAAAATTGTACGAACTAATTTTCAAAAACTCATTTAAAATATAACTAATAATAAATGTTCACTAATATTATTAAATTGAATATAAAAAATATTATATTTATTATTTTTGATATAATAAAATATAATCAAATTTATACTTAAATCATTTCTTATTAAAAGAAAATTGTCCTTTTTCTTCATTTACAATTTTTATTCATTAAAACTTTTTTGAAAATAATATATTTTAACCTTTATTACCATAGAAAATTATTATTTTTTATTGTTGCAAAATAAGATTTTTAAAAGAAAAACAACATGCACAGTATTAGTGCTGAAAAATGATAATTAGTAATTTGTTGTTCATTTTACGGCTCTTAATATACTAATGAAAAATGTTGTTTTACCTACCAACTATTACAAATATATTAATCCTAAATATTGTTTTTAAAAATCTCCAAATTTGAATTGAGCAGACTAAAAATCATGTTTTTATTTATTAGTTAGAATGTGAACTAAATTTTTAGAATTTATTAGAACATTCTTCACAAAAAATTTCAATATCGGTGAAATCGGGACCCAGGCCGGAGCCAGGTTAGATTTCTAGATCTGGCCCCGACCACGGCCTGAATAAAATTTCTGCAGTAGTTCTAATAGATAAAGCTGATCTTTTAATGGAATAATAACATACTCAAAATTTTGCAGCGTTTGGATCAAAAAATATTGGAGGAAAAACTTGTTGATTGGGCAGCAAAAAAGTATCTCCCTATAAATTTCTTTGATGACAACGAAACTCGAGAATTATTTGCTTATTTGAATTCTACTGTTGAAATCCCTATGCGAAACAAAATGAAGACACTTGTGATAAATAGATTTGAAAAAATGCAGGCTGCCGTAAAAAATATTTTACAAAACAATAATTCGAAACTGTCGTTCACCTTAGACGGATGGTCTTCTATAACCCGCAAGAGTCATACTGGTATCACATGTCACTTTATCGATGATAATTGGGATTTACATTCCCTTCTCGTTGACTTTGTTCCTTCTCTTGGATTGCATGCTGGTAAGGACATAGCAGTATCCTTTTATGAGACTGTGGAAGATTTTAAAATTACCGACAAAGTCTTAGGAATCACAGTAGATAACACGAGTGCAAACTTCAAGTTTATGAAAGAATTATCACATTTAATGACATTTGATCACAAGAACCAACATTTTCAATGTTATCCACACATTTTAAATATTGCGGTTCAAGCAATGTTGACACATCTGGGACTTGAAGTGATTAGAGAAGAAAATGGTATTGGTACTGAAGAAGGAAATGAAGATAACGATGATGACGATGATGATAATAATGATGATGATGATGCTGACAAAGAGAAGTCGAATGATGCAGTAAACGAAATTTTAATAAATGTCGAAACAACTTTTCAAGAATCTCCTTTAACAAAATTACGAAACTTATTTAAATTGTTAAAAAATTCCGAGCAATGGAAAAATAAGCTCGAAAGCAGTTGTCAGCTTTGTGGCATAAAAATGCTTTCTCCAAACAATGATGTCAAAACCAGGTGGGATTCTACATGTGACATGATCAATTTGGGGTTACGATTGCAGAAAGCCTTAGTTTTGCTTTGCGAAAACAATAATGCTTTGAATCGATTGATCATCTCCGACAATGAATGGTTACTGCTTCAGGAAATTTATAAGTATCTGCGTCACTTTAAAGTATTATCGAAAATATTAGGCGGAGAAAAGTATCCTACATTAAATTTAGTCATTGTGGGATTTAATATGCTGCTTGACAAAATGGAAGAATCGATTAATCAATTAAAGAGTAAAGTTCGCAATTCGATTGAAGAAAATATGTTGTCGGCTTTAGAAATAGGATTGGAAAAACTACTTAAACATTATGATAAAAGCAATTGGATGTACTGCGTGGTGCTGATTTTAGATCCAAGATATAAATTAGAAACTTTCAATGCAACAAATTGGGGAATAGAAATGAAAGCTTTATCGTTTGAGATTTTTAAGAGAATTTTCAAAACTCAGTACTACAAGGAACCTGAGCAAACGGTATAAGTAACTTTACTTACTTTTCATTAATATTTTTAAAATTATCTGTTTCTAAAAGAAAATATTTGAAGATTTGTCAACCATTTTAAAGATTATAAATATAAATTCTAACTTTTTCATTATAAAACTATAGGCAGACCCTAATTATGTTGAATCTATGAATCAGCCTGGATCCGAAAATGAAGACGATGGACTTTTAGATGTTTTTTCCTTATTTAAAGGAAACAAAACATCGCCTGCGACATCAGCGAGAAATGACTGGCTAAGGGAAGTCAATTTGTACACTGCAGAAGAAAGAGCAGTAGCAACAGTCGACGTTTTGAAATGGTGGAAGATGAATGAAGAAAGATATCCTAATCTGGCACGCATGGCTCGAGATTTTCTAGCAATTTCGGCATCTTCGGTTCCTTCGGAGCGTATTTTTTCACGCAGTTCTCTGACCGTTAGAAAGCATCGAAACCGCTTGAATGATAGGTCTATCAGATCGTTGATGGGAGTAAATTCTTGGGTTTCTTGCTCTCTTTCAAAAATTATAAAATTAGCAATAGCCGATTAACAAAGTGTTAATTTTTCTTAATTTTCTGGGGGTTTATTTCTTAATATCGTAAAATTTAACAAAAATGTTGAAATGTAAAATTGTATACAAGAAAATTGTTTTTTGTTCACAACTTCTTGTATAAAAATTTTAATTCATAGTTCACTTACCTTGAAGTGTAATAAAGATTTCTTTATTAAATTATTTTCTTACAGAATTACAATAGGTATAATATTCAATCTCAATGTCAAATTTACTACCACAGAAGTTAATTAAATCCGTCTTTATAGCATTTTTATCAAATTTTTAAACCAATTAAATAATTGCGATGAATTAGAAAATTAGTTATATAAAAAGAAATAGGGAAAATACCACCAAAAATAAGAATGTCTTTCTTTAAATTAAAACATTTTTCAAAAAAAAAGAATGTTTGTCTAAGTTTTTGTAGTCAAATGAACACTTTTCTGTTTTGTTCTAAAAGATGATTCACAATATGTAATTCTTTAATTAATTATTATTATTCGTTAAGTAATTATCATTAAGATTGTTGTTGTTCATTTTCCAAATTGTAATCACAATTACATATAATAACCATTTAAATAAGATAATTATTGTGTTCAAATTATATTTTGTTAATTATATTACAATAAATTATTTACATCTCAAAGCAATTATTTCTTTTAATTGTAAGTAAAATCAATGAAAAAGAATTATTCATATTATTTTAAAGTAAAAAAAGTTTTAAATAAAATTGTAAATATTTTTATTCATCAATAAAAACTAAAATTTATTTAAATTAATCTCTTTATTTATAATAAAAGAAAATGATTTATTTAATTAATTAAATTAATTATTACGAATTGTAACTAAAAATATTATTCAGTAGGGGAGAGTCTCCAGTTGTGAGACGGGTTTCATTTTTGACCCGTAAATTGTAAACGGGCAAACGAAATTGTAAATAAAATACACCGTTCGAAAGGTAACAGAAATACGCAACTTTTATTAAAAGAAAGTATAGTGTTTCGATGAACTCAAAAAATTTTACGATACATTTTCCGAGCACATCGCTTTTTTCAAAAAAAAAAAATGTCTCCAGTTGTGAGACACTCATTAAAAATTGCTAAAATTTAATAAGTTTGACATAAAACGTTATGTTTAGTAGAAATAATAAAATATATTAATAATATATATTATTATATACTAAATAATAATATTTATTCGCCAAAATATGACTATCAAATAAACACAATTTAATAGCTTCAACAAGAGCATTAAAATTGATTTCTTCTGAATCAATTGACTTTTTTCCACTTGACATGCCCAAAAATACTAGAAAAAAGAATCAAAACAACATTTAAATAGTATGCCTGCAAAGTAGTATTTTTTATGCTGCCCAGATGAGTGTTGACACCGTCTCACAACTGGTGATATGCTGTGTCTCACACCCAGAAATTGGCGCTATTTTGAAAAAGGAAAATTAAATTATTTTCAACCGTAGATTGGAACAATGCAATATTGCATCACAAAATATAAGGAAAACACTAAAAGAAAATGTATTACATTTACCTTTTCCAATTAATTAACTTAAAAAAAAAGTACTTTGCATTTATTGAAAAAACGCTTTTTACTCGATTATCACACACAGTGTTGGTATTTAACAAAAACAGTTTATATATCCGCCTCGGTGTACACGAAATAGTTGGCTCATATAAAAAGAAATGTTTTTATATAAACCAATCGGCTTTTTAATATTGCATGTTAAAAAAAATTGACTGTCTCACAACTGGAGACTCTCCCCTAATATTGACATGAAGATTGTTGATATTTGTTTTATTATTAGACAAGTCTTTGATGATTCTCGACAAATTCAAGTTCTTTAACAAACAAAATGTTTTATTTCGCCAATAGATCGTAAACCTTGTATGTTAGAGTAATGAATTTGATCCATTACAGATTCTCTAAATAATTTTATTTAAAACAAGTATGTAATCCCTGCTTTCTCGGCGCGTTTTTGAAAAGTAAAGTATCCCTTTACTTCAAGCAGCAGTTTTACGGTCCTAGGACGAGAAAGTAGTCTTTACCGTCCGCTTGCGCAGCAAGCGTCCTAAGACCGTAAAACTACTACTTGAAGCAAAGCCATGCTTTCCCTCTCAAAACGCACCGAGTAACCGCGGATTACATTCTTGTTTTGTATAAAATGTCGTGTGTACTTCGGACGCACGCATTTCTCGTCCTCGCTTGTTTACAGTACTCGGCTTCGCCTCGTACTACAAAATCAAGAAACTTGCGCTTTGCGTCCTCGTTGCACAATGTACTATTATAGCCTTTCTGCGTTTGCTTTTATCTGAAGATATTTCATATTCCTTGCATGGTCTTCTCCGTTTTATTTCTAAAGATGTAGAAGGCTCTTCTGCATCTAATTGTATAGAGATATCTCCATTCAGCCACATTTCATTATTACTCAAAAATATATCTTTTCTTCTTCCAGCTTTATTCCATCGTTCCTTAAATTTATGTATAAAATTTTTATTAATCCACATTACAACACAAGTAAAGTTTGCTTCATTAGGTGTCGAAAATTTTTCTTTAATGTACTTTTCTACAGTAGATATATGTTTTCCGTGTTCTATCATTGTGTCACATAATTCACGTTTATTAATATTTACGGAACCCATTTTACGTTTTTTCAAATATCAATTTATAAAAATTTATTAAAATAATCTTTAAGCAATTTTACGACTTAACATTCCTTCACTATTTAGAAGCTTTTATGCTGCATTAATAGATAACATTCAGGATACTTGTTGGTTTGTGGTAAATTATTTTTAATATATAAAGTCATTCAAAACAAGTTAATAATTAAATCGTATCAATAAAACAAGTCTTAAAGGAAACGTGTGGTTTGTGGTATACTATTTTTCATTCTTTGAAGACAATAGTTTAATATAATTAATCATTTAAAGAAATTTTTAATTTTTGTTTACAATGAAACGGCTTTTTGAATTTTACAAAACCAATATTCGATTAGTATTTAGCAACTATAAAATCCCCCCTTGTAACAAATTTCAAATAAAGTGAATTGTTTTTAAAAAATGTCGTTTGCCATATTGGATCTGCCATTTTGAATTTTAAAAAACAAATAACAGATTTGTAATCAGAAACCACGAAAACCCCTCGAGTAACAAGTTTCATGTGATTTCAATTGTTTTTTAAAAATGTCGTCCGCCATATTGGATCCGCCATTTTGAATTTTTAAAAACTAACAACGGATTCGTAATCAGCAACTACGAAAACCCCATGAGTAACAAATTTCATGTGATTTCAATCCTTTTTAAAAATGTCGTCTGCCATACTGGATCCGCCATTTTGAATTTTGAAAAACAAATAACAGATTCGTAATCAGCAACCACGAAAACCTCCCGAGTAACAAGTTTCATGTGATTTCAATCGTTTTTTAAAAATGTCGTCCGCCATATTAGATCCGCCATTTTAAATTTTTGAAAACAAGCTTCAGATTCGTGATCAGCGACCTCAAAAACCCTTAAGTAGTCAGTTTCGTCGAAATCTAATGCAGTCATTTCTTAAACTAATAATTTGTTTATATCATTTGTTTATAACAATATTAACATTTTTTATTACCATTCTAGTGAGTATAAACTTATTATTTATGTTTAATTACATCTCTGAATGTCAATTTTAAGTGAAATGTCTATCAAATAAGTAAGATAATAATTTTCGTCTACATTGTTGTTAAATAAATAAATAAACAATTAGTTCAAATAAATTATTAGCAGACGTATTGTAAACTGCGGAAACTCAAGATTCTTAAAAAAAAATTAACAAAATCCGTTAAAAATTGTAAGAGCGATAGATTTTTGTCCCTGAAAAGTGCTATTTGCCCCACTGTGCTTCGGTCAGTACCTTCATAGATTTAAGATCAGAGAAGAGGCGAAATGTGTGTATTGCGGCGCTGACCTAGACACTCTCTTTTCTTGCGGGCAATGGAGTGAGCTAAGGCGGGCCATGTTTGACGTGGTGAACACTCAATTCACCGCTGATGACATGGTCTCAACTATGCTCTAAAGCGCGGACTCTTGGCGTCACATCGAGTTCTTCATTACCTCAGTAATGCATACAAAAGATGTGGACGGAAGAAGAGGTTAACCTGGAGTAATCACTGGGGACGATTTGCGGGAGGGGGAGGGGAAACTAATTCTTGTTCCTCCTCCAACTCCCGCGGCTACCCCCTGGTGGTTAATGGAAAGATTGTTTTTTATTTAACAATGGACAGAGAGGAGTAAGAGAGGGGACTTCCACTTGCGAAGTAAAGCCATTAGGTAGTTTCGAAAGTGAAAATAGAGTCCTGGAAATAAAGAGTTGGTTTTAGTAGGTCGATAGAGCCTAAGCTAAACTTAGTTAAGCCTATGCTACACGCGGCTCAATGTTCAACCCTGCAAAACTCGTGGTACGGGCCACGAGGGATCTGATGAATAGATTTCCAACTTCCTTCGTTTAAAAATAATAATAATAATAATTTATTAATGTATTAATTTAATAAAATGAAGAATAATAATAAATATAATACATGAATAAAATAATTTAAAAAATAAATAATAATCTTAGTTTCATATTTAAAACGTCATAATCGCGGGGCCCCGAGATTTTTCCCGGTTTGACCTATGGTAGTTCCGCCACTGAGAGACTTGTTATAATTACAATAGTCTACGTTAAAAGGAAATCTTGGATTCTGTTCACATTTGCAGCGGTCTAAGGGAATCAGTGATACAGACTGTCGTAGCCTTAACAACAGGACTATTGTAAAATAAGGTGACGGGCTGCCTTGCCTTCTTATTTTGCTATAGTTCTTTGTAAAGACTTCTGTTGCTATATTTCTGATTACAGATGACTGTTGTAAAGTAAAAAAAGAAAATTTTTAACTAAAATAATTTTTTTTGTAATTCATGACTTGCGTAAAGTACGTAAGTTACCTAATTAGTGCAATTTAAAATAAATCGTTCATTACGTAACTTAAGTTATTTACGTAAGTGCAACTTACGTTATTTACGTAACTTACGTTATTTGCGTAAGTTAACTTATTTAAGTAACTTACTTTTGTTATTTACGTAACTAACGTAAGTTATGTAACTTACGTAAGTTGTGTAAATTACATAACCATTTATACAGTTAAGAAATCTTGTACCTTCGGTGCGTGTGTTAGAAGCAAAAATTTCACTATGGGAATGTAATAAAAAATTGACCTTACAATATTAAAGACTAAAAATAAACAATAATTGTATTAATTATTGACAACGAAGTGGTTTATTTACATTTAATGTGTATTAGTTTTTCTCGCAAGCGGTGAATTTTCATAGCAGATAGTATATAAGGAAGTTTAAGTCATGTATAAATATGTGTAAATAGCGATCGTTATTATGTTATGCGTTTTAGTATTTAAAAAGTTAGATTTATGTACTTAGGGTTTAGTAAAATTGTCAAGGTTAATATTTTAATTAATCTTGAAGTTGGGAGTCTTGGAAGATTGAAATTAATGTGCAATATATGGTTAGAAGTCATGAATTACAAAAAAATTTTATTGTAGTTGAAAATTTTCTTTTTTTACTTTACAACAGTTATTTGTAATCAGAAATATAGCAATAGTAGTCTTTACAAGGAACTATAGTAAAATAAGAAGGCGAGGCAGCCGGTCACCTTATTTTACAATAGTCCTGTTGTAAAGGCTACTACAGTCTGTATCACTGATTCCCGTAGATTGCTGCAAATGTGGATAGAATCCAAGATTTCCTTTTAACGTAGGCTATTGTAATCAATCACATAGACTTTGTGCTCACTCACATTTAGTTCGTATTTATTTCAAATAAATTTTTAATGAGTGCGTTAGTCTTACATAATTGTTACAACGAAGCTACTTTAGGCATTACGAAAAGTGGTCACATATCTGAGCAGTACTGTTCGATTATTGTAATCATTAACAGAAAATTTTTCTCCGTGTACAAAGCGAAATAAGCGTAGAAATTAGAATTGTATAGTGAGCGGACAAGACGAATTGTGACGATCATCGCATGTCTGATGAATTAATACAGTAAACCCTCGTTAACGCGTACTCGGTTAACACGAATTCTCTTTTAGCACGAATAAAATTGCGGTCCCGGCAGAGATGCATATAAACTGTATAGAGACGTCCTCGGTTAACACGAAACCCGGTTAACACGAAACTCGAACAGTTTTTGCGGTCCTTATTTCGTTCTTAGCTTGGTTAACGCGTACAATTTGGTAACATCTCACTTAAAGTTCTTTGTTCCACCTATTTTTCCACCTCTTAAAATATTTATGATAATGTAATAATTCTATTAATCGTTTGATCAATTAGTATGAAAACATATTTCCATCAAATAATACAAGAAATAGTGTTTATATTGCAATGAGTAAAAAAACAATCGAATATCGACCTAAAAACAAAATTATTAATTATGGTACTTTATGTCATTTATTATGAATGCCTCGATAACACGAATTATTTTAACACGAACTGCTAAATTTTCGGTCCCTTCAAGTTCGTGTTAACGAGGGTTTACTGTATTATTAACTCCATCCACAACACGCCACATTGATTAGTCCGTTACTTTTCTAATTCCGGAATAAACCAGAGCTAAGTACTCTCGTAATTGTTGTATGTAAGATTTCGTCAATAATTCTATTTTCTATTTAACTACAATTTTCTAAATCATTAATAAGCATTTTTATCCATTTTAACAGCATGTTGTTCATTGTCCTTAGTTTTAAGTATAAGTGGCGAGATTTTCGATTATAAATTGTAAAATTCTAAAATTTCGCCACTAAAATTTTAGAACCCCTGAAATATTTTTTAAATTTATTTGCATCACACCTTGACTGGTAATATTATTTATAAATAATTTTATTTATTATAAAAGGTTTTATAATATTCTACAAATGAGCCATTCCATTATATTTTCGACTGTTGTTTATGTTGCCGACTAGTTTTTAAAAATTATTGTTACGATCGACTTTGTAACTAAACAGAGCCGGAACAACTATGAAGCGCGTGCTTCAGGGCCCGTACCCTCTTGGGGCCCGCTGCCGAAGACAACATAAAAAATTTGTTGACGATTTTTAAGAAAAATTAGTCATTAGGTGTATTAGAAATTAAGTTAAATATATTTTAGTAAATTTGCATCGGTTCATTTAAATTTTTTACAAATTAGTACAACTGGTAAAATAAAAATTGTTATTTTTTTCAAACAATAGGTATAACTAAACTTACTGAGTAATTAAAGAAAATATTTTCGTTAAAGAATATTCTAAAATAAGTTTTTACATATTCTATTAGTTCTAGAAAATAAATTAATAGAGAATAATATTTTTAAATTAATATTTAAATTTATAGTATTAGGTTGGCTTGCAGATAAACAACTTGACAGCTTCATTAATTTGATTACTCCATATATAATAATTTTCTAATAATTATATTTTAAAGATATGTTAATACCATCATTCAGTATATAAAGTTGAATTTAATTGGAATAAAAAGTAATAAATTAATCAACACTCTATTTCAGAAATTTTTTCAAAAAGCCTAATATGGTGGTTGTGGATGTAAATAAATAATTTGAATTAAGGGAGTTCAGATATTATTCATCCATTTAAAACTAATAAAGCATGTAAAACCTTATTTCAGAATATTTTATATTGAAAATCTTTTTTTATAGTTTTTTTGTTGACTTATATTTGTTGTACAAAATGACGATTTTCATTTTACCAGTTTTACAAAAAAAAATAACAATATCACCAGCCTCACAACACAGGAATATTTAGGATACCCCAGAAACGTTCTGGGGATATCGATTTATTTGCGGCAATTTGGATATCTCCAGGACGTCCCTGGGGTATTCTGAATATTCTGGTGCTGTGAATAAACACAAAAGATTATTTTCGGTTCCTTCATTATTTATTACAATCAAACACTTTTTTATTGATACTTTTAAGATAATGTAGGAAAATAAAGAATATAAAAATTAAAATAAATAATTTGGAACATAATCCTTTTAGGCAAAAAATTATGCAGGGGGCCTCAAAATTTTTATGTGCTTCAGGCGCGCCAAGGCCTTGATCCGGCGCTGTAACTAAATATCACTTCGTAATAATTAAATACAAACATAATGCTTATAATAAAATATTAACAAAATGCAAATACCTATGTTAAAAGTAATAATAAAACAAACACATTTCATCTATTCGTTATAATCTCGGTTAAAAAGAGTTAAAATAAAGTAAAATGCAATATATTTCTCAATTATTAGTTCGTTATATTTCAAACATTTATAAGGGTAGGTCCATGCCTAAAAAATCAAAGTTGTCCCCTAGTTCTTCGATTTTGTTAAAACTTCAATTAAGTGGAATACATTCCAGTAAAAAGCCCAAAATCGATTTCGAAAATTTTTAAAAAAATTTGGATTTACGATGTTTTTAAAATTTTTTTTGAAATTTTGAAAATGATATCTCTAAGAAAAATGAATGAAATTTAATGAAATTTTCAGGCAATGCTTATTGTTTACTTACGATTTAGAAAACTATTTCGAAAAATAGGTCAAAACATTTGTGACGACCTATTGAAAAAATTGCGCTAATGTATGGGACAGTGTGTGACATGGGGGAGGGAGGTCTAAAATAGGCAAAAATCGCGTGACGAATTATGTGTACGGCCCCTTTTCAGAATCGCTAATACCAAATCTGACATTAGTTTTCCAAAATTCAAAATGTTGGATCCAATATGGTGGACAACAAAATAAAAAATTGATCAGATTGATTTGAAACTGAATACTTGGGGATTTTTGGGGTCGCTGATTACGAATCTGAAATCAGTTTTTCAAAATTGAAAATAGAAGATTCAATATGAGGGAAATTTTGTTTAAAATTTATTGAAGTTGTTTGAAACTGGTTAATCTGACATCAGTATGATAATTTTTAGTAAATTCAAATTTCGTTAAATACCCTGACATTAGCTGGTGAATTTAATTTTTATAGTTTATTGAATTTTTTAAATTCACCTCCCCAGAATGTACCACGAGGAGGCTGCCATAAGATTTTACATTCCATTTTTTATTTTTAAAAAATTTTATATATTTTTTAAATTTTATTTTTTTATATATTAGATTATATGGGTGATTTTCACGTAACTGTGCAATTTTAAGACAAGTTTTAAAAGAAAAAAAATTTTGTTTTTTTCATGTTAAATATCACTTTTCCTCATCATTAGGGCATAATATAGTTGTAATTTGAACGGTTTTACTACAGCTATAATTATAAAAAAATTATAACAAATTTTCGAAAATTGGCTGCCACGGAGCTGACCACCCTATGCATTGAATAATACTGCCGTCAACTGGGGCTACTTTATGTACTCGAGGTATTTAATAAATAAAATTATTAAAAAGAACTTCTCTGTCAAAAAACCAAAAACAAGTTAATTAAAATCCTTAAAACGATTAAAACTTCAACCGGTGAGCAACATAACGACAAAAAATTAACTTTAATTAATATTTATAAGTTTTTCAAATTAGTCCTAAAACTATTTCTCTCGTTTCTCTAAAAATTACTGGAAAAGTGTGTTAGATATTAAATTGTTATTCATTTAACCTTAAATTATTAATTTCAAGTTTTTAAAAAATATCATATTCAAAATGTTTAAAAAAGCTCCTATTAAAATGATGATTCAAAGTTTTTTACATGTATTCAAATAATAGTTTTATAATTATCATAATGTATTATTGTAAAATGTATATTTAAAAAGAAAAAGTGTTATTTATTTTCTGAGTAATATAAAATTTGAAGAAAGGTTGTTAATTTTTAATAAATCATGATTTTAGCAAAATTTCAGTGTTTTATTTTACATTTTGTTGTATAATATTTACAAAATTTTTTGTTTAATATCTTATTCTTTTTTAATTTACTCTGAAATATCTACACAAAAGATTTAATAAATAAGAAAGGATCAAAAAAATGTTTATGTAACATTATAAAAACACAAAGTTCAATGCACAAAGTAGCCCCATCCCGGGGTCTATTTTGTGCACAACTTTTAATGACTAAAACTCAGACAAAAAAATTTATTTCATTGACGAACTCAAAGGAAACCTTTAGAAGGAAATATAACATATGCAAAAGTTGATTTTCTTTTAATTCTGAATTTGAATAAATCACTGAGTTAAAAAAAACATTTTGATGCACAAAATAGCCCCAGCAAAAATATTTACTATTTACTATCAGCTTGACATAACCAGAGAATTTAATTTTCATAACATTATGAAATTAGCGCATAAAACTAATTGTAGAAAAGTATTCACAAATAAGAGCGTTACGATCAACAGTAATTATACTGTGCTTTTGCTTGGTTGTTGTAAAGGCGTGTTTTTTTCGAATATTAAGGTGTTTTTTAATAAGTCAACGGTTGCCGAAGCACTGAAATATAAAAGGCCACAACTATGTCTGTCCTCTTCTATAATATGTGTTGTTGTAGCAACTGTTGATCCATAAATTTGCACCTTCACACTGTACGCCACAGGCGCCACGGAGCTGAAATTTGACATTTAAACTAACCTAACTCCGACAATTCTGCAAAATAATTCTTTTTTTTGGGCAGATAATTTGTTTCTAATATAATCTTCAAAAAAATCACAATAATTACCACAGAGAGTGTTTAGATTAAAAGAATAGTAATACCACGGTACTTACCACTTTTTTTGTGAACTTCACATTTTTACACAAAAAATTGTTTTTAAGTGTACAACTTACAATTTTGAACCTTTTTTTTACTGATATTTGTTGCTAATGGATCTTATTTTAGATTGCAATTCTCAGATAACATTAAAATGTGCCATAAAAAGTTAAATTATAGAGAAAAAAATCTTATTACAAAATTGAAAAAATTTGTGGACAAAACTATTTTACATTTTATAATTTTATAAGAAGTATTAGAAGATGCATTATATGTACAAATTGTTCACCTATATACACAATTCATATTACAAAAATTCTCGTTTTCAGTTTCGGCGTTTTCAATAAAATTTCTGAATTTTAACTTAAAATTTTAAAAAACGGACACGCCACGGAGCTGAAATTTTGAAGGGAATTACGCAATTTCTGAAAAAATATAATATCTATTTGTACATATTTGTGGTTTCGAATAGGTTTTATATATACATGTGAAATGTATCCATACGCAAGCCAATGTAGACATTTATGTGTCCAGGTCCAATGTGTCCAGGTTGATAAACCAGGATCACACCACTGTCCAAAACTGCAAGCTTGCAGAAAAGCGCTTGGCAACGACCAAGGTGCAATAAACTAAAGAATAATTTCAACACTGTAATGTCGATTAATAAAATCGATTGACACAGGGAAATCTGGGCATTTGCCCGTAAATCTTCGCGATAGTAAGTCGTGGAGCAGTTTTGCCGTAATTTTGAGTATCAAGAAGTTCTTAACAATTAAGTGAGAAACCAGAATGGACTTACTAATGTCTTAGACATTAATGAAACAGACAGTTGTAAACGATGTCTGGTCAGGAACTACTTCTGTTCAGACATTAATGACAACTCGCCGCGTTTAAATAAATCTGTATACTTATATTTGTAGTCTTCGAAAAAATAACCTTAAATAATTTTAGATTTTATTCTATACAAAAAGAAACTTTATAACTCCTATGAATATCGCTTTATAATAATTAAAAAAATGAATGCTGAAATTTCTCAATAGTTTTCAAAGGTTATTATGACAGTGGTTTAAAGTGTTAATATTGAATCCCAGGGTAAGTTATACGTTTTTATTTATCTTTAAATTTTCTTTAAAAATAAATTCTTTTATGCTTATTATTCATTTCTAATCGTTTATAGAAATTGTATTCTCTTTTGAAAATTCGCTTGATAATTCCATCGCTAGTGCTACGAATTCCACACTTTCTGACATCCTCTGTACAAAATGTCAAAAAACTGTTCTTCCTCGAGAGAACAGTGCTTTAAGGGGTAACACTACCCTAGAGTCAGAAAAAGAGACCTATATCTTTGATGATTTGTTTTAAGAAAATGGAAACTAGAATACAATTTCTTTTTAGAGGGTTTATTAAATACATATTGAAATATAGAAAAAAAAATTTTATTCATAATTTTGTAACTAAATAGCGGCGATAAATTTCATAGTAAAAATCGACTACTTTTTTTACGGCCGGAAAGGTTTCTTTAAAAGTTTAAGTCCTGGGACAGAAAACAAAAAAATTTTATAATCTATATAATATAAACTAGTGAAGTACATTGGACATTTTTGTTTGGATGTAAACTTTACTTTTTATAAACAATTTACTTTTTATTTTTTGACGAAAAATTGATTATTTTACTAAAAAGGAGCACCATTTTTACAAAAATTGATTTAAAAAAACTCCTATGTACTTCTCTAGTTTATATTATATAGATTATAAAATTTCTTTGTTTTCTGTCCCAGGACTTAAACTTTTCAAGAAACCTTTCCGGCCGTTTTGGTAAAGAAAAAAATAATCGATTTTTACTATGTAATTTAACGACGCCATTTCGTTATAAAATTTTAAATAAAAATTTTTTTTTCTACTCTTCAATATGTATTTAATAAACCCTCTAAAAAGAAATTCTATTCTAGTTTCCATTTTCTCAAAACAAATCATCAAAGATATAGGTCTCTTTTTCTGACTCTAGGGTAGTGTTACCCCTTAATTAGGAGGGATAATCTCAAAAACTTTCTGTCAAAATCATTCAATGAAAAAAAAATTCTTAGCCACTTCGAAAAAAATGAAACCCTTCAGAAAATGCTTTAGCCTCTCTAACTCATTTCATCGCTTGGGGGCAGCAACATGCCGACTCAGCTAAACGGTGAAAAAGATGCCGTTTCAAAAAGAAAAGTGAAAAACATACACGGAAAAACCTTTGAGAAGTCTGTCTTCCCACTGTCACAAAATTTCGCTTCTCACTGCATGGAAAGTCTGATCGCCCGCCACTGGGTGCGTAGCATTACCGTTTTCGATAGACAAACTTCCCAAAAAGTTTAGAAAATTACAACTGGGTACGTTGGTCACCCAGTTTGGGAGTGCAGATGAACAAGTTTAGTGGTGGCGCTGACGCATAAGTTTCGGGTGAGCAGACTGCTTAAAGGTTTTTCCGTGTACCATTTCACGAAACCTGTGGAAACTATACCTCGCCGCGAAAACGCTTAGAAACATACCTTCTCAAACAAACGGTAAAGAACATTCCTTTTCAACTGTTCGTTTGGAGAAGGTATGTTTCTCTGCGCTTTCGCGGCGAGGCATAGTTTCTACAGGTTTCGTGAAATGGCATGTTTTTCACTTTTCTTTTTGAAACGGCATCTTTTTCACCGTTTAGCTATGTCGGCATGTTGCTGCCCCCAAGCGACGATTTGATTATAAATCGGTAATGTAACCTCATTTAGGGCTCTTCAAAGGCAAAAGAGGCTGAAACTAGCACCCAGTCATGAGCAACATCTTATATACTTTAAAAAATTTAAGTTAGTTTTATAGAAAAAAATATTTAACTTTAAAATTAACCTTCTAAAATTAAGTGAGTTACTGAAAATATTTCTGCAAACCACGATCCCTAATTTGATTTAAAGAGAATTTTAGAAAAACTTTTTTTTAAAAACAGCATTTCTAATTTCTTGCACGTAACCTACGAAATATTTTTATTTTACAAACTGCTAAAACAAACATCTTTTAGAACATGTTAAAAATATATAATTATGTATGGTTAATTTTTTACAGGTCCAATCATTTTTATAGAATTGTCTAATATTACAGAGCCTATCGACCTCGACATTATACCTATCACCTTCTCTAATATGATAGGAAACGTCGACACGTATTCTCTTCTAGGCGTTATACGATACATTAATAGCAACCTACAAAAAGACTGTAAACTAGGAGGCATAGGAACTGGCCATTACACGTGCATTAGTTTAAGAAACAAAAATTGGTACCAGTATAACGATTTAAAAGGCGGAACAGTGAACCCCCGAGTAGCAATATTGAATCAAATTCAAGTATTTTTTAAAAATCTTGTCCGCCATATTGGATCCGCCATTTTGATTTTTTTTAAACTGACATCGGATTCGTAATCGGCGTCCCCGAAAACCCCCGAGTACCAATTTGGAAGCAAATCCAACCGCTGGATTCCCGGGGGGCACGAAAGGGTTAACTATTTTTTTGCATTTTTCATATTGTGAAAAAACGTTTTTTGACCATAACTTAAAAAAATTGTTAGGACACCTATAAATTTTTTTCTTCATTTTTGTAGAGTTTTTTCAGACGCATCTTTTGAGCCTTCGTTGGACATTTTTCGTCCAAATTAGCCGGAGATATTAAAATCTAAAATTTTTGAAAAATAAGACTTCTATGAAATTTTTTTTAAATTATGTAGAAGTAACTTTAAAAAACTATTACCAACTTGAAGAGAATTAAAAAACGCTTCGATTGACCTATTTTTTAACCTGATCCGGGTAGAAATTATGAAATTATTGGTATTTGAAAAATAAAAAATTGTGAAAAATATAATTTCTTCAACATTCTTGTTTATTAACTTATGTGTAATTATTGAACTATTATTACCATCTTATACAATATATACAAACACATTTTTTTGACCAAGATTTAATGATTTTTAACCCTTTTATAAAAAGTAATTCTTATATTTCAATTATTATTTCTATGAGGAAGCAAAGTGTTCATAAAATAAACACCAAAATTATAGAAATGTACAACTTGACATCGTTTTTTTAGGTTTTGAGTATTAGGTTTTGTCGAGGCTCAGATACACATTGCTCGATTTCTTGACCCAGTTGTCGTTTTTGTTTTGTCATATAATAGAAATTAATAGAAATTAATTATATTTCATAATAAATGTTTCCAAAAAAAATAAATTTTAAATTGAAAATGATTTCTATCAAAAATTTAATTTAAAGAACATTTCTTATGTTATTAGATGATGTTTACATAAACCTAACCATATATTTGTCAACAAATCGACAATTGGAGAGCAATCAAAATTCAGTACCAGGTACCGAGTATTAATTTTATTTAAACTAATAAATAATCATATAAAGTAATTATCAACAGTTATATAATTTTTGTTTTCTTCTGAATTTGATGGTATTAAAGAAGTTTTTTAAATAACTTCACCCTATATTGCAAAGAAATTTTTAAAAATAAAATTATAATTAGGGTGGCTAACTTCCCTTGATTATTTTCGAAAAATTTAAATAAAATTCTTCAAAAGAATTAAATTATTTTTAAAAGAATGTAAAGAAATTTAAATTATTTCAAAAATTTTCTATTATTTGTTTATAAGAATTCAATTATCTTGAAATAAAAGAATTAAAAAATTTCAAGTCTTATTTTTCAGAATTTTCAAAAAAAAACTTTGCGAAAATTCAATTTTATTAAAAAAATTTAATTATTATTTATTAACTAAATTGACGAAAATCAAAGTCAATTTTTGTTAAGGCATTAATAAGGAAGAATTACAAATTTTAGTTTTATTTTTTAATTTATTTTTATGCAAATGCGAGACAAAATACTGAAACAGTAAAACTTTGATTTTCAATATTTTTTGCATTAAAAGATAACTTACACTATGGCATTGACAATTGTCAAAATAAAATATTGGCAATACTCAGAACATCTTGTAGGTGAGCTGAGGTAAAAATATTGACGTCGTATGTACTTATTTTTAAATTTGTAAATTTAGCTGAAACATCTACTGTTTACATTTCCCCCTTGTTTACATTTACCCCAAATGACACTATTACATGTTATTTAGTCACATTTTAGAATAATTTTGTCAAAAATAATGTCCTATAACTAAGGTGTAAGTATAAAAATGTTTTCAAAAAATCAAAATTGTTCAAATTTTACATTTTTTAATCAATTGCTTTTAAACTATCTTTAATTGATTATTACATGTTATTTAGTCAATTTTTAGCATAATTTTGCCAAAAACACTATCCTATAACTAAGATGTAAGTATAAAAATGATTTCGAAAAATCCAAAAAAATCGCAAATGTCCAAATTTTATATTTTTTAATGGACTGCTATTAAACTCTCAATAATTGAGTATTACATGTTATTTGGTCACATTTTACGATTATTTTGCAAAAAATAATGTTCTATGACTAAGATTTAACCCTTTGAGGCACAGCCGGTTCCAATGTGGCGGACGATTTTTTTAAAATTGTTTTAATTTAATTAAAAATCGTTACTCGGTGGTTTTTGGGGTCACTGACTACGAATCTGATGTTAGTTTTTCAAAATTAAAAATGGCGGATCCAATATGGCGGACAATTTTTTTAAAATTGTTTAATTTTGCTTGATACTAAATCTGGCATAAATGTTTTTTTAAATTTTAACTTGAAATACATTTTGACAAATAAAGATGTATAATCTTTCAGGGTAAGAATTCCTGAAGTGGGCAACGGATTTTCCAAGGTTTGCAATTTCTATAATAAACTTTATAAAAATAAAGTACTAATAGAAGGACAAACAGTCACTAAGTTTTATATGAAAATATTCATTTGTTTATTTTT
This sequence comes from Leptopilina syphax, assembly GCA_032872505.1. Lineage (NCBI taxonomy): Eukaryota > Metazoa > Arthropoda > Insecta > Hymenoptera > Figitidae > Leptopilina > Leptopilina syphax. Next base: position 17,055,976 of record CM065472.1, read on the forward strand.
TATAAACAATTTAATTTTAATGTAACATTTTTTTTAAACATTTATATCTTAGAACTGGATTATCGGATTTTGATGAAAAATTTTGGACACAATTATTGAAGGTTTGAGCTATTTAAGAAAAATTATTTTAATGTTGAAAAAAATTATTTATTGTAAAAAACAATTGTTAATAATAAACAAATGAATAATTAATTGTGTTCTAGACCTTTTTTGTAAAATTTTTTTTCAGAACCTTAAACTATATAAATCAAGGATTAAATAACTAAAAGAAAAAGTTGGTAGATCGAAATAGTTTATTAACTGTGAATTTTTTTGTGAGCGCGGTCGCGTTGTTACATGCGTCGCGGCTTGACGTGGAACTCCATAAGTTCATTGCACACTCACCACGAACACCAAGTATTCTTAAAAACTGAAATACAGAATAAGTATCTAAAATTTAAGATTATTAGTAGAATTATTTTACCACATTATTGTTCATATTAGTGACAATAATATGTGAAAATAATTTTTTTATTCAGGTATTTTTAAGAAATGTAATTTATTTTCAATTAAATAAATTTTACTTCGTTAGTGTTTAACTAGTATTTTTGTTTTAATTTTCGACTAAATTTCTAAGTAAATAAAAAATTTTTTGTTAAATAAGAAAAAAGTTCACAGTAAAAAAATTTTCTTTAGATTAAAATTTTTGTTATGGATTTTTATTGAAACTGGTAAAATTTCGTCTAAAGCAGAGAATTCAAATTTCCTTGTGTTAGATTAATAAAACAAATTATACAATATTTTTTAAAAAAAGGGAAAATTGAAAACTTTCCAAGTGTAAAATACTGTCTTCTGAGTAATAAACAGTTTTTTTTCTTCAAATTATCGCTGATGATATTAAAAAAATAAATCTAACATAAGCAAATTTCAAATCTTTGCTTTAGACGAAATTTTACCTGTTTCAATAAAATTCCATAACAAAATTTTTAATTTAAATTTTTACTTTTAACAAAAACATTTTTTATTTACTTACAAATTCAGTAGAAAATTAAAACAAAAATACTAGTTAAACACCAGCAAAGTGAAATTTATTTAATTGAAAGTAAATTACATTACTTAAAAATACCTGAATAAAAAAATTATTTTTACATATTATTGTCACTAATATAAATAATAATGTGGTAAAATAATTCTACTAATAATCTTAAATTTTAGATACTTATTCTGTATTTCAGTTTTTAAGAACACTTTTTGTTCATGGTGAGTGTGCAATGGATTTATGGAGCTCCACGTCAAGCCGCGACGCACAGAACAACGCGACCGCGCTCACAAAAAAATTCACAGTTAATAAACTATTTCGATCTACTAACTTTTTCTTTCAGTTATTTAATCCTTGATTTATATAGTTTAAGGTTCTAAAAAAAAATTTTACAAAAAAGGTCTAGAACACAATTAATTATTCATTTGTTTATTATTAACAATTATTTTTTACAATAAATAATTTTTTTCAACATTGAAATAATTTTTCTTAAAAAGCTCAAATCTTCATTAATTGTGTCCAAAAATTTTCATCAAAATCCGATAATCCAGTTCTAAGATATAAATGTTTAAAAAAAATGTTACATTAAAATTAAATTGTTTATAAAAAATAAACAAATGAATATTTTTAAATAAAACTTGGTGACTGTTTGTCCCTCTATTAGTACTTAATTTTTATAAAGTTTATTATAGAAATTGAAAACCTTGGAAAATCCGTTGCCCACTTCAGGAATTCTTACCCTTCACTAAAACGTTTGTAAAAAATTTTTCAAAAGACAATTTAGTTTGATGGTTTTATAGAGTTTATTGTCTTTTTGATTAATTAAGTTTATGATTAAAAATGGAAAAAAATTAAATGAATAATTATATTTTGCTGCTGTAGCGATTTATAATTTACTGACCGTACTTTGCCGAACTCAGAGACACGATCGAGGACGTGGTGGTTGTTGCCTCCATTTTTCTTTATTTTTTTGTCTTTTTTGTTCATTTTTTAATTTTTTTTCTTTTTTTTATTATTTTTTACTGTTTTGGTTGTTTTTTATATATATTTTTTTTTTGGATGTATTTTGTCTTACAAATTAAAATTTAGGAATTTTCATTTAAATTAAATAAAATAAATTATTGAATTGCATTATTATTTAAAATTATGCATTTTATTTTGATGTTAGTAATGTTCCAATTACTTTTGGCTTTTATTTTGTATGAAAGGTATAAAAGCAGTTCCTTTCAACGTTTACACACAAAGGTACTTCGCACGTAGCACAATACCAAGAAGTGAGTATCTTTTTCTTTAGTGCTAAAGAAAACACATCTGCGTTGATTTGCTAGATTTATTGGCAAATGTGGAGCTAGACAATATCGTTTTGTATCAGAAATGTGAGCTTTATGCCCGGTAAAAGTTGATGGAAGCAACTTTCTACCTCTCTTGGTTGCTATATTTGAACCAATCAATCCATCGACGACTTCCAATCTAAACTTTTTTAGTGCCATTGTTAACCCGTTTTTGGCTTGATGCTTGTTATAATCTGCTATTATTTTTAGACATGGAATCATGCTTATACTGCCATCTTTATTTCTTCTGTTGACGTCTGAATCTGAAATTTCTGTAGTATCATGGAAGTTCGATAAACAATATACTGCTCTATTGTCCATTAATTTCACCCAACTTAATTACACCACTGGAGCATAAACGAAATTCAATGTCTCTTTTCATCCTGTTATTAGGCAGATAATATTTTGGTAGTCCTTTACGATTTTTTTCTCACAGTTCCACAGGCTAGCACATTGTCATTTTTCAGTGAAACCATCAATTCCTGACTGGTGAAAAAGTTATCAAACTGCACCCGATGAAAATTACCAACAAGAAGTCTAGTTAGATCTATCACGACTCTTTTTCCAAGGTTATCCTCCTATTTATTTCTTTTCTCCTTACCAGTAAACATTTAAAACTGACATACAAAACCAGTCTCATCGGCTGGAACCCAAATTTTGTATCCTCTCTTGATTGGCTTGTTTGGCATATACTGTTTCATAGAGCTAAGTCTTTTAAATTTCACCATACTTTCGTCAATAGACTGATTTTCTTTTGGCTTTCAACAATCATGAAAAGTTGTTGACAATGTGTTCAAAAGTGGCCTTATCTTAAACAATTTATCATAAGAAGGGTGATTTCTATTTGGCTCTTTAGTGTTGTCATTCAGGTGTAAATTTTGCAGTAAAAAACCGAATCTGTTTACAGTCATGGCAGAGGACTTCATCTATCAAATCATCTTCTTCAGTATCGGAATCAACAAGACCATCCATTGACTCACTGTCACTTAGTATTTCAGTTTCTAGTAAATCCATCTTTCCTCAGATTTTTAAACCATACAAAGGTTGTACATAATAAATCCAAAATGTAAACTTTCGCCTTTTCAATTAAATCAAATGTATGCGAAAAAAATGTTACTCAAAATGCTTTGGTACAGAAATGTTGAGACTGCTGATCATATAATAATGAAAATCACTCAGGTTCTTGTGAATCTTTATAAAAAAGTTATCCTTTTCGCGAAAATATTCTAAACATAAGTTGTAGAATAGATCCAAATATATGATAGTTAATTATAAATGATTCATTTGTTTCACATTCATTCGTTACACTTTTATTTTTTCACATTTATTTGTTTCACAATCATTTTTTGACACATTCATTTGTTTAACTGTCATTAGTTTCACCTTCGTTTGTTTTATATTAGTTTGTTTAATTAATGAAACAAATTATTATGGTAATCGTTGGTCTTGATGATTTTGATAATGTTTCGATTATAATCTGATTAATAATACGTTTATGTTGCACATGGATAATAATAAAATCTATCAAAAATAGTATATTAAGCAATAAGCAGACAAAAGCAGCTATTTGTTTAGTGAGTGAGTGACACTCACTCACTAAATGAGTTTTGTGACACTCGTGTCACAAAAGTCATCGTAAAGAAATTGGACTGCTTTTGTTTCCGTGTTACTTATGATACTTTTTATTCAAAATGCATTAAAAAGGACGTACACATAATACGTCACGCGAACAGGGGGCGGGGGGGTCAAGACATTTTTGACGACCTATAGAAAAAATGGCGCTAATGTATGGGACAGTGTGTGACACTGGGGGAGGGGGTCTAAAATGGTCAAAAATCGCGTGACGTATTATGTGTACGGCTCCAAAGTGACGATTTCAGAAAGCAGACAACAGGGAGTAAAAGTCATTCAATTGTTCGACTTGTATGAAAATAGCGTTCTCCTAATAAAAAATTGAACGACATTTTCATACGGTCGAACAAATGAATGACATTACTTCCTGTCGTCAGCTATCTAAAAGCACCATTTTTGTGCATGTGGGATAAAAATATCTTTACTTTAATCAGAAACAACGTTCAAGCGAATTTAAAAAATTAAAATTTTTTTTAATTCAATTTAAAATTTAAAAAAAAATCTCCTGACATATTAGACCCGACATTTTAAATTTTTAAAAACTAACATCAGATTCGTAATCAGTGACCTCAAAAACCCCCGAGTAATGAGTTTAAAGCGAATTAAAACAATTTTTTTTAAATCGTCCCCCACATTCCGCCATTTTGAATTTTGAAAAACTACCATCAGATTCGTAATCAACGACCTCAAAAACCCCCGAGTAACTAGTTTGAAGCGAATTAAAACAATTCTTTTAAACATCGTCCGCCATGTTATATCCGCCATTTTGAATTTTTAAAGACTAACATCAGATTTGTAATCAGTGACCACAAAAACCCTTATGTGTATTATAATAAATTAACTGTTTTTGAGAGAAAAATTCGTGCTTCAAAGGGTTAAGTATAAAAATGTGTTCGAATATTCAAAAAATCGTAAATTTTAAATTTTTTAATGGAGTGCTTTTAAGGGGGGAAACAGTGGCGTAACAACGAATTAAGGGGCCCTAGACAAAAAAGTTCGAGGGGCCCACAATTAATCTTTAGTATATACTGCAATTTTTATACATGAATATGTTGTTCTTTTGGCATTTATTATTATAATGATAACCGGCAACAATTCACGCGTTGACTAGCGCGTTTAACTTTTTTTGTAAAATATTTTATGTTTCTTTTTAGAAAAAATGTCCAAAAGCCTGAAACTTTAAAAAAATTTTGTTATATTTTGTACTCACGTGGAAATTTTTAGTAGGGAATATTATATAAATGCACAATAAATATTTTTTTATATTTATATTTAATTATTTCAATTAGAAATTTATTATTGAATCTTTCTTGTAACAATTTTTGCTTCCTCGTGAGGAAGCTTTGTAGTCGTTTAATTTACAAAATTTTTGAAAATTCTTTCAACAAATTTTCTTCTACATAGGACTATGTTATATAAGACCCTGAACAATTGCCCGGATGTATGCATGTGTGTGTGTGTGTGTGTGTGTGTGTGTGTGTGCGGATCCCGATTTTTGTGAACACGATAACTCGAAGAGGTTTTAACAAATTTTGTTAAAATTTACCAGGTATATTTATCATAAAAATATCTCGAAATGGATTGATAAACTTTAAAAAATTCTCAGAAAAAAATTTTTTTTTGACTTTTTTCTAAAAAAAAATTTTTTTTAAAAATTTTTTTAAGTTGGTTATTAAAGTTAATATATAATAAAATCTTATTCTTTGCATCAAGACGAATCGATTGGTATATAAAAAGTATAAATTGTATGAGAATTTACAAAGTTAATCACAATTAAAGCTGAAAAATTCGCATTTTTATCAAAAAACGAGTTCTTTCCGCAAAATTATGTTGCCGTATAAGAAAATCTTACTCATTTATTTCTAAAATCTTATTCTTTGCACCAAGACGGATCGAATGGTATATACAGTCGAACCTGGATAAGAGAGAACTGGATAAGCGAGAAACCTCTATAAGCGAGAGTTATTTGCTGGTCCCGTGACTTAGACTTCTGTAGTTAAGAAACTGGATAAGCGAGAAACCTCTATAAGCGAGAGAAAATTGCCGGTCCCTTGAACTCTCGCTTATCCAGGTTCGACTGTATAAAGTATATATTGTATTTAAATTTATAGAATTAAAACCAATTTTAAACAAAAAATTTGCACTTTTAATAAAAATTTATTTTTTCTTAAAAATTATGTTGCTGTACAATAAAATGTTATTATTTATTAAAAAATAAATCAAAAATCTTATTCTTTGCATCAAGATGAATCGATTGATGTATATAAAGTATATATATTTTATTGAATATTAAAGAATTAATTACAATTACAGTTGAAAAATTCACTTTTTTACTAAAAATTTAACTAATAAATTAAAAATTACTAATAAATTTAGATTTATATTATTGTATAAGAAAATTTTATTCTTTCTATTAAGACGAATGAACTTTATTTTATAAATGTTAAATTGTATTAAAAATGATTTAAAAATAAAATATACTTATCGTTAACCCTAGAAGGAGTAACTGGGGTGTCTGGACACCCCAAGCAAAATTCAAAGTATTCCCATGGCTTAACCAATAATTTTTTTGCGCTCAAAACCCGTTGATAATTTAGTTTGAACCTTTATCTTTTGACACCTGTATGTGCCGCCAAATGTTTTGCTCTAGGAAGAGCTCTATCTCCTGTTAAAATACGTCTGGGGTGTCTGGACAACCCAGTTACTCCCTAACGTTAGAAAAATTGTCAAGATAAGTAAATTCAAATTTTTTTAAAAAATCGTTTTTAATCAGTTAAAATCATCTGATAAAGTACAAATTGATAGGTTATGCATGAAAAAGTTGTATTTTATAAAAAAGAAAAATTTTTATACAAAAATTCTATTTTTATGAAAAATAGACATTCTGTATTTGTAACAACTTATGAAATTTGAGTTAAGATTTATTAAAAATTTCTGTGCTCTCTCTACAGTCAGAAATTAAATTCTAATACAGAAAAATGTAGTATATGACAGTTAAATTTAAATTATAAATTCTATATTATAATATTTTAACATATATTAGAGGTATTAAGAATTGTTAATTAAAACTTTAATTAAATATTTATTTACAGAATCATTTCATAAGTTATTAATTTTAATGTTAATATATTCAGATATATTAAGTTTGTAAAATTTTAAATTTATAACACCATTTTTAGTAAATATTAATTGTTTAAGGGGTTACGTACACTTAGGATTTTCAAAAAATCGATTTTTTAAAAAATGCATTTTCTAAAAGTATACCATTTCAAAAGTATTCTTTGAAAATTGGAGACAAATCGGACCATTACTTATGGAGATATAGAATTTTGAATGGAGCAGTCTCAGCCGTTACTGTGGCCAGGCGGCGGGATTCAAAACTTTGAACTCGTTTTTCTCAAAACCATGTTTTGGGAGTCGGTGATCACTGTAACTTGAGAACGGCTTTACCAATCGGTTTGAAATTTTTACCACTTATTTGTTATATAATTGGCCGGTACTTGAACGAAGGATTTTTTTTTTGACAATAATTTTTTTTTATAGCTGAAAATGTAAGTAAAATTTTGGTCAAAAAACAATTTTTGATTTTCAACATTTCAAGTACCGCATTATATCATTACCTAACGATTTCTTCTTTGCGATTTGATTTTAGATGATCCAGTCAAGAGATAGCGTGATCACCGCGAACCCATTTTTATTGAAGAAGCTCACGCAAATGTTCTATCATTCGCATATTTCTTTATATTTATGGACTATAATTTCAGAAAACTTTCTTGAAATATATATATATATTTTATGTGGAAAAAGATTTGTTATTAATTATTTTAAAGTGTGGCCACGAAAAATTCCTAAAAAACAGCTTTTTTTGAAGCTCTAACTGTACGTAACCCCTTAAGTCCATTTTATAGTTATATATATATAAGTTTATTTGTTTCGGACCACTGGCCCATACAAAAGAGTTGACTTAAGTCATCTTTATCAGTTACATTTTACTATTATGGTAATCCTAAATTTTTAATAACATTCTTTACATAATAGTTTATTGCTTTCACTCCATGTGTATCCGGATCGTTTAAAAGGTCGATACAAAAATCCTTTATCACTGACTCATCCTCACTATTAATTACATAGGTATTGTTTTCGGATATTTTTAAACATTTGACACTCTATCAATATGTCATATAGTTCTTTCCCTTTTAAAATAGGTTCTCCACAGCAATTAATATTATTTAAATTAAATATTCCTTTTTTGTAGATTATTCTTAAATTATATTTATTAGTTAGTCTAATTTGAGCAAACACCTTAATAAAAAGAGTGGCAATTTCAATTTTAAATAGGGCCATTTTATAGTTCATTTTTATTATTTTCACTATTCGTCAATTGTCTTTAATTTCTTTCACTTCAGATGTTCAAATAATTATGTTTCTTGGAAGTAATACAAAAACTAATTTTTTCCTTTAAAAGTGTATCTATTTAACTTTAAAAACCTAAAATAGTTTTTAAATTAGTAAAATTTTTAAGAAACTACAATGTTTTTTGTGAAAAAAGTCAATTTTGCAATTTTTTGGTGTTTTTTTGGGTTTTTATGGTATTTTTCAAAATTTTTTTAATTTATCAAAATATGAATAATATTATTGTATTCCTTACTAAAAAAACCAATCAATTCATTATAATAAATTTTTTTTACGTCAAATATAAACCTTATAAAACAAGTTTAAAGCGTAGGGTGTCGGGACACCGCAGTTACTCCTTAGAGGGTGAGTAAATTAACGTACTCCTTCTAGGTTAATTTTATGTTTATTTATTAAATTTTTTTTGCTTATCGTAAAGAGGAAGCAAAATGTTCATGTAATGAACATCTGAATTTACAACTTGTTTCTATCTTATTATACTAAGACTAACTTCATGAAATATAATATTCAAGAATTCATTTATTTATAACTTTGAAAATAATCAATTGATTAAAATTTTTAATTGTAAAGGTTTAACTGTAAGAAAAAAATTATGTTCAAGTTTTACATATATTTATGAATGTCAAAATTGTTTGTTCGAAGTCATAAAATATAATTATTTCAATTAATTAAATTATAGTTATAGTTTATACATTAGAGGTGTGCATTTAATGGAGTCGAACAGAACATTAATCGACTCGACAACAGAAAATTCGAATCGGAGATAATTCGATTCGAATTTTGCACACCTCTATTATACATTATAGTTGTTAATAGTAATAAACATAACTTCAAATTTATATTTTACTCTTATAAAAAAAATTCGAATTAAAATTTTTTATATTAATTCATTTGTAAAATTGTTATTTTTATAAAAAATAGTAAACTAAAAGCTAACCGCGCGCGTCAGCGCATGAATTGTTGTTGTCATCATTATAATAATTAATTACCTAAGAACGCAACAAATATATGTATGAAAATTAAAGTAAACTAAAAAAAATATAATATATATTCATAACTGGTCAACTTCATAATGCCTGCGCGGGCTGGCAGCATTAAAACTTACATAAACATCCAGTTTATTATATACTATTTTATTGCTAATAAAAAAAAATTCATTTTATAATTTTTGGGGCCCCGGACAATCTAACCCCCCAAACCGTCTATTGCTACGCCACTGGGGGAAACCACATTAGAACGCTGTTTTTTAGCCGTTTTTCGCGAATTTTTTTTAAGGTAAGAATTTTTTTGAATGAAATAAAACATTTTCACCATGTTTCACATATATTCAACTGTAACTCATATTTTTTTAAGTGTTTATATAAAAAATCTTTCAAATTGGGAGCTATTACATATAGAGCTGCTCCGCCGGAGTTCATCACTGCCGTGCAATCCTGAGCCCACAAATTTTGTCCGAAAGCAAAAAATCAAGTTTATTCACATTTTATAAATATTTTATTACTAAGTGAACTAACTTTAAGTAAAAATATTGAAAATTGAAAAATTGACACTACTTTGAAAAAAGTATTCGATTTTTTGACTACTTTTTTGCAACTTTTTTATTTAAAAAAAGGTACTAAATTTTTTTTTTCTTTTCAAGTTTAGTTCACTTAATAATAAATTTAATAACGAACAATTTCCAATTTTTTATTTCAAAATCGGCCAATAACTTTTTGAGCTACATGCACGGCAGTTTCAAAAATCCTGTTTTGAGAAAAACGCATTTGAATAAAAGTATCAAAAAATTGATATTTAAACAAAAAAAATTTTGAAGTGCTTACACTTTAATCGGCTATTCTAGCACTATACATTAGGGTGTCCGTTATTTTCCAAGTTAGCTATTTTCATTTAGGTATCGTCAAAATCGTTTCTTTTTGACCTAAAAACAATTCTAGAAACTAGAAAAAAATTTACGATGCCGTTTAACTCTGCCTAAATATTAATACTTTTCCCATTTAATTAACATGGGATGTTATAACCATTCATTTGTTTTTTAAAATGCAAGTTAACAATTTGAAAATTTGAAAAAATAAATATTTAAAAAAAATTCTGTTCATTGACAGAATAGTTAAGCCCGCTTGAAATTCATAGGAAATGTTCATAATTATTTTAAGAATTTGTAGTAAAAATTTGATAACAAAAAAGGTGGTGTTTTTGAGAAAATTGATCTTATTTATTTTCAGAAAATCTTCCCCTATTTTTATAATTTTAAATATTTTTTAAATTTCAAACTGGATTGTGAAAAGGACAAGACCATATACAAGACCCAAGAAAGAAAATTCAATTATACTTAAAAGAAAAAAAATTACAAGCAAAACAATTTTTTTTTCTATAACATGAAGTTAGTCGACATGCCTGATTTGAAATGGATTTAGTCTACTGAGTGATTCTTGGATAGCTTATAAATTGGAATTATTGTTATGGTCCAATTGGATGCATAAAACAAGAAACTTTCAATAAAATACCGAATAAAAATTAATTAATAAGTAGATTTAGCAAAATAATCAGAAAAATCAATAAAAATTAGATTGACCTTTTTATAACTTGTGTAATAAATATTTTGTCCTACATGCGCGATAAACTCGACTTTCCGTGCATGCATAGCGGGCGGAAAGTAAGCTTTTGCCGCCCGACTACCAACAGCGGGCGGAAAAACTACTTTTCCGCCCGCTTACCAACAGCGGGCGGAAAAATCACTTTTCCGCCCGCCTCCATGGCCTTAGCGGGCGGAAAAACGACTTTTCCGCCCGCTGCTTTAGCAGTATTAAATAAATACTACTAATTATTATATTATCACTTTCTGTTACTTCAAATCAAAACGGAGTCAATTTTTAAGTAAAATTTTATTGTTAAATTTATCAAAAATATTCGGACTCGCCTTAGGCTTAATAAAAATGTTTCATACACATTTAATAATTAGTGCATATTCATTTTTGAATTTACGGATGCGTCTTGTTTATCGCGCATTTGGACAAAAAATATCGTGTGCAACTCGGGCGGAAATGTCAATTCTGACTTCGTACGATTGCCGCCCTCGCTTCGCTCGTGCGGCAAATTTCGAACTCGGTCAGGAATTGACAACTTTCCGCCCTTGCCACACAATATACTATTTCGCGATAATATGAAAATTTCTCTATCTGAAAGAATCATAATAGAAGCAAAATCAAGCATTTTTGGTATTATAAACAAAATAAAATTTATTTTCTAAAAAGTGCGAAAATTCCATTTTAATTAAATGGGAAAAGTATTGTTATTTAGGTAGGGTTAAACGGCGTCGTAAAATTTTTTTCTAGTTTCTAGAATTGTTTTTAGGTTAAAAAGAAACGATTTTGACGAAACCCAAATGAAAATAGCTAACTTGGGAAATAACGGACACCCTACTATACATGTCCCTTCATCTGCTTCATAAGTAGCATGTAAGTCTAATAATACCTCTTTTCGTGCCTTTCTGCTCTCCATAGTCTCAAAAGTACTACGCCTATTCTACTAATCTACGGTAACCTGGAGCGCGCTCCGTTAATCACCAGTACAGCGAAGACGTCGAATTTTTCTCTTAAAACTTTTGCAGCCTATTTTTGAATACCATAACTAACAATTTATGCAAAAAAGAAAAAATCAATTTTTCCGGACGTCTAATGTGGCTTTCCCCCTTAAACTCTCTATAATTCAGTATTACATGTTATTTAGTCAAATTTTAGCATAATTTTGCAAAAAAATATATCCTATAACTATAAGATGTAAGTATAAAAATATTTTCGATATCAAAATATAAAAAAAATTATAATTGTTATTAATTACTATCAAGCTTAATTCAGTAGTAATTTTTGGGGTCTCCAATTAAGATTTTGACATCAAAATAATGCAATTCATAATTATATATCCAATTCATCCAATATTCTTCAATTGAAAGAACTTAAGAAACATTAAAAATGGAGATGTTTTATGATAAAAATTATATTGCAGGATGTCAAGAATTGTAAGTCACCTATGATACGATACTATCATTATTATTCTGGGTAAAAGCATAGGTGGTAAAAAATTTTGTTATTTTACTTTTAAATTTAAATTAAAGATATGTTTTGAGCAATGTAAAGACAAAAGTTAAGGTACTCTCTCACCCTTACTGCCTGCCTGCGCAGGCGCAATAAGAGTAAGGGCGAAAAAACATTTAATTTGAATTTTCTGACTCTCTTACTCTAATGTGTTACCATAACGACCTTCAGGCAGTAGAGCTGTGCGAGCGCCTTTAAGGACGCTGCACGGTGGGAAATATTTAAAAGTACGCATAGGCGTAACGAGCGATTTCTCCTCAACTTCCACTCTTTTCCCCTCGTTTCACCACTCTTGGTGCAATTTTTTGACTTTGATAATTAATTTAAAAAAATCCAGATTGAAAATGAAAAAAAGGGCGATTTAAGGAAAAATAATATTTAATAGTGAATATAAAACAAGTTTTCTTATGACGATTAGATGTTTCTATAGGCGTGAATATCAATCCGCGTTTTACAAAACATAGCAAACTGACAGCTCAATATGGGAGGTTAGTCATGGCCGACTATATCAGGTTGCACCGTTTGCGTAGTACAGTAGGAATGAACGTGAGGAACAAAAATATTAAATATCAATTACTCTTATTGTTTTCTATTATATTTATTATTTGTTTATTTATTTATTATTGTTATTATATCTATTATTATTTATTATTATACTTACTTTTTAAAAATATTTTTATGAAAAAGTATTAAAACAATAAAGGAAAATTTTTTATGAAAATATTATTAAACCTAAATTTAGTAAACAAAAAAAATAAATAATAAAAAATTATGAAGTGCATAATTTTTTAAATTTTTTATTGTTATTTTTATTATTGATATTTTTAAGTAGGTATAAGAAAAATATAATTTAAATATTCCACAAAATTAGTTTTAAAGTAATTTTTTGTAAGGAATTCAACGGTCATAAAATAAAAGCGGACAGAAAATATTTTGACCCTTTTTCAATTTTCATTTTTCTTAAAAATTGGTGGATTTCGAAACACACGCGTAATTTGGTAGAAAATATGTTTTTAAATCCATAAAAAAATTCCAAATGAAATCGATGATTTTCATAATTACCTAAAAAAGTATTGTTTTGAAAAAAATCTTTGTTTTTAAACTGAAAATTCTAAAAATAACATTGTTATTAAATTTTTCTATATGAAAAATTATTTGTTTATTTATTTAATTTCTGATCAAAATTTGATCTTAATTTTTCTGTATTTTCTATTTTTCATCAATAAAAATTATGATATGAAATTATTTAGAAAAATAAATTTCAAAAAATGCCCTTTTTAATAAAAAAAAGCAGTAATGTGTTGAAAAAAGACGAAAATTTAATAATCGACTTCAAAAATTGTTAGAAAAAATTTGCAAACATCAACGTCGTTTTCTCAAGACAAAAATGGTTTTCGTAATTGGAAATAAATTCTGAGTACCTCTGTGTTTCGGAAAAAGGACTTTTTTCATAAAAAATTTACATTACTTTTTTTATACTTTTCCATGATAACATTTCTAAAAAATAAGAATAATATTAAATAATAATAGATAAATTAACAAATAAATATAATTATTTATATAATATTAAATAATAAAAGTAATGACTTATTATTTTGGTTGATCATCTATGTCTCTACATTACCATAGAGTAAACACTTTCAACACGAAAACGGTGCAACCTGTTATGGTCGGCTATGTCCTACTTCGAGCTGTTGCTTTGTTTTCTAAAACGCGGATTCATATTTACGCTCCTAGAAACATCTAATCGTCATAAGTAAGTTTGAATTATATTCTCTATTAAATATTATTTTTCCTAAAATCGCCCTTTTTTCATTTTCTGTCCGAATTTTTCAAAATTAATTATCAAAGTCGAAAACTTCCCCTCTTTTGGTGTAATTTTTGACTTTGATAATTAATTTTTAAAAATCAAGACAGAAAATGAAAAAAAGGGCTATTTAGGGAAAAATAATATTTAATAGAGAATATAAAACAATCTTTCTTATGACGATTAGATGTTTCTATGGGCGTAAATATCAATCCGCGTTTTACGAAACATCCCTGTTAAAAATTTCGGACTAATTCCGGATTAAATACGGACAGAATATTACGGATTAGTCCGAAAATTATACGAAAAAGGACCGAAAATGATCCGCGTTAGTCTGATATTAATCCGAACGAAACCCTGAATCCGAAAACACTCCGATGTAATCCTAAAGGTCTACGAATTCAGTCCGTAATTAGTCCGGACAACAATCCGAATTTAATCTAGTTAAAAAAACTTAATCCGTAAAATGTTTGAACCAATCCGAACTCTGTTATCAAGAAATCCGATATAGTCCGCAACAATTTGAAATTAAGTGTTGCAAAATCCTATTCAGAAACAACTACGAAACAATCCGAAAACTGTATGCAACGAATTCGGAAATTGTCTGCAACGATTGAGATTTAATCCAATTGAAAGACATAATCCGAAACAATCCGAAATCTGTATGCTAAGTATCCGAAAATTGTCTGAAATAATCCGGATTTAATTCAATTAAAAGGCATAATCCGAAACAAATACTAAACAATCCGAAATATGCATGCAAAGAATCCGGTAATAGTCAGCGCAATCCGAATAATATCCGATCAAAACACCCCAGTCCGAAAAGAAGTCTTATAATAATATGAAATTGGTAAATATATATATATACAATCCACAGACAGTCCAAAACAATCCATATTTAATCCAATTCAAGGACTTAATCCGGAATGATTTTGGTCAGATAAATTCAAACTATAATTATAATTTCGTATGACAAATACCTGACCATAACCAGATTAATTCCGGACTTAATCGGACTATTTGCAAGTTGCGTATTACCAGAATAACTTCAGACTAGATCGTACTAATTCCGGATTCACTGGTTATACACAAACCTATATTGAGTTTTGGTTTATCCGAACTAATTCTGAGTGACGAAAACCTGACCATAAGCAGACTGTTTCGGATTAGCTGCGGATTCACTGGTTAAACCAATCAGATTACTTCTGCATTTACTAGTTGCATATAATCTGAATAACTTCGGACTAAATCGGACTAATTACGCATTCAATAGTTATAAAAAACGGTATTGATTTTAAATTTAATTCAGGGTGAAAAACTCCACAATAAATCGTACTGTTGCGGACAAATTCCGGATTAGTCCGAAATCAGTCCGAGTTTTTATTCAGGGTATTTACTTATGGTAAATAAAATATTTACTTTTGCAGTCAATTTGATTTTAGACTAGTATTATTAGTTATCTTTTTTAATATTATAATTAACACTGATGAGTTAGTTTTTTGTCTTTTCTTTTCGTGGCACTTGATAAATTCTATTATGAATTTGAACTCCCATGCGAGCGTGGTATAGTGGTTAGTGTATTCGATTTCGGTGCGATATAATGTTAGATAGGTGTAGGTTCGAATCCCCAAGCGTTAGAAATTTTAAGTTAATGTAAATAAAATTGCGATAGGTAAATCGAAAAATATATTGAATGTAGCATAAAGTAATAATAATTAATATGTGTAACTTGTATAATTATTTTTTTATTAACATTCACTAAATTGTCCGGACTAAATTTTGACTGTTTCGGACTAATTCCAGATTCACTAGTTAAAATTAACTGATTAATGTCGGACTTCATCGGACCAACTCCGGATTTACTAGTTGTTCACAAACCGTATAGAGTTCAGATTTATTCGGATTAATTTCCGGTGACAAAAACCTGACCATAAACCGCACTGTTTCGGACAAATTTCGGATTAGTCCGAAATCTGTCCGGTTTTTTAACCAGGGATATCAAACCGATAGCTCAATATGAGAAGTTGGACATGGCGGACCATAACAGGTTGCTCCGTTTGCGTGGTACAGTAGGAATGAACGTGAGGAACAAAAATATCAAATGTCAATTACTCTTATTGTTTACTATTATATTTATTATTTGTTTACTTATTTATTATTGTTATTATATCTATTATTATTTATTATTATACTTACTTTTTAAAAAAAGTTTTTTATAACAATTTTTTTAAACAAAATTATTTTAAATACCAAGATTACATTTTTTTATAGACAATTTGAAAATTATTACACTAGGAAAAATTGACACATTTATTTTAAAAAATCCTGAAACTTTTTTAAAAGAATTGGCTTTTAGAAATAAACTACAGTCAATAAACATTCTAAGAAAATGTTTTCTTTAATTATTTAATGTTTCTATGACACTCAATATGAATCCGGGTTTTACAAAGCAATACAAATAAATTGCTGTCTCTATATAGAAAACGTCCTTATATTTTAATTATCACTTCAATGTAAACGATAGTAAACAGACATAGGATAAGTGCGCTAATTATTGCTGCGGATGCTTAAATTTCTGCGCGTTTGTAAAATAAGTCATTATTTATCACTTAAGAAAATATTAATGTTTTAAAAATGTTGAAAAAATTATTTCGAACAATTCTTAATACAATTTTCTTTAAAGATATACATTTAAAATAAAAGTACTTTATTTTAAGTTGCTGCGGACAAAATGATATCTAAATGCATATTATTTTGGCCTCAGAAACTGAAGGCGCTCGCACAGCTCTACTGCCTGCAGGTCGTCATGGTAACACATAAGAGTAAGAGAGTCAGAAAATTCAAATTAAATGTTTTTTCTCCCTTACTCTCATTGCTCCTTGCGCAGGCAGGCAGGCAGTAGAGGTGAGAGATAAAATTTTAATCAGAAATTAAATAAATAAACAAATAATTTTCCATATAGAAAAATTGAATAACAATGTTATTTTTAGAATTTTCAGTTTAAAAACAAAGATTTTTTTCAAAACAATACTTTTTTAGGTAATTATGAAAATCATCGATTTTATTTGGAATTTTTTTATGGATTTAAAAACATATTTTCTACCAAATTACGCGTGTGTTTCGAAATCCACCAATTTTTAAGAAAAATGAAAATTGAAAAAGGGTCAAAATATTTTCTGTCCGCTTTTATTTTATGACCGTTGAATTCCTTACAAAATATTACTTTAAAACTAATTTTGTGGAATCTGATAAGATTTGTAGGCTCTAGACAATTTTTAATAATAAATTGTAAAAAAATCCCATTGTGCCGCGTGCGTGCGACCTGCACGGACAGCTTAATTTTTTTGGACCCATCAAACTTGTCAAGCCCACTCTGAAACTTTTTGCAAAACCTTCTTATCATTTCCAGGTATGTTTTAAAAAAAGAAAATTAAAAATTTATCATACCCAAAGTTAAAAAAATTAATTTGTTTATAAATTTTTTTTATTTTTTTAATAAAAAATGAAAAAAAAAATTTTTTGTTATGATTATTCAAAGTAGAGAGAAAAACAAAACTTTTTTTCTCTTGTCAAAAAATGAAAAGAAGCAATATTTTTTGAGTTATCTGACATTAAAAATATATCTTTATTTAAAAAACGAAAATTTTGAAAATTCATAATTCAAAAATTTGACCTCAAAAAAAATAATAAAAAAATACGTATCTGTTTTTTTTCAATACAGAATAGAAAAAAAATATTTTTGGCCGATTTTAAGAGGTCGACTGAAATCTCACGTGGAATTGCCCATATTTTTCGTTAACCGAGGTATTAAAATTTTAAAAACTCAACATATACTTCAAAGATTGAGTATTTTAAACTCATTTATTATTTATATTTTCAAGTAAATAACAACGATTATAATAACAACGATTCACAATTAATTAGAGAAAGTAACGATTGTAAATAAATAAAGTTTTACGTAAAAAACTTAAAAAGAAAAATATTTGAAAAAAATCAATACATCAGTTTTTTAAATTACTTAATTAGAGCTTTGGAAGACTGAATAAGTTTTCTTTTCAGTCCAATCATGTAAGCAAAGAAGTTCTCAAGCAACATCATTTTTCAACCTATTTCGATGTTTCCGTATTATAAGAGAATATCGGGAAAATAAGCGTTCGACAAGTACCGACGTCGCTTGGATGCACAAAAAATCGCGTGCCATACGCGCTAAATTTGGAAAAGTTTTTTCGCGACTTTTCCACCATGAAAGATTGTTTACAGTTTCATCCGCTCGATCTGTTTTTATATAGTCTTCGATTTCTTTCCTCCATTCCTTTTGAGGTTTATTCCTACGTCCACGTGCTTTACTATTACATTCATTATCGTCCTTTCTAAAAACTTAAATATGTCGATTTCATCTTCAGAATCCGAATCTTGAATTTGCTCAACAATTGTACCAGTGGGAGATCCCTTGTCACTTTTTTCCTGCGCTGGTAGAATATAATATTTATTTTAATAAATTACTTCAAATTTTTTGATTGATTCTGCCTTCATACTTTTCCTGATGCCGTTCTATCAAACATTTCAATTTTAAATCTAGCATCGAGAATAAGAACAATGCAGTAAATTCAGTTAAACTTGTTGTAATGTTTTAATAATTTTTCTTTCGCAACGTAGAAAGCATTCTTGACCTTCAAATCCATTAAGTTAGTATCTACTTTTTCTTCAAGGTCTTTGATGGCGATGTCGAGTTTGTCCAACAGTAAGTTAAATGAAATTATTGCCAATGTCAGTGTTATGTACTTTTCTCCACAAAAAGGTTGAGACACATATTTGAAGTGACGTAGATGCTTATGTGCTTCAGCTAAAAGCGCCCAATTATTTTCGCTCAATTCGTAACACTGTAAATTTTGATTCAAGGATCATAACAAATTTAGGGCTGCTTTCATTTTTAACGCTTTAGAGATCATCTCATCTGTCAAATTCCATCTCGTCCTCACATCAATACTTGGAGTGATCATTTTAACATTTACTGTCATACAACAACACTCGAGTTTCTGGCGTAACTGCTCACTGTATTTTAACTTTATAAATAATTTTCTTAATTATAGTTTGTAACGATCCAAATCGTTTTCCTTATTTTTGTAAATATGCAACCTTCAGTAATTAACCGAATTATATATTCGGGTGTCATCGGGCCACACACGAAACGTGTCATGGATCAGAGAGAAGCGAGACTTCAAACCACGTTTTTCCGTGCGTAATCGATGCGCTGCGTCGCATCTTCGTTATTTTGTATATAGTTTACATTTATTCTTTAATTGTATCGGCTATCGCGAGCCGAACCCTGATTTTCGCTCTTTTAAAATTATTTAAAGACTCGCGAAGTTCATTACAAGTTTCATATTCGTCATCATCAGATTCAAATTATTTCTCTTCATTGTCTCCTTGCAAATCTAATTCTTTTAGAAAATCCTGTACTCCCAAATTGTATTTTTAAATAGAACTTAGTGTTACAGACAGCGTTATCCATAGTGATTCCTTGCAATTTATTTTGCAATAATTAATATTCTTTCAAAAATGCCATTAAAATCTTTGCAATCTCTTTGACAGTATGCGCCCCATTTGCTGGTGTAAATTCCAACATCAGAGATTGTAATATCGAATCTTCGTCAATGTAATGACCTAATTATATAAAAAAAAATTATTATTAATTTTTAAGAAAATCCATATTTTTAAAAAAATATTTACTTAAATCGAATAAATTTTATTAGAATAAAAAACAATACTTAATTAAATCAAATACAGTTCATTTATGGGAGAGGCAAGTGAAATTTCAATACATTAAAATTTATGTTGTTTATTTATTATCTTTATGAATTTAATTTCTAATCATAAAAAATAAATAAGAAAAAGTAAAAAAATTATTTTTGAAATATTTTTTTGTACTGAAATACGATTTTTATTTATTTATTTATTAAAAGAAATCAAGCTCCTAGGGCTGTTAGCCCACCAAGGAACTATATACATAAAATTAAACCTAATTACATAATTTGAAAATATAGTAGTAAAGAATACATAATGGTGGTATACATTACTCTTAATAAACCTCTATCAAAAGGAACAAACAAAAAAAGAAAAATAATAATAATAAAAAATAATATATATATATATATATATATATATATATATTTATATATACATATTAACAATAAACCAATAATTAATATCAAACTAATGAAAGAAAATATAAAGATATCGTAAAGTTACCAGTACGTAATATCAAAAAACCCACTGCTTTTAATTAAATTATCAAAAAATAATTTCTTAAACAAAAATTGGTTAGGCGCTTCCCTAATACTATTCGGTAGTTTATTCCACAGTCTTGGGCCTCTTACAATGAAAGATCATTGCATCTTACAAGTACGGTGAGAAGGTATTTTCAAAACATTTTTCCTCTCTCGAAGTCTAGTAGAATTAAATTCATTTTTGTCAATAAAATCCAAAAATTCATAGAGGTAAGGTGGAGTTTTGCTATTGATAATAGAGTATAATAAATTGCCAATAAAAAATTGCCTTCTAGTCGCCACATTCAACAATCCCGCCTTAATCCTATATTGAGTAATGTGTTGATATTTAGATATATTGTAAACAAAGCGAATAAACGCATTCAATGCTCTTTCAAGTTTATCATTCAATTCATTGGTAATATCATCATAGACAGGACAGCAATAATCAAAGAAATTATAAATTTCACCAACAACAATCGAGTTTGCAAGGGAAGTGAGTCTTTATTCCTATTTAAACTTTGTAAAACCATGTAAGTCTTCCTTGAGATTTCACAGACTTGCTCCCTGCATGAAAGATGTCTATTCAAAAGTAATCCAAGGTCCTTCAATGTATATTTATATAAAATCGGATTTCCGTTTACAAGTAAAGGTGGAAGGGTCATTAAGGTTTCGGTAGAAGGATAATTAGAAGATGAAAACACCATAGCATGAGTCTTTTTAGAATTAAGAGAAAGCATATTGTCTTTAGACCATTGAACAACATAATTAATATCAAACTGTATTTTTTTAAGCATATCTGAAAGTGTGCACAGAGGGCCCGATAAGTAAATTTTAAAATCATCAGCATATTTATGGAATTTGCAATATTTAAGTCCTTCACCAAGATCCAAAACAAACATAATAAAGAGTAAAGCAGAGAGAGATGCACCCTGAGGCACACCACACTCTAGTCTGTCCCATTCTGAAAAATTTCCATTGCTATCAATAACTTTATGATATCTAGAGTCAATATAAGTTTCAAGCCATCTGCACACAGATACAGATACATTGAAGGTCCTTAACTTACGAATTAATAATGAATGATTAACCGAAGGAAAAGCCTTCGAAAAATCAAAGAATACAGCTATAGTAATATATTTAGCATCCATGGCGAGTTTTATGTCAGAAGTAAATTTAATAGCTGCAGTACATGTATTATGTTTTTTACGAAATCCAGATTGTAATTGTTCGAAAAGGTTGTTTACAGAAAAGTAAGATGTTAATTGCGCACATACAATTTTCTCAAGTGGTTTTGACATGGCACAAATTATAGAAATTGGTCTAAAATCAGTCGGCGTTTAAGGATTGTTTACTTTCGGAATGGGTCGAATAATACTTGTCTTCCATATACCAGGAAAAATCCCAGTTTGAAGTGAATAATTATATATGTGTATGAGAACTGGAAAAATGACAGGAAGGGCCAATCTAATCATATCTATAGAAATAGAATCTGGTCCAATAGCATTAGTTTTAACCTGAGCCAAACTATTAAGTAAGGCATCAGGAGTTATATCTGCAAAGAAAAATTCATTTTCATCAAAAATATCGTAATTTAAAGGTAATGTAGTTTGCTGTGAGGAAGAAGGTAAATTAGATTTTTGAGCAAATACTTCTAAAAACTCATTTGCAGGAAAACCAGTATTAGTCCTGCTTTTCTTAGTTGATATTATATTCAAATTTTTTAAAATATGCCAAATATTCTGAGAATTACTCTTATTTTTAATGATGTCATAATTATATAAATGACTCAATTAAAAATAGAGTAAGATTATGAACCTTAACATTAATATCACCTTCAGAATAAATACTCATCCAATCATGACCCGACAAATGAGCAAGAAAATCTGTTTCATTAAGGTTACGTAGATTACGAATGAAACCAGGTTGTTGACATAATTCAGATCTCTTAAAATCAAATTCAAAGGAAATATGAATCAAGTCATGCCTGGACAAAAACACTACTGGATGTTGACCATATGAGAGCACCTTTTCTATATCATTAACAAACATGAGATCAATCCTGGTACTGGAATTGGGAAGGTGATGTGTAGAGTTATGAGGGACCAAGGACAAACCAGCAGAATAAGTCATCGATGTGAGATAATTAACTGTGCTAGAAGACATATTCAAATCACAATTAAAATCGCCCATAACTATTACATTGTTGAAGTTTTGTACTAGAGTAAAAATACTGTCTTCAAAATCACTGCCAAATGAAACATTTGGTGGCCTAAAAACAACACCAATTAAAACATTATCAAAAAGTGAATGTATTTTTAAAAATAAAAATTCAGCAGCCGGAAATGATCCCTCAGAACTCATTGAAACTAAATTACAATCCAATCCATTTCTTATATATAAACAGACACCACCTCCCCTACATCTCAACCTGTCATTTCTAAATAAAAAATAGTTACTTTTAAAATTCCTTTACAGGAATTTATTTGTAATAATAAAAAATAATAAATAAAAAATTTTGCCCTAAAAAAGGCAAAATTTAGCATTGGTTTAAAGGGGCAGTCTGGGTCTTTTGCACGTATTCTGAAGAATTTTTTTTTATAGTGAAATTTATTTAAACATTTTAAAATTTTTGCATATTACACATTATATTACACTAAATAAAAAAAAATTTTCTATTTTTTTTGTTCTTAATAGCGAAGAAATGTCGATTTAAAAAAAATCTCGAAAATTTGGTTGACATGATATCTTTAGTCAGAACAGACGGAATCAAAAAATTCAAACGGATTATTAAAATATAGGTAAGTGGTTACAGCCGGAACTAAAATCATAATTTTAAAATAATTTTTAACCTGTTTTATAAACAATTTTAGTTGCAAACGAAGGTTTAAAAAAGTAAAAAGTCTGCCATTTCGTTATTTTTCAATGAAAATTTTTTATTTTAGTTCCGGCTGTAACCATTTACCTATATTTTACTAATCCGTTTGAATTTTTTGATTCCGTCTGTTCTGACTAAAGATATCATGTCAACCAGATTTTCGAGATTTTTTTTTACAGTCGCCATTTCTTCGTTATTAACAACAAAAAATATAGAAAGAAATTTTTTTAATTTAGTTTAATATATGTGTAATAACATGTTAAAATTTTAAAATGTTTAAATAAATTTCACTATGAAAAAAAAATTCTTTAAAATACGTGCAAAAGACCCAGACTGCCTCCTTAAATGCTTTTAAAAGTAGAAAAAATAATTGTTTGTAATGCGTTTTTTTATAGAACATTAGCATCTTTGTTAATGGAGGCAAAAAACTCTTGCATCATTTTATCGTCAAAGAAGTTAATTGGTAGGTACATTTTGACAATAAATTCCACAATCATTCGATTAAAGCAGTCTTGATCGAAATTTCGCTATTGGTTTAAATATCAAATACATTCTTAAATTTATTATAAACACATTTATGCATTTCTAACAATAAAGAAAGATAATAATAATAAGATTATTATTTATTTATTATTATTATTTAATTTATTAAGTAAAATTTAAACGTATATACATATTAGGTTAAGTATTATTTACAATTTTTTTTTAATTTTTAGCAAAATTGTATTCGAAATAACGACAATACTTTTTAAAAAGGAGAAGAATCAGAAATGGCTTGTATTTTTTCAAATTCATCAGTGTGGAACTTTCTTAAAGGGGAGTGACACCTTTGATTCGAAACTTTTTTTTTGATTAAACGATACTTTATGAGATGTAGAATAGAAATTATATCATAAGAAGTAATTTCGAAGTTACTTTGTGTGAAAAAAATCGATATCTGTAAAAGGTGTCCAAGAACGCTTTAGGTTATTTTTAGCGCCTTTGGCTATTTTTTCTTTTATCGTAGCAGCTCAAGAATACTGAAGACAGCTTCAAATTGCTCTAGAGGATGGAAATGAAGAAAATATTAATGTAGAAAGTCACTTATATGGTGCAGGCATCATTAATTAACAGTGGTTTCATTTTCAATGTTTTCACATTACATAAGATTAAATGCGTTTTTCTCGAAATGACATTTTTCAAAACGGTGGGCAGTCTAGCCAGAACAGTTTTGATCGGATTGACTTCGGCCAAAGTTTTTTTTGTTCGTCATTTACTAATGCTTTCAAGTACGTAGCGGATTTTTTTTGCAATAGATATTTTAAAAAAATTTTGCACTAAAAATCGACTTTTTTATCAAGCAGCTGCCAAATACACAATAATTAATATTTTTAAAATATCCTACGTACTCGAAAGCTAAATCTATCACAGATTCAGAAAAACTTTTAATTTTTGTTTTCGATTAAACGGTCTAACCAGAATATTGCATACCGATTTGCCCTGTGTTACGTCAAAACGAGAAACCTTTTTAAATATACTAGCGTTCCTCGTTTTAAATTAGTTTCATAAATGAATCTAATTTGGGATGAGGATAAGTCAATGAGCCTACTAAATGTGAGAGAATAATTTATTTAAGGTATTAGTCGCGTAAAATGGTTTTCGTCAGATTTTTTTCAAATTTTGCATACTTATTCCTGAAGTATTTATCTACAGAATGAGACCAATTTCATTAATTTTGACCGTTTCAAAGCTTCAAAAAATGAATTCAAAGTTCATACGTTTTGCATGGAGAGAGTACTCAATGCATGTATCAAATTTGTTTAATAATTATTTATATGATAACTAATCGTCAGATTTTGAAATAAAACTGCCATAGTATTCAATTAGATGAAACAAATGCATAAAAAAACATGACATTTTTTGACCGCACCAAACTATAAATGTATTGCCAGAAAGGTAAAAAAATAGTTAAATTATATGAAATTTCATATGAACGAATAGAGTGGGGAGTTAAACTGTCTCTCTCACTCTCACTGCCCCACTCTAGTAAGCGGCCGAGTAAAATTTTGTCCAGAGCCAGCAGCGCGACTACTACCTTAAAAACCAACAAGAAAGAAAAGAGTTGACAAAATTACAATGAGTACAAAAATTATAAATCTTACTTAAAGAATAACGATTACTGGTGGTGTGATGATAATCTCCTGTCTAATCTCAATGGTGTTGAGCGCTAGACGAAAAGGGGCCTTCCGCTTGTTGTCCTTAATGGTTGGGTATTAATCCTCTTGTTTACACTAATGAGATAGTGTATTGTATTTTGAAAATATCTGCTTTCTTCCAGACGGTTGTCGCCTCTTGAGCAAATTTCGATGGTTCGAAATTTGGAATGTGTTGTTTCAATATTAGATCTTCGTTGATTGTTGAGGTTATTTCAAATTTAATAATTTTGGAAATTGTTTTAAATTTATACTTTGCAAATTGGTGTATTTTGAAAGGTTGATTTAAAGTTCACTTCAAATTTAACACTTGGGGATATATTGTTCACTTTCGAACAATGCACTTTGAAAAGCATACTTGGAGATATACTGTTCACTTTTAAAGATATACTTTGATTTCACTTGTAAACTATGTGATGTTCACTTGTTGACTGAACGATATGAACTGGTTGATTCTCAAAAAATTACTCTCTGATCTGAGTAGAACTCATATCCCTTTTATATAAAACTGTCTCTCTCTTTTGTGGCTGCTAGGTTGCAATCCAGAGCGATAGTTTAAGGATGGTTGAGGGGCGACCGTTGTACCTCTCAGTTCAGTTTCCAGGGATTAGACACCTGCCTGCTTGTTTTATGCACTCCAATGATTATGGGATTATAGTAATCTGCTTGATGCATTATCGTTATTCTTTTTACATGAAAAGTATTATCCATCTTTCTTAGATTTGTTATAATTTATAAGTTTGTTTAAATACATATAAATATATAATAAGAATTACCTTCTTATAAAATATACTAAATATAATGCAATAATATGAAGAGATTGTATGAATACGTATTTCAAATACGTTAGTATAATATATATGGATAATTTAATATGTTTAAAAGAAATACACACCTAAATATTATAGATAATTTAAGTATATTAAGAAGTAACGGACGTAACACCTGCATAGAAACAAGACCAACTTCAGCGCCCTCTATAGGCAACAAATTGAAACTTTTTTTAAGTATAAATATATTTTCGTAAACTTAAAAAGTTAATAAATAAAGTCCTCGAAACCAAATTTTATTTTCTTTATTCCTAGCTGTGTCTTAAAAAAATTCATGAAAAACAGGTTCAAAAGGCACCTTAAAGGTGTCACTCCCCCTTAAATGCCGCGTTGTCCCGGTCGTATTACCATCCTTCATTTTTATTACAATTTCTTTTTCCAAAACGGAACATTTTCTGCGTTTCAAAAATTTTTCTTTATTGTCTATGTAACCATATTCGAAGATAGTTTCATAAATTTCGCGTTTCCTCTTCTTTTTATTTTCAGTCTCGGGAAGCTGTGGTGTTGTGTCGTTAGACATTTTGAAACGAAAATGATTTATAATTTATTAAATTTTTTTCATATCATGTAAAATGTAAAGACAACATATTCGACAGAGATAGTTTGACAGTTTGCATTAGTTAGAAAAAGTGCTCGATATCGTTTGTAAACTTAAACGACACGACATATGATCGAGCAATTGAATAAAGGAGACTATTGTTTTTAAAATGAGTAACGATCGAGAACGATATCGATTGAAACAGTTGACATTATCGTGTCACGGTGAAACACTACTGAAAAGACGAATAATAATAATAAATAATAAGAAACGAAAATGTTTAAATTATTATTATTACAAACGATATTTTTCATAACAAGGTGCAAAAAAGTGCTCTTTTTAGCACCGCGTTATAAAAATTTTTTTATGCACTTCTTCTTGAGAATTTAAAGATTGATAATGTATTGATAGAATTTCATTTTTCGATTTGGAACACTAAAATAAATCTATTTGTTTATAAAAAACTACCGAATTTTACATTTAAAAATAATATTTTCCAATTTAACATAAATTCCTTAAGAGTAGGTACATATATTTGTCAATAAATTCCCGGTCTTAAAATATTTTTTTAATATAAGCACTAAAAACTGTGCATTTTTTTTAAAATAGTGTATAAAACTTAAATTGTTAATAACTTCTTTAAATTAAATTTTTTTAAAAATTCTTTTAGGATATTATTACTAACAATACACTACCGGTCAAAATTGAGAGACCACCCATTTTCAGGTGATTAAAAAACAATTTAAACCACTTTAAAACATAAAATGTATGTAAACTAAAATTTTTTTCTTTTTATTTTTTGAAAGATGATAAAATTTTGAAAAGAACAAGATATTTCAGAAGTCGTAGTGCCAATATTTTATTTAAATATTTTTAAAAAATCGTCATTTTCAATGTTTTACAAAAATTTGAATAACTTTTAAAATAATGAACGCTTTTTAATAATCTTAGGCTCATTTTAAAGGTTATTTGCTACACTATAAGAATTACTTTTAGGCATTAACATGTAATTTTTTTCTTAGAAAATGCAGGCCGTCAAAGTTGGACAAAAAAAATCAAAAAATTTGGAACAATTTTCCATTACTAAAAACTATTCTAGAAAATATATAAAACATCATATAATGTCGATTTTTTAGAAAAATTTAATAAAATAAATGAGTTTAAATTTTAAAGATTTTTTTTCTGTTCATAAGAATGTTTCAAATTTTTTGATTTTTTTGGTCCAACTTTGACGACCTGCATTTTCTAAAAAAAAATTACACGTTAATGCCTAAAAGTAATTCTTATAGTGTAGCAAATAACCTTTAAAATGAGCCTAAGATTATTAAAAAGCGTTCATTATTTTAAAAGTTATTCAAATTTTTGTAAAACATTGAAAATGACGATTTTTTTAAAATATTTAAATAAAATATTGGCACTACGACTTCTGAAATATCTTGTTCTTTTCAGAATTTTATCATCTTTCAAAAGAGTAAAATTTTAAAAAAAATTTTGGACATATTGGATCCGCCATTGTGAATTTTAAAAATCCGAAAGCAAATTCATAATCTGCGACCCTAAAAACCCCTGAGTAACAAAATTCAAGCCAATCGAGTAAATTTTTAAAAAATTGGTCGGCCATATTGGATCCGCCATTTTGAATTTTAAAATTCCGATTATATATTTGTCATAAGCGACCTCAAAAACATATAAACACTAAGTTCTATTACATTTTATAGGCATGGTAAATATCGGTGCACCATAACAAGAATTGAATAATTTTTTTCTCAAATTAGCGCAATTTTGAAGCTGCCATTTGGTTTTTATTTCCGCTATTGCATATTTTGAAAGTTCAATAAGTTTGTGCCAAATTATGACACTTGTATTCGTGTGAAAAAAATGTTTTCAGTAAGAAATAATTATTTTAAAAAAAATTTATTTTTTTGCAATTTGATGCTCTAATTTCGCCATATTTAATTTTTTTTTATAAATTTAAAATCTGAGCCCGGAATCTTGTAGAGCGACCCTGAAAACATAAAGAAACACTTCAGTTACTTGCAGGGAGAATTTTCAGTATATGAAATTAAATCTTTAATTAAACACAAATTTTCAGAGGTTTCAGGCGTTAATGGGTTGAAACGTTTTTCATTCGCCTGAAAATGGATGGTCTCTCAATTTTGACCGGTAGTGTACCTAATAGCTGCAAGAAAATGTAATTGCTTTTAATTTTCATGAATGTTGGTGAAACAGGGGACCAGTCCATGGAGCCTGACTCAATATCAATTACTCTTTTCTTAAATTTTAAAACAAAAAGTATTTTTTATAAAAATCTAAATTTAGATAATATTTCACGTGATTTTAGAAGAAAGCAAATCATTTCGAAAATTAATTGTAGACACTCAGCTTGAAATTGATAATAAAACATCATCATCTTCTGAAACACAAAATCATGATCATCAGCAACCTGGCGAAACCACTAATAGTAATTCTTGGGAGCGTAGCAATCAAATACTTGATAATACTCAAAACGTGCACTTCGAACAAAACGACGAGCTTTGTAATCAACAGGAAACTATTACAAACTAACAAATCTAATCTTGTTTTGAAGGTTAGCAATGGCCCATTTATAATTTTAAGTTCTTAATAGTTTTCTTAAATTATTTTAATGTTTGTGTGCTTTGCAGAATAGCTTACCCAACTACGAAAACTGCATTGAACTAAGTTTACCTGTGACCAATGATGATACGATTGATTCAGTGCCATTCAGAGTCTTAAGTAGTGTGAATCCAAATATTGAAAATAAAGAAAAACCTAAATCAAGACGAACTGGATATACTATCAGAATAAGTTCTCCAGAAAACAAAGAAACTCTTTCAGTAAGTAAATGTATAAAGCAACCGAAAACACTAAGGAAACAAAAAAATGCTAGTCAACCAGTCGCTTTAGCAAAAAATTAAGTAAATTTACAAGTTCCAGTGCAATTTGTTCAGTGCATGCTGCCAATGCCATTTCAATCACCTCCTGAACTACAAGTTACTACAAGTACTTAAGAAGTACAAATGTGGTCAAATGTATAAGATCAAAGAAATTATCAACCAATCAAAAAAATTTGAGAAAAGTTTTCAAATTTTATTAAAATATGTAAGTACCTATAAATTTATCACTCGATCGAAATAGTTACATATTTAATAAAATATTTAAAAATATTATATATTTTTTATTAAAATAGTGTGTTATAAATACGTACGATTGGTATGAATAATGATAAAGCAGAAATAATAGCAACAATATTTATTGTTTGATTTAAACGACGTCTTTTATAAGGCCACTGTCCAAGAGCCGTCATAAAAAATTTATTTATTTTAAGATATTCCATATTTAAAATAAAAAATAAACTATTTTTTCATATTTTTATCTGAATTTCTATTTTAAGTTAAATCAAAATCGGCTCAAGTCTTAAAAGAAATCAACATTTAAATTACATTAAATTTCATCTTTGCATTTCATCAATCTAAAACACGATTCAAGGGGTGTTAGGAAACAGTTCTTATGTTATGAAAGCTTTCCCTACTCTATTCTCTGATATTCTAAATATTTAAATACGTCTTTCTTGATATCTATAGAATAATTTTTAACGTGTTTACGACGAAAAAGGTAATTTGAATTCTGAATGTAAATTGCTAGAAATATTTGTAAATGGTAAGATTTAATGTGCTGGTAATAGGAATTGATTTTTATACCCGTCCTACATTCTGGGAATATTGTTCTCTGATAGTGCATATTAAATTGAAATAGAGATATATATTTAAATTAAGAAGTCGCATTCTCATGTATTGCGCAATGAATTCAAGGATTCAGTCTTTCTTCGATCTTTAAGACGAAATAGGGTTTCTATTTTTTTTTAAATATTTGTATAAAATGTCTGCAATTATTGTATACACTGATAAAATGGATTAGTAGATATTGCCATCAGATTGATGGTTAAAAAATTATGTTTCATTTTCCAAAGCAAATGAGAAATTAAAAAGTGCATCAAGTTGTCAAACAAGTTGTTATATTGTACATCAAATAGAGAAAGATAGAAAAGTAACCTATCACGTTTAGCTGTATATAATATATATATATATATATATATATATATTAATATAGTATGAACCATTTACAAAGAAACAAGTATGGGTATACCAACAACTATACTTTTCTATCCGTGTATGCACAGTGGGCCAGAGGAGGCCAAAAGTGTCAAAAAGCAAATTATCATATTTCAAAAAAGTAATTACTCTGTTATAAAAGGTACACCTTAAAGTAGTATTTTTGAAATTTTTAAAGATTTTTGTTAAAAATGTACTGTTAGTAAAGCAATAAATTTGGAAAATATGTTTAAAATCAAAAATTCGTATTTTTTATAAAATTATAATTTCTTTTTCTATTCTGTATTTTTATATAATTTCCATTTATCTTTTTCACTATTTAATATACGGTAACGTAAAAAATAGTTTTCTGTATCAAAAATATTTGTGAGCTACTTTTTTTCACCGGTTTTTTTCATGATTCGTTAAAGTTTTTATCTTTGTGCTTACTTTCAATTGACAGTTCCCCTAAGTTTCACTACATAGTACATACAATTATTCTGAATTTGGAAAATCTTACTTCAAATTCGTGATCAGCGATCCCGAAAACAATAGAGAGGACAATTAAAATTTTTAAATATTTCTTAATTTTGGTGTTATTAATTTTTGCCAAAAATTTACGATTCTGGCCCACTGTGTTCTTTAAATTTTTTTAACATTATTCGGCGGACATGAAACGTGACGGTTTTGCTACTTATATGAAACATTATCATTTCAAAACATCATTCTTAAGTTTTGTGCTTTTTTTCGTGCTCACGCGCTTTTTAAACAAGCCGTTAAAGAATTACAGCGACTAACTATATTCTTACCCCGTCTTCCCCTATTATTCAGTACTACTATTAATAGTTTGTTTCTCTTTGTAATCGGAAATGGGAAACACAGCCACACAAAAAAAGTCCTGATCTGGGGGTCTCACTATGTAGACTTTATGGTTTTTGGGTCGCTGAATCCGAATCCGAGGTCCATTTAACCCCATCAGATCAGGATTTTGACATAACCTCAAAAACACAATTAGGCGTACACATTTTTGAAAAGTTTATCGGATTCGCTTCAAATTCGTTACTCAGGAGTTTTTGGGGTCGCTGATTACGAATTTAAAGTCTAATTTCAAAAATTCAAAATGGCGGATCCACTATGGCGGACACGATTTTATAAAAATTCATCGGATTCGCTTGAAATTCGTTACTCTGGGGTTTTTAGGGTCGCTGATTACGAATCTGATGTCGATTTTTCAAAATTTAAAATGACAGATCCAATATGGCTGACACAGACATATTGGATCCGCCATTTTGAATTTTTGAAATCTGACTTTAAATTCGTAATCAGCGACCCCAAAAACCCCAGAGTAACGAATTTCAAGCGAATCCGATGAATTTTTCAAAAACGTGTCCGCCATAGTCAATCCGACATTTTGAATTTTTGAAATCAGACTTCAA
The DNA here is from genome assembly GCA_032872505.1 of Leptopilina syphax. NCBI lineage: Eukaryota > Metazoa > Arthropoda > Insecta > Hymenoptera > Figitidae > Leptopilina > Leptopilina syphax. The sequence goes on from CM065472.1 coordinate 17,088,517, forward strand.
ATTCGTAATCAGCGACCCCAAAAACCCCCGAGTAACGAATTTCAAGCGAATCCAATGAACTTTTCAAAAATGTGTCCGCCATATTGGTTTTTTGAGGTTATGTCAAAATTCTGATCTGATGAGGTTAAATGGACCTCGGATTCGGATTCAGCGACCCAAAAAACATAAAGTCTACATAGTGAGACCCCCAGATCAGAACTTTTTTTTGTGTGGCTGCGAAATCTGTGAATTCAAGTACCTAGATGAAGAATTCCAGGTTATGTTAGGATGACCGTTCTTGTTTTGGCTTATTTATTTTTCGTTCTAGAGAGAAACTTTTTGGCCTCCTGAAGGGCCGACTTAAAGTCTTAGCATCCACAGCTGTCTGCGATATGGTTGACGTCAACTTTGTCGACGCACTTTTCTTTACATAAGTAATAGTTTGGACTCTTCTTACAATCTGCTACTATATGACTGGCTTCTCCGTACTTGAATTACGCAGCCGACCTATCTACTGCTTGACTTTTTCGACCTATATGGCCGTAGTCAAGGCACCTATGGCACCTTGTGACCATAACTCTTCTTCTCACCTTGCAAAACTTCTTGCATCAGACCACAAAAGCGAGCTTTGCTCCTCGCTTATTTGGTCCAAGGACTAAATTAATTTTTTTGCAGTGGGAAATGTAAAATCTGTAAATTCAGATACCTGGATAAAGAATCCAAGGTTTTGTGAGGATGACCTCTCTTGTTCTGGTCGACCCACTAAAAACCACTTCCGTCTTGATTTGGGACACTCGATTTACCTACGGTACTTCAGGCCTAAAACTTCGCTAGTGGTGGTCCCCTTATCTTGCTCCTTAACGTGATATTAATCCGCTCATGTAATGTGGGAGTGAAAACGGGAGGAAAAGCTAAATGCTTTCCTCCCCCCACGCTCACACGCTGCTGAGCACTGGTTTCTTCCGGTCAACATCGTTTTCCTTCTCTATCTTTTTTCAATTATTTTAATAATGAAGGATTCAATATGCATCCAGGAGTCCATGTTTTGAACCATGGTAGACACCATGTTATCGACGTTGCTTTCAAAGTCAACTGCCGCAAACAATTTTTGCCTATGTGGCCATAGTCTAGGCACCTATGACACCTTGTGACCATAACTCTTTTCCTCACTGGACAATATAAAAAGCCAGACCTTATTCTGCTTCCTACTGGCATTGCCGAAACTCTATCCAAAGTCTCATGGAAATCTGTTGGCTCTGTAAGACAATCCAGATCGCGCATCTCCAAAGTAGTTGGCCGATCTCTTTTTGGTGGGTACAGCTTCTACATAAACAGTATGGCTTTTTTCTGGGTTTACTTTCTCACGGCTCTTTCCCAGAACTACTGCGAACGTCGAACCTTCAGCCGGCTCGGTCAAACCAGCGACCCGCCGGCCGCCAGCCATCAGAAGAATCCATAGGCGCCGACACACATAGTAGCGCGGTGGCCCTATACGGTTCAATCAACGCAAAAACAACGTACGCTAGCTATTACAGTTTATAGAAAAAAGTTGCAATAGTCACATTTTAAAGAGCAATAATCCCTCTTTAATTTGTGACCAAGAAAAAAAAATTTGGTCTAAAATTGTTTGAGTTATAAATTTTTTTTGGACTCTTTTTCCAATCTTCGTTTTTTTAATACGGGCGGGTGGGGACGCTGGCTATCAAAATTTTGTTTAAAACGTTTGCAATGGTCTAATCTTAAAAAGCATTAACCCTTCTTTAATTTGCAAACAAGAAACAAAATAATTGGTCAAAAATTATTCAAGTTATGAATTTCTTTTGTCCTTTTTTTTAATTTTTGGTTTTCTGATACGGGCGGGTGGGGACGCTGTGTATCAAACATTTATAAAAAAAATTGCAATGGTCTAATCTTAAAGAGCATGTATTTCACTTTAATTTTCGACGGAGAAAAAAAATTTGGACGAAAATTGTTCCAGTTTTGAATTTTTTAAAAAGTTTTTTCCAATTTTCCGTATTCTGATGCGGGCGGGTGGGGACGCTAGCTATTAAATTTTTTCAAAAGTTCTTATTAGTCCAATCAAAAGAAGCGTTAATGCCAGTTTAATTTGCAACCATGAAACAAAAAATTTTTAAAAAATTATTCAAATTAAGAATTTTTTTGGATTTTTTCCAATTTTTGGTTTTTTCATGCGGGCGGGTGGAAACGCTGGCAATCAAAAATTTATAAAAAAATTGCAATGGTCTAATCTTAAAAAGCATTAATCCTTTTTTAATTTACGACCAAGAATAAAAAAATTTGTCAAAAATTATTGAAGTTATGAATTTTTTTTGAACTTTTTATCCTATTTTTTTTCTGATATGGGCGGGTGAAAACGCTGGCTATCAAAAAAATTTTTAAAAAATTCTTTATGTTCCAATCTAAAAAAGCGTTAATCCCTTTGTTACATCCCAGATACATTTTTGTTTTGATTATAAAGTAATATCTGTAATGTAACTTCACTATCTTATATTTAACACATAATACCCGTGTTAAAAAGCGTAAAAATACAATAATTGAGACAGAAGTTATAACTGAAATTCTATACTTCGTCCTACATATTAGAATAATGATTAAAAAACAAAATCAGAGATACAAATTGACAAAAATAGGAAACAATGCGTTGAGTCAAAGAGTGACTCACGTAAGCTCGAGCGCGCTTGCTATGACCTACTTTTGTAACCCGAGCTGCGTGAATCACTGCTTGTAACTATAGCTTAACTTTTTCCACAATTGAGGTAAGAATTCAGGTCAATTTTCGAAGAACTGCATTCTTCTCAAAATCAAACTATAAATAGGACTAAGACGAGCAAATGTAAATTGCAAAAAGGTAACACACTTTATCCTCATAACACAGCCACACAAAAACATAACCTCAAAAAACCAATATGGCGGACACATTTTTAAAAAGTTCATCGGATTCGCTTGAAATTCGTTACTCGGGGGTTTTTAGGGTCCCTGATTACGAATTTGAAATCTGATTTCAAAAATTCAAAATGGCGGATCCAATATGGCGGACACGTTTTTGAAAAATTCATCGGATTCGCTTGAAATTCGTTACTCTGGGGTTTTTGCGGTCGCTGATTACGAATTTGAAGTCAGATTTCAAAAATTCAAAATGGCGGATCTAATATGTCTGTGTCAGCCATATTGGATCCGCCATTTTGAATTTTGAAAAACTGACATCAGATTCGTAATCAGCGACCCCAAAAACCCCAGAGTAACGAATTTCAAGCGAATCCGATGAATTTTTCAAAAACGTGTACGCCATATTGGATCCGCCATTTTGAATTTTTGAAATCAGACTTCAAATTCGTAATCAGCGACCCCAAAAACCCCCGAGTAACGAATTTCAAGCGAATCCAATGAACTTTTCAAAAATGTGTCCGCCATATTGGTTTTTTGAGGTTATGTCAAAATCCTGATCTGATGAGGTTAAATGGATCTCGGATTTGGATTCAGCGACCCAAAAAACATAAAGCCTACATAGTGAGACCCCCAGATCAGAACTTTTTTTTTTGTGTGGCTGTGTAATTGTCTATAAACTCTCCCACTTTTAATCATTCATTAGTATATAAGCCAAAGCTTTTTCAACACAAATTGTCAAATGTTCCGGTGCGGTTTTATAGACCAGTAGCCATTGTAGAGCGACCCTTCAGTTATACAAAATTTATTGTATTCTTTCTTTAATCGGCAATTCAGTCCGCGTTGTACTCGATTATCGTGCAAGTCAATTTTGTTATTCTCTTAGAAACAAGTTTCTTTCCGTAAAAGTACTAGCTCTTGAAACAAACGCAAAAACCCTAAAGTTGTGAAAGTTACATAAGTGTAACATAACAAACTTTCTTAGTTTTATTCAATTAAAACAACATCTTGAAAACCAAACTTATACCGACCAGCGCTATAACCTGTATCCTTTGACTAATCTGTAATAAAAGTAAGTAACATTTATGTAACAACTTGGTAAACATTACATTTGAATATTTAATAACATTGTTAAAAGGGAATATTTATTGTGTTGTTAACGCAAAACCCGTAGTTTTGACAAGTACAAACGATCCTACTTAAAAATAAAGGTCAAGCTTTACCAACTTGACCATAATCAGCCTACCATTCCTCCAAAATTCTATAACCTAACCTATAAAATTGCCTTTTGCTCGGGATGTAACAGCTGATTTGGTTGCAGCGGTGGGATTCGTCACTTTTGTTAGACAATTATAATAATTCCTATTATAAAATATTACATTCAAATCTTACAGATTATTAAGAGTGTTAATTAATAATTCAAATTATTCTTTCTCTAACCGGCAATTCAGTTCGCGTTGTACTCGGTTATTGTGCAAGTTGTCAGTCTTAACACTTAGAATTGTTAGTTTCTGCTCGCGAAACACTATTCTTTCCTTCTTAAGGTGCAAGTTAAACACTCACAACACTTGGAATATAGAAAAATTTAACTGACACTCTAACAACATTCTTCATTTATAATTTGAAAACAATTTTATTAAAATCTTACAAAATCCTGTAATTAGAGCTGTTTTTGCGCCGTCCGGCGAGTTTCAGCTTGAATTAAGAATAGTTCGCGCCGTCCGGCGGAACCGTTCAAGCAAAGATTTTATTTTACTAATTAAGATAAATTGTGATATTATTATTGCGCCGTCCGGCGAATATTAATTGATCAAACGATAGTTTGCGCCGTCCGGCGAACCTGTCATTTTATCTTATTCCTTCATAATTCACAAATATTCCTCAATAATTATAAGTTGTTTTTAAATATTTAAAATCTTAAAAGATAAATTTTATCAAAATTTTAAAATCACAAAATGCCTTTTTTTGCAGTTAAAAAATTATGTGTGATAAAATTCCGACATCAAAGAAAATTAAAAATCGAGGAGGAATAAAAGCACAAAGAAGATTTAATATCGAAACTTCATTAGAATCTGAAAAATTTGTAGAAAACTTTTATTTGAAAAATTTAATTAAAGAAATTAAAACTCGAGAAGAATTTTCCAACTTCTTCGAAAACTTGTTAAATAAAACTAAGCAAATTATTAATAAATAATTTTAATAAAACATTTAATGAGTAATTATTTTGCAAATCTTGACTATAATCAACACAGTTATCCCTACGTCGAATTATTTTATAAGAAGAACACGGAAAAAATCTTGGGTGACGTGCAATCCCAATCGTCGGAAAGTGGGGGAACTATAGTTTGGATGTGCTACGTTCTCAATTCGGGAAATCTACGTTCCCATGTCGGTGGCGCTGAACACCCAAGATTTGAGACTCAAAACCTTGGGACTGCAATAGCCGCATCTTGGGCGTTCAGCACGCCCAAGTTGGAAATGCAGCTCCTCCAAACTAAAGTCGTATCGCATTCGTACATTTTTGGTCTACTTGGAACGGCACGTCACCCAAGATTTTTTCCGTGAAATTAAGAATCTTCTGTGATAGGAAAGGCAAAGATTTTACTTTTTAAAACTAAATATGGGGCATTCCATTTCAAAACGATTCTCCTTATAAATAATTGACATTGTAAGGCAATTTTTAAATCATTATTTCTTATATTTATTAAAGCCAAACTTTATTTACTATTAGTGGTTTTAAAACAAAAATTTCTCAACTTTATAATGGTAGAATTTTTTTTTTTAAATAATAGAATTTATGAAAAAAATTAAGTTTGAAAGATAACCTTTTTGAATATCTCAAAACACGTCGCATCCGATTTTCTTGAAAATTATGTCAAAATAAAGCTTAAATATTCTAGTTTAATTCTATGTAAACATTATAATGAGCAATTCATGGTTTGAGAAATTAATTAAATTTTACAAGTATTTCAAAGGGTATAATGTATGTACCGAGCGGAATTTTTTTTTCAAATTTTTCCACACTTCAACCTCTGACATCTTTGTAAAATTTAATAAATTTCTTAAATTCCCCTGAATTGACAATTATATTATAAAGTTGAAAAATTTTTATAAGTGAAATTTTTATATTCTATGTGAAATTTTTAGAAATTATTGTATAACTTTAATCATTGTAATTTAATAAAAACAATATTTATTTACTTAAATAATGTCATTGATAAATAAACATTCAAATATGTTTTTAAATCCTTTGTGAATATCCGGGAAAATTATTCAAGAACCCGTGAAAAAACCGGGAATTTTAAATTGACGAATCGCTAGACACCCTGCAATTCTGTTGTGATGATACATACGTAATGCGCTAACTTTTTATTTACTATTTTAAGAGAAAAGTGGAAAAAACTGAAAAACAAGGATTCCATGGGGCTATTTTATGCACTTAAAAAAATCAAATATTTTTCATAAATGTTTTATTTAGTAAGTCAAGAAGATTCTGTTTATCATTTTTATACATTTTTGTCTTACTTTTCTGTCAAAAAAACGTTAATTAAAATCATTAGAACGATTGAAAGCTCAACCGGTGCGCAACGTAACCTCAAAAAATGAACACTAATTAATATTTATAAGTTTTTCAAATTAGTTTTAAAACTATTTTCTCGTTTCTCTTAAAATAACTTGAAAAGCATATTAGATATTAAATTGTTATCTATTTAACCTAAAAATATTTATTTCAAGTTTTTTATAAATATCATTCAAAACCATTAAAAAAGCTCCTATTGAAATGATGTTTTAAAGTTATTTATAAGTGTTTTAAACGATCATTTTATAATTATATTAGTATATTATTATAAAATATATATTAAAAAAGAAAAAAATGTTATTTACTATCTGCGTAATATACAATTTAAAGAAAGATTGTTAATTTTTAGTAAATCCAGATTTTAGCAATATTTTAGTGTTTTATTTTACATTTTTTGTATAATATATCTACAAAAAAAATTTTACTAGGTCATTCTTTTTTTAATTTACTCTCAAATATATACACAAAAGATTTAATGAAGCAAAAACGATTTAAAAAAATGTTTACGCAACATTATAGGAAAACAAAGTTCGATGCACAAAATAGCCCCATCCCGGGAGTTATTGTGTGCACGACTTTCAATGACTATAACAAAGACAAAAAAATTTTTTTCTTTGCCAAATTTATAGGAAACCTTCAGAAGGATGTCCACAACATATGTCAAAAGTTGATTTTCTTTATTCTTTTAATTCTGAATTTAAAAAAATCTTTGAGTCAAAAAAAAGCTATTTGGTGCACAAAATAGCCCCGGTTGACGGTAGATTAAATTATTGTTATAATTATAGTCATAATAATATATAGATATTTTCAATCTCCATTTTAAATATATCATACAATTTTTTTATTAAAGACATATGTATTTTAAATAAAATGCAACTACACTCGAACGCCGGTTTAGCGGACGTTTTTGGGTTGTGAGATTCGAACAATTCGAAAGAACACAACAAAATGTCTGATTTTATATTAATAAAATACCTACCAAGAAAGTAGTTTAATCCACTAACTATTTTTCAAGATAAAATTATTAATTAATAATAATTAGTGAAATAAAAATAATTTTATTACTTAATGAATAAAAAATTTTTGTACAAAAATATATTTACTATTAATAAAATAGAAATAACCTGCTGTAAATTTGTCGTATTTTTTTTAAATTGCAAATTAAATATTAATTAAAATAAAAACTATTATATTCAGAAAATAAAATCCTAATTTTCTTTGATCTGACTCAATAAAGGCTCTGTTCACTTTAGCAGACGACTCCCCCAAACAGTCCTATAAAAAGGCGTTTGAGAGTATTTTCAGGGAGAAAAAATCGGAATAGCAACATACATTAATAAGAAACTTTTTGTAAATTGTACATTAACCATTTTTACGAATATCAGATTCTCTAGATACACTTCATAATATTTATTTGTTATTAACAAAATGCATATTCATGAGCTTTTATACTATTATCTACTATTCTAAACGTTCATAGATCTACATATTGTAAAAAATATACCGTCTTCCAAAGGATTGGTCTGTGTATTGTCATTTTCCATTTTGCTGTAAGCAATAAAACAATTGTTTTTAGCACATACACAAAAATGAAGTGAACCTTTTGAAACATTTAAAAAATTAAAATGAATCACTGATTAATATTTTATATTTTGTAGTAATTTTTGAAAATATTTCAATTGAATCAACATTTTTACAAATTTTTATATAGGAGAGAGAGGGAAAAACCGTGTCTATAATTTAAATAACCAAGAAAAAAAATAAAAATAAAAAAAAATAAAATTTTTAAAATCATAATTTTAAACAATTGATATATGTATGTATGTATGTAATATATATTTATATTATATTACTTTTGTTGGGACGCATCAATCTTCCACAAATTCTATTTAATATAATAACAAGTAACTGAAATTCACTTCGCCGAATCACCAGTTGCTATAAGCTGTATTTATTAGAATTATTATTTAATCTAATTTTCATTTTCCCAATGATTCATTAGCTCTAATTTTTATTTTGCAGATATATTATTTAATAGAGATTTTGTTAGCCCGAAGAAACATTTGACATTATTTTCATTTGTCCAATTAATTGTTTGGACTAATTTTCGATTTTCCGATATTTCATCTGTTATAATTCCTATTTTTTAAAATCATTAATTACATTTCTTTTTTTATTCGAATTGTCAAATCGACGAATGTTCAGAGCATCGAATTGCCAAAAATTCGAAAAATTTGTTTGATTTAAGTTAACATTAACTTAAAACAAACAAATATTTACTTAGATAAACCAAATTTTTTGAATTTTTGGCAATTCGATGTTTTGACGATTCGACTAATAAGCATTTCGACGTTTTGAGCATTCGACGAACTGACAATTCGATGTTCTGAACATTCGTAGATTTGACAATTTGAATAAATGAACAATATGTCACATAAAAATAAGGCAGAAATAGATTTATGTTAAACAATTAATATAACAATTTATAATTAGTTGAAATAAAGTTTCGGCAAAACGAAAATTATGTTAAATAATCTTTCTGACAAATAAACATTCGGCTGAATGCTACTTCGAGGTAAGTGAATTTCTGTTAAATAAACATTAGAGCAAATAGGATATAGTTTATATGACAATTCTGTAAAAAGTAAATACTGGTAAATAATTATTTGAGACAATGGTAATTATAACGAATGACATTTCGATTAAATGAAAATTATAACTCATTACATTTAGAGCAATTGATATTTAAGTTAAAAAACATTGAAATATCGAAAATGAAATATCGGAAATCATTGGGAAAATGAAAATTAGATTAAATAATAATTCTAATGAATATAGCTTATGGCAACTGGTGATTCGGCGAAGTGAATTTCGGTTACTTGTTAATTTGTCAAATGGGATTTGTGGAAGATTGATGCGTCCCCTTTTGTTTTACTCTAAAGTACTCAGTTCTGTCCCGCATTACAATACTTAAATAAAATGCAACACTTGCAGGTTATTGTCAACAAAAAAAGAAAGACACTTACTGTAAGTTCAACTTACCGTATCCAATGCAATATTCAAAAAGTTCTGCAAACACTTTTATTTTGATGAATATTAATCTTCTTCTCGCTTTAAAAAGAATTAAAAAATTGAATTATATTACTTTTAAAAAAAGTTTATTATTATTTATAAAAAATCAATTTTTCAAATGTATTCGTTTTATTATTTTCCTATAATGAATTCTGATATTTCATTCTAAGAAATTTATATATTTTTAATAAAAAAGAGTATTGTATTAGGTATAATTATCTACATGATTAATTTATGTCGAAATTTGCAAGCGGTTAAAAATATATAATAGAATAATTAAAGTTAAATCAAATTTAAATTAAAGATGGACATAATTATCAACCTTTATTTCTGGTTGGTTAATCAAATTAATTAAGCAAATCAAAAATATCACGAAATAGAAATAGTTAAAATGAATATGATATTGAAACATAATATTTTTAGAAATATTATTTTGGAAACGCAAAATACTTTTTTTATTTACATTTTATAGACTTTTAAGCATAAAAAATTACTTTAAAATTTAAAACGTAGAGAAATAAAATTATAATTACATATAGACATTCAAACAAATTACTAACTATTATGGTCAAATAATGAAGATAATTTATGTTGGTTAACATTTTGTTTCAATCCAGAGTAGGTTATTTTTTCTAACTCTTTCATGTTGTGGGTTCTACGAGCTTCATCTGCAACGTTAACAATTACATTCGAACCATGCGGTTGTTGATTTGTAGGGGTGGGGGCGGAATTTTTTCTTTTCTTTATAATAATAAAAACCTTATACATATAATACATGACGACCACTGCTCCTGCAACAATTAGTAGATAATTTACATAAGTGCTAGGTTTAAACCATTCTCGACTCTTTTCCAAACGCTGTAGAGATAGATCATTTAGCTGCTGTTCCAGTTCGTCAAGTGTTGCAGAATTTTGACTGTATTTACTTTCTAATTTTGCATCTTTTAAGTTGCCGGTTTCAGATGTAAATAAAGTTTAATTCCAATGCTCTAAAATTGGAGATAATTTTTTTAAATTTAATTCCACATTCGATTCGTAGATTATTTCCGAAACCCCCTTTGGTGCTTGCAGTGCTGGTAAAGTGATTGTTGGTGCTCTGGCGGTACATCCTGGTGCTAGTTGAAGTACTCCTGCTCCAAAAATATTTATTTTTGTGTTATATTTTGATAAACATTTTATTTTCAGACTTGTTTCTCCTTTGACAGAATACAACCATCCTCCAATTGTTTCTAATCTTTCCCAGAAAGGTTCATCATTGTACTGCAACTTGACAGAACAAGTCTTTAAGATTTCAATTGAAGGTTGTAACAGCATTTGCAGCTCGCAAGAAGGATTTCTAGCAGTGTCATAAACTACAGGAGCATTTTGACATAGGAAATATTCCGTTGTTTTTTTACATAAATTTAATTCATCCTTATTAAAAATCATATATGTTAGTTGAGCCTCGTCGATTACAATATATTCACTATTAAAATCTATGTATGCTTTTCCTGTCTTATTTCCTAGGATTTCTTGAAAAACGGGAAAAGGGTGCAGTTTGTAAATAGAATATAGTGGCTCAATCGTGAGTGGTATGTCTATTAAAATTTTAAGGTGATTGTCTTCTAACATAATAGAAGTGTGCGAGACTTTCATTAGCTCATCGATGCTAAAATCAGGACCTCTAAAGGGAATACCTAAGCCAGCTTGATTGTCCTGAATATCCCTCATGATAGGTAACAGCTGATGAGAAGTGAGCAATCCTTGATGTAATTGTCCTTTTCTAGCTGCATAGATGACATCCAACATTTTCGTTCCGGTTTGAAGGTAATGCTGCAGTTTTGTTTCCATTGTATTAATTATTTTATCAAGTACTGGAGAAAAATTAGCCATTGTCATTTCATTTTTATCAACTATTTCTTTTAAAATAATATTCATTTTTCTTAATTGTTCCTTATGGTTTTCAGTTTGTTTATGCAGAGGATCTAATTGGGCTCTTACTACATGAGTCTGTTTTCCAACTAAATGAGTGATGTTAGCTTGAGCGACATTTAAATCTTGAATTGCTGCGTTGATTCGATCCTCATCATCGTAGTTCATCATCCCTGTAACTGGACCTATGATTTTTCCTAGAAATCCAAGCAACGCCGTTCGTCTTCGAATCCTGTTTCCTTGTGGAAGTCGTGTTAGAAAGTGCTTGTTTGATTTGGATAAATCGTTGAGTGCATTTTCAAGCTCTTTCTTAAATTCCAGAGCAGTTTCCCATTGTCCATTCCAGTCGTAGTCATTAATATGCGAAAAACATTTTTTGTAATAAGATGAGCAAGAATTGGGGAGCTGGTATTTTTTCGTAATTAATTTATCTAGGTCGTGGTTCTGTTTTTTACGTCGACAAATACAGCGACTCTCCAATTAGAAGAAGATAGTTTTAGGCTGGAAATGTACTCATAGTATATACCACTTCCTTTTTTAAATTCAGTAACAGCATAACTTTCTCCATTTTTTATATTAGACTGTCCTGCTGCAGTCAAAATAGTAACTGTATACATAACCAATGTTATGGAAAACGTTGGCAAAATAAAATAAAATAAATTATTTCGACGAAAAAAGCCGTTTTATTACAATTATTATGAATATCTGGTCGTTTTACTATAATAATTAAGTTATGGAAAACATCATGGATTTTTTAAAATTTTTCCTTGCCTAAAAACAAATTTTACTATTTAAAAAACTATCAATGGTAACATTAAATATGGTATTATTTATACTAAATAAAAAATCTATGCGATCTTGAGAATTTCGTTTAGTATACTATCAATAATGAAAATATATCTTATCTGGTTCTAAGTCAGGATCGTAAAAAATATTCTCGTTTGCAAGTTCTATTTTCATCACAATATCTATTCCACGTTGAAAATTGTTATGATGCTATGCAGTCTCCATCTAGTTTGTTTAGCAGTTGTATTAGACCAAGGCATCTTTCCAATGCAGCTTTTACACCGAAATGTAACACTTGTATGTATTATGCGCGAAATATAATACTTGTTATAATAATATAATCTTGTTAGATAAAATATTAATTTGTAATTTCTGTCTAAGAAGTAGTTAGAAAAGTTTATTTAATGAAACAAATGAGAAATTTAATTAAATTCAATAGGGGCCGTCTATACACTAAAAAACCATTTATTTAATTTAAATAACCGATTCATTGATAATTCTCAATTAAATATTTAATTAAATCAAATAATATTTATTGGAGTCAATTAAATGGTATTTGCTTTAAATACTGAAATTATTAGTTCAAATACCATTTAATTGACTCCAATAAATATTATTTGATTCAAGTAAATATTTAATTGATAATAGTCAATTAATCGGTTATTTGAATCAAATTGATTTTTTTCAGTGTATATTATGTAAGGATAATTTTTGAAAATGTTAACCCCCAACGCACAGTGGCGAAAAATTTACTTTTTCGTTTCAAAATCACACTCTACAGATCACAATTATTTACTAAAATCTATCGATCTTTTAAACTCGATTTTTGCATTTGTGTTCTTAAACATTTCTTTAATTAAAAAAATATTTAAACAATCATAAATCATAAACAATAATGTTTTAACTTCATTAATTAAGAAAGTTTATCAAAAAGCCTATTAAAATAACGTTTGAGTGTTTTTGATGTATAGAGAAAGTATATAACAATTTATTAAATTGTTTAAACCAGGGATCGACACAGACACGAAATAACACAAAAATTCGTGTCGTGCCTTGACACAACACAAAGTACGCCTGCTAATTCGTGTCGTGTCAAAACACGTTTTAAGAACACGCATGAAACACTAGAATCTTGCAAGAGTTATTTGTTTCGCAACTTGACACGTCACGATTATACAGTAATATGATTCTAAATAAACAAAAAAATTGTTATTAAATAAGTGTATTTCTCAAGTTCAATTGCAATTAATTCTATGAATTCCAATACAATATATAGGTGATTAATTTTAAAATATAATTTTCATGTCCTGTCCAAAAATCTGGAATACTAGTTCATATATAAAATTTTTTGAATTAAATTAATTTTCTTAATCACTCCTACTTTAATTAACAATTCCACAGGCCTGCAAATTTTGGCTTAGTTCTGTTACAGAAAAAGTGGTAGGTGATTCTTATCACCTTTAGCAGATAAATATTATTAGATAAAACATACACGCAGAAAAATCCGATTGAAAATTGTGGAGTTCAGCACTAGTAACTTAGATTTCATTCCCAAACTTGTCTACCTTTGCGGCTCCAGGATAGAAAACAGGGAAATGAATCGTAAAAGGTTTAAAGCACGTCAGTAGGCTTAAAATGTTTTCGTTCTTATGCACACTTATACGCGGAACAAAGCAAACTGAACACATTGATAGGCGCTTCTGGGCGGAGTCCAAGGCAAGTCTAGTGCCGAGTCCCATACTGAATATAATGTGAGCAGATCTTCTAGTGACCTACATTATTACTTTTATTTGTCAAAATATTTACTTTTATTGGAATATTCAATTTGAAACTAAATATAAAATCTAAAAATGAAACAACTGAAAATATTAGAATACTTTGAATTTTATAAAACTTCTCACTGGGATTTTTATTATTCTTTAGATAGGGTAAGTGTACCAAATGCCGAGGGTGTCCCATTTGTCGATGTTACCATGGTAATAACCAAAAAATATTGTCTAAAATGTCTCATTTGTTTGTGTATATAATATTAATACATTTTTTCACATTTATAACGCATAAGAAAATTAATATTTATCACTTTTTTCCATTTATAATGTGCTACAATGTTTAAATAAAATTCAAAGTTTGTTTACTCGACAACAGGAACCATCCTCGACAATTGGTACGTTTACCCTATTTAAACGTCAAATCTCTTTAAAAATTAAATACAAGTCCTTTGCCATTTTTACTAAAATGATTTGTTTTAAAACGTTTAAAGAAAGGGATTATATTTAAATATCTACAGATTAAATAAAAATCCCAGTGCAAAGATTTTTAAAATTCAAAGTATTCTCTATTTTTTACATATTATTTCATTTTAGACTTTACATTTAGTTGCCTAAATTGAACATTACAATAAAATATAATAACAATTAGGCATTGCACAACCGGCTAAAAACAAAATAAACACACACCTAACCTCAAAATGAGATCAAACATTTCACATAGATATTCTTCCACATTCATTTGTAACACTAGAACTTTATCACAAAACTGCACTCACTATTATATTTAAAACTAGAATTTTTATTAATTGAAACAATTAATACACTACGAACTACACCGAGACTTCCGTGTATATATCAAAAACGAAGAAACTGAACAAACGCGGGCGCAGGCGCGCCACAGAGTTTCGCATTCCTAAAAACTGTTTGGGAATGAATCTAAGGACTCTCGCACAGAACAGTCCCCGTTTAAGTGAACGTTGATACAAAGTTTGTAACAATTGAGTAGCTGAATTAAAATAAATGCAAATAATAATAATTGTACCTAATTCTTTTCACCTTTGAATTAATTACGGAATCTGATTGCACTTGTTGAAAGAAGACTATTGGCGTTTATTAAGATATTTAGCATTGATCTTCATTAAAAATCATTCCTAAACTTTTTGGGATTGAAATCTAAAATTTAATATTCCTCCCTACGATAATAGAAATTACTCAAATGATTTTATATTCAGTCCGAAATCTGAATTTTCATTTTTCTCCGTGTTGCTTTTTTGACGTAGAATACGAATCCGATTGCCAAAATGGCCCATGACGTCAGGATTTCTTGTAATATTTCCTTAAATAACCAAAAAATAGTTACTTTTACGGCAAAATTATTATGAAAGGATCCATATCAAATCATGCAGGCATTCCGACGATATAAATTGCGAATTATTTTTGCAATGACATATGTTATCCTACTCAAAAAATAATAAAATGTGTATTTTTTTAAATTTTGGATAGGATTCTGTTTGCACTTTTTACGAATATTTTAAGATTTTATCAAAAAATTACTTTTTTATATTTTCTTCTATAAAATTGCGTAATTTTCATATTTTTTGTTGCTCTTGGGGCTCATTTTTTCCTTTTATATACTCTTTCATGTAAATATACGCAAAATAAAAAATAATAAAAAAACAAGTGATACAATTTCAATTTAAAAAAAAAAATTTTCAAAAAAGGACATCTTTTTTCTCTCTTTATTTTCAGGATTTATTGACACTCATGTGTAGTATTTAACATAAAAATACCATTTTGTATTTTTTTGTATATTAAGAAATAAAATTACCTACTTTCAATTTCTAACTAAAAATTCTAAAATTTTGCAACTTCTCAGGTTTCTATACTTGTACTAGCAACAATGTTTTACAAAAGGCAAGAAAAAATTCTTCTACTTATTTTTTTATATTGGAATATATAAATACAATTTTTATGTTACTTTTTTAAGTTCTTTAAAAAAATATCCTTTTTTAATAACATTTCAATTTTTTTGTTCATGAGAATTATTTTATTATATATTTACATTTATTTCAGAGGCAATATCTGTAAAAGAGAAAAAAATTTCTATTTATAGTTGGAATTTTTTTTTTAATTAATCGACTCAATCAGGTAATAATATTCTCTCATAATAAGTTATGTTCAATTTTATTGACAAAAAATTTTAACCTTCGTTTAAAAAAATTGAACGTCTTAAATAAACTAACCGGGATAAATAACATTTTCGAACATCATCATTATCATATAGATAATTAACATAATTTTCGGACATAATGTTAATTATCAATATTCTTCACTATTGACAAGATTTTTCAAACTAATGTTAAAATTTAAAAAAATAAGCGATGGTACGAAAATAGAAACCTGAAAAGTTGCGAAATTTTTGAATTTTTAGTAAAAACTTGAAAATAATTTTTTCTCTTAATAGATAAACAAAAAAATACAAAATGGTATTTTTATGTTAAATAGGTACTACACATGAGTACCAATAAATCCTAAAAATAAAGAGAGAAAAAAGATGTCCTTTTTTTGAAAATTTTTTTTTAATTGTAATTGTATCACTTGTTTTTTATTATTTTTTATTTTGCGTAATTTTATATAAAAGAGTATATTATAAAAGGAAAAAATGAGCCCCAAGAGCAACAAAAAATATGAAAATTACGCAATTTTATAGAAGAAAATACACCCAATAACATATATGGGGCAAAATTCCTCAACTGTCCAGGTCAAAAAATGAATTTTCTCTAAATTTTGCTAAAATGTTACTATTATTAGTAGAAGTGTAAATATAAATTTTTTTTGAATTTGATAAAATATTTTTTGAGTTATGGAGTTTCAAAATTTTGATTTTTTTGAAAATATCTTTTTTTCAATTTAATATAATGATAAGTAAAATTAATCAAATTTTAAGTATGAATAGTGATTTTTGAAGGGGTTTTTATGGGCTATAAGCTGATGATGAAAAAAAAGTTGTTTTCTTTCAATTTGACCTTGAAATTCAAGGTCAAATTCTTAATTTCAATATATCTCAAAATCGATGTTTTTTATTTTTTTCTTACCTATCCCAATCGAAAGCTTACCTTTCTTCCTATGAGCCATGTAAAAATCAGAGTGGGACCATGGAAATTTTTGAGAAAAATAATAATTTATCATTATTTTACATAGAAAATGATGATTTATAATTAATTTCTTCAAGAATTTCCATGGTCCCACTCTGATTTTTACATGGCTTATAGGAAAAAAAGGAAGCTTTCGATTGGGATAGGTTAGAAAAAAATAAAAAACATCGATTTTGAGATATATTGAAATTAAGAATTTGACCTTGAATTTAAAGGTCAAATTGAAAGAAAACAACTTTTTTTCATCACCAGCTTATAGCCCGTGAAAACCCCTTTAAAAATCACTATTCATACTTTAAATTTGATTAATTTTACTTATCAATATATTAAATTGAAAAAAGATATTTTCAAAAAAATCAAAATTTTGAAACTCCATAACTCAAAAAATATTTTATTAAATTCAAAAAAAATTTATATTTGGGTGATTCTACAAACGAAGGACGAAAATCAAGAAAATTTGGACACAACATTTTTTTCTCATTTAAGTTCTGAAAAGTATTTTAACTTCAAGTTAATGGTACTAATAAAGACATCCATAAGTGGCCAGACAAAATATTAAAAATTACAAAAGTTATGGTTATTTATAAACAATTTATCCACAGAATTAAAATCGTGTCAAGAAAATTCACATTAACATAAAAATTAATGAATGGATTTTTATAAAATTGGTTACTCGGGGGTTTACGGGGTTGCTGATTAAGAATCCAATGTCAGTTTTTCACAATTCAAAATGGCGGATCCAATATGGCGAACGACTTTTGAAAAAACTTATTGTATTCGTCTAAAAATCGTTACCCGGGGGTTTTCGGGGTTGCTGATTAAGAATTTACTGTCAGTTTTTTAAAATTCAAAATGGCGGATCCAATATTGCGGACGAATTTTGAAAAAACTTATCGTATTCGTCTAAAAATCGTTACCCTGGGGTTTTTGAGGTCGCTGATTAAGAATCTAATTAAATAAATTTTAAAAAAATTGTTCGATTTTTATTAAATTTGATTTTGTAAAATGTATTTAAACGTTAAATAAGTTATTAACCTAGAGGAAAAGTTAGAACTTACAATTTACAAGTTACCACCATTTTCGCAACTTTTGAATCAGATAGTTCAAGATTATTTAAAATACGGAATACTTGATGCATACGGAAATTTCCGAGGACTGAAAAGAAATCGAGTACCAGAAAAAATCGAATACTAAATACTTTGAGTACACCTCTAGTTTTTAACGTTGAGTTTAATTTTGAATTTACTTTTTAATAATTTATTAATTTATTTTTATTTAATTTATTTAACTGATAAATAATTCATAATAATAATAAATTGTAATTATTTAATTATGATTATTAAAAATTATTTAAAATTTATTTATTTATTTTTATACATCTATGAACTATAAATATAGTAGTATAAGTAAAAAACATAATTAAATTGTTTAAACAAATTGTAAAAACAATGGTTAATTTGAAAAAAGTTGACCTCGGATTGGTAATAAGCGAAACAGAAAATCACCGAGTAACGATTTTCAGACGAATATGTTAAGTTTCTCCAAAATCGTCGGCCATATTGGATCCGCCATTTTGAATTAAAAAGTTTTAAAAACTGACATTAGGTTCTTAATCAGCAATCCCGAAAACCCCCAAGTAACGATTTTTACGAGGATCAATAAAAGTCATCGGTTTAATTAATTTTTGTTGTAATTTAATTAATAATTGTTTTTAACAAATTACGGATGGTGTATTTGTTTCTATAAGCACAATTTCACAAATCATAGAATTGTAAAAGTAAGTTCAAGTGTCTAATAATAAAGAACTACTTTGATTTTTTAGTGGGCTAAACTTTATTCATATAAAAAAATACTTATTCCATTTGTTTGTTTATGTCAATATAATTATTTATGCGAAATGAAAATTGAAAATTCAGTTATAGCAATTTCTTGTAAATTTAATTAGGATTATTTTAAGGCCAGAAAATCGAACAATAGTTGAAAATTGTTAGTTTTACGCTATTTTTAGTGATATAGTGTACATCCTATCTCAAAAGTGCCAGACGAATGAAAACCAGACGAATGAGAATTTGGCATTTTTTGTTTAAAAAATAGAAAAATAACATTAAATGAAAAAATCCTTCAGTTCTATCTTATAGAGAATAATAATCTACAAAACATAAGTCTATAGAATAACCAAAAAATAAAATATTTTTTTAAAAAATGCATGCCAGACGAATGAAAATTTGTCTGGTCACAACACAATCTCCGTCACAAATTAAGAAATCTTGGTTAATAGATTAGAAGATTCAATAAAACCCGATTGGTATCACATTTAGTTTAGTTTAATTAACAGCTACAACGAACAGTAACTTCTTCAGAATGTTGATTTTTAATAATTTTTACATTTTTTGCACTGCCAGACGAATGATAACAAATTCAGGGGACAAACTTCAAGAAGATATTTTATAAATAAGATATAGAGAAACGTCATAATTATTTCCATATTAGTAATCTACAACTATTCAAAATTACTAATACAGTATGAATTTTCCGCAAAACATTTGAAAAGTGATATTTATTCTCAATATGAACTGTTATTCTCCCAAAGGGACATGCCAGACGAATGAGAATTTAGCACTATAATGTGTATTTTTTGCAAAAAAATATTTTTTTTTCATCGGTTTTTTTTCTGTGCCATAATAGAAACCATTAAGATTTACAATTTCCATTAAAAGTAAAATTATTCTTTCCAAAATTAATATACAAAACATGCTTCAGACATCAAAATTCCCTCTTTTGTAGAATCACCCATTTACACTTTTACTAATAATAGTAACATTTTAGCAAAGTTTAGAGAAATTTCATTTTTTGACCTGGACAGTTGAGGAATTTTGCCCCATATGCTTTCCTTCCGGTTTGGACAACTTTTTAAAAAGTGGTGTGTCTTTTATAAGAATGTTTTAAGTTTATAGCGTATTTAAATTATCATACTCCATAGACTTAAAACATTCTTATAGAAGGCACACCACTTTTCAAAAAGTTGTCCAAACCGGAAGGAAAGCATATATGTTATTAAGGTATTTCTCCGGCTCCAGTGGAGCTCAATTACGACCAGTGTTCTGTATATAATAGAATTACCTCTCCCTCAAAAGGAAAGGTTGAGAACACTTTTCTCTTTCCTTTCCCCTCGGTCGAGCGCAGAAGTGCAAATTTCGTAATTGTGCGCAAGTTTTCATGATACGGCAACAGTGTGGCACAGCTGTCACGAGGCCCGTTCTTCTCACGGAGAACATAACCTTCATTTTTACTTGTTTAATTTCATGAATTTTATTAAAATTAAAATGTAAATAAAAACCCAAAAAAATAATAGATTTGTTTCAGTAAAAGTAGCAGGAAAAAATGAAAAATTCACCTCGACTGTGCACTAAGAAAAATTGATATTAAGCCTTATTATCTAGATATTAATAGTCAATATCTGTGACAGTGAAATATGTAACATTTTAGATGTTCAAATTTAACATCTAAGATATTGGAAAAAGACTTGTTCAAACATAACCTCACATTTACAGATTATACTTTTTAACATCTGAGATATTAAACCATAACATCTGGATGATATGCATTAGCATCTTCTCTTTAATATCTAGTATATTAAGATTTTTAATATCCAGTTTTCTCAGTGTGGAAAATGGCTAGACGTATCGTGATTGACATCTCATTTAAAAAGAAAAAAATATTTTCAGTCGGGATTTTTTGGAAAATATAGAAAAATATTATTGACCCCCGCTGCTCTCGGAAATTTTGCAAAATTTTTATAAATAATTATTGAAAAAAATGTTTTAATATTAAAAAAGGGGTTATGAACGGTTTGGTATTGACTTCTCATTTTGAGAGAATCAAATATTTCGGGTTCATATTTGGAGGGATGATAGAGGAATTTCACTCACTGAGACGCGTCTCTCTCCGTTTTTGCAATAATTTTGCGAGGAAATTATGTCAGTGGAGTAATTTGAGATTGAGAATTAAATTTCGTTAGTTCAAGTCGCGACCACTTCCGAGAATTGACGCCACCTCCTTGACCACTGACACATAGATCCACTTGTCTGTGTGCTCACCGTCATATTGTCTCACTTTCGCCAAAATTAAAACTTTTTAACTTTCTTATTCAATATATTTTTCAAAAATATCCTGCAAATTTCGAGAATATTCTTTATTAGAACGCTTCCCCCTAATTATCCTGATAAATCCTATAACGAGATATCAGAAAATAACGCGTTTAAAGATTTGATGATAAAATATTATTTTCCATATTATTATTATTATTAATAATTATAATATAAATTATTTCAATTTGTAGTAATAATTTATAATTATTATCAAATTAACGTAATTAATATTATTATTATCACTTATTAATTTTGTTATTACAACAAGAAATTCAAAAGAGCAATAATAAAAACAGTAACGAAATTTTATAACTAAAAAAGTTTCAATAAAATAAATAAATATATAAATATGTTTGAAAAAAGAAAACTTTTTTAAAATTGAATCTGAAAAAGTAATTGAAACGAATGTTAGTTTCGCGCCTTTTTGCGCAAGTGCTTTAAACGCAACAGTGTTGCCAAGTCGCGACCGCATGCTTATTCCTTGCACCAGTAAATTCAATGGAAAATCACTTGAGTTTCGACTTTCAAAATACAATAATTAAAAAATGAGCATCGATACCTACACTGAAATTTGTTTAATATTATTTCTTTTATTTATCCCTACAACATACTAGTTTTTGAGAAATATTTATCGAGTAGTTTTCTAAATATTAATAAAAATGTGTCACTTTTCTATGTTCAGCATATGATTCCTATGTTAAATGTTGAAACTTTGAAGCAAAATATCTCAATTTTTAGCATCGCAAGGAGTATTGAGTTTTTTATCACACATAAAGCATATAAAAAGCAGCATTTTCCCAGAATTTCAAAAAATTCTATCAAAAATAGATTTGACGGATAAATACCTTAAGTGTACAAAAAAGTAATTTTTTGATAAAATCTTAAAATATTCGTAAAAAGTGCAAACATAATCTTATTCAAAATTAAAAAAAATACGCATTTTATTATTTTTTGAGTACACTGAGAAAACTGGAGTATTGGACTAAACATCTGGAGGGACAAATCGTTGTTATTTGAGAGTTAGCTATTGGATAACAATCTAAATGTTCAAATACACCATTGACAGATATTCGTGCCATTTCTCTAACAGAGGGACAAATTAACCATCTTAAGAAATCCCTTCCTTATCCGGCGCGAAATGAATAAATATGGCAACCTAACCCCTAAATTAAATACATAAAATGTCAGAAAAATAATTTCGCGCGCATCAGATCGTACACATTTTCTGCGCAACTTTTAACCCTCAGATGTAATGGGAGAGAATATACAAGTAGATTTCCATTATCAATTCAAAATTTATTTTAGAAGGACTATTTAACTCTCTTCATAAGCAAAGGAAACACACACTTTTTGAACCTCTGAATTTGACTCTCCAGTTTTCTCAGTGTAGGATAACATATGTCATTGCGAAAATAATTCGCAATTTATATCGTCGGAATGCCTGCATGATTTGATATGGATCCTTTCATAATAATTTTGCCGTAAAAGTACAAAAATCTAAAAATTTACACAGTGTTGAACTTTAACTTTAAATAACTCTTAAAGGAGATAATTTATCAAAAAATCATAAGAAAACTTTTTTTTAGAGCGTTAAATTTCCTATAAGAATATATATTTTTCATTGATATAAAATGAAATATTTAAGGAAAAAAAAATTAATTTGTAAAAAGTAGCAAAATCCCATGTATTAAAATATTAATATTAAATGGGAAATGTATCGTCTCCCAACGGGAAGTTGCCAATGGTAACGATTGGTTCAATAATGGGCCATGCTTGGTACCCAATGGTTTTTTCTTGGCAAAACAATTGGCAACCATCATTGGACCACCAATGGTTTAAACTTGGGATGATCACGCTACTGCCAATGATCGGTAGCCAAGCATCGGGCCAATATTAGTTGCCAAGGAATTGCCAAGGAAACAAAATCGATTTTCAAAAGCTTGATTTTTTATTGGCAGCCAACAAAAAACCAAGGTTTTATAAAATTTATTTTTTTTAATTATTAATTAAAATTTATTTTTAAAAAATATATTTTTCAAAAATTTATTTTAAAAAAATATATTTTTTAAAAATATATATTTTTTAAAATTAATAGAACATATTAATTTAATTTGTCACCTCTGGTAAAACAAAGATGAAAGACTGATAAATTCCCTCACTTTATATCTTACAGTGGAGGGATAACTGTGAATGTCTTTGCGAGAGAGGAGCAGGTACTTATATAGAGCCAGTGAAACAGGTCACAAGCGAGAAGAAATCACTAGCATGCACTCTGGCGGCGCTTGTCGGAAGTGGCGCAACGTTGGTTGCCAAGCGCTGTGTCGATAATGTCAGGATATGCGTGCGCGCCAGAAAACAGTTCCGACAAGCGCCGCCAGAGTGCATGCTAGTGATTTCTTCTCGCTTGTGACCTGTTACACTGGCTCTATAAGTACCTGCTCCTCTCTCGCAAAGACATTCACAGTTATCCCTCCACTGTAAGATTTAAAAGTGAGGGAATTTATCAGTCTTTCATCTTTGTTTTACCAAAGGTGACAAATTAAATTAATATGTTCTATTAATTTAAAAAAATATATATTTTTGAAAAATAAATTTTTTTAAAATAAAATTTTTGAAAAATATATTTTTTAAAAATAAATTTTAATTAATAATAATTAATTTATTTTGGTCTGACATTTTGTTTTAGATGGCAAACTAATAATTTAGGGGGCGTCGCAAGAAATATAAACAACTTGGTAAATAACGGACACCCTACTATATATTAACCCTTATAGATGCATACATTTATTCATTCATTTAAATTTGACGAAACACGGTACTGGGAGGTTTTCGGGTCGCTGATTACGAATCTGAGGTCATTATGAAAAAAATTCAAAATGGCGGATCCAGTATGGCGGACATAAAAAATAAAAAGTCGCTCAATTGGACTGAAACTCGGTACTCGGGGGGTTTCTGGGGTTGATGATTACGAATCCGAGGTTAGGTTTAAAAAATTCAAAATAGCGGATTCAATATGGCGGACATAAAAATAAAAAGTTGTTCAATTGAACTGAAACTCGGTACTCGGAGATTATTGGGGTCGCTGATTACGAATAATTTTAAAAAAGGTCATTTTTAAAAATTTCGAAATGTCGGAGCCAATATTGCTGATATTGTTACTCGTTCTTAGCGTTACCCGGAACTGGCGGCGAGGACGTGACGAGATTTTAGTTCCATTTTTTTGTTTTTATTTCTTTCGTTTTTTAATTTTTTTGCTTTTTTTTCTTGTTTGTAGTACCTTTTCTATGGCACATATTAAAACTAAGAAGGACTATTTATATGAAATTCCAGAAAACATTTTCTCTCTTCTGAAAGGCAGAGATACTTAGCCTTTAATGGCATTCAAAAATTTTCTTTTTAAAATCTTAGAAAAGCTCAGAACGATTAAGAATAACCGCGATATTGACTCAGACATTTTGATTTTCTTCAAAATGACATTTTTCAAAAAGATTTGTAAGCAGCGACCCCAAGAACCTCCGAGTACCGAGTTTCAGTTCAATTGAACGACTTTTTATTTTTAAGTCCGCCATATTGGATCCGCCATTTTGAATTTTTTCATAATGACCTCAGATTCGTAATCAGCGACCCGAAAACCCTCCCAGTACCGTGTTTCGTCAAATTTAAATGAATGAATAAATGTATGCATCTATAAGGGTTAATATATAGTCCTGTTTACTGTGATAGCGGCATATTCATCAAGCTTGTAAATGGAGCAAATACTTTCAAAAAAATTTGAAAAAATTGGAAGTTTTACCTCTTATCATGTCCAAAAAAAAACCAAAGTTAGAGAATTGAAAATAAATTTGTATAAGCTAGAAAAAACTTTTTGTGATTTCCACGAAAAATTACATGTATTTTCCATTTAAAATTTCAGTCGACTAGAGGCACGTGTTAATATTGTTCGATTTGCTTCAAACTTTCAGGTAAATTTTTTTTTATACCTTGATTAATTTTTTGGGGTGAGACCGAAGATTTGGAAACATCACCCAAATAAGAACCACCCAAATGTTGACTTACCCTATATTATTAATTAAAATTTCTAGCATATGAACAATTTGACAAATAGAAATAGTACTCAACGAAAATTATGTTCACACTGAAAGAAAAATATGGAAGGTACAGGCATAGCTTAGCTTATATTACCCATATAGTATTGCTGGAATAGAAACAGCCCAACAGTTTGGTTAGGGTATTTCAACTATACCATTAGAACTAGACGAAAATTTCTAAAGCGCACTAACCTCTTAACCAGATTTCACATTAGTTTCGTTCGCTCACAAAAGAGGTGCGTGTGATTCTGACTTCCAATGGGAAATTTACAACTGTCGGAGTACTGCGCCAGCACTGTCAGTACTGGCAGCTACGCTGACAGACAGCACTGGTATAACTCTGGGATGATAACGCTGTCTAACGCTTGCGAAGTGCTGTCAGACAGCGCTGGCGCAGCACTGGACCAATGGAGAATATTGCCGCAATAAATGCCGTATTGTTATTAATTAGTCGTAAATTAATAATTATAAATAATTTAACAACAATTTGGTAAATAATATTAATAAATAGTTATTATTCATAAAATATTTCTCGTTTTAAAGAAATTGTATTAAAGATGGAGACTAACAATGGATATAGTAAATGAAGTAGAAAAAAATTGTTTATAACATTTAAAAATTAAATAATAAACAATTACAGTAAGTGTGCATTAGATTTTCATATTCGAGTACCTAACGATTGGAATCTAGAAATATCGCAAACCTATGAAAATAAACAAAATTGCTGATGAGGGGAATCGAACCTACGACCTACGGACTAACAGACTAACGCTCTAACCACTATGCTAACGACACATGTGTACAGTAAAGTATAAACATCTCAGTATCATTCAGACATACAATTATTGAATCAAAGATGAGAAAAAAATAGGGATACGTTAGAAATAATAAATTGAAATAAAATAAATTAAACTAAATTTTTAATAATTAAATTACTTTACTTATTGCATTTAACATTTTACGTAATTCTTAAATTACGTGGTAATTTTTTAATAATTTTTTATTCATAGTAAGAAGTATAATAGTATTTTAATAGGAACCAAATTATTATTGAGATTAAAGTTTAAATTTTGTTTATAAGTTTAATTTGTTTAAATAATTTATTATTTACAAAATTAGACAATTATGTTAAATTATTATTATTAAATTTAATAAAAATAAAGAATGAACAACTGAAAAGTAAAATAATAATTTTTTTTAATAAATTTATTTTTATAAACATTCATAAACTTTTTTTTATAATTTTTCTCAAGTTTATGTCAAAAAAGCAATGTTGGCAAACAGCGTTGTGAACAATTTTTCATACTCAGCTAGCACTTGCCGCCGTGGCTTGTCCAAGCTTTGGCGAAACAAAAATTCTGTACTGCGCCAGCAATAATTGTCGAGGCTCGGCTAGACTACGCCCAACAATCGTCTGAGTACTAAGCCAGTGGTAAACATCGGCACTATACTGGCATTTCCCATTGGGCTCTAGTCTTCTTGATTCTGACATATATGTTACAAATTATAGGTTAAGTGTTCCTCATTTTTAAATTTCTCATTTAACCTAACTATTTGAGGTAAAATCAACATTTGGTTTTTCAAAACTTGACAAAAATTCATAAACATAACCAAATTCCTAACATACCAAAATCATTTCTTTCAGTGCAATTAAATTGCAGTAAAATAAAACTTATGGAATTTACACTTTTGTAGTGGAGGGGAGGGAGGGAGTTTGAAAATGTCCACGATTCCATGTATTTTTGTGTCCGCAAAGGGGAGGTGGGGGGGCAACAAATCTTTCCACGTAATATATGGCGAACCCCATGAAATCAAAATTCGGCTAAAAAGAATTATTTCGCACATTTAATTAAATAAATTAAAAATTCGTTTACATGACATTCTCTCCAATAAAACTTGTAGTTAATGAAAACTTCAATAAATTAAAATTCAACGTAATTTAAGTTATGTCAAATAAAAATTTTGATTTATCGAAACTCGTTTAAATGAAAATTATAGAAAATTAAAAGTTCGCAGTAAGAAATTTCAATTTAAAAAACATAAAATTCTGTCTTTCAAAAGTAATAAAAAAATTGTTTTATAGAATTATGAGACGCCCTGTCCAAATTTAAATACTGTTTAAACAATATTTATTTGTTAAACAAAATTTATAAGATCTACACTACCGTCGGGAATTATCGGTACGGCCTCACACACATGGCCCAAAAACATACCAATCTTTAAATCACGATTTTTTTGTAAATACAAATGTCAGAAAATTAACAAATATACCATTCAAAAAATTATTAAATTCTACGATTAATGATATGCAACTGAAAATTTTAATAATTTATACAAAGCTTGCAGCAATCTACAAATTTGACAAAAAAAATTTTTAAATAAAATTTTTTTATAAATTATTTCAACCCCTGCACATTTTTTAAAAATTGTAGGAAAATTTTGAAACTTATATAGGTGTAATTATTCAAGTCTCATCTTTAATTTAAGACCAAAAGAGTTAAAAAATCTTATTCGGTTCGTGAGATATCATTATATACGTCCGAGCATGTTTTTTGACAAATGCATTGAATTAGTCGATTTTGAACGTTTTTTGGATGAAAATGCTTGGCCGTTTATAATGATATCTCTCGAACCGAATAAGATTTTTTAACTCTTTTGGTCTTAAGTTAAAGATGAGATTTCAATGATTACACCTATATAAGTTTCAAATTTTTTCTACAATTTTTAAAAAATGTGCAGGGGTTGAAATAATTTCCAAAAAAATTTTATTTTAAAATTTTTTTTGTCAAATTTGTAGATTGCTGCAAGCTTTGTATAAATTATTAAAATTTTCAGTTACATATCATTAATCGTAGAATTTAATAATCTTTCGAATGGTATATTTGTTAATTTTCTTACATTTGTATTTACAAAGAAATCGTGATTTGAAGATTGGTATGTTTTTAGGCCCTGCGCGTGCCGCCGTACCGATAATTCCCGACGGTAGTGTATTAATTACTTAATATTAATGAGGTTAATATTTTAAATGAACAGAATTAATTATCATCCAAACAGGTTTCATGCAATTATAAAAATTTGAATATTGACACTATTAAAAATGGTGAGTCCCGTAAAATGAATATGGATGAATATGGACGAATAATCAAAGCATAGTTGGCATTGAACTTTGTAGTTAAAATTTTCTTTAAAACGAATTGTGCGAGAAACGTATTAGAAGTTGAGTCTTCCTGATTGGTGGAGACCTCACGCATAGGTATAAAGTGGTACCTATTTGGGGGGGTCAGAGATCTCGATTTGTACACCAGATGGAGCCTACAGTTTGTTCCAAAAAAAGTGCTCGTTCAAAAATTGGCAACTGCTAGCACTAGTTACGAACGATATTTTTCATAACAAGGTGCAAAAAAGTGCCCTTTTTTGCACCGCGTTATGAAAATATTGTTAAATAATATTGTTAGATCCTTATAAGAAAGCTATATTAATCTACTCCAGTTATTTTGTTTTAAATATAACAAAATTTTGCATTTTGATAGTACAATCAAGTAAAAATGTCCCTACAAAAATTAAAAAAAGAATTACTAATGCAATAATGTAATTCACAAATTAAAAAGATTCTTAAAAAAACTTTAAAATTACACTGTCAAACACAATAAAGTAAATCATATGTTCTGAAATAATACTCACAATTTATAAAATTGCTTATATTAATAATAAAGAGAAAAGTTCATAATATCAAAGTGTACAGTCTTGGATTAGTGACAATTATTATACATATACGGTAAGAGAAATGTAATTATGTAAACAAGTTAATATAAAAACGGTTGGAAATTTTTGTTGTGAAAAGGATAGAATATCAACTTAAGGTAGTACGCTCGCGACAGTCACTCTCAAAAGTAAATTTTAATAAAATGCTATAGTATGGTGCAGTTACTGTAGCATATTTTTGCTTAGACTGTACTGAATACATAGTCAGCCCTATGTACAGACACACTCACACACAAGTATACTAGTCAGGTTAGAATATTATATTATATTATATCTTTTAACTGAAAACGGTTAATATTGTTAAATCTTTTTTTATAAATTTCTCAAACATTCATTTATAATATATTAGTTTTTTAAAACAATCTACCCTACTAAAAATAAAATCACAAAACGACAGAAATTTAGTCAGAATCTCTGATGATTTTAGGCTGCATTTGTTACGATTGCAGCCACAGAACGTCAGGCTTGAGTCATGTTTAATCAGAAAGCTTCAAAAGTAGTCAGATTTTTTATACAAAGTCGACACCCTTTTTTACCTGGAAAAAGGTCAACTGACCGTCATAAAATTAAAGGGAAATCTTTTTATTTGTTTATATTCATATTTATTTAAATATTATACTTGTTTTTCATCGACTTAGAATTCATCTAACAATATGCTCTTATTGTGTATGCAATATATCCTTTAGAACTTAAATTCAAAAATGATATCCTTTTTTATTTATCAATTACGGTTTTCGAGATACGTTACAGTTTTCTTAAAAAAATGTTTTTTATAATAAATTTTAGATATTTGTAATTGTGGAGATTTCTAGATTTTGAATTTATATTCATATTACTTGAAATTTTAAAATTGCAAAACTTTTGAGCAATAAAAATTTGGTTAGAGACCCGAACCTCGTAACAATAGACCCACGATTCTATTGTGAAAAAAGAGCTACGCACAAATTTCAAGTTATACTATATTTCGGTGAGGGGCTGTAAATTAAAAAAAAAGATTTCAATGCTCAATAATCGCAATCCATAAATATCAGGATTCAACAGGAGCATAAAAAATCCTTTAGTCCGAATTAACCAAAAGCTTCAGGAAATGTTAAAGTAGTCACAAAACATCAAAATTTCTGACGTTTTCTCTTTATTCCTGATTTTATTTTTAGCAGGGTATAGAAAATTTTAGAATTTATTAGAAGAAATGTGCCGTTTACATGCACTTTTCATAGGTTAACCATGTTAAATAACAAACATTGAACTTAAATATCTTGTTTTAGAAACGGTCAATTTTTTAATATTTTGCAAATACATAGATCTTGTTATTAACTATTCTGATTTCAAATTTCATGAAATTCTATAGAATAGTGCGATCACGAGCGTACTACCTTAAAAACAATGCAAAAAAAGAAAATATGTTATTTAAAAATTAGTATTTTAAAATTAATAAAAATATTGTGAAACTACTAAATCAATTTTAAAATATTATAAATCAGAATACGATAAATATTAGTACCATTTTCTTCAAGTGAGGCGCTGTTGTTCCATCTGGTGTACAGATCGAGATCTCTGACCCCCAAAAGTGAGACAACTTTACCTACTGTTAAGCATGGTCGTGACGTTTCCTTATTCTACTTCGTGGTGGAGACCGTCCACTGAAATTCAGCCCCACTACTCACAACACATTCACATTTGTTCGTGTGGCGCGAAGAGTGCAAATCGTACGTTTATAGCCAGTGTAATAGTAGTGGAAGGTGGAGGGGCTGAATTTCTAACCAACAAGTGTAAACAAACAGCAAGCTCAAATTATGATAATGTTTATTTGAAAATAATTCAAAATTGTGTAAGTAGAAATTATTTTTAACGTTTGTAAGTAAAAGAGGGACTCAAAATCTATAGAGTGACATTAATTACTCGAAATTAATTTTTTGGGAGCTAAGGCATGTTTTCTCGTGTAGCGTCACATATATGTATATGTATATGTATGTATGCATACATTTATTTTAGGTTACTGTTACGTCCGTAACTTCTTGTTAATATACCTAATTTAACTTCGATACTTATTTATGTATTTCCTATTTTTTATATTGTATTTTACTTATACGTTGTATTATTATTCTATGTATTTCATATTATTGCATTATAATTAGCATATTTTATATATCTCATATGGATCTAAACAATTTGCAAGTATAATGAATTCAAGAAAGATGAGTAATATTTTAAATCATGTAAAAAGAATAACGATAGTGTATCAGTTAAACGACCTTCAAACAATCTTCGCCACATGCAGGAAAACAAACAAGCAACGAGCGACTCGCCCTCATCCCAACTAAAAAACAGAAGAAGAGTCAACAGTCGCCCCGAATTGCAGCAGCATTGCCGTCGCCCGACACCCCCACTTAAAATCTACCCAAAATCGACACGTGTAGAAGAGTCAACAATCGCCCCGAATTGCAGCAGCATTGCCGTCGCCCGACACCCCCACTTAAAATCGACCCAAAATCGACACGTGTAGAAGAGTCAACAGTCGCCCCGAATTGCAGCAGCATTGCCGTCACCCGACACCCCCACTTAAAATCCACACTTGAATGATTCCAAAGCATTACATTAATGAAGACAGTTTTATATAAAAGGGATACAAATTCTGCAGATATCAGAGAGTAACTATTTAGAAATCAACCTGAACACATCGTTCAGAACAAGAGACTAGAGAGTAATTTTTTGGGAATCAACCTGTACACATCGCTCAGTCAACATCAAATTGTCTACAAGTAAACAGCACATAGTTTACAAGTGAATTCAAAGTACATCTTTGAAAGTGAAACGTATAACCCCAAGTATTATTTTGAACGTACATTATTAAAAGTGAACTATTTCCCCAAGTATTAAATAAGAAGTGAACTTTAAACAATCTCTTATAATACATTTGCAAAGTATAAATTTTAAACAATTTTCAAAAAATATTAAATTGGAAATAATCTCAACTATCAACGAACACCTAATATTGAAACAACACATTCCAAATTTCGAACTATCGAAATTTGCTCAAGAGGCGACAACCGTCTGGAAGGAAGCAGATATTTTAACAATACAATACACTATCTCATTAGTGTAAACAAGAGGATTAATACCCAACCACTAAGGACAACAAACAAAAGGCCCCTTTTCGTCTAGCGCTCAACACCATTGAGATCGGACAACAGATTATCATCACACCACCAGTAATCGTTATTCTTTAAGTAAGATTCATTATTTTTGTACTCATTGTAATTTTGTCAACTCTTTTCTTTCTTGTTGGTTTTTAAATAAATTATTCTCTCACATTTAGTAGGCTCATTGACTTATCCTCATCCCAAATTAGATTCATTTATGAAACTAATTTAAAACGAGGAACGTTAGGTATATTTAAAAAGGTTTCTCGTTTTGACGTAACACTACTATATGGACGAAAAATGTTTAATAAGAGCTAAAAAGAAGCATCTAAAAAAACTACAAAATTGGGGAAAACAATTATAGGTGTCTTAACATTTTTTTTGAAGTTATGGTCAAAAAAATGCTTTTTTTGCAAAATTAAAAATATAGAGGAGAGTTGGGCTAAATGTTAAATTTTGCATAAATGATTTTTTTAGACAGTATAAATCTGCTTTGATGCAAATATGTATTAATCAATACCGTAGGGCAACTTGTCTTCAACGACTTTCAATAAAAAAGTTTATGATATTTTCCCGTAAGATACACGTTTTGTCATTTTTAAAAAATTTTGTTTTTCTAACATATAGCCCTAAGGTGCGTTTTTAGCTTTAATAACAAATGTACAAAATGTGACTAAAAATATAAAATATTTAGCAAATACCTTTAGGTACAGTGCCGTCCAACAGGATTTGCCCACTCTAT
Organism: Leptopilina syphax; assembly: GCA_032872505.1. Lineage (NCBI taxonomy): Eukaryota > Metazoa > Arthropoda > Insecta > Hymenoptera > Figitidae > Leptopilina > Leptopilina syphax. The sequence goes on from CM065472.1 coordinate 17,121,553, forward strand.
CACATTTAGAGCCAATTTCACCAACTTCCAATTTAAAGTTAATCAATGATTAAAGACAGTTTAAAGGCTTCTGATTGGTTAATTGAGGATTTAATCATTGATTAACTTTTAATCGGTGTTGGTGAAATCGGACCTTAAAGGTGTTACAAAAAGTTTTCTATTTTGATTTCTAGAAAAGATATCGAAGTTTGCAAGGTCTTATTTTAAAGCTTATATCTTCTACTTTAACAATATTTAAATAATAAATTTTTATTGTTTAATTACTGTTTAGGAAAAGCAAATTAAAAAATTTTTTTTTGCCAATTTTAAACAAATGTAGTTTTTTAACAAGTAATTGCAAATTAATTATGTATAACGCATTATAAAGCTTATTTTACCACCTTTAAAATGCATTTCTAAAAATTGTCGTACGATTTTTTTTTATGAAAGTTATTAATTATTAACATTTGTTAAAAAACAGCCCTTTTTTAAACAGTTAATATTTTGAAAACGATTCATTTTTTTAGAAAAAGTTTAGGACAAAAAATGTTTATTTATTTATGTAGATTCAAGAAAAAAATATAAAAAAAATTTTTTGCGGGTCAGACCATTATATATCGAATAAAGTCGTTGCGGCCTAATTTTAGAAAAAATTGATTCTTTCAGAAATAATTGTTTATGATATCTAGGGAACGAAATAAAAATAATTATGTTAAAATATTTATTACTTTTCTCAAAATATGAGTGTAAAGTGGAGAAGATGCGGAAAAATGTCACTTTTTTAGCTGTTAGAAAATGTATAAAAAAACATAGAAAAATGCTTCAAAATATAAAAAAGTTATTGATTCTTGTTTAAAATTACTTGATTAATTAATCCGAATTCAATGAACTAGTAAAAAATTTAAAAAATAGACCCTAATTGATAAATTCACTAATTTAGGCGTATAAAAGTTTTCTTTTAAATGTTTTTAAAGATATAAAAATTTTAGAAATTCCCGGATAATAATAATTATCAAGTTTAAATTTAACACGATCAACTACATGAGGATATAAAAGATAATAAATGCAAAAAGTCAGTTTCAAAATTAAAATCTACAAAATAGTGCGTATAAAAAGAAAAAATTGTTTCTAGTTGAAAAAATGTGCATATTATTATTAATAATATTATTTTAAAGTATTGCAAATATTTATAAAAAAATTTCGAAATTATTATTTAAAAATGAAACATTTTAAAAAGTTTGAATTTGAACGCCGTGATCGGAACATAGCCAAGGAGAAAAAACCAACTTCAGTTATAAGACAATATACAGTTTTAATCTGAAATAAAGTGCAATTTTCAATCACTTGTATCTTTTAAATTAGATTCGGGACCAAAACGAAACTTTTGGTGCGTGTAGATTTTGGCGTGATTTAATAGCTGTGAAAGTGCCAAATTTTTTTATTTTTCTTAAACGGAGATATTAAGTTGCAAAGTTTGCAAAAATTTAAAAATCGCGTACTTTCAACTTAATATTTCTTGTATATTTAAAGTAAAAACAGAAAAACTGATAAGAAAATCAAAAACTTTATCGAAAATACTCTATATTTGGTGAGTTTAAAAACTCACCTTTAAAAACATGTTTTATCTATTTTTTAAATTTTTTACTAGTTTATTGAATTCGGATTAATTAATCAAGTAATTTTAAACAAGAATCAATAACTTTTTTTACATTTTGAATCATTTTTCTATGTTTTTTTATACATTTTCTAACAGCTAAAAAAGTGACATTTTTCCGCACCTTCTCCACTTTATATTCATATTTTGAGAAAAGTAATAAATATTTTAACATAATTCTTTTTATTTCGTTCTCTAGATATCATAAAAAATCATTTCTGAACGAATCAATTTTTTCTAAAATTAGGCCGCAACGACTTTATTCGACATATAATGGTCTGACCGTTGCACAAATTTTTTTTACCACATTTTTAGGTTTTAAATTATATTAAATTATAAAATTATTATATGATATTATCACTCGGTTGTTATAAATATTTAATAAACATTGAATTTAACGATCATTCCGAGTCACCTGACTCGGAATGATCGTTAAATTCAATGTTTATTAAATATATTAAATTATATTAAATTATTTCTACACTTTTGTAATCACCGCAGTTCAAGAATTAAAACGTTTGTGTTTACTTAAAGGGTTACGTACACTTAGGATTTTCAAAAAATCGATTTTTTTAAAATGCATTTTCTAAAAGTATACCATTTCAAAAGTATTCTCTGAAAATTTGAGACAAATCGGACTATTATTTTTGGACATATAGAATTTTGAATGCAGCCGTCTCAGCCGTTACTGTGGCCAGGCGGCGGTATTCAAAACTTTGAACTCGTTTTTCTCAAAACCATGTTTTGGGAGTCGGTGATCACTGTAACTTGAGAACGGCTTTACCGATCGGTTTGAAATTTTTACCACTTATTTGTTATATAACACAGGCACACAAAAAAAAAGTTGTCTGTTCATTGAACCAGACCTACATGTCTTATAGTATTTTGGCCCCCTGAATACGAATATGAAATCAGAATTGCTTCATCACCCTCTGTTTTTTTTTAAATCGAAAAACTACCCTTAAGTCTAAAATTCAAGAACTAAATTAAAAAAAATGAACTAACCGCGGTTTTCTTCTGAGTAGAAGAATATATTTATGCGTATTCTTCTTTCAACAACTTAGAAATAATGTCAAAATTGCTCTATCACCCCCTGTTTTTTTTTAAATCGAAGAAACTACCCTTAAATCAAAAATTCAAGAACTAAATTAAAAAAAATGAAATAACCGCGGTTTTCTTCTGAGTAGAAGAATATATTTATGCGTATTCTTCTTTCAACAACTTAGAAATAATGTCAAAATTGCTCCATCACCCCCTGTTTTTTTAAATCGGGGAAAATACCCTTAAATCTAAAATTCAAGAACTAAATTTAAAAAAAATGAAATAACATTATTTCTGAGTTGTTGAAAGAAGAAAACGCATAAATATATTTTTTTACTCCGAAGGAAACCGCGGTTATTTCATTTTTTTTAATTTAGTTCTTGAATTTTTGATTTAAGGGTAGTTTCTTCGATTTAAAAAAAACAGAGGGTGATGGAGCAATTTTGAAATTATTTCTGAGTTGTTGAAAGAAGAAAACGCATAAATATATTTTTCTACTCCGAAGGAAACCGCGGTTATTTCATTTTTTTTAATTTAGTTCTTGAATTTTTGATTTAAGGGTAGTTTCTTCGATTTAAAAAAAAACAGAGAGTGATGGAGCAATTCTGACTTCATATTCGTATTTAGGGGGCCAAAATACTATAAGACATGTAGGTCTGGTTCAATGAACAGACAACTTTTTTTTTTTGTGTGCCTGTGTAATTGGTCGGTACTTGAACGAAGGATTTTTTTTTTGACAATAATTTTTTTTTGTATAGCCGAAAATGTGAGTAAAATTTTGGTCAAAAAACAATTTTTGACTTTCAACATCCGCCATTTTGCGAAAAATAAAAATTTTTCAAATCCCTTCGTTCAAGTACCGCATTATATCATTACCTAACGATTTCTTCTTCACGATTTGATTTTAGATGATCTAGTCAAGAGATAGCGTGATCACCGCGAAACCATTTTTATTTAAGGAGCTCACGCAAATGTTCTATTATTCGCATATTTCTTTATATTTATGGACTATAATTTCAGAAAATTTTCTTGAAATATATATATTTTATGTGGAAAAAGATTTGTTAATAATTATTTTAATGTGTGGCCACAAAAAATTCCTAAAAAACAGCTTTTTTTGAAGCTCTAACTGTACGTAACCCCTTAAAAGAGTGAAATACTTTCACCTTCAATGTAATTTGAATAGCTTTTAATTATACAATTAACATTAATTGTTTATAAAATTGTCAAAAAAAAATTGAACATTTTGTTTTTCTAAACAGTAATTAAACCATAAAAAAAATTTTTTTTAATTTTTTATTTAAATATTGATAAAGTAGAAGATATAGAGTAGAACGGGATGAAATAGCCATGGTGCAAAAAAGCCATTTGACTTTTATTTAAAAACTATTAAACCGATTTATCAGCTATTTAGAATATAAATACTATCAGTTAATACGCAACTTTTGACACAAGTTTGGATGTTGTTCCTATATTAATATAATTTTTATTGTAATTTTAAATTTTGAGTTGCTCTGTGTATAATATTTCGATGAACTTTTCGAACATATTAAGTGAAAGGGAAATGAAAGTACATGATTGTACATAAGGAGAAAACTATACTCAAAACGTATCCAATGTTAATTTTTGGAAATTGAACTGAATTTAAAATTTATTTAACCTTTTAGAAAAACTGGCCTTGGGGTGAAAAAGCCAGGGACAAAAATCCATTGAATATTATGTGAAATTCATTTGTTTTCTACTTAAACTAACCTTCTAATTTTACAAAATTCTCGAGTGTTAACTTAATAAAATTAATTAAACACGACGAAAAAATAGTATAAAGTGCGATAAAAAATAAACAACGAAAAAACGGTTGCAACAAAATATGGCATCTGTGGTGAAATTTAAGGAAGACTTTAAAAAAGGTACAAAAACTTGGCAGTGTAAATCAAAAACAGGTAAACTTAACATAATATTCAATTTTCCTTACTAAAAGCTTTTTAAAATGTATTAAAATATTTTTAAAATAAGATTATTTGTCATATAAATAAAGGAAAAATTTAAAAATACCAAAATTAATAACATATTTTGATGAAATCGCGAGGTGGCTTTCTCCCCCCACCAGGTAGTACAAAAAAGCCATTTGCAGAGCTTTCGTAAAACTCTTATAACTTAGTCCTTTTATGGGGTAAAAAATATTTCCGTCAAAAATATTCAAGCTTAATAACTGAACTTTAATGCCAATTGGAAATTTGAAAAAAAAATTTAAATTCAGATTTTATAAATTAAAATGTAAAAATGTGGCTATTTCACCCCGTTCTACTACACTCTAAGCTTCAAAATGAGACCTTACAAACCTTGATATCTTAACAAGAAATCAAAATATAAAACTTTTTGTAACACCTTTAACTGTGATAGAGTGGACAAATGCTGTTGGGCGGCACTGTATGTAACAAGGTTAAAATGTGGTAAAAAAAATTAATTCAAAAAATTTTTTTATATTTCTTTTTTGAATCTACATAAGTAAATGAACATTTTTTGTGTTAAACTTTATCTAAAAAAATGGATCGTTTTCAAAATATAAATTGTTTAAAAAAGGGCTGTTCTTTAAAACAAATGTTAATAACTTTCTTAAAATAAATCGTACGACAATTTTTAAAAATGCATTTTAAAGGTGATAAAATAAGCTTTATAATGCGTTATACATAATTAATTTGCGATTACTTGTTAAAAAACTATATTTGTTTGAAATTAGCAAAAAAAAATTTAAAAATTTGTTTTTTCTAAACAGTAAATGAACAAAAAAAAATTTTTTTTTTAATTTATTATTTAAATATTGTTAAAGTAGAAAATGTAAGCTTTAAAATGACCCAGGTGCGAATTTAGGTTGGCCGCCAGAGTTTAAAGGTTGGCCCAAGTTTGGCCTAACTTTGGCAAGCGAAGTTTTGGTTGCCAGAGTTTGCCCGACTTTGCAAGCCAACCATTAAATGCAGAGTTTAACCAACCGTCGGGCCAACTTTGGCGACACAGGTTGGCCACAACTCATCCAAACGTAGTTTAAAAGACTTTCAGTTTCGGTTAGCCCGACGGTTGGCAAAACTCAAGAAACGCAGTTTCATTGACTTAAACTTTCTTGGTCGGCCAAATTCTGGGCCACGGTTGGCCCAACGGTTGGCAAAACTATGTCAAATGCAGTTTAAATGACTTAAACTTTCTTGGTTGGTCGAACTCTCGGCCACGGTTGGCCCAACGGTTGGCAAAACTATGTCAAATGCAGTTTAAATGACTTAAACTTTCTTGGTTGGTCGAACTTTGGGCCACGATTGGCCCAACGGTTGGCAAAACTGTGAAACGCAGTTTAATTGACTTGATTTTTATTGGTTGGCCGAACTCTGGGCCACGGTTGGCAAAACTTTGTCAAATGCAGTTTAAATGACTTAAAATTTTTTGGTCGGCCGAACTCTGGGCCACGGTTGGCCCAACGGTTGTCAAAACTATGTAAAACACAGTTTAATTGACTTACATTATTTTGGTCGGCTGAACTCTGGGCCACGGTTGGCAAAACTTTGTCAAATGCAGTTTAAATGACTTAAACTTTCTTGGTCGGCCGAACTCTGGGCGACGGTTGGCCCGACGGTTGGCAAAACTATGTCAAATGCAGTTTAAATGACTTAAACTTTCTTGGTTGGTCGAACTTTAGGCCACGATTGGCCCGACGGTGGGCAAAACTTTGTGAAACGCAGTTTAATTGACTTGATTTTTCTTGGTTGGCCGAACTCTGGGCCACAGTTGGCCCAACTGTTGGCAAAACTTTCTCAAATGCAGTTTAAATGACTTAAACTTTCTTGGTCAGCCGAACTCTGGGACACGGTTGGCCCGACTGTTGCAGCTTTAATATACATTTTGCGATATGCACTCCCATGTGAGCGTAGCGTAGTGGTCAGTGTATAAGTCTTCGGTGCGTTAGGTTAGTGGTTAGATCCCAGCGAGCGTTAGATATTTTCGAAAATGTATGTATGAGATTGTGTTCAATAATAATAGGTAAAAGGTTATGTCTGATGTTCCCGCTACTAATAACGTGTTAATTGTTTAAATAATTTAGTTTTTTAATAATTTTTTACCTTTGGCTGTTAAAGTTGGCCAAACTTTGAAAATTGTGGTTGGTCCAACTTACGCAACTAAAGTTGTGCCAACTTTGGCGTCAGTCTTTGGACCAACCATTGAAATGTATAGTTGGCACAACATATGCATTGTAAGTTGGGCCAACTTCCTTATGAGTTGTCGGGCCAACCATCGTCGCCATTAGACGGCCGCCGTTATCATCTGTATGGTTGGCCCAACCTCTGGCACGAGAAGTTGGACCGACCTTGTAAATTTGGCCCAACTATGGGCCGACCAAAAAATCGCACCTGGGGAGACCTTACAAACCTCGATATCTTTACTAAAAATCAAAATATAAAACTTTTGGTAACACCTTTAACTGTGATAGAGTGGGCAAATCCTGTTGAGCAGCACTGTACAACATCAGGGACCTAAATAGGCTAAAATACTTTTGGCGATGAGAATAAATAAAAAAAAATACTTAAAAGTTGAAATTTTCTTTTACGTAAAAATTTTTCAAATGTAGGGTCAAAACACACTTCATATTATGGACACCACAAAAATGAATAGAATGTCACATAACTTCGGACATTTACTTAGAGTGATAACACTCTTCTATAATTCAAATTGCAATGCTCTAACTATTTATGTTCAAAAGATAATAAATTTCAACTGTTTTGACGCAGTTTAACATTTAGCGCCAGTCTTACCTATAGTAAGAAGTCTTACCTATAGTAGTAATCTATCTCAAAGTATTTTCATTTTATGTCCTCACGTGATACTAACAAAAAAAATTCTTCTCTAAAGCTCTTCATACAAGGAAACAAATGTTGCTGAGTTTCTAGTAAAAGTTTCTATGGAATAGTAATAATTCTACTTTTATAATAAAAATTACTTCTCATTGTAAAATGTACTTCGCATGAAGTAAATATTACTATTTCTGGTAGTAAAAATTACTAATAGTAATTATTACATTAGTCATTTTTAAAAATTGCTTTATTTAATTTTTACATCAGCATTGTAAATTTTTTAAAATTTTGTATAACTTTTTACATTTGATATGTTGTAAATATTACTCGTAGAAACTCTAATAAATAATTAGTACTCGAAAAATAAAGATTACTTCTGCAAGGAACAACTTTCACTATTATTGCAGAGCGATCTTTTTACTCGAAAAAGTAGTAATCCTTATCACTACTACTATAGACGTGTGTGTGTGATGACGTCACTACTGTCATGCCCAGCGATCGTAGCCTGACGTCAAAGTCATTAAGATTATTATAATACTATACTCCAAAGTTTTATATATTGAAATGTGCAATTCTAGCTTTGTATAAAATTATTTATAACATTTATTGAAATAATTTTTTTTTATTTTGTAAAAAAATCAGAATAAGAAATCTAAGAATAATAATCTAATAATTTAATAATTAAATTAAGTAATTTTAAATTAATAATAACTTTTCTAAATAAATTAAATGTATGATTTACTTTATCAAAAAACCATGCAGCACGTAATATTTCAGTAACATTATAGTAATATTACAGTAATATTACAAAAACATTATAATAATATTATAGTAAAATTACAAGAACATTACAGTAATATTAATGTAATATTATAGTAAAATTACAGTAAATTTTTTTAGAGCAAAATTAATTTCAAATTACAGTAATATTACACCAGCATGTAAACTAAATGAAAATGGCTGTAAAATGCGTATGGGTGATTTTCAAATAACTGTGTTTTTTTGAATAAGACGTTTTTCCGCTAAAATAGTGAACCAAATTTGACATTCATTACATATTTTAGTACATTTTTTTTCTTCAAAAGGAAGCTATAAGATTTTGAATATTTCTAAAGTTACGATGGAAAACGCAAACAAAACGCAAAAGTTACATGCCACGGACCTGACATGTGTATCACAGTTAAAATACGTAAATAAATAAAAAATGGAATAAATATTTTCTTTTCAATGTTCGCACTTCAAAATAATACCAGTAGAAGTCAATTAAAAATAAAATTGAGTAATAAAATCACGATGTCGTTAGCATATGTAGATAGAAAGTAATTAACAATTTAAAACATGAAAAAAGTGCTCGTGTACGTAGAATATCATTATAACAAAAATATTTTTATATGTAAAACATATGGTTAGATTTGGCCTACAAAGTACTTAAAAGATAATTTCAATATTTGTTCACGTAAAAATTTCAGAACAAAATTTTAAAAAAACGTATGCCACGGACCTGACAATTTAACCCTATTTTCTTAATTTTAACTATGATAATGATTAGTTAATGAACTGAATAATAAGTATCTTTAAGAAGAGACTCATATTAACTGATTTATGAAGTGAGTGGCAAAAAAAATAATTTTATTAGGGTCAAACCATTTTATTTCAACTAAAGTGGTCGCCGACTAATTTTAAAAAATTGTAATTTTCTACAGGAATGATACTGATGTTACTATAATCACAAAATAAAAAGATTTTTTAAAAATAATTTTATATCTTTTGTAAAATATGAATTTTAAATATAAGAAATTTTAAAAACTGTCAATTTTCGGCCAGTAGAAAATAATTCAAAAGAAATACATTTCATTAAAAAAATATAATAAAAATGGTTGGAATTTGTTTAGAATGTCTAAATTTATTATTATAAATTGATATATGCATTTTAAAATATAAAATAATAAATAAAATATTATTCCAAAGTTCATCATTAAATTAACCTATTTTTCTTCTGCTCCAATCAGAGTTCTTGAAAAAAAGCTACGGGCAAATCGATTCCGTCCTTTTCTTGTGTGAGTACTGCACTGACAGCGTGTTCAGATGCATCGGTAGTCACTCTAAATATCTTCTTAAAATCTGGGTGTAATAAAATCGGATTTTTACACAAAGCTTTCTTAAGTTTTTTGAAACTCTGTTTTTCTTCTGTGTCCCACTTAAATATTTTATTTTATCCTTTTTCAATAAGCTATATAAAGATTTTGCTATTTTTGCGTAGTCCTTTATAAATCTTCTGTAATAACCTGTTATGCCTAGAAAACCTTTTACTGCCTTGGGTTTTTGTGGAGTGGGGAAATCTTTAATTGCTTGTATTTTCTTTGGATCTGCTCTGATTCCTTCTGCACCCACAATGTGTCCTAGGTAAGCCACTTCTTTTCGTAAAAATTCGCATTTTTCGGGTTGTAATGCCTATTTTGCTTTTCTTAATCGCTCAAACAATCAAGATATTGTTTTGTCGTGTTCTTCTAATGTATTCGAAAACACTATGATATCGTCTAAGTAAACAAATAACTCTGTTCCTTGTAATCCTGACAGGACATTATCCATGAGCCTTTAGAATGTAGACGCTGCATTTTTAATTCCCATTGGCATCCTTTTATATTGATAGTGTCCTCTACCGCAAGAAAAGGCTGTTTTATGTTGATCCTCTTCGGCTGTCCCTATTTGGTGATAACCCATCGCTAGATCAAAAACGGAAAAATATTGCGCCCCTCCTAATCTTTCCAAAATATGATTTATCAAAGGTATGGGGTAGCTTTCCCCCACCATTTTTTCATTAAGGGCTCGTAAAAAAAATATTGTGCCAAAATTTTCTTCATTTTCGTCCTTCGTTTGTAGAACTACCCATATCTTACTTATTTAATAGTGTTCTTTCAGATACCAAAGAGTTCAAATAAAAACATTTATTTATTTCAAAAAAAGTTAAAAAACAAAACATACGTTTTCTGGTCGTTTCGACCCATGTAACCCCTTAAACAAATTGATATTAGAATTCTGTTTTTTTATTTCTGACACCAGTTTTTTAAGGACCAAAATCTAGAGTATTTGTAATTTAAAATAAATATAGTTTTGAATATTAATATGTACATATTATACGATATTATTATTTTATTTGTAAATGCATGATGCCTTCCCACGCGTGCTTTGACACACATACAATGAGCAGCAATATCGCAGGCACTGTGCGTGCACTATTCTAGTCATCACGTATGCATGTTGAGTGCAGTTGAAATGCATACGTTATCGCCCGCATAAAGTGCCTCGCACACTGCCTGCGGGACGTGCGACGCACGATTGCTATCTGGGTAAAGTGATTATCAATTATAAAAATCTGTCTATAACTATAGGGGGGATTATTGTACCTCAAGAACGCATTCAATTTGATCAATACCCGTCGAATGAATGGAAGCGCATTGAATCACAGGGGGATTTTAAATATATACAAATGATAGAAACAAAAGATGACGTCATTCATGATAAAGGAAAGATAGATGATTACGAAAATAAGGGTCATTATGATTTAGGTGAATGTAATTTATTCGAAAATAAAAAAAAGAGTAATAACATTTATCTAAATAAATCAATTGAATCGAATAAAATAAATGCAATTTTTAAAAATAATTTAGATACGGGTGAAGTGTTTGTCGAGGATAATGACGGTGATTCTTAGGGTGGAGTCCCATGATAACGTTTTTGCGTTGCGTTGTTGAAGGCGTGCGTTATTTTCAGTGCGATCCATCTCTGCTTTACCTAACCATGCCATCTCTGCAGTTTGTTTTGTTTTTGAACTTTTCGAAATGTACAACGACGTTTGTTTTGATCCTTGTCATTAAATTATTAATTAAATTAATTAAAAAAAGTTATTTTAACTCGTGTTAAGTGTCCAGCAAATAAAAAAAATTGTTTTTATCGATTTCGTCGCCTATTGTTTAAAAATGTCGGAAAACGATATGCAGGTAAGAAATGTTTATGTCAATATTAAGGTTATTTTTTTAATTTTAAAACTATTAAATAACTTTTTACAGTTTGCTTATTCATGCTGGAATTGTGGGTGGATCATGAACAGGAATGATTTTGGAAATATCAGTAATCACACATGTTTTAAAGGTTTTAATGAAGTGACACATAACATCGTTATAAGTAGCGATTATGTTGTCAGTATGAGTAAGTTTTTCAATTTTTAGATTTCAGCTACTAAAAGCTGTGCTACTATATCTATTATTTATTTGAGAATTTCCACTACTATAAATTTGCCAATATTAGAAATCAAAAAACTATTCTAAAAAATTATAAACAAATTCTTTAAAACGATTCAATTATTTTCAAAAATATTCAAAATTTAACTATTTTTAATATCTAGTATTTTCATCAAATTTTGCAAAAGAATTTAATTATTTAAAAGAAAATTTATAGAGTTCATCCAAAATTCAATTATTTTCATAAATAATAAAATCCTCACAGGAATTCAATTAATAGAATAGCATTATAAAAAAATCAATTATTTAAAAAAAATTCGATACAATTCTTCACAATAGTTCAATTACTTTCATTAATAATAACACTTTTCATGGAAATTCAATTATTTAAAAAAAATTTTGATAAAATTCTTAGTGTTATAGTCAGCAAAAATAATATCCCCATCTGTATCGTTTCATATTCGACATGAGCTGCAAAACGTTTTTGCAACTCAGTCTCATTTCTACCTTTGAAGTGTATTATTTATTTCATTAATAAATTGTCACTCTCAGAAGTGATATAAAATAATCTTTGTCTATTTTATAAATTAGACCATAACATTTTGGCGATCCTGCCAGGATAGCAACAAACGACGTAAAAGTAATTCGTCAAACTGTGCTATCTTCGAGTGTGAACCTGATTTTCTACGGAAAATATAATTGTTCAACCAAAGGAGGAAAGGCTCCGTGGGTACTCTACGGATACCTTCGAGAAATTTAATACGTCATAGTAATTGAGGTGCTTGAGCTTGTCGATCTAGACAATAAGACTCAGAAGAAGACGACTTCTGGAGGAATTTCATTCAACTGGAGAACTAGGCAGATACGTCAGCCACTTACTTGGGGGTGTTTTGCAGCAGTGTCTACGGCCACTCTTCACACATCACCAGGGTCCAGAAGAAGCAGAAATACGTAAGACTTATTCAATGAATGAATCATATTTGATTTATATGTTTGATTTATAAAATGGTAACTAAACTACGCGTGTTAGTAAGTCTTAGTTTCCTCAATAAAATAAAACTATTTATCTGATTAGCCTTGTTATAAGTGTGTAGCCACTTGAACAAGTGAAGAGAATTAAACACACATATAATTATTGTTACGCGAGACATTCACTTACACCCGAAACAAAATAATTTTTATACTGGCATATCACACTTATAGGGATTTCAAACACACAAACTCTACATCTGACACAGACTCTGACTCGACTGACGTTAGTTCAAAAATGGAGAATGAATTTAAAAATGCCCTTAACTCAACCGAAACATCAACACCGCGAAGTACGCAGGAGATTCTTGCATCTGTAGTGGATCAACTTTCACGATTAAATGTAGGAGTTACGAGATTAGTTCGAGAAAATGATAACTGGAAAGAAGAGATAGGAACATTAGGAGGAAAATTAGGGTTACATCCTACAGAAGAAACAGATAACGACTTTGAAAATGGATCCGATAACGCAAGTCAATTCGGTGATAAAGAATCTCAAGATGGTGCTCAAATCCGAACAAATACAATAAATGATGGAGAAACATTACAAAATCAAAATTTAGGAAAAATCGCAGCGAAAGATATAATTAGAACTATAAAAACATTAACGGGTCAAGATGATTGTGGAGTTAAAGATTTTATTAGAAACGTTAAAAGAGCAAAAGGACAATGTTACCAACCAGATCTATTGTTAGATTTTATTATTTCTGAAAAAAATAACCGGAAATGCAGAAAGAGCAATACGATACTTAGATATAACCAGCTATGCAAAATTTTTCGAGGCTTTGCGTGCAAATTTAACACAAGTCGGTTCAGTGTCAATGCTACGATCAAAATTATTAAATTGCAGACAAAATCCTCTTGAAGATATTCAAAGTTTCAACAACAGATATAGGAAAATTTGTCACGAATTAAAATACGCAATTCAATCGGAATACACAAAGCTAATTCAACGAAAAAATTTCTATAGAAAACGAAGAAAATGAAATTTTAAAAAGATACATGATGAACATTCGTCGAGATATAGGATTACAGATAACTGCTCAACGACCGCTTAATTTGAATGAAGCTCAAATGCAAGCCACGGAGTTAGAATTATGGTTTGAGGAAAGTAACGTGCATAAAACACAATTAACAAATAAAATTTTACCGAGATTTCCAATTAGACCTAATACATTAAACATAACATCTAAACCTTTAACAAATTATAGACAGTTGACAAATAAAATGAATACACCTGCAGCACAAGAGTCAAATATAAGACCGGTGTCGTGTTACAAGTGTGGAAAGACTGGACACATGGCAAAAGAATGTACAACATCAGCAAATTTTCGCGACGGCTGGTTGCCAAAGAGACCTCCGCAAGCAATCAGAATGACAAGCGAAGACCAAGAATTTTTAGACTCTCAGACAATGACCGAAGAAGAAATTCAATACCACGAGGATTACGAAAAGAATGCCGAGTATCAACCTTGTGTGGACGACTACAATCTGTGTACGGAAGAGGTGATAATGGAGGAGAATACAGATTATTAATAGACTCAGGAGCATCAGTTAACATAATAAAAGAAAATAGAATACCCAGAAACAATTACAAGACTTTTAAAGTGAAAAAGAATTTTTGTATGGGTAAAGATAAGTACCAATCAGAATATGCTGTTAATTTAAATTATTTCGGCAAACAACAACTGTTTTCATATTGTCGATGAAAATTTCCCTTTACCCGAGGATGGAATAATTGGATTACCATTTCTACAAAAATATGAAAAATATGCTATCACCCCAAAATTCCTTATCATAGAAAAGTGGAAGACACCTTTACATGAAGATCATCCAAATATTCCCACCGGACTTTATAAAATACAAAACGGAATTATGAAGGCACCCGTTTATAATTATTCTAATCAACCCTTGGAAGTTCCGAACAAAATTGAAGGAATACCTATAGAGAAAATTGATTATGACGTTACAAACGATACAACGTTCGGAAATGAATTAAAATTAAAAACTGAAGAACTGCCTAAACGATTAATAGAATTAAAAAATAAAACAAGGCTAGATCATTTTGGACAAAAATACAAAAGAAGACATTTGGAGAATAATCGGAAATTATCACAGGAATTTTACATTAGATAATGACGAAATTCCCTGCACTAATTTAACCAGTCACAAAATTATATTAAAAAGTGGAAAAATAATCAATGTAAAATCTTACAGACCCCCTGAATTTCACAGAGAAGAAACCAACAAACAGGTAGCCGATTTATTACAAAAAAAGATTATTGAACCGTCTGATACCCCATTTAACTCTCCAATATGGATAGTACCAAAAAAAAGGATGCTAGTGGTATACAAAAATGGCGCATGGTCATTGACTTTAGAAAATTAAATGAGGATACAGATCAAGATGCATATCCTTTGCCAGTGATTGAAGACGTTCTTTCACAGTTAAGAAAAGCAAAATTCTTCTCAGCATTTGATTTGTCTTCAGGATTTCACGAAATTCCAATGGAAAAAGAAAGTCGAAAATATACAGGATTCAGCACAACTAGAAGACATTATCAATTTATCCGAATGCCATTTGATTTAAAAAATGCACCTCCCAGGTTAAAATCCCCATACAGGATCCTTAAAGGATCCTCTCGGGATCCTGTGCAGGTCCTGTGTAGGATCCCAACCGGATCCCGTACCCGTCCTGTACAGGATCCCGACCGGATCCCGTGCAGGAAATTGGGACAAGGTATTAGGCTCGTATAACAATGTTGGACAGAAAAATGTATTGCGCATTCGAGAAACTCATAGAAAACTACTGCGCAGGAGTTAAAAATATAAATTAATTAATTAAGGAAACTGTGTAGGATCCTTTACGGGTTCCTTACAGGATCCTTTATACTTAAGTACCTGCAGTTTAGAAAGTTTCCTGTACATGATCCTGCAAGTGTTCCTGTACAGGAACCTTTACAGGAACCTCTGATAGCTAAGGTTTCTGCAACGGAACCTGCACAGGAACCTTGTCCCAATTTCCTGCACGGGATCCGGTCGGGATCCTGTACAGGACGGGTACGGGATCCGGTCAGGATCCCGAGAGGATCCTTTAAGGATCCTGTACGGGGATTTTAACCTGGGCTGACACGTTTCAAAGAATGATGGATGGCGCTTTTCAAGGATTAATTGGTGATGTATGTTTTGTATACTTGGATGACATTGTTATTTTTGGATCCACATTAGAAGAACATAATAAAAATTTAATCAAATTTATGGAAAGAGTAAAAACATTGGGATTAAAATTACAACCGGATAAGTGTGAATACCTTCGACCAGAACTAGAATATTTAGGACACGTTATCACGGATAAAGGAGTAAAACCAAATCCTTTAAAAATACAAGCAGTTCAAAATTTTAAAGAACCAAAAAACGTGACAGAAATACAGTCATTTTTAGAACTAGTTGGATATTACAGAAAGTTTATTAAAAATTTTGCACATATAGCTAAACCTTTGTCAAGATTAACAACAAAAGAAACTATTTTCGATTGGACAAAAGACTGCAATACAAGTTTTGAATTATTAAAAGATTTGCTGTGTAAATCACCAGTATTAAAATATCCAGATTTTAGCAAAAGATTTGTTTTAACGACGGATGCTAGTAATGTAGGAATAGGAGCTGTACTTTCTCAAGATGGACATTCTTGTTGCTATATTTCAAGAGTATTAAATAAAGCAGAACAAAATTACAATACAGCAGAAAAAGAATTACTGGCAATCGTGTGGGCTACAAAAAGGCTGAGACAATATTAATTAGGACGGACATTTACTATTCAGACAGATCATAAAGCACTAATTTGGTTACATAATGTAAAAGATCCTAGTTCGAGATTATTAAGATGGAGATTACGTTTAGAAGAATTTCAATATGATATTGAATATGTTAAAGGAAAAGAAAATAAAGCAGCTGACTGTCTTTCACGGTTATTTCCAATACAAGATGAGGATAGTGAAAAAGACGCATCAGCAGAAAGTGCAGAAGACAATGAACTTAGCTCAACAGAAGACGAAGATATGTCACCCGACACACAGAGGTTTGATGACACTCCACAAACGAGCAATAATAAAAATGATATTATAACCGAACAAAATGACGATTCAAATATTTTAACGCAATATTTTGAGGACTGGAAAAGGAATAAAGAAATTGGAAATGTTACAATAAAACCTAACGCTCAAGGAAAATTATGGAAAACAATATTAAAAAAAGATTTTCCCCCATTCAATAAAGAAAACTGGTTAAAATATTTTGAAAATCGTGTTAAAGAATTTATAGATAGGAAAATGGTAATAGTTCGATTTTAATTGGGGGATCCTTTGATTGCACCTATAGAAAAGGCATTTATTAAAAAAGTTATGGAATTTTTTAGTAAAAAATATGAAGATCGATCTTTCCATTAATGTTTTAGTCAAATAAGAGAACTTACAAAAGAAGAAAGAAAATCAATATTAAAAGAAGCTCATGGATCTGTTGTAGGTCAACATTATGGGGAAAATAAAACTATTCAAAAAGCAAAAAGATTAGGAGAATGGAAAGGTATGGACGAAGAGATAATTGACTTTGTTAAAAAATGTTTAGTTTGTTAATTACAGAAAAGCACACGTATTAAAAGACAAGCAGAAGGCATTATCCCTGATATCCCATTAAAACCAAACGACAAAATAGCAATGGATATTTTTGGCCGTTTACCTAAAACAAAACAAGATAACGAATTTATACTAAGTATCCAAGATCAATTAACAAGATATATCATGCTTATTCCACTAAAATCAGCAACAAGTGAAAACATATTAAAAAGTTTATTAGAACAATACATTTATATATATGGTTCGCCCAAAAGCATTCTTACCGATCAAGGAAAAAATTTTGTTTCTGAATTAGTTGAAAATTTCGAAAACCTTTTTCGAATTAAATCAATAAGGACAACTACATATCATCCACAAAGTAATGGACGAATAGAAAGAATGCATTCTACATTAAAAAATCTTCTAAAAACGGCAATGGAAGACAATCAAAATGAATGGGACGAGAATTTAAAAATTATTAGTCTTGCACATAATTCAACTACAAACGAAACAACAGGATTTACACCTTTTGAACTCACATTTGGAAGAGAATATAACCTCCCTTCTACTCTTGAAAATTCGCCAATTTTTAAGTACCCAGAATTAGATGATGATTAGACGAACAAATAGTTTTACCGCAACCAATATATGAAATAGGAGACCTTGTAAAATTAATTAATAATCATCCAAGTAATAAATTATCTCCAAGTTGGTTAGGACCAGGAACTATTACACAAATTTTTGACAACAATAATTATGAAGTATTATATAAAAACAAGAAAAGCAGATTTCATGCTAACCAGTTAATGCCATATTACAATTTTTCAGATAATGAAAATGATGATCAGCAAAATTCTACTGATAATTTTGAAGATTAGTTTATCATATGGAAATATCAATATAACAGAATTAAAAGGAAATTTGTATATAGAAGACATAGGACCTGTACATCAGTATCACGAAGAATGGCGATTAATAATTGGAATAAACGTCACTAATGTAAACAGTAGATTTGATATGATTGAGAAAACAATTCAAATAAGTGAAGCAGCATGTTCTATTTATTGTAGCTCTGAGAACGAAATTCATTTAATAAGAGGACGATTCGACAGGTTAAAAAGTAAACATGATTTATTAAATAAATTGTTAGGAGGACATCGAATAAAAAGAGGTTTAGCCAATTTTGTGGGAGATATAGCAAAGCCTTTATTTGGAATTATGAATGATGCAGACTTGGTATCTATTAAAAATCAATTTGATGGAGTTCTTGATGATCAAAATCAATTAGCGAAAATATTAACTAATCATACAAAAATTATAAAACTGATTCTCGATTCATCATCATTAGATCACGAACTACTTCAAACACAAACTAATCGAGAACCAGAATTAACTATGAATCTACGAACGACAATAAACGAAACTATAAAAGAAAATTTTATTAATTCAAAATTAGTAATAGTAACACTTCTGATTGACGAATTAAACGAAGACATTAATATTGCAATAGACGCTATTAACGACGGAAAACATGGAATAGTTCATCCCCAACTACTAACACCAAAAATATTAAAAAATACTATAGAAGAATTCGAACAAGTCCATAGAACGAGATACCATTTTGAAAATACTGAAGAAACTTATCAATATATTATTGACTTAAGTGAAGTGGAAGTAGCAATAATAAAAGGGTTATTGACTTACATTTTAAGAATACCAGTAATCGAGAAAGAAGAAGGAAATATTATTCGACTAAAACCAATCCCAGAGAAAATAAAGGACACTTACCCAGTAAACAAAATTCGATACACGGACCGCGGAGTTCGTATACGAGCTCGGTAGCTCGTATGAGAAATATGAGAAAACTCTCATACGAGCCTTTTCCGTAATGAGAAGTGTATAGATGCTTGTATACGAGGTGACTTTTAAAGCATTTTTCTTATTATAACACTATTTTAAAGTAAATGTAGATAATAGAAATGAATTTTCAAAGTAAAACAAAGCTAAATTTATAAAGGAAATGAAGTTTTAAGAAAAAAAGGATAATTTTGTTCAAAAAATTTATTCACACTGAAAAAAGGTTAGAATTTGATAATTCCTTGTTACTCTAACTAACCGACATTAGATATTTCTCGGATACGGTAAGCACGATTTTGTATTGGCGGTAGAATAAATAAGTTTTTTTCATTACTAATTAATAATATATTATTATTTATTTATTATATAAATGTTCTTATATAAAATAATTAATTTTAATACAAAATCTGCTTACCGTATACGAGAAATATCTAATGTCGGTTAGTTAGAGTAACAAGGAATTATCAAATTCTAACCTTTTTTTAGTATGAATAAATTTTTTGAATAAAATTATTCTTTTTTTTTAAACTTCATTTCCCTTATAAATTTAGCTTTGTTTTACTTTGAAAATTCATTTCTATTATCTACATTTACTTTAAAATAGTGTTATAATAAGAAAAATGCTTTAAAAGTCACCTCGTATACAAGCATCTATACACTTCTCATTACGGAAAAGGCTCGTATGAGAGTTTTCTCATATTTCTCATACGAGCTACCGAGCTCGTATACGAACTCCGCGGTCCGTGTATCGAATTTTTTTACTGGGTATTTAGGGTATACACCTAAACATGAATATTTCATAAAATATAAAGAATCATACACTCCATTAAAAAATGACTATCAAACCAATTGTAAAAACATAGTAGAATATAAAATCTGCAAAAGAAAACAACCAAATTATTTACTAGGTAAATCTAACGGATGTGATGCTACTTTATTAAGAAGAGACGCTTTAGCAAATTGTATACTATCCCCATATTTATTACATCAAGAAACATATATCTCTGTTACCAATGGGTACATATTGCTCCCACTCCGACAAATAACTATCGACATTAATTGTGACGACGGACTTGAAACTATTACAATTCTGCCGTCCTTTTTAAAAAAGACACTATCTACATTTTAGCTCAATCGGAGATATTGAAGGAAACGCGTTTGCATCTGGATCTCTTAATAAAATTAAAAATTTTATAAACAAACTTATGTTCTTGACTGATTCGGACACGCTCTTTTCATTGGTGCAAAAAAAATTATTAATTTTAATTATTTATTAATTGTGACGATGTGAATTGTCGTTCTTTATTTTGTCGAAATTCTGAATCGTCATGTCATCTGTCGGAATTATCCCTGAACCGTGATCGTTAATTGGTATGGTAATTTAGAAAGTCGAAACTGCCGTGTGACCCACTATCAGTGGTGAATGTGTGTCGCGCGGCTAGTTAGTAGGAGAGAAAGTGGTAGAGGGCAGAGCCGCTGTCTATTAGAAAGAGATAGAGAGAGGAGAGCCAGCGGAACGAGAGAGAAGAAGAGACGAAGAAGCTGAGCACGTGTTGAGAAAAGCGAGAAACAGGTGCCGGTAGTTTTTCGCCGACATTTTTTTGTAATCAGTGGCCTACGAGATATGTAGGAGAGTCAATCTACGGGATGTGTAGAGAGTGTTGTAAGAGACGTGTATAGTGTGAAATAGTTTTGTAAAAATTTGTGTGTTTCGAAGAACTGGAGTCGTGTGTAAAAAGAGAATTAATAAAGTGTGAAAAGAAGTGAAGTTGTTTTCTTTGGATTATTTCCTTAGTTTTCCCTGAGGAAAATAGTTGCCGAGAAGCCAACCTAGAGGAGGGATTGAGAAGCGTCGTTGGGTGAGTCAGTATCGTACCAGTGTAGTACCAGTCGTGTCTCGTCGTTGGCATTTCTGCTTGCCAACTTGTTCAGGCAAAATTTCCTCTGACGATTGAGAGCTTCTCAGAGGTGTTGTTGTTTATCGGGTTTTTAAAGAGTCGAGTATAGTTTATTAATTAAGCTTAAAATTAATTGGCGCCTGACGGCGAAATTTACTAACTTAAATTTCATATTATTATTTTTGTTGAAAGCGTCGGATTTTGCCTGACGTAAGCAGAACTTTTAGCTTAATTTAAAATTAGTTAAAATCATACGTCACAAAATTTGGCGCCCAACGTGGGGCCAGGCCAGAACCGAGACACGACTAAAATTATTTATTGTGCCAGACTGAAAGTGATCATATTGAGCCGAATTGTATGGTGAGCCGAAATAAAAATTCAGAAGAGTCTGAATAAAATTATTTTGTCAATTTTGTTGTACAAGTGTGAGCCAGAGTTCTGAATTTTCAATTTGCCAGAGCCAGATAGATTTTTTTTTTCGCCAAGAAAATTCAAAAATTCATGTTGCCAGAATTTAAAAAATTTTTTGTTGCTAACGCCAGACATACAAATTGTATGTTACCAGCTGACAGAAAATTCAAAATTCCCATTTCCAGATTGTTTATTGATTTATTTTGACAATGCCAGAATTTATTTGTTTATAAATTATGAGTAAATTACGGCCAGAAATTGTGTAAAGTAAAGTTGTAGATTGCTTTTGCCATTAAATTCGAAATTTTCTTTTTCTTTCGAGACTGTAGAAATTTCCTGCTGTGATAAAAATTTAAATCAACAAATTAAAGATTTTTTTTGTTTGCCGAAAGTCAGTTTCGTGAGAAAATCCCGAGTAAAACTCCAAACAAACTTGTGTAAAATCAAAAATGTTCTAAAATTTTTATGCCGAGCACATGTTAGACCGGAAATAAAATTCGGGTTAGTCACGTGATTGCGCCGGGATATTTGAATTTCAGCAGTCGAGAGAAAGTTCGCGCGCGCCAGGAAAAGTGGCTCAGTAGTAGTAGTAATAGTGGCTAGAGAGAGAGAGAACGAGAAGAAGAGAGAGAGGGAGAGCCGAGTCACCAGTCCGCCGAAAAAAGAAAAATTTTGAAAGGGGGCCCTCCTTGAGTGGGTTCGTCCGTGCTTTCAAGATAGCACAGGGCCGTGTATACTAATTGTGCACCCCCCTTAAAATTCAAAATTATTCGAACTTAGAAAATTTTTTGAATCTTTGAAATGGCAAAGGCAAGTAGCGAGATGCAGGAGTACAAAAGACGCATGAGCGAACTAATTGAAGTACCATGCGTAAGCCGAGCATGGGAAACAATTAGAGTCATGCAAATTGGTCAAGTAGTGACGAACTTACTGAGACACCAATTGTGTATCAGCGGGTCGTCACAAGTATTGCGAGAGAGATTGTTAAGAGCCGAGATGAGACTGGCCTTGACTGACGGTACTGAAGTGCCATTTAGCGACCAGTATGACCTTGGAAATTCCGATAAAATCTTTTTATTAGAAGCCTTCCCAGAGCCAGAATTTAGCCCGTTTCGTTTTCTTACGCGACAAAGGGGTGGCCAGTTTTCATCTGCGGATAATGAGGAATCCGATAGTGGGGCGAGCCAGATCCATGAAAGAATTCGTGCAAGGGAAATTAGGGAGAGTGGGAGAAATAAATCCCGAGATGGGGCATCGTACAGCAGAGCGAATCCGACCAACGTTGCAACCACCCCAAATTTCACACCCCCACCCCCAGTCATGTCAACAGCCAGTATGACGACTGTTTCTCCCACCACTACTAGTGCTCAAATGAGTATGACAACGAGCACTGTCATGACATCGCCGCACACCATCACCTCAGCCACAATGGCTCCGAATGTCCAGAGCCTTCGAGATTCAGTTGCGCGTTTGGGTTTGTCGCCAGAAATAAGAAGACTCATGGAGTATGCAGAGAAGATAGATCACCACTATTCTGTAGGGGGGTGGGAGTTACAACAAAGCCAATGTAGGGCCGAGATTGGTGACAGGTATCAATTGACCCAACATCAACAATCGCGCATCGTGTCCCCACATGGAAAAACCCCTGTAGTCGAGACCTCACAATCACATCACACAAATGATAGAGTGAGGCCCACACCCGCCCCTAGAAGCCAGTCAAGCCGAAGTAGCAGGAATGAAGACAGTGTAACTCAACAAAGAGTGCCACGAAATGGAGAGCCGGTAGGAGAGCCAGTGAGAAAAGAGACTAAGAGAAGTGTGTGTAGTAGAAAGGGAAGAAAAAGAGATCATGTTAGGAAATTGGGTAAGATTAGAGAAGAAGGGCAGAGAAAAGAGGAGAGAGAAACCAGACTGAATAGAGGAAGAGAGGACGAGAGCAATGAAGGAAGTAGTGACAGCGAGAGATTTAGCGTTAGTGATAGAGTGAGTAGAGAGTGTCAAAGAGAGAATAAGAGGGTCGACAGACCGAAGAGAGGTCAGTGGGAGAGCCGGAGATCAATCTTAGATGACTCTACGAGTGAGTCAGAATCTGAGAGTGATCTGAGTCAATGCCAGAGTAGTGGGGGGAAAAACAAAGAAATTAAGTCCAGTCGGAGGTCCAAAGTTATCAGAACACTGAAGGACTGGGACTTAAAATTCTTTGGTGATGACGACAGTGCCGAGGAATTCTTGGAGCGCCTGGAAGACTGTAAGGCTTGGTCAGATTGTCCTGATCAAGAAATATTGCAAGCGCTGCCAATCATCCTTCAGAAAACTGCCAGCAGTTGGTTTAGGCCGTTGCGCCGTGAAATTAATTCGTGGAAATCATTCAAGAGGGCGTTCAAGAATGAATATCTGGTGACGGTAGACGACGATGACGTGATTGAAGAGTTGAGGGCCAGGACGCAAGGGAAAGGAGAGAAAATATCTCCATACTTGACCAGCTTCAGGTTAATCTTAGGAAACATGAAGCGCCCCCTTGACAAGAAACAACAAGTCAAAATCGCCTACAAAGCACTTACGCCGGAATATAGACGACAGTTGGACCGTTTATATTTCGATTCTCTCAGTCAGATGGAGAAAATTCTACGAAACTTCGAAAAGGCCAAAGATCTAGACGAGAGATACACCCCCCCTCCACCTAAAGAGAAGATGCGTTTTCCTGCAGCAGCCGTGAAGGAAAGCCGATTCAAGAAAACGGTGAGATCAGAAGCAGCGACGTCGGAGGAGGAGTCGGAGTCGAGTGGTAGTGACCACTCTACTAAGGAGAGCAAAGAGACGAACGAGGCCAGGATAAACGAGAAGCCAGACAGTGTATGTGTAGACGCTATGACACTTATGAAAACAGCCCAAAAATCAGCGGAGCAGAGTCAGGTAGTCAGTTCACCCCGACCACAAATCTTGCCATGACCTATGCAAATTGCATACCCAGCCATGTATGCAGGAATTGTGTCAGGAGGAGCCAAACCAGTTGGTTTGCCAAATGTAGAACAAAATGGTTCAAAAACGGCAACAAAGCAATTTATGGGAGTTTGTTTTCAGTGTCAGTCTATAGGACATCGGGTCAGAGATTGTCCCAGGAGGATCTGTTTTCAATGTCAACAACAGGGACATTATGCCAAACAATGTCCCCTGAGGCAAGCCCAAGTGGAGTCATGCTTAGTGTGCAAAACACCAGGAGTAAACTTCCTGAGATGCCAGAATTGTGTAGAAATACGGAGAATCTTGGAGAGCGGGGCCTGGAGGACATAGAGATGCCCTGTACACTTGGGCCACGACAGCGGGAGAAGAAGAGCCGAGAAATAAAACTGTGTGAGAGCTGTACCAGAACCGACCGAGTAAAAAGAGCTTACTCTGTCAAAGTGTAGTTGAAAACAATGCTATCAAGTGTGGGACTAAAGGTACGGATGTGATCCCAGTACCTATAGTCTAGGGGAGGGGAGAGGCTGTGAGAGTCACAGCTGACCCAACCCTAAGAAAAAAAAATTTTTTCTTTGAGATTAGAGATGGGAGAAAGCATTGTAGACAGAAAAATTGATAAGAGAGCCGAGTTTCGTAAACCTTGTGCAGTAGAGAGGAAAGCCAAAAGCCGTGAGCCGAGGGCCATAGAGAGAAGAGCCGGAATCCGTAAGTGAGGAGAGAAGAAATAGAAGGGTCAGTAGAGAGAGTAGGAGAGCTAGTAGAGAAGGTCAGAGAGAGGAGAAATAGGAGGGCCAGTAGAGGAAGTAGGAGAGCCAGTAGATAAGGTCAGAGAGAGGAGAAATAGGAGGGCCAGTAGAGAAAGTAGGAGAGCCAGTAGAGAATGTCAGAGAGAGGAGAAAGAGGAGGGTCAGATGAGAGAGTAGGAGAGCCAGTAGTGAAGTAAAATTGAAAAAAAAAAAAGTTCCATAAGAAAGGAGAGAGACTTATACCAAACTAACGAGCCAGCCATTGACATCGGACAGTAGTTAGTCATTGGTAATGACGGTCCTACTGGGAGTAGTACCGGTCATGGGGAGGGGATTGTGACGATGTGAATTGTCGTTCTTTATTTTGTTGAAATTCTGAATCGTCATGTCATCTGTCGGAATTATCCCTGAACCGTGATCGTTAATTGGTATGGTAATTTAGAAAGTCGAAACTGCCGTGTGACCCACTATCAGTGGTGAATGTGTGTCGCGCGGCTAGTTAGTAGGAGAGAAAGTGGTAGAGGGCAGAGCCGCTGTCTATTAGAAAGAGATAGAGAGAGGAGAGCCAGCGGAACGAGAGAGAAGAAGAGACGAAGAAGCTGAGCACGTGTTGAGAAAAGCGAGAAACAGGTGCCGGTAGTTTTTCGCCGACATTTTTTTGTAATCAGTGGCCTACGAGATATGTAGGAGAGTCAATCTACGGGATGTGTAGAGAGTGTTGTAAGAGACGTGTATAGTGTGAAATAGTTTTGTAAAAATTTGTGTGTTTCGAAGAACTGGAGTCGTGTGTAAAAAGAGAATTAATAAAGTGTGAAAAGAAGTGAAGTTGTTTTCTTTGGATTATTTCCTTAGTTTTCCCTGAGGAAAATAGTTGCCGAGAAGCCAACCTAGAGGAGGGATTGAGAAGCGTCGTTGGGTGAGTCAGTATCGTACCAGTGTAGTACCAGTCGTGTCTCGTCGTTGGCATTTCTGCTTGCCAACTTGTTCAGGCAGAATTTCCTCTGACGATTGAGAGCGTCTCAGAGGTGTTGTTGTTTATCGGGTTTTTAAAGAGTCGAGTATAGTTTATTAATTAAGCTTAAAATTAATTGGCGCCTGACGGCGAAATTTACTAACTTAAATTTCATATTATTATTTTTGTTGAAAGCGTCGGATTTTGCCTGACGTAAGCAGAACTTTTAGCTTAATTTAAAATTAGTTAAAATCATACGTCACATAATAAAACTGTAGATAGTGCACATTTTTTATCCAAAAATTATGGAGAATACATGAAAAGTGCACTATGTGGTAGATAGTACGTTTAAAATTGCTTTGTCGGTCCACTTTCCTGTCTAAAGCGTCACTATCTACATTATTTTATAACACAATCCTTTATTTCTGTTATATTTTTATTATTATTTTATATTTTATTTTATTTATAATTATATTATATTTTTTAATTTTGAAAATACCAAACGAAAAATGACGAACAATAGAGGGGCTGATAGTAAAAATGGTTTATAATAATAACACAAGCACACAAAAAAATAAAAAAGTCAAAACCCAGAAGTCACACCCCCCTATCCCCATGTTTTTGGGGTCGCTGAAACCGAATATGACCATGAAAAATTTTTCTCATCGGCCATTTTCCCGCTACCACCCCCTTACTCCTGCTCCCGGGGGTTGGAATTTCAGTTTAAAAAAAAGTGGAGTAGGGTGTCTATTCCTATGTTTTTTGGGTCGCTAAAACCAAAAAAGACTACCAAAAACAAATTCTTCCCTCCCTAAACCCCCTACAACCCTCTTAACACCCGAAAGGCGGGGGGTCGAAATTCGAATTTTCACGAAAAGTCGATTACGGTGTCTAAACCTACGTTTTTTGGGTCGCTGAAACCAAAAAAGACTACCAAAATCAAATCCTTTCCACCCTCGATCCCCTACAACCCCCTGAAATAATTGTTTTCAAATAAAACGAACCGATTTTTGGGAAATTGAAAATTAAATATTAATTATCAAAAATTATTGCAGGGGGTTGTAGGGGGTCGGGGGTGGAAAGGATTTGATTTTGGTAGTCTTTTTTGGTTTCAGCGACCCAAAAATCGTAGGTTTAGACACCGTAATCGACTTTTCGTGAAAATTCGAATTTCGACCCCTCACCCCGGGGTTGTTAAGGGGGTTGTAGGGGTTGTGGGAGGGAAGAATTTGTTTTTGGTAGTCTTTTTTGGTTTAAGCGACCCAAAAAACATAGGAATAGACACCCTACTCCACTTTTTTTTAAACTGAAATTCCAACCCCCGGGAGCAGGTGTAAGGGGGTGGTAGCGGGAAAATGGCCGATGAAAAAAAATTTTCATGGTCATATTCGGTTTCAGCGACCCCAAAAACATGGGGATAGGGGGGTGTAACCTCTGGGTTTTGACTTTTTTATTTTTTTGTGTGCCTGTGTAATAATGGAAGCAAAAGTAGAATAAGTGACTTGAGAGCAAAAACGGGTGAAAATGATTATGTAATTTCTTGATAAATTAATTATATTAATGCTTAAAAAATATTGTCAATAATAAAAAAACTTATTTTATTTGAATTAATATTTTGTAATTATTATAATTAATTTATCAAGAAATTACACAATCATTTTAATCTGTTTTTGCTTCTAAGTCACTTATTCTACTTTTGCTCCCGTTATTATTTTAAACCATTTTTACTATCAGCCCCTCAATACATAAATTTTATTTACCATTATAAGTTATAACTTTATTTTATTTGATTATTATGTTCTGCATGAAATTTTTATTAAATTAAATGTTAACTTTACAAAAAAATAATTAATATTGTTTTTTAATTTGCATTAAATATATGTGTTAATACAAAATAAAAGCTTTATTTGCAAATTATTGTATTATTTTTATTTTATTTGCATAATTAAACTTGTAGATAGTGCTCTCTCTCGCGGAAAGTTAACCAAAGTTCGAGAAAAATATGTACGAAAAACGTCACTATGTACATAGTTCTCTACTTTTGTGACTTTTGAGACCAGTTTACTGACTAACCTATGTACATAGTGCTCGTGAATCAGGATTTCAGGGGTCAAGTGGGTTGAAAATCCTGAAAATTTTGTAGATAGGTCGTTTCCTTCTGCAGATAGTGACATTTTAAAAAATATTTCTCAAAAATCTCTGTAGATAGTTTAATTGACCGCTAATTATCTTCTAATCTAATTAAAATTTTCAATTACGAATACGACTATTAGATTCGTCTTTCCAATACGAATCCAACGGTATAAAAAAATCATTTTTCATAAAATATGTAGATATTGCCTCTTTTAAACTGGACGGCAGAATTCACCATGCTAGTTTAATACAAGGTTCAAGATGTAAAGTATTTTTTAGAAAACACAGAATTGTATCTTCCAACTACACAAACATTAAACAAAATTGTAAACATTAATGTAAGCTACGTATTACCATTTGACAAAAATGAAATAGAGAATCTTAGAGATAGATTAATTCCGTTACCTCAAAAATTAGATCAGCAAACATTAGCAAATGCTAAATTAGGATTAGATAATACATTAGATTTATTAGAGCAAATAAAATCACGTACTCGAATCAATAATTGGAAAGAAAAGGCTGTCGACATATTGCACATCGCTGGTTATAGTAGTTTGACTATTATAGGAATTTATGTAATGTATAAATGTGGATTGTTTAAAATCATACGAAAATGTTTACCTAAAAAGTTATGTTTATTCTGTATTAAAAACCAAATCACTAATGAACCCGTCGTTGTAACCTACGAAAGACAACCACATAGAGAGTCAGAAGTAGACATTAAACCTTATTTAAATAAAAATGTAAAACTTAGGCTTTAGGGACTAAATCCTATCTAGCGAGAGGGATGTTATAGTCAGCAAAAATAATATCCCCACCTGTATCGTTTCATATTCGACATGAGCTGCAAAACGTTTTTGCAACTCAGTCTCATTTCTACCTTTGAAGTGTATTATTAATTTTATTAATAAATTGTAACTCTCAGAAGTGATATAAAATAAACTTTGTCTATTTTATAAATTAGACCATAACATTAGCAAGAATTCAATTATTTTCATAAATAATGTTTTCCACAAGAATTCAATTATTTAAAATAAAATTTTTATACACGGAAAAAAAAAGTTCACGAATCTCTCGTGAACTAGTATATCACTTTTGGATGGGACACAAAATTTCAAAATTTTCATTCACTTTTAATTAGAAATGGCGAACGTCAACGAAAAACTGAAACAAAGTTAATGAATTTTTGATGAACTGTTAATGAAGAGTAGTTCGTCAAAAGTAGAGGTACAAGTTCACGAAAAAATCGTGAACTCGCGAGTGTCAGTAGTATGCGCAGTTCGTAATGCGCACCAAATATGGCTGATCAAGCATTCATCATTCAGTCGGTGTCATCGGTGTTTACATTCGGGAAAATTCTTTGAAGAAAGTTATTATTTAGAATCAGTGTTTTTTATTACTTAGTGAATATTTTTGTTTGCTAATTTCCTTTGTGAAACAAATAATTCATAGAATGAAATAAAAGTTACGATAAGGGACTTTTTCTACTTTGCACGGTCCTGAGTTTTACAGCAGACAAAGCTAATCGTTTCGTTTGTCGAAGGACAGTGTATCTAGATTTAGCCGTGGCGGTTAGTTGTTAGAAATATTATGTTATAGGGTATAGGTACTAGGTTCGAATCCCGTGAAGCGAATTACGAATTTTAATGGCGATAAAATTGTGTATTCTGTGTAGTTGGGTGCGTAATAGGCGTCAAGTTATCAAATAAAGTGAAATACTATAAAAAAGTAGTGTCTGGAAATTATTTTTTCTTGTTTTTAGCATTTTTTAAAAGTTCACGAATTTTTCGTTAACTTTGACGAAAAGTTCGGAAACCGTTCTATGTTTCTAGTGAAGGAGTTGATGAAATTTTGACGAACTGTGTTTGTTGATTTTCAAGAATTTTGTGTCCCATCCAAAAGTGATATACTAGTTCACGAGAGATTCGTGAACTTTTTTTTCCGTGTACAATCCACAGACAGTCCAAAACAATC
This sequence comes from Leptopilina syphax, assembly GCA_032872505.1. Classification (NCBI taxonomy): domain Eukaryota; kingdom Metazoa; phylum Arthropoda; class Insecta; order Hymenoptera; family Figitidae; genus Leptopilina; species Leptopilina syphax. The sequence continues at coordinate 17,151,868 of CM065472.1, forward strand.
CATATTTAATCCAATTCAAAGACTTAATCCGGAATGATTTTGGTCAGATAAATTCAAACTATAATTATAATTTCGTATGACAAATACCTGACCATAACCAGATTAATTCCGGACTTAATCGGACTATTTGCAAGTTGCGTATTACCAGAATAACTTCAGACTAGATCGTACTAATTCCGGATTCACTGGTAATACACAAACCTATTGAGTTTTGGTTTATCCGAACTAATTCTGAGTGACGAAAACCTGACCATAAGCAGACTGTTTCGGATTAGCTTCGGATTCACTGGTTAAACCAATCAGATTACTTCTGCATTTACTAGTTGCATATAATCTGAATAACTTCGGACTAAATCGGACTAATTACGCATTCAATAGTTATAAAAAACGGTATTGATTTTAAACTTAATTCAGGGTGAAAAACTCCACAATAAATCGTACTGTTGCGGACAAATTCCGGATTAGTCCGAAATCGGTCCGAGTTTTTATTCAGGGTATTTACTTATGGTAAATAAAATATTTACTTTTGCAGTCAATTTGATTTTAGACTAGTATTATTAGTTATCTTTTTAATATTATAATTAACACTGATGAGTTAGTTTTTTGTCTTTTCTTTTCGTGGCACTTGATAAATTCTATTATGAATTTGAACTCCCATGCGAGCGTGGTATAGTGGTTAGTGTATTCGATTTCGGTGCGATATAATGTTAGATAGGTGTAGGTTCGAATCCCCAAGCGTTAGAAATTTTAAGTGAATGTAAATAAAATTGTGATAGGTAAATCGAAAAATATGTTGAATGTACCATAAAGTAATAATAATTAATATGTGTAACTTGTATGATTATTTTTTTATTAACATTCACTAAATTGTCCGGACTAAATTTAGACTGTTTCGGACTAATTCCGGATTCACTAGTTAAAATTAACTGATTAATGTCGGACTTCATCAGACCAACTCCGGATTTACTAGTTGTTCAAAAACCGTATAGAGATCGGATTTATTCGGATTAATTTCGGGTGACAAAAACCTGACCATAAACCGCACTGTTTCGGACAAATTTCGGATTAGTCCGAAATCTGTCCCGTTTTTTAACCAGGGCTATTATTTAGTGCTCAATTAGTGCTGAAAGATTAACACAATTCAAAATTTGTTTATTAATTATTCATTTAAAAAAAACATTTCTTCAATAGTTCTAGAGTTCCTGATAGTTTTTAGAAATAGTTCCGGCGATTAAATAGTAAAAAATAAGTTTTTCCATAATAGGGGGCCAACTCCACTATTGAAAAAGTGGATTTATAATTAGAGTTTTGAGTGGTTTTAATAGGGTTCTAGAGTTTCCTACATTTTATTCGAATAGTTCTGATAATCCGAAGTCATAAAAAAATAATTGAAAACACGAGAATTTTTCAAAAAATCTAAAATGTTACGTTACAAGAGTTCTGATAAGAGTTCCGTTAGCCCCCCATCTAGATCGATAAAAAACTCTTATAACAATTTTTTCAAAACCTAAAAACTACAAAACTACAAGACTTTTATGTTTTAAAAGAAATTTTTTTTCAATTGAAAGTTCTATGAGTTCTAATCAGATTTCTGTGAGCCCCCAATACTGTTCGATAAAATAACTATAATAACATTTTTCTTAAGACCCAAAAACTACTGAATTACAAGACTTTAAAGTTTAAAAAAATTCATTTTTTTGTTAAATTTAGAGTTCTAAGAGTTCTGATGAGAGTTCTGCGAGCCCCCAATAGTGTTCGATAAAAACCCTGAAACCAATTTTTTCAAAACCTACACGGAGAAAAAGGAATTGTTAAATCTACTAATTAATGTTAATATAGAACTAGCAAATCGATTTGTTGTTGAAACAGTTTTTTTGTTCTCCTAACAAATCAAAATTGTTGTGATAATAATTAATTTGTTTGTAGAACAAAAAAAATTGTTGCAACAACAAATCAGATTTGCTAGTTCTATATTAACAATTAATTAGTAGATTTAACAATTCCTTTTTCTCCTTGTAAAAACTATTAAACTACAAGACTTTTATGTTTCAAAAGAAATAAGTTTTTTTTTAATTGAAAGTTCTATGAGTTCTGATCAGAGTTTTGTGAACCCCAAATTTTCAGACAACTACCAATTGCTTGGTCAATAAGCTTTGTTTTCCATATATAATTACGCACCATTATGTATATCAACCTAAAAAGAACAATTATACACTTTTTTAAAATTTGAAATGGCATTAACAGGATTTTACAGTGCCGTATTATCTCTAACTATCCTGGCCCTTTGAGCCAATATTTCAGTTTTTTCTAAATTTTAAGGAACGAAATTCCACTCCGGAAAACACTTACGTAAATAAATATTCTGAAACTCTAATATAGAAAACAATATGATAAACATAACGTTGACATTTTAGCAAAGTAGACTTTTTTCAAAAATAAACTCCTAACTTCGCAAATGGTGACAGATTGACTTCCAATTTTTACTATCATCTTTTGGTGTTAAAATGCGAATATACCATGAATTACTCGATTTTTGAGCAAGCAAAAACTTACTATCCTTGCCCCATCCTCCCCTGTATAAAAATATAAAAGTAAAAAATATATAAAAATTTTAATAAACTATAAAAATTAAATTCACCAGCTAATGTCAGGGTATTTAACGACATTTGATTTTACCAAAAATTATCATACTGATGTCAGATTAACCAGTTTCATACAAATTCAATAAATTTTAAAATATTTTCCGCCATATTGAATCAGATATTTTGAATTTTGAAAAACTGATTTCAGATTCGTACACTGAGAAAACTGGAGAGTCAAATTCAGAGGTTCAAAAAGTGTATGTTTCCTATGCTTATGAAGAGAGTTAAATAGTCCTAAAATAAATTTTGAATTGATAATGGAAATCTACTTGTATATTCTCTCCCATTATATCTGAGGGTTAAAAGTTGCGCAGAAAATGTGTACGATCTGATGCGCGCGAAATTATTTTTCTGACATTTTATGTATTTAATTTAGGGGTTAGGTTGCCATATTTATTCATTTCGCGCCGGATAAGGAAGGGATTTCTAAAGATGGTTAATTTGTCCCTCTGTTATAAACTCATTTTCCCTCCAAGAGAAATGGCACGAATATCTGTCAATAGTGTATTTGAACATTTGGATTCTTATCCAATAGCTAACTCTCAAATATGAACGATTTGTCCCTCCAGATGTTTAGTCCAATACTCCAGTTTTCTCAGTGTAATCAGCGACTCTGAAAATCCCCAAGTATTCAGTTTCAAGTCAATCTGATCAATTTTTTATTTCGTTGTCCGCCATATTGGATCCACCATTTTGAATTTTAGAAAACTAATGTCAGATTCGTTAATAGCGATCCTGAAAACCCTCAAGTAACTATTTTCAAACGAATTTGACCAATTAAAAAAATTTTCCGACATATTGGATCCGCCATTTTGAATTTTAAAAAACTAATGTCAGAATCGTGATCAGTGACCCTTAAAACCCCCGAGTAACCAGTTTCAAGCAAATTCGATGACTTTTGAAAAAAATTCCGCCATCTTGGATCCGTCATTTTGAATTTCGAAAAACTGATCTCAGATTCGTAATCAGCGACCCTAGAAACCTTAAGGTAACAAGTTTCATGAACATCCATTAAAAATTTTTTCAACACACTTTTGTCCCGAACATGCCCTACTGAAAAAGAACGACTGTAAATACGAGCGTAAATATGACTGTGAATACGACCCTAAATACGGGCCTTAAAAGGGTAGTGTAATTGAAACAGCAAATACAGCCGTATTTATGCCCGTATTTAGGGTCGTATTTACGGTCATATGTGAATACCATTTTTTAAAAAAAAAATATATATACCCCCACAGCACCGAAACTTTCCTAACAATTTCTTGAATATTTACTTGTAATATTCGGCATATTTAACTGAAATGTTTAGTGAAAATTGTTCTTTACACAACTTTCAATAAACATTGCAATTACATATTCCGAACATTACAAGTAAATATTTAATAAATTTTTAGGAAAGTTTCGGTGCTGTGGGGATATATATATTAGGGTGTCCGTTATTTACCAAGTTGTTAATAGTTCTTGCGACGCCCCCTAAATTATTAGTTTACCATCTAAAACAAAATGTCAAACCAAAATAAACCCTTAATATTCATAATAAACCTTGCCCCAAAGACGATACATTTCCCATTTAAAATACATAGGATTTTGCTACTTTTTACAAATTAATTTTTTTTTCGTTAAATATTTCATTTTACATCAATGAAAAATATATATTCTTATAGCAAATTTAACGCTTTAAAAAAAAGTTTTCCTATGATTTTTTGATAAATTATCTCCTTTAAGAGTTATTTAAAGTTAAAGTTCAACACCGTAAATTTTAAGATTTTTGTACTTTTACGGCAAAATTATTATGAAAGGATCCATATTAAATCATGCAGGCATTTCGACGATATAAATTGCGAATTATTTTCGCAATGACATATGTTATCCTACTCAAAAAATAATAAAATGCGTATTTTTTAATTTTGAATAGGATTCTGTTTGCACTTTTTACTAATATTTTAAGATTTTAGCAAAAAATTACTTTTTTGTATTTTCTTCTATAAAATTGCGTAATTTTTATATTTTTTGGTGCTCTTGGGGCTCATTTTTTCCTTTTATATACTATTTTATGTAAAATTACGCAAAATAAAAAATAATAAAAAACAAGTGATACAAATTCAATTTAAAAAAAAAAATTTCTAAAAAAGAACATCTTTTTTCTCTCTTTATTTTTAGGATTTATTGGTACTCATGTGTAGTATTTATCATAGAAATACCATTTTGTATTTTTTTGTTTATCTATTAAGAGAAAAAATTATTTTCAATTTTTTACTAAAAATTCAAAAATTTCGCAACTTTTCAGGTTTCTATTTTCGTACCGTCGCTTTTTTTTAAATTTTAACATCAGTTTGAAAAATCTTGTCAATAGTAAAGAATATCGATAATTAACATTATGTCCGAAAATTATGTTAATTATCTATATGATAATGATGATGTTCGAAAATGTTATTTATCCCGGTTAGTTTATTTAAGACGTTCAAATTTTTTAAACGAAGGTTAAAATTTTTTGTCAATAAAATTCAACATAACTTATTATGCGAGAATATTATTACCTGATTGAGTCGATTGATTAAAAGAAAAATTTCAACTATAAATAGAAATTTGTTTCTCTTTTATAGATATTGCCTCTGAAATAAATGTAAATATATAATAAAATAATTCCTAAGAAACAAAAAAATTGTAATGTTATTAAAAAAGGATATTTTTCTAAAGAACTTAAAAAAGTAACATAAAAATTGTATTTATATATTCCAATATAAAAAAAATAAGTAGAATGGTATTTTTATGTTAAATACTATACATGAGTATTAATAAATCCTGAAAATAAAGAGATAAAAAAGATGTCCTTTTTTAGAAAGTTTTTTTTTTTAATTGAAATTGTATCATTTGTTTTTTATTATTTTTTTATTTTGCGTAATTTTACATAAAAGAGTATATAAAAGGTAAAAATGAGCCCCGAGAGTATAAAAAATAAGAAAATTGCGCAATTTTATAGAAGAAAATACAAAAAAGTAATTTTTTGGATAAAATCTTAAAATATTCGTAAAAAATGCAAACAGAATCCTATTCAAAATTTAAAAAAATACGCATTTTATTATTTTTTGAGTAGGATAACATATGTCATTGCGAAAATAATTCGCAATTTATATCGTCGGAATGCCTGCATGATTTGATATGGATCCTTTTATAATAATTTTGCCGTAAAAGTACTAAAATCTAAAAATTTACAGTGTTGAACTTTAACTTTAAATAACTCTTAAAGGAGATAATTTATCAAAAAATCATATAAAAACTTTTTTTTAAAGCGTTAAATTTCCTATAAGAATATATATTTTTCATTAATGTAAAATGAAATATTTAACGAAAAAAAAATTAATTTGTAAAAAGTAGCAAAATCCCATGTATTTTAAATGGGAAATGTATCGTCTTTGGGGCAAGGTTTATTATGAATATTAAGGGTTTATTTTGGTCTGACATTTTGTTTTAGATGGTAAACTAATAATTAAGGGGGCGTCGCAAGAAATATTAACAACTTGGTAAATAACGGACACCCTAATATATATATATAATGGAACATTATTAATTATTATTAATTTAATATATTAAATATAATATTGCAACTAAAATAAATAATATTTAAGGTAAGTATTGAAATACGATTTATTCTTATAATAAATGCATAACAAACAAATATATAAATGTCACTTTATTTTAATCACAAACACACATATACACATGGTACAATTATTTATTAAAAATTGTAATTTTTATAATTTTTATTATAGGAGAAAAAACACAAACGCACAATAAAAACACTTGTAGATTTTTCAACAGCTAAATAAAAACGACAAATAACTCTTCTTCTTCTTCTTCTTCTTTTGTGGCTTCGATTTATCAGGCCAATTCTGTTTTATCAGGCCAATTCTGTTGACAAATAACTCGAATCACATGTAACTGTAAGCACAGTTGTAAAAAAGGTTGGGTCTATAGGGATGGGTAGTTACACGTAACTTGAAATATTAATAATAAATGTAATAATAATAATAATACTAACAGAAATAATAATAGTATATTTATGAGCTAGATGTAATTAAGAAGTTTAATCACTATTTTAAAAACAAACAAATTTAGTATATTTTGTTTGTTGTTGTTATAGCAAAAATCGATAGAAATATTAGGTTAAGTCCACAATAGATAAATATTAAAAAAAATAAAAATAAATCAAAAAATATAAATTCGCACAAAATTAATACCTCCTCGTGTGATTAGATTGTAATTAAAATGTAGTTTTCTGAAAATAAATCGAAAAGTTTAGGGTTCAGTGAAAATTACCGAAAAATGTCAAAATCGCCTTCCGTTTACACACCTCATTGTAAAGGTCTTTCTGCAATAGCTTGAAAATACATTTATTTCTTCCGATTCAAAGTAATTGCAAATATAAATTGCTGCAATTAAACTTACTTTAAATCATTAACTTCAAAGCAAATTATAGTAAATTATATATGCAGAATATGCGATTACTTAGCTTCAGACAAAACAAATGTATTTTTAAGATAATATAGAAAAACATTTACAGTTTTGTGTGAAGGCAATTTTGACAGATTTTTGGTAAATTTTTTTTCTACCAACAGTCGTGTAAATGCACTTTACAAATAACAAAAGGGTCAGAATTCGTGAAATTTTCACAGAAAATAAAAAGTATTTTTTTTAAATCGAAATGTTAAAAAAACATTTCTATTTGACTTTAAGAATGTGTCCACCAAAAAACAGAAAAAAAATTATTTTTTATAAAATTTATTGCAAAATTAATTTTTTTGCAACTTTTTAAACAAAATTTGATTTCTCCTAAATGAATGAACCGATTTAAATAAACCAAGCAGGAATATAAAGGGGATAAAATATACTTTCGTTCAGAATTAGAAAATTTTAAAAAAGTTTATTTTTTAATAATTTTTTAATTAATTTTTTATAAACAATTAATTTTATTTAATGTTCTACGCCTTTTAAAAATTTGAAAAAAATATTAACATACACTTAAAACTATAAGAAATCAAAATCCGTTGAGAAAATTTTGGAGCGACAATTATTTTAAAAGTTATAAACAAATTATATTGAACGGAGATGCGATTTTGATTATTTTCAAAATTAAAACATTATTTTTATGGTTATATAATTGAATAAAAATGTTAATTTGACAGTGTTTTGTTCATTTCGTAGTTAAAAATAATGTTTTAATTTTGAAAATAATCAAAATCGCATCTCCGTTCAATATAATTTGTTTATAACTTTTAAAATAATTGTCGCTCCAAAATTTTCTCAACGGATTTTGATTTTTTATAGTTTTAAGTGTATGTTAATATTTTTTTCAAATTTTTAAAAGGCGTAGAACATTAAATAAAATTAATTGTTTATAAAAAATTTATTAAAAAATTATTAAAAAATAAACTTTTTTAAAATTTTCTAATTCTGAACGAAAGTATATTTTATCCCCTTTATATTCCTGCTTGGTTCATTTAAATCGGTTCATTCATTTAGGAGAAATCAAATTTTGTTTAAAAAGTTGCAAAAAAATTAATTTTGCAATAAATTTTATAAAAAATAATTTTTTTTCTGTTTTTTGGTGGACACATTCTTAAAGTCAAATAGAAATGTTTTTTTAACATTTCGATTTAAAAAAAATACTTTTTATTTTCTGTGAAATTTTCACGAATTCTGACCCTTTTGTTATTTGTAAAGTGCATTTACACGACTGTTGGTAGAAAAAAAATTTACCAAAAATCTGTCAAAATTGCCTTCACACAAAACTGTAAATGTTTTTCTATATTATCTTAAAAATACATTTGTTTTGTCTGAAGCTAAGTAATCGCATATTCTGCATATATAATTTACTATAATTTGCTTTGAAGTTAATGATTTAAAGTAAGTTTAATTGCAGCAATTTATATTTGCAATTACTTTGAATCGGAAGAAATAAATGTATTTTCAAGCTATTGCAGAAAGACCTTTACAATGAGGTGTGTAAACGGAAGGCGATTTTGACATTTTTCGGTAATTTTCACTGAACCCTAAACTTTTCGATTTATTTTCAGAAAACTACATTTTAATTACAATCTAATCGCACGAGGAGGTATTAATTTTGTGCAAATTTATATTTTGCTTCCTCATAAAGGAAGCCTTATAGTGATGTCGATTTCCGAATTTTTTTGAGTCAATTATTTTTACAAATTTTCAAGTGTAGTATATATAATTCGTCGAGAGGAACAAATGTCCGGATGTATGTGTGTATGTATGTGTGTGTGTGTGTGTGTGTATGTCACCGATTCTTGTGGACAAATTTTCTCTTACACGTCTTAATGGATTTTGATAAAATTTTGTAGGTGCATTACGGTCATGAATACCAAAAATAAGACAGAAGGATTTTCAAAAATATCTAAAAAAAAATTTTTTTCAACAATTTTTTAATTTTTGAAAAAATTAATTTTTGGATTTTTTGAAATAACTTTTTTCTATATTAAAATTTTTATTAATTGTTGTCAAAATTGCATTCCTGACATAAAAAAGAATCGATTCATGTATATAAAGTATATATTTTATCAAAATTTATAGAATTAATAAATATTTTAATTTTTCACAAAAAATTTAAATTTTGTATTTTTTGACATTTTATCATAACACTTTAAAATAATTATTCTAAAATAAAAAATTAAACAATTGGTATATATTATATTGAGGAAGCTTAATGATCATGAAATGAACAACTTGTTTTGATTTATTTTTATTTTTTTTATATTTATTTATTGTGGACTTAACCTAATATTTCTATCGATTTTTGCTATGACAACAACAAACAAAATATACTAAATTTGTTTGTTTTTAAAATAGTGATTAAACTTCTTAATTACATCTAGCTTATAAATATACTATTATTATTTCTGTTAGTATTATTATTATTATTATTACATTTATTATTAATATTTCAAGTTACGTGTAACTACCCATCCCTATAGACCCAACCTTTTTTACAACAGTGCTTACAGTTACATGTGATTCGAGTTATTTGTCGTTTTTATTTAGCTGTTGAAAAATCTACAAGTGTTTTTATTGTGCGTTTGTGTTTTTGTGGTTTTTCTCTTATAATAAAAATAATAAAAAAATTCTTACAGTTACATGTGATTCGCGTTATTTGTCGTTTTTATTCAGCTGTTGAAAAATCTACAAGTGTTTTTATTGTGCGTTTGTGTTTTTTCTCCTATAATAAAAATAATAAAAATTACAATTTTTAATAAATAATTGTACCATGTGTATATGTGTGTTTGTGATTAAAATAAAGTGACATTTATATATTTGTTTGTTATGCATTTATTATAAGAATAAATCGTATTTCAATACTTACCTTAAATATTATTTATTTTAGTTGCAATATTATATTTAATATATTAAATTAATAATAATTAATAATGTTCCATTATATATATATAATATATAATATATAATATAATAATAATATTATAATATATATAATATATAATAATATATAATATATATATATATATATATATATAATATAATATAATATATATATATATATATATATATATATATATATATATATATATATATATATATATATATATATATATATATATATATATATATATATATATATATATATATATATATATATATATATATATATATATATATATATATATATATATATATATATATATATATATATATATATATATATATATATATATATATATATATCCCCACAGCACCGAAACTTTCCTAAAAATTTATTAAATATTTACTTGCAATGTTCGGAATATGTAATTGCAATGTTTATTGAAAGTTGTGTAAAGAACAATTTTCACTTAACATTTCAGTTAAATATGCCGAATATTACAAGTAAATATTCAAGAAATTGTTAGGAAAGTTTCGGTGCTGTGGGGGTATATATATATTTTTTTTTAAAAATGGTATTCACATATGACCGTAAATACGACCCTAAATACGGGCATAAATACGGCTGTATTTACTGTTTCAATTACACTACCCTTTTAAGGCCCGTATTTAGGGTCGTATTTACAGTCATATTTACGCTCGTATTTACAGTCGTTCTTTTTTAGTAGGGCAGTGGAAATCTCGTTGACAGCCAAGGGGTTAATTTGTTAATAACTTTCGAAATTTTGCAGAACTCTTGTTCTTTTGGTAAAGAACTGTAGAACTCTTTATTTTCTTTCAGAATATGAGGACAAAACTCTTTTTTGCATAAATAATAGTTTTATGCAAAGTTAACACCAAGTTTTTTCATTGTCGCTTTTTTTGTCAATCATCAGAACTATTTAAATAATAATAGTTATAGAACTCGAGAACTATTGCTAAAGTGCTCAGAACTCTTGTTAAAATTTTGATTTTTTTAAAAAGTAGTGCCAACTTTACATGACTGAGTGTTTGAACTTATTCAATTATTTAAAAACAAATTCATTTCAAACCTTAAAGTCTTGTAATTCAGTAGTTTTTGGGTTTTGAGAAAATTGTTGTTAGGGTTTTTTTTATCGAACACTATTGGGGGCTCGCAGAACTCTCATCAGAACTCTTAGAACTCTAAATTTAACAAAAAAATGAATTTTTTTAAACTTTAAAGTCTTGTAATTCAGTAGTTTTTGGGTCTTAAGAAAATTGTTATTATAGTTATTTTATCGAACAGTATTGGGGGCTCACAGAAATCTGATTTGAACTCATAGAACTTTCAATTGAAAAAAAATTTCTTTTAAAACATAAAAGTCTTGTAGTTTTTAGGTTTTGAAAAAATTGTTATAAGAGTTTTTTATCGATCTAGATGGGGGGCTAACGGAACTCTTATCAGAACTCTTGTAACGTAACATTTTAGATTTTTTGAAAAATTCTCGTGTTTTCAATTATTTTTTTATGACTTCGGATTATCAGAACTATTCGAATAAAATGTAGGGAACTCTAGAACCCTATTAAAACCACTCAAAACTCTAATTATAAATCCACTTTTTCAATAGTGGAGTTGGCCCCCTATTATGGAAAAACTTATTTTTTACTATTTAATCGCCGGAACTATTTCTAAAAACTATCAGGAACTCTAGAACTATTGAAGAAATGTTTTTTTTAAATGAATAATTAATAAACAAATTTTGAATTGTGTTAATCTTTCAGCACTAATTTGAGCACTAAATAATAGGCTAATTGTAAATATTCTGTTGGCGTTTTTAGCGTGTTTTTCGTTATGTCCGGCCAGCGGATCGCTCAGCCAGACGAATAAGTTAGTTTTTTAAATAAATAATTAATAAATAAATTTTGTATTGTGTTGATCTTTCAGCACTAATTGAGCACTAAATAATATGCTATTCATAACTATTTTGTTGGCGTTTTTGATGTGTTTTTCGTAATGGTGCGTATAGCGGTTCGCTCACTCATTTGAATAAGTTTTTCTTTTAAATAAATAATTAATAAAAAAAAATTTTTACTTTGTTAATCTGCGAACACTATTTGAGCACTAAATTATAGGCTAAGAAAACGAATTATAAAACGGATTTAAAACATTTTTAAGGTGTCTACTCTTTCGAGGAAATTTTTTTTATAAATAAATAATTAATAAACAATTTTTTATTGCGTTAATATTTAAGCACTAATTGAGCACTAAATTTTAGGCTATTGATAAATATTTTGTTGTTGTTTTTGACGTGTCTGTCGTCAGACTGTCGTAATGGTGCGGTTGGCGGATTACTCACTCAATCAAAAAATTTTTTTTTAATAAATAATTAATAAAAAAATTTTTTATTTTGTTAATCTTTTAGCACTAATTGAGCAGTAAATAATAGGCTATTTATAAATATTCTGTTGGCGTTTTTAAAGCGTTTTTCGTTATGGTCCGGCCAGCGGAACGTTCACTCAGCAGAACCATTGTTTTTTTTAAATAAACATTGAGCACTAAATTCGGCAATATGGTACAAAAATAGCACTAATTGAGCACTAATTAATGGTATAATTTAAATTCATTTTTATGAAAGTGGTTCGGCCAGCTTCACAGACCTATATATTACTATTGATTCTGTTTTATCTTATACTAAACTCCTCTCCGTATTCGCTATTCCAAAATTAGTTTCGTAAAATGTACTAAATTAATTTTTTCCGTGTGGAAAAACTTGTAAATAAAGCGTTCCAATATTTCAATAAATAAAAATTTTATTAAATATATAATTTTCTTCTATTGGCCTAAACTGCGTTTGTCGAATAGCTAAATGCCTAGCCAGTTAGCTAACTGCCTAGGCGTTTATATCTAAATGACGGATTCTTCTATTTGTCTACGATATATATATATATATATATATATATATATATATATATATATATATATATATATATATATATATATATATATATATATATATATTATATGAATATATTATATGAATATATCAGGATATATCATATATATATGATATCGAGTGGGATGACCAATCTACTTTAAATTCTCCTACGTAAGACCTTATAAAGTTGAAATAATGATAAGTGGAAAAACTTGCTTAAATTTTATATTCTCTTGTAAAAGTGTCTAATATAAATAATTATACAGTAGAGATCCCATTATCTGGATCTCTATTATTAGGATTTTCGACTATCCGGAATAATTTCAAATATATGTTTTGTTTTTTAATTTTAAAGTTTATCCGCATAGATGCCTGCATCCAGTAGTTCAGATAATGAGTCTCTACTTTATGTTGTTAATTATAACAAAATATAATCAAACGAAAATGTAGATAGTACAATTGAAAAATTGAACTGCCGGATCGTAGAAGGACATATAGCCAATGTAATTCAAATTGGCTATATGCCTTTCTAAGATATTTTAATAATTATATCTATACAATAAAAAATACTACATATATCATATCATTATTTAGACATCATTTTTATATTGATAGAACATCTTCTGCTAAAGAAAAAGGAAAAAGTGTGGGTGCTGTTCGATTGGAGAGGCCTTTCACTTCATACAGTCAAAAAAAGGAAAATGGTACGAAAATTATTTAACATGATAGGTTTTAATTTGCTTTAAACTTTAAGTTGTAACCATACGAGGAATTCTGTTGCAATTTATTCCAGGGACCGTCACGGAATCAAAACAAAATTAAAAAATACTTTTGTTTTGGTTCGGATATGGGTATCAGAATCAAAATTCCACTCTATTTAGTTCTGATTCCAATATCAAAATCAAAATTCAACTCTATTTCGTTCTGATTCCAATATCAAAATCAAAATTCAACTCTATTTCGTTCTGATTCCAATATCAAAATTAAAATTCCACTCTATTTCGTTCTGATTCCAATATCAAAATCAAAATTCAACTCTATTTTATGTTTTGGTTCCAATATCAAAATCATAATTCTATTCTATTTAGTTTTGATTCCAATATCAAAATCAAAATTCTTTTTTGTTTTAATTTTGATAAAATACTACTGCGCATGTATAAGTCTCATTGAACCTAAATTTTGTTGCAAATGTCAAATATAACAGAAGATAATATCGTTTTTACATACGAAATCTGAAATAGAATTCGAATCGACTTCTGTTTCTATAAGAAAACCCATTTGCAGCATTATAATATCAGAATCAAAATAGGAAGTAAATTTTGTTTCGTTAACGTATCAGAATCAATATAGGAAGTGAATTTTGTTTCGTTACATTATAGGAATCAAAATAGGAAGTGAATTTTGTTTTGTTACCGAATCAAAATCAAAATACATTAATAATTTCATTTTGTTTTGGAATATCGTAACAAAATCAAAATTTGATTTCCGTGACGGTCCCTGATTTATTCGTAGTATCTTAATTATCATTTTATACAACAAAGAGAAAAATGACCCTGGCGCTCTTTTTACATCGAACTTTCAAGGTGAAGCAATCTAAAAAGGTTATAATTAATAAAATTGAGCAATTTAATATTTTCTTTGATAATTTCTGTGAAAGTTTTGGTATAAAAGAACGGTTTCGGTATTTAAAACTAAATTAATAAATGTAGATCTTTGAAAAGAAAAATTTATAATAATAACATGGTTGCCACACAACCTGCAAAACCTGGAAATAAAACCTGGAAATAGCATGGAATTTGAACAAATTTCTTCAACTTTTTTTTTTAATTAAAGATATTAAGAAAAATTCCATTCAACATGTTATTTTTCTTTAAAAATGTTAACATGTCATTTTTCTTTTCCATGTTATTTTCTCATCAAATTAATTTAATTTTTCTTCTTAATTATTGACTAAAAGTTGGAAAAATGTTGTTATCACTGCAAAATGAGGCGTATTATCTTGAGACGTTTTTAGTGTCTTTAACACCAAAAACGTTTTAATTTATTACGTTTTTGCTTCTTTTTGTAGTATAAGATTGTTCTAAAAAAGGATTTTATATCTTTATATAATATTACGATTGTCAAAGTTTTTTTGTTACTAGTTGTCTTTTGTATAAGATTTTGAACAAAGTTTAAAATTATTTAATTTAGACATGAATTGAATGTTCTAATTATGGCTGATTCTTCTGAAAAATGACATTTTTGATGTATCGATTAATTTTATAAAATCTATTCTATAATAATATTATTAGCCATTTTTAAAGTAAAAATGTAGCACATACTTATAATAAAATAAAAACCATTTTTTTGGAATCAGGGGGTCATGAAATGTAAAGATTTACCAAAATTAGACATTGCTCAAAATCGCACAAATCCAAGACTTTCTCATTTTTGATGAAAATGTAAAAAATTAAACAATTTTATTTAACTGAATTTATACAATAGATAAAATAATTTCATCTCCGAAGTCTTCTTAACATGTCTCCAATAGGACTTCTATAAGAAAACATAATTTTTATGGTTTTTTTTAAACTCTTGGAATTTTTTAAAAGTAGTGTTAGAAAGTATAATGTTTTTTTATAATTATGTTCATTTTAAAACTTTTTGGACCTCCGTTTTATATATGATAAAAGTGGTTAAATTTTGTTTTCAGTTCTAAGTTAAAATGACTTCACGATGATTAATGATGTTTTTATAAATATTCTTAAAAAAATTGTAATGCACATTAAAATAAAGTTAAAAGTCTGATGTTTAATTCTTCCATATATTATTTATAAAAAGGAGGAATATTATTGCTTTTATAAATATTAAAATTTTACATTTCGGTCCGAGTGAAATTGAAAGAAGAAAGACCTTAATATTTTCAACAATTAATTTTGCATGATATAAAATAGTTTCAATAGAAAAAAAAACATTTAAAAAATAAAGTATATTAAAAAATCGAATATTAAAAGTAGAACTTTGACATAAAAATGCCTGTGGTTTTAACCTTTTAAGAGAACATTAATTTATAACTACATAACAATGAATATCATTAACACTGTTTTCTAAAATACTTGTTTTTTCATTACAAATAATTCCTAAATTTTAACCTGGAATATTTAATATTTTTGACCTGGAAAATGCCTGGAATTTTGAAATGTAGATTTTGTGGCAACCATAAATATTACAATTCGTGCCTAGAATTATAAAATGTTCAACAACTAAAGTTGAAATCAGGGACCGTCACGGAAATCAAATTTTGATTTCGTTACGATATTCCAAAACAAAACGAAATTATTAATGTATTTTGATTTTGATTCGGTAACGAAACAAAATTTACTTACTATTTTGATTCCGATACTGTAACGAAACATAATTCACTTCCTATTTTGATTCCTATAATGTAACGAAACAAAATTCACTTCCTATATTGATTCTGATACGTTAACGAAACAAAATTTACTTCCTATTTTGATTCTGATATTATAATACTGCAATTCGGTTTTCTTATAGAAACAGAAGTCGATTCGAATTCTATTTCAGATTTCGTATGTAAAAACGATATTATCTTCTGATATATTTGACATTTGCAACAAAATTTAGGTTCAATGAGACTTATACATGCGCAGTAGTATTTTATCAAAATTAA
Source organism: Leptopilina syphax (assembly GCA_032872505.1). NCBI lineage: Eukaryota > Metazoa > Arthropoda > Insecta > Hymenoptera > Figitidae > Leptopilina > Leptopilina syphax. Next base: position 17,168,508 of record CM065472.1, read on the forward strand.
AACAAAAAAGAATTTTGATTTTGATATTGGAATCAAAACTAAATAGAATAGAATTATGATTTTGATATTGGAACCAAAACATAAAATAGAGTTGAATTTTGATTTTGATATTGGAATCAGAACGAAATAGAGTGGAATTTTAATTTTGATATTGGAATCAGAACGAAATAGAGTTGAATTTTGATTTTGATATTGGAATCAGAACGAAATAGAGTTGAATTTTGATTTTGATATTGGAATCAGAACTAAATAGAGTGGAATTTTGATTTTGATATTGGAACCAAAACGAAATAGAGTTGAATTTTGATTTTGATATTGGAATCAGAACTAAATAGAGTGGAATTTTGATTCTGACATCCATATCCGAATCAAAACAAAAGTATTTTTTAATTTTGTTTTGATTCCGTGACGGCCTCTTGTTGAAATTTTTGTGTTCATTTTACAAACATAATACTAGCAAGGTGTCTACTAACCGGGAAATTCGGGAAAACCAGGAATTGAAATAAAACCGGAAATAATCGAGAATTTAAAGAATGAAATGTAGTAGTCATCCTGTATTAGTCATTTTCTTAAAAATTATAGCAAAAAAAACATTTTTTGAAAAAATTTGGAAATCCGAAAAAGAACATGATCCTAATAAATAAGATTTAAGTATTTCAAAAAGAAACTACAATAATTTTAATTTGTTTTTGAAATTAATTTCTGTTGTACACTTTTAGGGGTTTTGGTGAAAATCGTTTTGATGATGATAAAACAAAATGATAAATAACTATACATATATAACAGAATCTCATTCTATAATAGATATAAAAACAAAATTTTTTATTGGGAATTTTTCGTAGAATTGTAATCGATTTTTATTTTTAGAATTGAAATCATCAATTTCCAAAAAATTTGAAAACTCTGAATAGTTTGAAAATGAATACTAGACTACAGTGTTTTTCCTAATTTCACGATTTCTTCATCTTCTATTATTTAGGAAATGAAAGCTGAATTCCTTATCTATCAAAAAATTTGTAGTTTAATCGACGTATTTTGAAATATTTCCTACTAAATTGTAACTGTTTTAAGTTTAAGAAAATTAAAATAAAACACAAATTAAATTTGTTTCTTCTTAGAACGTTTCGAAGGCTTGGTTCGCTTTTTTAAGATAACTTTCTTATCAAAAAATTTCTATTTCAAATTTGGAAACATAAATTTGAGAAAAAATTAAACTTTATTTGTCATGTTAAGGGGGGAAACCACATTAGACGTCTGAAAAAATTGATTTTTTCTTTTTTGCATAAATTGTTAGTTAAGGTATTCAAAAATAGGCTGAAAAAGTTTTTAGAGTAAAATTCGACTTCCTCACTGTACTGGTGATGAACGGAGCGCAGAAGAGCACGAAAAGAGGAATTATTAGACTTACACGGAAAAAAATAATTCGGAAATAGTTCCTGAATTCGTTCCGAAATTGAGGATATGAGCAAAAGTCGGTAATTATTATAGAGCTGTTATTTGGAAGAAATGTCGAACTTTCAAAATAGATATTTAGGAATTATATGGTAAGAACTCGGTATTTATGTGATAGTTTTTACGAAATGTAGCGGCTGAGTATTTCAGATAGTCTGGACGGTAGAACTTCCGATGAGTTCGGGAAAAATTCAGAGGGTCGCTTCATACATGAAGAAGCTCTTATAAGGGCTACAGAATAGTTCCGGAACAATTCCGTAGCAAAGAAAATAAAAAAAAGAAGTTGTGTATACGCGTATATACTTGATCGACATTCGTCAAGCAAGGCGAACTGTGATTGGTTGAGGAGGATACACACACATACATACATACATAATACACTTATAGCTACCTACATATATTCTAACGCACACATAATTTATACACAAATAAACGCAAATACACGACGCATTGAATCGCACGCTGGTTGTAAGGACCTGGGAAGTCTCTTATATACTAGACTTTACTTTTATTCAGCGCTTGTGAGAAACGGGGTCGGCACATCTTTTCTTTCGATGAAGTTCGGGAATCATTATGAAATTTAAACTGGAGTTCTCCTTGATTAGACGCTTGTAAATACTATTTTAGAAGAAATATAATTTCTACGACAAAATTTCGATAATATTATAGACCAGTTCTGTATTTCTCCAGGAATTTATTTACAATGCTGATTTTGAAAGTCTCACAAGAACCGTTTCGTAATTAGTTCGGAACGATTCAGATAACTTACATTGAATTTCTAAAAATTTCTGGAACTTTGCACAAATCTTTAATTATGGAACAAATTCAGGAATTCTTACAGAATTTATTTTTTCCGTGTACATGCTATGGCATGTAAGTCTAATAATTCATTATGAAGCAGATGAAGGGATTGCTGGAATAGCCGATTAAAGTGTTATCAATTAAACAAATTTTTTTTGTATAAATTTAAATTTTTTGATACTTTTTTTCAAATGCGTTTCTCTCAAAACAGGGTTTTCGAAATTGCCGTGCAGTGTAGCTCATCAAAAAGTTATTGACCGATTTTAAAAATGAAAAATTGGAAATTATTCGTTATTAAATTTATTGTTAAGTGAACTGAACTTGAAAATAAAAAAAAAATTGTTAGTACCTTTTTTTAAATGAAAAAGTTGCAAAAAAGTAGGCAAAAAATTGAAGATTTTTTTTAAAGTAGTGACAATTTTTAATATTTTTACTTAAAAGTTAGTTAAAGTGACCATGCGTCCCGGATTGTGCGGGACTGTCCCGGATTTTTCCCCTTTGTCCCGCAAAGACTAGCGTCCCGCAAAACGTCCCGCATTTGACATAAAATGTCCTGCATATCCCGGAAAATAGTTAAGAATATCCTGCATCTACAGGTTAGCACAGTAGCGTATATAAGTGTGAGAGAGATAGACTTCGTGATATTTTAAGAAAAATTCAATTGTCAGAAACATATGTGATTCAATGTTACAAAATAAGCATAAAATAAATATGTAAATGTCATAAGATGTGCCTTTGTTTCAATTCCGCTCCAATTGACTCCTACAAATTCCCTGATTCTTTTTTCTTGTGACACATGACCTTTTTTTTGTTTACTAAATCATATAAATAAGCGGGCGTCCCGCACTGACACTATTTCCATATGGTCACTTTATTTATAAGTAATACATTTTTTTTTATTAATTCAATTATTTTTATAAATAATTGGTTTAAGAATTTAATTATTTTCATAAATACTAACGCTCATCGCAAAATTATGCAAATTATTTCCTTATGAAAATAGAAAATTGTCTACAAAAATGTTAAGAAACTTGAATATGTTTTTTTCCCAGAAGAAAAGAATGAGTTTATGAACAATATTGTTATTGAGAAATAAAAATATTTTTTAATCTATTTCTTAATCAAAGTAAATTTTAGACTTGGGTGTGTAAAAAAATTTATTATTTTACTTTTTACGTTACAAAATCAGAATATTTCAATATATTTTTACAACTTCATATCAATTGGTACTGAAAATTTAATTATTAAACTTTAAAATCGTTGTGAAAAATTGTTTTTAGATTATAAAAGGATTGAACTACACGTCTTCTATACGAAAATATTGTAAGTGGCTTTTTTACACGCACTTGCTGTGGTACAAAAGCCACCTTAATTGAAGTAAAAGATTTATTAGTTATATTAATACTTGTTGGTAAAAGAATAAAGCAAGAACATATTTATTCAGAATATAAAGCAAAAAAGGCTTCCAAATGTATGGTAAATACAATTGCTGTTTTTTATATAAATATTATTTTTTCTTTCATTAATTAAATAAATTTAAAAAGTTTTAGAAAGTTCGAAACTAGTTAGGGAAAAAATCATTTATCTACAATACAATCTATTTATCTAAATAGACTTTTTCATTTTTAAACAAATTACTTTTAAACTATCATCGAAATGAAATGAAAACAAAAAAAAAGAATGTTATTATTATAATACGTATCATTAGATTACGGTTTTCTTATTCAATTGATCTTCCAACTCCTCCTTTAAGATTTGTTGAAATTCATGTGTCACACGAATACGCCTCTGTTCATCCAATTGTTTAAATGTTGGAACCAAAGAATACAGAGGACATTCAACAATATTAAAGCTGCACTCAATATTTGATGTTGAGCTAACTGATCGTATTAGCCTTTCGTAATATTCGGTAGTCCATGTACCACCTGCAACAAATAATACAGTTATTAAATCAGAAAAAATTATAAACATTATTATGTCTTCATTAAGAAACATCTCAGCTTTGTTCTTATAATTGATGAAAGTATTGACCCCAAGATTTTAAAATTGCCTTAAACAGAAATTTTTTATAAAGATGAATAATTAGATTTAATTTTTTGCTTATGTCAAACATGAAATTAAATTTCATATTGTTTGTTACAGTTCAAAATATAATGGAAGAAACATTGACGTTTACTTGGTAAACTTTTATTTTAGTAATTGTTTGGACAATTACAAAAACTTGTACTTTGCGACATTTCGGTTTTTTAATAAATGCGTGAAATAATATTAAAAGGGAAAGTTTTTAAAAATTTCTTTTCTTTTTCAATTTTTTCGATATTTCGAGAATAAATATTCCCGGTTTTTACTTCTTACTTGGCGGCAATTCTCTACCAATCTTAAATTGAATTTTTAGTATATTAAAAATAGTGTTCTGGAACAATTGATAAAGTAACTTATAAATTAAAATATTTCTTTTTTAAAATTGTTTTTTGAAAAGTAAGAAGTTTTGTGATATTTTTTTCCATCATAAAAATTTCGAAACAGAAAAACCCTTACAGCACCGAAACTTTCCTAAAAATTTATTAAATATTTACTTGCAATATTTGGCATATTTAACATTAAAAGTTTATTGAAAGTTGTGTAAAGATTTAAATGGCCCGATTAAATAAATGTTTAGCACGAAACTTTCCTGAACATTTAAATTACACAACTTTCAATAAACATTGCAATTACATATATTCCGAACATTGCAAATAAATATTTAATAAATTTTTAGGAAAGTTTCGTGGGGAAAGTAAATTGTAACATCATTAATAAAATTGTCGGAAGTCTTGTCTTGTCGTATCTTGTTTCGGAAGAACAAGATATGGTACTGATTTAAAAAAAATTGTCCTTTATCAATTACTTAAAAAATTTTGCTTACCACATTTTTCTTTTTTCCTTTTCGTTTTTTGTTTTTTTCCAACTTCCTTTTTTATTTTGTCATCCTCAGAATCAGAAGAAAGAGTGTTTAACGTTCTGCAAATTTATAAATTCTTTAATAAAACATTATTTTGCACATCAATAATGCGATTTTTTAAACACAAATTAAAACAATAAAACTTTTTTTAATTTGGTGAAAAAATTTCCGGTTTGGCATAAAATTCCTAGCTTATTCCCGGTCAAATTAAATTCCCAACTATTTCCCGGTTAGTAAACACTCTGTCGTTCGAAATACACCCAAAAGACATCCTATGGGGCCGTCCATAAACTACAATAAACCACGTTATAAATTTTTCTTTTTCTTTGAATTTTCTTTTTTTAAATATATTAAACTAGTATTAGTAATTTTTTTTATCTATTTAAAAAAAATTGGCAAGATTGAATATTTTTCTTAGAAGAAAGGGAAAAAATGGCAAATTTTCTCTTTCTCAATGCCAATTTGTTAAAAATATTTTAAGTTTTAATTAAAAATACAGAAAAAAGTTTGTTGACTTTCCATTTTGTAAATGTTTATAACATGTACCTAATTTAAAAGCTTGGTAATTATTTTAAATTAATAAACATTCTTTGGAATTATAAAAATAATAAAGAACACAGGCTGACAAATTGACTCTAGTTTTCAAACAAATTAACATTTTAGGTTTTAAAAATGTTTTTTATTGACCGATTATTATTAGAAAGAAACTAAATAATTAATTCTTATTATTTATAACTTAATATTTAATAAAAAGTAATATCAACATGTTAAAAATTGTAATAAAAAATAGAAATTTTGCAAAAAATGTTGTAAAACCAATGTCTTGAAGTATTTATCTTATTAGTTAAATGTTGTACTTCTTGAATAGATACATACTTCGTTGCTTCAGAAACATCAAGAAATCTCATCATTTCAAAAAACGGAAAATTATCATCATTATTCTTTTTACTTTTTTTCTTTGATGCAGCTGAACCGCTGGGAATATATGCATTTCTCTGAGATTTCTCCAAAGAATATTTGTTCCTAAGTTGTTTCCATCTTTTTTTTATACTGTCTAATGAGAAAACACATAATGTTTTACTAATTTCTTCCCATAAAGCATTTATTTTTAAAGTAGATCTATCTTGAACAGGCAGAAGATGGTTATATAGCTGAGGTCTTTGCGAAACTGCTGTTATAAGAGATTCTTCCCATTCGCTGTTCCATTCTACATTTTCTTTTTCAACTCTCTTATTATTGTCACCAGCTTCTCGAGTAACTAAGAAATAAACATATTATTATTTAACATTGTGCTAAATTTACCTTGATGAAAAAGAAATTTTATTATATAGCACCATAATTTTGAATGCGTCAAATTTTCAGTAAAAATCGAATTTTACAGAATTGTGGTTAATTTTTCTAATTTTCAATACAATAAATACTTTATATGGACTATCTTGGTTTTACTAGTGAAGCAACGGTAACTGTTAAAATATAGCAAATTAACTAATCAGAAAAAAAGAGTATAAATGTAATATTAGAAAAAATTACAGATAACGACAACGTGATTGTCATCAACTTTTATAAAATCATTTTCTTACTCGTAATTTCCAAAACAAGAATTTTTTAAAATATTATTCATGTTGCTGATAATAAAACCGCAATATCCGCATTTCAGCTTCATCTATAAATGAATAAAAAATAAAAACTTACAAAACTCATTAGAAATATATTTACCTTGAATAATAACATTATTTTTATAATTTTCCGAAATGACAAGTGCTAAACCAAAAAAATGAAAACATTTTTTATAATAAGTCGTTATAGAAAATTTAAAAAAATAGAAAAATTGGAAAGAATGTTAAAAATATTAGAAAAGTATTCATAAAATTCATATTAAAACATTGCAAATTATCCAAATGTTATATCTTACAATTTTTAATCACTTTTATTGCTTTATAAAATAACCTTAAAATGAACATAAACATTTCTTACCTGCATATCGTTTTCCGACATTTTTAAACAATAGGCGACGAAATCGATAAAAACAATTTTTTTTATTTGCTGGACACTCAACACGAGTTAAAATAACTTTTTTTAATTGAAGCGTTTTGTGCAGAAACCGCATAAGTCCATTTTTTTCGAAAATCACTTTTTTATTGAAAATTTATCTTTAAATGAAGCTTTTCAATCTGGTAAAATATTACATAAGTGACTAAACTCTAAACCCTTAAAAAAATAATTAAAATATCATTTTGTGCAGAAACAGCACAAGTTCATGATAAGTTTTATATTTATTTGTGATATTCTTGACGTATTTTAATATTTTATATTAAACAGTTTATATTATAAATAAAAACACTCATGGGAAGCAAAAAGTGACAGTGGTGACTGAATTATTTTAAAATTAGAAAATATTGAAAATTGGTTAAATTTATTCTTAAAACAATTTTATTATTTATAAAATGTTACTAAAAATTAGCCAAATTTAATATTTTAAATAAATCTTATTAAATATTTCATAAAACTTTGATATTTCACTGGATTTAATAAATTTTCTGTGTTTTTCATTTCATTTTGTGCAGAAACAGCATAAGTCTAAATGTTAATTTATTTTTTTATTTTTTATATTAAGTAGATAATTAATTAATCATATTGGATTTTTTAACTTATAGGTTAGTAGAATATAATGCAAAAAGCCGAATTAAAAAAAATCTTAACATTTACGAGAAAAACAGTTTTAATGGAGCGTTTACACCTTCTGTAAAAATTGTCCAGAAAGGAAAATTTGCATTGGAGTAAGAGAGTCAGATACACAGTCTGTCTTTCTTACTCCAATGAAAAATTTTCCGTTCGGGAAATTTTTACTGAAGGTGTAAATGCTCCCTAAAGCTAAAATTATTGAACGGGCAGATGCTGAATATTGTAATCCGTTACGAATCGCGATAAAAAACGATGGATCGGTCCGGGTTTGTTTAGACGCTATTAGATATATAAATAATATTATCGAAGCAGATCACGAGACACCGCCATTAATAATTAACGAATTAATGCAAAAATTCTATGGAACGGAATATATGACAGTTGTTGATATGGAAACTGGATACTGTCAGATACCACTTCATGAAGAGAGTAGAAAATACACGGCGTTCGTTTACGACTCGAAAATGTATCAATTCTGCCGGTTGCCGTTCGGATTGAAGACGGCTGGGTCAGCATTCATTCGCGCCTTGAATAATGCTTTAGAGGATCAATTCAATGACGTATTATCAGTTTACATAGACGATTTTTTAATTGCAACAAAAGGGTCTTTTTGCGAACATATTAATAGTTTAGTTGCAATTTTTGAAGTACTACAAAACAAAAATTTTACTCTTAAATTAGATAAATCGCTATTTTTGCAGAAAAAGATAAAATTTTTGGGACACGAACTGACAACGAAAGGGATTAAACCTCTTTCCGATAAATTAGAAATGATTGCAAAATTTGCAGAACCTCAAAATAAACGCGAATTACAAAAATTTTTGGGAATGTGCACATTTTATAGACAATTCACAGTAAGGCATTCCGAATTGATAGATCCATTCCGTAGTCTTTTGGGTGATAAAGGTGATAAAGGTCAGTGGGAGTGGACCACGGTTCAGTCAAAAGCATTCGAAAAGATGAAATTAGCATTTGTAAATTGTGTCGAATTGAGTCACTTTATTCCAGAAGCTCGATTTAAGTTGCAGACTGATGCTTCGGACGTGGGAGTGAGCGGTGTTTTATATCAGTGTGATGGTGATCATAGAGTGATTTCCTTGGTCAGCAGATGCCTCAATAGCGCGGAGATGAATTACACGACGACAGAGAAGGAGCTGTTAGCGATCGTGTATTCTATCTCCAAACTAAGAGTGTATCTACTGGGGAAACAATTTTATGTTATCACCGATCACAAAGAGCTGACATTTTTGCAATCAACTGCCTATCTCAACGCGCGTCTGATTCATTGGAGTCTGCTTTTGCAGCAATATGATTTTGTCGTCTCTTACTGCCGGGGGAAGGATAATGTCGTGGCCGATTTTTTTAGCCGAAATCCGAGAGGAAAATTTGAATGTCAAGTCCAGAATCAATTTTGTCAATCGATGTTTTGGAGATGGGTGTTGAATCTGATGTAAATGATTATTCATTATGTGAAATCGATTTGGGATTGGATTTGGCAAACTCTCTAAGGAATTTGACTAATTTACAACTGGAAGACAAAAATATTAAAATGATTTTGGATCAATATGAAAACAATAACAATCTCGAGTTTTTTACAGTAAAAAATAATATTTTATTTCGACACGATAAAATCCTTCAATTGTGGCAAGTAGTTATTCCCAAAATTTTAACTAAACAAATGATAAATTGCGTCCACTCTAAACTGGGTCATCCGGGGTATACAAAACTCTAATGTATCTCAAACAATTTTATTATTGGAAAAAAATGGGGCCGGAAGTGAAGCAGTTCGTCCTTTCGTGTGACCTTTGTCAGCGAGTAAAGAGTGTGAATATTAAAATGGAGGGAGCGTTTAAGTTGGTTGAATCATCGGAACCAGGTAATCTTATATGTGTAGATTTTTATGGACCGCTTCCAAGGTCAGTGGGGAGGTTCAGTACATTTTTGTGGTCTTAGACGCATTCACAAAATATGTGAAATTATATCCGATAAAAAGAGAGACTACGGAAATTGTTCTGAAAAAATTATGCGAGGATTACTTTATTGAAATGGGAAAACCGAGGCGTTTATTGGCAGATCACGGTTCCCAATTTACCTCTCAAAAATGGATCAAAAAACTGGACCAATTGGGCATAAAATTTATATTTTCGTCAGTAAGACACCCACAGGGAAATCCGGTGGAGAGGGTGATGAGGGAGCTGGGGCGTTTATTCAGAACATTATGTTCTGAAAAACACACTCGCTGGTGTAAACATATCGCAGATATCGAATTTTTTTTAAACGTAACGACGCACCACAGTACCGGTTATTCACCTTTTGAGCTTCAATTCGGGGTAAAGCCTTCCGATCCTGTTCAAAAAATTCTGAGTTTTCCGGAAGAGCAGGAGATATCAAGAGATGCGAAAATATTTTTGGTGAGGGAAAAGATAAACCAAAGTTTTAAAAAACGGGGGCGTACTCAAAAGCTGATCTCGAAAGTAATCCTGAAAGAGAGGGATTTAGTTTTATTACAAATACCTAAGATTTCTGACGCGTATAAAAAAGTGACTAGAAAATTTTTCCACATTTATTATGGCCCATATGTTATAACTAAAGATTTTAAAAATAACGCATATGAGTTAGCATTGCCTGAAGAGCCGACGAAAATAATTGGTGTACATAACCGATATCATATAAAAAAATATCGAACCAATTTTGAGGTCTGAAGTATTGATTTTGATCATCACGAATAATCGTTAAAATCGAGTAATTGATATAATATAATTGAAATAATTAATTGTTTGTTATTATTATTGTATTAATTGTAGATTTTTGTCGACAGCGAAGGAAAGTGTATATGGTATGAAATCACAACGATTAGAACTATATGTAAAAAAATGTTAATCATGTATTCTGTATGTGAGTGTTCGGTGAAGTATATGTGAAACTCATATTAGGGGTAATAATATCTATGCAATGATTTTGTTATATATTGTGTAAAGGAAAAGGAACCAATTTTTATATGTAATTTTGACGTCTGTGAAACATAGTCATAATTAAGGTATTTGTCGCGCGACTGGTCACTCTCAAAAGTTTGTATCTGTTGACTGTACTTATGAAACGATTATGAATGCGAGTTTCCGAAAAACTTTTGCGGACGTACAGTTTGACACACAGATGTTCTCAATGTATATTCATAACCTCTCGCATGAAAAACGATCGTGGCAACGTCGCAAGTTTGGCGTATGGCCGTCTTTAAAATTTCGCGCCAAAAGTAGCAGACGAGCTGTAGTATTTAACAAGCGCTATTGCCACGTTTACGAATTCACCTGTCATTTACAATAAATGTTAAAATAAATTTTCAAGTCTGATGTTAAATATCTTTTAAACAAGACGGTGAAAAATTTTCATTTTTTTTATAAAAGTTCATTTTGGTTCAATAAATAAAACTTTAGTTTTTCTAAAAAATCTGTCGATTAGTATAAGTGCAAAAATTAAAAATCTGTGGTTTTCATATGGTTTTCCTATACCGTACATGTTAAAAATCGAAACTTTGATTTCATTTTTTGAGACTTACAGACGGTCAATTTTATTTTAATAGGCCTTATTTTGTAGATAAATATCCAAAGAATAATTATGTGAAATTTAAAAAAAACTGTCGAAAACGAATTTACGCGACAAATACCTTAAGGGGAATAATGTAGCAAATTGGTATAATGAAGGAAATAGAGAAAAGAAAAGTTTTGAGAATGTATGTGTATGGATTTCCGTAAACGGTCGAATATCCTTTCGGGGACCTACGTCCGAATAAGTAGGGAGAAATGATTTGACTAATTCGCATTTCGTCGTCTTAATAATTCAGTGTCTTGTCGTCTTCTGTTGAATAAACTGTTTTCGCCAGTTTTCATGTCTCTCGCCGAGAACTCATGAGGTAAAGTTGGTGGTTATAAAGTTGTAATACAAAAGTTCATTACATAAGATTGTTCTTTTCATCAGAGTGGCGAATTATATGGGAGAATCGTCCCCAATTTTGATGTGCTTTGGTAAATGAGATTATTGAGAAGCCTTTATCCCCCGAGTAACACGTTTTAAGGGAATCGGATCAAATTTGAAAATTTTTTCTGCCATATTGGATCCGCCATTTTGAATTTTTAAAAAGTGACTTCAGATTCTTAATCAGCGACCCTAAAAACCCCCGAGTAACAAGTTTTAATCGAATCTGATCAAATTTGGATTTTGTCCGCCATATTGAATTCGCCATTTTGGATTTTTTAAAAAAAACTTTAGATTTATATTCGGGAACCTTAAAAACTGATAAAGAATGAGTTACAGAATAATTTACCTCGTTTTTTGCTTTTAATTCATAAAAGTATTTTGAGATTTTTGGACCTTTTGACTTTTGACAGTTCTATTGGCATCGGAAATGAAATTTTTCAAAAAACGCCCATCGGCATCTTAAAGTACATGAACGTAGAAATCTTTTAAGCCCTAGAACGTTTAAATCCATCAAAGCAATTTTTGTTTAGAGCTCTGTCTGTGTTGACGTGGAATGTCCCATATATATATATATATATATATATTATATTATATTATATATATATATATATATTATATTATATATATTATATATTATATAATATTATATTATATTATAATAATTAATATTATATTATATTATTATTATATATATATTATATATTATTATATATTATATTATATTATATTATATTATATTATATTATATTATATTATATTATATTATATATTATTATATATTATATAATATTATATAATATTATTTATATTTATTTTTATTTATTTTTATTTTATATATTTTTTTTTTTTTTATATATTTTTTTTATTATATATTTTATTATTTTTATATTTTTTTATTTTTTATATTATATTTTTTTATTTTTTATATTATATTTTTATATTTTTTATATCGAATGTTAGCTAACGTAAATTTGGTAATAGAAAAAAGTGCGAATAATTCCGCAAATTAACGAAGGGCGAAAAACGAAAATGTAAAGTGTACGAGATGAGATAAGAAAGCGTCATTATGTATCTAACAAATCTATCACCAAATTAATAATAAATATAAATTCATAAAACCAATTGTATTACAATAGATGTAAAAAAATGATGATAACTAATACAAAATAATAAATTACTGTTTTTTGCTTTTCTGAGAATTTTTCAAAAATCTATAAAAAGTTTGTTAAATCCTGGACCGACTGGAAAAAAAATTTCGTCTAGATTTTATATTAACCCTCCTATGGTTTAATTAAATTGCAGAAATCTGTACCTAAATCGTTCAATTTACCCTCCATAGAAAATTTTATATCTCAACATGCTTTAATAGTTTTCGGGGTCGCTGATTATGAATCTGGCATTTGATTTTCAAAATTCAAGATGGCGGATCCAATATGGCAGATATTAAAAAGAATGTTTTGATTATAAACAAAATTTTTTTAAAAAATGTCTGTCATATTGGATCCGACATTTTGAATTTTGAAATTCTGATGCCAGATTCGTAATCAGCGAAAACCCCCCGAGTAATGATTTTCATAAGCTGATTTCATAAACTTTTTGATTAAATGAACATTATATATCCACTTATTAAAAAACTTGCTTGTTTAACTAACATTTAAAGTTATGTAACTTTGATAAAAAAATTTTTATCATTGCTAACAAATATTTTTGAAAAGCTTAGAGCATTAGTTTCAATTTCAACTTTAGATCATGTAATTCCGATGCACTGTTGACGAGTTATAAAATATATATTTAAAATACATGGGAAATTTGAGGGGCTTTGAGGCACTGGTTAATATTAATTTATTACCAAAAAAACAGGGGTATTTTTTTCAATAAACTTTAATCCTGTTGGGGGGGGGGCTGAGAGCAAAAAAATTCCGACCCTGACTTGGTCATCTGTTCTATAAAACTGTAAGTCCGTTAGCTATAGATAATATAATTTAATGCCTATACTTAAAAAAGAGGCTGAAGACATCGAAGCTGCTGGAAAGTGTCCACTGTTTGAAGCTGAAAGCGATGATTCAGTGTACGTAAGTTAAAAAAATTTTGTTTACCTTTTTTAAAGTATTAAACGCGTTTTTCTCAAAATCACTTTTTAAAAGTCCGTATTCACTGTCATTTAAAAACTTCATTACCATTTCGTTTAAAATTTTTCGGAAGATATAAAGAAACTATAGAAATCACTAAAAATGGGATTTTTGTTAAAGATTTTATTAAAAAATTAACATTTTTCAGAATTTTATCAGTTTATTGAAAATACAAAGGAAAAAAAATTTAGTTATTATATTTTTCAAGTTAAAAGTTATTTAATAATCATCAAAAAAGTAGGGTCGCACAATTACCGCCAGTAATAAATATTTTTAAAAAAATTTTATGGTTTATTAGAAAACAAATTCTTGAAAAAGATCTTTTTTAACGTTACAACTGAACTGTAGTGATGCATTCAAGCGAGAAATCGTTCGGAAAACACGAGAATCTCGTAAAAAAGGCATGGAAGGAAATATTCTCTAATTCAAAACTACAACCCCTTAATAAAATATTTGTTCCAATTTAGGTAAGATTTGGCATATAAAACAAAATGAGTAAAATTATTCAATCCTTTAATTAGAGATTAAGGGGATTGAGAAGAAAAGACACAATGTCCGACAAATGAAACAAACAATTTGTAATAAATTACACCAAGTTTATTCGCTGATTTCTTAATGTGTTACTATAATATTGCCTACTTTTATGTTAAGTGGATGTGATGTTGGCTGCTGGTTGCCGTTATATTATTTAATCAATTAACTAGTTATAATGGCGCAGCAAGTAGATATTGAGGCATGAGGTGTTTGATTTCACGTTTATATTATTTCAAGCGCAGAGAAATGATTTTCAATATATATTTTCAAAAGTTTTTCAAATTTAAACAACAAAAGGACTACACAATGAAATATTTTGTATATCATTTTTAAAAACTTATAAAGTCTTACAAAACCATTACATAAAAAGTAAAATATATTCCAGTTTTTAATTTTCCTTTTTCATTTGCGGCTGATAAAGGTAAAAATATTTGATCGTTTGTATATTGGATTTTTTTTAATTGATAATATTCATTATTAATGAAGAGAATATTCAACAATAATATGTGAGAATAGTAATTGCTCCTTAATAATTTTGATTCTACCAGAAAAACTGATTGTGTATATAAGTATAAATAGCCTTCAAACTATCAATTACAATAAAATTTTAACGCATACGCTAATTTCTTCATAAAACTTTTTGTATGTCAATTATTGATAGTTTAAAAGTAAAAAGAGCTAAAAACTTCTCTAGTCTTTATTTCATTTATAAATTGTAACCTCTTATTGAAATAAGTTAAGTTTGTTAAATTTACAATTACTGTAATAATCTAAAAACAATATATAGTAATTTAAAATGATGTACACATCAATCTTTAAATTTAAATTTTTATGAAAATTTACATAAAAATGAATAAAATATCAATTAGAGGATATTAAATAAAAAATTTATTAGTTGTTTTAGATCTTTTTTAGCTAAGTTTCTAGTTCTTCTTAGAGCGAACGTGTAAATCAGTCAAGTAAGTTTTTTTTATAGAAGTGTTGGTTTAACCAGCAAATCTATTTGATAGCAATGTTAGGAGATAGTAATGAATTTTGCACTCCACCAGAATTCTATTTGAGGTTTAGTGGAGACCAACATTCGTTACCACATCGTTACACTCATGATAATGTGAATGAATGTACATATCACACCTAGTTGACCTATTAAATGTGTAGCCAAGATAAAGAAACGTTACAAAAGGAGGCACGTGCACAATGTATTAGACAAAAATTTAGGATAATCATCAAACTACATGTTTTAAATAGATTTCTTAACCCTTATTACTTCCCTCAATTGTTTGTAATTTTTTTTTCCTTTTTTCAAATAAACGCTAATACCAATTATCAGTGACTGACAGTGCATACAAACATATATACATACATATACATATATTCATGCATGAATGCAAGCATGACTATACATCTGTACAAATTTATATTGGTATACAGAGCCAGTGATAATGGCTGATACAATTTTTATACATCAGTTTTTTCCTTAATGTTTAATTAATTAAAACATTAAAACATCCCCTGATCACGAAAAATATTTCATGTTACTTTCGCAAAGGGTAGATACAATTGTAAAGGCATTAATTTTCTTATTTCTTTTTCTAAATGAAACAAGTGCCTTTGACAGCAATACATAATGCGCATTCACAGAACATAGCAAAAACAATGCAATCCATAAAACTGAAAAGTTCAATTCATCTAAATTGTAATAAAATTTCTATTTAACTGTCGATTACTTCTAGAGATGTCTTTAACGGAACTTCTTATTAGTTCACGACCTCATCTTCATCATCCTCTTCTTCGGTTGACTGAGCTTCTTCTAACCACATTAACCAACTGTTCACCTGCAATAATGAATGCAAAAATTATAATAAAACTCATGTCTAACATGCATTCATTGGAAGAAAGGAAAGGTGAATGATTATTATCAATTACTATCAATATATTAATTCATAGATTACCTGAAAAAGAGCTTCTCCTTTTCCAGGGTATGCATCATTAACGTCTTCTCTCCACTTTAAGAAGGCCTCGTCATCGATTATCGAAGAATCGTAGAGTGCATTGAACCATCTCAGTAACATTCCTTTTGGAAAATTCAATGACAAGCAAAAAACTTGCAGTGAATGTATGGCTGTCAACTGAGACTCGAGTGTAGGAAGTAGATTGTTCAACATACGCTGATATTTTTCCAGAAGTTGACGTTCTTTATCTTGCAATGCCTTATCGGGAATAACAGTTGGGTTTGCACCAGGTGGAAGAGTAGACTCCTATTGATAAAATTGTGTAAAATAAAAAATAAGTTGTAAATAAATAATACAAAGTCAATTTTATTTTATGGTACTTAAGATTTTACACTGTATTGTGTCTTTATTAAAATTTTGTCCACAGATTTAAAATCAAATTCATTTGAGTTAAGTCGGTGAAAAAGTCATGGTGAAAAAAAGCCGTTTGGATTTTATTTTAAAACTAATTAACGGTTTTACCAGCTATTTAGAACATAGGTTTAATAAAGTAACACACAACTTTTTATTCTAGTTTGCATTTCTTGTCGATAATATTATTACTTAACATAAAATACAAGTATTCCTGCTAAAAACTTTTTAAAATTATTTATTTATCATGTAAATAAATGAAAAATATAATAACACAAAATTTTATAACAAAATATATTGACAAAATCACAAAATGGCTTTTCCCCCCACCAGGTGGTGCAAAAAGATTACAGGACAAAAAAAACAATCCAAAAAATTCAGACCTAAAAATCAAAGAAAAAAAGTCCAAAGTACAAAAAATCCAAAATAAATAATGAAACATTTACATTTACAATATGTAGAGTAGTACCGACAGAAATGGGCCACACTTTGATTTTCATGCTTTAGAATATTCAGAAATTAACATTTTTAAACACTTTTTGCGTTTATTTGTACAGAAAGGGGTTACCTAATTTTAGGCAAACACACATTTTAAAATTTTTAATTTTAACACATTGTTTAACATCGTTATGCAAAAAGAGAGAAATTTGCGATATCATGATTTTGTAGACAGAAGTGGGCCACCTAAGTTTTTCATCTAAAATAATAAAAAGGATCAACCACTATGTTTGTTTATGTTAAATGATTAATTTTTTCAATAAATAGTATTGTAAAACCAAGCACAAGAAGTGCGTTCCGAAATTTTATTAATTTTTATTTGATTTATAGCATAAAGTAATTTGTCGTAGTCAATGAGTTCATAGCCAGTCGTCGGTTTAGCCTTTCTTGGTGTGGCATGATTGCTAAAAATTAAAATAATTCATAGAACCACTTCATTAGTTTATACAAAATCACTAAATGTCAAATCATAACGTCAATGCAGTGGCCCACTTCTGCCCACAAGCATAATTTGACGAGAAATAACGTGGCCATAACACCTCGCGACAATAAGAAACAGTCCCTTTAAATTTTTTAAGGTTAGGTCTGATACTATAATAAAGGCTACTTGCTCGATTGAATTCGATGAATACCTTATGTAAACAACGATAACTTCTACAATGAGAAAAAAAGAAAAAGTAGATAATTTTTGGCACTAATTGCTGGAGAACACAATTATTGTATGTCGCACTCTTTAATGACACAGATCAACAAAAAAAGACTTACTTTTTTATGAGATAGCGGAATGGTTTCCTATGTATTTTTGGACGCTGAACACGATCCCGACTTCCAAATTTGCCCATCACGTCAGGATTTTGAAAAAAGTGGGGGTAAAGACCCCAAAAACGCTTTTTTGAGGATTTTCAACATTTCGTTTCTCTGTAACCTGACGTCCTAGAGACTTCCACAAGGTCTTAAATTAAAGCTTGTAATGTGCACTACAAGACCAATATCCATAAAATAAAAAAAAATTAAAATTTTTTTCAAAAAATGGGGTTGAAGACACCAAAAATTTGTGTTTTTGGATTGCTTTAATAGACTTCTTGCAATCGCTTGGATTCGCTTAAAAATGGGTATTTGGGGTTTTTGGGGTCGCTGATTACGAATCCGATATTTGTTTGCAAAAATTTAAAACGGCGAAACCAAGATGGCAGATGTAAAAATTAAGAATTGCTTAGATTCGCTTGAAAATTGTTATTTCAGGGTTTTTGGAATCGCTGATTACGAATCCGCCATTTTTAATTTTTGCAAACTAATATCGGATTCGTAATTAGCGACCCCAAAAACCCCAAGTAACCATTTTCAAGCGAATCCAAGCAATTGCAAAAAGTCTATTAAAGCAATCCAAAAACACAAATTTTTGGTGTCTTCAACCCCATTTTTTGAAGAAAAATTTATTTTTTTTTTATTTTATGGATATTGGTCTTGTAGTGCACATTACAAGCTTTATTTTAATACCTTGTGGAAGTCTCTAGCACGTCAGGTTAAAGAGAAAAGAAATGTTGAAATTCCTCAAAAAAGCGTTTTTGGGGTCTTTACCCCCACTTTTCTCAAAATCCTGACGTGATGGGCAAATTTGGAAGTCGGGATCGTGTTCAGCGTCCAAAAATACATAGGAAACCATTCCGCTATCTCATAAAAAAAGTAAGTCTTTTTTTGTTGACCTGTGTGAGAAAATCGACTTTCTGTTGATAACAAAAGAAAAAAAATTTCGGTTGTCAGATATGTCACTTGTAAAACCAAAAACGGCGGGTGGCCCACTTCTGTCAATGCTACTCTATAATATATTTAAATATAAAATATTTATAAAATTATATTTTTATAAAATAAAAGTGTCTTATCTTAAATGTTCTCGTCAAAAAAAATTCTTAAAAAACCGTCTAATTTGTGATCACTATAATATAACATTAGGTTCTAATAAATATCCTACCAAGTTCATTTTGCAATTTTATATCATACTTAACTTTTTAATACATTGAACTAGAGCACTGTACCTACTATATGAATAGTTAATAGGTAAATGACAATAACTATTTGTTCGAACTAAGGAAATTGATGAAAAAATGATTCTCAATTAAATAAATAAATTTTTATCAAGTGAAAATTATTCCTGAGTTTCATATAAATGGGTCCAGTATTGTAGGCTTTATGTCTATCCCATTAACAAAAAAAACTATTTTTTAAAATAAAAAAAATAAAAAATTTCCAAATTTTTTAAAGAACTGAAAGTTTCTAAAATATATATGCTCTTGCTGCTATGCTAAACAAAGTGTTGCTGCTCTTCCGTCATTTTGGACGCCTGCTATCACTCATTGTGACGTTGAAACACCACAGAGAGACAGCAGAGATGCCATATCATCGGAAAGATAAGCTCTACTCGTCTAATTGGGATCGCAGATATTCTTGTATTAAATTTTACTTGGCGTCAATTCTCTACCGCGAATCTTGATATGCATTTGTACCCATTTAATATTATGTATTTGATACGCTTGAATTAAAAAAAATGTTGACATACAGACCTACCAATCTGTTAAATAAGCTGCAGCGTTGTATCGCCTAACGATACTGCTTGGAAATAACATAGACCAGTAAAAAATGGAAACTAACCTGAGTGATGTATTTCAAAAGAACAGTCATCAGAGCGTTGATAAACCCGGTGTCTGAATGGTGCAATGGATCAAGTTTTTCTTTAATCCATTTGAAAAAACTGACGGGTGATGGATCAGATTCCAATTGTTTCCACATATCGCCTTGAATTCTGAGTAATGGATATAGAAATGTTAAGTCTCGGTCCTCGAGAATTTCACCAAGTTTTTCTTTTGTCTTTTCTGTATCTGGCAGCTGAGTCATTAAGTTAACTTTGCTTTCGTTAAAAATACGTGTGAGCGTTGCTTTGCCCTGACTTTTATGAAGTTGTTGGAGTGTGAGAAGGAAAAGTGGATAATGTTGACCATTTTCTGTGACTGAAGCAACATCTGATAATTGAATCATGGTGTCAATGATGGCTCGAGCTGTCAAAAATGCAATGTGTGATGTTACACAAGGCACAGTGCTTTCCTTTTCAGTTATGCTTGCAACAAGCTCCTTCCAGCCCTCAATAACTTGTAACCCAGTAATAACGCCGTCTTTCTTTAGCTGAGCAACAATCTTGCTTATTAAATCTCGATCAACATCACTTCTTTCCAAGGTGTTCGAATAAAGTGTATAAATAGCGTGGCGTAAGAAACGCTCTGGAATCTTAAGCTCCTTAAAACTATTTACACAATCTTGAATGTTTGCGTGGGAGACAAAGTTGTCCACGAGTGCGTTAACTTTCTTTAAAAATTCTTCCTTGGAAGGTCCTTTATCTTTACGTTCCCGAGCTTTATCACGTTTATCTAAGGGTCCCTGTTTGATAACAATTGACGGTGTTGTTTCTTTGTGCATTAGAGGAGGATTTTGTTTTAGTGTTGTTGTGCGCAATAACGACACTTCAGTTGGTCTTCCTGGGAACAATTCGACACCTATAATAAAAGTATAATGTCACATTACTTTATTAAAGAAACTGTTACCTATTAAATTCTTAAAGAGAAACGACACTTCAGACTCTTAAAATTTCAATTCTTTTTTAATTAATTAAGGTATTTGTCGCGCGACTGGTCACTCTCAAAAGTTTGTATCTATTGACTGTACTTATGAAACGATTATGAATGCGAGTTTCCGAAAAACTTTTGCGGACGTACAGTTTGACACACAGATGTTCTCAATGTATATTCATAACCTCTCGCATGAAAAACGATCGTGGCAACGTCGCAAGTTTGGCGTATGGCCGTCTTTAAAATTTCGCGCCAAAAGTAGCAGACGAGCTGTAGTATTTAACAAGCGCTATTGCCACGTTTACGAATTCACCTGTCATTTACAATAAATGTTAAAATAAATTTTCAAGTCTGATGTTAAATATCTTTTAAACAAGACGGTGAAAAATTTTCATTTTTTTTATAAAAGTTCATTTTGGTTCAATAAATAAAACTTTAGTTTTTCTAAAAAATCTGTCGATTAGTATAAGTGCAAAAATTAAAAATCTGTGGTTTTCATATGGTTTTCCTATACCGTACATGTTAAAAATCGAAACTTTGATTTCATTTTTTAAGACTTACAGACGGTCAATTTTATTTTAATAGGCCTTATTTTGTAGATAAATATCCAAAGAATAATTATGTGAAATTTAAAAAAAAACTGTCGAAAACGAATTTACGCGACAAATACCTTAATAAATAAAAACATTCAAAATATTGAGGGTGACAAAGTCAGACGAACATTTGTTAATATCATGCCTATCGAAGACATTTCTACTTTTTAGGCCAAAAAGAGTTGCAAAAAAATTATAATGGATTTTTATGAACTTGGGTATCTTTATGTTTTTAGGGATAACGAATTTAAAGTTACTTTTTAAAATTCCAAATAGTCTACCCACTATGGCGAAATTTTAGAGCTGTGCAAAATTCGAACCAAACAGAGTTTTGTTCGGTTTTGGGGCGCCGAAGTGTCGAATGTCGAATATTCGACATTCGAACTGGGCGACTGAAATGTCGAATTTTAGAATTCGACATTTTAGCGTACCAAAACCGAACAAAACTCGGTTCGGTTCAAATTTTGTAGTAATTCGAATGTCGAATTTTCGACATTCGAACTAGGCGAAAAAATTCAAACAGTTCGGTTCGAATTATTTTGCACGGCTCTACGAAATTTCTTTATATTTTATAAGAATGGTATCACACTCATTATTCGGCAATTTTCCAGGTCGATTTATATACATGATAATTTAAAATTTTAAGGCGTACTTGGCTGATTCTAAGAAAAAATCGAAATTGATGTCCTTAATGATTTCTGTAAATCAGGATCGTCAATTATGAAGTTATTTTTTTTAATAAAACTACTGTACTAGATGTTCGAATTTATGGAACAAATTTATTTTTTATATGATAAACAAAAAAGATATGTCCAAAAAATTACCCTGAAAATCATTCCCTCACTATGTCCCAATTGCTAAATTTGAAGAGAATTATTAACTCAAAACGTAAAATTCCTTACAAATTGTTGGTTATCTTATTTTTTACTTATATAAGATAGTATTGACTGTAACTACATAAGTTTGTAATTTAAAAAAAGCCAATGGAAATATTTTTAATTATACTTCAAAATTTGTCCTTGAAAAACTTATCATATTCCCTCACCGTTTTAAAACAGTGTGATTGGAGCAAAATTTGAAGACCTACTAAGCCCTGCTTTAATTTTTATCAAAGTTGTCAACATTGTCATTGACAACATACACTAGAGTGAATGGTTGTAGAAAGGATGTTTTGTTAAAACTAATTTGTCAATAAGTTTGTTAAATGTTACATTTTTTAACGTCATTCCCTCATTTGCGTCCTATAACGCTAAGCACTTTTTTATTTAATAATCATAGTATCTTTGCTTGTGGTTCAAGTAGTAATATCGTACTTTTCTTCGTACATAAGAAAGTAAAGTTATGTTTTTGAGATTATGGTCATTTTGTTTCGTTTCGTCATTCCCTCATCATCATTCCCTCATTATATTTTTGATGAGGGAATGATCCTTGTGAGGGAATGATGTATTTCTTAATAAGTGCACTGAAAAAAATATATTTATGGTACTGCCATAAATATAGCCAATTCTCACATATTATATTGGTGGATATAGGACTGACATACAGTATTGCTGTTTCAGTTATACGCAGTGTAGAACAGCCATATGTATGTGAAGAACACTAATACTGTATTTTAAGAACATAAATACAGTATTGCTGTTTCAGCTATACGTTCTAACCATACTCGTATGTCGGAATTGAAAATATCATTTTTTCAGGGTGTAAAATATTTATATTTCCTTTATTATATTTATTTCAGTACCGTCAACTGGGGCTATTTTCTGAACGCGAGGTTTTTAATGAATATAATTATTAAAATGAATTATTTTGTTAATTTAAAGTTTGATTACATGACAATAGAGAGCAATAAATGTTATTATTTAATTTTTTGTCAGTTGGCAAAAAAATTTCTAAAAACGGAAAAATTGTGTCAAAAATTTTGAAAGTTCGGAAAAATTATACCAGATCTTCTAGGCTTTTAATGTGTCTTATAAACTGAGCTGGATATTTGTTGTCAATTGTATTGTGATGATACATACGCAATGCGCTAACTTTTTATTGACTATTTTAAGAGATAAGTGGAAAAAACTAAAAAACCAGGATTCTATGGGGCTATTTTGTGCACTTAAAAAATCAAATATTTTTCAGAAATTTGTTGTTTAGTAAGTAATGAAGATTCTGTTTATCATTTTTATACATTTTTGTCTTACTTTTCTGTTAAGAAATTATAAATTCGTTAATTAAAATCATTAAAACCTCAACCGGTGCGCAACGTAATTTCAATAAATGAACTTTAATTAATATTTATATAAGTGTTTCAAATTAGTTTTAATACTTTTGCTTCCTCGTGAGGAAGCTTTGTAGTCGTTTAATTTAAAAAATTTTTAAAAATCCTTTTAACAAATTTTCTTCTATATGGGACTATGTTATATAAGACCCTGAACAATTGTCCGGATGTATGTATGTGTGTGTGTGTGTGTGTGTGGATCCCGATTTTTGTGAACACGATAACTCGAAGAGGTTTTAACGAATTTGGCTAAAATTTACCAGGTATATTTATCATAAAAATATCTCGAAATGGATTGATAGACTTTAAAAAATTCTCAAAAAAAAATTTTTTTTTGACTTTTTTCTAAAAAATTTTTTTTTTCAAAAAATTTTTTTTAAGTTGTTTATTGAAGTTAATATATAATAAAATCTTATTCTTTGCATCAAGACGAATCGATTGGTATATAAGAAGTATAAATTGTATGAGAATTTATAGAGTTAATCACAATTAAAGCTGAAAAAATCGCATTTTTATCAAAAAAATTTCTTTCCGCAAAATTATGTTGCTGTGTAAGAAAATCTTACTCATTTGTTTCTAAAATCTTATTCATTACACCAAGACGGATCGATTGGTATATATAAAGTATATGTTTTACTTAAATTTATAGAATTAAAACCAATTATAGACAAAAAATTTGCACTTTTAATAAAAATTCATTTTTTCTTAAAAATCATGTTGCTGTACAATAGAATGTTATTATTTATTAAAAATAAATCAAAAATCTTATTCTTTGCATCAAGACGAATCGATTGATGTATATAAAGTATATATTCTATTGAAAATTATAGAATTAATTACAATTAAAGTTGAAAAATTCACTTTTTAACTAAAATTTTTTTGTTTATTTAGATTCATATTACTGTATAAGAAAATTTTATTCTTTCTATTAAGACGAATGAACTTTATTTTATAAATGTTAAATTGTATTAAAAATGATTTAAAAATGAAATATATTTATCGTTAATGCTTCCTTCACGAGGAAGCAAATTTTTTTCGCTGATCGTAAAGAGGAAGCAAAATGTTCATGTAATGAACATCTGGATTTACAACTTGTTTCTCTCGTTTCTCTTAAAACAACTTAAAAAGTACATTAGATTCTCTTTCATTATTATTCTACGATGTAGATTTTTAATATGAAAATATATCCTTATCTTAACAATCTTAAAAACACAAGTAAAATTTTAGACTGATTATAGAAATCAAAGTTTGTCATTTAAATTATTTAATATTACTTTTATAAATCACTGTGTTTTGTTCGTAACAATTAAAATGTTACATTATAGATTTAATTATTATAATTTTGCAATAAAATTATTAAATTATTATTGTTTTGCAATAAAAGAATAATTGGCGCTTCACAGAGTTTTTAATTATTGTGGAATCATATTAAAAATCATTCCCTCACGACTCTGTTATACCTTCATTTTTAGAAAAAGTTTTTTATCTTTATATTCAATTTAAAC
Source organism: Leptopilina syphax (assembly GCA_032872505.1). Lineage (NCBI taxonomy): Eukaryota > Metazoa > Arthropoda > Insecta > Hymenoptera > Figitidae > Leptopilina > Leptopilina syphax. The sequence goes on from CM065472.1 coordinate 17,193,858, forward strand.
TCAAAAAAGTTAGGGACCATGATAATATTTAAATCAAATAAGGCATAAAATATACGGTTTGTGAAAAAAAATTCAATAATGAGTTAAAAAAAATTGATCAACTTGGAAAAGCCATTTTCGACATTTTTTTAGAATCAGCCACTTGCGTTTGCGAAGGCAAAAAATAGGCCCCACTTTAATGTTTTTTTCAATCTTTTTATTTAAAATATTAAAAGAAAAAAAAATTGTTTCGTTTTTTAACCTTTATTTACGATTCGTAAAGGGCGCCAAAAATGGCGATCTCAAATTTGTAAGAGTTTGCGGTGCTGCCCCCCATAGAGCTGCTCCTGACAGTCTAAAATCAAAAAACAAAATTTATTCCTTAGCATACATTAATAACTAGTGGACTAATGTGATGAAATTAAAAATGTAAAAAAAACGAAAATGGCGTTCTTTTAAAGTCAATTTTTAAGAAATGATGATTTCGATCTTTTGAATTTTTGACTTTAAAAGGACGCTATTTTCGTTTTTTTTACTTTTTTAATTTCATCACATTAGTCCACTAGGTATTAATGTATACTAAGGAATAAATTTTGTTTTTTTTGATTTTAGACTGTCAGGAGCGGCTCTATGGAGGGCACCGCAAATTCTTACAAATTTGAGATCGACATTTTTGGCGCCCTCTACGAATCGCGACCCTTTAACGTCCAAATTTTTTTTTCCATTTAAAATTTATGACACTTGGTACCTAGAGCTTTTCGGGGTCGCTGATTACGAATCTGATGTCAGATTTCAAAAATTCAAAATGGCGGATCCAATATGGCGGACCGGAATTTTAAAATTTGGTGAATTTTTATGAAACTTGGTATCTAGGGGTTTTCGGGGTCGCTGATTACGAATTTTAAGTCAGATTTTAAAAATTCAAAATGGTGGATCCAATATGGCGAACCTAAAATTTAAAATTTGGTGAATTTTTATGAAACTTGATATCTAGGGGTTTTCGGGGTCGCTGATTACGAATTTTAAGTCAGATTTTAAAAATTCAAAATGGCGGATCCAATATGGCGAACCTAAAATTTAAAATTCGTTGGATTTTTATGAAACTTGGTATGTAGGGGTTTTCGTGGTAGCTGATTATGAATCCGATGTAGCTTGGAACTAGTAGCTTACCACGTCTACGTCGTTAGTTCTAGGTCACGCAAAGTGTAAGTTGGTTTCGTATTTAAAAATTATTAAAGACCTAACACAGCTTTTCTAAAATTTATACATTATCTTTAAACGCGACATTTTGAATATTAAAAATATAACATCAAATTCGTAATCAGTGACATTGAAAACCCCTAGATTTAAAGCTCCATAAAAATTCATAAATTTTAAATTTTTGGTCCGCCGTATTGAATTTGGCGTTTTGAATTTTCAAAATCTGACATCAGATTCGTAATCAGCTACCACGAAAACCCCTACATACCAAGTTTCATAAAAATCCATCAAATTTTAAATTTTTCGATCCGCCATATTGGATTCAACATTTTGAATTTTTAAAATCCGGCATCAGATTCACCATTTTGAATTTTCAAAATCCGACATTAGATTCACCATTTTGAATTTTCAAAATCCTACATCAGATTCGTAATCAGCGACCTCGAAAACCCTAGATACCAAGTTCCATGAAAATCCATCGAATTTTAAATTTTCAATCCGCCATATTCCCTAGCAAAAGTAATGTAGATTAACAACAAATTTTGTTTTTTTCTCTGGGTGCTGTTCGGAAAATGTTATGTTGTAAGCAGATTCGCTTCTCGAAAAAAACTCATTTTCTGTTTAACATCAGTTAAGGCCCTATTTTGTATCAAAAGTTATAAATAAAATTTTTTTCTGTACCTCAAAACGTGTATAATAAAGCCTCAAATTTTTATTTTGATCCATAAAATAGTTTCCAAGAAAAAAATTCCCAAAAAACTTTCATTTTTTAGTGCACCTGGGTAGTATAACCCATTAATTTGGCACAGTGAGCTTGGACTAAGTTCAATCAAAAATCAGAAGTTGTTCTTTAAAAAATCTACAATGGCGCAAGGGGTTTAATGATAATTCTTGAACACTAAGCAAGATAAATCAATTTTTTAAATTTAAATCAGAATTTTCAGTACTTTGATTTCTCTTTGCACCATTTTACTCGAAAATAGCTCACAGTTAAATTTTTTTAAAAATTGATGAAAAACGACTATTTTAAATAACTATATTTTAGACTTTTGCAGGGTTCTAAATTAGTTATTAATCTTGTTAATAATCAGGGTGGCCGCAAGATTGACTTCATCAATTTCCCTGACATTTCCCTGACATTTTACTGACATAACAACGAATTTCCCTGACCAAAATTTTTTTGTTTAGAGCAAAAAATGTATTGCATGACCGTCTTAATTTCTTTAATTGCCCTGACAAAAAAAATTTTTTCTGACATTTCCCTGACTTTACTGACAAATAATTTTTTTCCTGACATTTCCCTTCTTCTTTAATTGCCCTGACAAAAAAAATTTTTCCTGCCATTTCCCTGACTTTACTGACAAAAAATTTTTTTCTGACATTTCCCTGACTTTACTGACAAAATATTTTTTCTCTGACATTTCCCTGACTTTACTGACTTTACTGACATGTGGCCACCCTGATAATGGAACATCTACAGGGTGGCCACAAGTTTCAGTTTATCAATTTCCCTGACATTTCCCTGACAATTTACTAACATTAAAATTACTTTCCCTGACAAAATTATTTTTAAAGGAAAATATGAATGTTTACGCGGAAAATGGGTAAAATTTATGAATTTGAATAAATTCTAAAAATTACAATTATAACCTTTCCTGAATTCAATTATTTTTTACAATTTTCAACTAAACTACATTTCTGAATCAATTAATTTAAATAATTTCCCAAAATTTCTTCTAGAATTCAATTTTTTAAATACAAAAATTAAATTTCTTATAATAATTGTAATTATATAAATATAATAGTTTTTCAATTTTGAATAATTTCCAAACAATTAAAATTTGGTTAAATCTTTTAAAAATAATTGAATTTTTGAAAAATATAAATAAAAATTATCAAATTTTTGAAGAATTTTAATTATAAACAGGACCATGATTTCTCAAAAATTTTAATAACTCCAAAAAGTAAATTTTCATAAATTTTTATTTACATTGTTCGAAGATAATTGAATCTTAAAAAATTATTATAAAACAATTCTAATAATTAGTTTTTAAAAATGTTTTATGTAATTTTTCGAAAATAATTGAATTCCTTAAACAAAATTTTGTATAATTTTAAAAACTAATTAATTTTTTTTTTTTTAATTAAAAATTTTAAACTTGATTGTATTCTCCAAAATGTTAAAAAGAATTCTAAAATGTTATTATTTTTATATGTATGTATTTGAATTTTTGGAATTATGTAATTGAAAATACTGAAAACATTGAATTATAAAAAATTAGAAGCTAATTTTCATTAACTTTCATTTTTAAATTTTAATTCATATTTAAATTTTTTTAATTTTAAAATTTAATTTTTTATTTAATTTTAAATTTACATTTTTTTTATTTATTTTTATATTTAATTTTTATTTTCATTAAAATTTTTTATATTTCAATTATTTTCAAAATTTGCAATTAAAATTCTTCAAAAATTGATTTTTAAAAATTGTAAATAAATACTTGAAATGTTTGGAAGAAAAGTCGAAAAAATTCCCAATTTTCTTGATTTCCCTGACAAAAATTTTTTTCCTGACATTTCCCTGACTTTACTGACAAAAAATTTTTTTCCTGACATTTCCCTGACTTTACTGACAAAATATTTTTTTCCCTGACATTTCCCTGACTTTACTGACATGTGGCCACCCTGATCTACCTCGATGATAATAAGAAGATTTAAAGTCGCACTGAAGTTTTTAGGCGTTAATTTAATAAAACTATATACAATAACCATAAAAAAATCGACCGAATATTTTCATTTTCGCCTTAAAATTATTGTGTGGCATTATACTGAAACTGCGACCGGATATTTTAATTAAAAATTATAATTTAATTATTAGCATCTAATCCGTTCGTTAGTTCACTTTCCTGCAATTTAATCCCAAACAACTCGACTAACCAAACAACACAACACCACCAAGACAATTCATACTCAAGTTGTGGAACTTTCCCGCCAAGACAACCGATGATGCTAAGACGATGGAAACAAAGAGAAAATTATGAAACGATTTACCAGCGACGCCAAAAATATCAATTCCTTGGGAAAAAGGCTCAATAAACTCCAAACACAAAAGATAACAAGCACAATTAAAGAACACTTTGCCTTTATTTTCCACTAGAAAATACAATTAACGGAATCATATCACAACGAACAACATTCAACACGCGCCGGTAAACGAATGAATAATATCATAACTGCTTGTAACGAATTCGTCAGCTGAGACGCCGGTATTCCTGTCTTTGTCCTAAGGTCACGCAAATCTGATAAATCCTTCCTTGTCCCTCAAACGACGGAAAATCACCTGTAAATAAATTCGGCCCTGGTCGCTATCAATCGTGGAAACTCGTCACCACGCCTTATTTTCATCACATACAGTGAGCCGCAACCAGAAACAAATCAACTCAGGAAATTTAAGAAAGAGATACCAACCAACACAATGACTTTTCCGACACAGACAAACCGCTATTATCCCAGTAACAAATGCCTTGTTACAAAACAATGAGAGAGAAAAATTAGACGTGCAAGAAATTTTGGGTTGAACTTTGTCTGAGCTAACTTTTCTGGGGTACAGATTAAAATTTTATTTTTTCGATGAAATTTGCAACTTCAAGAAAATTACTTGGCCTTAAAAATGTTTATACAACTCAGGCGTATTATGGTCACTTTATCTACCTGTACAGGCGCGTACTAAGTTCCCCCTTATAACCCAGCAGTCAATAAAGTAACCATTATAGCCCTAGGGAGATAAAGGGTACATTATTGACCGCTCACAGATCAATAAAGTATCCTTTACCTCCCTAGGGCAATAATAGTTACTTTATTGACCAGCTGGGTTATATGGGAGAACTTAGCATGCACCGGTACAGGTAGCATAGAGTAACCATAATATGCCTTCGTTGCATAAAGCAAAGTATTGAAAAAGGGAGGTAACCTCGTTTTTCAATATTGTGCTCGGTTCATAAACTCGGACTTACCTCCCTTGTTGCATAATGTACTATTAATCTTCTACCACATTAGGTATTTACGCAATTTAACTCTTTTAACCTTTTTTCATCTAACTTTCTTAAACAGGCGAATTTTTTTAATTCTTCAGAAATATTCATTTCAAACAAATTAACCACTTCAACGGTACGTTGCCAAGAAGGCGACAAGTGTGAACGGTAAAAATATCTCGATTATTAATGTCTGTTGTCATTTCTTATGTATCTAAACATAGTATTCTTATTTTTTGGATAAAGTCTAAGATGATCACAAATATAACAATAAAAATTCAATATTTTGAAGTTTTAATTGTTTTTTAGCACATTGAATGAAAATAATTTTCAACAATTTCTACAAATGGTGTCAGAAGTTTGTAAACGTACTAAAAATCAATAAAAAGTTCAAAATATTAAGTTTTTAGTGTTATTTTCGTGATCAGCGTATCCAAAAAATATGAGAATATTATGTTTGCATACATAAAAAATGATAGCCGACATTATTAATCACAGAAATAGTCATTACGTCTTTCCTCATTTTCACCGCTCGGGGTCAGGTCACGATTGACGCTTTTTTGGTGCAAATTTAAAACCAAAGTAAAAAAAAGTATTCTCATAACACCTATCTGCAAAAATAGTGTTTCCCTAATAGAAAAGCTACCAAAATGATAGAAGCCTTTTTGTAAAAAATAATACTAATAAAAATAATTAAAGTAACATAAAAAGGAAAAACTAAAAACAGAACCAAAAAATTGTAAATAAAAATATTTTTTGTTTTGTCTGATCTTCCGACAAATACACTAATATGTTATAACTTTTAAAACTTCTACTTATTATCCTAAACTTATATTGATCTATAGAAATTGAAAAAAAAGAAAAATTCATACCATTATTCAAAGGCAAGTTTTGAGTGATAGTCGACTGTTTGAACATCATTGAATTTGCTGACGGCCGCAAAGAGACTTCTTCAGGATGACCGATTAGCATTTTACTTTTGTTAAAACGTAGTTGGTCTTTGTTGCCACCTAGAAATAAAATAGTTACTTCTTTTTATTTCATTCATATTATATAAGAAAGTATGTATATATACAATTTACAATTTTACAAAATAAAATTTATAATTTTACACAAATATATTGAAATTCGTTTCATCAGATCAATTTGTTTACGGTTTCGACGTGCAAAAACAACCCTTAAGTGGCAGGGCACAAATCATCTTTCTTAAAAATTGTTTATTTTTTATGAAACTTGGAAAATGGGTATTTTTTGGGGTCGCTGATTACGAAATTAATATCAGATTTTTAAAATTCAGAATATTGAATCTAATATGGTAAAAGATGGCAAAACGATATTTAAAAATTAACCCTTTACGTAAACGTCATTTCCGTGTATTGGAATTTTTTTTAAATGTCAAATTTGGCTTAGAACTGTATATATCTATAGATAAATTTAAATAATAAACCTAACTTTAAATATCAACTACAAATAAATCACATTTGAATATTTAAATCTTCATTTCAGTTTTGTAGTTCCCCATTTTGATTCTAAAAAATCTGATATCAGATTCGTTATCATCGATTCCGAAAATCAACAGATATAAAGTAATATAAAAAATTAACCATTTTTTAAAATTTCGACTGCCATATTGCAACCGATACTTATTTTGTATTTTTAAAATATGACATTATATTTGTAATCATTGACCCCAAAAAGCCCGGTATAACAAGTTTAACCCTCCTACGGTTTTATCATTTTTCAATTTTTTAGGAAATAAATTTATACTTTTGTTAAAATTAATTATAACTATTTCATTTTTACTTTAATATTAAATACAACTATTTAGCTTCAAGTTACACTGGGAGTTTTATTTATATGATTCTCGAATTAAATTTTTTCAAATAAATAAATGAAAGATACTCGGGTTAAAGAGCAGGGAGGTTAATAAAAAAGCAGCAATTCATAAAAAGATGTTTTATGTCCTTTCATTTTTGAGTTGTTTTTATATAACTAAAATTTTGTATTTACCTTATTATATAGGTTTTAAATAAAAATTACAAAATTTTTAAAAATTAACATGATAAAAAGGGTCAAGCGGTAATTTTTCGAAATAGAGGTTTTTTTTATAAAAAATCGAGTAAATTTATTTACACATTTCGGTAAAAGGAATTTGTTTTAAATTGTATTTTTAAACTCGTCTTTAATAAAAATTATAATCATAAAAATAGCCTAAACTTTTACTTAGAATGCAATACAATTGGAGAACAAAAAAAATCAATATTATTTTAAATAGGTTAATATGATTAGAAATATTACTTTATTTTTGGTATTCTTAAATATTAATTTATTCAAGTAGGGGAGAGGTACGCACGTTGAGACGGGTTCTGTTTTTCAGTTATAATTTTTAACAAACAAAATTTAGCGAAAAATTCGAAATGCTTTCTTAAAAGTATTGTCCAGAGCTACAACATTGCCAAAGAAAGTTATTTTTTTGGACAAAAATGAAAAATTTATAGCTGATTTTTTAAACATGTTATTTTTGACAAAAAAAAAGTGGTACGCACGTTGAGACACCCATAGTAATTTATTTTAAATTGAAACAAAATGAATAATTACGTCAGATTCTAATTGTTTGTTGTTTATTTACTTATTTTGATGGTCTTAGCCCAAAGAAGAAAATTAAAACATTAAAAATTAACTTAAAGAAGATAATCAAAAAATAAAATTTTATTTTGCACAAAAATAATTAATCGAAATTTTTATATTCGCAATTTTTACAGGTGAAGAACATGTAAAACGCTTAAAAATTGGGGATTCAAAATCAATTTTAATGACAGTACTATTTTCACACCGTGAGCGTTTTAACCTGCGTACCACACTGTCTCAACGTGCAGGCCTTGCCGTTATTTTTTTAAAGCTTTGAAATTATTTGTAGATGTTAACGTAAGTCTAAATTTTCGTCGGAACATTAAAGTAGAACCAAAATTGATATGTAAATATTATCCGCACGTTTTCTGACACTAAAAAATACAGTAAATACACTAAACAGAATTTCTGAAAAACACTTTTTTTAATTAAAAAATTGGTTCGCTCTAGTTCTACCGAAAAAACAGAAGTTATTGCGCTTCTATTGAATAAAAAGTTTGGTATTAACGATACAACAAAATGCCAATAAACTTATTGGTATTATCAGTTACACAGGTTATAATATCTTAGTGTCTCAACGTGTGGACCGTCTCAACGTGCGTACCTCTCCCCTAAATATATTAATATATTACATTATTATTATTATTATTCACAATTTTCTTGAAAACAAAGAACTTTTTTAAAGCAAATTTTTTTCCATTCAATTTTAAAAAACTGATTTCCCACTGTTTTCCTTTAAATTTTATATTTTTTTAAAAGTATTGTTTATATTATAATTATTACTGCACTGATAACTATTTCTTTAAAAATCACATTCATATAATTTTAAATAGTACATTGTACAACTAGTGGTGAAAATGAGTGATTTTGCGAACAAAATCATTTTTCACCACCAGTTGCACACGACGTTTACTCCAACGACGTTTACTCCTTTCAGAGCAGGCGCTGGAGAAAAATATTTTATCTCACAAAATGTTGAAATGAAATATTTAACATATTATTAACACAGTTTCAACAATTTGTGAAAATCTGTTTCCATAATTAACCATATATTTAACATAATTTGAGCGGATGGAAAGAAAAAGTCAGATATGTTACCAGACCACCCGCTCATATTATAAAAAGCATTGTTTAAAATATAAAAATAGTAGTGAAAAAGAACTTACTATTGAAATTTTGAGATGAGTTGTGTTGTTGTTGATTATGTTTACTTTGGTAGTTTATCTGATGGCGATTTTGATTTGGGTAGAAAGTAGATGGATTGCGTTGATTATGACGAGTATAACTTATTGCAGGTGATGGCGAGAAGCCATTGGGACTAAAAGATGTAATTCCAAAGGGGGGAGAAGTAAGTGGAATACTGCTCACCATATCCATATCCAACGAACTGCGTGCAGTTCGTCGCAAAAAATCATTACAAATGCGATCTTCACGTCTGTGATAACCACCACTTCTGGACGATTCATCGTTGTCATTGCGAATCTGATTGATGGGCATTGGACCCTCAGTACTAGTAGCTTTGCGCGGTATCCAGCCGTCGCGGCGTAATTCAATCACGTCGCGCAGCATGAATCGAATACGTAAAGGGAGATCACTTCTCTCTGCCAATTGACTCATACGTTTGAAGTATTGTTCCATAAGACCTTGGCCAACGTGCGTATCAAGAATACGCCCGCATGTACGCATGATTTGGCAGAGGCATTCGATGTCCTCAGCCATGTCCCCCCGGGATCCTCCACGCTTTCTCTCCACCAACTGCTTAATGCACAGATGTAAAATTTTATCTGAAACAATTTCCAATTTGCCAAGTTCTCCAATGAATTTAATATTGCCAAGCATCTTACGCTTAGCGACTTGGCGTCGTTCTTCTTCTTCTGTTCCGAGATCATCTTGATTATCAAATGCTTCTGTGGCTTTGGATCTGTTTTCGAATTCAATTTTGCATTTTTTGAGTAAAAGCAACTCAAATGTTGACTGTGGTTTCTGTCCATCGACGGTTGCATGTGGAGCTTCAAAGTTCGGTGCCTCTTCTGCCAATCTTTTGCACAGCTGTGCGTACATAGAACTGTATTTCGGTTCATCTAGTGCTTTTTCAAAGATCTGTAATAAAAAAACAATGATTAAAATTACAAATACATTAGTTTCAAAAACCGTTTCTCAGTTCAATTTACACGGTTGTACTTCAATTTTACTTCAATTTTTTAGTTTAGGTAAGACATTAGTGAAAGAAAATTTTTAAAAATGCATACGTTTAGTAACTTATTAATTACTTTCAAATGGAATCAGACTTCGTATTTGAAGACATGTTTTGGATAGTAAATTAAATGTAGAATACAAAGAACACAGTACCAATTTTAAAATAACTGAAATTCTAATTAAAAAATTAAAATACAAGCACGTTAAAGAATAACTTGTCTAGTGATCGTTTTCTTATTTATGTTTTTTTCTCGATTGACTCATGACATTCATTTTTCAAAGTGAGTGACATACGGACACTTATGTTCAACGTGGTACGTAGCTGCTGTTTTTGATTTCCTGTTTCTTATTTCCCCTATTTATTCCCTTCTGTCTTCCTTTATGACTCAACACCAAGCTTATTGTGGTGGCGTTTAGTATTGAATCACAAATTAAAGTAAATTTACTGTCTCATTGCACACACTTGTTCGATTGATTCGCTTCGATGTGTGACACTTTTAAAAATGTTTTTAAAAAAACTTTTGTGTCGATTGACATGTACAAAAAAAAATTGTTACGAGTTACCCTTTACCAGTCCTCCCTTCCAGATTTTTCATCAATGAATTGGGTTTATCGTTGGGCATATACTGGCGTTGTGGTGATTGGCCTTTTCATTTCAGGAATTTATACTGTGCAAGCGCGAAATATATAATATTTCCAACAGTTTCTAGCACTGTTTGTGGAAAACACACAAGGTTAGTGATTAAAAATGTTAGAAAAAAGCATTATTATTGCATGGACAAAGTTTATTAATGTGTATTGAATATGAATAATGTTCTAGAAAAAGGAGTATTTAAAAGAAAAAAATCAGTGCCGAAAAAACTTTTTTTTGGAAACTGTAAGGAATGCCGTTGCTGTGTGTCGGATACATGTTGAATGGTATAGAAAAGGACACATAACCAGATGTACGTACCCATCAACAAGTTTAGCGTTTTAGCCTTCAAACACTGGTTTCTGCATTTTAACCACCTTCTTCTCGACAAAGCAAGCGTACTATGAAACTGAACCCTATTGATTTCAGAATCAATAGGGCTCGCACGGGATGTGAGATAATTTTGGAGAGCTCAGCGAAGGAAGAGAAAGAGGTCGTAATAGACTCGTCATCAGATTTGAACTCACCCTTGTCTCCCTCTCGTGCTCAAAGTGGCTTATTTCATTCAAATATCTTGAATACCGTTTCAAAATCCAACTCTTCTACAGCACTTTCCTTGTCTCATGGCAAAGACAATCGGACGAAGATACCGAGACTGATATTAGATTTATTAATTGGATTTGCTAATAGATGAATTCTATTATTCTATATACACTTTACATTTCCACTGGAAAGACATTCTTCCTCAATCATGATCGGATATTTATGACGCAGATGCAGGGTTTGTGTGACCCTGTCTTTTAGTTTAGAATTAAATTTCTTTAAAAAATTTTAACAATTAGAGATCCTGTGATTTAAACGTAATTGCTTTAGGTTCTAGTAACACATTCCAATGCTCCAATCAGTTGTCGCCTAGATCTTGTCAAACAATAAAAATCACCTCCATCAACTTGTAAAAAATGCTATATCCATAGACATTAAAGTAGCATTTAGCAATGTTAGACTTCAGGTCTGAATTAGAATCCTGATTAGACTAAGGAATCTAGGTATGGATATAACCCCAACCAAAACCAAATGTTGCATTTTCTCAAGATCAACTTATAATCTTGACTGCCCTTCTTTAGCGAGAAAAGAAATATATTGTACAATTTCCTAACTCTGATCCCAGAACGATCTCAATTGATAATCTGATTTCCCCCCCCCCCCCTGACAAGTCATTTAGCTAAAGAATTCAGTCATTCACATAACAATTCTAACGAATCACATTTTTCTCTTCACATGTTTTAGTTCTGCCAGTCGGCTCCGCCAAAAGTCATTTAAGAAGAAAGAAAGAAGAACTCATATTCTTGATAACTTAAACATTTACATCGGTGGCACGCAGATTAGATGAGATTCCAGGATGCAATTGTAACAAGGAAATAATGTTGATGTCTCACATTAGAGAAATTTACTTTAACTGACTTTAACTCTCTGCTGATGCTAACGACCGTTATCGTCAAAAATCGTCATTCTGGACGCCTGGTGAGGATTATGGGAGTTACGTTCTTTGGCGATAGAGTGGGGATAAGTTAGCATCAGCAGAGGGTTAAGCAAGGGTGAGTAGGGCCCAAAGAGGGAGCTAATGCGTGTGTGTGGTCACAGATGGTCACAGAGAGCGAGTATCTGCAGAGTCGACTTTATATGTAAATGGATCCGAATAAAAACCCCACCTTGATAGTCTCATTGCTTAGAGTATTTATCCATGATAATTAGTCAAGTTCAATAATTATTTACTGTCGACCTTCAATCGACTGGCGCCCGCGGTTTTTTATATTTTAATGTTTTGTCTACTGTAATCTCATTCTATCTTGGTTTGCGTTTGGGGTTTACCGCTTTATGCCAACGCTGTTGACACGATACTGAAGAATTTAGACAAAGTTATAGTTCTCCTCTGCTTCTTTTACAAACTGTGTGGTTCTTTCAGATTTAATAGAAATAAGACTCCTCTTATCTTCTTGATGCATTTTTCAGAGTGTGTTTTCTATTATTGAGACAACTTTTCATGATGTCAATGAATTTATGAATTCTATTCTCTAGTTTTAATAAAGTTAACTTAATTATTAATAAATCCCAGTCAGTGCTCAGACCGAAACTCAGTACCGAAACGTACGATACTTGTGCTTCTGAGTGTTATGTGTCCTGTATATTCAAACGGTAAATTATAAGCTCAGTTAATCTAGATTTACTCCAGAAGAGCATATAACTCAAGTCTATTATCAGGATCTGGATAGTTTTCCAAAGCCGGAAAAGTTTTCCAAAACGAATCACCGGTGATTGATTGGTTTATCACTAGTTGATCGTAAATTCAAGGCACGGTATTTAAAATTCTGAATTTTAGAAAAGTTGAATCGGACTATTACCAATTTTGTAACCATATCATGAATTTACAATCAAGTAAAAATAAACTTGTTACAATGAACACTATGATATTAAAAATTACATTTGCTTACTACCTCGGCCCAACATAGAGGGAAATAAATTGAAGCCGCTGTGGCTGTCATGTGATATTTAAAACATTACTTCATAATTTTATAATTAAAATTTCGAGTTTAAATTGCTTTATGGGTAACATGAATATTCCCAAACTTTCAAACAACCGAACTGTCATTTAATAGAAAAATATAAAGTAGAATTTAAATTTAACTGAATAATCTTGTAACTGACTTCACACTGGACAGAATAGCACATATCAGAATTGACACTTTATTGACTTGATATACAACAGAATTATCAGTTGTCAAACCTACCTTTTGACAAAATTGATATATTTATAACATATTATTCGCGCTAAAATAATTTTGTCGAATATCAGTTTTATGAAATTACAATTCTGTAGCGTGGTAGGTCTGTCAAATTTCATTTGTTTTATGCCCGATTGTTTTATCCCGATTGTAAAATATAAATTCTGTTGAATAAAAATTACATTACTTGTAGTTTCAATAAATTAGCAATTCTGTTGAATGTCATTTGTTTTAGAAGATAATTATGTTATAAATCATTTCTGTTGAATGACAATTAGGTTGCTTTTCAAGATAGAAAATTGGCAATTCGTTTGAGCGATAGTTACGTTAATTGTAAATTTTGTTTCATCTCCTGTCGGTAAAAAATAAATGATAATTACGTTTCTTGTCAAACTATTAAAATATCAAATCTGTTGCCAGTCAGGTATGTTAAATGACAATTCCGTTGACAAAATCAACTATTTTGTTACATGTCAGGTTGTCGAAACTTTAATGCTGTTAAGTTTCAATTCAGTAACGTTACTATTCTGTTAAATTTCAAAATAATTTATAAGAATTTTCACGTGGACACTTGTAAAGAGCTTGTAAAGAGTCTATAAGACAAGTGTGTGATAATAATAAATAAATTAATTACATCATTAAATTATTTCTACTAACCTTGTTTATTGCTCACAAAACTTGATATTCTGTTCTCATTTAGCACATTCAGTAAAGAAATTCTCTGTAGCTACAAGACGTTTATGAATCCAATTTTCTAAATATATATGTTCCATCACCTGCGCTGCGTATAACACTTTGCAGGATTTTACACGTTGTCTTGTTTATTGATAAAATTAAACTATTGCTTACCAATAAATTATATAAATAATTTTTTATTGTTTATTATTGTCAAGTATATGGGTGATTCTCCGCGTAGCGCAGAATTTAATGTCCCTCGTGTTTTTTAAGAAATCAGTTTCATATATTGTAATGAATTCAACGTGGAAAATTAATTTCCATGATGACAAATAAAAGTCTATTGTCGTTTTTATTTAAAAGTTTATAATTTTGCTTAAAAATCTGTTTTAAGGTGCTAAAACGTCATGGTGTAATCAGTCCCTACTAACATTTCATATATAAAATGTTATTTTTTTAGTAAAATATAATAATAAATATAATGAATATTGACATTTTCTTGTTGTCTAAGTTAGTAGAATTGAGAAAAACAAAACACTTGTGGAAAAAAAATTTATTTTTTAATATTTTTGTAGTTTCTGTTTTATATGTGTTACAAGCGTGAAAGTTGCATAGGGAGTCACAGAATCGTCATGGTCGAATCATAATATATTTGCAATAAAATGAATAATTATTTATATTTTACGTCAAAACAAGTTTAGTAGTCTAAGGTTAGTGAAAACAAAAGACGTGGGAAAAAAGAATTTTTGAAATCGATAATAATTTGCTTAAAAAATTAGTTTTTCTTGTGCGTCATGGTCGAATCAGACCGTCATGGTGGAATCAACTTTACATGGGTGTTTATTGTAAAAAAGAAAATTACAATTATTTTGTCTGGCTCACCACGAATATTTCGTTCTTGAATGTTAAACTTTAAAATTCTATATCGACTTTTACTTAATTTAAAAAAAATTTTATCAATAATAGTAAAATCCAAATTGTGCGCTACGCGGAGAATCACCCATATAAGAAAGAATTAAAAAACTGTATTAGATGATATCAATTTTAAAATAAATTTAAAATGATAAACTTCATTACTTTGAAAAACAAATTCATCTTCACTGCCTAATTTAATTTTGGTATTTTCAATTATTAGTAGTGTATGCATAGTAGATTTATCTGATTTGTCTTTATTAGTTTAATAAACTGGAACAATTGAGGCCTTGGATCGAATAACTCGCCCGACGCTCGGAGGAACACGCAACTGCCAGTCAGTGAGCAGTGAGCGCCTCTGGGCCACTTACTGCTACCCGACTGGTATTAGCGCGTTCCTTCGAGCGTCGGGCGAGTTATTCGATCCAAGGCCTCAAATTCATTCCTTTTATTGTTGATGTCAATTTCGTAAACTTTTATACACAAGTTGTTTAATCTTTCAAATTTGGAACATAATTTAGAAAAATTAGGTATATAATCAAATTTTGAATCTGTTTCTTCAAAATGAGAACATGCAGTGAAAGAATTTAAAACACTCTGATGCCTTTAGTGCAAATGCTCTCTAGATAAGTTAAATCTAGCTCTTAAACGAGGAACAGCCACCCTTTGAGACAGGGTGCGCTGCTAGAACACACTGAAGACAGCCGAGACAGAAAATTCTTTCATTGTTAACTACTTCGATCGTATGGCTTTAGCTGGATAAAAGTTTCAATAATTGCCAACAAAAAACAATATTGCTAGTAATTTTTAACATTTATGACAGCTCTTTTATTTATTATAAATTTCTTTTAAAGATTATCTCCCGACTTTATCTGTTGCAATTCATCAATTAACTTTTAAAATATTTCTCTTCCAAAAAAAAAAATTTAACAAAAAAATTACATTGACTTAAGGTCATGTTATTCAGTGGTCACGTGCCCCATATACTTTACTATGGAAAAACATCACACTGAATAACATGGCCTTAAGTTTCTTATTTATTTAAAAGCATGTTTTAATCGAGAAGTAATCATATTGTTTGTTATTCTGTCGTATGCTCAAATTTAGAAATTTTGTTCACTATTTGAATATTTAGATTTTGTAGCTAACATTCTCGACTTTGGGATAGGCCATCTAGGATTAAAAACCCTGACGTTGAATTATCAATCAAAGTGGAATCCAACTTTTGCGTTTTGTATGAAAAATGAGTAAAATTCCATTTTATAAAAATTAATACAACCATTTCTCTCCTTCGATGGCGTTAACCGCAAATATTTATTTGACACCCGGTGAACATGAACATAAGTGCAAGAAGGACTATTGTAGGGGAGAGGGCCCTAAGGTGGTCACCCATCTTTTGAACGACTGTAGATTTCAAATGGAATTATATATAAAGGTCAATAATATGGCGTTTAAAACTTTATCTTATTACTTAACTTCCTATCGTAAAGTTTTTTTCATTTCATTAATAAAAAAAAGTTATGGCACTTTTTAAAAAAAGTTGAAAATTCGACTTTTAAAAAAGTGGCCCCAAGGTGGTCACCATACAAAAATTCACTAAAAAAGTTTTAAAAAAATGTAAAAAACGTATTACTAAGTTGTTTATTTAATATTAATTGTTTTTCAGGATCACAGAAACATATTACATATTTTTTTTGCACTTTGTCCTTTCGTCAAAAATGATACTTTTTGTGTATATGTATTAGATAGGTAAAATTTTGAAAATAATTCTATTTCATTATTATTCATTATAAAACTTAAAAATTGATAAAATCCACATTCACAGTGATAAATGTTGATAAATATGGCGTATAAACACATTTTCATAAAAAAACAAAAGTGACCACCTTGTGGCCAAAAAAGTGTCCACCTTAGGGCCAAGACACAATTTTTTAAACGTTAATGAAAAAATTTTTTAAAGCACAATATTAATTATATTCATTTGGAATATTATTGTACGATATATAAAGATAATTATAACGATTTTTACTAATTTAAAATGGTTAATTTCGATGATTTTAACACCCTGAGAAAAAAATTTCTTGATCATTTAAAAACAGAAATTTTACGACGTTCACGTTACAAAGAGACTCATACGACTATTTACCTCAAAACTTTACTAAAATCTTTGTCTTCTCAAATAATAACAATAACAAAAAGCATTTGAAGATACTAACTAATGTACAAAAATTTTCTAAGGGTGACCACCTTAGGGCCCTGACCACCTTGGGGCCCTCTCCCCTACGAGATAAAAATATTATAAAACTAGTGAAAATAATTTGAAGGCAACTTAGTCATTTACTCCCAATTTTTAACCAAAACTAAACATTAAGCAATTATGAAAATAAATTCTTACCAAAAAAATTACTCCTTTAAGAATGACATCTGTATTAAGCTCAACATTGAGTAAGTCGTTGCTCAGCTTTGCGAATTTTTCCGGTGTGAGCTTGTTGAGAATTCCGCGCACCTTTCTGAAGATAAGATCATTTCTGCTTTCTGGGGTGAGTGCATCGCGTCTAACAGTAGAAGGAGGGATCCAGCGTCGCTCAGTAGATAGGGAGCGAATTTCGTCCCTGGAAGGCATCGAATTTTTTAGTTTTGAGTTACACTAAATGGGATCGCAACGCGTAGGATTGTTTGAAGTAAAAAGGAAGCAGGTTGCTTTTTAAACTCGTTTAAAGCCAAGGTAATTATGTAAACCCTGACCTTCCTCCCGGGACACGAGCTGCACCCCCCGGTCCTCTGGGGTTATCCGTTGTTGCGTGTGTTTTGGTCCCCTGAATGATAAATTACAGGATACAGATATTTTTTTTTTTTAATGAATCTGAAACAAAAAATTCAATTTATTTTTAAATCACCTATTTCATCAAGTTATAAAACAAGATTACCAATGCTAATTTTTCCAAAAAAATTTTATTTTTGTTTTTCAATTTATAGACCACTAGTGGTAATTATACGACCGCTATTATTTGATAAATCTATTTCAGTGATTTGCCTATTTTATTTATATCTACTGAAGAACTTAACATTTTATAACGTTCATAGGCTTATTTGAATGATAAATCAAAAAAGTATAAAAATATAAAAGGTACTAGGTACGTTTGTACTAGTATGTCGTGCTAGTATGCTAAACTCGTATAATACGAGTACGATAATAGTATGGTGTACTAAAGGTTTCTGTAATTTAGTTCATCGTACTATACTAGTACCGCGTGTAACGCGTTTTATATCCTCCGTTTTGTATCACTTTTGGTGTAAGTTTTCTCCTTCTTCTGAATAAACAAATTTTTGCTTCTATTTATGATAAGTTACATTTGCGCTTGGTCTTCCAAATTGGTACGATATTGCTGCTCTAAACGGGAACTACATTGTCTAGACATTGTATAAAATTCCCGATTTTATACCTATTGAAGATGTCAAAATTTGGATTTTACGTATAAACGGAGAGCTAGAGACTGGCGGACCCATTATGGAGGACCACTTTTTGAAACATTCACCGGATTTACCTGAAATTCGTTTCTCGGGTGTTTTTGAGGTCGCTGATTACTAATCTGATATTCGATTTTCAAAATGGAGAATTACATTTTATGGGTGGTCCTGATTTTGGTAATTTTTGAAAACTGTTTTTTTACATTAGGTCATGTAAGTGTTATTATTTTTCAGATCTAGCTTGCGATGAGATCAATTCGAATTCAACGCAATTTTATATTGCTCTAATACACAGACAGGCCTGCAAAATTCGACTTTTTTTAATTTTTGATATCGAAGTTGTTTCTTACGTAGTTTTGTCTGCTGAACCAAAATCAAAGTAAGGTATGTTTTCAACCTTTTTTTTAAGTGCTCCAGATCGTTCATTTTTTATGGTTTTGCTCCGCAAATATAGCAAGTGGAACTTGAAGGTGTATCAGTTAGTGCCTAACAAACTTTACCGTCCACCATAGTCAATTTCATTTCAGTTTTGATTATGTATGCAGCATCAGATTTAGTGACTCTCGCAGGTTTAAGATTCTCAATTTGAGATTTGATGGTCAATTTGAGTTAACGTTGGGAAACAAAATAATTTCATTAGCCTCTTCGCTAGCATGGCGTTCCAATGAGTAGGTGACAGAAGAAGCGTCAAAAAGTGCGAAAGTGGCGTTCCTACTGAAATTCGATTTCTAAAGTCTGTAGACAGATTCAGCTTACCAAAAACAAATATTTTTATTATTTAAGATTCATAAACACGAATATGCCAGGAAAAAATTATTTTTCCAAGGTTTTAAATGGATTCTTAAAAGTTTAAATGTAGCTAATTTTCAATACACTGAACTCTGGCTGCAATGGACGTTGCTGTAATAGATTAGTCTCATGATGAGGTGGTAAGCGGAAAACGGGCACTGAGCTCGGCGACCTAGCGCCACCAACAAAGTATTATTTTCTAAATTTTGAGGGTACACAGTCCACACATAAAATCTGTTTGTGTAAATATCTGAAAAGAACTATTTTCCAAAATTATGGTTCCATTTCTTAATTACTTGTTTTTAGTTAAAAATTGTAGGCTAAATCTAACTAGATGTTTTTTTATATAAAAGTATTTTTATTATAATGATTTCAGTGGGGCTCACTTTAATTTTTAAATATGGTTTCTGTAATTGTTTAAATAATATGTTATAATTGGTTACTTTGGTAAGCTCTTAATTTTTTTTGGCTCAAAAATTGTGAATTGTTACAATGTACGAAATATCTCTTAGCTTCCAGAAAAATTTTGTCAAAACCTAGTAACATACAGTCTAGAAATTTTGTTCAATTCCCTGAAAATTAATACCCGACAAACCAGATTGTAATCTGCATTGGAAGTCAGAGTACAGTTTGGTTTATCTGGTTTTCTTAGGAAATTTTTCTTAGGAATTAAACATAGAGATATAAAAATCAAATTAATAAAGAAAGATAAAAAAATCAAATTAACTCCGTAGGAGACAGATAGTTTTGAGCACCACTGAAGTAATCTGGAGCATAATCCGAGCTTTTGACAAAAACACCCACAGCATAACTGGTTTTTTTACTCGAAACTACTTAAAACTACTTGTTGGTTCCAATATACTTCATTCGTTTTCTGTTGGTTGCGCTGCGATTGACTGTTGGAAGAAAATTCGAAATCTATATAACATAAATGTGGGATCATTATTGTCTTCGCTTAGCATGAGCGTTCGGTCAGAGTTTCGGAGTAGATAGCATGAGGATTTTGACTTATAGAATTTCTATTTTTAGGGTTCCGTACACTGAAATTTGGCATTTATACGTATTTTTACACGTACATTACAGAAAAAATATAGCGTACCTCATCGGATGCAACGGTCACAGCTCACAGTGGGGGGATTTGGTGGAATTTTGTATAAAAATCGTAGAACTCTGAATAGAAACGTCATGAATGGATAAAACCTTTTAGAAAATGTAGATTAGAGTCTACAGAATAACAGAAAAATTGTGGGAAGCATGAAAAAAAATTTTTGTAGCTTCAAAAATATACATGGAAGTCAGCAGCTATGGTAAGAAATCTCTATTAAGTAGGATAAAAACTACAGTAGCTTTGGTGATATATTGCTTTGAAGGTGACTACCTCAAAAACGAAAATTTTAAAATTGGTGGGGCTAATCGAACACCGCTAATTAATTAAAGAATGAGACACAAATTTGCGTTTTTTATGTAGTTCTATACATAGAATATAATATAAAATAGGTAATTAATATAATATAAAAATGAATTATAGTTTTCAGACTTGTTTGTTTGCAGCAGCTCGCTTGCTAGTTCGTGTTTTAAAATAAATTCTTTATTTATTTACAAAGTGGTTCTATGCAAAGAATATAATATAAAATAGTTAATTAATATAAAATTAATTATAGTATTCGCAGACCTGGTGTTGTTTATCACGACGTCCGATTTAGCCCCACACCGTCATCTGATAATTAACCTACAATATTATATTAATTTTTTCTTCTGAACGTATTCCATTAAACTTTATTTTTACTAAACTCAGTAAACCTTAAACTGAAAAAATACGTACCAGATAATATGTGCACTTTAATTATAACGATAAAAACCTAAAAAGTTAAGAAAAAAAATTTTTTACTTTCACCGCGAAAAACGACATTTGCAATATCTTGACGGCAACTATTATTACTAGAAAAATGACATGTCCCTAATACCTCATGCCGCATATGAAGCATTTTACGTGAAATGTCCTAAGTTGAAATTTCAACTTCTTGAAAAAAATTGAAACTCGAGGAATTTGTTGTTCTATCAAGTAGAAATGTGACCCAAAAAATATTTTTTATCCCACATGTACAAAAATGACGCTTTTAGATAGCTGACGACAGGGAGTAAAGTCACTCATTTGTTCGACCATATGAAAATGGCGTCCATTTTCTCCCATGTGCAAACATAACCGCTGATCCCATGCGTTATTTTTGCCCAAGGAAGAAAACGGCCGCCATTTTTATATAAGTCGAACAAGTGACTGACTTTTATTCCCTGTCGTCTACTATCTGAAATCGACACTTTTGTGCATTAGGAATAAAAAATATCGTAAGTAACACGGGAATAAAGGCAGCCAATTTGTTTACGATGATTTTTGTGACACGAGTGGAGGTCTCGGGGCGCCCTCGATCTCCACTCCTGTCACAAAAATCACCGTAAACAAATGGCTGCCTTTATACCCTTGTTGCTTAATATACTATTTGATTTTTTCGAAAAATTGGAGGGGGTAGAAGGGGGTCAATTTGACCAATTTTGCCAACACCGACTACTTTGTGAATTTTTTCTGAACATACTTGTAATGGGAAAATTTTTTTAGAATATGTTTCTGAAAGGTTTTTTCGTCCTCTTTCCAATGGTGTATTTTATTTTTTAATATTTTAAAAATTTACCCTAATTTTTGATAATTAATATTTAATTTTCAATTTCCCAAAAATCGGTCCGTTTTTTTGAAAATAAATTATTGCAAACGAAAGCTGAGGTTTTTTCCTATCGGCATGTAAATTTTCAGAATGCCCTTTTTTTGTTTTTCAGTTATTAAATTTCAAAGAATAAATTGCGGCGCGCTGCGTCGCGGTTGCACTGAGCCGTGTGGCAACCGACGTGAGATGAGGCGTCTTGGACGCAATTTATTCTTTGAAATTTAATAACTCAAAAACAAAAAAGGGCATTCTGAAAATTTACATGCCGATAGGAAAAAACCTCAGCTTTCGTTTGCAATAATTTATTTTCAAAAAAAACGGACCGATTTTTGGGAAATTGAAAATTAAATATTAATTAACAAAAATTAGGGCAAATTTTTAAAATATTAAAAAATAAAATACACCATTGGAAAGAGGACGAAAAAACCTTTCAGAAACATATTATAAAAAATTTTTCGCATTACAAGTATGTTCAGAAAAAATTAACAAAGTAGTCAGTGTTAGCAAAATTGGTCAAATTGACCCCCCTCTACCCCCTCCAAATTTTCGAAAAAATAAAAAATATTTTTTGGGGCACATTTCTGCTTGATAGAACAACAAATTCCCTGAGTTTCAATTTTTTTCAAGAAGTTGAAATTTCAACTTAGGACATTTTACGTAAAATGCTTCATATGCATCACGTAATAGTGCGTTACATTATTTGAAATTCTTCATGGTTTCGGAAATATTCAGTAACCATGTGTCCCATAAACTTTACTATTAGAACATGTGACCACTTAACAAGATGCCTTTAAGGTACTACTACACTTTAGAATTTAAAATTTTTTTTTTTTCATTGTATTTTTTAACTCCTTATGACTTCAGAAAACACCTCCTAAAGTATTTATAACAAATTGTAAAAAATAAAAGTAAATTTTTCAAAAAATATTCAATTAATGTAAAAAGTCATTGACAAATTAAGTAAGTCTTTAAGGGGATGGTGGGGTCCAGCTTTTTGTTACGACCAGTAGAAACATTGGTGCTAAAGTATGTAACAGTGTCTGAAATAAAAAAAATGGTGGGGTTTCAATGTGCAAAAGAATTTTAGGTAATTTATGGATGGCCTCTAACGATACATATAAGTTTAAACGCGTTTTTCTCAAAATAACGTATTCTCAAATTGCGGACAGTTTATCTCTGGATTGGCTGAACCGATTTTTATGATTCACAATGCGTTTGATTTGTTAAAACGTCCTGTGTAACAAACTACCACGATTTGACCAAAATAACCAAAAAAAAATTTTTTAGCAAGAAAAAACAGATAAAAAAAGGTCAAATTTTCCACTTTTTTTTAACTTTCGCATTTTTTTTAATGGATTTTTTTACTAATTGTGGTAGATTTCGATGTGAGAAACCTTCCACTTTAAGAAGCTTTTTGAATTTTTTGTTTTGAACCACCCAATCCTGAGATAAACTGTCCGCAATGCGGCGAGGATTTTTCAACGACTTAATTTTAGCGCCCTCTATAAAATAGAGAAAAATGTACAATCGAAAAAATTTTGTAGTTTTGTAATCTCGACGAATGTAACAATGTTTAAAAAAAAGTTTTACTTTAATATTTAATAAAGGAGCTGAGAAAATAATTCTTAAAAATTTGCTGTTTTTTGACCTTCTAAAGTGTAGTAGTACCTAAAGCATAAAAGTAAAGAATTTTAGGCGTTACTTGTAAAGTGGTTTTTACTCTTAATTTAATTTTCTTCAGTTGTATTTTACTTCAGCATTGATATAAAGAGTTTTCAGTAGAAACCTTTTTAAAATTTGTTTTCATTCAAGAAAACGTTCATAGCTTATGTGTCATAAAAATTAGTAAATAAGAATAAAACTATTGCAGCAGTCCATTATTATTAATTATAAAATTGCAAAAAAACTTTTTAGATTAAACGGAGACAAAATCAAACAACACAGTTTTTTTTTGGTTGTGCAGAAATTAATTTGAATGACTATATGCACAACACCATTTCGTCCTCCACAGTATAGTGAATTAACACATTGAAAGCGACCGAGTGACCCTCGTGTCTCTCCTTGTTGGACAGAACCTTGACAAATTTTAAAGTTGGCTTTTTTGTACATAAAATCTTTAACGTTTACACACAAATTGTAGAACTTTGAGTTACAAATAGTAATAAAAACCATTTAAGTCTTCTTAGATTGAAACATTTTTTAATTCACGAAAAATTTGAATTTTTTTATAAATTTATAGAAATTTTCCTAACTGCTTTATGACTTTATTGACCGCCGGACACCCTGGGCACTATAAAAAAGAAACGGGGCGTGATAAATAGTTCAAATGAGGCTTAAATGAGAACTCAAGCCTATAACTTTAACCCATGGAGTAGTATAAGGAGACCGAACGACCTTGCGAAATCTGTATTGAAAGTGTACCACTTTTTGGTACCCGCTTAGCATCGTGAAAACACCGAATGCAACACTAGCGCTACTTGTAAGAAAAGTGTTAACTATCATGGAAATTCATAATATAACCTACAATTATGTATGTGCAGCAACGTGCAGCGTAGTATGGTTATAGCGTAGTCAAATATAGTGATAAATATTTATTATTCGCCAAGTGTAAATAGTAAACTGGCATGTGATTATTAAAAAAAATGCAGTTTATTTTTTCATTTTCCTGCGAGTAGCGCTAGTGTTGCATTCGGTGTTTTCACGATGTTTAGAGGGAACCGAAATCAGGTCCACTTTCAATACATGTCGTTCGGTCTCCTTATACTACTCCATGCTTTAACCACACTGCAAAAAGAAGTATCTTAATTAAGATGTTTTGGTATTCATTTCTAAGATGTTTTCGTAGACACTTTTTAGTTATTTGAAATATCTTAATTTATGATGTTAAAAGTATCGTCGTACACATTTTCATCAAGTTTTTTGGGCAAAATGTTTTAAGGTTAACTATTGGGATCTGAAATCACGTGAAACTGACCCACCCCTTAGCCTTTTTGTGGTAACCATCTTGGATTTTATCTTTTTCTTGAACGTATATCAAAAAGAGACGAAACGAAAGATGGCTACCACAACAAGGCTCTCACTAGATGGCGTATCGTAGTATTTCAGATCCCAATAGGCTCTTATATGTATAACACTTTATGCATCTTAGTGTTTAGTAACTTACTTTTTGGCGCATTTTACGATTCACAAGTATTAGAGTGGTTCTTATTTGGGCGATGTTTCCAAATCTTCGGTCTCACCCCAAAAAATTAATCAAGGTATAAAAAAAAATTTTCCTGAAAGTTTGAAGCAAATCGAACAATATTAACACGTGCCTCTAGTCGACTGAAATTTTAAATGGAAAATACATGTAATTTTTCCTAGAAATCAAAAAAGTATTTTCTAGCTTATACAAATTTATTTAAAATTCTCTAACTTTGGGTTAGAGGTAAAACTTTCAATTTTTCCAAATTTTTTTGAAAGTATTTGCTCCATTTACAAGCTTGATGAATATGCCGCTATCACAGTGAACAGGACTATATATTAACCCTTAGATGCATACATTTATTTATTCATTTAAATTTGACGAAACTCGGTATTCTGGGGGTTTGTCGGGTCATTTTGAAAAAATTCAAAATGTCGGATCCAATATGGCGGACATAAGAAATATAAAGTCGTTCAATTGAACTGAAACTTGGTACTCGGAGATTCTTGGCGTCGCTGATTACGGATCATTTTGAAAAAATTCGAAATGTCGGAGCCAATTTTTTTGTTTTCATTTATTTTTTTAAAACTTTTTTTCGTTTCTTAATTTTTTTGCTTTTTTGTTTGTTTTTAGTCTCTTTTCTGTGGGACATATTAACTATTTATATGAAATTCCAGAAAACATTTTCTCTCTTTGATTTAAAATCTTAGAAACGCAAAGAACGAGTAAGTATATCCGCGTTTTTGGCTCCGACATTTCGAATTTTTTCAAAATGATCTATTTCAAAATGATTCGTAATCAGCGACCCCTAGATCCTCCGAGTATCGAGTTTCAGTTCAATTGAAGTTTTTATTCTTTAAGTCCGCCATATTGGATCCAACATTTTGAATTTTTTCAAAATGACCTCAGATTCGTAATCAGCGACCCTACAAACACCCTGAGTACCGAGTTTCGTCAAATTTAAATGAATAAATAAATGTATGCATCTAAGGGTTAATATATAGTCCTGTTTACTGCCCAGTGTGCACGTACTATAACTGTTCTATACCAAAAAAAGTACAGTGTTCTAGAATAAGTGTTACAATTTTATTATAGAACAGTTCTAGAGCTTTGTTCTAAATTTGTTCTAGAACAGTTGTTCTGTATCTGTTCTATAACAAACATGTAACATTTGTTCTAAATTAGTTATAGAATTTTGAAGTAACATTGTTCCTACAGTGTTCCAGAACACTGTTACAAAAATTTAATATAACTGTTCTTTCACTATAAAATCGTGTTTATTTTCACTACACGGAAAGATGTTATTATTAAATTTTATAAAAGTATTTTACAAGTGTACACGGAGAAACTTTGTATACTAGTTTCTGTTAAACTCACCATGTGTTCTTAGTAAATTGACTACTAAAGTGGGGAAAAACTGCAACGGTATCAATATTTCGTAGTCTGACTATTAAACACAGAAAAAGAGTTTGAAAATTTAGTAGTCAGTTGATCAACATTTAAAATTCACGATTTCGCTAAAAAAACAATGTCGAATGTCAGTGACAGGTATACAGAATGTCGCCACTCATACTAATGAGTAAGGAAGAAATCTATTTTACCTAATGTCGTTTGATAACTTAATTTTAACGCAACCTAATCTAATTCCCTAACATACAGATAAAGTAACGCACACTGTAATCGACGGAATGCATATACAATTCATATAGAGAAAATAAGTCAGTGTTCTTATATACTAATCCAACAATTGTATTTCCACTTGGGAGAAAATTTGTATGCATATGTTGAATGCCGTTTTAAATAATATTTGTTTGTTATACAAAATTGATAAAATCAATTAATTACTTAAAATTAATAAGGTCTATTTTTGAAATGAACAGAATTAATTTTCATCAAACAGGATTCTTGTAATAAATTATAAAAATGTTTGACATATAGAAAAATAAAATATAATGTCATTATTATTTCGTAAAATTGTTTATTTAATTAATTAATTTAATTAAATAATTTAACTATTATTTTTTTAATTAAAAAAAAAATTTTACATTAATAGAAATCATTTAAAATTTTTTTAATTAATTAAAAATAATCATATAAATATTTATTAAGAAATTTAGAAAAATCTTCTTAAATCGAATTCAAATATTTAAAAAATTTTAATTTAATTTCAAATTTTAATTAAAAAAACAATTACACTGAGAAAAATATTAAAGGTGAATTATTCTGTGACAATGAAATATATAAACATTTTGTTCAAGTTTAAAAGACTTGTTCAAACATAACCTAACATTTACTGATAAAAGAGAACCAGGTGGAATGACGGCGGCCATTTAACTCGAACACGAGATTAAGTGGTTATGTGTGACTACACGAACAGCGGTATTCGTTTGTATGCGTGCAGTTCTGATAGTTTGACTACTAAGAAGTAGTTTACACGGAAGCCTTAAATATAAGCCTCCGCGAGCATAAACGGATATGCCTCCACGAGCATATACTCGCGTCTGCGCAAAGTGTTTGCCTGCAGCTGTGTTGTGAAAGAGTTTGCCTTGACCACGTGTTCGCGCAGACGCAAATATATGCTCGTGGAGGTATATTCGTTTATGCGCGCGGAAGCTTATATTTAAGGCTTACGGTGTAAACTCCCTCTAAATTGTAAACGCAGCGCGAAGAAAATATCAATCTTACGAATATAGAAAATAAAATTTCGACATTCACTTTTTCAACAACTTTTTTTTCTCGTACATCATAAACGAGTTTCTCTTAACTTGACTACTAAATATTGAAAAAAAAGAGAACATGTATTATTATCGAAACTTCTATTAAATAAAAAATTTCGTCTTTTGACCACTTTTTCCCCCACTTTAGTAGTCAATCTACTAACAATACATTGTGAGTTTAACAGCAATTGGTATTCAAAGTTTTTCCGTGTAGGACAAAATGCGACAAAGGAAATTTTTGCTATCAACAAAACTAACACAGTAAATCTTAATTTAAGATCAGTCTTAAATTCAGCACTGTCTGCTATAAGTATCCTTGTTAAAGGATACAAAAATGTTGTATCTTAATTTAAGGCTGCTTTCCTGTTTTAAAATAAGACTTTCTTTTTACTGTGAAACTTTAACAAAACGTACCTATATAAAATTTGGTAAAGTTATATTAAAATTTGTTAAAAGTTTTTGATATTTGATATAACTTTACTAAATATAGTATAATTTTTATTAAAATTTAATACTTCTATAATATAATAACTAATATAATAACTTTCTTTCCGTGTATAGTGCAGCCGCGTTTTTGCATGAATTACAAAAAATCTTTTGAATTTAGATACTTACAAAGACTCGTATCGATGATTCGTGAAAAATTAAATAATTTTTCACTGTCAGCTTGCATAAATTTTCAAGATTTTTAAAAACATTATTCACCAATTAATTTATTATCAATTATTAATTAATAGGTATATCATAGAAATACAATAATAAATTATTATTATTAACTAATTAATTAAAATTTGTTATTATTTGTAGCATAATTATATATTATTATTTGTAATAAATTTATATATATATATATATATATGGGGCATTCCAGGCCAAATCGGGATTATTTTACTTTTGCATCTCAAAAATATTTTTATTAAAAACTACGTGTGAAAATAAAAACTTTTCATTATAAAAACGTCCAATTTGATCAATTTTTGACCGAGTTATACACGGAGAGAAATCTGCTGCTAATATTACTCGAAAGAGCACATTACTTAAATTGCTTAACATTTTTCTTATATTTTTAGCATAGATTCATATACTTATTGTTAAATACTTTCAATGCAATAAGCATAAAAGACAGTAGCTAATTTTGCACGAAATCTTTATTATAAATACAAAGAGAACGTGCTATAAAAGTATTAGATTCTTCTTATAAGAATCGCTCGAACTCCGACTGATTTTCAGGCGGACTTTATACAACATAATCTTACTTGCGTATACGCACATATAACTCACACACACATATATTTTTCTCTCTCTATATATTTTATATTTCTTTGTCCTGTAAAACATTATATATTATATGTAGTATTTAATACTTTTTGCTGTTATAAAAAGATAATATTTATTTAATAGTAAGGATATTAGTTAAAAATTATTGCATTTTTATTCGTGTTTGAATGTATAAGCAACATGTGAAAATTGTTAGGTTATGTTATTGCAAACGTCACCGCGTTGTACGCGTTCCGTTCCTCGAAACCATCCAGAGAAATATATGTGTGTGTATATGTGCGTACACGCAAGTAAGATTGTGTTGTATAAAGTCCGCCTGAAAATCAGTCGGAGTTCGAGCGATTCTTATAAGAAGAATCTAATACTTTTATATCACGTTCTTTTTATATTTATAATAAAGATTTCGTGCAAAATTAGCAGCTGCTTTTTGTTTTTATTGCATCGAACTCTCCGTTACATTAAATAGATAATTTCGTATATAAATTATTATAACCTCAAGCTAAAATTCTATTCAGCAGTGACTAATAAAATTTGTAAAGATTCTGCAAGCAATAATAGCAACAGATTTCTCTCCGTGTAAGCATTTAAAAAAAAATTTACGTAAAAAACGTCATTTTTCATAAATCTGTATCTCCTGAACCGCTTTATGAAAAAATTTGAAAAAATTCAAGGTAGCTCATTTGAAAGAGTACTAAGGAAAAAAAGGTTTAAAAAAATTTAAGATGCAAAAGCAAAATAATTTCCGATTTGTCCTGGAATGCCCCATATATAGTTATTTTTTATTAAGTACCGTAAACTGGGGCTATTAGGAACAGATTTCAACTTTAAAGTCTTGCAACTTTTTTGTGTATTGAAATATTGCCTTAATTTTTTGTTTCTTTTCTTGATCTTGGCGAGCACATTAAAGGGTTAAATAATTGCCTTGATCAAAGCTGGAATTTTAAACAAAAAAAAGAAAAAGACGCATTTTTTCGAAATTATAAAATGGGGCTATTAGGAACGAGGGGGTAAAAACCATTCGAAAACGTATTTTAAATTAAAGAAGGTATTTTTTATTGCTCAAAAGCAAACACAGAATATAAAACAAATGTAAAAACAAAACTAAAAGAGCGAATGTGTGTTTTAAACGTTGCTGGTATCATAGTAGAGGTCAATGATGGAATCACTAGTCGTTTTTTGCGACTTGTAGGTACCAACACTCTTTTACAATTTCGAACCATCTTTGAACACTAAAAACCAAATTAGGTGATAAAAAACAAAAGAAATTACGAAAAATTTACGTTTTGACAACACACTTTAACAATTCGGAAGAAATAATTGTGTTCCTTATATACCCGCCGTTTGTGAATTTTGGTTTTTGTTTCTAAAATCTTACTGTAAATACAAAATAAACGTATTTATTACTTAGTGAACTCAATAAAGTTTACCATAAGAAATCCCATTAACAAACAAGTTGTAAATCCAGATGTTCATTACATGAACATTTTGCTTCCTCTTTACGATCAGCGAAAAAAATTTGCTTCCTCGTGAAGGAAGCATTAACGATAAATATATTTCATTTTTAAATCATTTTTAATACAATTTAACATTTATAAAATAAAGTTCATTCGTCTTAATAGAAAGAATAAAATTTTCTTATACAGTAATATGAATCTAAATAAACAAAAAATTTTTAGTTAAAAAGTGAATTTTTCAACTTTAATTGTAATTAATTCTATAATTTTCAATAGAATATATACTTTATATACATCAATCGATTCGTCTTGATGCAAAGAATAAGATTTTTGATTTATTTTTAATAAATAATAACATTCTATTGTACAGCAACATGATTTTTAAGAAAAAATGAATTTTTATTAAAAGTGCAATTTTTTTGTCTATAATTGGTTTTAATTCTATAAATTTAAGTAAAACATATACTTTATATATACCAATCGATCCGTCTTGGTGTAATGAATAAGATTTTAGAAACAAATGAGTAAGATTTTCTTACACAGCAACATAATTTTGCGGAAAGAACTCATTTTTTTGATAAAAATGCGATTTTTTCAGCTTTAATTGTGATTAACTCTATAAATTCTCATACAATTTATACTTATATACCAATCGATTCGTGTTGATGCAAAGAATAAGATTTTATTATATATATTAACTTCAATAAACAACTTAAAGAAAATTTTTTGAAAAAAAAATTTTTTAGAAAAAAGTCAAAAAAAATTTTTTTTTGAGAATTTTTTAAAGTCTATCAATCCATTTCGAGATATTTTTATGATAAATATACCTGGTAAATTTTAGCCAAATTCGTTAAAACCTCTTCGAGTTATCGTGTTCACAAAAATCGGGATCCACACACACACACACACACACACACACACACATACATACATCCGGACAATTGTTCAGGGTCTTATATAACATAGTCCCATATAGAAGAAAATTTGTTAAAAGGATTTTTAAAAATTTTGTAAATTAAACGACTACAAAGCTTCCTCACGAGGAAGCAAAAACAATCACTTTGAGATGTTAAAAATGAAACAACTTAAATCAGCAATCAAATGTTTTCCACGTTTGAAATTTCACTAAAACACATTAAGTCACTTACAAGCTACTATTGTTCACAAAATATTTAATAATCACAATTATTGCATTGAAAAGTGTTGCCAGTTACCGCAGCAACAATTTTTCAAAAGCAAGTAACACAATTTATCGATAAACGGCGCCGATAGCATCAACTCCACCCGAAAACAGAATTTTGTTCCTAATAGTCCCGGTGTTCCTAATAGCCCCAGTTTACGGTATGTTACATTTCAATTTATAATTTTAGCACTGCACATAACGGTCCCACAATTCAAAAGGAAGTTAAAGTAATATCACTTCCAAGCTTGCGTGGCTATGCGGTATGCATATTCGACTTGTGTCCTCTAGGTCCAGGTTTCGATCCCCCGTGCGTGCGAAATTTTTCATTCTTATTTTTAAGTGTTTTGTGTATAATTCTGAATATTGTTACATAAAGTATAAGTTTAAATAATTATTAACAATGATAATAATAATTTAGTCATTAATTTAAATAAATAAGATAGTCTGTTTAAATTATTAAAGAAAATAAGAAAAATATTTTTTAAAAACTTATTGCAAAAAAAGATATTCTATTAATTATTCATATTTTTATTCATACTCATAAACATTTATTTGTTCTATGCAACTATTAAATTTCTGCTTGGGTATTATTTATGATAAATCGTTTTTATAGAATTGTTATATATTTGTTCTAAAACAATGTTCTAGTTTTGTTCTAGAATTGTTACAGACTTTGGTTCCTATTTTACGCCTCCAGGGGGACGACATTTTGACATGCCTGTTCCTCAACAGTTACAGAACTTGTTCTTTTTGTTCTGGAATAGTTATAGAATTATTCTGTAACTTTGCACACTGGGTGTGATAGCGGCATATTTATCAAGCTTGTAAATGGAGTAAATACTTTCAAAAAAATTTGGAAATATTGAAAGTTTTACCTTTTATCATGTACTAAAAGAACCCAAAGTTAGAGAATTTTAAATAAATTTGTATAAGCTAGAAAAAACTTTTTGTGATTTCTTGGAAAAATTACATGTATTTTCCATTTAAAATTTCAGTCGACTACGTGTTAATATTGTTTCGATTTGCTTTTTCAGGAAAATTTTTTTTTATACCTTGATTAATTTTTTGGGGTGAGACCGAAGATTTGGAAACATCGCTCAAATAAGAACCACCCTAACACGTAAATTCTATAGCTAAACATATTAGGGTAAGACAAAATATCACGATTTGCAAGGGGTCTACGGATTAATTCGCTATTTAGCGAAATTATAGTACTAAATAAGAGAAATTAATGTACCAAAAATTTTTTGAAAATTTTCAAAATTGTAAAAGTTACGCCATATTGAATTTTTTGACACTTATTTTTTTAAATATTAATATTTCTGAAGCCATTCATCGGATTTTAATAAAATTTAAATATGTTATTCTTAAAATTATACTTTTTAAGACTGTTGTGTAGTAAAAAAAAAATTTTATTTTTGACCAAAAGAAATCCAAAATTTTTTTTGAACCGTTTTTACTCACTCTCTAAATCTGAATCAGCGAAATCTCGCTGATTTCCAGCTATAAGTATACCACTGATTTCTTTCAGCGTATATATACTGATGAATCAGTGAAATTTCACTGATTTTTCAGCTAATATACGCTAATTGAAATCAGTGGTATACTTATCGCTGATTCAGATTTAGAGAGCAAAAGGGACCGATTTATGAGTAGTTTTCGATATATGATAAAATATTCCTTATAATGTCACCTTTATTTTAAGACCAAGAAAACTATGGAGATTTTAATAGTTTTCGAGATATCGCAATTTTTGTAAACGCGTGCAGCGTTCTAGCGCTGGCGCAGTGCCGAACGGCGCCACGCCTACCCAGGTGCGAATTTAGGTTGGCCGCCAGAGTTTGAAGGTTGGCCCAAGGTTGGCCTAACTTTGGCAAGCGAAGTTTTGGTTGCCAGAGTTTGCCCAATTTTGTCAAGTACTTGTGCCCACAGTTGGCCCGACTTTGCAAGCCAACCATTAAATGCAGAGTTTACTCTCTAAATCTGAATAAGTGAAATTTCACTTATTTTAAGTGAATATTCACTTATTCCATGTTTCAAAACTCTTCCACGTAGAATAAGTGAATATTCACACATCAAATAAGTGAACTATATTCACTTATAAAATAAGTACATACACACTTATGAATAAGTGAATACTCACACATTAAGAAGTGAATTATATTAACTTATTAAATAAGTTAAAATTATTTCTTAATGAATGTAAATAAATAATCGGGATTAATATTATATAAAAAAATATTTATTTACTATAAACTATTTAACACTTTCTTCTCTTCTCATTATCAATCAGAAACTTATAAACATATAAATTTTTCACATTTTTTAAGCTAAATCCCCAAACAGTCACCCATCCTAATATTAACCGCACGCAATGTCGCTTAACTTTGATGATCAACGAGAAACACCACAATGCCACTTAATATGTTGCCTTATACTCATAGAAAATTATTGGGTGCTACTTATAAAGAGTTAGTTTATTCTGTTATACTTTAACGTTTTGTTCAAGATTTCTGTTATTATACATTATATAAATACTAAGCAAATAAAAAGTTGGTTATTAGATTACTGTTAATATAATATTTAACTGAATATTTTTTAAAAATTGTATTAAATTTTAAATGACAATTTTTATAATTAAAATAAAAAAAAAATTTTAACATATTAACTGAAATGATAAAAATATTGTTTCTAAACATTTAAAAGTATAAATAATTGAAATGTAATGAACAGGTGGATTTCTTTTTAACTAAATATTTCACTTATACATAAGTGCGGATTTCACTTATTGATAAGTGAAAACAAGTTCACACATAAAAAAGTGAATTTTCACTTATGTATAAGTATATTCTACTTATTAATAAGTGAGAAAAAGGTTCACACATGAAAAAAGTGAAAATTTCACTTATTCAAATTTAGAGAGTAACCAACCGTCGGGCCAACTTTGGCGACAAAGGTTGGCACAACTCATCCAAACGTAGTTTAAAAGACTTTCAGTTTCGGTTGGCCGAACTCTGGGCCACGGTCGGCCCGACGGTTGGCAAAACTCAAGAAAAGCAGTATAATTGACTTATAGTTTTTTGGTCGGCCGAACTCTGGGCCACGGTTGGCCCAACGGTTGGCAAAACTCTAGAAACGCAGTTTCATTGACTTAAACTTTCTTGGTCGGCCAAACTCTGGGCCACGGTTGGCCCGACGGTTGGCAAAACTCTGTGAAACGCAGTTTAAATGACTTAAACTTTCTTGGTTGGCCGAACTCTGGGCCACGGTTGGCCCAACGGTTGGCAAAACTCTGTGAAACGCAGTTTAAATGACTTAAACTTTCTTGGTTGGCCGAACTCTGGGCCACGGTTAGCCCGACGGTGGGCAAAACTTTGTCAAATGCAGTTTAAATGACTTAAACTTTCTTGGTTGGCCGAACTCTGGGCCACGGTTGGCCCAACGGTTGGCAAAACTCTGTGAAACGCAGTTTAAATGACTTAAACTTTCTTGGTTGGCCGAACTCTGGGCCACGGTTAGCCCGACGGTGGGCAAAACTTTGTAAAACGCAGTTTAATTGACTTACATTATTTTGGTCGGCCGAACTCTGGGCCACGGTTGGCCCAACGGTTGGCAAAACTCTGTGAAACGCAGTTTGAATGACTTAAACTTTCTTGGTTGGCCGAACTCTGGGCCACGGTTGGCCCAACGGTTGGCAAAACTCTGTGAAACGCAGTTTGAATGACTTAAACTTTCTTGGTTGGCCGAACTCTGGGCCACGGTTGGCCCGACAGTGGGCAAAACTTTGTCAAATGCAGTTTAAATGACTTAAGGGGTTACACCACTGTAAATGCCTCAAAAACAACGTTTTTTCAGGAATTTTTTTTGAATGGAAGGAAATGACATATAGTTATAATGTTTTAGGAAGTTATTGACTGTATATTTAAGTAAAAAATTACAAATTTTTATTAATAAATATTCCAAAATGGCGGCACAGGAACCATTTTAGTAATGCATATTTTTTCCCAGGAGCTCTACGGCAAGCAGTATAAGTAATGTAAATTTCAGTCTAGAAACAAATAAATTTTTTTTCTTAATCTACATGAGAATAGCTACAAAAATACGTAGGGGATTTTTAAAATATTGATTTTTGTGTAATTGGCAAGCATTTGAAGAAAAAACTCATTTTTCGACCAAAAAAAACGACACTTAATTGTTTATAACAATTGTGTAAATTAACTTTAAAAAAACCCCTACGTATTTCTGTTCAAAATTTAATTTTAGAAATGTAATAAAAAACCCGATTGAAAATATTGAAAATTGTTTGAGTTATACTGCTTGCAGATTTCAAAAACTGTGTTTTGAGAAAAACGCGTTAAAAGAGCAACATTACTACAGCGGGCTGTAAGAAGCATTTGTTCAATAATTTTTTTTTTAGTGTAAGAAAAGGAAATACAGTAAGAATATTTTAAGTAGTTATTAACTTATATATTCAACTTAAAAATTACAAATTTTAATTAATAAATATTCCAAAATGTCCGCACTGGAGCCATTTTTGTAATGCATGTTTTATGTAAGTTAAAATTCTTCTCCGGTAAAAAAGCTTGAAATTTCAATGAAATCGATTTCAGACATGTATAAATCCTTTTTTTCCTTATTCTAGAAGGTTCAAAAAATTTTTTAAGCTAATAAAAAAATAAAAATTTTTTTTTAATGTCTACAGTGGTGTAACCCCTTAAACTTTCTTGGTTGGCCGAACTCTGGGCCACGGTTGGCCCAACGGTTGGCAAAACTCTGTGAAACGCAGTTTAATTGACTTGATTTTTCTTGGTTGGCCGAACTCTGGGCCACGGTTGGCCCATCGGTTGGCAAAACTTTGTCAAATGCAGTTTAAATGACTTAAACTTTCTTGGTTGGCCGAACTTTGGGCCACGGTTGGCCTGACGGTTGGCAAAACTTTGTAAAACGCAGTTTAATTGACTTGATTTTTCTTGGTTGGCCGAACTCTGGGCCACGGTTGGCCCAACGGTTGGCAAAGCTTTGTCAAATGCAGTTTAAATGACTTAAACTTTCTTGGTTGGCCCAACGGTTGGCAAAACTTTGTCAAATGCAGTTTAAATGACTTAAACTTTCTTGGTTGGCCGAACTCTGGGCCACGGTTGGCCCGACTGTTGCAGCTTAAATATACATTTTGCGTTATGCACTCCCATGTGAGCGTAGCGTAGTGGTCAGTGTATAAGTCTC
The DNA here is from genome assembly GCA_032872505.1 of Leptopilina syphax. Taxonomy (NCBI): domain Eukaryota; kingdom Metazoa; phylum Arthropoda; class Insecta; order Hymenoptera; family Figitidae; genus Leptopilina; species Leptopilina syphax. The sequence goes on from CM065472.1 coordinate 17,230,900, forward strand.
CGGTGCGTTAGGTTAGGGGTTCGATCCCAGCAAGCGTGAGATATTTTCGAAAATGTATGTATGAAATTGTGTTTAATAATAATAGGTAAAGGTTATATCTGATGTTCCCGCTAATAATAACGTGTTAATTGTTTGAATAATTTAGTTTTTTAATAATTTTTTACCTTTGGCTGTTGAAGTTGGCCAAACTTTGAAAATTGTGGTTGGCCCAACTTACACAGAGAGAAGGGCGTAGTAGATTCTACTGACATGGCAGTTAAATCTACTAAACAGAATCGTTAGGTTTGGACTGACGGTACAGACAGTGCCATCTACTGCACTGTTGAGTAAGATAGTAAGATACACTGAGCAAACAGTATATTCTACTAAACAGAGAGATGTCGTAGTGTATTATACTAAACATACAGTTGGCGCCACTAACCGGTGCACTAAATGATTTACTAAACGCGTTCTGTCACATTTACTGCAACTCTTCTCTCCGTGTACGCATCTAAAGTTGTGCCAACTTTGGCGTCAGTCTTTGGACCAACCATTGAAATGCATAGTTGGCACAACATATGCATTGTAAGTTGGGCCAACTTCCTTATGAGTAGTCGGGCCAACCATCGTCGCCGTTAGACGGCGAACCGTTATCATCTGTATGGTTGGCCCAAGAAGTCTAGAGACAGGAGGACTAATTGCAGTAGTGGGGGTAGGACAAATATAGGGGGATTATGAAGGCGTGGTTAGATTGCGCCAAGTATCGTGTTTTGATTCTGCACTTCCACTCACACACGCGTGTCACGTATTCAAATATATAATGTAAGAGTGTTGAGATGTGCAGAACCGAAAACAAGATATTTGGCGCAATCTAACTACGCCTTCAGAACCCCACTAATACTGACTCACTGCTGTGAGTGAGAAAACAGCCGAGTTAGCCCTCCTGTCTCTAGTCTTCTTGGGTTGGCCAACTATGGGCCGACCAAAAAATCGCACCTGGGTATTGGGCATCGTGCCTCGCTATAGCTCACTGTACTGGGCATTGCTGCGCGCAAAGCACTTTTGTTTACTTATGTTACATATTGGTACACGGAGAGAAATTTCTGTTAATTTTTGTAAGGAAATTATGGAAAAAATTACTGTGCTTCTTCAGAGACAAATGAAGATTTTTACATTTTCAAAGGGAAGAGATTTACTTATTATTTATTTACTTATTTAGAGATTTACTTATTAAAGGGGAAGAGTAGCGCTTTTAAATGCAATGTTGACCTTTTACAAAAAAAAAATTAAAAAAAAAACCCCTAAAAAATTAAAAACCCCTTATAGCAGTGTAGTCAAAATAGTGTTTTGTGCCACAAATGTGCTAAATTTTTTTTATTTCTTTTAATACCTGATATCATTAGATTTAATGTTTTTGGATTCGCTGAATCCAAATATTTGGTCAAAATTAAAAAATTAAAAATGGCGGCTTCAAAATAAAGATCGAAAAATTTCAAAGTTTACGAATTTTAAATTTTTTCGTTCGCCATTTTGGAGCCGCCATTTTGAATTTTTAAATTTTGACTAAATATTTGGATTTAGAAACCTCGAAACTCCCCGAATAAGCATTTTCAGCCAAATTCATAAACTTTAAAAAAATTTTGGTCGCCATTTTGAAGCCGCCATTTTGAATTTTTTAATTCTGATCAACGATTCGGATTCAGCGACCCCAAAAACTTTAGAATATTCATTGATATTCATATTTTATTTATTACAGAGATTTTTCTTTTAAATGCCGCTATAGGGGTCATACACATTGGTGGCAGGAATTATTTTTGCCTCTATAGACGTCATACACTGTGCAGGGGTTAATGTTACATGACATCAAATATAACTAAAAACAGGTTTTTTGCACTTTTAGGTTAAAAATCTCGGAAAGCTGACGTGCAGGGTCTATTTTGAGGACGAATTCGGATTCAGCACGTCGAAAACGTCGAAAACCTTCGGAAAAGTATTGTCCCATTCTTGGAAAGTAAATTGAATCAAATTTTTTTGGCCTGTGTAATAATACGTTATATTATTGAAATAGCAGCAGTGCCCAGTACAGTGAGCTATAGCTCACTGTACGATACCCAATAGGCGTAGCGCCGTGCGGCACTGCGCCAGCACTAGAACGCTGCACGCGTTCACAAAAATTGCGATATCTCTAAAACTATTAAAGTCTCTATAGTTTTCTTGGTCTTAATAAGTATAAAGGTGAAATTATAAGGAATATTTTATTATATATCGAAAACTACTCGAAAATCGGTCCCCTTCGAGTAAAACCGGTTAAAAAAAAATTTTGGAGTTTTTTTGGGTCAAAAATAAAAAATTTTTTTTTTATTACACAACAGTCTTAAAAGATATGATTTCAGGTATAACATATTTAAATTTTAATAAAATCCGATGAATGGCTTCAGAAATATTAATATTTAAAAAAATAAGTGTCAAAAAATTCAATATTGCGTAACTTTCACAATTCTGAAAATTTTCAAAAAATGTTTGGTACATTAATTTCTCTTATCCAGTACTATAATTTCGCTAAATGGTGAATTAATCCGAAGTCCCCTTGCAAATCGTGATATTTTTTACGGAGCCTTACACATTACTGCGTCAGAAACATCTTTATTTAAGATACTTTAAAACTTGCTGAAGTAACTTACTTTACTAAGATGTGAAAAATATCATCATCACTGCTAAAACGTATAAAGCTTCTTAGATTTCAGTAAGATACTTTAGAAAACATCTTATTTTAAGATACCATTTTTCCATCTTACATCTTACTTTAAGATATCAAAAAAACACCTATTTTTGCAGTGCTCCAGAAAAAAAACAGGTATCATTAATTCAAAATTGTCAAGAAGAACTTTTTATCGTATGCAAACCCGAAAACAAGTATAACATAGCAAGCAAATCGGATCAATTTTTAATGAGTCTTCCGATATATTAGATCCGCCATATTGAATTATGAAAACCTAACATCAATAAATTTGTAATAAGCAAAGCAACCCGGAAAACCTTTGTATAACAAGTTTCAAGCAAATCCGAACGATTTTTGAAAAATCCCCTACTGAAAATCCCTGTATAAGATCTTGTACAAGAAAATGTACACGTTCAGCAGCTGAACTTGTACAAGAAAATGTACAATTTCTTGTACAAGGATTTGAAACAAGTTCTTGTATTGGAACTTGTACAAGAAAATGTACAAGTACTTGTACAAGAAAAGAAACTAGTACTTAACGATTATAAGTTATTAAAATGCCAATTTTCAAAAAAAAAAAAATTATTTATAAATTTACTTATTCCAATTTTCTAAAAAAAATTTATTTATAAATTTACTTGTACAAGAACATGAACGTGTTCGTGTATACAAGAACTTGTTTCAAATCCTTGTACAAGAAATTGTACATTTTCTTGTACAAGTTCAGCTGCTGAACGTGTGCATTTTCTTGTACAAGATCTTATACAGGGATTTTCAGTAGGGTCTTCCTCCATTTTGGATCCGCCATATGGAATTTTGAAAACTTAACATTCGATTAGTAATCAGTAACCTCGAAAACTTCCCAGTATCAAGTTTTAAGGAAAATGAACTAGACATGGAGTAGTATAAGGAGACCGAACGCCACTCACGCAAAGTGGCCGCACTTTTCATTACCGTGTTTCTTCTGGGCTCACTTACATCGATAGAAGCGCCCCCAACGGGAAAAAATGTCACTAATAATCGTCTGCTAATTGTTATTGTACAGTGCAGTTGGTATTTTTATAGGTTAGTGTTGTTTAGAAATAGTTGACAATTATCATTAATAATTATCTTATAATTATAATATATTATTATTTATTCAATATTAATTTTGAAAGTGCTCGGTTGGAAGTGAAAAGTGATTAATAAGTAAGTATATGTGTGAATTGTTGCGATTAATATTATGTTTATATACATAACTTAATTGTTACTAAAATTCACTCTTTATTAATTAAGAGATAAGAATTGCAATTTTTCACTACACAGACAGCAGGCATTTTCACTCACAATTTATTTTTTACATGCTTCATTGAACTAACAATCACTTTTATAAACAAAATTAGAGGTTATGTCATGTCTTATTTTGTTTTTAAATATAATGATCTTCTCCTCCGCGAGAGGCGCTTCTATCGATGTAAGTGAGTCTAGAGGAATAACTGTTATGAAAAATGCGGCCACGTTTGACGCGGATTCATCACGGGCGTTCGGTCTCCTTATACTACTCCATGAACTAGACATTATGTATTTGACCGCGTTTTAGTAAATTTGTCCCCTTGATGTCACGGAAACAGCATCTGCAGGGTGCATGTACACGGTAAAAAGTTATTTCCGGCAATTTTTAATGATGACTGCATGTTTCTTTGCTTCTGGAGGTTAAAGTTAATGTTTTAAGCCCTCATTCAATCCGTACTTGCACTGTTTATCACGTCACGTTTCTTTTTTATAGTGCACCACAAAGTACCAAAAATGCGATTCTTTAATACCTTAACCCCGTTTTTTCAAAATTGAGACGTCAAGGGGAAATTTTACTTAAACATTCGTAATTAACGACAAAAATTCTATATCATGTATACTTTTGCAGCAACATTGTGTCGAACAGTATCATTAATGATTAATAAAATTAATTACTTACATTAATTAATAAATTTATTTATTTCTCTTTAGTTTTGTTTTATTATTAGCCATTAAAGAATAAAAATATTCTACATTCGTGTTGAATACTTTTATTTTAAGAGGATATTCTTTCTAAATATGAGATTAGGCACTTCTTTTCTGTGTGCAGAATAAGTCATGAGAAATTGTTAAAAAATCTCTAATTTTTAAAAGAGTTATTAGAGTAAAAAATGTCTTATATTTTTAAGAAACAAATTATGCAGAAACTTTAAATAATTTTCGTCAATTGAGGAGCACGATGCTCTTTGTTATGACATTTGCTGCAGAATGCTGTAAAATCTAAATGCAAAGTCTTAGTATTTTCATAAAGCATGATTTGACCTTGTTATATATAATGAAATATTTCTCATTGCGTTTCACTTCCATGATATATTAAAAAACTTTTCCTTTATACAAAATCAAAAACATTTCAAAAGGAAAATTTAAAAAATAATTTAAATTCTTCCCTACATTTATTTTCATATAGAGTAAAAAATAGTAATTTCTTTAAATTTATTAAAAGTAGTGCTTCCTCATTGAGGCATTGTTGAACTGAAATTCTTTTTTTAAGTTGTAGACCTCATTGAGAAACACAAATTATTTTTTGTTGTTTCCCGTGTGGAAAAAGCCACGTTCGAGCCCCACAGCTCCGAGGCCCCCGTTGGGGGCCCACGTGGAAGATCCATGAGGAGAAATCCACGAGGGCACCAGCAGGGGCCCCGTTCTTTGCCCTTACGGTTGCCCTGCTCAAAAATTTATCTAAGTTTCAAAAAAAAATTTTTTTTATTGAAAAACTTTAGTTCAGAATGCATTAAATTACATTTCAAAGCACCTGAAATAAACATTAAGTGACATTTTTCCAGAAATCCTATCAAAAAGTTATGGAAATTTACGAGGGCACCAGCAGGGCCTCTGCTCTTAGCCATTATGAATGCCCTGCTCAACAATTTTTTTAAGTCCAAACAACGAATATTTTTTACAACAAAAAATTATTGTTTACAATCATTTTAAATAATGAAAAACACGTTTTTAACAAATATTTAATGTTACTTTTTAAAAAATATAAAACTCACATGAGGGCAAATCCTTAAGGGCCCACGCGAGGGGCCCTCATGGATTGCCCACATCATTAACCAGAAAAAATTTTAAAGTCCAAAAAAAAAATTTTTACATCAACAAATTAATGTTTGTAATAATTTTAAACAATGAAAAACACGTTTTTAACAAATTTATATAATGTTACTTTTTTTGAAAATATTGAAGTTACCTAAGGGAAAATACTTGAGGGCCCACGCGAGGGGCCCTCATGGATTGACCACATCATTAACTAGAAAAAATTTCTAAGTCAATTTTTTTTACATAAAAAAATTAATGTTTATAACGATTTTAAACTATGAAAAACGCGTTTTTAACACAAATGTTTTGACATTTTTTTTTTTTTAATGATAAAAATATTAATTTATGAATATTTATGGTCTATTATTATTATATTATTAATATTGTTATTATTATTAAACTATTTAATTATTTGTCATGGTGTATTAATGTCAATAAATAATTTATTGAATCATCAAAAGCAAGTCAGCAAGTCACCTACAATAAAGCAATATTTTTCAAGTACGTCCCGTAGCATAGTGGTAAGAGTGTTGTCTGGTAGTCAGTAGGTCGTAGGCTCAATTCCCGCGTGCGTCAAATTTTTTTTTTTTTTTTGGTCACGATTTAATTAAAAAAAGTAAAAATTGTTAAATAAGAATGTTATTTATCAATAATTGGACTAATTTGTTATTAATAAATAATTAATTTAGGGTAACTGCTCCAGTCGTTGGCACTGCGCTAGTGGTTGGCACCCCTCTTAGGTTTTCTTTAAATAACAAGATATAGCAAAAATCTAGCATGTTTTGCATATGATTATTAGAATTTCTAACATTTTTTTACAAAAATCTAATATATAACTTATTAGAAGTAATTACTTAATTGCATTAAAAAAAATAAAATTAATATCATTCTCAAAGTGTTAGGAAATTTTCGGTTTTTCTAAAGAAAATCTTAAGAAAACTGAAATTTTTGAACTTAATTTATTATTATTAGAAGTGGGTAAATTTGCTTTTTTCTTTGCAAATATTTTAGTAGAATATATAAATATTGATCAGTTTAACACATCTTGTCTTAAAAATTATTAATTTATTTATTTCAATGGGGTGCCAATGAAAATATTTAAAAAAACAACTGTTCCAGTCGTTGGCACACACATGTCAACGACTGGACAAGCCGTATTTTTAACCAAGCTCCAGTCGTTGACATCTCTCATTTCGCAATGAAAAGTGAGGTTATGTAACAATGTTTACGTCTAGTCAATAATTACAGTCTCTTTGAAAAATGATATATACATGTATTATTAAATTATATATAAGTACATTTTTTGTATATGTTTATTACTTAAAATTATAATAAATTATTCTTGATTAATCAGAAAATAAAAAAATTTTTAATTTGCTTGTTTGAAACATAAGAAATTTAAAGGTTATGTATGGGTGCCAACCACTGGAAACTGGTGGGTGCCAACGACTAGTGCTTGCAGTGCCAACGACTGGAAATTGGTGTCATTATATCATTATTAATTAATTTAAAAGTTTCAGTTTATTTTTATTCAAAATTGATCATTTTATCGTATTCTGCATTAAATTCTGAATACATATATTACTATAAGTATTATATAATATTAGTTTTTATCTATTAAAATAATTCTTAAAGTCAAAATTTGGCCTTAAGGGTGCCAACGACTGGAGCAGTTACCTTATTAATTTAATTAAAAATAAAGTTCAGGGCATTTTTCTGCACGGGTTTTGACATTAAATTAATATTTAAGTTTAACTATTCTCTATCCATTGTATGGAAGATTTAAAAATGCACGGAATTACCTTTTTTTAACTTTATACCTATCTAGAATTAAAAAGTTATTGACATTTTAAAATATTAGTTGAATATTTTTTACAGAAATGAATTATAAAGTACATTAACAAATAAATATTGTTATAGCATTCTCCGTGAAATTTTCACTCAAAATCTTTTTTTGACCAATGTAACCCCTTAAGGTAGTATTACGCGACTAATACCTTAACAGTTGTCAAGCATAACAATTGACTCACACTGTCCGTAAAAGAAGTATTTTAAAAGATGATTGAATTTGCTTAGAATAATTTGTTACTCGCGGGGGTTTTCGGGGTCGCTGATTACGAATATATCAAATTTTCAAAATTTAGAATAGCGGACGACTTTTTTAAAAATTTATTCAATTTGCCTGAATTTCGTTACTTGCATGTTTTCTGGGTCACTGATTATGAATCTGACATAAGATTTTTTTATTTTGACATCATACTCGTAACGAGAGACCCCAAAAATCCTGAAGTAAAAATTCTAATTCAATCCAATTATTTTTTAAAATAGTTGTATTTATGGACAGTGTGAGTCATTTTTATGATTGACAACTGTTAAAAATATCAATTTTGACAGATAATTTAGTTTATTGTTGGTAATATCGCTATAGGTATCTTTGTAAAGTAGAGGGTTCAAATTTTAATTTAACTCCTATGACAAGTCTCTAGGACGTCGGATTTACCCGGTAGAAATTTTTAAAAAATGCTAAAAACGTGAAATGACTTCTGGATCTCAAACAAAAATTTTTTGTTGCAGCCTCGTGTAATTAATATTCGATAACATGTTACTAAACGAATAAATATCAACTCCAAATTTTTAAAAACTAATAACTCATTTTGATATTTGAAGTAAATATTTACAGTATTCGAAATATTAAAATAAACTTTTCTTTAACCTTTAACGTTTCATTCAATAACATCATTTAAGGACCTGTGACGCCTTCAGGCGACATTTTGATTTCTTAAGTTCATTGAGCACAACTTTCTTAGTTTTAATTTTTCATTTAATTCAGCTGATCTTTGTATCGAAAATTGTGTTTATTAAGCTAAAAAACATAATTGCTTTTTTAGCAGTCAGTGGAAAAAACGTTTTAGAAAAATAAAAAACTCAATTTTTGTTTAATTTTGGAATAACTTAAAAATTCTGAAATAATTTGATCGACTTTAGTTAAAATTTCATACTTACTGAAAAAATCGCAGCATTCAAATTCAACAGTAATTACACTGTAAAAAATTTAGGGAGTTAACGGACTCGGGAGTTGGGAGTTAAATTTTTCGAGTTAAAAATCAACTCCAAAAGAGAGTTAATTTCCAACTCCCTTCATTCAACACCCGCGCGAGTTATTTTTTCCATGGGGAGTTAGCATTTGGGTGTTAAATTTTAACTCTCTTTATTTAACTTCCCTGGCATTAACTCCCCAATGGGTGCGACTTTTATAGAATCCCCTGGGGAGTTAAAATTTAACTCCCTTTTTTTACAGTGTAATAAAATCATTCGATAATTTGACCGAAGTCAATAATAATTTCGCTATATACTATAGTTAATTAGTTTTTACTAATTTAATTATTTCTGGATATAAATTTATAGTTATTAGGAAACTGAGGAAATATCAAACATTTTAAAAAATTGTAAAATATTTTTTTTCACATAATAACGTTTATTAATTGTTAAAGAATTAAACTCGAAATATATTTCAATTTATTTAATTAATTGAGAAATAAATCAATTTTTTAATATTGATCAATTAAATTAATTTTCAGTAATAAAAAGTGAATTACTAATCAATTTATATTTAACATTTCCGATTGACATACTTAACTTTTTATACAGAAGTTAAGAATAGTGGGTACCGAAAATGTATAATATATATAATAATAATAATAATAATAATAATAATAATAATAATAATAATAATAAATATATATATATATATATATATATATATATATATATATATAAAATTAACATTTAAACAATTTAACAATAATTCACGAATTCACAAATTTTAAAACATATATATTTTTTGTACCTAATACAAATTTTTTTTATTAATGAGCTCTAAAATATAAAAATGACATATTTTTGGTTTCAATTATCAAGTATATAGAAAAGTACAAAATATTTGAGCTCTGGTAAATTGTTCGATCGGAAAGCAGAGACTTTTTTCAATAAATTAAACAAAGTTTTAAAATGGGGCAGCAGTGGGTTTTTAAAAAAATAAAAAAAGTGTTTAAAAAGTTGTATTTCTTCATTTTTTGAAAGTATATTCTTGTCCCACTTTCAGTGGGAATTATTGGAAAAAAATTTCAGCTTTTCAATCAAAATAAATAAATAAAATGATAAAAAAGGTGGTTTTTGGAAAAATTTAAAAAGATATATTTTTTAAAAAATTTGAATAAAACAATGTCCCTTTAAAATCTATTTTTTCGATTAGAACAGTTCAAGTGGAATTGCTCATTTATTTGATATTTTTCAATATTGAATCCTGAGAATATTTATTTATGCATGTGTTATTCTTGGCAGTACATATTTAATTAATTCAAGATATTGTAAAAAAACTTGTTACTTGCAAATTTAATACAAAATACACAATGGAGAAATAAATTGCAACACGTCATTTTCTTGCAGGAAAAATGATTTAAATTTAAAGTAGTACATAAAAATAAAATATAGAAAAACTAAAAATATTTATACAAAAAATAGAACTTGTAAAGAAACATATCATGTCAGTACGACATAATAAAAAATAATTAAGTTGACATGTGTTGTGCGATTTATATTTTAAACATTTCTTCTGACAGCAAAAATTATTTTCTACCATTTTACAAAAAAATGTATGCATGAATAATTACATATAAAAAACATTGTGTTGTTTCATTTGTATGAAAAATATTTATTAAAAAATTAAACAATGCAAATTTTTATTTAGCAACAAGAAGACCCAATTTGTGAGAAATAAAAAATTTTATTGACAGTTTCTTTCTGAAAAGATAAAAAAATGTGGTAAACTTATGAAACAGATGAAAAAATAAAACGAAAAATGAAATTTACATCCCTAATTAAATACTTGATATAATAGGTATTAAAGAGTGATCAAAAGTGATTGACTCCTTTCTACCACCTTGGGGATAACAAAAGCGAAGAATTAATTGTTCGCTTCGTGATTATTGCAACAAAAACGAAAATTTTACAAAGAACATGATTTAATCATTAAAGACTGAAGAATTCACGCAGGAAATACAGTCGGAGTAGACTCATATTTATTAACTTAGTGAATTCAAATTCGAAACGTCAAAATAAATGTGTCAAAAATGAAATATGCAGTAAAGTAAGAGATAAAAATGAAATTGAAATACGATGCGAATGCAGAATAAAGAAAGAAGTTAGGAGTAGAGTGAGTCACAAGTTACAGATAGAAAGATGCTTAGAACCGACATGATGCACGATTCGACGTATGTCGTGCGAAAGTGAAGACCAAGGTGAACACTCACAGATCCTACTCCACAATTTTTTGTAATATCTTTGTTAGCCTCAAATAAGGGGAATACGTTCGAAAAACTGCGTTCCACAATAAACTTTTGCAGTAAAACACTTTTGATCACTCGTGCAGATGGTAATTGTTAAATAAAATCATTAAAATCGAAAGAAATCACACAAGGTTTTACTTACGGCCAACACTGTTGTTTAGGAAGGGTTTCGCAATCTATCGGTCACGCTCGGAAATTTCCGACTATCACTGTTAACTTCAGCGAGTTATAGTATATCACAAAAATTTAAACTTCTTTAATCACTACACTTTTATTTCAACTGGTAAAAAATATAAATACCTTAATTTATTCTGTACACTTTAATATATTTCTATTACACTACCGTCAAAATTGACTTATAGATTTATCTTTTTTAGGTATTACCTTGACACTAGTAGTGATAATACTTGAACACAAGCATACAGTCCAAGAAGACTAGAGACATAAATGTAAACTATGCTGATCCCACCAGTATAGGGATGGGCCATCTCGATTCGATTTTCTGTATTCGATTACTCGAGGCTTTCTATGGGTGCGGCCACACCTGCCTGCAGGTTGTTGGCATGGTAACATACAGGAGTAAGAATGTCCGTCAAGTCAAATTTATTGCAATTTCTCTCTTACTCTTGTCGCTCTTGCCTGGAGAGGTGTAACCGCAGCTTTAGGCTGAAGTCCCATGGCAGCGTTTTGCGTTTTGTAACTAGGCCACCCAGATAACAAAAGTGAGCGCATATAGGCCAACGCAGAATAGAATCTTTAACCGGAACCGCAATCGTAAGCGTTAGCGTAAGAATGAGTTAAAGAAGGATAGGTATATTGTTTATCCTTCTCTAACTCATTCTCACGCTTACGGTTACGATTGCGGTTCCGGTTAAAGATTCTATTCTGCGTTGGCCTTATGACAGCAAATCGCCACTCACGGCATGCACTTGGTGAGGGCAAATGACCACCCATAAAGGCGGTTCCAGAATAGGTGCAAAAGGCAAGGTGGAAGTACAAGTGCAAGTGCGATTCCTATACATTTAAGGAGAGTCTACAATAGGTGCCAATGTAGGTGCAAGTGCCAGTGCCAGTGCCAATCTCCAATACATTTTAAATGGGTTTGGCACTGGCACTGGCACTTGCACAAGCATATTGGCACCTATTGTAGACTCTCCTTTAGCATTGGTTCGCACTTGCACTTGTACTTCCACCTTGCCTTTTGCACCTATTCTGGAACCGCCTTAAGTGTCAAAGGGCTTGTATACCTCCTCCGTTCTGAGTATATTCAGAAACGTCCAGCGTTTTGATTGGCTATGCTCATAGAGAATTTCCAAAACATTAAATTTTTTAGAAATTCTCTATGAGCATAGCCAATCAAAACGCTGGACGTTTCTGATATACTTAGAACGGAGGAGGTATACAAGCCCCATCATCCATGTGGTCGCATATTTTTGGCACAATGGCGAGTCGCACGAATGAAGGCAAAATGCAAGCATTATGCGATCATTTAGTGATATTAATTGCTTGCATGACACACACGTGATCGCACAATGACCGCAAAACTCCCTCATTTTGTGACTTGCATGGCGTGATTGCTAAATGAGTGCAAGCTGCAATGCATGGTGTGACTCGCATAGGTGTGAGGATAATCTGCGACGCACGTTTGTTATCTGGGCATGAGTGCAAATATAGCCAACATATAACTCCATCTCTCTCACACTCATGGCCTAGTTACAAAACGCAACGCAAAACGCTACCATGTAGTTAGAAAAGGACAGAAATATATTTGTGTCCTATGTCCCTTTCTAACTCATAATTTGCGTTTGCAAACAAACGACATTCGCGAAGCAGTTGTGCTTAGGCCATTATAACCGAAAGCAGAAAATAATGAGTGCAAAAGGGATAGCACTATTTTTATATCTCCATCTCTCTCACACTCATGGCCTAGTTACAAAACGCAACGTAAAACGCTGCCATGGGATTGCACCTTAAGGCTGGAGTCCCATGGTAGCGTTTTGCGTTGCGTTTTGTAACTAGGCCATGAGTGTGAGAGATATACAGATATATGTTTGCTCTATTTGCACTCATTGCCTAGTTACAAAACGCAACGCAAAACGCTGTCATGGGACTCCAGCCTAAGGTTGTTCACTTTTGTAGGTAAAAAAAAATTTACCAAAAAATATTGAATTTGCGTTTTCACTTAGTTATTGCAGAAACACCTAAACAGCTAAGTGTGCTAAGTGTGTGATTGTTTTTCTTTATTGGCATCTGAAATACTACGATACGCCATCTAGTGAGAGCCTTGTTGTGGTAGCCATCTTTCGTTTCGTCTCTTTCTGATATACGTTCAAGAAAAAGATAAAATCCAAGATGGTTGCCACAAAAAGGCTAAGGGGTGGGTCAGTTTCACGTGATTTAAGATCTCAATATTTGCGTCTTTTTCTCTCCCATTACGGCGCAACGCAAAACGCTGTCATGGGACTCCAGCCTAAGAGTGGAGTCCCATGACAGCGTTTTGCGTTGCGTCGTAATGGGAGAGAAAAAGACGCAAATATACGTTTGCTGCATTCTCGCTTATTACAACGCAACGCAAAACGCTGCCATGGGACTGCGGCCTAAGGCTGGAGTCCCATGGTACCGTTTTGCGTTGCGTTTTGTAACTAGGCAATGAGTGCAAATAGAGCAAACATATATCTGTATCTCTCTCACACTCATGGCCTAGTTACAAAACGCAACGCAAAAACGCTGTCATGGGACTCCAGCCTAAGAGTGGAGTCCCATGACAGCGTTTTGCGTTGTCATGCGTTGTCATTGCAAATATACGTTTGCTGCATTCTCGCTTATTACAACGCAACGCAAAACGCTGCCATGGGACTGCGGCCTAAGGCTGGAGTCCCATGGTACCGTTTTGCGTTGCGTTTTGTAACTAGGCCATGAGTGCAAACAGAGCAAACATATATCTGTATCTCTCTCACACTAATGAGAGAGAGCAAAAATGGGACTCCAGCCTAAGGGTGGAGTCCCATGGCACCGTTTTGCGTTGCGTTTTGTAACTAGGCCATGAGTGTGAGAGAGATGGAGACATATGTTTGCTATATTTGCACTCATGGCCTAGTTACAAAACGCAACGCAAAACGGTGCCATGGGACTCCACCCTAAGGCTGGAGTCTCATGGTAGCGTTTTGCGTTGCGTTTTGTAACTAGGCAATGAGTGCAAATAGAGCAAACCTATATCTGTATCTCTCTCAGGGTGGAGTCTCATGGCACCGTTTTGCGTTGCGTTTTGTAACTAGGCCATACGGAAGCGCCTACGCGCCACGAGGCAAAGAGAGGAAACCTGTTTCTGGTAATGTCGTTTTAGCTTGTGAAACATAGGAACACGTTCGATGGTTCGCTGGTTCGGTGGTTCGATGATGTGATTGTTACTAAATAAAAAATTTAAAATAAGAAATAAAAATGAACCAAATTAATTCAAATTGACAATTTTAATGTAATAAAATATTTTTTAGGTATTATTTATAACAGATATTAATTACAAGGTAAATTAGGTGCTTTTAAAAAATCATATATTTTGAGGTTATAAAATGTTATCACATTTAAGGCCTAATCACAGCAGCAACTGCTAACGCGTTATTGTGTGTTGACCTTTCTCCATTACTTTTTCATAACACATTTTATAACCTCAAAATATATGATTTTTTAAAAGCACCTAATTTACCTTGTAATTAATATCTGTTATAAATAATACCTAAAAAATATTTTATTACATTAAAATTGTCAATTTGAATTAATTTGGTTCATTTTTATTTCTTATTTTAAATTTTTTATTTAGTAACAATCACATCATCGAACCACCGAACCAGCGAACCATGAAGTAGTATTAAGGAGGCCTCACTGCTGGGTTGAGTCCATGAAAAGTTGAAGCAAGAAGACTAGAAACAGGAGGTCTAACTTGGTAGTGGGGGGAATGTAATATACGTGGGGCCATGAGTCGTCTGCTCTTTGTTTTCTCG
Organism: Leptopilina syphax; assembly: GCA_032872505.1. Lineage (NCBI taxonomy): Eukaryota > Metazoa > Arthropoda > Insecta > Hymenoptera > Figitidae > Leptopilina > Leptopilina syphax. The sequence continues at coordinate 17,246,025 of CM065472.1, forward strand.
GCATTTGCGCGGTGAACCAGTTTTGTTCTCTCGCGCATACTTGATATATATACATCGTAAGCACGTTGTATTTTATCACGTGTTTGATTTTTCGTATTCCCAAGAAATTTTTCGTGCAGACAGGTTATGAATATTTATGTTTAACTCGTTTAATTATACATAAATATAATTAACATTTTTACAAACCTTATCACTTTTAAACCTCTTTTCAATAACAATGCTTGCCAAGCATAAAACGCATAACCTATTAAACACACAATAGCAGACAGCTGTCATTTTCGGTTATAACCTCAATGTGGTTATTATGCGCGAAATTACAAAATTCATCTACCGCGCAAATACCCAAACTGAAAACTCCACCGTCTCTAGACCCCACTATTTCTACCCCCACTGCACATAGAAATCAAGCGAAGTTTGACCTCCTGTTTCTAGTCTTCTTGAGTTGAAGCATGTTTTCCCGTTCCTCTTAAAACTAACAGAGGTGTCGAACCTACCGGAAAAGTTTGGAACTAATACACACACTGACATAAGGTGTGTTCATACAGTTCCTACACATGAAACTCCCTTTGCAAATGGCTGCCGTCGCTGCTGTCAACAGTTGAACGTTTTTTTTGTCGTGTTTTCTTTTATGAGTTTTGTATAAATATTTTTTGAGAATTGTTATAATGAGTTGCTCTGTAAAAGGTTGCCAGACAAATTAGTTTAACATTTGTGTCACGCTCTGAGGAAAGGTACATAAGAAGCAAAAAATTTGAGGTTATGTTTTTAATTTTTTAAGTAAAAATACAGAAAGAGAATCAATTATTAATTAAAAATTGTTGGTCTTCAAGTCTTCATTATATTCAAAATATTTAATGAAAATTGGTTTCAAATTCAAATAATTAAAAATAAACTTTTAATCGAGATAAATCTAACACGAACCCAACCTATAATTCGTTTGCTTCTTGGGTACCTTTCTTGGTACTTGGTATCTTTTCTTTAAGAAGTTAATTTAGTACACTGTAAAAACAGTTTCTCAATGTAAGACGTTTTGTCCCCACTTTTAAAACATTTGAGGTGTTTTACCTCAAAATTATTGAGGTAAAACACCTCAAATGTTTCAAAAATGGGGACAAAAACGTTTTACATTGAGACACTGTTTTTACAGTGTACTAATTTAACTTTTTAAAGTTTAATAATTTAGTCACTTAAAGATAATATTATCAATTATTTACTTGTGTTTTTACTATATTTTTATATATAGCAAATATTTCTGACGTTTAAATCACTATTCGTTTAAATGTCACTTTTAGCGGACGAAATTTATGAGTTACCAAACTTTCCCTGCAGGGTTCGCCACCTCTGTTAGTTTTAAGAGAAACGGAAAAATTTGCTTCAACTTTTCTAGAGAGTGGGAACTCCTTAAGGCCTAAGCACAATAGGTTCGCGAAAGTCGTTCGCGAACACAAAGCATGAGTTAGAAAAGGACAGAGATATATATTTGTGTCCTTGTCTATCTCATGTGTCTCGTTCGCGAACGACTTTCGCGAACCTATTGTGCGTTGGACTTTATACTACTTCAGGTTGAGTCCACAATAGGCACTTTTCTTAAAGCGATGCATACCCTCTACATCGATTTCCATTGTTCGAACAATAGAAATCGATGTAGAGGGTATGCATCGCTCTAAGAAAAGTGCCTATTGTGGACTCAACCTCACAAGCTAAAGGCCTGAGCAGAATAAAACGGGAAGCGAACGCAAGCATGAGATAGAAAAGGACAGAAGTTGGTCTGTCCTTTTCTATTGCATGCTTACGTTCACGTTACGTTTTTATTCTGCGTTAGGCTTAAAACGACATTACCAGAAACAGGTTTCCTCTCTTTGCCTCGTGGCGCGTAGGCGCTTCCGTACGTAGGCGCTTCCGTAGCTTAGGCCTTAAAGGCATGGGTTAAAAAACGACAGAGATATATTTCTGTCCTTTTCTAACTCATGCTTTGCGTTCACGAAGTAGTTGTGCTTAGGCCTTAAAAAGGTCTTAAATTTTGTTTCCACCACAAAGGTGTAAATGCACCCTTAAGCATTATAATTTGTTTACACATGTGGAATGACAGAAATGGCGCCAAGTTCTGATATAAATTTTATTTCCTACTTTAAAAGTCACAATAAAGTACGAGAGCAACAAAGTCATACAGCAAAAGTTCACAGCGTTGGATGGAGTTGTGACGGAAAGTATTTAGCTTCTGGTTCTTTTGACAAATGTGTTTGCGTGTTTTCGCTTTGCACCGATCGCCTGGTAAACATTTATTTTTTAATCGAATTTTGTGTATAAAAATATGTTCGTTTTATAGTACGGGGTAGGTTTATATTTTTCTATAAAGTACACTTATTCTCGACAAATTCAATAATTAATTTGCTTTTAAAAAAATTTTAATATTTAATTATCTACAGATAAGTAATAACGAACCTTTTGTTTGTGTTTTTTATTATACTTTTAATATAACCTTTAACTTTCCTAAAATATGTTCTATGATAATTTATTTTTTCTAATTTTCTATCAATAAATGATTTTTGGTGAAAACTATCACAAAAAATATAAGTTAATTTTTTTCTTTCTATTAAAAAATATTTGGACTTAAATGTTTAACTATAGATATAGGAATACTTAAATTTTTAAAAATTTTATAAGCTTGTAATATTTTAGAAACAAGAAACGACGTTCCGTGGCCATCTGGGAAGTGTAGATCAACTTTGCTGGCATGCTTTTCATCCAGAATTATTATCGACAGCGAGCGGTGACAAGACAGTGCGAATATGGGACATGCGATCGCAGAAATGTACAGCAAATATAGGAACAAGAGGTGAAAATATTAATATATCATGGTCTCCTGACGGAAACACGATAGCTGTTGGAAACAAGGAAGATCTTGTTACGTTCATTGATGCCAGGGCCCAAAAAATTAGAGCTGAGGAACAGTTTAATTTTGAAGTAAGTTTACAAAAGAGAGAAGTTTTTTATTAATTTTAATTTTAATTTATTTTAGAATGTGAAAAAGAGCTGTGCACAAGAACGGGCCATTTGATAAATATTAGCTCGTGGCATCGAAAAGTTCAAGTTTAATTGAGAATTAACATGAGTTTACATTGCAGTTCTGTCAAACTCTATGTTGGGTCAATCGACTGGAAATCATCTGAGAGTGGTCGCTGGCATATTTTAAAAAAATCTAGTTTAAATATATGTGAAACTAGATGAATATTTGAGTTTATTGGTCATAACATTATCGTGTAAATTTTATTTCCTTTTAAATTATTATTAATCGAAATTAGAAGGTTCACGGCGAAATTACGTAACCTTAAATGTTGAACTTTTTTGAAAAGGTTATTATTCAAAAACTATTAAATATACGATAATATTACTTACAGAAACAAATCAATTTATTCTGCGTGTAAATTTGATGTAATTACTGTACAATTATTACATTCAAAGATATTAATTTGAATTTAAAAATTTTCACAATTTTTCGAAGCTTGGAACTTTTTTCTGGAAGCTTTAAAAAATTTGGGGTTTTGCACATATTTTAATATTCATATAATTTACGTGCCATTAAAATTTGATAAGTCTATTTTGCTTCGTTTGAGAAATGATAATTTTGAAAAATTGTTACTAAAAAAGGTTAATCATAATGAACTGAAGTAAACAAAACAATTACTCGTCTCTCTTTTTTATGAGAATAAAGAGAGATGTAAAACTTTTCAAATCTTAGAACTAACCTTTTTCAGTGCCAATTTTTCAAAATTATTATTTCTCAAACGAAACAAAATAGAAAAAAGTTTCAATCTTCAAAACATTGTGAAAATCTTTTTTCGATAAAATTTTTAAATTCAAATTAATATCTTTGAATGGAATAATTGTATAATATTTACATCAAATTTATACGCAGAATAAATTGATTTATGTTTCTGGTAAGTAATATTATCTAATATTTAATAGTTTTTGAATAATAACGTTTCCAAAAAAGCGCAACATTTAAGGTTACGAAATTTCGCCGTGTACCTCCTACTTTCGATTAATAATAATTTAAAAGGAAATAAAATTTACACGATAATATTACACAGTGCAACAGCATTTTTATTTCTGAGATCAGAGAGGGTGATTCTTATAGGTTTTTTAATGCTGAACGCGAATCCGTAATCAGAATTGTTCCATCACCCTAGGTTTTCGAGAAATTTGACCTTGAAAATTTTTTAAATGCCGTTTTTGAGGTACTTTCTGGTTTTTTATTAGGGTACAAAATTTTTTCCTAGGGTTTTCATGATATGAGCCGCCGGATCGTAGAAGGGCACGTAAATTTTTTTCGGGCGAAATCTAAGTCTCCTGAACACTCAAAATTCAACTTCTGAATTTAAATATTTTAAATACACATCCTTATAGAAAATTTCATTGCGTTTTTTTTTCTTATGAAATTTTTTTGTATCTATTACCGTTTTTGAAATATTTGGAAAAAATTGTTTTTTTGAAAACTGTAAATTTAATAACATTTTTCACTTCAACTCACGATATTTCAGGCAATTTAAAAAATTTTTTAATGAAACAAAAAATAAAATATGTCTTAATTTATTCTACGAATGATAAAAAAAGAAAAAAGTTGTTTTCTTTATAAACAAAATTGTTATTAATTTTTTTCTTTATTAATGTAAAAACCATGAACTACAATCTTCACGGCTCTCGTTTAACGGGCGAATTTTAAATAACAGAGAACTTTCAGTGAGAAAGTTGTTCATTAGACTTTTTAAAAATATCTATTTTTCGATGAGTTTTCCTTGTTTAAAGTTCTCGTTGCAACATTGTTTTTGGTTATAACATTTTTATAAACAAATTAGATGGCTTCGGGCGGACACATTCTCATCCGCGCTTCGCGCGGGGGCTCGCAAGTTTCAGCGCGTCTCGGGGCGCGCGAAGATTGTTCGTCGCGCTTCGCTCGCAGTGCGGCCTCTAACATCATGATCTACGACTCTCAGATGATTTTCAGTGGATTGAACCTGTTATATTTTTTTCATTTCTTCACAATTTGACTTATGACTATGCATTCTTACGGTTTTGGATGTGCCGAAGACGAATCTGATGTCAAAAATAACTTCTTACAGCTACGAGCTGTCACATTTTGAAAAATGAGAATTTTAACAAGTTTTACATTCATTTTCACAAGTTTAGCAGTTTTGTGAGAAAATTCAGTTCATATCTAGGAATTTAATACATTTTTAACAGTTAACAGCAGCCAAAAAATGACAAGTTCTTTAAGAAGTTTCAAATTAATTTTCTCAAAAGTAACAACTTTATGGAAAAATTTCTAAGATGTGAACTAAGTTGAAATTAGTTAACTTTCTTAAAAATTCCCTTTTTAAAAGCTGACAACGATCACCCTTTAGAATTTATACAAAAAAATATTTAAAAAACGAACACATTCATTAATTCCTAAAATAATAGATAAGAAACTAATAATGTCGTTGGTATTTACCAACAGCTATCTGAAGTTGTTATTCCTATTAACAATATTTATTATCAATTATCCAATATCTAAAAAAATATAACTTACTGTCTATTCCTATTGTGAATAAAAAATTAAGTTCTGTAATAAAATTGGGAAAGGACTTGACGAGAAAGTGGGATAGAACTAATAGTAATGTTTGTTTAATTGTACCTAATAGTTCCCCATCCACTAATATTGGTGAATTCAGAAGTACATTAAAGAAAAGAATTAGTCAGTATAAAAACAAAAACCTTGATTCTGTTGTGAACAAGCATCAAACTGAATGTAATCATTCTTTTAATTTTAACCATGCAACTATTACCTATTTTTCTTTGCTTAATAAATTGAAGTAATGATTGTAATTCATATTATTTCCATTGCTGTTCACTGATTCTACCATCTGTATATAACGTTAAAATTGTAATCTGCTCAATCAGTTTAACTAATCACTTTTATCCAACATGTTTGTGATTTGTAAATTTAAATATTTTATATTTTTGTGTGTTTTATTTATTTATTTAATTTTATTTTACTGACCAGATGTCTATTCAATTAACTTTAAATAGGTAAAATTTTTTTTAATTAAAGTGACCAAACCATCGAAAAGTCGTATATTTAAAAAAACAAAAGATAGTGTTTTTCTTTCATCTTTTACACATATCTTCCAAAAATCGAAAAAGAATTTATTACCTAAATACCTAATTGTAGAAGAAAAATCTTCATGAATTATATTCCTAGATATGAACAGAATTTTCTCAAAAAAATCGTTATACGCTCGTGGAAATGGATATAAAACTTTTAAAAATGATCATTTTTCAAAATTTTATTGGCAGCTGTCAAAAGCTATTTTTGACATCAGATTCGTGTTCGGTACATCCAAAACCATAAGCTGCACAGTCACAAGTAAAATTGTGAAGAAATTTAAAAGAAAAAAAAATCAGACAAGTGCGAGTTACACTCGCACTAAAATCGAGGGTTCCGTACACCAAAATTAAACTCCTTTTTTATAAAAAAATATACGGGGAAGAAATATGATTGATTACAAGAAATAAATACAAATTAGAAAAAAAAGAAATCGATTAAATAACAATATCCCTCCTTTTAAATAGTACATATGAGGCATTATTCCTGAACTGCCCCAAAAATAAAAAAAAGTTCTTGGATTTCCTTTATACTTTGGAAATATGTTACCCTAGTAGGTACAAGTTACTACACCAATTTACAGGTCCAACCCCCCACCCCTATCAAAAGGGTGGGGGGTTGAAATTTCAGCTTAAACTCGAACATGCGTTTTTTAAACATTTGTAGTTTCTACTTAAATTATTCGATTAAAAAAAGTAAGTAGTGTTTTGGAAAGGTTTTTTTGTGTACTTTTAAAATATTTTATTTATTTAATAAAAAAAAAAAAATTTATGAAAAAATTTTTAAAAATAAATAGTTTTTTGCAATTTTGTGCAAGTTCGGCAGTTTTTATTTTCTTTTTAATAATCTCAAATGAAAGCTTGGGATTTTCCCTAAAAGAAGATATAAGTTTGAAAATGGGCCGAAAAAATTTGCCAAAGATATAGTGTAATAAGTAAAATTTGTCCATCCGCTCGCGCACTCCAGCGCGATGAACAGTGAAATTTTTTTACAATTTACTATTGAAAATTGTCTAGAAACTACAAATTTTATCGGATAATGATGTTCTTGGTCTAAAATTACTAAGAGATCCACCAGAGTCAATTTTTGAATTTTTATTTTTTTATTTTTTTCCTGTTACTCAAAAAGTTGACAAATTACAATATTTTTAGAAAAAATCATGTTTATTTTTTTATTTTTCCATTGCACATGATCAAAATCAATTTAAATTAGTCTAGTATCACCACCGGACAATTAATAATGCATAATACAATTCATTTAAATTGTTGCAAACAATGTTAATTAACAAATAGATTACTTCGGACCTTCTTCATAAAAAATTGGCTTTTTTGCAGACAAGTTTAAATTTAAGTCTAATTTAGTAAAAAATTATTTTAATGTTAAAAATTATCATTGTTATTAACAATTATATAAACAATAATCAACTTCCTTTTGTATTTGTAAACATTTTCATCATTTTTTAAACTATAAATATTTATATCATATGTAAATTTTTTCAAAAAATTCTTCATTTTTAAACAAATAAGTAGCTTTCTTCAACAAACAAAATTTTTTCCTTTTTTTATATTTACTATCATAAAAAAGAACTCCTTAATGAAATAGGAATACCTTAAATAATTCATATAATTTTAATAAACATTATAAGTTAAGAAATATTTATATTTATATTTTTTTAGTTAAAACAGTAACATTTAAATGTATATAAGTAATTATATTTTGTCTGTGAATAAAGAACAAATTTAAATATTTGTTAACTTATAATGTTTATTAAAATTAAAAGAATAATTTAATGTATTCCCATTTCATTAAGGAGTTCTTTTTTATGATAGTAAATATAAAAAAAGGAAAAAATTTTGTTTGTTGAAGAAAGCTACTTATTTGTTTAAAAATGAAGAATTTGTTTATAACAAATGTAATTGTTTAAGCTAATAATTTTTTTAGGTTTTTGAAAAAATATACATATGATATAAATATTTATAGTTTAAAAAATGACGAAAATGTCTACAAATACAAAAGGAAGTTGATTATTGTTTATATAATTGTTAATAACAATGATAATTTTTAACATTAAAATAATTTTTTACTAAATTAGACTTAAATTTAAACTTGTCTGCAAAAAAGCCAATTTTTTATGAAGAAGGTCCGAAGTAATCTATTTGTTAATTAACATTGTTTGCAACAATTTAAATGAATTGTATTATGCATTATTAATTGTCCGGTGGTGATACTAGACTAATTTAAATTGATTTTGATCATGTGCAATGGAAAAATAAAAAAATAAACATGATTTTTTCTAAAAATATTGTAATTTGTCAACTTTTTGAGTAACAGGAAAAAAATAAAAAAATAAAAATTCAAAAATTGACTCTGGTGGATCTCTTAGTAATTTTAGACCAAGAACATCATTATCCGATAAAATTTGTAGTTTCTAGACAATTTTCAATAGTAAATTGTAAAAAAATTTCACTGTTCATCGCGCTGGAGTGCGCGAGCGGATGGACAAATTTTACTTATTACACTATATCTTTGGCAAACTTTTTCGGCCCATTTTCCAACTTATATCTTCTTTTAGGGGAAATCCCAAGCTTTCATTTGAGATTATTAAAAAGAAAAAAAAAACTGCCGAACTTGCACAAAATTGCAAAAAACTATTTATTTTTTAAAATTTTTTCATAATTTTTTTTTTTTATTAAATAAATAAAATATTTTAAAAGTACACAAAAAAACCTTTCCAAAACACTACTTACTTTTTTTAATCGAATAATTTAAGTAGAAACTACAAATGTTTAAAAAACGCATGTTCGAGTTTAAGCTGAAATTTCAACCCCCCACCCTTTTGATTGGGGTGGGGGGTTGGACCTGTAAAATTGGTGTAGTAACTTGTACCTACTAGGGTAACATATTTCCAAAGTATAAAGGAAATCCAAGAACTTTTTTTTATTTTTGGGTCAGTTCAGGAATAATGTCTCATATATATAAACCTATTGAGATGAATTTCATGTACATATTCTCACATCAAGATTACAAGAAAAATATAGTACTGAATATAGTACTGAATTTCAACTCTTCAAGTCCTTATATCCAGAAGTTAAGGGAGGAGACAGGGTCATTTTTTGAAAAAATTTGATTTATTTCCTTTCTAGTTCGCAAATATGACAGCCAATCAGGTTTGCTATATTTTTCCTGTAATCTACACTTAAAATTGAGTATGTGTACCGAATTTTAGCTCACTAGGTCATGATATGTAGAAGTTAAGGTGGGAGACAGGGCGATTTGTCGTAATTTTTTCTGAATAAAATCGATTTTTTCAGAAAAAATTACGACAAATGACCCTGTCCCCCCACCTTAAGAAGAATTTTAACTATTTTTATTGCAGTTTTAGGAGATGCCAGTAACAGATTGTATAATAGAAGCATCTGTAAGAAAAGTTACATTAACTATTTAAAATAATAAAATGAAATTATTTATTTATTTTTTATTATTGAAGTCCAATTATTCATATACTTCCATGATGACATTTGTTAACATGTACTTTATAAGTTATCATTATTTAACCCTCCGTCACACACATGGGAAAAAATTACGACTTTACACACGTTTAGAGGGAATCCCTCACCACATTGTAAAATAATTAAAATTACAACATAAACAAAGGAATCAACAAAAATTTAGTTTTAACACAAACTTACAAATATTTAGTAAATTATTCTAAATTATAAAATTAATAAAATTAATTTTCGGTCTCAAAAATAAAAATTAATTACACGAATGCACATCTTCGAAGGAATTCAACTTGACATGTAAAAATAATGTAACATTAACAAATAAGCAAAAAAATCATTAAACAATTCATTTTAATTATATTTATAATATAATTTTGTCATTAATTAACAGTGGAACAAAAGATGTTTTGAAAACTTGATTTTTTTATTTAACATAACCTCACTTTTTCGAGTTTTTTCTGGCTTTGAAGCTTCATAATTAAATATTAATTATGTTTAAACTAAATGTTTTTTTAGAAATGTGTTGAGGAATAAATTGTCGAAAGGTATAGAAACTGATTATATTTTGCAATGAGGAAAACAAAAGTTATTTAAAAAATACTGAAACCGTAGAGGGAATCCCTCCCTAGGTGTGTGACGGAGGGTTAAAAATAGACAAGAAATCGGTTAATTGAATCAAATTCATTTCAGTTCAGCAACATTAAAACCTTGCTGCAAGGTTTAAAACTTATTCGATTAAATGATTTTTCGATCAAATGACTTTTCTATCTATTAACTTTTCGATCTATTAGACGATAACTCATAAAATTAAAACTACTTTTGGCGGACCATTTTTCGAGATATAGCTCGTGTACCATCTCTCCCGGAATTAACTTATCAATAGTATTTTATGGAATATTTAAATTATTTTCTTGATATAGCTAAAAATATCGATGTACACACTAAAAAAAAGTTTTACTTTCAGCCTCTTTTTGAGGCTGAATTTAAGGTGTAAACGGAGTCAGCCCCGTTAAACAAGGACAGACTTATGTGAAATACATGGGCTGAATTTAAGGTGTAAACGGAGTCAGACTTTTTTTCCTATGTACGTTAAAAATGTACCTTAAAAACGTTTTTAATTTTGCTACTCTATTTATTTGAAATTCAGGTGCATAATTATAACTAACAATAAGCGAGAAATACATTACTTACGTGTTTCCTTTACATTTCATGTACTAATAATCGTAAAGCTCGTATATTAAATTTAATTTATTGTAAATTTTCAAGGTAAACGAGATCTCTTGGAATAAAGACTCTGATACATTTTACTTGACCAATGGACAAGGTTGTGTACACATATTAAGTTATCCAGATTTGGAATTGCTACATGTGATCAAAGCCCACCCAGGAACTTGTATTTGTATCGAGTTCGATCCTACTGGACGATATTTTGCAACAGGATCAGCCGATGCACTTGTGTCTCTTTGGGATGCAGAAGAATTGTGCTGTTTGAGAACTTTTTCAAGGCTGGAATGGCCAGTGAGAACAATTTCCTTCTCCTATGATGGAATGCTCCTTGCTGCAGCTTCTGAGGATCTTGTCATTGACGTTGGCGAAGTTGAATCAGGGGAGAAAATAACTGATATTCCTGTAGAGGCTGCAACATTTACTGTAGCATGGCATCCCAAACAGTATTTATTAGCTTACGCTTGTGATGATAAGGACACGTATGACAGGAAAAGAGACGCCGGAAGTTTAAAAGTATTTGGTTTTCCAAATGAATAATTATGTGACACTAGTATGAGAATTTAACTATAAGACGAATAAAATTTATAATTTAGAATATTGTGAAAATACAAATTTATAAAAAAGAAATGATCTACTGTTTCCATTTAATACTTTTTTGTTTTTTCAAAAGAATTACATTACTTTCTTTATGATTGCACATGACAAATATTTGTTTGAATTTCATTATGAATTCGTATGTTGCTATGGAATCTTTTCGAACTAAAATTTTTGCAAATTTCATACGAATTGTTTGTGAAATTGTTGTCCTTTAAATAGTTGTAGAATTTATCACTCGGTAATGATGTCCGAGGTTGTTTTTTACATTAATTTTGAAAAAAATAAAATTATTTTCAATGGGACTGTAGTGCTTAATGATTACTATTATGTCACAAAACGTTATCCGGTTTCAAAAAATATTTTTTGCAAAAAATAAGCATTCAAGTGCTGAATTCTCAGTTTCTTGGCATGTCCCAATGTGAAAATGAAAGTTAGTAAATTATATAAATATTATTTTTAAGCGATTAAATACAAATTTACACTTGGATAATAATTTCAAATAGTTGTACTTCACAAAGATTAAAATAATTGTTACATTACTTGATATTTTATTTAAAAAATATTATCTTGAATTTTGTCCATCGAATTAATTCTCAGTTTCTTGGCATCATAAAAAACATTAAAAATATTAAGAATTTTCATTCCGATTAATTCACCATTTTTCACAGTGCTTAGTAAAGGTTAACTAAATATGATATCACTTGCATTTTACTTAACTTGCAGTTCAATTAACTAAAATTGTGTACTTTGTGACCGAAATGGCTATTTGGTCAGACAAATTCTCAGTTTCCTGGCACGCATTTTTAAAAAAAATATTTTATGTTTTTATACTTTTGTTGCTCGAGGTGTCGTAGAACCTTATTCCCTGTTGACCAGTATGCTTTATTTTGTTATTAAGCGTTATTTTTCAATTTTTTAGACGAAAAATGACCAAATTCTCAGTTTTCTGGCACTTTCTAACAGAATACACAAGTGCTTAAGATGTAAAATTTACTATTTTTATTTTTTTGACTGGACACTTTTAGGTAACTTCGATAATACTTTTAACTTGAATTTAACATACTTTTTAAAACCTGAACGTAAAAAAATATTCTGCCAAAATTTTCTTAATTTTCGTCCTTCGTTTGTAGAACTACCCATATGTTATCCTTTAAATTTTACACTTAATTCTGTATGAGTATTTGTTATTTTTTATTTAAAAGTAACCTTTTTAAAAACATGAAAAATAATACAAATTTGATATCCGTTTTTTATTATCTCTTTAAGTTAAAGAAACAAGAGAATTTTTCTCACAAAAAAATCCGTCCTCTGAAAAAAAGCAAGCAGATTTTTTGAATAATTAGATTAAATGATTTCTGATTTCTCGTAGGGATATCCAGTCAAATTTTGCAAGCTATTTCAGGGAAATGTCAGAGAATTTTATCAAAAGCACTGTAAAAATATTACATTACCAAAATTACTATGAAAATTCCGATTTTTAAGTCCAAAAATATTATAATAAAAGTCCGTTTTAAAAAAAAAAGATCCGTAAAGTCCGTAATTTGATTCAAAAAGGATGAAAAGTTCGTAAATTGTACGATATAATTTAAAAAATTTTAAAGAAATTACAAATGATTGCAGAAATTCAATTATTTTCAAAAGTAATAAAATTCTTCACAGAAATTCAATTATGTTTAAAATTTTTTTTAAATTCTCATCAAAATTTCAATTATTTTCAAAAATTTTCCTCAATTTAATGATTTTCAATATCTGGTAGTGTAAATTTTTAAAAATAATTTAATTTTGAAATTAATTTTTTTGAAAAAGTTTAATTGAATTTTTTTAATATTATTTAAAGTTTTTATTTTCTAATATTTATTTAATTGAAGAATTTATGAATAATTTAAATTTCGTAAAATTGAATATTGTAAACAAATGGATTTGAAAATTGTCTGTTAAAAAATTTTTTTCGGAAATTATTAAAAATAACCGATTTAAAGAAGAATTTTAGTTAAAAATTCTTGTAAATAATAATTGATATGTAAATGATTTTATCACTCGGTCATCTTTAATTATAATAAAACATGAAGAAACCGATCACGATGTTTTCATGTTTTATAGTTATGAAAAATTGAATTTATATAGTTTTAAGTAAAATGTTCTCTTATTTGACTCGGACTGGTTATATTTTTGTCAGTAATTGGTCCGTAAATGGTCCATAATTTTTCATTTTTGGCCCGTACAATCCGTACTTTTAAATACTTTCACTGGTTCGAGTCCTGTATTATTAAAAAACTTAGTTTTTGAATTCTCCTTAAAATTTTTCTCCTCAAAAACTTTTGAATCACAATTATTTAACGCATAATAGTAGCGATTTCAGATAGCAGACAAGAAAGAGTCATAGCTTTTTATTTGACAAAGTAAGTAGTAAATATAATGAACGTAAAGAAATAAACAAGATATAATTTTTTTTCAATTTTGATTCATAATTAACAACACAAAAGTCAATTTGTTAAATTAAAGAAAATTTCAGCATTATACAGAAAAACCGATTTAATATATACTTCTTACACTATTAATAAGCTGTGAGTTATATTTTACATTTGAAGATAGTGCACTTTTCTTGATGTGATTGTAATTTAGTCGTTCTCTTTCCTTAAAAATGAAAGCAGAAATATTTTCATTCTTATCGGTTGCTTTTTTAAACTTTTCTTCAAGAACAACAACTTGCGAATAATTATCATTTTGAAGTAAACGAAGTTTAACGTCATCATATTGTTTTAACAGAAGTTCTAATTTATTCACAGCGTTTGGAAGATGTTCTTTAAGTTGATTCCTCTCATCTAAAAGTTCAATATTTGACTCTTTTAATTTTACTTTAAGACTATCCAAATCACCTAAAATCATTAACTCCCTGTTATATTTTTCAATATTTTGTTTACTTTGAAATAATTCTGTTCTCAATTGTTTATTAAAGTTTCTTATTTTTAGTAATATACTGTTCAATCGAAAGAATTCCTTCTCCATGCTCTTTAGGTTCAGGTCATTATTTATATTATTAAATTCGGTATATGTGCTGTTTAAAACTTCTAATTTTCTGTTCTCTGACAATTCTAATTCACCATCAATTTCCCTTGATAAATGCTCTAAACAACTGGTCACACTGTCAGTTAATTCCTTAAATTTCTTTAATTCAACCGTTTCATTTTCTTTAAAAGAGGCCATAAATTCTTCCATTACTTCCTCTCTTTTACGAAGTTCCTTATATTTAACCAATTTTTCTGACAAAGATGCATCAACATTACTATCCAATTGTTCAATCTCCTGCTCTATCTCCATTATTCGTTTTTTCGCTGCTGTAATACGACGTTCAGATACAGTTATATCAGTGTTGTCTTGTTTGACTTTCTGAAAAAGACTTTTTTTCTCTTCTTCTGGCGAAAGCCTTTTTTTATCCTCTTCTCGTAATGTGTTTCTCTTTTTTGAAATCTCCATTATTTTTGACTGTAACTTTACGGCTTCTTGCTTTATTTGCGACAGCGCTATATTTTCTTCTAGACTTAATTTTTTTGATGATAAATTGTCCAAAGTATACTGCATTTCGTCAACGTGTTTTTGAAGTTTAATTTTTTGTTCGCAGAGTTCATTGTATTTTTTTAAAACTATTTGATTCATGTTTTCTACTATTTTTTCAGTATTCGACCTTTCTGCGACAACAGCCTTTTCAAGTGTAAGTAAATGCTTTTCTTTTCTTTGCCGTTTATTGAACATTGTCTCTATTTCAGATAAAGCAATATCATTAATTTGAGAAAGTTCAGTGGCTTCTTGTTCAATAAAACTTTTTCCAGTATCTACTGTCATTTTGTCAACAACAATATTGTAGTCAGCTAATTGACTTTGAAGTTCAATTAATTCTGATGCAAGTCCCTTTGCTCTTTGATCATAATGCAGGAACGTCACTCTTTGTTTGACTTGTAAATCTACTTCTTTAGAAATATTTGATATTTCTTGTGCCAGCTCTCTTATCTTAAGTTGTACAAGTCCTTCATAGTAACGTTTATCTTGTATTTGTCTAAAATTTAAACCATGGGAAATGTATTAATATACTAAATGAAAAAATGTCAACACTTTTTAGGGAATGATTATATACATTATTATTTTTTTAATGTAAAGAAAATGATCGTTAAATGATGGACTGAAAAAATAACTTAACGTGATACGCAGTTCTAAAGTAAGGCACCTACGGCTGTGCAATACATTTTTTGAGCCTCCCAAATATAGTGCTCAATGTACATTTAAATATTAATCAGTTTCCATAAAAAATAATTGGGATAATCGTATTGACTTTAAAGGTTCAGTCAAGTTTAGTATACTAAACTTTAATTTTAATCTTCATTCAACTTTTCGCCCAACATTTAATGAACATTTAATTTATTAATTTAACTTTCGCGTTAAATATTTTCTCACATACGGAAATTTTTATATTTACACAATCTTTACTTCCATTTAAAAAAACTTATTTACAGGATGGCTTTTAAATATTTATTGTGATAATAAATACAGGGCTCGAACCTTTATAAGTATTTAAAAATATATATATTTTTTTTTTTTATTTTTTTATGTATATTTTTCATTTTTGGTCCGTAAAATCCGTATACGGATTTTACGGGCCAAAAATGAAAAATTACGGATTCTTTAAATTAATTAATTTTCGAAGAAGTTCTCTGACAATTTTCAAATCCGTTTGTTTGCAATATTCAATTTTACAAATTTTAATTATTCGTAAATTCTTCAATTAAATATATATTAAAAAATAAAAGCTTCTCAAATAATATAAAAAAATTCAACTAAACTTTTTCACAAAAATTAATTTAAAAATTTAATTATTTCTAAACATTCACGCCATATTGCTTTTAATATTTAATTATTATCTAAAATTTTAACTGAGATTCATTTTTTAATCAATTTTTATTAGAAAATTCTACTAGAATTCAATTATTTAAATACAAAAATAAATAGTTTATTGAATAATTCAATGTTTCTTAAAATTCAATTCTCATAAAGGATTTTATCAACAAAATTTTTAAATACAAATTAAATTCTTCCAACGATTTTTAATAAAAATTTTAAGAATATTTACATTTTCCGAGAAATTCGATTAAAATTGTTTTAAAAATAATTAAAATTCTGTGATGAGTTTTATGATTATGAAAATAATATTGCTTTCTTAAGAAGAATTTTATTATATTTTAACATAATTAAATTTCTGCGAAGGATTTAATTTTGAAAATAATTGAATTTCTGCAATAATTTGTAACTTCTCTAAAAATAAAACTTTTTTTAGTGATTTTATCTAAAATTTTTCTATAAATCCATTTTTTAAAATAATTTTATGAAAAAGTTTTTTGAGAATTTTCAAATTCATTTGTATTTAACTGAAATTTATTTTTAAATAAATTTTTATTAGAAAATTGTACAAGAATTCAATTATGTAAATTCAAAAATAGATAATTTATTGAATAATTTAATGTTTCTTAAAACTGAATTCTCAAAAAGAATTTTATTAACAAATTTTTAAAGAATTGAATTCTTTTGACGAATTTTAATAAAATTTTTAAGAATAATTACATATGAAAATAATTGAGTTCCTAAAAAGAATTTTATTATGTACGAAAATAATTGAATCCCTATAAAAATTTTATTATTTTTGAAAATAATTGAATTTCTGTGAAATTTTTATTTATATTATGAAAATAATTAGATGTTTGGGTAGACTTCTATTAAAATTTTTTTAAATAATTGAATTGTTTTGAAAAATTTTATTAAAATAGTTGATATTGAAAATCATTCAATTGAAAAAATTTTTTGAAAATAATTGAAATTTTGAACCGACAGATTGGCTCAGTCGGATAAGTGCCTGGCGTTGGTGGTCGTTTAAGGACCAAGGGTATAAGTATCCTTGGTTCGCGCCCACTTGGCTTGGTATTTTTCCGGCACGTGAGACAATCTGAGCGGGAGGTTTGACGTCGAGGTATAATGATGTGCACCGTCGATTATTGTCCGGTACACACCATTAGAACTCGACTGTCGATAAACCGGTTGTACTCAGAGAGGTTTTCTACAGTTTCCCTCTTCTCTGGCGAGAAAACCCATTGACGGGTGGTCCAGGCGTAATGCGAGTACTCCTAATAAAGTCGGCTGTAGACGCAAAATTAGGTTAATATATAGAATTTTCATATGTAGAATGGTTATGCTTAATCCAAAAAAAGTATTTCTCGGGGACTCTTGTCGAAGTGCGTAAGGCCAATAGGGCAGGAGTATAAACAATAAAAAAAAACAATAAACAATAATTGAAATTTTGCAAAGAATTTTATTAAAATTTTTGAAAATAATTGAAATTCGGAGAAGAATTTTATTATTTCTAAAGATATGTAATTGAAATTTTGACTAGAATTTAAAAAAATTTTTGAGCATAATTAAATTTCTGCGAAGAATTTTATTACTTTTAAAAAAAAATTAAATTTCTGCAATCATTTATAATTTCTCTAAAATTCACCAAATTATGTCGTACAATGTACGAACTTTTCAATCAAATTACGGACTTTACAGACCATTTTTAAAAAAACCTGACTTTTACGGTCTTGAAGCAAATTTAGGGACCTAGTTCGAGCCCTGTAAATATGTGCTTGAGGCTTGTTTCGAATTTAGATAACAATAATAAAATTATTTTTCACATTTGTACAGAGTAAAAAAAAATAATTACCTCGTTATTTGCGGTACTCCTCTAGTAGAATTAGGACGCATTGCAGCTATACCTTGTTGAGTTACAGGTCTGTCCATATTATTGTTATTAACAACAAATGAATTTGTTGATAAACTAGTGTTTAAACGATTCGATCCTACTGCGGAATTGAAATGTGGCATCGTATTTGAAAATCGATTTGACATAAGGGATGATGATGAAGATCGTGAATATAAATTTCGATCTGGCGTTTCAGTTTTATTGATATTTGAAAATGTTTTAAAATCATGTATTTCGCTTTTAACTCCTCTACGAGATGTGGGTCTCTCCATTTTTTCTGTGTTGTTTAGTAAAAAATAAAATTTCCTCTTTCTTAAATCTGTCTATTCATATTATCTGAAAATTCGTAAGTAGAAAATTCATAAAATTTCAACTGAGTGGGAACTAAACTTTATTATTTCAGGAGTTACTTATAAAACACATGGAAAGGCAACAATTTATAAAACTAGTATTCATTATAATTTTTAATAAAAAAAAGACTTGTTTTCCAATAATTCAAAATACAATCAAACACCTTACTATTATGATAATAGTGAGGGTGCTTAATTCTATATATATATATATATAAAACAAAACAATATTCAATTGTATAAATTAATAAAATTGAGCAGTAATAATTGTTTATAAAACTTACTTTCCTCATCGAGATATTTCTTTATGTCTTAATAATTATAATGAAGCATTAGCATAGAAAACGTCGGGAAGAATGTAAATTTTGTTATTGTATGAAGTCGTTTGTGATGTAAGCGGTTGTCATGGAAACTGACGATTGCCTATACACTATGACACCTTTTTTCATTTAAGGGGTTATACTTGTTTGGTATTTTTTTCGATTTTTTTTTTATTGGCTGAAAATATACTATAACATTCCTAGAATAATAATCAATAACGTCCTTGCATGAAAACAACTTGAAAATGTTCTTAAAATTATTTTTTCTGAAGAAATTCCGAAGTGTAAAAATAGAAAATTTTAATTTCAAATGCGTTTTTTTTAAACAATGTTTTTTTTATTGGCTTAAACAGGGTTCTTACTAGTGTTGCCGCAAGACGAGACAAGACGAAATTCTTTTCAATCTCGTCTTGTCTTGAAGTCTTGATATTTTTTCAATTAATAAGGCTAGCCTTATTAATTGAAAAAATATCGAAAAAATATTACAGGTTCGGAAAAAAGGAAATTTAATAAAAAAATTAGGAAAACAAAAATTATTCAAGGAATTCAGAGAATTTTATCAAAAATACTAGAATAAGTATTAACTTTCTAGAATTGAAGAAAAAATTTTAATTTTTTGTGTCAAGCAACCTTTGAAGATATTAAAAACATTTAATTATTTTTAAATTTCCCATGTTCTGCTT
The DNA here is from genome assembly GCA_032872505.1 of Leptopilina syphax. NCBI lineage: Eukaryota > Metazoa > Arthropoda > Insecta > Hymenoptera > Figitidae > Leptopilina > Leptopilina syphax. Next base: position 17,265,631 of record CM065472.1, read on the forward strand.
ATAAACTTTAAAATCAACCACAAATATTAATGCTAAACTTTAAATTTTTTCCGTTTCTAACAATAAAATTAATCTTTACAGATTCTGAAATTTAATTTACTTTAAACTAGCTGCGATACCCGTCTTCGACGTGTTTCTTAGTACCTTTATAGTTTTCCATGTTAAGTGTTGATTGGTATTTAACAAATTACCCCCACAGCACCGAAATTTTCCTAAAAATGTATTAAATATTTACTTGCAATATTCGGCATATTTAACTGAAAAGTTTCGTGAAAATTGTGTAAAGATTTAAATGTCCCGATTAAATAAATGTTTAGTGTGAAAATTTCCTGAACATTTAAATTATATTTTCGCCTAATTATAACTATAATTAGGCGAAGATTTCATTGAAATGTTCAGGAAAGCTTCGCGCTAAACATTTATTTAATCGGGACATTTAAATCTTTACACAACTTTCAATAAACATTGCAATTAAATATTCCGAATATTGCAAGTAAATATGTAATAAAGTTTTAGGAAAATTTCGTTGCTGTGGGGGTATATTTGAGGCTCCGGATCTTAAAAGGGCACACGCGCGAGCACACGGCAAATAAGTTGGCCCCTGGAGATAAAATTTTGAAGTTGACTTCAACTCGTGACTACTTCGTTAAATATTAATATTTTTCCACGAAATTTACACAGAATATTCTTCAAACTATTCCAAGAGTGAAACAATATTTGGAAATTTTAAAAAAAATTGTATGTCAAGGTAAATAATTATTTAAATAATTTTGTCGGAAAAATGATTCTCCTATTTTCAATTGAAAAAGTTGAGTGACGAATTTTCGTTTTCGGAAAACTTTCAGCGACAAAAATGTTCATTAATATGTTAGGAAGTTTTTTGGAAAATATCTCGCCATTTGATAATAAATTGAAGACAATAGAGCAATTTTAACATCGTCGCGCTCTGCTGTAAACGTAAACAATGTCTAACTATATACATTGGTCTTGTAATGGCGGCCATGCTACACGTGCGCCGACACGCCGCAATTTTACAGCAGAGCGCGACGATGTTAAAATTGCTCTATTGTCTTTAATTTATTATCAAATGGCGAGATATTTTCCAAAAAACTTCCTAACATATTAATGAACATTTTTGTTGCTGAAAGTTTTCCGAAAACGAAAATTCGTCATTCAACTTTTTCAATTAGAAATAGGAGAATCATTTTTTCGACAAAATTATTTAAATAATTATTTACTTTGACATACAATTTTTTTTTAAATTTCCAAATATTGTTTCACTCTTGGAATAGTTTGAAGAATATTGTGTGTAAATTTCGTGGAAAAATATTAATATTTAACGAAGTAGTCACGAGTTGAAGTCAAAAATTCATTAAAATTTCTTAACTTAAAAAATCACGTTTTTTTCAATTTACGTGAAAACGAGAAATTATATAAAAAATTTTTATTAGAAAAAAAGTTTCGCCTTGAAATTCTGTACAAGAAACAATAATTAAAAATTCATTTTGAACAACTTCAAAATTGTATCTCCAGGGGCCAAATTATTTGCCGTGTGTTCGCGCGTGTTCCCTTTTAAGATCCGGAGCCTTATTTAAACTAATTTTCTTGATGATTATTAATATTAATTAATGAAGAAGAAAACAAAATTTTAAGGAAAGTAAAAAGATAATATTTAGAATGTTTTAAAGCGCCCTAAGTGGAAAACCATCATGGCTTAATAACGGCCCAGTACTAGCAAAGTTGGCACCTAGTCTTGGCCGATATTATTGGGACTACTCTTACACTGAGAAAAATAGAGTTTGAAAAACTGGGAGTCAATATTGAAAAAACTGGACTCAGTCCAGTAAAAGTACATTAATTCATTTCCATCAAGCATCTTAGGGTGTTGCGTATAGTGTATAGAGGGCCTTAGTTCCAAATGTCACTGTAAAGAGCATTGAAACACAGGCGAAGATTATAAGGCGCGCTGCATTGTGCATAGTAGAGAAACTGGACTCAGTCCCCTACTTCGAAATTTTCACAATAAGGGAACGCAGGCGCGGAACTCTTTATATATTCATATTCCTTAATTCACAAGTTTTATTCTTCCCACATCTTCATACTTACAATTAACAACTAAATGCATCGGAAAATCTTACAATCATACGGGATTGAACGCCTACCTAACCACACAACTAAATATACGTATAATTATAAATCGCACGCTTTTACATTAAGCCTCTCGGCTACGCAATCGATGGGGGAAATTTCCTATTTAAGAAACATCCCTTACCAATGAAATAAATTAGAATATGCGTGGATTTTACTTTGTAATTAATGTAAGTATGGGTGTCAACAATATTCATAATATTGAATAAATAATATTGTCAACTAGTTTCAATTTGATACGGTTATTAGAATTTAATAATAAATAAATAAAAATCTGTCCGCGCAAGCGCGGACACATTCTCATCCGCGCTTCGCGCGGGGGCTCGCAAGTTTCAGCGCGCCTCGAGGCGCGCGAATATTGATCGTCGCGCTTCGCGCTCCGTGTGTTGTTGCGCGCAAATGGCTCGCTTCGCTTGCGGCGGTCTGCAATTGTTGTGCATTATTTGTGTTCTTGTTCTTGTTTCCTATTATATGTTTCGTAAAACATTTTTTTTTCTTAAAGTTACTACGACTTTAAGGATTACATTCTCATCACATGTTTTTGTTTGCTGATGATTGCGAGATAAAGTGTAGACCGGAGCGTAATGGCTAACTTTTCACTCTTTGTTGATTTACACGGACATTTTTGTTTTAATTAAGTGTTTATCTCCTAGAAAAGTTACTCTAGTACCTCAGCTTTCTTTTAAAAAGTCGAACGTCCCTATATTACGCTTACTTTTTTTTCTACAATGAACGTACACTTCGTCGGTATCGTAGGTATTGCTCTTTCCCGTGAAGAAATTTGTCGTGGCCTTCCTAGAAATAGACTACAGCTAGATAGCATTTGTCGTGGAAAATTAATCTGAATAAACTGTCCTGGCCCCGAAATGTTAATGTACAGTTTTCCCCATTATTTTCTTCGCTATGAAGACAGTCTAGAATCTGGCTAAAATTTGTCTAGGATACTGAATTGAAAATTCAGTACAAGTTCGTATAGCAGGTTGTCCAAGAATTAGCTGGGCACTGTCTAGGACGCTGACTTAAGAATTTAGTACAAGTTCGTGGAGAAGGTGGCTCTGAGAGTCTACTAAGCTAGCAGACGAAATCAGTTCTTGACGTAGTGCTTGATGAAAAGAAACCAAGAGTCTACAATTTTAACTTACCTTGTTGTGAAGATAAAATCAAATTTATAAATCTAGTGAAAAGTTTTCAGTTTTCCATTTTTGAACAGGGACAGTGTACAAGTTTAAATATATTACAGCGAAAAAAAGATTTATTAGAAAAAGGACATGTGATGTCATCATTAATAGTCTAGATTGTTTTTCATATTATAATGTTCATAATAAGTAATAAAACTTTGGTAATTTTGAGTAAATTTTTTGTGATTGCAACAATATAATATGCAATTAATTTTATTATCGGTATACAAGTACGAATCTTTATAGTGAATGTGTTTGTGTTTTAAAGAAAAAATCCAATGTAGCAAAATATGTTACAATTAATTTCAAAAATAATTGTAAGAGGAATTGTGATAATAACAAATACTTTTGTATTACTGTTTTGTTTGTTTAAAAGTTAAACAAACAAAAGAGTAAAGTTGAAAAATATTGTTCTATTATTTATAAACCTAACAATTATTCCCAGTATGTAGAAACTGCTTATTTTAATATCCAGGAACTGGCTAGGAATGATTTATTTTACTAGACAAGGACTAGACAAAATAACTGTACAAAATCTTGACGTTGCTAGCGTTACATCCCTCGTCCAAGCCTGTCCATTTTTCCCATCTAGTTGCTAGATTGAATCTAGCGCAACTGGACAGTTTCTCATACACTTCCACGGTAAATTTCTACACGGGTTATACATAGCGTGTTGCATTAGCCAACACGCCCTAGGGGTACTTAGGAAATATTTTGTAATTTTTATCAATACAGTAAGTGTGAATCAAAAATCTAAAATTGACCCTCAAAAAATGTTTCAAGCTTAAAACGCGATTTTAGTTTCTTTTTTAAAGTTATTTTAAAAAAATTAGAACGAAAAAATGAAAATTTTGAAAAGTTACTTTCATATGTGAAATACAGTTTTTCTACTATATTTCTTACAATAGTGATTGAATAATAAATAATCAAACTTTGTAGAAACTTGCAGTACATCAAGTTGTCTTTGGAGTGAAATCATTTCGATTTACGATTTTTAAATAAATTACAATTATTCATTACGCCCCTTAGCCATTATGTCCCGTTTCCCCTATATACGTGATTTGTAAATATATATCAAGTGTATGATTAAAAACATGTAAATCCGGATACAGTGAATGTGATATTTACCCATCGTTTTAACAAGCAAAAGTAAAACACCTCCACTAAGCTAAGACAAAAAGTCAAAAATTCGAAAAAAGTTTTTAAAAAAATTAAGTTTTTCAAAAGTTATCGTCGGACAGACAGACAGACAGACCTACAGACAGACGTAATCGACAGACCATGTTTCTTGGATTCAGGGCACCTCAAAACGCAAAGATTTCATAAAATTAGCAAATAGTATATTAAGCAACAAGGTACCGTAAAGGCAGCCTTTAAGTCCCGTGTAACTTACGATATTTTTTATTCCAAAGGCACAAAAGTGGCGATTTAAGATAGCAGACGACAGGGAGTAAAACTCATTCACTTGTTCGACTTCTATGAAAATGGCGGCATTTTTTTTCCATGAGCAAAAATAACCCATGGGACTAGCTGTTTTTTTTGCCCATGGGAAAAACAGGTCGCCATTTTCATTCAACCTGAGGTATAAAAAGTCAATTTTTCATCAAATCTAATACCTCCTCATGTGATTAGAATGTAAAAAACCATTTCCAACAAGATAGGACCAAAAATTAAAATGTGAAAAAGGGTCAGACCAGCCAAACTGCATTCGAAAAATTTCATTGATTTTCTAAAATGTTAAAACTTTTATGAATATATTTTAGTTATAACATTTTTGAAAATCAATAAACATTTTTTAACCCAGTTAAGCTAGCCTGACCCAAAAACTTAAAAAAAAAAAAATTAATTTTCTATGAAAAAATGTTGTAGAGAAAAGTTGTTTGTATTTGTCTAATCTAAAGTAATATAAAGTTAAAAATAATGAAATTTGAAAAAATTGAATTTTTAAAATTTTGAAACTACTGTAGTTTGCGTAGTTTTCGACGAAAATGGCTGGCTAACGAACTCGACCTGTATTTTAACACTAACTTTGTGCATGCAAAGTTGCAAGTTGATGCAATAAGTTTTTCAAGAGTTATCGTAGGGACACCATTGTGTCTACAGACAGACACGAAGACATACATACGGACAGACACTTTTTTTAGACCATATTTTTCGGACTCAGGGGACCCCAAAACGTCGAGATTTCATGAAATCAGCGAAAGTCAATTTTCGACCAAAACTAATACTTTCTCATATGATGAGAATGTAATAAAAAAAAATCTGTCCGCGCAAGCGCGGACACATTCTCATCCGCGCTTCGCGCGGAGGCTCGCTTCGCTCGCAAGTTTCAGCGCGCCTCGAGGCGCGCGAATATTGATCGTCGCGCTCCGGCGATTATTTCGCACGTCGCGCTTCGTGCTCCGTGTGATGTTGCGCGCTTCGCGCGCAAATGGCTCGCTTCGCTCGCGATGGTCTGCAACTGTTGTGCATTATTTGTGTTCTTATTATTATTTCCTGTTATATGTTTAATAAAACATTTTTTTCTTAAAGTTACTACGACTTTAAGGATTACATTCTCATCACATGTTCTTCTTTGCTGATGATTGCGAGATTAAGTGGATTAAAATGTATATTTTTGGTAGAGATGTGCAAAAAGCTCGAAATGTCGATCCGAGCCAAGCCGAAATTTTCTCGAGCCGAGCCAAGCCGGCTCGATGTATCAAGTACTCGACATTTTCGAGTACTTGAGGGACTTCAAGTACTCGAACAATTCGAGTACTCATGTAAATTCGAGGACTTGATTAAATTTGAGCACTAGAATGAATTCAAGTACTCGAAACTATTCGAGCTTTTTACACAGCTCGGCTCAGCTCGAACTGATTAGGCCCGGCTCGGCTCAAAAAATGAAATTCTCGATCAAGCTTCGAGCTTCAAGCTTTTTGCACAACTCTAATTTTTGGTCTCGATGATTAAAATTGTGAAGTTATTTTTAATTATACTAACTCTCTTAGCAGAAACATGATTTGCAGAAGCAGCTAAAATATTTTTAAACTATTATTATCAAGTTGTTGATAACAACGGATTTTTATAAAAGTTATAACATTTCACAAAATCAATAACAAATCTTTAAACACAGTTAAGGGAGCGTTCACAAATGAAGTCACGCAATTTTTCGGGATTTTAGACCCCTCCTTCCCTGTCACGCAATTTCATGCAATTTCACATGCAAAAATACAGTAGAGTATATAGTAAAGACCCCCATGCCCCCAAAAACGTAACATCATTTGTGAACGCTCCCTAAGCTGACTGACCCAAAAACTTAAAAAAAAAATTGTTTCTGACGAAAATAGCTGGTTAACTCTTTGCCGTTCATATGTTACGAAATGTCGTCTAGAGTCCTTTTTGGGGGAACAGCCAATGAGAAGAGGCGTTTATGCTTGTGTTGATAAGTTAGTTATGTGTGAGAATGTAAGTGTCTAAACTTGCAGTATCGTACCTTCTCAAAATTGGAACCCATTTATATTTTACAATAAATTATATTTAATTATACTAATTGATCACTAAAAATACGATTTTTTGTGTAAAGTGTAAATGTATATTTGCAATTTATTACAATTTAAAAATGGTAAATTTGATTGTTAAAGACTTTTATCAAACATAAATATCCTATGTAAACATAACCTCAAAATCAAACTAACATTCGGCCCTGATATTTTCCACGTGATTCAACTGTCAAACTGCTTGTTTCTGAGGTGGGGAAAACTAATGTACGGCAAAGAGTTAACGAACTTAGCCTTCATTTTTGCACCAACTTTAAGTGTGTTAAATTTAAAAACGATCGGATAAGTTTTTCAAGAGTTATCGTGGGAACAACATATTACCGTCTACAGACGGACAGACAGACGAACAGACAGACACCATCGCCGGACCATGTTTTTTGGGTTCAGGGGACCCCAAAACGTCGAGATTTCATGAAATTAGCGAAAGTCAATTTTTGACCAAAACTAATACCTTCTCATGTGATGAGAATGTAAAAAAATTTTGAGTGAAAATTTCACGGAGAATGCCCCATACATATCCATTAGTCATAAAAGCAATTATTATTTTCGTATGAAATAAAGTTTAAAATTAACACTTTTTAAGCAGATATATTTGTGTCCTATTGTGCATTGGACTTTATTGACATTTTTAAGTGTATAACTAAGAATATTTACACTTCCTACAGCTTTTCCCTGACTTCTCTAGATTTTTCAAATTCCCTGTCTATTCCCGGTTTTCCAGGTCGCTCGCCACCCTGATTTTTTTATCAATTAAAACGTTTTTGCGTTGAAAAGTTTTTATTTTTTTAATTTTTCGTTTTTTTAAACGTTGCGGACTTCAGCCTCATCATTTTCAGTCAAAAACCGTACAAAATTAACTATTTCAACGCATTTATCCAAAACCATGCTCTGACATTTATGATGTCTTAAATTAAAGTTGAAACTTGAGGGATGACATCTATATAAGTTTTAAATTTTGCCTAAAAATTTTAAAAAATATAATGGGGTTTAAAAAATTGCAAAAATTATTTTAATTAAGGGGACATTCCAGTTCAAAATGTCAAAAAAATCGATTTTTTTTATTTTCGGATTTCTTATAGTGTCAAGAATATACTCTCCTAAAATTTTATTGCACAATTCGAAGTAAAACCAAAATTATACATAATTATTCTTCGCCACGCACGTCAATGATGTTTTTATACACGGATAAGCAGAACCCAATCAAATGATTTAAATGTTTTCTTATTTGCATTATGTAAAAAAGACAAACAAAAATGTATTTTGTCAAGTGGATTTGATTCAAAATCGTTCTTTGGGAGTTTTCAGGGTAGCTGATTACGAGTTTGATATTAGATTTTCGAAATTCAAAATGGCGGATCCAATATGTCAGACAATTTAAAAAAAACAGTTAAAACTGTTCTTTTTTTCTATTGTAAACTACAGATTTTTATAAAAGTTTTAAGAAATTAGAAAATCAATGAAATTTTTTTAACACAGTAAAGCTAGACGGGCCCAAAAACTTAAAAAAAAAAAAAAAAAAGTTTTTATGAAAAAATGTTATAGAGAAAAGTTGTTTGTATTTTTCTAATCTAAAATAAAATAAAGTTAAAAATTCTGAAATTTGAAAAAATTGATTTTTCAAAATTTTGAAACTACCGTATTTTTTGTAGTTTTTAACGAAAATGTCTGGTTAACGAACTTAGCCTTCATTTTTACACCAAGTTTAAGTGTGTTGAATTTAAAAACGATCCGATAAGTTTTTCAAAAGTTATCGTGGGAACAACATATTACCGTCTACAGACGGACAGACAGACAGACGGACAGACAGACAGACAGACACACAGACAGACGCACTCGCCGGACCATGTTTTTCGGACTCAGGGCACCTCAAAACGTAAAGATTTCATAAAATTAGCAAAAGTCAAAATTCGACCAAAACTAATACCTTCTCATGTGATGAGAATGTAATTAATTTTTTCCTAACCTTTTTTAAGTTTGACACTCCTCCTGGTAAATTTGATTATTCTTTTTTTTCGAGTACAAAATAGTGAATTGACCTTGAATGAAATGTATAATTAATTATTCTCACAGCAATATTTAATAATAATGAACTTAACTGCACTGCATAATAGTTGAGAGTAGTAAGAGTAAGTGAAACGGTAAGATAAGTGAACGACCATTAGTGTGTGAGAGAGAGAATAACTTGTGGTTTTCGAGTAGGTATCTACTTTATGTGCACGGCGTTCATTTTTCGAAAGAACTGGACTGAGTACTAGTTGTTCAATATTCGCTTCTATTATTGACTTGTGTTTTGTACACTGCCGCGTTCTTTTAACAATTACATGAGAAAGTAATTTCTCATTCCAATTTTTTATACTGTTATTCCCTCTGAGACTATATAAAATGTCTTGCTTAAGCTGATGAATGGGATAACTTGTGTTGAGTCCCAAACTGTTCAGCTATGAAACTTCTAATATTATAGTGTGTACCTGTCACATATTATTCTATAAAGGAGTACTACACTGACTGCATAAATCATTTTTCCATTTTTCTCCGTGTAGTTCCCTAAAAATAGACCTTGAAAAAAATTATTTTGGACCTTGAAAACCTTGAATTTTTTTTAAAGAATCGCTGGACACCCTAATTAATAATTTTGATTTCGTTTTACGAATCATTTAAATATATATGGTGGATAGCTGAAATAAAATCACCTCTAGTATCCATAATATTGCTTGAAAAGTTTTAAAGAAATCAAATCGAAAACTTAACTGAGAATTCATACATTTCAATACGGCATTTTTAAGAAATCTTTTTCGTTGTATCAACAACAAAGTGAAATCCTAGAGGTGATATTATCATGAAAGAAAAGATTCTGTACACAATATACAAGTGCTTAGTGAAAGGTACATTTGTCCAAATTAAATTTTTATTCAATATTATTTCTTGTAACATCGAGGACAATGTTTTATGACACAAATAATTATTAATATGATCAGTACCACTCTTAGCACACAATATTGGAAGTTAGTATTTTGAAGAAAATGAATTCAATGTTTGAGATGGCGACGATTATTTTTCACGTAGATAATTACTCTTTCACACTCATGCTTTCATGCAAATTACCACTTACACTTACATTAAAACCTTATAATTATCACACAATTTTAAAAGTCTAAGGTAAACTATAATACCAATGTATAAATGAAACATATTATAGACTAAGTCATCATATAATAGAATTTAAAACGCCAAAGTTGGTATATATATACAATACAAGTAAATTAGTTCCTAAGGAAAAATGTCAAAACTTTCCACAACTACATTTTAGGATGATAAAAATAGGGAAAACCAATATAATAATTATTGCAGGTTTCTTTATTTTTCAATAAAAATTTTCCATGTCAATAAAATTTTTGTAGAAATTATTATCCAATTTTATTTCTAATTTATAATATGCATATAATATTGCACATTAAAAATAAAAAAAAATTTCAACAGGACACCTCTTTTAACATCATCTAATTATTTGCTTTAAAACTATAATTTAAAAACACAAAAACAACCATTAACAACCTTATCGACTTTATTGTTTTCAAATATGTTTATTATTTTTATCTTCTTTAATATATTTAATTTGATAGAAGAAAATTATTTTTAAAATTCGTAACTAATTTCAATTACATAAGGTGACGCAAATTTAACTGAAAAAATATTTAAAAAAATTTAAATCAAATTAAATGTTAATTTCAGGAATAGGTAGCAAACATCTGTTGAATTTAAAAATTCCTTTTCATTATGCTTTACTTTTTTAAAAATTGGAGATTCACATTAAAATTAAGGAACGGCCTGCAATTAAGTTTTCATTAAAGAGGCATATGTACTTCATTTTTTATAATCACTAATTATGAAGAGTAATATTTTACACCTATACGTTTTAAGTAATCTATAATTATAAGTAATATTTTTAAAATAAGTGGTATCATAAATATGAAGACTATCTTCAAAAGTTTATTAGACTCATTAAAAGTATGTTAAAGAGGTCAACTGTTTCAAGTAAAAGTCTAGTAAGTCGAATTTGCCGTAAAGTTCAAAGACGCTTAAGCAACTTTCGACCTAATGGCAAATGCGACTCACTAGGTTCTTACTTTGGACATTAGATGTACTCTTTTACAATTTCCAGCACTGATGTTACTTTTAACAACTTTTTTGCTAAAAAATTTAAGAATGAAATGATTTACTACAATTTTGAGGAATAGCTCAAAAATGTTTGTTTTAATGTTTTTCAAATAATCGGCCCCCGAATGTAACTTGGCTTCACATTTGCGTGCAATCATCTTACGACATTCACAATCAGCTATTATTCGATTTTTCATTTTCATTTCTTGCAGGATGTTGCTTGTTTTTAATTTTTTATATTTTAGAATAATAATTTAAATAAATATTAATGAAAAACATTTTTTCTTTTCAAATGTGATTAAATGGAAAAACACAAGTATGTGTAAAATAGAAGACTTTAAATTTAGAGTAAAAATAGATTAATAAATATTGACCAATAATGATTTTATAGCAAAACATTTCGTTCAACAACGCTCTGGTGTATCAGTAAAATAGCTGTTTTCCACTTTTCTTCTCTCATAGTTAAAGCAAAACAAAATCCTGGTACTTTCAATAAAATCAATTATGAAGTCTATCAGTTGCAAAAGTAAACTAATGAAAACATTTTATTAAAAAAAATGAGAAAATTAAAAAACGAAGAATTATGCAATTCTTTGACATGAAATTTCTTATTATAATTTATGCGTTGTATCAATTGACTGAATTGAATATCATCCTATCTACTGAAAACTAAAGCCCATTTAATTAATTTTTTGTTTGCAATAACCCCGTCAATTAGAATAATCTGATTTAAAACATTATAAATGTTTCTTTGTCCAGGCATGTGAAACGCTTATTTAGCGTAGCAATCATTAGCAGTCATTCAAAATGGCCGATAACCGACGCGCAAAACATTTTGCTCACAGTTGGGTGTGGCCAAAATACTTCGATCGGCCATTTTGAGATGCATTCATAAAGAAAAGTATGGTCGGATACGCGGTGTCGCGCTGACACCTTGTTCCGAAGCTTACTATTTCTTCACATCGAAACTATACAAAAGACGTAAATTAAATTACTCTCTTTGAAAAAGAAAAATAAAGCAGATTTTAATGTTTTGAGGAGAAAAGGAGACAGAGGGGAAAAATAGGTAACAGACTTTAATGCGATCCAATTAAATAAACTTTAATTCTTAAATGACTTCTAAAATGATAACTTTTAGTAAGAAATTTTGCAGAACCAATACGATCTATTAAACGAACAGTCTGTTCTCAATTTCACAACTCTTATTAAGCAAAGCGGAGTGAATCGCCAGCTCCCAGGCAACTCACGCGGCTTAAAAATGTTTGTAATACTATATTAATATCAACTTTGAGATTGTGGAATTGAAAACGTTTGTTTGTTTCATGGTAAATAAAGATACTATGGAATGTATACATTGTTTTAAAATATCGTTACTTTACATATTATTTCCCGTTTTGTATCTGAGGAATAAAACTCACATTCACTAGAATTCGCTATCGTATAATGAAAATGCGTTACTCAAATATTCTTTGTTATGTGCAGCCCAATATTTCTCTAATTGAAAGTATTTCTATAACATTGAACTATATGTATCGGTTTGTGAATGAAATAAAGTAAAATGTCTCCAAGATTCAGTCTCGCCAACCTCAGCAGTATGTTTTTTTTGTTTTGACAAAATCACTTTTTATCACAAGTCACACATGGGCATAAATAATCTCACTTCACTCGATATTCTCTCAAATTGACTAAAGTATTATCCGAGAAAATTTGTTTTTTCATATTCGACTCAAATTGTTCCAGAGATATTTACATATTCACTGTAATGTACTCATTTATTTTTTAATACTACTTTATACACTCAGTAGAGCCGATTCATTAAATTGATATTTAAATATCAAATTAAATTCAAATAATATTAGAAATAATTATTGTACAATGAAAGAGAAAAGTTTGGCATGGTATACATATATGTGTGATATAGTACTCTATCTCCTTGTGTATCTGCTGAAGTAATTTTCTACCTATTCCGAGGTGGACTGTGTTGTTTGAACATTCCTTCCTTGGAAATCGATTAACAAAATGCTCGACACGAGTTTCTGTATGTCCACGCAGATTATACTGCCAAAAAATTATAAGAAATAGTCCTATTCGAGGAGTAAGATGATTTTCGCGCAAATAAAAAACGATCTTTATAATAATTCGACAAATCTTTCAATTTGCCTCTTGCCTCTACGGGTATAAATAATTACTCAAATTTTGCGAGTGTCGGAGCTGTACGAATTAATATATACGAATCTGATTTTTTGGAGTGTTCAAAATTATGATTGATAGTAAATGATGTATAGTAAATAAAAGTAACACGGTTTATGAAGTAACAGTATTTGAAAATAAAACATTATGCAACGGGACTCGTTAAAAAAAATTATCAAACATTAAAATATTGTGAATATATTGCGATTGCATATTCTGTAATTGTTTAAAATTTTACTAGCAAATCATGATTTTGAACTTTCTGTTAATAATGGAATTATAATTTTTAAAATTCTACTTAGTGTACAAGTAAATAGCAACGATTAAACCATAAAGACCCAAGACTTCAGCGAAAATGAGAATCAGGATCATCCCAACGAAGAGACGAGGTTGCTGAGCAGTACCCCTTACTCCAGCGTCGCCTACAATTCCAATGGCAAAGCCAGCAGCTAATCCGGAGAAACCGACTGAAAGGCCTGCACCAAGATGGATGAATCCCCTAAAACCATTTTTTAATGTTAATCTTATGTACAAAACGTTGTGTACATATAGTGTGAAACTGTAGGCAACAGGAATAAACCTAAGGCTGTGCTCACATGCCTGAATTCGAACGCTGCGTTTTGAGAAGAACAGACATATACTTCCATCTTTATTACACTCAATGCTTAATGTAAAACTCAGCAATCGAACACAAGCATGCAAATAAAAAAAACGGAAAGTTTTAGGGAACGCAGGTATGAGCTGAAAAAGGGCATAATTTACATTTTGTTTTTTAATTGTTAATCAAATTATTTAGTAATTTAGGCCTTGTGTTACCAAAAAAATCTTATACGCTAAGCTAATGAAATTAAAGGTCTGGTTTTAGAAGAACATGTCACTGAACATCTGTAGATACTCGTAGCTAACTATATTTGCATTGAGTATTTTTTCCAGTTGACGGCATTTCGACGCCTTCCGTTCATAAAATGCTAACATAAATGTCAGAGCAAGATAATTCTAATTGAAAAACAAGTGCAAGACAATTCTAATTCAAATTTGCGTGCAATATAATAACACGTGAAGTTGCGGACAGTATAATTCTATCAAAAATGTTAAGGTACTGCTACACTTTAGAATTTAAAAAAATTTTATTTTTTTTTATTGTATTTTTTAACTCCTTATGACTTTAGAAAACACCTCCTAAAGTATTTATAACCAATTGTAAAAAATAAAAGTAAATTTTTCAAAAAATATTCAATTAATGTAAAAAGTCATTGACAAATTAAGTAAGTCTTTAAGGGGATGGTGGGGTCCAGCTTTTTGTTACGACCAGTAGAAACATTGGTGCTAAAGTATGTAACAGTGTCTGAAATAAAAAAAATGGTGGGGTTTCAATGTGCAAAAGAATTTTAGGTAATTTATGGATGGCCTCTAACGATACATATAAGTTTAAACGCGTTTTTCTCAAAATAACGTATTCTCAAATTGCGGACAGTTTATCTCTAAATCTACTGAACCGATTTTAATAAATAATAACTCGTTTTGTTTGTTAGCATATCCTGTGTGAGAATTTACCAGAAAATGGTCAAAAAATTTAAAAAAAAACATTTTTGCAGACTAGAAAAATACTGAAAAACATAGTGTATTTTGACAAAAATTATTGAAACATCTGCTATTTTTTTATTTTAGTCCATTTTTCATTAATGGTGGTAGATTTCTATGCAAGACACCTTCCTTTTTAAAAAGCAATTTGGATTTTTTGTTTCCGATTTGTCAATCTTGAGATAAACTGTCCGCAATTGGACAACTAACTTTTTGGAGTTTCGATCTGAATGCTGTCTGCAGATTATGATATTAAATAAAAATTAAAATCAAACAATTTTTATTCTCCAAATATGTACTAATATAGGCAAAAAAGTTTTTTAAATATTTATAATAAAAGACCTATGAAATTTTTTTTAAAAATTTAGTCTTTTAAGAGCCTTCTAAAGTGTAGTAGTACCTTAATGCAAGACAATTCTAAATTTTGACATAACGTAAATAAATGCCCACTCAACCTCTAAATAATAAGAACCTTCAAAAATACTTTAAAATCATAATTTTGCTAAACATTAAAATCATAAAAGCATTTATATAAGATTTTTATAATAAATTATTGAATTAATTTACTTGAATTTTTTGAAATATTAAATTAATGTTAACTACACGGAAAAAATAATAGCACAAGAGATGCGCCAAACAGTAGGACAAGTCGTGTGCGTTAATTCAGCGCGTCTGGTGTGCCTTTTTGGAACAGCAGACAAACTTTTTCGGTGCAGATGCTGTGCTTATAAAATGTACAAGCTGTAAAGAACAGCGCCTGCGCCAAACTAAGTATGTCTGCTGTTCCAACAAGGCACACCAGACGCGCTGAATTAACGCACACGACTTGTCCTACTGTTTGGCACATCTCTTGTGCTATTCTTTTTTCCGTGTAGAACAAAATTTTATTTCTGAATTTCTGATCTAAAAATTCCAATATTTATTTATGCAAACAATTGATTTACAATTAAATCTAATAACATTTTTCTCAGTAGTAACATAAATTGTTTAAAATGCATGCCTTTTTAAGTAATCACTTAAAAATTCATTGCAATAAACTTATTTATTTAACTAATATTTTAGATTTCTTTTAAATATTGTTTCAATAATATATCAAAAAATTCAAGAAAATTAATTCAATAATTTATTATTATAAAAATCTTATATAAATGCTTTTATGATTCTAATGTTTAACAAAAATTGCTTCTCTATATTTCACATAACCACTAAAAGCAAAACTATGAGTTTAAAGTATTTTTGAAGGTTTTTATTATTTTGGGGTTGAGTGGGCATTGATTTACCTACGTTGTGTTAGAATTTAGAATTGTCTTGCATTAACATTTTTGATAGAATTATATTGTCCGCAACTTCACGTGTTATAGGCCAGTCGGTGAGTGCAAAAACTGCCCAAAAATCCGAACAGCAAAGTCTAAACGGTTTCTGGTAGTTTGGGGGCTCCTTATAAGAGCCCCACAGTTTGCTCTCGATTTCCGGGTGCGAAAAACAGTGTAAACAATCGCCAAAGTTTGGAAAACATGGTTTTTCGATGCTCGTTGCTTCCGGTTAAGTTTTAGGGGAAAAAGTTGTTATTGAAAGTTATAGAGCTTGGAAATACCTTTTAAATGATGGGTCATACGTTAAAAAAGGTTAATTAGTTTAGTTGCAAATGAATTTAAACCACTAAAAATAGCACTTCTTTAATTGTTTAATAACTTTGTTAATAATTATCGAATTTGTTCATAACTTACCAGGAATGTTCTCCTTGCGTAGCTGAATAAATCCCAAAAAAAATTAACTAGATCGGAGAAATAGTTTATGCATAATTCCATTTGTTAACTAAAAACATGTAATTTTTCATCGGAATTTCCCCACTTTTGGTCCATCGAATTTCGATTTTTTTTTTTGGAAAGTACACTTAAGAAGTCATACTTTCATCCTATTTAAATGGCCAATTGATTTTTTTTATCTAAGTGCATAATAAAAAGGGTTAAAAAGGGGTATGTTTTTTTGTCATAAACAAATGGAATTACTCAGCCAATTTTCACTTTATCAATTAGCTATAAACGGCATATAATTCCATTTGTTTCCACAAAAGTTTTAAAAAAAAAAATCCGACCTAACTTGAAGGGGGGGGGAGTTAACTTTTTTTTTAAAAAAAATTCCTGACAAGTTAATTATTAATATTTTTTCTTGAAACTCGCACGATTTTTAGTTCAAAACATGTATTTTATAAAAAAAAATTGAACTTGACGTTTTGTGCTTTTATTTTTCATTTATATCAAGTGAAAGTACATGCATCCTTCTTCAACTTTCGGGCGGCGGAGTGGGGGAACTCGGTGGCGCTTGATTCTCGCCCGCCACAAAACTGAATTCAGCCGTTATAATTCGCAAAAATGGTCATAACTTCGTTAATTATTGACCGATTTTAATCTTTTTTTTTTTAATTCCATGTATTTTTTTATGCTGAATCCAAATATGAATTTATATATTTTTTAAATAATATATTTTTTGTAGAAATAAAAAATTTTTTTTTTTAACAACAAATTTTTATTATTATTTATTAAATTTAACAAAAATTTTTCTTCCTACATCTTATTTCATTTAATTTAAAATAATGTTATTTAAAAAAAACTGAAATTATTTACCAATAAGCGTGTAGCATCGAGTACATATATGGACGCCGTGTTTAATGCTTACACGTGGAGGTACCTAGGTTAAGGGTCCTACAAAAGTAAATACACGGAACCTAGGGCCCTTTACCCCCAGAAATTTAAGGGGCATAACAAAGAGACGACCTTTTTGGGCAGCATTCGCTGGTTGACCTTCTAACTATCGAGTTCGATTATTTGTCAGTGCGAATGCTAAAAACTTATTTCTTTACTGAGAGTTTTGTGAAAAAACTATTTATATAGTTATTTGTCATTGCTGATGACAAAAACTATTATTTACTGAGAGTTTTGTGAAAAAACTCTTATTTGCTGAGAGTTTTGTGAAAAAACTATTATTTGCTCAGAGTTTTGTGAAAAAACTATTATTTGCTGAGAGTTTTGCGAAAAAAATAATATTTGCTGAGAGTTTTGTGAAAAAACAATTATTTGCTCAGAGTTTTGTGAAAAAACAATTATTTTCTGAGAGTTTTGTGAAAAAACTATTACTTGCTGAGAGTTTTGTGAAAAAACTACTTGTTTCAAGTGTGACAGATTGAACAGAAGCTGTAAGTATCAATTGTCTAAAATATGAACTTATTTTTTAACTACAGTGAAAAAAATGTATTTTATTAGAATAACCGATTACTTAACTATTATCCGATAAATAATCAATTGAATACCATTTTATTGATTTAAAGAAAAATTATTTGATTCAAGTAAATATTTATTAGATGCTATTCATTAATAAAATTAATTTTAATTTACTAAAATAATAGTAATTTAATAATAAAATTAATAGAATTTATTAATTAATTTTATTAATTTTTCATTCAGATTTGTTTATTTATTATTGTCAATAAAATATATCAAATGAGGACAGTTAAAAAAATTGCTAGACATTTCTAATATTTTCAGTTTTTGTTACAGTTGAAATAATGACTTCTAACAATCAACAACAAATTTGTCTACTTTGCGACAAAGTAGTTCTTGAAGAGAATGGACGTACTGCAGGACAACGTGCCATTGAATCCTTTATCAAGGCGAGTCTTGAAAGGAAGGATAAGAAGCATCTGCAGATGAAGGGATGTACATCTATGATGATCCACAAAAATTGTCATACTTCATACACCAGAGGCCCTAACATTAAGAGGACAGTTCAAATGAAGGGGGACACCATCGCTAAAAGAAGAAAAAGGACTTCTGATGCACGTGCCTTTGACTTTTCTTCTGACTGCTTCTTTTGTGGCGAGCCTGCTCAAGAGTTGGTAAATAATAGAAAAGTATCTATTAGATATGTTAAAAATGATGAAATTCGAACAAATATTTTGCGTGTAATCGAGGGTAAACCTGCTGAAGAGCTCGATGACAATCTCAAAGCTTTGAAACTTCGTTTGGTTGATGTTGTAAATTTATCTGCCGTTAATGCTCGTTATCATGCTGCATGTAATACTAAATTTTACACTTTTCGTTTAACTAATTTAAAAGGACGTCCAATCAGTGACAATGTTAGCAAACTTATTGAGCACATTAAAAATCATGTTTTTGAAAATCTCGAAATATGTCAGTTTTCTTTAAAGGAAATTCTTTCCACTTTTGATGGCGAAATTCCAAAAGTTGAGCGTCTTAAAGTTCTTCTAATAGAAAATTTTGGCGACGAAATTTCTATTTACCAAAAAACAAAAGATTTAGTTTTATGTTTTCGTGATGCTGGACAAAATGTACCATCTTCTTCTTGGTTTACAACTAAATCTGATTCTACCGAGGGAGAACGTCAAAGAATTGTTGAAATGGCTGCAAATATTATTTATCAAGACATCCGTGCTTCATTTTATGAAACAGATAATTATAAAGCTCCGAGTAACTTTTTAGATAATATTAAGGCAGATATTCCATCAACTTTATTGACGTTTTTAAATATATTACTAAAGTCTCGTAAACGTTATTTAAAATCGGACGATGATATAAATAATAAAAAATGGGAAAATAGAATCTTAACTATTGCTCATATTTTAATTTCTTCTGTTCGACCGCGTCAATTTCTATCACCTATTATGTTAGGTTTATCGTCAATGCTTCATAAAAAACATGGTTCAAAAGATCTAATAGATTGTCTTTCTTTTTTGGGGTTATGTTCTTCGTATACTGAAACTTTACTTTTTGAATCTTCCATTGTTAACCAACCTGAACATTACAATTTAAAAGATGAACCATTTTTACAATTTGTCTTTGATAATGCGGATCATAATACGAATACTATTGATGGAAATAATACATTTCACGCGATGGGTGGTATTATGTGTATAACTCCATCCTCCTCTGTTGAATCAGGTGGAAATATAAAACGATTGTCTAAAATCTCTTCCTCTGATGAAATAGGAAAATTTGGTTTCATTCCATTGAAACATTTTCAAAAAGGTAGTTCATTAGGTTTAAAAGAAGTTATTATACAAGATGTTAATATTATAAAACCAACTTCGACAGAAATAGAAATAAATTGTGCAGATATTATTTGGTTATTTGGGAAGCAAAAGAAGCCTTTAAACACTGTAGGATGGAATGGGTTCATGAGTTCTTATTATAAGACAGATAATTTTAATGTATCGCGAATAATTCCTTTGCCATTTGTTAATGCTCTTCCTAGCAACTACGATACGATTTTCACTGTTCTAATTGAAGCTGCAAGTAGAGCAAAAAGTAATAATCAAAAGACATGTTTTGTAACTTTCGATCAGCCTTTATATTTTAAAGCGCGTGAAATTTTAGCGTGTGTCGATGTAAATAATGACATTTACAATTTAGGCAGCATAGTTGTTAGACTTGGTGGTTTCCATACATTAATGTCATTCTTAGGTGCAATTGGTAACATTATGGAAGGAAGCGGATTGAGAGAAGCGTTGTGTACAATTTTTGCGGAAAATTCTTGCGATAAAGTTTTAACCGGTCATGCTTTTTCGAGGTCAGTCAGAGGACACATTTTGACTCAAGCGGCTTTAGGTAGCATAATATTATCTTCGTTAAATTTAAATGATAATCAAGTTGACATGATGAACCATGTTCTAAATGAATTTGGAGAAGCAAATTTTGTAAATAGCGTTAATGACGAGAAAGTTTTGCAAATTAAAAATAAATTTAATGAACTTTTAGATGTTTTAAATGAGAATGGCCCAACGTCTCAGCTGTGGGTACAATATTTTAAATTAGTAACTATTGTAAAAGAATTTATAAAAGCAGAAAGGTGTGGAAATTGGGAACTTCATTTACAATGTATAAAAAAAATGATTCCCTTTTTCCATGCAAGTGGTCATTTCTTATACGCAAAGTCGAGTCATTTATATTTGCAAGACATGTCTAAATTAAATGTTGAAACTAATATGAATTTATTGGAATTTAATAAGTTTTGCGATTCAGGTTTTTTTACAATTAGAAGAACTAATAAATTTTGGTCAGGTGTTTGGTCAGATATGACCATAGAGCAGGTTTTGATGAGGTCGATGAAAAGTAGCGGTGGTTTGACTCACGGTAGCGGTATTACGCAAAGCGTTTTGAGTAAATGGATTTTGTCGACTATTGCTTTAACAGATGTTTGTAACGAAATGCAAGATTTTTGTAACGGATCGCATGCTACTTCTGAACAACATGTAGACATACGCCCAAGTAGAATATCTAAGGATGCAATCGATTTAGAAAAATTAGGCGACTTTTTTGAAAAACATTATCCATTTCCTCAAACAGAAAAAATAATGTCAATTTACTCTGGTGTAATAGGTGGTAGCGAAATTAATTGTTATAACGCGTTAAATATTGGTCTAAAATTGCAAAATGGAACTGAAGGTAAAGATTTCGGTTCTGTAAAATATGTCAGAAAAAATAAAGTTGTTTCACTTCGAGCAGCTAATTCTGCTGTCAAAGTTAATGATGAAATTATAACAATTAATCCGTTACTTCTATTTCAAAGAATTTCTTTAAATTTAGAAAAAAAAGAAGATATGAAAGACTATCTTAAATTTGAACTTGCCCCTTTTCCATTATCAATGTTCGACGAGGGGGGAATGCGCAAAACACAAAAATCTGTTTTTTATGACAATTTTGCAAGCATTAAAGAAGTTGGGCAATTAGAAAATGTTATGTTTGTTATTGATGGAGGTTTTTTGTTACACAGGGTATTATGGCATCAAAATGATGATATAAACAAGATTTTAAATCAATATGTAGGTTACGCAAAGCAAAATTTTACTGAAAACAGTTTTTTGATTTTTGATGGCTACCCAGGTCAGGATTGTATTTACAGCACAAAAAATTGTGAAAGATTGCGTCGAAAAACGAGAAATGTAGGGAGAGAAATTTTTTTTGATAAAAATACAAAAATTACTTTTTCACAAGAAACTTTTCTCTCAAATGAAAGCAATAAAAAGAAATTGATCGAAATGCTTTGCGAAGAGTTAAACAAAAATAATTTTAGAACCAAAATAGCCGACTCAGACGCCGATGTTTTAATTGTTCAAACAGCAATTGAAAATGCTGTTGATAATATTACCATTAAAATTGTTGGACAAGATATAGATCTTTTAGTTTTACTTACACAATTTGCTCCTCCAGATTCTAAAATTTTTTTTGTAAAATATTGTACAACGGGTGCTTCCGACG